>CM046430.1:29599559-32459559 GCA_025506505.1 Flaveria sonorensis | reverse complement strand
AGTTTGCTTTAGGAGTCCTACTAGTTAAAATCATTAGAACCCGGTTCCACAAGGAAATTCATAACTAATAGGATTTAAATTCATTGTATTAATGATTTCTAACAAATCATTTAAATCTTGATTGTGATCAAGTTCTGTTCTTTAGTTAACTTATTTTTATTATTAGTTATTTTAAATTCATTATATTTAGGATTTGTTAGAAACCCCCCTAATCAATAATAAAAAAAGTATTTCCAAATTTAGTAAGTAGGTTAAAGAGTTTAATTTGCGTTTTCATAAGATTCCTGTGGGTTCGATATCCGAACTTACTTTAGCTATACTAGAGTCGATAGGTTCATTTGCCTGTCAGTAGTTTAAGTTTTAGAGACTCTAGAGTATTACTTAGTGTCCATTTTAGTTTGATTTAAGTTATATTTATTAGACTACTGTTTTCACATCAAGTTTTTGGCGCCGTTACCGGGGAACTTCTAGGCGATTGCGTTTATTAGCTTTAATTCCATATTTGCTAAATTTATGTTTTTAGTTTGATTCTAATTTGTTTGCTTTGTTGTTTTGATTTAGTTTTAAAATTTTAATTTTTACTTTTCATCTAGTCTCTCAGGTGTCACTTGCTAAATTGCAATCTTACACTTTCTAGGTTTGATTTGCATTTTATGCCACATACGCGCTCGCAGGGACCACCAGTTGATTTCTCAGGGATCGCTGACCTTCTCCACAACACAAAAGTTGAAGACTTCGAGGTTAGTACTTCTTCCCCTCAAGTAGTATTTTCACATTCACCTCAAAACTTCAAATCCGATCTTCCTAGTACTCCATCCACACCTTCCACACCGCCTCACATTCCTTTCCAAATGGCTGACAATCGAACCATCTACCAACAAGCCACTGATGGCTTCACGGGAGTCAATTCTCCTATCACTTTCCCTGACATTACTAATGAGAACTCTTTGCAAATCCCAGCTTATGTCATGACTGTGATTACTAACTGTCACACCCTCAAAATCCGCGTGCGGGGTTTTACCGCGAGGCGCGTGACATACCAGGATCTCAGTCATTAGTTACCAAGAACGACTCTATATGATTAATAAACAAAACCAGAGTTAACGTTTAAAATACTGCGGAAGCGTTTTTAAAACCAGAGAACCCAAAACAAGTAGTATGTAAAGAGAATGCGCAAAACATACGCGCCCCAAACACAAATGTTTAATATGAAAATAATCCCAAATTTGTAAACAAGCAAATGTAGACAACTCAACAATGCTGACGTGCGTGCTCCTAGGCAACTGGCAACCTTAACCTAAGAATAACATACTAAACAAGTCAACACATGGTTGGTGAGTTCAAGAGTTTGCGTTAAAATATAAACCAATCAACAGTTTCCAGAGCATAAGTAGTGTATTGCAATAGATAGCTAGTCTATTAACATAAAAATATTAATCATAGTGATTTCGCGATCGAAGCTGACTGTGTTACGTTTGTTGCCTCCCGTCACGACTTACCGGGTCGTGACGAATGTGTTAGGATAAAATTGCACCCGTTTGACCTCGAGTCGCACAGGTGGGGCTCGTCAGACCCAGTAGTACTACCCAAAATTTCCCCGCTAGTCAATATTAACAATCCGAAAGTGTGAGGACTTTCCATGGTAAACAGCACTATATCAATATTATACACACTCATATATAATAGCGTTTGTGATCAACAGTATGCTATCTCCCCCAAAAGAGATTATGTAAAATGAGTGGGGCAAGAACTCACCTGGTACGCGCAAGAATTAACCTAGAGCTTAACTTGAAAGAAAGAGGGAAAGACAACCTTCAAAGGTCACCTAGAACACAAGAGTACATAAGTACATGTACACAGAATCAACATGAAACCCTAAGTGTTCTACAAACCAAGAGACTCAAGGTTTAAGAAAGACAAGACACATTTGACCCAGTTGACCCGTTTGACCCGTTGGCGACATTATAGGTGATAACTCGTTAATACTAACACAACAGCATATCATACATGATCAACATACAACCCAACAATAGTCCTAACATACCCATATGACCCATTATCATGAATTCCCACAAACAGGCCAAATCAGATAACTATCCAACTAAACATTCATACGACACAAACAACACATTTAGTTACCTTAGAAATCATCCATGAATACACTAGCATGATCCTAATATCCCAAACATGCTCAAATCATCCAATTCAAGGATTTGCACAATTAAAGTTTCCCTTTTGGGAAAGTTCATCCCAAATTCATCAAACTCCCACTACATTCATGAATTCATCAATTATATACCAATTCAAGTCCATGACAACATTTAAACATGATCAACAACACCTAATCATCATGATTCATCAACTTTCATACCCAAAAGTTACTATCTTTAGTAAGGTATGAACTACAACATGCATTCTTGAATTCCTAACATTCATATCAACCATCTAGCATCTAAACATCATTACAAACACATCCATAACATTCATACATCAACCAATCATCAATTCATGCAAAATAAAGTTACTATTATTAGTAACCTATGAACAATGTATCAAAATCATAGCTTTCTTACATAATCGACGTTAACTAGCATATATACAATACAACTAACACAATAACACCAACCAACATCCACAAATCGATCCCCAATTGTAAGTTTCGAATTAGGGTTTCGGCCCTAATGTAATTTCCATAAAAACTTGTAAAAATCCAACCTTTATTGCATACTTGACGTTAATTAACATGTAATCTATCTAACAAACACATTAACATCAACAAACAACATGTAATCGACCTCCAAATCACCAAAATCGAACCTACCATTCGGCCATAGTCAAATACATGAAAGGAACACCAAAAACTAACCTTTAATCGTGTAATGGCTTGTATTTGACGCTTGCTAACTTGTTGTAATGCTTGAACTCAATCAAATCGATGTTTAATTGGATGATCTTGGCCGAAATCGCAAGGGAGAGGGAGAGGGAGGTCGCGGCCGATTATGGGGAGGTTAGGGTTTGGGATTTTGGTTTTTGGTTTAATTTTATTAATGATAATTACCCTTTTAACCGTCATAATTTGTATTTTATAAAAATTAAGCTTTTTGAATAGTTTTTAATTAGTTTTTAACTACTAAACACAATTATTATTAATCACAAATAACAATCATGCATAATTCCCATTTATCACAAAACACACGAAATAAATATTCACGTTTTCACGTTACGCGATAAAATTACAGTTAACATTCAAATCACATAAGCATAACTTAATAATCACATTGTTAACTTAATTATCATCAATTTAACATTACTGATTATTGTTAAGTCACCAACGTTCAACGACAACTAGTGTGTGTGCTCGACACGTGTATGCAAGACTTAACGGAACAAACGGAGTTTGGTAACGGAAAATTACCGGATGTCACATTATCCCCATGTTGAAAGAATTTTCGTCCCGAAAATTGCGTTACATGGTGAGTGTTCCATTACTGGTCTACTGCATTGGCACAAGGAAATCGAAATCGTGTGAGTTTTGGATGAGTTGTCACATCATCCCCATGTTGAAAGAAATTTCATCCCGAAATTTAATCAGTACCTTCGCCGGCTGGCATCGTCCTTTCGAATAGCTGAGGGTACTTAAGCTTCATTTGGTCTTCACATTCCCATGTGAATTCTGGTCCACGTCTCGAGTTCCAACGAACTTTGACAATGGGTATCTTGCTTTGCTTAAGCGTTTTCACCTCACGATCCATCACCTCGACCGGTTCCTCAATGAAGCGTAGTTGTTCATCTACTTGAACTTCTTCCAGTGGTACGACCATCGTTTCATCCGTTAAACATTTCTTTAGGTTTGAAACATGGAATACATCATGGATTCCACTCAATGAATCAGGTAAGGCTAGTCGATAAGCCACTGGACCAATTCTTTCCACTATCTCAAATGGTCCAATGTATCTCGGATTTAGCTTTCCTCGCTTACCAAACCGAACTACGCCTTTCCACGGTGATACTTTTAATAAAACCTTGTCACCTGTCTGAAATTCCAAAGGTTTTCGTCGTTTGTTAGTATAGCTTTTCTGTCTGTCTCGCGCTGCGGCCATGCGGTTTCTTATCTGAACAATCTTCTCAGTTGTCTCGTGTACTAACTCGGGACCCGTTAATTGACTATCACCAATTTCAGCCCAGCAAACTGGCGATCTACACTTTCTCCCATATAAAGCTTCAAAAGGTGCTGCCTTTATGCTAGTGTGATAACTGTTGTTGTAAGAAAATTCCACCAATGGTAGGTGAACTTCCCAGTTATTCTCGAAGTCAATCACACAAGCACGTAACATGTCCTCCAAAGTCTGTATAGTACGCTCGCTTTGACCATCAGTCTGTGGATGATAAGCAGTACTCATATCCAATCGTGTACCTAGAGCTTTCTGCAACGACTGCCAGAAGTGTGATGTGAAACGAGAATCGCGATCAGAAATGATTGAGATCGGTACTCCATGCCTCGAAACGATCTCCTTCAAATAGAGTCGAGTTAATTTCTCCATCTTATCAGTTTCCTTTATTGCTAGGAAATGAGCAGATTTTGTCAATCGGTCCACGATAACCCATATTGTATCACAACCCGTAGAAGTGCGAGGTAACTTAGTAATAAAATCCATTGATATTTGATCCCACTTCCACATAGGGATCTCGGGTTGTTGTAGTAGACCAGATGGTTTCTGATACTCCACTTTAACCTTCGAGCAGGTCAGACACTTAGTCACATAAGTAGCTACATCTGCTTTCATGTTAGGCCACCAATAGTGCGCCTTCAAATCGTGGTACATCTTGTCAGATCCAGGATGTATAGAATACTTGGACTTGTGAGCCTCACTCATCACCAAGTCTCTCAGATTTCCATGTAGAGGTATCCATAGTCTATTCATGAAGTAACGAATTCCATCCGCTTTTACTTCTAATTGTTTTTCCATACCCCTTAACGATTCAGACCCAATGTTTTCTGCTTTCAAAGCTTCTGTTTGAGCCTTTCGGATTTGTTCAGGTAATTGCGTACTAATCGTTAGTTGCAGAGCTCGCACACGTCGAGGTTTAGCAGTCTCTTTTCTACTCAGCGCATCAGCAACTACATTTGCTTTCCCCGGGTGGTACTTAATAGCACAATCATAGTCGTTTAACAATTCCACCCAGCGTCTTTGCCTCATGTTCAACTCCTTTTGCTCAAAGATGTGCTGAAGACTCTTGTGATCGGTGTAGATGGTGCATTTGGTACCGTACAAGTAATGTCTCCAGATCTTTAAGGCAAAAACTACCGCACCCAGTTCCAAGTCATGGGTGGTATAGTTCTTCTCATGAATCTTCAATTGTCTAGAGGCGTATGCTATCACTTTATCCCGCTGCATCAGGACACATCCAAGTCCTTGAATAGAAGCGTCACAATAGACTACGAAATCATCACTACCATCCGGTAATGCTAGTATTGGTGCGCTACACAATTTATGTTTTAGGAACTGAAAAGCAGATTCCTGACTCTCACCCCATTTGTACGTCGTTCCCTTGTGAGTCAAGGCTGTGAGAGGTTGTGCAATCTTAGAGAATCCTTCAATGAATCGCCGATAATATCCCGCTAATCCAAGGAATTGTCGTATCTCACTTGGTGTCTTAGGAACAGACCAATTCTTTATCGCTTCAATCTTAGCAGGATCAACATGTATTCCCTTCTCGTTGACAATATGACCCAAGAATTGTACCTCACGTATCCAGAAATCACACTTAGAAAACTTTGCATACAGTTGTTCCTCTCTAAGTAATTCCAATATTAAACGTAAGTGCTTCTAATGTTCTTCCTCGGTCCTTGAGTATATCAGTATGTCATCAATAAAGACGATAACAAACTGATCAAGATAGGGTTTGCACACGCGATTCATGAGGTCCATGAATACTGCTGGTGCATTCGTCAACCTAAATGGCATGACCAAAAATTCATAATGACTATATCGTGTACGGAAAGCAGTTTTCGAGATGTCCTCTTCTCGAACTCTCAGCTGATGATACCCAGACCTCAGATCAATCTTAGAGTAATAGCTTGATCCTTGCAGTTGATCAAACAAATCATCGATACGAGGTAAGGGATATCTATTCTTGATAGTAACCTTGTTCAGTTCCCTATAGTCAATGCACATTCGAAATGTACCATCCTTCTTCTTCACAAATAGAACTGGCGCTCCCCAGGGCGACGAACTCGGTCGGATAAACCCTTTATCCAACAACTCTTGTAGTTGGGCGGATAATTCCTGCAGTTCATTCGGAGCTAACCGGTACGGTGCTCTCGCAATTGGAGCGGCTCCTGGAGTCAACTCAATCTGGAATTCAACCTGACGATGAGGCGGTAATCCAGGCAGGTCTTCCGGAAACACCTCAGGAAACTCACGAACTACGGGAATATCCTCTATCTTCTTTTCCTCAGTCTGTTTATCTGTGACGAGTGCCAATATGGCTAGTCGACCCTTTCGTAACAACTTTTGTGCCTTCATGAACGAATGATGCCTATCACCGCACCACTCCTATCACCTCTGACCGTAAGGACTTCTTCACCAATGGGAATCCGTATGATCTTCTCGTGGCATATGACTTCCGCTTGTTTATCGGAAAGCCAATCCATGCCTACTACCACATCAAAACTTCCTAGCGTAACAGGCATGAGATCTATGGTGAATGTATGACCAGCAAGCTCTATCTTGCAGTCTCTAAGAATATGCGTTACGTGAATCTGTGTACCGTCAGCTAACTCTACGGTGTATTTAGATTCTAAGGCGAGGGCATATCACTTAAAAGACTACAAAACCTAGTGGACACGAAACTTCTATCGGCTCCGGTATCGAATAATACGGTAGCAAAACAACCATTAACCGAAAATTTACCAGTTACTGTTGTAGGTCGTTTAGAGCCTCACCTGAGCCAATGACGAAGGCTCTTCCTTTGGCTCCATTATTGTTTCCACCATTGTTGTTGCCATTACCATTGTTGTTATTGTTGTTGCCATTGTTATTGTTGCTGTTGTTCCCATTGTTGTTGTTACCATTACCATTCCTCTTAAGCTGGGGACAGTTGCGTTTGTAATGGCCTTCTTTTCCGCATTCAAAACAACCTTTCGGAGTTTCTTGTGATTGTTGTGGCTTCTTCATCAGTTCACCCCGACAGTCTTTGGCTGCATGACCAATCTTCCCACAACGTTGACACTTGTAGTTATCACATCGACCCACATGGTGGTAGTTACACCGGTTGCACTTTGGCAGTCTTCCACCATACCCGCCGGGTCCTTGATTTGAGGGAGTCGTCTGGTTGAAGCTTCGGTTGTTATCAAACTTCCGTTGTTGTTGCTGACTTTGTTGCTATTGTTGGGGTTGAGATTGGCTACTGGATGACGATCCCTGTTGCTTGAACCATCACTTGCGTTTCTGGTCGGGCACGCTTGCCACCGCACCCCGTTTGGGT
Source organism: Flaveria sonorensis (assembly GCA_025506505.1). Taxonomy (NCBI): domain Eukaryota; kingdom Viridiplantae; phylum Streptophyta; class Magnoliopsida; order Asterales; family Asteraceae; genus Flaveria; species Flaveria sonorensis. Next base: position 32,452,071 of record CM046430.1, on the reverse strand, counting down.
AACCGACCTTGCTCAACTGCCTGGTCAGTCAGCCTGTGGGCTGTTCGGATTGCTTGTTGTATGGTAGTGGGGTTAGAAGAAGTTACCATACTTTGAATTTCGGGCACCAATCCCCGTATATAATGCTCCACCCTCTTGTGCATTTCATTCACCATCCCTGGGCATAAAGTGGCTAACTCATGAGTACGAGTCGTGTAGGCTTCAATTTCTGAGCCTTGTATTTTGAGTTGCCAGAACTCAATCTCCAGTTTCTGCACTTCATTCCGGGGGCAGTATTCTTCAGTCATGATTTCTTTGAATTCATCCCAAGGTAGTTCATTGGCCATGGCTTGACCCAGCATTTGTACCTGGGCATTCCACCAGGAAAGTGCTGCGCCTTCCAATGTCCCGGTGGCATACTTCACCTGATCAGCAGGCGGGCAGTTGCATTTCGCAAAGACAGACTCTTTCTTCTCAAACCACCTTACAAGCCCTACAGCTCCTTCCGTCCCGCTGTAGGTATGGGGTTTACAGTCCATGAAGGACTTGTAGGTACATGGTGGTGGTCCTGTTTTGACAACCCAAACATTAGTCAGATATCCTAGACAAATAACTAGGAAAATCAGTTTAACCTCTTGTTATCATTTACCTGCTGGTTGTCCCGGTTGGGCAGCAGCCACTGCCGCCTGAACATGTTCATTAATTAATGCCGCCAATTCTGCAGGCGTCATGTTTATGGCTCCGGCTCCACGGCCTCCGGCGCCACGTCCACGACCACGCCCACGTCCTCGTCCACGTGCGTCCATATTTCACTTTAAAATTCACAATTACAATAATGAGTAACATCCAACACATTAATCTCATCAAGGTACAGTAAACAATAAGAAATAATGCATTCACCACAACCACAACATTTATAACATAAATAATAATAATTTGCAATTGAGTCACAAAATATTCCATCAATGTCAAAATTTAAGTTTGTCAGTTGGGTGGGAAACAACCCTTCCCACATAGGTTTCAAAGAAAAGAAACACTACATAGTCTAAGTCATTTAAAAGTGGATCAGTCCAGTACATCAGATCCATCACTGTCCTCATCCATCTCTACTGGTTCTTCTTCGGGGGCTTCCTCGGTTCTTCTTCTGGGTCTTCCTCATCAGGGTCCACCAAAGGTGCAGGAGCTTCAGCAATCTGAAGTGCTGCTAGCTGTGCCTCTAAATCAGCAAACCTATTATCGATCTCCATATTATGGTGATCCTGTGCGTCCATGCGCTCACTAAGTGCTACCACGTTGCCTGCCAGAGTATGATGTCCACCAATGGCCATCGAAAGTCGCTCCTGAAGCGTATCTACCTGGAAACGCAGCTGACGCATCTCAGATCGTAATGCAGAGTTCTCATCAGTGAGTCCTCTAATCCGCTGTCGCTCTGTGTCCAGTGTGGCTACCAAAGCTGCAAATGCCTGCTCCAGAGGGATGCTCAAGGTAGGAAGTGTAGGCAAAGTAGAGGCGGTCGATGACCTAGTCCTAGGTCGTGTAGGTGCTACTGGTGGTACGCGCTCTCTATAAGCCATACGGTTTATGTAAGTGGGGTAGAAATCCCAGTTACGCGGAGGATCGAGCTCAGGAGGTATGAAAGGCTGATCCCAGTCTATCTCGCTAGGAGGATAAGGATGTCGTGGCCAGTTAAATCCCCTATCCGGTACGGGAGAAGTAGGAGGTGACTCAGATCGTGCAGGTCTCTTGCCTAAATTTCTGGACGACGATGCCATGCTGCGAAGTACGTGTTGCGTATGCCAATGAGTATACAGTAAGGAGAGTAAGCGATAAGTAACTAACAACTGTGCGGTTATAGTCTAGTGTGTGTATGCAACCTAGTTCCCTATAACCAATGGCTCTGATACCAATCTGTCACACCCTCAAAATCCGCGTGCGGGGTTTTACCGCGAGGCGCGTGACATACCAGGATCTCAGTCATTAGTTACCAAGAACGACTCTATATGATTAATAAACAAAACCAGAGTTAACGTTTAAAATACTGCGGAAGCGTTTTTAAAACCAGAAAACCCAAAACAAGTAGTATGTAAAGAGAATGCGCAAAACATACGCGCCCCAAACACAAATGTTTAATATGAAAATAATCCCAAATTTGTAAACAAGCAAATGTAGACAACTCAACAATGCTGACGTGCGTGCTCCTAGGCAACTGGCAACCTTAACCTGAGAATAGCATACTAAACAAGTCAACACATGGTTGGTGAGTTCAAGAGTTTGCGTTAAAATATAAACCAATCAACAGTTTCCAGAGCATAAGTAGTGTATTGCAATAGATAGCTAGTCTATTAACATAAAATATTAATCATAGTGATTTCGCGATCGAAGCTGACTGTGTTACGTTTGTTGCCTCCCGTCACGACTTACCGGTCGTGACGAATGTGTTAGGACAAAATTGCACCCGTTTGACCTCGAGTCGCACAGGTGGGGCTCGTCAGACCCAGTAGTACTACCCAAAATTTCCCCGCTAGTCAATATTAACAATCCGAAAGTGTGAGGACTTTCCATGATAAACAGCACTATATCAATATTATACACACTCATATATAAAAGCATTTGTGATCAACAGTATGCTATCTCCCCCAAAAGAGATTATGTAAAATGAGTGGGGCAAGAACTCACCTGGTACGCGCAAGAATTAACCTAGAGCTTAACTTGAAAGAAAGAGGGAAAGACAACCTTCAAAGGTCACCTAGAACACAAGAGTACATAAGTACATGTACACAGAATCAACATGAAACCCTAAGTGTTCTACAAACCAAGAGACTCAAGGTTTAAGAAAGACAAGACACATTTGACCCAGTTGACCCGTTTGACCCGTTGGTGACATTATAGGTGATAACTCGTTAATACTAACACAACAGCATATCATACATGATCAACATACAACCCAACAATAGTCCTAACATACCCATATGACCCATTACCATGAATTCCCACAAACAGGCCAAATCAGATAACTATCCAACTAAACATTCATACGACACAAACAACACATTTAGTTACCTTAGAAATCATCCATGAATACACTAGCATGATCCTAATATCCCAAACATGCTCAAATCATCCAATTCAAGGATTTGCACAATTAAAGTTTCCCTTTTGGGAAAGTTCATCCCAAATTCATCAAACTCCCACTACATTCATGAATTCATCAATTATATACCAATTCAAGTCCATGACAACATTAAACATGATCAACAACACCTAATCATCATGATTCATCAACTTTCATACCCAAAAGTTACTATCTTTAGTAAGGTATGAACTACAACATGCATTCTTGAATTCCTAACATTCATATCAACCATCTAGCATCTAAACATCATTACAAACACATCCATAACATTCATACATCAACCAATCATCAATTCATGCAAAATAAAGTTACTATTATTAGTAACCTATGAACAATGTATCAAAATCATAGCTTTCTTGCATAATCGACGTTAACTAGCATATATACAATACAACTAACACAATAACACCACCAACATCCACAAATCGATCCCCAATTGCAAGTTTCGAATTAGGGTTTCGGCCCTAATGTAATTTCCATAAAAACTTGTAAAAATCCAACCTTTATTGCATACTTGACGTTAATTAACATGTAATCTATCTAACAAACACATTAACATCAACAAACAACATGTAATCGACCTCCAAATCACCAAAATCGAACCTACCATTCGGCCATAGTCAAATACATGAAAGGAACACCAAAAACTAACCTTTAATCGTGTAATGGCTTGTATTTGATGCTTGCTAACTTGTTGTAATGCTTGAACTCAATCAAATCGATGTTTAATTGGATGATCTTGGCCGAAATCGCAAGGGAGAGGGAGAGGGAGGTCGCGGCCGATTATGGGGAGGTTAGGGTTTGGGATTTTGGTTTTTGGTTTAATTTTATTAATGATAATTACCCTTTTAACCCTCATAATTTGTATTTTATAAAAATTAAGCTTTTTGAATAGTTTTTAAATAGTTTTTAACTACTAAACACAATTATTATTAATCACAAATAACAATCATGCATAATTCCCATTTATCACAAAACACACGAAATAAATATGCACGTTTTCACGTTACGCGATAAAATTACAGTTAACATTCAAATCACATAAGCATAACTTAATAATCACATTGTTAACTTAATTATCATCAATTTAACATTACTGATTATTGTTAAGTCACCAACGTTCAACGACAACTAGTGTGTGTGCTCGACACGTGTATGCAAGACTTAACGGAACAAACGGAGTTTGGTAACGGAAAATTACCGGATGTCACACTAACACCTGCCAGTTTCATGGTCACGATGACGAGGATGCCCCTTCACACATTGCCCGACTCACTCGTATTCTGGGCACATTCAATCTTCAAGGTGCGACTAATGATGCTAAATTCCTTCACCTTTTTCCTTTTTCTCTTGCTGGTCGGGCTGCTTCTTGGATTGACTCACATCCTAAGGGCATTTTCACCACTTGGGCGGTTCTCCATGACAAGTTCCTGAACAAATACTTTCCTCCCACTAAGGCTTCTAGACTTCGTGATCAAATTCATTCCTTTAGGATGGAACTAGATAAGCCTTACTATCTTGCTTGGAAGCGTTTCCAGAACCTGCTTAGCAGGTGCTCCAATCATGGTTTGTCCGCTTGGGCCCTTGTAGAGAAATTCTACAATGGTCTTACATATGAAACGCGTGCTCGGTTTGATACTTCTGTAGGAGGCCATCTGATGGGCAAAGGATGTGGCTAGATGTAATGATCTCTTTGAGAGGTTTGCTCAGGTTGAGTAGGAGAGCGGTCAGCTAACAGGAATTCCATTCCTGTAACTATTCCAGCCTCGACCACTCAAGGTGTTCACCATGTCACCATGGATCCTAGTATGGCTACTGTTCTTGAATCCTTGGCCAAATATATGAAGGAAATGAAAACAAAAATGAATAAATGTAAGTTCTGCAGAGGAGGCCATGATACTATAGACTGTCCGGTAATGAACCAAGAACAAGTTGACTATGTAGGAGGACTAAACCGAGCTCCCACTAATCCTTTCAACACTTCCTATAACTCGGGTTGGAGAAGCAATCAAGACCAAAATTGGAGATCTTTTGATAATCCCCCTGGTTTCCAATCTAATCAACATTATAACTAGGGGCAGGGTCAGTTTAATGGTAGTAGTTCGAGAACTAATCAAGGCGGGGTTAATAATAATACCAACCTGAATAAGATTGAAGAATTATTAACCTAGCTAGCTGTTAAGGATGAAGTCACCTAAAAAAACCCTCGTAGAACATGATATCCTCCTAAAAAAATAACCAATCTGCATTTTTAGACCTTCAACGTTCACTAGGTGACCTTGCTAGGCGGTTGGATCAAACCCTTCCAGGCTAGTTCTCTGGTAACACTCAACCCAACACAACTGCCCAACTAAAAGCAGTCACAACTAGAAGTGGTAGAGGTGGGGATCCAGAAAAGAAACCTAAGGTAGTAGAAGTGGAAGTAGATTCTCATCCAGAAGTTGATGAGGCGAGAGAGATGGAGGCTCCTGGTAGGGTGCAACCAAGGTTAGGCCCAGCAAGTACCATATCAAACAGTGAGCCCCTAGTTGAGACAGTTGTGAAAAAGACACCAGTTCCTGTTAGACCTACTCCTGAGATTGATATCTCTCATGTTCCATATCATGCTCATCTCGCTAACCAGAAATATGCAAAGGAGTATGAACGCTTCCTTGACATGTTCAAACAATTGAAAATCAATCTCCCGTTCATTAACGCTCTCTAGCATATGCCTAAATATGCTAAGTTCCTCAAAGACATCCTTAAAAGAAAGGATAGATTGGGAGAGCTTTCCAATATTCCTTTTACTGCTGGATGTTCTGTGGTAGTTCTGAACAAACTACCGGAGAAATTGATAGACCCGGGAATCTTCACAATTCCTTGTTTGTTTGGTAGTGACACTCAGAGCCATGTGTTGGCAAATCTAGGGGCTAGCATTAGTCTAATGCCTTACTCTCTCTAAGAGAAGCTAGATCTAGGTAAGCTGATTCCAATACACATGACATTATCTCTTGCTGACAGATCGGTTAAATATCCACGAGCCAATGTTGAGAACTTGCTAGTGAAGGTTGATAAATTTGTCTTCCCTGTGGATTTTATGATTCTTGATATGGAGGTTGACGACAAGGTGCCTTTGATCTTGGGAAGTCCATTTCTGAATATTGCAAAGGCAATCATTGATGTCTTTGACATGAAGATCATTCTTCAAGTAGGAGATGAGACCAACACATTTGATGTCATCAAATCTATGAAACACCCTGGTGATCAGGATGATTTCAGTGGTCCATCAGAGTACGTTTACTTTCTAAATTCTTTTATCTCCTGTATGGACCACTATCTTGATTACATCTGTGGGGTAGACTTGGTTGATGCTGATCATCAGGAGGAGCCCGTTGTGTTTGAAGAGGAGGCGCCTATGTTTCCTGAAGTGTTTGAGATTAATGAAGTTCCTGAAGAGCGTCACAAGCCCTCCCTTGAATCCCCACCACCTTTAGAACTTAAGGTTTTACCCTCTCATTTAGAGTATGCTTTCCTAGGTGAGGATTCCAGCTTACCCGTCATTATTTCTTCTAAACTGACGGAGGAGGAGAAGATTCAACTGCTTGATGTGTTGAAGATATACAAGCAGGCCATTGCTTGGAGGCTTTCTGATATCCAGGGCATCAGCCCAGCTTATTATACACATAGGATACTCATAGAGGATGAGTATAGGCCTGTGGTGTAGCCTTAGAGACGATTGAATCCACACATGCAGGAGGTTATGAAGCAAGAAGTTCAAAGCCTCTACAAGCTGGTCTGATTTACCCCATCTCAAGAAGATGTTAAAGAGGTGTATGGAGATGAAGCTGATGTTGAATTGGGAGAAGTGTTACTTCATTGTGATCGAGGTGATAGTTTTTGGCCACAGGATGTCTAGGGATGGTATTGAGGTTGCAAATTCGAAGATTGATATGATTAGTAGACTTCCACCGCCCATAAATGTTAAGTCCATTCGAAGCTTCCTTGGTCATGCGGGCTTCTATAGGCATTTTATTTATGATTTTTCCAAGATCACTCACCCCATGACCCGTCTGCTTGAAAAAGATATCCCTTTCATCTTTGATGAAGAATGACGTAAAGCGTTTGATTTTTTGAAGGAGTGCTTAGTTAGTGCTCCTATTCTTGTTTCACCCGACTGGAGCTTAACCTTTGAGCTCATGTGCAATGCTAGTGATTATGCACTTGGAGTAGTCATAGGGCAGAGACATGACAAACATTTCCATCCTATCTATTATGACAGTAAGATGTTGAATGATGCCCAAGAGAACTATACCACCACAGAGAAGGAGCTTTTAGCTGTTGTTTTTGCCTTTGATAAATTTCGATCTTATCTCGTGCTTTCTAAAACCACCGTATTCACTGATCACGTGGCATTAAGATATCTCTTCACAAAAAAAGATGCCAAACCTTGTCTCATATGGTGGATTCTGATGCTCTTCGAGTTTGATATCGAGATTAAGGATAAGAAAGGAGAAGAGAATGTTGCTGCTAACCATCTCTCTTGTTTAGAGGACCCTCACAGGGAAGAGATTCGTGAGGAGGTGATTGGTGACAGATTCCCTCACGATTCAGTTGATTTTGTGAAGGCTGAGCAACAAGGTATGCCATGATTTTATGAAGGCTGAGCAGCAAGGTATGCCATGGTTCTCTGATCTGGCAAATTACCTAGCTAATGGGGTGGTACTTAAGGGAATGACAACTCAACAGAGAAAGAAGTTTCTATGGGATGTGAGTAGGTATGTTTGGGATGATCCTTTTCTTAACGGGGTAGGGGATGATAGAGTTATTAGAAGGTGTGTGAGTACAGATAAAGGATGGGAAATCCTTTGGCATTGTCATGAGGGCTTGACTAGAGGTCATCATGGTCATCACACCACCGCCTAAAATGTGTTTGATTATGGTTTCTATTGGCCTTTAGTGGTGAAGGATGCCCTCAAATTCATTAAACAGTGCGATGCTTGTCAACGCACTAGGAATATTTCATCCAAGAATGAGATGCCCATAATCCCATACAGGTTCTCAAAATCTTTGATGTTTGGGACATCCACTTCATGGGACCATTTCCTGTGTCCAACAAGAATTGGTACATCCTCATGGCGATTGACTATGTTTCAAAGTGGGTGGAAACACAAGCTTTACCTACTAATGATGCCCAAGTGGTGGTGAAGTATTTGAAGAAGTTGTTCACTCGATTTGGTACTCCTAGAGCACTTATAAGTGACCGTGGCACTCATTTCTGTAACACTTTGATGGAAAAGGTGTTAGCACGCTACGGAGTCACTCATCGTCTTTCCACCGCTTACTATCCACAAATGAGCGGCCAGGTGGAGAAGGCAAATCGAGGTGTGAAGAGGATTTTAGAGAAAACGGTGGGGAAGAGTCGAAAGGATTGGTCCGACAAGCTAGATGATGCGTTGTGGACATTTAGAACCTCTTACAAAACACCCTTAGGAACCACACCATTTATGATTGTTTATGGTAAGGCATGTCATCTCCACGTTGAGTTAGAACATAGAGCGTTGTGGGCTCTTAAGACTCTTAATCTTAATCTTATCGAAGCAGCTAGACAACGTTTCTTTCAAATTCATGAGTTAGAAGAGCTTTGGGATGCAGCATATGCACGGTCGTTGAGTATTAAGAAGAAGACTAGATGTTGCATGCTAGAAGATTAAGAGGCTTGAAGGAGTTTAAGAAGGGGGACAAAGTACTATTATATAATTCCCGTTTAAAGTTGTTTGGAGGAAAATTGAAATCAAAATGGACGGGACCGTACACAGTCAAAGAAGTGTTTCCATATGGTGAGGTTGAATTGCAAAATGATATTGATGGTAACACTTGGAAGGTGAACGTGCATAGGCTGAAGCATTACATAGGAGGGTCGTTAGATGTGAACGCCGAGGAGGAAACCTTCATCGAAACCCCGTAAAAGATGGAGACGTGAAGGTCTCGGGTGAAAACCCAATTGTAGAGTTTGTATAGTTATGTACAAGTTTTTGTTTCTTGTTTTTCTTTCATTCTTCGGTTGTGTTTTGCATTTCTTTTGCTTTGTGTTTTGTGGTTTGAGTTTTAGTGCAGGTAATCGTACCCGTTTCGAGAAGCGAAACGAACAAGAATGAAGTTCGGGTACTTATATTCTTTATTTTATAATCGGAATGAGTTTTTTTAGTGTTAGGATGTTTTAAAATAAGGTAAAAAGAATAAAAAAAGCATGATTTTAGTTTAAATTCCAACAGCAAGTTGACACAGTCGGGTCAATACTATTCTTAAAAATCAACACAGCCATGCTAGCTTGCTGTAAATTTTCGGAAAAGCTAATCCTCTCGCGTCACGTGAGAGGTATCCCAAAAGACCTCGCGTAACGCGACAAGTCTAATTAACTCTTCAAAAATAAAAACCTCGCTTCATGCGAGGGCTGCCCATAAAATCGTCACGTAGTGCGACGTCAACTGAATTAGGGAAAAAAATAAAACCCCAAACACCCCCTTTTGCATCTCATAAACTCCATCAACCATCACCCTAACCACCGAACACCTCCTCACCACCAACCCCTAAACCTCCATATCCACCGCCCCTTTTTCCACCAAAACCACCATAACCCCAATCTCCAGACCTTCCCCTTTCACCTACAACACCCCATTAAAGAGCCACCTCTAGTAGCACTTACTTTAGATACACTTTGTGAGAGGATGGATAGGAAATATGGGGAGCTGAGGGAGTTGATAATTACTGGGTTGCGTAGGCAGGATGATGCACTGAGATACATTATGAGTTCTTTAGATATGGATATTCTAGATTTCTTCAGAGCACCAGATGAGCCAGATGGTGGAGATGGTCAGGATTAGTGTGGGGATGATATGGAGCAGATTCACCAGACAATATCTTTTGCTTTATATTTTCTTTTTATTTTTTTTTGATGATCATGGTCTAACTAAACCGATATACTATTTGACATGTTTTTGATTATCGGGTTGGATGGGTGGTGTTATGATCTTATGTTGCTATATATTTGCTATGATGTTTGCTGTGGTTGTTTAGAATGATTGATGTGAATGGTTTGCTGCTTTCGATCGCGTGTGAGAATGTTGGAATTGTTTGCTGAGCACATTCGAATTGGAAGGCATTGTTTATGGAATAAGACCGACACATGACAGTCTTGCAATATTACCAGCTAAGTCTTTTCCATGTTATCTTGTACTTCTAGTCTTTATTTATTTACTTATTTATTTTTTTAGTTCTTTACTTCTTTCTTTTTCTTTTTCTTTTTCTCTTTCTTTTGAGTCGTTGTTGGATCATATGAGGCTGGTGCAACCAAAACAACACTTAGAATATTTTTGAAGTACAATTGAAAAAGTCTTCCGAAGCTAAAGCCGCTCTTTCGAAGACAAGTTGAAGATCTTCCAAAGCTTAAGTATGAAGATCTTTCGAAAGAAAAAATAAGTCTTCCGAGACTAAGTAGTTTTACTTCCGAAGTATATGAAGAACTTCCGAAGGTAGAACCAAGTTTTTCGAAGTATATGAAGACCGAGTAATTTTCCTTTCGAAGCATTCACACTTAGAAGATCCAAGACAAAGTCTTTCGAAGAATGAAGTCACAAAGACTTGCAGATGACTTGGAAGAAGTTGATTCTTCCGAAGTATAAATGGCCTCGGAAGAACTTATTCTTCTGATGCCATTTTGCCTTCGGAAGAATCAACTATGAACCAGTGGACATAAGTATGGGCTGTCTGACATCCGCTGACAACTCTGATACACTGCATGGCATTTTCCCACTCCCATGTAGTTGACCATACTTTAATCCACTGTTTACCTTTTTCAGTTAGTATAGTTACCATACTTAGTTGGTGACAAAAGGTAAGTCATGGACCTGTCATGACTACCTAATCCAGGATATTATTTTATCTTAGATATTTTACTTCTAGCAATGTAGTATTTGGTTAGCGGTAAATTGTAGCTGGTTTCCAAGTATAACCGACTGTAGATAGTAGTACATATAGTTTCTTATTGTAACTTATGTAACCATGCTTGTAAGAGTCTTGTAATACTGTGATGAGAAATAATATATACAAGTATCTTGAAAACCATTCTTATGTTCATTAACTTATTATATTATTGTCAACTTAGTTAGAGATTCCTCTTCATCAACCGAGTGAGACTTAGTGAGTTTGTGAGATACAAAACTTGTGTTGAGAGACCAACATCGATCCTGCAACTGGTATTAGAGATTTTTAGGCTCTTGATTATGAGATCTAACCATCCCAAATCACCCTTGTTTCTTCATAATTACTCACTTCACACAAATGGCTCTTAACCAAAAGTTTTTTGAGTTCGAGATGGGAACCATGACCAAGGCTCCTATCATCACCACTGATGACTTTGGAACCTGGTGCAAACGCATTGAAGGTTTTATCAAGTATCAAGACAGCCGCATGTGGAGATTTGTCACTCATGGTCCTTACAGGCCAAAGGTGGCAGACCTGGCGGGTAATGGTGCCATGATTGAGAAAGCTGTTGAAGACTACTCTGATGAAGACTTTAAGAGGATGGACATTGACTACAAAGTGATGACCGTGCTGCTTACTACCATACCAAACTCCATAATGGCAGGCTTTAAGCAATGCGAGACCGCCAAAGAACTCTTTAATGCTTTGAAGCTGATGTACTCTGGTTCTACTGAATTAAAGGAAAAGAAGAAGGATATGCTGAAGTAGAAGTTTGAGAACTTTACTTATGCTGTTGTTGAGACCTTGAGCCAACAATACTTCAGGTATATGGACTTAATCACCTCTCTTCAGACTATGGGAGTTGTTCTTGAGAAAAGAGACATAGTCAAAAAATTCATGAGTGCACTTCCTCATGAGTGGACTTTTTACTGTGTCTCAATCAAGAGAACTGAAAACCTCAACACCCTCACTATGACTGAACTATACAGAATCCTTAATGGATACCGTATGGAGATGGAGACTCAGAAGAACCACCAGATGAACATACAGTCAAATCCTGCAGTCAACAATGCTCTACATGTTGTTGAAGGATCAAGAACTCCCCAGCCGTAGTTGTACCTGAACTACCCCCAACAGCCATCATCCTCTTCTGGGCCATATATCACTTTCCCTAAGACACCTAGGTCCCAACAGGCTCAACACACTCCCTTCCAGGATAGTTGTGCCTTTGTTTCAAGGAGTGAGCACTCTGGAGATTTTCAATACTGTTTTGATGATCTAGAGTGTTTCAGCCCAGATGATATTGAATATATGGACATTGTCCAACAAATGGCTCTTTTAACCTACAGAGCAAAGAAGTTATTTAAAAGGACCGGAAGGCAGTTTCATTAGAACCCAACTAATAGCAAATTTGGGTTTAACAAGAGCAAGGCCAAATGCTACAACTGTAACCAGCTTGGTCACTTTGCTAGGGAATGTAAAGCTCCAAGATCTAATCCTGGAGCAGCTCAAGCCTCCTAACATCCTACTACCTCAAAGGCTGCAACCAAACCCACTGAGCCATAAACTCTTGCTGTTGCTCAAGAGGTTGACTGGAGCTTCATGGTGCAAGATGTCACTCCTGCTCAAGCTCTCATGGCTGGAACTGAAGACAGCAAGGTATATGAACATCTCTATACTTCAGCTTGTATGGCTAAGGTTAAATTGTATCAGGACTACAACATGGAAATTAGATCTGATATTGAGTCTTTAAATATCCTAAAATCTGATTTTAAGAGAGCAAAATCTGACTATAATCTCAAAATAGAAGAGTTAGAGAAAACTGTGTCCTCTTTAAAACATGAACATACCAACTACAGGACTCAAATAAAAGATCTAATATCCAAGATGACTAAAGCTCAAGCCTAGCTAGTCATAGCTGAGGTTAAAGCAGAGAAGTATGCTATTCAAGAGCAAAACTTCAACACCATAATAGCATCATCCTCCCACTCTAAGGTATGCTATCAAAACAAAAGTGGGTTGCGATCCAATGAAATTGCTCCATCACACTCTCTTGTGTCTATTAGACAGCCAAGATGTGGTATTGATGAGCAAGAGGTTCCAACTGCTGACCCACTACCTAGTGAGCAGAAGAATGATGCAATAATGGAAGCCACCACAAAGAAGGATAAAATAGAAAACCTCATCCCCACAGTTGAAAAACCCTTAACCACCAAAGCTAGAAAGAACCAGATCAGGGTAGCAAGAAAAACTACTAAAAAGGTGGCTGAGACTAAGATGAAGACAGACCCAAGGAAAAGGGTGTATTCATCTCAGCTGGATTCCAAGTGGATGGAAGTTCTGATTTAGGAAAGGAGAGTAGTACTAGCACTCCTATCTAACTGAAGGATCAAAAACTAAAAGGAAAGGCTGTTGAAGAAGAGAAGAAGTGCAATAAACAACAGCCCACATGTCCCACCAAGATTAACATTGAGTGCATAATTTATGGCCTGCATAACCACATGGATAAAGATTGTTACTACAATCCAGCAAGCACACATTATGCAACCAATGTTAAGAAAGAAGGAGTCAAGGATGGTTTCATATTTGGACCTTAACATATGGTCCAAGTGTTAAGGAAAGGAAAGCTTGTTTTCGAAGCCAAGTTGCTTTTGGAAGAAACTCATTCTTCCGAAAGGAAAATAGCTTCGGAAGACAAACCAAAGAAAAAACAAAGAAACAAAAACATTTCCTTGAAACCTTCCAAGAAAAAGGCTATTTCAAAAGAAAAGGTGGTGAAAACTTCTTCCGAAAAGAAAGAAGCTTCGTAAGCAAGTCATGCTGCACAAGCCTCCTTAGGCTCATCAACACAGGTCAATCATAGGATGGAATGGAAGACTAGAAAAGATGCTGCAGCCCAACCCTCTTCTTCACAAACTATAATTGAGCCCCCATGCATACAATTTGGTTCAGTTATATCATCTGCATTGGAAGAACCCAAGACCAACAAGGCTTGGGTTTCGAACAATAACTAATCATTTCACCTTATGCGCAGGGACATCCATATGACAGGAATGGAAATGTCTGGATTGTGGATAGTGGATGCTCTAGGCACATGACAGGGAACAAATCTCTCCTATAAAAATTTGAACATTTTGATGGAGGTCCTGTTCAGTTTGGAGGTGAAGCCGGAGGATACATTTCTGGTAAAGGTAGTGTATCCAATGGTAAGTTAAACATTGACAAAGTAAACTTTGTCAAACAGCTTGAACACAATCTTTTGAGTGTTTCTCAATTCTGTGATCAAAAGCACCAAATGGTTTTCACAGAACATGAGTGCATTATCCTCAGACCCGAGATGAAAATTCCTCCAGAATTGGTGCATCTTAGATCTCCTAGGAGAGGGGATATGTACAAGCTTGATATGATCAATACTTCTCCACTGGGTGAAGTATGATGCTTTCTTTCCAAAGCTAATGGTGATGAGTCAACTCTTTGGCATAAAAGAATGTGCCATGTTATTTTTAAAACCATGAGTAAGCTGGTTAAAAATAATTTGGTACGTGGTGTGACTAAAAAGGAATTTTTCTATAAAGATAACTATGTTGCTTGCCTTAAAGGAAAGCAACACAAGGTCTCTCACAAATCCAAAGAAGTTAACTCCATCACCACTCCATTACACTTATTGCACATGGATCTTTTTGGTCCCATAAGTATAATGAGCATTAGAAGGAAATCATATTGCCTTGTGATTGTTGATGACTTTACAAGATTTACATGGGTATTCTTTTCAAGAACTAAAGATAAAACGGCTGACACTTTAAAATGTTTTATTCTTAAAATTGAAAATCAAAAGGATCATAAGGTAAAAATCATTAGAAGTGATCAAGGGACTGAGTTTAAGAATCAAGTTCTTGACTCATTCTCCAACTCAAAAGGGATCGTCAGATAATACAGTGCTCCTAGAACTCCTCAACAAAATGGTGTTGCTGAGAGGAGGAACATGACACTTATTGAGGCTGCAAGAACTATGTTAGCTGATTCAAAGCCGCCTCTAACTTTCTGGGCAGAGGCAGTCAACACTGCATGCTATGTGCAGAACAGGGTTCTCATTATTAAGCCCCATGGAAAGACCCCTTTTGAGTTATGGAACAAGAGGCCACCGTTCATTGGCTTTCTTAGGTCCTTTGACAGCAGGTGTACCATACTCAACACAAAAGACAATTTAGCAAAATTTGCGTAGAAGTCAGATGATGCTATCTTTGTTAGATGTTCCTCATCCTCTATTGCTTGTAGAGTCTATAATATTAATAATCAATAACTTAAGGAATCATCCAACATTGTTATTAATGAGCACACTCCTTGTGTTAGAGGGAATGGCCCTGATCATATCTTCAATCGAGAATTGTTTCCAAACTATTCTAACCATTTTGTGAGAGTGTTTCAGCTGGAACAGGAACTCAAAGTGACATCTATGAAGATAAAATGTTTGAGTTACCCAGACCTATTCCTAGTTCTCCAAGAGGAATTGAAGAACAAGCTCCCACTACTGGAAGTCCTGAAAGCTTGAACATCTCAGGAAATGATGGAGGTTCAACAAGTTGTCAGCCAACTGAGCCTCAAAACTCATTAGCTGATAACTCCAGCATTCAATACCAAGCTAATAAAGATAGTAATATAGAGGAACAGGAAACTGTTGATACTACTTCTCAGCAGAATATCATTGATGCTGTCACACATTCATTCAATCAGTTCTCATTGAATGAGTGTGAGACATCAGATGGCCATGGTGTTCAAAACCCTGAGCAAAACTGCTCAAATCTGGACCTACCTATGTAACTAGATGTAATCTTTAGGCTCAGGATACACAACACTGACCTAGTTGAGAACATCATTGGTGATGTATCAGAAGGTGTGAGAACAAGGAGTCAGATCCATAATGGGAATGTTTGCTTGTACTCATGCTTTCTCTCTCAAATAGAACCAAAGAAGGTGGAAGAAGCCCTCAAGGACAATAATTGGATTAAAGCTATGCAAGAGGAGTTGCTTCAGTTCAAGAGGTAAAAGGTATGGAACTTGTGTCCATTGCCACCCAGCCAAGCCCCCATTGGCACCAAGTGGGTGTTTAAAAATAAGAGAGATGATAGAGATTTGATCATCAAGAACAAGGCAAGACTTGTTATTCAAGGATACACACAGGAGGAAGGAATAGATTACACTGATGTCTTTGCACCTGTTGCAAGACTTCAGGCTGTGAGAATCTTCCTTGCTTTTGCAGCATCCAAGAACTTTACTGTCTATCAACTTGATGTAAAATGTGCATTTTTATATAGGGATATTGATATAGAAGTCTATGTGTGTCAGCCACCTAGATTTGAAGACCCACAGCACCCCAACTATGTGTGCAACCGGATAAAGCTATCTATGGGTTGCATCAAGCACCTAGGCTGTTGTATGAGACCATGTCTCAGTTTCTTCTTAGGAATGGCTACACCAAAGGCACCATAGACAAGAAACTGTTCATAAAGAAGTCCGGGAAGGACATGCTGATTGTTCAATTCTATGTTGAAGACATCATATTTGGTTCCTCAAATGACCTAATATGCCAAGACTTTGAAAGCATCATGAGGAAGAAGTTTGAGATGAGTTCAATGGGAAAGCTAGATTTCTTCCTTGGAATTCAAGTGAAGCAGATGGAAGAAGGGTTCTTCATCAATCAATCTAAGTATATCAAGGACATCTTAGAAAGATTAAAGATGAAAGATTATAAGCCAGCCATGACACCCATACCTAGAAATCACAATCTTTGTCCTGATTTTGAGGGGGAGGATACTGATCAGCATCAGTACAGGGCGATTATTGGATCTCTGAGTATCTCAGTGTAAGTAGACCTGATATCATGTTAGCAACCTACATCTGTGCAAGATATCAGGCTGCTCCCAAGGTGTCTCACCTAATTGCTGCCAAGAGAATTCTTAGATACCTTAAAGGAGCTCCTAAACTGGGTGTTTGGTATCCTAAGAATAAGGACTTCAATCTCTATGGGTACACTAACAGTGATTATGGTGGCGGCAACATCAACAAGAAATCTACATCCGGAGGATGTCAATTTCTTGGTGGAATGATTATCTCCTAGCAATGCAAGAAGAAATCATGTGTCTCAACATCAACTGCTGAAGCTAAATACATTGCTGCTGCGAGCTGCTGTGCTCAACTGCTATGGATTCAGAATCAGATGCTGGACTATGGTTTCAACTTCATGCATACTCCTATCCACGTAGATAACAAGAGTGCTATTTCTATCACAGAAAATCCGGTCAAGCACTCCAAGACAAAGTATATCGACATCAGGTATCATTTCATTAGAGATATTCATGAGAAAAATCTAATAAAGCTAGTCAAAGTGAATTCAAATGAACAATATGCAGACTTATTCACCAAAGCCTTTGATGAATAAAGATTTAAATATTTAATAACAGCTATTGGGATGATTAAAATTGACTAGTTCTTCTCTTTGGAAAAACCTTTTTAAAATATGTCATGTCTATGTTGTCTAACTACAATTTAAGCCCTGTTACAAAAAGGCGTTCTTCAAAAATCTAAGTGTAAATACTTCCGAAGAGAAATTTACCCTCGGAAGAAATCTTTATTCTTCTTTCAAAGGCAAATTCACCTGCCTAAATATTATCTTTCGAGGAGTTTTTAACCTAGGAAGAACAATTGATCATAGATCAAATTTACTTCTGAAGCTTACTAGCTTCTATTCTAGGAAGAAGATTGTACTCTCGGAAGCAATCTTGTCATTGAGACATGGTTTGCTTTCAGAAGTAAAAATGAATTTGGAAGACAATATTGAGAAACACAAGTGGTTTTCTCTCGGAAGCAAGTTTACCTTTGGAAGAACATCTTTACTATGTAACGGAAATCTTTGGGCCCCACTCTGTAAAAAGTAAGATTTTGTTGATGATTGTCGGAATATTTTATATGTTTTATCTTACTGCTTCTGTCAAATCGAAACCTAAACTGTCCTTTCACCTTATTGGTTTGCTTTTTATCCACTATTTAAAATTTTTGACTCTCTCTCTTTACTTTCTTTACCACAGCAAAAGCCCTCAATTACCACCATCTTCTTCACTCACTCTCAAATTTCTTCAATCCTGCCTTACCTCTTAACAATCTCCCTAAATCCCCAACATAATCAGGTTGCCATCCTTGATTCTTCAAAGGATGTCGACTTTGCCCCTATTATCAACTTTCTGTCCTAATCGGCATACTTCACAGCCCTCACCATTGACCCCACCATCTACTCTAACCACATGGCTGAATTCTGGGCCAATGGTCAAGATGAAACACTAAATGGTGAAAGGGTCATCTGTTCGAGGATCTGTGGACAAGAGATCACCATTGCTGAATCAATCATCAGGGAGCATCTGGAGCTTCATGATGAGGGCACCCCTATTGAGTTCCCTAAATCTGAGTTGGAAGACACTTACACTCAGATGGGATTTGGCGATGATATGCACAAGTCTACAGTCTACAAGTTTAACTTCTCCTATAATTGGAAGTTCTTGTTGCACATTATCCTGCACTGCCTATCCAATAAATCCGGGGGATGGGATCAAATCCCATATGATTTGTGCTGCCAAGTCCACAGGTTGGTAAAGGGCCTGCACTTCAACTACTCAAGATTCATGTTGAACAACTTAAGAGGCAATCTCACCCGAGATCCATTCTACATGTATGCCCGGTTCATTCAGCATATAATTAACTATGAGCTGGACCAGGATAGATTACAATGTGTAGATGTTCTACTGGTCCATCACATACGGCCTGACATCTTCAAGACCTTGAAGAAGGTGTCCACCAACTTCTCTGGAAGATTCACCGATCTTTTTCCAGGTATGAACGAGCCAACGGCTCTTGGTGACATCCCTGTAAGCCCAGCAGGTGATGAACCCACACCAGACACCACCACTCAAATTCCAATCACTTCTTCCCACCCAATCAAGATTACATACACTAGACACCCTAAACAAACCCCTGATCAATCTACTCTGATTGGTCAGGTCCCCTCTGTTCTATCCAAAAAGGCACGAGTGGAACTCAGGGCTCCCACT
Organism: Flaveria sonorensis; assembly: GCA_025506505.1. NCBI lineage: Eukaryota > Viridiplantae > Streptophyta > Magnoliopsida > Asterales > Asteraceae > Flaveria > Flaveria sonorensis. The sequence continues at coordinate 32,432,904 of CM046430.1, read as the reverse complement.
CGGCCAGAGGTCCAACCATCCTCCACCATTGACCTTAATGTTAGCGTTGAGTCTCCTCAGTCTCAAGCTAACGAGCCAACAATCCAAGCTTTTAGCCCTTAGGGTAAGTTCCAACACTCCCCTGAGTAGCCAAAAAGGGACACCAACATCATTGGGTCATCTGCTCTCGCAGAAGAACCCGTAGGTGCTGACCAAGGTCCTGGGTCATTAGATTTAACCTCTCTATCCCTTATTGACCTATCAGCCCTACCTGATAAGGACATTATGCTTTATCCGGGCCATGATGTTGATCTACCATACCACTCTCTAGATCAACTAAGCCCCAAGGAACCTCTAATGTCAAGCCCACATCAGCTATACCTAACTGAGGTGAGTCAAACTGGCATGGAGATGACTTATGTAGGCTCAGCTGCTACTACTGAGAGTGTTTCAATAACTTCTCAGGACAGTGGTAACATAAATGCGACTAAGTCTACAGCAACCTTGCCTCTAGATGACTCTGAAAGAGACATTAGCAAGCAAGGGTATCTAGGGCGCCGAGAAACCACTACTGGTGGTGATGACGAACATACCAGGTATGTTATCTCATCTCCCAATGATTTTTCGAAAGAAGATGAGGGTAGCCTGAAACTCATTATCAAAGACCTGATTTCTAAAGTCTCAAAACTTGAATCAAAGGTTAAGACTTTAGAGGACAGGCCTGCCACTCAGTAACTTGAGATTGAAAATCTCAAGGCATAACTAGCTAAGAAACAAATTAAGAAGTCTGTTAGGCATGTACATACTCTGGTTTCTTTAAGTTCTTCCTCTAGCTCATCTACTTCTCAAGATGATGCTACCAAAAAGTGGGAGAATGTATAGAAACAAAGACATGAGGAACCCGGCCTTGCCATCACAACAACTTCCTTTGATGTCATATCTTCTTTGTACCCCACACAGCAACACCCGACAACTACCTTCCCTCAACCAGCTCCAATTACTATTCATATGGATCCAAAAATGCTTATAGACCTTAACAGGTTTTTAACCACATTTTTTATAAGCTCATCCATTGAACAACCTTTCCCTGATGTAGCCGTTGCCTACTTTGGAGCTGAGGAGCTTCAAAGACTAAGTGCACCGCCTACCTCTAAAAAGGAAGTTGGTCAACCTAAGGTCTCTGTTGAACCCGAGATTAACTTCGAAAGGGATACACAGACAACTAATTTGGAAGGGACAGGTAGTGCAGTTCTAATTACTTCTGAAGCAAAAATACAAGCTGCGGAAGGAATAATTGAAGTGTCTTCCTCGTCCAATGATCTGTTCATCACATAGGCTATTCTTGACCTAGCCTGTGAGGTAAACAGTAAGGACTTCCTTACAACCCCACTCTCCCAAACACCATAAGTCCAACCCCACTCTCCCCAACTTGAATCTTCTAAACCTTAGTCTCCAAAGGCTGAATCTTCCTCTGATCCTATAGGGAAGAGGAAGCTCACTGCTAAGGAGCTTCTAGAGGAGGAAAGGTTGGAAAAGCATAAGAAGAAGGGAAGAATTGATACTAGGAAGCTGTTGGCTGCAACCAGCAAAGCAGCAGCAACCGCTCAAGAAAGTATCAACAACAAGAGGAGAGTGGAGATTATTGACAGGCTCATCAGCCTGAGAGTAGTCAATGAAGACATCCTTCTACTCCCACTTGATAAGCTTGTAAAGCTAGAGAAGGCAACCTTACTACAAAAAGAAAATGAGGAAGCAGCAAGGTTGGCTGAAGAGGAGGAAAATAGGAAGAGGAAGGAGGAGGCTACGGAAAGGGAAAGCTTGTAAAGCTGGAGAATGCATCTCAAGAGGAGCTGGCACCTCATGATTATGACACGATCTTATTCTTTCCACAAAGAGCAAGATCAAATCAACAAACAGAGGAAGAGGACTACTATGGAAAAGATGAGGGAGAGAAAGAAGAAGGAGGAAGAGGCACAACTTGCCGCTGCCAAGAAGGTGGGAGATAAGGAATGGATGAAAGCCTATCTCAAAGCCCATGGCTTCACCGGTAGGTAGGTGGGTCCTATGTCTAAGAAGACCATACAACGACATGTCAGTGACATCAAGGCTACCATTCGCTTAGGAAGAAGGCTAGAGGTAAGTCAATTATCAAGTGTTCAGAAGAAGGCATCCAAACCAACACCAACACCCAAACCAACACAACCTACACCACATCTCTTCCCTTCCCCATCAAAACCGAACCAACCACTGAGCCTTACACCCCTGAACCCACACCATCAGCCTTCCCAACACCCTCACCCACTGCTTCTTAACAACCACCACCACCACCAATCCTTAAACATAAAACACAACCCAGAACCTAATCTATAGCCACACCATCTTTTGAACCTTCTAAGCCCTTTACCTTGGAAGAATTCAAGGAGATCAAGAGGAAGCTCATCAACTGGAGAACATTAATTGACATCTCTTATGAGGAAGAGTCAATTAAGCTGAAATACATTGATGGCTCTTCCAGTTCCCTCACAAGAGATGCATTCCTTGATCTACCTAGGGGAGCACTAGACCAAGCTCTCTAACTTCTTGTAACCAACTCAGATATTCTTACGGAAGAAGAGAAGAAGTTAAGAAGGAGGCTGGTGACTCTACTGGACACTAGGAAGGGGGACAAGCTTTCATCCGAACCCTTTAATCCTAGAAAACAAATAGTCTAGTGGAGGTTCGATGAACCTTCCCACAGCTTTGTTGTGGAAAGAGAGAATGGTGAGGTAAACAGGGTTGATACCTCATCTCTGCTACACTCCAGCGACCTTGTTGAGTTAGCAGAGAAACCATTCTCCAATCCTTCCACCTCTCAGGTTACTGCTCATATCAGAAATCATTTGAGCAGTCTTCATTTGGCTGAGCTTACAAAGAAGGCCAAGACTAAAGAAGAGTTGAAAAGGAGAGCAAAGGATGAGGAAGAAGGCACAACTACAAAAGTAAAACTATTCCTTCAGATGGTTGAAGGCTCAACTTCTGATCCTATAGTTAGATGGGAGTATGACTATAATTCCCATCAACTAACTCTCTTTAGAGAGACATAACAAAGGGTGCATGTCATTCAAGACAACATGCTCGATCTACTATCTATGAATGACTTGTACCAGCTCCTCACCACCACATCAGGGAAGAACAAGGAAACAGATAAATATCTTCTTTCCTTGGTGTTGAAGACCTTAAGGAGCAGAAGGAAGTGAAGTTTTGGTAGCATCAGCCTAGGGGGAGTTTGTTGGATCATATGAGGCTGGTGCAACCAAAACAACACTTAGAATATTTTTGAAGTACAATTTAAGAAGTCTTTCGAAGATAAAGCTGCTCTTCTGAAGACAAGTTAAAGATCTTCTGAAGCTTAAGTATGAAGAACTTTAAAAGGAAAAACTAAGTCTTCCAAGACTAAGTAGTTTTACTTCTGAAGTATATGAAGAACCTCCGAAGGTAGAACCAAGTCTTTCAAAGTGTATGAAGACCAAGTAATTCTCCTTTCGAAGCATTCACACTTAGAAGATCCAAGACAAAGTCTTCCTAAGAATGAAGTCACAAAGACTTGCAGATTACTTGGAAGAAGTTGATTCTTCCGAAGTATAAATGGCCTCAGAAGAACTTATTCTTCCGAAGCCATTTTGCCCTCACAAGAATCAACTATGAACTAGTGGTCATAAGTATGGGCTGTCTAACATCTGCTGACAACTCTGATATACTGCATGGCGTTTTCCTACTCCTATGTAGTTGACCATACTTTAATCCACTGTTTACCTTTTTTAGTTAGTATAGTTACCGTACTTAGTTGGTGACAAAAGGTAAGTCATGGACCTGTCATGACTACCTAATCTAGGATATTATTTTATCTTAGATATTTTACTTCTAGAAATGTAGTATTTGCTTAGGGGTAAATTCTAGCTGGTTTTCCAAGTATAACCGGCTATAGATAGTAATATATATAGTTTCTCATTATAACTTATGTAACCATGCTTGTAAGAGTCTTGTAATACTGAGTTGAGAAATAATATATACAAGTATCTTGAAAACCATTCTTGTGTTCATTAACTTATTATATTATTGTCAACTTAGTTAGAGATTCCTCTTCATCAACCGAGTGAGACTTAGTGAGTTTGTGAGATACAAAACTTGTGTTGAGAGACCAACATCGATCCTGTATTTGTGTTTTCCATTTTTGCATTGGGGACAATGCAAACTTTAAGTGTGGGGATGGGAAACAATAGTTTAGAGTTTAGTTAAGTTGTATATAAGTTATTTGAGTCAATAAAACTTCTAAAAAAATTTGAAAAAAATACGAAAATGTTCACGAATTTGAAGTTTGCGTAATAAAATATGGAAAATGATAGTAGAATTAGGAATCGTTTTTTCAAGAAAAAAAAGAAAGCATAAGGGATAAGTTGCTAAACTGGTGAATGTTGGTTGACCCAGATAACTTTGAAGGTCTCCCTAGTGTTTAAAATAAATTAATAAAAATCAGGGAATCTTGTGGGTCATCATCTTAGGAGAAGAAGGGGAGCCAAATTAAAAAAAAAAAGAATTAGCCACCATTGTAGGTTGTTAAACTAGCATGAGATAGGAAATTTTTAATCACAACCATAGCACGCCACTCTCCTTTTTATGGGAATAAACTCGAGGGCTGGTGGCGCTCCATTTATCATCCATCTAAGCAGTGAACTGAAAAAAAATAGGATAAGTGTCTTTGCTTGGGGGTATTATCTGTAGATGGGGTATGTAATTCTGACATGCATATAACGTCTACATGTGTGTTCTTCTAAACGTACTAATACTCCAAGCCTAGATAACTGTCTAGTAAAAAAAGAAATGAAAAAAGAAAAAATATATAGAAAGAAAAATTTTGATTCATGCTCAACAATCTCATCCATTCATCCACCCGTGACTATGAATTTCTTATTTTATGTTCAGTTTTGCAAGTTGCGATGGTAGGGAAAACCTATAAGGTTTTACCCGTGCCTCGAATGTGTATATTTAGGATAGGTAAACCTATGGCTTCCCAGGTGTGAGACCCTTTAGATGAACTGGTTACACCTGAACCTAATGCTCACACGAAAGGGGACTTGAGGGGTTGATGTTAGGGTATATTGGAAACAACAACTGATATTCATTGTTAGTATACTTGTCTCGGAAGAAAATTATGATAGAAAATTTAGGTTTTGATTGTTTAAAGTTGATTACCTGATCATGATGCCATAGCATAATTCTTTTTCAGGAATGAAAAAACATAAGTGTGGGGATATTTGATGTATTGTAAAATACATCTAATTATGATGTATATTTTTATATAGTTTTATTTGTTTATCTGTCGTTTTTAGTAGAAAATGCCTTGAACTTAATCATTTGGTATTTGTAGGTGTTTGGGTACAAAAGGAACGTAAAAGGTGCAAAACACGAAGAAACCCGAGCCCCGAACAAATCCAGAAAGAACGAGTGTTGAAAAAGAAGAAAAAAAATAAAAAGTTCCAGAATTAATACCTTTCGCGCTACGTCAAGGTTTTGTCTAGTGAGCTTCGCGCAGCGCGAGGGCTGCAAGACCCAGCCCATCTAAAATTCGGAAGCCCGACTATTTTGTCCACATCTGGAAGGCTAGGCGCTGCGCGAAAGGTTTCCACATACCCTTCGCGTGACGCGAGGGGCTCATCTGCGCAGGAAAAAATAATTTTTATAAATTCTGTTATTTAATAACCCTACCCAAAATTCCATTCATTATTCTTCAAACTAGAGAGGCCAGAGGGAGATCACAAGAGGTTCTAGGTGATCCAATAGCTAGAGTTAGAGATTCCAACAAGAGGATTGAACATTCAAGGGTGTCTTCCTATGGTTTTTGATTCTTAATCGTTCTCTTCAACTTTACATGATGTTTAATGTTTTGTTATCGAACTTTTGCTACTGTTTAAACATGATTGTTGGCTAGACTTCATTTACCTAGGTTATGATGAATCTATTTGTTTAACATGTTGATTATTAGTTTTATCGATTGAACTTGTGGTGATTATTGATATAAAAGTTATTGCTCTGATGTCTAATGTGTATGCATATATAGATCTATTTTGAATTCATGGTTTTTAGTTCACATGCTCCTATATGAATGTCTTTCAATTGTTAGGTGTTTGTTAGGTCGTGTACATTGTGTTATCGACTAGTTTGTAGTTTAATTGACTTCTTGAACCATAGGAAGGATTATCATGAATTGAGTAGATCTAGGTGTTCCACTAACTTAATAGCTGTGAAGTGAAAGATTGTTGGTTTGTCTCGAAATGTCATTATGCTAGGATTAGATTATTTGTGAGAAAGTTTACCTTGTTAACATGTCATTGGCTTACTAATCAAATTAGAGAATCAATGCAATAACCACCCCGTGTTGACTTCTGTGCTATGAGGTAGGAAATCTTTAGGGTATTTCAATAATATCATTTGAGTTGTTAAGGTAATTGATCAAACCAGTGTGCATAAGTAACTGTAGGAACCCTAGCTGTCATTCTTGAGAAGGGTTGAGTTTGCTTTAGGAGTCCTACTAGTTAAAATCATTAGAACCCGGTTCCATAAGGAAATTCATAACCAGTAGAAGACTTCGTAAACACATAGATGAGTCCAACCTAGGTAGTGTCTTTTTCATCATTTAAATCTCGATTGTGATCAAGTTCTGTTCTTTAGTTAACTTCTTTTTATTATTAGTTATTTTAAATTTATTGCATTTATAATTTGTTAGAAACCCCCCAAATCAATAATTAAAATAAAGTATTTCCAAATTTAGTAAGTAGGTTAAAGAGTTTAATTTGTGTTTTCATAGGAGTCCTGTGGGATCGATATTCGGACTTACTTTAGCTATACTAGAGTCAATAGGTTCACTTGCTTGTCAGTAGTTTATGTTTTAGAGACTCTAGAGTATTACGTAGTGTCCAATTTAGTGTGAATTAAGTTATATTTATTAGACTACTGTTTTCACATCAAACGGACCCTAGTGTAAATACGTTCTGACAAGATCTGTGTGTTCGTCGTGGGTTTAGTTGTGAGGCTCATGATTACATGTGATATTACTTCCTTATAACTGTATACACTTATGTTCTATAAACTTTTACACAACATCACTTTTTATTCATTATTTAAACCTGCGAACTCACCAACCATGTATTGATCTTTTGAGCATATCTTTTCAGGTAACACCAATCATCGAGGATAGCTACAGTCTATGCCTTAGAGATGACCCTAAGGAATTCATTTTAGACTTTCTCTAGCATTTCAAACAATGGTGTTTTACTTCATGTTATCATTGTTAGGCGTTTTTACCTTATTTATTCCAGGGTTGTGGGATTCAAATTCATTATACTTATTTGACTATGTTTGTCGTGGAATTGACTAACTGCAACACAAGTCTCTATTTGTGTCGGGTGACGCCATGACATGTTGGTTTTTATATAATGCATCTCTATTAACTATCAATGTGTTATGACGATCCCGTCCGTTTACATCCTCATGTTTCTAGTATAAGTGGGGTGTGACAGATTGGTATCAAAGCCATTGGTTACAGAGAATTGGATGGATTATTCTACCTAGACTATAACCTACATACCCACATGTAGTATGTATAATAGGATTATGTGTGGAATGATATACATGTGAAATTTCTAAGTGCATTATTGGCTATGCTTAGTAACCTGTCTTATGAGCTATCTATGATATACTTATTTGAGGAACCGTGCACTATTGATTTTTTTGTTTTTACCTTGAAAAAGTATAAGGTAAGAACATCCTCTCGTTGTGAACTCGACTTTTATTGGACTCAATTGATAAGTACAGCTATCAGAATCTTTCTAAGGATTTAGATTGTAAGCCAACTTTTACATCTCATGAATTTTTGTGTCATGTGTGTTGTATGCACTGTATTTACAACTTGTTGGGTTGAATATTAGGAGACGAACACATTGGCTGGCATGACACCCATTGACAAAAGTCAACACGTACTCCGGTAAGATGTTGACTACTTTATCAGATTTTGGATTATAGTAAATGGATTCCTTCAACTATTCTTGCTTAAATGAATGCTTTCTCGAATCATTACCTCCATACAACTCCGACTAATTAACTATTAGTTAATGGATATATCTTTGATACTCTAATCATGGATAGCACTTTGTACTTGACAAGACGGTTTAACTAGGTTAGGATGAGCTGAGGTTGACCATACTAAGCAAATTTCAATCACGGGTGCAAAAGAAATTGTAATTTACAGTGCATGCAAAGCCTAGAAAATCTTGCCGTTAGATAACGGTTATAGTTAGTACAAATCTTCCATTCTATACCTTGGACAATGGATTCTCTATCTTTATAAGATGTTACTCTTTCTAGCATTTTAGTAATTATACAATTGACTGATTGTTTGAAATGTACATGGTCTTCGGAGAGTTGCAGTAGAGTGATGATACTCCTTGCGTATGTATTTCATTGTTTATTGGATTAATATTAAGACTTGAGCATTAGCAATTCGAACGTTCTAGTATTATGACTTGATGGAGTAATCGGATATCACGTAACTAGTTTAAGTAATGTTCTCGATATATCATAGATGTGGTGGAAATGCCACAAGGAACCCTAGATATGAGCATCACTGGTATACTAAGAATGTGCCTGAACTGGGCTACATGATGATCTTGATGGATTGGAGTAGGAAATGGTGGAAATGATAATATGGTGGGAAATGGTACCAAAGACAAGATTGGTTGTACATATAAGGAATTCTTGATGTGCTAGTCAAAAGAGTATGATAGGAAAAGGGGAGCAATATGCCTGACCCGTTGGATTGAGAAAAATGAGAATTGTAATGGATATCAGCAACTAGGTTGTAAACCAGAATATAAAATATATTGCTTGCTCACTAGTGGGTAAAACACTAACATGGTAGAATACCCAAGCTCCAGCCTGAGGTAGAGAGGCTACAATAGCCATAACTTGGTATGAGCTCAAAGCTTTGGTGACTGAGGACTACTGCCTGATAAGTGAGATGCAAAATTTAGAGTTGGAATTTTAGAATCATGTAATGGTGAGTCAGGTAATGCTCCTTATACGAACAGACTCCATGAGTTGGCGATGCTGGTGTCACACCTTATGGTTCCTGGACTAAAGAGGAATGAGAGGGACATTGGGAAAATCTAGTGAGTAGTGGAAAGAAGTTGTAGAGTCGAACAAGTAAGATAGTGGTAAAGTATGCAAGAATGCCATGGTTATGAACCCAGCTGTGTTGGTTGATACGGTTAGGCCGGAAGGCATTTAACGTGGATGCTATGAATGTAGGAGTCCTGGCCATTACTCTATCATGTGCCCTGGGCTTGAATTGGGCACCAAGACAAGTTGGAAACAATAAACATCATGTGATAGCTATAGCTAGAAATTAAGGATAGGGAAATTGTGGAAATATGATTATGCGAACCAAGGAAATCTAGCAAGCTGTTGTGAATTTGTGACTAGAGAAAATACGCTTACCATGACCCAAATGTCATCACGGGTATCCATACCTTCAATAATCATTATGCTTCTGTGATGATCAATACCAGAGCGGATAATATTCATGTTTCTTTCAAGTTTGATCCTTTACCTAGAATGAACCTCAATTGTTTAGTAGAAATGACAAATGGTAGATTGGTGGAGGCTAAAGAAGTAACTATAGGTTACACCCTAGTGTTAGAATACCACACATTTAACATAGACTTAATGTAGTTTGAATTGGGAAGTTTGGACATGGTAGTGGGTATGGATTGGTTATCGAAGCACAAAGCTGAGATAGTTTGCCAGGAAAAGTAGTAAGCGTTTCTCTATCAACTGGTGAAGTACTCAGATTTAAGGCGAGTGACCTAGAAAGAATTTGAGACTCATTTCTTGCATTAAGGCTTGTCGATTCTTAAAGAAGCAGTTTCGTGCGTTTCTAGCGTATGTAGTGGAAAAGAAGGCAGAAAAAAGAAAGTTTGAGGATATTCCCATTGTACGGGATTTTTTTAGGTGGCCTTATGACTTAACAGGATTACCCCCTCCTTGTCAAGTGGAATTCTAAATTAATTTGATTTTTGGAGAAATTCTTGTTGCAAGGAGTTATCAACTCTGTCTGTCAAGAAGAAGGATGGGTCATTTTGAATGTGTATAGATTATCAGGAGTTGAACAAGTTGCCTATCAAAAACAGATATCCTCTTCCCAGGATTTATGATCTATTCGATCAGTTGCAAGAAGTAACATATTTCTCAAAAATTAATTTTCGATCAGGTTATCATCCACCAAGAGTTGATACTAAAGAAGTCCGTTAGGACTCGATATGTACATTACGAGTTTCTAGTTATGTTGTTCAGTTTGACAAATGCACCTGACTATTAATGTATTTGATGAAAATAGGGTATGCAAGCTATATCTAGATAAGTTTGTGTCTATTTTTTATAGATGATGTCCTCATCTACTCACATTTGAAGGAAGAGCATATGCAACATCTGATGCTAATTCTAAAACTACTAGGAGAAGAGGAACTTTATGCCAAATTCTCTAAGTGGGAATTGAAGTTATGAGAAGTATGATTCCTTGGTCATGTAATCAATGAGAAAGAAATCCATATTAATCCGAGTAAGGTTGAGGGGGAAAAGAAGTGGGATGCATTAAAGACAACTTTGGAAGTTCGATAGTTCTTAGGATTAGTTGGGTATTACTGAATTTTCATTTCTATATTCTTAAAGATCAATGAGAAAGAAATCCATATCAATGAGAAAGATATCCTCATCTACTCACATTCGAAGGAAGAGCATAAGCAACATCTTATGCTAATTCTAAAACTACTGGGAGAAGAGGAACTTTATGCAAAATTCTCCAAGTGTGAATTCAAGTAACGAGAAGTATGATTCCTTAGTCATGTAATCAATGACAAAGAAATCCATATTAATCCGAGTAAGGTTGAGGCGAAAAAGAAGTGTGATGCACTAAAGACGCCTTTGGAAGTTCGACAGTTCTTAGGATTAGTTGGGTATTACTGACTTTTTATTGCTATCTTCTTAAAGATCGCACAACCGTTGACAATGTTAACCAGAAGGATAAAAATTTTGATTTATTCTGTGATGCATCACACCAATGATTAGGTTGTGTGCATATGTGGAAAGATAAAATGATTGCTTATGCCACTCGATAGCTTGAAGTTCATGAGAAAAATTATACGACACATGACTTGGAATTAGGCGCGATGGTGTTTGCGCTTAAGATTTGGAAACACTATCTATACGGAACCAAGTGTGTCATTTATACTAGCCATAATAGCCTTCAACATATATTTGACCAGAAGGAACTGAATATACGTTAGAGGTGATGGGTGGAACTTGCTAGTGATTACGATTGTGATATCTGATATCATCCTGGAAAGGCGAATATGTTGGCTTATGCTTTGAGTAGAAAGGAATGTGTTAAACCATTACATGCATGAGCTTTGGGAATGATCATTCAATCAAACCTAAAGTCTCAGATCCTGACAGCATAGGGTGAGGCACGAAAAGAAGAGAATGAGTTTTATGGGTTTGATAAACAGATGAATTGTAAAGAAGATGGAGTATAATATTTCATGGATTGCATACGGGTACCTAAGTGGGGAAATGTACAAACCCTAGTCATGAACGAGAAACGCAAGTCGAGATACTCTATCATCCTGGAGCAGACTAGATGTAATCAAGACCTTAAAGAACTGTACCGGTGGCCAGGTATGAAGAAAGACATTACAATGTATGTAAATTAATGTTTGACCTATTCCAAAGTTAAGGCCGAACATCAGAAATCGTCAGGACTACTGCAACAACCAAAAATTCCTGAATGGAAATGGGAGAATATAGCGATGGATTTCATCACTAAGTTTCCTAGAACAAGTAATGGATACGATTTGATTTGGGTTGTTGTGGATCGAATGACAAAATCTGCTCATTTCTTACCAATTTGCTAGGACTATAAGATGGAAAATCTAGTGAAGATATACGTAAATGAGATGTGGCTAGACATGGAGTTTGTGACATTCGTCACCAAAGTAGGTGCGTTGACTTTGACTTTGACTTTTGACTTTGATTATGTCATATTTGGCCTTGGTCTTAATGGATTGTTCATTTCAATATTGATGCAAATTTTAGCTTAATGGGCCTATGCTAGAGTGTTGGGCTTAGGGTTTTTGTCAATAAGACGACCATTGGGCTTGTCATCGTACGAGGTCCTTTGCATTGAGCCTAATCAACGATTTTCTAAAAGGTGAAACGCTAAATTTATGTTAAAACCAACTAATCATACATTCATGGGCTTTGCCTAAATTCCAGTAAATAAACATGAATTAGTTCAAAAATATAAATTATACGATTTCTTGGGCATATAATAGCTCGTTGGAACCGTTTTAGCGCGTGGAATTTAAAAATGTAAAAATTGGTCGACACGTGTTTCGAGACTAGATGGATTGGACGAGTCGGGCCAAGGGCCAGAAGGCCCTTGCCCCTCCCTTCTTTGCGGCTGAAAACAATGACAAGGGGGAATTACCCCTTGTTTCCTCACTTTTGCAAACTTTTTCTCCAAGCTACTTCCATATTGCAAACCCTAGCCACCAAAACCCAATTCCACTTTGTTCTTCCTTATTCCAATCAAAAATCAGCCTCTTTGTGCCATTCTATTGAGTTTTGTGATAATCAAGGCATTCCAGATCTCATTCTAAGCAAGACTCGTTCATCTTCTAATCTCGAGTAAGAAAAATCATTTCTTGATGATTTTATTCCTTGATCTACTTCAATTTCGATGATATACATCATTAAACACAAAATCATCATCTAATATTATTATATTCTCTGTTTTGGATGTTGGATCGTGAAAATCTAGGTGTTACGAGTGTTGGACTCTTTAACCGGTAAAACCCTAATTCTTGGACTTTGTATATTCTTTGAATCTATCAAAATTGGGTTAATCTTGGATGACCTATTTATAATCAACATCTTGGACTTGTAACTCATTTTTGAAATCATTAATCTTGTTTCTTGAATGGATAGACATGTTGAACAATCAATACAATGAATTAATTAATTAATTTTTGCAAACCGGGTAAACTAAAATCCAACAAACTATTTTGGGACTGAAAATTGGAACAATCTAAGTGTTTAATTAAAGTTTTGGACAAATATAACTTGGGATAAATGTTCTTTATATACTCGGGTTGATAATGGTCAAATATTGAAGTTTGGGGATGCAAAGGAACAAGACTAATGAACTGAACAACTTGCTGCTAGGAAAATGGGACATTTTTTACAGGACATAACTTGGTCATAATACATCCAAATAAGGCACACTTTGTGTCTAACCTCTAACTAACCCAAGTGGTCTCATGTCGTTTCGACATTGTTTGGTCCTCCAAACGTGGCAATCAAAACTGAAGGTCAAAACTGACGAATCTGGGCAGCAGATTGGTCTGTATTCATAGAGTCATGTCTTTCTCGTATTTTATCCAATGGAGATGATTCTTTTTCTTGAGTTTAATTTAAAGTCTTAACTTTCAAATAATACCTTTTATGCAACGATTAGTTACCGTTTCGATCTCCAAACTGTTTATACAAAACTGGTGCGCAATCAGATATATGTGCTGAAATATTTTGATAAACTGAAAAATTAGGTTTGAAACTAAATAATCAAATAAAGGCAAGTTTTGTATTTAAAAGTGGTTAAATGACATTTTAAAAGAATAAGTTAATAAATTAATATGAATGTGACAATAAAAACCTTGATGGGCGTTAAGGACTGAGCTACAAGGATTACACCCGTGTTGGTCATTTTTGTTCTTTAGTAATCCTTTTGTGATTTGTACTTTTAGTGTTTGCTTTGAATATTATGGTATTTGGACTATACCAATTCAAGGTGAGTTTCATGGCCCCCTTTTAATATATTTTACTTGGGGGAAAAGTATGCTTATGGTTTTGGACTATGTTGTGTCGTAAAAATTATTTTAGGAACTTTGTATATGGTTTGAGTCATGGTTTGAGTCTAGATGTTTATTCATGAGTGTGTACTTGGACTTGTTCTTGTTCTTGAGACTTGGATGTCATGGAGAGGTATTGTTAGTACTAAGGGGTTGACACCCCCACCCTTGTCGTCGGTATACTAGTCGAGACTGACTTGGCCTGGGCTTGCCCATGGGTGAATATAATCTGGGTAATTGGACTTGGACTGATCTTAAACTTGTGTTGATATCTTGATTGCCATGTACTCTTACTCACATACAACTTTCTGTACATGTTATACACAGCACTAATTGTACTTTTAAACCTGTGAACTCACCAACGTGTGTTGACTCTTTCAAGCATCTCTTTTCAGGTAATGAGGCTTAGGTGCTTGGCTATGGACTTTAGACAAGGCCGCTCCTATAGGAGTAATAGACATTTCATGGGACTTTTGGACTTGTTTTGGACTTGTTTGTTTTGGTGAATTGTAATTGTTGGTTTTGTACTTGGGATTGTTTTTAGTACTTGTGCTTCTTTGTTCCTGAATGGAACTTTGGATTATTTATGCATTTATGGTATGACGTTTTGGTATTAACTATACTTGACATGTGTTCCTATGTGTCGGGCAACTTCATGACCCATTTATGGAGAATACCTTTAGTGATTCTCTTAGACCCCCAATGTGTTATGACGATCCCTGTTGAAGCTCTTGAAAGATTAACATTTTGTCTTTATGGTTTTTTTGTCGTAGTATAGGGATTTATTTTGTAAATATATGTTCCTTTGTTTCTTGATAGTATAAATAGGATATTTTATGTATTTTGTAGGGTTAGAGTCAGTCAGCGAGTCAAAATAGGACGAACTATAACCCTTACACATTATATCCTGTGCATTTGCTATCAATGAAATCTTTGAATTTTTTTGATGTAATTGCATGTGTTTGATTACTTATGTTTGAATTGATCATTGCATTACGATATCTTCATAGATTCGATCTTTTTGAATCGATCAATTGGTATCAGAGCCTTCGGTTCAGTGATCAGAGCTTATCAACATTTTTGAGCTCTTTAAATCGCTTGAAATCTGTGATTTTTTGCAATTTGATCGATTAATTGTTGTTTTCAGTTGTGTTTCATCTATAGAAACATGATTTGAATCACAATTTGGTGTTCAATTTGTTCAGATCTGAGGAATTAATCGAATTTGTGTTTGAATGGTGTTCTTCATTTTCGGACTTCAATTCAATTAGAAAACAGATTTGTTCTTGTTTTTTGATCAATATGATGATTGAAGATTATTAATCGATCTATATACAACCTAATTGGAAGTTTTTAGATCAATTTAAGAAGTTTTGAAGAATTTCATAAGATCAGAGTTTGTTGAAGAAGATGAATTTGCCGCATGTGGTGAAAATCTGCTGAAAATTGACCAAGTGTCTAGACGCATCACAACTGTTTGGGTGTTTTAGCACTGTGTAGGTGTTTTTAGTACAGGCGTTTTACCACTGTTGGGACGCATTGTGACTGTTTGGACACATTGTGACTTTGCTGGAACAAAGTAATTCTGGACGTTTTACAACTGTTCAGGCGTTTCTCAACTGTTTGGGCGCATCACCAGTTGGGCATTTTAGAATTCATCTAAGGCATTCCCTTAGGCGTTTCTACCTCAAAGTCAGGTGTTTCATAACTATTCAGGCACTTCACCACTGTTTGGATGCTTGATAACTATTTAGGCGCTTGAGCACTCAGACTTATCAGTAAACACTTAGAAGTTTTTTCAAAAACTAAAATCCAAAAATATGTTCATTTCATAGTTTTATTTCAAAACTTAAAAACAACAAAAACAAGTCATTTTCTTAAATACAAAAATACAAAATGGTTAAGTCTAAAGATTCTGAGAACAGGGTTCCAAAGCTAAAGAATAGAGCTGATTTCAAGAACTGGTCTTTAAGATTGAAGCATTATCTAAACTCTATTGATACTGACTTGTGGAAGTCAATAGACAAAGGACCTTATATCCCAATTACATCTGCTGGTCCTGAAAGAGAAGTTGTGTATACAAAAGACTTTCCAGAACCTTATCCAGAGGATGGTCTCCAAGGTGATGACTTAAGAAAGGTTAAGAATGACATCAAAGCTTATTCACTGATGTGTAAGGGATTACCATTAGAAGTCTTGACTAGACTTGATGGTTATCAAACTGGGTACACTATGTACAGAGCTTTAAAAATTATTTGTGAAGGTGGTAAAGAGGATTTAGAAGAAACTGCACTTATGGCTTTGTCTGACCAACCAAAGGTTGAGAAGCCATCCTCTGAATCTGAGACTTCATCTTCAAGTTATCCTAAAATTCCTATTGAATTTAGAGAGAAAATGTGCATAAAAGCATGTTTTGATCAAGTTAAGCATTACAGAACATATTCATATAAGATCTGTGATAAACTTAAACAAGAAGAAGTAATGCACAACAAGCTAAAAAATGATCACAATATCTCTGATGAAAAGATCCTATCTCTACAAACCTCATGGAACAAAACTCTGAAAGAACTTGAACTTGTTAAAAAACAACTTATGGAGATGACTAAAAATTTAGAAGAGGAAAAAATAGCTCATGCTGCAACTCAGGTGGATCTAGCTAAAGTGAAAAGTTCTAAAACTATTGTAGAACAATTGGTAAGTGAGAGGAAAGACAAAAACAAAACAGGTCTAGGTTTTACACATGAACCAATGCCTGAATCTATCACAAACACTCTGCCAGAAAACTTTAACACACATGATCACTCACCTGAAAACAAAGCTAAGCTAAAAGCATTTCAAAACAAGAAAAAGAATTCTGAAAGTGATGAAGAGAAAACAAATGTTGAGATATTTAAGGAACAAGATTCTGAAAAGATTAAAAATGGTCATCCAGTGAAAGTTAAATCTTACGAACCACGACCAAAGAATAAGAAAATGTTTGTTCCCAAAGAGCATGTTGTTGAAGAAATCATTGTTAAGAATGACAAACAAAACTCAAAGAATGAAGATGTGAATCCAAGGATCGCAATCAGGAATTATCAGTGTTAGATTGGTTTCGAATTAATGATCACGGAATTACCATTAATCGTTGTTTAATTGATTAATTAATAAATATCGATGCCAGAGAAAATAAACAATAAATGCTCAAACAATATCAACAATATGCAAAGAATAATGTTTTGAATCAAATGTAATTCATTAAAACTGATTAATGATTACAAAGAATCAAATAATAATTGCTAACAAAATTCTATGCTATGATTGTGTTTATGATTTTTGGTGTGTTGATGTGACGGCTGCTAGGGTTTGTGTTGATCGTGCAAAACGATGTGATGGTATTTTTGTCGCCGTCTCTTGCTCCTCCTTGATGTGAAACCTAGGACTCATATTTATAAACACACGTGTTTCTGTTAAGGAAACAACGAATCTCTTGGAGTCTGTGATTGACTTGTTGACTTGTTGACTTGAAACACTTGTATGATATAATTACGTGTCTGGTTCTTCCACAGCTACTTTGTTCTTCCGCAGCTACTTTGTTCTTCCGAAGGAACTTTGTTCTTCCGAAGGTACTTCACTTTAGTTTCTTCATGTGTGGTGTTTGTTCATCAGTGAATACCCATATTCATCCGTAGAAGATCTTCTGATGAATGTCTTGTAAGAAAGATATCTACGGAAGAACAAAAATGTTCATCCATAGATGTTTCTTACACTTAGTCAATTTCAGAAATTGACCAAGTATAATGTTTGTACCTGTAATCATACACATAAATCAACGCACATATGGGTTAACCTATATACATAATGCATGCATCAAAATAATGAATTACAAATATTCATTACATGTATTGATTAAAGTTCTAAGCCTATACAAAATGATCTAGACCTATTATTCCTAGATCTAACAATACTCCCCCTTAGGCTTAAAAACTTGTAATCAGTTCTTCAAAGCTGAAAGCTCCTTCATCCTTGCTATAATTTTGTTATAGAAGTATGAGACAGCAGTCTTTTGATCATCATACTTGTAGTTGATCTTCATTTTGCTAATCTTTTGTAATGTTTCAAAACTAAGACCCAGAACATCTTATTCAGTTGTAAGAGTTTCCAAAATATTATTGTTGTGGACTATCTCTAACTCATCTTGCTCTGAGATCCTCAGCTCACTCACTTCCTTGATGTTTGATCCTCTCAAAAACCCTGCCTCATATCTTCTTCTCTTGTAAGCCTTGGCATGCAGTTTATCAATCACTTGAATCATATGAACATGTAGGCATAGATCATTCTGAGCTCTTTTATCAGTCAGCTTTGGGAAGAATTTCTCATGTAAGTATGAAGTGTAGCTGGGATGGAGTAGCTTGATTTTCACTGGATCAAAGATCCTGATTCAATCAGCTCTCTTGTTCTCTGCATTCCTTAGCAGGACCAACTCTTTTGTTTTCTCAACATATCCCCATTCAGTTATGGGTAATGTATATTGATTACCATCAAAGCTTTTAGTAGTTGCTTCCTTCCTATTTTGGTATCCAACCCTCTTTAGAAACTCATCATCTACCAATGTAGAGGAGTTGGATTTTGATCTTTTCATTCTCTCTATTCTTCTTTTGTGCTCATCATCCTCTCTCATAGCTTCTTTTAGCACATCATCTCTGAATTTTGTCTTTAACTTACCCACAAATACAGAGAAGTCTCTTCCTCTTGGGTGAATTAGGTAGTTAGTGATGATTAGGCTTTGTAGATCTCTGATGTCACATTCAGGCATGCACAAGACTTGTTCTAAATCATGAAAGTACTGCACCCTTCCAGATGATCTCTTTATGACTGCACAATCCCACTCTTGATCATATTTCCAGGCCATAATCCTGTTGTCTTCCATAGAGTTGGGAGTTATGAGGTGATCAAACGACTCTATCAAGGTAGACTTCTGTTCAGTTATTTCTCTGACTGTTGTTCCAAGTGGCCATACTTTGCTAGGTATCACTTCTTTTGGTTCTCTAATTAGTTTATCTTTCCCTTTATGCTGGTCTTTACTTTCAACAGTGACAGGTTCAGCAGGGAGTTTGTAATGATGCTCAGCAGCTGGATTTGGAGCTTCAGTCTGGAATTTCACACCAGTTTCAAGCTCAACTTTCATTACATGCTCCATCATCCTTCTAAGCTCTCCCACTGACCTCACTTTCAACTCATGCATTTTATAATTGTGACCTTGTAACCAGCAAGTCATATTGTATTTGTTCAGCTTGGTTGTATCATAATGGCCTAGCTCTTTCTTTATTCTCTGAATTGATTGGAAGGTTGTGAATGTTTCATAATTGTAATCTGGGATCATGAAGCTTGCTAGCTCAAATTCCTTCAGTGTTTCCTTTATTTTTGACATGTTCATTCTCTCAACCATGTCATAGGGAAACCCATGATTGATCAGGGTCATAAACATAGTTGATTCAGGCCTCTCTTCCAATATGTCTTTAGTGGTCAGTAGGTCATCAGCCTTTGATTCTTTTTGTTCTTTGGGTGACTCATCTCTAGTAAGCTCATCCCATTCATCATCACTCTCAGTTTCAGCATGAGATATATGCTTTAAGGTTGAGACATCCACTGAAGGAGTGTGTTCTAGAGATGTGGGTTTTGATTTTATTGGTGATTCTTCAACATCAAACACTTCTTTATTTATAGTCCCCAAGTATCTCCTCTTTCTTGAGTATTGAATTATTTGCTTTGATGTCTCAGCAGATTCTTTTGATTGTTTTGATGCAGTGGCATTTGACTCAAGGTCACTTATCTTCTTTTCCAGTTCTCTATTTTGTTCATGTAGTGCATCAATTACTTTATTATTAGTTTGAGCATCTTCTCTCAACCTTTTTAATTATGCTTCTTGTTTCATCAGTTGTTCATCCTTTTCTTTTATCAATCCCTTTAACTCTTGTATTCTTTCCTTCCTTTTGTTTGACTTGATTACAAGTTTGTTATACGCAACAACCAAGTAGCTTTTACTCACAGGGATATCATCCTCACTTAGATCATCTTTATGATAAGCAATCACATCAACATAATTGGCTTCTTCTTCTCCTTCTTGTTGTTCAGCAGCAATCTCTTCAACATTTACATCATTAGGGGCTAATCTAGCTGAGCTTGAACAGGACTCAACAACTTGATCTGCCTGTTCTTGGTGTGGCTGTTGTTGTTACTGAGGATTAATGATTGGAGATGTTGGTTTAGTTTGGTTAGACATGACTGGGGTTTGTGAGCTGGTGATTATGAGTGGAATGGTACTTGCTTGAGATACTAACTCAGTCTCACCAGTGTGTACTGAGTTTTGAGATTGAGTAGCTGAGATGGGTTCTGTATGAGTACTCTCAGGAGATAGATTTTATGGAGTTAGAGGTTGTTGATGAATGGGTGATTGAGGGTGAATTGGAGAGATTGGTTGGGTGTTTTGACTGGCTGGTGATTGGATTTGTGGAGATTGATGATGGTGGTGTATGGGAGATTGAGGAGGGGAATGTTGAGGTAAGTGTTGCTCAGCATTAGTAGATTGACTATCTTGCTGATCTTCCCACACCAATTCTGATGGACTGTTGGCATTAGCATCTGCCACATATGCAAACATTGGCATATCTTCTCCTTCATACTTTCCACTTATCTTATTCAGTACAGATCTCCCCAGATGTGCTTGAACAAACACATCACCTTCTCTTGCTATCCCAGGCAATTCACCATTGATGATCAGTTGCATAAACCTTGGAAACATGAACATCTTCTCAGGTTTTTGAACTCTAACATGGTCACACAAACATCCCAGTATGTACTTTGAGTAATTGTAAGTTCTCCCTTCGAAGATACCAATGATTCCGGATGAGATGTGTCTTGAAAATCTGTCTAATGTGTGATTGATGAATCACAGGCTCCGCAGATAGGGCATAAAACAGCCTAGATCTTCTTAAATAACGGATGATATCTCGACATCCTTCTGATACAGGGTCATCGGCATTGAGAAAGGAACACACATTATGCTCTCTAGCAAACCAATTAGCCATCTGTTCATAAGAGTTAAGAAGATTAGGTTAGAATCAATATTACAGATATGAGAATATGAACAGTTTTAATGTTGACAATAAATCAAACAGTTCATTATTGATGATTATGACATGTTTTACCTTCAAATCAAGAATATGAAATCAAGTTTATGAGTTTGTTTGATGTTTTGATGTGGTAATTTGAATGTTTGAACAACGAAGGGAAAGATTTTGATGAACGTTTTTCTTTTAGGTCAAAGTTCTCTAAAAAAGTGAATAATGAACATTAAGGTCAAAAACATCATTTATGCTATTTATTTAATGAAGTGGGTCCCACATTCCTTATTAAACTTTCGTAGAATTTATTTATTTCGTAGATTTCTGTTCTTCCGTAGGACATCTGCGGATGCCTAACTATCAAGAAATGAAATATAATTTGAAGTATAACTTGATTATCCATAGATTACTACTCTATGAACATAGATTATACTTTTAAAATATTAACACAATCATAGTTTACCAATCTACGGATGGTCATATTCTACTTGATTAAGTTTCACACTGTAGCTTCTACTAATGCTGAAAATGCACTATAGCTTCTGCTGATGCTGAAAATGCACTGTAGCTTCTGCTGATGCTTAGAGAGCACTATTTGAAACTTCTTTTGATTGTATGGTCAAAAACACACAACCAATCTCTCCAATTCACCCTCAATCACCTATTCATCAACAACCTTTAACTCTACAAAATTTATCTCCTGAGAGTACTCATACAGAACCCATCTCAGCTACTCAATCTCAAAACTCAGTACACACTGGTAAGACTGAGTTAGTATCTCAAGCAAGTACCATTCCACTCACAATCACCAGTTCACAAAGCCCAGTCATGTCTAACCAAACTGGACCAACATCTCCAATCATTGATCCTCAGCAACAACAATAGCCACACCAAGAACAGGCAGATCAAGCTATTGAGTCCTGTTCAAGCTCAGCTAGATTAGCCCCTGATGATGTAAATGTTGAAGAGATTACTACTGAATAACAAGAAGGAGGAGAAGAAGCCAATTATGTTGATGTGATTGCTTATCATGAAGATGATCTAAGTAAGGATGATATCCCTGTGAGTAAAAGCTACTTGGTTGTTGTGTATAACAAACTTGTAATCAAGTCAAACAAAAGGAAGGAAAGAATACAAGAGTTAAAGGGATTGATAAAACAAAAGGATGAATAGCTGATGAAACAAAAAGAATCATTAAAAGGTTGAGAGAAGATGCTCAAACTAATAATGAAGTAATTGATGCACTACATGAACTAAATAGAGAACTGAAAAAGAAGATAAGTGACCTTGAGTCAAATGCCACTGCGTCAAAACAATCAAAAGAATCTGTTGAGACATCAAAGCAAATAATTCAATAATCAAGAAATATGAGATACTTGGGGACTATAAAGAAATAAGTGATTGATGTTGAAGAATCACCAATAAGATCAAAACCCACATCTCTAGAACACACTCCTTCAGTGGATGTCTCAACCTTAAAGCATATATCTCATGCTGAAACTGAGAGTGATACTGAATGGGATGAGCTTACGAAAGATAGAATTTATAACTTAATGTACATAGTTTCTGTTCTTCCATAGGACATCTTCGGATGCTTAACATCTGCGGATGCCTAACTATCAAGAAATGAAATATAATTTGAAGTATAACTTGATTATCCATAGATTACCACTCTATGAACATAGATTATACTTTTAAAATATTAACACAACCGTAGTTTACCAATCTACGGATGGTCATATTCTACTTGATTAAGTTTCACACTGTAGCTTTTACTGATGCTGAAAATGCACTGTAGCTTCTGCTGATGCTGAAAATGCACTGTAGCTTCTGCTGATGCTTAGAGAGCACTGTTTGAAACTTGTTTTGATTGTATGGTCCTAATCAACTGATAGAACCATTTATTGCTATTGGACCTTGTTGACTTTGTTATTATGACAATTTGTGCAGACGAAATATAATTTGAAAAACTTCATGTATCCTTCAGCCAAGTTAGTGCTTCCTTCATTTTGGATCATTGAATTCAGATTTTATGTTTCATATTGAATTTAGATTTTTGTTTCATGTATTTCATGTATTAACTACTCCTCCTAAATCTGTGTTTAATGATAAAGTGTTGCATTCTTCATAAATTTATGAAGTAAATAGCATAAAAGGCACATGACTGTCCAAAGATTACACACAATAAATAAACTAAAAGTAACAAAATTGAATTAAATTTATGTACATGCATATAAACACATATAATGGGATCATACTATGACACTAAACTTCTTCCTGATTGAGTTGATTGTTAAAATATGACCTGATTCTAGTCCTGATTACAAGTATGTTTGTCCACTTAAATCCAAACTAGACATGCTGTTTATCATGTTTTCATGTTTATTAGTGATAAAATATTATGGGCTCCACATTCAATTCACATTAGAGTTTGTCCTCCGTTTGTGAGTCAATTCATCACCTTTCACACTTAGAAACTATGTACATTAAGTTATAAATTCTGTCTTGTGACATATGAGTTGTCTCATAAATGCTTTGCTACAAAAGCTCTTATGTAAATATACAGTTGATCACTATGGATTCTTTTGAGAGCTTAGATATGATCATCATCAGGTCATCAGGTCTTTACTTACGTAAAACAGAGGTGCCTTTAACCCAGGTCTTTGTTTACACAAAATAGAAGGATGATGAGGATCATGATCTTTTCACCAGTTGAATACATATGTATCTCATGGTGTTCATAAACTCAGGTCTTTGTTCATACAAAATAGAGGGAATATGATTTGCAAAGATAGAAGTTATAAGGTGTTTTACATAGTGTGCTTAGGTGAATGAATTGATCACATCAGGATAAGATTTACTTGCTTGATCCTCAAAATGAAGTTTCTCACAAACAGTCACCTTTTCATTATGTTAAGCATGCTCTTAGTATAATCTTCACTCAAGTTGAATCTACTTACATATCAAAGAACTTTTGATCAGTTTTTTAAAGAAATTTAAGAACTCAGGAAGCAAGCAAAGGCACAGTGTAATATCATTTCCCAAACATATGTCATGCAAAAATAGAAGACACAATAAATAAAGACAATATTTTGAATTTTGTATGTTTTTCTGAATGTTTTTTTTATGAAGTAAATTATTTACTTATTTATTTATTTTTTTAATACTATTTACAAGGACAGACACATGTTTTTCTTTGTTAATGATGATTAATCTAAGTTAATCATGCCCAAAGACTCAATTAGAAAATTAAATCTAACTGAATCAAAGGCCTTAGTGAATAGATCAGCAAGCTGATTTGTTGTATCCACTTTGACTAACTTGATTAAACCTTTTTCTAAGCAATCTCTCAGAAAATGATATCCGATTTCAATATGCTTTGTTTTACTATGTTGAACTGGATTAGCAGTGATAAACATAGCAGCTGAATTGTCAATATAAATTGGAGTTTGAAGGAAATTGTAACCATAATCAAGTAATTGGTTTTTGCAACCAAAGGACTTGAGAGCAACCAGCTAAAGCAGCTATGTACTCAGCCTCAGCTGTGGATACAGATACATTTGTTTGCTTTTTGCACTGCCATGAAACAAGTCTTGGTCCTAAAAATTGACATCCACCAGTTGTGGATTTTCTATTCTTGTTGTATCCTCCATAGTCACTGTCTGAATAAGAGTAGAGAGAGAAGTCTCCATCTTTTGGATACCATAGTCCAAGGGCTGGTTTCCCTTTGAGATATCTGAAAATTCTCTTCACAGCATTCAGATGGGACTCTTTTGGATCTGATTGGTACCTAGCACAAACATATACAACAAACATTATGTCAGGTCTGCTGGCAGTTAAATACATAAGAGATCCTATCATTGATCTATATAATCTTTGATCAATAGATTTTCCTGTAGGATCAGGTACAATTTTGTCAATTGTTGAAGCAGGTGTTTTGCATGAAGATGTATTAGCAAGATTGTACTTCTTCAATATTTGATGAATATACTTTTCTTGATTGATGAATATGCCATCTGCTTTCTGATGAACTTGTAGTCCAAGAAAGAAGGTTAATTTTCCCATTGAGCTCATTTGAAACTGAGATTTCATCAACTCTTCAAAGCTTTCACACAGTCTCTTGTTTGTTGATCCGAATATAATGTCATCTACATATATTTGAACAACTAAGAGGTCTTGATGTTCATGTTTGAGAAAGAGAGTCTGATCAATAGTTCCCCTTTTGTATCCATGCTTGAACAAGAAAGATAATAATGTTTCATACCACTTTCTTGGTGCCTGATGAAGACCATACAAAGCTTTGTCAAGCTTGTATACTCTATGTGGGTAATCAGGATCTTCAAAACCTGGAGGTTGAGCTACATAGACTTCTTCATCAATTTTCCCATATAAAAAGGTACACTTCACATCCATTTGATAAACAGTGAACTTCTTATATGAAGCATAGGCTAGGAATACTCTAATGGCTTCAATTCTTGCAACTGGTGTAAAAACTTCATCATAGTCTATCCCTTCTTCTTGAGTATATCCTTAAGCAATCAGCCTAGCTTTGTTTCTTACAACAATACCTCTGTCATCTAGTTTATTTTTGAATAACCACCTTGTGCCAATTGGATGTTGGCCGTCAGGAAGATCAACTACATTCCAAACCTTTTGCTTTCTGAATTGTTGAAGTTCTTCTTGCATGGCTTCAATCCAGCTATTATCTTTTAGTGCAGCTGTAATGTTTGGAGGAACCACTTGTGAAAGAAAACAAGTGAAAAGACAGATGTTTGCAGCTCCCCCTTTTCTTCTTGTGGTTCTTTCATTGAGATCTCTAATGATGTTGTTTATTGGATGAGTCTTATGAATTCTTGTTGTTGGAATGGACTCAACTGGAATAGATGATTCCAAGTTAGTCATATGCATTGATGCACATATATCCAGCTGAGATGATGAATTTATGAAGTACAAATTGATCATCATTGGAAGCTGAATGATTTTCATTTTGTACATCAGCTGCATTATGAGTGCCATCCGCAGGAGTTACAGGAACATCTACGGATGTATTTCGTGCTTCCGCAGGAGTAATAGGAACATCTACGGATGTATTTTGTTGACTTGTTGACAATGACTCTTTGGAATGCAATGGACCATCTTTAATATGTGGAACATCTACTGATGTGAATGGAACATCAGCTGATCCAATATTCACATCTCTGGATGTAGGACACTCATCTGCGGATGCAGAGTCAGCAGCTGCTATGAAGTGTTTGCAGCTGAGGATGTAGATCCATTTGCTTGGTCTTGTGCTGCATTATTGACATTATTTGGTGTTCCTTGTTCCATGATACTTGAAGTTTGTATTCTTGAAGGATCAACAGATAATGTCACTTCATTCATGTTTGGAGGAACAAATGGATAGCATGTATCCTCAGTACCTGCAGCATTCAAATAACCAAAGTTAAATGAGTTTGTGAGTGCATCTATATCAAACAACCATGATGATCCTTTTACAGATTTAGGAAATAAGGATTCATCAAAAGACACATTAGGAGTTTCTTCCACAATGTTTTGTTGTGGAATGTAAATCCTATATGATTTAGATGTTGAAGAATATCCAATAAAGAAACCATCATAGGCTTTCTCTGAAAATTTTCCCAATTGTTCTTTTGTGTTTAAAACAGATACATGACACCTAAAAGCTCTAAGATATCCTATGTAAGGTTTTCTTTTAAATAAAAGCTCATAAGGTGTTTTATTGTGTTCTTTGACAATTAATGTCCTGTTTTGAATATTGCATGCTGTGTTCACTGCTTCAGCCCAAAAGGTGATTGGCAATTATGAATCAGCTAGCATTATTCTTGCTGCTTCAATGAGAGTTTTGTTTCTTCTTTCAGCAACTCCATTGTGTTGTGGAGTTCTTGGTGCACTGAATTGCCTTGCTATGCCTTTATTCCTGCAAAATGAATCTAAGACAATATTAACAAATTCAGTCCCATTATCACTCCTACAAATTTTAACTTTTAAATCAAGTTGATTCTCAATCTTTATGACAAACTCCATTAATGTTTTTTATGTTTCACTCTGTTGTTTTAAGAAAAAGACCAATGTGAATCTAGTGAAATCATCCACAACCACTAAACAATATTGCCTTTTTCCAATGCTCATCATATTAGTTGAACCAAAAAGATCCATGTGAAGCAATGTGAGTGGTGTAGTGTTTGTATTTATTATTTTGGATTTATGTGACACTCTATATTGTTTTCCTTTATAACATGAAGGAGAATGGTTTGAACAAGGAAATTCTTTCTTTGGCAATCCAATGACTAAGTCATTTTTCACCAATTTATTCATGTTCTTCAAGTTGGAATGAACAAGCCTTCTATGCCACAACTGAGATTCATCTTCTGATGACTTAGATAGCAGGCATGTTTCATTGTTTATGAGTGTTGTATTATTCATATCCAAAACATATGTGTTTTCTTTTCTTGATGCTTTAAGAAGGATCTAATCTTCTGGAACTGCAAAACCTGGCTTAAGAATGCAACAATTAGTGTTATCAAATAATGTGGTATAATTTTGATCACAAATTTGAGACACACTCAATAAATTATATTGCAAATTTTCACAATAATTTACTTTCTCAAATTTGAGCACACCATTAGTTACCATTCCATCACCAACTATTTTACCTCCCTTCTTATCCCCACCAAATGTCACATAAGAAGCATTTTTATGTTTGAAGTCATGGAGAAGAGAACAGTTTTCTGTCATATGTCTGGAACAACCACTGTCAACATACCACTTGTTGTTAGCTCTCCAAGATTGTTCCTGCATAATTAAAGAAATCAATTAGATTTGGAAACCCAAGTCTTAATGATCTTGGGTGATCCTGTGGAGTCTAAAATTTTAACTTCCTCATGAATGAGTCTTGAAGATTCAGTATTAATTTTAGATTCAATTGATTCATTGTGTGTTGTTTGTGGTGAGGATGATTCTGTTGATGATGAACTTATGGAATTTTGTTCTGATTTTTCAAACTCTTCCTCATGTATCTTCTCTTTCTTTATTTGCTGTTTTGACTTTGATGATGATCCTTGATTGTTGAAAGTTTCATCATCCTTTGATTTTGAATGTGAAACATGAGTTACTTTTTCAAAATTATCAAAGAAATTATCATTAGCATTTGACTTCTTATTGTTTAAATCCACCTTTTTGTGAGGTGTCTTTGATTGTTGAGGAGTCTTTGATTTCTGTTCAGGTTGTCTTTTCTTCAAAGGTTCACTATTAACTGATGATTTCTCTTGTAGTTTTGTCACCTTTTGTTTTTGTTTTTGTTGTTTCTCTAATCTTGAATCTTTTTGATCTTCACTTGATTAAGATTCTGATTCATTCTTCTCAGGTTGTTTCTTATTTGTGCTCTTTGTCTTGTTCTTTTTGTTAAAATAACATTCCTGAGTGGAATGGTTATTTTTGTTACAAATGGCACAATGTTTGTTGAAGTAACAGTCTGAAGTCATGTGATTGTTCGTATTGCAGATGGAGCAATAACTGCTGAAGTAACAGTCTTTAGAGTTTTGATTTTTCATGTCACACCATTTGCAATACTTTTTTTCTGATTCATTATCAGACTCAATCAATTTCTTCTTCTTTTGCTGTCTTTAAGTCTTCAATTCCTTCTCAAACTTTACTGAAGCTGACTCCTTTCCTTTTCCTGACATGATGTCAAAAGGTTCATGTTTATCAGCTGAAGTTTGTTGCTTTGAGCTCACACCTTTTTGAGTTGTTTTCTTGTTGGTTGTTTCTTTTGCCTTCCGCAGATCATCTACTGATTCAGTAGATTTGTTTTTCTGCAGATCTGCTACTGAAGGATGTTTCTTCTTCCGGAGAAGTTCTGCTGATACTTGCTTCTTTTCTGTTTCTAAGGAAGATTTGCGTACTTCAGTAGATGTACACTTCTCAATCACTTTAGTTGAAGGTTGTTGTTGCTGATGAAGTACTTGAAGACCTTCATTTAGCTGAGCTATTCTCTTGCAAATAGTCTTCAACATGTTTCTTTGCTTTAGAGGATATGGCAACTTTGTTTGCTCAAGTACTTTGGGAATGGTTGTTTCAACTGAAACATTCTTACCAATGTTTAGTTGATCCGCAGAGTTATCATCATGTTCATCAGAATCATCGAAGTCATCACATCCATCAAAGTCAAATTCTGATTCATTTTGTTTGATTTTATCTTATTCAGAAGACTCAGTTTCACTCACCTCAGATTCATTGTTATTAACTTGTTCAGTACATTTTGTTTCAAACTTGGTGCATGGCACAAAATGATTTGACAAGCTATTTGTCATTGATTCAGGTAAAGTTGTATAGTTATCATTCAAAGGAGGTGCAACAGCATTATATCCCAACCCATACCTGTTCTTTGATTCAATATGAGAATTCAATAATTTCTCATATTGCTGAGATGAAAGTTGAAACTTCTGAAGTTTCACTTCAGTTGATGCATGATCAGCCATGGATTTAGTTAAGGAAGTGGTCAGATGCTCAACTTGGGATTTTAAGCTGTAATTTTCTGAAACAAATCTATCTAAATCTTTTTGTAAAGAGTTAATTTGAATTGATATAATTTATGTTCTCTTACATGAGATTCATTCAAAATCATTATTTCTGTTACTTTATCAGCCAGTTGTTAAGCATGGACTCTATATCTTTCAACTTCCTCAACACACACTGATGAATACAATCTATCTCTTACCTCTCTAGCCATAGGTGGAACTTTGTTCTCCATGTCGGCCATTAAAGCTTGATTTTCTTCCAAAACTTCCTTCTCATACACGCTTTAGTCACAGGTTCCATCTTGGAGAATGATCAGCCCAGTTTCTTTAGAATTACTAGGTCCTGCTGATGCATTTGTGGTTGGTGGGGATGAGTTGGTTAGCTGTGGTTGTCTATAAGATCTCTGAGATGTTGTTGTTTGATGAGATTGATGCTGATGAGACTGATGTTGCTGCTGTTGTCTCATGTCAGTAGTTGATTGTTGATTACATTCTCTTGAGAAGTGCCCATAGAGATTGCATTTGAAACATCTTACCTTTGACTTATCAACACCAATCTTTGATGTTTTGCTTGCTGCAGCCAAATTTTTGTTTCTTCTCAAGTATTGTTTGGCTCTATAAGAAATCATTGCCATTTGCCATTAAAGATCCATCTCCTCTACTACATCTGGATGTAGTTCTTCCAAGTCTTGTTGGCAGATATTTGCAGGTGTTAAGGTGCTTCCCAAGTAGACTTGAATACTTGAACTAAAAGCTGCAAATGCTGCTTTTTGTTCTTCAGAATCCAGAATCACGGTGATGGGCTCTGCTTGGTTGTTGTTTGTTGAAGACTTTGCTGCTGACGTAGATGCATCTTTTCTATCATCAGGTCTTCCTTTTTCTTTTCTTGATTTACTTTGAGAAGATTTCTTTGAAGGCTTTGATGCATAAAATCTCACTTCTTCTTCATCTTCCCTCAAAGTACAAGAGTTGTCACTATCATTGTTAGAGATAAAAGCACTTTAAAATGATAAGGTGTGACATGTGTTCTCATACTCTTGTTTCTTGATTTTTCATCCATTTCAAGAGCCTCAACTTTAGCTACCAATGTATCTAAGCCAGTTGCTTTGAGATCAATGGTGTTCTTGAACATGGACATAATTTGCTTCCAACTTTCAGGCAATGTATGGAGCATCTTTTTGTTCAATTCCTCATTTGTATACTTCAACTCCTGATGTTCATCTTGGTTACCAATTGCATAAACCTATGGAGTTGTTAAGGAATTGATTCATCCTTAATATGATGAAATGTTTCATATTATGAGCGAAGTGTGTCCTTCCTAATGCTTCTGATTTCATCACTCCCTTCACAAAGAGTATGAAGTATCTTCCACAAGGAATTTGCTGTTTTATAATTCTCACACCTGATTAGTATTTCTTCAGGTAAAGCCATACTGAGCAAACTGTATGCTCTAATATCAACTTTAACCTTTTTAACATCATCAGGTGACAGATGTTTTGTACTTATGGGTTGATTTTTGTCATTATAATCTGGCCCAAGGGTGGGTGGAATATAAGGACCTTTAGTTATTAATACCCATAAGTCAGAATCAGTGTAGTTCACATGATTTCTGAACTTGATCTTCCAGGATTTAAAGTCTGCTTTTGTTTCAAACTTTGGAGGCTGGTACGATGATCCACCGACAAAGCTACTCATTTTAGTCAAATATTGAAGTTTTAACTAAAAGAAAGTTTCGTATGAACAGGTAATGAAAGTCAGCCAATAACACAGATCTATGTTTCAATTAATTTGAATATAGATCAATGTTAACCGAGCATTGTAACAATACTCGCTGAAAGACAAATCACTGATTTATTGAATTTTAAATCTTCACACCAAATTACTTTTGCTTAAAAACTATAGATCTAGTCAGAAAACTAATAGATCTATTCAATTAAACAATTCTAACACTGATAGATCAATCGATCTAGATCAATGAGCACTTGGCTCTAATACCACTTGTGAAACCAAGGATCGCAATCAGGAATTATCAGTGTTAGATTGGTTTCGAATTAATGATCACGGAATTACCATTAATCGTTGTTTAATTGATTAATTAATAAATATCGATGCCAGAGAAAATAAATAATAAATGCTCGAACAATATCAACAATATGCAAAGAATAATGTTTTGAATCAAAAGTAATTCATTAAAACTGATTAATGATTACAAAGAATCAATTAATAATTTCTAACAAAATTCTATGCTATGATTGTGTTTATGATTTTTGGTGTGTTGATGTGACGGCTGCTAGGGTTTGTGTTGATTGTGCAAAACGATATGATGGTATTTTTGTTGCCGTCTCTTGCTCCTCCTTGATGTGAAACCTAGGACTCATATTTATAGACACACGTGTTTCTGTTAAGGAAACAACGAATCTCTTGGAGTCTGTGATTTACTTGTTGACTTGAAACATTTGTATGATATAAGTACGTGTCTGGTTCTTCCGCAGCTACTTTGTTCTTTCGCAGCTACTTTGTTCATCCGAAGGAACTTTATTCTTCCGAAGGTACTTCACTTCAGTTTCTTCATGTGTGGTGTTTGTTTATCAGTGAATACCCATATTCATCCGTAGAAGATCTTCTAATGAATGTCTTGTAAGAAAGATATCTACGGAAGAAAGAAAATGTTCATCCGTAGATGTTTCTTACACTTAGTCAATTTCATAAATTGACCAAGTATAATGTTTGTACCTGTAATCATACACATAAATCAACGCACATATGGGTTAACCTATATACATAATGCATGCATCAAAATAATGAATTACAAATATTCATTACACGTATTGATTAAAGTTCTAAGTGTCACACCCCGGGCCCAGGTAGGGTGAGACGTCACAGACTAGTAACAAAATATGGTAGCGGAAACAAACCATCGTAAGAACACAAAAGGAGAGAACATCACATGGCATTACAGTTTAAAGAAATAACGGGCTAGATGTGGGTCTAGCCACCCATATGAGTGCATGATTCAACAACACAAATTGTTCCCAACAGTAGTAAATAAAAATAAGCCCAAATTGTTTGAAAATAAGAACAAGCCAATGCCATGGGTCACGGTGCTAGGTCAAGTCTTCTACACAGCTAGACTCCCTTCAAGGATTACCTGAAACATGCTCAAAAGAAATTTGTGTCAACTAAAAAGTTGGTGAATTCAACTGCTTAAAGTTCAAAAACAAAAGGATTCAAAAGAATCCACATTTGCTTTAAAAATCATAAATCATAGTATCATTGTTATAGGGATCACAATCAACCCTGCACTCAGTCCCGGCTAGCCTCTTCTAAAGTTATGTTACACCGGCTAATCCCGAGGGAAGAACTGAGCCTCATATGGTGGACCATACCTGCCGGATGGTTCACCTTAGTATCTTATTAAAACTTGTCACATGCCACAAACGACCCCGCAGGATCTCAGTATGGTACCCTTCCCATTCATCAAGGAAGGCACTGTGTGTGGGGGATTCCCCAAGTAGATATACCCATATAAAACAAGCGGTTCACACAAGAATTAATGATCATGATAAAAGTAAAAGTAGGTTCTAACATTTCCACAACATATAGTAGCATATTATAGCACAGAAAAGTTCAGTTTAAACAGAGCATGCTTCACCCCAAAAACAGTAGTAAAAAGGGGACACTAGAACTCACCTTAGAGCTTCAAGTAACGGGTTCTTCGTGTACCGGGAAGGTTTCAAGTTTAGCACCCTACCAACAAGATTAAGTGTGGAGCCACTAATTCTAAGGTCAAACGAGGTAGATAATAATGTGTTAAGGGGTTAAATGTTCAACTAGTTTAGATTTGCCAAGGCTTGAATTAGAAACTTTCCTTTTATAGTAAGTCATGGTTTCTTATGGATAATTATAGGTTTTTACACTATTAGGTCTTTTTGACAAAATAACAGATTTTGGAGTTAAATAATACATCTTAATCAAGTTAAACTTCCAATTTTTGGAACTCTAGAATTTAGTTGGTAAACATGTGTTTTTACGTTACCGGTTACGGTGAAACCGGGGGTTTTTAACGGTTAAGTATTAAACCTTATAATTTATGTCTTAAAACTTGAAGTATTATATTAACGAATTTTAATAAGTTTTTATAATCTGTTAAGAATGTATTCTTAAGCCCTTTTTGTTGAAAGTCTCGTTTTTAAGTTCGACCCGTTAAAGCGCATTTTTACCCGAAACCGATCGCTCGAAATCATGTTTGACCAATTTTTCACCATCTTTAAGTATTAAAGTTCTAATCTTACTGAAATAACAAGTTTCCCATAGATTTTAGGTTTATTCTTGTATTTCCATGAATTTCTTCCAAAAATCACTCGGTTAAGACCCGTTTTTAACTAAAAATTTCATTTAAATTGTTCTTAGACCCATTTAATCACAAATTCGACCAATTTCACTTTTTTACCTTTTTAGAGCCTGGAATTCCTTTTAAGATGGTTATACCCTAAGTCCTCATATTTTCAAGTCAATTTACCACCTCTTCGGGTCCCCGAATAAGTCCAAAATGCCTATAAACCCTACTATTTTAATTTTTCAGATTTTGACAACATTTAATATGCCCAATAACATTCATAACGTACTGAAAATCAGTACTAATACATGGATCTACCATGTAACCATAATATAAGCTTGTATTTGGGAGATTTTTACCATTTTAGTCCTTTACACATGTGTAAAACATATTAGTTGTACCCATTCACCACCAAATCATTTAGTAACTTTCAAAACAGCTTGTTATAAGGTTTAAAAATCATTTCTAAGAAGATCCCAAGCTTTGGTTACGGAGGGTTACAAAACATAAAGTTCATGGGTGTCAAAGTTACCCAAAAGAGGGTTTTCTAGGAGTAAATCGTGTTCCACCCATAGAATGACCAATATATCGAATAGGATACCTTCAAGGATGTTAGAAGCTCCTCAAGAACAAGGTGATAGCAGTATGTTTCTGTTAGAATAAAGAATGTAAGGTTTTTGGTAGATTAAAGAAGGAAAAACACATGACATAGCTTGTTTCGGGTGTGATGAACCTTACTCTTTGTGTGGTTCACGATTTGGAGAGTGTAGAGATACAAGAATGATCTGGAGATCTCGAACAAAGGCTGGAGAATGTCGAAGTTCCACGGACCGTGCACCAAAGTTCACATGGTAGCACCTTCTTGCTTGTTGAGGCTTGGCCGATGATGGTTGCGGTTGTTTCTTTGATTTGGAGGGCTGGAATGGAGAGGAACTGTGGTGAATGTGTGTGTTTTTTGTAGGTGAAATCGAGAGGAGAGGGAGAGAAATGAGAGGAGTGTGTTTGTGGGTTGTAAGGAAATGCATGTAAGAGGAATGGGGGATAGAAGTGGTGGTGTGTAGTGGAGAAGAGAGGAGAGGATAGGTGGAGAGGGGCGAGCGCTTTTGGCATGTAGTGGGATTATTATTTTTAAATTTTAATTGTAAAAATGGTATTGTGTAGTATTATTTTGTGGTGTTGGGTAGTATTTTAGATGGTATCACTTGTTAATTGTTAAACGTTAGGCTTGTATATATATATGTTTCAACCGTGAATCATGTGTGTATGCACACACTTTAATTGTTTCAATTAAAATTCAATTGCAAGGGTGACAAATTAACTTTTCTGGAATGCTAAGTTATTCTATGCTAAGGCTAGAACTGACAAATTCATGCAAAATGGCACATGAAATAACAAAAATGACAATAATAGCAATAATAATAATAACATTGATAGTAATAGTTATAGTGATATTGCATTAATATTAACTGCATGGATAATGATGCAGGAGGGGTTAAAGGTTAGGGTTATGACCTGGAGGTCGGTTGTTACATTCTCCCACCGTTTAGGAAATTTCGTCCCGAAATTTTAGCTTCGATAAGTTCCGGAACGGGTGGGTCTGAAGAGATGTGGGTAATTCTTTCTCATCTCGTCTTCTCGCTCCCAAGTGAATTCAGGTCCTCACCTAGAATTCCATTTTACCTTGACCTTAGGTATGCGACTTCGCCTGAGTTTCTTGACCAGCTGGTCAGTAATCTCTACAGGCTCTTCCATGAAGTTCAACTTATCATTAATCCTTGCTTCCTTCAGGGGTAACTCCATGGCTTTGTCTACCATGCACTTCTTCAAATTTGACACATGGAAGGTATCATGTATGTGGCCTAGTTCTTGCGGTAGCTTTAATTGATACGCCACGGGGCCAATTCTCGCTAGTATTTCAAATGGTCCTATATATCTCGGGCTTAGCTTTCCTTTTCTTCCAAACCTCATAGTCCCCTTCCATGGTGCTACTTTTAGCATTACCCTGTCACCCACTTGAAACTCTAAAGGTTTTCGCCTTCTGTCAGCATATTTCTTTTGACGGTCTCTGGCAGCTCTTAAATGCTCCTTAATTTTAAATATCTTGTCGGTGGTCTCTATCACAATGTCGGGTCCCATTACTTGACTATCCCCGATCTCATTCCAACTCAACGGTGATCGGCATTTCCTGCCATATAGGGCTTCATAGGGAGCTGCTTTTATACTTGCGTGATAACTATTGTTGTAGGAGAACTCTATTAGAGGAAGATGGTTATCCCAGTTCCCTCTAAAGGCAATCATGCAAGCCCTTAGCATATCTTCCAAGGTTTGGATGGTTCTTTCACTCTGACCGTCAGTTTGTGGGTGGTAAGCAGTGCTTAAATCCAGACGGGTTCCTAGGGCCCGCTGGAGTGACTTCCAGAAACGAGAAGTGAAACGACTATCACGGTCGGAGATGATTGATATTGGCACCCCATGCCTGGTCACTATCTCATCGATGTACAGTTGGGCCAGCTTTGTTAGGTCGTTGTCCTCTCGAATCGGAAAGAAGTGAGCCGATTTGGTTAACCGGTCAACTATTACCCAGATGGCGTCATGTCCCCTGAAAGTTCTGGGTAGGTTTGTAACAAAATCCATTGTGACGTTATCCCATTTTCATTCTGGAATTTCAGGCTGTTGTAACGTTCCTGACGGTTTTTGATTTTCAGCCTTCACCATGGCGCACGTTAAACACTTCCCAATGTATACGGCGATTGATTTCTTAATTCCAGGCCACCAGAAAAGTGCCTTTAGATCTTGGTACATTTTGTCACTTCCGGGGTGAATCGAGTACCTAGATTTATGGGCTTCATCTAGGATTACCTCTCTAATTCCCCCGTACTTTGGTACCCATGTTCTTTCTTCATATTTATATATACCATCGTTGCTCAGTTCTAACCGCTTCACCATTCCTGTTAACAACTCCCCTGCTAAGTTATCTTCCTTTAGCTCTTCACCTTGAGCTTCTTTTAGTCTCGCAATAAGGTCAGTATACACACTCATTCTTAAGGCACGAACACGAAGGGGTTTTTCTCTTTCTTTCCTGCTCAAGGCATCCGCCACTACATTGGCCTTGCCGGGATGATAGTGGATTTCGCATTCATAATCATTCAATAGCTCAACCCATCTTCTCTGACGCATGTTTAGCATTTTATGATCAAGAATGTGTTGCAAACTTCTATGGTTAGTGTAAATGATGCACTTCGTGCCATAGAGGTAATGCCTCCACATTTTGAGTGCAAATACCACGGCACCCAATTCTAGATCATGCATTGTGTAGTTCTTCTCATGATCGTTCAACAGTCTAGATGCATAAGCAATTACCTTGTTACGCTGCATTAGCACGCATCCCAGTCCCTGAAGCGAGGCGTCGCAATAGACCACGAAATCTTCAACTCCTTCTGGGAGGGCAAGGATGGGTGCACTACATATTTTCTCCTTGAGTGTTTCGAATTCTTCGTTTTTCTCTTGTTCCCACTCAAAAGCTGTATTCTTCTTAGTCAAGGCAGTTAACGGTTGTACAATACGCGAGAAGTCCTTGATAAACCTTCTATAGTATCCAGCCAATCCAAGGAATTGCCTTATCTCGGTAGGAGTTTCCAGAATTCTCCAATTCTTAATGGTTTCTATCTTTGAAGGATCCACTTGAATTCCGTCTTTGTTTACGACATGCCCTAGGAATTGGATTTCCCGCATCCAAAATTCGCATTTGGAGAACTTGGCATATAGTTGCTCATTCTTGAGTAACTCGAGAATCAGCCTAAGGTGCTTCTGATGCTCTTCCTTCCCACGGGAGTAGATCAGGATGTCATCAATAAATACAATCACAAATTTGTCTAGATATGGGCAGCACACTCGGTTCATGAGATCCATAAATGTCGCTGGTGCATTAGTCAGTCCAAAGGGCATAACCAGGTACTCATAATGTCCATATCTAGTTCTAAAGGTTGTTTTGGGGATATCTTCCTCTCTTATCTTCAGTTGATGGTACCCTGACCTTAAGTCTATTTTGGAGAAGTAGCTTGCCCCCAGCAGTTGATCGAATAGGTCATCGATTCTCGAAAGAGGGTAACGTTCTTTATTGTCAGTTTGTTTAGTTCCCGGTAATCAATACACATACGTAGGGTCCCATCCTTCTTTTTCACAAATAGCACCAAGGCACCCCATGGAGACACACTTGGTCGTATAAACCCCTTGTCGAGTAGCTCTTGGATTTGTAGCATTAGTTCTTTCATCTCGAGAGGGGCAAGTCGGTACGGTGCTTTGGCTACCGGTGCAGCACCAGG
This sequence comes from Flaveria sonorensis, assembly GCA_025506505.1. Taxonomy (NCBI): domain Eukaryota; kingdom Viridiplantae; phylum Streptophyta; class Magnoliopsida; order Asterales; family Asteraceae; genus Flaveria; species Flaveria sonorensis. Next base: position 32,394,633 of record CM046430.1, on the reverse strand, counting down.
CAATAGGTCTATTTGGAATTCAACCTGACGAGTCGGAGGGAGTCCCGGTAGGTCTTCAGGAAATACTTCTGGATATTCTGAAACCACTGGTATATTCTCAATCTTCTTTTCCTCTTTGGCTTTCATCACGTAAACTATGAAAGCTGGGCATCCCTTCACAAGACTCTTGGTTGCCTTCAAATGGGATATCATAGGATATAGCATGTTACATCTTTCACCATGAACAACTAACACCTTCCCGTCATTCAATGGTATCCAAAGTAGGCGCTCATCACACACGATTTCGACTCTATTCTTAGCCAGCCAATCCATTCCAACAACCACATCAAATCCTCCTAGCTTAATACGCATCAGGTTTATCTTAAATGTACTACCTTCTAGGTTCATTAAGCAATCTTTGATGACTTCATTAGTTTCTAAGATGTTACCATTAGCTAACTCTACGATAAACGTATCAGTCAGGACGCATGCACTCAAGTCAATCAAAGGCCTAAAAGTGCTAGAGATAAAACTTGCAGTTGCTCCAGTATCAAATAGAACGGTAGCAGGATGATTATTTATAAGGAACGTACCATTGACCACATCAGGTTCCTTACGAGCACCGGCTGGATCCATCACGAATGCCCGTCCCTTGGGCTTATTGGATCTGGCGTCCTTATCTCTCCCTAGCTTAGGACACTTATTCCTCATGTGTCCTGGATCTCCACACTCATAGCATTGTTTACCTGGTACATACGTACAATCCTTGATCAGATGACCCGGTCATTTGCATTAGAAGCAGGGCATCGGGTTGCACTCCCCTTGATGATGCAGTTTACACTTGTTGCAGAATGGGCTTGTTCCCGAGTATAGCTTCCGAGTCCTTCCACCCTGGTCTTCGCACCTCATACCTTCAAAACTCTTCTTGTTTGACCCACTGCTGCTACCAATTGCCTTCTTCCCCTCAAACCATTTTCTTTTCTCACCCATTGGCTTCCTCCTTTCCTCTATCCTGTTTTGTTCAGTCCATCCAACCCAGACTAGATCATCAGTCAAGCTACTGGTGAACTCGACCGCAGCTTGCAGGGTTAGGGGCCTAGAGGATCGAACCATACCCCTGACTCTGGGAAGTAGTCCCCAGATGAAACGTGCTACGCCCTTGGATTCCGGTGTCACCAGATGTGGCACCAGTCGAGCCAGGGCTAAGAAGCGGTTGATGTACTCGGTGTAGTTCAGGCCTTTCATTTCCAGGCTCAGAAATTCGGACTCCAGTTTCTCCAGTTGATTGATGGGGCAGTATTTGTTGGTTGTCAATTCCCTGAATTCGGTCCAACTTATTTGGTTAGCAGCGTTTCTTCCCCAGGGTTGTGTAACAGTCTTCCACCATTCTAGTGCTGATCCCTTGAGTGACTGGGAAGCATACCTCACCATGTGTTCCATCTTACATTCATTGATATCTAGGACGGCTTCCATTTCGTCAATGCATCGGTACGTCTCAATCGCACCCTCGGTACCATAGAAATCCTTTGGCTTGCACGCCATGAAGGTCATGTAGGAGCATCCATTCCTTAGTGCTTCAACTTCCTCATTGTTGGCCTCATTGCTCACAGATCAACCATTACCACTGGGGTTATTCCGGTCTGCATTAATTTGGGCGATGATGGTCGGGATGGCGTTAGCAATTTGTTGTGCTACGAGGTTGGCGATTCTCTCATCGTTCCCCTGGTTGACATTCCCTCCACGGGGAGCTCCTGGTGGAGTAAGGGGTTCGTTGCCGGTTGGTCTAGCTTCCTCATGACGACCACTCGTAGCTCCTGATCTTCCAATATGGGTTCCTTGTCTGGTCCGCATTCTGGTAGCATCACAGATAAATTTGTTTAGTATCTCATAGATTTTGGTTTCAATAGCCCATGCATCACTTGTCCTAATATACAATGTTCTAACAGGAGGGTGTGTTATATACGCACCACTAAATACCTTTAATATGTTCCTTTAAATTAATTTAAGGCAGTTCACCCCAAAAAGATTGCAAGACAAAATTCCTACGCATGACATATCACATTGCAATTCAATACAAATTACCCTGCAGAATCAACACCATAAGAAATAGTTTCATAGATAGATAGGGTTAATGGTATCAGCGAAATAGAAAGGTATCAAAGTTAAACTCTTACAATTTGGAAGGTGCCATCACTCCCATAATACATAATAATAATAGTGTCTGATAATAATGAAATTGTTTCCTTCAACTGTCTAAGAGACAGATAGTCCCACATCTTCCCCCTTTGCTCTCACATCCATTTCTTCTTCAGCCACCCTAGCCACCCTGAGTTCTTCTTCCTTCGCACTTGCTCCAACCGCTGGAATCCCTGTGATGCCATCATGGCCTGAAACTGGGCGGACTGGGAGGTCCAAGTGGCGTGCTGGAGTTTCAGCTCATGAAGACGGATGGTCTTCAGAATCTCGTCCAATGAAGCATCAGAAGGTCCTACGTCGCTTGCCAAGCGGCTAGACTAGGAGTTCCGGTCACCAGCTAGCACACTAGGGCCATCATACACGCTGTGCCTCGGTGGCATCCAGTGCTCATCACGTGGATGGTGTCGGAGCGGGTCAATCATTGGTGGTGCAGGTGTCGATGTCCTAACAGGTGGTGGAGGAGGAGGTGGCATCCTAAAGGAGACTGAAGGTCCTGGCCTAGTACTCTTGCGTGGGCGGGTGATAACACGTTCACCCTATTCCCGATAGGTGGGATAGGTGAGCGTGCAGGAGCTGCGACATGCGGTGACTGGGAGCGCGTCAGGCTCCTGGAGGGAGATGTCGAGGAAGAGTCCTCCGATGGCTCAGTGTCATCAGACGTAACAGATATCCAGCCCGGGTGTCTGCATCTTCTCAAGTATTCTTCATACTCCGTCCGGGGCTTCGCCCTCTCAGGGTTCCCAACTGGTGCAGTACCATCAGTCAGGTACGTAGGTGCCTTCCCCTTGTCAGCCATAGCCTTGATGTCCTGTAAGAAATATCATGAGTAATTTGGTTTCTTATAGCTCATGATTGCAATAATAATAGTACTTATAGTAGTAGTGATGGCAATAGTATCAGATATCCCAACAGTATCAAATACCAGAGGTATTAGTTGTCAATAGTATCATCGATCCTTAGTTTCTTCAAATAATTAACAAATAAAGTAGTTTCATTTTAGGAAAACCCTTAAACCACTTGTTGGACCAAAAGAACCAATGAGCCTGATCAGAAAAACCTTTAAGTCCCACGAACATTACAACAACTGAAGTAGTCTGCAACAGCTGAAGACATCAACTGATAACAAGGTCTGAAGACAAAGTCTGAAGTGAAAGAGCTGAAGACAAAGTCTGAAGTGAAAGAGCTGAAGACAAAGTCTGAAGTGAAAGAGCTGAAGACAAAGTCTGAAGTGAAAGAGCTGAAGACAAAGTCTGAAGACAAAAGCTGAAGACAAAGACTGAAGACCAAGTTTCAGATGTTGTCACAACAGCTGAAGAGATCTCTTCAGTAGTTGTGATGGTTTCCTTTCAGTAGTTTTATGTTTCTTGTATTCAGTACTTGTAGTTTCAGTAGTTTTAGTTTCATCTTGTACTTAGCATACTCTAAGATGTTCTCAGTTGTTGTGAACATTCTCAGTAGTTTGCTTACTTTCAGTTGTTTGTAATAATTCTGTTAGATGTCGCTATCAAGTGACATCAGCAGACGTCACATTCCTCTATATAAGGAATGTTGACCTAATTGTAAGGTGCGATGCCCTGTGTAGCCTACAAAGCCCTACGAATCTTAGCGGCTGCCACACCGAAGCATTGTGCATGAATGATATTATTCTTTTGAAGAAAACCCTCTTTCTCTATAATCGTGTACTGTTCCATTGAATATCTATTGTGTTCTTGCTATATTTGTCTAATTCTTGTTCTAATTCCGCTGCGATTCAACTCTAATTGATCAAACTTAGATCGCTGATCCTGACAAATAGTATCAGAGCAGGTTAATCATTGATCGGTTTAACAATTGATCATTGAAACTGCTATTTCGATATCTAAAGTTTGATCGATCTAGCATATTTGCAAGAATTGGTTATAGAGATTGGTCTTCTGCTGCTTCTGGTTAGTCAATTTGAGTTTCTTCTTGGTTCATATTGAGTTTGTTGTGTTTTTGTGCTAAATCTTTTGAAACTTGATTGAATTGGTTTGAATCTGAGAATGACTACTCCTTCTAATGACCCTCACAATACTGGCTCCTCAACCAAGCCTCCGATGCTGGTTAGGAGTGAGTATAACATATGGCAACAAGAATGCTCCATCACCTGTCTGTTAACAGTTCAGGTTGTTGGACATCTGTGGTTCACGGTCCACACAAGCCTATGGTGAACAATCCGGAGACCAATCAAATGGTTCCGAAGAAGAAGGAGCAATACTCAGATGAAGATCGTAAACTGTTTGAGATTGATGCTAAAGCCCATGGAATTCTGGCCATGGCACTGCCTAATGAAATCTATTCTGGGCTTATGCATCATGAAACTGCTCATGACCTCTGGAATGCTTTGAAGGAACAATTCGGAGGAACTGATGAGGTCTTAGCAAACAACAGAGAAATCCTCGCCCAACAATATGAGACATTCTCTCATAGGAAGGGTGAGACACTGACTCAACAGTTTGAGCGTTTCTCCTGCTTGATCTCTGAGCTGAAAATGGTCAAGCATGAGTATACTAATAGCCAGATGAACAACAGATTCCTCAGATCACTGCCTGAGAGATGGGACACATACACCATTGTCCTACGCTCCAGTGCAAATCTGGATAGCCTATCTCTCACCCAACTCCATGGGAAACTGCTTACATTTGAAAGAGAGATAGAGCAGAAAAGGAAACTGGCATCATCAGGAAAGCTCACTGATGACTTTGTACCAGGGAACACTGCCTTGGTCGGTCATGAGTCAGAATATGCTGGATCAGAAAGCCTTTATGATGGCATATAGATTTCTCTTCAAACAGTTCTGATCATGCATTTGTTGGTGTTGACAGTCATTCTGGGTGTAATAGTGATAATTTATGCTTTATTATGGATGATTTGATGGGTATTGCTGATGATGATTTAGAAGAGATGGATATTTTGAGCCAAATGGCCTTGATCAATATCAGATCTCAAAAGTTCTACAAGAGAACTGGTAGGAAATTTCCAGGACTCTCTGACAAAACCAAAGTTGGTTTTGACAAGAGTAAGTTGAGGTGTCACAAATGCCACAGGCTTGGGCACTTTGCAAGAGAGTGTAGATCAACTGGATCTAACTCCTCTGCACCCTTTGTGACCTTTCCAAGCAATAGTTCACAAAACAAAGGGAAACATCCTGCTAGTTCTGGTCATCACTCACAACCTCAATCTCCTGCATATTTTGTCCCTCAGGGTCCAATGCCATATCCATATCCATGCTATTACATGCCACAGCCAAATCCAGTTCAAGTTCCTATAGCACAACAACCTCAAGCCCTACCTGAGCCTCAACCATCTCCATCACAATCTCAACCTCATCACAGCTTCTTCACACTAGGAGTTGTTGACTGGAGCAGCTCACCAGATGATCTTTCTGGTTTCAATGAGCAATTATTTGCTGGTGCTGGTCAACATGGTGGTGAACATCCTTTTGGGAATCTTGCTCTCATGGCCCTGGAGTCTGAGGGTTCCTGCTCCAATGCATCATCTTCACAGGTAACCCAGGTATCTTCTGAGGCTAAAGCCAAGTTATGTTCTGAATCATGCATTGCTGCCTTTGTCTCTATTAGAGAGGCAAATGTAGCTTTAATCAATCAAAATCTTGAGCTTGAGAAAACTATTTCCAAAAGAAAAGCTGAGTATGAGTCTGCTCTTAATGACAAAGATGATGTGATTTACAAGCTTAAATGCCAACTTAATGATGAAAAGGCTAAGGTAGAGGTCATACTTGAGAACCACAGAAATCTCAAAGAGACACTTGCAGCTACCCAAGTTGAGTGTGACCGCTGGGTAACATCCTGCAAGGGATTTGAAATGCTTCTCAGCAAGCAAACAGCTTCAAATGTGAAGTTTGGAATAGGTTACAATCATACCGCACCACCTACTGATTTTACTTCAAAATCAATAGTAAAATCTGAAGGTGAAAGTAATTTCCAAACCACATCATCATGTGATTCATCCTCAAATGATAATACAAAATCAGAGGATGAAGTCAGTGTTAAGATCTCAGCAATCAATTGCCTGATGGTTTAAATGCTGATAAACACATGAGCTGAGCAATTCAGATGTTGTCCCTCAAAGTACTCCAAGTACTGAAGGGCAAGTCACAACATCTGAAAAGCATTTCAAATCTGCTGAAATAAAAGGATTAACAACTGCTGAGGAATCTATCATACGGTCTTTCAGGACGGATAGAGAACAGCTGAAGAACAAGTCTTCAGTTGTTACAGATCCTTCAGTACTTAACACAAGTACTGAAAGGAGGAAAGTACTGAAGATCACACCTTCAGTAGTTTCCACTTCAGCAGTTGATCAATCCAAGATGAAGAATAAGCCATGTGAAATATGTGGTAAATTCAATCATCTATCTGATGAATGCTGGTACAAAAAGGGTTCCAAACTCAACAAGATAAGCTCATTAAAGAAGAGATTAATAAAATGAAAAATGAGTTTGAGACCAAGTTTGTACCACAGTCATCTCAAACTGATAAACCCAAGGCCTCGCCAACATCCAAAAAGAAGGATGGGGTTTATCAGAAAACAGCTGATAGTGTTCCTCATGATAAACATCAGACTAAGTCTGTGAATTTCAAGAAGGAGGAAATGGTGGGTCACAGGAACTCATCAAAAACAAGTACTGATGTGTCAAATGAGCTGAAGGCTTTAGCAACAAATCAGACACAACTTGTTATGATGGTTCAGCATTTGTTGGGGAGAGTTAACCAACTAGATGCACCTGTGATCAAACCACTGAAAAGGAAATCCAAGCCCAAATCTAAGAAATCCATCAGCACCATCTCCACCTTCATCAGCTGTTAATCATGAGAAACAAGTTATGGTTAAATCTGTTGATGAAAACAGACCCAAAACCAAAAAGGTTTGGGTCTCTAAAGCTAACTAGTTTCTTATGATAAATGCAGGGTTCTTCAGCATGCCAAAGTAGCATCTGGTATGTAGACAGTGGAAGATCTATGCATATGACTGGGAGAGGTTCTCTTCTTAATGACTACTACTCAAGGAAAGAAGGGATTTGTCTCATTTGGAAATGATGCTAAGGGTTACATCATCGGGAAAGGATTTGTGTCAAATGGAGAAATCAGATTTGATGATGTTAACCATGTGGAGAATCTCAAGTATAATCTACTGAGTGTCAGTCAGATGTGTGATAAAGGGCATGTTGCACTTTTCACAAGCCAGAACTGCCGGATTCTGTCTTCCAAAGTTCTGAGGCTGATTGACAAGGTATTGGATGAACATACTCTCCTGAAGGCCAACATGATAGGAAGAGTATATGCCTTGGATTTGTCAAAGAAGATTGATTTAAAAGGTCATCCTTGCCTGTTCTCCAAGGCCTCTCCTCAGGAATCTAAACTGTGGCATAGAAGGCTGGGTCATGTTAATCTCAAAAACATGAATCAGCTGATCCACAATAGTTTAGTGAGAGGTCTACCAATAAAGGAGTTCCACTGTGATGAAACCTACACTGCTTTCTTAGAAGGAAAACAACACAAAGTTTCATTCCCTCCTATAGAAGAACCAAAGTCCACTGCCTGCTTGCAATTACTGCACATGGATCTCTTTGGTCCTGTGAGAGTAATGAGCATGGCAAAGAAGAAATACTGTCTGGTAATTGTGGATGATTACTCCAGATTTGTATGGACCTTCTTCTTGCATTCAAAGGTGAGGCTACTCAGACAATTATTAACTTTGTGTTGTATGTTGAGAAGCAGTATTCCCTATCAGTCAAGTGTATAAGAAGTGATAATGGAACTGAATTTAGAAACCATACACTTGATGATTTCTACCTTTCAAAAGGAATCAAGAGGCAGTATAGCATCCCAAGGACTCCAGAACAAAATGGAGTAGTGGAGAGAAAGAACAGGACCCTAATTGAAGCTGCAAGGTCCATGTTGGCTGACTCTGGTTTGCCACTGACCTTTTGGGCTGAAGCTGTCAACACAGCATGCTATGTGCAAAATAAAGCTTTAGTGAATCAGAGGTTGATGAAGACTCCTCATGAAGTTCTACATCATTTGGCTCCTCTAATTTCATTCTTCAGAGCATTTGGGTGTCCTTGTTACATTCTCAACACAAAGGATCAACTCCAAAAGTTTGATTCTAAGGTGGATGCAGGGTATTTTGTTGGGTATTCATCCACTTGCAAGGCTTACAGAGTGTTCAACTGCAGAACAAAGATGGTTGAAGAAACCTTGCATGTGAAGTTCAATGAATCCCCTAAGGACAAAATTCCACAAAACCCTGTGGAGTTGTTTGATCTGGACATACTGCAATATGTTCCTTATCAGCCTCCAGCTGTTGCAGATCATGTGAATTCATCACCTTCTACAGCTAGTCATCCATCTGGTGGTACTGATGTTGATGATGATCCCAGTACTCACCTATTCAAGTTTAGTGATCAACTGCCTGAGTCTACTAAACTTGATGTTCCTGTAGCTTCAGTAGCACCATCCACAACAAATGCTGATAAGATTTCTGAATCCTCTATTTCATTTGACTTGCCATCTAATACTTGGTTTCAAGAATCTGGATCAACATCTGTTGCTGCTGAGCGTGCTACAAACACTTGCACAGATCTTATAGTGTACCAAGAGCTGAAGAATCACCCAATGTCTCAAATCATTGGTGATATCAATGCTGGTGTCTCAACTAGAAGTCAATTGTCCAACTTCTGCTTCTATGCTCTCTTCATCAGTCAGCAAGAGCCAAAGAACTATCATATTGCATTAAGAGACAATGGATGGGTTGATGCCATGCAGCTTGAGCTTCTTCAGTTCAAAAAGCAGCAAGTGTGGGAACTGGTTCCTCTACCCCCAAGTAAGTGTGCAATAGGCACTAAATGGGTGTTTAGGAATAAAACAGATGAAAATGGGCAAATTGTCAAGAACAAGGCCAGACTGGTTGTCCAGGGGTTTTCACAAGAAGAAGGTATTGATTATGATGAAACCTTTGCCCCTGTAGCCAGACTGGAGGCAATTAGATTGTTCTTAGCCTATGCTGCATTCCACAATCTTAAAGTTTTTCAAATGGATGTCAAAAGTGCATTTTTATATGGTAAAATAAAAGAAGAGGTTTATGTGTGTCAACCACCAGGTTTTGAGGATAATAAACATCCTGATTGGGTGTATAAACTTGATAAGGCTCTTTATGGGTTGAAACAAGCTCCTAGAGTCTGGTATGAAACATTGTCAAATTTTCTTCTTCAGAATAATTTCACTAGAGGCTCCATAGATAAAACTTTGTTCATTAAGAAAGTGGGTCAGCATAAGCTCCTTGTTCAAATTTATGTTGATGATATTATTTTTGCATCCTCTGATCTACAGTTGTGTGATGCACACCACACAACTGGATGCAGATCAGAAAGGTAAAGCTGTTGATGAAACACTTTACAGATGTATGATTGGGTCCTTGATGTACTTAACAGCTTCTAGACCAGATATTATGTTTGCAACTTGTGTTTGTGCTAGATTTCAGGCTGCTCCTAAAGAGTCTCATTTGATTGCAGTCAGAGGATCTTTAGATATCTGCAAGGTACTCAATCTCTAGGTCTTTGGTATTCCACTGGGCACTCTTGTAAATTAGTTGCTTTTTCTGATAGTGACTGTTTGGTTTCTTGGTAGAGTAAGAAACAAACATCTGTTGCTACATCCACTGCTGAAGCCGAGTACATTGCTGCTGCAAGTTGTACATCTCAAGTACTCTGGCTTCAGAATCAATTATTGGATTATGGAATTACAGAGACTAAGACTCCATTACTAATGGATAGTGCTTCAGCTCTTTGTATTGTCAAGAATCCAGTCCAGCACTCTAGGACCAAACATATTGAGATCAGACACCATTTTATTAGGGATTGTTTTGAAAAAGGTCTGATTGATCCAAAGTTTGTTCCTAGTGCTTATGAGCTTGCAGACATATTTACTAAGCCTTTGGACAGTTCAACTTTCCAAAACCTAGTGTTAAGGCTTGGTATGCTGCAGCTAGAATAAGTGACAACTACTGATGATCTCAGTCAAAAAGTACTGATGAGCATTCGTATACTATTGTCACAAATAAGTACTGATAAGTTCTTTTATCCTCAGTAGTTTGCATAACTACTGAAGACTAAATTACTTAAAAGTACTGAAGTACTCTATCTGTTGAAAAGAACTGATGTGGTTACAACTACTGATGTAGTTACAACTACTGATGTCAGTATAACAGATAAGTACTGATGACCAATGAAACATCTGAAAATCAGACAAAAAGTCTGCTAAGTGTTGAGGTCAGAATGAAATAGCTGATGAGCTAAGAATTAACGACAACAGCTGATGAGAAACTTTTCTCTCCAGTTGTTTCTACAACTGTTGTTTCACTTCATACAACTGAAGCCAAAACCATGTCTTCAGTAGTTTTACAACTACTGATGACTAACACCAAATCTTCAGTTGTTTACAACACCTGAAGCCAAAACCATGTCTTCAGTAGTTTCACAACTACTGATGACTAATAACAAGTCTTCAGTTGTTACTTCTGAAAGTTAAAACCAGGTCTTCAGTTGTTTTCAAACAACTGATGACAGCACCAACACTTTCAGTCGTTTTATATCAGCCTTTTCTAACCCTATAAATACCTAAACCTAATTTCAAACGTTTCATTAGCCATTTTATGTCCTTCACTCTCTCATCAATGGCGACCATGAAACTCAAACCCAGACACAACTGTGTTGCCTACCTCTCGAAATCGGCCTTTTGGAACAAATTTGATAATGCCATCGATCTTATGGTAGATTCCTAGTACCGAACCGCTTTTCTTCTGAATCCTACCATATACCCCGATTCCCTAAGCCAATTCTGGACCAACGTCTCTGTGCAAACTGGTGAGAATGATAGCCAAATCACTCTCCAATTGTTGGTTAACCAGAAACAGGTGGTCATCACTCCCGACATCATTCGACAAACCCTAAATCTACATGATGCCACCTGTGTCACAGAATACCCGAAAGGCACAACCGATATGTCTTTCATCAATAACGGGTATGAAGGAGACTTAAGTGCTACCACCATTCTGAAGAAGCACTTCCATGATGCTGAACGTCTTATATTCCACATGCTGAACGTCTTATATTCCACCTGTGTCACCAAAAACCTATCTCCATATGCAACCGCCCCTCAAAGCCCAACCATTATAGTTGCACAAGTGCTGAGTCAGTTGCATTCCTCTCCTCCTCCCCAGAAACCAATTACAATGGGGAGAACCTCAACAGCTGAGGAAGAGGATCAAAATGCTGCTGATAACCCACAGCACAGGGGTTATAATGTTCAATCTCCCCGTGTAGAGGAGGAGGTTAGAACATCTGGTGAGGCTGCCACTTCTACTGATTCAGCTAATGAACATGATGCAGTTGGTAACATCTCTAAGACCTCACCAGAGGCAACTGCCGATGAAGGACTCAGTCCTGAGGCAGGAAGTCCCCAGAACCAAGAACAAGGGGCACATGCTACAACTGATTTACACTCAGTGCATGTATATCCTGATTCAATCAGGAGGTCAGGTGATTCAGCAAAGACTGATGATGACCTGGGCTTTTTCTTCGATGTCTTAGCCCATAACACAATCCTTGAGGCTGAGGTGAGCAAACTCAAAGAACTGCTTGCCAAAATGTCTCAGGATCAAAGTCCATCTGCCCCAATAAACCCACAGATGGCACCTTCATCTGAAGGTTCACCACACACTCAGCCACTACACTCAACTGAGCCACCAGCCACTGCTTTTGGCACCACCTCTCAGGGACAGAACCCCTCTGAGCAGATGGTTGCTACCTTTCAACATTCCTTACCTCTCATCACTCCCATCATCAATGAGATTGTGCATAAAGCCATCGATGAGAGGATCTCCTCAAATCTACAAACACTTGTTGATGATGCTGTGCAAAAGAAGCTTTCTGCCATTCAAACCCCTGAACCCAATGCAACCAAAAAGGGGGAGTCTAAGGCAGTGAAAGAAAGAAAGAGAAAGAGAGTGGAAGATGAGAAACAACAAGAGAAAGAAAAGGATTTAGAAAAGGAAAAAACAGCTGATCACATACAAGAGAAAGAAAAGTGCTGAAACTCAAAAGCCTGATGAAGAGAAATCATTGAAAGATCTGGTTAAAGAAGCTGATGAAGCTCACAGCAGATCAATGGACAGAATAATAGACCAACTCTTCAGACAAGGCTTTGATACAGCTACATTAGACACTGAGATCAGAAGGCTGGAAATTAAAGAGATACAAGAGAGATGGGCCAGTTACAGTGTGATGGAAAGGGAGAGGTTGGAGATAATGATCAGATTTATTGCAAAATACTTTGGAAGATCATTAATTGAGATTAAATCATGGAGCAGAGACAGTATTCTGGCAATAACCACCAGAATCTGTGCTTCTGAAGCATTCAATAAGGGGTTGATTATCGAAGCCTTAGATGAAGCAGGTGCTGGGAAGAGAACTGATATGGCCAAGCTTTCCAAAGCCAAACTTACCACAAAAATGCTAGATCAGCCTTCCCAAACTCCCACTCAAAAACAACCAACCCCACAACTCTCCAAACCAATCCCTAAACCTAAACCTAAACCAACTCCCTTACCCCAAAAACCACCTCAAACCACATCCAATGATGCACCCAGAAGGAGGAGAAGGGTGTTGAGGATGGAAGAAGAAGAAGAAGAAGATGATAAAGAAGACAGTCTGCCAATCTCTACTGTTCTAAAAATACCTGAGCCCAGAAGTCAACAAATGATCACACCAGACTTTCAGAGGCAAATGGTGAAAGTTAAGATTGAAGAAGAAGAACAGCAGAAACAACACGATGAGCAACTTTTGAAGATGGTTGACAAAGAGTTTCCTCAGTCATCATCTATACAAGCCATGAAGAAACACGCTCAAAGGCTGTATGCTCTCAGGTATACCTTTCAATATCAAAAGGAGAGAGTAAGGATTTGGCCAGACCCCAGGGTTAGTTCTAGAATTCATAAGAAATCCATACCAAGTAGATACAATGGCCAAGTGAGAAAGACCATAGATGCTGTTATTATGTTGGCCATTGTAGTCTCACCCTGGGAGATTCTTGAAGACTTCAAGAGAGCCTACAAGTCAAAGATGACCCCTCAAACTCTAATGGAGAACAAAATAGTCAAGAAGGGGTTGTTATACAAGAGGTTTGAAGAGATCAAGAAAAATGAACTCCAGTTGTTATTAGAAGGGACTCACCCAGATGAATTTGCTTACAGAGAGATAACAACTGTTGAGTTGAAAAATGGAAAGACGGTAAAGTACCTATCAGAGTACTATGGCCCAGAGTTCTTCTTCGAAGGAGAAGCAGAAGAACTCACTAAGGAGGAACAAGTTGTTCTCCTTGTGGCCTACGTCAGAGAGTCTTATAGACTCATCAATGGGAAGTAGGTTTCATGGTTGGGATAACAGCTCTGTGTCCAGTTCCCCAAGACAGAGTTCCCTTCCATCCTTTGACATTCACATCTACTGAAACCTGTTCCCTGGCCTGTGCTTATCCGATATCTCTGAAGCTGATCAAGAGAGTATTTTTGCCAAGAATAAGTGGGACCTCAATAAGCTTAAAGGTTTTGGCTGCATTGGTTCAGGGGGAGTTTGTTGGACCAAAAGAACCAATGAGCCTGATCAGAAAAACCTTTAAGTCCCATGGACATTACAACAACTGAAGTAGTCTGCAACAGCTGAAGACATCAACTGATAACAAGGTCTGAAGAGAAAGTCTGAAGTGAAAGAGCTGAAGACAAAGTCTGAAGTGAAAGAGCTGAAGACAAAGTCTGAAGTGAAAGAGCTAAAGACAAAGTCTGAAGACAAAAGCTGAAGACAAAGACTGAAGACCAAGTTTCAGATGTTGTCACAACAGCTGAAGAAGATCTCTTCAGTAGTTGTGATGGTTTCCTTTCAGTAGTTTTATGTTTCTTGTATTCAGTACTTGTAGTTTCAGTAGTTTTAGTTTCATCTTGTACTTAGCATACTCTAAGATGTTCTCAGTTGTTGTGAACATTCTCAGTAGTTTGCTTACTTTCAGTTGTTTGTAATAATTCTGTTAGATGTCGCTATCAAGTGACATCAGCAGACGTCACATTCCTCTATATAAGGAATGTTGACATAATTGTAAGGTGCGATGCCCTATGTAGCCTACAAAGCCCTACGAATCTTAGCGGCCGCCACACCGAGCATTGTGCATGAATGATATTATTCTTTTGAAGAAAACCCTCTTTCTCTATAACCGTGTACTGTTCCATTGAATATCTATTGTGTTCTTGCTATATTTGTCTAATTCTTGTTCTAATTCCGCTGCGATTCAACTCTAATTGATCAAACTTAGATCGCTGATCCTGACAAATGGTATCAGAGCAGGTTAATCATTGATCGGTTTAACAATTGATCATTGAAACTGCTATTTCGGTTTAACAATCATCAATTTACCCAACCTAATCATCCCAACACTTTCCATGAGGATGGTCCTAAGGTATCAGGGTTGTACCCTAGGGTCTACTATGGTATTCCTGACTTCTCTACAACCTTTGGCTCTGATACCAATCTGTCACACCCCGGGCCCAAGTAGGGTGGGACGTCACAGACTAGTAACAAAATATGGCAGCGAAAACAAACCATCGTAAGAGCATAAAAGGAGAGAACATCACATGGCATTACAGTTTAAAGAAATAACGGGCTAGATGTGGGTCTAGCCACCCATACGAGTGCATGATTCAACAGCACAAATTGTTCCCAACAGTAGTAAATAAATAATAAGCCCAAATTGTTTGAAAATAAGAACAAGCCAATGCCATGGGTCACGGTGCTAGGTCAAGTCTTCTACATAGCTAGACTCCCTTCAAGGATTACCTGAAACATGCTCAAAAGAAATTTGTGTCAACTAAAAAGTTGGTAAATTCAAGTGCTTAAAGTTAAAAACAAACGGATTCAAAAGAATCCACATTTGCTTTAAAAATCATAAATCATAGTATCATTATTGTGGGGATCACAATCAACCCTGCACTCAGTCCCTGCTAGCCTCTTCTAAACTTATGTTACACCGGCTAATCCCGAGGGAAGAACTGAGCCTCATATGGTGGACCATACCTGCCGGATGGTTCACCTTTGAATCTTATTAAAACTTGTCACATGCCACAAACTACCCCGCAGGATCTCAGTGTGGTACCCTTCCCGTTCATCAAGGAAGGCACTGTGTGTGGGGGATTCCCCAAGTAGATCTACCCATATAAAACAAGCGGTTCACACAATAACTAATGATCGTGATAAAAGTAAAAGCAGGTTCTAACATTTCCACAACAAATAGCAGCATATTATAGCACAGAAAAGTTCAGTTTAAACAGAGCATGCTTCACCCCAAAAACAGTAGTAAAAAGGGGACACTAGAACTCACCTTAGAGCTTCAAGTAACGGGTTCTTCGTGTACAGGGGAAGGTTTCAAGTTTAGCACCCTACCAATAAGATTAAGTGTTGAGCCACTAATTCTAAGGTCAAACGAGGTAGATAATAATGTGTTAAGGGGTTAAATGTTCAACTAGTTTAGATTTGCAAAGGCTTGCATTAGAAAGTTTCCTTTTATAGTAAGTCATGGTTTCTTATGGATAATTATATGTTTTTACACTATTAGGTCTTTTGACAAAATAACAAAGTTAGGAGTTAAATAATACATCTTAATCAAGTTAAACTTCCAATTTTTAGAACTCTAGAATTTAGTTGGTAAACATGTGTTTTTACGTTACCGGTTACGGTGAAACCGGGGGTTTTTAACGGTTAAGTATTAAACCTTATAATTTTATGTCTTAAAACTTGAAGTATTATATTAAGGACTTTTAATAAGTTTTCATAATCTGTTAAGAATGTATTCTTAAGCCCTTTTTGTTGAAAGTCTCGTTTATAAGTTCGACCCGTTAAAGCGCGTTTTTACCCGAAACCGATCGCTCGAAATCATGTTTGACCAATTTTTCACCATAATTAAGTCTTAAAGTTCTAATCTTACTGAAATAAAAAGTTTTCCATAGATTTTAGGTTTATTCTTGTATTTCCATGAATTTCTTCCAAAAATCACTCGGTTAAGGCCCGTTTTTAACTAAAAATTTCATTTAAATTGTTCTTAGACCCATTTAATCACAAATTCGACCAATTTCAATTTTTTAACCTTTTTAGAGCCTGGAATTCCTTTTAACATGGTTATACCCTAAGTCCTCATATTTTCAAGTCAATTTACCACCTCTTCGGGTCCCCGAAAAAGTCCAAAATGCCTATAATCCCTACTATTTTAATTTTTCAGCTTTTGAAAACATTTCATATGCCCAATAACATCCAAAACCTACTGAAAATCAGTACTAATACACGGATCTACCATGTAACCATAATATAAGCTTGTATTTGGGAGATTTTTACCATTTTAGTCCTTTACACATGTGTAAAACATATTAGTTGTACCCATTCACCACCAAATCATTTAGTAACTTTCAAAACAGGTTGTTATAAGGTTTAAAAATCATTTCTAAGAAGATCCCAAGCTTTGGTTACGGAGGGTTACAAAACATAAAGTTCATGGGTGTCAAAGTTACCCAAAAGAGGGTTTTCTAGGTGTAAATCGTGTTCCACCCATAGAATGACCAATATATCGAACAAGATACCTTCAGGGATGTTATAAGCTCCTCAAGAACCAGGTGATAGCAGTAATTTTCTGTTAGAATAAAGAATGTAAGGTTTTTGGTAGATTAAAGAAGGAAAAACACATGACATAGCTTGTTTCGGGTGTGATGAACCTTACTCTTTGTGTGATTCATGATTTGGAGAGTGTAGAGGGAAAAGAATGATCTGGGGATCTCGAACAAAGGCTGGAGAATGTCTAAGTTGCAAGGACCATGCACCAAAGTTCACAAGGTAGCACCTTCTTGCTTGTTGAGGCTTGGCCGATGATGGTTGCGGTTGTTTCTTTGATTTGGAGGGCTGGAATGGAGAGGAACCGTGGTGAATGTGTGTGTTTTCTGCAGGTGAAATCAAGTGGAGAGGAAGAGAAATGACAGGAGTGTGTTTGTGGGTTGTAAGGAAATGCATGCAAGAGGAATGGGGGATAGAAGTGGCGGTGTGTAGTGGAGAAGAGAGGAGAGGATAGGTGGAGAGGGGCGGCCGCTTTTGGCATGTAGTGGGGGTATTATTTTTAAATTTTAATTGTAAAAATGGTATTGTGTAGTATTATTTTGTGGTGTTGGGTGGTATTTTAGATGGTATCACTTGTTAATTGTTAAACTTTAGGCTTGTATATATATATGTTTCAACCGTGAATCGTGTGTGTATGCACACACTTTAATTGTTTCAATTAAAATTCAATTGCAAGGGTGACAAATTAACTTTCCCGGAACACGAAGTTATTCTATGCTAAGGCTAGAACTGACAAATTCATGCAAAATGGCACATGAAATAACAAAAATGACAATAATAGCAATAATAATAATAACACTAATAGTAATAGTAATAGTGATATTGCATTAATATTAACTGCATGGATAATGATATGGGAGGGGTTAAAGGTTAGGGTTATGACATGGAGGTCGGTTGTTACACTAAGCCTATACAAAATGATCTAGACCTATTATTCCTAGATCTAACAAAAGAGAAAGCAAAACTAGACGAAGTAACATCTGAAGATTCATTTTCTTATGGATTAAACAATCCAGACTTTATCAAATGGCAGAAAGAACAAAAAGATAAAGAAAATGCAAAAGAGTTTTCTACTGAAGATGTTCAATCCCAAAGCAAACAAAGATCATCAAGATCAAGAAATCAAAGAAGGAGAAGGAAAAATGCTAAATCTAACTCCTCTCAAACCAAAACTCAAAACAATCAAAATCAAAAAACAAATCAAGTTAATCAGTTTAAACCAATGAAATTTGTGTCTGCAGGTACTTTTGATATGAACACAATTCTAGAAATCAAATCAAATTCAAAGAACAATTCTAACTCCGATCTGAAAACAGGTTCAGGTCCAAAGTCTTCCGTTGTTAACAAAAGATTTGTATCTAAAGAATCTAGGAATGGTGTTAATGAACAAAAGTCAAAACCCAAATATAAAAAGAACAAATTCTCAAATAAAAAACAACAGATTAACTTTATAACTCCTAAATCAAAACAAGGATCAAATGTTGTGTCCACATCTAAAGTTAATTAACAGTTGTTTAAAGTTCAACAAAGGTACTATGAAATATGTGATATGTACAATCATAAGACTGATGAATATTTCTTTAACAGGTACTGTCATATTTGTGATATGAAAAACCATTCAATAGCTGATTGTTATTTCAACAAGTATTGTACCATTTGTGATGAAAGAAATCACAAAACTGAGAATTGCTACTTCAGAAAGAACTCGCCGAGGAATAGATATGTTAATCCACAATTAAGGAATGGATATGTCAATCCATAATTTCAAAGAAATCAAAGTTTTGGTTTTCAAAGATTGACAAAACAACCTTCCTTATAATGAAAGCAGTATAATGAAAGAAAATTCATTTCACGATCTGTGAGAATGAACAGTGGGAAGTTTGGTAATCAAAAATTTTCTAAAAATGTTTCTTTTGATAGTTTGAATTATTTTAGTGATGATCTTGAAAAACGCTATCATGCTTTGCGGATTAAACAAATCAAAGATAATCAAAAATTTGTTAAAAACAGAATTGGTAAATTTAAACAGCAAAAGAAGCCTGATATGAATACATTTCATTTTAAACAATTTATCATTGTTGATAAATTTGGCAAGCCCAAGACCATATCGGCTTGGGTTGATAACTCAACTTAAATTTCTTTGAAATGCAGGTACGCCCAAGAAGACCAATTAACATGTGGTATGTTGATAGTGGGTGTAGCCAGCATATGACAGGCAACCATGCCTTGCTTCAAGATTTTAAGTTAAAAGATGGTACTCATGTTGTATTCGGAGGTGATGCAGGTGGAAAAATAACAGGAGAAGGAATAGTGTCCAATGGGATTATTAGCTTTGATAAAGTCAACTATTCCTCACAGATGAACTTTAATCTCTTAAGTGTTTCCCAAATTTGTGACAAATCTTACTCTGTTCTATTTGATGATTCTTTTTGTTATATTTTGAAACCAGGTTTTTAGATAAGCAAAGAATGGGTAGTTGTTAAAGCTATTCGTGATCGAGATGTATACAAGTTAGATATGTCTCAAGTAGATCCATCTACAGAAACAACATGCCTAATTGCTCAATCATCAAATGTCAAAAGCCAGTTATGGTATAGACGTCTCAGGCATTCCAATTTCAAGAACATGAACAAGCTTGTCACAGGAAATCATGTAGTAGATCTTCCAACAAAGAAGTTTGCTACAACAGATCACTGCTTAGCGTGTTTAAAAGGAAAGAAACATAGAGCGTCTTATAAGCCCCAGCTGATAAACTCAAATTCCAAGCCTCTCCAGATGTTGCATACGGACCTATTCGGACCAACAAATGTTCGGAGTATTGGAAAGAAATCATATTGTTTAGTTATCATTGATGACTTTACAAGATTTTCATGGGTTTTCTTTTTGCATGCTAAATCTGAAATGACTAAATTATTAAAAGAATTCATCATTAAAGTAGAAAATCAGTTAGAACAAAGGGTGAAAATAATTAGAAGTGATAATGGAAGGGAATTTAAAAATGCTAATATTGACATGTTTTGTGCAGAAAAAGGAATTGATAGTCAGTTCAGTGCTCCTAGAACTCTACAACAAAATGGAGTTGCTAAAAGGAAAAATAGAACTTTGATTGAGGCTGCACGTTCCATGTTAGCAGATGCAAAGATTCCAATTACATTCTGGGATGAAGCCATATCCACTGCATGTTTTGTACAAATTCGAACATTGCTTGTGAAAGATAAACAGAAAACTCCTTTTGAGCTGATGTTTGGCAGGAAACCTAATATAGATTTTCTTAAATCTTTTGGTTGTCCAGTTTTGATTTTAAACTCAAGTGACCAGCTAGAAAAATTTGATGCAAAATCTGATGAAGGATTTTTCATTGGATATTCGTCGGTTTCAAAAGCTTTTAGAGTTTATAACTCTAGGAAAAATGTTATCCTTGAAACTTTCAACGTTAAATTTCTTGAAAACTCTTTTCCATCAGTTGCAAATGGTCCAACTTGGTTATTTGATTTAGATTCTTTGTCAAACTCTTTTTTAATTCTAACTTGTTTGAATCTACAGGTCAGAAGAAAAAACAAGAAGGAGATCTTGGATCATTTAGTGATGATTCTGATTCATATGATATGGATGATTCTAGCACAGACTATCCATTCTTCTCTTTTGTTAAAGATCTTGTATTCAGTTCTGAATCTCATGATCAATCTAGCTATCAACAAGCACACAAACATTCCTTGTCTGAAAATATCAATGTTTCATAACCTATTCCTAATGATGGTCCTGAAATTGTACAACCTGAGTCCGGAATGTCATCGATTTCTGATGATGTAGTTGTTAATGATAATCTTGATACTTTATCAACTCACCGACTCAAGTTCCTAATTTCAATCCACATGCTTTGAACTTATTGCATCAGCTTTCCAACTTGAACCAATCTAATCTGGATGTTCATGTTCAAGGGAATGTGATTCCAAAGTCTCGTATTCACAAGAACCATCCTACATCTCAAATTATCTGTAACACCCGAAAATTTGGTCAACTAAAAAGAAGGCAAAGATAAGGAGTGTAAAGTGTAAATTTACACAAAAAGTTAAAAAACATATATAAAAGGGGTATGGTCACCCACACCCCTTTCTAACTGCTGCTGAAACTGAAGAAAAGGAAGAAGAAGAAGCTGCATTTTGTTTCTCTCGGTTGTGAAGAAGAAGAGAAGCTGAAATCTTCGAGGTATGTGTGCTTACATGTTAATTGGCTCGGTTTCTTGGTGGTTTCACCCTTAGGAACCAATTCCTAAGTGTTATTTGTGTTTTGGTTGGTTGTTTTGCTTGTTTAGGTGTCTTGAACTCTAGTGCAGCCAAGTTTGGTGGAGTTTTACTTGTCTTCTGCAATAGGTGAGTTCTAGACCCCCTTTATATGTATTTTAAACAATCTTTGGGGCTAAAAATGCATCAAAATGAGTTTTCGAGGCTTTATCTATGTACCCGTATGTATATGCATGTATATACTTGTAATTCATGCTTGTTTATGTGTTGAGAATGCTTAGAAATGTTTATTTAGGCTTTGAACAGGTGCTAGAACAGGCTTGAACTGATTCTGATATGTAGAAGTGCACAACAGGCGGTCATGCGTCCAAACAGGTCCCATGCGCCTGGGAACTTGATGAAAATATGTACAAGTACAGGCCATGTGACCAAATAGGACCCATGCGCCTTAGAAATTTCTAAGTAGGGGCTCATGCGCCCCAATAGTGCCCATGTGCCCAAAACTTTGCCTTTGTATATTAAGGGTAGGCCCATGCGCCTGAACAGTGTCATGCGCCCAGGATAGTTCTAAAATGCCTAAGTATTGAGGCCATGTGCCTGAATAGTGATAATGTGCCCATGCAGTGCTGATGCGCCTGCATAGTCCTCATGCGCCTAGGACACTTAGAATATTTTCTGAAATTTTGAAGAAAGCTGAATGGTAGGGTTTAACCTAGGGTTGACCTGTGATTATTTACTAATTATTTTATTTATGTTTTATGTTGGGCCTTGTGTTCCTATTATTATATTATGTGGCTTTATGTGGTTTGACTATGCTCATAAAGTATTATCATTAATAAAGGGGAAAGATTAATGTTAATGAAAAGTGGAATATAATGAACAAATGAATAAATGAAAAGGCTTGCAAGCAAACGAAAGGAGGTTCACAGCCTGGGGTTGTTAGCTCAACTGCGTGCGGTTGTAAAACCCATGAGGATGCATGCGGGGTCAACCATTGAGATTGACGGGACCTTTGTTGCATACCCCAAGTGACTGGGCTAAGCTTCGTGCTCCGTATGCAGGGTCCAAGTATAGACCTCAGACCCAGTATCCGCTTCGTGCAGAATGTTTGGGGTATTGTACAATTGTCCACATCGAAAGTGGAAGATAATAATGATGAAAAGGAAGGATTACGATGATGATAATGGAATGAACTGAATGTATGTATGGTGTGTGATCACCTGAGAAGGAAAGATATAGTATTTAAAAGTGTATTTTCGTATACAATCCTTACACTGATTTTTTATGACTTTAAAACTAAAACTCACTCAGCAACATTGACTTTTATGCATTTTCAGTTGGCAGGTAATATTGCTGAGGATGGCACTTGGGGAGGCTACTCGTCGGGGCAAGGCTGACATCCGTTCATGGTTAATATTATTATTGCTTTGTGATGCAATCAAACGATCTTTTGTAACTGATAACAAACTTTTATGTATTGCTTAGCAATAGTGTTTATTGATTAATGAATGGCTATTTTGATGAAAATTCCACTGCAATGTTTAATAACTATGTAAGTTTTTATTAATTGTGCTATGATCGTCCAATTGTGAGGTCTCCGGGAACGGGGCCTTACAAGTTGGAATCAGAGCCAAAGTTTAAGAGAAATGGGTAAAAATTTTCAAAACAAAACCTAAACTTAAACTGAAAATGGGACCGAATGGAGGGATGCTAGCCCGAGTAGCTATGTGCCATCAGGTAATTCTTTTTTTTGATGTTAACCGGTATTATGTGCGCATGTTATTTGATTTATGTGCCTTTAGTAGATTTGAGTACTGATGTAGTTAGGATAGGAAATGCTCGGGGGATGAAGAGTAAAGTAAGTGGCTAATCACAACTGGCCACTGTAATTAGGGACTTACTATACTTGACATAAACTGAGCTATTACCTTGAATGATCATGTTGGTCTTTGAATCTTATAGTGTTTTAGTGGATGGCTGGTGGTAGATCGTTTAAATCTTCTCGTGGTGGAACGCGGGGTGTTCGTGGTAGGGCACGTAGTACAAGGAACAAGACCAAGACTGCAAAGACGGCTCATGCTGAGCCCGATCTTCATCACCCGGAAGGGTGGATGAGAGTGTGAATTTGAGGGTCTCTGTGAAGGAGGCAATGGTGGAGGAGGTTCACCATGTCATGCAGACAATCCTACCGTCTGTTATGACTGAAGTGATCAAGGCTATGAGGGAGGATGAACGAAAGGAGAAGGAAGAAGAGAAGAGAACAACTGCTGGTAGGAGAGTTGATGTGAGGGATCACGATGAGGAGGAGGAGCTAAATGCTAGAGGGGGAGCCTCTAGTGATGATGAAGAAGTGGTGGTTCGGGAAACTACGAAAGGATGTAGTTATGGGGCTTTTCAGCAATGTAAGCCCCCGACTTTTGACGGCAACGGTGATGCTGCCACTGCTCACCGATGGGTAAGGGAGATGGAGGCTGTTCTAGAGATCAGTGAGTGTTGGGAGGACCAAAAGGTGAAGTTTTCCACTCACTCTTTTGTAGACACGGCGCTGTATTAGTGGGACAACATAGTCCAGGCCCAGGGTAACCGGGCCATTGGAAGGATGAGGTGAGGAGAACTGAAGAGGTCGGTGATCGAGGAGTTCTGTCCTCATCGGGAGCTTGACAAGATCGAGAGAGAGTTCCACCAGCTGGAGGCGGGGACTATGACCCATCAGCAATACACCTCCAAATTTAATGAGATGGAGAGACTGGTGCCCGAACAGGTGACGCCGACATCAAGGAAGATCAAGCGGTATATTCAGGGGTTGCCAGCTGACATTCGCAGGCATCTGATCACTGCCCGACCAAGCACCTTTAGGTCGGCAGCGGATTTGGCAGGAAGATTGTATGATGAACGGGAGGTGGCAGTGGTTAAGGTGAAGAAGATTGATGGTGGTGGTAATAACTGGATAGGAAAGAGATTCGGGCGTGGTGGTTTCACCCCGAATAACAAGAGGCAGAGGGTGGATAACCGCCGAGCTATTACTGCAGGCTCAGATTATTGGTCCATTGAATAAGAGAACAACCAAAAGTCATTCAGAACAAGCAAACCTCTGCTTATACTCGTGTTTTCTATCTCAAATTGTTCCTAAAAACATCACTGAAGCGTTAAAGGACAATAGTTGGATTGAGGCAATGCAAGAAGAGTCATTGCAATTTTGCCAACTAGAAGTGTGGAAGCTTCTAGATTTACCTGAAGGAGAAAATGCCATAGGCACAAAATGGTTGTTCTAAAACAAGTCAGACGATCGGGGAATTGTTGTTTGCAACAAAGAGAGACTCGTTGCATAAGGTTACACCCAAGAAGAAGGAATAGATTATGATGAAGTATTTGCTCCAGTTGAAAGACATGAATCAATTCTTGTCCTCCTAGCTTATGCATCATACATGCAATTCAAGGTGTTTCAGATGGACGTTAAAGGTGCTTTCTTATATGGACCAATCACTGATGATGTGTATGTCAAGAAACCTCCAGGTTTTGAAGATTCAGAATATTCTCATCATGTATACAAGCTTAGTAAAGCATTGTATGGTCTACATCAAGCTCCTAGAATCTGGTATGAAACATTATCACAACATTTGATTCATCATGGATACACGTGAGGGAAAATTGATCCAACTTTGTTTATAAAGAAGGATTCAAATGATCTCTTATGTGTTCAAGTGTATGTTGATGATATCATATTCGGTTCTACAAGTCCAAAATTATGCAATGAATTTGAAGAAATAATGAAGTCTTGTTTCCAAATGAGTTCTATGGGAGAAATTAACTTTTTCCTTGGTCTTAAAGTGAAGCAGTATACAGATGGAATTTTTATCAATCAAGAGAAATTCATTGAAAAACTCTTGAAGAAATTTGAACTACAAGATTGTCAATCCATTAGAACTCCAACTGATGTAAATACCAAGATCGAACCTGATCCGAAAGGAAAATCAGTTGACCAAACTCTATACAGATCTATGATCGAATCTTTGATGTATCTTACTGCATCTAGACCTAGTATAATGTATGCTGTTTGTGTCTGTGCCAGGTACCAATATGACCTGAAGGAATCTCATCTAATTGCTATTAAATAAATATTCAGGTATCTCAAATGAAAACCGGCTTTAGGGTTATGGTATCCTTAAGAAGGAAACTTCGAGTTACACGGATATACAGATAGTGATAATGGGGGATGTTGTCAAGATCGTAAATCTACGACAGGTGGTTGTCAGTTCTTAGGTCCCAGATTAGTCTTGTGGCAATGTAAGAAACAAATAAATGTCTCCGTTTCAACCGCATAAGCTGAGTACATAGTTGCTTTAGCAGGATGTTCTCAAATCCTTTGGTTACAAAACCAACTGCTGAATTACGGGTTCAATTTTCTTAAAACTCCTATTTACATTGATAACACTGCTGCTATGTTTATTACAGCTAATCCTGTCCGACACTTTAAAACAAAACATATCGAAATTCGATATCATTTTCTAAGAGATAATTCTGAAAAAGGTTTAATCATTTTGATTCAAATCACAACTGAAAAACAGTTGGCTGGCCTATTTACAAAAGCCTTTTTACCAGGTCGATTTGAATATTTGGTCGAGTCAATTGGACTTATTAATCATGTTTGAAAACTGGTTTTGAGTTTAATTCAGTTGTCTGAATCATAAAAATGATAAGAAACCTCCCTTAGCTTAATCTTGAATATAGAGAAACTGTCAAAGTTAACTGCCTGATTGTATATATTGTGTGTGCATGTTCAATAGAAATAAAAAAACAAATACAAAAATAGAAAATTGCAAAATCAAAAGAGAAAAATATAAAACAAAAACACAAAAAGAGAGTTTTTCTTGTTAGTTAACTGTTTAGGACTGAATCTGTCTTTGCAATTTGTGAGAAATGATAGATACATTAGTTTTGATCAGTTGCATACTTCACTCGCTACTAAAGTCTGACGTGATTAGATATGATGTGCAGGTAAGTTCATGCAATTATACTGAAAAAGTAAATTCTTGTGATCAAACTAAATCAATCATGCATTCATGTTTGTCCATTTTAGTACTAATGAGTTGTGTTGACTTCTCAAATTGATTGCTTGTAAAGTCATAAACTCACACCTCGTGGTGATATGAATAACCATTAAGCTCTAATTATTTAAAGCATCTATTTACTTCTCTGTTATGAGTCATCATAGACCTGAGGTGACAAGATATCCTCTGTTGTAAGTCATTACAGACCTGGATATTCTCACTTGATGCAAAAGATGCCAATATGCATAATCTAAACATGAGATCTGGTTATAAGTATCTGTCAGGTTAACAAGTTGAGAAAAGTGATTTCTTGCATATCTTGATGAGAGTTGAACTCTTTAAGTCTAAGTGTGACTTATATAATGTCATATCTAATCATACCTTAATCAATCCAAGAATTGAAAAAGTAAGTGTGCTGAGTATCTTGCCTAAAGCACTCATTTTCTGTCCTTAGATCTCGTGTCTCCTATGTCGCAGAAATGCTGATCTGGAACACACTTGATCAGGATTTAATCACTGTCTACGACTATCCATCGTTTTATTTTCTTTTAATGTGTTGATCTTAACTGATATGATCTCACTGCAGGCATGTGATTCAAATGTATATAGTAGATTTTTTATTCTGTTTTATTTTTGAAATTTGCATGATTTTCTGTGTGCAGGCATGTTGATAATGATTAATTTCCTCTTCTTGCAAAGTCAAAGAAACTTCTAAGTTTGTAAAACTTAAAAGTTTAGGGGGAGTAAAAATGAAAAATAGAAAATAATTGAATTTCAAAAAGTGGAAAGTCAAAAATAAAGTGTTTTGAATGAAAGGATGAAGCTACAATTTCAAGCATGTGTGTGTTTGATAGTCAAAAAATTGACTACGTGTTGAAAAACAAATTGTGTGTGAACAGTACTAATGTGCTTAAATAGTGTTCAGATGGATGGTGTGAAAATTTCAAGTGTCAATACTCACGGAGGGGTTCACATGCACCTGAATACTGATGCAAATTCCAAATTAGGAGTATGATGAATTTCAGAAAATTGTGCAAGTGTTGGGCGTTTCATTCTATGCTCATGCGCCTAAACAGTTGTCATGTGTCTGAAAATTGGTTAAGTGTTGGGCGTATCAACTATGCTCATGCACCTAAACAGTACCAGACTTTCAAGTGTTAGTCTCACACGCCTGAACAGAGTCCAAGCGCCTAAACAGTGCTCATGCGTCTGAACAGTGCTCATGCGTCTAAACCTCATGCGCATTCACAGTGCTCATGCATTTGAAAACTTAGTGTGAAATTTAGTCTCATGCATCTTCACAGTGCTTATGCGCCTAAAAATTTACAGATATATATATACAATACGTGTAGTTTTCATTCACTCATTCACAAACTCAAACACTCTGATTCACTCTCTCAAACACCAGATACACTCATATATTCAACATTCGATTGTTATCAGTTAATCCCTGTGATATATAGGTATCACAAGAGAATTTGATTTGTAAGGCCCCGTCCTCGGAGATCCCACAGTTGGAAATTCATAGTATCATTCATTATTAAAGACGCCTTAAATCACATTATTATAAGAAAACAATCGCAACGGAATAATTTAACCAAAAACCATTTCTTGCAGTAATGATTGCTTTTGCCAAATTATAAATCCTTGTTAGAGTTACAAAAGAATATTTAGTTGTGTTACATGTCAAAAATATCATAATTGCATAAATGGATGCCAGTCTCCATTCACCAAGTAGCTTCAGCCGTGCCATCCTCAGCAACATCCTTACCTACCAACTGATATACATATATAGAAAGTCAGCGTTGTTGAGTGAGTCCTAGTTTAATAATATAGAAAATATACTTTGGTAAACTTCACATGGGGATCATTCATCATCATACATAATCCATCATTAAGAGATTCTTTATCATTCTTTCTTTCATTATCTTTCACTTTCATTAACTACGATCGCACAAAGCAAGAGCCTACATTATTGGTTGGCAACAGATGCCGAACCCCTGTCGGTATACATTTATAAGTGGTAGCTAACCCCCGACAGTTGATCCACACTGCTAGGCATGAAGCCTGCTCATGAACTTGGATCCCATTAGTTTATTGGTCAATCACAAGGATTAGACCCCGGATGTGCCTTTCTTGGGCTGAAACAGCCACACATCAGTTGAGCTAATGACAACATGGTCGTGAACCTCCGTTGGAAAAGCTTGCAAGGATTTTCACCTTTTGCTAGGGCCCTGGGGTAACATTTATTATGTATCACTGTCCTTCTTTTATTTCTTTGTGTCCACTTATTATGAATAATACTTTTATAATGTTATTACCTTAAAATCACTTATCATGAAATAGTAATAATTATTCATAGCAAGCAGCCCATAAGAAGGTAAATAAAACATTAGAAACATAGGACAAGCATAAACACCCATTAAACATAAGTTCTTAACACTTAAACTCTATTCCCAAAATTTTAGAAAAATCCTAAGTGTTCACAGCGAATGAGTAGCATATACAGTGGATGGCTTAAAGTACTAAGTATCCATAGTGGATAACCGAAGTCTACAGCGGACAACCAAGGTCCACAGTGGATGAGTAAAACACTAAGTGTTCATAGCGGATGAACATAGTCCAATGCGGATGAATAACATCCATAGCGGATAACTAAAGTGTACAACGGATGAAATAAGTACACAACGGATAACCAACATTCATAGCGGACAACTTAAAAACTCCTCAAGTGTCCACAGCGGACATGTAAGTCCACAGCGGGCATCCTACATTTCTAATTGTCCACAGTGGACACACAATGTCCACAGCGAATGACCATCATCCACAGTGGACACTTGTTTAGTACATGCGATACAACTTATGAAGTTTTCCAATCTCAAACATCATTCTAGCCTGAACTTAGCATAGATCTAACATGTTACAAGATTAAAACATGACAAACATCATCACAACATCGTAGAAATCACTTAAAACCAACATATTTCAAACAGAACCGTACACCATGTAAAACTCATACTTTGGTTAGGAAAAACAGCATTTATTATGCATATCAGCCCTAAAACAAGTAGAAAACATGTAAAATAGGGGATCTAGAACTCACCTCTCAGCAGCTTTGGAGTGAAACACCACAACCCGAGAGCTAACAAGAATATCTAACACCTAAACACATTAAACAAACAACCAACACAAGAAAACACATAAAAATAGGCTCATAAGCCCGAACCCAGCAGGAAAATAGAGAAGAAATCTTCTGGAAATCATACCTTTTAAAGAACTTGAGCTTCCTCTCTCTAAAACCAGATGGGGTTTTCTTTTCCAAGCCTTTAGCCAAATTGTGCATGAGAGAGAAGGTCATGGGTGGCCTTACCACCTTTTTAAAACCCATTATGGATAAGTTTACCTTTTGTACACCTTCACTCCTTAAGCTTTTGGATATTTATCTTTTCTTCTTTACTTTTCTTTTCTTTTAATTTTATGGGTGTTACAAGTCTACCCCCCTTATATAGGTTTCGTCCCCGAAACCTGTCATTCCTTAAAGAGGCCTGGATAGTGCCGTCTTATTTCTTCCTCTGACTCCCAAGTGGCTTCTGATCCCTTAGGATGTTTCCATTGCATTTTTACTTGGCCAATCACTTTATTCCTTAACCGTTTCTCCTTCTATCTAATATAGCCACTAGTTGTTCCACATAATTCAACCTTTCATCAACCTCAATGTCCGTAAGAGGAACAACAACGTCACTTTCTGCCAAGCACTTTCGTAGGTGAGATACATGGAATGTAGGGTGAATTCCATGCAATTCATCAGGAATTTCCAGCCTGGATGCCACTTCACCAACTCTGGCAATGATTTTGAATGGCCCAATATACCTAGGGCTCAACTTTCCTCGCTTGCGGAACCTGATAATCCCTTTCCAAGGAGATACCTTCAACATCACCATATCTCCCACTTGGAATTCAATTGGCCTCCTTCTTTTATTAGCGTAGGACTTTTATCGGTCCCTTGCTACCTTCATGAAGGCCTTGATCTTTTCCAATTTCTCCGACATGGCTTCAATGACCTCGATACTTCCTAACTCTTTCTTCCTGATATCACCCCAACATACCGGGGTTCTGCATCTTCACCCATACAACATTTCAAATGGTGGTATGCCCAAATTGGCATGATAACTATTGTTGTAGGAG
This sequence comes from Flaveria sonorensis, assembly GCA_025506505.1. Classification (NCBI taxonomy): domain Eukaryota; kingdom Viridiplantae; phylum Streptophyta; class Magnoliopsida; order Asterales; family Asteraceae; genus Flaveria; species Flaveria sonorensis. Next base: position 32,364,250 of record CM046430.1, on the reverse strand, counting down.
AACTCTGCCAATGGTAGGTGTTCATCCCAACTTCCACCAAAGTTAATAATGCATACCCGGAGCATATCCTCCAAGGTCTGAATGGTCAGTTCTGATTGACCGTCTGTCTGAGGGTGATAAGCTGTGCTAATGTGTAACCTCGTCGCCATCGCATCATGAAATTTCTTCACCGGGTGTCCCTATCAGAAACAATAGACACCGGCACGCCATGACGAGTTACGATCTCCTTGATGAACAGCTCCGCCAAGCTTTCCGACGAGTAAGTCTCTCGGATTGGCAAAAAGTGTGCACTCTTCGTCGGGCGGTCTACGATCACCAAAATGTTATCACATCCTCTCGCAGTGCGAGGCAACTTTGTGATGAAGTCCATGGTGATGTGTTCCCACTTCCATTCGGGTATATCCAAGGGTTGGATCTTCCCATATGGTTTCTTATGTTCCGCCTTCACTTGTAAATAGGTTAGGCACTTACTCACGTACTCCACCATGTCACGCTTCATCCCTGGCTACAAATAATCCTTCTTCAGATCATGATACATTTTTGTAGCACCAAGATGGATGGAATACCATGTTTTATGAGCCTCATCCATGATCCTTCCCCTCAGCTCCCCATAATATGGAATACACATCCGCCCAAAATGGGGTTTAATGCCAAGGGTGTTCTCCCCTAAAGCCGTAGCCCGTCCCTTCATTCGTTCAGAGTTGATCCTATCATCCTTTAATGCCTCATCTTCGAATTCCTTGATTTGACCCATAACATCTGGCGTCACAACCAGCTGGCAAGCCTTCACCCGAATCGGTTCTGGCCCCTCCTTTAGACTGAGGGCATCGGCTACCACATTCGCCTTACCTGGATGATAGTGAATTTTGCAGTCGTAATCCTTGATCAACTCTAACCATCTTCTTTGTCTCATGTTAAGATCCTTTTGCTTGAAGAAGTACTTCGAGCTTTTGTGGTCGGTGAAGATGGTGCACTTCGTCCCGTACAGGTAGTGCCTCCAGATCTTCAATGCGAAGACCACAACCGCCAACTCCAAATCATGAGTAGGATAGGTAGCCTCATGGATCTTCAATTTTTGGGACTCATAGGCTATAACCTTTCCTCATTGCATCAACACACAACCTAGACCCAAATATAAAGCATCTGAGTATACCACCAGGTCTTTATTCCCTTCAGGCAACATCAAGACGGGGGCTTGGGTTAACCTCATCTTCAACTCCGAAAACGCACTCTCCTGCTTAGAACCCCATTCAAACTTTACACCTCGCGAGTCATCTTAGTTAACAGGGCTGCCACCTTAGAGAAGTCTTGAATAAATCTCCTATAGTAGCCTGCCAAACCTAGGAAACTAAGGATTTCGGACGGCGTCCTCGGGGGTTCCCATTGCATTATAGCTTTGACTTTTACTGGATCCACCATTATCCCTTTAGGGTTAACCACGTGACCAAGAAATTGAACCTCACGCAACCAAAACACGCACTTAGAGAACTTTGCATACAACTTGTCGTTTCTAAGTGTCTCTAGTACCTCCTTGATATGATAGGTGTGCTCATCTTCGCTCTTCGAATAGATCAGAATATCATCAATGAATACAATCACTGATCTGTCTAGCATCGGTCGACATACCCGATTCATAAGGTCCATGAAGGCAACTAGCGCGTTGGTTAAACCAAAGGACATCATGAGAAACTCATAGTGTCCATAACGCGTGCGAAAGGCTGTCTTAGGGATATCCTGCTCCTTCACTTTCAGTTTATGATACCCGGATCGCAGGTCTATCCTGGAGAAAAAATTAGCACCTTGGAGCTGATCAAACAAGTCATCAATTCTCAATAACGGGTACCGATTCTTCACGGTCAACTTGTTCAACTCACGGTAGTCGATACACATCCTCATACTACCGTCCTTCTTTTTCATGAATAGGACCGGAGCACCCCATGGTGAGATACTCGGCCGAATGAAGCCTTTATCCAAGAGGTCTTGTAGTTGCGTCGTCAGCTCCTTGAGTTCAGACGGAGCCAACCGGTATGGTGCCTTGGCTACGGGTTGCGCTCCTAGTATCAAGTCAATCCGAAACTCGATCTCTCTGTCAGGTGGGACCCCTAGTAGGTCTTTGGGAAACACATCGGGGAAATCGCATACCACCGACACGTCTAACAACTGGGTCACAGTGGCATCCACATCCTTCACATAAGCCAGATAAGCACCGCACCCTCGCCTCATAAACTTCTCTGCCGTGATCATCGATATCACTCGCGGAGCGGTGTATTCCTTCTCTCCATGAACCGTAACCACACTACCATCAGGCGTAGTCAAATGAATCATCTTTTTTCGACATACAATATTCGCTTCGTAGGTTGCCAACCAATCCATTCCTAACACCACATCAAAACCTCCTATGGCCATCACGTACAATCTAGCCGGGAACTTGTGACCATCCAATTCTATGAGGCAATCGTCTATCGTATCAGTCACCTTGGTAGACTTTCCTATCACTATCTCTACATGAAAAGGCACATATCTTCTTATTCTTACCATGCATTTCATGACAAAAGGTAGCAGATACCAAACTTCTACTAGCACTCGAGTCGAAGAGCACAGAAGCATACAATTGGTTTACCAAAAACATACCTGAAACTACTTTGGGATCCATTCTGGCTTCTTCCCGGGTCATGTTTAATGCCCTTGCCTTGGCTTTGGTGCTCTCACTTATCCCTTTTTCTCCTATAGTCTGGGTCCCTGAGCCCCCTGCTCCACCCTTCTTGCAATCCCGGCCCGAATGGCCCACCTCTCCGCACTGGTAACATCTTGGTACTCAGCAATCCTTAGCATAGTGCCCTTCACCTCCACACTTAAAATATCGGTTTGTCCCCACTCTACACTCACCCAGGTGACTCTTCCCACACTTTCTACATTCTTTCCAGTCATTCCCCTTTCTCTGTTTTGGGCGACGATTATCAACATTCATTTTCTTCTCCCCAACCCCAAAGTTGTTGTCCCTGAACCTTTTCCCATTACCATTCTTGTTCTAACTCCTCTCAACCTTCCTCTGAATTGGCACCGGATCCCTCTCATTATACAACCTTCTGGCCAAATATACTGCAGACCTGAAAGTGCTCAGTCTAGCTGCTATCATGTTCCTCCTGATATCCACGGGCAGACCCTGAATGTACCTCTTAATCTTCTTGGACTCTGGAGTTACTAGATCTGGCACAAGTCTTGCAAGCTCATTGAACTTGGAGGTATACTCTTGATGAATCATGTTTCCAGCCTCCAAATGTAAGAACTCCTTCTCAATTTTGTCCAACTCCCGATGTGGACAATACTCCTCCAGTACCAGTTCCTTCAAATCCAACCACCTCATCCTTGCAACAAACTGTTTCCCCTCGGCTTGGACAATGTTGTCCCACCAGCATAATGTCGATTCAACGAAAGAATGGGAGGCAAACTTTACCTTTTGATCCTCCCGGCACTCAATGATGTCTAGGACTGCCTCCATCTCTCGAACCCAACGGTGAGCAACCATGGCATTGTCGTTGCTATCAAAGGTTGGGGGTTTGCACCTTTTAAACGCCCCATAGGTGCACCCCTAAGCATCCTCCCTCTCCTCCTTGCTATCGTCATCATGAATTACCACCCTGGGACTAGATGGCTCTTCATAAGCTTTCTCCTTCTCCCCCGCATCCGTGGTCTTTTTACCATCCTTTACATCCGTCAACACCTCGGTCACCACTTAAGGTAACACGTTTTGCATGACGTCGTAGACTTCGTCAGCAATAGCTTGCTTTACCGTAGACTTGAGGGTGGCTGATCCTTCACCCTCTTAGTGGCTATGAATATCCATGTCCTCATGAGTCGTCTCAGGAGCCTTAGCTTTGCTTTGGGTGACACGTGGCCCAGTAGTATGTCCGCCATGAGCACCGCCTCGGGTCGCCTTCCCAGATTTCCTACCCGCCATAAGATCTACCTCCTTTAAGATACAAACACTAACAAGGTCATTCAAGGAAATAGCTCAGATTATGTCAAGTATAGTAAGTCCCTAATTACATTGGCCAGTTGTGATTAGCCATTGACTTTACTCTTCATCCCCCAAGCATTTCCTATCCTGACTACATCAGTATTCAAATCTACTAAGTGCACATAATTCAAATAGCATGCGCACGTAATACCAGTTAGCTTTATGAAAAATCTACCTGATGGCACGTTGCTACTTGGGCTGGCATCCTTCCATTCGGTCCCATTCTTAGTTTAAGTTTAGGTTTTGAAAACAATTTACCTAATTCTCTTAAACTTTGGCTCTGATACCAACTTGTAAGGCCCCGTCCTCGGAGACCCCACAATTGGACATTCATAGCATCATTCATTATTAAAGACGCCTTAAATCATATTATTATAAGAAAACAATTGCAACGGAATAATTTAACCAAAAACCATTTCTTGCATTAATGATTACTTTTGCCAAATAATACATCGTTGTTAGAGTTAAAAAGAATATTTAGTTGTATTACACGACAAAAATATCATAATTGCATAAATGGATGCCAGTCTCCATTCACCAAGTAGCTTCAGCCGTGCCATCCTCAGCAACATCCTTACCTGCCAACTGATATACATATATAAAAAGTCAACGTTGCTGAGTGAGTCCTAGTTTAATAATATAGAAAATATACTTTGGTAAACTTCACATGGTGATCATGCATCATCATACAGAATCCATCATTAAGAGATTCTTTATCATTCTTTCTTTCATTATCTTTCACTTTCATTAACTAGGATCGCCAAAAGCAAGAGCCTACATTGTTGGTTGGCAACACATGCTGAACCCCTGTCGGTACACATTTATAAGTGGTAGCTAACCCCCGACAGTTGAGCCACACTGCTAGGCATAAAGCCTGCTCATGAACTTGGATCCCATTAGTTTATTGGTCAATCACAAGGATTAGACCCCAGATGTGCCTTTCTTGGGTTGAAACAACCACACATCAGTTGAGCTAATGACAATATGGTCGTGTATCTCCATTGGAAAAGCTTGCAAGGCTTTTCACCTTTTGTTAGGGCCCTGGGGTAACATTTATTATGTTTCACTGTCCTTCTTTTATTCCTTTGTGTCCACTTATTATGAATAATACTTTTATAATGTTATTACCTTAAAATCACATATCATAAAACAGTAATAATTATTCATAGCAAGCAACCCATAAGAAGGTAAATAAAACATTAAAAACATAGGACAAGCATAAAAACCCATTAAACATAAGTTCTTAACAATTAAACTCTATTCCCAAAATTTCAAAAAAATCCTAAGTGTTCACAGCGTATGAGTAACATATACAGCGGATGGCTTAAAGTACTAAGTATCCACAGCGGACAACCTGAGTCTACAGCGGACAACCAAGGTCCACAGCGGATGAGTAAAACACTAAGTGTTCACAGCGGATGAACATAGTCCAATACGGATGAATAACATCCACAGCGGATACCTAAATGTGTACAACAGATGAAATAAGTACACAGCGGATAACCAACATTCACAGCAAACAACTTAAAAACTTCTCAAGTGTCCACAGCGGACATGTAAGTCCACAGCGGACGTCCTACATTTCTAAGTGTCCACAACGGACACACAATGTCCACAGCGGATGACCATCATCCACAGCGGACACTTGTTCAGTACCTGTGTTGGACCAAAAGAACCAATGAGCCTGATCAGAAAAACCTTCAAGTCCCACGGACATTACAACAACTGAAGTAGTCTGCAACAGCTGAAGACATCAACTAATAACAAGGTCTGAAGACAAAGTCTGAAGTGAAAGAGCTGAAGACAAAGTCTGAAGTGAAAGAGCTGAAGACAAAGTCTGAAGTGAAAGAGCTGAAGACAAAGTCTGAAGTGAAAGAGCTAAAGACAAAGACTGAAGACCAAGTTTCAGATGTTGTCACAACAGCTGAAGAAGACCTCTTCAGTAGTTGTGATGATTTCCTTTCAGTATTTTTATGTTTCTTGTAATCAGTACCTGTAGTTTCAGTAGTGTTAGTTTTATCTTGTACTTAGCATACTCTGAGATGTTCTCAGTTGTTATGAACATTCTCAGTAGTTTGCTTACTTTCAGTAGTTTGTAATAATTCTGTTAGACGTCACTATCAAGTGACATCAGCAGACGTCACATTCCTTTATATAAGGAATGCTGACCTAATTGTAATCGGTGCAGCTTAGAAAAACCTAGCAGCCGCCATACCGAAGCATGTGTGCATGAATGTTATTATCCCTTTTGCAGAAAACCCTATTTCTCTATAACCGTGTACTGTTCCATTGAATATCTATTGTGTTCTTGCAATATTTGTCTAATTCTTGTTCTAATTCCGCTACGATTCAACTCTAATTGATCAAACTTAGATCACTGATCCTGACAAATGGTATCAGAGCGGGTTAATCATTGATCGGTTTAACAATTGATCATTGAAACTGCTATTTCGATATCTAAAGTTTGATCGAATTAGCATATTTGCAAGAATTGGTTATAGAGATTGATTTTCTGCTGCTTCTGGTTAGTCAATTTGAGTTTCTTCTTGGTTCATATTGAGTTTGTTGTGTTTTTGTGCTAAATCTTTTGAAACTTGATTGAATTGGTTTGAATCTGAGAATGACTACTCCTTCTAATGACCCTCATAATACTGGCTCCTCAACCAAGCCTCCGATGCTGGTTAGGAGTGAGTATAACATATGGCAACGAAGAATGCTCCATCACCTGTCTGTTAACAGTTCAGGTTGTTGGACATCTGTGGTTCACGGTCCACACAAGCCTATGGTGAACAATCCGGAGACCAACCAAATGGTTCCAAAGAAGAAGGAGCAATACTCAGATGAAGATCGTAAACTATTTGAGATTGATGCTAAAGCCCATGGAATTCTGGCCATGGCACTGCCTAATGAAATCTATTCTAGGCTTATGCATCATGAAACTGCTCATGACCTCTGGAATGCTTTGAAGGAACAATTCGGAGGAACTGATGAGGTCTTAGCAAACAACAGAGAAATCCTCGCCCAACAATATGAGACATTCTCTCATAGGAAGGGTGAGACACTGACTCAACAGTTTGAGCGTTTCTCCTGCTTGATCTCTGAGCTGAAAATGGTCAAGCATGAGTATACTAACAGCCAGATGAACAATAGATTCCTCAGATCACTGCCTGAGAGATGGGACACATACACCATTGTCCTACGCTCCAGTGCAAATCTGGATAGCCTATCTCTCACCCAACTCCATGGGAAACTGCTTACATTTGAAAGAGAGATAGAGCAGAAAAGGAAACTGGCATCATCAGGAAAGCTCACTGATGACTTTGTACCAGGGAACACTGCCTTGGTCGGTCATGAGTCAGAATATGCTGTATCAGAAAGCCATTATGATGAGCATATAGATTTCTCTTCAAACAGTTCTGATCATGCATTTGTTGGTGTTGACAGTCATTCTGGGTGTAATAGTGATAATTTATGCTTTATCATGGATGATTTGATGGGTATTGCTGATGATGATTTAGAAGAGATGGATATTTTGAGCCAAATGGCCTTGATCAATATCAGATCTCAAAAGTTCTACAAGAGAACTGGTAGGAAATTTCCAGGACTCTCTGGCAAAACCAAAGTTGGTTTTGACAAGAGTAAGTTGAGGTGTCACAAGTGCCTCAGGCTTGGGCACTTTGCAAGAGAGCGTAGATCAACTAGATCTAACTCCTCTGCACCCTTTGTGACCTTTCCAAGCAATAGTTCACAAAACAAAGGGCAACATTCTGCTAGTTCTGGTCATCACTCACAACCTCAATCTCCTGCATATTTTGTCCCTCAGGGTCCAATGCCATATCCATATCCCTGCTACTACATGCCACAGCCAAATCCAGTTCAAGTTCCTATAGCACAACAACCTCAAGCCCTACCTGAGCCTCAACCATCTCCATCACAATCTCAACCTCATCACAACTTCTTCACACCAGGAGTTGTTGACTGGAGCAGCTCACCAGATGATCTTTTTGGTTTCAATGAGCAATTATTTGCTGGTGCTGGTCAACATGGTGGTGAACATCCTTTTGGGAATCTTGCTTTCATGGCCCTGGAGTCTACTGAGGGTTCCTGCTCTGATGCATCATCTTCACAGGTAACCCAGGTATCTTCTGAGGCTAAAGCCAAGTTATGTTCTGAATCATGCATAGCTACCTTTGTCTCTATTAGAGAGGCAAATGTAGCTTTAATCAATCAAAATCTTGAGCTTGAGAAAACTATTTCCAAAAGAAAAGCTGAGTATGAGTCTGTTCTTAATGACAAAGATGATGAGATTTACAAGCTTAAATGTCAACTTAATGATGAAAAGGCTAAGGTAGAGGTCATACTTGAGAACCACAGAAGTCTCAAAGAGACACTTGCAGATACCCAAGTTGAGTGTGACCGCTGGGTAACATCCTGCAAGGGATTTGAAATGCTTCTCAGCAAGCAAACAGCTTCAAATGTGAAGTTTGGAATAGGTTACAATCATACTGCACCACCTACTGATTTTACTTCAAAATCAATAGTAAAATCTGAAGGTGAAAGTAATTTCCAAACCACATCATCATGTGATTCATCCTCAAATGATAATACAAAATCAGAGGATGAAGTCAGTGTTAAGATCTCAGCAAATCAATTACCTGATGGTTTAAATGCTGATAAACACATGATGCTGAGCAATTCAGATGTTGTCCCTCAAAGTACTCCAAGTACTGAAGGGCAAGTCACAACATCTGAAAAGCATTTCAATCTGCTGAAATAAAAGGATTAACAACTGCTGAGGAATCTATCATACGGTCTTTCAGGACGGATAGAGAACAGCTGAAGAACAAGTCTTCAGTTGTTACCGATCCTTCAGTACTTAACACAAGTACTGAAAGGAGGAAAGTACTGAAGATCACACCTTCAGTAGTTTCCACTTCAGCAGTTGATCAATCCAAGATGAAGAATAAGCCATGTGAAATATGTGGTAAATTCAATCATCTATCTGATGAATGCTGGTACAAAAAGGGTTCCAAACTCAACAGAGATAAGCTCATTAAAGAAGAGATAAATAAAATGAAAAATGAGTTTGAAACCAAGTTTGTACCACAGTCATCTCAAACTGATAAACCCAAGGCCTCACCAAAATCCAAAAAGAAGGATGGGGTTTATCAGAAAACAGCTGATAGTGTTCCTCATGATAAACATCAGACGAAGTCTGTGAATTTCAAGAAGGAGGAAATGGTGGGTCACAGGAACTCATCAAAAACAAGTACTGATGTGTCAAATGAGCTGAAGGCTTTAGCAACAAATCAGACACAACTTGTTATGATGGTTCAGCATTTGTTGGGGAGAGTTAACCAACTAGATGCACCTGTGATCAAACCACTGAAAAGGAAATCCAAGCCCAAATCTAAGAATTCCATTTCAGCACCATCTCCACCTTCATCAGCTGTTAATCATGAGAAACAAGTTATGGTTAAATCTGTTGATGAAAACAGACCCAAAACCAAAAAGGTTTGGGTCTCTAAAGCTAACTAGTTTCTTATGATAAATGCAGGGTTCTTCAGCATGCCAAAGAAGCATCTGGTATGTAGACAGTGGAGGATCTATGCATATGACTGGGAGCAGTTCTCTTCTTAATGACTACTCTCAAGGAAAGAAGGGATTTGTCTCATTTGGAAATGATGCTAAGGGTTACATCATCGGGAAAGGATTTGTGTCAAATGGAGAAATCAGATTTGATGATGTTAACCATGTGGAGAATCTCAAGTATAATCTACTGAGTGTCAGTCAGATGTGTGATAAAGGGCATGTTGCACTTTTCACAAGCCAAACTGCCGGATTCTGTCTTCCAAAGTTCTGAGGCTGATTGACAAGGTATTGGATGAACATACTCTCCTGAAGGCCAACAGGATAGGAAGAGTATATGCCTTGGATTTGTCAAAGAAGATTGCGTTAAAAGGTCATCCTTGCCTGTTCTCCAAGGCCTCTCCTCAGGAATCTAAACTGTGGCATAGAAGGCTGGGTCATGTTAATCTCAAAAACATGAATCAGCTGATCCACAATAGTTTAGTGAGAGGTCTACCAATAAAGGAGTTCCTCTGTGATGAAACCTGCACTGCTTGTTTAAAAGGAAAACAACACAAAGTCTCATTCCCTCCTATAGAAGAACCAAAGTCCACTGCCTGCTTGCAATTACTGCACATGGATCTCTTTGGTCCTGTGAGAGTAATGAGCATGGCAAAGAAGAAATACTGTCTGGTAATTGTGGATGATTACTCCAGATTTGTATGGACCTTCTTCTTGCATTCAAAGGATGAGGCTGCTCAGACAATTATTAACTTTGTGTTGTATGTTGAGAAGCAGTATTCCCTATCAGTCAAGTGTATAAGAAGTGATAATGGAACTAATTTAGAAACCATACACTTGATGATTTCTACCTTTCAAAAGGAATCAAGAGGCAGTATAGCATCCCAAGGACTCCAGAACAAAATAGAGTAGTGGAGAGAAAGAACAGGACCCTAATTGAAGCTGCAAGGTCCATGTTGGCTGACTCTGGTTTGCCACTACCTTTTGGGCTGAAGCTGTCAACACAGCATGCTATGTGCAAAATAGAGCTTTAGTGAATCAGAGGTTGATGAAGACTCCTTATGAAGTTCTACATCATTTGGCTCCTCTAATTTCATTCTTCAGAGCATTTGGGTGTCCTTGTTACATTCTCAACACAAAGGATCAACTCCAAAAGTTTGATTCTAAGGTGGATGCAGGGTATTTTGTTGGGTATTCATCCACTTGCAAGGCTTACAGAGTGTTCAACTGCAGAACAAAGATGGTTGAAGAAACCTTGCATGTGAAGTTCAATGAATCTCCTAAGGACAAAATCCCACAAAACCCTGTGGAGTTGTTTGATCTGGACATACTGCAATATGTTCCTTATCAGCCTCCAGCTGTTGCAGATCATGTGAATTCATCACCTTCTGCAGCTAGTCATCCATCTGGTGGTACTGATGGTGATGATGATCCCAGTACTCACCTATTCAAGTTTAGTGATCAACTGCCTGAGTCTACTAAACTTGATGTTCCTGTAGCTTCAGTAGCATCATCCACAACAAATGCTGATGAGATTTCTGAATCCTCTACTTCATTTGACCTGCCATCTAACACTTGGTTTCAAGAATCTGGATCAACATCTGTTGCTGCTGAGCGTGATACAAACACTTGCACAGATCTCATAGTGTACCAAGAGCTGAAGAATCACCCAACGTCTCAAATCATTGGTGATATCAATGCTGGTGTCTCAACTAGAAGTCAATTGTCCAACTTCTGCTTCTATGCTCTCTTCATCAGTCAGCAAGAGCCAAAGAACTATCATATTGCATTAAGAGACAATGGATGGGTTGATGCCATGCAGCTTGAGCTTCTTCAGTTCAAAAAGCAGCAAGTGTGGGAACTGGTACCTCTACCCCCAGGTAAGTGTGCAATAGGCACTAAATGGGTGTTTAGGAATAAAACAGATGAAAATGGGCAAATTGTCAAGAACAAGGCCAGACTGGTTGTCCAGGGGTTTTCACAAGAAGAAGGTATTGATTATGATGAAACCTTTGCCCCTGTAGCCAGACTGGAGGCAATTAGATTGTTCTTAGCCTATGCTGCATTCCATAATCTTAAAGTTTTTCAAATGGATGTCAAAAGTGCATTTTTATATGGTAAAATAAAAGAAGAGGTTTATGTGTGTCAACCACCAGGTTTTGAGGATAATAAACATCCTGATTGGGTGTATAAACTGGATAAGGCTCTTTATGGGTTGAAACAAGCTCCTAGAGCCTGGTATGAAACACTGTCAAATTTTCTTCTTCAGAATAATTTCACTAGAGGCTCCATAGATAAAACTTTGTTCATTAAGAAAGTGGGTCAGCATAAGCTCCTTGTTCAAATTTATGTTGATGATATTATTTTTGCATCCTCTGATCCACAGTTGTGTGATGCATTTACAAAGTTGATGCAACAAAAATTCGAAATGAGTGCCATGGGAGAATTACAGTTCTTTCTAGGTTTGCAAATCAAACAAAAGCTGATGGAACTTTCATTCATCAGTCAAAATACACAAAGAGTCTTTTGGAAAAGTTTGATTTACAAAACTCTAAGCCCTGTTCTACTCCCATGTGCAGCACCACACAACTGGATGCAGATCAGAAAGGTAAAGCCGTTGATGAAACACTTTACAGATGTATGATTGGGTCCTTGATGTACTTAACAGCTTCTAGACCAGATATTATGTTTGCAACTTGTGTTTGTGCTAGATTTCAGGCTGCTCCTAAAGAGTCTCATTTGATTGCAGTCAAGAGGATCTTTAGATATCTGCAAGGTACTCAATCTCTAGGTCTTTGGTATTCCACTGGGCACTCCTGCAAATTAGTTGCTTTTTCTGATAGTGACTATGCAGGGTGTAAATTAACTAGAAAATCAACTTCTGGTGGATGTCAATTCCTAGGCAACTGTTTGGTTTCTTGGCAAAGTAAGAAACAAACATCTGTTGCTACATCCACTGCTGAAGCCGAGTACATTGCTGCTGCAAGTTGTACATCTCAGGTACTCTGGCTTCAGAATCAATTATTGGATTATGGCATTACCGAGACTAAGACTCCATTACTAATGGATAGTGCTTCAGCTCTTTGTATTGTCAAGAATCCAGTCCAGCACTCTAGGACCAAACATATTGAGATCAGACACCATTTTATCAGGGATTGTTTTGAAAAAGGTTGATTGATCCAAAGTTTGTTCCTAGTGCTGATGAGCTTGCAGACATATTTACTAAGCCTTTGGACAGTTCAACTTTCCAAAACCTAGTGTTAAGGCTTGGTATGCTGCAGCCAGAATAAGTGACAACTACTGATGATCTCAGTCAACAAGTACTGATGAGCATTCGTATACTATTGTCACAAATAAGTACTGATAAGTTCTTTTATCCTCAGTAGTTTTCATAACTACTGAAGACTAAATTACTTAAAAGTACTGAAGTACTCTATCTGTTGAAAAGAACTGATGTAGTTACAACTACTGATGTCAGTCTAACAGATAAGTACTGATGACCAATGAAACGTCTGAAAATCAAACAACGTCTGATATAAGTGTTGAGGTCAGAATGAAACAGCTGATGAGCTAAGAATTGACGACAACAGCTGATGAGAAATTTTCTCTTCAGTTGTTTCTACAACTGCTGCTTCACTTCATACAACTGAAGCCAAAACCATGTCTTCAGTAGTTTCACAACTACTGATGACTAATACCAAGTCTTCAGTTGTTACAACTTCTGAAAGTTAAAACCAGGTCTTCAGTTGTTTTCAAACAACTGATGACAGCACCAACACTTTCAGTCGTTTTATATCAGCCTTTTCTAACCCTATAAATACCTAAACCTAATTTCAAACGTTTCATTAGCCGTTTCATATCCTTTACTCTCTCAACAATGGCGACCATGAAACTCAAACCCAGACACAACTGTGTTGCCTACCTCTCGAAATCGGCCTTTTGGAACAAATTTGATAATGCCATCGATCTTATGGTAGATTCCCAGTACCGAACCGCTTTTCTTCTGAATCCTACCATATACCCCGATTCCCTAAGCCAATTCTGGACCAACGTCTCTGTGCAAACTGGTGAGAATGATCACCAAATCACTCTCAGTCGTTGGTTAACCAGAAACAGGTGGTCATCACTCCGACATCATTCGACAAACCCTAAATCTACATGATGCCACCTGTGTCACAGAATACCCGAAAGGCACAACCGATATGTCTTTCATCAATAACGGGTATGAAGGAGACTTAAGTGCTACCACCATTCTGAAGAAGCACTTCCATGATGCTGAACGTCTTATATTCCACATGGTGAATGTCTGCCTTGCACCAAAAACCTCCTCATGGGATCAGATGTCCTCCCGATGGCAACAGGTATTATACTCTATCTTTGAACGACAAAATCTAAATTTTTCTGAGATAGTTTTTATGGAACTAAAGGATCTGGCTTTGAAACCTGTGGCAAACAGATGGATATTATATCCCAGGTTTCTCATGGCCATAATTTTAAATCAGCTAAAATCAGACGGCCTTGTTGGCCTTGGAGTCCCTGCTCCAGCTGTATTGCCTGAAGTATACTCCAGGCACAACTCTGACCCTACAATGAAAGGGGCTGCCCGGCTGCTAAAACCCAAACAGTAGGAACCCACAGCCTCCACTTCCAGATCCAAAGTCCCCACCAAACCCAACACCAAAAAGCCCAAAAAGGCTACTCAGGGAGATGAGTCCCCTGAGGATGCCCCTGTAACACCAATACAGGAAACACTTACTGGTTCTAACCCCCCAGTAGTGTCAAAGACTCCACCAGCCCTAGCCACTCAGGCATCCTCTCAACAGGATCCTTATGCAACCATAATTGGGGATACCACAATGCTGGAACCTATCTCAATTGAGAAGGTTACCATTGAAGAGCACCAGTCACCCCGGGTGCAATCTGCTTCAAACCTATCTCCACATGCAACCGCCCCTCAAAGCCCAACCATTATAGTTGCACAAGTGCTGAGTCAGCTGCATTCCTCTCCTCCTCCCCAGAAACCAATTACAATGGGGAGAACCTCAACAGCTGAGGAAGAGGACCAAAATGTTGCTGATAACCCACAGCACAGGGGTTATAATGTTCAATCTCCCCGTGTAGAGGAGGAGGTTAGAACATCTGGTGAGGCTGCCACTTCTACTGATTCAGCAAATGAACAGGATGCAGTTGGTAACATCTCTAAGACCTCACCAGAGGCAACTGCCGATGAAGGACTCAGTCCTGAGGCAGGAAGTCCCCAGAACCAAGAACAAGGGGCACATGCTACAACTGATCTACACTCAGGGCATGTACATCCTGATTCAATCAGGAGGTCAGGTGATTCAGCAAAGACTGATGATGACCTGGGCTTTTTCTTTGATGTTTTAGCCCATAACACAATCCTTGAGGCTGAGGTGAGCAGACTCAAAGAACTGCTTGCCAAAATGTCTCAGGATCAAAGCCCATCTGCCCCAATAAACCCACAGATGGCACCTTCATCTGAAGGTTTACTAAACACTCAGCCACCACCCTCAACTGAGCCACCAACCACTGTTGTTGGCACCACCTCTCGGGGACAGAACCCCTCTGAGCAGATGGTTGCTACCTTTCAAAATTCCTTACCTCTCATCACTCCCATCATCAATGAGATTGTGCATAAAGTCATTGATGAGAAAATCTCCTCAAATCTAAAAACACTTGTTGATGATGCTGTGCAAAAGAAGCTTTCTGCCATTCAAACCCCTGAACCCAATGCACCCAAAAAGGGGGAGTCTAAGGCAGTGAAAGAAAGAAAGAGAAAGAGAGTGGAAGATGAGAAACAACAAGAAAAGAAAAGGAGTTAGAAAAGGAAAAACAGCTGATCACATACAAGAGAAAGAAAAGTGCTGAAACTCAAAAGCCTGATGAAGAGAAATCATTGGATGATCTGGTTAAAGAAGCTGATGAAGCTCATAGCAGATCAATGGACAAAATAATAGACCAACTCTTTAGACAGGGTTTTGATACAACGACTTTAGACACTGAGATCAGAAGGCTGGAGATTAAAGAAATACAAGAGAGATGGGCCAGTTACAGTGTGATGGAAAGGGAGAGGTTGGAGATAATGATCAGGTTTATTGCAAAATACTTGGGAAGATCATTAATTGAGATTAAATCATGGACCAGAGACAGTATTCTGGCAATAACCACCAGAATCTGTGCTTCTGAAGCATTCAATAAAGGGTTGATTATCGAAGCCTTAGATGAAGCAGGTGCTGGGAAGAGATCTGATATGGCCAAGCTTTAAAGCCAAACTTACCATAAAAATGCTAGATCAGCCTTCCCAAACTCCCACTCAAAAACAACCAACCCCACAACTCTCCAAACCAATCCCTAAACCTAAACTTAAACCAACTCAACCTTCAAAACCAACTCCCTTACCCCAAAAACCACCTCAAACCACATCCAAGGATGCACCCAGAAGGAGGAGAAGGGTGTTGAGGATGGAAGAAGAAGAAGAAGAAGAAGATGATGAAGAAGACAGTCTGCCAATCTCTGCTGTTCTAAAAATACCTGAGCCCAGAAGTCAACAAATGATCACACCAGACTTTCAGAGGCAAATGGTGAAAGTTAAGATTGAAGAAGAAGAACAGCAGAAACAGCACGATGAGCAACTTTTGAAGATGGTTGACAAAGAGTTTCCTCAGTCATCATCTATACAAGCCATGAAGAAACACGCTCAAAGGCTGTATGCTCTCAGGTATACCTTTCAATATCAAAAGGAGAGAGTAAGGATTTGGCCAGACCCCAGGGTTAGTTCTAGAATTCATAAGAAATCCATACCAAGTAGATACAATGGCCAAGTGAGAAAGACCATAGATGCTGTTATTATGTTGGCCATTGTAGTCTCACCCTGGGAGATACTTGAAGACTTCAAGAGAGCCTACAAGTCAAAGATGACCCCTCAAACTCTAATGGAGAACAAAATGGTCAAGAAGGGGTTGTTATACAAGAGGCTTGAAGAGATCAAGAAAAATGAACTCCAGTTGTTATTAGAAGGGACTCACCTAGATGAATTTGCTTACAGAGAGATAACAACTGTTGAGTTGAAAAATGGAAAGACGTTAAAGTACCTATCAGAGTACTATGGCCCAGAGTTCTTCTTCGAAGGAGAAGCAGAAGAACTCACTAAGGAGGAACAAGTTGTTCTCCTTGAGGCCTATGTCAGAGAGTCTTATAGACTCATCAATGGGAAGTAGGTTTCATGGTTAGGATAACAGCTCTGTGTCCAGTTCCCCAAGACAGAGTTCCCTTCCATTCTTTGACATTCACATCTACTGAAACCTGTTCCCTGGCCTGTGCTTATCCGATATCTCTGAAGCTGATCAAGAGAGTATTTCTGCCAAGAATAAGTGGGACCTCAATAAGCTTAAAGGTTTTGGCTGCATTGGTTCAGGGGGAGTTTGTTGGACCAAAAGAACCAATGAGCCTGATCAGAAAAACCTTCAAGTCCCACGGACATTACAACAACTGAAGTAGTCTGCAACAGCTGAAGACATCAACTAATAACAAGGTCTGAAGACAAAGTCTGAAGTGAAAGAGCTGAAGACAAAGTCTGAAGTGAAAGAGCTGAAGACAAAGTCTAAAGTGAAAGAGCTGAATACAAAGACTGAAGACCAAGTTTCAGATGTTGTCACAACAGCTGAAGAAGACCTCTTCAGTAGTTGTGATGGTTTCCTTTCAGTAGTTTTATGTTTCTTGTAATCAGTACTTGTAGTTTCAGTAGTGTTAGTTTTATCTTGTACTTAGCATACTCTGAGATGTTCTCAGTTGTTATGAACATTCTAAGTAGTTTGCTTACTTTCAGTAGTTTGTAATAATTCTGTTAGACGTCACTATCAAGTGACATCAGCAGACGTCACATTTCTTTATATAAGGAATGCTGACCTAATTGTAATCGGTGCAGCTTAGAAAAACCTAGCAGCCGCCATACCGAAGCATGTGTGCATGAATGTTATTATCCCTTTTGCAGAAAACCCTATTTCTCTATAACCGTGTACTGTTCCATTGAATATCTATTGTGTTCTTGCAATATTTGTCTAATTCTTGTTCTAATTCCGCTGCGATTCAACTCTAATTGATCAAACTTAGATCACTGATCCTGACAACCTGTGATACAACTTATGAAGTTTTCCAATCTCAAACATCATTCTAGCCTGAACTTAGCATAGATCTAACATGTTACAAGCTTAAAACATAACAAACATCATCACAACATTGTAGAAATCATTTAAAACCAACATATTTCAAACACAACCTTACCCCATGTAAAACTCATAGTTTGGTTAGGAAAACCAACAATTATTATACATATCAACCCTAAAACAAGTAGAAAACATGTAAAAGAGGGGATCTAGAACTCACCTCTTAGCAGCTTTCGGGTGAAACACCACAACCCGAGAGGTAACAAGAAAACACATAAAAATAGGTTCATAAGCCCGAACCCAGCAGGAAAATCGAGAAGAAATCTTCTGGAAATCTCACCTTTTGAAGAACTTGAGCTTCCTCTCTCTAAAACTAGATGGGGTTTTCTTTTCCAAGCCTTCAGCCGAATTGTGCATGAGAGGGAAGGTCATGGGCGGCCTTACCACCTTTTTGAAACCCATTATGGGTAAGTTTACCTTTTGTACACCTTCACCCCTTAGCCTTTTGGATATTTATCTTTTCTTCTTTACTTTTCTTTTCTTTGGATTTTTCGGGTGTTACATGATTGTCGAGGAGTCTTCACTCGAAGTTATCAAAGTTGTTGCTGATTCACCTATTCATGTGCCTGATGAAGGTGGAAGATCAACAAAAATGCTAGTCCTTTCTGAGATCTTGAATGCTGAGCAGATCATAGATTCTTTGAAAGAAGTTCAAGTATGCATTCAAGAAGGCTTTATAAGTGTTTTAATTCTACAAATAGAAGCCCGTGTTCAAGATCAAAGATGAGATAAAAGAGTTCAATATGAACTGAAGACAATATGAATCTTAGGGGGAGTATTGTTGAAGCTCTTGATAGATTAACATTTTGTCTTTATGTGTTTTTTTGTCATAGTATAGGGACTTATTTTGTAAATATATGTTCCTTTGTTTCTTGATAGTATAAATAGGATATTTTATGTATTTTCTAGGGATAGAGTCAGTCAGTGAGTCAGAATAGAACGAACTGTAACCCTTACAAATTATATCCTGTGCATTTGCTATCAATGAAATCTATAAATTTTTTTGATGTAATTACATGTGTTTGATTACTTTGTGTTTGAATTGATCATTGCATTACGATATCATCACAGATTCGATCCTTTTGAACCAATCAATTCCGTCCGTCGCATCCTCATGTTTCCGCTTCTAGCGAGGGTATGACAGATTGATATCAGAGCCATTGGTTATAGAGAATTAGGTGGATTATTTGACCTAGACTATAACCTAAGTACCCACATGTAGTATGCATAATAGGATTATGTGTGCATTATGCATGTGTATGTCTAGTAATAATTGTTTTAGGCTATGACTTCCGGTGCTCATTCCTTTCCCCCTTCTATCATTATGATTTCTTCTGACTCGAAAAGTGAGGAGGTGTCACCTGGCCCGTCAAAGCAGGTGAAACTAGTAGTAACTGTGCATGGGCGTAGATCGATGACGAGGTCTATAACGAGGTGCTTTAGACCCTATGGACCCGGAGCACCCAGAAGAGCATGTGTTGTGAAGAACACGTTCCCTCGCCCAGAGGACATCGTAGCACCCCTATGAGTTATCAAAGACATCCCTAGGTCACCACTGGATTCTCCTAGATCTGTTAGCAGTTGTGAGAGTAGTGTAGAACCTATACGGGAGGTGGCTACACACCCACCGATTATTCATGACGATGGTGGCAGTTTGCCTGCCCCTCCAGCCCTTAAGGGCAAGAGAGAGTTTTCACGTCACATGACAGGAGGACTTATCATTTCTTGCTCATGGAGTGAAACGAAGGATTGAACTGGGAATGCTTCATGCTATTGCTGACTATCTCTTATTATTATATTCCTTTTAAGTACTTTTGACTTGAGATTATCAGGATTAGTGCATCTGAATTTGGTTTTTGGTATTTGGAATGTTATGGATATTATGGATTGAGATTATTAAAGTTATTCTATTATGGATTTTGAATGTGTGAGTTGGACAATTATGTGCTACAACATGATTGCTTATTTCTTGAAATAATTCACTGTCTTAATATTAACGTGACTAATGGTTATAATTATTTACAGACTGTCTTATATTTAGAAGATGCCGCCAAGAAGGGTTACTCGCAGCTCGGCCAGTGGAGGCGAAGTCCCTAGGGGACGAGGACATGGTAGAGGTTCTGGTGGTCGTGGTGGAGCCACAGGTGGAAGAGGTCAAGGTGGACAGAACAATGGGAACAATGAGGCTGGTAACCTGGATATCACCGCTATCATTGCTTAACAGCTAGCTGAGCTAATCCCTACTATTGTTACGCAAGTGTGTAACAATATTTTGAACAATGGAGGCGGTATGGGCGGATGAAACGGGAATGAAGGGGACAATGGTAACCATGGAGGTGAAGAAGGAACGAATGGCAGCGAGGTGTTGGTAGGAACCGGAGATAGTGGAATGAACATGCTGTGGGAAATGATACTGGGGGTGGGGATGGTTGTACTTACAAGGAGTTCATGGCTTGTAAACCAAAGGAGTTTGATGGAAAGGGTGGAGCCATTGCTTTGACCCGTTAGATTGAGAAGATGGAAACTATGATGGATATCAACAATTGTGCTGAGAATAAGAAGGTAAAGTATGCTACTTGCTCACTGGTGGAAAAGGCGTTAACATGGTGGAACACCCAAGTTCAGGCTCGAGTTAGGGAGGCAGAAATGGCCATGACTTGGGCTAAATTTAAAGCTTTGGCAACTGAAGAGTACTGTCCTATGAACGAAATGCAAAAATTAGAACATGAGTTCTGGAACCATTCCATGATAGGGTCGGGTCATGCCTCTTATACCCAACGATTTCATGAATTGGCAAAGCTGGTGCCACACCTGGTGACCCCTGAATCAAAGAGGATTGAGTGTTACATCTAGGGTTTAGTACCACAAATCCGTGGTATTGTGACTGTTGCGGCACCTCCAACTATTCAGAGTGCGATCTTGAAGGCAGACACCCTTACTGATGAAATGGTGTGGACTGGGGTTTTGGGAAAAACTTGTGAAAAACAAAAGGATGTTGGGGAGTCAAGCAAATCAGCAAGTAGTAAGGTGGATAAGAAAACAAAGGTAGTGAAGGGATATGTTGCTGTTGTGCCAGCAAGGAAGGATTATGCTGGTGCTTATTCGAAGTGTATAAAGTGCAATCTGCATCACCCAGTTACGGTGTCGTGTCCTGTGTGCTACATCTGCAAACAAACCAGGCATATAGCTAAGAATTTCAAGGTGGTTGTGAATCTAGAGGTGCCGGTCAATGCGGTTAGGCCAGCAGGGGCACAACGTGGATGTTATGAGTGTGGAAGTCAAGAGCATAACTATAAAACTTGCCTAAAATTAAATAGAGTTCCAGGATAGGTTGGCAATCAGGATGCAGGGAATAACAATCAGAATCAAGTCCTGGCGATCAGCACGAACCCTAGACAAGGCAGCAATGGTAACCCTGCTCGTGGAAGGGCGTTTGTAATCGGTGCCAATGATGCTCGACAGGAACCGTAAGTAGTGATGGGTACGTTTATGTTGAATGATCATTATGCTATAGTTCTATTTGATATGGGTGCAGATAATAGTTTTGTATCATCCGAATTTATGAAATTAGTGGATGCGACCCCCTTGGTGTGGAATCAAGCTATGTAGTTGAATTGGCTAATGGTAGTCTAGTAGAGACTAGAGATATAATTAGGGACTGTACCTTAACTATTAGATGATCATGCTTTTAGAATAGATCTTATACCTTTTGGGCTTGGGTGTTTTGACGTAGTGGTGGGTATGGATTGGGTAACGAAGAACAGAGCTGAAATCGTATGCAAAGAAAAGATTTTGTGCATTCCTTTACCAAGTGGTGGGATGCTTAAAGTACATGGAGAGAATCCTGAAGTGAATAAGGAATTCATAATGGGCATGAAAGTGGCGGAAAGGAACATCAAAGACATACTCGTTGTGCGGGACTTTCTAGAGGTGTTTCCGGAGGATTTGGCAGGATTGCAACCTCCAAGAAAGGTGGACTTCCAAATTGATTTGGTGCCTGACGCAATACTTGTGGCTAAGGTTCCTTATCGATTGGCCCCGTCAGAGATGCGAGAACTATCTAGTCAACTCCAGGAGTTGCTAGAAAAGGGTTTCATACGACCCAGTCATTCGTCACGGGGAGCGCCAGTGTTCTTCATCAAGAAAAAAGATGGATCCTTCAGAATGTGTATAGATTATCAAGAATTGAACAAGTTAACCGTTAAGAATCGATATCCCTTACCAAGGATAGATGATTTATTCGATCAACTCCAAGGATCGACGTATTTTTCAAAGATTGATCTTCGTTCGGGATATCGCCAGTTGAGGGTGCACGAGGACGATATACCAAAGACGGCTTTTAGGATGCGATATAGGCATTATGAATTCTTGGTTATGCCTTTCAGACTAACGAATGCACCCGTGGTATTCATGGATCTAATGATTAGAGTGTGTAAACCGTACTTGGATAAATTTGTCATAGTATTCATTGATGATATCTTAATTTATTCAAAGACGAAAGAGGATCATGAGAGACACTTAAGGATAAATTTGGAATTGTTAGGAAGGGAGAAGCTCTACGCCAAGTTCTCTAAGGGTGAGTTTTGGCTACGAGAGGTGAAATTCCTTGGACATGTGGTCAATAAGAATGGAATTCATATGGATCCCGGGAAGATTGATGCAGTTAAAAACTAGGAGGCGCCTAAAACGCCTTCAGAGATCAGATAATTCCTTGGATTAGCAGGCTACTATTGGCAATTTATCGCAAACTTCTCCAGGATTGCGCAACCACTTACACAAATGACGTAGAAGGACAAAAAGTTTGAATGGGGTTCTAAACAAGAGGACGCGTTTAATACTTTAAAAGACAAATTGTGTAATGTGCCGGTATTGGCACTTCTCATGGGGTCAGAAGGATTTGTGATGTACTGTGACATGTCACATCAAGGTTTAGGTTGTGTTCTTATGCAAAAGGATAAAGTGATTGCATACGCATCATGACAATTAAGAATCATGGGAAGAATTACACCACCCATGACCTAGAGTTAGGCAGATTTGGAGGCATTACTTGTATGGTGCAAAGTGTGTCGTTTATACTGACCACGAGTGCCTTCAACATATTTTCAACCAAAATTAATTGAACATGAGACAATGATGTTGGATTGAATTGCTTAGTGATTAAGACTGTGAAATCCGGTATCACCCGGGTAAAGCAAATGTAGTGGCGAATGCATTGAGTCGAAAGGTAAGGGTTAAACCTGTACGCATCCAAGCTCTACGAATAACCATTCATTTAGATATTAAGACTCATTATTGCTACTCAATTTGAAGCAATAAAGGAAACAAATGTACAGGAAGAGGCGCTGAGAGGCCTGGACAGACAGTTTGAGCAAAAAGACGATGGAGGATTGTACTTTGTGGGAAGAATTTAGGTCCCTGTCGTAGGGAATCTGCGAGAGATGGTACTAAATGAGGCACACAAGTCAAAGTATTTGGTACACCCTGGTGCGGATAAAATGTACCACGACCTTAGGGATTTATACAGGTGGCCTGGAATGAAAAGGGATATAGCAGTCTATGTTAGTAAGTGCTTGACTTGTGTAAAGGTTAAGACAGAACATTAGAGGCCATCAGGTTTATTACAGAAACTTGAAATCCTTAAATGGAAGTAGGAAAATATTACCATGGACTTCATCATAAAGCTACCAAGGACCAGTAGTGGGCATGATTCGATATGGGTCATTGTGGACCGAATGACCAAATCTGCTCATTTTCTGGCTATTCGTGAGGACTTTAAAATGGAAAGGTTGGGGACACACCTTGACATGAGTACCTATGTCGATCATCTCCGATCGTGACGCACGTTTCACATCTCGATTCTGGCAATGCTTGTAGAAGTCATTGGGGACACACCTTGACATGAGTACGGCCTATCACCCTCAAACTGATGGTCAGAGTGAGCGTACGATTCAGACTTTGGAGGACATGTTGAGGGCTTGTGCAATTGACTTTGGCGGTAACTGGGACATGCACCTTCCATTGGTGGAGTTCTCATATAATAATAGTTACGATACTAGTATTGGGTGTGCACCATTCGAGGCATTATATGGGCATAAGTGTAGGTCACCGGTGTGTTGGGCAGAGGTTGGGGAAAGCTAAATGACTAGACCCGAGATCATACAGGAGACTACCGACAAGGTATTTCAGATTAGGGACAGGTTGAAGGAGGCTTAAGATCGTTAGAAAAGCTATGCTGACAATCGAAGGAAGCCATTAGTGTTCACTATAGGGGATAACGTTCTGTTGAAAGTGTCACCTTGGAAAGGCATTGTTCATTATGGCAAAAGAAGCAAATTGGCACCAAGGTATGTTGGTCCGTTCAATATCATTGAATAGATTGGCCCTGTTGCATATCGGCTGGAATTGCCACATGAATTAAATGGTATACACGACACATTCCATGTGTCAAACCACAAGAAGTGTCTTGCTGAGGAGATGTTACATATGCCACTCGAAAAAGTCCAAGTGGATGACAAACTTCGTTCGTCGAAGAACCTATGGAGATCATGGACAAGAGAGGTCCTGAATATACCTGGGAACAAGAAAACGGAATGAGGACTAAGTACCCTCACCTGTTTGCGGATGACAATACAGTTGATAACTCCAGCTGAATTTCGGGATGAAATTCTCTCAACTGGGGGATGCTGTGACATCCGTCACCAAAATAGGTGTGTCGACTTTGACTTTGACTTTTGAATTTGATTTTTTCATATTTGGGCTTGGTTTTAATTGATTGTTCATTTCAATGTTGATCCAAATTTTAGCTTATTGGGCCACTATGCCAGAGTGTTGGGCTTAGGGTTTTTGTCAATAAGACGACCATTGGGCTTGTCATCGTACAATTTCCGGTGCATTGAGCCTAATCAAGGATTTTCTAAAAGATGAAACGCTAAAATTTACATTAAAACCAACCAATCATACATTCATGGGCTTTTCCTAAAGTCCAGTAAATAAACATGAATTAGTTCAAAAATATAAATTATTTGATTTCTTGGGCATATAATAGCTCGTTGGAACCGTTTTAGAGCGCGGAATTTAAAAACGTAAAAATTGGTCGACACGCTTTTTGAGACGAGATGGATTGGACGAGATGGGCCAAGGGCCTGAAGTCCCTTGCCCCTCCCTTCTTTCGGCCGAAAACAATGACAAGGGGGAATTCCCCCCTTGTTTCCTCATTTTTGCAAAATTTTTCTCCAAGCTACTTCCATATTGCAAACCCTAGCTACCACAACCCAATTCCACTTTGTTCTTCCTTATTCCAATCTAAAATCAGCCTCTTTGTTCCATTCTATTGAGTTTTGTGATAATCAAGACATTCAAGATCTCATTCTAAGCAAGACTTGTTCGTCTTCTAATCTCCGGTAAGAAAAATCGTTTCATGATGCTTTTTTTCCTTGATCTACTTCAATTTCAATGATATTCATCATGTAAACACAAAATCATCTTCTAATATTCTTATATTCTTTGTTTTGGATGTTGGATCGTGAAAATCTAGGTGTTACTAGTGTTGGACTCTCTAACCGGTAAAACCCTAATTCTTGGACTTTGTATATTCTTTGAATCTATCAAAATTGGGTTGCAATCGTGGATGACCTATTCATAATTGACATCTTGTAGTTATAAATCTTTTTTGATATCATTAATCTTGTTTCTTGATTGGATAGACATGTTGAGCGATCAAAACAACGAATTAATTAATTAATGTTGCAAACCGGGAAACTAAAATCCAACAAACTGTTTTGGGACTGAAAATTGGAATAATCTTAGTGTTTAATTAAAGTTTTGGACAACTAGAACCTGGGATAAACGTTCTTTATATACTCGGGTTGATAATGGTCAAATATTGAAGTTTGGGGATGCAAAGGAACAAGACTAATGAACTGGACAGCTTGCTGCCAGGAAAATGGGACATTTTTTACAGGACATAACTTGGTCATAATACGTCCAAATGAGACAAACTTTGTTTCTAAAATCAATTTTAATGAGTCATCTAACAAACCCAAGTGGTCTAGTGTCGTTTCGACATCTTTCATCCTCCAAACGTGGCAAACAAAACTGAAGGTCAAAACTGACAAATCTGGGCAGCAGATTGGTCTGTATTCATTGAGTCATATGTTTCTGATATTTTATCCAATGGAGATGATTCTTTTTCTGGAGTTTAATTTATAGTCATACTTTCAATACCTTTTATGCAACGATTCATTACCATTTCAATCTCCAAACAGTTTATACAAAAATGGTGCGCAATCAGATATATGTGCTGAAATATTTTAATAAACTGAAAAATAAGGTTTGAACCTAAATAATCAAATAAAGGAAAGTTTTGTATTTAAAAGTGGTTAAATGATGTTTAAAAGAATAAGTTAATAAATTAATATAAATGTGACAATAAAAATCTTGACGGGCGTTAAGGACTGGGCTACAAGGATTACACCTGAGTTGGTCATTTTTGTTTTTTAGTAATCCTTTTGTGATTTGTACTTTTAGTGCTTGCTTTGCATATTAGGGAAAAAGCATGCTCATGGTTTTGGACTATGCTGTGTCGTAAAAATTATTTTGGGAACTTTGTATGTGGTTTGGGTCATGGTTTGAGTCTAGATTTTTATTCATGAGTGTGTACTTGGACTTGTGCTTGTTCTTGAGACTTGGACGTCATGGAGAGGTATTGTTAGTACTAACAGGTTGACACCCCCACCCTTGTCGTCGGTATACTAGTCGAGACTGACTTGGCGGCTTGCCCTTGGGTGAATATAATCCGGATAATTGAACTTGGACTGATCTTAAACTTGTGTTGATATCTTGACTGCTATGTACTCTTACTCACATACTGTTGGGTTTTGAACAAGTTTAACAGATCTATTTTATCCATATAAAATAGAAAACGCAGCGGAATATCAGTTTAAAACTTATTACAGTTAGCATATATATAAAACCTTTTTTTTATATTTATCTGTTAAAACCCCATATGGATCGATATATGAAATCATGCTTACAAACAACCATAGAAGGTTCAAAAAACTACCTTCAACAGTTAGGTCGGCAGAAGGTGAAAGAAGATGGCAGCTTCTAAAATAGGAGGCCTCAAGCAGGTCTACCCACGAGCCACCAACAAGAACACCGGTTTGCTAGGATTTTTCACTTGTGAAAACTCTGATTTTTCTCTTGACCGATCGAGAGAAAAAAAGGGAGTTCTACTCTTTTCGTTTTTTTACCAAAAGGTTAAGTTATCAGAGAGATCAGAATGCAATCTTATATTGCATGTCTTGGAAACATAAAATTTAGGAGAGAGAAAAGTGGGTGGCCCCAGCCCCTTTAACCCATCTGCATTTCTTCACATATCATCCGCATTTGTAAATGCGGATGAAGTAATTTGACCGAATTTCCAAAATGGTCATCTACATTAGTTAATGCGGATGAATGTTTCCATCAGTATTTCCAAAAATGCTTAACCGCATTTCTTTGGTAAGCAAATGCGGATAGGATTTCTTCATCCGTATTTGTAAATGCGGATGAGTAAACAACATCCGTATTTGTTCAACCACATCAAATGCGGCTGTTTTAAACAAATGCGGTTGTTTTAAACAAATGCGGATGAATTAATATTCATCTCTCTTTGAAATAAATTATCCATATAATTCATTTACAACACAAGTGTAAATATTTGGAAACCCAATTTCCAAATATTCTAATATTTATTTATATGATCATATCATAAAACAAATATCTTTGGTGCTTGCCTAGCTTGTTATAGGGTATGACCCGACTTGGATCATAACGTACTAGCCACATCAATTCAATATGTATTTCGGGCAGATCATTTCCAACAATCTCCCACTTGCACAAGATACATAGAGGATTGATGGAAGTAGAAAATACCGCCTAACAACGGTTTACTACCCCTAATACGCATGACTAAGTTCCATTCAATAACATCATTCATTTCAAGTCCCTTACTTGAAATGATTTAGGTGAATCAAATCATATATCCTTTTATTTCAGATGTCATGTTAAATCCAGAGACACAGAATGATCATTCCCTGTTGATTTAACTTTATCAGGCGTTAGACATCTCACTCTCAACGAATAAGAGGAACAAATCCCATCTTGACTGCATACGTTTCTCACAATCACCTTGTATCACACCTGGACATAGCCTTGTGTGTTGTCCATTATTTCTGAACAGCGAAGAACTAGATCAAGGTATTATATTTAGTGAATATCAAAACCCAATATGTATCTTAGGTCGGAGGATACTATGATATTCGCCTTTACTCAAATTTACTTATGATCTATCACAAGATTCCATGTAGTAAAACTTGAGGGCGGGTCAGTCCAATATTTATAACCTATAAATATCCCCGAACCTTGGCAGCGAACCCTCGCTCTATATTCATACCTTATGAATACCCACCAATCCAAGTTCATGATAGTCTTACTTTCATATTTGTTCCCACAAATATAAGCGACTACGGGAATTTAGAATAATTAACTTATTCACGGATTTAAACATGCTAAAATGGAACATAACTCAAAGTATCATAATTATACAAAAGAGTTAAAATTTACAATCGTTCTAATATTTAAATACTGAAAAGATCAAATCCAATCACTTGAATATCGAAGTCCTAAGGCACAAGTATGACTCTCATGCTTTGGCCTTTCAAGGAGCTTCGTGAGTGGATCCGCAATGTTTTGATCGGTGTGAACATTGCAAATACATATCTTTCCTTTTTCAACTTCATCCCTTATATAGTTGAATCTCCAATCAATATGCCTTATCTTTTGATGTGCTCGGGGTTCCTTGATTTGAGCAATCACGCCCTTGTTGTCACAAAAGATCTCTAGAGGGTCCTGAATGGTACGGACCACCCCTAGGTCGGCAATGAACTTCCTTATCCACGCAGCTTCTTGAGCTGCCAATGAGGCAGCAATGTATTCCGATTCAGTGGTGGACAATGCTATCACATCTTGTTTTGCGCTCTTCCAAGAGACTGCTCCACCATTCATAATGAAAACATATCCCGATTGTGATCGAGAATCGTCTCGATCAGTTTGGAAACTCGCATCCGTGTAACCCTTTACAACGAGTTCCTCCTCACCAGAGCCATATATTAGAAACATATCGTTAGTCCTTCTAAGATATTTCAATATACTCTTAACCGCCATCCAATGGCAATTTACCAGATTTTGCTGGTATCTGCTTGTCATGCTCAAAGCACATGACACATCCGGTCTAGTGCATATCATAGCAAACATGATGGATCCTATAGCAGATGCATATGGGACTTCCTTCATTCTTTCTTGCTCATCCTTTGATCTTGGACATTGAGATGTACTCATTATTGTCCCTCTTTGAATAGGTACCATATCTTTCTTAGAGTTTTCCATCTTGAACCTTTTCAAGATTTTATCAATTTATGCACTTTGTTTTAAACCTATTAACCGCCTTGATCTATCCCTATAGATCCTCATTCCCAAAATGTAGGCGGCTACACCAAGATCCTTGATGGAAAAACAATTTCCAAGCCAGGTTTTTACACCTTCCATGGTTGGAATGTCATTTCCAAATAGTAGTATGTCATCAACATACAATACTAAGAATGTAATAATGCTCCCACTAGCCTTTTTATACACACAAGCTTCATCAGCGTTCTTGATGAATCCAAATTTCTTGATGTCTTCATCAAAACGTTGATTCCAACTTCTCGATGCTTGTTTCAATCCATAGATTGATTTCTTTAACTTGCATACTTTGTTAGGATATTATGGGTCGACAAAACCATCAGGCTGAACCATATAGACAGTCTCTTTGAGATGTCCATTAAGGAAAGCGGTTTTGACATCCATTTTCCAAATCTCATAGTCATAATATGGGGCAATGGCAAATAATATCCTAATTGACTTTAGCATTGCCACGGGCAAGAAAGTTTCATCATAATCAACCCCTTGGGTTTGAGTGAAACCTTTTGCTATAAGTCTTGCTTTATAAGTATCCAAGTTTCCATGCATATCGGTTTTCTTCTTGAAAACCCACTTACATCCAACCAGTTTGGAGTTAAGTGGTGGTTCAACCAATTCCCATACTTGGTTTTCATGCATGGATTGCATCCCTACGTTCATGGCTTCTAGGCATTTGTCATAATCTGAATTGGACATTGCATCATGGTATGTAGTTGGTTAATCCGAGTCAACCACATAGCATCCATTCATGAAAAATCCATATCTTTCAGGTGGAATGCTAATTCTACCAGATCTACGAACGTTTTGTGTGTATTGATCAACCACTTGATCATTATCAACAACCTCTTGTTGATTGCTAATTTCAATCGAACGTGTATTGGCTTATGGTTCTTGATCCTCATCAAATTCCACTGTTCTATACGTCGTTCCTTCCATAAGGAACTTAGTTTCCAAGAACTCAGCCTTTCGAGCAATAAATACCTTTTGCTCTGTTGGATCAAAGAAGTAATATCCAGATAGTCTTTGGGATATCTAACAAATATAAACTTAGTGGATTGAATTTCATGTTTGTTTTGGGAGTTGCGTTTGACATAAGCCTCACAACCCCATACCCTTAAATATGATAATGATGGAACCCTTCCATGCCATATTTCAAAAGGTGTCTTGTCCACTTTCTTGGTTGGGGCCATAACTAAAATACGGACTGCCGAGAGCAATGCATAACCCCAAAATGATAAAGGCAATGTGCTTCTAGCCATCATAGATCAAACCATATCCAATAGAGTTCGATTCCTCCTTTCGGACACACCATTATGTTGTGGTGTTCCTGGTGGAGTGAGTTGCGAGATAATTCTACAACTCCTAAGATGATCTTGAAAGGCATCATTAAGGTATTCACCTCCTATATCTGAATGAAGTACTTTGACGGTTTTATTGAGTTGATTTTCAACTTCATTTTGGAAGACTTTGAACATTTCAAAGGCTTCATCTTTGTGTCTTAACAAGTGCACATACCCATAACGACTATAATCATCGGTAAAGGTAATGAAGTATCTTTCACCATTCCTTGTCATTGTCTTAAAAGGACCACATACATCCTAATTTATGATTCCTAATAAATCTTTTTCCCTTTCGTTAGTACCACTAAAGGGCAACTTGGTCATCTTTCCTTGTAAAAAAGATTCACACTTATCAAATAAACCATTTTCATTTGTTTCCAAAAGATCATTCTTTTGAAGTGTTTGAATCCGATTCTTGTTTATATCACCAAGATGATAATGCCAAAGATATGAATTACTTAAACCCACTTTAAGTTTCTTGGTGCTTGATTGGTATAACGAGTTATTAAAGGATGAGTCATCATGAACCAATTCATAGATACCATTAAAAGGAATAGCCTTAAAATAAAATGCATCATCCATAAAAACATAAATACCATCATTTACAAACTTTAATACATAACCATATTGTTTTAAAAGGGAAACATAAATTATGTTCCTAGTCAAACTAGGAGCATACAAAATGTTTTTCAGAACAACTTCCAAACCATTTAAAAGCTTCAAAACATAATCACCTTGGGCTTTGACGTCTACTTTTGCTTCGTTGCCCATGTAGAGACTATTGTCTCCCTTCTTGAAAAGCTTATTTCTTTTGAACCCCTGCAACAAATTACAAATATGAGTTTCACATCCGGTTTTCAATACTCATGTGTTTGAAGAAATAACATTCAATCCAATATGAATCATGAAAGTTATACCTGAGGTCTGCCCAGCATCCCTCTTGTTCCTCAACTCTTTGAGATAGGTTGGACAATTCCTCTTCTAATGCCCTATCTCACCATACTCAAAAGCATGGATTGTTCTCCATCACCTTAGCCTTCTTAAGCTTTGGTTTTGGAGGTTCGGCTCTAGCTTTTCCCTTACCTTTCCGTTTGATGTACCCTTTGCCTTTGGCAACATTTGCCTTGGGATCGGGGTATTGCCTTTTCTTGATGCCTCCCTCATTGATCGTGAGGACCAGTAAAACCCTTTTACCCATCCCCGCCTCGGCTGTTTTGAGCATTGCATGGAGTTCACCAATGCTCTTGTCCTAACCATTCATGTTATAATTCATGATAAATGTCTCAAACCTTTTGGTTAGACCATTGAGGATCAAATCTGTTGCCAACTCTTTCGAGACGGGAGAGTTTAGCCTCTCAAGGCGATCAATGTGGCTCTTCATCTTAATTACATAAGATGATATTGATTGAGTTTCATCCATGCAACATGCATGAAGCGCTCGAACAGTTTCGAAGCGCGCTACCCTTGCTTGTTGAAGGAACATTTCCTTCAACTGGGTAATCATGTCGTAAGCCCCATGATGCTCCAAATCCTTTTGGAGCTCGGGAATCATAGTTCCCAACATGAGGCAAGAAACCTGCATAGAATCCTCTGTGTGCTTAACCCAATCGTTGTAGGCATCAACATCATTAACGTCAGGTTCATCGGGAATGGGATCATCTAACACATAGGATTTTTTCTCCTGCTTGAGAACAATTCTCAAGTTTCGAAACCAATCCATAAAATTATTATGGTTAAGACGATCCCTTTCTAAGATAGTTCTTAGTGATAGGTTATGGACGGTCAGGGTGGGAGCGTTGTTGTTTGCGGCCATTTCTACAAATATTAACAAAGTTCAATTTTAGTATTTCCGTAAAAATAAATTTTAATTATTAATACCCTTTCACGTCACATAGACAATTAATAATTAAAATCTAGAATCCAATGTTACATTTAAATAATGGTTAGGTGACCTTTATCCCATTATTTAAATTAACAAGGTAGTCAACACTTGACAATTGCAACCCTTTGCAACTTCTAGTTTTATGGGATCGGTCAAACATCTTTATGTTTAGTTGGCATGTTTAATCCCATCAACACCATTATATGTCATGCTTCGGTGACCCTATTCACAAGGTTTCCAACTCAAGTCGTCCTACTTACACACACGTGTGAGTTTACACATACAAGTGGTTAGGTGACCTTTATCCCACAAATACATTAACCCCACCTCAAACACACAAGTTCCCTAAAAGTGGTTAGGTGACCTTTATCCCATAAATAGTTCCCAAGTGATTCGAGTGTTGTGTAAAAAGGATGGTGTTAAACTTGTGTTTGAAAGGGATTTCAGTTTTCATTAATTCTAGTTTTGAAAACCATTTGAACCTAACATTTGCATGCATTCAAATGTGTGGTACTAATATGAAAACAATTTTCAAGGTTCTTTCAATAAAACCAATATTATTGTTAACATATTAACTTTTAATAAACCCTTTTATTACCCATGTTAATGTTTCATAAGAACCAATTTTATGCTTGTTGTTGATATTAAATTGTTTAATCATGCATATCCATATATCACAAAACAATAATAAATCAACCACACAAGCATCACATGAGTTCATAACCGCAACCCACTAAACTTAACATCACTTGTTGACCTAAACAAGTGAGTTAATAAGGTCATTCCTAAGGGTGAATATGACACAACATTTGTGTCGGTGAACTCCCACTTGATCACGCATCTAAATGCTTCAAGTGTCCACCTTGTGTTGTGATTCTTCCAATCCATTTAGGTTTCCAAGTAGGCTTTGATTGCTGCACCAAACTCCTTTGGGCCTTCATCTTCTCCATTCAGTTGAAACCGAGAAAGGCAGCCTTGTTGCATCTTCTTTTACAAAATATATCCTAAATACATTTTTCTAGTAAAAGTAAAATGCAACTAACCTATTTATTTTACATACCAAATAAAAGATAAATAAATTGCATACCCAATAGGAAGATTAAATACATTTAAATAATTACAAACCATTTGAATAATCAAATGCAAATCACAACACATTCATCGATAGGTCTCGGCATTGGTTACGAACTCTGTTTTTCAAGATCTCTTTAGACATGCATATTGTAATCTTGAAAAATTTAAATCATTTGGATGATTCTGTCTTTGGAAACAAAACCATGGTTCTCGGCTGTTTATGATTCAGTCGAGAATCTATGGTTCAAGGGGATGCTTTTGGATTTTGCTTACATATTTGGATATGTGTTTTATTTAGGACTGAAACCTCTTGGCCTTTTGGTGAAACATCACCAAGAAATCGAATTTTTCAGTCCAAAAGAAGCATGTATCCATATAACCGGCTCTGATACCATTGTTGGGTTTTGAACAAGTTTAACAGATCTATTTTATCCATATAAAATAGAAAACGCAACGGAATATCAGTTTAAAACTTGTTACAGTTAGCATATATATAAAACCTTTTTTTTATATTTATCTGTTAAAACCCCATATGGATCGATATATGAAATCATACTTACAAACAACCATAGAAGGTTCAAAAAACTACCTTCAATAGTTAGGTCGGCAGAAGGTGAACGAAGATGGCAGCTTCCAAAATAGGAGGCCTCAAGCAGGTCTACCCACGAGCCACCAACAAGAACACCGGTTTGCTAGGATTTTTCACTTGTGAAAACTCTGATTTTTCTCTTGACCGATCGAGAGAAAAAAAGGGAGTTCTACTCTTTTTGTTTTTTTACCAAAAGGTTAAGTTATCAGAGAGATCAGAATGCAATCTTATATTGCATGTCTTGGAAACATAAAATTCATGAGAGAGAAAAGTGGGTGGGACCAGCCCCCTAACTCATTCGTATTTCTTCACATATCATCCGCATTTGTAAATGCGGATGAAGTAGTTTGACCGCATTTCCAAAATGCTCATCCGCATTAGTTAATGCGGATGAATGTCGCATTTCTTTCATAAGCAAATGCGGATAGGGTTTCTTCATCCGTATTTGTAAATGCGGATGAGTAAACAACATCCGTATTTGTTCAACCACATCAAATGCGGCTGTTTTAAACCAATGCGGATGAATTAATATTCATCTCTCTTTGAAATAAATTATCCATATAATTCATTTACAACACAAGTGTAAATAACTGGAAACCCAATTTCCAAATATTCTAATATTTATTTATATGATCATATCATAAAACAAATATCTTTGGTGTTTGTCTAGCTCCTTATTGGGTATGACCTGACTTGGATCATAACGTACTAGCCACATCAATTAAATATGTATTTTGGGCAGATCATTTCCAACACATACAACTTTCTTTACATGTTATACACAACAAACTAATTGTACTTTTAAGCCTGTTAACTCATCAACGTATGTTGACTCTTTCGAGCATGTCTTTTCAGGTAATGAGGCTTAGGTGCTTTTGCTGTGGACTTTATATAAGACCGCTCCTTTAGGAGTAATAGACATTTCACGGGACTTTTGGACTTGTTTTGCACTTGTTTGTTTTGTTGAATTGTAATTGTTGGTTTTGTACTTGGGATTGTTTTTGGTACTTGTGCTTCTTTGTTCCTGAATGGAACTTTACATTATTTATGCATTTATGGTATGACGTTTTGGAATTGACTATACTTGACAGGTGTTCCTATGTGTCGGGCGACGTCATGACCCATTTACGGAAAATACCTTTAGTGATTCTCTTAGACCCCCAATATGTTATGACGATCCCGTCCGTCGCCTCCTCGTGTTTCCGCTTCTAGCGAGGGTGTGACAGAGTTCCTGTGTCGATTCTATCGGATCGTGATAGTCGATTCACGTCGCGTTTTTGGCAGACTTTCCAGAAAGCAATGGGCACTCGGTTAGATCTAAGTACCGCTTATCATCCACAAACGGATGGTCAAAGTAAACGTACTATATAGACCCTCGAAGACATGCTTGAGTTTGTGTGATTGATTTCGATGGAAGTTGGGACACTCATTTATCGTTGATTGAGTTCTCTTATAATAATAGTTATAACACGAGAATCAGGTGTGGTTGATATGTTTCATGTATTGAATCTTAAAAAGTGCTTGACAGATGGTTCTCTTTATATACACGTTGAGGAAATTTGAATTGATAAGAAACTCCATTTTGTAAAGGAACCAATAGAAATCATGGATAGAGAAGTTGAGCAGTTGAAGCACGGTAAGATTCTAATTATGAGGGTTGGATGGAACTCTAAAGAGCTCCTAAGACTACTTAGGAGCAAGAAGATCATATGAATCTTAAATAGCCACAACTGTTTAAGGATAGAGCTTAAGGACCTTACTCCAGCTGAATTTCGTGACGAAATTCTGTAAACTGGGGGATACTATGACATCCATCACTCTCAAGTCAGTCAATTATCCGACGCTCATCATCTTTCCATTATGCATTTATTTGGTGTTCCTGTAATTAATACGTTTATGACTGCGTCTTTGACGTCGTTAGCTAGATACGTTCAGTTCAATCTCATAAAATAATAAATTGGATTGGTGTTATATATTATTATCAATATTACAATATTATTTACTACTAATATCAATATTATTAATAATATTATTATTAATATAAATATTATTATCATTATTCTTCTTAATATTAATATATATATATATATATATATATATATATATATATATATATATATGTATATATATATATATATATAAAATATCATTCGCTTAAAAATCTATCAAATAGCGCTCGCGATATTTGGACGCGTTAATATCTATCCGCGTCACATTAAGTTTCACCGATGGGCTCGTTAACGTCTACGTTAAAATTGTTTTGGGTTAAATTAAAATAGTAATAACTGTTCGGGGTTTAAAATATATAATTAGTAAACTAGAAGGAATTAATTACTGAATAGTTCATTGGCTAAAGGGTATATATATAAATCTTTCACATTGTTGTACCCAACTCTAAATACCCCCCATCCACCGTCGGCAACCACCGCGGACATCCCCCCCTGCGACCAAGCTAATCTCCGGCCAAGCACTCACCGTCGACCACCGACCGTGACCCCGTGATTGCTAGGAACTCTCAGTTGGGTTTTTTCGTCACTCCATAACGTATACCGCAGGTACGTATTCGTTATGTCGCCTCGTTTTGCTTCATTTTGTTGTGTTCGGTTTCGTTTCCTTGGTTCGGGTTAGTACGGATGTTTACAGTGATGTACGGTGGTGTGCGGAGTTTGTTTGTATGTATATATATTGTGTGCATATATGGATGTCGTGTGTGTATATGTGATCGGAGTGTGTATATATTGTGTTGGTGTGTGCGTGAGTTGTGTGTGTGAATTTTATGTGTGAATTTTGTATGTGAAATTGGTGTGTGTTTGGGAAGACACAGCAGCCCCCAGCCGTTGTAGTATTTTCAGTATTATTTCAAGGTGAGTTTCGCGGCCCCGTTTTATACAATTATTTGCCCAACTTTAGGAGGAAAAGTATGCTCACTCTTATTATGCTGTGAACTTATTTATTCTTTGGGACTTTTGGGTTTACTGTTTGTATGTTAATATATGATGCATGCATGAGTTATCTATGTGGTTCTTTATTCACAACTATTTAACTCCGGTGTTGAAACCGACGGACAGGTATTGATAGTACTATTGGGTTGACACCCCCACCTTTGATTGTTAGTATGCTAGTCGGGACTGACAATGGTCACGAACGGACCCTAGGGTGAAAACATTCCGACAAGATCTGTGTGTACGTCGTAGGTTTAGTTATGAGGCTCATGATTACATGTGATATTACTTGCTTATAACAGTATACACTTATGTCCTACAAACATTTACACAGCATCAATGTTTATTTATTATTTAAACATGCGAACTCACCAACCATGTGTTGACCTTTTGAGCATATCTTTTCAGATAACAACAATCATTGAGGATAGCTAGAGTCGATGCCTTAGAGATAACTCTAAGGAATTCATTTTAGACTTTCTTTAGCATTTAAAACAATTGTGTTTTACTTTATGTTATCATTGTTAGCGTGTTTACCTTTATTTGTTCCCGGGTCGTGGGATTCACATTCATTATACTTATTTGACTATGTTAGTCATGGAATTGACTAATTACGACACAAGTCTCCATTTGTGTCGGGTGACGTCATGACATGTTGGTTTTTCATCATATAAAGCATCTCTATTAACTATCAATGTGTTATCAAGATCCCCTCCATTACATCCTCCTATTGGTGTGTGACACAAACCGTTGGATTCATAGTTATGGTGGTAAAAATTTTAAAATAATACTATTATATATTATCCCAGAACTATAAATCCACACTTCTTGTGGCAACCCCGGTTTTTGGGCCTAGAAATTTTTTTTAGAAACCTTATTGGGCCACACAATGACACGAAACCCTTGTCTAGAGAGCCCGTGAATTGGGCCCAACAGCTTTGGGCTTAGGCCTACATCAATACACACACCTAAATAGACTTTGACCCATCAAAATTTAATTGGGCCATTGGGTCATAAAACTTAATGGGCTTTGACCCGCATAATCAATTTGGACCAGTGAGCCAACATATGATTATAGGGCATGCTGAACCGACCAAATGGGCCTCGGGCCTGATAGCTTAGAAGACGAAATTTAAAAAATAAACCTTGGATAATAAATTAAGTACATAGAACCCTAATTAACATTAAAACTTTAAAACCATTAACATCGGCTCATCTAAACAAAAACAACTAAACGAATCCACAACGATTATTACAACTTAAGATCATCAACAAAATTTAGCAAACATAACCTTGCAATTATAAAATACTAGATATTTAAATTAAATAATAAATGATGAACATATAAGTTTTAAAAGCGCGCGCACACACACACACACACACACACACACACACACACACACATATATATATATATATATATATATATAAGAGTTTAAAAGACTCAAAATTTCTATAAAAACATGAAAACCTCTTGCACCAACTAATTATTAAATAATATATGATTACTTTTAAATATTTAAGACAACTAGATAAAACATAATCAAATAAATAAAAATTATGTCAAATCACATCATATTTTACTAAATCTAGGTAGATAATCCTACATTATCCTACTAAATCTTCTAATAAGATAAAATTATTATAATACTTATGCAGTTTTACCAAACTAATAAAATAATAATACAACACACTCATATGAATATATATATATATATACGACGCGCGCACACACACACAGATATATATATATATATATATATATATATATATGGTTGGGTTCATGTTAAAACCCCAAGTAATTATGAAAACCCTTTAACCCACATGGACCAATCAACGATCGACACATTAACAATATGAGAAAGCATCTTTTAGGGGTATATATGTCTTTTTACAACACCCCTCATTAAATGCATGTATTTTCTCTCATAACCTTTTGTACTATGGATGTAGATGTTTGCTTTTTCAACAATTCCAATGTTACCACTTCTTCTCCATTTCTTGTACGTATGAATGAATAGGTTTTTGTTCTTTTTTCCTTTATATTGGTTTTTCATTCTAATTTAACATTCTTACCTTCATCATATTTCCATCCTTCCATCTTAAGATTTCATTTTAATTTTTGTATTTGAAAAGAACCCACCACATTCATGGGTGGGGGCGAATTAAACGTGCCTTCCCCTGTGCAAGTGGAGAATGTTGTAGAAGTTCCCTGTGAGGATGTTGTAGATGAAGGTCTACCATCTGCTGAGACGGGTGCTGGCGAGAAGATTCCACATGATGTGGTTGCTGGAAACTATCCTCTTCGATATATTGGTTATGATCGGCGTGGTTAGTTTTCTCATTACATACATTGTTTTAGGACAACATTTTAGTTATCTCATAATTCTAGTATGTTGTTACACTGCCCAAACTAACTTTTTTTTTAAACCCGTATTTTGTTACACTGCCCGAACTCACTTTTTTTATAAATGTAACCAAGTTTTATTGTTAATTTTTTTACTTTGTAATTTTTTACAGTTTCGTTTTTGTTATTTCATGTAGTCTCTATTTTTTTAGTAATGTTACTAACTTTTTTAATATTTAGACAACATGTTAAAATAGGTTACACTATATTACACTGCCAAGAAGTCACACCTTTTTTAAAGATGTAACCCATTTTTTTTTGTTTTTTTACTTTTTCTTATGTTTTTTTTCATACAATATAGTTAGTAGCTCCACCCTATTTTTCATATTTTTTTTTGTCACAGGAAGTCACTGTAGTAAGATATTCCAGACACCAAATGAGAGTAAGTATTGGGTTCCTGAGGTTTCTGTTGATGAGAAGCCTTTTGTTGGTGCTATTTTTACTTCATGGGAGCAGGTGGTGAACATGTACCAACGCTATGCACAGTCATCTGGGTTTGTTGTATGTGTGGGAGGTTTAAAGAGATGGAATGGTATTATTACTCATCGTACATTATTATGTAACAAATGGGGTAAGCCTAAAGGGAAGAGTTTTGATACCACCGAACCTTCCACCCATTGTCTAACTCATGGTTGCGCATTTAAAGTAACTGATTGTAAGGCTCTCATTCGTTTAAAGGTTATCAAGGGCTCTGAACATTATGTGTTGTATGAATTTTCTGAGAAGCCTAATCATGATCTTATATCATTTGATAATATGGATTTGACTCGCACCGGGCGACACTTGGACTTTCAAGATATAAAGTTTATACACATGATGAGTTTACATCGAGTTGGTCCTATTGTTGCACATCATTTGCATTCTGCCTTAAAAGGAGGCCACCATAATATACGAGGTACCAAAGCAGCATACAAGAATGTTAGTCTTGACATTAAGATGTTTATTGGTGACTGAGACATGTTGTTTGTAGTTAGTAACCTTGAGCAGTTTGGTAATAACCACCATAACTTTTCCTATGACATTCACCATGTCGGTGGTGAAGTGAAGGCTATATACTTGGCTGATGAAATATCTCAAATCAACTACCGGTCATTCGGCGATGTTATAGGTACAATATGATATTTGTGCCTTTTACTGGTGTAGATCATCACAAAAAATGTGTAACTTTTGCTGCCGGTTTTTTATCTGATGAAACTTTAGAGTCGTATAATTGGCTTCTCCGTTGTTTTCTGAAAACTCATAAGACTCATCCATCTTTAGTTTTAACTGATCAGGATCCTGCCATGAAGGTTGCTATTTTATCTGTTTTTGTGAAAGCTGACCACCATTTGTGTATGTGGCACATCATGAAGAGATTACCATCCAAGGTATACCTTTACTTAGGAATATTTTAAAGATAAGTAACTTTGTCTTAATCTTTTCATATCATGTGTCTAGAGTAAGCAAGTTCCATTCTTAGCGTGTTTTACTACAAAGGTGCAAAATGTTCTTCAAATATCTATTACTATATTACACGTTCCATTGTAATCTGATGTAGGAATTAAGCGTAACAAATTTTAATCTTTTATCTAACATGGTAGTAATTAAGCGTAACATATTATAATCTGATGTAATCTAACGTAAAACCTAGTAAATAACTATAAATTTGATGTTAAATTTGTAATGTTAAAACTTTTTTGGGGGTCATGTTTTAGTATAATGTTTAATTCGGCCCCTGTATATGATGTGATGTCTTTTTATTATTTATACTCAAATGTTGTAAGTAAATTTAATTTTAACTTTTTCCACCAAAGTATTATGTGTTAACCTAAGTCTATACCATAATTAAATGTAATTTAACTGTAATTTAACTTCCAACATAAGATGCGCTGATGTAAGTTTATATAATTATCAGTAGTTAGACATGATTATTTCTTATTTGTGTTAATGTTTATAAGGTTATTATAAGGTTTAATGTTACTCACTGGTAATCATACGTTTTTATAATATTGATGCAATGTGTAATATAGTAATGGAACGTGCAAAATGTACTTCCATTGTAATCTGATGATAGTAATTAAGCGTAACACATTCTAATAATTTATTTAACACGGTAGTTATTAAGTGTAACACTTTGTAATCTGATGTAAAAATAGAAAATAACTGTAAAGTGATGTGAATTTGTAATGTTAAAACTTTTTTGGGCGCATATTTTAGTATAATGCTTAATTCGGCCCCTGTATATGATGTGATGTCTTTGTATTTTTTTTACTCAAATGTAGTAAGTTAATTTATTTTTAATGTAACTAACAGTAATTAAATGTAATTTAGCGTAGTTTAACACATGCCCTGTTGTAAGTTTATATAATTCGGACGTGATTATTTCTTGTTTTGTGTTAATGTTTATATAAGGTTATAATAAGGTTAAATGTTACTCACTATAAATCATACGTTTATTATAATGTTAATGCATATATATTATTATGTCGGCATTTAACACACTAGAGTGTGTCGCTCCTAGTTCTTCATAGTAGTTAAATGTAAGTATAGTAAAAGATAATATGATTGTAAACTGACGTAATTGTTTAATTTGCAGCTTACCTCTGACATTTATGAGAACTCTAATATTCGTTCCGCGATTCATAAGTTGGTATGGAATATTTACATCACACCTGCTACATTTGAGGAGCGTTGATATAATCTAATCAACTCTTTTAATTTAACCGCGAATGTGTGGTTGAACGACATGTTTGCTATTAGACATATGTGGGTGCTAGTGTATTTTAGAGAAATCCCAATGTGTTGTCTCATGAAAACCACCTCCAAATGCGAGAGCTCTAATGCCTCTTTCAAGTTTACTTCCAGTCCTGCGAACACGCTTGTTCAATTTTTCATGGCCTTCGACACTGCTATAGATAATTAGTCATGCAAGTCCAACAACGCACTGGTTTACCGATCGAACAACACGTTGCACTTTTCTACATGCAAACCCTATTCAAAGAGGTTTAAAAAGATATACAAGGGTTTTATGTCATGTTTTATAACTAATGTTGAAGTTCAAGATCATACCAAGGTCTTCACAATCTCTCACATAGATAAGAGGACTGATTTTGTTAACGAGTTCTACGTAAGAAAATGAAATCACAATTGTTACATCACTGTAGGTTGTTCACTATATCGTATTTTTTAATTTTTGCGAAACTAATGTCTTTTCTTTTTCAGGTTTCTCATCACTTGGTTACCAAGTCTTATGAGTGTTCGTGTATGGAATTTACCCTTATTGGCTACTTCTGCAGGCAAGTTTTTGATGTCTT
This sequence comes from Flaveria sonorensis, assembly GCA_025506505.1. NCBI lineage: Eukaryota > Viridiplantae > Streptophyta > Magnoliopsida > Asterales > Asteraceae > Flaveria > Flaveria sonorensis. The sequence continues at coordinate 32,321,374 of CM046430.1, read as the reverse complement.
TCGTTTAAACAAAGTCACTAAAATCCCAGATGCTTATATCTCTCACCGTTGGTTTCGAGATACTCTCCCCACTTAGGTTTTCAGTATACAAAACAGGCTCACCGCAGACACTAGCGAATAAGTTGTATTAAGGAATGATGTTTTAGAATGTGTGAATGATTGTGTTGATCAACTAAGGAACAACATTAATGGCTTATCAGGTTTAGCTAGAAAGTTAAAGGAAATCAAGGAAGAGATTCTGACCCATAAAACAACAAAAACCATATCTAAAAGAAGGACCGAAGTTATTAAGACATTGGTTGGTGTTGAAGATGTAGCCGTTGTTAATTTAATGCCCCCTCAAGGGATTTGCAACAAGGGTTGCGGGGCCAATCGGTGTTTAATTGGACCTGGGGAGAAGACTGTTGAGAAGAGCATGAAGAAGGCAAGATTGTGCAACATATGTAAGAAGTATACGCACCATGATTCTAGAAATTGTACTAAGAAGGCTAAGGCCGGTCCCGCCTACCCACCCCAATAGTTTGGACAGGTTCCTTTTTTTTTTGGTTACCACTTTTTAGTAGGTAACGTATAGCATACTTTTGGGTCATATTTTGTTGGTTTCTCGTCAGATGATTTATTGTTACCACTTACTAGTGGGTAACATTAGAGCAATGATTTTTATGTTGTATCATTTTGTTTCTTATCCATATGTTTTTTGGTTACCATTTTTCCAATGTGTAATGTGTATACATATGGTGTATGAAAAAACTATGATTTGCTAAAAATGTAAGATGAATATTTCATTTTTGTGGTTTTTTTGGTTTGTTTTTCGTACTTTAATGCATCTTACTTTTAACTAAAAGGTTTGTTTTTTTACGTAACTTTAAATATATGTACCATAAGTACATGACTACACGTGACATTATTACCTATATTTTTTTAGTTGCAGAACTATAGATAGGGAACTTGGACGGGAAATGAGCTTATTATTTTTCTTAATTTAAGGTTAAATATATTGCATTACTATCCTGTTATCTATCTATTTTTACTTGATGTAGTTGCAAATTACACTGTAGCGAGTAACAGTTTACATTTACTTACACTGCTAGTAAGTGACATTAGTCTGGAGACCGAATTCCCCAACTAATTTTAAATTATAACCCTCAAATTGTAATAAAAAATGCGACAACAAATTTGCATATCTCCAAACCTCTTTTTTATTTTTAAAATTACACTACAGTAACTTATTTTTAATCTATAACCCCCTAAGTCCTAATATGCTTTAACATGTAATTCATTTATTATTTTTCATCGTGTTACGTTAACATGAATCTACTACTTTTTGTAACATGTTACAATATGCTTTATCATCTATGTTACACTTAAGATGAAAATCTTACCGAAAAGGTCAATGTAAATTGTCAATCATGATCAACTAATACTACCATTTCTTAATAAATTACTACAACATACTAGTCAAGGTTACAATACTATATTTACTTTTATATGAGATGGAGTTTACTCTTTCACGAATACTCCTTACATCAATACACTTCACACTTTTAGGTAATTACATTAGGTTACAACGAGGACATGGTACACTATGAGACCATTTTAGGTTATTTAAATACCCATTATATTAAAAAAACCCAAAATATATTAAGAAATGTTTTAAAATTTTTATACTTTTTTGAAAGCTAAAGTTTCAATGGGAATTACACTATAGTAAGTAACACTATTACATTTAGTTACGCTAGTATGTACAGTAATAAAAACTATACATCTAGCTACATTAGTCTGAAACCTATAGTATTAAGAAGTTTGTCTATTTACTATAGTCTAGCTAACTTTGTAAACTACCGCATTTAAATATGCTTTATCATCTAATCCATCTTTTTTGTTTATCACGTTACATTAAAATGAATCATACTTATATGATTTATTCATAATCATATGTATTAAAATATGAATCATTTGGATGTGTACACTAATACCCTTCTTAGGTAATTTAAATATCATTAATATTAGACATCCCAAAATATAGTTACTAGATTACAGACATTGTTTAATAGTCTGAACGACTCATACGTAATACGTATTACACTACAGTAACAAATACATAACACTAACTTACAAGCCAAATGACTAACATTTATCTGAAACACAAAATCCTTCGGTAACCTCCATGATCACATCTTTTTGAAATGACACTTAAGATTTAATACCGTAAGCCTCATCCAACACTTTTTTCTTGTGAATGTTTTGCAGGACCAGGTAAGGGTGTCTAACATAATCAGTTTCACAATGAGGAGAGACTTGGAACACTTAACTGTTCAAATAGAGAACCGGGTTTGATTATAAGGACACTATGAACACAAGTAAGTAATGAGATAGAACAAGCAACAATAACATAGAAATATGGTTTTCAAGAAGTGTTGTATATTGATCTCAAGTTCTATTACAAGTGTTACAAAGCATATTTAAATTACAAGAACCTGAGACTCTTTATACTACATCCTATAACCGTTAATACTTAGAAGGACAGTTGAAATTGACTAATCTAGACAACAAGATCAATCTAAAGTCAAAAGGCAGATTGCCTTTTGACTAGTGACTATGACATGCCATAGTTAACATCCTTTTCTATTAAAAAAAGGTCTACAGGTACAAAAGTAGGAAGTTACAGACAAAGACCTTAATCTACAGTTTACAAAAGCATGGATTTTCACCAACTCATTCAAGTTGGCGAGTCATCAGAGTTGCAGCAGAAAGTGTGTCACCTTATGTAAAGTGGATCAGAGAAAGCATGTCTTTCTCTATCTTCGAAAGAAATCAGTCTTCACAGCAAAATGGCTTCGAAAGACTTTGTCTCTAAAGCTTCAGAAGACTTCATCTTTGGCTTCAAAAGATTTGGACTTTGGCTTCAGAAGATTTTACACTTAGAGTATTTCTGATGTAGTGTGTAAAACTTCCAAAGCACTTCTACCTTTGTATATCCAGTGCATGCATGCAGGAAGACCTTTGGTTGTTTTGACTTCTTTGGTTGCATCAGCCTTGTAATCTTCTGATATTACCTTACAAACTCCCCCTAGGCTGATGCTACCAAAACATAGAAGTATTTCAGATGTTGATAGTCCTCATTAAGATCAAAACCAAGCATCTCTTCATCATCTGGTCAGGATCCTTTAGACTTTCATAGTATCTTCTCATGTCATAGAGATCATTTAGAGGAAGATCAAGCATGTCTTGCCAGAAGTAGACATCTTGACCTCCTTGATCTCTGATGACATACCATCTGTCCGGATTAGCAACAAAACTCCAGGACAAGATGGGTCTTCCTATGGAAAGAGGCTCTACTTGAATAGGAGTTGGTTCAGCAGCCTCTTCATGCACTTCCTCAGGATGCCCTGACTCATCCTGAGGTGTGGAGGTGGATGCCTTGGTTTTCTTCTTCTTTGGAACACTTTTTCTGGCCATCCTTTTCCTCCTCTTTGAAGTTTTCAACTGAGATGACTGGTCTTAAGCACCAGATTGTTCTGTTGTGTCCCTCTCAATTGGGATCTCTTCTCTCACAGGTTCAGATGGAGGAGAGGAGAACCCTGCTACAGATCAGAAGATGAAGTTGGCTGAGATGCAGCTCTAGGATCAGGTTGTGTAGTCTCAGGGGGTTCAACCTTCACCTCAACTTCAGGTTGAGTTGTACTAGGTGGAGAATGCAAATCTACAAGCTCTCCCTTTTTAATCTTCTGCTTGATCACTCTTATATGCTCATCCATGGTGGATAGAGACATACGACCAAGCCTCCTTTCGGATAATCTGTACAGCTTCAAGAAGCTCATCATCCTTTGTCTATCTTCAGACTTCTTTTTGCTTTTGTAGATGATGGCCCTTCATCTTGCAGCTTCTTCCCTTAACTTTCTCTTAGCAGCTTTTCTTTCTTTTGTGGCTTGTTCCTCCAGCTGCTTGTGATTTTCAAACTCTATGTACTCAAAGGATAAGGGAAGAAGTGCAGCTGCCTGATAGAGTCATGTGGCACTCAGGTAGTTGATCATATTCATTCTTTTAGCTTCCTTATCTACCTGAGATTGTGCATGTGCCACAGTCTCTGTCTTAGGACTTTCTTGAACTGGGGAGAGGACAAGAGCATGTTTGTAGAGCCTTTTTAGTCTCCTTTCTTCCTTAATCTTAAGGAGCAATGCTGCATCCTATGCCTCCTCCTCTCCTTTGATAGCTCAGTGTCCGCCAGCTCATTCAACTCTTCTAATGGGAGAGATATGAGTTCATCAACATTATAGTTCCTGGTCCCCAAGTAGTTTAGCCTAGCTGCCCTCAACTTATCGTCTTGAGTGTTTGGCCTGGGGGCAGCTCTGATAGCAGCTTGCATGAAGCCTGAAGACCCTCCTAAACTCTCTCCCCTTAGCTTCCTCTTCCTCTCTCTCTTGTCCTCCTCTGACTCCTCAGAGGTCATTTTCGTCTTCCTTTTGTCACGCACAGGCCTTGGTGACTTAGGGTGGAGAGAGCTTTGGCCTTTATTGCTTGGTTCAGCAGTCAAGCTCTGGCCAGAGAGAGGTTGTGGAGCACCATCACTAGTTGGTGCTTCACTAAGGGTACTGGGTGTAGAAGGAGATCCTATCTCAAGGTTCACAGGCTCAACCTCTGAGCCTTCAGTTAAGGTTTTCCCTTTGAAGCTAATCTCAGGGTCCACCTCAACATCCAGTTGACCAAAGATCTCACCTGCTATCCTCTATCTATATACTCTTAATCTCATCTTGAACTCTTCTAGCACCCTTTCTTGTGTCCAGTCTGCTAGTCCTCCAGCTTGTCTGTTTTGGCTTGGCTTGACAAGTGGAAAATCAACCAGATTTATGCACTCATAGAAACTCAGGTTTGAAAAGTTGAAAGTTTCTTATTGACCCTGAGTTCTAGAGATGATGAGAACTCTTCTTTCTGTGTCATATCTCCATCCTATGATTGGGTTCTCAGAAAGGGGAGATGGGGTAGACATGGCTCTAGGTATACCCTCCTCAAATAGATTTTGAATGAGAGAGTCTATATCCATGTAGACTTGAGGAGGTTACTGAGTATGGACTATTGTAAAAGAGGGTGGTGAATCCTCTACGTCCATACTCTAAGAGGAACTCCCAGGTTCTGTGACTGTTTGGACTTTCTCCCTCTTTTTGGTAGCATCACCTTCTTGCATAAGTGAGCTGGGGGTTGAGTCTGTCACATTCACAGGTTCTTGTGGACCTGGTTGAGTTCGTCTTGGTGGTGTCTCAGTTACTGGCCCTTAAGATCGGTGATCTCAAGTTGCTGGTCATTGACCCTTCTTTCTAAGACAGTCACCTGACATTCCAGGTGACTTATCTTTGAGACTAAATAGGTGCATATTTGATTTAGTTTTTGCACCTTTAATTTCAGACTCCCCTCATCTTCATCAGAAGAATCACAGGGGGATGAGAGAAATGGACCAAGATCCTCCTCCTCATCACCAGCATATTGTTCTTGGCTGCTGGATTTCCCCTGCCTTATGACAGCTTCAAGGGAAGTGTCAAAAAGCCTGGTTGCCATAGTTGAGATCTTAAAGATGTAATCACTTGCTGAAGTGAGAGCCTCTTCCATATGGATCTCCTAAACAGGTCAGGTAGATCCACCTCAGTGATAGGTGAATGATGTGGGATAGACCTGGGTGAGACAGGAGTACTCATCTCCCCTTGAGTAGGTGTGGAGAAGAGAGACTCATGGTACTCATTGAATGCCATGTCTTCATCATCATATAAGTCAAGGCTGGGAATTGGTTGGTTTAGATCCAGTGGCTGGGGATGGTAACTTTCCTCTAAAGGTTGTTCACTAGAGTGTGGAGACTCTGAGTGAAGGCTTAAGGTTGCTTAGGGTGTGAGCTCATCAGGTTGAGCATGAGGAACCTCAGCACTAATCATATAAGAGGTGGGAGTGGTTTGCTCCTCAGGGGAAGTAGGAGCTTGAGTGTCCACTTCCTCCTGTAAGGTTGGTGATATGGGGGCCTGCACTAGCTGAATAGCATGTGCAGGGGTTCGTTTGGTTTTTCTCTGGTAGGTGATGGTTATTCTGGGCTGTGTGTGTGGTTGAAAGATAGAAGGTCTGGGTTCAACACTAGCTGGTGCTGCTAGGTTGCCACCTTGAGCAATGAGTTCAAACATTTTTCCCCAGAGAAGCCATCAGTTGGCTTCCTCATTATTTTGAAGATGTCGGGCTTCATTTGTCCCAATTTAAGAATGTTACCTATTCCCCTCAACTGTATGCCTAGTTTACAGTTGAGAATGTGCTGGACATATCTAGGGAACATGTAATACTCTAGGGAGTCCAAGTTAGCAGGCAAATTGGTATATACAAATTAAGAATACCTGAACTTGACCCCCTGAACCATTCCATGGACTATGAAGGAGAGATCTTCTGGAATCTGATCCCATCCTCCATGCTTGTTTGACAAGCTGTGTATGACAACATGAAGGAGGTACTTCCATTAGGATGAGACTTTCCCCTTCCTGAAGGTTTTGACTGAGAAGTCACCCTCATAGCCCATCTGTGCAAAGGAGTGGTTGACTGTAGCTTTGGGGAAGGACAAGTCACCTTCTACATCATCCAGCTGAAGATGTGTGTTTATGTTGGTTGGAGTGATGAAGATTATCCTCCCCTGCACTGTGGCAGATAGTGCCTTCTCCCTGTCCATGGTGACCTCTTCCCAGGTCCGCTAGAACTCCAACAAATGATCCTCATAGAGAGGAGGATCAATAGTGAGGGAGGTGAAGTAGTTGGTCAAAGAACGGTAACGACAAACCTCTGAGAAACCTGGATCTCTCTCAAAGTCTAATAGAGCAACTTGATTATGTTGCCTATGAAGATGCATGGAAAAATTAGGTTGGTTTCTACGGTTAAGGTTGGCCATTTGAAGTAGCTTTGTGATGAAGGAAGATAACAACGAAGGCGGTTTATGGGTGAAATTAGGTTAGAGAACAATGTAGATGAAGAGGAGAGTGAGAAGAGGGGGAACCGTTTGAGAATATATATGAAATGGATTTGAAACAAAGTTATTGCAAAAGGATAAACTTTGAAATCCGGATGTCGGTCCCACCTCTGAAAAAATGCCCAAAAAGGTAGTTATTTTGGAAGTTGAAAATATTTCGAAGGTAATTTAACGTCAGAAGTTTTTAAGAAAACAATTCCGAAGGCAATTTGGCTTCGGAATATATTTTTAAGAGTTGTGAAAATTTGGCTTCGGAAGAAAAATACTTAGAGAATTTTTCTTCCGACACATATTTGGTTTCGGAAGATATTAAGACTTGGGAGTTTTATTCTAAAGAGAATAAATCTTCCAAGACTTAATTGCTTTTGGAAGATATTTGTCCTTCAAATACATGCAAGTACTTAGAAGCATATTTAAGCTTCGGAAGATATTCTCAGAATTTCTTCCAAAGGTAAATTTCTTATAAGTAGTTATTTGGTTTGAAGACATAAATATCTTCTGAAGTCAATTTGAAATCTTCCGAAGGAAAATATGTTTTGAAAAATTTTCAAAAATTTAAGGAATATCAATAAAAAATTTTCTCCCAAAATAAACTGGGCTTATGAAGGTGATAAAATAGACAACTTATGAAACATGGGTTTTAGAACTAAAGCTGATTTAAGTTTTTAAGAAAATCTACTCAAAGTTAATCATCTTAATGGCTGATACAAGATATTTGAATCTCTGTTCATCAAAAGCTTTAGTGAACAGATCAGCATATTGTTCATTTGTGTTAACTTTGACTAGTTTGATTAACCCCTTCTCAAAATTATCTCTAATCAAATAATACCTGATGTTGATGTGTTTGGTCCTTAAGTGCTGCATAGGATTCTCTGTAATGGAGATAGCATTGTTGTTGTCTATATGGATGGGAGTCTCTTTGAAGTTGAATCCAAAGTCCAACATCTGATTCTGAATCCAAAGCACTTAAGCACAGCAACTTGCAGCAGCAATGTATTCAGCCTCAGCAGTTGATGCAGAGACACAGGATTATTTCTTGCATTGCCATGAGACAATCCTTCCACCAAGGAATTGACATCCCCCAGATGTAGACTTTGCAGTCATGTTGCAACCACCATAGTCACTATCTGTATAAACATACAAATTGAAGTTAGAACTCTTTGGATACCAAAGGTCAAGCTTGGGAGCACCTTTGAGATATCCAAGAATCCTCTTGACAGCAACCAGGTGTGACATCTTAGGGTTGGCTTGATATCTTGCACAGATGCATGTGGCAAACATGATATCAGGCCTGCTGGCTGTTAGGTACATAAGAGACCCAATCATAGCCCTGTAAAGATGTTCATCCACACACTCCCCCTCAAGATCAGGTCCTAGGGAGTGGTTTCTAGCTATGGGTGTCTTAGCAACCTTACATTCAGTCATGTTAAATCTTGTATGTATGTCTTGTACATACTTTGACTGACTTATGAAGATGCCATTGTCAACTTGCTTCACTTGAATTCCCAGAAAGAAATTTAGTTCCCCCATGGCAGTCAATTCAAATCTGTTCTTCATCAGCCTCTCGAAGTCTTTGTAGAGCTTTAGATTAGTTGACCTGAAGATAATGTCATCCACATATACTTGAACCAGCATTAAGTCATTCCCTGTCCCTTTGATGAAGAGAGTTCCATCTATAGTACCCCTCTTGTAACCATTTTAATAGAGATACTGAGATAATGTTTCATACCACTTCCTTGGATCTTGGTGCAGCCCATAAAGTGCTTTATCAAGCTTGCAGACATAATCAGGATGATCTGGGTTTGCAAAGCCACGTGGTTGTTTGACATACACCTCTTTATCAATCACCCCATACAGAAAAGCACACTTGACATCAAGTTGGTAGACCTTGAAATCCTTGGATGTAGCAAAAGCCAGGAATATTCTTACAGCTTCAAGTCTTGCCACAGGAGCAAAAACATCTATGTAATCAATTCCCTATTCTTGTGTGTACCCTTGAACAACTAGTCTTGCCTTGTGTTGATGACAAGTCCTCTATCATCCTTCATGTTCCTAAAAACCCACTTAGTTCCTATGATAGTCTTCCCATGAGTAAGAGGACATAGGTTCCAAACCTTTTTTCTTTTGAATTGAAGCAGCTCCTCTTGCATTGTTTCAACCTAGCTTCCATCTTTCAAAGTCTCATCAACTTTCTTTGTCTCTACTTGGGACAAGAAGCAAGAATATAGAAAAACATTTTTGTCATGGGTTTGTCCTCTTGTTCTCACCCCTGTATCAACATTTCCAATGATGTTTGTGGTGGGGTGTGACTTGTGGAACCTGAGTTGAGGGATCACAGCAAGTTGATTTGAAAGATCTAAATTAGAAAAATTTAGATCTGGCAATGGAGTGTCACCCACCACATCAGCACACTTATCAAGTGAGACTTGATCCAATGAGTGTGTGACATCATTTATGTTGTCTTCTATGGAGTGGTTATCTGCATCAAGAAATTCTTGATCACTATCACCATCTCTATTTCCTCCTACATTTGAAGCTCCTTCACCTGAGTTTTGAGCCTCTGAGCTGGAATTTGAAGGCATCTCAGATGTATCAGCTGAATTTGTCATGTTTGTGTTGATAAAATCTTCATTTGCAGGGTTAGTCACCAAAGGAGCTGAAGTAGTAATCTTGCTTGCTCTTCTCAGCTCAAATCTTGTGTCAGGATCTCCTGTTGATATGTTATCTATAGATCCTGAAACATTCTCACAAGACTTGTTAAAAGAGTTGGAAACTAAGTCAAGATCAAATAGCCAATCAGGACCAGAACCTTTCACACTTGTGCTCATTGAAGGTCACATTGGCTGACTCCTCAACTACTCTAGTTCTAAGATTGTATACTCTATAAGCCTTAGCCTGCGAAGAATATCCAATAAAGTGTCCATCATCTAACTTCTCATCAAATTTGGCTACTTGATATTTGGTATTCAAGATGGTGCAAGGACATCCAAATGACTTAAGGAAACCAATAAATGGTCTTCTTTTTTGCCATAGCTCATAAGGAGTCTTACCATAAGTCTTAACCACTAAAACTCTGTTCTGCATATAGCAGGCTATGTTAACTGCCTCTGCCCAAAAGGTTATAGGAAGTTTAGAGTCAGACAACATAGTTCTTGCAACTTCAATAAGTGTCCTGTTTCTCCTCTCAGCAACACCATTTTGCTAAGGAGTCCTGAGAGCACTATATTGTCTTGTAATACCCTTTTCATCACAAAATGTATCAAGGATTTGGTTCTTAAATTATGTTCCATGATCACGTCTTATGGTCTTGACCTTGTGATCAGATTGATTCTCAATTTTCAGAATGAAGTTCTTCAAGATCTCAGGAGTCTCATCCTTAGTTCTAAGAAAAAAGACCCAAGTGAATCTTGTGAAATCATCTGTGATCATTAAACAATATGAGGTCCTTCCTAAACTCATTACACTAGTGGGGCCAAAGAGATCCATGTGTAATAAGTGTAGGGGAGTAGTGAGAGAGTTCATTTTCTTTGGCTTGTGAGACATTTTGTGTTGCTTCCCTTTCAGGCATGCAACACAATGATCATCACTTGTAAACTCTTTCTTTGGCATTCCAGTTACCAAATCATTCTTAATTAATTTATTCATGTTCTTAAAGTTACATGCCATATTCTTTTATGTCATAGGAAAGACTCACCACTATTTGCTTTAGATAGAAAGCAAGAAACCTCTCCTGAGGGAGATGTTTTCTACAAGACCATCTTGTACATGTTCCTTTTCCTGGGGGCTCTGAGCAGGATATGCTCTTAAGGAATAACCACAAAACAATAGTTCACCCTCAATCTCAATCTCCTGCTAGTTCTGGTCATCACTCACAACCTCAATCTCCTGCATACTTTGTCCCTCAGGGTTCAATGCCATATCCTTATCCCTGCTATTATATGCCACAGCCAAATCCAGTTCATGTCCCTATAGCACAACAACCTCAAGCCCTACCTGAGCCTCAACCATCTCCATCACAATCTCAACCTCATCACAGCTTCTTCACACCAGGAGTTGTTGACTGGAGCAGCTTACCAGATGATCTTTCTGGTTTCAATGAGCAACTATCTGCTGGTGCTGGTCAACATGGTGGTGAACATCCTTTTGGGAATCTTGCTCTCATGGCCCTGGAGTCTACTGAGGGTTCCTGCTCAGATGCTTCATCTTCACAGGTAACCCAGATATCTTCTGAGGCTAAAGCCAAGTTATGTTCTGAATCATGCATAGCTGCCTTTGTCTCTATTAGAGAGGCAAATGTAGCTTTAATCAGTCAAAATCTTGAGCTTGAGAAAACTATTTCCAAAAGAAAAGATGAGTATGTGTCTGCACTTAATGACAAAGATGATGAGATTTACAAGCTTAAATGCCAACTTAATGATGAAAAGGCTAAGGTAGAGGTTATACTCAAGAACCACAGAAGTCTCAAAGAGACACTTGCAGCTACCCAAGTTGAGTGTGACCGATGGGTAACATCCTGCAAGGGATTTGAAATGCTTCTCAGCAAGCAAACAGCTTCAAATGTGAAGTTTGGAATAGGTTACAATCATACTGCACCACCTACTGATTTTACTTCAAAATCAATAGTAAAATCTGAAGGTGAAAGTAATTTCCAAACCACATCATCATGTGATTCATCCTCAAATGATAATACAAAATTAGAGGATGAAGTCAGTGTTAAGATCTCAGCAAATCAATTGCCTGATGGTTTAAATGCTGATAAACATATGAAGCTGAGAAATTCAGATGTTGTTCCTCAAAGTACTCCAAGTACTGAAGGGCAAGTCACAACATCTGAAAAGCATTTCAAATCTGATGAAATAAAAGGATTAACAACTGCTGAGGAATCTATCATACGGTCTTTCAGGACGGATAGAGAACAGCTGAAGAACAAGTCTTCAGTTGTTACCGATCCTTCAGTACTTAACACAAGTACTGAAAGGAGGAAAGTACTGAAGATCACACCTTCAGTAGTTTCCACTTCAGCAGTTGATCAATCCAAGATGAAGAATAAGCCATGTGAAATATGTGGTAAATTCAATCATCTATCTGATGAATGCTGGTACAAAAAGGGTTCCAAACTCAACAGAGATAAGCTCATTAAAGAAGAGATAAATAAAATGAAAAATGAGTTTGAAACCAAGTTTGTACCACAGTCATCTCAAACTGATAAACCCAAGGCCTCACCAAAATCCAAAAAGAAGGATGGGGTTTATCAGAAAACAGCTGATAGTGTTCCTCATGATAAACATCAGACGAAGTCTGTGAATTTCAAGAAGGAGGAAATGGTGGGTCACAGGAACTCATCAAAAACAAGTACTGATGTGTCAAATGAGCTGAAGGCTTTAGCAACAAATCAGACACAACTTGTTATGATGGTTCAGCATTTGTTGGGGAGAGTTAACCAACTAGATGCACCTGTGATCAAACCACTGAAAAGGAAATCCAAGCCCAAATCTAAGAATTCCATTTCAGCACCATCTCCACCTTCATCAGCTGTTACTCATGAGAAACAAGTTATGGTTAAATCTGTTGATGAAAACATACCCAAAACCAAAAAGGTTTGGGTCTCTAAAGCTAACTAGTTTCTTATGATCTTCAGCATGCCATAGAAGCATCTGGTATGTAGACAGTGGAGGATCTATGCATATGACTGGGAGCAGTTCTCTTCTTAATGACTACTCTCAAGGAAAGAAGGGATTTGTCTCATTTGGAAATGATGCTAAGGGTTACATCATCGGGAAAGGATTTGTGTCAAATGGAGAAATCAGATTTGATGATGTTAACCATGTGGAGAATCTCAAGTATAATCTACTGAGTGTTAGTCAGATGTGTGATAAAGGGCATGTTGCACTTTTCACAAGCCAGAACTGCCGGATTCTATCTTCCAAAGTTCTGAGGCTGATTGACAAGGTATTGGATGAATATACTCTCCTGAAGGCCAACAGGATAGGAAGAGTATATGCCTTGGATTTGTCAAAGAAGATTGATTTAAAAGGTCATCCTTGCCTGTTCTCCAAGGCCTCTCCTCAGGAATCTAAACTGTGGCATAGAAGGCTGGGTCATGTTAATCTCAAAAACATGAATCAGCTGATCCACAAAAGTTTAGTAAGAGGTCTACCAATAAAGGAGTTCCTCTGTGATGAAACCTGCACTGCTTGTTTAAAAGGAAAATAACACAAAGTCTCATTTCCTCCTATAGAAGAACCAAAGTCCACTGCCTGCTTGCAATTACTGCACATGGATCTCTTTGGTCCTGTGAGAGTAATGAGCATGGCAAAGAAGAAATACTGTCTGGTAATTGTGGATGATTACTCCAGATTTGTATGGACCTTCTTCTTGCATTCAAAGGATGAGGCTGCTCAGACAATTATTAACTTTGTGTTGTATGTTGAGAAGCAGTATTCCCTATCAGTCAAGTGTATAAGAAGTGATAATGGAACTGAATTTAGAAACCATACACTTGATGATTTCTACCTTTCAAAAGGAATCAAGAGGCAGTATAGCATCCCAAGGACTCCAGAACAAAATGGAGTAGTGGAGAGAAAGAACAGGACCCTAATTGAAGCTGCAAGGTCCATGTTGGCTGACTCTGGTTTGCCACTGACCTTTTGGGCTGAAGCTGTCAACACAGCATGCTATGTGCAAAATAGAGCTTTAGTGAATCAGAGGTTGATGAAGACTCCTTATGAAGTTCTACATCATTTGGCTCCTCTAATTTCATTCTTCAGAGCATTTGGGTGTCCTTGTTACATTCTCAACACAAAGGATCAACTCCAAAAGTTTGATTCTAAGGTGGATGCAAGGTATTTTGTTGGGTACTCATCCACTTTCAAGGCTTACAGAGTGTTCAACTGTAAGACAAAGATGGTTGAAGAAACCTTGCATGTGAAGTTCAATGAATCTCCTAAGGACAAAATCCCACAAAACCCTGTGGAGTTGTTTGATCTGGACATACTGCAATATGTTCCTTATCAGCCTCCAGCTGTTGCAGATCATGTGAATTCATCACCTTCTGCAGCTAGTCATCCATCTGGTGGTACTGATGTTCATGATGATCCCAGTACTCACCTATTCAAGTTTAGTGATCAACTGCCTGAGTCTACTCAACTTGATGTTCCTGTAGCTTCAGTAGCACCATCCACAACAAATGCTGATGAGATTTCTGAATCCTCTACTTCATTTGATATGCCATCTAACACTTGGTTTCAAGAATCTGGATCAACATCTGTTGCTGCTGAGCGTGCTACAAACACTTGCACAGATCTCATAGTGCATCAAGAGCTGAAGAATCACCCAACGTCTCAAATCATTGGTGATATCAATGCTGGTGTCTCAACTAGAAGTCAATTGTCCAACTTCTGCTTCTATGCTCTTTTCATCAGTCAGCAAGAGCCAAAGAACTATCATATTGCATTAAGAGACAATGGATGGGTTGATGCCATGCAGCTTGAGCTTCTTCAGTTCAAAAAGCAGCAAGTGTGGGAACTGGTTCCTCTACCCCCAGGTAAGTGTGCAATAGGCACTAAATGGGTGTTTAGGAATAAAACAGATGAAAATGGGCAAATTGTCAAGAACAAGGCCAGACTGGTTGTCCAGGGGTTTTCACAAGAAGAAGGTATTGATTATGATGAAACCTTTGCCCCTGTAGCCAGACTGGAGGCAATTAGATTGTTCTTAGCCTATGCTGCATTCCACAATCTTAAAGTTTTTCAAATGGATGTCAAAAGTGCGTTTTTATATGGTAAAATAAAAGAAGAGGTTTATGTGTGTCAACCACCAGGTTTTGAGGATAATAAACATCCTGATTGGGTGTATAAACTTGATAAGGCTCTTTATGGGTTGAAACAAGCTCCTAGAGCCTGGTATGAAACACTGTCAAATTTTCTTCTTCAGAATAATTTCTCTAGAGGCTCCATAGATAAAACTTTGTTCATTAAGAAAGTGGGTCAACATAAGCTCCTTGTTCAAATTTATGTTGATGATATTATTTTTGCTTCCTCTGATCCACAGTTGTGTGATGCATTTACAAAGTTGATGCAACAAAAATTCGAAATGAGTGCCATGGGAGAATTACAGTTCTTTCTAGGTCTGCAAATCAAACAAAAGGCTGATGGAACTTTCATTCATCAGTCAAAATACACAAAAAGTCTTTTGGCAAAGTTTGATTTACAACACTGTAAGCCCTGTTCTACTCCCATGTGCAGCACCACACAACTGGATGCAGATCAGAAAGGTAAAGCTGTTGATGAAACACTTTACAGATGTATGATTGGGTCCTTGATGTACTTAACAGCTTCTAGACCAGATATTATGTTTGCAACTTGTGTTTGTGCTAGATTTCAGGCTGCTCCTAAAGAGTCCCATTTGATTGCAGTCAAGAGGATCTTTAGATATCTGCAAGGTACTCAATCTCTAGGTCTTTGGTATTCCACTGGGCACTCTTGCAAATTAGTTGCTTTTTCTGATAGTGACTATGCAGGGTGTAAATTAACTAGAAAATCAACTTCTGGTGGATGTCAATTCCTAGGCAACTGTTTGGTTTCTTGGCAGAGTAAGAAACAAACATCTGTTGCTACATCCACTGCTGAAGCCGAGTACATTGCTGCTGCAAGTTGTACATCTCAGGTACTCTGGCTTCAGAATCAATTACTGGATTATGGCATTACAGAGACTAAGACTCCATTACTAATGGATAGTGCTTCAGCTCTTTGTATCATCAAGAATCCAGTCCAGCACTCGAGGACCAAACATATTGAGATCAGACACCATTTTATTAGGGATTGTTTTGAAAAAGGTCTGATTGATCCAAAGTTTGTTCCTAGTGCTGATGAGCTTGCAGACATATTTACTAAGCCTTTGGACAGTTCAACTTTCCAAAACCTAGTGTTAAGGCTTGGTATGCTGCAGCTAGAATAAGTGACAACTACTGATGATCTCAGTGAACAAGTACTGATGAGCATTCGTATACTACTGTCACAAATAAGTACTGCAGTTCTTTTATCCTCAGTAGTTTTCACAACTACTGAAGACTAAATTACTTAAAAGTACTGAAGTACTCATCTGTTGAACAGAACTAATGTGGTTACAACTACTGCCGTAGTTACAACTGCTGATGTCAGAATAACAGATAAGTACTGATGACCTATGAAACATCTGAAACTCAGACAAAGTCTGATGAAGTGTTGAGGTCAGAATGAAACAGCTGATGAGCTAAGAATTGACGACAACAGCTGATGAGAAAATTTTCTCTTCAGTTGTTTCTACAACAGCTGCATCACTTACAACTGAAGCCAAAACCATGTCTTCAGTAGTTTCACAACTACTGATGACTAACACCAAGTCTTCAGTTGTTACTTCTGAAAGTTAAAACTAGGTCTTCAGTTGTTTTCAAACAACTGATTACAACACCCACACTTTCAGTCGTTTTATATCAGCCTTTTTCTTACCCTATAAATACCTAAACCAACTTTCAGACGTTTCATTAGCCGTTTTCCGTCCTTTCACTCTCTCACCAATGGCGACCATGAAACTCAAACCCAGACACAACTGTGTTGCCTACCTCTCGAAATCAGCCTTCTGGAACAAATTTGATAACGCCATCGATCTTATGGTAGATTCCCAGTACCGAACCGCGTTTCTTCTGAATCCTACCATATACCCCGATTCCCTAAGCCAGTTCTGGACCAACGTCTCCGTGCTAACTAGTGAGAATGATAGCCAAATCACTCTCCAGTCGTTGGTCAACCAGAAACAGGTGGTCATCACTACGGACATCATTCGACAAACCCTCGATCTACATGATGCCACCTGTGTCACAGAATACCCGAAAGGCACAACCGTTATGTCTTTCATCAACAACGGTATGAAGGAGACTTAAGTGCTACCACCATTATGAAGAAGCACTTCCATGATGCTGAACGTCTTATATTCCACATGGTGAATGTCTGCCTTGCACCAAAAACCTCTTCATGGGATCAAATGTCTTCCCGATGGCAACAGGTATTATACTCTATCTTTGAACGCCAAACTTTAAATTTTTCTGAGATAGTGTTTATGGAACTAAAGGATCTGGCCTTGAAACCTGTGGCAAACAGATGGATATTATATCCCAGGTTTCTCATGGCCATAATTTTAACACAGCTAAAATCAGACGGCCTTGTTGGCCTTGGAGTCCCTGCTCCGGCTGTATTGCCTGAAGTATACTCCAGGCACAACTCTGACCCTACAATGAAAGGGGCTGCCCGGCTGCTCAAACCCAAGCAGCGGGAACCCACAGCCTCCACTTCCAGATCCAAAGTCCCCACCAAACCCAAAACCAAAAAGCCCAAAAAGGCTACTCAGGGAGATGAGTCCCCTGAGGATGCCCCTGTAACACCAATACAGGAAACACTTACTGGTTCTAACCCCCCAGTAGTGTCCAAGACTCCACCAACCGTAGCCGCTCAGGCATCCTCTCAACAGGATCCTGATGCAACCAAAATTGGGGATACCACAATGCTGGAACCTATCTCAATTGAGAAGGTTACCATTGAAGAGCACCAGTCACCCCGGGTGCAATCTGCTTCAACCCTATCTCCAAATGCAACCGCCCCTCAAAGCCCAACATTTATTGTTGCACAAGTGTTGAGTCAGCTGCATTCCTCTCCTCCTCCCCAGACACCAATTACAATGGGGAGAACCTCAACAGCTGAGGAAGAGGACCAAAATGCTGCTGATAACCCACAGCACAGGGGTTATAATGTTCAATCTCCCCGTGTAGAGGAGGAGGTTAGAACATCTGGTGAGGCTGCCACTTCTACTGATTCAGCAAATGAACAGGATGAAGTTG
Source organism: Flaveria sonorensis (assembly GCA_025506505.1). Taxonomy (NCBI): domain Eukaryota; kingdom Viridiplantae; phylum Streptophyta; class Magnoliopsida; order Asterales; family Asteraceae; genus Flaveria; species Flaveria sonorensis. Next base: position 32,303,525 of record CM046430.1, on the reverse strand, counting down.
GTAACATCTCTAAGACCTCACCAGAGGCAACTGCCATTGATGAGAGGATCTCCTCGACTCTAAAAACACTTGTTGATGATGCTGTGCAAAAGAAGCTTTCTGCCATTCAAACCCCTGAACCCAATGCACCCAAAAAGGGGGAGTCTAAGGTAGTGAAAGAAAGAAAGAGAAAGAGAGTGGAAGAGGATAAACAACAAGAAAAAGAACAGGAAAAATAGCTGATCACATACAAGAGAAAGAAAAGTGCTGAAACTCAAAAGCCTGATAAAGAGAAATCATTGGAAGATCTGATTAAAGAAGCTGATGAAGCTCACAGCAGATCAATGGACAAAATAATAGATCAACTCTTCAGACAGGGCTTTGATACAGCCACATTAGACACTGAGATCAGAAGGCTGGAGATTAATGAGATACAAGAAAGATGGGCCAGTTATAGTGTAATGGAAAGGGAGAGGTTGGAGATAATGATCCGGTTTATTGCAAAATACTTGGGAAGATCATTAATTGAGATTAAATCATGGACCAGAGACAGTATTCTGGCAATAACCACCAGAATCTGTGCTTCTGAAGAATTCAACAAGGGGTTGATTATAGAAGCCTTAGACGAAGCAGGTGCTGGGAAGAGAACTGATATGGCCAAGCTTTCCAAAGCCAAACTCACCATAAAAATGCTAGATCAGCCTTCCCAAACTCCCTCTCAAAAACAACCAACCCCACAACTCTCCAAATCAACTCAACCCTCAAAACCAACTCCCTTACCCCAAAAACCACCTCAAACCACATCCAGTGATGCACCCAGAAGGAGGAGAAGGGTGTTGAGGATGGTAGAAGAAGAAGAAGAAGATGATGAAGAAGATAGTCTGCCAATCTCTGCTGTTCTAAAATTACTTGAGCCCAGAAGTCAACAAATGATAACACCAGACTTTCAGAGGCAAATGGTGAAAGTTAAGATTGAAGAAGAAGAACAGCAGAAACAGCACGATGAGCAACTTTTGAAGATGATTGACAAAGAGTTTCCTCAGTCATCATCTATACAAGCCATGAAGAAACATGCTCAAAGGCTGTATGCTCTCAGGTATACCTTTCAATATCAAAAGGAGAGAGTAAGGATTTGGCCAGACCCCAGGGTTAGTTCTAGAATTCATAAGAAATCCATACCAAGTAGATACAATGGCCAAGTGAGAAAGACCATAGATGCTGCTATTATGTTGGCCATTGTAGTCTCACCCTGGGAAATACTTGAAGACTTCAAGAGAGCCTACAAGTCAAAGATGACCCCTCAAACTCTAATGGAGAACAAAATGGTCAAGAAGGGGTTGTTATACAAGAGGCTTGAAGAGATCAAGAAAAATGAACTCCAGTTGTTATTAGAAGGGACTCACCCAGATGAGTTTGCTTACAGAGAGATAACAACTGTTGAGTTGAAAAATGGAAAGACGATAAAGTACTTATCAGAGTACTATGGCCCAGAGTTCTTCTTCGAAGGAGAAGCAGAAGAACTCACTAAGGAGGAACAAGTTGTTCTCCTTGAGGCCTACGTCAGAGAGTCTTATAGACTCATCAATGGGAAGTAGGTTTCATGGTTGGGATAATGGCTCTGTGTCCAGTTCCCCAAGACAGAGTTCCCTTCCATCCTTTGACATTCACATCTACTGAAACCTGTTCCCTGGCCTGTGCTTATCCGATATCTCTAAAGCTGATCAAGAGAGTATTTCTGCCAAGAATAAGTGGGACCTCAATAAGCTTAAAGGTTTTGGCTGCATTGGTTCAGGGGGAGTTTGTTGGACCAAAAGAACCAATGAGCCTGATCAGAAAAACCTTTAAGTCCCACGGACATTACAACAACTGAAGTTGTCTGCAACAGCTGAAGACATCAGCTGATAACAAGGTCTGAAGACAAAGTCTGAAGTGAAAGAGCTGAAGATAAAGTCTGAAGTGAAAGAGCTGAAGACAAAGTCTGAAGTGAAAGAGCTGAAGACAAAGTCTGAAGACAAAAGCTGAAGACAAAGACTGAAGACCAAGTTTCAGATGATTGTCACAACAGCTGAAGAAGACCTCTTCAGTAGTTGTGATGGTTTCCTTTCAGTAGTTGTAGTTTCCTTTCAGTAGTTGTAGTTTCAGTAGTTTTATGTTTCTTCGTGTACTTGGAATAATCCGAGATGTTCTCAGTTGTTGTGAACATTCTCAGTAGTTTGCATACTTTCAGTAGTTTGTAATAATTCTGTTAGATGTCACTATCAAGTGACATCAGCAGACGTCACATTCCTATATATAAGGAATGCTGACCTAATTGTAATCGGTGCAGCTTAGGAAAACCTAGCAGCCGCCACACCGAAGCATGTGTGCATGAATGTTATTATCTCTTTGCAGAAAACCCTATATCTATATAACCGTGTACTGTTCCATTGAATATTTATTGTGTTCTTGCTATATTTGCTTAATTCTTGCTCTAATTCCGCTGTGATTCAACTCTAATTGATCAAACTTAGATCTCTGATCCTAACATACATGTTCCTTTTCCTGGGGGCTCTGAGCAGGATATGCTCTTAAGGAATAACCACCCCAGGCTTGAGAACAATGCACTCATGCTCAGTAAAGAGCATGTTGTGTCTCTGATCACAAAATTGGGATACAGTTAGTAGATTGTATCCAAGCTCCTTAACAAAATTTACCTTCTCAATAGTGAGCTTACCATTTGTGACCATACCCCTTCTAGTGATGTAACAACCCGCATCTCCTCCAAAAGAAATTGGTCCTCCATCAATTTTCTCAACATTATGAAGCAAAGAACCATTGCCAGTCATGTGCCTGGAATAGCCACTATCAATGATCCATACATTTTCCTTGTTATTTAGCTATTCATGCATAAAAAGAAGTGGTTAGTTACACTTGGAAACCCAAGCTTCATTGGTCTTGGGCTTTTCAAAGTGATCTGAAGACAATGTAACAGTAACAGATCCTATATTCAAGCTTTGAGGATCATTAGTTGTTGTTGATGAAGAACTCTCAATCACCAGGTCTTTCTTCATCTTCCACACCATCTTTGGAAGATTGGACTTGACCTTCAATACCTCGGAAGCTTCAATAACTTCTGAAGTTTTGGATGTTGGACCTTCGGAAGATCTTGCTTTCACAGCAGCATGCTTTAGTACTTCGGAAGCATTCCTTTCTTTCGAGACCAAAATTTCTTCCGAAGTCAAGTTCTCACTTGTCTTCTTCTTCACTTGGGAGCTTTCGAAGGAAACAGATTTTCCTTCCGAAGCTTGCTTTTCCTTCTTCTCCCCAGAAGCCTTTTCTTTGACCATGTGGATAGTGCTTTTGGGATTGTAAATGCAATCCTTAGCCAGATGAGAAGTACTACCACACATGATGCAGTCCATTTGCTTCCTTCTTTTAGTCTTCTTTTGAGAGCAAGACTGAGTTTGATCACTTTCCTTCTCCATCTTCATCTTCACAAATGATGCAACAAGCTTATTAGGGAGAGGCTTGCTCTTGGAGCTGGATGCTTCAGGCTGTGTAGCAGTCGTACACAGTTGGTAAGTCTTTTTCTTCTTACTAGAATGGTTTGGAACTAAACTAGAACTCCTGGTACAAGAGTTCATACTTGAGTCTTCAGCCTTTACCACTTCAAACCCTGCAGAGATGAACACTTGCTTCTGCTTGGAGTCAAAAGTGGCCTTGATCTCTTGAGCCTTTTTTGATCTTCTCTTAGCTCTTCTAATCAAGTTCTTTCTCTTTGACTTGGTCATTCCAGACTCTTTCCTCTCCTCAGGAGAATAGTGACCCTTTTTAGGTTGATCTTCTTCACTCTTCTCAGAGTCATCCTTCACTATCTCCTCTTCATCCTCTTCAATAATGGGGTCTATGAGGGGAAGCTCATCTTCATAAGTTCCACACCTTGGAAATCTTATAGATAATAGAGTGTGTGGAGGAGCTATCTCAGTAGATCCTAGTCCCTTCTTATTCTAATAACAAACTTTTGCATGTAGGGATGAGGATATTATGTTCTTGAAGGTCTCTTCTTCAAGAACACATTTTTCTGCCCTGGCTTTGCTGATCACAAGCTCAGCCTAGAATTTAGTTAACTTTGAGATAAGATCTTTGATTTGAGTCCTGTAGTTAGTGTGCTCATGCTTAAGAGTTAAAATGGTTTTCTCTAGATCTTCTATCTTAAGTTTATAATTATTTTCAGCTCTTTTAAAATCAGCTTTCAAGATATTTAAGGACTCAAGATCAGATCTCATTTCTAAGTTATAGGACCTGTATCTATTAACTTTAGCAATACATTCAGGTGTACAGATATGTTCCAATACCTTAGCTTCATCATGATCCGCCATTAATGCTTGGTTTGGAGATGCATCTTCCACCTGAAAGCTCCAGTCAAAGCCTCCTTCTTCAACAGCAACTACGGCTTGCTATCTTGGCTTCTTATTCTGGTGAGCTCCTTCAGTGTAGTTTGGCTTGGTTTGTGCTTGCCCACCATTTGACCTTGGTGCCTTACACTCTCTGGAAAAGTGTCCCATTTGGTTACAGTTGTAACACTTCACTTTGTTTTTATCAAGCCCAAACTTTCCACTGGCTGCATCGCTAGGAAACTTCCTTCCAATCCTCTTGTAGAATTTGTTGGCCCTGTGAGTGAGAAGAGCCATCTGCTGGACTATTTCCATATACTCAAGATCATCTGGATGGATGCAGTCCAGATCTTCAAGGGTGAAGAGAAAGTTGCCTGAACTTTCATCAGAAGACACAAAAGCTTATGAAGAACTTGTCTCCTGGAATGGGCTTCCAGAGATGTAGTCTTCCCTTGGTGTCTTCGAAAAGGTGATGAAATGACCCTTTTGTGATTTGTCAGGGTAGCAGATAAGATGGTACTGTGGTTCTCTGCAATCCCTTTCAACCACATGAAGGGCTGAACTCTGTTAGTTGTTGGAGTTACCAGATGGATTTTGCATGTTCATCTTCATCTGGTAGCCACTAAGGATAACATACAACTCTGTGAGAGTAAGGTTCTTGAGGTTCTTAGTCCTCTTGATGACCACATAATAGTGTGTCCATTGTCTGGGTAGAGAGGACATGAACTTCCTCACAACATCCCTGTTCTCAAGAGTTACTCTAACATCTGCCAGAGTATCCACAATCTTAACATACCTAAAGTATTGTTGAGTCATGGTTTCACCTGTCTTGAAGGTGAATTTCTCAAACTGCTGCTTCAAGAGGTCTTTCTTGTTTTCTTTTGCATCATCAGACCCCTCATATATCAGCTTCAGTGCATCCCAGAGTTGGTTGGCAGTCTTGTACTTCTTGAAGCCTCTATAGATAGAGTTTGGAAGAGGAGTTTGGAGGGTGACCATGGCTTTCTGATAAATATCAATTCTCTTCCAGTCTTCATCAGAATAGTCAGCCACTTCCTTTGGTATCATACCACCACCACCAGCAGCTGAACAGGTGGATGGTACATGAGGTCCATCGATAACAGACCCCCACATCCTGGAGTTTTGAGACTTGATAAAGCCTTCTATTCTTTGACACTAAGTATTGAAGTCTTCAAGAGTGATCAGTGGGGATTTTGTCATTGTACCGGTTTCCATATCAGCCTTTGTGATACTTGCCATTTGAGATGTTAAGTGAATCGTGAAACTTAGAGGATTAAAGATGGTGAGATCTTACAATCAAGAGCCTGAAATGCTCTGATACCAATTGTAGGACCGGGTAAGGGTGCCTAACACAATGAGGAGAGACTTGGAACACTTAACAGTTCAAATAGAGAACCGGATTTGATTATAAGGATACTATGAACACAAGTAAGTAATGAGACAGAACAAGCAACAATAACACAGAAATATGGTTTTCAAGGAGTGTTGTATATTGCTCTCAAGTTCTATTACGAGTGTTACAAAACATATCTAAATTACAAGAACCTGAGACTCTTTATACTACATCCTACAACTATCAATACTTAGAAGGACAGTTGGAATTGACTAATCTAGAAAACAAGATCAATCTAAAGTCAAAAGACAGATTTCCTTTTGACTAGTGACTATGACATGCCATAGCTCACATCCTTTTCTATTACAAAAAGGTTTACAGGTACAAAAGTAGGAAGTTACAGACAAAGATCTTAATCTATAGTTTACAAAAGCATGGACTTTTCACCAACTCATACAAGTTAGTGAGTCTTCAAAATGCAGCGGAAAATGTGTCAGCTTTATGGAAAGTAGATCAGAGAAAGCATGTCTTTCTCTGTCTTCAGAAGAAATCAGTCTTCATATCAAAATGGCTTTGGAAGACTTTGTCTCTAAAGCTTCGGGAGACTTCATCTTTGGCTTCGGAAGATTTGGACTTTGGCTTCAGAAAATTTTACACTTAGAGTATTTTCTGATGTAGTGGGTAAAACTTCTGAAGCACTTCTACCTTTGTATATCCAGTGCATGCATGCAGGAAGACCTTTGGTTGTTTTTCCTTCTTTGGTTGCATCAGCCTTATAATCTTCTGATGTTACCTTACATATTTATATCCGACAATACAATGTGCAGAATATTTCTTTCTCAGAATTTTAATTTGAGACTTCAACTTTCTTTCACTATTCTTGAACCCGCACTCAAACGTTGCCCTGTTGTTGCCCATGAGCATCTCTATATGTCGCATTGTAAATATTCCACAATCAGTGTAGTTCTGTTTAGTGGCCCATTCTAACTCTAGTCTGTTGATGTTTGTAGATCCAATTCTGCTAGCTTTACAATTCCCCCATTTAAGAAAGTATTGAGTAAAAATATGCTTCTGCAAAAAATAAAAATTAGGCACTTAATTTTTAAGTTTAACAAATATGCACTAAAAAAATAACAATGTTTCCATGCGTTTAACAAGCAAATTAGTTTCTATCAACTCACCACTTTGTAAGGTGTATCTTTTTTTTGATACTCGTTGTTGTCCCCCAGTTGCACAATGGTTTTGTTAGACTCCATATTTTCAATGAGAAAAGTTGACGGGTTTTTCATGTCAAAGACCATAAGGTAAAAATGTTTCTTTTCCAATATTGGAAAGAAGACTAGGTCGTACCGTTTAAGATCTCTCAGGCTCTCCTCCATCCCTAATGCTTCGAAGATGTTATTTGTAAATGTCCACAAACATTTTTCCTTGTTAATGAATAGCCACACCAACTGGACAAACAAATCAGGACTCATTGATGAATTTTCGTAAGCATTATAGACTACTTTATTATTTTTGTACTTACGAATCGCTGGTGGCACACAAACAGCCTATGCGGTGATTCCTGACTCCTTAACTTTTCCTCATTATTCAACACCGCAACCCAACAATCAATGATGTTGCCATAAACCTCCCTAGATGGCTCCAGGGTCCTTAAAATAAATATCTCTGTCCTTACTCTACAGTGTGTGTCAAAAACCTGATCGCTGCAATAATGTAGCATTAATATTTTATCAATTTAATGCAAAATAAAGTAAAAGACCTATTGTTGGGATTTTCACAAGTTTATCAAAGTCATTTTATCCTAAAAAAATGAAAGCGCAGCGGAAATTGAAGAAAAACTTGTTACAGTCAATATATATAAACCAATTTATATACTGTTAAAAACCCGTAAGGGATTGTTATATGAAAAACATGCTTACAAACAACCACAGGGTGTTTAGAATTCTACCTCTTGAATGGGTCAGAGGAAGGTGATCTTTGATCGGCAGCTTCTAAAGCAGGAAACCTCAAGCTTGTCTACCCCAAGCTTCCAACAAAACACCAGGTTGTTAGGATTTTCTACACTTGAATCGAGTTCTGTTCTTGGTTTTCTTCGACCAATTGAGAGAAAAGCAACACGAACATCGATCTGCACCTTTGTGTGTGTTGTAAGTTATCAGAGAGAGTGGTTGATTGCAATCATATATTGCACGTCCTATGAAACTGAATTTCAGAGTGAGAGAAAAATGGGCGGGACCCATCCCTCTAACCCATCCGCATTTCTCTAATATTCATCCGCATTAGTAAATGCGGATGAACAAACTCTAACCGCAATTGTAAATGTGGAAGAAGAAACTTCATCCGCATTTCCCAAATGTACATCCGCATTTGTAAGTGCGGACGAACAGTTCATCAGCATTTCCTAAATACACATCCGTATTAGTAAATGCAGACGATCATGTCACACCCTCGCTAGAAACGGAAACACGAGAATGCGACGGACGGGATTGTCATAACACATTGGGGGGTCTAAGAGAATCACTAAAGGTATTCTCCGTAAATGGGTCATGATGTCACCCGACACATAGAAACACATGTCAAGTACAATCAATTCCGAAACTTCATACCATATATGCATAAATAAACCAAAGTTCCATGAGAAGGTCGTATGTGAGTAAGAGTACATAGCAGTCAAGATATCAACACAAGTCCAAGATCAGTCCAAGTCCAATTTACCCGGATTATATTCACCCAAGGGCAAGCCCAGGCCAAATCAGTCTCGACTAGTATACCGACAACAAGGGTGGGGGTGTCAACCCGTTAGTACTAACAATACTCTCCATGACGTCCAAGCACAAGAACAAGTCCAATAACAAGGACAAGCATAAGTACACACTCATGTGTGATCATCTAGACTCAAACCATGATCCAAACCATATACAATGTCCCAAAATAATTTTTAAGATACGGCATAGTCCAAAACCATGAGCATGCTTTTCCCCTAAGTAAAATATATTAAAAGGAGGCCGTGAAACTCACCTTGAAATGATACGAAATAAGATGAACAAAAGCTTCAAAGAATGAGGAGCAACGTAAGATCAACCACCTATAATTCGTTAAGATAAAATCTTAAACACGTTCAAAGAGAATAGACACATTCGGTCGATTTCGGCTCGGATTGGGTTTAACGCGCGACATGCCCAAAAGGTATATATATATATGCTACACACCATATAATAGTAATATTAATAATAATGATAGTAATACTAATAAAGATATAATAATAATAATAATAATAATAATAATAATAATAATAATAATGATAATAATAATAATAATAATAATGATAAACAATCCAAATCTATCTTACGCTACCTCTCTCTATATATATATATATATAAATAAGAACACATATACAACATATATATTTATATATTATGCACGTACATAGTATGTATATATATATATATATATATATATATATATATATATATATATATATATATATATATATATATATATATATGTATATGCACCTACACACATATATATACACACGTGCCATCGACACACACCTATATGCAATCGATACACACATATATATACATACGATTAAGCACACATATATGCAGATACATACAATCAAGCACACATATATGCATATATATACAATCAGTAAATATATATACACACATGCACCATAGATAAAAACATACACACAGGTTACATACATTCATAGCAGCCTTCGGCTGTTGTGTTCTCTCCCAACACACACTGCACACACACAAGCACACACTGCACACACACTCACATACACTGCACACACACACACTACATATACCGTACATATATATCACGAAGCACACACACAACACACACACGAAAATGATACATACATTCACTACACACCATCGCGGCACCACCGTGGCACCACTGCCACAACAACGACGCAACCACACACAAAGTAAGCACTGCGGCGCACCACCAAATCATACCAAACAAAACAATAACGAAACTTGACGAAACGAAGCAATCTACGAATGTTTACCTGCAAAATGACGCAACGGAGTGACAATGATGACTTGCAGCGGCTAGAAAGCTTGGTTCGGGGGTTGGCAATGTGGAAGTCGTCGAACGGCAGCCGCGTAGGGTTTCGGTCGGAGGTGGTCGACGGTTTTTCACGACATTTGTATATATATTAGGCATATTTCACTTTCCCATTAATTAATCCTTTAAGTTTATTTAAATTGCAATTTAAACCTTGAACTTTAATTATAATAATAGTAATTATGATAATAATAATAATAATAATAATAATAATAATAATAATAATAATAATAATAATAATAATAATAATAATAATAGTAATAATACTAATTATAATAATTTTAATATTTATCTAACTTATCATATTATAACGTTTTAGATTAACGTGCAAGACAAAAGAAAAAGATAAGAATTTTGGATATGAAATGAATTAACTATGTAGAACAAATAATTCACAAGGAGAGTTAACGAGCTTCAAGTCAATTAACGGACCTGACAGTGACGGATGTCACAGTATCCCCCAGTTGAGAGAATTTCGTCCGTTAACAAGTTATTAAAATAAACAAAGGTTAACAAAGGAACTTTACCCTGTATATATATTCCTTTCCCATGATTAACTATTACTTATTGTGTTCCTTTCTGTATGTATGCGATCTTTCTCTTTAGGAGCTATTCCATATATTCCCCTCAAAACTTGCAAAATATCACGTGTCGAGTATCAGAGTATGTATAATATTTTCCAAAGTGCGGATATTTAAGTTTCATTTGGTCTTCCTGTTCCCACGTGAATTCTGGCCCTCGCTTAGAGTTCCATCGTACTTTGACAATTGGAATTTTACTGCGCTTCAAACGTTTGACCTCCCGGTCCATAAAATCTATTGGTTCTTCCACAAAGTGTAATTTCTCATCAATTTTAATTTCCTCAATCGGAACATGAAGAGATCCATCAGCTAAACATTTCTTGAGATTCGACACATGGAATATATCATGCACGCCACTAAGCTCTTGTAGTAACTTTAATCGATACGCCACAGGACCAATTCTTTTAGTGATCTTGAATGGTCCCACATACCTTGGAGCTAAGTTCCCTTTCTTTCCAAATCGTAAGATTCTTTTCCAAGGAGAAATTTTTAGTACGACACGATCACTCACATTAAACTCCAAAGGTTTTCGCCGATTATCGGTTTTCGCCGATTATCGGCATTACTTTTCTGACGGTCTCTAGCTGCCTTTAGTCTATCCTTGATTTGAAATATCTTATCAGTCGTCTCCTGAATAATCTCCGGACCTGTCAATTGACTTTCACCTACCTCAGTCCAACACACTAGGGACCTGCACTTCCTTCCATACAATGCTTCGAACAGAGCACCTCCAATGCTCGTATGGTAATTATTGTTATAAGAGAATTCGATCAACGGTAAATGAGTATCCCAACTACCACCAAAGTCGATCACACATGCCCTAAGCATGTCTTCTAGAGTCTATATTGTACGTTCACTTTGACCATCTGTTTATGGATGATAGGTAGTACTTAAAACCAATCGAGTACCCATTGCCTTCTGTAAAGTCTGCTAAAACCGTGATGTAAATCGACTATCACTGTCTGATATAATTGACACAGGCACCCTATGCCTAGTCACAATCTCTTTCACATATAACCTTGCTAGCTTTTCCATCTTATAGTCCTCGTGAATCGATAAGAAGTGAGCGGACTTCGTCATTCGATCCACAATAACCCAAATCGAGTCATGCCTACTACTTGTTCTAGGCAGCTTAGTGATGAAGTCCATCGCTATATTTTCCATTTCCATTCAGGAATTTCCAGTTGCTGTAATAATCTCGATGGTTTTTGATGTTCGGATTTGACTTTCGAACAAGTCAAACATTCACTTACATACGTGGAAATGTCCTTCTTCATGCCTGGCCACCAATATATTTCTTTAAGATCTTGGTACATCTTGTCTGCACCAGGATGAACAGAATACTTGGAATTGTGTGCTTCATTCATAACTAGGGTTCGAACATCTCCCCACTTAGGTACCCATATACGACCCACAAAGTACCATACACCATCCTCCTTACAATTCATACAAAACTTGTCTCTATAAGACTTTTACATATGAACTAGTAACCCTACATCAAAAGATTAGAATTAACCACTTCTTATAATCTCCCAGCTAGTAATGGACGTAAATGTTGAGATCTATAAAGTCCACGGTTATCCATACACATAGCCTCCCTACATACTCATACCATCCATTGTACAGGGTGAAAGTATACATGAGATTATAAAACATTCTGATTACCTGAAAAAGCATACTCAAACAGTCAACATAAAGTTGGTGAGAACATAGGTTTAGTAACTTAATAATATTTTCTTAACTGATGCAACATAAACAAGTCCACAACAAAACCTACTTATATACCAAGTGATTCATAACTGTCACACATATAAATCACAGAATTAAATAATATAACATCACGACTCATATTTGGCAGTCTTAACTGGGTCCAGTCGGTGCAGGAAACATGTTCCTAAGTAGCGCTACCTATATTATCTGATGGTTTCTTATAAAAATTAATGATTGTGATAAATGGCAGTCAAATGACAGTAACTTATCAAAAATTATTATTTACATTGGCATCAATAATAGATTAAACAGTATGCTTTTTTCCTTAAAAATTATAAATAACAAGGGGCTATGTTACTCACTTTTGTTCTAGTAACTTGTCAATAATTTCCTATAAAATAATTGTTTGTTAGAATAAATATTTATTCTTTTAATTTATATTCACCTATATTTAAAAATATTATTAGTTAAGCTCTAATTCATAAAACTATAGTTATCAGTGTTCCAAAATTATAAAATTTTACCAACAGCAGTATCTTCATACCAAGATTATTATATAAAATTTTCAGTTCATATATCCTTACCGTTATTTTTCTGTAATTTTTACAATATTTAGAATTAATGGAAGATATAGCTATTTATCCCTAAAAATTCTTAAAATCACATACACTGTTTATTTTAATGTTCAATAATTTATGTAAAATTTTCATGATTTTTGCTACTGTTTTGCTATCAATTTTGATTTTTCTTCTTATTAATTGTTCTAAAATATAAAACTTTTGTTTTTATAAAACCTTCAAATCTTCCTATTTCATAAACTTTGTTACTGATTTTTATTGAAAATTAAAGAATTTTATAGAATTTGTAATTAGATTTTGATAGCGAATCATCACAAGGGTTTATATGCATGTTAAACACATACAAAAATTTTGTAAGCTTTTAATCACAAAAGTTTATGAATCTAACCTTGATTGTATAGAAAGAAAAGAGTGTAAATAGTAGATAAGGAAATCTTCAAGCCTCCAAGGTTGTGGCGGATGTTCTTGAACTTGAATGATACCACAAAGATCTCTAGTAGATGATGGTTTTAAGGTGGTATTATGGTGATGTTGATAATGGTTTCGAGTGATATGAGAACCGAGAGAAAGAGGGTGAGTGATGGTGTTTTTGCACCGAGAGTTAAAGAGATACTTGAAGAAAATGTTGGTGCTTTGAAAGTTTTTGGGTTTTGGCCGAGGTTCAAAAGAAAAGAAGAGAAAAATCTTAACCTTCATTGTTACCTCTAAGCTTAGTGTAGTGTAGGGTGTGTATGTGTCGAATTGTAGAGTGTGTGTGTGTGTGTCAAATTATGGGGTGTGTGTGTCAAACTACCGAGAGTGTTTAGTGTCAAAGGGGATAGGTTTCATCTCCCCATACTAATGTGTTTATGAGTTTGTTAATTGTAATTGGTTAGTGATTAGGTTAGATAAGTATTCTAGTATCCATTGATTCGGATTAGTTTGTGTAAATATCTTAATAATCAAGTGACTAACATTAGTTTAGGTTTTTAGGTTTATTGTTAATGTTGGACTCAACAAGTGCATTAAAAGGATAATGCTTGCCATTAACAAACATAATGTATTCTAACATTCAAACAATCATTAACTAACACATTAGTATTATTAACATTCCTAACATACACTAATGTAGCTTAAATTTCTTTTTCAGAATTGTAAATAAAGAGGAATTTTTGCTAAGTGTCTGCAGCGGATGAAGACTTTCCACAAGGGATGAACAAGAGTCTGCAGCGGATGAATACTTTCCACAGCGGATGAACAAGAGTCTACAGCGGATGAAGAAAAGCTTCCAAGTGTCTACAACGGATGAACAAGCATACACAGCGGATGACTAGTCCACAGCTGATGAACTGTCCAGAGCGGATGTTCATCCACAGCGAATAGCTTATAGACTTAGGATTATTTGGTTAAAATTAGTTTGAGTTTTGATCTTGTTTCATTACTTAATAGTAATATGTTTGTGTATCAAATATCCTATGGTTCACTTACATGATTTGGTAACTTACATGCATATCCTTAATAACTTATAAAGTTCATATTCTCAAATATTTACATACATACTCAATTAAATAATTATGCATGCATGCACGTTTAACAAACATATACACATACTTACACATGCTAAAACATATGTATAAAACTTTTATAACTATATTCAAATAAAGTCATCGTAGCAATCCTCAATTTAATATGTATATATATAATACTAACTTAATAGTTCCTAGAATTTTAATTTGCCTAACCTTAGTTTTAGGGTCGTCACACTTACGTTTAACATTTCTGGGCACACTTGGTCCTTTTGATGACAATAATGTAATAATTGGCACGTTTGCTTCATCAGACGGTCCTGTTTTTACAGAATTATTAATTCTAAGTTCCTAAAAACAACATATGTTAATATGCATTACATTGCTATAAAAAATAGGGGTAAGCAGAATTACCTACTAAACTCTCCTTATCTGGGGTTTCCTCAAAATTTGTATCAGTCAATGTGCGCCTCACACATGCCCCTGTTTATATGTAAATTAGACAGTCATATATTTTGTGTCATTGAAAAATTCCAACAAAACAAACACCTATGAACATGTAATTTAGAATAATGAAATAAGAGTAGATTACGTTTAGCATTCACACGCACAGTCTGCCCTTCTGATGACACTAATGAAATGTTTGGGACGTTTGCTTCATCAGCAGACCCTGTTTTAACATAATTAGTAATATTTATTTCTTAGGAAAACCATATGGTACAATGATTACATTATGGTAAAAATAGAGTCTAAGCAAACTAATTTCGTATAAAATGTAATTATCTGAAGACTAACTAACTGTAGTCCGTATGTTCATCAATGTCAATCTCTATAGGGCTTCCCGCTGTGTTTTTAAATCTGTTAAGTGATTTACGTGCTAATCTTTCGCTAGTCCTTCCTGTTACCAACAATCATAGAAAATTAAATTCATTTATATAAAAATACATCAATAATGATTATAATCAAATTCTTTACGTCTTTAGTGTCTCCATTCATTTGAGTTCCTAACTTGTAAGTTCTTCCACCCGCTCTTAGCTCTGTCCAAATAATAGCCAAAGTATATAACTTAGAAAGACTTTTCCATCAAACAAGGGATGTTGAACTTTCATTGTTAATATAAAATTGTCAATGATTAAATCAACTTAATGTTTTAATTAGCCTAGAATTCACAGTCCAACATAATTCTATGGAAAACATACGTTACAATTGATTATATTATGTTTTATCAGCCCATAAACAAACTCAGATTCTTTTGTTCAAAGAAAGTTATGTTCTGCCAAAATTTTCGCTTTTGTGTAACAGATTGGTGCTTAAATCGCATGTCTAAAACCAACAATCCGGCTTCTATGGTTTTAGTGTACGACACTATGTAGCCATAGTAACATGCTCACAATGGATGATTTTAGGACAAATTAATGGAAATAGACGTAACCAAAACATAATTTCTGACATTTTGCTACTTTCAAAAAACTGTAATTCGTGAAGTTATTTGGATGATTTACTAGGAACTTACCGATTTTGCGTTTCTTCCATCGTCTTCAACAATCTAAGGCCTTCGACAATGTTACACCACAATCTTTCAACACTATTCATCTCCTTTTTTAGAGTTATCGTTTTCAAAGAAGTTGCAGAAGCAAACTGGGGACATACCGATGTATTGAGAAACACAGTTTCAGATTTTTCAAATCTGTTCAAAATGAAAGATGAAGATGAATTTAGGAAATGGGTTTTGTCTCTGACTGATGGGACGGATGCTTTTTGGAAGAATCATATAAAGTACTGATGGTTTTTTTTGGTCTACGCGAAATGGCCAGTATACCCTCAACGTATCATTGATGGTGGTGTGTAAATCAATATTATATTGCAAAATATTCATGGCCTTTAGATCATAACGTAATCCACAAATCAAGGGTACACATTTGGTTAATGGGTTTTCACAATAACCATGGGTTCTTATTAGAACATCATCCTATGATATTGTGTGTGTATATATATATATATATATACATATATACATATATATACATATATATATATATACATATATATATACATATATACATATATATACATATATACATATATATACATATATATATATACATATATATATATATACATATATATATACATATATATATATATATATATATATATATATATATATATATATATATATATATATATGTATATATATATAGGTAGAGGTTCAAATAAAAAATAAGTTTCCTTTAAGTATAATAAGTAGTAATAAGATCATGACATGTGGCACAACTAAAAAGAGAGTTAAAGAGCATTTTAGGCAAAAACAAAATTATCCCTGTGACATCCGGTAATTTTCCGTTACCAAACTCCGTTAGTTCCGTTAAGTCTTGCATACACGTGTCGTGAGAACACACTAGTTGTCGTTGAACGTTGGTGACTTAATAGTAATTAATAATGGTAAACTGATAATACTTTAGTTTGTAATGTGATTATTCAGTTGTGCTTATGTGCTAACGTGATTTAAATATTAATTGTGAATTTTATCGCGTAACTTGAAAACGTGTGTATTTAATTTGTGAACTTTGTAACTTGAAAAGATAATGCATATAATTGTTATTATTAGTTTATATGTTTATTACTTTAGTTAAAAACATTTTAAAAGAGTGTTTAAAAGCCTAGTTTTTATAAAATACAAAATGCAAGGGTTTAAAGAGTAATTACCATAAATTAAATAAAACAAAAGGAAATCCCAACCCTAATGGTAACTAGCGGGAAATCTTGGGTAGTACTACTGGGTCTGACGAGCCCCACCTATGCGACTCGAGGTCAAACGGGTGCAATTTTGTCCTAACGTACACATTCTCACGACCTGGTAAGTCGTGACGGGAGGCAACAAATGAAACACAGCCAGCTTCGATCGCGAAATCACTATGATTATTACTTGTGAATTTAGACTAGCTATCTAATTCATGCACTCTTATATTTTACTCTTATATTTTATACTGTTATAGTTATGTTTTACGTAAACTCTTGAACTCACCAACCATTGTGTTGACTCTTTTAGTATGCTATTCTCAGGTTGAGGTTACCATTTTCTAGGAGCACGTGCATGGGTCAGCATCATTGTAGTTGTCAGCATGATTGAAACTTTGTTTTGGTTTGGTTATTAAACATTTAAGTATTTGTTGGTATTACTTTGGGCGTGTGTGTTTGCGCATTTTACATTATATTGCTTTACTTTGGTCTTTCTGGTTTATTAAACACTTCCGCATAATTTAAAGTTAAACTCTGATTTTGGTATGTTGGTTCATATAGAGTCGTTCTGAGTAACTAATGACTGAGATCCTAGTATGTCACATGCGTCGCGGTAAAACCCCGCACGTGGATTTTGAGGGTGTGACAGATTAGTATCAGAGCCATTGGTTATAGGGAACTAGGTTGCACATGCACTACACTATAACTACATAGTTTGTTAGTTACTCGTCACTTGTTTTCTTACTGTATACTCTTTGGCATACGCATCACGTACTTTGCAGCATGGCATCGTCATCCAAAAATTTAGGCAAGAGACCTTCACGGTCTGAGTCACCTCCTCTTTCTCCTGTACATGATAGGGGATGAGACTGGCCTCGACATCCTTACCCCTCTGAAGAGATGGATTGGGATCAGCCATTCGCATTACCCGAGCCCAATCCTCCACGGAACTGAAACTTCTATCCTACCTATATACACCGCATGGTTTACAGGGAGCGTGTACCAGCTATAGCTCCTACTCGACACAGGACTAGATCATCGACAGCTTCCCCAGCACACACACTTTCTTCCCTAGACATCCCACACGAGCAGGCGTTTGCAGCATTGGTGCCTACGCTAGACACCGAGCGGTAGTGTATTAGAGGACTCACTAATGAGAACCCCGCTCTATGATACGAGAAGCGATAGTTATGGTTACAGGTAGAGATGCTCCAGGAGCGAGTTTCGATGGCCATTAGTGGGCATCATTCTCTGGCAGGCAATGTGCTAACGCTTACCGAGCGCATGAACGCACAGGATCATCAGAACATAGTGGTTGATGATAGATTTGCTGACCTAGAGGCACAACTAGCAGTGCTTCAGATTGATGAAGCCCCTACACCTGGGGAAGACCCTAATGAGGAAGAACCAGAAGAAGATCCGGAGGAAGAACTGGATGAAGTCCAGAAGTTGGAGGCTTTCTGGAAATTAAAGATGGAAGGACTCTGAGATCGAGGTTTACACCACGAGGTCTCACGAGTTGGCAACGCTTTGCCTAGGTATGATCGACATGCCGGTTAAGCGGATTGAGCTCTATCTACGTGGCTTGGTTTTGGAGATACAGAGCATGGTGACTGCTGCAAACCTTCCTACTATTCAACAGGTGATCCTATTAGCCAACAAACTTACTGATCAAGTGGTAGAGCAATGCAAACTACCCAACCGGGGCGTTGTGGCCAGCGTGCCAGACAATAAACGCAAGTGGGAAGGCTCAAGTAACAAGGGATTGTCATCAAATAGTCAAACTCAGCAGCAATAGCATCATCAGCAACAGAAGAGGTTCGACAACAACAGAAGCTTCAACCAGACGACTCCCTCAAACCAAATGCCAAGCGGATATGGAGGGAGACACCCAAAGTGCAACAGTGTAACTATCACCATGGGGGCAGATGTGACAACTTCAAATGCCAGCGCTGTGGAAAGATTGGACATGCAGCAAAAGACTGCCATGACGAGCTGATGAAAAAGCCACAACAATCCCAGGAAACACCCAAAGGCTGCTTTGAATATGGGAAAGAGGGCCATTACAGGATAAACTGTCCTCAGTTGAGGAAGAACGGGAATGGTGCAAACAACGGTAGGAGCAACAACAACAAAAACAACAACAACAACAACAACAATGGCAATGTCAACGGAAACGGTGGTAACAACAGTGGAACAAAAGAGAGAGCCTTTGTTATCGGTTCAGGTGAGGCACTAAACAACCCTACTACTGTTACTGGTAAATTTTCAGTTAATGGTCGTTTTGTTACCATATTATTTGATACTAGAGCCGATAGAAGCTTTATTTCCACTAAGTTTAGTAGTCTTTTAAGTGATATCCCTTCAACATTAGAATCTAAGTACACCATAGAGTTAGCAGATGGTAAACAGATTCACGTGAAACATATCCTTAGAGGCTGCAAGATAGAACTTGCTGGTCATACCTTAGACATAGATCTCATGCCTATCACACTTGGGAGCTTCGATGTAGTAGTCGGCATGGATTGGCTTTCTGATAAGCAAGCGGAAGTCATATGTCACGAGAAGGTTATACGGATTCCTAACGGTGAAGAAATTCTCTCGGTTAAAGATGATAGGAGTGGTGCAGTGATGGGCATCATCTCGTTCATGAAGGCACAGAAGTTGCTACGGAAAGGTCGTCTGGCCATATTGGCACTTGTCACAGACAAACAGACAGAGGAAAAGAAGATAGAGAATATCCCCATGGTTAGTGAGTTTTCCGATGTGTTTCCAGAGGATCTGCCTGGACTATCACCTCATCGTCAAGTCGAATTCCAAATTGATTTGACTCCAGGAGCCGCTCCGATTGTGAGGACACCTTACTGGTTAGCTCCAAACGAACTGCAGGAATTATCTGCTCAACTCCAAGAACTGTTGGATAAAGGATTTATCCGACCCAGTTAATCACCCTAGGGAGCGCCAGTTCTATTTGTCAAGAAGAAGGATGGTACATTTCGAATGTGCATTGACTATAGGGAACTGAACAAAGTCACGATCAAGAATAGATATCCCTTACCTCGTATAGATGATTTGTTTGATCAACTGCAAGGATCAAGCTATTATTCTAAGATTGACCTGAGGTTTGGGTATCATCAGCTGAGAGTTCAAGAGGAGGACATCTCGAAGACTGCTTTTCGTACACGTTACGGTCACTATGAGTTCTTAGTCATGCCATTCGGGTTAACGAATGCACCAGTGGTATTCATGGAGCTCATGAATCGCGTGTGTAAACCCTATCTTGATCAGTTTGTTATTGTCTTTATCGATGACATATTGATCTACTCAAGGACTGAGGAAGAGCATGGAGATCACTTACGATTAATCTTGGAATTACTTAGAAAAGAACAACTGTACGCCAAATTTTCTAAGTGTGATTTCTGGATACGCGAAGTGCAATTCTTGGGTCATATTGTTAATGAGAAAGGAATACATGTTGATTCAGAAAACATTGAAGCGATAAAGAATTGGCCTATTCTTAAGACGCCAAGTGAGATACGACAGTTTCTTGGACTGGCAGGATACTATCGAAGGTTCATCAAAGGATTTTCTAAGATTCCTCAACCCCTCACAGCTTTGACTCACAAGGGAACGACGTATAAATGGGGCGAGAGTCAGGAATCTGCTTTCCAGTTGCTAAAACAGAAACTATGTAGCGCACCGATATTAGCATTACCGGATGGAAGTGATGATTTTGTAGTCTATTTTGACGCTTCCATTCAAGGACTTTGGTGTGTATTGATGCAGCGGGATAAGGTAATAGCATACGCCTCTAGAAAACTAAAGGTTCATGAGAAGAACTATACCACCCATGACTTGGAATTGGGTGCAGTAGTTTTTCCTTAAAGATCTGGAGACACTACTTGTATGGTACCAAATGCACTATTTACACCGATCACAAGAGTCTTCAGCACATATTTGAGCAAAAGGAATTGAACATGAGGCAAAGACGTTGGGTAGAGCTACTGAAAAACTATGATTGTGCCATCAGATACCATCCGGGGAAAGCAAATGTAGTCGCTGACGAACTGAGTAGGAAAGAAACTGCTAAGCCTCGACGTGTGCGAGCCTTGCAACTTACCATTAGCACACAGTTACCTGACAATTCTGAGAGGCTCAGATAGAAGCTTTGACAGCAGAAAACATTGGGTCTGAATCGTTAAGGGGAATGGAAAACAGTTGGAAGTAAAAGTGGATGGAATTCGTTACTTCATGGATAGACTTTGGGTACCTCTACACCGAAATCTGAGAGACTTGGTCATGAGTGAGGCACACAAGTCTAAGTACTCTATACATCCTGGATTTGACAAGATGTATTTATGATCTGAAGGCGCACTATTGGTGCCCTAATATGAAAGCGGATGTAGCTACCTATGTGAGCAAGTGTCCGACCTGCTCAAAGGTAAAAGTGGAGTATCAAAAACCATCTAGGTTGTTGCAACAGCCTGAGATTCCCTATGTGGAAGTGGGAACAGATTTCAATGGATTTCATTACAAAACTACCACGTACTCCTACTGGTTGTGACACGATATGGGTTATCGTAGACCGATTAACGAAGTCTACTCATTTCGTGGCAATAAAGAAAACGGACAAGATGGAGAAGTTAACCCAACTTTATTTGAAGGAGATAGTTTCAAGACATGGTGTACCGGTTTCAATCATTTCCGACCGCGATGCCAGTTTTACATCACACTTCTGGCAGTCGTTACAGAGATCTTTAGGTACGCGGTTAGACATGAGTACCGCTTATCACCCGCAAACCGATGGTCAAAGTGAGCGTACTATACAGACACTAGAAGACATGCTACGTGCTTGTGTGATTGACTTCGGGAATAACTGGGAAGTTCACTTACCATTGGTGGAATTTTCTTACAACAATAGTTATCACACCAACATAAAGGCAGCACCTTTCGAAGCTTTGTATGGGCGAAAATGTAGATCACCAGTTTGTTGGGCTGAAATTGGCGATAGCCGGCTAACGGGTCCTAAGTTAGTACACGAGACCACTGAGAAGATTGTACAAATAAGGAACTGTATGGCTGCAGCACGCGACAGACAGAAAAGTTATACAGATTAGAGATAGAAACCTCTAGAGTTCCAGGTTGGTGACAAAGTCTTATTGAAAGTCTCACCTTGGAAAGGCATGATTCGGTTTGGTAAAAGAGGAAAACTAAATCCGGGATACGTTGGACCGTTTGAGATATTGGAAAGAATAGGTCCAGTGGCCTATCAACTAGCCTTACCTGATTCATTGAGTGGAATCCATGATGTATTCCATGTTTCAAATCTAAAGAAGTGTTTAACCGACTAAACAATGGTAGTACCACTTGAGGAAGTCCAAGTAGATGAATAATTATGCTTCATTGAGGAACCAGTCGAGGTGATGGATCGTGAGGTAAAGACACTTAAGCAAAGCAAGATACCCATAGTCAAGGTAATTTGGAACTCAAGACGTGGACCAGAATTCACGTGGGAACGTGAGGACCCGATGAAGCTTAAGTATCCTCTGCTATTCTAAAAGACGAGGCCAGCCGGCGAAGGTATTGATTTAAATTTCGGAACGAAATTTCTTTCAACATTGGGATGATGTGACAACTCACCCGGAACTCACTCGATTACTTTGTGCCAATGCAGTAGACCAGTGATGGAACACACCATGTAACGCAATTTTCGGGACGAAAATTCTTTCAACATGGGGATAATGTGACATCCGGTAATTTTCCGTTACCAAACTCCGTTAGTTTCGTTAAGTCTTGCATACACGTGTCGTGAGAACACACTAGTTGTCGTTGAACATTGGTGACTTAATAATAATTAATAATGATAAACTGATAATACTTTAGTTCGTAATGTGATTATTCAGTTGTGCTTATGTGCTAACGTGATTTAAATATTAATTGTGAATTTTATCGCGTAATGTGAAAACGTGTGTATTTAATTTGTGAACTTTGTAACTTGAAAAGATAATGCATATAATTGTTATTATTAGTTTATATGTTTATTATTTTAGTTAAAAACATTTTAAAAGAGTGTTTAAAAGCCTAGTTTTTATAAAATACAAATTGCAAGGGTTTAAAGAGTAACTACCATAAATTAAATAAAACAAAAGGAAATCCCAACCCTAATACCCACCCTTTGGCCGCGATCGACTCCCCCACACACACACACACTTCGAATTTCAGCCTAGAACAAGCCATTGGAAGTCGGTTTTGATCGATTACAAGCAATAGAACACGTTGGAAACATCAAATACAAGCCATTACACGTTTAAAGGTTAGCTTTTGGTGTTTTTTTCATGTATTTTGGTTATGGCCAAAGGTTGGTGTTCGAAATCTGCAATTGAAGGTCAATTCTTGGTTGTTTGTTGATGTTATGATGTTAGTTAGGTTATATTGATGCTAGTTTACGTTGATTATGCAAGAAAGCTTTGATTTTGTTGCGTTGTTCATAGGTTACTAATAATAGTAACTTTATTTGGATGAATATGATGATTTGATGATGAATTGATGTTGTTAGAGTGTTTATGATGTTATAGGGATGCTAGATTGATGATGATGATGCTAGAAATCTAGGAATGGATGGTGTAGTTCATGTATTACTGAAAGTAGAAACTTTTGGTTTTGAAGAATGATGAATCATGATGATTTGATGTGTAGAACATGTCTAGATGATAGCATGAGTTTGAATTGGTATATTGTTAATGAAATCATGAATGCATTGGGTGTTAGATAGGTTTTGGGATGCACCTTCCCAAAAGGAAAACTTTATTTGCACAAAATCTTGAATATGATGATTTCTTTATGTTTATGACTTTAGAATCATGTTAGCATGTTCATGAATGATTTCTAATGTGGTAGAATGCATTGTTTGGGTTGTATGAATGCTTAATTGGTCAATTGAAAGATTTGGTCTCTTTATGGGTATACATGATGGTGGGTCATATGGGTATTGATAGGACTATTGTTTGGGTTGTAATAGATCATGGTTGCACATTTTGGTTGATGTGGACTCTATGGAATAATGTGATGATGGTCATACACGCATGCGAATCTGAGGCCCCTACTTAGTAGGATTGGCAGGGTTTAGGGTGTGAAGTCGTGAGTGGCTTCACAAGGCATGTTGTGCATGATTTGATTCTGTGTATGATGCGTGGGTTATGATATAATTATGTTGAACATGATGATTATTTGAGATTC
Organism: Flaveria sonorensis; assembly: GCA_025506505.1. NCBI lineage: Eukaryota > Viridiplantae > Streptophyta > Magnoliopsida > Asterales > Asteraceae > Flaveria > Flaveria sonorensis. The sequence goes on along the minus strand of CM046430.1, from coordinate 32,279,381 downwards.
GCATGACTTGTATGAAAATCTGGTTTTATGATGATCTAGGAAGTACATGTGGTTAATGAAGTGATATATGTGAACAACTTGCATGATAATCATGTGTAATGAACCGTATGTTTGATTTAAATGGATTTTCACCTATAATGTCACCAACGGGTCAAACGGGTCAACTGGGTCAATGTGTTCTGTTTTTTTCCAAAACCTTGAGTTTTTTGGTTTATAGAGCACTTAGGGTTTAATAATGATTCTGTGTACACGTACTTATGTACTTGCGTGTTCTAGGTGACCTCTGAAGGTTGTCTTTCCACTCTCTCTTTCAAGTTAAGCTCTTAAGTTCTTTCTTGTGCACACCAGGTGAGTTCATGCCCCACTCTTTTATACACTCTCTTTTGGGGGAGATAGCATACTAACTTACAAACGCTTTATTATTATAAGATGTGTATAGTATGATATAGTGTTGAATACCATGAAAGTCCTCACACTTTCGGATCATTAATAATGGTAACTAGCGGGAAATCTTGGGTAGTACTACTGGGTCTGACGAGCCCCACCTGTGCGACTCGAGGTCAAACGGGTGCAATTTTGTCCTAACGTACACATTCTCACGACCTGGTAAGTCGTGACGGGAGGCAACAAACGAAACACAGCCAGCTTCGATCGTGAAATCACTATGATTATTACTTGTGAATTTAGACTAGCTATCTAATTCATACACTCTTATATTTTACTCTTATATTTTATACTCTTACAGTTATTTTTTACGCAAACTCTTGTACTCACCAACCATTGTATTGACTCTTTTAGTATGCTATTCTCAGGTTGAGGTTACCATTTCCTAGGAGCACGTGCACGGGTCAGCATCATTGTAGTTGTCAGCATGATTGAAACTTTGTTTTGGTTTGGTTATTAAACATTTAAGTATTTGTTGGTATTACTTTGGGCGAGTGTGTTTGCGCATTTTACATTATATTGCTTTACTTTGGTCTTTCTGGTTTATTAAACGCTTCTGCATATTTTAAAGTTAAACTCTGATTTTGGTATGTTGGTTCATATAGAGTCGTTCTGAGTAACTAATGACTAAGATCCTGGTATGTCACACGCCTCGCGGTAAAACCCCGCACTTGGATTTTGAGGGTGTGACAATCCCCTCCTATTCTTTATATTTTGACAAAATCCAGCACAACTCTAGTTCTCAGATTTCTACCTTTCTATTTCCATAGTGGATACCTCCATCACTACTACTTCACCACCCAACTCATCATTGCAACCAACCAATTAATTATCATTCGCTAGCACAATCTTAAACCCTCAACTTTTATCATGATTTTATTTCAGATCCCTTTCAGATTATGGTCACGAGAAGCTACAATTTTATAATCATACCATTGAGGTCAGTTCTTTTTTGGTTTACTATTCTTGTTTGTTGTTTTGACATTATACATCACAGAAACAACACATTATTTTTTTTGTTTTGACGCAAGACAACATAAAACATGTTACACAAAGCAGCTGTTGGACTCAACAAGTGCATTAAAAGGATAATGCTTGCCATAATCAAACATAATGTGTTCTAACATTCAAACAATCATTAACTAACATATTAGGATCATTAACATTCATAACACATACTAATTTTGTTTAAATTTCTTTTTTAGGTTTGTAGATAAAAAGGAATTTTTACTAAGTGTCTGCAGTGGATAAGGAGAGTCTACAGCGGATGACTATCTGTGAGCAGTGGTTGAAGAATGAAGTCCCAAGTGTAGACAGCGGATGAACAAGCACACACAGCGGATGACCAATGTCCATAGCTGATCAACAGTCCAGAGCGGATGTTCATCCACAACGGATGAACACTCCACAGCGGACAACTTAAAAGACAAACATTCAAACAAGTGTTCATAGCGGACAACATCCAAGGCACAGCGGATAGCTCATTTAACATCCATAACGGACAGCATGTCATCCACAGCGGACGATCAACATTCACAGTGGACAGCTTATAGACTTAGGATGATTTATGTAAATTTGTTTTACATAAGGGTATTTTAGGAATTATACATAGCTTTTTGTATAGGCTATAAATAGCAGTATACCCTAATCCTTTGTAAGCTTTTTGAACATTCAATACAATCAGGCATTTAATATTATCATTCAAGCATTCAAACACACACATACAATCACACACACACATGGATATTCATATCATTAATCATGGGTTTTCGCACCATGATTATTGCTTGTTGAATATATAACAATCTGTTGTTATATTGTGAGAGATTTGAAAAGATCCTTAGGGAGATTCATTTGATCTTGTTCTTATTCTTAAAAGTTCAAATCAGTGGATTTCATCAGCACCACAAAACTATGTTGTTTGACGCAAAGCAACACAAAACTGTTCTGTTTGACGCAAAGCAGCACAAATCTGTGTTGTTGGACGCAAAGCATCACAAAATTATGTTGCGTGACGCATGTTTTGACGAAATATAACACAAATAGTTCTGTGTTGTTTTGATGAAATACATCACAAGAACGTTAAAATACAACACAATTTAGCATCGTTTATTTTTTTTATAAAAAATATAGCAATACTATACTCAAGTTAAAGAAAAAAAATGCTTGATTTTATAGTACAATTTGTTTTAAAAATGAATGTATTATGAAATAGTTATAAATGTTTAAAATAATTGGGAGAAACTTAGAAAAGTCAACAAATATGATTACATACCCAAAATACACTTCCATCTTTTTCTATCCAGCACTTTCATATTAACTATTGATTGAAAAACAAAACACTAAGATTATTTTTTAGTCTTTTTAGACAAAATACATTTTTAGTGGAACATCCCTATACACACACACACACACACACATATATATATATATATATACATATATATATATACATATATATATATATATACACACACATATATATATATATATATATATATATATATATATATTAAATTCCAAACATATGTATGTGAGAGCAATCACTACAGCTAATTGTACCAGGGGTGGACCCAATCACAATGGTTGGGGTTCACCCGAACCCCAAGAAAAATATAAGTTTTAGTCATGTATATGTTATATTCCTGAATAACCCCTGAAAAATTTTGACAGCATCCCCATGATTTTGGAAATATAAAATGATATAACTTTTTTTTATTACCAATGGCCCTAAAAAATCTAAAGGTTAAAATTTTACAAATATAAACCGATATGTTAAAACAAAAAATAAAAAATATTAACTTATTAAGACATAATTTTGAACCATTATTCCATTAAACTCGTGAGTTTTAACCCATCAAGTTATGCAGGACCGGTTAGGGTGTTAACAACAATTAGTTTCACAAGAGGAGTGATCTTAGATCACTTAACAGTTCAAATAGGGAACAGGGAACTTTGAAGATACAAGGAACACAAGTAACAATAAGATAGAACTTAGAAAAATAACACAAGTATTAGTTTTTAAGGATGTTGTATATTGATCTCAAGTTCTATTACAAGTGTTCAAAGCATAATTAAAATACAAGGACCTGAGACTCTTTTATACTACAACCTACAGTCGTCAATACTTGGAAGGACAGTTGAAATTGACTAATCAAGACAACAAGATCAATCTAGTGTCAAAAGGCAAATTGTCTTTTGACTAGTGACTATGACATGCCATAGCTCACTGACTTTTCCTAGTACAACTAGTCTAAAGGAACAAAAGAAAAGAATTACAGACAAAGACTTTATCTACTATTCACTAAAGCATGGAAGTTTCACCAACTCATACAAGTTGGTGAGTTATTAGAGTTGCAGCAGAAAGTTGGTCAGCTTTATCAAAAGTAGATCAAAGAAAACATCTTTTCTCTGTCTTCTGAAGAAATCAGTCTTCACAGCAAAATGGCTTCAGAAGACTTTGTCTTTGAAGCTTCGAAAGACTTCATCTTTGGCTTCAGAAGAACTTGTCCTCTGGCTTCGGAAGTTTTTACACTTGGAATATTTTTCTTGTTAAGTGTAAAGCTTCCGAAGTAATTTCTTCTGAACTTTTGGCTTCAAAAGACTTTACACTTAGAGTTTTTTAGAGAGTGTAAAGCTTCCAAAGCAAGTTCATCCTTGTTCCTTAGTGCATGTTGGAAGATCTTTAGTTGCATCAGCCTCATAATCTTCAGATAGATCCTTACAAACTCCCCCTAGGCTTATGCTGCCAAAATAGACAGATTCTTCAAATGTTGATAGTCCTTATTAGGATCAACAGCAAACCTCTCTTCATCATATGGTTAGGATCCTTTAGACTCTCATAGAATCTTCTCATGTCATAGAGATCATGTAAAGGAAGGGCAATCATGTCTTGCTGAAAGTAGACATCCTGACCTCCTTGATCTCTAGTGACATACCATCTGTCTGGATTGTCAGCAAAACTCCAGGACATGATAGGTCTTCCAACTGCAAGAGGCTCTACTCTGATAGGAGTTGGTTGATCAGCCTCTTCATGCACTTCCTCAGGATGTTCTCACTCATCCTGAGGTGTAGAGGTGGATGCCTTAGTTTTCTTTTTCTTTGAAGGGATTCTTTTGGCCATCCTTTTTCTCCTCTTTGATGATTTCAACTGAGAGGACTGGTCTTAGCACCAGATGGTTCAGTAGTGTCCCTCTCAGTTGGGTTCTCTTCTCTCACAGGTTTAGAAGGAGAGAGAAGAGGACCCTGCAGTGGATCAGAAGATGAAGTTGGCTAAGATGCAGCTCTAGGTTTAGGTTGTGTTGTCTCAGTGGGTTCAACCTTTACCTTAACTTCAGGTTGAGCTGGACTTGGTAGAGAATGTAAGTCCACAAGCTCTCCCCTTTTGATCTTCTTCTTGATCATCCTTATATGCTTATCCATTATGGATAGAGACATAGGACCAAGCCTCCTTCTGGAGAATCCATATAGCTTCAAGAAGCTCATCATCCTTTGTCTATCTTCAGACTTCTTTTGGCTTTTGTGGATGATGGCCCTTGACCTTGCAGCTTCTTCCCTTAGCTTTCTCTTAGCAGCTTTTCTTTCTTTTATGGCTTTTTCCTCCAACTACTTGAGATATTCAAACTCTATGTACTCAAAGGATAAGGGAAGAAGTGCAGCTGCCTGATAGAGTCCTATGGCACTCAGGTAGTTGATCATATTCATTCTTTCAGCTTCCCTATCAACCTGAGGTTATGCCTGTGCCACAGTCTCTGTCTCAGGACTTTCTTGAACTGGGGAGAGGACAGGAGCATGTTTGTAGAGTCTTTTCAGTCTCCTTTATTCCTTAATTTTTAGGAGCAATGCTGCATTCTCTGCCTCCCTCCTCTCCTTTGACAGCTCAGTGTCAGCCAGCTCATTTAACTCTTCTAAGGGGAGAGAGATGAGTTTATCTATATTGTAGTTCCTGGTCCCCAGGTAGTTTAGCCTGGTTGCTTTTAACTCATCTTTTTGAGTATTTGGCCTATGAGCAGCCCGGATTGCACCTTCCATGAAGCCTGGGGACCTACTTGAACTCTCTCCCCTCAACCTCCTCTTCCTCTCTCTCTTCTCCTCATCCAACTCCTCAGGAGTTAATTTCCTTTTCCCTTTGTCAACCATTGGCCTTGGTGACTCAAGGTGGAGAGAACTTTGGCCTTCATTGCTTGGTTTAGCAGTCAACCTCTGGCTAGAGAGAGGTTGTGAGACACCTTCACTAGCTGGTGCCTCACTGAGGGTACTGGGTACAGAGGGAGATCCTGTCTCAAGGTTCACAGGCTCAACCTCTGGACCTTCAGTCAAGGTTTTCCCTTTGAAGCTAATCTCAGGGTCCACCTCAACATCCAGTTAACCAAAGATCTCACCTGCTAGCCTCTGTCTATATAATTTTGATCTCAATTTGAATTCCTCTAGCACCCTATTTTGAATCTGGTCTGCTAATCTCTCAGCTTGTCTATGTGGCTTGGGTTGACAAGTGGAAGATTCACTGGATTGATGCACTCATAGAAACTTAGGTATGAGAAGTTGAAGATTTCCAGTTGACCCTGAGCTCTAGAGATCATAAGAGCTCTTCTGTTTGTATCATACCCCCATCCCATAATTGGATTCTCAGAGGGAGCAGACATTGCTCTTGGAATTCCCTCCTCAAGCAAGTATTGAATGAGTAAGTCTATGTTCATGACTTGAGGAGGTTGCTGAGTCTAGACAATTGCAAGAGAGGTTGGTGACTCCTCTATGTCCATACTTTGGGAGGAACTCCCAGGTTCTATGGTTGTGAGGACTTTCTCTCCCTTTTTGGTAGCATTAACTTCTTGCATAGGTGAGCTGGGGGTGTCATCCATCACTTCCATAGGTTCTTGTGGACCTGGTTAAGTCCTCCTTAATGATTTCTCAGCTAACTGGCCCTTGAGATCGGTGATCTCAAGTTGCTGGTCATTATAGTCACCTGAGATTCTAGGTAAACTATCTTTGAAACTAGATAGGTGCATGTGTTTGTCAATTTGTGCACCCTATGTTTCATACTCCCCTCATCTTTAGTTGAAAAATCACTAGGGGATGAGAGAATTGGACCTAAGTCTTCTTCCTCATCACCAGCATAGTGTCTTTGGCTGCTGGATTTCTCCTGCATCATGACAACTTCCAGAGAAGTGTCAAGAGACTGGGTTTCCATGGTTGAGGTCTTACTGATGTAATCACTTTCTAAAGTGAGAGCCTCTTCCATATGGATCTTCTAAACATGTTCAGGAAGACCCACCTCAGTTGTGGGTATATGATGTGGGCTAGACCTGGGTGAGTCAAGGGTACTCATTTCTCCTTGAGTGTGGGAAGAAAGGAGAGACTCATTGTACTCACTGAAACCCAAGTCCTCATCATTATAGAAATCAAGGCTAGGAATAGGGTGGTTTAAGTCCAGCGGCTGGGGGTGGTAACTATCCTCTAAAGGTTGATCATTTGAGAGTTGAGACTCAGAGTGATGGCTGAAGGCTGTTGGGGATGTTAGCTCATCAGGCTGAACATGAGGAACCTCAACACTGATCATTTGAAAGATGGGAATGGTCTGCTCCGTAGGGGAAATGGGAGCTCGAGATTCCACTTCCTCCTGTATGGGTTGTGATATGGGGACCTGCACATGCTCAGTAGCAGGTGCAGGGGTTTGTTTGGTTTTTCTTTTGTAGGTGATGGTAATTTGAGGCTATGGGGGTGGAGTTGAGGTAGAGGGTGGGGGTTCAACACTGGCTGGTGCTGCTAGGTTGCCACCCTGAGAAATGAGCTCAAACATTTTTGGAACCAGGGCTGTTTCTACCTCGAAGAAGCCAATAGTAGGCTTTCTCAGTATTTTAATGATGCAGGGCTTCATCTGTCCCAATTTAAGAATATTACTTGTTCCCCTCAACTGTGAGTCCAGTTCACAGTTATGAATGTGCTGGACATATCACGGGAACATTTAGTATTCTAAGGAGTCTAAATTATCATGTAAATTTGTATAGACAAATTGAGAGTACCTGTATTTGACCCCCTAAACCATTCCATGGACTATAAAGGAGAGGTCCTCTGGAACTTGATCCCATCCTCCATGCTTGTTGGAGAGACTGTTTATGATGACATGGAGGAGGAATTTCTATTTAGATGAGACCCTCCCCTTCCTGAAGGTTTTGACTGAGAAGTCACCCTCATAGCCCATCTGCTGAAAAGAATGGTTGACAGTAGCTTTCGGAAAGGATAACTCACCTTCTTCATCATCCAGCTGAAGGTGTGAGCTTATGATGGCCGAAGTGATGAAAATTGTCCTCCCCTGCACTATAGCAGATAGTGCCTTCTCCCCATCCATGGTGACCTCTTGGCAGGTCCTCCAGAATGCAAGTAATTGATCCTCATAAAGAGGAGGGTCAATAGTAAGGGAGGTGAAGTAGTGAGACGCTGAAAGGTATCGACAGACCTCTGAGAAATGAGGATCTTTCTCAGAGTCCAACAGAGCAACCTGATTGTGTTGTCTGTGAAGGTGCATGGTAAAGCCCTGTTGGTTTCGTCGATCAATGTTTGCCATGAAGGAAGTTTGTTGGTGAAGAAGAAGGTTAATTTTGGGAGAATTTTAGGTCAAGAATTTGTGGAAGAAGGAAAGAGTGAGAAGAAGGGGAACCGTTGAGAGTATATATAGAATGGATTTAAGACAAAGTTAATGCATAAGGATAAACTTTGAAATCCGAAAGTAGGTCCCACTTCTGAAAAAGCGCCCAAAAAGGTAGTTTTATTGGAAGTTGAAAATCTTCCGAAGATAGTTTTTTGCTTCGGAAGTTTTGAGAAAAAGCTTCCGAAGCCAATTTGGCTTCGGAAGATATTCTAAAGAAATTTAAAAATTTGGCTTCAAAAGAACAATTTTTAGAGAGTTTTTCTTCCGACACATATTTGATTTCGGAAAATATTAAGTCTTGGGAGTTTTATTATAAAGAGAATAAATCTTTCGAGACTTAATTGCTTTCGGAAGATATTTGTCCTTCAAATACATGCAAGTACTTAGAAGCATAGTTAAGCTTCGGAAGATATTCTCAGAATGTCTTCCGAAGGTAAATTTCTTATAAGTAGTTCTTGATTTGAAGACATAAATTTCTTTCAAAGACAACTTGAAATCTTCCGAAGGGAAATATGTTTTGAAAAATTTTCAAAAATCTAAGGAATATCATTAAAAAAATTTCTTCCAAAATAAACTGGGCTTATGAAGGTGATAAAATAGACAACTTAGGACACACAGTTTTTAGAAATAAAGTTGATTTAAGTTTTTAAGAAAAAGTTACTCAAAGTTAATCATTCAAATAGCGGATACAAGATATTTAAATCTCTGTTCATTAAAAGCTTTAGTAAACAGATCAGCATATTGTTCATTTGTGTTAACTTTGACTAATTTTATTAATCCCTTCTCAAAATTATCTCTAATCAAATGATACCTAATGTTGATGTGTTTGGTCCTTGAGTGCTGCACATGATTCTCTATAATGGAGATAGCACTATTGTTGTCTATGTGGATGGGAGTCTCTTTGAAATTGAATCCATAGTCCAGCATCTGATTCTGAATCTAAAGCACTTGAGTACAGCAACTTACAGTAGCAATGTATTCAGCCTCAGCAGTTGATGCAGAGACACAGGATTGTTTCTTACATTGCCATGAGACAATCCTTCCACCAAGGAATTGACATACCCCAGCTGTAGACTTTGCAGTCATGTTGCAACCACCATAGTCACTATTTGTTTAAGCATACAGATTGAAGTCAGAACTCTTTGGATACCAAAGGCCAAGCTTGGGAGCACCTTTGAGATATCTAAGAATCCTCTTGACAGCAACCAGGTGTGACATCTTAGGGTTGGCTTGATATCTTGCACAAATTCATGTAGCAAACATGATATCAGGCCTGCTGGCTGTTAGGTACATAAGAGACCCAATCATAGCCCTGTAAAGATGTTCTTCCACACACTCCCCCTCAAGATCAGGTCCTAGGGAGTGGTTTCTGGCTATAGGTGTCTTAGCAACCTTACATTCAGTCATGTTGAATCTTGTAAGTATGTCTTGCACATACTTTGACTGACTTATGAAGATGCCATTGTCAACTTGCTTCACTTGAATTCCCAGAAAGAAATTTAGTTCCCCCATGACACTCATTTCAAATCTGTTCTTCATCAGCCTCTCAAAGTCTTTACAGAGCTTTGGATTAGCTGACTCAAAGATAATGTCATCCACATATACTTGAACCAGCATTAAGTCATTCCCTATCCCTTAGATGAAGAGAGTTCCATCTATAGTACCCCTCTTGTAACAATATTGGCAGAGATACTGAGATAGTGTTTCATACCACTTCCTTGGAGCTTGGTGCAGCCCATAAAGAGCTTTATCAAGCTTGCAGCCATAATCAGGATGATCTGGGTCTGCAAAGCTAGGTGGTTGCTTGACATACACCTCTTCATCAATCACCCCATACAGAAAAGCACACTTGACATCAAGTTGGTAGACCTTGAAATCCTTGGATGCAGTAAAAGCCAAGAATATTCTTACAGCTTCAAGTCTTGCCACAGGAGCAAAAACATCTATGTAATCAATTCCCTCTTCTTGTGTGTAACCTTGAACAACTAGTCTTGCTTTGTTCTTGATGACAAGTCCTCTATCATCCTTCTTATTCCTAAAAACCCATTTGGTTCCTATGACAGTCTTCCCTTGAGGAAGAGGACATAGGTTCCAAACTTTTTGTCTTCTGATTTGAAGTAGCTCTTCTTGCATAGCTTCAACCCAGCTTCCATCCTTCAAAGCCTCATCAACTTTCTTCGGCTCAATCTGGGAAAAGAAACAAGAGTGCAGACAAACATTTTGGTAATGGGTTTGTCCTTTTGTTCTTACCCCAGTCTCAACATTTCCAATGATGTTTGTGGTGGGGTGTGACTTGTTGATCCTTAGTTGAGGGAACACGACAAGTTGATTGGACAGATCCAGATTGGAGAAATTTAGATCTGGCAATGGAGTGTCACCCACCACATCAGCACATTTATCAAGTGAGACTTGATCCAATGAATGTGTGACATCATTTATGTTGTCCTCTATGGAGTGGTTATCAGCATCAAGAAATTCTTGATCACTATCACCACCTCCATTTCCTCCTGCATTTGAAGCTCCTTCTCCTGACTTTTCAACCTCTAAACTGGAATTTGAAGGCACCTCAGATGTATCAGCTTAATTTGTCATGTTTGTGCTGATAGGATCTTCATTTGTAGGGTTAGTCACCAAAGGAGCTAAAGTAATAATCTTTCTTGGTCTTCTCAGCTCAAATCTTAGGTCAGGATCTCCTGTTGATATATTATTTGTATATCCTGAAACATTCTCACAAGACTTGTTAAAAGAGTGGGTAACTAAGTCAAGATCAAATAGCCAATCCGGACCAGAACCTTTCACACTATGAGTGTGCTCATTGAAGGTCACATTGGTTGACTCCTCAACTACTCTAGTTCTGAGATTGTATACTCTATAAGCCTTAGCTTGGGAAGAGTATCCAATAAAGTGTCCATCATCTGACTTCTCATCAAATTTGGCTACTTGATCTTTGGTATTCAAGATGGTGCAAGGACATCCAAATGACTTGAGGAACCTAATAAATGGTCTCCTTTTATGCCACAGCTCAGAAGGAGTCTTACCATAAGTCTTAACCACTAAAACTCTTTTTTGTACATAGCAGGCTGTGTTAACTACCTCTGCCCAGAAGGTAACGGGCAGTTTAGAGTCAGACAATATGGTTCTTGCAGCTTCAATAAGTGTCATGTTTCTCCTCTCAGCAACACCATTTTGCTGAGGAGTCCTGGGAGCACTATTTTGTCTTGTAATACCCTTTTCATCACAAAATGTATCAAGGATTTGGTTCTTAAATTCTGTTCCTTGATCACATCTTATGGTCTTGACCTTGTTATCAGATTGATTCTCAATTTTCAAAATGAAATTCTTTAAGATCTCAGGGGTCTCATCCTTAGTTCTAAGGAAAAAGACCCAAGTGAATCTTGTGAAATCATCTGTGATCACTAAGCAGTAAGAGATCCTTCCTAAACTCATTAAACTGGTGGGGCCAAACAAATTCATATGTAATAGGTGTAGGGGAGTAGTGTTGGAGTTCATTTCCTTTGGTTTGTGAGACACTTTGTGTTGCTTTCGTTTCAGGCATGCAACACAGTGATCATCACTTGTAAACTCTTTCTTTGGCATTCCAGTTACCAAATCATTCTTAATCAATTTATTCATGTTCTTAAAGTTTACATAGCACATTCTTTTATGCCAAATAAAAAACTCATCACTATTTGCTTAAGACATAAAGCAAGAAACTTCTCCTGAGAGAGATGTTTCATGTAAATCCATATTGTACATGTTCCCTCTCTTGGGGGATCTGAACAGGATATGCTCTTGAGGAATGGCCACCCCGGGCTTGAAAACAATGCACTCATGCTTAGTGAAGAGCATATGGTGTTTTTGATCACAAAATTAGGATACACTCAGCAGATTGCATCCAAGCTCCTTGACAAAGTTTACCTTTTCAATGCTGAGCTTACCATTTATGACTCTGCCCCTTCTAGAAATGTAACCACCGTAATCCCCTCCAAAAGCAACTGGTCCTCCATCAATTTTCTCAAAATTTTGAAGCAGAGAACCATTGCCAGTCATGTGCCTGGAACAGCCACTATCAATAATCCAAACATTCTTTTTGGTCTTTAGTTGTTCCTGCACAAAAAGAGGTGATTAGATACACTTAGAAACCTAATCCTTATTGGTCTTGGGCTTATTAAAATGAGTTGAAGACAATGTAACAGTAAGTGATCCTATATTCAAGCTTTGAGGATCATTTGCTGTTGTTGATGAAGAACTTTTAGTCATATGGTCTTCCTTCATCTTCCACACCACCTTTGGAAGATTGGGCCTGACCTTCAAAGCTTCAGAAGTTTTAACAACTTTGGAAGTCTTGGAGACTGGACCTTTGGAAGATCTTGCTTTCACTGCAGCAAGCTTCAGTACTTCGGAAGCATTTCTTTCTTCCAAGACCAACTTTTCTTCCAAAGGCTATTTTTCACTTGTCTTCTTCTTCATTTTGAATCTTCCGAAGGAAACAGATTTTCCTTCCAAAGCTGTTTGTTCCTTCTTCTTCTCAGAAGTGTTCTTATTGGTCATGTGGATGGTACTTTTGGGATTGTACTTGCAATCCTTATCCAGATGAGAAGTACTACCACACATGACACAGTTGAGTTCCTTCCTTCTGAGAGTCTTATTTTGAGAGCAAGACTGAGTTTGATCACTTTCCTTCTCCATCTTTATCTTTACAGATGATGCAACAAGCTTCTTAGGGAGAGACTTGCTCTTGGAGCTGGATGGTTCAGGTTGTGTAGCAGTGGTACACAGCTGGTCAGTCTTCTTCTTCTTGCTGGAATGATTTGGAACTAAACTAGAACTCCTGGTACTAGAGTTCATAGTTGAGTCTTCGGTCTTTACCATTTCAAAACCTGCAGAAATAAACACTTTTTTTTTCTTTGAGTCAAAAGTGGCCTTGATTTCTTAAGCCTTCTTTGATCCTCTCTTAGCTCTTCTAATCAAGTTCTTTCTCTTTGACTTGGTCATTCCAGACTCTTTCCTCTTCTCAAGAGAATAGTGACCCTTCTTAGGATGATCTTCTTCACTCTTCTCTGAGTTATCCTTCACTATCTTCTCTTCATCCTCTTTAACAATGGGATCTATGAGGGGAAGCTCATCTTCACAAGTTTCACACCTTGGAGATCTTAAAAACAATAGAGTGTGTGGAGGATCTATCTCAGTAGATCCCAGTCCCTGCTTATTCTGATAATAAACTTTTGCATGTAGGGATGAGGATACTATGTTCTTGAAGGTCTCTTCTTCAAGAACACATTTTTCTGCCCTGGCATTGTTGATCACAAGCTCAGCCTCGCATTCAGTTAACTTTGAGATGAGATCTTTGATTTGAGTCCTGTAGTTTGTGTGCTCATGCTTAAGAGTTGAAATGGTTTTTTCTAGATCTTCAATCGTAAGTTTATAATCATTTTCAGCTCTTTTAAAGTCAGCTTTTAAGATATTTAAGAACTCAAGATCAGATTTCATCTCTAAGTTATAGGACCTGTATCTATTAACTTTAGCAATGCATTCAGGAGTACAAAGATGTTCCAATACCTTGGCTTCATCATGGTCTGCCATTAGTTCTTGGTTTGGAGAAGCATCCTCAACCTGAAAGTTCCAGCCAAAGCCTCCTTCTTTAACAGAAACTGCAGCTTGCTGTCTTGGCTTCTCATTCTGGTGAGCTCCCTCAGTGTAGTTTGGCCTGGATTGTGCTTGGCCACCATTTGACTTTAGTGCCTTGCATTCCCTGGCAAAGTGTCCCATTTGGTTACAGTTATAACACTTCACCTTGCTTTTGTCCAGCCCAAACTTTCAACTGGCTGCATTGCTAGGAAACCTTCTCCCAGTCCTCTTGTAGAACTTCTGGGCTCTATGAGTGAGTAGAGCCATCTGCTGGACTATTTCCATATATTCCAGATCATCTGGATGGATACAGTCCAGGTCTACAAAGGTGAAGACAAAGTTGCCTGAACTTACATCAGAAGACATAAAAGCTTGTGAAGAACTTGTCTCCTGGAATGGGCTTCCAGGGATGTATCCTTCCCTTGGTGTCACCGGAAAGGTGATGAAAGGACCCTTTTGTGATTTGTCCGGGTAGCAGATGAGATGGTGCTGTGGTTCTCTGTAATCCCTTTCAACCACATGGAGGGCTGAACTCTGATGAGTGTTAGAGTTACCAGATGAGTTTTGCTTGTTCATCTCCATCTAGTATCCACTAATTATTCCATATAACTCAGTGAGAGTAAGAGTCTTGAGGTTTTCAGTCCTCTTAATAACCACACAATAGTGTGTCCATTGTTTGGGAAGAGAGGACATGAACTTCCTAACAATATCTCTATTCTCAATGGTTACTCCAACGTCAGCTAGAGTATCCACAATCTCAACGTACCTGAAGTATTGTTGAGTCATGGTTTCACCTCTCTTGAAAGTGAAATTTTCAAACTGCTGCTTCAAGAGGTCCTTCTTGTTTTCTTTGGCTTCATTGGACCCCTCATACATCAGCTTCAGTGCATCCCATAGCTGTTTGGCGGTCTTGCACTTCTTGAAACCTCTGTAGATGGGGTTAGGAAGAGCAGTTTGAAGGGCTGTCATAGCTTTCTGATCAACATCAATTTTCTTCCAATCTTCTTCAGAAAAATCATCCCTTTCCTTTGGTATCATACCACCACCAGCAGCTAAAGTGGTACATGGTACATGAGGTCCATTGACAATAGACTCTCACATCCTAGAATCTTGACACTTGATGAAGCCTTCCATTCTTTGGCACCAAGTATCAAATCCTCAGGAGTGATCAGTAGGGACTTTGTTATAGTTCCAGTTTCCATATCAGCCTTTGAGATAGCTGCCATTTAAAAAGTTATGTGAAGTGTGAAACTAAGAGGATTTAAGATGGTGAGATCTTACAATCAAGAGCCTCCAAAGCTCTGATACCAATTGCAGGACTGGTTAGGGTGTTAACAATAATTAGTTTCACAAGAGGAGTGATCTTAGATCACTTAACAGTTCAAATAGGGAACAGGGAACTTTGAAGATACAAGGAACACAAGTAACAATAAGACAGAACTTAGAACAATAACACAAGTATTAGTTTTCAAGGATGTTGTATATTGACCACAAGTTCTATTACAAGTGTTCAAAGAATAATTAAAATACAAGGACCTGAGACTCTTTTATACTACGACCTACAACGTCAATACTTGGAAGGACAGTTGGAATTGACTAATCTAGACAACAAGATCAATCTAGAGTCAAAAGACAGATTGCCTTTTGACTAGTGACTATGACATGCCATAGCTTACTGACTTTTCCTAGTACAAAAAGTCTAAAGGAACAAAAGAAGAGAATTACAGACAAACAGACAAAGACTTTATCTACTATTCACTTAGAGTTTTTTAGAGAGTGTAAAGCTTCCGAAGCAAGTTCATCCTTGTTCCTTAGTGTATTTTGGAAGATCTTTGGTTGCATCAGCCTTACAAGTTATTATCAAATAAGACAACACTCTTAACCTTTAAGCCCAACTTTTTTTACCCAACTAACCAATACACATAACCTATTAAATTAAAACACTAAAAACTTTAATCTTAAATCACCCATGGAGTGGCGGATAGTACTGGCGCAGACTCACAAGTCGGCAGGGAACGGTGGACCACACCTTCCATTTTAAATTGTCAATTGTCTTTGTGATGAAAATATCGATTGGTAAGTCAGCAGAAAATTAGCAACAGTAATGCTTATTTCATATTTGTTATAGCCAATGGACCTGACCTGAACCAAATCGCAACGAAAGAATTTATTTTTTATTATGGCCAATGGGTCATCAAAAAATTATCCCAATAAAAAAATTCTTCGGTCCGCCACTAAATTATACATCTATTAATGCATATGGTACTACTCTTTTTAGCTACATGTTTTGTTGAGAATCTACTAGCACATCACCCACCAGGTTTAAAACATTGAGAAAGAGATGAGAGAGAGAGAGGCATGGGTGTCTTTCTGACAACTCCTTTTCCAGTAGTTTTGTGTTTGAACTTGCGGGATGGGGGGTCACCTGACACCCATGAAAAAAATTCTTTTAAATATATATAATAGTGTCATGAGCGACACCCAAGAAATTCTAATACCGACAATCATATAAAGAGAAAAAAGAAAAGGGAAAAATGATAAAAATAGAAAATATGATCTTTAACATCATGAAAATGAAGATGGAGCTCTTAACACGATGAAGAAAGAAAAAGAAAGAGAAAATTATTTGGAAATAGGTAAATTGATATAGTTGTAAAAAAATAGTGATGTAGTCTGTAGTTATAGGTTATATGTGTAGATTAGATTATATAAGAATATCATAGTTAAATTAATATTTGAAATTCCTAACATATTTAGTTTATTTTAGACTAATTTATAGGTAATTTTTATCTACCTTTTAACTATATGTTCATAATACGACTACTAAGTTATAATTTTATATTTAGCTTATTCTTTATATTTTTAAAATTTTAGTTGTTAATAGTTTAATATATCATGCAGTAATGTGCTCGGTATACTATGCGGTCCGATTCTGAAACACCAAATTATACGTTTTGTTTTTATATATACCGTTTAAAATATGAAATAACACAATACCCTTCTAATATAATACTATGAACTATATTATCTAGTTATTATTTAATTATTATGTGTTTATATTATATATAATTTTATATATTAGTTTCTAATATATATATATAATTTTTATAAGAAGTTTAACGTGTATAATGGATTTGGTGTCATTATTCTCCCGATTGGGCCGAAAATTACGTGATCATAGACTTTCGTACACCAAAAATTTTCGACACCTATAAAAAAAAAAATCTGAATCTGCCACTAGTAAGGGGATGCGTTTGGACACATTGATTACAAATGAGAGAAGAACTCCACAATTAAGTGTAGCAGTCCATGGATCCCAAAAGTTTTCACTCAGACAACTGCAAATCCGTGAGTTCTTATGCAGCAAAGCAGACATTATTGGTTGTACAAGCGGCAACTTAAGTACAACAAAAGAAAGGTAAGAAGTACCAGAGCTTGAACTATTATGGGTGTGGGGGGGGGTGTGGGGGGGGGGGCAAAAGTCACCGGACTCAAATCAAGGGGCATGGACTCTGCAGAATCGGTGTTTGCCTCACAACACAAGATATTCTCACAAACTCACTTAATATCACTCGGGTTGATGAAGCAGAATCTCTACTAAGTTCACAAGTAATATAATTAGTTAATGAAAGCACAATAACACAAGAATGGTTTTCAAGATACTTGTATATATTACTTCTCAACTCAGTATTACAAGACTCTTACAAGCATAGTTACTAAGTTACATGGAGAAACTATATATACTACTATCTACAGCCAGTTATACTTGGAAAACCAGTTGGAATTTACAACTAGACAAATACTACATTGCTAGAAGTAAAGCATGTAAGATAAAGTAATAATATCCTAGATTAGGTAGTCATGACAGGTCCATGACTTACCTTTTATCACCAACTAAGTATGGCAACTGTACTAAGTTGAGAATGGTGAACAGTTGATTAAAGTATGGTCAACTACATGGGCGTGGGAAAGCGCCATGCAGTGTATTAGAGTCAATGCGCTGTCAGACAGACCATACTTATATCAATTGGTCCATAGTTGGTTCTTCCGAAGGTAAATGGCTTCGGAAGAATAAATTCTTCCGAAGTCATTTTGGCTTCAGAAGAAACAACTTCTTTCGAAATTCTGCAAGTCTTCAGAACTTTATTCTTCGGAATACTTTGTGTTTGGATATTCTAAGTTGTATACTTTGGAAGGAGAACAACTTAGTCTCGGAAGACCGAGTTCTTCCTTCGAAAGTTCTTCATACTTTGAGCTTCAGAAGATCTTTGACTTGGCTTCGGAAGAGCAGCTTTGTCTTTGAAAGACCACTTCATTTTAGTACTTCAAAATTCTTCTAAGTATTGTTTTGGTTGCACCAACTTCATATGATCCAACAAACTCCCCCTAGGCTGATGCTACCAAAACTTCATTTCTACCTCCTCCTTAAGGTCTTCAACACCAGGGAAAGCATATATTTGTCTGTCTCTTTGTTCTTCCCTGATGCAGTGGTGGGGAGTTTGTACAAGTCATTCGTTGATAGTAGATCTAATCTATTGCTCTGGATGACATGTAGCCTTTGTTGTGTCCCTCTGAAGAGAGTTAGTTGATGGGAATTATAGTCATATTCCCATCTAACTATGGATTCAGAAGTCAATCCCTCAACCATCTGCAGGAATGTTCTTCCATTTTTGGTTGCTCCTTCTTCTTCTTCCTTTGCTATTCTTTTCAACTCTTCTTCAGCTTTGGCTTTTGTTGTAAGCTCGTTATCATGAAGACTGCTCAGATGATTCCTTATGTGAGCAGCAATCTGAGAGTTGGAGGGATTAGAGAATGGTCTCTCTACTAACTCAGCAATATCAAATCTTCTAGAGTGTAGCAGAGCTGATGTGTCAAGTCTGGTTACTTGACCATTCTCCCTTTGCACAACAAAGGTGTGTAGCTTCATCGAACCTCCACTGGACAATTGGGCTTCTAGGATTGAGGGGATTAGTTGGTAGCTTATCCCTTTTTCTTGTGTCCTGCATAGTCACCAGTCTCCTTCTTAAGTTCTTCTCTTCTTCTCTAAGTGCATCAGAATTGGTGGTAAGAAGTTGGAGAGCTTGGTCCAGTGTTCCCCTTGGCAGATCAAGGAATGCATCTCTTATGAGGGAACAAGAAGACCCATCAATATATTTCAGTTTAATTGACTCTTCCTCATAAGAGATGTCACTCAAGGTAGTGCTGTTTGTGAGCTTTCTTTTCAATTCCTTGAACTCTTCTAAGGTCAGGGGCTTGGAAGGTTCAAAGGTTGGTTTGGGTAAAGATTGGGTTTTGGGTTGTGTTTTGGGTTTTAGGATAGGTGGTGGTGGTGGTTGTTGAGAAGCAAGGTGTGAAGGTGTGGCTGATGCTGTTGGTTCAAGGGTGTAAGGTTCAGTTGTTGGCTCAGTTTTGATAGGGAAGGGAAAAGGTGCGGGCATAGGTTGATTTGGGTGCTGGTTTGGGTTTGGGAGTTGGTTTAGGTTCCTTCCCCTGAACACTTTGCATTAGAGGTACCTCTTGCCTTCTTCCTAAGCGAATGCCATCCTTGATGTTGCTGACATGTCGTTGTAGGGTCTTCAGAGACGTGAGACCCACTTATCTTCTAGTGAATCCGTGGGCTTTAAGGTAGGCTTTCATCCATTCCTTATCACCCTCAGTCTTGGCTGCAGCAAGTTTTGCCTCTTCTTCGATCTTCTTCTTTTCCTTCAACTTTTCTCTAGCAGCCTTCTTCCTCTCTTTGTTGATCTGATCTTGTTCTTTGTGGAAAAGGAACAAGATCGTGTCATAGTCGTGAGGAGCTAGCTCCTTCTGAGAATAGCCTCTTTTACAGAGAAAGGTTATCCTCTCCTTCCTCTCCTCTATCTTTTTTCTCATCTTCTCCTCCTCTATGGCCAACCTTGCTGCCTCTTTTTTTTCCTTTTGCAGCAAGGTTGCCTTCTCCAGCTTCACAAGCTCATCAAGTGGGAGTAGAAGCATTTCTTCATTGTCTACTCCCAGGCTGATGAGCCTGTCTATGACCTCCATTCTCCTTTGATTATTGATACTTTCTTGGGCGACTGTTGCTGCTTTGTTGCTTGTAGCCAACAGCTTCCCAGTATCAAGTCTTCCTTTCTTCTTCAGCTTCACCAACCTTTCCTCCTCTAGAAGCTCTTCAGCAGTGAGCTTCCTCTTCCCTTTAGGATCAAAGGAAGATTTAGCCTTTGGAGACTCATGCTTAGAGGATTTAGGTTGGGGAGAGGGGGTTTGAACTTGTGGTGCATGTGAGATTGGAGTTGTAAGAAAGTCCTCACTGTTAACCTCAGAAGCCAAGTCAAGAAAGGCCTCTATGAACTTGTGGTGCATGGGAGATTGGAGTTGTAAGAAAGTCCTCACTGTTGACCTCAGAAGCCAGGTCAAGAAAGGCCTCTGTGATAACCAGGTCATCGAATAGGGAAGATAGTTCAATTATTCCTTCCCCAGCTTGTATTTTTGCTTTGGAAGTAATTGGAACTGCATTATCTGTCCCTCTTAAGTTGGTTGCTGGGCCATCAGTCTGTATCTCCCCTTCAAAGTTAATCTCAGGTTCAATAGAGGCCTTAGGTTGACCAACTTCCTCCTCAGAGGTAGGTGGTGCATTCAGCCTTTGAAGCTCTTCAGCTCCAAAATAGGAAATGGCAACATCAAAGGAGGGTTTTTCAAGTGAGGAGCTTATTAGAACTTGGTTAAAAATCTGTTAAGGTCAATAAGCATCCTTGGGTCCACTTGAATAGTAATAGGAGGGGGTTGAGGAAAGATGGTTGTAGGGTGTTGCTGTATAGGATAGAAAAAAAAAATGGCATCAAGGGAAGTAATGGCAAGGTTGGGTTCCACTTGAGTTGATATCTGCTCCAAAGAGTGAGCAGATATCTCCTTATCATGCCTTTGTTTCTGTATATTCTCCCCCTTTTTGGTAGCATCATCTTGAGAAGTAGATGAGCTGGAGGAAGAACTTAAAGAAACCTAAATCAATACATGCCTAACTGACTTCTCAATCTGTTTCTCAGCTAGTGAAGCCTTGAGATTTTCAATCTCAAGTTCCTGAGTGGCAGACCTATCTTCTAAAGTCTTAACCTTTAATTCAAAGTTGAGATTTTAGAAAGTAGGTATCTAATAGTGAGTTGAAGACTACCCTCGTTTTCTTTTGAAGAATCATCGGGAGATAGGATAACATACCTAATATGTTCATCCTCATCACCAGTAGTGGTTTCTTGGCGTCCCGGATACCCTTGCATACTAATGTCTCTTTCAGAGGCATCAATTGGCAAGGTTGCCGTAGATTCAGTCTCACTGATGTTACCACTATCCCGAGAGGCTAGTGAAACACTCTCAGTAGTGGCAGTTGAATTTACATGAGTCACCTCCACACCGGGTGGACTCATCTCAGTTTGGTCTAGCTGATGTGGGCTAGATATCAGACGTTCCCTGGGGCTCGGTTGATCTTGAGACTGATGAGGTAGATCAGCATCCTGGCCCTGATAGAACATGATATCCTCATCAAGTCGGGTTAAAAGGTCAAGAAAGGAGAGGGAGGTTATATCTAATGACTCTGGATGTTGGTCAGCACCTAATGACTCTTCTGCAATAGCAGTTGAGCCAATGATGTGGCTATCCCTTTTTGGCTGCTCAGGGGAGTGTTAAGACTCACCCTGAGGGCTTAAAGCTTTGGTAGTGGGCTCATCAGGTTGAGACTGAGGAGACTCAACACTGCCATTGAGGTCAATGGTGGAGGATGGTTTGACCTCTGGCTGAGTGGGAGCCCTCAATTCCACTCTAGCCTTTTTGGTTTGAACAGAGGATACTTGACCAATCAGAGTAGATTGATCAAGGGTTCATTTGAGGCATCTTTTGTAGGTAATTTTGATTGGGTGGGAGGAAGTAGATGGCAATATAGAGGTGGTGTCTGGTGTGGGTTCATCACCTGCTAGGTCTGCAGGGATGTCACCAGGAGCCATTGGCTCAAGCATACCTGGAAGAAGATCAGTGATCCTTCTAGTGAAGTTGGTGGACACCTTCTTCAAAATCTTGAAGATGCCAGGCCTCATGTGAGGGACTAGTAGAACATCTAAACATTGTAGTTTGTCCTGGTCCAGCTCAGAGTTGATTATGTGCTGAATGAACCGGGGATACATATAGAATTGATCCTGGGTGAGATTACTTCATAGATTGTTTAGCACAAAACTTGAGTAGTTGAATCGTTCCCTTTACCAACCTGTGGACGAGGCAGCCCAGATCATATGGGATTTGATCCTATCCCCCTGACTTGTTGGATAGGTAGTGTAGGACGATATGCAGCAAAAACTTCCAATTATAGGAGAAATTGAACTTGTAGACCTTGGATTTGCTCACATCTCCACTGTATCCCATTTGAGTGTAAGTATTCTCCAACTCAGACTTGGGGAATTTAGTGGGGGCTCCCTCATCATGGAGTTCCAGATGCTCCCTGATGGTAGTTTCACTTATAATGATCTCTTGTCCGCAGACCCTTGATCGAATAATCCTTTCATCATTTAGGGTTTCACAGCGACCATTGGCCAAGAAATCGGCCAGATGGTTTGAGTAGATGGTAGGGTATATGGTAAGGGCTGTGAAGTATGCGGACTGTGACAGAAATTGGACAATAGGGGCAAAATCGACATCTTTTGAAGAATCAAGGATGGCGACTTGGTTATGTTGGGGATTCAAGGCCATTGTTCGGAGAGTACTGTTTGATTGGGGAAATTGAGAGTGAGTGAAGAAGAAGATGGAAATTTTGGGCTTAGGTAAAGAAAGTAAAGAAAGAAAGTAGAGAAAGAGAGTCAGAAGTTTTAAATAGGGGGTAAAAAGCCAAACCGATAAGGTGAGAAGATAGGTGAAAGGATGGTTTAGATTTTGATTTGACTAGGGCGGCAAGGTAAACCATTTAAACTATTCCGACAATCATCAATAAAATCTTACTATTTACAGAGTGGGCCCAAAGATTTCCGTTACACTGTAAAATTTTTCTTCCAAGGGTAAAATTGTTTCCGAAAGAAAACACTTGTGTTTCTCAGTATTGTCTTCCGAAGCCATTTTTACTTCCGAAGGCAAGTCATGTCTCAATGACAAATTTGCTTTCGAGAGTAAAATCTTCTTCCGAGAAAAGAAGTTAATAAGCTTCAGAAGTGAATTTGATCTATGATCAAATGTTCTTCTGAGGCTAAAAGCTCTTTGGAAGAGAATACTTATGCAGAGGAATTTTTCCTTCGGAAGATGGATAAAGATCTCTTCAGAGGGTAAGTTTCTCTTCGAAAGAATTCATACTTAGAAATTTTGAAGAAAACCTTTTAGTAACAGGGCTTAGATTGTATTTAGACAACATAGACAAGACACATTTCAAAAAGTTTTTAAAAGAAAAGGACTAGTCAATGTTAATCATCCTAATAGCTGTGATTAAATATTTAAATCTTTGTTTATCAAAGGCTTTAGTGAACAAATTAGCATATTGTTCATTTAAATTGACTTTGACTAGCTTGATTAGATTTTTCTCATGAATATCTTGAATGAAATGATACCTGATGTCAATGTGTTTTGTCTTGGAGTGCTTGACTGGATTTTCTGTGATAGAAATGGCACTCTTGTTGTCTATGTGGATAGGAGTCTCCATGAAGTTGAAACCATAATCTAGCATCTGATTCTGAATCCAAAGCAGTTGAGCACAAAGTTTGTCGTAGCAATATACTCAGCTTTGGCAGTTGAAGTGGATACATAGGATTGCTTCTTACATTGCCAAGAGATGATCCTTCCACCAAGAAATTGACATCCTCCTGATGTGGATTTCTTGTTGATATTGCAGCCACCATAATCACTATCAGTGTAACCATAGAGGTTAAAATCCTTATTCTTAGGATACCAAAGACCCAGTTTGGGAGCTCCTTTGAGGTATCTAAGGATTCTTTTGGCAGCAATTAGGTGAGACACCTTTGGAGCAGCCTGATATCTTGCACAGATGCAAGTTGCAAACATGATATCAGGTCTACTTGCAATAAGATACATCAGAGATCCAATGATTGCCCTGTACTGATGCTGATCAGTATCCTCCCCCTCAAAATCAGGACAAAGATTGTGATTTCTGGGTAAAGGTGTCTTGGCTGGCTTATAATCTTTCATCTCAAATCTTTCTAAGATGTCCTTGACATACTTAGATTGATTGATGAAGAGCCCTTCTTCCATCTGCTTCACTTGAATTCTAAGGAAGAAGTCCATCTTTCCCATAGAACTCATCTCAAACTTCTTCCTCATGATTCTTTCAAAGTCCTTGCATATTTGGTCATTTGAGGAACCAAATATGATGTCATCAACATCGACTTATACAAGAAGCATGTACTTCCTAGACTTCCTTATAAACAATGTTTTGTCTATTATGCCTCTGGTATAGCCACTCTTGAGAAGAAACTAAGACAGTGTCTCATACCACAGCCTAGGTGCCTAATGCAACTCATAAAGAGCTTTATCAAGTTTGTACACATAGTTGGGGTGTTGTGGGTCTTCAAATCCAAGTGGCTGACACACATAGACTTCTCTGTCGATATCCCCATATAGAAATGCACATTTGACATCAATTTGATAGACTGTAAAGTTCTTGGATGCAGCAAAAGCAAAAAAGATTCGCACAGCCTCAAGTCTTGCAACAAGTGCAAAGACATCAGTGTAATCTATGCCTTCCTCCTGTGTGTATCCTTGAACGACAAGTCTTGCTTTGTTCTTGATGATCAATCCTTTATCATCTCTTTTGTTTCTGAACACCCACTTAGTGCCAATGGGGACTTGGCCAGGTGGCAATGGACATAAGTTCCATACCTTTTGCCTCTTGAATTGAAGCAACTCCTCTTGCATTGCTTCTATCCAGTTGTTGTCCTTGAGAGCTTCTTCAACCTTCTTTGGTTCCATCTGAGAAAGAAAGCATGAGTATAAGTAGACATTCCCTTTGTAGGTCTGACTTCTTGTTTTCACACCTTCTGAGACATCCCCAATGATGTTTTTAGCTGGATGAGTGTTGTGTATCCTAAGTTTAGGAATCATATCTAGTTGCATAGATAGATCCAGGTTTAAGAAGTTTTACTTAGATTTTGAACATCATGACCAGCTGATGTCTCACACTCATTCAATGAGGACTGATTCAATGAATGTGTGATAGCATCAATGGTATTTTGCTGAGAAGCAGTATCAACAGTTGCCTATTCCTCCAGATCACTATCTTCATCAGCTTAGTGTTAAGTACTTGAGTTGTCAGCTATTGAGTTATGAGGCTCACTAGGCTGACAACTTGTTGAAGCTCCATTGTTTCCTTAGATATTCAAGCTTTTAGGACTTTCGGTAGTGGGAGCTTGATCTTCATGACTTCTTGGAGAAATTGGAATAGGTCTTGGTAACTTAAACATTTGATCTTCATAGGAGTCATTTTGAGTTCCTGTTCTAGCTGAAACATTCTCACAAGATGGTTTGGAATAGTTTGGAAACAATTCTAAATTGAAGATATAATCAGGACCATTGTCCTTAACACAAGGAGTGTGCTCATTAACAACAATGTTGGATGATTCCTAAAATTGTTGATTTTTGACATTATACACTCTATATGCAATAGAGGTTGAGGAATATCCAACAAAGATAGCATCATCTGACTTTTCCACAATTTTTGCTAAATTGTCTTTTGTGTTAAGTATGGTGCACCTGCAGTCAAAGGACCTAAGAAAGCCAATGAACAGTGGCCTCTTGTTCCATAGCTCATAAGGGGTCTTTCAATAGGGCTTAACAATGAGAACCTTGTTCTGCACATAACAAGCAGTGCTGACCGCCTCTGCCTAGAAATTTAGAGGCAGTTTTGAATCAGCTAACATAGTTCTTGCAGCCTCAATAAGTGTCATGTTCCTCCTCTCAACAACACCATTCTGTTGAGGAGTTCTAGGAGCACTATATTGTTTGGCAATCCCTTTTGAGTTACAGAATGACTCAAGAACTTGATTCTTAAACTCAGTCCCTTGATCACTTCTAATGATGTTTACCTTTTGACCTATTGATTTTCAATTTTAAGAATAAAAGATTTTAGAGTTTCAGCAGTTTCATCTTTAGTTCTTAAAAAGGAAACCCAAGTAAATCTTGTGAAATCATCAACAATCACAAGGCAATATGATTTCCTTCCAATGCTCATTATACTTGTGGTACCAAAAAGATCCATGTGCAAGTGTAAAGGGGTGGTGATGGAGTTAACCTCTTTGGATTTGTGAGAAACCTTGTGTTGCTTTCCTTTCAGCCAGGCAACACAATTATCTTTACAGAGAAACTCCTTTTTGGGCACACCATGTACCAAATTATGTTTAACCAGTTTATTCATGGTTTTAAAATTAACATGGCACATTCTTTTATGCCAAAAAGTTGACTCATCACTATTTTCCTTGGAAAGAAAGCATGATACTTCACCCAGTGGGGAAGCATTGTTCATATCCAGCTTGTACATATCCCTTCTCCTGGGAGATCTAAGAAGCACCAATTCCTGAGGAATTGTCATCCCGGGGTTTGAGGATGATGCACTTATGTTCTGTGAAAAGCATTTGGTGCTTTTGATCATAGAATTGAGAAACACTTAAGATATTGTGTTCAAGCTGTTTGACAAACTTTACTTTGTCAAATTTTAACTTACCATTAGATACACTACCTCTCCAGAAATGTATCCTCCGGATTCACCTCCAACTGAACAGGACCTCCATCAAAGTGTTCAAACTATTGTAGGAGAGATCTGTTCCCTGTCATATGCCTTAAGCATCCACTATCCATAATCCAAACATTTCTATTCTTGTCATGTGGATGTCCCTACACATAAGGTGAAATGATTAGTTACTATTGGAAACCCAAGCCTTGTTGGTCTTGGGTTCTTCCAATGCAGATGATTATTGAACCAAAATGTATGCATGGGGGTTCAATTATGGTTTGAGAAGAAGATGGTTAGGCTACAGCATCTTTTCTGATCATCCATTCCATCCTATGGTTGATTAGTGTAGATGAGCCTGAAGAGGCTTGTGCAGCATGACTTGCTTCCAAGGCTTCTTTCTTCTCAAAAGAAGTTGTCACCACCTTTTCTTCTGAAGCAGTCTTCTTCTCAGAAGGTTTCAAAGGATTCTTTTTGTTCCTTTGTTTGTTCTATGGCTTGTCTTCCGAAGCTATTTTCCTTTCGGAGGAAAGAGTTTCTTCCGAAAGCAACTTGGCTTCGGAAACAAGCATTCCTTTCCTTAACACTTGGACCATATGGTAAGGTCCAAATGTGAAACAATTTTTGACTCCTTCTTTGTTAACATTGGATGCATAATGTGTGATTGCTGGATTATAGTAACAATCTTTAGCCATGTGGTTATGCAGACCACAGATTATGCATTCAATGTTATTCTTGATGGGGCATGTTAACTATTGTTTCTTGCACTTCTTTTCTTCTTTAATGGCCTTCCCTTTTAATTTTTGATCCTTCATCTGGATAGGTGTGCTGGTACTACACTCCTTTCCTTAATTAGGGTTTCCAACCACTTGAAATCTGCCTGAGATGAATACTCCCCTTTGCTTTGGGTCAATCTTCAACTTCGACTCAGCCACCTTCTTGGCAGTTTTTGTTGCTGCCATGATTTTGTTCTTTCTGGCTTTGGTGGTTAGGGGTTGATCATCAGCTGTGTGGATGAGGTTTTCTACCTTATCCTTCCCTGTGGTGGTTTCCATAATTGCATCATTCTTCTGCTCTTTGGTTAGTGGGTCAGCAGTTGGAACCTCTTGCTCATCAGTACCACATCTTGGTTGTCTAATAAACACAAAGGAGTGTGGTGGAGCAATCTCATTGGTTCCCAACCAACTTTTTTTTTTATAGCACAACTTTGAGTGGAAGGATGATGCAATGATGGTGTTGAAGTTATGCTCTTCAATGGCATACTTCTTGGCTTTAGCCTCAGCTATCAGTAGCTGGGCTTGAGCCTCAGTTAACTTGGAGATTAAATCTTTTATTTGAGCCATGTAATTCAAGTGTTCATGTTTTAAAGAGGACAGTTTTCTATAACTCTTCTATTTTGAGTTTGTAGTCAGATTCTACTCTTTTAAAATTAGATTTTAGTATGTTTAAAGACTCAATATCAGATTTAATTTCCATGTTGTAGTCCTAATACAATTTAACCTTAGCAATACAGGCCGAAGTACAAAGATGCTCATATACCTTAGTGTCTTCAGTTCTAGCCATGAGAGCTTGAGCAGGAGTGACATTGCACCATGAAGCTCCAATCAACTTCTTGAGAAACAGTTGCAGTCTAGTGTTCAGTGGGTTTGGCTGCAGTCTTTGGGGTAGCAGGATGTTGGGAGGCTTGAGTTGCTCCAAGATTAGATCTAGGAGCTTTTCATTCCCTTGCAAAATGACCAAGCTGGTTGCAGTTGTAGCACTTGGCCTTTGTCTTGTCAAACCCAAATTTACTGTTGGTTGGGTTCTGAGGGAACTGCCTTCCAGTTCTTTTGAAGAACTTCTTTGCTCTGTAGGTCAGGAGAGTCATTTGTTGGACAATGTCCATGTATTCAACATCATCTGGGCTGAAACACTCTAGATCATCAAAACAAAATTGAAAATCTCCAAAGTGCTCACTCCCTGAAACAAAAGCACAACTATGCTGGAAAGAATTTTGTTGAGCCTGTTGAGACCTGGTTGTCTCAGGGAATGTGATGTATGGCCCAGAGGAAGATGATGGTTGTTGGGGGTAGTTCAGGTGCAATTGGGGCTGGGGATTTTTTAAACCCTCAGCAACATGTAGAGCATTGCTAATAGGAAGGTTTGAGGTTGTTCATCTGATGGCTTTTCTGAGTTTCCATCTCCATACGGTATCCATCAAGGATTCCATAGAGTTCGATCATAGTGAGAGTGTTGAGATTCTCAGTTCTCTTGATTGAGACACAATAGAAAGTCCACTCATGAGGAAGTGCACTCATGAATTTTCTACTATGTCTCTCTTCTCAAGAACCACTCCCATAGACTGAAGAGAGGTGATCAAGTCCATGTACCTAAAGTATTGTTGGCTTAAGGTCTCACCAACAATATATGTGAAGTTCTCAAACTTCTGCTTCAGCACATCTTTCTTGGACTCCTTGGATTCAATAGAACCAGAGTACATCAGCTTCAAAGCATCAAAGAGTTCCTTGGCAGACTCGTATTGCTTAAAGCCTACCATTATAGAGTTTTGTATAGCCGTAAGCAAAACAGTCATGGCTTTGCAGTCAATGTCCATCTTCTTGAAGTCTTCATCAGAGTAGTCTTCAACGGCCTTCTCAATCATGGCACCATTACCAGCTAGGGATTCCACCTTTGGTTGGTATGGACCATGAGTAACTGATCTCCATATGCGGCTGTCTTGATACTTGATAAAGCCTTCAATACGTTTGCACCAGGTTCCAAAGTCATCATTAGTGATGATAGGAGCCTTGGTCATGGTTCCCGTCTCAGACTCAGAAAATTTCAGGTTAAGTGCCATTTGAGTGAAGTGAGTGAGTGTGAAGTAAACAAGGGTGATTTGGGATGGTAAGATCTCACAATCAAGAGCCTAAAAAGCTCTGATACCAATTGCAGGATCGGTGTTTGTCTCACAACACAAGATATTCTCACAAACTCACTTAATACCACTCGAGTTGATGAAGCAGAATCTCTACTAAGTTCAGAAGTAATATAATAAGTTAATGAAAGCACAATAACACGAGAATTGCTTTCAAGATACTTGTATATATTACTTCTCAACTCAGTATTACAAGACTCTTACAAGCATAGTTACTAAGTTACATGGAGAAAGTATATCTACAGCCGGTTATACTTGAAAAACCAGCTGGAATTTACAACTAAACAAATACTATATTGCTAGAAGTAAAGCATCTAAGATAAAGTAATATTATCCTAGATTCGATAGTCATGACAGGTCCATGACTTACCTTTTGTCACCAACTAAGTATGACAACTGTATTAAGTTGAGAATGGTGAACAGTGGATTAAATTATGGTCAACTACATGGGCGTGGGAAAGCGCCATGCAGTGTATCAGAGTTGCAGCGGGCTGTCAGACAGACCATACTTATGTCCACTGGTTCATAGTTGGTTCTTCCAAAGGTAAATAGCTTCGGAAGAATAAATTCTTCCGAAGTCATTTTGGCTTCGGAAGAAACAACTTCTTCCGAACTTCTACACGTCTTCAGGACTTTATTCTTCGAAAGACTTTCCTTCCATTTCCTTTCATTAAAAAAAACTCTAGAACACAACTTTTTATTTTTTTCATTCCATTTTCTTTCTTTTCTCTTTTTAAATTAACTCGAGAACATAACTTTTTAACTTTCTTTTCATTTCATTCCATTCAAAAAAACTCTAAAACTCAAGAATTGCTTTTGGTTCATCAAGGATGTAAGAGATTCTCATGATTGTAGAAGGAATACCACCAACATATAATAAGATAAAATGCATCTATACAATTGTTGATAATCACAATACTACATATTTTATACTACATATTTTAAAAACTAACACATTTATTTATATTAAAATTGGGCTTTTAATCTCAAGCTACTATTCATGGTCTTAAAATGACTGAAGAATAGAAACCTTAGATGCAGATGAAACTCAAATTCTGCTTCAAAATTTATGCGAGCCAATATTCCCACACAAATTCTAAACTAAAGAGAATTACGGCATAAAATTACTATGTACAGCGTTATATAGTTGCGGGAAAGCAATGAGCCATCTCTCTCTCTCTCTCTTGTAATATATATAGAGCGTGTATAAGCATGGTTGGCGGCTAAACATAGATACATATGGTTTGTTGTTTCGGGCTGGAGTTTAGTGACCATGAAGGCGTGCTCTTCTTGCAGCTTGTTGAATATGGTGATCACGATCCTTGAGCATCTGGTCCACGTTTGATGCACCCAGTGGACCCGAGAAATGGATCTTATTGAATCCAAGACCATCCTGAACATAATATAAAGATCAAACAAAAGAAAATTATAAATCAACGGTACATGATGATTTCGCCAACTTGTAGTTGGACAATGAACTGTTTAGTAAAAAAGAAACTACTCACCATATATGGTTGTTTGGTAGTTGATGAAGATCTTCCACTTTCGATGCCAAACATACTCTCAGAAAAATCATGCTTTCTCCTCCTCCGACTCCTCATCCTCCTACTCGAATGCTTTTTTTGATCTGTTGATGATTCTAATTCATGTTTGTCGTTACCTTCATCAGTCAGCAATGTCTTATAACTCACTACGTCAACTCTGCTTCTGGTTAAAGAAATATCATTAGCATATTTCTTTTCTGCTGCAACCAATGGTCCCGAATAGAAATCCCGAACATCCAAATCATTACTTCTCAGTTCTTTTGAATATTGTGAGCGTCTCTGTTGTTCAATAGAAGCAGCATCTCCACCATTGTTTCGGTTAAAATGCTCACTTCTACTCTTTGAATTTGCTTTATCATGTCTTCTCTGAAAATAACCAAGTGTTAATAAGAATATTATCACGGAATTTGTGTTTACTGAAAAAGGATGACATGGGTGGTGAAATGGATAACAAAGTTTTGGAGGGTTGAAATAATCGATGTATAAAAATGCTATATTCAAGGATAATCCAAAGTTTAAGATAAATGATTAAGGAAGTTTTATTATTAAAGCTCATTTGACTCGCACACCACATTTGACCTGTTCTATTTGAAACTGTTCTTTTATTTTCCGAGTTGAAGACAAAAGGATAGGCCAACTCAAAGCACTAATAAATAAATAATATATTAACGGGTCAAACTTTGCCACCTCTAATGCATATATTATGTACACGTATAAAAACCACATATTTTTATATAGTTTAGATACTGTGTCAAAACCACAATGGGATCTCATGCACCAAAGCAAAATACCGACTTGAGTGTTTATACATATTTCAAAACTTGTGCTATCCAAATTATCAACATGAAATTCTGTGTGTGTGTGTTTGTTTTTGGGGGGGGGGGGGGGGGGGGGGGGGGGGGGGGGGGTACCTGCATTGATGCAACTAGCTCAGCGTTAGCTTCACGAGCTGGAACTGCCCAAGGTTCTCGTGGTCCTCGGCTTTTACTGTCAATCTTTTGAACCTTACCTCCTTCTGCTCTTTGTCTACAACAACTGCTTTAGTTAGTAACGCCTTGCATGCTTATAATTCATACGTAAACTTTAAAGTCGATCAAACTACTTTCAGATTCAATAGTCAGACCAAACTACTAAGAACAACAATGATATAAAGAGGTTAGGAAACAAACCTTCAGGATCTAATAACGAAACCAAGTTATGATGTACATATACTATATGTGCCTACTGTTATTAATTATCTAACCTAATCAAATAAGGCAAGCATTGAGGGTTTTTTTTTTTTTTTTCACAAGGGATTTTATTTAGCATGGTTTTATAAATGTTATTTAAAGAAACATAAAAACGTTGTCAACAAAAATGCATATACCTTCTAGCTTCTTCCTCCCTCAGTTTTGCATCGATCTCTTTGCTGGGAGGATATTTTGGCAAACTTGAAGGATCGCAGGCATGTGGTTTAATTGTGAAGAACTGAAAGAAAATGATAGAATCAAGATGTAACACAAGCAGTTGATCTATAAATCAGTCAGCACAACAAATGCAGAAGCGTAGTTTAAACTTAGAGACAACCGGTAATATTTACCATAGAATCAAATGTTATGGTTTTCATCGAACAGAGGATTATCAGGTAACAGTATAAATATATGTAGTGGCCATTAAACAGCCTATAAGTTAAACGTGCTGACTAATGGCCTTCATTATTTCAGTTTAATATGCACTGCCCTTCATTACTTCCAATAGCTTTATGAAATACCTTTTAATATTTTAATGATATGGTGCAAGAATAATTGAAGATATAACTTCTGGACTCAAGAGAAGAAAAATAAATAGAATATCCACAAAACGAACATTGGAAGAAAAACTAAAGCTGGCAATTTCGACTCTTTTATGAGTAAATGGGTCAATTGTGCTATACTTTTATCCATTTAAAGAATGTAGCAAAATGGGCACGAGTCAAATTGGTCGAAAGTCACTCATGTATTCGAAAAGCATAAAACCTTCTAAAACTACATATTCAGAATAATTAGATTATTATTTTGTAATAAAGCATTTGAAATCATATTAACATATTAGCTTTTATATTAACATATTAGCTTTTTACATTGTTCTTCAAGTATAAAGAAAACTTGTTTTAGATCTATTTAGACTCTTAATCCAACTAGATAGACTTGACCATTTTGATAACTTCTTGAAAATATAGAACTGAACAAGATGGACACCTCACTCTTAAGGGCAATAGATGCAGTCCCTCTTTGTGAAGGATCTATTGAAAGTAAGGTTTCCATAAGCCTGATGGCGACGGAAGGAACATCTTTAAAAGTTTCTTCAATGCGTTGTCTATAAGGCTGTGCTGGTTTGTACACCGTCAAGTGCCGTAGTTTTGACTTTCTCCAATAATCTTCTGATGGTGAACCACAAAGCTTGAATATTTTATGCAATTGCTCAACCTACAAGATAGAAATCCCACTTCAAATTACAAGTTCAGAAGTGAACAATAAAAATTCATAAATGACAAAGAACGGGGGACCAACAGCCCTACATTTTCTATCACAGTTGTTACATTGGCTACCAATGTGAAACTTGTATTTATCATACTTAAATTCTCCATTTATCTCCTAAAGGTTTTAACACAGATTCTTTTTTTATTTATAGGATTTCATTATTGGTATCCTTTTCCCCCCACAACAATCATACCTAATCTAATCGCACTTTAAAGTTCATGTAAACATTTAACATTAAAGCTCATGGTAGAACTAGTAGCGCATGAGGGAAGTAATTCTATATATTAGAATTTAGAGGTGACGATTTGGACGCATATGGGTTGATATTGGTTATCTACTATCTCTAATCGATCAAAGGGGTTAGACAGAAGGAATTAGCCAAAACTGATTAAAAACATTGAGCCATCCAAAGTGTATTTAAATGCATAACAAGCTCAAACTTGTGATTGCTATACAGAAAGAACTTAAAACAAGATAATTTTTTATAATGCAAAAAAAAAAAAAGAAGAATATGAAAGGAGAATACCTCTGTTCGACCTGGCATGATAGGTTTGCCAGCATATAGTTCTCCAAGAATGCATCCAGTACTCCACAAGTCCACAGCCACTCCATAATGAGTTGCTCCAAGTAAAAGTTCAGGTGGTCGATACCAAAGTGTCACAACACGGCTTGTTAGTGCCATATTTCCGCTATTATCAAACAGACTTGCCAAGCCAAAGTCGGCGATTTTCAAGATGCCACTATCATCAATCAAAAGATTTGACCCTTTAATGTCACGGTGTAAAACACCACGACCATGACAGTGATCAAGTCCACTTAGCAGCTGCTGCATGTAGCATTTAACCTACAAATATGCATTCATCATTTCTAAACTCGAATATCCAGCTACTTTGATTATATGCAGCATTGCAGCTGTAGGTGATTGGTGAGGTGAAGAAGAAGTTCATTGAATAATTCTCCGTTGCTAATTTATGGCTAGGAATGTTAAGTTCTGTCTTTCTCTGTTTTGTTGGCATTGTTTAGCCTTTCTGGGTGTTTGAATTCATGTTTAGTTGTCTAGTTTTGGTTGTTTGTTTCTTGTTTTGGCTGCCTCTGTCCCCCTAGGGAATGTCCTTGGGGTGAGCTTTCTTTATAACGATTCTTCTTCTTTTTTACAAAATTTTTCAGGCTTTGCCTTTTATCTAAAAATAATAATGAAGTACCTTAAACAACATAGCAATGTGGGACTTCTTAACAAAATGATGATAAAAAAACACACCCAAACTTCAACATCACTTAAAATTTTAAATAAATATAAAAATAAAGAATAAGTAATCTTATTCAAAAAGCCAAGTTATTAAAAAAAGAAAATAAACACTGAAAGGAAAACTATATTTCAAAACAGGGGTACAACAATATCATGATTGTATGGATTTTCTTTTTCAAAAATGAGTTCTCAAGATTGACTAGACTAGTTATGTAGGTGGAGGATTAACCAGCCGCGTCACATAAGATATTTATATATTGGATTGAGTGTATATAAAGAAGAAGAACAAGTATGAATATCAAACATAGAGACAAAAGTATTACCTGAGGCTCTGTGAACTTGACCCCGGGTAGTGATGCAAGTCCTGTAAGATCATGTTCCATGTATTCAAAAACCAGATACAAACTGCGTGAAGTACGTGACGTGACCAATCCTTCCAGCTTAATTATATTTGGATGATCAAGCCTCCGCAAAATAAGGATTTCTCTTGCCATAAATTTGACACTCTCAGGATCCATATTATCAAAACGCACTCTTTTTAAAGCAACAAGTTTATTATTAGTCAGATCCCGAGCCTTGTAGACACTGCTATATGTTCCTTGCCCAATCTGCATTTAATATGAATCGGAAGATATAATAAACATCAGAACCAAATCTATCATATCAGAATATTCATGCATACTATCTATCATATAAACCAACAAGTTTATTATTACTGACATGACATCACATGCCGCAGTAACAATGGCATCACAATCCTCAACAAACATATGTGCCATTCAACCCTTCAGGAAAAAGGTACAAACCAACATTTTCCTTACCATTTTACTTGTTCTTTTGTAGCAAAAATAATACACATTACGACTTGATCAGTGGACCTTTTGAATGTCCGTGCTTTGCATTTTGCAGAAAACTAACCCCCACCTCCGAAAAGAACTCCAAAAAACAACATACTTGGTAGAAATTATGGAAACTGAAAGGACTAAAAACAATTGTCGTTCAAAATTAAATTTGGTTGTAAAATGTATTTCTGTTTCTTGTATTTTCACAAAATTACGATTTGTTTGCAGCAAAGGCGCGTTACAGACGGCTCAAATGGTCAACCACATACTATACTTTCAATTCAAACAACTTGACTAGAAATACAAGACAAATTATATATTCCTTAAAGCTTCTTTTCTGCAAAGTCATGGTTTGTTTCCAACAAAATAACCGAGTACAATGGTTCAAAAGGTCAAAGTCAACCACTGAGTCATTCTATCAATCAAAACAACTTATCCAGAAGTGAATCAATACTGAAAGAAAAAAAATTGCACGCTAATCACATTCCTGTGTCATAATTAGACAACTAATATATCAAATCTGACAAAATTAGCATAAAGATACCTTATCTAATTTCTCAAACGTATCGGTTCGTCTAGGTAACCATCCATTGATTGCTTCACCAGCAACAGCAGCAAGCCAAGAAGGCCAGCCTGCCACAACCTGTTGGCCTTCAACAGCTTTCGGAATATTAGCCCCAATAAACACTTCAGAAACCTCATAATGATCATCCCTAACACGTCGTGAAGAATTCAATCTCTTGTCAATGGATCCAGCTTTCACCTCACCTCTATTCTTCACCCTAAAGCTTTCTAACCTCTTTGATCGAGATCCCCTTGGTTCTATTGAAGCCTTACTCCACGACACCTTCTCCCTTGAACTCGAACTCCCCCGACCATCATCGACCGCAGAAGGCTTACCACAAATTCCACCCATCGAATCACAATTGATCTAACTTATTAATCGAAAACAACGGTTTCAATTCTGAAATGAAATGAAATTCAATCCAGTGCTTGATGCAGCAGTAGACAGCTGATTTGAATGAGAAATCTGAATCTGAATATTAGGGTTTTGATGGGGTCTACAGGAATCAAGGTATCTGTGTAATTTGGTTCATGGATAAGAATAAAATCGAGGGATTTGGGTGTTGAGAAACTTGAACGCGGTTTTATCTTCGACAAGATGTGTGTAGATATTATTATTATTATTGTATTGTATTGTATTATTAAATATATTAAATATATATGTCACTTTTTCTATCTCTATAGATATGTATGTACTGTTAGTCTTGCCGGCATGGCCGAGTCAAAGATAGAATCATGATCTCTCTAGAATGATAAAAACACAGTCAAAGGATGTCGACGGTGAGTGATGTCATTTTTATTTAATAAAACAACAACCGCCGTCTAACATTTCAACATCCCAAAATAAATATTAGAGCATTCGTAATGGATTTTTTATTTTTATTTATATAATTATATTAATATTATTATATTTTTTTTATTTTATTAATTAAATAATACTTTTTATATTATATTATTATTTTTTTTTCTCCCCTTCACTCATAACTATTTTAAAAAATATACC
The DNA here is from genome assembly GCA_025506505.1 of Flaveria sonorensis. Lineage (NCBI taxonomy): Eukaryota > Viridiplantae > Streptophyta > Magnoliopsida > Asterales > Asteraceae > Flaveria > Flaveria sonorensis. The sequence continues at coordinate 32,242,377 of CM046430.1, read as the reverse complement.
GATAAACTTTAACATTTTTTTTCTTTTTCACTCACAATCACTCAAAACCATTCATTATAATATAGGATAACACTCACATATTTTTAGAGATATCACTATGAATGCTCTTATATGAATACGGTCAATACCCTAAAATTTTAATCGGGTAACTCTTGGAATTGAAAATCACTTTTAACCATTTTTTAAGTTATATATATAAAACTTATCATGAGAACCCTTAATTTTTGTAAGAACTCTTTAACTCAATGTTATCCATAGATCAACAACTGAATGGTTAAGATTTTTTAATTTTTTTTTCAATAGAAAAGGGCATAAAGGTTATTTAACAAATCCATCAAAATTTAAATTTAACAGGAACATAACAAGTGTTATCCCTATATCCCCTTATTTCTTTTTTTTTTATATTTAAAAACTTACCTCCTTTCTATTTAAACACTCATAACTTTTTTTATAAATTGTAATTTTTTTATAAAAATTACACCATTAAACTCATCATATTTTTCAATTTAATTATACTGTAGTATTACAAAAAAAAGTTTCACCCATACATAGTTACATCATATTACAATGTTACACTGTTGTACCATGTAGCAAAGCTACAACATAAACAACAAGTTACAATGTTAATTCCCATGTAATCTTGCAAACGACATTAGATCATATAATCTTGCACTACTGTACTAAACTTTTACACCCGATAATACATCACTCCAACTAACAATAACATCCTCATTATGACAACCTAACAACCAAACGACATTATTCTATGTAACTGCAACACTGTAATGAAATTTTAACACTGTAACAAAACAAAATAACAAAACTACATCACTATAACAAAGTAAAACCGAAGTAAACCAATGTAACATGGTAATACACAAAAGTAATAATGTGTTACACCATGGTAATACACTAATGTAATAATGTGTTACACCATGAAAAATAAAGAAATAACAATGTAAACTAGTGTGAACCAATATTAACCAATGTAAATCAATCTGTAAAACAAATGCAAAACAAACGAATCGTCATTACACCCGATATTACATCATTCAAACTTACAGTAATACCTTCATTACAACAACCTAACAACCAAATGACATTACATCATATAACTATGCCACTGTAACCAAATTTCAAAACTATAAAGAAATCAAATAAACAAAACTACAACCCTATAGCAAAATTAACCTAATGTAAACCAATCTATAGAATAATGTAAACCAATCTGCAAACCATTATAATTACACCACTAACTTTTTTTTCAATGTGAACCAATGTAAACCACTGTAACTAAAGAAAAAACAATATTTTCTTTTGTGTGTCTTCTACTACTCTGTAAATAGGCTTGAAAGCTTGAACAAGATTATTAGTATCCTGTAAAAAAGCACCATTTTCTCTTGTTCTTTTTTGGTTCACAATCCAAATCAAAATTCAAAACATACTGCAGGACCGTTAAAGGGTACTTAAGCTTGCACTTAATTAACACACTTAGAAGGATCTTAAGATCACTTAACAATTCAAATAGGGAACTGTGAACCTTTTCTGAAGATACAAGATAAACACAAGTAAAACAAGAACAAGAGCACAAGATAAAGTTTTCAAGGAAGTTGTATATTGCTTCTCTAGTTCTATTACAAGTGTTGTACAAGTACATTTTAAATACAAGATCCGGATACTACTTATACTACATCCTACAACCGTCAATATGCAAAAAGACAGTTGGAAGTGACTAATCTAGACAACAAGATCAGCCTAAAGTCAAAAGGCAGATTGCCTTTTGACTAGTGACTATGACAAGCCATAGCTCACTGACTTTCCTATTACAAAATGCCAAGAAGGAACAAAAACAGAAACTTGCAGGCAAAGACCTTATCTACTTTATCATAAAGTATGGAAGTTTCACCAACTAGTGCTAGCAGGTGAACTACCAGAGCATGCAACGGAAAGTAGGTTACTTTATGATAAAGTTGATGGAAAATGTATCTTTTCTCTCTCTTCTGAGGAAAATCAGTCTTGTCTTTAAACAGCTTCGGAAGACTTTGTCATGAGAGCTACGAAAGACTTCATCTTTTACCTTCGGAAGAGTTGAGTCTTTGGATTCGAAAGATTTTACACTTGGAATATTTTCCAAGTTCAGTGTAAAGCTTCCGCAGCAGTTTCTTCTGAACTTTGGCTTCGAAAGATTTTACACTTAGCATTTTTCTTGAGTGTGTAAAACTTCCGAAGCTAGTTCACCTTTGTTCCAAAGTGCATGTTGGAAGACTTGGTTGTTTTGGTATCTTTTGGTTGTATCAGCCTCTTAACTTCAGAGGTTCCTACAAACTCCCCCTAGGCTGATGCTACCAAAACAGAGAGGTTCTTCAGATTGGGATAGTCCACATGAGGATCTTTAGAATTCCTTTCTTCATCAGTAGATCTGGATTCTTCATACTCATGAAGTACCTTCTCATCTCATAGAGATCATGCAGAGGGAGTTCAAGCATGTCATTTGTGAAGTAGACATATTGTTCTCCTTGATCTCTAGTGACATACCATCTGTCTGGATCTTCAGCAAAAGTCCAGGACAGAATTTGTCTTCCAACAGAGAGAGGCTCTACTATGATAGGAGTTGGTTGAGAGTCCTCTTCATGCACTTCCTCAGGATGTTCTGACTCATCCTGAGGTTAGGAGGAAGATGCCTTTCTTCTTTTCTTCTTTGAAGATGATCTTCTTTTGGCCATCCTCTTTTTCCTCCCTAATGATTTTAAATGAGAGGGTTGGTCTTCAGTACCAGGTTCTTCAGTGGATTCCCTCTCAGTTGGGATCTCCTCTCTCCCAGTTTCAGAAGGAGAGGGAGGAGAACCCTGCTGTGGGTTAGAAGATGAAGTTGACTGTTGTGCAGCTTCAGGTGCAGGTGGTGTTGTCTCTGTAGGTTCCACCTTTACCTTAACTTCAGGTTGAGCTTGACTTGATGATAAATGAAGGTCCACAAGCTCTCCCCTTTTTATCTTCTACTTGATCACCCTTATGTGCTCATCCATTATGGATAGAGACATGGGACCAAGCCTCCTTCCGGAGAACCCATACAGCTTCAAGAAGCTCATCATCCTCTGCCTATCTGTAGACTTTTTTTGACTTTTCTGGATGATGGCTCTTGAATTTGCAGCTTCTTCCCTTTGCCTCTTCTTTGCAGCTTGCCTTTCTTTCTTGGCTTGCTCTTCTAGTTGCTTATTGTATTCAAATAATATATAATCATAAGGCAAGGGAAAGAGTGCAGGTGCCTGATAGAGACCAGTGGCACTCAGGTAGTTGATCATTTTTAATCTTTCTTCTTCATCAACTACCTGAGGTTGTTCATCAGCCACAGTCTCTGACTCAGGACTTTCTTGAACTGGGGAGAGGACAGGAATGTTCTTGTAAAGCCTTTTCTTCTTATTTCTTCCTTGTGTTTGAGGGTCAAGGCTGCATCCTCTGCTTCCTTCCTCTCCTTTGACAATTCAATGTCAGCCAGTTCATTTAACTCCTCTAAGAGGAGAGAGATGAGTTCATCTATGTTGTAGTTCCTGGTCCCCAGATAGTTGAGTCTGGCTGCCCTTAATTCATCCTCTTGAGTGTTTGGTACATGGGCAGTCAGAATTGCAGTTTGCATGAATCCTGGGGAACCACTTGAACTCTCTCCTCTCAGCTTCCTCTTCCTCTCTCTCTTTTCTTCTTCAATCTCTTCATGAGTCATCTTCCTTTTGCCTTTGTCAATTGCAGATCTTGATGACTCAGTCTGAGGAGAGCTTTGGCCTTCATTGCTTGATTCAGCAGTCAAGCTCTGGCCAGAGAGAGGTTGTGAAGCACCATCACTAGCTAGTGCCTCACTGAGGGTATGGGGTGCTGGAGGAGATATTATCTCAAGGTTCACAGTCTCAGCCTCTGGGCCTACAGTCAAGGCTTTCCCTTCGAAGCTAATCTTGGGGTCTACCTTAACATCCAGTTGACCAAATGCTTCAACTGCTAGCCTCTGTCTATATAATGCAGTTCTCCTTTTGAATTCTGCCAGCACCCAGTCTTGAATTTGATTGGCTAATCTGACAGCTTGTCTGTTATTGCTTGGGTTGACAAGTGCCAGATCTACCAAGTTTATACTCTCATAGAAACTCAGGGTGGAGATGTTGAGAATTTCTTGTTGACCCTGAGCTCTAGAGATCACAAGAGCTTTCCTATCATTGTCATACCCCAAGCCCAGATTGGGTTCTCAGATGGGGTAGACATTGCTCTTGGTACTCCCTCCTCAAATAGTTGTTGAATGAGTAGTTCCAGATCACTGTCTAGAGGAGGTTGCTGAGCATGGACAACTGCATGATAGGATGGTGAGTCCTGTATGTCCATACTTGAGGAAGAACTCCCAGGTTCTGTGGCTGTCAAAACTTCCTCCCCCTTTTTGGTAGCATCACCCTTATTCATAGGTGAGCCGGGGAAGTGATCCATAACATCCACATGTTCTTGTGGACCTGGATGAGTTTGTCCTATAGGTCTCTCAGCTAACTGGCCCTTGAGATTGGTGATCTCAAGTTGCTGGTCATGGACTCTCCTTTGCAAGATAGTCACCTGTGATTCAAGGTGAGCTATCTGTGAAACTAGTTGGGTGCAAATGTCTTCGAGTTGGTGCACCCTGAGTTTCAGACTCCCCTCATCTTCAGTTGAAGAATCATTGGTGGATGAAGGAGGTGAACCGAGGTCTGCTCCTTCACCACCAACATGGGGTTCTTGGCTGCTGGATTTCCCCTGCCCAATGATAGTATCAAGAGGCTGGGTTGCCGTGGTTGAGGACTTAAGGATGTAATCACTGGCAACAGTGAGAGCCTTTTCCACATGGATCTCCTAGACAATCACAGGAAGATCCACCTCAGTTTGCGGTGTCTGATATGGGCTAGACATGGGTGAAGCAGGAGTATTCATCTCCCCTTGAGTATGGGTAGAGAAGGGAGAGTCATGATACTCACTGAAACCCAAATCTTCATCAGAATAGAAGTCAAGGCTGGGAATGGGTTAGTTAAGATCAAGAGGCTGGGGATGGTAGCTTTCCCCTGAAGGTTGATCACTAGAGTGCTGAGACTCGGAGTGATGGCTTGAGGCTGTTTGTGGTGTTGTGAGCTCATCAGGCTGAGCATGAGGAACCTCAGCATTGACTGTTTGAAAAATGGGAGTGGTGTAACACCAGAAACCTCGTTCAAAATAAAAAGGAAAGAAAAGTATTTTGAAGAAAATAAAAAGAAGGCAAAGTTGAGGGGTGCTTTGTGTAAATAGTACCAAAAAGTCAAAAATGCACTTTATATGGGCATGGCCGCCCATATCATCTTGCTGTTGCTGTTGTTCGACCGAAAAGAAGAAGAAGAAGAAGAAATCGAAATTCTCTCTGTTCTAGAGAGAGAAAGAGGCTGTTTTTGATCTTGGTATGTATTTCCTTGTATAATTGGCTAGGTTTATGTTGGGTTTTGACCATGAAACCAATTTATATGTGTTTTATGTGTTTTGTTGTCTGTTTTTGCGGGTTTTAGGCGTTTGAACCCTTGTGCGCACGGGTTTGGAGGAGTTTTGCTTGTTTGCTGCACTAGGTGAGTTCTAGGACCTCGATTTTATGTTTTTAAACTTCTTTGGGGCTGAAAATGCATATAAAATGTTCTACAACCGTCATGAATGTTAACTGTGTGTTTACGTGTATGAATTTCTGTGTTTTATAAGGATGTAAGCTTGTTCTAAGAGTTTAGCATGATAGATCTATGTTAAGAATGTATGAGAATGAGGTTTTAGAACTGGTAATAGCATAAGTCTTATTTACAGGTCTGATGGTTCATCCGCATTTGCTTTAATTCAGCCTAAGTGTTCATCAGCGTTTCTTTTGTATATGCGTATTTGCTAGAGTGTTCATCAGCATTTCCTTTAAGACAGAATAGTTACCAAGTGTTCACCCGCATTTGCAAGTTGTTCACCCGCATTTACAAGTGTTCACCCGCATTTGCAAGTTGTTCACCCGCATTTGCAAGTTGTTCACCCGCATTTGCTAGTTGTTCACTCGCATTAGTTTTGTTCACCCGCATTTGTTCTCATTCATCCACATTTCTTTAGTACTTAAGGAATTTTTCTGGGATTTTAGAAGATCAGAAATTAGGGTCTGACCATGGTTGACTTGATGCTTTTATTTGATTATCTTATGCATGTTGTGGGCTGCCCTTATGTACCTATTAGGATATTATTATGTGGTCTTATGTGGTTTGTTCATAATTATGAAGTATTATTAATCAAGTGAAAGATTAATACTAATGAAAAGTGGAACATAAAGAATGTAAGAAAGTCTTTCAACCAAATTCACAATGAGATTCACAGCCGTTAGGTTGTTAGCTCAACTGTGTGTGGTTTAGCTAACCCCAGAGGATACACACAGGGTCAATCTTTAAGATTGAGGGGAACACTGTTGCTGCCCCGGTACTGGAGTCAGTATTAGTGCACCACGGATGGGGTCTATTTATAGACCTCAGGCCCAGTACCAGGTTTATGCGTATTATATAGGGGTATAGCACTTTGGTCCATATCGAAGTGAAAGATTAAAAGTAAAAGTTCAAGTGAACGATAATGGAAATGGTGAAGAAAGATATTAATGTTGATAATGAATAATATTTGAATGTATGTATGATGTATGATCACATGCAAAAGAGTAAACAGTATTTTAAGAAGTATTTTCCTATACAAAACTCATAACGTATTTTCACTATTTTAAAATTAGAACTCACTCAGCAAAGCTGACTTTTATGCATTTTCAGTTGGCAGGTAATATTGCTGAGGATGGCACTCGGGGAGGCTACTCGTCGGGACAAGGTTGACATCTATTCATGAATATAACATTGTTGTTTTGTAATGCAAATTAATGATCTTTTGTAACTATTAACAAATATGTATTGCTTAGCAACAGTGGTTAGAAACTAATGAATGGCTTTTGATATTTAAGTTCCGCTGCAATGTTTGATAAATTATGAAATGTTTTATAAATTGTGCCGTGAATGTCCAACTGTGAGGTTTCCGGGAATGGGGCCTTACAAGTTGGTATCAGAGCTAAAGTTTAAGAGAAATAGGTAAATATTTTCAAAAACCTAAACTTAAACTGAAAATGGGACCGAATAGAGGGATGCCAGCCCGAGTAGCTACGTGCCATCAGGTATTTCTTTTCATTATGATAACCGGTATTATGTGCACATGCTATTTGATTTATGTGCTTTAGTAGATTTGAATACTGATGTAGTCAGGATAGGAAATGCTCTGGGAACGAAGAGTAAAGTAAGTGGCTAATCACAACTGGCCACTTAATTAGGGACTTACTATACTTAACATTAACTGAGCTATTACCTTGAATGACCATGTGAGTGTTTGAATCTTATAGTGATTAGAGGATGACGGGAGGAAGATCGTTGAAGGCTTCTCGCGGTGGAACACGGGGTGTTCATGGTAGGCCACGCCTTGCAAGGAACAAGACCAAGGCTGCAGATACGGCTCCTACTGAGCCTGAGCTTCATCACCCGGAGGGGGTGGATGCGAGTGCCAACTTGAGAGCCTCGGTGAAGGAGGCAGTGGTGGAGGAGGTTCACCAAGTCATGCAGACAATCCTACCATCTGTCGTGACTGAAGTGATCAGAGCTGTGAGGGAGGATGAACGAAAGGAGAAAGAGGAGGAGAGGAGAACTACTACTGGTAGGAGGGGTGATGTGAGGGGTCATGATTATGAGGAGGAGATGAATATTGAAAGGGGAGCCTCCAGTGATGAAGAAGATGTAGAGGTGCGGGAAACCGCGAGGGGATGCAGCTACGGGGCATTCCAACGATGTAAACCCCCTACTTTTGACGACAACGGTAACGCTGCTACTGCCCACCGCTGGGTTAGAGAGATGGAGGCAGTGTTGGATATTAGTGAGTGCAGGGAGGATCAGAAGGTGAAATTTGCCACTCACTCATTTGTTGACTCGGCTCTGTGTTGGTGGGAAAATATTGTCCAAGCCGAGGGCAGCAGGGCCATCGGGAGGATGAGATGGGGAGATTTGAAGAAGTTGGTTGTTGAGGAATTCTGTCCTCACAGGGAACTAGACAAGATAGAGAGAGAGAGTTCCTACAGTTTGAGGCAGGAACCATGACCCACCAGCAATACACCACCAAGTTTAACGAAATGGCGAGGCTGGTGCCGGATCAGGTGACGCCAGTGTCGAGGAAGATTAAGAGGTATATGCAGGGACTGCCGGCTGATATCCGTAGGCACGTGATTGTTGCCCAACCAAGCACTTTTAGGTCGGCAGTGGATCTGGCTGGGAGGCTTTACGATGAGAGAGAGGTGTCGGTGGTTGAGGTGAAGAAGACAGGTGGTGGTGACAAGAACTGGAGTGGGAAGAGGTTTGGGCATGGTGGTTTCACCCTAAATAGCAAGAGCCCGAGGATGGATGACCACCGGGTTGTTGCTGCAAGCTCGGGGTTGAAGCGGTGTGACAAGTGTGGGAAGGAACATAGAGGGGAATGGCGTTTGGGATCGAATATTTGCTTCAGATGTGGGAAGCCCGATCATTTGGCAAAAGATTATGGAGTGTCGAGGTGCTTCCATTATGGCGGGACTGGCCACAGAAGCCACGAGTGCAGGAAGCCGAGGGCTGAGAGCTCTGGGGGCAAGAAGGTGGCTGAAGAAGGGGCAGAGGGCAAGTTCTAGAGCCTTCATAATGACCCAGGAGGAGGCCAGGGTGGATCCCGATGTCGTGTCGGGTATGTTTCTAGTAAACCAAACTTGTGCCTCTGTATTGTTTGATTCTGGTGCTAGTAGGAGTTTCATATCTGCTACCTTCTGTGCTAAGCTGCCTGTTAGTAGTAGAAGAATTGATGAGCCATTTGATGTAGAAACTGCTATTGGTAAGTCTACCAGAATTTCTGATATGATTTAGGATTGTGGCACAGAGTTAGAAGGCCATAGGTTCTCTGCTAAACTATTTGTGATGCTCCTAGGCGGATTTGATGTAGTTCTGGGGATGGATTGGTTGGCATCCTATGAGGCAAACATCGTGTGTCAGAAGAAGATGATTCGGTTAGTAGCACCCGATGGGAGTTCAGTGACAGTTTATGGTGATCGCGTCACTACGGTTCTGAAGGTGATTTCGTTGGCGGTGGCAGAGAAGTGTATGAGGCGCAGATGTAATGCCTACTTGGCATACGTAAAGGATGTGGATACGTTGATACCGCAATGGTCCGATGTACCGGTAGTGCGTGACTTCCCGGACGTGTTCCCAGAAGATCTGCCAGGTGTGCCACCGGACCGTGAGATTGAATTTCAGATTGACCTGATACCCGGTACGCAACCCGTTACCAAGGCATCGTATCGGTTAGCTCTGACCGAGATGAAAGAACTGATGGATCAGCTACAAGAACTGATGGATAAGGGGTTTATTAGAGCGAGTATCTCTCCTTGGGGTGCTCCTGTATTATTCGTAAAGAAGAAAGACGGTAGTATGAGAATGTGTATAGACTACCGAGAGTTGAACAAGTTGACAGTAAAGAACCGATACCCCCTACTGAGAATTGATGACCTATTTGATCAGCTTCAGGGTGCCACTTGGTTTTCCAGGATAGATCTTCGATCTGGCTACCATCAGCTGAAGGTAAAGGAACAAGATATCCCGAAGACAGCGTTCCGCAAGCGTTATAGACATTACGAGTTTCTCGTTATGTCATTCGGTTTAACTAACGCACCAGCTGCCTTTATGGATCTGATGAACCGAGTGTGTCGGCCGATGTTAAATAAATCAGTGATTGGGTTTATTGATGATATTTTGATTTATTCGAAGAGCAAAGAAGAACATGCCGGCCACATACGTGAAGCGCTGGAGACACTTAGAAAGGAGAAGTTGTATGCTAAATTCTCTAAGTGTGCTTTTTGGTTGTGTGGAAGTTTAGTTTCTGGGTCATGTGGTGAATACCGAAGGAATTATGGTGGACCCGGCAAAGGTTGAGGCTGTAATGCAATGGAAGTCTCCGAAGACGCCATCCGAGATTCGCAGTTTCTTGGGTTTGGCGGGTTACTACCGAAGGTTTATCCAAGACTTTTCCACTATAGCCTCACCTTTGACTAAGTTGACACGCAAGGATGTGAAGTTTGTGTGGGGACGAGAACAGGAGAACGCTTTTAAGGAGTTAAAGGCAAGATTAACCCAAGCTCTTATCTTGACATTGCCCGAAGGGAGTAAAGACTTAGTGGTATATTCAGATGCTTCTTATTCGGGACTGGGTTGCGTGCTAATGCAACGTGGAAGAGTGATAGCTTATGCATCCCGACAGTTAAAGACCCACGAAGTCAATTACCCCACTCACGACTTGGAATTAGCTGCAGTGGTCTTTGCATTAAAGATTTGGAGGCACTATTTATATGAAACAAAGTGCACAATCTTCACGGACCACAAGAGCTTGAAGTACTTCTTCGAGCAGAAGGATCTCAATATGAGACAAAGGAGGTGGTTGGAGTTGATCAAGGATTATGACTGCGAGATCCATTACCACCCGGGCAAGGCCAAAGTGGTGGCCGATGCTCTTAGCCGAAAAGAGAGACCCCAGCCGATTCGGGTGAAGGCGTATCAGTTGGTGATGACCTCAGATGTGATGGCACAGGTTAAAGGATTTTAAGATGAAGCGTTAAAAGAAGATTGCCTCAACTCTGAAAGGATGAGAGGTTTAGTCGCAGAATTGGGAGAGAATACCCACGGGGTTAAAACCCGCTTTAGACGGATGTGGATTCCTCGATATAGGGATCTACGTGGGCAAATTATGGATGAAGCTCATAAGACTCGATACTCCATTCATCCCGGTGCTACCAAGATGTATCAAGACATGAAGAAAGATTACTGGTGGCTGGGTATGAAACGTGACGTGGCGGAGTATGTTGACGTATGATCACATACAAAAGAGTAAATAGTATTTTAAGGAGTATTTTCCTATACAAAACTCATAAAGTATTTTCACTATTTTAAAACTAGAACTCACTCAGCAAAGCTGACTTTTATGCATTTTCAGTTGGCAGTTAATATTGATGAGGATGGCACTCGGGGAGGCTACTCGTCGGGACAAGGCTGACATCCATTCATAAATATAACATTGTTGTTTTGTAATCCAAACTAATGATCTTTTATAACTATTAACAAATATGTATTGCTTAGCAACAGTGGTTATAAACTAATGAATGGCTTTTGATATTTAAGTTCCGCTGCAATGTTTGATAAATTATGAAATGTTTTATAAATTGTGCTGTGAATGTCCAACTGTGAGGTTTTCGGGAACGGGGCCTTACAAGTGGTTTGCTCCTCAGGGGAAGTGGAAGCTCGAGTGTCCACTTCCTCCTGTGTGAGTTGTGATATGGGGGCCTGCACATGCTCAATAGCAAGTGCATGGGTTCGTTTGGATTTTCTAGTGTTGGTGAGGGTAATTGTTGGCCTTGATGGTGGTTAAGAAGTAGAGGGTGTTGGTTCATCATTAGATGGTGCAGCTAGGATGTCACCCTGAGTAATGATCTTAAATATTTTTTGGGACCAGGGTTGTTTCTACCCTGGAGAACCCAACAGATGGCTGTTTCAATATCTTGAAAATGTCGGGTCTCATGTGTGCAAGTTTAAGAACATTACCTGTTCCCCTCAACTATGGTCCCAATTCACAATTGAGAATGTGTTGAACATACTGGGGGAACATGTAATATTCTAATGAATCCAAATTCTCTAGTAAATTTGTAAATACAAACTGAGAGTACCTGAATTTGACCCCTTGAACCATCACATAGACAATGAAGGAGAGGTCTTCTGGAATCTGGTCCCACCATCCTCCATGTTTGTTGGATAAGCTGTGAATGACGACATGAAGGAGGTATTTCCATTGGAATGAGACCTTCCCCTTCCTGAAGGTCTTGACTGAGAAGTCACCTTCATATCCCATCTGCTCAAAGGATTGGTTGACAGCAGTTTTTGGGAAAGACAGTTCACCTGCTTCATCATCCAGCTAAAGATGGGTGTAGATAAGGGCTGAAGTGATGAAAACTGTCCTCCCCTGTACTGTGGCAGACAGTGCCTTCTCCCTGTCCATGGTGACCTCTTGATAGGTCCGCCAAAACTCAAGCAACTGATCCTCATAGAAAGGAGGATCGATTGTAAGGGAGGTGAAGTAGTGAGACAAAGAAAGATACCTACACACATCTAAGAAGCTTGGATCCTTCTCAGAGTTTAACAGATTGTGTTGCTTGTGTAGGTGCATGGTGAAAGCAAGGTCGTTACGATGATCAAGATTGGCCATTTGAAGAAGCTTGGTAGTGAAGGAAAGAAGAAGAAGATGAAATTTGGGGGTAATATTAGGTTAAGGAACAATGAGAGAGGTGAGATGAAATAGAACCGTTTGGAAAGATATACTCTAGATTTGAGACAAAGTTATGACAAAAAGATAAACTTTAAAATCCGCAAGTGGGTCCTACTTTTGAAAAAGGAGCCCAAAAAGTTAGTTTTCTTGGAAGTAGAAAAAAGCTTCCGAAGACAATTTTGGTTTCGAAAGCTGTGTAATCAAAGCTTCCGAAAGCAATTTTGCTTTGAAAGATATTTCAAAGAGTTTTGAAAAGTGTGGCTTCGGAAGAAATAAATGAGTCTTATGAGAATAAATTGCTTTCGAAAGAAATTTGTTCCTGAAAAGTATTAAAGTACTTATACTAAAATTTAAGCTTCGAAAGATACTTCAAGAATTTCTTTTGAAGGTAAATCTTAGATAAGCTGTTTAAACGATTTAGACATAAATTTCTTCCGAATGCAACTTTTGCATCTTCCGAAGGTAAATTTTCATCATTCTAAGAGATATCATTTTAAAAGTTCGTTTTTCTTCCAAAGAGAACTGGGCTTATGAAGTGATCTAATAGACAACCTAGGACACACAGTTTTAAGAAATAATATTGATTAAGTTATTAAGAAAAATTTACTCAAAGTTAATCATCCCAATAGCTGATACAAGTTATTTAAATCTTTGTTCATCAAAAGCTTTTGTGAACAGATCGGCATATTGTTCATTTGTGTTAACTTTGATTAGTTTTATCAATCCTTTTTCAAAATTATCCCTAATCAGATGATACCTCATGTTGATGTGTTTGGTTCTTGAATGCTGCACAGGATTCTCTGTAATAGAGATGGCACTGTTGTTGTCTATGTGGATGGGAGTCTCCTTGAAATTGAACCCATAGTCTAGCATCTGATTCTGAATCCAAAGCACTTGAGCACAGTAGCTGGCAGCAGCAATTTATTTAGCTTCAGCAGTTGATGCAGACACACAGGATTGCTTCTTGCATTGCCAAGAGACTATCCTTCCACCCAGGAACTGACACCCCCCAGATGTGGACTTTGCAGTCATGTTACAGCCACCATAATCACTATCTGTATAGGCATACAGATTGAAGTTTGAATTCTTTGGATACCAAAGGCCTAGATTTGGAGCACCTTTGAGATATCTAAGGATCCTTTTTGTAAGGCCCTGATCCCGGGATGCTCACAGTTGGATAATCATCGCACATAAAACATATAATTTACATTTACAATTTCTAAAACATTGCAGCGGAATAATTTTAAACCATTTCATTATAATTGCTTTTGCAAATTAATACATCGTTGACAGATTTCAATATATTACTCGTTGCATTACATCACAAAAACATTATAATTTAAACAAGGATGTCATCCAAAAATGCCAAGTAGCTGCCCCGTGCCATCCTCAGCAACATTACCTGCCAACTGGAAATACATAAAAGTCAGCGTTGCTGAGTGAGTTCTAGTTTTATAAAATAAAATACTTTTCTTTCGTTTAAAATCATTCTTTCTTTACTTTCATACGCGATCATACAACATACGTACACATAGATAATAATTCATTATTATCTTTCATCGTCATTCGTTGACTTCCGTTCATTCATCATCGTACGTCATCTTTATCATTCGTTATCTTTCTTACCGTACTATACGTACATTCATTAACTTCCGATGACATGTACTGTACCCTAAACATTGTGTACAAAGCTGACTCATGGGCCTGGGGAAAGTACACTCATCATTATCATTCATCTTTCATTCCGAACCAATGCCATGTGCTATACCCCGAACATTGTGCTATACCCCTTCCTGAAGGTCTTGACTGAGAAGCCACCTTCATATCCCATCTGCTCAAAGGATTGGTTGACAGCAGTTTTTGGGAAAGACAGTTCACCTGCTTCATCATCCAGCTAAAGATGGGTGTAGATAATGGCTGAAGTGATGAAAACCGTCCTCCCCTGCACTGTGGCAAACAGTGCCTTCTCCCTGTCCATGGTGACCTCTTGATAGGTCCGCCAAAACTCAAGCAACTGATCCTCAAAGAGAGGAGGATCGATTGTAAGGGAGGTGAAGTAGTGAGACAAAGAAAGATAACTACACACGTCTGAGAAGCTTGGATCCTCCTCAGAGTTTAACAGATTGTGTTGCTTGTGTAGGTGCATGGTGAAAGAAAGGTCGTTACGACGATCAAGATTGGCCATTTGAAGAAGCTTGGTAGTGAAGGAAAGAAGAAGAAGATGAAATTTGGGGGTAATATTAGGTTAAGGAATAATGAGAGAGGTGAGATGAAATAGAACCGTTTGGAAATTTATACTCTGGATTTGAGACAAAGTTATGACAAAAAGAGAAACTTTAAAATCCGCAAGTGGGTCCTAATTTTGAAAAAGGCGCCCAAAAAGTTAGTTTTCTTGGAAGTAGAAAAAAGCTTCCGAAGACAATTTTGGTTTCGGAAGCTGTGTAATCAAAGCTTCCGAAAGCAATTTTGCTTCGGAAGATATTTCAAAGAGTTTTGAAAAGTTTGGTTTCGGAAGAAATAAATGAGTCTTCTGAGACTAAATTGCTTTCGAAATAAATTTGTTCCTAAAAAGTATTCAAGTACTTATACCAAAATTTAAGCTTCGAAAGATACTTCAAGAATTTCTTTCGAAGGTAAATCTCAGATAAGCTGTTTAAACGATTTAGACATAAAATTTTTCCGAATGCAACTTTTGCATCTTCAAAAGGTAAATTTTCATCATTCTAAGAGATATCATTTTAAAAGTTCGTTTTTCTTCCAAAGAGAACTGGGCTTATGAAGTAATCTAATAGACAACCTAGGACACACAGTTTTAAGAAATAATATTGATTAAGTTATTAAGAAAAATTTACTCAAAGTTAATCATCCCAATAACTGATACAATATATTTAAATCTCTATTCATCAAAAGCTTTTGTGAACAGATCGGCATATTGTTCATTTGTGTTAACTTTGATTAGTTTTATCAATCCCTTTTCAAAATTATCCCTAATCAGATGATACCTCATGTTGATGTGTTTGGTTCTTGAATGCTGCATAGGATTCTCTATAATAGAGATGGCACTGTTGTTGTCTATGTGGATGGGAGTCTCCTTGAAATTGAACCCATAGTCTAGCATCTGATTCTGAATCCAAAGCACTTGAGCACAGTAGCTGGTAGCAGCAATTTGTTCAGCTTCAGCAGTTGATGCAGACACACAGGATTTCTTTTTGTATTGCCAAGAGACTATCCTTCCACCTAGGAACTGACACCCCCCCAGATGTGGACTTTGCAGTCATGTTGCAGCCACCATAATCACTATCTGTATAGGCATACAAATTGAAGTTTGATTTCTTTGGATACCAAAGGATTAGATTTGGAGCACCTTTGAGATATCTAAGGATCCTTTTGGTAAGGCCCTGATCCCGGGACGCTCACAGTTGGACAATCATCGCACATAAAACATATAATTTACATTTACAATTTCTAAAACGTTGCAGCGGAATAATTTTAAACCATTTCATTATAAATGCTTTTGCAAATTAATACATCGTTGACAGATTTCAATATATTACTCGTTGCATTACATCACAAAACATTATAATTTAAATAATGGATGTCATCCAAAAATGCCAAGTAGCTGCCCCGTGCCATCCTCAGCAACATTACCTGCCAACTGGAAACACATAAAAGTCAGCGTTGCTGAGTGAGTTCTAGTTTTATAAAATAAAATACTTTTCTTTCGTTTAAAACCATTCTTTCTTTACTTTCATACGCGATCATACAACATACGTACACATAGATAATAATTTATTATTATCTTTCATCGTCATTCGTTGACTTCCGTTCATTCATCATCGTACGTCATCTTTATCATTCGTTATCTTTCTGACCATACTACACGTACATTCATTAACTTCCGATGACATGTACTGTACCCCAAACATTGTGCATGAAGCTGACTCATGGGCCTGGGGCAAGTACATTCATCATTATCATTCATCTTTCATTCCGGACCAATGCCATGTGCTATACCCGAACATTGTGCATGAAGCTGGTTACTGGGCCTGAGGTCTATCATAGACCTCGAACATTATGCACGAAGCTGACTCTAGTACCTAGGGCAAGAGGCAAGGGTCCCATACATATGGTCAATCACAAAGATTAGACCCCTAGTGTGCATCCTTTCGGGGTAGCTAACCCGCACACAGTTGAGCTAACACCCTTCATTGGGTGTGAACCTCCATACATTGCTTGCAAGACTTTTCATTACCTCCTTCATTCATTAATGCATGCATTCATTCATTCCTTACGTTCCCTTTTTCATTTTCTTCCACTTTACGTTACATAATACTTTCCATTTACTTTTCATAATCATAACTCGTAAAGCCACGGTAGATAAACATATATAATAAGGAACATAACATAAACATAACCATACCATACATAGCATCATCACATCACATATGACATCATAAAGTCAACTTCCATTACCCCCGAGAACAACCCAAGTCAAAGCCTACACTTTACATTTTCCCCAAAAGTTCAGAGAATATTCTAAGGCATAGGCGCATGAGCACTATGCAGGCGCATGGCCTTTCAGGCGCATGGGAACACTTAGGCGTATGGGGAACTTTCAGGCGCATGGGCACTATTGGGGCGCATGACCCAACACTTAGTCTCCTGGGCAAATTTCTAGGCGCATGGGCACTATGCAGGTGCACGAGTGCCTAGGCGCATGGGCACTTAGCCAATTCCAACCTGTTCTTGGCGCATGGATACTATTCAGGCGCATGGGACTACACTTAGGCAATTTGAATCTTTTTGGATCTATACATCAGCACTATTGGGGCGCATGACCCAACACTTAGTTTCCCCAGGTCTTTGCTCAACAAAACAAAGGAGAAACTGATATGAATGAGATTCATAAGGTATCATGACCTGGTGTGTTTAGGTTACTACATATACATACACTTGGATAGGTCAGATACTTACATGCTCTTGAGATGATTCATTCACATTTGAATGTGATCTTTAGTTTATCACAACATTTATCTTCTGTTCCAAGTTGAGCCTACCCACATATCAGGTAAGTCATGTCAGTCTTTTAAGATATTGAATTAAGCACAGTGAATGATATAACGACTGTAATTATATCACTTCCCAAAAGAAGTACAAATCAAGGACTTCAACAAAAATTGATTTCTTTTTGTAATTTTGTGAATTTATTTATTTTTATTTTTTTTGATGTTTTTGTAAATTTTTGATTTTTTACTCAAGGTTAATCATGCCGATTGATTGGACTAAGAATTCAAACCGACTTGGGTCAAATGCCTTAGTAAACAAATCAGCTAGCTGATTGTCTGTGTTAACCTGAATCAGCTTGATTAAACCTTTTTCAGCACAGTCTCTCAAAAAGTGATATCTAATTTCAATATGTTTTGTTTTTAAGTGTTGAACTGGATTGTTTGTTATGAAGACTGCAGTAGTGTTGTCAATATGGATTGGTGTTTGCAAGAAATTATAACCATTGGTCTGTTGATGCTGCAATATATTCAGCTTCAGTTGTTGATACAAAAACATTGGTCTGTTTCTTGCACTGCCATGACACCAGTCTGGGACCAAGAAATTGACAACCACCAGATGTGTATTTTATGTTGAAATTGCATCCCCCGTAGTCACTGTCGGTGTATGCATAGAGATTGAAGTCTCCATCCTTTGGACACCATAGTCCAAGAGCAGGTTTGCCCTTAAGATATCTGAATATCCTCTTGACTGCATTCACGTGAGATTCCTTGGGATCTGCTTGATACCTGGCACATACATTAACACCACACATAACATCAGGTCTACTGGCTGTTAAATACATAAGTGAACCAATCATGGATCGATAAAGAGTCTGATCCACATATTTGCCATCTGTGTCTGGGCCAATCTTCACTTTTATATCAATAGGAGTTCTGATGGACTGACAGTCTGCAAAGTGAAACTTCTTCAACATGGATTCCACATATTTTGACTGGTTGATGAAGATTCCACTGGATGTTTGTTGTACTTGAAGACCTAGGAAGAATGTGAGTTCTCCCATAGCACTCATCTGAAATTTTGAATGCATAAGATCTTCAATGTCTTTGCAGAGTTGTTTGTTGGTGTTGCCAAATATGATATCATCCATATAAATCTTGACAAGCAGCATCTCATTCCCTTTTCTCTTTCTGAATAAAGTCTGGTCAATCTTCCCTCTTTCATAACCATGGTCAAGAAGAAAGGATGACAGAGTCTCATACTATTTTCGAGGCACTTGATGTAAGCCATACAAAGCTTTATCAAGCTTGTATACCCTGTGAGGGAAATCAGGATCCTCAAAGCCTGGAGGTTGACTCACGTATACTTCTTCAGAGATCTTTCCATACAAAAATGCACACTTTACATCCATTTGATAAACTGTGAATTTCATGGATGCAGAGTACGCAAGAAAGAGTCGTATGGCTTCTAATCTAGCAACAGGAGCAAACACCTTATCATAATCTATTTCTTCGTCTTGTGTATAGCCTTGTGCTACCAATCTTGCTTTTTTTTTTTTTCTGATGACGATCCCTCTGTCATCAGTCATGTTTCGGTACAGCCATCTGGTGCCAATAGGGTATTGACCTTCGGGAAGATCCACCAACTGCCATACTTCCTTTTTCTTGAATTGTAGCAATTCTTCCTGCATTGCCTCAATCCAGCAATTGTCGTGAAGAGCCTCTTCGTGTCACCCGCCTGTCTAAATCACCAATAATGTTGGACACTGGATGATTCTTGTGTGTCTTGGTAATTGGAATCAAATCACCAGCAATGGACACATCAAGATTGGAGACATTGAGATCATCTTGGTGAGAGGCATCTTGTTGTTGTAGTGTGGGAGAGTGATGACCAGAATCAAAGGGTACAGCATCTTCAGCTTCAGCAGCACTCTAAATACTCTCATCATTTCCATCTCTGTTAGTATCAGCTGGTGCATGAGTTGGTACTGAATGTCTCACTTCAGTTGAAGGTTTAGCTGAAGGAGATGGCATTGAACTGCGACCAGCATCTGTTGAGATACTTTCATTTTGTGTAACTTGCCGGATATGATCAGCTTGTAATGGCACTTCTTCATTGTCTTGATCACTAGAAGGAGAAATCATTAGGAAGTCTGTTCTTCTTTCAACTGACCTTGATGTTCCTGCATTTGACAAATTGAACTGATCAAAAGATCTTGTAAAAGAATCAATATCAAACAACCAGTCAGGACCATTTGATGATTTGGGAAACGAATGCTCATTGAATTGAATATTTGTTGACTCATCAATGATGTTTAATCTAGGATTAAACACCCTAAAAGCCTTAGACACTGAGGAATATCCCACTAAGAATCCCTCGTCAGACTTAGGAGAAAACTTTCTTAAATGGTCTCTGGTGTTCAATATTGAGACAGGACAACCAAATGACTTCAAAAATCCAATGAATGGTTTTATGTGAAAAAGAAGTTCATAAGGATTTTTATTCTGTTCTTTGATTATTAGAGTTCGATTTTGCACAAAACATGAAGTGTTAACTGCTTCTGCCCAAAATGTAATTGGCCGTTTTGCATCAGCTAGCATTGTTCTTGCTGCTTCAATTAGTGTTCTATTCCTTCATTCAGCAACTCCATTTTGTTGTGGAGTACGAGCTGCACTAAACTGATGAACAATGCCTTTTGATGTGCAAAATGAACTCATGCTTTCATTTTTAAATTTTGTCCCATTGTCACTTCTAATAGATTTTACTTTTAAATCAAGTTGATTTTCAATTTTGATTATAAAATCTATTATGATTTGGGGCGCCTCATTCTTATGAAGTAGGAAGAAGACCCATGTGAATTGAGTAAAGTCATCAATGATCACTAAACAATAATGCTTCTTGCCAATACTCATGACGTGAGTCGGCCCGAAGAGATCCATATGAAGTAACTTCAATGGACAATTGTTAGTGTTCACAAGTTTTGGCTTATGAGATGATTTATGTTGTTTTCCTTTGAGACACTCGGTACAGTGGTCAACAAAATGAAATTCCTTTTGAGGAAGACCAATTACATGGTTTCCTTTGACCAATCTATTCATATTTTTAAAATTTGTGTGTCCTAAGCGTCTATACCAAAGTTGTGATTCATCAAATGATGCTTTAGACAACAGACATGTCTCTTCTGATGGACAAGCAAAATTAAGGTTCAAGACATATGTATTATTCTTCCTTGGTGTCTTCAAGACAATCCATTCTTCAGGAATATGAAATCATGGTTTCAAGATGTAGCAATGAGTGTCAGTGAAATGAGTAGAATATTTCTTGTCACAAATCTGGGATACACTAAGTAGATTGAAGTTCAGCTGCTCGCAGTAATTGACTTTGTCAAAGCTCAGAATCCCATTCATCACTGAACCTTCTCCAGTAATTCTACCACCCTGTGAATCTCCGCCAAATGCCACAGTAGTTCCTTGAATGTGCTTGAAGTCATGAAGGAGGGAACTGTCTCCTGTCATGTGTCGGGAGCATCCACTGTCCACGTACCATAAGCTATTGGACCTGTATGAATGACCTTACAAGCACAAAAAGAACTAGTTAGAATGAGGAACCCAAGCCATAATAGTCTTGGGTTGTCCTTTGGCATCGATCACTGTTACCTCTTGGTATTTTCCTCTTGTTTGTGTTTTAAAGGAGGATGATTTCAGCCCTTTTCTATTGTTTCTTTGATGTTTCAGTTCATCAATTTCATCTGATGTGTCAGAGGAGTATCAAACCTTTCCTTTTGATTTTTATGCAAAGGATGAACAGATTTTTGTTTGTCAGAAATCACTTTGATTTTATACTTTTGATGAGAATTTAGTGATTTGTTCAGGTTTGCTGGACTTTTGTGTCTGACCTTGTCAGTTGGAACTGATGAAATGGGCTTGTTTTGTGAACTTTTCAATCCTTTTTTTATTAAAGTAATAATAAATTGTATTGTGATTGGTCATATCACACAATGAACAATATTTGTTAAAATGACAGTTTTTCGTTGAGTGATTGTTCACGTCACAGATAGAGCAGTACTCAGTGAAGTAGCACTCATCTGTTTTGTGATTGGTCATATCACAGAATTCACAATACATTTGATTGTCCTTTAATTTTGAAACAGAAGTCATATCAGTCTTTGGAGTGCCAACAGATTGTTTCATAATTCTAACTTGCTTTGTTTTTGTGGACTCATGATGCTTCTTTCTGTATTCCCTTATTTCCCTATCGAATTGTTCTACCTGTTCTTTGTTAAAGATATCAAACCCACTTCCTTGTTTGATATTTGATGAAGATGGTGAATCAGATTTCACTTTAGATTTTTGAACAAAAGTGGTTTTTCCTTTGGTAACTAAGGGAACTTTAGTTTTATCCTTGAAGTTCAATGAAACCCTGTCTGATTTGCTTGAATTTTTAGGAGATATGATCTCATAATTAGATCTGCTTTCAGTAGATGGTTTCACTGAGCATTCAGCAGTGTGATTCACTTTAAGATTTTAAGGAACAAAGTTTGCAAAAGGCACAATTGATTTGAATGGGCTCTTTGGTTTCTTGATAACCACAGGTTTGTCTGAGCACTCTTTGATTTTGATAGGATGACCCAATCTGATTTTATCCTCATCAGTTTCAATGTAAACACCTAGTTTGTTTTGAGGATTTGTTGTTTGAGAAATCATTGATTTGGTTTCAATAATTTTAGATTCTTTTGTATCTGATTGAGTAAGTGACTTAGGCATAACAGTGTAGTTATCATTATATGGAGGAGGACAAGTTTTGTAGCCTATCCCAGTCATATCTTTAGCCCCCTTTTGAGACACAAGTAACCCTTGCATCTTGACAGATGAGAGCTGAAACTTTTCAAGTTTCATTTCAGTTGCTGATTGCTCAGCTTTTGATTTGGTCAACAATTTAGTTAACCTCTCATTTTCAGCCACAAGAGTGTACTTTTCACCATGGAGTGTTTCCATGTCAGACAGCAGAGATTTGATTTTAACTTCATAAATTCTCATTTCTTGTTTTAACAACTCTGATTTCACCTTTTCTTCTCTTATTTTATTAGCCAATTTGTGATTGTGTTCCCTGTACCCCTGTACTTCTAGAACACATTTTTCAGAACATAGATTGGATTTTACCTCAGATGGCATAGAAGTTGGTCCATCATTGATATGTGCCATAAGTGCATGATTCTAAAACTGTGGTTGAACTTCCTCAGCATACACGCTCCAATCATAAACTCCATCTTGTCTGATGACAAGTGCATTTGAAGTTTGTTGATTACTTCCTTGAGATTGATGAGTTAGCAGAGGTTGTCTTTGCTGAATTGGCTGTTGCTGACTTTGTTATTGCTGAATTAGCTGTTGTTGATTTTGTTGTTGGTGTGGTTAAGAGTTGCTTGGCTGAAAGTTGGTGTTGTGTTGAGAAGCATGTTGGCCATGTGAGGGTCTTTGAAAATTGTTGTTGCTTCTCTTAGGAGAGTTACATTCCCTAGAGAAATGACCACTCATTCCACAATTAAAACACTTAACTTTGGCTTTGTTATATCCCAGCTTTTTATTCTCATTGAGACTCAGTTTCTTCCCTTTTCGAAAGAATTTCTTTGCTCTCATAGCAATCATGGCCATCTGCCATTGCAAATCCATTTCTTCAACATCATCAGGATCCATTTCTTCTAGATCTTCTTGAATCAGATGAGCTGATGTGAGTCTCCCTCCAAGGTAGGCTTCAAAGCTAGCAACAAAGGCATTGTAATTTGCCTTTTGTTCTTTAGATTTTTGCTCATCATGCATGTTGTTAGGAGATACAGTGGGTTGGGCAGAAGATGGTTGTTTTTGAGGTT
This sequence comes from Flaveria sonorensis, assembly GCA_025506505.1. NCBI lineage: Eukaryota > Viridiplantae > Streptophyta > Magnoliopsida > Asterales > Asteraceae > Flaveria > Flaveria sonorensis. The sequence continues at coordinate 32,219,135 of CM046430.1, read as the reverse complement.
GTGGAGCAGCACAAAATCCTGTTGTTCTTGTTTGATCTCTTGATGACAGAAAGTCTTCTTCTTTAGTAAGAAAGGCATTTTCAATAGAATGAGTTTCAGATGGAAACTTGTAAGCCTCAATGACTTGAGGTCCACTCAGATTTCTGCTCCTTTCATCAAGTTCAAGAGCCTCAATTTTTGCAATCATGATATCCAAGCTAGTACTCTCCAAATCAAGAGTATTCTTCAACATTGTAACATTCTGTTTCCAGCTTTCAGGCTAGCTGTGCATTATTTTCTTGTTTAGTTCCTTCTCCTTATAAGTGACCCCCATAATTTCAAGGTCATTTACAAGTTGCATAAATCTGTGAAGATGTCTGGAGATAGACTCTCCTTTGGTATGATGAAATGTCTCATACTGATTTATCAACTTTTCTTTGTTAATTTCTGTAACTTCACTGCTTCCCTCACACATAATCTGTAGAGCATCCCAGACACCCTTAGTTGTTCCATATTTTTCTAATCTTTTCAGAACATCCATTTTTAGTGCTTGTGTAAGGATGGAATAAGCTCTAAGATCAATCTTGATTTTCTTATATTCTTCATCATCAAGAGTTAAATTGGGTTCCTCAATGGGAATTCTTGCAGTTTTGTACTGAGCAGCTTGATCAGCATTTAGAGACAGTGGAATGTAGGGACCTTTGCAAATAGATATCCAATAGTCAGGATCTACACCTGTAATGTAGTTTCTAAAATGAATTTTCCACTGCTTAAACTCATATTTGTGTTTAAGCATAGGAATGCATGACAAATTTAAGAATGATTATAGGAATCCATGTTAGTTAAACTGATTTTAACTTGTTGAATACTGTTTTAAGTTGATTTTAAGTTCGAACAGTGTGTTTTTCTTCAAATCTTCTGTTTTCGGTCAAGAACAGGTCTGTTAAGTTTAGATCTGTCGATTTGAAGGAGTTCTAAGTTCTTGATTTTGTGTTGTTGGGTTTGACAGCAGCAGATCTGAAGATTTTGTACTTTGTGGTGTTCGATTACAGTATGTTTGTTTATCACAAGAGTAGATCTTGCTGATGAACAACTCAGTCTATAGTTCAATCAATTTTCACCCAAAATCCGAGATGATTCTGTGATGAATTCAAGAGCCAAGGCTCTGATACCAATTGACTGGTTTTGAGAATGATATTCTTGGTTGATGTGACTCAACCTTGGATCGAATATGTGGACTGAGTCTATAATATAGCAGCGAAATTACTATATTAAAGAACATTTATTGCTGTAGTAAACGCTTGAATGTAAGAGAATCAATAACAGTAGTAAATGTTGTATAATATTGTGGATATTACTACTGAAGTCAAAAACTTGCAAAGTTAGGGTATGTGACCCTATTTATAGGCGTATACATTGTCTGTACAAAAGACTAAACTAGCCCTGATCTATACAAGTGAATCTAGTCAAAGTACAAAATAAATATAAAACAGTGTAAGTTGTTCGTCCGCATTAGTTCATGCGGATGAACAAGTCTTCATCAGCATTTGTAGTATGTAGTCAGCATTTGTGCTTGCTCACCCGCAATAGTTCATGCGGATGAATAAGTCTTGTCAACATTTACTGTTGTTCATCCACATGGACTAATGCGGGTGAACAATCTTTGTCAGCATTTCTTTAGTTCATCCGCATGGACAAATGCTGATGAACACTTCTGTTCAGCATTAGTTGTCTTCATCCGCATTTGTTAATGCGGGTGAACAAACACTTGTCCGCATTTGTTCACTAGTCATCCGCATTAACAAATGCGGGTGCTTTATACTTGTCTTTTCTTGTCTTATGTTGTCTTTTGTTGTTTTTTGTAACTAATGTTCTCCAACCAGAACAACCTCCAACCACTTCTTGAGTTGGCAAGTATGATCCTTTCAGGATCTAACAAAGACCTAAATTTTTTTTCATACATGGTTAATTATCACTTGTTTGTGCATGTATAGATCCTTTGGCATGCTTGTTTTGAAATTATAGTAAGCCACCCCATCATGACTTTTTTAAAAAAAATTAGGTGGAATTCTTAGGAGGCATAACGAACCGGTTGTAGATGACATATGTGCTCCATATTATTAACCCTTTCCCACCGTTTCCATGAGAATTTGAGCCTAATTGAGCAATTCATAGCATATGTTGATATGCTTTATAATTTTGCAAAACGAGGGAAACCATAATGTGCATTTAAGTTAGAACTCGTGTAATTGATGCTTGTCAAGATCATGAACTAATATGTGCATAAATGTGATAGAGGCATTAGGAATGAACCATTTGCTTAAACCTTTTCTTTTGAATCCCTTACCTTGATAATCTTCCTTTAGACACCATCTTGTCGTTTGAATAACCCAACACAATAAGCCTACAAAGCCTTAGTCTTTTTATGAAACATAGGGTGATGAAGTCCAATTCATGATATGTTTAGAAGTGTTGTTTCAGTAATAGTTCAATAATAGTATGGTTGGTTATGAATATGAGAAAAAAATGAAAGAAAATAAAAAAAGGAAGAAAAAAGCTAAATATGAGGTCAAAATGACCAAGATATGAAGCAACAAAAATAGTGTGAAAATTCGATAATATTATTGCAACTAGATGATAGAGATTGATAAACAAGACATCTCGCATGTTAAATTGGATTTCATTCACTGTTAGCCACTCTAAAAATCCCTATTCTATCCCACCTTAAACCTTAGCCTAACATTACAACCCATGAAAGACCTCTTGATTTATGTGTTATATTATGTTAATTGATGGCGATATGATTAATACACGAGTTTATGATGAAGATGTACATTCTTGGTTTGAGAGTTCCAGATATACTAGTATATAATCACTAGTCCACAAAACAAACCGAGAGTAGTGTTCATTGTGAGAAATATGAATGCATGAATGTTTGAAGCAAAAGGTTAAGTTATGCCAACTAAAGATTCTAAGTTTAAAATATAAGTGGTATTACATGTTGGGTTATGAATCTTAAATGATGAAAGTTTAAAAGTAAGTATGCCTTGGGACCTTAACTTATACAAAGTTGTGATAACTTAGCATGTTTGATTAGTTAAGGTGAATAGTGCAAGTAAGTTTGTTTGAGGACAAACAAAAGGTTAAGTGTGGGGATGTGATCAAGTGCTAATAATTAGAGGTTTAATTGATTTAAATGCTTGATTTTACATCATGATTATGGTGGAATAGTTTCAAGTTGTTTGTGTTTTGATTTATAGGTGTTAGGAGCTAAAGAAGGCTTATTTTGGAGAAAAAGGAGCCAAACATGAAACTACAAGGACTAAAGATGTAAACATCAAAAGTTACAAAAAAGGCACAAAATTAGGCATACCGGCTTACCATACGCCGGGTATGGGCGTATAATACATCAATCGGCGTATGGGCGGCGTATCAGTAGGCGTATTTTACAAAAATTACAGAACGTTGGGCGTAGGAAGTTGAGGGGGGCGTATGATACGCCGCCCCTGGGCGTATCATATGCTGGTCTTCAACTAACATCCGGATTTTGTGGATCTTGATGTCTACTTAAACCTATCCAACCCCAACTCGAAGTACAACTTTTCCCAGCCGAAATCTAGCAAATTCAAGATGATTTTGGGTGCTTTCAAGCTGACACACCAAATCATCATTGATCATCATATAATCAAGATTAAAGATTCAATGAAGACCATGCGTGGCTAAGTTCTTGTTGATTGCGTTTGGGAGTACAACCATGTTAAGTGAAGCAATTGGTATGTTTGATTAGGTTTTTTTGTATTGAACAATGGATTAGTGAATGAAGTTTTATGTTTTGATTAAGTTAAAAGGTTTACTTATAAATAAAGTTGTGTGCTTGATTATCAGTTTTCGGTTTCCTTGCATCGTGAGCTCATTAAGAAAGTAGACAACGTGATATAGGTGAATTGGTAACTTTGTGAATGAACGAGTCTTAAAAGATTGTTTCTTTGTTACTACTTTAATCAAAAGCTAAAATCTTGAAGTATTGTTTCTTACAAACCCTAATTTAAAAGTATCAATTGTGGATCTTGCGGAATTGGAAACCCGAAAGTAGTTGTTTCAAAGATTCTTGCTTTTTGCAATTGTGTTCATTGATTCATTCAAAGTTTCAATCTTTAATTATAAAGTTTGTGTCTTTTAGTTAATTGAGTTGGAATTGTTAAACACTTTCCACATATTCCCTATGGAGACGACCTTACTTACCCTTACACAATAAAGGTAGCTAAGACCGATATAATAAGTTGTTTTTGATCGAGTCTCGACAAACAGATCACATACCAGCCCCAAACAAGCAGAAACATGTAAAAGAGGGGATCTAGAACTCACCTCTAACTGCTTTTGAGTAAATCTCCTCCAAACCCGAGAGCAACCTAGAGTTCTAGCACCTAAACACACGAAAACACATAACCAAACACATAGAAACACTTAAGGATCCGTCCAGAAGCTGAAAACCCAAATGAAACCGAGAAGAACATCATAAAATCTTACCTTTCAAAAAGGCATTCTCTCTCTAAAACCGGGTGAAGATTCTTCTTCTTACTTTAGCCAAGATTTCTTGCATGAGAGAGAGAAGTATGGGCGGCCTATCACCTTTTTGAACCCATTACAGGCAAGTTTGGCCCTTGCCCACTTTTAACCCCTTGTTTTATAATAATTCTCTTTTTCTCCCTTGCTTTCTTTTCTTTTCTTCATGCTGAAATTTTTCGGGTGTTACAAGTCCACCCCCCTTATATAGGTTTCGTCCCCGAATCCTGTCACTCCTTGAACAGCTGTGGGTAATGCTGTCTCATCTCCTCCTCAATCTCCCACGTAGACTAGGACCCCTTCCTGTGTCTCCACTGTACTCGCATAAGTGGAACCACTTTATTCCTTAGCCTCTTCTCTTTTTTGTCAATGATGGCCACTGGCTGCTCTACATAATTAAGTTGTTCATCCACCTCGATGTCCTAGAGTGGCACGCTCATATCCTCCTCAGCTAAGCACTTCCTCAAATGAGATACATGGAACATTGGATGAATTCCACTTAACTAATCGGGTAGCTCCAGTCGATAGGCCACCTCTCCTACTCGGGCAATGATTCGAAAAGGCCCTATGTACCTCGGACTTAACTTTCCCTGCTTCCTGAACCGGATGATCCCTTTCCAAGGCGAGACCTTCAACATAACTCTATCTCCCACCTTGAATTCAATCGATCTACGTCTCTTGTTGGCATACGACTTTTGTCTACCTTTGCCGCCTTCAATCAGGCCTTGATCTTTTTCAACTTTTCGGTCGTAGCCTCGATCTCCTCAATGCTCCATATCTCCTTCTACACGATGTCACCCCAACATACAGGCGTTCTACACTTCCTACCATATAGCATCTCATATGGAGGCATACCAATAGTGGCATGATAACTATTGTTATATGAGAATTCGGCTAACGGTAAGTGTTCGTCCCAACTTCCTCCGAAATCAATGACGCATTCTCGTAGCATATCCTCCGGTGTCTGAATCGTCCTCTCCGACTGACCGTCTGTCTGAGGATGGTAAGCCGTACTGATATGTAACCTCGTCCCCATCGCATAATGAAATCTTTTTCAAAACTTAGATGTAAACCGAGTGTCACGGTCAGACACGATAGACACCGGTACACCATGACGAGTCACTATCTCTTTGATGAACAGATCTGCTAACCTCTCGGATGAATACGTCTCGCGGATCGGTAGAAAGTGAGCACTCTTCGTCAAACGATCAACTATCACCCATATGGCATCGTATCCCCTTGCCGTAGGCGGTAACTTCATAATGAAGTCCATGGTGATGTGCTCCCATTTCCATTTTGGTATGTCCAAGGGTTGGATCTTCCCGTATGGCACTTACTCACATACTCTGCCATATCGCGCTTCATTCCCGGCCACCAGTAATCTTTCTATATATCATGATACATCTTTGTAGCACCAGGATTAATTGAGTATCGAGTCTTGTGAGCCTCATCCATGATCTTCCCACGCAGATCCCCATAACGAGGAATCCATATCCATCCCGATCGGGTCCGGACACCAAGAGTGTTCTCCCCCAACTCGGCGACTAGACCTTTCATCGTTTCGGAGTTAATCTGATCTTCTTTCAGCGCTTCATCCTGAAATTCCTTTATTTGCTTCATCACATCGGAGGTCATAACCAACTGATAAGCTTTCACCCGAATTGGCTCGGGTTTCTCTTTTCGGCTAAGGGCATCAGCATGCAACCCAATCCCAAATAAGAAGCATCCGAATAGACCACCAAGTCTTTATTCCCTTCCGGTAACGTCAAGACGGAGCTTGAGTCAATCTTGTTTTTAACTCTTCGAAAGCATTCTCCTACTCTTGAACCCATACGAACTTCACATCTCGGGTCAACTTGGTCAATGGTGAAGCTATCTTGGAGAAGTCTTGGATGAATCTTCTGTAGTAGCCCGCCAAACCCAAGAAACTATGAATCTCAAATGGCGTCTTTGGAGACTTCCATTGCATCACTACCTCAACATTCGCAGGGTCCACCATGATCACTTCAAGATTAACCACATGACCCAGAAACTAAACTTTGCATAACCAGAATGCACACTTGGAGAACTTGGCATACAGCTTATCCCTTCTAAGCGTATCCAAGACTTCTCGAAGGTGACCGGCATGCTCTTCTTCGCTCTTCGAATAAATCAGGATATCGTCGATAAACACAATCACCGACTTATCTAGCTTAGGCTGACACACCCGATTCATCAGATCCATAAAAGCAGCTGGCGTGTTGGTTAAACCAAAGAACATCATAAGAAACTCATAGTGTCCATAACACGTGCGAAAAGCTGTCTTAGGAATATCCTGCTCCTTCACCTTAAGTTGGAGGTAACCAGATCGAAGGTCTATCCTCGAGAACTAATTGGCACCTTGGAGCTGATCAAACAAGTCATCAATCCTCGGTAGCGGATACTGATTCTTCACTGTCAACTTATTCAGTTCACGGTAGACGATGCACATCCTCATGCTACCGTCCTTCTTCTTCACAAACAAGACCGGAGCACCCCACGAAGAGATACTCGGTTGAATGAACACCTTATCTAACAACTCTTGCAGCTGAGTCATCAATTCCTTCATCTCGAAAGGAGCGAGACGATATGGAGCCTTTGCAATAGGTTGGGCACTAGGTATCAGATCAATTTGAAACTCAATCTCGTGGCAAGGTGGCACACCTGATAAATCTTACGGGAATACGTCTGGGAAATCACACCCAACCAGTACCTCTGACATTCGTGGTACTGTCGCTTTCCCATCTTTTACATAAGCCAAATTCAAGCCTCATACACTTCTTAGCCACAACCTTTGAGATTATTTTCGGGATCGTACTAACTCTGTCACCATAGATCGTCACCAAACTCCCATCGAGCGCACTCAACTGAATCATCTTCTTATGGCACACGATGTTTACCTCATAGTCTGCTAACCAATCCATCCCTAGGACCACATCAAAACCGCCTAAGGGCATCACAAATAACCTAGTAAAGAACCTATAGCCATCCAACTCTATGTCATAGTCTTCTACCATATGAGAAATCCTGGTAGACTTACCAATAGCGGTTTCTACATCGAAGGGCTCATCAGTCTTTCTGCTCTTAACAGGAAACTTATCACTGAAGACAGCAAAAATAAAACTCCTACTAGCACCAGAATCAAACAATACAGAGGCACTAGCATCATTAACCAGAAATGTACCTGATACAACATCGGGATCCACTCTAGCTTCCTCACGGGTCATGGTAAAAGCTCTCGGCCTGGCCTTCTGCATTTCCTTCCCTTTCTCATCCTCTTTTCCCGCCTTCGAGCTTCCGACTCTCGGCCTCGTGCACTCCTGACTCATGTGACCCGCTTCTCCATAGTTATAACACCTCATCCCCCCACAATCCTTGGCCACATGCCCTGCCTTCCCGCATTTGAAACAGATATTTGACCCCCATCTACATTCCTTTGCATGCTCCTTCCCACACTTATTACACCTCCTCGCCCCTATACCTACCGTCCCCACCTTCCGATCATCCACCCTTGCCTTTTTGTTCTTGTGAGTAAAACCACCACTGCCAAATCGTTTCCCATTCCAGTTTCTATCACTACCACCTTTCTTGCTCACCCCCACCATAGTCACTTCCTCCCGTTCATCGTACAGTCTCCCTGCCAGATCGACCACCGACCTGAATTTACCTAGCTGGGCAGCAATTAGATGCCTACGGATATCCGCTGGCAGACCCTAGATGTATCTCTTGAGTTTTCGTGACACGGGCGTCACCTGATCTGGCACCAATCTTGCCATCTCATTAAACTTTGTTGTGTACTGTTAGTGTGTCATGGTTCCCGCCTCCAACTGTAGAAACTCTCTTTCGATCTTGTCAAGTTCCCTGTGAGGACAAAACTCCTCGATTACTAGCTTCTTAAGTTCACTCCACCTCATTCTTCCTATCACCCTGCTACCCTCGGCCTGGACAATGTTATCCCACCAGCATAAGGCCAAGTCCACAAATAAGTGGGTAGCAAACTTCACCTTTTGATCCTCCCTGCATTCACCGATATCCAACACAGCCTCCATTTCTCTCACCCATCGGTGAGCAGCAGCACCGTACCTATTTCCATCAAAAGTCGGGGGCTTGCATCTCTGAAATGCACTATAACTATACCCCATTGTAGTTTCCTGCGCTGCTTCCTCTCCCTCATCATCACTGGAGACAACCATCTCAGTCTCTAGCTGCTCCCCTTCACCTGAAAATCTCTCCTAATAGTTTTCCTCCTCTTCTCCTTCTCGTTCTTTTCATCCCTTCTCACTGCTCTAATAACCCTTTATCACTATAGATGACAGAATCGTCTGCATGACTTGATGAACATCCTCCACAACTGCCTATTTCACTAAGGCTCTCAGGTTAGCACTTTTATCACCCCCTTCATGGTGATGAAGCTCGGGCTCTTCAGGAGCCGTTTTAGCAGTTCTAGCCCTATTCCTTGTGACACACGGCCTAGCACCACGTCCACCACGATCTCCACCTCTAGAAACCTTCGAAGATCTACCACCAGCCATCTCTAAGCACTATAAGATTCAAACACCAACACAGTCATTCAAGGTAATAGCTTAGATTATGTCAAGTATAGTAAGTCCCTAATTACAGTGGCCAGTTATGATTAGCCACTTACTTCACTCTTCATCCCCCAAGCATTCCCTATCCAAACTACATCAGTATCCAAATCTACTAAGAGCACATAATCCATTTAGCACACGCATATAATTCTTTTTTACATTATCTTACATAAAACCTTTACATGAAACAATTACCTGCATGCATGTAGCTACTAAGACTGGCATCCCTTTCCTTTTCTTGTCCCATTCTCAGTTTAAGTTTTAGGTTTTTGGAAATAATTACCCAATTCTCCAAAACTTTGGCGCTGATACCAACTTGTAAGGCCCCGTTCCTGGAATGCTTACAGTCGGTCATTCATAGCATAAAACATATAGAATATAACATTTAAAAACACATCATTCTTGCAGTGGAATTTGAACTTTTCATTAATAATTAAAAAGTCATGACAAAACATCCTATTATTTAATTTACATCCCAAAAATTGTAATAATACAATAACATTCTCAAAATTATATGGATGCCAGACTCAGATCATCCCCAGTAGCTTATGCATCCATGCCTGCACCTCCTCAGCATCAACAAATTACCTGCCAACTGATATGCATATAAAAAGTCAGCGACACTGAGTGAGTTCTAGTTTATATAATAAAATACTTTACTTTGAATAAAATCCCTTCCCTTACTTTCATTCGTGATCACACATCATACGTACATCTTGATAATATCATTATTATCTTCCATCATTCGTTTCGTTCATTTCGTACTGTATTATCTTTCACTTTCATCTAGACTAATGTCGTATGCTATACCCTAAACATTGTGCACGAAGCTGGTACTGGGCCAAAGTCTATAAATAGACCCCTAATATTGTGCACGAAGCTGACTCCAGTACCGGGGCAAGCGACAAGGGTCCCGTTTCGTACATATTAGTCAATCACCAAGATTGACCCCTGTGTGCATCCTCACGGGTTAGCTAAACCGCCCACAGTTGAGCTAACAACCCAATGGCTATGAGCCTCCATTCATTTTGCTTTCAAGACTTTCATTTATTAATTTCATTCCACTTTCCATTATCTTTATCTTTCACTTTCATTACAATAATACCTTACGTACATAAGCACACATCACACCACGTAAGGTCACATCAAAATACATAGTATGGAGCATCATCAACAGCCCACGAACATACATTGCATCAATAGGCATAAACCACCATAAACGTCAAGACTTAACACTAAATTCTATTTCCCAAAATTCCAGAAATATTCTAAGTGTCTACAACACATGAACAGATATACAGTGGATGGCTTAAAATTTTCTAAGTATCCAATGCGGACGAACATAATCCAATGCGGGTGCACAAAGTCAAATGCAGATGAATGAAACAAATGCTGATGTACAAGGTCCAATGCGGATAGATAAAGTCCAATGCAGATGAACAAAGTCAAATGCAGATGAACAAAGCAAATGCGTTTGAACAAGGCAAATGCGGGTGAACCAAGCAAATGTGGATGAACAAAGCGAATACGGATAAACAAAGCAAATGCAGATGAATAAAGAAAATGCGGATGAACAAAGTCAAATACAGATGAACAAAGCAAATGCAGCTGAACAAGGCAAATGCGGATGAACAAAGTCCAAAGCGCACAACATGCAAAAATTTGTCTAAGTATCCACAGCGGACGTACCATGTTTAATGCGGACACCTGCAATGCATCATACGTATTTCCTAGTCTCCAAACATCAATTCTAAATTATACTTAGCATGGATCTAACATATTAAACAATTAAAATGTACTAAGCGTCTACCCAACATCACCGAAATCACATGAAACAAGCATTCATCCATTTTAGTCGTACAATTTGTGAAAAGCATAGTTTTGTACAGAAAACAACAATCTAATATGCATACCACCCCCCAAACAAGCAGAAACATGTAAAAGAGGGGATCTAGAACTCACCTCTAACTGCTTTCGAGTAAAACTCCTCCAAACCCGAGAGCTACCTGGAGTTCTAGCACTGAAACACACGAAAACACACAACCAAACACATAGAAACACCTAAGGATCGGTCCAGAAGCTGAAAACCCAACTAAAACCGAGAAGAACACCATAAAATCTTACCTTTCAAAGGATTTCTCTCTCTAAAACCGGGTGAGGCTTCTTCTTCTTACTTCAGCCGAGATTTCTTGCATGAGAGAGAGAAGTATGGGCGGCCTTATCACCTTTTTGAACCTATTATGGGCAAGTTTGGCCCTGGCCCGCTTTTAACCCCTTGTTTTACAATAATTCTCTTTTCCTCCCTTGCTTTCTTTTCATTTCTTCATGCTGAAATTTTTCGGGAGTTACAGCTTGAGTTAACCTCGTCTTCAACTCTTGGAAGGCACCCTCCTGGTTTGAACCCATTCGAATTTCACATCCTTGCGAGTTAGCTTAGTCAATGGGAACGCCACCTTAGAGAAGTCTTGAATAAACCTTCTGTAGTACCCAGCCAAACCTAGGAAACTATGAATCTCGGATGGCCTTCTTGGGGATTCCCATTGCATTACAGCTTTGACTTTTGTAGGGTCCACCATTATTCCTTCGAGATTAATCACATGATCACGAAATTGGACCTATCCTAACCAAAATGCACACTTAGAGAACTTCGCATACAATTTCTCGTTTCCAAGTGTCTCTAATACTTCTTTGAGATGATAGACATACTCCTCTTCGCTCTTGGAGTAGATCAGAATATCATCAATGAATACGTTCTCCGATCTGTCTAACATTGGTTGGCATACCCGATTCATAAGGTCCATAAAGGCAGCCGGCGCATTGGTTAAACCAAAAGACATCACGAGAAACTCGTAGTGTCCATAACGCATACAAAAAGCTGTCTTAGGGATATCCTGCTCCTCACTTTCAGTTGATGGTAACCCGATCAAAGGTCTATCCTAGAGAACCAACTGGCACCCTGGAGCCGATTGGACAAGTCATCAATCCTCGGTAATAGATACCGGTTCTTCATAGTCAACTTGTTCAGCTCACGGTAGTCAATGCACATCCTCATACTATCGTCCTTCTTCACGAATAAAAGTGGAGAACCCTATGGAGAGATGCTTGGTCGAATAAAACCTTTATCCAAAAGATCGTGCAGTTGTGTCATCAGTTCCTTGACTTCGGATGGAGCCAACCGGTATGGTGCCTTGGCGACGGGTTATGCTCCTGATATCAAGTCAATTTGAACTTCGATTTCCCCATCAGGTGGGACCCTTGGCAGATCCTCAAGAAACACATCGGGAAAATCACATACCATCTGCACGTCCGACAGTTGAAGCACTATTGCATCCACATCCTTCACGTAAGCAAGGTAAGCACCACACCCTCGCCTCATAAATTTTTCTGTCATGATTATAGATATCACTAGCGGAGTGGCACATTCCTTGTCTCCGTGAACCGTAACCGAACTGTCGTCGGGCGCAATCAAACGGATCATCTTCTTTCGACACACGATAGTCGCTTTCTAAGTCTCCAACCAATCCATTACTAACACCACATCAAAACCTCCTAGGGCCATCATATACAATCTAGCAGGAAACCTATGACCGTCCAACTCTATGAGGCAATCTTCAATCATATCAGTCACTTTAGTAGATTTCCCTATCGTAGTCTCAACATGGAAGGGCAAATCTATCTTGCTACTCTTACCACGCATTGAACAACAAAAAGTAGTAGATAAAAGCTCCTACTTGCACCCGAATCGAAGAGCACAGAAGCATACAATTGGTTTACCAAAAACATACATGAAACTACTTTAGGGTCCACTTTGGCCTCCTCCCTGGTCATGTTGAATGACCTTTCCTTCGCTTTGGTGCTATCACCTTTCCCTTTCTCCCCCATCATCTTGGTTCCTAATCTTCCTGCTCCACCATTCTTTCATTCCCATCCCAAGTAGCCTACCTCTCGTATTGGTAGCACCTCGGTACCATACACTCCTTAGCATAATAGCCCTCACCCCCATATTAGAAACACTTGTTCGTTCCCACTCTGCATTCACCCATATGACTCTTCCCACACTTCTTACACTCTTTTCGGTCATTCCCATTCCTCTGTTCGGTGCGACAGTCATCGACCCTCAGTCTCTTCTCCCCAATTTCGTAGTTGTCATTCCTGAACCTCTTCTTGTTCCTATTCCTATTCCAACTCCCCTTCTTGGTCTTCTTCTAAGCTGGAGCCAGTTCTCTCTCATCATATAATCTTCCCGCCAAATCCACCACCAACCTAAATGTGCTCGGTCTAGCAGCGATCATGTTCCTCTTGATATCCACTGGCAAGCCTTGCATGTATCTTTTGATCTTCTTGGATACAGGCATTACCAGATCTGGCACCAGTGTTGCAAGTTCGTTGACTTGGAGGTGTACTCTTGATGAGACAAATTTCCGACCTCCAAATACAGGAACTCCTTCTCAATTTTGTCCAACTCTCGATATGGATAGTACTCCTCCAGTACCAACTCCTTGAACTCCAACCACTTCATTTTTGCTATTGACCGCTTTCCCTCGGATTGGACAAAGTTGTCCTACTAGAATAGTGTCGAGTCCACAAAAGAATGGGTGGCAAACTTCACCTTCTCATCTTCCTGACACTCACTGATGTCCAGGATTGCTTCCATTTCTCGAACCCAACAGTGAGCAGCAGTAGCATTGCCATTACAGTCGAAGGTCGGGGGTTTGCATCTCTAAAACACCCCATAGTTGCACCCCTTAGCAGTCTCCTTCTCTGCCTCCTCCTCACTATCATCATCATGAGTTACCACCTTTGGGCTAGATGGCTCTTCTTCATATTCCTCAATCCCTTCAGTGAACTTTCCAGATTTCTTCTTCTCCTTCATCCCTTTATCCCTAGCTTTCTCCCCATCCTTAACAACTCTAAGCACTTCGGTCACCACCGAAGGTAAGACATTTTGCATAACATTGTAGACCTCATTGGCATTAGCCTCCTTCATAGTAGACTTGAGGGTAGTTGACCCTTCACCCTCTTGGTGGCTATGGATATCCGTCTCCTTGTGAGCCATCTCGAGAGCCTTAGCTTTGGTCTTGGTGACACGTGGCCCAGTAGTATGCCCACCACGAGCACCTCCTCGGGTTGCCTTCCAAGATTTTCTATCCGCTATAAATTTTAACTCCTATAAGATTCAAACACAAACAATATCATTCATCAGTATTCAGATCATGATAAGTATGGTAAGTCCTTAATTACGATGGCCAAGTGTGATTAACTACTTACCTTACCCCCATGTCTTAAACACTTACTATCCTTACACCCATCAGTATTCAAATCTACTATGCACATAAATCAGATAGCAAATGCACATAATACCAGTTAACATTAAGAAAATTTACCTGATGGCACGTAGCTACTTACGTTGGCATCCCTTCATTCGGTCCCATTTTCAGTTTAAGTTTAGGGAAAATATTTTACCCAATTCTCTTAAACTTTGGCTCTGATACCAACTTGTAAGGCCCCGTTCCCAGGAAATTCCATAGTTAGTCATTCATAGCACATTACATATTGAAATGCATAAGGTAACATTGCAGCGGAATAATTAAACAGAAACCATTTCATGCATTAATAATAATTTTTGCCAAGAAATACATCATTGTTACAAGTTTCAAAAAGAAAATATTAGTTGTATTAGAAGACAAAAATATCATTTCTGCATAACATGGAAGCTAGTCTTTAATTTCCAAGTAGCTCCAACCTCGTGTAATCCCCAGCAACTTCATTACCTGCCAAATGATATGCATATAAAAAGTCAATGTCGCTGAGTGAGTTCTAGTTTTGTTAATATATAAAAATATACATTTTGTAAGCTCCCTTTAGTGATCATCCATCATAATACATAACAGTCAAAATGACTGGTAACATTCATTAAGGCTTTCATTATCTTTCTTTCTTTCATTATCTTTCTCTTTCATTAACTAGGATTGCACAAAGCAAGACCCTACATCATATGGTTGGCAACAAATTCCGAACCCCTACCAGTACATGTTTATAAGTGGTAGCTAAACCCTGACAGTTGACCTACATTGCTAGGCATGAAGCTTACTCATGTATACAGGTCCCATTCATTCATTAGTTAATCACAAGGATTAGACCCCAAATATGCATCCTCATGGGCTGAAACAGCCCCACATCAGTTGTGCTAATGATAACATGGTCATGCACCTCCATTCATTTTTCTTGCAAGCCTTTTCATTTATCATAAGGGCCCAGGGGTAACATTCATTAGGTTCCACTATCTTTCTTTTATTCCTTTATATCCACTTGATTATGAATAATACTTTTAAGATATGCATTGTCTTTATAATCACATAACATGAAATATAATTATTCATAACAGTAACCCACAAAAGAACATAACATAACAAGAAAAAATAAACAATCATATTCACCCATGAAACATAAGTACTAATCGCTTAAATCTCTTTCTCCAAAAATTCAGAATAATTCTAAGTGTTCCCAACGCATGCATATGATCCTACAGCGGACGGCCTAAACACTAAGTGCCCACAGCAGACAGCCAAAGTCCACAGCGGACAGCCAAAGTCCACAGCAGACAACCAAAGTCCACAGCGGACGACTAAAGTCCACATCGGATGAATTAAACACTTAAGAGTCCGCAGCAGACAGTCAATGTCCATAGCGGATGACTAAGATTCATAGTGGATGACTTTAACACTTAAGTCCACAATGGACATGCATTAATATTTAAGTGTCCACAGTGGACATGCATGAATATTTAAGTATCTACAGCGGACATGCATGAATATCTAAGTGTCCACAGCGGACATGCAAGAATATTTAAGTGTCCATAGCGGACATGCATTAAAACCTTTCTAAGTGTCCACAACGGACATCCAAAGCCCACAGCGGACAATTGTTTAAATACGTATTTCCTACTTATGTGAATTCTAATTCCATACAACACCTTTAAATGTATACTTAGCATAGATTTATCAGATTCATACCTAGCACACCCATTAATCATCACAGATATCATGAAAAACATACATCATTTGTGAAAAGTCATCTTTAACATGGAAAACATAGTTTTGTCAAGAAACATCAATTTTAATACACATATCAACCCGAAACAAGTAGAAAACATATAAAAGAGGGGATCTAGAACTTACCTTAACCAGCTTTCGAGCAAATCACTACCACCCGAGAGCAAACCTGGAGTTCTAACACCTATACACACGTAAAGAAACAAACTAAACACATAGAAACACATAGAAAGATATCTAGAGGCTTAAACCCAACTATATCTGAGAAAAAAACGCCTTAAAATCTTACCTTCTTGAAGAACTTTCCACTTTCTCTCTCTAGAACCGGATGGGAGATTCTTTCTCTCACTAGCCATAAGTTTGAGTTCATGGGGAGAGGGTATGGATGACCATCTCATTTTTAAACCCCATAATGGGCCGGTTTGACCCTTGCACACTTTTACCCTTGCTTTTTAAAATAAACCCCATTTGCTCCTTTACATTTCTTAATTCTTTGTTTTTTGAAGTTTTCGAGAATTACAAATTCGAACCTTTTCTCAAACAAAATGTATGTCAATTTCTACATGCTTCGTCTATTGTTGATGAACCAGATTGTTGGATAGAGATACCATAGAGACGTTATCATAATAGACCGTTGTGTTTTTTCAATGGGGAATATGTAACTCACGCAATGGATTACGAGGCCAACTTTCCTCAGCTATGGTATTTTCCACGACCCGGTACTCGAGCTCGGCACTTGACCAAAATACTGTATGTTATCGTTTTGAGGAACAAGATAAAACAATGTTACCTATATAAGCACAATACCAGAGGCGGACCGTCTCGAATTAGGACATCCACCACAGTCAGCATCAGTGTGACATCCATCACTGTAAGGTCCGTTAATTGACTTGAAGCTCGTTAACTCTACTTGTGAATTATTTGTTCTACATAATTAATTCGTTTCCTATCCCGAACTCTTATCTTTTTCTTTTGTCTTGCGATTTAAACTAAAACGTTATAATATGATAAGTTAGATAAATATTAAAATTATTATAATAACTATTATTATTATTATTATTATTATTATTATTATTATTATTATTATTATTATTATTATTATCAATATTATCATAATTATTATTATTATTATAATTTATTATTATTATAATTAAAGTTCAAGGTATAAATTGCAATTTAAATAAACTTACGGGATTAATTAATGGAAAATGGAAAGTTGGAGGGTCCAAAGAGAAAAATGCCTAATATATATACAAATGTCGCGAAAAACCTTCGACCACCTCCGACCGAAACCCTACGCGGCTGCCGTTTGACGACTTCCACATTTCCGGCCCCCGAACCAAGCTTTCTAGCCGCCGCAAGTCATCATCGTCACTCCGTTGCGTCATTTTGCAAGTTAACATTCGTATATTGCTTCGTTTTGTCAAGTTTCGTTATCGTTTTGTTCCGTATGATTTGGTGGTGCGCGGCGGTGCTTACTGTGTGTGTGGTTGCGTTGTTGGTGTAGCGGTGGGGTCACGCTGGTGTCGCAATGGTGTGTAGTGAATGTATGTATCATTGTTGTGTGTGTGTTTTGTGATATATATGTACGGTATATGTAGTGTGTGTGTATGTGTATGAGTGTGTGCACAGTGTGTGTTTGTGTGTGTGCAGTGTGTGTTGGGAGAGAACACAGCAACACAGTAGCCGAAGGCTTCTACAAATGTATGTAACCTGTGTGTATGTGCTGAATCAATATTTCAGATTCGTTGAGCTTGGATCTTAGGATTCATCATTTTTAGATCTGAGAATTCAAAATTAAAGATGGGTGGAAGTGTGTGAATCAAAGAACAATGACGTGTGTGTAATGTATAATGTTATGATTTTATTGATGTTGAATAACAAATTACAATGAAGAAACATATACAAAGATGGATGAACATCAAACCCACCCAAAGGAGAGAAATTCTCCTTGGGTGGTGATTTACACCATGAAATACACACACTTAAGAACTAGCAGCCGCTCGCACACTTTGCAATAACCACACTTTACAAAGTAGCACTAGTGGTTCTATTTATAATGTTTTTTACATCATGACCTAATTTTGACTTTTCTTGTGGTCTTGATGTTGACTTTGTCTTGTTGACTTTGTCTTGTGTTTGTTTTGTTCTGTTTATCAACTTGGTCTTTGAACTTGTACAATGAGATCTTTAGTTGGCTTTGATTGTGGTTTGGAAAGCTTCAGTTTATCAATTGTTGAACCCAACAATACTCCCCCTAAACTGATGCTTGCCAAACTTTGACTTGAAGATCTTCTCTGTCATATGTCTTCTTGATCAACTAATGTTCTGACACAGTTCATTGTAGTTCTCCCCCTCAGATTAAGCTTCTCCTAATGTATTTCTTATAAAGGATAGAATCTCTTTGAGAATACTTAACGTATTGGATATGAGGTGTATCACTTTTGGATTACTGTTTGTTCATATCACACTCAAAGGATTAGAATGTATTAGGCATTTGATGAGGCTTTGAACTTCAATAAACAGCATCAAGAACATAAGTCAGTCTTGAAGACACTTCAACTCTTTGAATCTCTAAATTAACTTGATAATGGATGGTTCCAAGTACTTCAGAAAGAGTTTCTAACAGTTGTACAAATCCTTGATTGGATCAGTGATTATGTGACCAAGGTTGATTTCTTCATTTCTGTTGAATGTGAAAATGGATGTGCCTGTTGGTTGCAATCATCCGTATTCATCATGTTTCTTGTTTTCTTGTTTGTTGTAGGCATCTATTCATCATCTTTCTTGTATTTCTTATTTGTTGTAGTCATCTGTTCATCGATATTGTTGTTGTTGATGATGTTGTTGTTGATGTTGTTGTTGATGTTGATGTTGATATTGATGTTGTTGTTGATGTTGATGATGTTGTTGTTGCTGTTGTTATTGATGTTGATGTGGTTGATGTTGTTGTTGATGTTGATGATGTTGTTGTTGTTGTTGTTATTGATGTTGATGTGGTTGATGTTGTTGTTGATATCATCAGCATTGTTTAAAACAAAGGCTGAAATTTGGATATCACATCCGTATTAGATGTTTACCCAACCGCATTTGAGAATCCTCATTAGCATTAGTTGAGTTACACATCCGCATTAGATGAATCACCATAAGCATGATGCCTTAACATCCGTATTTCAACACAACTTTATCCGCATTTGTTAAGTCAACAGCCCCATTTGTTAGTTCAATAACCACATTTGTTAAGTCAATAGCCGCATTTGTTAAGTTGCACGAAGTGAACATCCGTATTAGTTGTTCTCATCAGCCACATTGGTTGAGTTACACCACCGGATTAGTATGTTCAACATCAGCATTAGCTAACCAACATCCGCATTTGTTTAGTTACACATCCGCATTGGTAGTGTAACCAATATTTCTTGAGCTCACATCCGCATTTCTTTTAGTTAACATCAGCATTTGTTGAGTTACACAACTGCATTGGTAGTGTAACATCAGCATTTGTTTAATCAACATCAACATTTGTTTAGTTACACATCCGCATTGGTTGTGTAACCAACATTTCTTGAGCTCACATCTGCATTTCTTTTAGTTAACATCAACATTTGTTGAGTTACACAACCACATTGGTTGTGTAACATCAACATTTGTTTAATCAACATCCGCATTTATTTACATGGCATCCGAATTTGCATTTGTTCAACAGCATTTGTTCTGTTTGGAACATCCGCATATGGTTGCCTTAGTGACAAATGCGGATGGCTTCTGTAGGAAATGCGGATGCAAGAGAGAAATGCGGATGGCTTGTGTCTCATCCGTATTTGTCTTTCCTGTTCATCATCGATTCTGAGAATATTGAATTCAGTCTTCAATCCGAATCATTTCTATTCGAGACCATTGTAGTTAGCATCGAAATCATGTTAATTGTACACTGGTGGTCTCGGATTTGTGGTTGGATTTGATTCAACAACCCATTGATTAACCACCAGTTCGAGATCTTTGTATGTTGAATCAACCTGTTCGAGATCTGAATGTTCTTCTCAAATAAATGTTCGAACCGAATGTCTTCTGTTGAATGCTTTATCATCTTCAATTCGAACCCATTTTGAATATATTTGTTGATGTTCTGTGTATTTAACAAATGAGTTTTTGATGAACAGATGCTTTGTTCTTCATTTTTCTGATTTTCTTCTTTTTGTAAACATCTTTAAAGATGAAAACGCATCTGAAACATACATGAACCTAGCAATCTCACTCTGATACCATTTTGCTGAATCAATATTTCAGATTCGTTGAGCTTGGATCTTAGGATTCAACATTTTCAGATCTGAGAATTCAAAATTAAAGATGGGTGGAAGTGTGTGAATCAAAGAACAAGGACGTGTGTGTAATGTATAATGTTATGATTTCATTGATGTTGAATAACAAATTAAAATGAAGAAACATATACAAAGATGGATGAACATCAAACCCACCCAAAGGAGAGAAATTCTCCTTGGGTGGTGATTTACACCATGAAATACACACACTTAAGAACTACCAGCCACTCGCACACTTTGCAATAACCACACTTTACAAAGTAGCACTAGTGGTTCTATTTATAATGTTTTTTACATCATGACCTAATTTTGACTTTTCTTGTGGTCTTGATGTTGACTTTGTCTTGTGTTTGTTTTGTTCTGTTTATCAACTTGGTCTCTGAACTTGTACAATGAGATCTTTAGTTGGCTTTGATTGTGGTTTAGAAAGCTTCAATTTATCAAATGTTGAACCCAGCAGTATGTATGTATCTATGGTGCGTGTGTGTGTATGATGTTGAGTGTGTGTTAATGGGTGTGTGTGTACCGATTGTGTGTATATATATATGGGTATCGATTGTATATATATATGTGTGTGTGTATATATGGATTGATTGTATATATATGCGTATATGTGTGCTTGATTGTATGTGTATGCATATATGTAGTCTTAATCGTATGTATATATATGTGTGTATCGATTGTATATAGGTGTGTGTCGATGGCACGTGTGTGTATATGTTTGTGTAGGTGCATATATATATATATATATATATATATATATATATATACTGTGTACATGCATATATAAATATATATGTTGTATATGTGTTCTTATATATATATATATATATATATATATATATATATATATATATATATAGGTAGTGTAAGATAGATTGGGATTATTTATCAATATTATTATTATCATCATCATCATCATCATCATCATCATTATTATTATTATTATTATTATTATTATTATTATTATTATTATTAATTTTATTAATAATAATAATAATAATAATAATAATAATAATAATAATAATAATAATAATAATATCTTTATTAGTATTACTATCATTATTATTAATATTACTATTATATGGTGTGTAGCATATATATATATATACCTTTTGGGCATGTCGCGCGTTAAACCCAATCTGACCCGAAATCGACCGAATGTGTCTATTCTCTTTGAACGTGTTTAACATTTAATCTTAACTAATTATAGGTGGTTGATCCTACGTTGCTCCTCATTCTTTGAAGCTTTTGTTCATCTTATTTCCTATCATCTCAAGATGAGTTTTACGACCCCTTTATAATATATTTTACTTGGGGGAAAAACATGCTCATGATTTGGAATATGCCGTGTCTTGAAAATTATTTTAGGACATTGTATGTGGTTTGGGTCATGGTTTGAGTCTAGATGATCATACATGAGTGTGTACTTATGCTTGTGCTTGTTATTGGACTTGCTCTTGTGCTTGGACGTCATGAAGAGGTATTGTTAGTACTAACGGGTTGACACCCCCACCCTTGTTGTCGGTATACTAGTCAAGACTGACTTGGCCTGGGCTTGCCCTTGGATGAATATAATCCGGGTAAATTGGACTTGGACTGATCTTGGACTTGTGTTGATATCTTGACTGCTATGTACTCTTACTCACAAATGACCTTCTGTACATGTTACACACGGCAAACGTTTTGTACTTTTAAACCTGTGAACTCACCAACATATGTTGACTTTTTAAAGCATGTCTTTTCAGGTAATGAGGTATAGGTGCTTGGATGTGGACTTAGACAAGACCGCTCCTTCGAGAGCAATAGACATTTCATGGGACTTTTTGGAGTTGTTTTGGACTAGTGTATTTTGTTGAGTTGTAATTTGTTGGATTTGTACTTGGTATTGTTTGGTACTTGTGCTTCTTTGTTCCTGAATGGAACTTTGGTTTATTTATGCATATATGGTATGAAGTTTCGGAATTGACTGTACTTGACACGTGTTTCTATGTGTCGGGAGACGTCATGACCCATTTACAGAGAATACCTTTAGTAATTCTCTTAGACTGCCCAATGTGTTATGACGATCCTGTCCGTCACATTCTCGTGTTTCCGCTTCTAGCGAGGGTGTGACAGATTGGTAATAGAGCCATTGGTTATAGAGAATTAGGTGGATTTTCAACCTAGACTATAACCTAAGTACCCATACGTAGTATGCATCATAGGATTTCGTGTGTACTGTTATGCATGTGAATGTTTCATGTGCATTATCTGTTGTGCTGTGTTGCCTGCCTTATGTGTTATCTATGATCTTCTTATTTGGAGAACTTTGATCATTGTATTATCTGTGAGTGCCTTGAGAAAACATTAGGTAAGGACGTCCTCCTGTTATGCGCTTGATTATTATTTGGTCCGAATTGATAAGTGTGGCTATAAGGATTCTTTTAAAGGACTTTGGTCGTTAAGCTAACCTTTATTATGTGCGTCTGCTGGTACTAGCTATGTTGTACGAGTTCTTATTTATGAGTTGAATATTAGGAGACGGACATGCTAGCTTACATGACAACAACAGACAAGGGCCATTGTGTATTCGGGTCAGATGACTACTTTATTGGATCTTGGACTATATTAAATGCACTCTTTTGATTGTCCCTAACCCAAGTGAATGCTTTTTCAATCAATTCCACGACACAACTTCGGTTACTTAACCATCGATTAATGACCATACCTTGATGCTCTAATTATAGATAACACTCTGCACTTAACAAGACATGTTAACTCTGGTAGGAAGAGCTTAGGGTGACCATGCAATGCAAATTACCATTACAGGTGCACACATAATTTCAATTTGCAGTGCATGCGAAATCTGGCAAACCCTTTTGTGAGATAACAGTCATAGTTAGTACGAATCTTCCATTTTATGATGGGACATTTTAGCCCAGTATTTATGAGACGTTTCTCTCGCTTTTGTTTCTCTAATAGTGGAAATTGACTACATGTTCAAAATGTACTTAGTCTTTGAAGAGTTGAAGTAGAGAGGTAAGACTCCTTGTACCTATGTTGTTTTGTTCAAACTAATCTTAATACTTGTAGCATTAGTTGTTGAGACATTCTAGCATTATACTTGATGGAGTAAATGGATGTCATGTAACCAGTTTAGACATCATCCTTGGTATATCGTTCGCTGCGGGGAACCCTATACATAAACATCTTCCGTATGCTAGGGGTGTGTCTGAAATAGGCTATGTGATGACCCGAGAGGATTAGAGTTGGACATGGTGAGACTGATAACATGGAAGGAAATGGCACCGGTGGCAGGATTGGTTGTACTTACAAGGAGTTCATGACTTGTAAACCGAAGGAGTTTGACGGAAAGGGTGGAGCCATCGCTTTGACCCGTTGCATTGAGAAAATGGAAATGGATGTGGACATCGAGATCTGTGCTAAATAATCAAAAGGCAAAGAGTGTTATTTGGCCACTAGTGGGCAAAGCACTAACGTGGTGGAATATCCGAGTTCAAGTATGAAGTAGAAAAGTTATGATGGCCATGACTTAGCACGGGCTTAAAGCATTAGTGACTGAGGAGCACTGCCTCATGAACAAGATGCAAAATATAGATCATTAGTTTTGGAGTCAAATAGTGGTGGGATCAGGGCATGCCGTCTATCCCTACCTACTGTATAAGATGGCAAAGCTGGTGCCATATTTGTTACTCATAAATCAAAATGGATGGAGAAGTACATCAAGGGGCTAGTTCTATAGTTCGTGGAACGATGGGCGTTGCTGCACCCCCAACCATTTAGAGTGCAATTCTAAAGACATGTACTTTAGTTGATGAGATGGTTTGTATTAGACCCTCAAGAAAGCTAGCCAGACGTTGAAGGATGTTAAGGAATCGAGTGAGCTAGCTGGTGTTAAAGTAGACAAGAAGGACAAGGTCATGAAAGGATATGTGGTTGCCATGTTGGCAATGAAGGACTATGCTGGCACTTGTTCGGATAGTAATAAGTGCACACTGCACCACCCGAATATGATGCCATGACCTGTGTGTTTCATTTTCAGGTAATTGGAACGCTTAGCGAAGAGTTTTAAGGTATTTGTGAACCCAGTTGTGCCGATTAATGGGGGCAAATCGGCAAGAGTTTGATGTTGACATTATGAGTGCCGAAGCCAGGAGCATTATCGAAATGCATATGCGTGGTTAAATAGGGCTCAAGGTCAAATGGTCAATCAAAAATAAAAAGGAAAAACAACACAAATCTGGTTTGCAATTTGTGCAAACCCAAGGCAAGGTAATATGGCAACCCTATCCATAGAAAGGCATTCAGGATTGGTGTCAATGGTGCCCAAAAGGACCCATGTGTAGTGACCTTGACTTTTGTAACTAATTTGGACTTAACCCCAGTCATGAGGATATGTGTTATTAAATGGGCTAATGATAGACTAGTAAAGACTAGGGAAGTAATATGGGACTATACTATGCTATTAGAGGATCATGCCTTTAGAATAGATCTTGTACGATTTAAATGGGACTACACTTGAATAATTGTGTACAACGAATGCTTACTTGTGTAAATACGTTGTGTACAATTGCACTATTTCTACAACGGATGACTAATTTTATTCATGCGTTGTGGAATGCTTTTGTATTCATAGCGGATGTGTTACCTGACATCATGCACTATGAACACTTTGTATGTTCATTGATGCATAGCGGATGGATGTTTTTTGTCTACTATATACACATGGTGTATTTTGCATGTTTAATGGTTAACTGTTGCTACAACGAATGAATGTTTGTGCGTTCGCAGTGTCTAAAGTTGACAAAAATTAAAAAAATTTGTTTGTTTTGAAATTTTTTCTCATCAACTATCTAGCTTAATGCATACGCTTTGAACACTTGGTTTTCTGTTTTTGCTTGTATTTGCAGCACATATGTGTTTGTTCATGCGTTGCCCATACTTAACGAAATTTGTGAAATAAAAATTGTTTGTTTGTTAAAATTTTATAATTTTAACATGATTGATACCTGGATGTTAAGATAATACTCACTAGCAATAATGTGCATGTATATATGTCAACATGCAATTTTGAGTACTTGCTTGTATTGGTTGATTTTCTTTGATTAAAACATAATATTTTAAAATCCTTAAAATTTTAATATTTTAAAATGTATGATGATGCACATATTCTATTGCTTTTGATATTTCCATGTTTATTTTACTCCCCCTAAATTTTTGGATGTTCTTGGATGATATTTCTGAGCTCTAGTGGTTTCAATCTAATCAACCAAGATTGTTGAATCAAGACCCCTGATGGTTAGGTTAGGTGTTGATGGTTGAGCAAGAGTATTGGATGTTGTTAGATCAATAGGTTGTGCATTACCATGTAATGTTTATGGGGAATCATGGAAGAAATCTAAGATTTCATCCTTATGATGTGTGTCTGGTAATGAATGACAATCATCATCTTTTTCAGCTATGTCTTGATGTTGTGACCTTGCATGCTTGCTTGGTTGAGGGTCAATTGAAGTTTGTGGTTGATTTGTCGCAGGTGTTGAGATGAAGGGGTGTTTTTTGATGTTCCCCTTGAAGTGTTTGTTTGATCTGGAGGAGTTGTAACTATTGTAATCGAAGGAGTAATGGTTGTTCTCCTTGGAGGATCAGCAGTTAATGAAACATCAATGTTTGTTAGTAAAACCATGGGATATTCAATATCATCCTTGGTACCTGAGACATCAAAACAATATGAGTCAAATGATTTTGTTAATGAATCTATATTAAACAACTAGTCAGATCCAATGACTTTCTTAGTGAAAGAATGTTCATTAAAAACAAAGACAACTATTTTTTTTTGACTATGTTAGTCTTGGATTGTATACTCTGTATGCTTTTGAGCTTCTAGAGTATCCAGTGAAGAATCCATCGTCTGCTTTTGGAGAAAACTTAGAAATGTTCTCTAGTGTTTAATTTAGATATAGGACACCCAAATGCCTTAAGAAATCGAATAAAATGTTTTCTTTTAAACAGTAAGTCATAAGGAGTTTTAGTGTGTTCTACGATGATTAACATTTTGTTTTGTATGTAGCAAGCTGTGTTGATGGCTTCTGCGCAAAATGATATGGGCAATAGAGAGTCTACTAACATAGCTCTAGCAGCTTCTATTAGTGTTATGTTCCTCCATTCAACAACTCCATTCTGCTGAGGAGTCCTTTCTACACTGAAGTATTGACTTATTCCTTTCTCTACACAAAAAGAAGAAATAGTGTCATTCCTTAAATTCAGTACTATTATCACTTCTTAAAGTTTTGACTTTAAGATGTAACTGAATTTCAAATTTAGTGATAAATGATTTGATGATTTCTACTGTTTTTGACTTGTGTAGAAGAAAGAATACCCAGCTGAATCCGGAGTAACATCTACTATCACAAGACATTATTGCGTTTTGCCTATGCTAAAAATATTTTTAAGGCCAAAAAGGTCCATATGAAGCAATTTGAGTGGTGTGTGATTAGAGTTTACCAATTTAGACTTATGTGACACTTTATGTTGTTTGCCTTTCAGACGTGCAGTGCAGTGGTCTGTATAGAAAAATTATTTTTGAGGTAGACTTATTACTAGGTCACCTTTAACCAATTGATTCATTCTATTAAAGTTAGAGTGTCCCAATCATCTGTGGCATAATTAGGAAACATCTTCTGATTCTTTTGATAATAAACAAGTTTTAGGGGTTGATGCTGAAACTGTATTCATATCAACAATGTATATGTTGTTTTGATGGGGAGTTTTCAAAAGGATATTGTCTTCTGGAATTTGAATCTCATCTTGAGGATGTAGCAATTGTTGGAGTCGAAGATTATGGCATATTCCTTATCATAAATCTGGGATACACTAAAAAGATTAAACTGGAGGTTGGAGCAGTAATTGACATTCTTAAAGCTGATCAACCCATTTGGTATTGTTCCATCGCTAGTTATCGTTCCTCCTATCTTGTCACCTCCAAATAGTATGTTTCCTCCATATTTGCTTTTAAAATACCAAAGGAGGGAACAATGGCCAGTTATATGGTGGGAACACCCACTGTCAACATACAAGATGTTGTCAGGCCTTCTATGATGCACAGACAAAGAAATTAATTAGAGGGTGCAACCCAAGCCAAGATAGTCTTGAGTTTTCCCTCTTTTCCAGTCATAAATTTCCTCTAAAGATGCATTGTCAGCTAGCTTAGGAACTCTAGCTACACTAGACTTCCTTAGCATGGTTTTAGCCCTGTCAGGAGAAGTGCTTTAAGCTCTCCTCCTTTGAGTGCTAAGGTCTGGTTGTTGTCGTGTTGAGACTTATGTCCCTTGTTTGTTTGTTTGAAGTTGTCAGAAAATGTTTTGTCAATATTCAAAACAACTTTTGAGTGCGGTGTCTTTCTTGGTACTCCCCTTTTGTTCTTATTTGGAACAACTGTTTGTGCAGGATCGGTGTTGGTTTCATAACACATGTTTATCTCACAAACTCACTTAATCTCACTCGGTTTGATGAAGCAAAATCTCTAAGTAAGTTCACAAGTAATATAATAAGTTAATGAAAACAAATGAACACAAGAGTAGTTTTTCAAGGTACTTGTATATATTACTTCTCAACTCAGTATTACAAGACTCTTACAAGTATGATTTACAAAGTTAAAATGAGAAACTATATATACTACTATCTACAGCCGGTTGTACTTGGATAATCAGCTGGAATCTACAACTAGACAAATACTACATTGCAAGAAGTAAGGTATCTAAGATAAAATATTATCCTAGATTAGGTAGTCATGACAGGTCCATGACTTACCTTTTGGTTACCAACTAAAAGTGGCAACTGTACTAACTAATAATGGGTGAACAGTAGATAAAAGTATGGTCAACTACATTGGCGTAGGAAAGCGTCATGCAGTATATCAGAGGTTGCAGCGGATGTTAGACAAAGCATACTTATACTACTAGTTCATAGTTGGTTCTTCCAAAGCTAAATGGCTTTGGAAGAATAAGTTCTTCCGAGGCCATTTATACTTCGGAAGAATCAACTTCTTCCGAATCTTCTACAGGTCTTCGGGACTTTTTCTTCGGAAGACTTTGTCTTTAGGTGTGACATCCGTTGCTATCAGGTCCGTCAATTGACGCGAAGTTCGTTAACTCTCATCGTGCTTTTATTATCTTGCGTAATTAATTCGTTTTTCGAATCGAAACTTATCATATTTGCTTTGCGTGTTAACCCAAATATTATAATAAGATGAATTAGACAAATATTATATAAATAATAATATTAACATTAACCATTAATAATATAATTAACATTTTTATATTATTATTATTATTATTATTATTATTATTATTATTATTATTATTATTATTATTGTTATTATTATAACTAATGTTATCAATATTATTATTATTATTATTATTATTATTATTATTATTATTATTATTATTGTTATTATTTTTATTATTATTATTATTATTATTATTATTATTATTATTATTATTATTATTATTATTATTATTATTATTATTATTATTATTATTATTATTATTAATAAAATTCCAAGGTCCCTATTGCAATTTAACAAAACTCAAAGGACCTTAATGTAAAAATAAATAAACATATCACTCACCCGTCGACCCTTTTCTTCCCCCTCCAAAACCCTAGAGCCGTGAACCCCTCCACCTCGAGCACGTTTGTGACCGACGACCGCAAGTCTTCTGCCGAAGACCTGCATTGCACCGTACACAACCTCCGACAAGCTTCCTCGAACGTATTCCATCACTGGCGTTCATTCCCCGTCGTACCGAGGTAACGAATACGGTTTCGCGTTTTCGTTTCGGTTGTTTCGTCGGAATTCGGTTCCACGTTCTAGCTTGGCGTGTATATATATATGCGTATCTACTCGTATATGTATATATGTATGGATTGTACGTATATAAATGTGGGTGTTTGATGTTGTATGTATATATATGCAGTATGTGTGTGCGTGTGCTCCAGGGTGTGTTTGTGAGTGTGTGTCTCGATGTGCGAGGGTGTGTGTTGTGTGTGTATTTGATGTGTGCGTGTATGCGTACGATGTGTGTTTGTGTGTGTACTTTTGTATGTTTACAAGGTGTGTTGTGTGTTTTTGAGTGTGTGGTAGTGTGTGTTTTTGTATGTGCTCATGGTGCACATATATAGATATATATAGTTTATTGTGTGTGTGAAACTAGTGTGTGTGAGTTCAGTGCAGTGTGTGTGTGCATGACTGTTTGGTGTGTGAAGTGTGTGTTGTATGTGCAATATATATTTTGTTATTATGTCTTTTCTCGTGCTTAAGTACGCGAGTAATCCAACTACTATAAATATATATATACCTTTTGAGCGAGTAACACGCTAAAACCCGAACCCGACCGGATATATCTATTCTCTTTAGACACGTCTAAAGACTTTATCTTAACTAATTATAGGTGTGTTATCGTTCGTTGCTGTCATCCGTTGAAGCTTTTGTTCATCTTATTTCGTATCACCTCAAGGTGAGTTTCGCGGCCCCGTTTTCATTTCAATTATTTATAAATCTAAGGGGAAAAGTATGCTCACTCTTTTTATGCTGTGAACTCAATTACATTTTGGGACTATTATGTTTACTGTTGGTAAGTTAATATCTGGTACATGCATGAGTTATCTATGTGGTTCTTTATTCACATCTATTTAACTCCGATGTTGGAGCCGGCGGACAGGTATTGATAGTACTATTGGGTTGACACCCCCACCCTTGTTTGTTAGTATACTAGTTTGGACTGACAGTGGCCACGGACGGACCCTAGGGTGAATATTGCTTGCTTAGTTGTGAGGCTCATGTTTACATGTGATATTCCTTGCTTATAACCGTATGCACTTATGTCCTACCAAACTATTACACAGCATCAAGTTTGTTTATTATTTAAACCTGCAAACTCACCAAAAATATGTTGACCTTTTGAGCATTTCTTTTCAGGTAACAACCATTGAGGATAGCCAGGGATGCTGCCTTAGTGGTGACCATAGGAATTTCATTTTAAACTTGTTGGGTGTCTTTGACAATTATGTTTTGGGATTATCCATGTTGATCATGTTTTGTTCACTTGTTCCCGGGTTGTGGGACTTTTGACTGTTTGGCTATGTTTGTCGTCGGATTGACTAACTACGACACAAGTCTCCATTTGTGTCGGGTGATGTCATGACATGTTGACCTTACATCATTTAATGCATCTTTATTAATTAACAATGTGTTATGACGATCCCGTCCGTTACATCCTCGTGTTTCCGTTATAAGTGGGGGTGTGACAGATTGGTATCGAAGCCATTGGTCATAAAGAATTAGGTGGATCATTCGACCTAGACTATAAGCTAGGAACCTTCATGTAGAATGCATACTAGGTTTTTGTGTGCATCTGATATTGCATGTATGTTCCTCCTATTCGGTTTATTTGTTTCTTTATTATTTGATCTATTTCACCTTAGGAAAAGTACTTATGCTTTTTCTTTACAGGATGTCTTTTGCTGGTCATTCCGTTCCCTCTATGTCCCGCATTGTTCTATCTGATTCAGAGTCAGAACGCGAGGAGGTTCTATAGGACCACACGCTGCATTCGTCATCAGATACTGAGTCCGACCCCGAGGATCTTATGTCATAGTCATCTAGTGAGGAAGATTTGGGTAACCCTGTAGAGCTGGGATTGCTTGTTGTTAGAGCTGCACCGGCAATCCTGCAGCCCCTGAGGTTCCTGTTGCACCGATTGCTCCTGTCGTTCCTGCTACCCCAGTTGTTCCTGAGGTTCCTGTTATGTCGGTGATCGCGAGGTACGCCCCTGTAGGAACCTCTGAAGTTAAGAGGTTGATGCAACCAAAAGATACCAAAACAACCAAGTCTTCCAACATGCACTTTTGAACAAAGGTGAACTAGCTTCGGAAGTTTTACACACTCAAGAAAAATGCTAAGTGTAAAATCATCCGAAGCCAAAGTTCAGAAGAAACTGCTGCGGAAGCTTACCCTGAACAGGTTGTGTTCTCCGGGGTAGAAACAGCCCTTGTCCCAAAAATGT
This sequence comes from Flaveria sonorensis, assembly GCA_025506505.1. Taxonomy (NCBI): domain Eukaryota; kingdom Viridiplantae; phylum Streptophyta; class Magnoliopsida; order Asterales; family Asteraceae; genus Flaveria; species Flaveria sonorensis. Next base: position 32,187,555 of record CM046430.1, on the reverse strand, counting down.
TTGAGCTCATTGCTCAGGGTGACATCCTAGCTGCACCATCTAGTGATGAACCAACACCCTCTACTTCTTAACCACCATCAAGGCCAACAATTACCTTCAGCTACACTAGAAAATCCAAACGAACCCCTGCACTTGCTATTGAGCATGTGCAGGCCCCCATATCACAACCCACACACGAGGAAGTGGACACTCGAGCTCCCACTTCCCCTGAGGAGCAAAGCACTCCCATTTTTCAAACAATCAGTGGTGAGGTTCCTCATGCTCAGCCTGATGAGCTCACAACACCACAAATAGCCTTAAGCCATCACTCCGAGTCTCAACACTCTAGTGATCAACCTTCAGGGGAAAGCTACCATCCCCACCCTCTTGATCTTAACCAACCCATTCCCAGCCTTGACTTCTATTCTGATGAAGATTTGGGTTTCAGTGAGTATCATGACTCTCCCTTCTCTACCCATACTCAAAGGGAGATGAGTACTCCTGCTTCACCCGTGTCTAGCCCACATCAGACACCCCAAACTGAGGTGGATCTTCCTGTGATTATCCAGGAGATCATTGTGGAAGAGGCTCTCACTATTTCCAGTGATTACATCCTTAAGTCCTCAACCATGGCAACCCAGCCTCTTGACACTATCATTGGGCAAGGGAAATCCAGCAGCCAAGAACCCCATGCTGGTGGTGAAAGAGCAGACCTCGGTTCACCTCCTTCATCCCCCAATGATTCTTCAACTAAAGATGATGGGAGTCTGAAACTCAGGGTGCACCAAATCGAAGACATCTACACCTAACTGGTTTCACAGATAGCTCTCCTTGAGTCACAGGTTACTATCTTGCAAAGGAGGGTCCATGACCAGCCCAGTTAGCTGAGAGACCTATAAGACAAACTCATCCAGTTCCACAAGAACCTGTGAATGTTATGGATCACTTCCCCAGCTCACCTATGCATGAGGGTGATGCTACCAAAAAGGGGGAGGAAGTTCTGACAGCCACAGAACCTAGGAGTTCTTCCTCAAGTATGGACATACAGGACTCATCATCCTATCTTGCAGTTGTCCATGCTCAGCAACCTCCTCTAGACAGTGATCTAGAACTGCTCATTCAACAACTGTTTGAGGAGGGAGTACCAAGAGCAATGTCTGCCCCATTTGAGAACCTAATCTAGGGTTGGGGGTATGACAATGATAGGAAAGCTCTTGTGATCTCTAGAGCTCAGGGTCAACAAGAAATTCTCAACATCTCCACCCTAAGTTTCTATGAGAGTATAAACTTGGAAGATCTGGCACTTGTCAACCCAAGCAATAACAGACAAGCTGTCAGATTAGCCAATCAAATTCAAGACTGGGTGCTGGTAGAATTCAAAAGGAGAACTGCATTATATAGACAGAGGCTAGCAGTTGAAGCCTTTTGTCAACTGGATGTTGAGGTAGACCCCAAGATTAGCTTTGAAGGGAAAGCCTTGACTGAAGGCCTAGAGGCTGAGACTGTGAACCTTGAGACAAGATCTCCTCCAGCTCCCCATACCCTCAGTGAGGCACCAGCTAGTGAGGGTGCTTCACAACCCTCTCTTTGGCCAGAGCTTGACTGCTGAATCAAGCAATGAAGGCCAAAGCTCTCCTCAGACTGAGTCATCAAGATCTGCAATTGACAAAGGCAAAAGGAAGATGACTCCTAAAGAGATTGAAGAAGAAAAAAGAGAGAGGAAGAGGAAGCTGAGGGGAGAGATTTCAAGTGGTTCCCCAGGATTCATACAAACTGCATTTCTGACTGCCCCAGTACCAAACACTTAAGAGGATGAATTAAGGTCAACCAGGCTTAACTATCTAGGGACCAGGAACTACAACATAGAAGAACTCATCTCTCTCCCCTTAGAGGAGTTAAATGAACTGGCTGACTTTAAATTGTCAAAGGAGAGGAAGGAAGCAGAGGATGCAGCCTTGACCCTCAAACACAAGGAAGAAATGAGGAGAAAAAGGCTTTAAAAGAACATTCCTATCCTCTCCCCAGTTCAAAAAATTCCTGAGTCAGAGACTGTGGCTGCTAAACAACCTCAGGTAGTTGATGAAGAAGAAAGATTAAAAATGATCAACTACCTGAGTGCCACAGGTCTCTATCAGGCACCTGCACTCCTTCCCTTGCCTTATGATTATATATTATTTGAATACAATAAGCAGCTAGAAGAGCATGCCAAGAAAGAAAGGCTAGCTGCAAAGAAGAGGCAAAGGGAAGAAGCTGCAAAATCAAGAGCTATCATCCAGAAAAGTCAGAAAAAGTCTGTAGATAGGCAGAGGATGATGAGCTTCTTGAAGCTGTATGGGTTCTCCGGAAGGAGGCTTGGTCCCATGTCTCTATCCACAATGGATGAGCACATAAGGGTGATCAAGCAGAAGATAAAAAGGGGAAGCTTGTGGACCTTCATTCATCATCAAGTCAAGCTCAACCTAAAGTTGAGGTAAAGGTGGAACCTACAGAGACAACACCACCTGCACCTGAAGCTGCACAACAGCCAACTTTATCTTCTAACCCATAGCAGGGTTCTCCTCCCTCTCCTTTTGAAACTGGGAGAGAGGAGATCCCAACTGAGAGGGAATCCACTGAAGAACCTGGTACTGAAGACCAACCCTCTCAGTTAAAATCATCAAGAAAGAAAAAGAGGATGGCCAAAACAAGATCATCCTCAAATAAGAAAAGAAGAAAGGCATCCTCCTCCTAACCTCAGGATGAGTCAGAACATCTTGAGGAAGTGCATGAAGAGGACTCTCAACCAACTCCTATCATAGTAGAGCCTCTCTCTATTGGAAGACAAATTTTGTCCTGGACGTTTGCTGAAGATCCAGACAGATGGTATGTCACTAGAGATCAGGGAGAAAAACATGTCTACTTCATAAGTGACATGCTTGAACTCCCTCTGCATGATCTCTATGACATGAGAAGGTACTTCATGAGTTTAAAGAATCCTGATTTACTGATGAAGAAAGGAATTCTAAAGATCCTCATATGGACTATCCCAGTCTAAAGAACCTCTCTGTTTTTGTAGCATCAGCATAGGGGGAGTTTGTAGGAACCTCTGAAGTTAAAAGGCTGATGCAACCAAAAAGTACCAAAACAACCAAGTCTTCCAACATGCACTTTGGAACAAAGGTGAACTAGCTTCGGAAGTTTTACACACTCAAGAAAAATGCTAAGTGTAAAATCTTCCAAAGCCAAAGTTCAGAAGAAACTGCTGCGGAAGCTTTACACTGAACTTGGAAAATATTCCAAGTATAAAGTCTTCCGAAGCCAAAGACTCAACTCTTCCGAAGGTAAAAGATGAAGTCTTCCAAAGCTCTTAATACAAATTCTTTCGAAGCTGTTTAAAGACAAGACTGATTTTCCTCTGAAGAGAGAGAAAAGGTACATTTTCCATCAACTTTATCATAAAGTAACCTACTCTCCGCTGCATGCTCTGGTAGTTCACCTGCTATCACTAGTTGTTGAAACTTCCATACTTTATGATAAAGTAGATAAGGTCTTCGCCTGCAAGTTTCTGTTTTTATTCCTTCTTCGCTTTTTGTAATAGGAGAGTCAGTGAGCTATGGCTTGTCATAGTCACTAGTCAAAAGGCAATCTACCTTTTGTCTTTAGGCTGATCTTGTTGTCTAGATTAGTCACTTCCAACTATCTTTTTGCATATTGACGGTTGTAGGATGTAGTATAAGTAGTATCCGGTCTTGTATTTAAAATATACTTATACAACACGTGTAATAGAACTAGAGAAGCAATATACAACTTCCTTGAAAACTTTATCTTGTGCTCTTGTTCTTGTTTTACTTGTGTTTATCATGTATCTTCAGAAAAGGTTCACAGTTACCTATTTGAATTGTTAAGTGATCTTAAGATCCTCCTAAGTTTGTTAACTAAGTGAAAGGTTAAGTACCCTTTAACGGTCCTACAGCCGCCAAGGCGGGACCCTGGTACCTGGCTACCCTAGAGGGCCATACCGGTTGAGCGGCGTAGGACCAGTGAGGTTGATGATGGTCAGGAAGAGGGTGTTCTTGGCCAAACGTATTAGGTTCCGGCTGCCAGTAGATGAGGCCAGTCTGTGGGGTGACTACCCTGATCAGCCCTCGATTCCCTCTAGTTCCTCCAGCAGTGACGACGGTCAGGATTGATATTACACGAGCACTGGTGAAGAAATGAAGACTTGAGAGGATTTATTTTTGTTATTTCGTATTTTGTATTTAGATCCTGTTTGACTATAGATACTTGCATGTTTTGGGATATTATTTTTAGTATTTGATCATGTTTGGGATATTATGACTTATAGAAATAGAACCTTATATTATTATTATGGGATTGTTTATGATTTTGTCTTGGAAATTATATGGTTTGCACTGATATATTAACTGCTCGTGGATGACTAAATTGTGATAAACCTTGATATGGTTGAAGCTTACGTGTTATCTATGATTGATTAGAAAATGCTGCCCAGAAGAATTACTGGCAGTAACAGTCGTGGTGGTATTGCCCCGAGAGGCAGAGGTAGAGGAAGAGGTGCTGGTGGTAGAGGTGGAGCACCTAGTGGAGGAAATGAAGGTTGTCCAGCTGGTAACAACCATAGAGCTGGAAATCCTGACATAGCTGCTATGATTGCCCAGCAGTTAGCTGCGCTCATCCCGACCATAATGGCTCAAGTAAGTGATAACATCATAAACCATGACAATGGGGGTGGAAACAATGGTAATGGAAATAATGGTGGGAATGTTGGTGATGAAGAGAATGGTGAGAATGGGTATGAAGGGGAGAATGGTAATAATAATGAAGAAGGAGGTGGATTGGGTAACGAAAATGGTAAGGGAACGCGAACGGCAATGGTGGTGGTCCAGGCAACGGAAATGGAAACACACCGAACAATGGTAATGCTAATAAAGGTGGGAATGGGAATGGATATGGTGCTGGAAGGAGAAGGAGAGGATGTACTTACAAGGAATTTGTGGCCTGTCACCGTATGGAGTTTGATAGTAAAGGTGGGGCAATAGCGTTAACTAGATGGCTTGAAAAGATAGAAGTAGTGATCGACATTAGTGTGTGCCTGGATAGCCAGAAGATCAAGTAAGCTACATGTTCACTGCAAGGAAAGGCATTGACTTGGTGGAATACTCAAGTTCAAGCTAGAGGTAGGGAGGTAGCGATGCAGATGACTTGGGATGAATTTAACGCTTTGATCACCGAGGAGTATTGCCCTAATAATGAAATGCAGAAGTTGGAGCATGAGTTTTGGAATCATGTTATGGTAGGAGCTGGGCACGCGACATACACCGATCGATTTCATGAACTGGCTAGGCTTGTTCCGCATTTGGTGACTCCAGAGTCGAAGAGAATAGAAAGATACATCTGGGATTGGCTCCTCAAATCCGATCAATGATAACTGCAGCTGCCCCTCCTATAATCCAAAGTGCGATTCTAAAGTTCGATACATTGACTGATGAAATGGTAAGGACTGGGGTATTGAGTAAAGGAGGAGAGAAGAGGAAAGATATGGGGGAAACAAGTAGACTGGGCGTGGGAAGGTTTGATAAGCAAGAAAAGACAACAAGAAATTTTGTGGCAGTGAATCAAGGAAGAAAAGAATATGTCGGGCCACACCCCAAGTGCAATAAGTGTAACTTTCATCACCCTCAAGCTGCTCCGTGTCGGGTGTGTGTGAACTGTAGACTCCCGGGACATTTTGCAAAGGAGTGTAAGGTGGCGCTGAACATGGTTGCACCGGTAAATGTAGTTAATATGGCGGGAAACATCAGGGTTTATTATAAGTGTGGAATCCCTGACCACTATCTAAACGTGTGCCCTAGACTGAATCGGGCATCCGGCCAACATGGGAATAATCAAAATCAAGTGTTGGCGATAGTGGGTAATCAAGGCCAAGTGAATCAAGGGAATGCTGCCAGAGGACGTGCGTTTGTGATTGGAACAAATGACGCTCGTCAGTACCCGAATGTTTTTACGGGTACATACCTTCTCAATAACCATTTCGCATATGTATTATTTGATACCGGGGCAGAAAATAGCTTTGTTTCCTCTGAATTTGCACCTCTACTTGGTTTGGACCCTAGTTATATAGAGACTAGTTACTCCGTAGAAATGGCTAATGGTAAGTTTGTAGAAGCTAAAGAGATAATTAGAGGTTTTACGATAATGTTAGAGGATCATGCCTTTGATATAGATTTGATACCTTTGAATTGGGAAGTTTTGATGTAGTAGTGGGAATGGATTGGTTATCGAAATGTGGAGCCGAAATCGTCTGCCGAGAAAAAGTGGTGCGAATCCCTATGCTTAACGGTTATGTGCTCAAGATTAAAGGAGAACGACCAGGTAGAAACCTAAAGCTTATCTCTTGTATGAAGACTCGTCGTTGTTTACAGAAGCAATGCTATGCATTCTTAGTGCATATAGTAGAGAAGAAAGAGAAGGAAAGGAAGCTGGAAGATATTCCGGTGGTGCGATACTTTCCGGAAGTATTTCCTAACGACTTGTCCGGTTTGCCTCCCCCTCGGCAGGTGGAATTTTGTATAGATTTGATTCCTGGAGCAACACTCGTAGCAAAGACGCCATATCAATTAGCACCATTAGAAATGCAGGAACTATCGAGCCAATTGCAGGAATTATTTGACAAGGGTTTTATCCGACCCAGCCATTCACCATTGAATGCAACACCAGCACCGAAAGAAGAACCGTTTATCTAACTTTCACGTATTTTGTACCTAGATTGGAGGGGTTGTTTCCCATCTGACTGACATATCTGGATTTTCATATTTGATTTAATCGATTGTAGAAGTATTTACAATTTATTTTATCAAAGATTATTTTTGAACATTAAGTTGTGGTTGTGCTAAATTCTTTAAATTACTTATACTTGAATGAAGTTGATATGCAAGATATTTACTTGTTTTTGTAAGTTGTTATTGTTAAGAATGTCTGGACGTGGATGTGGACATGGTTGTGGTCGTGGCATCATTAACATGTCTAACACCCTAAAATTTCAAAGAAAAGAAGGCAGAATGAAGTTCTTGCACGAAGAGAACTCTTCACGCAAGAACCTCACGCGAGAGGTGGACCTGGGTATAAATAGCTGAGAACATCCAGTCTGACTCCATTTTCACGCGAAAAGTGCTGCTGTTAGAGAGACAAAACGACTGAGTAGATAGAGAAAGTGGAGAAACGAAGTGTTTAAGGTATGTAACTCGTGTAGTAACTCCTGTTATGTACAAAGAAGCGATTATTGATGAATATAATGCATGATTATGTAGTTTATGCTCGGTGAAGGCTTTGGGAAGGTTGCGTTTGTGCTAGAACATCAAGAGGTGAGTTTCTAGTCCCCTTTTTATACAAGTTTTTACATTTTGGGGCAATTATGCATACTAAAATGCTTGTTTATGCTTGTGATGATGTTGTTTATGGTGTTATGCATGTTAGAACAGCCTTAGATGCGATAAGTTATGTTTGGGCAGGAAACCTGTAGTTTTTGCGCGAGCTGGTGTACGGTACGAAATTTGAATCCGATAGTTCTCGCGCGACAGGTAGTTTTCGTGCAATATGTATGTTTTCACGTGATTGTTATGATGTGATGTGCAATATTTGAATGTGTTAGGTTCTCGCACGAAAAGTTAGTTCTCGCGCGAGATGATGACGTTTTGGCTAGGTTTTCGCATGGCCTACTGTTGAATGTGGTTTGCTATCTATTCACGTAAAAAAGGTTTTCAAAATGTTATACTTTATGATATGACTTTACGTGGTACAATGTGTTTATGTACGTGAAGTATTACGTAATGAAAGAGAAAGATAACAAAAAAATGAAAAGTGGAACGTAATTAATGATTAAAGGTCTTGCAAGCAAAATGAATGGAGGTTCACAGCCATTGCGTTGTTACCTCAACTGTGTGTAGTTTAGCTAACCCATGAGGATGCACACAGGGGTCAATCATTGTCATTGACTAATACGTACGAAACGGGACCCTTGTTGCCTGCCCCGGTACTGAAGTCAGCTTCGTGCACAATGTTAGGGGTCTATTTATAAACTTCGGCCAAGTACCAGCTTCGTGCACAATATTTGGGGTATAGCATACGACATTGGTCTAGATGAAAATGAAAGATAATAATGAAAGTTCGAAATGTATAAAATGAATGAAACGAATGATAATAAAGAATATGATGATATGTATGTAGTGATAAATAATCACACACTAAATGTAAAGGTTTTGAAATGTATGAAAAAGTATTTTATTATTAAACTAGAACTCACTCAGCGTTGCTGACTTTTGTATGCATAATAGTTTGTAGGTAATGGATGATGCTGAGGAGGTGCGGGCATGAATGTGTAAGCTACTGGGAGTGATTCAAGTCTGGCATCCATATTTTTGAGAATGTTATTATGTTAATACAATTTTTGGGATGTAAACAAATGATGTGTTGATTTGACACAATTTTAATTGTTAATGAAAAGATTTATTTCCACTGGAAATGTTATATTTTAGATGTTTTATACTATGAATGACCTACTGTAAGCGTTTCGGGAACGAGGCCTAAGAAGTTGGTATCAGAGACAAAGTTTAAGATAATTGGGTAAAATATTTAAAAAAAACCAAAAACTTAAACTAAGAATGGGACGAAAGGGAAGGGATGCCAGTCCTAGTAGCTACATGCCTGCAAGTAAATGTTTATGTAAACGTTTCATGTAAGTTAATGGAAAAGGAATTTTTGTGCGCGTGTTATGTGAATTATGTGCCTTTAGTAGATTTGGATACTGATGTAGTGAGGATAGGAAATGCTTGGGGATGAAGATTAATGTAAGTGGCTAATCACAACTAGCCACTGTAATTAGGGAGTTACGATACTTGACATGATCTGAGCTATTACCTTGAATAACCGTGTTGGTGTTTGAATCTTATAGCGCTTAGAGATGGCTGGTGGTAGATCTTTGTGGGGTTCATGAGGTGGAGGTCATGGTGGACGTGGTGCTGGGCCACGTGTCACCAGGAATAGGGCTAGGACTGCCGAAACGGCACCTAAAGAGCCCGAGCTTCATCACCATGAAGGCGGTGATGAGAGTGCTAATCTGAGGGCCTCAGTGAAGAAGGTGGTAGTTGAGGAGGTTCTTCAGGTCATGCAGACGATTATGCCGTCTATGGTGACCGAGGTTATTAGAGCCGAAAGGGAAGACGAGAGGAAGGAGAAGAAGGAAAAGAAGAATGCCGCTAGATGAGGGGGTGAAGAAGGAGGTTCAGGGATAGGGAGCAACCAGAGACTGAGATGGTCGTTACTAGTGAAGATGAGGAAGAGGAAGTGGTGCAGGAAACTACAAAGGGGTGCAACTATAGGGCATTCCAGAGATGCAAACCCCTGACTTTTGATGGGAATGGGAATGTTGCTTCTGTTCACCAATGGGTGAGGGAAATAGAGGCTGTGTTGGATATCAGCGAGTGTAGGGAGGACTAGAAGGTGAATTTTGCCACCCACTCATTTGTGGATTCGGCCATATGCTGGTTGGACAACATTGTCCAGGCTAAGGGTAGCAGTTCCATTAGCAGGATGAGGTGGTTGGAACTGAAGAATTTGGTGATTGAGGAGTTTTGTTATCACAGGGAGTTGGATAAGATTGAGAGGGAGTTCCTACAGCTAGAGGCGGGAACTATGATGCACCAGCAGTATACGATGAAGTTCAACAAGATGGCGAGGCTGGTGCCAGAACAGGTGATATCTGCAGACACTTGATCGCCGCTCGACTAGGTACGATGAGAGTGAGGAGGTGATTGTGGTGGAGGTGAGTAAGAAAGGAAGTGGTGACAGAAACTAGAATGGGAAACGATTTAGCGGTGGTGGTTTCACTCCTAAGAACAAAAAGGGAAGGATGGATGACCTGAAGGTGATGACGGCACGTACAGGGATGAGGATGTGTAATAAGTGTGGGAAGGAGCATCCAGGGGAATGTAAGTGGGGATCAAACATCTATTTCAAGTGCGGGAAAGCAGGGCATATGGCAAAGGATTGTGGGGTGATGAGGTGCCATAACTATGGAGAAACAAGTCATATGAGTTAGGAGAGCAAGAAACCAAGGGTTGAGAACTCCAGGGCAAGGAAGGGGATTGAGAAGGAGAAGGAGGGGCAGAGGGCTAAATCCAGGGCATTCACTATGACTTGGGAGGAGGCTAGGGTGGACCCCGACGTTGTGTCAGGTACATTCCTAGTAAACCAAACCTGTGCCTCAGTACTTTTTGATTTTGGTGCTAGTAGAGTTTTATTTATGATGCCTTCTATGTTAAATTGCCGGTTAGGAGTAGAAAGACTGATAACCCCTTTGCTGTAGAAAATGCCATTGGAAGTCTACTTGGATTCCTCATGTGGTAGAGGATTGTGACATAGAGTTGCAAGGCCAAAGATTTGCTGTTAAGTTGTTCGTGATGTCCTTATGCAGATTTGATGTAGTCCTAGGGATGGATTGGCTAGCATCCTATAAGGCAAATATCATGTGTCGCAAGAAGATGATATGATTTTCCTCACCCGATGGGAGCTTGGTGATGATTTATGGTGATAGAGTTCGCACGGTCCGAAATTACATTCGCTGGTGGTGGCTGAGAAGTGTATGAGACGTGGATGTGGTGCCTATCTAACCTACGTGAAGGATGTAGATGCATCAGTACCACGATTGACAGATGTACCGGTCATGTGTGACTTCCCAGACGTGTTCCCGGAGGATCTATTAGGCGTGCCACCTGACCGCGAGATCGGGTTCCAGGTCGATATGATACCAAGTGCCAACCTGTTGCTAAGGCACCGTATCACCTAGCTCCCTCCAAGATGAAGGAATTGATGACTTAGCTGCAAGAATTGTTAGATAAGGGGTTCATTCGACCAAGTATCTCTCCATAGGGTGCTCCAGTCTTATTTGTGAAAAAGAAGGATGGTAGTATGAGGATGTGCATCGACTGTCGTGAGATAAGCAAGTTGACTGTGAAGAACTGGCATCCGTTGCCAAGGATTGATGACTTGTTCGATCAGCTCCAGGGTGCTAGTTGGTTCTCGAGGATAGACCTTCGATGTGGTTACCATCAACTGAAGGTGAAGGAGTAGGATATTCTGAAAACAACATTTCGCACACGTTACGGGCACTACGACTTCTGGCGATGTCTTTTGGTTTAACTAACACGCCAGCTGCTTTTATGGATTTGGTTAATCGGGTGTGTCGGTCCATTCTGGATAAATCAATGATCATGTTTATTGATGACATCTAGATTTATTGGAGGTACTACAAATGCTTAGAAGGGAAAAGTTGTACGCCAAGTTTTCCAAGTGTGCCTTCTGGTTACGAGAGGTTTAGTTTTTGGGTCATGTGGTCAACTCGGAAGGGATCATGGTAGACCCGGCGAAAGTTGAGGCGATGATACAATGGAAGTCTCCAAAGATGCCATCCGAGATTCGTAGTCTCTTAGGTTTGGCGGGCTACTACAGAAGGTTCATTCATGACTTCTCCAAGATAGCTTCACCATTGACTAAGTTGACACATAAGGATATGATGTTTGTATGGGGTGTAAGCAGGAGAATGCTTTCGGAGAGCTAAAGACGTGATTGACTCAAGCTCCTCTTTTGATGTTGCCTGAAGGGAGTGAAGACTTGGTGGTCTATTTGGATACGTCTTATTCAGGATTGGGTTGCATGTTGATGCAATGAGGGAGAGTTATAGTCTATGCGTCCCGGAAGTTAAAGATCCACGAGGCTAACTACCCTACTCACGACTTAGAATTAGCGCCTGTGGTCTTTGCTATGAAGATTTGGAGACACTACTTGTATGGGACGAAATGCATTATCTTCACCAATCACAAGAGCTTGAAGTGCTTCTTCAAGCAGAAGGATCTCAAAATGAGGCAAAAGAGATGGTTGGAGCTTATCTCGGATTATGATTGCGAGATCCACTACCATCCGGGTAAGGCCAACGTGGTGGCGGATGCCCTTAGCCGAAAAGAGAGACCCGAGCCGATCCGGGTAAAGGCTTATCAGTTGGTCATGACCTCCAATGTGATGAAGCAGGTTAAGGAATTTCAGGATGAGGCATTGAAGGATGATCGGATTAACTCCAAACGGATGAAGGGACAGATATCGGACTTGGGGAGAACACTCTCAATGTTAGAACCCGATCTGGGAGGATGTGGATCCCTCGCTATGGGGATCTGAGGGGAAGAATTTTGGATGAAGCTCACAAAACTCGGTATTCCATCCATCCTGGTGCCACAAAGATGTATCAGGATATGAAGAAATATTACTGGTGGCCTGGGATGAAGCACGACGTAGCGGAGTACGTGAGTAAGTGCCTTACTTGTCTGCAAGTGAAGGAGGAGCATCAAAAGCCATACGGCAAGATCCAACCCTTGGATATACCTGAGTGGAAATGGAAGCACATCACCAAGGACTTTATTACGAAGTTGCTGCGTATACAAGGGGATATGATGCTATATGGGTGATAGTTGATCGTTTGACGAAGAGTGCTCATTTTCTGCCGATCCATGAAACGTATTCCTCTGAGAGGTGGTGGATATGTTTATCAAGGAGATTGTAACCCGTCATGGTGTATCGGTGACTATTGTGTTTGATCGTGACACTCGGTTTACATCAAAGTTTTTGAAGAGATTTCACGATGCAATGGGGACGAGGTTACATATCAGTATGGCTTACCATCCTCAGACAAATGGTTAGTCGGAGAGAACTCTTCAGACGTTAGAGGATATGCTTCGAGCATGCTTCATTAATTTTGGGGGAAATTGGGACGAACACTTACCGTTAGCCGAGTTCTCATATAACAACAGTTATCATGCCAGCATTGGTATGCCCCCTTATGAGATGCTATACAGTAAGAAATATAGGACGCCCGTGTGTTGGGGTGATATCGGGGAGAAGGAGTTAGGGAGTATTGAGGTGATCAAGGCTGCGACCTAAAAGTTGGAAAAGATCAGGGCCTTTATGAAGGCAGTGAAGACAGGAGTCGTACACCGACAAGAGACGTAGACCGATCAAATTCAAGGTGGGTGATAGAGTTACGTTGAAGGTCTCGCCTTGGAAAGGGATCATCCGGTTTAGGAAGCGAGGGAAGTTGAGCCGGAAGTATATAGGGCCATTTTGAATCATTGCTCAAGTAAGGGAAGTAGCCTATCGATTAGAGTTACCCAATGAGCTAAGTGGAATTCATCCAATATTTCGTGTATCTCATCTGAGAAAGTGCTTAGCCGATGAAGATACGATCGTGCCACTTGAGGACATTGAGGTGGATGAACGGCTCAATTATGTAGAGCAGCCGGTGTCTAACATTGATAGGAAGGAGAAGAGGCTAACGAATAAAGTGGTTCCACTAGTAAGAGTACAGTGGAGACACCAAAAGGGATCTGAGTCTACATGGGAGACCGAGGATGAAATGAGATAGCATTATCCGTAGCTATTTAAGGACTGACAGGTTTCGAGGACGAAACCTAAATAAGGAGGGTGGACTTGTAACGCCCCCGGAAATTTCAAAGAAAAGAAGGTAGAATGAAGTTCTCACATGAGAACCTCACATGAGAGGTGGACATGGGTATAAATAGGTGAGAGCACCCAGTCTGACTCCATTTTCACGAGAGAAGTGCTGCTATTAGAGAGAGAAAATGATTGCGTAGAGAGAGAAAGTGAAGAAACGAAGTGTTTAAGATATGTAACTCATGTAGTAACTCGTGTTATGTACTAAGAAATGATTGTTGATGAATATAATGCATGATTATGTAGTTATTGCTTGGTGAAGGCTTCGAGAAGGTTGTGTTTGTGCTAGAACTTCAAGAGGTGAGTTTCTAGTCCTATTTTTATGCAAGTTTTAACATTTTGGGGCTATTATGCATACTAAATTGCTTGTTTATGCTTGTGATGATGTTGTTTATGGTGTTAAGCATGTTAGAACAGCCTTAGATGTGATAAGTTATTTTTGGGCGGGAAACCCGTAGTTTTCACTCGAGCAGTTTTGGTGTACGGTATGAAATTTGAATCTGATAGTTCTCGCGCGACAGGTAGTTTTTGCACGATATGTATCTTTTCGCAAGACTGTTATGATGGCATGTGCAGGATTTGAATGTGGTAGGGTTCTCGCGCGAAAGGTTAGTTCTCGCGCGAGATGATGATGTTATGGCTAGGTTTTCGCGTGGCCTGCTGTTGAATGTGTTTTGTTATCTCTTCACGTTAAAAAGTTTTCAAAATGTTGTACTTTATGATATGACTTTACGTGCTACGATATGTTTATGTATGTGAAGTATTACGTAATGAAAGTGAAAGATAACAAAAAAAAATGAGAAGTGGAACGTAATTAATGAATGAAAGTCTTGCAAGAAAAATGAATGGAGGTTCATAGCCATTGGGTTGTTTGTTAAACTGTGTACGGTTTAGCTAACCCATGAGGATGCACACAGGGGTCAATCTTTGTGATTGACTAATACGTACGAAACGGGACCCTTATCGCTTGCCCCTGTACTGGAGTTAGCTTCGTGCTCAATGTTAGGTGTTTATTTATAGACTTCGACCCAGTACCAGCTTCGTGCACAATGTTTGGGGTATAGCATACGACATTGGTCTAGATGAAAGTAAAAGATAATAATGAAAGTTTGAAATGTATGATATGAACAAAACTAATGATAATAAATGAATATGATGATATGTATGTAATGATGAATGATCACGCACTAAATGTAAAGGTTTTGAAATGTATGAAAAAGTATTTTATTATTAAACTAGAACTCACTCAGCGTCACTGACTTTTGTATGCATAATAGTTGGCAGGTAATGGTTGATGCTCAGGAGGTGCAGGCATGGATGCATAAGCTACCGGGAGTGATTCGAGTATGGCATCCACATTTTTGAGAATGTTATTATGTTATTACAATTTTTGGGATGTAAACAACTGTAAGCGTTCCGGGAACGGGGCCTTGCAACATGACACCGGTAGAGCTTGCCACACTTATAAATCAACATGTGGTTAATGCATTGGCCAACCAGAATCACCATCTACATCCTGCTCTCATTGGTAAATAATACCAATTCATTTCTGATATTAAATTTCCGTCAATCCTATTAATTGTAACGCTCGTTATAAATTCCAAAGTCTTTATCTTAATCTATTTCAGGGTAAGTGGTTTGTACTTATAAGTTTTTCATAGACTACAAACCTAACCCATTCACTAGAGTGGAAAGAGCTGTAGGACTCCTGAGATGGTTCGAGAAGCTCGAATCAGTATTTTAAATGTGCAACTGCCCGGTGGCAAATCGGGTGAAATATGTCACCGACACCTTGGATGGAGCTACTCTATCATGGTGGAGCACTCAAGTGCAGATGTTGGGTGTAGAAATCACTAACCAAACCTCGTGGGATGACTTTAAGAATCTCATGAAAGAAGAATACTGCTCCCAGGATGAGGTGCAGAAGTCAGTGACAGAATTTTGGAACTTGAAGAAGACAGGTTCCGAGATTGAGGCACACACTATTCCTTCCCACGAGCTGGCCACTTTATGTTCTAACATGATCAACCCTCCCCACATGAGAATAGAAAGGTACATCACAAGGTTAATCCTGAAAATATAGAGTATGGTCACTACCTCTCGACTAGCCACGATCCAGGATACAAACAGACTGGCCTACAAGTCGACTAACTAGGCCGTTACGCAGGGTATGTTACCCCCACGTGGTTCTATGTAAACTACCTATGATGGTAGTAACAAGCGAAGTTGTTGTCTAGTTCAAACAACAAACAAGGTGCATCTTAGCAACAACTACAACAATCTAAGAAGTTAACAACTCTCATTCATTTAACCAGTCTTCTTAATCATCTCAACACATTAATGGTTATAGCGGGACATAACCCAAGTGCAAAAAATGTAACTACCACCATAATGGTTCGTGTAATAAGGACAACTGTGAGAGATGTGGAAAATTTGGCCATGCTGCCAAAAACTATCAGGTAAACATAACAGCCAAGCCACCAACGCAACAGGATAACAAAATTGGATGTTATGAATGTGGTCAAACTGGGCATTTAAAGAGGAACTGCCCAAAACTGAGAAATAAGAACAATGGTGGAAACCATGGTGGTAATGGTGCTGACAACAGAAAGTACAACAGGGCAATGGGAACGATGGTGCTAAGGGTAGAGCATTCATCATTAGCACAGGTGAGGCTCGTAATGACCCCTCTATTGTAATTGGTCAATTTCTTGTCAATTATTGCTTCACTTTGCTTAGCTTTGCTTTGATTCTGGTGCCGATACAAGCTTTATTTCTCATAAGTACAATAAGTTGCTAGATGTTACATCCACAACTTTAAACTCGAACTATATGATAGAAATAGCCAATCGTAAGATCATAGAAGCTTCTCACATCTTCTACAGATGAAAGAGTGTCTATCTGGGTATGAATTTGATATTGACATTCTAGATGTCACTCTTGGTAGTTTTGATGTTGTTGTCAGTATGGATTGATCACTCCAGAATCAAGCCGAAATCATATGCTGAGAGAACCTCATTAAACTTCCTCTTCCTAGGGGAGAGATACTCGCGGTTGAGGGTGATAAAAGTAGTGCTATAGTTGGCATCATCTCGTATATGAATGCTTAGAAATGCCTGCGGAAGGGACATTCGATAATTTTGACTCTAGTTACTAAAAAAGTCACAGAAGAGAAACAGATTGATGACCTCCATGTCATTAAAGATTTCCTAGAAGTATTCCAAGAAGATTTGCCTGGCCTCCCTCCACACAAGCAAGTAGGATTGCAAATCGAGCTAACACCAGGAGCTACCCCAATCGCTCGGGTGCCGTATCACTTGGCACCGAATGAATTGCAGGAATTGTCGAAACAGCTGCATGAACTATTAGACAAGGGTTTTGTACGTCCTAGTTCTTCACCATGGGGAGCGCCTGTGTTATTTGTTAAGAATAAAGACAAAACCTTTTGTATGTGCATTGACTATCGGGAACTAAACAAACACACCATAAAGAATCGTGATCTTGTTCCGCATAGTGACGACCTATTTGTTCAGCGTCAGGGATCAAGTTACTACTCAAAAATCGATTTAAGATCTTGATATCACCAGCTCAAGGTGCGAGAAGAAGGAATATCCAAAACTACTTTTAGAACTCCATATGACCATTTTGAGTTCCCTGTCATGCTATTTGGATTGACCAATGGTCCTGTAGTCTTTATGGAGCTCATGAACCATGTATGCAAACCCTATTTAGAAAAGTTTGTGATCGTCTTCATTGATGACATACTAATTTATTCCAAGAATAGGGAGGAACATGAGGAACATTTAAGACTTATTCTAGAGCTATTAAAGATAGAACAACTTTATGTCAAGTTTTCTAAATGTGACTTTTGGATAAGAAAAGTGTATTTCTTAAGTCATATAGTTAACGAGAATGGAATACACATTGAACAGTCTAATACAGAAGCAATGAAGAATTGGCATGCATCGACGATGCCTACTAAGGTGCACCAATTTCTTGGATTAGTGGGTTATAACCATCGTTTCATAAAAGGGTTTCGAAAATTGCATAGCCTCCTACTGCCCTAACGCAGAAAGGAACCATTTACAAGTAGGGCAGTAATGAAGAAGTGGCTTTCCAAGCACTTATAGACAAGTTGTGTAGTGCACCAATCCTAGCATTGCTAGAGGGATTGAAAGATTCGTAGTGTATTGTGATGCATCAACCCAAGGTGTGGGTTGTGTATTGATGCAACACAAGAAAGTGATAGATTATCCATCAAGACAGCTTAAGGTGCTCGAAAAGAATTATACAACTCATGATTTGGAGTTGGAAGCGGTAGTATTTATACTTAAGATCTGGAGGCATTATCTTTATGGAACCAAGTGCAAAAAGTTCACTGATCACAAGAGCCTCAGCACATCTATGAACAAAGGACTTGATCATGAGACGAAAATGATGGTTAGAATTACTGAATGATTACGACTGTGCTATCAAGTATCATCCTGGTAAGGCTAATATGGCAGCTGATTCCCTTAGTCAGAAGGAAACCCTAAAACCACGTCGTGTTCGTGCATTGTAGTTGGAGTATCAGAAACCTTTAGGGTTAATTCAAGAACAGAGATACCGATGTGGAAATAGGAAAACATATCTATGGATTTTGTTACTAAGCTACCTTGTTCGCAAGGTGGAAACGATACTATATGGGTGATAGTGGATAGTTTGACCAAATCAGCACATTTCCTGGCTATTCGTGAGAACTACATGATGGTCATACTAGAACAGACTTGGGAAATAGTTGGGAAATTCATCTTCCTTTGGTTGAATTCTCCTATAACAATAGTTACCATTCAAGCATTAAGGCTGCACCATTTGAAGCACTTTATGGTAGAAAGTGTAGATCACTTGTCTGTTGGACAAAGTAGGCGATGTCAGCTAACTGGTACTGAGCTTGTTCATGAAACCACAGAGAAAATTGTTCAGATTCGTAACTGTATGGCTTCAGCTTGGGATCGTAAGAAAAGTTATGCTTATCAAATGAGAAAGCCTTTGGAATTTCAAGTTGGTAAAAGGGTATTATTGAATGTTTCACCTTGGAAAGGTGTAATACGGTCTCAGAAACATGGTAAACTGAATGCAAGATATATCGGACCATTTGAGATCAATAAAAGGATTGGTCCGATAGCTTATCAGCTAGACTTACCTAAGGAACTCGATGGGGTTCATAACATGTTCCATGTTTCTAACATGATGAAGTGTCTAGCCGATGAATCACTTGTCATTCAATTGGAGGAACTTGAGATTGATGAACAACTTTGTTTCATTGAAGAACCAGTCGAGATTACGGATCAAAAAGTCAAGACCTTAAAGTGTAGCAAGATTCCTATAGTACGCGTCAGATGGAATTCTATGCATGGACCAGAATTTACATGGGAGCATGAAGATCAAATGAAAAGAAAGTACCCACAACTGTTCAAAGATCAGGCATTCACTTCCTAAGGTATCCATTCCTAAGATGTCTTTTCTTTAAACTTCAAGACAAAATTCCCCCCAATAAAGGGATGATGTCGCAACTCTCATCAATCTTTAATAATTATGTCTTTTGGGTTTATTTCAAAATTCCCTAGAAACTTTCGAGACATTATCCAATGCATTTTCCAGATCAGATTCATTCGTTGACCCTAGTGTTCCAATTTTCAGGACGAAAATTCTTGCAATAAGGGGATGATGTGACAACTCGTGATTTCAAATTAACATCGTTCTCGTTATTTAATTAATCTCCCTCACTTTATATTTATTCAATCTCATTTTAAAAAATATAAATAATTCTTCTTCTTATTATTATTATCATTATTATTCTTAATATTTAACCCTAAACTAATTAAAACTAATGAAAACCTTGGAATGTAAATCATGTAAAAATAGAAGGATCACAATGCAAATTATTATTATCATTATTTTTATTAACCAACCCAACCCAACCCAGTAACCGACCCCCCATCACTCAAACCCTAAACGTTCCCTCGATGGCAACTCTCGACGGCAACTCACTTACACGACTCTCCCTTCCCCAGAGAATACCTCTTCGTCGTAGCTTCTCTCAGTGATTTACTCCCTCCTATAGCCTCCTCAGTGGTCGAGTAACAGCTCAGCCAAACAAACCCCCCTCCATCTCTAACCGCGAGCACCCAAGAAACTGATTGTACCAACAGTCGTGAACAGTGATCGACACAGCCTCATATCCTGTTCGGGATGAATTCTTGATCTCTAGTCATTTTCGTATTGTTATGGTTGTTTGGGCTACGGTAATTAGATTACATTTTATACATTCTTCATGTGTTGCTATCTTGTTGAATATGTGCTTTTATCGTGTATGTATATGTATTTGTGGGGTGTTCACATGGGTGTTCTTGGTGGGTTTACATTTAAAATGGATGTATATTCATAGGTGCCTACATGGATTCATGTTGGTGGTGTACTTGGGTTCGGCCGATCACGAGTTATGGTGGAGTATGGTTTAGGCTCGACTATGAGTTACATGGAGCAAGGGGGTTTGTGATTGTGAATGTGTATGTATGTGTGTTCCATGTGTGTGTACATAATGATCATGATATGTACGTGTTTATCAATGCATGTATATGGGCATGATGACACAGTAGGTTTTAGGTTTTGGTACTTGGTTTGGTGAATGTATTGTGTGTGGGTGGTATGGTCGTATGTATCTAAATTCTGTGTGTGTGCATTGTTGTATATATATATGTATATATATGTATATGTGTGTGTGTGTGTGGTGTGAGTACATAAGATATTATGTGGTGTTTGTATATAATATATTATGTAGTATGTGTATATAATATATATTATATGATGTGTGTGGATCATAAAAATTATATAGTGTGGGTAAATGAATTCATATGTGTAAATTAATATTAGGGCATTACGTTTGGTCGTTACGCATTAATATAAATGGGTTATGTGTAACACCCTAAAATTTAATAAGAAAAGAATATATACAAAAGGAGAAGTTGCAAAAGTGGAGGTGCTAAAGTGTACAAAAGAACAAACATTATTATTTTATTTTTAAAGTGGGCATGGCCGCCCACTACACTACTACACCAACTGCTTCAACTGCTAGAAAGAAGAAAAGCAGAGTTTTTATCGGTTCTAGAGAGAAGAAGAAGAAGACTAGGCTTGAAGGTGAGTTTTTGTGTGTTTTATTTGGTTTTAGCTGAGCTTTCAGCTTCGGGTCTGATTCTTATGTGTTCTTTTGTGTTCGGTCTAGTGTTTTGGTGTGTTTAGGCATTTCAACTCCAGGTTGGTCTTGGGTTTGGAGGAGTTTTTCTTGAAAGCAGTAGAGGTGAGTTCTGGACCCCTCTTTTAAATGTTTGCTGCTTATTTGGGGCTGGTTTGCATATTTGGCTGATGTTTTCAAAATAAATTATGATTTTTCGTGTGGTGTGGATGGTTATGATGATATAGTTATGTTGTGTGATTCTCTGGTTGATCGTTTAAAGTTTGTGATGTTCTAAGTGTTAGACTGATAGATCTAAGCTGTGTTCATGTTAGAATGATGATTGGGACTGGTAATGACATAAGTTGAATTTTAGGTTAGTTTTTATGTTCATCCGCATTTAACAGAAATTCTTTTGTTCATGCGTATTTGGTCTTTTCTTCATGCGCATTTGTTAAGTCTTCATGCGCATTTGTTAAGACTTCATGTGCATTTGTTAAGTCTTCATACGCATTTGTTAAGTGTTCATCCGCATTTGTTTTCTTCTTGCACATTTGCTAGAGTGTCCATGTGTATTGCTTTAGTCATCCGCATTTAGTTCATGCGCATTTCCTGACACTTTGAAAATTTCCTGAGAATGCTCATCCGCATTTGTTCATCCTCATTTGTCTAAGTTCATCTGCATTTGTCTAAGACTTGGGGTTTTCTTGAAATTTTGGGAATAGAATTTAAGTAGGGAGAACTTCTGTTTAAGGAAAGATTATGCTTGTTTAAGGATTATTATGCTTGGTTCTTTCTTATATGGTGCTTTTACTATGTCAATAATATTTTCATGTTATGTGATTATGTAATGTGCATCTTAATATGTATTATCCATAACAAGTGGACACGAAAGAATAAAAGAAGAACAGTGAAACTTAACGAATGTTACCCTGGGCCCTTACGATGAATGGAAGGCCTTGCAAGCAAAATGAATGGAGGTGCACGACCTTGTTGTCGTTAGCTCAAGTGATGTGCGGCTTTATAGCCCATGAGGATGCACATCTGGGGTCTAATCCTGGGGATTGACCAATGAATGAATGGGATCCTAGTTCATGAGCAGGCTTCGTACCTAGCAGTGTAGATCAACTGTTAATGGGTTAGCTACCAGGATAAACGTTTGCCGACAGGGGTTCGGCATCTGTTGCCAACCAACAATGTAGGCTATTGCTTTGTGCAATCCTAGTTAATGAAAGAGAAAGATAATGAAAGAAAGAAAGATAATGAATCACTTTATGATTGATTATGCATATTGACGAATGATCACCAAATGAAATTTTCAAAGTGTATTTGTCTATATTATTAAACTAGAACTCTCTCAGCAATGCTGACTTTTTATATGCATATTAGTTGGCAGGTAAGGTTGTTGCTGAGGATGGCATGCGGGTGAGGCTACTTGGCGGGCAAAGACTGGCATCCATTCATGCATGATGATAATGTTGTTTTGTAATACAACCGAATGATTATTTTTGTTACTGTAAAAATACAATGATGTATTATTTAGCAACATCAAATATTAATGCATGAATGGTTTTTGATGACTTAATTAGCTGCAATGTTTTTATGAAATGTATTTATCTTATATGAAAAAGGCTATGATTGACCAACTGTGAGGTCTCCGAGGAACGGGGCTTTACATTATGCGTTATTGAACATACAAGGTTTTATTATATAAAGACATATAATTAAAATGTATGATGAGTACCTTTATACATGAGCTGGTATTAATAAGGAAAATTGGGTTTGTGTATTAGTTGTGCATTGGTATACTTGTGCTTGCTTGGGAATGGGGGGAAAGTGTTGATGGATTGCATTGTAACCAAGACGTGTACACGAAATCGTACAGTTCTAATATTAATAATTAATATTAATTAGACATTACATAAAATCAAGGTGTTCCAGAAACCTAATTACATACGCTTTGTTGTTACTGATTTGTTATGCTATTTAAGGTGAGTTTACAGCCCCACTTTATTTATACTCTTTTTAGGGAAGAGAAACATGTTCTTTTTATACGTTCTTTCATTTGATCAGTATTACTGTGTTATCACATGTTTACTAGTGTTGTAACAATTTAAGTCCTCACTTTTGAACCGTTAATATATGTAGTTTAGCGAGGTAATTCTAAGTAGATCTATTGCGTTTGACGAACCCCACCAGTGCTAGTTGTGCTAGCACGACTGCATGTCAAACGGGTGTTTAATTGACCTAATTTTTGTTTTTGTGGTCACGTAAGCACAGCCGAGGCATACTTACATTTGTCAACTTCAGTTGCGAACTTCATACACTATGTAACTTGTTATGTAGACTAGTTATCTACCGGTATTACTTTGTTTACTGGATCTGCTATTTCTGACTTATTACTGTATATCAAAACCAATGAACTCATCAACTCTATGTTGACACTTTAGCATTTTTCTTCCAGGTTCTTAAGGTGTGCATAGCTAGGAGCATTTCATTATTGCATACATTACTGGTTGGTTCAAATGGTTAAATAATGTTTTCTGCTAGTTAGATTTATTTAGGGTTGCATGTGTTTTGTGCTATTTAAACTTTTAAATGATTAATTGATTTCTCTTCCATAAATGTTTTCTTGAACTTATTATTAATCTATGTTTTCAGGATTATCTGATAATATTGAATGCTATCTTTTGCAATTACTGTATCGATTGGTGTAACTAACGGCTGAGATCCTAGTATGTCATGTGCCTAACGGTGAAACCACGTTTATGGAAATTGAGGGTGTGACAACACACATGGGTTGGATATAGATAAATTCTTAATCAGATGCTAATATGTATAAAAAGGAACTTAGGAACCCTGTTGGCTGGTAACACTCTAAGATCCTTAGCCTCTACATAACTTCTTCAAGAACAACTCTAAGGTGAGTTTCAAAAACCTCTTTTTTAAGTAAATATTTTTGGGATGGGATACATATTTTTTAAGCTTATGTTATGTTGCAATACTACCTACTCTTGTCCCAGAATGAAGGACAATCATTAACTCCATTAGGAGCCGTATGATTTGTGGATAATATTATATAGGGAATCCCCGCACATAATAGGCCCTTATAAAAGGGAAACCCCTCCATTGAGATTTAATAATCTCTGTGTTACAAATTAGTGCCTTATAGCCATGCATAGCAGGACATAACTAAACCCAACATTCTAGTAACAGACTATGAAATATTAAGCACTCGAGTGGGTAAGTCTGGGTCTATGCTTGATTGTGATACATTCTCATGTGCACCATTATTATTATTGATAATTATTATGTTTATTCATGAAAGTTCGCGTGTCATAAACTTATGAACTCACCAACATTATGTAAAGGTATTTTGAGTATGTATATTAGGAGAGGACTAATAAATAGATGACTCATGGTAGTAGCCATCTTAGTTGGACTTTTGGAGATTTAGCCTCCACCCTATTTACCATCTTATGTTTAGAAGAGATTTCATGAAGAAATAGGAATGAAACTGCATATTAGTACAGCCTACCACCCTCAGACATATGGGCAATCCGAAAGAACCATTAAAACTTTATAATACATGCTTTAGGTGTGTATTATTCTTTTGGTGGAAGCAGGGATGAGCACCTACCATTAGCATAACTCTCTAATAATAATAGCTACCATGTCAAAATTGGCAGACCACCATTTGAGATGATATATGCTAAAAGGTGTGGGACCCATGTGTGTTGGGGTGATATTAGGTAGAAAGAGATGAGAAGTATTGAAATCTTTAAGACCACAACTAAGAAAATTGGAATGATCAAGGCTAATATGAAAGTAACCAAGGATAGACAAAATTCTTATGCTGATACATGATGGAGACAGATCGAGTTTCAAGTTGGTGATAGGGTGATGTCAAAAGTGTCTCTATGGAAGGGAATTATTTATTTTTTCAAAAGAGGAAAGTTAAGTCTGATGAATATTAGGCCATTTAGAATCACTGCAACGATTAAAAAAGTGACCAACAGAATATAACTCCTAGATGAGTCAAGTGGGATTCATCCTACATTCCATGTATCTCACTAACAAGAGTGTCTGGTGGAAGGTGACATTGTTGTTTCCCACATATATATTATTGTGGATGATAGATTTAACTATATGGAACAACAAGTGGCTATCCTAGACTCAAAAGAGAAGCAATTGCAAAAAACACTAATTAGCCTAGTAAAGATATGGTGGAAGCACCACAGGAATAAAGTGGATAAAAGGGTAATAAATGAAAGCGTGTTTTAAATTGAAGACAATTGACTAAAGATGGGTTTTACTATACAAAGCCTAAAATCTTGGCTATAAAAGTAAAGGAGCCGCCCTCATCTTCTTTTCTTGCGATTGAAGTCTTCCTTAAGAAGATCAAGAGAGAAAGCTAAAGTTCAAAGAGAGAAAGCCAAAGAACAAGCTAAAAGGTATGAACTGAACAACATTTTTCATAGATCTAATATAGATCTAGGTTCAAATGATGTTTATATTGTGTTTAAATGAATAAAGTTGGTAACTTTACAGGTACATGAGTGTAGATCTCAAGATCTACCTTTTCATCTCTAGGGTTTGTTTAGAAGCTTTAACAGGTGTGTTCTAGATGCCTTTATTTAAATCTTTTATCAGACTTTTATAGCTAATATGCATACTTACATGTTGTGTTTTTATCATGACAATGATTTCATACATATTGGTGAGATTTTTATGATTGGTTAGGTGTTTTAGATGTATTGAGGATGAAACTATGTGCATCCATTGTTTAATAGTGAACCCTAGATATATAGGGTCCACATCTATTATTAGAAGCATGATATAGTCAAAAATTAAGTCAAAAGTTTATGTTTGAAAAAAATAATAGAAAGGATGAACATCTACATCATGAACTATTACTTGCATTAGAGATGCCTTACTTGTATTCTATCTTAAACTATCCATATTGTGCTTTTACTTAACCGAATTAATCATTAGTTCATTCGCGTTAACCAATGTTACCCGTATTGACCCTTAACTCAAGGCATTGAAGCTTTACCCATCCGTATTGACTAACATTACTAATATCGACTCTTAACTCAATAGCATTAAACTATTAAAGGTTTACCCATCAGCATGAAGGTGAGTTCTATATCCTCTCCTTTTCTCTTTATTCAAGAATTTTAAGGATGATATTCATGCTTTGTAGCTATCAGTTTAGATTTGATATACACGTCTTGGTTACAATGTAATCCATCAACACTTTCCCCCCATTCCCAAGCAATTTTGTTATTTTCCCTAATTCGGCATGAGTTGTAGCTATCAGTTTAGATTTGATTTTAGCAGTGCTCCACTCCATGACTTTATCAAAATTGAATCCTTTTAACTCATGTTGAGCTGCTAGGAGATATTTTTCTTGATCCTTCGTTACTTTCTTTTTAGTGACGGTCATGGGTTTGGATTCGGCAGTTGTAGTTGTTGAAGTCTGCTGAGTAGCTATTCTTTGGGAGCTTTTGGTAGATGGCCAGGATGACTTACATTGCTTGGATGACTTAGATGGCACCATCTTGACAGCTTTGGCCTTTGGTTTAGGTGGAACTTTCGATGTTGTTATACTGTGTTCACCATAGTTGAATTCTTTTGTTGTAGTTCTTGTAGCTCTTTAATTGTTTACACTCTTGATCAATGCAATGATGTTCTTCTTGATAGAGGATTCTTGAGATCTGCCCGCCTTTTTAGTCAACCTCTTCTTCAACACTCTGTGGTAACAGCTCCACCTTTTTAGTCATTAGAAATCCAACCTTTGATTTCTATGACTCAATCTCTAGTTCCTCTTCAGCAATCTTAGGCCTCTTACCTTTGTCAAAGGTAGAGACTTCAATAATTCTGACTACCAAAGGTATAAGGGTTACACTTGATGCCTCACAACCTGACTTGGGATCATTGGCAGTTGTTTGAGTTATCTCAGCATCAATGGTGACTTTTGGGCCATCTGTTTCAACATTACCTCAGAGTTAACTAGGGGGTAAGTTTTAACATCCAGTTGACCAAATATCACCTCAACTAATTTTTGGAGTTCAGACTCAGGTGTGTCCTTTGTAGTTTATGAAGTTGGGTTGGTTCATGTTGAAGAGTCACCCCATGCCATTCCATATCATCTTCCATGGTTTGGGTACATCTTGATAAACCACAATTTTCTCTAAGGATTCATCAGCTAAAGAAGCCTCTAGCCTAGTGCTTTCGGTAGTTGCATCAATAGCTGATTTATTCAGCTCTTTCATAACTTCCAATGGCACTTTTAGTAATGGTGCTTCTTCTTCAGCAGATACCTTCAGAGAGGCCTTAGTTCCAAGCACGAGCTCTCTCTTTGATGATTCCTCATCAGAGCTTTTTCTTTTTAGGGAGAGCAAGGAAGAAGTGTTAGATCTCTTCATCATTTCCATTTTCTTCTTCCCAAGTAGAACTTTTTGGTTCATTCCCTCTCTCTTCATCACTGCTTCCCCCTCAAGATCAGGTGTTAATGAACATGCCTTTGACATTGGGGTTTTAGTAGCCTTAGCATCAGTAGCTTGAAATCTTACTAAAATGTCTTGAAGATACTTAGATTGATTTATGAAGATGCCATCAGAGGTTTGTTTTACTTGCAGCCCCAGAAAGAATGCGAGCTCTCCGATTGAACTCATCTTAAACTTTGACTTCATGAGTCTTTCAAAGGCTTTGCACATGCTCCTATTCATAGACCCAAAAATGATATCATCCACGTACACTTGTACCAAAATGATATCCAAATCAACCTTCTTTTTTTTGGGTAAACGGTTACCCCGTTGATTATATATATTAACACAACCATTAAAGAACAAGTAGTGAGGAGCGTCCACACTAGTTCAGCCTTGGGACATGCCCCAAGACTGTAAACCAAACACCAAAACAATACAAGCAAATCAAACAACCTAGACTAACATCTAGCCAGACATACTGAATCCTGCAACAAGAAGAATCAACCTAATCCTTTTGCCAATCTTCTTGGATATCCCAATCCTTCAACACCTCTATAACCCGATTTGTCTTCTTAAACTTCAATCCTATGAGCTTGCATCGAACAACATTGAGAATTACCTTTGCAAGCACATCTGGAAGTCTTGGTTTCTCATTAAATAATCTAGAGTTTCTCTCTTGCCAAATAAAATACGCAGAAGCGGCAACTAGCAATCAAGCAACAATAGAAACCATAGCTTTTGACATAGCTTGCACAATCAAGTCATGCAGTATATGTTGCCAAACTGGAGGCGTAGCTTTCATGTAAGCCCTCTCACGGATCAAACTCCAAACCTGAGATGAATACTTACACTCAAAGAACAAGTGATTATATGAATCATAATTAGATAGACATAATGAGCAACAAATTAAATTCATATTCGATCTCCTTGAATTATCCCACTTCAGGATTCTATCCTGAGTCTACAGTTTCCCTCGGATCACTAACCATATCAAGAACGCATGCTTTGGTATACACTGGGTGAACTAGACACATCCCACCCAGCTAAGAGGCATTTCACAAAATCGTATACTATTCCACACAACCGTAGCTGAGTATGGAACCAAAGCCTCACCATCCTTCCAGCATACCATATCCGCCACATCATGTTGAACCTGTATATTGTTAACATTTATCAAAACTGGGAAAAGATACAACCAAGCCATGGGCCAATTCCAACAACCATTAGCATAAAGAACTTCAATAGTAGAACCGAAAGAGAAACCCGCATCCAGAATAGCTTTAGAAGATATAAATGCAGCCAACGGACTAGCCTCACACCAACAATCATACCATATATTAGTGCTTTTTCCATTGCCAACTTGAGTCCAAATACTGTTTTGAACGGTCTGCCCAAGACACATATTGAATTGATGTGGCTAGTACATTATGATCCAAGTCGGGTCATACCCACAAACAAGCTAGACAAACACCTACAATATTTATTTTATGATATGATCATGTAAATAAATATTGACACTTGAAGTATTTAGAATTTGGGTTTCTAAATATTTGCACTAGTGTTATGAATAAATTATATGGATAATTTCTTGTAAAGAGAGAGTACTTTGTATTGTTATTCAATTGGTTGAACAAACAATACAAGTGTTTTGCCCGCATATCTTTTACTCATCCTCATTTACCAATGCGGATGTGTTACTGAGGAAATGCGGATGAATGTTCCTCATCCGTATTAGCAAATGCGGATGCGCATTTGGGGAAATGCTAAAGGAATTACTTCATCCGCATTTACTAATGCGGATAGTAAATGCGGATGACCATTTAAAGAAATGCTGATGAAACTGATCATCTGCATTTACAAATACGGATGTGCATTTTAGAAATGCTGATGGAGTTACTTATCCGCATTTGCAAATGCGGATGTACATTTAGGAACTACGGATGAAGTTCCTTCTTCCGCATTTACAAATGCGGTTAGAGTTTGTTCATCTGCATTTACTAATGCGGATGAATATTAGAGAAATACGGATGGGTTAAAGGGATGGGTCCCGCCCACTTTTCTCTCACTTTGAAATTCAGTTTCATAGGACGTGTAATATATGATTATAATCAACTACTCTCTCTGATAACTTACATTACACATAAAGGTGCAGATCGGTGTTCCTGTAGCTTTTCTCTTAATCGGTCGAGGACCAAGAACATAACCTGATTCAAGTGAAGAAAATCCTAGCAACCTGGTGTTTTGTTGGAAGCTTGGGGTAGACAAGCTTGAGGTTTCCTACTTTGGAAGCTGCCGATCAAAGATCTTCTTCCTCTGTCCCATTCGAGAGGTAGATTTTTAAACACCCTATGGTTGTTCATAAGCATGATTTTTCATATAGCGATCCATTACGGGTTTTAATAGATATATATATTAACTGTAACAAGATTTCCATTCCATTTCCGCTGTGTTTTTCATTTTATAAGGATAAAATGAATCTAATAAACTTGTGAAAACCCAACAGTGGCATCAGAGCCGGTTATATGGATACATGCTTCATCTAGACTGAATTCTCGGATTCTTGTTGTTATTTACCAACATACCGAAAATTCGGATCTATGTTTCCCCTATTTTTCAAGATTCTACTTTACATGCATATTATTATCTTGAAAAATTTAATCATTTGGATGATTTAATTGTTTGGACAAGAATCATGATATTCGGTTTGTTTATACATTAACCGAAAATCAGTGATTCAAGGGGAAAACTCTCGGATTTTGCTTACATATTTGGATATGTATCTTGATGATCATAACCTAGCCGAGACCTTGTGTTTGGTTGTGTTGTGATTTGTATTTGATTATTCAAAGGGTTGTAATAATTAAATTTATTTATTCTTCCTATTGGCTATGTAATTTATTTATTTTCATTTGGTATGTAAAATAAATAGATTAGTTGCATTTCACTTTTACTAGAAAATGTATATACGATATATAATTTTGTAAAAGAAGATGCAACAAGAATGTTTTTCGGTTTGGGGCCAATTTTGTGCCCATAGGGCTTCATAGCACTTAATGGGATTTAAGCCTAGTAACCAAAAATATATTTTGAAGGCCCAAAGGGGTTTGGTGCAGAATTTAAGTCCATTTGGAAGCTCAAATCGAATGGGAGAATCACAACACAAAGTGCACACTTGAAGCATTTGGATGCAGGATCAAGTGGGAGTTCACCGACACATGTGTTACCCTTAGGAAGGACCTAATAACTCACTTGTTTCGGTCAACAAGTGATGTTAAATTAGTTGACTATGTTTATGAACTTGTTGTTGTATGTGTTGCTTGTATGGTTGATTTAATTTATTGTTCATGTGATATTTAGATATGCACTATTAAACAATTTCAAATCAACAACAAGCTGCAAATGGTTCTTTTGGAAACATTAACATGGTTAATAAAATGGTTTTATTAAAGGTTAATGTTTTCACAATAAAATTGGGTTTTATTATAAGAACCTTGGAAATTGGTTTCATTAGTGTACCACGCATTTGAATGCATGCAAATGTAAGGTACAAAATGTTTTCATAACTAGAATTAATGGAAACAAAATACCTTTTAAACAAGTTTAACACCATCCTTTTATACAACACTCGAATCACTTGGGAACTATTTGTGGGATAAATATCACCTAACCACATTTAGGGAACTTGTGTGTTTGAGGTGGGTTTAACATATTTGTGGGATAAAGGTCACCTAACCACCTGTATGTGTAAACTCACACGTGTGTGTAAGTAGGACGACTTGAGTTGGAAACCATGTGAATAGGGTCACCGAAGCATCGCATACAATGGTGTTGATGGGATTAAACATGCCGACTAAACATAAAGATGTTTAACCGATCCCATAAACTAGAAGTTGCAAAGGGTTGCAATTGTCAAAAGTTGACTACCTTGTTAATTTAAATAATGGGATAAAGGTCACCTAACCATTATTTGAATGTAACATTGGATTCTAGATTTTAATTATTAATTGACTAAGAGACATGAAAGGGTATTAATAGTTAAAATGTTATTTTATAAATGCTAAAATTGAACTTTGTTAATATTGTAGTAATGGCCACTAATAATAATAACGCTACCTCCCCGACCGTCCATAACCTATCACTGAGAACTATTCTTGTAAGGATCATCTAAACCACAATAATTTCATGGATTGGTTTCATAACTTGAGAATTGTTCTCAAGCAAGAGAAGAAATCATACGTGTTCGACGATCCTATTTTCGATGAACCCAACATTGATGATGTTGCTGCCTACGAGGATTGGGTTAGCACACTAAGGATTCTGTGCAAGTTCTTGCCTCATGTTAGGAACCATGATTCCTAATCTTCAAAAGGATTTTGAACATCACGGGGCATACGACATGATTACCCAGCTCAAGGAAATGTTCCTTCAACAAGCGAGGGTAGAGCGCTTCGAAACTGTTCGAGCGCTTCATGCATGTCGAAAGGAAGAAACCCAATATGTATCATCTTATGTGACGAAGATGAAAAGCCACATTGATCACCTCGAAAGGCTAAATTGTCCCATCTTAAAAGAGTTGGCCATGGATTTGATCCTTAATGGTCTAACCAAGAAGTTTGAGACTTTTATCATGAATTATAACATGAATGGATGGGACAAGAGCATTGGAGAACTTCATGCAATGCTCAAAACAGCTGAGGCAGGGATGGGTAAAAGGGTTTTACCAGTTCTCACAATCAATGAGGGTGGCAACAAGAAGAGGCATCACCTCGAACCCAAGGCAAATGTTGCCAAAGGCAAGGGGTACATCAAAGGAAAGTGTAAGGGAAAGACTAAAGCTGGAGCACCAAAACCAAGGCTTAAGAAGCCAAAGGTTACGGAGAACGATCCATGCTTTTAGTGTGGTGAGATAGGACATTGGAAGAGGAATTGTCCAATCTATCTCATGGAGTTGAGAAACAAGAGGGATGCTGGGCAGACCCCAGGTACAACTTTCATGATCCATATTGAACATAATGTTATTTCTTCAAACACATGGCTATTAGATACCAGATATGGAACTCATATTTGTAATTCATTGCAGGGGTTCAAATGAAATAAGCATTTTAAGAAGGGGGATATTAGTCTCTTTATGGGCAACAGAGCAAAGGTTGATGTCGAAGCCCAAGGAGACTATATCTTAAAGCTTCCAAGTGGTTCGAAAGTCATTTTGACGAATGTTTTGTATGCTCCTAGTTTGACTAGGAACATAATTTATGTTTCCCTTCTAAAACAATTTGATTATGTATTAAAGTTTGTAAACGATGGTATTTGTGTTTTTATGGATGATATATTTTATTTTAAGGCTATGCCTTTTAATGGTATTTATGAATTGGTTCATGATGACGCATCTTTTAATAACTCATTATACCAGTCGAGCACCAAGAAATTTAAAATGGGTTTAAGTGAATTATATCTTTGGCATTGTCGTCTTGGTCACATAAACAAGAATCGTATTCAAACACTTCAAAAGAATGGCCTTTTGGAAGCAAATGAAGAGGGTTCATTTGATAAGTTTGAATCTTGTTTACATGGAAAGATGACAAAGGAACCCTTTAGTGGTACTAACCAAAGGGAAAAAGATTCATTAGGAATCATACATTAGGATGTATATGGTCCTTTTAAATCAATGACAAGGAATGGTGAAAGATACTTCATTACCTTTATCGACGATTATAGTCGCTATGGTTACGTGTACTTGTTGAGACCCAAGATGAAGCTTTTGAAACGTTCAAAATCTTCAAGAATGAAGTAGAAAATCAACTCAACAAAACCATCAAAGTTCTTCGTTCGGATAGAGGAGATGAATACCTTAGTGAAGCTTTTCAAGATTATCTTAAGGGTTGTGGGATTGTCTCACAGCTTGCTCCACCCAGAACACCACAGCAAAATGGTGTGTCTGAGAGGAGAAACCGAACCCTATTGGATATTATTCGATCTATGATGGCTAGAAGCACACTACCTCTATCATTTTGGCACATTGCTCTCCGCGTCCCGTATTCTGAATATGGCCCCAACCAAGAAAGTGGATAAGACACCTTTGGAAATATGGCATGGAAGGGTTCCATTGTTATCATATTTAAAGGTATGGGGTTGTGAAGCATATGTTAAGCAAAACACCCCAAACAAGTTAGAAAGCCGATCAAATAAGTGTATCTTTGTAGGATATCCCAAAGACTCGATGGGATATTATTTCTACAATCCAACAGAGCAAAAGGTATTTATTGCTCGAAAGGCTGAGTTCTTGGAAACTAAATTCCTTATGGAAGGAACTACCGATAGAACAGTGGAACTTGATGAGGATCGAGAACCACAAGCCGATACACGTTTGGTTGATACTAGCAATCAACAAGAGGTTGTTGATAATGATCAAGTGGTTGATCAATACACATAAAACGTTTGCAGATCTGGTAGAACTAGCTATCCACCCAAAAGATATGGATTTTTCATGAATGGATGCTATGTAGTTGACTCGGAAGAACGAACTACGTACCATGATGCAATGTCCTATTCAGATTATGAGAAGTGGCTTGAAGCCATGAACGTAGAGATGCAATCCATGTATGACAACCAAGTATGGGAATTGGTTGTGCCACTGCTTAACTCCAAACCGGTTGGATGCAAGTGGGTTTTCAAGAAGAAAACCGATATGCATGGAAACTTGGATACTTATAAAGCAATACTTGTAGAAAAAGGTTTCACTCAAACTCAAGGGGTTGATTATGATGAAACCTTCTCGCCTGTGGCAATGCTAAAGTCAATTAGGATATATTTTCCATAGCTGCACATTATGACTATGAGATTTTGCAAATGGATGTCAAAACTGCTTTCCTTAATGGACATCTTGAAGAGAATGTCTATATGGTTTAGCCTGAAGGTTTTGTCGATCCATAATATCCTAATAAAGTATGCAGTTAAAGAAATCAATCTTCGGATTAAAACAAGCATCAAGAAGTTGGAATTAATGTTTTGATGAAGAAATCAAAAGGTTTGGATTCATCAAGAATGCTAATGAAGCTTATGTGTATAAGAAAGCTAGTGGGAGCACCATCACATTCTTAGTATTGTATGTTGATGATATATTAGTGTTTGGAAATGACATTCCAACCATGGAAGGTGTTAAAACCTGGCTTGGAAGTTGTTTTTCCATCAAAGATCTTGGTGAAGCCTCCTATATTTTAGGAATAAAGATCTATAGGGATAAATAAAGGCGGTTGATAGGTTTAAACAAAAGTACATATATTGATATAATCTTGAAAAGGTTCAAGATGGAGAACTCTAAGAAAGGTTTGGTACCTATTCAAAGAGGGACAATATTGAGTGCATCTCAATGTCCAAGCTTAAAGGATGAGCAAGAAAGGATGAAGGAAATCCCATATGCATCTGCTATAGGATCCATCATGTATGCAATGATATGCACTAGACTGGACGTGTCATGCGCCTTAAACATGACAAGCAGATATCAGCAGAATCTGGGAAATAGTCATTGGATGGCTGTTAAGAGTATATTGAAATACCTTAGGAGGACTAAGGATATGTTTCTAATATACGGATCCGGTGAAGAGGAACTCATTGTAAAGGGTTATACGGATGCGAGTTTCCAAAGTGATCGAGATGATTCTCAACCACAATCGGGGTATGTCTTCATTATGAATGGAGGGGCAGTGTCCTAGAAGAGTTCAAAGCAGGATGTGGTAGCATTGTCCACTACTGAATCAGAATACATCGCCGCTTTGTTGGCAGCATAGGAAGCTGCATGGTTGAAGAAATTCATTGTCGATCTAGGGGTTTACCATTCAAGATCCCCTAGAGATCCTTTGTGACAACGAGGGTGCGATTGCTCAAATCAAGGAACCCTGTGCATATCAAAAGACAAGACACATTGCGCAGAGATTCAAATACATAAGGGATGAAGTTGAAAAAGGAGAGATATGTATTCGCAAAGTTCACACCGATCAAAATATTGCAGATCCACTCACGAAGCTCTTTGAAAGGCCAAAGCATGAGAGTCATACTTGTGCCTTAGGACTTCGATATTCTAGTGATTGGATTTGATGTATTTAGTATTTAAATATCGGAACAATTATTATTTTGACTCATATATATATATATATATATATATATATATGATTATGATACTATGAGTTATGTTCCATTTTAGCATGTTTAAATCCATGAATATATTTATTATTCTAAATGTTCATAGTCGGTCATATTTGTGGGAACAAATATGAAGTAAGACTATTTTGAACTTGGATTGGTGGATATTCATAAGGTATGAATATAGAGCAAGAGGTTGTTACCAAATTTCATAAATATTTGTGGGATACAAATATTGGACAGACCCGCTCTTAAATTTTCCTGCATGGAATTATGTAATTGATCATCAGTAAATTTGAGTAAAGGCGAATATCGTTGTATCCTCCGACCTGAGATACATATTGGGTTTCGATATTCACCAAATATTATACTTTGATCTAGTTCTTCTCTATTCTGAAATAATGGACAGTACATGAGGCTAGTTTCAGGTGTGATACAAGGTGATTGTGAGAAACGTTTGTAGTCAAGATGGGATTTGTTCCTCTTATTTGTTGAGAGTATGATGTCAAAGGCCTGATTAAGTTAAATCAATAGAGAATGATCATTCTGTGTCTCTGGATTTAACATGACATCTGTAACAAAAGGATAAATGATAGATTCACCTAAATCATTTCAAATAAGGGACTTGAGGAAGATGATGTTTTTGAATGGCACTACGTCATGCGTATTAGGGGTAGTAAACCGTTGTTAGGCGGTATTTACTGCTTGCATCAATTCTCTATGTATCTTGTGTAAGTGGGAGATTGTTAGGAACGGTCTGCCCAAGACACATATTGAATTGATGTGGCTAGTACGTTATGATCCAAGTCGGGTCATACCCACAAACAAGCTAGACAAACACCTACAAGATTTATTTTATGATATGATCATGTAAATAAATATTGACACTTCAAGTATTTAAAAATTGGGTTTTTTAAATATTTGCACTAGTGTTATAAATTAATTATATGGATAGTTTATTCTAAAGAGAGAGTACTTTGTATAGTTATTCAAATGGTTGAACAAACAATACAATTGTTTTACCCGCATTTCTTTTACTCATCCGCATTTACCAATGCTGATGTGTTACTGAGGAAATGCGTATGAATGTTCCTCATCCGCATTAGCAAAAGCGGATGTGCATTTATGGAAATGCTGAAGGAATTACTTCATCCACATTTACTAATGCGGATAGTAAATGCGGATGAGCATTTAAGGAATGCTGATGAAACTGATCATCTGCATTTACAAATGCGGATGTGCATTTTGAAATGCTGATGGAGTTACTTATCCGCATTTGCAAATGCGGATGTACATTTTGGAATTACAGATGAAGTTCCTTCTTGTGCATTTACAAATGCGGTTAGAGTTTGTTCATCCGCATTTACTAATGCGGATGAATATTAGAGAAATGTGGATGGGTTAATGGGATGGTCCCGCCCACTTTTCTCTCACTCTGAAATTCAGTTTCATAGGACAATATATGATTGCATTCAACCACTCTCTCTGATAACTTACATTACACACAAAGGTGCAGATCGGTGTTCCTGTAGCTTTTCTCTCCATCTGTTGAGGGAAACCAAGAACAAAACCTGATTCAACTGAAGAAAATCCTAGCACCTGGTGTTTTGTTAGAAGCTTGGGGTAGACAAGCTTGAGGTTTCCTACTTCGGAAGCTGCCGATCAAAGATCTTCTTCCTCAGTCCCATTCGAGAGGTAGATTTTTAAACACCTTATGGTTGTTCGTACGCATGATTTTTCTTATAACGATCCATTACGGGTTTTAACAAATATATAAATTAGTTTATATATATTAACTGTAACAAGTTTTCCATTCCATTTCCGCTGCGTTTTACATTTTATATGGATAAAATGACTCTGATAAACTTTTGAAAACCCAACAAATTTGCCCTTTAACGATCTCACGGAGCTGCAGAATATTCCGCCAACTCCAACTACAATTTGACAGAACCCGAATATCTCAAAAATTTCGATTACCCAACCTATGAGTTCGAATCCATTGAACCCATAAAAACGACCGGTTTGAAGGAACACTCCATATAAGAGAATCCATTAACGCCTTTTTCATATCACTTATCCGTCTAATTCCAAGGCCTCCCTCATACTTACGAGACTTGTCTTGAAATCTATTTTTAAAAGACCTGTTGGTGACTTTTGGTTTAGCTTAATGATTTATATTATAAGTAACAAAAACTAATTTATTAGATATACCATTTAACCCTTAAATAACAACCACATATCATACACAAAATAAAAACACACAAAAGTATATAAAAACAAAAACATAAAATTTACTAAGTTATGTATTAAACAAATAAATAATAAATAATTAATTAATTAATTAATTAATCAAATAAATTTTAATTCAAAATAATATTTTATTTAAGAATAATAATAAGATATATTCATAATCTTGTTCTTTTTAAGAAGATTATTTCTTATTTTATTATCTTTTATTAAAAATATTACTTTATTTGATATAAATCAACGTTGAGTAATCTCTTTTACAAAAAAACTAATTTCCAGTAGTAAAACATGTATAAAAGTATTTTTAGACAAGTTTTATCATAAAAATATGTTCTATTATGTTTAACCCAAATTTCACCCGTATACGATGATTTTTAACACGAAACATCACGGTTTTACGCGCATAAACCGTACATCAACCCATATTATGACCATTCTACATGCTTTAAAATGACTCTTTTATACCAAAAAAATTCTGAAATATTTTGTTAAAAATTACTTCTAAAATAGTCCATTATTTTTAACATAAGTTTTTAACTTAAGACACAATGTTATTTTCTGTCCAAAACCGGATTTCTACGAAAATGCTTGTTGTAGACCCGAAAACACCGTTTTTAACGTGTTTTTAAACGTAAAACATTTACGAGATTAAACCCAATCATCAAAACCTTTATTTTCAGTAAGATTACTAACTTTTAACTTATATTTAACATGTTTAAACTTATTTCTCAAGATTTTACAAAGATCATTGTCTTGATGACAGTTTAATTTCATGAAATCATTACTAGTGGTCATGTCCTATCTATACTTGATTATCATTATTTCTAACTTTTTTTTATCTTTTCTTTGAATCAAAAGTAAATAAAAATCTCAAAGTTTCCAGATCATAATCAATATATACATAGACCATTTCACTCATCTCTAAACTCATAAATCAAGAAGAAATCAAGATCAAAAGGGTCAACCATACATACATACATATACACGATTTTATACATACATATATAATCCAAATCGTTATCTTTTGTCCATAGTTTTTATTTTAACAAAACATACATTAAAAATCAAAATATTTCACATCATGATCACCATTATTCATGTATCATCTCAATCATTTATGAAATCAAAGAGCAAGATGAGTTCAAGAACATCATACACACATACATTACATGTATCACTCATTTCATTATTTTTGTTAATCTCCTTTGGAGATGGGTGTTCTTATGATGTTCATAAACACAAACCAAAGTTTGATCATCTTGCATGCAAGAGAAATCAACAAAATATCAAAAGATTTTCAAAACACAAAATCATCAAACACAAACACACTTACGGCACACACACGTATACAAAAACATTCTTGATTAATAACCATTTTTGGAACCTTGGATTTCAAGAAAATCTAGTTTTTGGTGAACAAAACTTGTAACAATTATTCAAAAGTCATGTTGCATGAGATAAAAGATGAAATGTTCATACCTAAGATAAACAAATTTTGAAGATTCAAGAATGATTTCCTTGAAGATTTCTTCTCCTTGGAGTTGGATTTATGCAATTTCTTGCACTAAACTCACTAAGGGATCCTTGAAATCAAGAAATCAAAGCTTGATTTGATCTAAAAATGAAGAAAATGAAGATGATGATGGTGGGGATGGGGGTTTCGGCCGAGGGTTAGAGAGGAGAGGGAGAGAAGAGTTTTAGTGAGAGAAAGTAGTGGTGGAGTGTGTGTAAAAGGTGGAGTGTAGTGTTGGGTATAAATAGTAATGATTAATTGTGATTATTGTGTGCTAATCATGTCATTAACTTAATACATTGGCTAGTGGATCTCCAAGTGAGATGCCACCTGGTGTAAGGCGAGTGTCGGTCACGTTAAATGTTTTTGCAAAAATCTTAAACGTTCGGGTTTTTACGCGAAAGTTTTCTATAAAATTAGAGTATTAATTTGAGGCTTTCCATGGGTTCAAAACATTTAATAATAGTGACCAAAATTTAAGAATAAAAATATACACGTTTTTACACAGCAACCAACGGACTGTATGTTGCATCAAGGCAATATTTAAAATGTATAAATTTTACGCGATCAAGGTTAATAATAATAATAATAATTTTTTATAACTAATAATATTTTCACTTAAGATACATTAACTTATAAAATTCAACATATATTGACCAGATTTTAGTAACCAGATTGTCACCAACGCTCATTAAAAGTTTTATCGCAACGAGACCCAGTAATTCTCAAAATTACAAATTATAAAATTTCTGCACAAATGGGATTTTCTAGACCTTAGATTACCTTAATTTTCAGAAAATAAAGTCTTATAATGCATTTAATTAATTTACCATATTTTATTAACGTACAGATATTAAACTGGAAACACGGGATGTCACACCACATCATGGATTGGAACCTTGGTGTCAAATCCAAACATTTTAAAATGGGTTATGTCCAAAAAGTCATTAGATTATTGATGCATCCACACGAGGTGCATTTTGGGATAAAACACCTGAGGAGGCACATGAGTTGATTGAAGATTTGGACAACAACACTTGTTCATGGCAAGCTCCAATAACTAGGCAAATAAGACAGGGTGTTCATCAAGTTAATACTATATAATTCTTTATATGCGCAAGTTGAAGCACTTACAAATTGAATGAATAAAATGCAGGTAAACAGGGCCTAAGTAGTTTGTGATATGTGTGGGGGACCACATATGAGTTGGATTGTTAACAAAGGGAAATGTTCAACCCTCCGGAGCAAGTTGACTATATGGGAAGTCAAGTTCGTCCTCAAAACAACTGTTGGTCCAAATGATCATTTAAACGTGCTTTTGATGAATCCTCAAGTTATCACTAATTCTAATAACTTGGGGACCAAGTAATGATACAAGAATGTGAAAAGATTATTAAGAACAATGCTAAAAGATAACTAAATAAGCTCCTAGCAATAGGTATGCACAATGAACTCAAATCATTAGTATTTCATTAAGGTTCCAAGAGTTACAAAATGATCAAAAAACAAACAAATTTATACAGGATCTAGTTTCGCATACAGTTTCTCATTGTGTGAAACTGTCATGCACTGTGACCATGTGAAACTATCAAGCGAAACTACAGTTTCGCATGTAGTTTCTCATGTCATAGAATACAAAACCAACAAAACTAAACTAGATCCTATTATAATAATTATAATTACTAAGCTATAACTAAGCTATAACTAATGGAAAGGTGAATACCACCCTATACCTGATCATCAATACTCCCCCTAGGGGGTATTCACCTGTCTAGTCTTCAGGGTTAATGCCAGCCTATGCAATCTCCATCATCCTAGCCAAGTCTCTCATTTTTAAATCTAGATCATCATGTTCCTGCACACTCTTTTCGAGCTGTTTGTTCTCCGATCTGACTCCCCGAGCTTTGTTGGCCACTCTCTTAAACAAACTGGGCTCCGCCTTTGTCTCTTCTCCCACACCAAACTTAACCTGATTTTCACATAACACCTTCAGATCATCATCACTAAATGAGAATACCGCCATTAGATCAAACAACTATATTTCATTCACCCACACTACTGCCTCAAATGTTTGGTTATCATAGAACCACTTCTTAAACTTCTACAATCTTGATGGTTGCTGATCTGGTATCCTCGCCCGATTGACAGTCTTAGTAGGCTTCAGCTTCGGTAAAATCTTCCCATTTCCCATTTCCTAATCTAAATCTTTCTTTGACCTCCTCCTCTCCATCTTCATGTATCCAAAAGCAGCAAAACTGTCCTGAACGCCCTGACGAATCTTTTGTTCGAGCAATGTGGCGTGCTCGCTTAACCTAGAATCTACCCGGGGGATCTCTGCTAGTCTTCTCAAATCCTCCCTAGGAAGAGTCTTAAACGCCTTCCTCTTGTGCAGATATGAGATCCCCCCTTCACGCCTCTTTTTCATGAATATCTTCAGTTTGGAATTGTACTTCCAGCTCATGATCTTCTTATCAGATTCTTTTCTGTCTAGTTGTCTAATGTTTTGAAAGAGTGGGTTATCTTCTCTGGCTTTTCTACCTTTGTGAATCAATCTTCCTTATCCATCTCAATAATGTCTAATTCAATTGACCTCCTCTGAGCCACGTATGTCATCTGTTTCTCTTCCACTACATAGAATTCTAGCTTAGAATCATAGTCCACCAGTTATTCTTCAACCTCTTCTTCTTCATCTATTATGTTGAACTCTTCATTTCTTTTTTCACCTCGTGCTCTCTCCTCCCTGATCATTTCATTCCTGGTAAGATCAGCATCTATATCCAACACCAAATCTATAAATCCAGCCTCTATCACCTCATCAACATTTTCTCTAGCAACTCCTTCACCACTTCCTCCACCAGCTTCAAATTCACCGACATCACTACCACCAGCTCCTGATCCACCGACACCACTACCACTAGCTCCAGATGACTTGATAATATATGTGTATTGAGATGTGTCAGTCATTTCCCGAATCACCTAATTACTTGGAACATCAGCAACACCAGCTGTTCTTCTTAACTCACTCACTTCCTCCAACAATCTCCTAATCAAATCCTTTTGGCATAGCATCATCTTCTTCATTTCATCCATTACTAATTTGTTCACCTTATAAATACCAAATAAGAGAATTTTGCAAGTAGATGAACACATATCTTGAATTACCTTATATGGAAAATCTACGACCTTCTTTTTAGTAGCTAGGGCCTTTTCACAGTTATAGACCTTTGTGTTACCCTTCACCTCCTCTTTCTTCACTGTATTTATTACTTTATCCTTCTCCTCTCTCTCATAATCCTTCTTCCTATTGTCCTTCACCTCACTTTCCTTCTTCTTGTTAGCTTCACCATTCACCACTTCTGCAATTTCAGCTACCAGTGCATGATTGATTCCTTCTTCAGTCTCGGCTATCTATGCACTCCAGTCAAAGTTGGTTAGGAGAGCTATTTCTTTCTTCTGCTTATTCTCTTCTTTATCACTGATTGGAATGACCTTGGTAACCCCTGTTCCTGGTTTGGTGACGATGGGAGATGGACATTCTCTTTTGAAGTGCCCAAGCTATTTCAAGTTTAAACATCTAAGCTTTGATTTGTCAAATCCAACTTTTGCATTCTAGTTTCCAAAGATCTTTCTTCCTATTCTCTCTATGATTCTTCTTGCTCGGAGAGTAATCATAGCGATCTGCCACTAAAGATTAGCTTCTTCCAAATCATTAGGATCCACCTGATACATGTCTTCGGTAGTCATTCCTCTACCCTTCAACTCAGCAGCTACCAAAGACTCATAACTGTGCACAAAGAGACCAAATAAAGTCATACTCTCTGATGGAACCTGTGGGAGATTTGAAGATTTTGATGTAGATCCATTTCCGGTGGACTTGTCAGAAGTAACGGTCATCCCACTATAAGCTGACATATGCATTGGTGAATCTAAACTAGATGAACTAAGAGCAGCATTTTATGAGTAGGCTTGAAATGTAAGCATTGCTTGGTTGTACTGCTGTGTTTCAGATCTAACTCAAAAGACTTCAACTTGTTGATTATATACATGAGCCTGTAGTCAAAAAATCCCCTTTCTTGCTTCAACATTCTTACTTGAAAGCTCCACTAAGGTGGTAAAGAATCCAAGAGCTTTGTCACTTGTTCACTATTTGACAGCTTCTCATTATACTTATTCAAAGTGCTTGTGACAGATAGAAAATGGTTGGTGAGATCAGTGAGACTCTTATTCTTGGGTCCAATAAAAGAATTGAATTCTTTTTCAGCTTGAGCTGCTTTATCTTTGACCAATTCTTCATTACCATAATAAAATTCACATAGAGCATCGTACAGGGCCTTTGCACTTTTGTATTCACCAAATCTGTTGTAAATTTCTACTGATAGACATAGAGTTAAAGCACCAAACGCCTTTTGATCATGATCAATCAACTTGATATCTCTCTTTGAATATTTTGTTGGATTTGCAATTTGAATAGTCACATTATCTTCTATGAAAACAGGCACATGAGGTCCTTTCACAATTGATTCCCATTCGGTGTGATCAGTGTACAAAAAGAAGGCTTTCATACATCATTTCCAGTCATCAAAATTATGAGCATTGATTAACTAAGGGGGTCGGTTTGGTGCCACACTCTTAAGATCAGCAAGGGTAAGGCTTATCGTCATTGAAATTTGAGAAGATCAAAAAAAAATAGCTTCACAAAAAGATCAGTAGTTTCAGCAGCAGTTTCGGTGTAGTTTTGGCAGTAGTTTTGACCAATATTTCACCCGAAACTATTAAACTTTTACTCAAAGATAAATGGACAGCAGTTTCGCTAGAGAAACTAATCAAATTAATGAACTTTCGTTCTAGATTCGCTGAGAGATTACAAGCACCAAATATCTTCTAATTTGGGTAGTTTCGCATGACAGTTTCGCACAAAGAACACTGGATTAGCACAAAGAATCTAAAAACCCTCTTTCTACGAAAGTGACCAAACAATCACCAAAATTCACTCAGAACACAATCAATTTGGAATCTGATGATTCCATAAGTTTTCGAAACACACACCTCACCTTTTTCAATCAATATCCATAGATAACAAATGTAAAATAGATCCAAAACATTGAGAAGATGAATATCATAAAAACTAACAAAAAACACAAACAATCAAGAGCACCATGGTTGTGATATCATATTGTTGGTCCAAATGATTGTTTAAACATGCTTTTGATGAAGATTTATCCAAGAATCCTTAAGTTATCACTAATTCTAATAACTTGGAGACCAAATAATGATACAAGAATGAGCACAAATCAATCAAACCCATTTGAAGTAAGATTTTTATAAGACGATTAAGAACAATGCTGAAAGATAACAATAATAAGCTCCTAGCAATAGCAATACACAATGAAATCAAATACATAGTATTTCATTAAGGTTCCAAGAGTTACAAAATGATAAACAAACAAACATATTTATACAGGATCTAGTTTCGCATACAAGTTCGCATAGTGCGAAACTATCATGCACTATGACCATGTGAAACCACCTGGCGAATCTACAGTTTCACATGTAGTTTCGCATGTCACAGAATACAAAACCAACAAAACTAAACTATATCCTATTATAATAATAACTAAGCTATAACTAACGACAAGGTGAATACCACCCTATACTTGATCATCAACAACCCATATAGTAACACATACAATGCGGGTTGGAAAATTAACCTGAATTTTAGTTGGAGAGCAAATGGTAAACCAACCCCCAGGATTTCAACCAAGGCCAGCATATCAAAGCCATCAATAACAAATTCATTAACCGTATCAACAAGAGCCTCAGAATAAATTCCATCCTCAAAATCAAAGTCAATATCAACAA
Organism: Flaveria sonorensis; assembly: GCA_025506505.1. Classification (NCBI taxonomy): domain Eukaryota; kingdom Viridiplantae; phylum Streptophyta; class Magnoliopsida; order Asterales; family Asteraceae; genus Flaveria; species Flaveria sonorensis. The sequence goes on along the minus strand of CM046430.1, from coordinate 32,142,569 downwards.
TTCCAACATCCAGGTTCAAGTAGTGGTTCACAGCTAGAAAAGAAATCCAATTTGTAAAAGATGATGGTGCAATTCCTATATACAATCGAGAGTTCTCATCAAAGATCTGAAGCACGTCATCAACAAGATGAGATGGAGTTAAGACACCATTGAGCCATAATGCAAAGTATAGAAGCCCAAGTGGGAGAAATTTCAAGGCAATTATCAGAATGGTAACAAGGTGGTCTTCCAATTAACACCGAGACCAATCCAAAAGCTCATGTGAAGGTTGTCACAACTAGAAGTGGCAAGACCACTCATTCGGATAACTTAGCTTTAACATCCGAGCCGATTGTTGAAGACGAAGTTGAGGTTCAAGACGAGGTGCAACATACTAGGCAAAGCCCATCAGCTACCGCACAAGTCACAGAATCATTAAGAGTTTACAAGTCCACTATTCATTATCCCGGTAGATTAAAATAGGAAAAGATGGAAGAACAATATGGTAAATTTCTTGAATTTTTCAAACAAATGCATATCAACTTACCATCTATTGAATCTTTATCACAGATGCCAAAGTATGACATGTTTCTCAAAGATACTCTAACAAATAAGAAGAAACTCGAGGTGCTTTTGCATATGACTTTGAATGAAGAATGCTTGGCGGTTTTGCAAAACAAGCTACCCAAGAAGATGAACGACGCAGGGAGTTTTACTTTTCCTTGCTTAATTAGTAGCTTGTCTGTTAGTAAAGCATTGGCCGACCTAGGTGCTAGCATAATTTTGATGTCGTACTCCGTATTTGCAAAACTAGACTTAGGCAAGCCTAAATCAACCCGAATGAGCATCCAACTTGCCAATCGATATGTGAAGTACCCTAGAGGCATAGTAAAGAACGTGTTGGTTAAAATTGATAAATTTGTCTTTCTGGTTGATTTTGAAATTATTGACATGGTTGAAGATAATAATACACCACTTATCTTAGGTCGAACATTCTTAGCGACATCTAGAGACTTAATTGATGTATGTAATGGTAAATTAACTCTAAGTGTAGATGAAGAGGAGGTGGTATTTGATATTAAAAATTCCATGCAACATTCACAAAGTCATGATGATTCATTATACTTTATTAATACTATAGACTCACATGTTGATCATTATTGGTAGGAAAGTTGCAAACAAAATTCTTTGCACACACAATTGCTCGATAGGGAAAACATTGACCTTTGTCACTTGCAAATTTTTGATGAGTTGGCTTACTTATCGACCAATGAACCATTTTCAAGTCCGGTAGTATTTGAATTAGTGGAAAGAGATGAAGCAACTAAAGTAAACCATCGGTTGAGGAACCACCATCTTTGGAACTTAAAGAATTGCCATCTCACTTGTTATATGCCTACTTGGATAATGAATCTAAATTACATGTCATTATCTCTTCTGATTTGATGAATGATGAAATGGTGAATCTCTTAAAGGTGTTAAAGACGCACAAGAAAGCTATGGCTTGGAAGATCATGGATATAAAAGGAATACATCCTTCCTTTTGTATGCATAACGTCTTAATGGAAGATGATTACAAGTCGGTAGTGCAACATCAATGTCGCCTTAACCCTAACATGCAAGAAGTGGTGTAGAAAGAAGTAATCAAGCTACTTAATGCGGGCTTGATTTACCCGATTTTCTGATTCCCCGTAGGTTAGTCCGGTTCAAGTAGTACCTAAGAAGGATGTATAACAGTAGTCACAAAAGAAAAGAATGAACTTATACCTACATGAACCGTCACGGGTTGGAGAGTTGCATCGACTCTCGTAAACTTAATGATGCAACAAGAAAAGACCATTTTTCCCATACCTTTTATTGATCAAATATTAGAATGTTTATCTAGGAATTTGTTTTATTGTTTTCTTGATGGTTTTTTAGGATACTTTCAAATTCTGATTGCTCCGAAGACCAAGAAAAAACGATATTAACATGTCCTTATGGCACTTTTGCATATAGAAGGATGCCATTTGGATTGTGTAATGCACTGGCCACTTTTCCAAGATGCATGGTTGCCATATTTCCTGAAATTATTGAAGACTCGATGGAAGTGTTCATTGATGATTTCTCGGTATTTGGAAAATCATTCAATCATTGTTTAAGTAATTTTGAAAGAATGCTTTCGAGATGTGAGGAATCAAATCTTTGTAACGCCCGGAAAATTTCAGCAGAAGAAAAAGAAAGAAAGGTAAAATGTTCCAAGTCAAGGGATTAAAGTTATGCAAGTGGCAAACTTGTCTATTATGGGTTCAAAAGCAAGTATGGCCGCCCACACCCTCATTTCTCACACCTACTTTTGAGTGGAAACAGAGGAAGAAGCTTCAACCGGATTTTTAGATTGAGAAAGCTGAAATTCTTCAAGAAGGTGAGGTTTTCTTGTATATTTATTTGGTTTTTAGTTGTGCTCATGCTGCTGGACCGATTTTTATGTCTTTCTTTGTGTCTGGTTGCTTGTTCTTGCGTGTTTAGGTGCTAGAACTCTAGGCGCTCTCGGGTTGGTGGAATTTTGCTTGAAAGCTGTTAGAGGTGAGTTCTAGATCCTTGGTTTTACTTGTTTTTAACTTGTTTGGGGCTGAAATACATATTACCTATTGCTATACAACCGAGATTATAAACTGATCTGTGTGCTTTGCACCTGTTGTGCGTGTGAGTGTGTGTTTCGAATGCTTGATCGATTTGGGTGGTTGTATGCTTGTTTTAAGAGTTTAGCATGCTAGATCGGTGCTGAGAATGTATAAGAACGAAGATTTGGAACTGAATATAGCATAGGTGGAAACTGCAGGTTGGTTTAGTTCATCCGCATTTAGACTTGAATATTCGCATAAGTGTTTGACCATGCGCATTTGTTGTGTTCATCCGCATTTGCCTTTAGTACAGCCAAAGTGTTCATCCGCATTTGTTTTGACCATGCGCATTTGCTACAGTGTCCATGCGTATTTGCTTTAGTCATTCGCATTTGGTTCATACGCACTTCCTAACACTTAGAATAGTTCCTGAGAATGTTCATCCGCATTTGTTCATCCACATTTGTTGTATTCATCCGCATTTGTCTAAGTTCATCCGCATTTGTCTAACACTTAGGATTTTCTGAAATTTTGGGAATAAAATTTAAGTGTGGAGAACTTCTGTATAAGGGAAGATTATGCTTGTTTAAGGATTATTATGCTTGGTTAATTCTTATGTGCTGATTTTACTATGTCAATCATATTTTCATGTTATGTGATTAAGTAAGAGCATCTTAATAAGTATTATCCATAACAAGTGGACATAAAGGAATAAAAGAAGAATAGTGAAACTTAATGAATGTTACCCCCGGGCCCTTATGATTAATGAAAAGTCTTGCAAGCAAATAAATGGAGATTCATGACCAGGAGGTCGTTTGCTCAACTAATGTACGGTTGTATCAGCCCATGAGGATGTACATCAGGGGTCTAATCCTGGGGATTGACCAATGAATGAATTTGTTCCTAGTTCATGAGTAGGCTTCATGCCTAGCAGTGTGGATCAACTGTCGATGGGTTAGCTACCATGATAAACGTTTGCCGACAGGGGTTCAGCATCTGTTGCCAACCGACAATATAGGCTCTTGCTTTGTGCAGCCCTACTTAATGAAAGAGAAAGTTAAAGAAAGAAAGATAATGAATCACTTAATGATTGATTATGTATATTTATGAATGATCACCAAATGAAGTTTACAAAAGTGTATTTTCTATTTAATTAAACTAGGACTCACTTAGCAACGTTGACTTTTTATATGCATATCAGTTAGCAGGTAAGGATGTTCCTAAGGATGGCACGGGGCTGAAGCTACTTGGTGGATTGGGACTGGCATCCATTTATGCAATTATGATATTTTTGTCTTGTAATGCACCTAAATATTCTTTTGTAACACTTAACAACAATGTATTATTTGGCAAAAGTAATCATTAATGCAAGAAATGGTTTTTGGTTAAGTTATTCCGCTGCGATGGTTTTCCTATAATAATGTGACATCAGGTGTTTTCAATAACAAATGATGCTATGAATGACCAACTATGGGGTTCCCGGGAACGGGGCCTTACAAGTTGGTATCAGAGCCAAAGTTTAAGAGAATTGGGTAAATTCTTTTACAAAACCTAAACTTAAACTCAATATGGGACCTAATGAAGGTATGCCATCCCAAGTAGCTACGTGCCATCAGGTAATTTTTCAGGAAGTTAACCGGCATTATATGCGTGTGCTATTTGATTTATGTGCTTAGTAGATTTGGATACTGATGTAGTCTGGATAGAGAATGCTTAGGGGATGAAGAGTAAAGTAAGTGGCTAATCACAAGTGGCCACTATAATTAGGGACTTACTATACTTGACGAAATCCAAGCTATTACCTTGAATGACCTTGTTAGTGTTTGAATCTTATAGGGGTAGATCTTATGGCGGGTAGGAAACCTGGGAAGGCAACCCAAGGCGGTGCTCGTGGCGGTCATACTACTGGGACACATGTCACCAGAAGCAAGGCTAAGGCTCCTAAGATGACTCATGAGGACATAGATATTCATAGCCACCAAGAGGGTGAAGGATCAGCCACCCTCAATCCTACGGTAAAGGAAGCTATCGCTGACTAAGTCTACAACGTCATGCAAAACATGTTACCTTCAGTGGTGACCGAGGTGTTGAGGGCTATAAAGGATGGTGAAAAGACCAAAGATGTAGGAGAGAAGGAGAAAGCTAATGAAGAGCCATCTAGTCCCAAGGTGGTAATTCATGGTGAAGATAGCGAGGGGGAGAAGGAGACCGCTAGGGGGTGCACCTATGGGGCGTTTTAGAGGTCAAACCCCCGACCTTTGACGGTAACGGCAATGCTACTGCTGCTCATCATTGGGTTCGAGAGATGGAGGCGGTTATAGACATCAATGAGTGCCGGGAGGATCAAAAGGTGAAGTTTCCCTCCCATTCTTTCATTGACTTGACATTATGCTGGGGGGATAACATTGTCCAAGCTGAGGGGAAATGATCTGTTGCAAGGATGAGGTGGTCTGATTTGAAGGAACTGGTACTGGAGGAGTATTGTCCACATCGGGAGTTGGACAAAATTGAGAAGGAGTTCTTGCATTTGGAGGCTGGAAACATGACTCATCAAGAGTATACCTCCAAGTTTAATGAGCTTGCAAGACTGGTGCCGGATCTGTTAACTCCAGAGTCCAAGAAGATTAAGAGGTACATGCAGGGTCTGCCCGTGGGTATCAGGAGGAACATGATAGCTGCTAGACTGAGCATTTTTAGGTCTGCAGTAGACTTGGCCGGGAGGTTGTATGATGAGAGGGATCCGGTGCCAATTCAGGGGAGGGTTGAGAAGAGTTGGAACAAGAACGGTAATGGGAAGAGATTCGGGGGTGAGCACTATGGGATTAGGGAAAAGAAGATGAGGATTGTCGATCGCCGCTCAGGATTGAGTAACGGGAATCAGAGGAGGGAATGTAAGAAGTGTGGGAAAGCTCACATGGGTGAATGTAGAGTGGCGTCGAACCGGTGTTTTAAGTGTGGAGGCGAAGGCCACTATGCTAAAGAGTGCAGGGTACCGCGATGTTATCAATGTGGGGAGGTAGGCCACTCGGGCCAAGATTGCAAGAAGGGTGGAGTAGGGAACTTAGGGACCCAGACTATGGGTGAGAAAGGGAGAAGTGAGAACACCAAAGCCAACGAAAGGGCATTGAACATGACCCGGGAAAAAGCCAGAATGGACCCTGAAATAGTTTCAGGTATGTTTTTGGTAAACCAATTATATGCTTCTATGCTCTTTGATTGGGGTGCTAGTAGAAGTTTTGTATCTGCTACCTTTTGTCGTGAAATGCATGGTAAGAATAAGAAGATAGACATGCCCTTCTATGTTGAGACAGCGATAGGAAAGTCTACCAAAGTGACTAATATGATAGATGATTTCCTCGTAGAGTTGGACGGTCGTAAGTTTCCTGCTAGATTGTATGTGATGGCCCTAGGAGGTTTTGATGTGGTGTTAGGGATGGATTGGTTGGTGGCCTATGAAGCAAACATCGTTTGCTGAAAGAAGACGATTTGTCTGACTACGCCCGATGGCAGTTTGATTATGATACATGGAGACAAGGAGTGCATTACACCGCGAGTAATCTCGATGATTAAGGCAGAGAAGTTTATAAGAAGCGGGTGTAGTGCTTACCTAGCCTATGTGAAGGATGTGAATGCTATCGTGCCTCAGCTATCAGGCATGCTAGTGGTATGCTATTTCCCTAATGTGTTCCCCGAAGACCTACCAAGGATACGACCTAACCGTGACATCGAGTTCCAGATTGACCTGATACCTGGTGCCCAACCTGTTGCAAAGGCATCGTATTCTCTTGCTCCCTCTAAGATGAAGGAATTGATGACCTAGTTGCAAGAGTTGTTAGATAAGGGGTTCGTCCGATCGAGTATCTCTCCCTGGGGTGCTCCAATCTTGTTTGTAAAGAAGAAGGATGGTAGCATGAGGATGTGCATCGACTACCGTGAGTTGAACAAGTTGACGGTGAAGAACAGGTACCCACTACCGAGGATTGACGACTTGTTTGATCAGCTCCAAGGCGCCAGTTGGTTCTCAAGAATAGACCTCCGATCTGGTTATCATCAGTTAAAAGTAAAGAGAATGATATCCCGAAGATTGTATTTCGAACACGATACGGGCATTACGAACTCCTCGTTATGTCTTTCGAATTAACCAACGCGCCAGCTGCTTTTATGAATTTGATAAATCGGGTGTGTCGGCCGATGTTGGATAAATCAGTGATTGTGTTTATCGATGATATCCTGATTTATTCGAAGAGTGAAGAAGAGCAAGCCGGTCACATTTGCGAGGTATTGGAGACGCTTAGAAGAGAGAAGCTGTATGATAAGTTCTCCAAATGCTTCTGGTTGGGGGAAGTTCAGTTCTTGGGTCATATGGTTAATTCTGAAGGGATTATGGTGGACTCGGCAAAGGTGGAGGCAGTTATGCAATGGAAGACTCTGAAGACGCCATCCGAGATCTGTAGTTTCTTGGGTTTGGCGGGCTTCTATAGAAGGTTCATCCAAGACTACTCCAAGATAGCTTCACCATTGACCAAATTGACCCGCAAGGATGTTAAGTTCGTTTGGGGTCAAGTGCAGGAGAATGCATTCGAAGAGTTAAAGAGAAGATTGACTCAAGCTCCTGTCTTGACGTCACCTGAAGGGAATGAAGACTTGGTCGTCTATTCAGATGCTTCTAATTCGGGATTAGGTTGTGTGCTGATGCAACAAGGAAGGGTTATAGCCTATGCGTCCTAACAGTTGAAGATCCATGAGGCTAACTACCCTACTCATGAGTTGGAGCTGGCGGCTATGGTCTTTGCATTAAAGATTTGGAGGCATTACCTATACGGGATGAAGTGCACCATCTTCACTAATCACAAAAGCTTAAAGTATTTCTTCAAGCAGAAGGATCCTAATATGAGATAGCGACGATGGTTAGAACTCATAAAAGACTAAGACTGTGAGATTAATTATCACCCGAGGAAAGCTAACGTGGTAGCTGATGCTCTAACCCGGATAGAAAACCGGGAACCAATTCGGGTGAGATCTTACCAGTTGATCGTGACTCCTGATGTGATAAAGCAAGTGGGTGAAGCTCAAGAAGAGGCACTAAAGCCCGAGCACGCTAATGAAGAAAGGATGAAAGGGCAGATCGCGAGCCTAGAAGAAAATGCCAATGGTGTCAAAACGAGGTTTGGGCGTATTTGGATTCCTAAATGTGGAGGTCTGCGAGAGGAAGTGTTGGATGAAGCTCACAAGACTCGCTACTCCATTCACCCGGGAACCAACAAGATGTAACAGGACCTAAAGAAGAATTATTGGTGGCTAGGAATGAAAGCCGAGTCCAGGTTAAGGCCGATCATTAGAAGCCATAGGGAAAATCCAAACCTTGGAAATTCCCGAATGGAAGTGGTAGCATATTACTATGGATTTCATACCGAAGCTACCTCGTACAGCTAAAGGTTATGATGCCATATGGGTCATAGTGGATAGACTGACGAAAAGTGCTCACTTTATACCCATCCAAGAGACATATAACTTGGAACGGCTAGCCGAATTGTTCATCAATGAGATAGTTACCCATCATGGTGTGTCGGTGTCGAGTGTCTCGGACAGAGATACGTGGTTTACATCCAAATTTTGTAAGAAGTTCAATAATGCGATGGGAACCAAACTGCACCTCAGTACAGCATACCACCTATAGCCGGACGGCCAATCCGAAAGAACTATCCAGACCTTAGAGGACATGCTTCGGGCATGTATCATAGACATTGGTGGAAGTTGGGATAGTCACCTACTGTTGGCAGAGTTCTCATATAATAACAGCTACCATGCTAGTATTGGTATGCCCCCGTATGAGATGCTCTATGGTCGGAAATGTAGAACCCCTGTTTGTTGGGGGGAAATCAGACAGAAGGAGTTGGGGAGTATCGAGGTTATCAAAACGACCAATGAGAAGTTAGGCAGAATTAAAGCCTATATGAAAGCCACCAAAGATAGGCAAAAATCCTTTGCCAACAAACATCGAAGACCGATCGAGTTTAACATCGGTGACAAAGTGATGCTGAAGGTGTCTCCTGGAAAGGGATAATTCGATTCAAAAAGAGAGGAAAGTTGAGCCCTCGATTTATTGGGCCTTTCAAGATAGTAGCCCGTGTGGGAGAGGTGGCCTATAGGTTTGAGCTACCCGATGAGTTAAGTGGTACTCATCCAACCTTCCATGCATCTCACCTAAGAAAGTGCTTAGCCGATGAATGCCACTAGAGGACATTGAGGTGGATGAACGACATAATTATGTGGAGCAGCCACTGGCCATCATCAACAGAAAAGAGAAGAGATTACGTAATAAAGCGGTTCCACTAGTACGAATACAGTGGAGGCACAGGAAGGGATTCGAGTGTACGTGGGAGACTGAGGAAGAGATGTGACAACATTACCCGCATCTGTTCAAGGAGTGACAGGTTTCGGGGACGAAACCCATTTAAGGGGGGTGGACTTGTAACGCCCGGAAAATTTCAGCAAAAGAAAAAGAAAGAAAGTTGAAATGCTCCAAGTCAAGGGGTTAAAGTTATGCAAGTGGCAAACTTGTCTTTTATGGGTTCAAAAGCACGTATGGCCGCCCACACCCTCATTTTTCACACCTGCTTTCGGCTGGAAACAGAGGAAGAAGCTTTAACCGGATTTTTAGAGTGAGAAAGCTGAAATTCTTCAAGAAGGTGAGGTTTTCTTGTATATCTGTTCGGTTTTCAGTTGTGCTCATTCTGCTGGACCGATTTTTATGTGTTTCTTTGTGTCTGGTTCCTTGTTCTTACGTGTTTAGGTGCGAGAACTCCAGGCGCTCTCGGGTTGGTGGAATTTTACTCGAAAGCTGTTAGAGGTGAGTTCTAGATCCCTTGTGGAACCACTTTATTCCGTAATCTCTTCTCTTTTCGATCAATGATTGCCACTGGTTGCTCAATGTAATTGAGTCGTTCATCTACCTCAATATCCTCTAGTGGCACAATCATTTTCTCATCAGCTAAGCACTTTCTCAGATGAGATACATGGAATGTTGGATGAATCCCACTTAACTCTACACTTCCTACCGTATAGCATCTCATATGGTGTCATGCCAATGCAGGCATGATAACTATTGTTGTATGAGAATTCAGCTAACTGTAAGTGTTCGTCCCAACTTCCTCCGAAATCAATGACGCATGCTTGGAGCATATCCTCAAGCGTCTGTATAGTGTTCTCTGACTGACCATTTGTTTGAGGATGATAAGCCGTACTGATGTACAACCTTATCCCCATCGTGTCATGAAATCTCTTCCAAAACTTGGATGTAAATTGAGTGTCATGGTCAGACACGATAGACACTAGTACACCATGACGCGTCATAATCTCTTTGATGAATAGGTCTGCTAACCTCTCAGATGAATATGTCTCGTGGATTTGTAGAAAGTGAGCACTCTTTATCAAACGGTCAACTATCACCCATATAGCATCATACCCCCTTGCCGTACATTGTAATTTCATAATGAATTCCATGGTGATGTGCTCCTATTTCCACTTGAGTATATCCAAAGGTTGGATATTCCCATATGGCTTCAGATGCTCAGCCTTCACTTGCAAGCAAGTAAGGCACTTGCTCACATACTCCGCTACATCGCGCTTCATACCTGGCCACCAAATATTTTCTTCATATCATGATACATCTTTGTAGCACCGGGATGAATTAAGTATCGAGTCTTATGAGCTTCATCCATGATTCGCCCCCGTAGGTCTCCATAACGAGGGATCCACATCCGCCCGAAGCGGGTTCTAACTCCGAGAGTGTTTTCACCCAACTCCGTGACTAAACCTCTCATCCTTTCGAGTTAAGGCGCTCTTATTTCAACGCCTCATCTTGGAACCCCTTGACCTATGTCATCACATTAGAGGTCATCGCCAACTGGTAAGCTTTCACTAGGATTGGCTCGAGTCTCTCCTTTCGGCTAAGGGCATCCGCCACTACGTTGGACTTGCCCGGATGGTAGTGGATCTCACAATCATAATCCTTGATCAACTCTAACCATCTCCTTTGCCTCATGTTGAGGTCCTTCTACTCAAAGAAGTATTTTAAGCTCTTATGGTCAGTGAAGATAGTGCACTTTGTCCCATACAAGTAGTGCCTCCAAATCTTCAATGCAAAGACCAAAACAGCTAGCTCCAAGTCATGAGTAGGGTAATTAGCCTCATGGATTTTCAACTGTTGAGACGCATAGGCTATAACCCTTCCTTGTTGCATCATCACGCAAGCCAGTCCTGAATAAGAAGAATCTGAATAGACCACCAAGTCTTCATTTCCTTCGGGTAACGTCAAGACAGGAGCTTGAGTCAATCTTGTCTTTAACTCCTCAAAAGCATTCTCCTGTTCCAGACCCCATACAAACTTCACATCCTTACAGGTCAGCTTGGTCAATGGTGAGGCTATCTTAGAAAAGTCTTGAATGAATCTCCTGTAATAACCCGCCAAATGCAAGAAACTGTGGATCTAGGATGGTGTCTTTGGAGTCTTCCATTGCATCACCCCCTCCACCTTTGCCGGGTCTACCATGATCCCTTCGGAATTTACCACATGACCCAAAAAATGAACCTCGCGCAACCAGAAAGCGCACTTGGAGAACTTAGCATACAACTTCTCTCTTCTAAGTGTCTCCAATACCTCACAAATGTGACCGGCATGCTCTTCTTCGCTCTTTGAATAAATCAGGATATCATCGATAAACACAATCACTGATTTATTCAACATCGGCCGACACACCCGGTTCATCAAATCCATAAAGGCAGCTGGCGTGTTAGTTAGACCAAAAGACATAACGAGAAACTCGTAGTGTCCATAACGCGTGCATAAAGCTGTTTTAGGTATATCTTGTTCCTTCAGCTTCAACTAATGGTAACCAGATCGGAGATCTATTCTTGAAAACCAACTGGCACCTTGGAGCTGATCATACAAGTCATCCTCATACTATCGTCCTTCTTCTTTACAAACAAGATTGGAGCACCCCAGGGAGAGATACTCGGTCGAATGAACCCTTTGCCAAACAACTCTTGCAACTAAACCATCAGTTCCTTCATCTCAGACGGAGCCAATCGATACGGTACCTTGGCAACAGGTTGAGCACCAGGTATCAAGTCGATCTGGAACTCGATCTCGCGGTCAGGTGGCACACCTGGTAAATCTTCTGGGAACACGTCTGGAAAGTCACACACAACTTCTATATAGGACAATTGTGGTACTCATGCATCCACATCCTTCACGTAGGACAAGTAGGCACTACATCCACGTTTCATGCGCTTCTCTGCCACCACCATTGAAATCACCTTCGGAACCGTAGTAACTCGATCACCTTAGATCGTCACCGAACTCCCATCAGGCACAGTCAATCGGATCATCTTCTTGCAACACACAATATTTGCCTTATAGGCTGCTAACCAATCCATCCCCAGAACCACATCAAATCCGCCTAGGGGCATCACGAATAATTTAGCAGATAACCTATGGCCTTCCAACTCTATGTCACAATTCTTTATCAGGTCAGAAATCCTGGTAGACATACCAATGGCAGTTTCTACATAGAAGGGCTCATCAATCTTTCTACTCCTAACAGGCAACTTAGCACAGAATAAAACTCTTACTAACACTAGAATCAAATAGTATAGAGGTACAAATTTGGTTTACTAGGAACGTACCTGACAGAACTTCGGGGTCCACCCTAGCCTCCTACTGGGTCATCGTGAATGTTGTGGCTTTTACTCTCTGCCCATCCTTCTCAGTCCCCTTCTTTGCCCCAGAACTTTCAGCCCTCGGCTTCCTGCAATCTCTACTCATATGCCCAGCCTCGCCATAATTGTAGCACCTCGTCACCCCACAATTCCATGCCACATGCCCTGCCTTCTCATATTTAAAATAGAGATTTGATCCCCACTTGCATTCCCCCGCATGCTCCTTCCCACACCTATTACACATCCTTCACCCAGTACCTGCCATCACCACCCTCCTGTCATCCATTATTGCCTTTTTGCTTTTGGGGATGAAACCACCACTGCCAAATTTTTTCCCCTTCAAATTTTTGTCACCACCACCTTTTTTATTCACCTCCACCACTGCCACTTCTTCTCTCTCATCATATAACCTCCCTGCCAAATAAACAACTGACCTAAACGTGCTAAGTCGGGCGGCGATCATGTGCCTGCGGATGTCTGCTGGCAAACCCTGAATATACCTCTTGATCTTCTTTGACACCAGCGTCATCTGATCCGGCACCAGCCTTGCCATCTCATTGAACTTGGTAGTATACTGCTGGTGTGTCATGGTTCCCGCCTCCAGCTGTAAGAACTCTCTATCAATCTTATCGAGCTCCCTATGAGGACAAAATTCCTCAATCACCAACTTCTTCAGCTCACTCCACATCATCCTCCCAATCGTCCTGCTACCCTCGGCCTGGACAATGTTGTCCCACCAGTATAAAGCCGAGTCCACAAATGAGTGGGTAGCAAACTTCACCTTCTAATCCTCTCGGCACTCACTGATATTGAGCACCGCCTCCATATCCATCACCCATCGGTGAGCAGTAGTAGCATTACCATTCCCATCAAAATTTAGGGGCTTGCATCTCTGGAAAGCCCTATAACTACACCCCTTAACTGTTTCCTGCACTACTTCCTCCACCTCATCATCACTGGAGATAACCATCTCAGTCTCTGGTTGCTCCTCTTCACCTAAACCTCTCTCCTCCCCCCTCTCCCAACGGTCCTCCCCCTTTCCTCCTTCTCTTTCTTTTCATCCTCCCTCACAGCACGAATAATCTCGGTCACCATAGATGGCAGGATCGTCTGCATGACCTGATGAACTTCCTTCACAACTGCCTCCTGCACAGAGGCTCTCAAATTAGCACTCTCATCACTGCCTTCCTGGTGATGAAGCTCGGGCTCTGCAGGAGCCGTCTCAGCAGCCTTAGCCTTGTTCCTGGTGACACGTGGCCTAGCACCACGACCACCCTGCACACCTCCTCGAGAAGCCTTCAAAGATCTACCACCCGCTATCCTCTAAACACTATAAGATTCAAACACCAACATAGTCATTCAAGGTCATAGCTCGGATTATGTCAAGTATAGTAAGTACCTAATTACAGTGACCAGCTGGGATTAGCCACTTACTTTACTCTTCATCCCCCAAGCATTGCCTATCCTGACTATATTAGTATCCAAATGTACTAAGAGCAGATAAATCAGATAGCACACACACATAATACCGGTTAACCTTAAGAAATAAATTACCTGATGCCACGTAGCTACTTGGGCTGGCATCCCTCCATTCGGTCCCATTCTCAGTTTAAGTTTAGGTTTTGAAAATATTTACCCATTTCTCTTAAACTTTGGCTTTGATACCAACTTGTAAGGCCCCGTTCCCAGGAACCCCATAGTTGGTCAATCACAACCTCATTTATATCAAAACATATTAAAATTTATTAAGTAAGTAAAATATTGCAGCGGAATAATTCATCAAAAACCATTTCATGATTTAATAAATACATTTGCCAAGTAATACATCGTCTTTTAAAAGATTACAAAATATCACTTAGTTGTATTACAAAACAACATCATTATCGTGCATGAAATGGATGCCAGTCTTTGCCTGCCAAGTAGCTTCACCCTCGTGCCATCCTGAGCAACAAGCTACCTGCCAACTAAAATGCATAAAAAGTCAACATTGCTGAGTGAGTTCTAGTTTTAAACAATAAAATACTTTACCTTTAGTAAAAACCTTTCCTTTACTTTCGTTCATGATCACAAAACATGCATACATCTTGATAATATCATTATTATCTTTTAAAATTCTTTTCATTCATTTCGTACGTTTTGAACTTTCATTATTATCTATCAGTTCCATCTAGACCAATGTCATATGCTACACCCCAATCATTGTGCATGAAGCTGGTACTGGGCCGAAGTCTATAAATAGACCCCTAACATTGTGCACGAAGCTGACTCTAGTACCGGGGCAAGCGACAAGGGTCCTGTTTCGTAATTATTGTCAATCACAAAGATTGACCCCTATGTGCATCCTCATGGGTTAGCTAAACCACACACAGTTGAGCTAACAACCCCTCAATGAGTTGTGAACCTCCTTTCAGTTGCTTGCAAGACTTTACATTCTTTCATTATGTTCCACTTCGTTAACAATGTCTTTCACTTTCATTATATAATACTTTACGTACAAGAGCATTAACACACCACGTAAAGTCACGTAATGCATAACATGAACAAACATAACCCACCAAAACATTTTAGAGCTTAACCATTAATTTCCATTTCCCAAATTTCAGAAAAAATTCTAAGGCAACTTAAGCGCATGAGCACTATGTGGGCGCCTGGGCACTATGTAGGGGCACGGACAGTTGGGTGCATGGGAACACTTGGGCGCATGGGGAAAAACTTAGGCACATGGGGAATAACTTAGGTGCATGGGCAAACACTTAGGCGTATGGGCAAAAAAACTTAGGCGCATGGGAACTATGCAGGCGCACGAGTACTATACAGGGCGCATGGGCAGTTTGGGAGCATGGGCAGTTTGGGCACATGGGTAGTATGCCAGTTCTAACTCATACTAATTTCAGTTACCAATCATCATCCTAACGTATTCTTAGCCCAAATCTAACATACTAAGCACATAAAACAAGCATACAACCATAAGATTCAGCCAAATATTCTCAAACACACATACCCACATAAAACAGGGGAACACATACGGCTTCAACATACTAAAAGTTGTAAAATGATAATTTATATGCATTTCAGCCCCAAAACAGGTTTAAAACAGAAAAACCGGGGATCTAGAACTCACCTACAATAGCCTTCAAGTAAAACTCCTCCAAACTCGAGAGCACTTGGAGTTCAAACATCTAAACAAACCAAAAAGACCCAACCGAACACAGAGGAACACATAAGACTCGGTCCACAAGCTGAAAATTAAGCTGATACCAAACAAAACACATACAAACTTACCTTCTAGTCGAGCTTCTTCTTCTTCTTCTCTCTAAAACCATTGAGAACTCAGTTATTCTTTCTTTCTGCAGTCGAGCAGTTTGTGAGCAGGAGGAGTGGGCGGCCATGCCCTTATTTTAAACATAATTATATTAAAGTTTGCCTCTTGCACAACTTGAACCCCTTAATCTGGGTTATTTTACCTTTCTTTCTTTATATTTCTCTTTTCTTTTCTTTTTCTCTTCTTTTTTTTTTAAATTTCCTGGTGTTACATTCTTAATCATATATTTACTTGTATGGCTTGTTATTATGTGATTGATGTTATGTTTGATGATATGTATGATATTGATGAATGATTGATGCTCTGTTGTGTTTATTGTCTATTATGTATTGTTGGATGTTTTGTTTGATTGAATGGTTACATATGTATGTGTTGGTTCAAATGATCGTTAGAATGTGCTTTTGATGAAGACTTAACACTGAAATCCACAAGATATCACTAAGTCTAATAGCTTGTGGACCAAGAAATGATAGAATATAAACACAAATCAAACATAAGACCCATTTGTAAGATAATTTGTGAAGATTAAGAAGAACTATGCTCAAATGTAAGAAATATAGGCTCCTAGCAATACACAAACAAAGAATGAACTCAAATATTTAATATCAACAAAGTTCCAAGAGTTACATAATAAAGAACAAAGATCCAAATATAAACAAGACCTAGTTTCGCATACAGTTTTGCATACTGCGAAACTATATGCACCATGGCATGCGAGACTACCGGGCAAAACTGTAGTTTCGCTTGCAGTTTTGCATGCCACAGAATACAAAAGAAGAAAAAACTAAACTAGATCCTATTACACTAATATCTAGTCTATCATAAACTATAACAAAAAATAAACAGCAAGGTGAATACCACCCTATTTTTGATAATCAATACTCCCCGTAGTGGGGTATTCACCTACCGGGTCTTCTGGATCAGCTCCGGCCTTTGCTCTCTCCAAAAGTCATGAAAAATCTCCAACTTCCGCCTCTTAATCCTTGTGTTCGTGCACACTCTTCTCGAGCTACCTGATTTTTGATCTCACGCCCCTAGCCTTGTTTGCTACCCGCTCAAATAGGCTTGTTTTTGTCTTTGTGTCTTCTCCAGCTCCGAATTTGATCTGGTTTTCGCACAAAACTTTCAGATCCTCATCACTGAATGAGAATACCTCCATTGGATCGAACAACCTTATCTCATCTCCGTTCTTTACCCGCACTATTGTTTCTCCAGTTTGGTTGTGATAGAACCATTTCTTGAATTTCTACAGTCTTGATGGCTATTGATCAGGTATCATCACTTGGTCGACGGTCTTCGCAGGCTTTAGTTTTAACATAATCTTTTCTTTCCTAGTCACCCAATCTAGATCCTTCTTTGATCGTCTCCTCTCTGGCTTCATATTTCCAAAAGCTTCAAAGTTTTCCTTTATGCCCTGATGGATCTCATTCTCCAACAATGTAGCATGTTTACTCAAAGCTGAATCTAGGAGAGGAATCTCTGCCAACCTCCTCAAATCTCACATATGAAGGGTCTTAAACTCCTTCCTTTTATGCAAATAAGAGATCCCCCTCCATATCTTTTAATCATAAACATTTTTAGCTTTGAGTTGTACTTCCAACTCATAATCCTTTTATCTGACTCCTTCTTCCCTAGTTCTTTAATGTTCTGAAACAGAGGGGTTAGCTTCTCTGGTTCCTCCTACTTAGTGAACCAGTCTTCCTTGTTCAACTCAACCATATCTCCTTCAATTAAACTCCTCTGAGCCATATTAGTCATTGGCCTTTCATCAACTATGTAAAACATGGGCTCAAAATCATAGTCTACCAACTACTCCTCCACTTCTTCCTCCTACTCAACTAAATTTAATTCAGTTTGCCCTTTCTCTCCTACTTAAGCCTCACTCCTTATCACCTCATCTCCTGTAAGATCAGTATCTATGTCAAATCCCATATTAATGAAACCAGCTTCAACTACCTGTTCAACATCTTCTCTAACACCTACTCCTTCACCACTCAGTCTTGCAACACCACCGCCAGCTTCTTTACCTTCTGCACCACTTCCACCAGCTCCATTACCTTCTGCACCACTTCCACCAGCTCCAGAGGTTCCAGCACCACTAGCACCAACACCAGATGTTTTATGAATAAAAGGGAACTTTGATGTGTTAGTGATGTCCCTGATTTGCTCGGCACTCAGTACATCCTCAGCACCTGCAGCTCTCCTCAAATCACTCACCTCCTCTAACAACCTTCTAATTAGATCTTGTTGGCTCAATATCACCTTCTTCATCTCCTCAATCTCCAAGTCTCTTAGCTTTTCCCTCTCTTCTGAGTTGATCAGTTTGGTCTTAATCATACTTAGCTCATTTGATAAGGATGTGTTAACATTTCTAATCACATCCTCATCAAACTTTGATCTCGTATTTCTCCTTGGCCTCTCCCCTTCTCCTGTAGGCCTAGTCTCAGGGATGACCGACTGTTTGCTCTTACTCCTCTTTTTTTCATATTGGGGAATTAGCTCTAATTGTTTTCTTGTTGGTCCACTTGATCGTTGATACAGTGCAATTGATTGATAAACACAAACGATTCCCTCTAATAACACAAAATATCAATGATATTTGTGACAATTATAGATCAAACACTATAAAATGGATAAATATATGAAGAACACTCAAGAACACCAAATAAAACCCTTGTTTGATCTGAATTGATTGCTAAAGATAATACAAAGTGAAATCCCCTCAATCAATGGCGTATTCTAGCCCCTAAACCTAATTGTCACTAATCTATAGATGGTGATAATATTCACTAATGACATATTAAGCCCATAGACTTAGACAATTAGAGAAATTACATATAAAACATAAAAATGACTTAAACATAAATAAATATATTTTGTTGACACAAAATATATTTACTAACAATAAACTCCTAGTCATTTATATCTTCAACGTCTCGTCTCGGTTCTTCATCTCGAACACGTCTGTTTGCCCTTTTCGAAGTCTTTGACAGTGACGTTGACCTTTGTTGACTTTGAATATGTTGATAATATAGACTATCCTTATCAGACCCAACATTTCTCAGCACTCTTCTTCTTCCTCTTCTTTCTCAGTTCCTCCTTAATCTCATCCATTTGCTCTTTGAAGGTCAAATCAGTCTCCTTCGTGTACTTCTTTATCTTTCTATTCTCCTCCAATAATACTCCCCCTTAATCTATCGTTATCAACATCTTGTATCATGATGAACACCGATAAGTCAACCATATAATGATCTTTAGTCTCCCCCTAGATTGATAATCTAGTATTGAAGATCTTTCATCTTACAGGCTCCCCCTTTTTGTATGCTCCTCCTCTTTGTGTGCATTCTTTCTGAATAATCAAGAACAACTTTTCTAACTCTATATTCTTGAGTGCTTCAGAAGATGTAGAAGGAGGAATCCTAGCTAGGTATCTTCTGCAAACTTGAAGAACAGGTTCTCTGGTCAGGTACTTTCCTCAACCGATGATTGGCCATCATATGAAGCAAAAATATACAACACAATCACAAACACATTCTACACATTTCTCGTTAGATCATTTCAACAATACTAAGAAACCCGTGTTTATCTGTGAATATAAACACATGAAACCATGTTCGTTTGTGTGTGAAATTTCCCATGCAATGCATGAAAATATGAGATCATTTCAATAGCATAAAATGGAAGACTTGAAATTACATATATATATATATATAATTTTTTTTATTTTTATTTTTATTTTATTTTATACCAAGAACTAATTTGATCATGAAATTACATCCTCAAGATATACTTAAGCACAAAGATGTATTTAAACATCGACAAGATAGTGAGATCACACTGATACAGAGTCTGATCACGATTTAAAAATTTTGATAGCCAAAAATAGTTCAAGAATGATTGTTGGTATACTTGTCCAAAATAAACCCAAACCTTATTCTTTTATACGAGTGACCAGCAACTGATTTTATCATGTTTTAGGTTCGATTAGAGAAGCTCAGGTAACTTGGTTCCCACAGACATCCGGCGAAGAACTTATCCCATCATCAGGGATTATTGAGTAATATGATTAACTCTGCTTGACTTCCTTTTGAGGTTTAACAATGATCTTAATTTAATAATCACTATGCCTTTATTTAGAGGAACAGATGAAGAGAGCTCCAAGCCTATACTTACGTATAACAGAGGAGATGATCATCTAAGCATGCTGATGAGAGCATTAGGTCTATATTCACGTATAATAGAGAAGATCATCGCTCCAGGTCAATGATTCCATATAGCAGAGGAGATAAGCACGAAATATACATCTGAAGAGCTAATGAGAAGCTACATTCAGGACTTGGGATAGGGAGTTTTTAGGAATGAAAGGGATTAAGGCAGAAGTCAGATACTCTCAACTCGTTTCTGATGAGACTTGTAACTTTGTGCAGGCCGAGATGTCATGAAAATGATCCTTATCACCGAGTTCTAAAGCTTTAGTTAGGCTATAGAATCACTGTTTACTTTGTTTTCGGGCTGAGACTTCCATGCATATTATATAATGAAACTTTCTTTTCAGATTTTAGAATTTTAAGTGATACAGATATCTACACCAGTTACTATCATTTCTCACAAAAGTACAAGTCATAAAACCAAGCATACAAAGAAAACATACTATCATTTCTCAGTCATCCCAAATCAAGTTGTTAGTTCTTATTTCAATTATACTAGCAAAGAAAGTCTTCCAAATTATACTACCAAAAAGATGAGAAATGAAGTACCAAGAAAAGTGTAGTGATTGTGAAGTGTGAACTGTAATAGTGCAGATAAATATCCAAAATATAGATGAGATACCAAAACTATAACCTGTTTGTTTCGCTTCAAATTTGACTGAGGAACATTCTCTGTCAGTAAAACGGATTACTATCCGTCCTCCTAAACTGTTCCTGCACTCATTAACAGATTAGTTAGAGAGGGGTACCCAAGCCTTCGTGGTCCTGGGATTTCCTTTTTAATCAGTATACATAACCTGTTTTAGCACACACTCTTTTGAAAAATCATTTATTTCTTTAACCTTTTGTTTTACTTTCCAAATTTGTTTATGTTCAATTACTTTAGATTTGAAAGAATTAAATTTGGAAATCATTTTCTTTTTAAGACCCATAGGTTGAGATTTTGATTTTGAAACATTGGTCCTTTACATCTTTAAATCATGTGAAACCGGCTTCACATGAGAAGGTTTTGATAGATTGTTCTTCATCCAACCATTCAAAGATGTGTGCTTTTTACTTTTTGAACCAGAGAAGCAACCCATGCACCAAGCCTGTCTTTGAACTTGAGGGCACTTCTTTAGCACATGACCTTCTTTTCCACATCTAAAGCAATCCTTGAAAGGATTTTGGTTCTTTGTAGTCTTGTGGAAAGCAGGAGAGGGTGGAGCCTGCTTTGTGGTTGTTGCAGTTTGTCGACAACCTTGAAGCTTCTTCTTTCGAATATCAGAAGATTGAACTTCTTGAGGCTTTGTCGATATGGATTTCAAATTGAATTGTGATTTGACGTGTGATGCTTGAAGAGATGAGATCTGAACATTCTTTTGAGAACCCTTTTGTATGACTGGTGACTTGGCAGACTTGGAGGCAGATTTGTGGCGAGCATGATGGATAGTAGATGAAGATGGTGAGTGCTTCTGCTGAGTTTTAGAGGGACTGCTGATTTGTTTAGCATTTGGAGATGAGATCCATATAGGTCTTGATTCAACTTTTGGATGCATTTGAGACTTGACAACTTCAGGTGACTTAATGATTTTTGATTCATCATCTAAGCTTGTCCAGTCTTGTATACACAAGTTTGCTTCCAATGGATCTTGATTAATATCACTTGTTGAGTTCTGATTGCCTGACGATTCCACAGTTGTTCCTTCTTTGACAAACCTAACAGGAACAAAAGAAGGGATGCTACCTGTTTTGATTTTTTTAAAGAAGTTATGGGAAACACCTGATACTGGATTTGAAGCATCAAGGGTGGAATTATCATTTTGCTTATTAGATCCTTGTTTGATGAGTCCCAAATCTGCAGGAGAATCATATTCACCTAGAATCTCTTTGTGATTAACGCTGCTTAAACCTGCATGTAGACTGTTAGTATCTACACTTCAATTAAATCATTAAATGGATAAGGTTGAGGCATAGGAGAGTAACAATGATTGCTAGGAGGATGATAAACATATGAAGTTTCACCACATCCCACACCCGTTTTGATTCTAGCTCCCCTTTGCTTACAAAATAATTCTTGTTGTTTCATCCCTGATATCGTCCATTTATCAAGTTTAGTTTTAAGGTTACTAGTCTCAAATTCTGCTAATATGACACGTTCGCTCAAAACATTAATCTCGACATTCTTTCTAAAAGATTTTTTTTTTAAAGATCATTTTCTTTTAAAGCTTCTTTTAGTTTGATAAAATATTTGGGCTCATTGATTTTAAGTTCTTTGTTTATTTGTTTTAATTCTTTTTTATTTTCTAACAATAAATTGTTAGCTTTATAAACTCCAAATAAATGAATTTTGCAGGGAGGAGAATACATGTCTTGAAATACCTCATAAGGAAGTCCCATAACTATCTTTACATCAGCTAGGGCTTTTTCACATTGACAGACAGGAGTGTTCTTTTTGTATTCTTCCTCCTCACAAGCTCTCTTCTTAGCTTCTTCAGCTTCAACTTCCTCTTGCTTTCCTTCATCCTGAACTTTACACCGACTTTCACAATCACCAACATCACCAACACTCTCACCTTGAGTGTCACACTTGAATTCTTTGAAAGGATCAAAATCCTCAATAGAATCCTCATCATTGTTTACCACCTCAACCATCAATGCATAGTTGACTACTTCTTTAGTTCTTTGATCTCAACACTTGAAGATACACCACCATACAAGAATTAATTATACTCTCATATTTTCATATCCAAATCAAATGACTTCAGCTTGTCGATAACTTCAATGAGTTTGTAGTCAGAAAAATTTATTTCCTGCTTTAACAATCTAACTTGTGGACTCCACTATGGAGGAAAAGATTCTAAAAGTTTTATGACTTGTTCATGGTTCCCCAGCTGGTCATCATACTTCTTAAGGTTGCTTGCCACCATCAGAAATCGATCAACAAAATCAGATATCTTTTCATCTTTCATGGCTGCGAAAGAATCAAACCAACTTTGTGCTTATATTAGATTATCAAATTTGAAGGAATTAGGGACTTCTGAAAGAGCCATTTTTGACATGATCAGAAATTAATTTCGCTGAAATTTCACTAACTTCGCTGGCAATTTTGTTGGTAGTTTTGCTAGTAGTTTCGCCAGTAATTTCGATAGCAGTTTTGCCCGGCAGTGGCACGCAGATGCGAGTTTCGCAGGGTAGTTTCGCCCGAAACTAGTTGAACTTTCGTTCAGAAATCAATTTGGGAGCAATTTTACTGGGTTTGGCACACAAACACCATGAACTTTCGTTCAACGCGTGTACTTTCGTAGGGACAAAGAAACCAGATTCAAAAACCAAGAACTGTGTAGTTTAGCTGAAAGAACATTTAGTTTCGCTGAACGAGCTGTAGTTTCACCCGACGTATCGGAACAACTTTTTCAACAATAAATCAACTGAAATTCATCCAAATCTTAATGAATTTGAGATCTGATGATTTCTAAAGCTTCCCTTACCAAATTTCAGCAATCTTCAATCAATTTCCATCTCCAAAACATGCAGATCAGATCGAAAATGAATGGAACAGTGACTTTGAACTAGAAAACCAAACAAAACTTAAATAATTAAGAGCATAATGGCTCTGATACCATATTGTTGGTCCACTTGATCGTTGATACAGTGCAATTGATTGATAAACACAAACGATTCCCTCTGATAACACAAAATATCAATGATATTTGTGACAATTATAGATCAAACACTATAAAATGGATAAATATATGAAGAACACTCAACAACACCAAATAAAACCCTTGTTTGATCTGAATTGATTGCAAAACATATTACAAAGTGAAAGCCCTTAATTAATGGCTCATTCTAGCCCCTAAACCTAATTGTCATTAATCTATATATAGTGATAATATTCACTAATGACATATTAAGCCCCTAGACTTAGACAATTAGAGAAATTACATATAAAACATAAACATGACTTAAACATAAGTAAATATATTTTGTTAACACAAATTATATTTACTAACAATAAACTCCTAGTCATTTATATCTTCAACGTTTCGTCTCGTTTCTTCGTCTCGAACGCGTCTGTTTGCCTTTTCCGATGACTTTGACAGTGACGTTGACCTTTGTTGACTTTGACTGTGTTGATAACATAGACTATCTTTATCAGACCCAACATTTCTCAGCACTCTTCTTCTTCCTCTTCTTTCTCAGTTCCTCCTCATTCTCATCCATTTGCTCTTCAAAGGTCAAATCAGTCTCCTTGGTGTACTTCTTTCTCTTTCTATTCTCTTCCATATTTCCACCTGTCTCTGTTGCTCTTCTTTCCTCAAGAGGATCAGAGTATTGATATAGTTCCACCTTTCTTCTATGTACACGCTCTCCAGCAGATATGTGATCTTTCCTGAAAAATCATGTCTGGAAGCAGCATAGTCAACAAAGCTCCTCGGGTTCATCGGAGTCAATCTCAATTCATCTCCGAGCTTAGGTAAGTTTGGCTTTAGGTAATCCAGAATAATCTGAATCAATCTTGGATAGAGCAGCCACTTATCCTTCTTTAGAGCCATGATATTCTCCAACAGGTAGTCATGAATGATCTGGGCTATGTTTGCCTTTTCACCTTTACAGAACATAATCATAGCTGTGGACCATCTCAGATTTAGCCCATCTGATCCTCCCTTCCTATGATCCAAATAGCTAATGAAGACGTGAGCTATAAATCTCCACTCCTTTGAGAGAAATGACTTCTTGATCTCCTTCCACTTCTCAAAGTTGGTTCCCTCATAACCAATATCCTTAAATGCTCTAATCACCTCTGAATCAGTCATCTCTACGCTCTCCCCAATGTCATCCTCCAGATGTAGGGCCTTAGCCACTGTCTCGACCAAGATCATAACTAGCTCTCCCTGAACAGATGCTCTAATAATCCTTTGCCTGGCGTCATACTCAGCCGTTCTCCAAAACTCTCTAATCTGCTTCTCGTCTATGGTAGGAGAGTGAAAAATGGCATAGAAAATGGGAGATCTCCTCAGCCAATCAATGGCATCTCTATATCCGGCAGACTTAGGATCACGATCGTTTAGATATGCCGCCACGTTTGATCTAGGATCAAACTTTAAGCTCCCCATGATAACTGCAGGTGAATCCAAGAGTTCGTTAGATCACTGGAGGTTAAAAATCATTTAAAAAAATTTCTAATTTTTTTTAATTAATATTATCTATTTACTATTTCTTATCATTAAAATATTGTATAAATTTAATTATAATTATATCTTATTATTATTATTATTATTATTATTATTATTATTATTATTATTATTATTATTATTATTATTATTATTATTATTATTAATTTTTTTTAAATTATTTTTTAAAATTCAGTTTGGCATGTAGTTTCGTATGTAGAAACTATACTTTCGGATGAAGAAATATAGATTCACAAGAACTGACGAAACTAAAGAAAGTACACGTGAGAAATTATAGTTTCGCAGCCGAGACTCAATAGATTCGCTTGGAATGAGAAACTATAGTTTCGTAGTGGAAACTATAGTTTCGCACGGACTCTGAAACTATAGATTTGCAGGATCCGGGCGAAACTATTCAGTGCACATAGGCAGCATGACTAGATAGTTTCGCACGGATTAGTGAACTTTCGTTCAATTTTGCACCATGACACCTTAGTTTCGCACATTGAATGTGCAAAACCAAAAAGTAACCGAATCGTTTTTACACTAAAAATGAAAACAAAATATGCACCACGATTCGAAACTTGTTCAGAAACAAGGTTTAGCGGTTAGTTTTGCACAATAACACTTCTAAAATCGATTTTTAATCCTTGGCTAAAAGGGTCGGTTCGTTTTTTTCAAATGAAAGTACAATTTCACAACTGACGAAACAAATGATGAAACTGCTATTTATTCACCACAGTTTCGCATGTGCCAAAACTATAGTTTCGCCAAGCGAAACAACAATTTCGCCCGCCCTACGAAACTGTAGTTTTGGTTGCAGAACTAGGTCAACGAAATTGTACTTTCGCATAACGAAACAATAGTTTTGCACTGCGAAATAACAATTTCGCATGAACAAATTTTTTTATGTAAAAAGAAGACTTCTCAACTCACGAGACTTGACAAAAAAGGAATTTGAAAAATAAAGCACAGAGGCAAGGATATCGGACACGCTTTTGCAAGAAATCGTCTAGAGAGTCGAGGATTGAGGGGATTGCCAATATACTTATCCATTTAATCCCATGCCGTATTCTTTTCAACGAAGGCTTGTGACATAGTTTTATCATGTTTTGGGTTCGCTTAAGAACGCTCAAGAAACTTGGTTTCCCACAGTCATTCGGGAAAGAACTCATCTCGTCATCATGGTTTATAGAGTTTAATCATTGATTCTGCTTGAATTGTTTTTTTGGAATGGACATAATAAAGATCATTTGATATACATAAGGATGATTGAAGGATGGATGATCAGAGCTCCAGGTCTATACTCACGTATAACAAAGAAGATAATCATTTAAGCGAAATGATGATAACTTCAGGTCTATACTCAAGTATAACAGAGAAGATCATCATTTGAGTGTGTTGATGAGAGCTTCAGGTCTATACTCATGTATAACCAAGAAGATCATCACTCCAGGTCAATGCTTACGCATAGCAGAGGAGTTGGACACGCAATTTATTCAGGGCTAAAGGATAAGGGAATTTTGGTAATACAATATCAAACACAGAAATCAGCCACTCTCAACACAAATTTTGATGATATTTGTAACTTTGTGCAAGTCGAGATGACATGGGAATAAGCCTTATCATTGAGTTTAATTATTACTTAAGTCACACAGTCACCGTTACTTCATTTTAGGCCATCGGGTCTACCGACATATCCCAACCCAACGCCTCTAACCACCTTCAAACACTATCCAAGCTTCCTGAATCGTATACCAAAGATAAGATAAGATTATATAAAGAAAAACTTAAAATGCAAGAAAAGAAAAATATAAAACTGTCAAAGTCTATTCTCCCCCAAAATTTCTATTAAAGACCAACAAAAGAAATTTCCAGAATATACTTTGGGGAAGAGAGGGTTTTGAAGCTTCTTAGCACATGAATTATAAAATCTTAGGGTTTTGAATGAACTCAAACACAAATCAGATATTAAATATTTATAGATGACTGCCAAAATTTGTCCTTAAAAGGATATTAGACCCAACATGTTAATCAATTCACAAAAACGAGGTTTATCAAAAGTTTTTGTGAAAAGATCGGCCTTTTGACTTTTGGTGTCAACGGGAATAATATCAATAAAACCCTTTTCTTGTGCATCTCGGATTGCATGAATTCTAGTTTCAATGTGCTTGGTGCGAGTATGATGAATTGGATTTTTGGCAATCCAGCGACAGCTTTATTATCGCAGAAGAGTGGCATGTGAAGAAAATTAATCTAGTAATCCATCATTTGATATTGAATCCATATCACTTGACAACAACAACTTGAAGCAGCAATATACTCAACCTTGCCTGTGGATAGAGAAACTATTGTCTGCTTCTTACTTTGCCATGAAACCATGCAAGCCCCAAGATATTGACATCCGCCGGTTACAGACTTTCTATCAAGCTTTCAACCTCCATAGTCGCTGTTAGAGTATGCATGAAGATCAAAATTTCCTTCCTTTGGATACCAAAGACCTAGACGAGGAGTGCCCTTCTAGTAGCGAAAGATACGTTTAACAACTTTTTCATGAGATTCCTTTGGATTGGCTTGATATCGAGCACAGTAACAGACAACAAATGTAATATCTGGATGACTCGTTATGAGATACCTTTGGGATCCAATTATAGAGTGATAACGGTGAGCATCAACAGGCTTTCCATCGTCATTAGGGGTTAGGCAAGTTTGTGCATAAAATAGAGTAAGCTCGGGAGAAGCATCATTCATGCTGTACTTCGATAGGATTTCCAGAATGTATTTCTCTTAAAGAATGAGAATTCCATCTGGCTTTTGTTCTACCTGTAATCCTAAGAAGAAGCACATATCCCCCATCATGCTCATTTCAAAGCGCTCCTTCATCACTTCTTCAAACTCTCTACACAACTTCTCATTCGTTGAGCAAAAAATGATGTTGTCCACATATACTTGAACAATAAGCAAATCTCCATCAACCACCTTCTTAAAAAAAGTCATGTCTATAGTTCCACGAGTGAATCCTTTTTCGAGGAGATACTGTGTTAGGATTTCGTACCAGATTCTAGGAGCTTGATGTAATCCATACAAGGATTTATCCAGTTTGTAGACTTTTTCAGGAAAATCTGGATCTTCAAAACCCGGTGGTTGATAGACATAGATCTCTTTGTCAATATCTCCATACAAGAATGCACAGTTGACGTCCATCTAGAAGACTTTGAAGTTTTTATGAGCAGCATGAGCTAGGAAAATCCGAATGGCTTCAATCCAGGCCACAGGGACAAACACCTTATTATAATGAATCTCCTCCTCTTGAGCAAATCCTTGATCAACCAACCTTCACTTGGTTCTAATCATAACTCCACAGTCATTTGGTTTGTTCTTCAGTACCCACTTTTGTACTAATTAGAAACTTATTTGGAGGAAGATCAACTAATTGCCACACTTTCAGTTTTCTAAATTGTAGAAGCTCTAATTGCATTGACTCCACCCAGCTTGGGTCTTGAAGAGCCATGACCACATTTTTTGGGACAATTTAAGATAGAAAGTAAGCAAATAGAGATTCATTGATTAGCCCTGAATGGCTTCGAGTCCTAACACCATCAGATATTAAACCAATGACATAATCATGTGGATGATCTTTTAGAGTTTTTAAGTTAGTGTTAAGGGTTGAGGAATTGGATGAAGTGGGTTATGGGTAAGGTGGATGATGGTAAAGTGGATGGGATTGGAAATAGGACTTTGTGGAATTTGTGATGGTGTTGAAGGGATTTGGTTTTCAGGTTAAGATTGATGTTGAGGTGGGAGTTCTGGTTGAAGATGAGGTTGCAGGTTAGGTTGAGGTTGAGCGGGAGTGAAAGGTTTACCACTTGATGAAGGAACGTCGTCATCAAGGAAAGATGGTAGATTGAATGAATTAAAAACGGTGTTTGAATCATAGAACCAATCTGGATCAGAACCAACGTTGGAAACATTAGACTCTTGCCAATCAACATAGAAAGGTTCTTGCACTATTCGTGTCCTTTTATTGTATACTCTGTAAGCCTTTTAAGTTGAAGAGTATCCGACAAAGTAACATTCATCTGACACTGCTCCAAACTTGGAATTTTGAGCATGAGTATTTAATAATATGCAATAGCAACCGAAAAGACGGAAAAAGTCAATCAATGGTTTCTACTTGTGAAACAGTTCATATGGAGTCTTCATCTTGTCTTTCACAATCAAAACTCTATTTAGAATGTAGGAAGCACAGTTGACTGCTTCTGCCCAGAAAATCATAGGAAGTTTAGATTCTATGAGCATAGTCCGTGCTGCTTCAATAGGAGTGTGATTCTTTCTTTCTGCAACACCGTTCTGCTAAGGTGTTCGAGCAACATTGAATTTTCTGAGAATCCCTTTTCTATACAGAATGAATCAAAGATCTAATTTATAATTCAGTTCCATTGTCGCTTCTGATCGCCAAAACTTTTTTGTTACTGATATTCTCAATGGTTAAAATCAGTTTCTGCAACACCTCTGCTGTCTCCCCTTTATGTTCTAGGAACCGAACCTAAAAATATCTGGAATAATCATCTTTAACAACAAGAAAATAAGATTTCTTAGAAATGCTCTTCACACTTATTGGACCGAACAGATCACAATGTAATAATTCAAGAGGATTAGAAATAGAATTGTCTTATTTAAGCTTGTGTGATTTCTTGTGCTGTTTACCTTTAGCACAAGATATACACTTTTAGATTACAGAAAAATCCTTTTTGTGGTAAACCTCTGACAAGATTATTTTTAACCAAATTGTTAATATTTTTAAAATTCACATGTCCTAAACGTCTATGCCAGAGAAATGACTTAGAGGGAGAAGCTTTTGACAAGAGACAGGTCATAGTGGAAATTGATTCTTTGGAGTTCATATCAAATACATACGCGTCATTTTTCCCTAGAGATCGCATGATAACCAAATCATCTGAAACTGAAAATTCTGGCTTAAGAAAAAAACATTCGTTAGATTTAAAAAGCACGTGAATATTCTTGTCACAAACTTGTGACTTGCTAAGAAGATTGAATGCTAATTTAGGTACGGAGTTTACCTTTTCCAAGGTTAAAGAACCAATGGATACCTCACCTTGACCTATCATTTTACCTCCCTTTTTATCACCCTCAAAAACAATATATCCTCCATTGATTATCTGATAAATGGTAAGAAGGTCCTTCAAGCCGGTCATGTGCCTGGAACATCCACTATCTATGTGCCAAGTGCTGTTGATAGTCCTTCTTGAATGTTCTTGGAAAATGAATTAAAGAAAATCATTTAGACACAGGGACCCAAACCCTAACCAGTTTGGTTTTGGGAGAAGATGAATTTGTACAAAAGAAACTATCAACAAAATGTTTTATTCTATTTCCTAAAGAGCGATTATCTATATTTCTATTTACAACGTCTGGACAATGCTTGATAGTGTGATCATCTTTTCCACAGTTAAAACAACTAGATTTTAGGCCTTTTCTTTTATCTTTTTGAATTGGAATATTATCCATAATAATCTCTTCCTCACACTCAAACATAAGAGAATCACAATCACTGTAAGTGACGTGCACTTCCTGTGATTTGTTTTACGAGTCAAATGATTTATCATGATTTGTGGATTCTCTTATCTATGAAATTTTACAATCATCTGAGGATGTTGTTTCACTTGGAGTAGTGATCTAAATAGGAGTGAAAGTGGGAATGGGAAGAGAAATGAATTTTTAAAAATAGTTTGATTTTGAAGAATGTTTATCGTTTTTACTGAGAACACCAACTTTTTCATTAATGCTTAAAACATCAATTTCATTTGATTCAAACATTGTGGAATGAGAACAACTGGAAGGAAAACTATCCACACTACAATCTATGCTACTAGACCTATTGTCTAAAAAAGACTTTTTGGAATCTGAAGAACTAGAACTACTACAGCCAAGACCTCAACTTCCTCCTAATCATAATCTTCCTGAATCTCTTTTTGATTCACACCTTCTAAACGTGTAAACAAACTATTACTATCCTTTTTAATTAAATCATTTGTAGGTGTTGGGTCTGATAAGGATAATCTATATTATCAACACAGTCAAAGTCAACAAAGGTCAACGTCATTGTCAAAGTCATCTGAAAAGGCAAACAGACGCGTTCGAGACGAAGAACCGAGACGAGACGTTGAAGATAGAAATGACTAGAAGTTTATTATTAATAAATATATTTTGTGTCAACAAAATATATTTATTTATGCTTAAGTCAATTTTTATGTTTTATGTGTATTTTCTCTAATTGTCTAAGTCTAGGGGCTTAATATGTCATTAGTGAATATTATCTCTATGTATAGATTAGTGACAATTGGGTTTTGGGAGCTTGAATGAGCCATTGATTGAGGGGCTTTCACTTTGTAATATCTTTAGCAATCAAATTCAGATCAAACAAGGGTTTATTTGAGGTTCTTGAGTGTTCTTTATATATTCATCAATTTTATATTTGTTTGATCTAGATTTCACACAAATATCATTGATATCCGTGTTTTTAGTGGGATTTGTTTATGTTCATCAATCAAGTGCACTGTTATATCGATCAAGTGGACCAACAGTAGGATGAGGTGTAGGCATTGGAGAATAACAAAAGGTGCTAGGCGGTGGGCAAACATGTGTGGTTTCACCACAACCCAACCCTGTCTTAATTCTAGCTCCTCTTTGTTTGCTATAGAGTTCTTATAGCTTCATTCAAGAAATAGTCCATTTATCAAGTTTTGTTTTAAGTTTAGTGATCTCAAATTTAGCTAAAGTTACCCTTTCTATCAAAGCATTTACTTCCACATTTCTTTCAAAAAGAGTTCTTTTTAAATGATCATTTTCTTCTAAAGCTTCATTTAATTTTACAAAAAATTTTGCTTCATTCTTTTTATGTTCCACATTTACCCTTTTTAGATCCCCTCCATTTTCTTTTAATATGTTATTTACTTTATGAATTCCAAACAGTTGAAGTCCCGAAGCAGATGAACACATGTCTTGAACTACCTCATATGGAATCTCCATTATATTCTTCTCTGCAGCTAGGGCTTTCTCACAATTTCACACCCTTGATTCCACCTTCAACTCTTCTTCTCTTACAACTTTTCCATCTTCACTCTTCTCTTTCTTTTCCCAAA
Organism: Flaveria sonorensis; assembly: GCA_025506505.1. Lineage (NCBI taxonomy): Eukaryota > Viridiplantae > Streptophyta > Magnoliopsida > Asterales > Asteraceae > Flaveria > Flaveria sonorensis. The sequence goes on along the minus strand of CM046430.1, from coordinate 32,110,418 downwards.
GATCCACTATACTCGTCATCACCACACTCTCCTTATCCTTTTCTCCACAAGCATTCTTCACACTTCCTTTTTCTTCACATTCCCTATTTCTTCTGCTTCATTCTTTATTGCCTCTGCAATCTCAGCTACCAGGGCATGATTGATTTCCTCTTCAGTTTCAGCTAACTCAGCACTCTAATCAAAGTTAGTTAGCAGAGTTGTTTCCTTCTTCTTCTTGTTTTCTTCCTTATCCTCAATTAAGATAACCAAATTAACTCCCGTTCTAGCTTTAGTCACGATGGGAGATGGACATTCTCTCTTGAAATGCCCAAGCTGTTTATAGTTAAAGTACCTCAGCTGTGATTTATCAAATCCAACCTTTGTATTCTTGTTTCCAAAATTCTTCCTTCCTATTCTCTCCATGAATCTTCTTGCCCTTAAACTGATCATAGCCATTTACCATTGAAGATAAGCTTCCTCCAGATCATCAGGATCCACCTGATACATATCTTATGCATTCATTCCTCTTCCTTTTAGTTCACCAGGCTCCAAAGCCTCATAACTATGTACGAAGAGACCAAATAGAGCCATGCTTTGTAAAGAAACATGTGGAAGACTTGACGATTTTGATTTAGATCCACTGCATGTAGTCTTGTCAGAAGTGCCTGTCATGACACCATAAGCTGAAACATGCTTTGTTGAATCTAAAGTAGATGAAATAAGACCAACATTCTATAAGTAAGCATGGGATGGAAGCATTGCCTAATTGTATTCTCGTCGTTTCAGGTCTAACTGAAAGGACCTCAACTTATTGATAATTTCCATCAGTTTGTAATCCTGAAATACCCTTTCTTGCCTTAACAGCCTCACTTGCAGACTCCACTATGGTGGAAGAGAATCTAGCAGCTTCGTGACTTGCTCATTGTTTGACAGCTTCTCATCATACTTCTTCAGTGTGCTTGTAAGGATAGAAAACGGTTTGTGAGATCAGTGAGACTCTCATTTTTGTATCCAACAAAAGAGTTGAATTCCTTTTCAGCTTGGGCGGCTTTATCCTTGAGCAATTCCTCATTGCAATCATAGAACTCACACAATGCATCATATAAGGCCCTTGCACTTTTATATTCACCAAATCTGTTGTAGATATCTGCTGATAGGCATAAGGTCAGAGCACCGAATGCCTTTTGATCCCGATCATGCAATCTGAATAGTCTTATTGTCTTCCACTAAAACAGGCACATGAGGTCCTTTCATAATTGACTCCCATTGAGTGTGATCGGTGAATAGGAAGAAGCCTTTTAAACACCTTTTCTAATCATCAAAGTTGTCATCGTTGGTTAGATTAGGAGGTTTGTTTGGTGCCACACTCTCAAGATCAGCAAGAGTAAGACTTGTTGCCATTGAAATTTTGATTAAGTCAAAGAACCAGTACTTTCGCACATAGGTGTGTAGTGTTGCACGGAAAACAATAGTTTCTCATGAGCTAATTTTGCACGCAGAACTTAGTTTTGCAACTAGTTTCGGTCGTAGTTTCGATGACAGTTTTGGCCGAAACTATTGAACTTTCTTTCAAAGAAGAATAGAGATAGTTTCACAAGGAAACTGATCAGAATGAAGAACTTTCATTCTAGATTAGCTAGGGAATCAAAACCAACAAAGATCTATAGTTTTGCACCAAGAACACTAGTTTCGCACGATGAATCTGAAAACCCCCTTTTTGTGAAAATGAACTAAAAATCATCAAATCTCACTCAAATCACATTTAATTTGAGATCTGCTGATTTCAGAGGGATCCCAAGCTTAATCCACACTTTCCTCATTCAATTTCCATGGAAAACACATGTAAAATAACTCCGAAATGATTGAAAAGATGAATATGTCAAAAACTACCCAAAAACACAAACAATCAAGAGCACAATGGCTCTGATACCATATTTTTGGTCTAAATGATCATTAGAACATGCTTTTGATGAAGATTTAACATTAAAATCCATAAGATATCACTAAGTCTAATAACTTGTAGACCAAGTAATGAAAGAATATAAACACAAATCAAACATAAGACCTATTTGTGAAGATTAAGAAGAATTATGCTCAAATGTAAGAAATATAGGCTCCTAGCAATACACAAACAAATAATGAACTCAAATCTGTAATATCAATGAAGTTCCAAGAGTTACATAATGAAGAACAAAGATCCAAATATATACATGACCTAGTTTCGCATACAGTTTAGCATATTGCGAAACTATATGCACCATGACATGCGAGACTACCGGGTGAAACTACAGTTTCGCATGTAGTTTCTTGCAGTTTTGCATGCCACAGAATACAAAAGAAGACAAAAGTAAACTAGATCCTATTACATTAATATCTAAGCTATCATAAACTATAACAAAAAATAAACGGCATGGTGAATACCATCCTATTCTTGATCATCAGTATGTTTTGTTGTTTTTGTGTGTTTGTCTGTTAGAAACCTTTAAGTGTGATGGTCCAGCTTTATCAACACTAGTTCAGACTTCAGCTGTGGCCTTCAATGACTCTTCAGCATCCTTCTCAGTAATCTGATCTTTTTCAGCTTCCTTGACTTGGTTAGTCAAAGGAGTGATCTTCATTGTATTCCGGTAGTTTATATTGTGTTCAGCAAAATATTCTACTACACTGTTTTGATTTTCATACTTGCACTAGATGGAAAGGTGAACCATCTATTCTAGGGTTGATAAATCCAACTTTGCATATTAATGTTGCTAACCAATGTGGTTACAACATGATTTCCCTTAAGAATTTCATGGTTGTTGTTATCTAAGATCCTCAAGCTAGTAATTCCTTCTATGTAAGTCAATGATTGATGATTTGTCTCAATCCTTTTCTTTAGAGTAGCATTCACGTATACTGTTCCTAACATTCTCAGCATGTGTATGAAGTAACAGCAGTCGCCCTTGCATAAGACATTTTCTATAGCAGGGAATGACTTGGTTTTCAAAAATGAGACATAAGAGGGATGTAGGAGTTTGATCTCAAAAGGGTCAAACAACTTAATGTCTGTAGCTTCTTTCCCTTCAAGGTTTCTCTCCAATACCACTTCAAAATGGTTTTCATCATAAGACCACTTTATTATTGGATGATTGTATTGGTTTCCCTCAATTTTCTTCATTATGAGCTTGAGATCTGACTGACTCAGAAGATGTCCAACTCTTTCCAAAATTTCACTATCAATCTAAGTTGGGGATTCTTCAATTTGTTTCTTTTGTTTACTTGCTAGTTATTGCTCTCTTTTAAACTTGGCCAAATGAAGCTTGTCCTCTCTTTCTACTTTAGCTTCCATCTCATGATGATGTTTATTCATGTAAGATCTCATGATGTGATAGAAATCTGCTCCCCTGGGATTATTTGTGTGATTTACCATCCTCAATTGCATCAGGTCTAATCTATCTTCATACCTCAGAGATCCTAGTTGGGATATGTATGATAGGTATTGGACTTTGCCAAATACTCTCTTGATAAGTACTGCATCCCATATTTCATCATAATTCCATGCAATTATCTTTCTCTCATTAGTAGATGCTGTTAGTGTTATTTTGTAATACAACTTAACAAAATTGGTGTTTTCATTTATCATCTCCCTAACCTTATTTCTTTCTGGCCATAGCCTATTAGGCATGAATTGTCTTGGTTCTTTAATGGGATGTAGCTCAGATGGAGCTTGATGATAAGTGGATAAAGATGAAGCTGGATGAGGTCTAGAGATCTGTGGCTTCAATGCACTGGTTAGCATGTTCTTGTAAATTTCTCTAGCAAGATCCTTCATTTGAGATAGAGATCTACCTGCATATGATCTGTAAGGCATCCTTGTATGACTCAACCAGCTTTTAACCTGGGAGTATGACATTTTATCAATTTGAGGATCCTTTGGCAGATTCTTTTAGAACTCTTGTTGATCATTGATCTCTTTATACCTTTCGTATGTTTGCTCAGACTCATTTTCATTACTTCCTGGGTTTCCTTGAGCAAGTCTTTAACCTCAAAGAGGTTAATTTGTATGAATGTATCATATGGAAAGCCTCTAGATTCTAAATCAATTCCTATTAGTGTTTCAGGATCATCAGGGAACAAGTCTTGTATGTTTTGCATCTCATCTTCATCTTGTTCTTCGTCTTCTACATCAAAAGCTGATAAAATGATAATTGGCTTTGTTTGTTTGTCAAGAGTTTGATCTCTCTTACCTTATTCTGGAACTGCAAGCTCTGTTTCTTTCTGTCTTTGTTCATCTTCATCAAGTGGTTTTGCTTTAACCTTGAGAGGTTTTAGTGGTGGAGACTCGGGTTCTTCCAACTGTTGAACCTTCTATTTTCCATTCTTCAAAGAAGGCAAATATAGTGTCTTTCTTTTCCTCTCAAAAGTTATTATTTGAGGCTATGATGAGGAAGCTTGGTCTTTTGATATTTTAGTTTGCATCTTCATTGATTCTGCAAACTATCTAATTAACTCCTTTTGTTTCTCTAACAGAGGGTTGACAGGTATGATGCTTGATTCTGCTACTTGAGTGTCAGGAGTATGAAAGTGTTGTCTAAGAATGGGTGAATAGTGAATGTTTTCAAATGGATTAACTTCTTCAAACAATTCATCCATTGAAAAAGTCTCCTCAGGGATAATAATGGCCTTTTTAGTTTCCCTTGTGCTGGTTTCTTTAGCTTGAGACATGATTTGATCAATAAACTCTTCACTCAGGTCTTGTTCATGACTTTCTGAATGTTCTTCCTCATTCAGATGAGTATCAACATGTTCTAGTTCTCTATTAACTCTACTTATCTCTTCATTTTGAGCATAGATCTTCTTCTTCACATCATCTATTTCAGCATTTTTAGCATCTATCTTTTCAATCAAATAGGCAACATCTAACCTTGTACTGTTCAAATCTTGATCTTTTGCCTTCACTTCTTCCTTTGATTGTTCTAGTTGTTGTTCTAGGAATTGAACAATCAACTTCTATGCTTTTTGATCTGCTGAAAGTTTCTCAATTTCTTCTTCTTTATTTTTTAATTTATCTTTCAACTTTTTTGCTCTGTTGTTAGATTTCTCAATCAGTTTGTTATACTCAGTGAATAGAAAAAACATTAAGTGTTCAATTTCTTCCTCAGTTTGTATTTCACTTATCTGTTCTTCACCTTCAGCTTGTTCAACAGAATTACTTTGTTCTTCTTGTTCAGCCTCATACATTGATGATGTACCAACCTCTTCCTGTTGAGTTATTTGTTCTGCTAGTAATGCATCAATGTCTCTTAAAAAAGATGATAATGTCTGTTAATCTAAAAAGTGTGGGCTCTGAGGTGGAGAAGGGAAGTGATGTTTAACATGGAGTTGTTCTTGTTCTTGTACATCTTCTTGTGCTTGTTCTTCTTGAATAATTGGTTTTGGTATGGGTGCAGCTTGTTCATCTTGAATGATTGGTGTAGGTTGGATGATTGGTACTAGATGAATAATATTTTAGAACATCATGTTTGGTTCTCCCTAATCTGGAATCCTCAAGAACACTTCAGGGATGGGTATGTTATGATCTATCATGTGTAGTGGAACAAGTACTTTAACTCCTTGACACAGGCTTGACTTGATCTGTTAAATACATTTTCATTGAAATGAACAGGCTAAAAGATGGCACCTTCTCTTGGAATGTTTAGGAGTAGATCATCAATGATCATTTAAAGGAATCTTGGATACATGTAGAACTTATTCCTCACTTCTGTCAAATTTTATATCATCCCATTTAGAACTTGTGCTGCAAAGTTGAAGGACCTTCTAGCAATGATACTTGCTATAGCTGAAGAGCTCCTCAAAGAAGTGGCATCCCAGCCAGTCTTCCTGTTTGTCATTGTTTTCAGGTAGGTGTGCATAATAAATCTGAATTGGGCACACATATATGATTTCTTGATCTGTTTTCTCCCAATAGTAGCAGTATATCCAATCTGCCTGAATACATGCAAAACATAATCTTCCTCAAATTCAACAAGTCCTTTCGAGTCTTCATCTCCAAGTTGTAGAACTCTTTGATGACTTTATCTGATATGATAATCTGATGATCATGCATAGTAGATACTATAACTTGTTGATCATTCATTTGCTCCAGATGAGCATGGGTCCAAAATTAGACAGTATGATCTTCATAGATCTCTAGCCTTGCTGTCATAGCATGAACAAGCCTTGTCTATCTAATAGCTTGTATGATATCTCTATAATTTTCAGCCTTTGGAGCATCTGGGTTTAGAAAAGCACAAAGATTATGATCTCTAACAAACACTAGGTTTTCCATATCTGCAATGAAGAAGAATATGTTAGTAACTCATATGATAGTGATGTATGATGTCTAATGTGATGAAATATTGATTAAGTGTTCATAGGACAGTTGTCATTGTTATGAAATGATGGCATATGTATGTTGAACATAACGAGTTTGTCAAAGTGTATGTTTGTTTAAAAACACCCATTGGATCAGTTTGACTTTTAAGAAATCAAATTTGGTCAATTTTAATCTTGTAAATCTTGTTGACTTCAAGTTATTTTGAACCAAATTGTTTTACAACATCTTTGTTTCATCATAATAAGTTGCATGTTTTGAATCTTGTACTGATTTTATTTCATAACAACATCAACTATGAATTTCAGTTTGACTTTTAATGTCAATACCTACCATTCAATGCACATTGAATGCATATCCATTTAATGTTATTGTGATCAATGTTATGCCAAATTAACTGTTTTTACATGTTTATAACTAACTTTTGAACACATTTAGCAAGTTATAACATATTTCAAGTCATTTTAAACATTTTCAAATATTAAAAATCAATTTTTGAATGATTTTGGCATGAACATCATGACTGTCCATAAACCCGATGAACACTTAATCAAATTTCTTCACAATACCGGTCCTAATGCATGTGACTAGGGTCATCAAACATATAATAAACATTTGATTTCATTTAAAACATTAAATGATTCATGTTTGGTCATAGTTCATTGTTCTTCTTAGGTTTTGATAATGTAAGAATCAAAATCGATGAACTGGATGTTTTAATGATTGTTTGATGATAAGAAACATGTTATTATACCTATTTGATCATAAATCAGTGGTTAAATCAAACAGATATTTGGTTTTTGAATGATTTGAGTTTAAGGGTTTACCACACTATTGTAACGTTTCATAAATTTGATTTTGCCTCTCTCACTCGTGATGAATGAAAAATTGACAAGTGTTGAAATATATATAAAACAGACAAAATGAATGTCCACTGTGTATACAGTGTGTGTGCGCTGTGTAAACAGTTTTAAATTTTAAAAACATAATTTTAAGTCATGCGCTGTGAAATACACATACGTTGTGGGTATAGTGCATCCGCTTGACTCTTTTAAAGATGTACGTTGTGGACCCCTGAATGTTTTTGACTGTATATACAATGGATGACTATTTGGTTATGCGTTGTGTGTTTGACACTGTTCACATAACGGATAAACATTTGTTTAAGCCCAGTGTAAACTTGAATGACTGTTTGGTCGTTCATGGAAGATGGCTCATTGGTCATAAGCTATGCACACTTTGTTTATTTGAGGAGATATTCACACTGGATGACTTATAGTCATACGCTGTGAATGCTTGTATGATTGTGTACAATGTATGCTAACCTGTGTGCATACGCTGTCTACACTTGTATTGTTTTAACAACGGATGACCAAAGTTAGTCATGCGCCATGGAAGTCACTGTATTCACAGCGTATCTATGTCTTACATCATGCGCTGTGAACACTTGTATGTTCAAAGATGCATAGCGGATGCTTATTTGTTTGTCTGCTATATACACTGGGTGTATTTTACATGATTTGATGGTTAACTGTAGCTACGGCGGATGTATGTTTGTATATCCGCTGTGTCAACAGTTGAGAAATTTTTTAAAAAAATTATGTTTGTTTTGAAAATTTTGCTCATCAGCTATGTAAATTAATACGTACACTGTAGAGACTTGGAAAAATTAAATGTTGGATAAAAAATGTAAATGTTTAATTAAAACTTTGAATGTTTATTAAAATTATAAAATTTTAACATGATCACTATATGGATATTAAAATATCACTCACAAGCAATATTATGCATGTAAATGTGTCAAACTGCTGTGTTTGAATGCTGGCTTGACTTGGCTTTATTTAAAACTCAAAATTTAAAAATTTCAAATTTTAAAATTTATGATTATGCACAAATTCTACTGCCTTTGATATTTCAATTTTCATTTTCTCCCCCTAAATTTTTGCATAGTTATAAAAACTTTTTATAAATTGACAATAATTTGAATTTGTTTTAATAGAAATTATCAAAGTCCATTTTGATTGTTTGCATGATAAACATTTAGAAAGATAGCATTTTATCAGACTAAAAAAATAGATGATTTTCATGCTTGTACGTGAATCATTTGCACATAACATGAGATCATACTAATCTTAAATTATTATTGAGTTGATTGTATGATTTTAAGAATAGACATAAACCAATACAATGCTGATTGTAGATATTGTGATCCCTATAAATCTCATGCATGGTATTAATGATTGATTGAAACTGTGAGTGATTATCATGCTTTGAGTGTATTAAAATGATTTGTATGTACCCCACATTTGATTGTATGTTAAGATCAACCCTCCTCAAGATACGTAAGAAGCACTTTTAATATTTATGACCTAGCTACTTAGTAGTATAAATGCTCAATTTGATCTATATTGTTTGATACACATCGGGATTCTTTTTCACTTCATTTTGGAAGGTGATCCTCTTTGGAATTATTTTGATTCATTCACAAAGAATGTATTCTAAAAGACTTTATTGATTGTTCATCCAAGATGGATATGTTCTTTATTGGGAGTCTTTTTGGATCATGATGTAGGTCATTCAGCTCTCTGCTCAACACAACAAAGAATGCCTTAGTGTACTCCAGGTCTACGAAAATCATAACAAATGAGATACTTGTATGATTGAGCAATTTATAAACTATTTCACTTGGTGTATAGTAGTTACTTTACAAGCAATGTATATTGGATAGACTAATACTCACCAAAAACCAAGATATGTGTTGCTGACCATACAATCATGAGAATTTAGTTCTTCACTATTGTATGTGATGTTCGGTGTCTCATGCTGAGCCTATCAACATATTAAACAAAGTATTATCAGTCTTTATTAGTGGAAAATAACTCAAGTGAAGAAGTAGGCTAGTGTGCTATCATTTCTTATGAGTGGTTATATGTGATTCAAATTGTTTGTTAATTGGAAAACATGAATGTTTGTTTGATGTCTTGATTTAGGAAAGATGTTTGTTTGATGTTTAACTTGGACTTTAACAAAATCAAACTTGTTTGAAATTAATGTTTTGAAAACATTACTTGTTTGGTTCATAGTTGATCATACCAAGTGAGTGTACTAGAAATTCAAATCTTGTTGAATCATATGGTTTGGTAAACAGGTCATCCAATTGATTGTCTGTGTGGACCTTGATCAACTTTATCAGACTCTTTTTTGAGAAATCTCTCAGCAAGTGATATCTGATATCTATATGCTTTGTTTTTGAATGTTGAACAGGATTGTCAGTGATAAACATGGCAGTAGAAATGTCAATGTGTATGAGTGTTTTAAGAAAGTTAAAGCCATAATCAAGTATTTGGTTTTGAATCCAAAGTACTTGAGAACAACATGTAGAATCAGCTATATATTCTGCTTTGGCTGTTGACACAGAGACGTTTGTTTGTTTCTCACTCCCAGGAGATCAATCTTGATCCAAGAAACTAACATCCTCTTGTGTGGATTTTCAATTGCTGTTGCATCCACCATAATCACTATTTGTGTATACATATAAAAAGAAATCTCCATCTTTGGGATACCATAGGCCAAGTGCAGGTTTGCCTTTTAAGTATCTAAAAAGTCTCTTTATAGGATTTATTTGTGATTCTTTTTGGTCTACTTGGTATATGGCACACATGCAAATAGCATACATGATGCCTAGTCTGCTTGCAGTTAGGTATATTTAGGTGCCTATCATGGATCTGTATAGCTTCTGCTTAACTGATTTTCCTTCTGGATCGGGGCCAAACTTCAATCCAGTTGCAAATGGTGTTTAGTCGGATGTGCAATCAGACATGTTGTATTTCTTCAATATCCGATTCACATACTTGCTCTGGTTGATAAAAATTCCTTCAGCAGATTGTTAAAGTTGAAGACCAAGGAACAAGGTAAGTTCTCCCATTGAGCTCATTTGGAATTTTGATTGCTTAAGAGTCTTAAACTCTCTGCAAAGTTGTATGTTGGTGGAGCCAAAAATATTATCATCCACATAGACTTGTACTACTAACCAGTCTTGTTCTTTTCTCTTTAAGAACAATGTCTGAATAATTTTACCTCAGGTATACCCATTCTATAGTAGAAACTTAAATACAGTTTCATACCACTTCCTAAGTGCTTGATGAAGACCGTACAGAGCTTTATCTAACTTGTAGACACTGTGAGAGAATTTTGGGTCTTCAAACCTAGTGGTTAAGTAACATATACCTCTTTATCTATCATTGCATAAAGGAATGCACATTTCACATCCATTTGGAAGACAGTGAAGTTTTTGGATGAGGCATATGCAAGGAACACTCGAATGGCTTCTAGTTTAACTACAGGAGCAATGGCATCATCATAATCAATGCCTTCCTCTTGAGTATATCCTTGGGCAATAAGCCTTGCTTTGTTTCTAATGACAATCCCTCTATCACCTGATATGTTCCTGAACAACCATCTTGTTCCAATGGCATAGTGACCTTCTGGGAGGTCAACTAACTGCCATATTTCTTGCTTCCTGAATTGTTGTAATTCCTCTTGCATTGCTTCTATCCAATTGTTGTCTTTGAGTGCTTCTGTGATGTTTTTGGGTACAATTAAAGATAGAAAGTAGGAATACAAGCAAATGTTTGTTGTATCAGATTGACTGCGTGTCAATTTGACATTATGATCACCTATGATATTCTCTAAAGGATGATATTTGTGAACTCTTGTTGTTCCAATCTGATCAACAAGGATGGTTGAATCAAGATTTGTGATTGTTTGGTTGTGTGTTGATGGATGAGCAAAGGTATCGGATGTTGTTTGATTTTCTGGTTATGTGGGTTCATTGAATGTTTGTGGTGAATCATGAAAGAAATCTAAGATTTCATCTACATGATGGGTATCAGGTAATGAATGATAGTAATCATCTTCTTCAACTATGTCTGGTTGATGTGACCATGTTTGTATGCTTGGTTGAGTGGTCACTTGAATTGATGAAGATGGTGTGTCTGGTGATGTTCCTTTTGATGTGTTTGTTTGTTCTGGAGGAGTTGCAACTGTGGTACTGGAAGGAGTAATGTTGTTCTCCTTAGAGGATCTGTAGTTAATGGAACATCAATGGTTTAGTTAATGGAACATCAATGGTTGGTGGAGGAACCATTGGATACTCATTGTTATCCTTTGTACCTAAAAGATCAAAGTAAGATGTGTCAAATGATTTTATTAGTGAGTCAATATCAAACAACCAGTCTGATCCAATGACTTTCTTAGTGAAAGAATGTACATTAAAAACAACATCTGTTGTTTCTTCTACTATGTTCAGTCATGGATTGTATACTCTGTAAGCTTTTGAGCTTTCAGAGTATCCAACAGAGAATCCGTAATCTGCTTGAGCAAACTTAGATAATTTTTCTTTGGTGATTAATATTGAGACAGAACATCCAAAAGCTTTAAGAAATCCAATGAAAGGTTTTCTTTTAAACATTAATTCATATAGATTTTTGGTATGTTCTTTGATTATTATTGTTCTTTATTGAATAACAAGTTGTATTGATTGTTTTAGCCCAAAAATGATATGGGTAATAGAGAGTCAGCTAGCATAGATCTAGCAGCTTCTATCAATGTTCTGTTTCTCCTTTCAGCAACTCCATTCTACTGAGGAGTCCTTGCTACAAAAAATTGATGACTGGTTCCTTTCTCTGCACAAAAAGAAGAAATGAAGTCATTTTTATATTCAGTACCATTATCACTTCTTAAAGATTTTACTTTAAGATCCAATTGATTCTCAATTTTAGTGATAAAGGATTTGATGATTTCTGATGTTTCTGACCTATGTAATAGAAAGAAAACTATAAGTAAATCTGGAGTAGTCATCTACTATAACAAGATAGAATTGCTTCTTTCCTATTGTAAGGATGTTTATAGGGCCAAAAAGGTCCATCTGAAGCAATTTGAGTGGTGTGTTGTTAGATTTTACCAATTTTGACTTATGAGGCACTCTATGTTGTTTGCCTTTGAGACATTAGTGCAGTGGTCTGTACAGAAGGGTTCTTGCTGTGGTAAATCTATTACTAAGTCACCTTTTACAAGTTGATTCATTTGTTAAAATTTGAGTGTCCCAATCGTCTGTGCCATAATTCGTAAACATCTTCTGATGCTTTTGATATTACACATGTTTCAGGGGTTGATGCTGAAACAATGTTCAGGTATTTGAAAACCCGTCTTGAAGATGTAGCAGTTGTTAGGGTCAAATAAGGTGGCATATCCTTTATCACAGATTTGTGATACGCTGAGAAGATTAAACTTGAGGTTGGAGCACTAGTTGACATTTTCAAAGCTAATCAACCCATTTGATACTGTTTCTTTACCAGTTATCTTTCCACCTATCCTATCACATCCAAAGGCTACATTTCCTCCATGTTTGATTTTAAAATCTTGAAGGAGGGACCAATTGCTAGTCATGTGTTGGGGGCATCCACTGTTAACATACCAGAAGTTGTCAGGCCTTGTTTGATGTCCCTGCACAAATAATGAAATTAGTTAGATGGTGCAACCTAAGCCATGATAGTCTTGGGTTTTCTATCTTTTCCCATTACATAAATTTCTTCTAATGTGGCATTGTCTGTTGGTTTAGGAATTCTAGACACACTAGATTTCTTTTTTTAGTTTTTAGCTCTGTTTGGTGAAGTGCTTTGTGCTCTTCTCCTTTCAGTGCTAATGTCTAATGTGGCATTGCTGTGGTACACCTCCTTTGTTCTTTTTTGGAACAACCGTCTGTTTCACAGTTGATTTCTCAACTTGAGGTTGTTTGTTTTGTTTCTTTTTTTTCTTGTTGAAAAAGCAGTTTGCGGTACTGTGATTGTTTCCTTCACAAATTCAGCAATACTTTTGAAAATGACATGATTCTATGCTATGATGTTCATGTCACAGTACTTGCAATACTTACCATATTTGCATTTTTCTGTGGTGTGAGTATATTGATCACACCACTCGCAGTATGGTAAATTTGCAGTGTTTTGTTTGGTAAAAACTTTTGATTTTAAGCTTGACTTTAATGATACATCAAAAGTTACAGTTGTTTGTTTTGACTGAATAGGTGCTTTGCCTTTCCCTTTGTTTGTTTGTTTAGGAGAGGTAACGGAAGATTCAACTTTTCTTCCACTAGTGCAGATATCAAAAAGTTGGGTCTGCTTTGTTTGTTTGGTTGTTGCATCAACAACACTTGAAACCTTTTTGGTTTCAGTAATTAGTTGATCTGACTCATCATACAGTAGATTTTCATCACCTTCATTAGTTGTTTGTTCATCAAACTCATTATTTTCTCCTTGATAAAAGTCTGTTGATTTTATTTGTGGTGGCGCTTGGCTCTTAAGAAATTTTATCAAAGGTGTTTTTGATATTAATGATGATTTTGATGATGATGATGATTGTTTTGAGTCATCTGTTCTATCATATGGGTCAAGAGACTCACCCTGTTTGTTGGTCATTGAATCAGGTAATAGGATATAGTTATCATTATAAGGTGGGTTAACCTTGTTATCACAAAACTGAAGGGTCTTTAAATGCCCTTTATTGAGCAAGAAGATCTTCAAACTTCTTGTCGCTCACCTAAAATTTATGAAGTTTCACTTCAGTTTTAGCTTGTAATGTTTTTGTCTTTGTCAATGATTCAGAGAGTTGCTCCACATGAGCTGCTAGAGATAATTTTTCAGGCATTAACTTGTCTGGATCATTTTGTAGTGACAGTATTTTCATCTCATATCATTTTTGTTTAGTTTTTAGACTATCATTTAAAATGTTTGTTTCAATCACTTTCTTAGAAAGTTTGTCTGCATGCTCTCTGTATCTAGTGACTTTGTCAATGCATGCTTGTGTACAGAGATTCTCCCTTACCTCTTTTAGGATTTCTGATATTTTCTCCTCTACATTCGCCATAAGAGCATGATCAGGAGATTGAATCTATGCCTCATACATACTCCTATCACACTCACCATAGTGTTTGATAATCATTGCAGATGATATTGAGTGCTGATTAGGGCTGTACTGTATGATTTATGCTGGTGTTGGTGCAGCAGGAATGCTAATGGGAGGTGGCATTTGTCTGTTTGTGTGATAACTACTTGAGGTTTGTGTTTGTTGGTTGTTTTTGTCAACTCTAGGTTGTTGGCATTCTCTAAAGAAGTGTTGATAGAGTTGGTAGTTGTAGCACCTCACTTTTGTTTTATCAAAACCAATCTTGGTTTTCTTATTTATGCTTAAACCCCTGTTCCTTTATAGGAACTTGTTGGATCCGTATGCAATCATTTCCATTGACCATTGAAGATCCATTTCTTTAACCATATCAGGAGGCAATTCATCCAAGTCTTGCTATATGATCTGTAATGGTGTGAGGTTAGTCCCTAAGTAGGCTTCAAAACTTATTGAAAAGGCTGCAAAAGATGCCTTTTGTTCCTTACTTTGCCAGATGATTATTCGTGCATCCATAGGTTTCTCAAACTTATGGATGTTTTGTGTCTTTACTGGGTGCTGTTTGCTTGAGCTGGAAGCATGTGGATGTTGTTTGCTTTGAGGTCGACAAGAATGAACACCATTCTTCTTGGACTTTTGTTTGTTTTTTGATGATTCAGTAGCAGAAAAGAATGAAGTTTCACTTGAATCAAGAAACTCCTCGTCTTCTTCTTCACCAACGCAAGTTACAAATGCACTGTCTGTTTGTTGAATCTCCTTGAATTTGTATGATTCCACATGTCTAACTGTGTTGTTTCTGATCTCTCATCTAGTTCTAGTTCCTTTACTTTAGCCACTAGTGCTACTGGACCGTGTAAGGGTGGTCAATACAATCAGTATCACAATGTGGAGAGTTTTAGAACACTTAACAGTTCAAATGGGGAACCGGGTTTGTGTGAGATGATACTAATAACACAACTGAGTAATGAGATAGAACTAAGAACAAGAACAGAGAAGTATGGTTTTCAAGGATGTTGTATATTGCTCTCAAGTCCTATTAAAAGTGTTACAAAGCATAAAAGAAATACAAGGACCTGGGTTACTTTATACTACATCCTACAACTGTCAATACTTTGAAAGATAGCTGGAAACACTAATCTAGACAACAAGATCAATGTAGAGTCAAAAGGCAGATTGCCTTTTGACTAGTGACTATGAGATGCCATAGCTCACATCCTTTTTTATTATAAAAAGGTTAACAGGTACAATGTAGGAAGTTATAGACAAAGACCATAATCTACGATTGACAAAAACATGGACTTTTGTTGGGTCATATGAGGCTGGTGCAACCAAAACAACACTTAGAATACTTTCGAAGTACAATTGAAGAAATCTTCTGAAGCTAAAGCTGCTCTTCCAAAGACAAGTTGATGATCTTTCGAATCTTAAGTATAAAGAACTTCCGAAGGAAAAATTAAGTCTTCCGAGACTAAATAGTTTTACTTCTAAAGTATATGAACTTTTGAAGGTAGAACCAAGTCTTTCGAAGTATATAAAGAGCAAGTCATTCTCCGACCGAAGCATTCACACTTAGAAGATCCAAGACAAAGTCTTTAGAAGAATGAACTCACAAAGACATGCCGAAGACTTGGAAGAAGTTGATTCTTCCGAAGTATAAATGGCTGTCAGGATCAGTGATCTAAGTTTGATCAATTAGAGTTGAATCACAGCGGAATTAGAGCAAGAATTAAGCAAATATAGCAAGAACACAATAAATATTCAATGGAACAGTACACGGTTATATAGAAATAGGGTTTTCTGCAAAGGAATAATAACATTCATGCACACATGCTTCGGTATGGCGGCTGCTAGGTTTTTCTAAGCTGCACCGATTACAATTAGGTTAGCATTCCTTATATAAAGGAATGTGACGTCTGCTGATGTCACTTGATAGTGACGTCTAACAGAATTATTACAAACTACTGAAAGTAAGCAAACTACTGAGAATGTTCACAACAACTGAGAACATCTCAGAGTATTCTAAGTACACGAAGAAACATAAAACTACTGAAACTACAAGTACAGAAAAGAAAATACAACTACTGAAAGGAAACCATCACAACTACTGAAGAGGTCTTCTTCAGCTGCTGTGACAATCATCTGAAACTTGGTCTTCAGTCTTTGTCTTCAGCTCTTTCACTTCAGACTTTGTCTTCAGCTCTTTAGCTTCAGAGTTTGTCTTCAGCTCTTGTCTTCAGACTTTGTCTTCAGCTCTTTCACTTCAGACTTTGTCTTCAGCTCTTTCACTTCAGACTTTGTCTTCAGACCTTGTTATCAGCTGATGTCTTCAGCTGTTGCAGACTACTTCATGTGTTGTAATGTCCGTGGGACTTAAAGGTTTTTCTGATCAGGCTCATTGGTTCTTTTGGTCCAACAAACTCCCCCTGAACCAATGCAGCCAAAACCTTTAAGCTTATTGAGGTCCCACTTATTCTTGGCAGAACTCTCTTGATCAGCTTTAGAGATATCAGATAAGCACAGGCCAGGGAACAGGTTTCAGTAGATGTGAATGTCAAAGGATGGAAGGGAACTCTGTCTTGGGGAACTGGACACAGAGCCGTTATCCCAACCATGAAGCCTACTTCCCATTGATGAGTCTATAAGACTCTCTGACGTAGGCCTCAAGGAGAACAACTTGTTCCTCCTTAGTGAGTTCTTCTGCTTCTCCTTCGAAGAAGAACTCTGGGCCATAGTACTCTGATAAGTACTTTATCGTCTTTCCATTTTTCAACTCAACAGTTGTTATCTCTCTGTAAGCAAATTCATCTGGGTGAGTCCCTTCTAATAACAACTGGAGTTCATTTTTCTTGATCTCTTCAAGCCTCTTGTATAACAACCCCTTCTTGACCATTTTGTTCTCCATTAGAGTTTGAGGGGTCATCTTTGACTTGTAGGCTCTCTTGAAGTCTTCAAGTATTTCCCAGGGTGAGACTACAATGGCCAACATAATAGCAGCATCTATGGTCTTTCTCACTTGGCCATTGTATCTACTTGGTATGGATTTCTTATGAATTCTAGAACTAACCCTGGGGTCTGGCCAAATCCTTACTCTCTCCTTTTGATATTGAAAGGTATACCTGAGAGCATACAGCCTTTGAGCGTGTTTCTTCATGGCTTGTATAGATGATGACTGAGGAAACTCTTTGTCAATCATCTTCAAAAGTTGCTCATCGTGCTGTTTCTGCTGTTCTTCTTCTTCAATCTTAACTTTCACCATTTGCCTCTGAAAGTCTGGTGTGATCATTTGTTGACTTCTGGGCTCAGGTAATTTTAGAACAGCAGAGATTGGCAGACTATCTTCTTCATCATCATCTTCTTCTTCTTCTACCATCCTCAACACCCTTCTCCTCCTTCTGGGTGCATCACTGGATGTGGTTTGAGGTGGTTTTTGGGGTAAGGGAGTTGGTTTTGAGGGTTGAGTTGATTTGGAGAGTTGTGGGGTTGGTTGTTTTTGAGAGGGAGTTTGGGAAGGCTGATCTAGCATTTTTATGGTGAGTTTGGCTTTGGAAAGCTTGGCCATATCAGTTCTCTTCCCAGCACCTGCTTCGTCTAAGGCTTCTATAATCAACCCCTTATTGAATTCTTCAGAAGCACAGATTCTGGTGGTTATTGCCAGAATACTGTCTCTGGTCCATGATTTAATCTCAATTAATGATCTTCCCAAGTATTTTGCAATAAACCTGATCATTATCTCCAACCTCTCCCTTTCCATCACACTATAACTGGCCTTAATCTCCAGCCTTCTGATCTCAGTGTCTAATTTGGCTGTATCAAAGCCCTGTCTGAAGAGTTGATCTATTATTCTGTCCATTGATCTGCTGTGAGCTTCATCAGCTTCTTTAATCAGATCTTCTAATGATTTCTCTTCATCAGGCTTTTGAGTTTCAGCACTTTTCTTTCTCTTGTATGTGATCAGCTGTTTTTCCTGTTCTTTTTCTTGTTGTTTCTCCTCTTCCACTCTCTTTCTCTTTCTTTCTTTCACTGCCTTAGACTCCCCCTTTTTGGGTGCATTGGGTTCAGGGGTTTGAATGGCAGAAAGCTTCTTTTGCACAGCATCATCAACAAGTGTTTTTAGATTCGAGGAGATCCTCTCATCAATGGCTTTATGCACAATCTCATTGATGATGGGAGTGATGAGAGGTAAGGAATTTTGAAATGTAGCAACCATCTGCTCAGAGGGGTTCTGTCCCTGAGAGGTGGTGCCAACAACAGTGGCTGGTGGCTCAGTTGAGTGAAGTGGCGGAGTGTTTGGGGAACCTTCAGATGAAGGTGCCATCTGTGGGTTTATTGGGGCAGATGGACTTTGATCCTGAGACATTTTGGCAAGCAGTTCTTTGAGTCTGCTCACCTCAGCCTCAAGGATTGTGTTATGGGCTAAGACATCGTAGAAAAAGCCCAGGTCATCATCAGTTCTTGCTGAATCATCTGACCTCCTGATTGAATCAGGATGTACATGCCCTGAGTGTAGATCAGTTGTAGCATGTGCCCCTTGTTCTTGGTTCTGGGGACTTCCTGCCTCAGGACTGAGTCCTTCATCGGCAGTTGCCTCTGGTGAGGTCTTAGAGATGTTACCAACTTCATCCTGTTCATTTGCTGAATCAGTAGAAGTGGCAGCCTCACCAGATGTTCTAACCTCCTCCTCTACACGGGGAGATTGAACATTATAACCCCTGTGCTGTGGGTTATCAGCAGCATTTTGGTCCTCTTCCTCAGCTGTTGAGGTTCTCCCCATTGTAATTGGTGTCTGGGGAGGAGGAGAGGAATGCAGCTGACTCAACACTTGTGCAACAATAAATGTTGGGCTTTGAGGGGCGGTTGCATTTGGAGATAGGTTTGAAGCAGATTGCACCCGGGTGACTGGTGCTCTTCAATGGTAACCTTCTCAATTGAGATAGGTTCCAGCATTGTGGTATCCCCAATTTTGGTTGCATCAGGATCCTGTTGAGAGGATGCCTGAGCGGCTAGGGCTGGTGGAGTCTTTGACACTACTGGGGGGTTAGAACCAGTATGTGTTTCCTGTATTGGTGGTACAGGGGCATCCTTAGGGGACTCATCTCCCTGAGTAGCCTTTTTAGGCTTTTTGGTGTAGGGTTTGGTGGGGACTTTGGATCTGGAAGTGGAGGCTGTGGGTTCCCGCTGCTTGGGTTTGAGCAGCCGGGCAGCCCCTTTCATGTAGGGTCAGAGTTGTGCCTGGAGTATACTTCAGGCAATACAGCCGGAGCAGGGACTCCAAGGCCAACAAGGCCGTCTGATTTTAGCTGTGTTAAAATTATGGCCATGAGAAACCTGGGATATAATATCCATCTGTTTGCCACAGGTTTCAAGGCCAGATCCTTTAGTTCCATAAAAACTATCTCAGAAAAATTTAAAGTTTGTCGTTCAAAGATAGAGTATAATACCTGTTGCCATCGGGAGGACATCTGATCCCATGAGGAGGTTTTTGGTGCAAGGCAGACATTCACCATGTGGAATATAAGACGTTCAGCATCATGGAAGTGCTTCTTCAGAATGGTGGTAGCACTTAAGTCTCCTTCATACCCGTTGTTGATGAAAGACATATCGGTTGTGCCTTTCGGGTATTCTGTGACACAGGTGGCATCATGTAGATCTAGGGTTTGTCGAATGATGTCCGGAGTGATGACCACCTGTTTCTGGTTGACCAACGACTGGAGAGTGATTTGGCTATCATTCTCACCAGTTTGCACAGAGACGTTGGTCCAGAATTGGCTTAGGGAATCGGGGTATATGGTAGGATTCAGAAGAAACGCGGTTCGGTACGGGAATCTACCATAAGATCGATGGCATTATCAAATTTGTTCCAAAAGGCCGATTTCGAGAGGTAGGCAACACAGTTGTGTCTGGGTTTGAGTTTCATGGTCGCCATTGTTGAGAGAGTGAAGGATATAAACGGCTAATGAAACGTTTGAAAGTAGGTTTAGGTATTTATAGGGTAAGAAAAGGCTGATATAAAACGACTGAAAGTGTTGGTGTGTCATCAGTTGTTTGAAAACAACTGAAGACCTGGTTTTAACTTTCAGAAGTTGTAACAACTGAAGACTTGGTATTAGTCATCAGTAGTTGTGAAACTACTGAAGACATGGTTTTGGCTTCAGGTGTTGTAACAACTGAAGACTTGGTGTTAGTCATCAGTAGTTGTGAAACTACTGAAGACATGGTTTTGGCTTCAGTTGATTGATGTGACGCAGCAGTTGTAGAAACAACTGAAGAGAAAAATTTCTCATCAGCTGTTGTCGTCAATTCTTAGCTCATCAGCTGTTTCATTCTGACCTCAACACTTATATCAGACGTTGTCTGATTTTCAGACGTTTCATTGGTCATCAGTACTTATCTGTTAGACTGACATCAGTAGTTATAACTACATCAGTTCTTTTCAACAGATAGAGTACTTCAGTACTTTTAAGTAATTTAGTCTTCAGTAGTTATGAAAACTACTGAGGATAAAAGAACTTATCAGTACTTATTTGTGACAATAGTATACAATGCTCATCAGTACTTGTTGACTGAGATCATCAGTAGTTGTCACTTATTCTAGCTGCAGCATACCAAGCCTTAACACTAGGTTTTGGAAAGTTGAACTGTCCAAAGGCTTAGTAAATATGTCTGCAAGCTCATCAGCACTAGGAACAAACTTTGGATCAATCAGACCTTTTTCAAAACAATCCCTAATAAAATGGTGTCTGATCTCAATATGTTTGGTCCTAGAGTGCTGGACTGGATTCTTGACAATACAAAGAGCTGAAGCACTATCCATTAGTAATGGAGTCTTAGTCTCTGTAATGCCATAATCCAGTAATTGATTCTGAAGCCAGAGTACCTGAGATGTACAACTTGCAGCAGCAATGTACTCGGCTTCAGCAGTGGATGTAGCAACAGATGTTTGTTTCTTACTCTGCCAAGAAACCAAACAGTTGCCTAGGAATTGACATCCACCAGAAGTTGATTTTCTAGTTAATTTACACCCTGCATAGTCACTATCAGAAAAAGCAACTAATTTGCAAGAGTGCCCAGTGGAATACCAAAGACCTAGAGATTGAGTACCTTGCAGATATCTAAAGATCCTCTTGACTGCAATCAAATGAGACTCTTTAGGAGCAGCCTGAAATCTAGCACAAACACAAGTTGCAAACATAATATCTGGTCTAGAAGCTGTTAAGTACATCAAGGACCCAATCATACATCTGTAAAGTGTTTCATCAACAGCTTTACCTTTCTGATCTGCATCCAGTTGTGTGGTGCTGCACATGGGAGTAGAACAGGGCTTACAGTGTTGTAAATCAAACTTTGCCAAAAGACTTTTTGTGTATTTTGACTGATGAATGAAAGTTCCATCAGCCTTTTGTTTGATTTGCAAACCTAGAAAGAACTGTAATTCTCCCATGGCACTCATTTCGAATTTTTGTTGCATCAACTTTGTAAATGCATCACACAACTGTGGATCAGAGGAAGCAAAAATAATATCATCAACATAAATTTGAACAAGGAGCTTATGCTGACCCACTTTCTTAATGAACAAAGTTTTATCTATGGAGCCTCTAGTGAAATTATTCTGAAGAAGAAAGTTTGACAGTGTTTCATACCAGGCTCTAGGAGCTTGTTTCAACCCATAAAGAGCCTTATCAAGTTTATACACCCAATCAGGATGTTTATTATCCTCAAAACCTGGTGGTTGACACACATAAACCTCTTCTTTTATTTTACCATATAAAAATGCACTTTTGACATCCATTTGAAAAACTTTAAGATTGTGGAATGCAGCATAGGCTAAGAACAATCTAATTGCCTCCAGTCTGGCTACAGGGGCAAAGGTTTCATCATAATCAATACCTTCTTCTTGTGAAAACCCCTGGACAACCAGTCTGGCCTTGTTCTTGACAATTTGCCCATTTTCATCTGTTTTATTCCTAAACACCCATTTAGTGCCTATTGCACACTTACCTGGGGGTAGAGGAACCAGTTCCCACACTTGCTGCTTTTTGAACTGAAGAAGCTCAAGCTGCATGGCATCAACCCATCCATTGTCTCTTAATGCAATATGATAGTTCTTTGGCTCTTGCTGACTGATGAAAAGAGCATAGAAGCAGAAGTTGGACAATTGACTTCTAGTTGAGACACCAGCATTGATATCACCAATGATTTGAGACGTTGGGTGATTCTTCAGCTCTTGATACACTATGAGATCTGTGCAAGTGTTTGTAGCACGCTCAGCAGCAACAGATGTTGATCCAGATTCTTGAAACCAAGTGTTAGATGGCAGGTCAAATGAAGTAGAGGATTCAGAAATCTCATCAGCATTTGTTGTGGATGGTGCTACTGAAGCTACAGGAACATCAAGTTGAGTAGACTCAGGCAGTTGATCACTAAACTTGAATAGGTGAGTACTGGGATCATCATGAACATCAGTACCACCAGATGGATGACTAGCTGCAGAAGGTGATGAATTCACATGATCTGCAACAGCTGGAGGCTGATAAGGAACATATTGCAGTATGTCCAGATCAAACAACTCCACAGGGTTTTGTGGGATTTTGTCCTTAGGAGATTCATTGAACTTCACATGCAAGGTTTCTTCAACCATCTTTGTTCTACAGTTGAACACTCTGTAAGCCTTGCAAGTGGATGAGTACCCAACAAAATACCCTGCATCCACCTTAGAATCAAACTTTTGGAGTTGATCCTTTGTGTTGAGAATGTAACAAGGACACCCAAATGCTCTGAAGAATGAAATTAGAGGAGCCAAATGATGTAGAACTTCATAAGGAGTCTTCATCAACCTCTGATTCACTAAAGCTCTATTTTGCACATAGCATGCTGTGTTGACAGCTTCAGCCCAAAAGGTCAGTGGCAAACCAGAGTCAGCCAACATGGACCTTGCAGCTTCAATTAGGGTCCTGTTCTTTCTCTCCACTACTCCATTTTGTTCTGGAGTCCTTGGGATGCTATACTGCCTCTTGATTCCTTTTGAAAGGTAGAAATCATCAAGTGTATGGTTTCTAAATTCAGTTCCATTATCACTTCTTATACACTTGACTGATAGGGAATACTGCTTCTCAACATACAACACAAAGTTAATAATTGTCTGAGCAGCCTCATCCTTTGAATGCAAGAAGAAGGTCCATACAAATCTGGAGTAATCATCCACAATTACCAGACAGTATTTCTTCTTTGCCATGCTCATTACTCTCACAGGACCAAAGAGATCCATGTGCAGTAATTGCAAGCAGGCAGTGGACTTTGGTTCTTCTATAGGAGGGAATGAGACTTTGTGTTGTTTTCCTTTTAAACAAGCAGTGCAGGTTTCATCACAGAGGAACTCCTTTATTGGTAGACCTCTTACTAAACTATTGTGGATCAGCTGATTCATGTTTTTGAGATTAACATGACCCAGCCTTCTATGCCACAGTTTAGATTCCTGAGGAGAGGCCTTGGAGAACAGGCAAGGATGACCTTTTAACGCAATCTTCTTTGACAAATCCAAGGCATATACTCTTCCTATCCTGTTGGCCTTCAGGAGAGTATGTTCATCCAATACCTTGTCAATCAGCCTCAGAACTTTGGAAGACAGAATCCGGCAGTTCTGGCTTGTGAAAAGTGCAACATGCCCTTTATCACACATCTGACTGACACTCAGTAGATTATACTTGAGATTCTCCACATGGTTAACATCATCAAATCTGATTTCTCCATTTGACACAAATCCTTTCCCGATGATGTAACCCTTAGCATCATTTCCAAATGAGACAAATCCCTTCTTTCCTTGAGAGTAGTCATTAAGAAGAGAACTGCTCCCAGTCATATGCATAGATCCTCCACTGTCTACATACCAGATGCTTCTTTGGCATGCTGAAGAACCCTGCATTTATCATAAGAAACTAGTTAGCTTTAGAGACCCAAACCTTTTTGGTTTTGGGTCTGTTTTCATCAACAGATTTAACCATAACTTGTTTCTCATGATTAACAGCTGATGAAGGTGGAGATGGTGCTGAAATGGAATTCTTAGATTTGGGCTTGGATTTCCTTTTCAGTGGTTTGATCACAGGTGCATCTAGTTGGTTAACTCTCCCCAACAAATGCTGAACCATCATAACAAGTTGTGTCTGATTTGTTGCTAAAGCCTTCAGCTCATTTGACACATCAGTACTTGTTTTTGATGAGTTCCTGTGACCCACCATTTCCTCCTTCTTGAAATTCACAGACTTCGTCTGATGTTTATCATGAGGAACACTATCAGCTGTTTTCTGATAAACCCCATCCTTCTTTTTGGATTTTGGTGAGGCCTTGGGTTTATCAGTTTGAGATGACTGTGGTACAAACTTGGTTTCAAACTCATTTTTCATTTTATTTATCTCTTCTTTAATGAGCTTATCTCTGTTGAGTTTGGAACCCTTTTTGTACCAGCATTCATCAGATAGATGATTGAATTTACCACATATTTCACATGGCTTATTCTTCATCTTGGATTGATCAACTGCTGAAGTGGAAACTACTGAAGGTGTGATCTTCAGTACTTTCCTCCTTTCAGTACTTGTGTTAAGTACTGAAGGATCGGTAACAACTGAAGACTTGTTCTTCAGCTGTTCTCTATCCGTCCTGAAAGACCGTATGATAGATTCCTCAGCAGTTGTTAATCCTTTTATTTCATCAGATTTGAAATGCTTTTCAGATGTTGTGACTTGCCCTTCAGTACTTGGAGTACTTTGAGGAACAACATCTGAATTTCTCAGCTTCATGTGTTTATCAGCATTTAAACCATCAGGCAATTGATTTGCTGAGATCTTAACACTGACTTCATCCTCTAATTTTGTATTATCATTTGAGGATGAATCACATGATGATGTGGTTTGGAAATTACTTTCACCTTCAGATTTTACTATTGATTTTGAAGTAAAATCAGTAGGTGGTGCAGTATGATTGTAACCTATTCCAAACTTCACATTTGAAGCTGTTTGCTTGCTGAGAAGCATTTCAAATCCCTTGCAGGATGTTACCCATCGGTCACACTCAACTTGGGTAGCTGCAAGTGTCTCTTTGAGACTTCTGTGGTTCTCGAGTATGACCTCTACCTTAGCCTTTTCATCATTAAGTTGGCATTTAAGCTTGTAAATCTCATCATCTTTGTCATTAAGTGCAGACACATACTCATCTTTTCTTTTGGAAATAGTTTTCTCAAGCTCAAGATTTTGATTGATTAAAGCTACATTTGCCTCTCTAATAGAGACAAAGGCAGCTATGCATGATTCAGAACATAACTTGGCTTTAGCCTCAGAAGATATCTGGGTTACCTGTGAAGATGAAGCATCTGAGCAGGAACCCTCAGTAGACTCCAGGGCCATGAGAGCAAGATTCCCAAAAGGATGTTCACCACCATGTTGACCAGCACCAGCAGATAATTGCTCATTGAAACCAGAAAGATCATCTGGTAAGCTGCTCCAGTCAACAACTCCTGGTGTGAAGAAGCTGTGATGAGGTTGAGATTGTGATGGAGATGGTTGAGGCTCAGGTAGGGCTTGAGGTTGTTGTGCTATAGGGACATGAACTGGATTTGGCTGTGGCATGTAATAGCAGGGATAAGGATATGGCATTGGACCCTGAGGGACAAAGTATGCAGGAGATTGAGGTTGTGAGTGATGACCAGAACTAGCAGGATGTTGCCCTTTGTTTTGTGAACTATTGCTTGGAAAGGTCACAAAGGGTGCAGAGGAGTTAGATCCAGTTGATCTACACTCTCTTGCAAAGTGCCCAAGCCTGTGGCATTTGTGACACCTCAACTTACTCTTGTCAAAACCAACTTTGGTTTTGCCAGAGAGTCCTGGAAATTTCCTACCAGTTCTCTTGTAGAACTTTTGAGATCTGATATTGATCAGGGCCATTTGGCTCAAAATATCCATCTCTTCTAAATCATCATCAGCAATACCTTGCAAATCATCCATGATAAAGCATAAATTATCACTATTACACCCAGAATGACTGTCAACACCAACAAATGCATGATCAGAACTGTTTGAAGAGAAATCTATATGCTCATCATAATGACTTTCTGATCCAGCATATTCTGACTCATGACCGACCAAGGCAGTGTTACCTGGTACAAAGTCATCAGAGAGCTTTCCTGATGATGCCAGTTTCCTTTTCTGCTCTATCTCTCTTTCAAATGTAAGCAGTTTCCCATGGAGTTGGGTGAGAGATAGGCTATCCAGATTTGCACTGGAGCGTAGGACAATGGTGTATGTGTCCCATCTCTCAGGCAGTGATCTGAGGAATCTGTTGTTCATCTGGCTGTTAGTATACTCATGCTTGACCATTTTCAGCTCAGAGATCAAGCAGGAGAAACGCTCAAACTGTTGAGTCAGTGTCTCACCCTTCCTATGAGAGAATGTCTCATATTGTTGGGCGAGGATTTCTCTGTTGTTTGCTAAGACCTCATCAGTTCCTCCGAATTGTTCCTTCAAAGCATTCCAGAGGTCATGAGCAGTTTCATGATGCATAAGCCCAGAATAGATTTCATTCAGCAGTGCCATGGCCAGAATTCCATGGGCTTTAGCATCAATCTCAAACAGTTTACGATCTTCATCTGAGTATTGCTCCTTCTTCTTCGGAACCATTTGATTGGTCTCCGGATTGTTCACCATAGGCTTGTGTGGACCGTGAACCACAGATGTCCAACAACCTGAACTGTTAACAGACAGGTGATGGAGCATTCTTCGTTGCCATATGTTATACTCACTCCTAACCAGCATCGGAGGCTTGGTTGAGGAGCCAGTATTGTGAGGATCATTAGATGGAGTAGTCATTCTCAGATTCAAACCAAATCAATCAAGTTTCAAAAGATTTAGCACAAAAACACAACAAACTCAATAAGAACCAAGAAGAAACTCAAATTAAATAACCAGAAGCAGCAGAAAATCAATCTTTATAACCAATTCTTGCACATATGCTAATTCGATCAAACTATAGATATCAAAATAGCAGTTTCAATGATCAATTGTTAAACCGATCAATGATTAACCTGGCTCTGATACCATTTGTCAGGATCAGTGATCTAAGTTTGATCAATTAGAGTTGAATCACAGCGGAATTAGAGCAAGAATTAAGCAAATATAGCAAGAACACAATAAATATTCAATGGAACAGTACACGGTTATATAGAAATAGGGTTTTCTGCAAAGGAATAATAACATTCATGCACACATGCTTCGGTATGGCGGCTGCTAGGTTTTTCTAAGCTGCACCGATTACGATTAGGTCAGCATTCCTTATATAAAGGAATGTGACGTCTGCTGATGTCACTTGATAGTGACGTCTAACAGAATTATTACAAACTAATGAAAGTAAGCAAACTACTGAGAATGTTCACAACAACTGAGAACATCTCAGAGTATTCTAAGTACACGAAGAAACATAAAACTACTGAAACTATAAGTACAGAAAAGAAAATACAACTACTGAAAGGAAACCATCACAACTACTGAAGAGGTCTTCTTCAGCTGTTGTGACAATCATCTGAAACTTGGTCTTCAGTCTTTGTCTTCAGCTCGTTCACTTCAGACTTTGTCTTCAGCTCTTTAGCTTCAGACTTTGTCTTCAGCTCTTGTCTTCAGACTTTGTCTTCAGCTCTTTCACTTCAGACTTTGTCTTCAGCTCTTTCACTTCAGACTTTGTCTTCAGACCTTGTTATCAGCTGATGTCTTCAGCTGTTGCAGACTACTTCATTTGTTGTAATGTCCATGGGACTTAAAGGTTTTTCTGATCAGGCTCATTGGTTCTTTTGGTCCAACAATGGCCTTGGAAGAACTTATTCTTCCAAAGCCATTTTGCATTCGGAAGAATAAACTATGAACCAGCGGACATAAGTATGGGCTGTCTGACATCCGTTGACAACTCTGATACACTGCATGGCGTTTTCCCACTCCCATGTAGTTTACCATACTTTAATCCACTTTTTACCTTTTTCAGTTAGTACAATTATTATACTTAGTTGGTGACAAAAGGTAAGTCATGGACCTGTCATGACAACCTAATCTTGGATATTATTTTATCTTAGATATTTTACTTTTAGCAATGTAGTATTTGCTTAGGGGTAAATTCCAGCTGGTTTTCCAAGTATAACCGGCTGTAGATAGTAGTATATATAGTTTCTTGTTGTAACTTATGTAACCATGCTTGTAAGAGTCTTGTTATACTGAGTTGAGAAATAATATATACAAGTATCTTGAAAACCATTCTTATGTTTATTAACTTATTATATTATTGTCAACTTAGTTACAGATTCCTCTTCATCAATCGAGTGAAACTTAGTGAGTTTCTGAGATACAAAACTTGTGTTGAGAGACCAACACCGATCCTGCAATTGGTATCAGAGATTTTTAGGCTCTTGATTGTGAGATCTAACCATCCCAAATCACCCTCGCTTCTTCACACTTACTCACTTCACTCAAATGGCTCTTAACCAAAAGTTTTCTGAGTCCAAGATGGGAACCATGACCAAGGCTCCTATCATCACCCTTGATGATTTTGGAAGCTGGTGCAAACATATTGAAGGTTTAATCAAGTATCAAGACAACCGCATGTAGAGATCTGTCACTAATCATCCTTACAAGCCGAAGGTAGCGGACCCGGCTGGTAATGGAACCATGATTGAGAATGCTGTTGAACACTACTCAGATGAAGATTTCAAGAGGATGGATATTGACTATAAAGCGATGACCGTGCTGCTTAATGGCATACCAAACTCCATAATGGCAGGCTTTAAGCAATGAGAGACCGCCAAGGAACTATTTGATGCTTTGAAGCTGATATACTCTGGTTCTACTGAATCAAAGGAAAACAAGAAGGATATGTTGAAGCAGAAGTTCAAGAATTTCACTTATGTTGTTGGTTAGACTTTGAGCCAACAATACTTCAGGTATATGGACCTGATCACCTCTCTTCAGACTATGGGTGTTGTTCTTGAGAAAAGAGACATAGTTAGAAAATTCATGAGTGCACTTCCTAATGAGTGGACTTTTTACTGTGTCTCAATCAAGAGAACTGAAAATCTCAACACTCTCACTATGACTGAACTGTACAGAATCCTTGATGGATACCATATGGAGATGGAGACTCAGAAGATCCCCCAGATGAACAGACACTCAAATCCTGTAGTCAACATTGCTCTACATGTTGCTGAAGGATCAAGAACTCCCCAGCCTCAGTTGTACCTGAACTACCCCCAATATCCATCATCCTCTTCTAGGCCATACATCACTTTCCCTAAGACACCCAGGTCTCAACAGGCTCAACACACTCCCTTCCAGGATAGTTATGCCTTTGTTTTAGGGAGTGAGCACTCTAGAGATTTTCAATACTGTTCTGATGATCTAGAGTGTTTCAACCTAGATATTGAATATATGGACATTGTCTAACAAATGGCTTTTTTAACCTATAGAGCAAAGAAGTTCTTTAAAAGAACTGGAAGGGAGTTTCCTCAAAACCCAACTAATAGCAAATTTGGGTTTTACAAGAGCAAGGGCAAATGCTACAACTGTAACCAACTTGGTCATTTTGCTAGGGAATGTAAAGCTCCAAGATCTAATCCTAGAGCAGCTCAAGCCTCCCAACATCCAGCTACCACAAAGGCTGCAACCAAACCTACTAAGCCACAAACTGCTGCTATTGTTCAAGAGGTTGACTGGAGCTTTATGTTACAAGATGTCACTCCTGCTCAAGCTCGCATGGCTGGAACTAAAGACAGCAAGGTATATGAACATCTTTATACTCCAGCCTGTATTGCTAAGGTTATATTGTATCAGGACTACAACATGGAAATTAGATCTGATATTGAGTCTTTAAATATCCTAAAATCTAATTTTAAGAGAGCAGAATCTGACTATAAGCTCAAAATAGAAGAGTTAGAGAAAACTGTGTCCTCTTTAAAACATGAACATTCAAATTACAAGGTTCAAATAAAATATTTAATCTCCAAGTTGACCGAGGCTCAAGCCCAGCTAGTGATAGTTGAGGCTAAAGAAGAGAAGTATGCTATTCAAGAGCATAACTATAAAAGCATCATCCTCCCACTCCAAGGTATGCTATCAAAACAAAAGTGGGTTGGGATCCAATGAAATTGCTCCACCGCACTCTTTTGTGTCTATTAGACAGCCAAGATGCGGTACTGATAAGCAAAAGGTTCCAACTGCTGTCCCACTACCTAGTGAGCAGAAGAATGATGCCATAATGGAAATCACCACATGGAAGGATAAGGTAGAAAACCTCATCCCCATAGTTGATAAACCCTTGACCACCAAAGCCAGAAAGAACCAGATAAGGGCAGCAAGAAAAACTACCAAAAAGGTGGCTGAGACTAAGATGAAAACAGACCTGACTGGGTCCGAGAATAAGAATCTCAGTTGATATGACACAACTTAAGATCGAATATGATGATTGAGTCAGTGATTAAGTAGCAGAAATACCAAACCACAGAACATTTAATACTAAAAAAATGATAATAAATGCTTTGTATAATGATGTGAGTAAACAAGATACAAAGACAGCTGGGGTTAATGTTTAAATGAGTAATATTATCAATGTTGAAAGAAGAACTTGCAAACTTAGGTCATATTGTTCTATTTATAGGCATACATATTGCCTGTACAAAAAGACTAATCTTCCCTAATAACTATACATCAGAAACTAGTCTAAGTACAAAATAAGAGCAACATTTGTAAGTGTTCATCCGCATTGACTAATGCGGATGAACAAGTCTTCATCAGCAATTGTTGTTGATTGTCTTTAGCATTAACTTAGTTCATCCACATTAGTTAATACGGATGAACAAACACTTGTCTGCATTTTTTTTTCTTCATCCGCATTAGTTAATACGGATGAAAAAATGCTTGTAAGCATTTGTTCAATGGTCATCCGCATTAACTAATGCGGAGACTTCAACACTCGTCTTTTTCTTGTCTTTGTCTTCTGTCTTGTTGATTTCCAACCAGAGCAACCTACAACCACCTCTTGAATTGGCAAGTATGATCCTTTTATGGTCTAACAATACTCCCCTAAGGATTATACTGCCTAAGTTCTTTAAGAGTGTGATGGTGGAGGAGGTTGTGATGATTCTGTTGGTTCTTGTTATGCTTCCTTTGGTTGGACTGTTGTTGGGGAGAGTGTTGATGTAGTTTCAGCAGGAAGTACAGGTTCTGCCAAAGAAGGATCCAAGATTACCTTGATCACATTTGAGAAATCCTTGGCATCATTCATCTTTTCTCTGCTCAGGACATGTATCTTCATCTGCCTCATAGTGTGTATGGCAGTAATGGGCATTTGTTTCAAAGACATGGGTTCCCACATAGAAATTATTTAAAGACCATCTCTGTGAATCAGCAGTGATCCATCTGCATCAACTTCCAGCTTTACAATGATGCCCATTTGGAGAGGCACCTTCATTTTCTTTCTTTGTTCCATTTTCTTGTTTATTCTATCATATGCCATCTTCAAAATCTTAGTACATTTCAGAAAGAACTTCAAGTCATCTTCTCCCAGTTTGTTGCTAAGAGCTTTGAAGTGTCTTGTGAAAATGTAGTGAATATAATATTCATCCAACATCTTTACTTCATATCCACTGAACAGTCTGATTTCATGTGCTTCTTTTCCACTCCATTTCCTCTCAATTACCAACTCAAATGTTTTCTCATCATAGTACACATTGGAGATTGGCTTAGTCTTGTGAGTTCCAATAACCATCGTCCTTTTAATGATTCAGTTGGCTTTACATTCAATTCAGAAAATATCAACTCTTCTGCTTCGCTTTTTCTTTTTTGTTCAAATGGATTTCTAAAAGATTTATCTTTTCTTAAACAGATGGCTTTGAGGGATTTGAAGTTGTTAGTTTTCTTGAACATTTTTAGGATGTCTTCAAATTCATATCCTCTATACATGGCATCATGATTTATCAATTCAAGCTCAGCCAACTCTTTTAAATCATGAATTTGCATAGCATTCACAAGAGCATAGTACTCTGTGAAGAATTGTACAAGCCCAGAAATCCTTTTTACCATGAACATGTTCCAACTGCTGTCATATTTCCAGGCAATGATCTTTACATCAGTTTTGCCTTTGGGAGCAGATACACCCTTGATCATCTCAAAAGTTGTCATCCCTTCTTGTAGCTTTAATTAGGAGGGTTCAATGAAACATTCTAGATTCATATGAAGCATAGGGCCAGAACATCTTGATCATTGGTGGTTAGTTGAACATCTTGTGCTGAAGTTCTTGTTCTTGGTTTTCTTCCGTTTACTTCTTCCTCTATGGACTGAAGTCTCTCCTTTTCTTTAATCATCATCAACAGTGTAGCCCTTAGAGAGTTGGTCTTCATATTACCCAGCTTTCTTTTTATGAACCCTTGCTTGGATAAATAATCCTTCATTTCCCTGTCAGTCATACTGTAGGGATCAGGATATGCAGATTGGGTTTCTTGATGCTTTACAGGTTTGGCAACACTTGTAGTGATTTGGGCAGTTTCAATCTTCTTCTCGTAATCACTGACAAAGGTGGGATCAAGCATCTTTTCCATTTTTCTCACCTCTTCAATCATGCCCTCATTAGTCATGCTAAACACTTCATCTGCCTCATATCCATGATTGATTAGATACATGGCCTTATTCATGAGATCATCTGATTGTGCTTTTTCAACCATTTCTTCAATTGATGTTTCAACCTTTACAGGACTGTCCCTGGTCAAAAGGTCATCAACTGATGTTTCATCATATCCTCCTTCAATCTCTCCTTCTTCTAATACAATCACCTTAAGTATATCTTTTAGCTCTTTCTCTGCCTTCTCATGTTCTTCTAAAAATTCAGCTATAGTTGCTAGGCTTCTTGGATCATCTTTTTGTTTCTTAACAGGCTGTTCTTCTTCTACCATTGGTAGTTTGCCTTTGGCTTTCTCTGTTGAGTACTTTCTTTTTATTGAATATGTATGCAGTCTAGGGCCAGAGGTTGATGGGACAGATGCTTCCACTTCTTGTTTCTTTCTTTCAATCTCAAGCTTTTTAGTTTCTTGATTCTATTTTTCATCAGCTTCTTTCTATTTTTCAGCTTCTTCAATCTGTTTTGCAGCCATTTCCCTATCTTTCATTTCTTTACATAAGCAGTGCAGGTGACTGCCGAAACAAGCTGCAGCTTTAATTCTTCTTGTATAGGAACTGGATTCGTAGGGATTACAACAACTGGCTCTACAGGAGTTCTGATATCTTTGATGTAGTCCTAAAATTCTTCATTAATGATAAACTCACCAGAGGAGTACATATCAAGATCTTCTATAAACTCTTTCATGACTGAATCTTCTTCAGTAGAGGGATCAGAATGCCCAACCATTGCCAAACTTTCTTCACCCCCAACCTCACTACGTTCTGCTTGTTGTGAGGTTTCAGTCTTTACTGTTTCCATATCATCTTGATCAGGCACTTCTCTTGCCACTTCATCTTTTAGCTTTACAAGCATCTCTAATTCAGAAACTCTTTTGTTTAGAGCATCAATCTGTTTAATGAGATCAACTATGATGTCTGTTTGTATCTCAATGAGGTTTTCTTGTTCTTCCATAGCAATGGTCTGGATAGCTGCAGTATCCAAGGGACCACTGATTTCTTCTCTTGACATATCTAAGGCAGCTTTGAGTCTTCCAATCTCTTCATCCTTTTCTTGCTTTTCAGCCTCATATTTGATTCTTAGTTCTTTGAGCTCCTTTTCTTTTTCATATAGCTCAAGAATTCTATCATTTATTATCCTTGCCCTTCTCTCAAGAGTTTTCTCCATCCTTGCAACTTTCTGCAATAGATCAGTGATCATTTTGTCTTTCCCATCTGGTCAGTTTATTTCTGATTCAGCAAAGCTCTCTGATGGTCCTTCTTCTGAGAGTGTTAGTCTCACAGGAGGTTGTGCAGGACGATGATCATTAGATGATGATTCGAAAGAATCTGATGAGCTGGCAGATTCACCAGCTTCACCAAAATTAGTAGCAGCTTGTGGAGATAAGACAGAGGGTAATAAGTAATGGATTTGGATTGGAGATTGTCGAGGTGATTCAGTGATTTGGATTGGTGAATGTGAAGGTGAAATAGAGGGTTGAATTGGTGAATGTGGAGGTGAAATAGTAGGTGATGCACCAAAGGGTGAGGGAAATACTTGTTCATGAACGATAGGCACAGTGTGAAGATCACCACCTACATCACCTTGTTGGGACACTATCCTTGGTATGTCTTCAGCAGCTTCAGCGTGCTCATCAACAGTGTGTTGATCAATAGCAGCTGGATGCTCTTCAACAACTTCTTGTATGTCAACTGGTTCTTCCATAGCTTGTTCCTTAACAACTTGTTCCTCCATAATAGGAACAACTTCATTTGCAGCAGCTTCTTGAACTTCTTCATTGTTAATCTGTTGCATCCTAGGAAGTAATGGAAAGAAGGTTCCACTATAGAAATTCCTTGGATCCTTCTTTTTGATGTAATTCAATGACTTGGCATTATAATGAGGGATGTCCAAATATGGCCTTCTAGTACAAGATTGGGAAATGCTTCATTGATAAAAAATTTGATAAACCGTGCGTACATGAGAAACATGTGCCTTCTCCCTTCTTGAGGGTTTGATATCAGACCATTGAAAACATAGGCAGACATGTTGAAAGGTCTATTTGTGCACAAGGAACAGATGGCTGATGATATGGTGATAGGGATGTCATTCCAACCTGTCTTTCTCTTGGATAGGCAATGTTGGTATAAGTGAATGAGAAACCTCCATTAGAGAACAACCAACCCTTTAACAATCTGCTTCCCTTCAAAACCACCTTCATAGCCAATGTTAGCAAAGAAGGTCGTAATATCATCTTCTTCAAGTTCTAGAGGAGAGTTGGCATTATCCTCAAACTGCAGACACTGTCTCATAGTTTGTTCTGTGATTGCTAATGAATGATCATTAGTAATTTTTCCTGTTATGGCCTTTTCACCATTAATTTCTATAACAGCAGCAGTTCCCCAGAAAGGTCTAATGTAGTTCTCATAAATGATAGGTCTAACTGTAATAGCATGTGCCACTATGGTAGTAGAGATAAATCTGATCATATCTCTTAATCCTTCAGCTTCAGGCATAGTACGATCAAGAAATCCACTGACATTGTGGAGCTTAATCCATGTCAGATTAGCCATGGATTCTGCAATAGATACAAATGAGTTAGTAATGTTTTAACATTCACTATATCATGTGCACTTGATCAAGTTTGACTTTTCATATTTTGACTTTTTCAGGTCAAAATTGAAATTTCAAATATTACTGTTTTATTAGATTTTTGACCTAATCTTGACTTAGGTGATGGAGACTCATTGAAGTTAAGTTTTATGCTTAATTTTTGATCATTTTGCTGTTTCAAACATTCTTTTCAACTAGAACATTGGATTTGATTTACACAGTTCCAAGTTTCGGTTCCCTGTTCTTCATGGTTCAAATTAGGGTTTGAAAATCAGTTGTTATTTGTTATTCACATAAACATGTGTTTCAATGAACTTGATAATGTCATTTAAATCCATTGTTCTTGGTTGCATTTAGGAATTATCTCAAATCTAGGGTTCTATGTTCATGCAGGTTCGATAGTTGAGGTTTTTGAATCCATTAAGAATCACCTTTTTGTTTGGTAACACTGCAATGATGAGTCAGAATGAACTGATATGAAGTTGATTGAATCACAGTAAACCCTTGATTAGTGAACGTTTGAATGATGGTGTGAACAGTAGATGAACGCTCGTCGCATTATGAAAGTTCACTCAAATTTGAAAAGTAATAAATGACTCACATTAAATGTGTTTAAATAGTACATTTGAAAACTTACCCAAAACTTACAAGTGTGAACAAATGCGCAGAGAAATTTCACTACTGTAGCAAATGCGCATGAAGAATTTCTTTGGCGCATTTACTGTAGCAAATGAGGAAGAACAAGTTAACTTGTCCGCTTGACTGTAGCAAGTGCGGAACAAGAAAATAACTTCAACGCATTTACTATAACTAATGCGAATGAACAGCTTTAACTTAACTTCATTACTGTAGCAAATGCGGAAGAATAAGTTACACTGTCCGCATTTACTGTAGCAAATGTGGAAGAACAAAAAGTTGTCCGCATTAGTTACACTTGAACAAAAAACAGTTACCCGCATTGGTTATGTGTCTGGGTTACCTTCACCCGTATTAACCAATACTATTACCTGCATTAATTTTTGAACTTGTCAAAATTTAATGTCTTTACAGTTGATGATTCTGACTGTTTTTGCACACTGATGTTCTTGATTTTTATGAAGATGAGTCTGCTGTTTTGCTTTTATGAAGTTTTAGCTTTTGCTTGTATTGTAAATTCTTGCTTAGATTAACTTGTATACCCTCTGTGATACATGTTTCCCAGTTTTGACTGATCTTGGACTTTGTGCTTCTAAATATCTACACACACTGAGATACTTATGGTATAACTTCCACACCAACACAGTCAAACCTTTTATTTTGCAAATTTTATGTTTCTGTGAATATTTTCTTTTAAATTTTTAATAACTCCCCCTAAATTTTATATCCAGATTGAATAGAAACTTTAATGAATTTTAAAATTGAAAGGAAAATATATAAATTTTTTATTTTTTTTTTTTAAAATTTAATTTTTTTTTTGTTTTTCATAATTGTACATGACAAGGAAGTGTACCTTATTTGGGATCATATCAATCTTAACTTTCACAAGTGCAAGTAGTCATGACCCTATTGATTGTAGGTATGTTTGTTCTCTTAAACTCATGCTTGGTTAATATTTTAATGCATGTGATCATTATCATGTTTTGAGTTAAAACATTCAACATGTACCTCACACTCAGAAGCATAGCAAGATCAACTACCCTCATGAAATATATGGTAGAACTTTTTTCACAGCTTGTATGACCAGGTCATTTAAATTATGAAATCTCATTTATTTTAGGGTAAGAGGGATCCTCATTGGGATTCTTTTATTTTGATCCTTATATTTATTTGATCCATATTGGGATTCTTTTTGCTCTTCACTTTGGAAGGTGATCCACTTTGGGATTCATTTTGTTCATTCTCAATGAATTTAATTCATCTAGATTGGATGTGTTCCACATTGGGAATCTTTTTGGATCTTGACATCAGCACTATGTGCTTGTTTCTCCAGATCTTTGCTCAACAAAACAGAGGAGAAACTAATGTGGGTGAATGAGATTCATAAGGTATCATGACCTGGTGTGTTTAGATTACTACACATACACATTTGCAAACTTAGGTCATACTATTCTATTTATAGGCA
Source organism: Flaveria sonorensis (assembly GCA_025506505.1). NCBI lineage: Eukaryota > Viridiplantae > Streptophyta > Magnoliopsida > Asterales > Asteraceae > Flaveria > Flaveria sonorensis. The sequence continues at coordinate 32,072,760 of CM046430.1, read as the reverse complement.
TACATATTTCCTGTACAAAAAGACTAATCTACCCTGATAACTATACATCAGAAACTAGTCTAAGTACAAAATAAGAGCAGCATTTGTAAGTGTTCATCCGCATTGACTAATGCGGATGAACAAGTCTTCATCAGCATTTGTTGTTGATTGTCTTCAGCATTAACTTAGTTCATCCGCATTAGTTGACGCGGATAAACAAGTCTTGGCAGCGTTTCTTTTGTTCATCCACATTATTTAATGCGGATGAACAAACACATGTCAGCATTTGTTTTTCTTCATCCGTATTAGTTAATACGGATGAACAAATGCTTGTAAGCATTTGTTCAATGGTAATCCGCATTAACTATTACGGAGACTTCAACATTTGTCTTTTTCTTGTCTTTGTCTTCTGTCTTGTTGAGTTCCAACTAGAGCAACCTATAACCACCTCTTGAATTGGCAAGTATGATCCTTTCAGGGTCTAACAAGACCCCAAGGCAAAATGGTGTATTCGTCTCAGCTGGATTCCAAGTGGTTGGAAGTTCTAATTTCAGGAAAGGAGAGTAGTACCAGCACTCCTATCGAATTGAAGGATAAAAAATTAAAGGGAAAGGCTATTCAAGAAGAAAAGCAATGAAAGAAATAACAGCCCATATGTCCCACTAAGAATAACATTGATTACATAATTTGTGGCCTGCATAACCATATGGCTAAAGATTGTTACTACAATCTAGCAAGCACACATTATGCAACCAATGTTAAGAAAGAAGGAGTCAAGGATGGTTTCACATTTGGACCTTACCATATGGTTCAAGTGTTAAGGAAAGGAAAGCTTGTTTCCGAAGCCAAGTTGCTTTCGGAAGAAACTCATTCTTCTGAAAGGAAAATGGCTTTGGAAGACAAGCGAAAGAACAAACAAAGAAACAAAAGCATATCCTTGAAACCATCCAAGAACAAGGCTGCTTCTGAAGAAAAGGTGGTGAAGACTTCTTCTGAAGAGAAAGAAGCTTCGGAAGCAAGTCATGCTGCACAAGCCTCCTCAGGCTCATCAACACAGGTCAACCATAGGATGGAATGGAAGAGCAGAAAAGATGCTGCAGCCCAAACCTCTTCTTCACAAACTATAATTCAGCCCCTATGCATACAATTTGGTTCAGTTATATCATCTGCATTGGAAGAACCCAAGATCAACAAGGCTTGGGTTTCCAACAATAACTATTCATTTCACCTTATGTGCAGGGACATCCACATGACAAGAATGGAAATGTCTGGATTGTGGACAGTGGATGCTCCAGGCACATGACAAGGAACAGATATCTCCTACAAAGATTTGAACTTTTTGATGGAGGTCTTGTTTAGTTTGGAGGTGAAGTTGAAGGATACATTTTTGGTTGAGGTAGAGTATCCAATGGTAAGTTAAACATTGGCAAAGTAAACTTTGTCAAACAGCTTGAACATAATCTCTTGAGTGTTTCTCAATTCTGTGATCAAAAGCACCAAATGCTTTTCACAGAACATGAGTGTATTATCCTCAAACACAGGATGACAATTCCTTAGGAATTAGTGCTTCTTAGATCTCCCAGGAGAGGGGATATGTACAAGTTTTATGTGAACAATGCTTCTCCATTGGGTGAAGTATCATGCTTTCTTTCCAAAGCTAATGGTGATGAGTCAACTCTTTGGCATAAAAGAATATGCCATGTTAATTTTAAAACCATGAATAAGCTGGTTAAAAATAATTTGGTACATGGTGTTCCTAAAAAAGGAATTTTTCTGTAAAGATAACTGTGTCGCTTGCCTGAAAGGAAAGCAAAACAAGGTTTCTCACAAATCCAAAGAAGTTAACTCCATCACCACTCCATTACACTTATTGCACATGGATCTGTTTGGTCCCACAAGTATAATGAGCATTGGAAGGAAATCATATTGCTTTGTGATTGTTGATGATTTTACAAGATTTACATGGGTACTCTTTTTAAGAACTAAAGATGAAACGACTGAAATTTTAAAATCTTTTATTCTTAAAATTGAAAATCAAAAAGACCACAAGGTAAAAATCATTAGAAGGGATCAAGAGACTGAGTTTAAGAATCAAGTTCTTTTCTCATTCTGCAACTCAAAAGGGATCGTCAAACAATACAGTGCTCCCAGAACTCCTCAACAAAATGGTGTTGCTGAGAGGAGGAACAAGACACTTATTGAGGCTACAAGAACTATGTTAGCTGATTCAAAGCTGCCTATAACATTCTGGACAGAGGCAGTCGGCACTGCATGCTATATGCAGAATAGGGTCCTCATTGTTAAGCCCCATGGAAAGACCCCTTATGAGTTATGGAACAAGAGGCCACCGTTCATTGGCTTTCTTATGTCCTTTGGCAGCAGGTGTACCATACTCAACACAAAAGACAATTTAGCAAAATTTGTAGAAAAGTTGGATGATGCTATCTTTGTTGGATATTCCTCAACCTCTATTGCTTATAGAGTATATAATATTAAAAATCAACATATTGAGGAATCATCCAACATTGTTGTTAATGAGCACACTCCTTATTTTAAAGGGAATGGGCCTGATCATATCTTCAATCTAGAACTGTTTCCAAAATATTCTAAACCATCTTGTGAGAATGTTTCAGCTGAACAGGAGCTCAAAGTGACATCTATGAAGATCAAATGTTTGAGTTACCCAGACCTATTCCCAATTCTCCAAAGAATTTAAAGAACAAGCTCCCACTACTGGAAGTGCTGAAAGCTTAAACATCTTAGAAAATCATGGAGCTTCAACAAGTTGTCAGCCAACTAAGCCTCAAAACTCTTCAGCTGACAACTCTAGCATTTAACACCAAGCTGAGGAAGATAGTAATCTAGAGAAATAGGAAACCGTTGTTACTACTTCTCAGCAGAATATTGTTATGACTAGATCTAATGTATAGGTTTAGATGTTTATTCATCTCTTGTAATGATCATTTGTAAATCTCTTTTCTTATGTAATGCAAGATATATATGTTAACCCAAATCTTAATTGTGTTGATTTTATGTAATTGCAGGAAAACATCATACTTGGTCAATTTGGAAAATTGACCAAGTACAAGAATTATCTACGGATGAACAAGTTTGTTCTTCCATAGATGTTCAACGGAGCATAAATGAACAAGTCAATATGCATCAGTGGATCTCCTGCGGAAGCACAATCACATCTACTAAAGAACAAGTTTAGAGATCAAGTTGTTCCTGCTGCTGAAGAGCTTGCTCCTGAGGATGAAGTTCAAGAGTATCAAAGAACCAACTCCTACGGAAGGCTAACTCCTACGGAAGGCCAATTCCTACAGAAGAACAAAATACTTGCATGAACACCAATCATGCAAGTACAACATATGAAATCAACTAGTCAAGCTGACTAAAGTGATGGCATCAAGTCAACATCTACGGAAGACTTCAATTTAGTCAAAATCGAATATTTCATGTCATGTCAAGATTTTTACCTTTTACCCATGTAAAACTGAGTCCCTCTACCTATAAATAGAAGGCCTGGGTGCACACTTTTAGGGCAACCAAATAAACCAGAATAGTACCAATATCAATCACAACAATTAACCAACAATAATCAAATTGCAATAGCAAAAGCAAAACACCAAGAACACCTTGCAATTACCAGATCATCCAAATATAAAAATCAATTGTAACCAATTCATTATCAATGGAAATTAATTGAAGCAAACTTGTTTATCGCATTAATTTATCTTGTTTTCCATTCTATTATTTGTTGTTTATCAATTTCTGTTACAATTACATTTATCAAACAATTAATTAGACATCGAGTTATGATAATTCCGCGATCATCATTCGTTCAATCAAACTGATAATTCCTGTTTCGCTCCTTGGATTCACAGGTGGTATCAGAGCCTCGTGCTCATTGATCAAGATCAGTTGATCTATCTGTTTGATTAGACGAATTAGTTATTTATTTCATTAGATCTATCAGTTTCCGATTAGATATGATTATGGTAGCTTCAAATTGCTTTTGAGTGTTCGTCACGGCTTGAGAGTTCATAACTCAAATTTAAGCGTGATTGGTGAACGATTTAACCAAAACACAAGTTGAGTTTAGCTAATCAATAGCTAACAAAGGTATTTTACTCAACGATTTTGGTTTAATCTATTAAAATCAACAAACCCTTTTTATATCGATCATCGAGTACTGTTCCATTAGTTGATTAATCTAGATCTACATCAGAATCATTTTCATTCGTGGATTTGTGCTGTTGATTCGATATTTCTGGGTTGTTTAAACAAATTTGATTAAAATCTCATCATCTAACATCTCAAATTTCAAATCATCTGAGAGTTCATTAAGAGATTTGACTAATTTTGACCATAACTTCTGTTGGTCCTATTGATCGATTCATCAGTGAACTTGAAGTTTGACAGTGTATTTCAACCCAATCAACACTTAGAAACACAATAACATAATGTTTTTCATTGAATCTAAACAATAATAATAGTAATAACAAAGGCTCAATGATATTAAAAATAAACTTCCAGCCACTCACATAATTGTAACAACAAATATTCTGTATTAGGGTTTTGCCAAAAAGTCATTCACAAACATAGAAAGATTACAATATATAAGTAACCTAAATTCGCTGGTGGTTTCGCTGACTAGCGAAACTGCCTGTCTAACTATTAGATTCACCCGACAGCGAACTACAGATTCGCTGGGTGATCTAAATCAGCTGACTCCGGGCGAAACTATAGCTTCACCCGTAGTTTCGCTGCAATACAAAAGTACATAGAAAGACATATTACAAGGAAGAACTAACAATTAACCTATTACAAAAAAAAAATAAACCTATTAACTATAGTGAGTCCAACCTATGTAGATCATTAATTCTCCCCCTAGGTTGGATCTCACTCTCAATCTTCAGGCTCTTCTCTTGCACCTTCTTCAGTTTTATCAGATGTTTCTTGATCAGCTCCTGCTGTACTCTCCTCTTCAGCCCTTGCACTTGCCCTTGCAAACTATCTAGTAAGATCTTGCATGTCCAATCTTAATTCGTCAGCTTTTGATACTTTCTCTGAGAGCTCCCTGACCTTTGCCCTTACTCCACGAGCTTTATTTGCCACATTCATGAACAAAGTTGCTTCTATTCTTGTTTCATCTCCAGCTCCAGCCTTGATATGATTTTCACATTTAGTCACCAGGTCTTCAACACAAAAAGAAAATACATCCATTGGATCAAACAACTTAATCTCAGCACCACCTTTCAACCTAATGACTGCTTCCCCAGTATTGTTATCATAAAACCATTTTTCAAAATTTTGTAGTCTAGGGGGAAGTGGATTGGGCACCCTTACTCTGTTTACGGTTTTAGCAGCTTTAACACAATCTTTCCTTTTCCGGTGGCCCAATCCAGGTCTTTCATCAATCTTCTCCTTTCTGTCCTCATATACCCAAAAGCTTCAAAATTGTCATTCATTCTGCTTTAATATCCTCTTCTAACAGCATATCACGTTCACTCAAGTGGGCATCCAAAAGTGGAATTTTAGCTAATCTCTTCAAGTCCCACCTAGGCAAGGTCTTGAACGCCTTCCTTTTAAGCATATAAGATATGTCCCCGCCTCTTCTTTTGATCACAAACATCTTCAATTCAGAATTATACTTCCAGCTCACTATTTTCTTATTAGTTTTCTTCTAGCTTGGTTCACTAATGTTTTGGAATAGAGGTGTTAACTCTTCTGGTTCCTTTTCTTTCATAAACCAATCTTCTTTGCTCATCTCAAATATATCACCTTCTTCTGAACCCCTTTGTGCCACTTATGTCATTGGGCGCTCCTCCACTTCATAAAATTCAGGCACTGAGTCATAATCAACCAGTTGTTCCTCATATTCTTCCTCTTCATCAATAAGTCTCTTCTCTGTACCCTTCTTATTTCCTTCAGTAGTTCCTTCTCTAATCACCTCAGCCCCCATCAAGTCTGTTTCTATATCCAATCCTAAATCAACAAATTCGGCCTCAACAATCACAGGCTCCTGTCTCACATCTCCTCCTTCCTCAACTCTCTTCGCTGCTTCTATTTCAACAACCTTTTGTCCTACTACACCACTGCCACTTGCACCAACTCCAGCTGAACTTGCATCCCCTCCCATTCCTGATGACTTTCCAACTTTTAGGAACGCATACTTTGATGTGTCGGTCAGATCATCCAACTTTGCCTTTGAGATCATTCACCTCCTTCACCAATCTTTTAATAAGATTCTACTGATCCATCATCATTGCTTTCATACTTTCAATTTGCTCATCCTTCTCCTTTTCTCTCAATTCTTGATTGACCAACTTTGTCTTTATCATGCTTAGTTCATTGGCCAATGATGCATTTACATTTCGAATGACATCCTGGTCCAATTCTGATCGGGAATACCTCCTTTCTTCGAACACTGGTTGTTTATGCTTAGTTCTCCTTTCTGGTTTGTGAGCCAGTTCCCCTTGATCAGACTTTCTTTTGGACCTTCTCTCTCGCTGAGCCCGCAGCTCCTCTTCAACCTCATCAATCTCAGCATCTAAATCATATTCTTTCTCCTTTGCATATCTCTTCCTCTTCTTTATTGGCTCTGTCTGTTTATCCTGGTTTTCTTTAGTATTTCTGTTTTCGTTCTCGATCAGCCTTTTTATATAGTTCCATCTCTCGGCTGGATACATGTTTTCGAGCAAATAAGTTATTTTACCACTGAAGTCATGTCTAACTACTGAGCAATTTGCAAATATTCTTGTATTTATCTGCATCAGCCTCTTAACTTCCCCGTGTCTTGGCAAATTTGGTTTCTCGTGATTAATGATCATCTGGACAAACCTTGGATATAATAGCCATTTATCCTTCTTCAGAGCCACGATATTCTCAGTCATACAGTCGAATATTAGTCTTGCAATATGGTGTTGGATCTTATATGCCCAAGACACATACAAGATTGATGTGGTTAGTATGTTATGATCCAAGTCGGGTCATACCCAATAATAAGCTAAACAAACACCAAAAAATATTTGTTTGTTGATATGATCATGCAAATAAATATTGACACCAATTTAGAAAATGGATTTTCTAAATTATTGCATTTGAAATAGAACAAATTATATGGATATTTTGTTCATGAGATATTATTTGTATTGTTATTTAAATAGGTTAAATAACAACAAATAAAAGTGTGGTTAAGTTATTAAATTAAAAGGGGTTTAATTTTATAAACTTATAACAAAGTAATGTGTGTTAAAAAATTTAAAAAGGTGGGAAACCCCTTTTAAAAATTTCGGCCGCCCCCTTGGTTTCACCTTGGGATTCCTTGTCTTGATTTATTACAAGACTTTAATCCTATGATTACTTGAACCTACCACACTTTCTCTCTCTCACATGCAAGATCCTTCTTCTCCATTTTTCTTCTCCCATTTTTCAGATCTAGAGATTTTGAAGAAGGGTTTTTGGTGTCAACTTCCTAACAAGTTGGGTGTTTTGCAAGAGCTTGTGGGTATACTAGCTTGAGACTTTCTTCTTTGGAGGTTTATGTTCAAGAGCATCATCTTCTTCATCTTTATCCATCTCATATCATCTTGTTCTTGAAAGGTAGTATTCTAAGAACACCCTATGGTTGTTTACGTTTTGATAGCACCTCTTTTCACATATATGATCTTTTGTTCTTGGGTTTACCTTCTTGAAAATACAATGGATTATTTTCAGCAACTAAAACAATTTTTAAATCCATAATATCTGCTGCGTTTTTAAGTTTAAATGGTCAAACTACTTTGATAAACTTGTTTACAAACCCAACAATGGCATCTAGAGCCGGTTATGTGGAAAACTTGCTTCAAAAGTCCAAGAAAAATTAGTTTTGTTGGACTTTCTCAACCCATTAGGGGCTGATTTGTTTGGATATATGAATCCCTTATCTTTCAAGTTTTATTTTACATGCTTTAGAATAAATCTTGAAAGATTGATGTCAAGTGGTTGATTATTTTGTTTGGACAAAAACCCTAGAATTTTGGTTTATGTTGGCCGAAATTTTGAGGGTTAAAAGGGGAGTTCATTTGGTTCTTGTATGTTGTATTTGGATACATGTTTTGGTGCATAACATAGCCTTGACCTAATGTGTTTTGGAGTTGTATGTATTTCGTCATGTTTGGTTTAATTCATTAAAGGGTTGTAATAATAATTTTGGTGTTTGTATCTTTTGGGTTGTAAGTTATTTATTCTTTGATTATGTAATAAATAGATTAGGTGCATTTCTTTTATTAGAAAAATTGTATTAGGATATAATTTTTGTAAACGAAGATGCACAAGTTGGAGACTCAAAGGAAGATACAAAGGAAGGACTCAAAAGACATGGACACTTGAAGCATTTGGATGCGGATTCAAGTGGGAGTTCTTGGACACATTTTGATGTGTTATTATAAACCCTTAGGAAAGACCAAATGACAACACTTGTGATGGCAAACAAGTGTGGTCACCTTAGTGGCTATGGTTGTGCACTTGTGATTGAATGGTTGTGCTTGTTTGGTTGTTTATTTTATGTTGGTTTTTTGATATATGGATATGCATAACAAACTAATTAATAAGCATTACAAGCTGAAATAAAATGGTTCTTTATCATTAAATGGTTAATAAAAGGTTATTAAAAGGATTAATTTTTTTAAATAAAAAGGGTTTTATTAAAAGAACCATAGGGTACCATGTGTTTGAGAGCATGAAAATTCAAGGTACATAGAGTTTTCTAATCTAGAATTATGAAACTTAAAATTCCTTTTGAAAATAAGTTTAACACCGTCCTTTTGCACAACACTTGAGTCACTTGGAAACTCTTAATGGGATAAAGGTCACCTAACCATTTTGACGGAACTTGTGATTTGAGGTGGGAATGCCATATTTATGGGATAAGGATCACCTAACCACTTATGTTGGTAGACTCACATGTGTGTGTAAGTAGGGTGACTTGATTTGCAAACCATGTTAAATGGATCACCTACAATGCGGTTTCAAAAGGTGTTGATGGGATAAACATGCCGACTATACATAAGATGTTTAAGTCGATCCCATACCTCTAGAAGTTGCAACGGATTGCAACTGTCAAACGTTGACTACCTTGTTAATTTAAATAATGGGATAAAGGTCACCTAACCACTATTTAAATGTGATGTTGGATTCTAGAATTTTAATTTTTGTATGACACATAAAAGGGTGTTAATAATTAAATATGATAATATCAAAAATGCTAAAATTGAACCTTGTTAATTTTGTAGATGGCCACCAACAACAATGAAAACAATGATATCCTGTCTGCTCATACCCTATCACTAAGAACCATTCTCCAAAAGGAGCGTTTAAACCATAACAACTTTATTGATTGGTTTCGAAACTTGAGAATTGTTGTCAAGCAAGAGAAACGGTCATATGTTTTAGATGATCCAATTCTCGATGAACCCAATGAGGAGGATAGGGAGGCCTACAATAATTGGGTGAAATACACTGAGGATTCGATCCAAGTGTCTTGCCTCATGTTGGCAAGTATGACTCCGGATCTCCAAAAGGAGTACGAACATCACGGAGCATACGACATGATTACCCAGTTGAAGGAAACATTCCAACAACAAGTAAGGGTAGCGCGCTTTGAAACGGTTCAAGCACTCCATGCATGTCGTATGGATGATACCCAATCGGTCTCGTCTTATGGATGATCCTTAACTCTTTGTCAAAAAGGTTTGACAATTTTGTTATGAATTATAACATGAATGGTTGGGACAAGAACATAACTGAGCTTCACTCTATGCTCAAAACAGCCGAGGCAGCCATGGGTAAAAGGGGTTTACCCGTTCTCACCATTAATGAAGGTGGGAACAAGAAGAGGCCTCACCCCGCACCCAAGGCAAGTGTTGCAAAAGGTAAAGGGTACGTTGGTAAAAAGGGAAAGGGAATGGTAAAAGTGCCACCACCAAAACCAGCGGAGAAGAAGCAAAAGGTTGCTTCGGATGACCCATGCTTTAAGTGTGGGGAGATAGGACATTGGGCAATAAATTGTCCTGTCCATCTCAAAGAGTTGAAAGCTAAGAGGGATGTCGGGCAAACCTCAGGTAAATTTTCATGATTCATATTGATCTCAATTTAATATCCTCTAACACATGGGTATTGGATACCGGATATGGAACTCATTTGCAATTTGTTGCAGGGGTTCAAAAGAAGTAAAGACTTCAAGAATGGGGATGTTAGCCTCTACCTGGGGAATGGGGCAAAAGTTCAAGTTGAAGCCCGAGGGGACTACATCTTAAAGCTTCCAAATGGTTTGAAAGCAATTTTGAACAATGTTTTGTATGCTCCTAGTTTGACTAGGAACATTATTTCAGTTGCCCAATTAAGACAATATGGTTATGTTTTGACGTTTATTGAAAATGAAATTCATGTTTCTTTAAATAACATCTTTCATTTTAAAACTACTCCTATTAATGGTATTTATGAATTGGTTCGTGAAAACACATTATATGATAGCTCCTTGTACCAAACCACCACCAAGAAGCTCAAATTAGATTTGAGTGACACCTATCTTTGGCATTGCCGTCTTCGTCATATAAACAAGAAGCGCATACAAACACTTTAAAAGAATGGTCTTTTAAAAGCAAATGAATATGATTCATTTGATGTATGTGAATCTTGTTTACAAGGCAAAATGACTAAGGCACCTTTTAGTGGCAAAACTGAAAGGGAAAAAGATTTATTAAGTATCATACATTCGGATGTATGTGGTCCTTTTAAGCCAATGACTAGGTACAATGAAAGATACTTCATTACTTTCACCAACGACTATAGTCGATATGGGTATGTGTACTTGTTAAAACACAAAGATGAAGCTTTTGAAATGTTCAAAACCTTCCAGAATGAAGTAGAAAATCAACTCAAGAAGACAATAAAAATTCTCCGCACCGATAGAGGAGGAGAATACTTAAGTGATGCTTTTAGAGATCATCTTAGAAGTTGTGGGATTGTCTCACAACTATCTCCACTTGGAACACTACAACACAATGGTGTGTCCGAGAGGAGAAATCGAACTTTATTGGATATGGTTCGATCTATGATGGCTAGAAGCTCATTGCCTCTATCATTTTGGGGTTTTGCTTTGCTCTCTGCAGCCCATATTTTGAATATGGCCCCAACCAAGAAAGTGGAAAAGACACCTTTTGAAATATGGCATGGAAGGGTTCCATCTCTATCATATTTAAAGGTGTGGGGATGTGAGGCTTATGTAAAGACTCCCACCTCAAACAAGTTAGAAAGTCGTTCCACTAAGTGTATCTTTATTGGATATCCTAGAGATTCTATGGGATATTATTTCTATGATCCATTGGAACAAAAGGAGTTTGTTGCCAAGAAGGGTGAGTTCTTGGAGGCCAAGTTCCTTATGGAAGGAGATAGTAGTAGAACAGTGGATCTTGAGGAGGATCAAGAACCACAACCCGATACATGTTTGGTTGACACTAGCACTCAACATGAGGATGTTGAGAATGATCAAATGATTGATCAATACACACAAAACGTTCGCATATCTGGTAGAACTAGTAATCCACCTGAAAGATATGGATTTTTCATAGATGGATGCTATGTGATTGATTCTGATGAACCAATCACATACCATGATGCAGTGTCTAATTTGGATTGTGACAAATGGCTTGAACCATGAATGTTGAGATGCAATCCATGTATGACAACCAAGTGTGGGACTTGGTTGTACCACCTCTCAACTCCAAGATAGTTAGAAGTAAGTGGGTTTTCAAGAAGAAAACTGATATGCATGGAAAATTGGATACTTATAAAGCTAGACTTGTAGCAAAAGGTTTCACTCAGACTCAAGGGGTTGATTATGATGAGACCTTCTTGCCGGTTGCAATGCTAAAGTCTATTAGGATATTATTTGCCATTGCTGCTTATTATGATTATGAGATTTGGCAAATGGATGTCAAAACCGCTTTTCTAAATTGATATCTTGAGGAACATGTCTATATGGTTTAGCCTGAAGGTTTTGTCGACCCAAAACATCGTAACAAAGTATGCAAGTTAAAGAAATCAATCTATGGATTGAAGCAAGCATCAAGAAGTTAGAATCACTGTTTTGATGAAGAGGTAATCTAATTTGGGTTCATCAAAAATGTTGATGAAGCATGTGTGTATAAGAAAGCTAGTGGGAGCATCATCACTTTCCTAGTATTGTATGTCGATGACATCCTACTATTTGGAAATGACATTCCAACCTTGGAAGGTGTAAAAACCTGGCTTGGAAGCTGTTTTTCCATTAAGGATCTTGGTGAAGCAGCCTATATTTTGGGAATAAAGATCTATAGGGATAGATCAAGGCGGTTGATATGTTTAAATCAAAGTGCATACATTGATAAGATCTTGAAAAGGTTCAAGTTGGAAAACTCTAAGAAAGATACGTTACCTATTCAAAGAGGAACGATATTGAGTACGACTCGATGTCCAAGCTCAAAGGTTGAGCAAGATAAAATGAAGGGAATCCCATATGCGTCTACTGTAGGATCCATCATTTATGCAATGATATGCACTATGCCGAACGTGCCATGCGCTTTGAGCATGACAAGCCAATATCAGCAAAATCCTGGAAATAGTCATTGGATGGCTGTTAAGAACATACATAAGTACCTAAGGAGGACTAAAGATATGTTCCTAATCTATGGATCCGGTAAGGAGGAACTTGTGGTAAAAGGTTACATGGATGTGAGTTTCCAAACTGATCAGGATGATTCACGATCACAATCGGGATACATTTTCATCTTGAATGGAGGAGCAGTCTCTTGGAAGAGCTCTAAACAAGATGTGGTGGCATTGTCAACTACAGAGTCAGAATACATCGCCGCTTCATTAGCAGCTCAAGAAGCTGCATGTTTGAAGAAATTCATTGCCGATCTAGGGGTGGTCCCTTTCGTTCAGGACCCCCTAGAAATTCTTTGTGATAACGAGGGTGCGATTGCTCAAATCAAGGAACCCCGTGCACATCAAAAGACTAGGCATATTGAGCGGAGATTCAACTACATAAAGGATGAAGTTGAGAAGGGAAAGATATGTATTCGCAAAGTTCACACGAATCAAAACATTACAGATCCACTCACGAAGCTTCTTGAAAAGGCAAAGCATGAAGGTCATACTTGCGCCATGGGACTTCGATATTCTAGTGACTGGATTTGATCTTTTAATTTTGTAGTTGGATATTGGAACCCTTTTATTACTTGAATGAATTATTTGGTAATAATGTTTCAACTAATGTTCCAATTTTGCATGTTTAATCCATGAGTAAATTATTTACTCTGAACGTCCGTAGTCGTTCATACTTGTAGGAACAAGTATGAGGGTAAGACTATTATGAACTTGGATTGGTGGATATTCATATGGATGAATATAGAGCAAAGGGTTGCTGCCAAAGTTCATAGATATTTGTGGGATACAAATATTGGACTGGCCCGCATCTCAAATATTACTACATGGAATCTACTTGATTAATCATAAGTAAATTTGAGTAAAGGCGAATATCATTTGGTATCCTCTAACCTGAGATACATATTGGGTCTTGATATTCACCGGGTATTATACTTTGACTTAGTTCTTCGCTGTTCTGTAACATGACAGTACATAAGACTAAATTCAGGTGTAGCACGAGGTGATTGTGAGAGACGTATGTAGTCAAGATGGGATTTGTCCCTCTTATTCGTTGAGAACAAGATGTCAAAGGCCTGCTAAAGTTAAATCAATGGAGAATGATCATTCTGTGTCTCTAGGATTTAACATGACATCTGTGACAAAAGGATAGATGATTGATTCACCTAAAACATTTTCGAGTAAGGTACTTGAAGGGGATGATGTTATTGAATGGCTCTTAGTCAAACGTATTAAGGGTAGTAAACCGTTGTTAGGCGGTATTTACTGCTTGCATCAATCTTCTATGAATTTTGTGCAAGTGGGAGATTGTTGGTGATGGAAATGATCTGCCCAAAATACATATTGAATAGATGTGGCTAGTATGTCATGATCCAAGTCGGGTCATACCCAATAATGAGCTAGACAAACACCAAAGATATTTGTTTTATGATATGATCATATAAATAAATATTAACACTTAGAATATTTGGAAATTGGATTTCCAAACATTTACACTTGTGTAGTATATAAATTATATGGATAATTTATTTCATAGAGAGGAATATTAATTCATCCGCATTTGTTTTACACAACCGCATTTAATGTGGCTGAACAAATGCGGATGATGTTTACTCATCCACATTAGTTAATGCGGATGAACAATCCCTGTCCGCATTTGTTTTGGAACAAATGCGGATGAGCATTTCTGGAAATGCTGATGGAAACATTCATCCGCATTAACTAATGCGGATGACCATTTACAAATGCGGGAGAACAACTTCATCGCATTAACTAATGCGGATGTTGTTCTGAGAAATGCAGATGGGTTGAGGGGCTGGGCCCCACCCACTTTTCTCTCTCCTGTACTTTATGTTTCCAAGGACATGCAATATAAGATTGCTTGGAAATCTCTCTAAAAACACGACTGAAGAACTTCTTTCTCTCGATCGGTCTAGAGAAATCTAAAGGGAGTTCTATAAGTGAAAATCCTAACAACCGATGTTCTTGTTGGTGGCTCGTGGGTAGACCAGCTTGAGGCTTCTTGCTTTAGGAGCTGCCATCCTCTTTCACCTCCCGCCGACCTCATCATTGAAGGTAGTTCATCGTACCTTCTATGGTTGTTTGTAAGCATTATTTCATAAATCGATCCATATGGGTTTTGACTGATTTTATATAAAAATGTTTTATATATAAATTAGCTCATTGTAACAAGTTTAATATATATATATTCTGCTGCGTTCTTCTATTTTATAAGGATAAAATAGATCTGTTTAACTTGTGAAAACTCAACAATGGCATCAAGAGCCGGTTATAAGGATACATGCTTCATTTGGACTGAAAATTCGGTTTCTTGGTGATGATTCACCAAGAGCCGAGAGGCTTCAGCCCTAGTATCCCCTATTTTTCAAGATCTATTTAGACATGCATATAGGAATCTTGAAAATTTTATATCATTTGGATGATTTTTTTTTTGGAAACAAAACCGTGGTTCTCGGCTGTTTATGCTTCAGCCGAGAATCTATGGCTCAAGGGGATGCTTTTGGATTTTGCTTACATATGTGGATATGTATTTTATTTTTTCATAACCAAAGCCGAGACCTATGGATGAATGTGTTGTGATCTGTTTTAATTATTCAAATGGTTTGTAATAATTAAACATGTTTATTCTTCCTATTGGGTTTGTAATTTATTTATTTTTCATTTGGTATGTAAATAAATAGACTAGTTGCACTTTACTTTTACTAGAAAAATTGTATTTAGGATATGTTTTGTAAAAGAAGATGCAACAAGACTATCTTTCTCGGTTTTAACCGAAAGGAGAAGATGAAGGCCCAAAGGAGTTTGGTGCTGAAGTCAAAGCCTAAATAGAAACCCAAATGGATTGGAAGAATCACAACACAAGGTGGACACTTGAAGCATTTGGATGCGGGATCAAGTGGGAGTTCATCGGCACAAATGTTGTGTCATTTTCACCCTTAGAAACGACTTTATTAACTCACTTGTTTCGGTCAATAAGTGATGTTAAGCTAAAATGGCTACGGTTATGGATTCATGTGATGCTTGTGTGGTTGTTTTATTATTGTTTTGTGATATATGGATATGCATGTTTAAACAATTTAAAATCAACATAAAACATTAACATGGGTAATGAAAGGGTTTATTAAAAGTTAATGTGTTCACAATAAAATTGGTTTTATTGAAAGAACCTTGAAAATTGTTTCACACTGGGTACCACACATTTGAATGCATGCAAATGTTAGGTGGAAAATAGTTTTCAAAACTAGAATTAACGAAAACTAAAATCCCGTTTGAAACAAGTTTAACACCATCCTTTTACACAACACTCGAATCACTTGGGAACAATTTATGGGATAAAGGTCACCTAACCACTCTTAGGGAACTTGTGTGTTTGAGGTGGGGTTAATATATTTGTGGGATAAAGGTCACCTAACCACTTGTATGTGTAAACTCACACGTGTGTGTAAGTAGGACAACTTGAGTTGGAAACCATGTGACTAGGGTCACCGAAGCATGGTGTACAATGGTGTTGATGGGATTAAACATGCCAACTAAACATAAAGATGTTTAACCGATCCCATAAAACTAGAAGTTGCAAAGGGTTGCAATTCTCAAGTGTTGACTACCTTGTTAATTTAAATGATGGGATAAAGGTCACCTAACCATTATTTAAATGTAACGTTGGATTCTAGATTTTAATTATTAATTGTCTACGAGACATGAAAAGGGTATCAGTAATTAAAGTTTTATTTTTGGAAATACTAAAAATGGAATTTGTTTGTAGAAATGGCTGCCAACAACAACGCTCCCACCCCGACCGTCCATAACCTATCACTAAGAACTATATTAGAAAGGGATCGTCTTAACCATAATAATTTTATGGATTGGTTTCGTAACTTGAGAATCGTTCTCAAGCAAGAAAAGAAATCTTACGTACTAGACGATCCCATTCCCGACGAACCCGATGTTGAGGCCTATAACGATTCGGTTAAGCACACTGAGGATTCTGTTCAGGTATCTTGCCTCATGTTGGGAACTATGATTCCCGAGCACCAAAAGGATTTAGAGCATCATGGGGCATACGACATGATTACCCAGTTGAAGGAAATGTTCCTTCAACAAGCAAGGGTAGAACGCTTCATGCATGTCGCATGGAAGAAACTCAGTCGGTTTCATGTTATGTACTTAAGATGAAGAGCCACATTGATCGCCTTAAAAGGCTAAACTGTCCCGTCTCAAAAGAGTTGGCCACGAATTTGATCCTTAATGGCCTGACTAAAAGGTTTGAGACGTTCATCATGAATTATAACATGAACGGGTGGGACAAGAGCATTGGTGAGCTTCACGCAATGCTCAAAACGGCCGAGGCGGGGATGGGTAAAAGGGTTTTACCCATCCTCACAATCAATGAGGGAGGCAACAAGAAAAGGCAACACCCCGATCCCAAGGCAAATGTTGCTAAAGGAAAGGGACACATTAAAGGAAAGGGTAAGGGAAAGGCAAGAACTGAACCTCCAAAACCATAGCTTAAGAAGCCTACAGTAACGGAGAACGATCCATGCTTTGAGTGTGGTGAGATAGGACATTGGAAGAGGAATTGTCCAACCTATCTAAAAGAGTTGAGAAACAAGAGGGATGCTGGGTAGACCTCAGGTACAACTTTCATGATACATATTGAATTGAATGTTATTTCTTCAAACACATGGGTATTGGATACCGGATGTGGAACTCATATTTGCAATTTGTTGCAGGGGTTCAAAAGAAATAAACATTTCAAGAAGGGAGACACAAGTCTCTACATGGGCAACGATGCAAAAGTTGATGTTGAAGCCCAAGGAGACTATGTTTTGAAGCTTCCAATTGGTTTGGAAGTTGTCTTGAAAAACATCTTGTATGCTCCTAGTTTGACTAGGAACATAATTTCTGTTTCCCTTTTAAAACAATATGGTTATGTTTTAAAGTTTGTAAACAATGTTATTTGTGTTTTTATGGATGATGTATTTCATTTTGAGGCTACGCCTTATAATGGTATCTATGAATTGGTTCATGATAACTCATCATTTAATAACTCGTTATACCAAACATGCACCAAGAAACTTAAAATGGGTTTAAGTGATTTATATCTTTGGCATTGTCGTCTTGGGCATATAAACAAGAATCGGATTCAAACACTTCAAAAGAATGGTCTTTTGGAAACAAATGAAAATGGTTCATTTAATAAGTGTGAATCTTGTTTATAAGGAAAGATGACCAAGTTGCCCTTTAGTGGTACTAACGAAAGGGCAAAGGATTTATTAGGAATCATACATTCGGATGTATGTGGTCCTTTTAAGACAATAACAAGGATTGGTGAAAGATACTTCATTACCTTCATCGACGATTATAGTTTTTATGGTTATGTGTACTTGTTGACACACAAACATGAAGCTTTTGATTTTTACAAGACTTTAATCCATTGATTACTTGAACCTACCACACTTTCTCTTTCTCACATGCAAGATCCTTCTTCTCTATTTTACTTCTCCCATTTTTCGGATCTAGAGGTTTTGAAGAAGGGTTTTTGGTGTCTACTTCCTAACAAGTTGGGTGTTTTGCAAGAGCTTGTGGGTATACTAGCTTGAGACTTTCTTCTTTGGAGGTTTACGTTCAAGAGCATAATCTTCTTCATCTTTATCCATCTCATATCATCTTGTTCTTGAAAGGTAGTATTCTAAGAACACCCTATGATTGTTTACGTTTTGATAGCATCTCTTTTCACATATATGATCTTTTGTTCTTGGGTTTACCTTCTTGAGAATATAATGGATTATTTTCAGCAACTAAAACAAGTTTTAAATCCATAATATCCGCTGCTTTTTAAGTTTAAATGGTTAAACTACTTTGATAAACTTGTTTACAAACCCAACATATTGGCCTTTTATACTTTACAGAATATAAACATCGCCTTTGCCCACTGTGCATTTAATCCATCTGATCTTCTCTTTCTATGATCCAAGCACATGATGAATATGTGAGCAATGTATCTCCATTCCTTGGATAAAAACGACTTTTTAATTTCCTTCTTTGACCCAAAATATGGTCCTTCATACCTAATGCTTCGATAAGCATTAAGAAGTTCAGCATCAGTCATACCAACCTCATCTCCACAATCTTCTTCCAACCTCAACACCTTTGCTACCGTCTCAGCAGTGACAACTATGTCTTCCCCAAGGACTCTTGAAGTAATCTTGTGTGGAGTAGATCCCAGATCACATTCAGCATTAACCCAAAAATCTCTTATGTGAATGTCGTAGATCATGGGTAAATGAGATATGGCATAAAGTATGGGAGACTGCTTCAACCATCTAAGACAATCTCTGAATCCGACAGTCTTCGGATTACTGTCTTCTAATAATGCCACAAGATTTGTCTTTTCATCGAACTTTAAGTTTGCCATGAACTACAAAATATAAAGCTAGGTAAGTTAGATATCACATAAAGACAGTTAAACATTATGAAAAATTCAAAACAACCATAGATTTGCTGTCATGGTGAAACTGTAGTTTCGCCAGGCACAGCAAGACAGCTTCGCTAAGGTTTTTGAAACTAAGTTCAACAGTTTCGTTGACAGGCGAAACTGTAGTTTCACCAGGCACAACTAATAGTTTCGCTGTTGATTGAATATAAGTTTTGACCAAACAAAAGTGTACATTCGTTGTACCTCAGCCCTGGACCATGAGTTTGAGCGATTCTACACTTTCGCTAAGGACTAGCTTACGATTCAGACGACAGCGAAGATGTAAGTACGCTGAACCCAACAGAGCATATTATGTGCTGAGCGAAAGTATAGTTTCGCTGGAATGGTTCGAGCGAAACTGTCGGGTATGCTTGGACAGCATAACCAGATAGATTCGCTCGCAACAGAGAACTTTCGTTCAGTTTCGCTGGTTAATTTGGTAGATTCGCTGGATGAAACAGGCGAAGTTTCGAACCAGCGAATCAACCCAAAACCACAAATTAATGAATAAGATCGTGATTAAACCATAGAAACAGAGTCGCAATGCCTACCAGATCGCTTAGAAACCAACAAACTCGACGGAAATGATGCAAATGGGATCAATTAGTTTCGGCCACAGAGAAACTAGGGTTTAGTTTCGCACAACATTATGTGAAACGAGTTTCACATTGGGCAATATATATAAACTAGTTTCGCTGAAAGCGAAACTATAGTTTTGCTCGACATCACAAATGAAATCATGTGTTCAGAGAACAGCGATACTGCCGGGTGAATCTATAGATTCGCTTGGCGAAACTACCAACGAAACTGTAGTTTTGCTGGAACCTAAAAACTAAAAAAAATTAAAGAAAAATAAAAATTAAAATTAAACAAAAAATAATAATATTTTTTTTTATTTATAAAGCCTTTATGAAAAACATTCTTCGTCCCACAACGTCAGTACAAAACAAAAACAAAATATAAAACAAATAAGAATGAAAAATAAAAGGATATAGAGACTTCTTTTCAAGAAATTGATCCGGAGAATCAAAGATTTGCAGGATTGTTGATATGTTTGTCCTTTTAAACTCAAGCCTTCCACTTTTTCAACAAGTAATCTGCATCTATTTTATCATGTTCAGCAAGGTACATGAGCAACCAGATGGACGAAAGAAGTTAATCAAGGGTTTTCGTTTATGAAGAAGCTCATAGGGAGTCTTCATTTTGTCTTTCACAATAAGGACCCTGTTAAGTACATAAGAAGCACAGTTGACTGCTTCAGCCCAGAAAATTATTGGAAGCTTTGACTCAATCAGCATAGTTCTTGTTGCTTCGATGAGTGTCCTATTCTTCAGCTCAGCAACACCATTTTGCCGAGGTGTCCTAGCAGCACTAAACTGTTTGAGAATCCCCTTGCTTGCACAGAATGAGCCAAAGATATGATTTCTGAATTCAGTACCGTTATCGCTTCGGATGGCTATAACATTCCTCTTGTTGACAGACTCAATAGAAAGTATAAGCTTTTGAAGCTCTTCAGCAGTATCTCCCTTGCTTGCTAGAAATCTTACCAATGAATATCTGGAATAAACATCTGTAACAACCAAGCAATAAGATTTCTTAGCAATTGATTTAATACTGATAGGACAAAATAAATCAGTATGTAACAATTCGAGGGGTTTTCAAATTATGTTTTCAATCTTAAGCTTGTGTGGCTATTTGTGTTGTTTGCCTTGAGCACAAGCCATGCATTTTTCTACCACTGAAAAATCTTTAAATGGTAGTCCCCTCACAAGATTGTTCTTAACTTATTTATTTATATTTTTAAAATTAACAAGTCCTAATCAACGATGCCACAAGAAGGATTCGAAAGAAGAGGCTTTGGACAGAAGACATGTCATAGTGGATGTAGACTCTTGTGATACCATATCAAGAAGATAGGTATCATTCTTTCTTGGAGCACACATGATCACTAGATCTTTTGAAATAATGAACTCTGGTTTAAGAAACAAGCATTAATTTGACATAAACAGCACGGGAATATCTTTATCACAAATTTATGACACGCTTAGCATATTGAATGCTAATTCGGGAACATAATTTACTTTCTCCAGAGTTAATGAACCGTTGAAGACTTCTCCCTAACCAATCATTTTTCCACCCTTCTTATCTCCAGCAAAAGCAACATATCCTCCATTAATTATTCAATAATTTGTGAGTAAGTCTTTCAACCCGGTCATGTGCCTTGAACATCCACTGTCAACATGCCAAAGACTATTGATAGCTCTTCTGAAATGTTCCTGGCTTAAGAAAAAAAAATTGTTAAGACTTGGACATTGGGACCCAAGCCTTGACTGACTTAGGCCTTGGAACGGAAGATTTTTTACAAAAAAAATTATTTATAAAATGATTTAATCTACTTCCTAATGAACTGTGATTTATATTTCAATTAACAAATGTAGGACAAGTTTTAAGAACATGATCATCCTTTCCACATCTAAAACATCGCGACTTCAATCCTTTTTTGTTACATCTTAAAACAGATGCTTGATCAGTTAAGATTTCTTCCTCACCTTCAGACGTGTAAGAATTTGAATTGTTACATGAGTCATGTGATTCTTTTAATATTTCCTTTGTGACTTTCATTTTAGCAAATCCGGATTCATTTTCGTTAATATTGTTAACATTTGAAGATGTTATCTCAATATCTTTAAGATTGGAAATCCGGCTTGCTTTGAAAGATGAGATAGGATGAGAAAGAAACTTCTCAAAATAATTTGGGTGAGAATGTCTGTTTGAAGCATTAGATAAACAAATATCGTAACTATTAACAAGAGAATTTGAAACATCATCATTAGACTCATCAATCTTTGAGGATAAACAAAATGAACTAGAACTAGGGCCACATGAACTACTGTCTGTGACAGACGTTTGTGAAACAAATCTACTTAAAGTACAATCTATAGAAGACTTTTTGGAATCTGAAACGTTAAAATTAGAGCTACCTAGACCACTACTTGCACCATAATAATATTCCTCTCGAATCTCCTTATGATTTACTCCTTCTGAACCTGCATACAAACTGTCAGTATCTTTTTGATTTAATTCATTAGTTGGATGAGGTGTAGGCATAGGAGAATAACAATAAGTGCTAGGTGAAGGATAAACATGAGTGGTTTCTTTGCTTCCCAAACCAGTCTTAATTCTAGCCACCGTTTGATTCATGCAAAGCTCCTCAAGTTTCATCCCAGAAATTGTCTAGTTTTCAAGTTTGGTTTTTAATTTTCTTGTTTCAAATTCAGCAAGTGCTACACGTTCAGTTAAAGCATTTATTTCAACATTTCTTTCCAAAAGATTTCTTTTTAAATGCTCATTTTCGTTTAATGCTTCATTTAACTTAACAAAATATTTAGCCTCATTTGTTTTAAGTTTCTTATTAATTTGTTTCAATTCCTTTTCATTATCCAATAACAATCTGTTTGCCTTATAAACCCCAAATAAACGAATTTTGCAAGGAGGAGAGCACATGTCTTGAATTACCTCATAAGGGAGACCCATAACTACCTCTTCAGCAGCCAGGGCCTTGTCACACTAACAGACCGGAGTATTCTTCTTGTCTTCTTCATCCTCCACTGCTTGCCTGCTATTCTTCTCAGCTTTACTATCCTCTTTCAAATTTTCTTTTGACTTACCTATCTTCTTTTCATCTTTAATACCTACTTTCTCACATCCACCTTCTTCAACTTCAGCTTTCTCAACCTTTTTCTCCTCATCCTGAACCCTTTCATTGCTGCTTTCACCAATAACCTCTTGAGTCTCACTCTTGAACTCTCTAAAAGGATCAAAGTCATCAATAGATTCCACTTCACTTTTCACTAACTCCGCCACTAGTGCATGATTGATTTCTTCTTCAGTTTCCTTAATTTCTGCGCTCTAATCAAAGTTTGAGATGAGAGTCGTTTCCTTCTTTGACTTGACTTCTTCTTTGTCACTAATTTGGATAACTTTAGAAATTCCAGAAGTTCCTGGTTTAGAAATGATAGGATTTTGACTTTCTCTTTTAAAGTGCCCCAGCTGTTTGCAATTGAAGCATCATAATTTTGACTTATCAAAACCAAGCTTAGAATTCTGATTCTGATTTCCAAAGCTCCTTCTACTAGTTCGTTCCATGAATCTTCTTGCACGTAGTGTGAGCATGGCCATTTGCCATTGGATGTCTGTTTCTTCTAAGTCATCTGGATCAACTTGATACATGTCTTCAACAGTCATTCCTTTTCCCTTTAACTCCCCAGTAACTAAAGCTTCATAACTGTGCACGAACATCCCAAATAATGCCATAGTATCTGATGGAATTTAAGTAGTGACAGAAGGCTTTGAGGTTGAACCAACACCTGTAGATCCCCCACTAGACATATTTGAAGCACCAAATACTGTAGAACCACCATAAACTGAACCATACAAAGACGAGTTTGCAGCGGATGACATTAATGCAGCATTTTGTGGATATACAGTGGCTGGCATCATGGATTGATTGTATTCTCTCCTCTTTAAATCTAAATCAAAAGATTTCAATTTGTTGATTACATCCATAAGTTTGTAATCAGCAAAGTTTCTTTCCCACTTCAACATCCTAACTTGCAGGCTCCATTGAGGTGGAAGAGAGTCCAAGAGTTTAGAGACTTGTTCATGATTTCCCAACTGCTCATCATATTTCTTTAATATGCTTGAGATGGATAAAAATCGATTTGTTATATCAGTAAGGCTTTCATTTTTATGTCCTACAAAAGAATTAAACTCTTTTTTAGCTTGAGCTTTCCTGTCTTTCCTCAGTTCCTCATTTCCATCATAGAATTCACACAAGGAGTCATACAAAGATTTTGCATCCTTGTGTTTAGCAAATCTGTTATAGATGTCTTGAGATAAGCAGAGAGTTAAAGCTCCAAAAGCTTTCTGATCACGATCAATTAACTTCAAATCTCTTTCCATGAAGGTAGATGGATCGGTGTTTGGAGAAGTGACTTGACCGACAGTGACAGTTGGAGTGTGAGGACCATTTACAATTGATTCCCATTGATTATGATAGGTGTAGTAAAAGAAGGCTTTCAAACATCTTTTCCAGTCCTCAAAGTTATCACCATTTATAAGCCTCGGTGGCCTATTTGGAGCAACACTCTCCAAGTCAGATATGGTAATATTGGTAGACATCATTAGCTAAAAGAGGATAGTTTCGCTGACAAACAGGTAAATTCGCTGGCAACTTCGCTGGCAAATTCGCTGGAATACAAGCAGCAGTTTCGCTCGAACCAATGATCGACAACTCTAGTTTTGGTGATAGTTTCGCTGAGACTAGTAGAACTTTCATTCTAAAATAAGTTCGCCAGCACTTTCGCTTGTAATGACTAGCAGAGGGTTGAACTTTTTTTCAAAAGTGGGCTACTTTCACTGAGAATAACATGTGAATTTGAAATTACCAAATCCTTAGTTTCGCTGGTAAATTTGCTGGACGAACTGTAAATTCGCTTGATGAATCTGAAATGGCTTTTCTGAATAGAATCAACCCAATCTCATCCAAAACACAATGAATTTGAAATCTGAAGATTACAATAGCTTCGCCCATTAAAAACATACCATCCTCAATCAATTTCCATAAAAGAAACACCCGAATCAGTACGCAAAATCGATGGAACAGTACTATTTTTCGAAAAATGACCAAAAACCAACTACTCAAGAGCACATTGGCTCTGATACCATATTATTGGTCCTATTGATCGATTCATCAGTGCACTTGAAGTTTGACATTGTATTTCAACCCAATCAACACTTAGAAACATAATAACATAACGTTTTTCATTGAATCTAAACAATAATAATAATAATAACAAAGGCTCAATGATATTGAAAATAAACTTCCAGCAACTCACAAAATTGTAACAACAAATATTATGTATTAGGGTTTTGCCCAAAAAGGTTTTTCAAAAAGATAGAAAGATTACAATATATAAGTAACCTAAATTCGCTGGCTGTTTCGCTGACTAGCGAAACTGCCTGTCTAACTATTAGATTCACCCGGCAGCGAACTACAGATTCGCATGGTGATCTAAATCAGCTGACTCCAGGCGAAACTATAGTTTCGCCCGTAGTTTCGCTGCAATACAAAAAAACATAGAAAGACAAAATTACAAGGAAGAACTAACAATTAACCTATTACAAAAACAAAATAAACCTATTAACTATAGTGAGTCCAACCTATGTAGATCATCAACTTCTTAATTGTTAAGAGTTTGTCATTAATTAGATCATTCACAACAGAAGTCATTAATTCTAAGGAATTTTTGTCTTAGTTGATTTGAATATCAATATTATTAGTGATTTGTTATTGCTGTGTGAGTGTGTCTACATTTCATTTACTTTTCACATTCATAGAGTATTAGATCTGTTGATAATTTGATAATTAACAAGTTAATTAAAATGAGTAATTCAATTGTTGGCTCAGCTTACCAACCCCCAAAGTTGGAGAACAAAGCTGATTTTAAAACATGGAAAATCAGATTTAGGAACCACGTTAATTATACTGATTTTGACTTATGGGTGTCCATTACTGAAGGTCCTTATATTCCACTTGCTTTTGGACCTGATTACAATGACAACAATCAGCCCATAAGTTTGAAAGATCTGTCTCTTGATGATGTTAAGAAGGTCAAAATTGATATCAAGGCCTATAGTATGCTTACTATGGCTTTAACTGAAGACCTCTTAATTAGATGTGAATCATACAAAATAGCCAACTCATTATGAAAAATTCTTCACACTTTGTGTAAGGGAAGTGATGAGATCAGAAGCATCAGGAAGGATACCCTCCATTCATAGTATGATACATTTCATCATATTCAGGGTGAATCTGTTCCTTAACAACACCACAGATACATGCAACTTATTACTGAGATGAATATCTTTGAGTTGAAGTATAGCAATAAGGAGTTAACAAAAAGATGCTCCACTCCTTGCCTGAAAGTTGGACTCAAACTGTGTCTATGTTCAAAAATACCCTTGATCTAAAGGCAATTGGACTAGATACTCTGGTAGCAAAGGTAGAAGCATTTGAATTGGATGAGAAAACAAGAAACAAGAGTATAAAAGCACGAATAGCACCATATCAATTCATAGAAACAAAGGGTGTTGGAAGTGCATTCATCTCCAATGATGATGATGAAAGCTCTTGTGTTAAGAGTGATGATGAAGAAGAAGCTGGTTTCTATGTAGCAAAGTCCTGTAAATCTAACTTTCAAAGCAGTTCTAACAAGAAGGTGAAAGGGAAACCTGATGATTCAAAGAGCTCAAATGCTAAAGCAGCAAAGGGATCCTCAACCAACAAAAGCAACACCAAATCAGAACCAATTACTATGGTTCTAGAATCAGAAGAACAGAAAGCAGCATTTGCGGCCTTCAGTTCAAGCTTTCCAGCTTATTTGGGTACTACTCTAACTCCTGCTCACATCTGCCAACAAGACCTTGAAGAACTTCATCCTGATGAAGTAGAAGAAATGGATTTACAATGGCAAATGGCCATGATTGCTTACAGAGCCAAGATGTATATGAGAAGGAACAAGGGACTATCTGTTGTAGGAAGAACAACAAAAATTGGTATTGATAAATCAAAAGTGAGGTGCTTCAAGTGTAATATGTATGGTCACTTTTCAAGAGAGCTCAATCAGCAAACAACAAATAACATGAGACAAGCAAATCAAAGGAGCTTCAAGCAACCTCAGCTTACAAACTCATCCCCACCAGCCACAGGTTCTTCAGCAAGTACAAGTAACTCTAAAGAAACTGGGTTGATTATTTTGTAGGATGGTACCTGTGACTAGACCATGTATGAGGAGGAAGTCCAGGAAGAGAATCAGGCATTGAAGGCTAATATGGAGAACAAAATTCCACCTATAGCCAGAGAGGTAAGGGATAGGTTATGTTCTTCCAGATGTGTTAAAGAGGTTGAAAGATACAGGGTCCATACTCAAAAATTGGATGATAAAGTCAAAGAAACAATGATTTTGAATGAATCTCATGTAAGAGAATATAAACGGTATCAGGTCAAAATCACTTCCTTATAAAAGGATTTAGATAAACTTGTGTCTGAAAATTATAATTTAAAAGCAAAAGTTGAGAATCTGACCACCTCTTCAACAAAATCAATGTCTGATCATGCACCTACTGAAGTGAAACTTCAGAAGTTCCGATTATCATCATAGCAATATGAGAAACTATTAAATTCTCATATTGAATCAAAGAACAGGTATGGGTTGGGATTTCATGTTGTTGCACCACCGGTGAATGATAACTACACCACCCTACCTGAGTCCATGACCAACAGTCTGTCAAATCATTTTGTATCTAGCACCAAAACTGAATCAAAAGTTGAAAATAATGAATTGATAAATGGTGAAGATACTGAAGTCAGTGAAACTGATTAATCTGAATCAGAATTTTTAAAACAAAATGAATCAGGATTTGACTTTTATGACTGTGATGATCTGGATGAGGTTGATGAGCCTAATGAACAAGAATGTGCTGGTTTGGGTAAGGGTAAAAATATTTTAATTGAACATATAATTCCTAAAGTTCTTGATGAGATCAAGCTGCCTTATCCTCCCAAACAAAGAAATTTGTTGAAGAGCATCTACACAATAATTAGTCAGCTAAATGAGGAATTCATGAGCTCAATAAAAAGCACAAAAGTCAATCAACAAAAACAACTACGGACGAGGAAGGGAGAATCACTTCTGCAAAACACTTGCGAAAGAAGAAGACATGTCCAGAACCATCCATAGAAAAGCAAAGGAAGAATGTTGATCTACCAAAACAATCATCCATAGAAGATCTACTGAAAAAGAAATCATCTGCTAAATCACAAACTGACATCAAGAAAGAAAAGAAACTGAGAGTTGTGAATCCTAAACAACAAGAACCAGGTAACATCATGCCAGGAAGAGGTAAAGATTCTTCAACTGCAAAGCTTGAGAAAGAATTAAAGATGCAGAAGAAGAAGGTGATAGAGTCGGAGAGTGAAGCTAAAGAAAAATACTGCAAGTGGTGTGACATGTACAACCACAATACATGTAAGGCCCTGTTCCCGGAAACCTTACAGTTGGTCAATCATAGCATTATTTATATAAAAACATATACTTATCGTAAAACATCACAGCGGATATAAAACCTTACAGGCACATGAGTACTTGGGCGCATAGGAAAGCTAGGCACCTGAACTAACATTTAGGCGTACGAGCAATTTTCTAGGCGTATGGATACTATTTGGGCGCATGAGGAACACTTAGGCATTTGGTCAGTGGGCGCGTGGGCACTATTGGGGAACATGGGGTGGAACTTAGTCTTTTTGGCTAAGTATCAGGCGCATGAGCCTACCACTTAGGCGCATGGGCAAAAATCCAGGCGCATGAGCATACTTAGTTCGAAACTTACACTGTCCAGACCCAAATCATCATTCTAAATGGTTCTCAACCCATAACTAACTTACGAGGCACCTAAATAAGGATAAAACCATACAAGACAAGCAACCATACATAAACATACATACGGTTAGCATACATATAAGTTGTAAAACGTTTTATATGCATTTTCAGCACCAAAATACGTTTAAAACAAGAAAACCGGGGATCTAGAACTCACCTAATGCAGCCTTCAAGTAAAACTCCACTGAACTTGAGGGCACAATGAGTCTAAACACCTAAAAACATAACAAAACACACAACCAAGCACAAAGAACACATAAAAATCGATTTTATGGTTAAAAACCCAACAAAACCAAACCAAAAACACAAAGAACACCCACCTACGAATATTTAGCTTCTTCTTTTTGAATAACCAAGAGAAACTTTGTTTTTCTTTCTTGTTTCTTGTTCCTGTCGAAAAGCAGAAGGCGTAAAGGTAGTGGCATGGGCGGCCATGCCTTTTAAACATTAAAATAATAAGGTTTTGTACTTTTTACACTTTGGCCCCCTCCACTAGTGCTCATTTTCTTTTCTCTTCTTAATACTTTGCTTTTCCATTTTTTTTGACAAAATTTCGGGTGTTACAAGTCCACCCCCCTTTCCCCGAAACCGATCATTCTTCAAACAGTTGTGGGTAATGTTGCCTCATTTCTTCTTTAGTTTCCCACATAGACTTAGATCCCTTCCTGTGCCTCCATTACACACGCACCAGTGGAACCACTTTATTCCACAGCCTCTTCTTTTTCTAGTCTATGATTGCCACTGGTTGCTCTACATAGTTGAGTAGCTCATCTACTTCGATGTCCTCTAGTGGTACAATCATATCATCATCAGCTAGACATTTTCTAAGATGAGACACATGGAATGTTGGATGAATTCCACTTAACTCATCGGGTAGCTCCAATCGATAGGCAACCTCTCCTACTCGTGCAATAATTCAGAATGGTCCTATGTATCTCGGGCTCTGCTTACCCCTCTTTCTAAACCGGATGATCCCCTTCCAAGCTGAGACCTTCAACATGACTCTATTGCCCATATTGAATTCAATCAGTCCACGCCTTTTATTGGCATACGACTTTTGTCTATATTTTGCCACCTTCATAAAGGCTTTGATCTTCTCTAACTTCTCCATCGTAGCCTCGATCACCTCAACACTTCCCAACTCTTTCTGCCTGATGTCACCCCAACAAACGGGCGTTCTACACCTCCTACCATATAGCATCTCATATGGTGGCATACCAATGCTGGGATGATAACTGTTGTTGTATGAGAATTCAGCTAACGGTAAGTGTTCATCCCAGCTTCCTCCAAAGTTGATCACGCATGCTCGGAGAATATCCTCGAGCGTCTGGATCGTCCTCTCAGACTGACCATTTGTCTAGGGGTGGTAAGCCGTACTGATGTGTCGCCTCGTGGCCATCGTGTCATGAAATCTCTTCCAAAACTACGATGTAAACCAAGTGTCATGGTCCAACACAATAGAAACTGGTACACCATGACAAGCTACAATCTCCTTGATGAATAAATCCGACAACCTCTCGGATGAATACGTCTCGCGGGTCGGCAAAAAGTGAGCACTCTTCGTCAGGCGGTCAACTATCACCCTTATGGCATCGTACCCCCTTGCCGTACATGGTAACTTCATAATGAAGTCCATGGTGATGTGCTCCCATTTCCACTCGGGTATATCCAAAGGTTGGATCTTCCCATATGGCTTCTGATGCTCTTCCCTCATTTGCAAGCAAGTAAGGCACTTGCTCACATACTCTGCCACATCACGCTTCATACCCGGCCACCAGTAATCTTTCTTCATATCATGATACATCTTAGTAGCACCAGGATGAATGGAGTATCGAGTCTTATGAGCTTCGTCCTTGATCCACCACCGTAGGTCTCCATAACGAGGGATCTATATCCGCCCAAAGCGGGTTCTAACTCTGAGAGTATTTTCACCCCACTCCGTGACCAGACCTCTCATCCTTTCAGAGTTAAGGCGATCTTCTTTCAACGCCTCATCTTGGAACTCTTTGACCTATGTCATCACATCGGAGGTCATAATCAACTGGTAAACTTTCACCCGGATTGGCTCGGGTCTCTTCTTCCAGCTAAGGGCATCTGCCACTATGTTGGCTTTGCCCGGATGATAGTGCATTTCACAATCATAATCCTTGATCAATTCTAGCCACCTCTTTTGCCTTATATTGAGGTCCTTCTGTTCAAAGTAGTATTTCAAGCTCTTATGGTCCGTGAAGATAGTGCACTTTGTTTCGTATAAATAGTGCCTCCAAATCTTCAGTTCAAAGACCACAACCGCTAGCTCCAAGTCATGAGTGGAGTAATTACCCTTGTGGATTTTCAACTGTCGGGACGCATAGGCTATTACTCTTCCCCTCTGCATTAGCACGCAACCTAATCCCCGAATAACAAGCATCTGAATAGACCACTAAGTCTTCGTTCCCTTCGGGCAACGTCAAGATAGGAGCTTGAGTCAATCTCATCTTTAACTCCTCAAAAGCATTATCCTGTTCCAGACCCCATACAAACTTTACGTCCTTATGGGTCAACTTGGTCAATGGTGAGGCTATCTTGGAAAAGTCTGGGATAAATATTCTGTAGTAGCCCACCAAACCCAAGAAACTGCGAATCTCGGATGGCGTATTTGGAGACTTCCATTGCATCACTGCCTTAACCTTTGCCGGGTCCACCATGATTCCTTCAGAATTTACCACGTGACCAAAAATTGAACTTCACGCAACCAGAAAGTTCACTTAGAGAATTTAGCATACAGCCTCTCTCTTCTAAGCGTCTCCAATACTTCACGTATGTGGCCGACATGTTCTTCTTCACTCTTCGAATAAATCAGGATATCATCGATAAACACAATCACTGATTTATCCAACATCGGCCGACACACCCGCTTCATCAAATCCATAAAGGCAACTGGCGCGTTAGTTAGACCAAAAGACATAGCGAGAAACTCATAGTTTCCAAAACGCATACGAAAAGCTGTTTTAGGGACATCTTGCTCCTTCACCTTCAATTAATGGTAGCCAGATCGAAGATCTATTCTTGAGAACCAACTGGCACCTTGGAGCTAGTCAAACAAATCATCAATTCTAGGGAGTGGATATCGGTTCTTCACCGTCAACTTGTTTAACTCTCGGTAGTCAATGCACATCCTCATACCACCGTCTTTCTTCTTTACAAACAAGACTGGAGCACCCCAGGGAGAGATACTTGGTCGGATGAACCCCTTGTCCAGTAACTCTTACAGCTGAACCATTAGTTCCTTTATTTTAGACGGAGCCAATCGATATGGTGCCTTGGCAACGGTCTGAGCACCAGGTATCAAATCGATCTGAAACTAGATCTCGCGGTCCGATGGCACACCTGGTAAATCTTCTGGGAACACGTTCGGAATGTCACACACAACTGGTACATCAGACAATTATGGTACTGACGCATCCACATCCTTCACGTAAGCCAAGTAGGCACTATATCCAGGTTTCATGCACTTCTCTGCCACTACCATCAAATTCACTTTAGGAATCGTAGTCACTCGATCACTGTAGACCGTCACTGAACTTCCATCTGGCGCAGTTAATCGGATCATTTTCTATCGACACACAATATTCGCCTCATAGGCTGCTAACCAATCCATCCCTAGAACTATATCAAATCCACCTAGGTGTATCACAAATAATTTAGTAGAGAACCTATGGCCTTCCAATTCTATGTCATAATCCTCTATCATCTCAAAAATTCTGGTAGACTTACTAATAGTAGTTTCTACTTCGAAGGGCTCATTAATATTTCTACTACTAGCAGGCAACTTAGCACAGAAAGCAGCAGAATCAAATAACACAGAGGCACAAATTGGGTTTACTAGAAACATACCTGACACGACATCGGGGTCCATTCTAGCCTTATCCCGGGTCATCGTGAATGCTCTAGCGCTTGCCCTCTGTCCTTCATTCTCCGTCCACTTCTTCTCCCCAGAACTTTCGGCCCTCGGCTTCTTGTAATCCCTGCTCAGATGGCCCTCTTCGCCATAGTTATAATACCTTACAACCCCACACTCTTTTGCCACGTGACCGGGCTTCCCACATTTGAAGCAGACATTCAATCCCCACTTAAACTCTCCAGTATGCTCCCTTCCACATTTATCACACCTCTTTGCCCCCGCACCTGGTGTCATCACCCTTCGATCATCCACCCTTGCCCTCTTGTTATTTGGAGTGAAACCACCAGGTCCAAACCGCTTTCCATTCCAGCTCCTGTCACCACCACCCTTCTTACTCACCTCAACCACAGCCATCTCTCTCATCATAAAACCTCCCTGCCAAATCTACCAACGACCTAAAGGTATTCGGTTGGGCAGCAATCATATGCCTGCGGATATCAGCCAGCAATCCCTGAATATACCTCTTGATCTTTCTCGACACCGGCATCACCTGATCCGACAGCAGTCTTGCCATCTCATTGAACTTGGTGGTGTATCGCTGATGGGTTATGGCTCCCGCCTCTAGCTGCAGGAACTCCCATTCTATCTTGTCGAGCTCTCGATGGGGACAGAATTCCTTAATCACCATCTTCTTCAGTTCTTCCCACCTCATCTTTCCGATGGCCCTGCTACCCTCGGTCTGAACAATATTGTCCCACAAAGATAAAGCCGAGTCTACAAACGAGTGAGTGGCGAACTTCACCTTTTGGTCCTCCCTACACTCACTAATCTCCAGCACCGCCTCCATTACTCTCACCCAGTGGTGAGCAGCAGCAGCATTACCATTGCCATCAAAAGTGAGGGGTTTGCATCACTGGAATGCCCCGTAGCTGCACCCCTTCACGGTTTCCCGCACTACCACCACCTCCTCATCACTGGAGGCCTCCATCTTAGCATTCAGTTCTTCCCTTTCACCATGACCTCTCTCACCCCTCCTTCTCCCAACAGCTTTCTTTCTCTCCTCCTTCTTCTACTTTTTCTCATCCTCTCTCACTGCACGGATGACCTCGGTCACCACAGATAGTAGGATCGTCTGCATGACCTGTTGCACTTCCTCCACAACTACCTCCTTCACTGAGGCTCTCAAGTTAGCACTCTCATCACCGCCCTCCTAGTGATGAAGCTCGGACTCAGCAGGAGCCGTCTCAGTAGTCTTAGTCTTGTTCCTCGTGACATGTGGTCCAGCACCACGGCCACCACGTGCTCCTCCACGTGAAGCCTTCGATGATCTACCACCAGCCATCCTCTAAACACTATAAGATTCAAACACCAACATGATCATTCAAGGTAATAGCTTAGTTTATGTCAAGTATAGTAAGTCCCTAATTATAGTGGCCAGTTGTGATTAGCCACTTACTTTACTCTTCATCCCCCGAGCATTTCCTATCCTGACTACATCAGTACTCAAATCTACTAAGGGCACATAAATCAGATAACACACGCACATAATACCAGTTTTCATTTAAGAAAAGAAATACCTGATGGCACGTAGCTACTTGGGCTGGCATCCCTCCTTTCGGTCCCAATCTCAGTTTAAGTTTAGGTTTTTGAAAATATTTATCCATTTCTCTTAAACTTTGGCTCTGATACCAACTTGTAAGGCCCTGTTCCCGGAAACCTCACAGTTTGTCAATCATAGCATTAATTATATAAAAACATATACATAACGTAAAACATCGCAGCAGATTTAAAATTTTCAAAAGCCAATCATTGCATTAATATTTAATGTTGCCAAATAATACAACAATGTATAATAGGAGTTACAAAAGAAACGTTTAGTTGCATTATAAAACAACATAATTAACATGCACGAATGGATGCCAGTCTTGCCTGCCAAGTAACTTTTCCCGTGTGCCATCCTCAGCAACTGTTACCTGCTAACTGAAAATGCATAAAAGTCAGCGTTGCTAAGTGAGTTCTAGTTTTAAAAGCATTAAAGTACCTCGTTTATAATAAAATATCCTTTTCCTAAAAATACGTAATTTACTTTTGTTCATTAGCATTCATCATACATACATCAAGGAATAACCTTATTATCTTCCATTATCGCACGTACTCGTTTGTTTCATACTTTTTCACTATCTTTCACTTCTATCTAGATCCTGTCATAAGCTATGCCCCATCATTGTGCACGAAGCAACCACCTTTTGGGGTCAAGCGACAAGGATCCCGTTTTCGCACGTCTCGATCAGTCACAAAGACTGACCCTCCTGTGTGTGAACCCTCATGAGTTAAATCGCACGTTATATAACACACAGTTGAGCTAACAACTCTCAATGAGTTGTGAACCTCTTTAAAAATTTTGTTTGCAAGACTTTTCATTCATTCGTTATGTTCCACTTTTCATTATCTTTAATCTTTCACTTAATTTATGATAATACTTTACGTATACGAGCATCATCACACCACGTAAAGTCACATAATAATATGTAATATGGAACATTAGAACATTCCATAATCATGCATAACATAAACACATATAACCATCAAGACATCCCAGAGCTTAAACCTAAAAATTTCTATTTCTCAAAATCTCAGAAATTTTTCTAAGTCTTTTAGGAGCATGAGCACTATGTAGGCGCCAGAGTACTATGCAGGCGCATGAGTACTTGGGCGCATGGTAAAGTTAGGTGCCTAAACTATCACTTAGGCGTATGAGCAATTTTCTAGGCGCATGGATACTATTTGGGCGCATGAGGTACACTTAGGCATTTGGGCAGTGAGCGCATGGGGAGGAACTTAGTCATTTTGGCTAAGTATTAGGCACATGAGCCTACCACTTAGGCGCATCGGCAAAAATCCAGGCGGATGAGCATACTTAGTTCAAAACATACACTGTCCAGACCCAAATCATCATCCTAAATGGTTCTGAACCCATAACTAACTTACATGGCACCTAAATAAGCATAAAACCATACAACACAACCAACCATACACAAACATACATACAGTTAGCATAGATATAAGTTGTAAAACGTTTTATATGCATTTTCAGCCCCAAAATACGTTTAAAATAAGAAAACCGGGGATCTAAAACTCACCTAATGCAGCGTTCAAGTAAAACTCCACCGAACTTGAGGGCACAACGAGTCTAAACACCTAAAAACACAACAAAACACACAACCAAGCATAAAGAACACATAAAAATCTATTTTAAGGTTGAAAACCCAAGAAAACCGAACCAAAAACACAAAGAACACCTACCTATGAATTTTCAGCTTCTTCTTCTTGAATATCTGAGAGAAACTCTGTTCTTCTTTCTTGTTTCTTGTTCCAGTCAAAAAGTAGAAGGTGTAAAAGGCGGTGGCATGGTGGCCATGCCTTTAAAACATTAAAATAATAAGGTCTTGTACTTTTTACACTTTGGCCCCCTCCATAGTGCTCATTTTCTTTTTTCTTCTTAATACTTTGCTTTTCCTTTGTTTTTGACAAAATTTCGGGTGTTACAATACAGTTGATTGTTACTTCAGCAGTTATTGCTCCATTTGCAACATGAACAATCATATGACAGCTGATTGTTACTTTTACAAGCACTGTGCCATCTGCAATAAGAAGAACCATTCTACTCATGAATGTTACTTCAACAAAAAGAACAAAACAAAAGTGCAAAAGAAGCAACAATCTCAGACTGTTGAATCAGACTCCCAATCTTCTGAGAATGATGAATCAAAGGTTCAAAAACAAAAGAGGCAGCAACCAAAACAAAAGGTTCCAAAAGCAAAAATTCCATCATCTGCTGATCAAATAAAGAAGAAGGAGAAGTAAAATTCTCAAAGCAAGACACCTCATAAGAAGGTATATTTGAAGGAAGATGAAGCTTTCTATGATCACTTTGAGAAAGGCAATCAAGTGCCAAAATAAAAGACGAAAGATGCTGAAACCTTCACTACTCAAGTATCATCATCAAGTTTAAAGAAGAAGAAACTCAAAGAAGAGGTAACAGAAGAAGTGATTGAGGATCAAGAACAGAGTACTTCAAGTTCATCTTCAACAGACTCATCCTCACCCCAAACAAAACATAATGAATCAATTGAGTTTAAAAACAATCCTGAGACATCTAGGCTCATCCATGAGGGAGTAACAATCCTAGTTAACAATGGCAAGCCCAAGACCATTAAAGCTTGGGCTCCATGCTCTAATTGATTTCATTATTGTGCAGGAACATCCATGGAGGACTGACAACAAGTGGTATGTTGACATCGGTTGTTCCAGGCATATGACAGGAAACTTTTCTCTCCTCTATGATTTTAAACACATTTAGTGGAGATAAGAAGGGAGGTAGAATTGTTGGTGAAGGAATAGTAATAAATCGTGTACTCAAATTTGAGAAAGTAATTTTTTGTGAAAATCTACAATACAACTTGTTGAGGGTATCTTAAATTTGTGATCAAAATTATACCACTTTATTTTATAACACTTACTGTTACATTCTTAAGCCAGGTTTTCGAATCCTAGCAGATTGGATCCTTCTTAAAGCACTAAGAAATGGAAACACATATGTTTTGGACATGAACAACACCTCTATGACAAGCAATGAAACCTGCATGATTTCTAAGTCAACAGAAGATGAAGCTCAACTGTGGCATAGAAGGATGGTTCACTCAAACATGAAGAACATGAACAAGTTGGTTAAAAATGACTTAGTCCTTGGCATTCCCAAGAAAGAATTTTACTGTATTAATCATTATTCATCATGTTATAAAGGAAAACAACATAGGGTGTCACATAAGTCCAAAACAATCAACAGAAACACAACACCACTCAAAATGCTACACATGGATCATTTTGGTCCAACTAATGTCTTGAGCATTGGTAAAAGGAAATATTGTTTGGTGATTGTTGATGATTTCACTAGATTCATATGGGTCTTTTTCTTAAAACATAAAAGTGAAACATTAGAAACAGTAATGGAGTTTATCACTAAGATTGAAAATCAACTTGATTTAAAGATCAAAATCTTAAGAAGTGATAATGGATCTGAATTTGTTAATCATGTTTTAGATTCCTTTTGGGTGAAACAAAGGCATTGCCGGACAATTCAGTTCACCAAGAACTCCATAACAAAATGGAGTTGCTAAAAGAAGAAACAGAACTCTAATTGAAGCAGCAAGAACAATGCTAGCTGATTCATAGTTGCCAATCACATTTTGGGTAAAAGCAGATAACACAACATGCAATGTTCAAAAAATAACATTAATTGTCAAAGAACACAATAAAACACCTTATGAACTTTTGTTTAAAAGAAAACCTTTTATAGGCTATCTTAGAGCTTTTGGGTGTCATGTGTCTATTTTAAATACCAAAGATCAATTAGGAAAGTTTGATGAAAAAGCTTATGATGGATTCTTTGTTGGTTACTCATCAACATCTAAATCATATAGAGTCTACATTCCACATCACAACATTGTGGAGGAAACACCTAACGTATCTTTTGATGAATTCTTATTTCCAAAATCTGTAAAAGCTTCATCTTGGTTGTTTGATATAGATGCATTAAAAAATTCATTTAACTCTGGTTATTTGAATGTTGCAGGTCATACAGATACATGTTATCCATATGTTCCTCCAAGTTTGAACAAAGTGCCACTGACTGCTGATCCTCCAAGATTATTTCATTCACATACTTCAAGTGTTGCTGATCCAGGCCCTTCATCTTAAACAAGCAATGACAATTCTAGTGGAAATGGAAATTCAACTTCAAAAGAGGTAACTAATGCATCAGCAGAAGTTAACAATGCTTTCGCAGAAGATCCATCTACATCCGTAGATGTTCCATCTACTTCCGGAGATGTTTCTTTTCCTTCAACTAAAGTTCCCAATCCATTAGAAAACATTCAAACAACATTCACATCTGCAGATCAACAAACTACAACATCCATAGTTGTTCCTGTAACAGCTACAGAAGTTATACCTACATCTGCGAAAACACAAAATCATGAAGATGGATTTCATTCAGTATCAGAAGACCAAAATGATGAGGATTTTAACCACTTTGTTGATTCCCCATCTCAGTTGGATCCATCTCCATCAACCAAGATCACTAACTTGGAATCATCAATTCCAGTTGAATCAATTCCAACAACAAGAATTCATAAGTATCATCCAATAGAAAACATTATTGGTGATCTTAATAAAAGAACCATAAGAAGTCAAGGGGGAGCTGCCAATATTTATCTATTCTCCTATTTTCTATCACAAGTGGTTCCTCCCAACGTAACTGCTACATTAAAAGACAACAGTTGGATTGAAGCAATGCAAGAAGAACTTCAACAATTTAAAAGCAAAAAGTTTGGAATCTAGTTGATCTTTCTAACGGCCAATCTCCAATTGGTACAAGGTGGATTTTCAAGAACAAACTAGATGATAAAGGTATCATTATCAGAAACAAAGCAAGGCTGATAGCAGAACGATATACTCAAGAAGAAGGGATAGACTATGATGAAGTCTTTGATCCAGTTGCAAGGATTGAAGCTATTAGAGTCTTCCTAGCCTATGCTTCACATAAGAAGTTCACAGTTTACCAGATGGATGTAAAATGTGCATTCTTATATGGTAAAATTGATGAAGAAGTCTATGTTGCCCAACCACTAGCCTTTGAGGATCCTGATTACCCATACAGGGTATACAAGCTTGAGAAAGCTTTGTATGGTCTTCATCAAGCACCAAGAAAGTGGTATGAAACATTGTCATCTTTCTTGCTCAAGCATGGCTAAAACAAGGGAACCATTGATCAGACTCTCTTCCTCAAACATGATCATCAAGACCTCTTGGTTGTCCAAATCTATGTGGATGAAATCATTTTTGGGTCAACAAACAAGAGATTGTGTGAAGACTTTGAATCTTTGATGAAATCTGAGTTCCAAATGAGTTCCATTGGAGAATTAACATTCTTCCTTGGTTTACAAGTTCATCAGAAATCAGAAGGCATATTCATCAATAAGGAATAGTATGTGCACCAAATCTTGAAGAAGTACAACCGTGCTGAGTCTTCTTCATGCAAAACACCAGCATCAACAATAGATAAGATTGTACCTGATCCTAAAGGGAAATTAGTTAATCAAAGATTATATAGACCTATGATAGGATCTTTAATGTACTTAACTGCCAGCAGACCTGACATAATGTTTGTTGTGTGTGTTTGTGCTAGGTACCAATCAGATCCAAAGGAGTCACATCTGAATACAGTTAAGAGGATATTCAGATACGTCAAAGGGAAGCCAGCTCTTGGGCTTTGGTATCCGAAAGAAGGAGATTTCAACCTGTACTCATATTATGATAGTGACTTTGGAGGTTGTAACAACAACAACAAATCAACAACTGGAGGTTGTCAATTCATAGGACCAAGACTAGTTTCTTGGCAGTGCAAAAAGCAAACAAATGTATCAGTATCCACAGCTGAGGCTGAGTACATAACTGCTTTAGCTCGCTGCTCTCAAGTTTTGTGGTTGCAAAACCAACTACTTGATTATGGTTACAATTTTCTTCCAACACCAATTTTCATAGATAACTCAACTTCTATGTTCATAACTGCTAATCCAATGCAACATAGTAAAACAAAACACATAGAAATCAAATAACATTTTCTGAGAGATTGCTCAGAAAAAGGTTTAATCAAGTTAATCAAAGTGGATACAACAAATCAACTTGTTGATTTATTCACTAAAGCCTTTGACTCAGTGATATTTAACTTCTTAATTGAGTCCTTAGGCATGATCAACTTAGATTAGTTTTCATCACAAAGAAAAGCATGTTTTGTCTGTCAAATTCATCATATGAAAAAGCTAAAAACATCTATAAAACATACAAAAATCCAAAAATATTGACTTGTTAATATGTTTTTCTTGAAAAAGCATTTCATATTATGGGAAATGATAGTACACTATACCTTCGCTTACTTTCATGAATTTTATCACACAACAAAGACTGATCAGATGTGATTTGATATGCGAGTAGGTTTAGCTTTAGTGGAAAATAAACAAGTTCATGCATAACATAACGCAAAGGTGACTAATTGTGGACAATTCTATTTTGAGGAACAAGCAAGTAAGTCTTATCTTGTTGTGATCAACTTACTCACCTAAGCACACTATGTTGTGAAACTTTATAACCTCTATCTTTGCGCATCATAGACCCTTTGTTTTGTGTAAACAAAAAACTGGGTTCACAGGCATCTCTGTTTTACATAAGTAAAGACCTGGTGTCCTGATGCTAATCATCAAGAAGTTCCAAAAAGGAACAGCTCTAAAAGAATCCAATATGATCAATTGTATATTATCTTAAAGAGTATCAAAAATCATATCAACCTTAATATGATTTCAAAGAAATCTTAAGATAGAGCTTGTAACTTAAGGAATATAGTTTTAAGTGTGAAAAAGTGATAAATTGACTCATAAACAGAGGAAAAACTCTAATGTGAATTGAATGTGGAGTGCATATTTGGCTATCTTTAATCCATACCAGAACATGATAAACAGCATGACAAGTTGAAACTATACTCTTGCTTGAATTTATGTGGATCATCATACTTGCAATCAGCACTAGATTTATGTCTACTATTATCAAACAAAAATGTTTCAGGAAGTTGCTTAGTGTCATAGTATGATCCATTGTATGACGTAAATGCTTGTAAATATATTTAAGTTTCTGCTTATAATCAAAAATACAAAAAGATTTTATTTTTTATCTTTTCTTTGCGAATAAGATGGACAGCATACTGCTTTTCATGCTATTCTCTTTATAAGTTTTGATAAATTCATAAGTTCAGCATTAATCACAAATTTAGGGGGAGTAGTCATCAGCATGAAAATATGAGTTTATCTTAATTAAATGAAGAAAATTGGAACTTGAGCACTAACTTGGCTGCAGGATATCTGAAGTTGTTTTTTAACTAAATCAATCTTGCATATTTGCCATGAAGCAGAGTCAACAAGGTCCAACATCAAACAACAAATGATCTAACAACATGTTAGGATCATATAGCAAAAATCATAAGTTTTGCCTTTCGTAGATGTTCTGCGGAAGAATTAACCTGTTGATACAGATAAACAGAAAAGTTTGTCTTCCGTAGATGTTCTGTGGAAGAATGAACTTTTGGATAACCACGGAAGGGTAATGAGGGTTAAGGGTCCCACAAGATTAAATAAAAAGTTTTAAATTGTCCGAGGGAGTATAAATGATAACCTTGGTAGTTGTCATTTTCATTCATTTTTCAGACAATTTTCAGACCTAGAAAAACGCTCTAAATCCAAAAACTCCTTTCTTCGCCAACGTTCAAATTTTCAAATCCACACAACAATCCATACTAAAATCACCCCTATTTCACAACAACATTATCAAAATGGCTAATAGATTCGCAAAAGATCATATTGTTTGTGCCTTTCTTAATCCAGATGATTTAGTATCTGAGGGATGTAGTGATATAATCAACTACATGAGAAGATCAAGAATATTCTATGCATTATCTGCGGATCCAATCATCTATCAATCACATATGATAGATTTTTGGAATACAGCAATGATTGAGGAAGAGGATGATGGAAGGGTGATCCACGCCATAATTGGAAATGAAGAGTCAAGGGTGGATGATCAAACTATCAGGAGGGTACTAGAGTTTGGAGAACAAGAACTGGGTCACCCAGATGTGTTCGATCATGAAAACATTCAAAAAGTCTTTCATTTAATAGGATATGATGGTGACTACAGAAATGGTGAAATTAAGAAGGGGAGATTATGCAAGCCTTACAGATTTCTGTATCACACATATCTGAAATGTATGTCAAACAAAAAGTCTGGTGTGGATAGGTTTTCAAGGCACATTTCATCAGGGATTATTGGTGTTTTTGAAGGGAGAACATATACCTATGCAAAATACATTCATGGATGTTTATATGACCATATAAGGATGTAAAAAGAAGACAAGATGTATATGTTTCCCAGATTCATTCAGCTAATCATAAATAAGACAATGCCTGACATTGAAAGAGAAGGTGAAGTCTTTGTTCAAGCTCATCTTAGAAGATCCGTGCTAAACAAGATAAGTGCGTAGCATCAAGGAGAAGAAATAAAGATGTTTGCTTATGTAATTGATGAGAATGTAGACATTCCCTAGGAAATTCTATACCTTGATCAACAACAACAACAAAACACCACCAGCTGATTCACCTGAACCACCATAACAAGAACCCCATCCACTATCACCACCTGTTCATCCCAACTCACCACCAAGTGAACACACCCAACCTTTATCTCCTTCCTATTCACAATCATCTCTGAATACTGCTAAAACAAAAGTATTCTTACCTGATGACATATAACAATCACCACCACATCTATCACCACAACAAGAACCACACTTTCCACCACCAACAACTTTAACAGATTTACCAGAAACACCACCAGCTCAACTGAACTCACCATCCAGTGAGCACACCCAACCTTTCTCCCTTTACCAATCTCAATTATCACTCAATACTGCTGCCACAGAACCCATCTCACCCATTCTCAATCAAACTCCTTCTCATCCAACAACGCAACTAACTTCCTCACCCCCATCTACTGAACCCACTTCTCCTACTGAAAGCCCAACATTCACTGAAATAGTCAACCTTGATGATGATAAGCATGGTATAGTGAAGGATGGTGCTACAGAAGAAATCTGTTTAGAAGTTGAGGGGAAGAATGCACAAGAAGTTGATCAACATCATAAAGCTTCTGTGATGGAACAACGAGATGAGAGTGATAGCCACTTTGTTGAAATCACTGCTTTTGATGAAAATGATTTTAGAGAAGAGGAAATCAATGTAAGAAAAAGTTTTTTTGTTGCTAAATACAACAATCTCATCATCAAAAGTAATCAAAAACTGGAGAAGTTTAGAAAACTAAAAAGGGAGATGAAAGAGAAAGATGAAACAATTGCATCTCTGGAAGGAACAATCAAGATGCTAAGAGAAGAGATTGAAACAAGAAATGAAGTGATTGATACTATGGATCAGCTTGTAACTGAGTCCTATGAATCCACTGAGAAAGAAAAACAAGGAGAAAGTCATGGCTGAGCTAAACAATGCAATGAAAACTATCTCTGAGCAATTAGATCTGCTAAAAGCTAAAGATGATGAGATAGAAATCTTAAAGAAGAAGGTGACTGAACAGGAAGAGGGTAGTCATCAAGAACAAAGCAAAGAAGCTGCTGACATTCCTATGATGAAAGAAAAAGAACCAACCATCAAATACAACAAGAAAAGAAAGTATTTGGGAAGAACTCAAGATGAAGCTATTGAAATTGAGGATACGCCAAAGAAAACAAAAAGCATATCTCCTGAGCATACTCTATCAGTTGATCTTTCAACTCTCAAATCAATTGAAGACATTAAAGAAGAGAGTGAGGCTGAGTGGGAAGAGTTAACAAAAGATCAAGCTCCTAAAGATGCTGAAGAAGCAAAGGATGATGACTTACTGTCTTCTGATGATATTTTTAAGGAAAGTGCCCAATCCTCCATGTTCATGGATCTGATTAATAATGGATTTCCATATGACATGGTGGAAAATATGAACATGAATGAAATGATTCA
This sequence comes from Flaveria sonorensis, assembly GCA_025506505.1. Classification (NCBI taxonomy): domain Eukaryota; kingdom Viridiplantae; phylum Streptophyta; class Magnoliopsida; order Asterales; family Asteraceae; genus Flaveria; species Flaveria sonorensis. The sequence goes on along the minus strand of CM046430.1, from coordinate 32,028,546 downwards.
AGTACTGAAAGAGTTTGATGTAGCAAGATTAATGCTACCAGTGTGCAACTTTGAGACCTTTACAAAGTTCAAATCTATTGAGAAGTTAAAGCATGAATTGGGTCACTATGACACCAAGAAGCTCACCAAGTATAACTTGATCTATTGGCAGCAAAGTCACAATTATGAATCTCATGAATTGAAAGGAAGAATAGTAGCTGAGCTTAGAATCATGATGCAGTATGTGATGAAGGTTGAATTAGAGACTGGAGTAAGATTTAGGATTGTGGCACCTAATCCTACTTACAAACAACAAACAAAACAATCTCCTGCTGAGCCAATAGTAGTTGAAAGCAAAGACAAGCACAAAGGCAAAGAAAAACTGATGAGGGAGCCAAGAGACGTAATCCCCAACAAAATTTGGCCACTGGGAACACCAGTGAGAGAGATAATAGAACAAAATTCTACTCAGATCCAACTATTTGAGCATATGACAACTTCAAGATCAGCAGAAGATAACAGAATTATAGCCTGGAGGTATGACCCAGAGTGGGATTGTGCTTCTATAAAAAGTGCATCCGGGATGGTACAATACTTTCCATGGATGGAGACTCTTCTCACATTTCCAGATAAAGACCTTTCCAGTCTATAAATATCCATATCATCAACTACCCGATCAACCTAAAAGGGAGAGACTTCTCAGGGATTATTGCAAAATTAAGACACAAATTCAAAGGAGATGTGATAAAAGAAGGAAAAAGGGATGATGCGAAACATAAAAGAAGAAAACAATAACAGAAAAGATCTTATTCCAGTTCTTCTCAAGTTGTTGTTGATGAATTTCTAAGGAGAACTGGATATGCAGACAAGGCTGAAGCATCAATCAAGACCATTGAAGGAAATCAATATTCATATCCCATTAGTAAATAGGGGTATGTAGAAAGAATAAAAGAGTTGGTGCGGTAAAGAAATGACCCACACAAGAAGGCATCAAGCATCAGACTGTTTAATCCAATGGAGATAAAGTTGCTTCATCCAAGCTACACATCTTATTTGCATGATAAGTTTTTTCCTAAGTTGAATGATAAGGTTGCTCAAGGTGACATATGCTTATATGTGCACATCATACAACTGATAGACAAGCTTCATGCCAAAGCATACAAGAGAAGAAAATTTGGGCTGGTCAGCTCATGGGATATGAAATCCCTTCTATCACCGAGCTTAGAATGTCTGAACAAGATGAGTTGGAAGTGGTGTCACATAACAGTGGTATTGTAACACTAACTACTGAAGAAGACATTCTTAGGCTGAATTACAAGACTTTAAAGAAAATGACAAAATGAAGATCAAGTATCCATATCAAGATCAAAAGGATGCTATTGAATAGTTCAACTCAAGAATTTTGGCTAGAGTTCAAGAGTTGATGTTGAAGCTCTTGGAAGATTAACATTTTGTCTTTATGTGTTTTTTGTCATAGTATAGGGACTTATTTTGTAAATATATGATCCTTTGTTTCTTGATAGTATAAATAGGATATTTTATGTACTGTGTAGGGTAGACTTGAGACTTTAGACTTAAGAATAGAGACTAGAGAATACAGATGTAGTTGAACAAACTGTAACCCTTACACATTGTATCCTGTTAATTTGCTATCAATGAAATCTATGAATTTTTTGATGTAATTTCATGTGTTTGATTACTTGTGTTTGAATTGATCATTGCGTTACGATATCATCACAGATTCTATCCTTTTGAACCGATCAATTGGTATTAGAGCCTTCGGTTCGGTGATCAGAGCTTATCGACATTTTCAGCTCTTTGAATCACTTGAAATCTGTGATTGATTGCAATTTGATCAATTAATTGTTGTTTTCTGTTGTGTTTCATCCATAGAAACATGATTTGAATCACAATTTTGTGTTCAATTCGTTCAAATCTGAGAAATTGATTGAATTAGTGTTCGAACTTTGTTCTTCATATTCGGACTGAAATTCAATCAGAATACTGATTTGTTGTTGTTGTTTGATCGAATTGAGGATTAAGGATTGTTAATCGTCCTAATTACTACCAAATTGGAAGTTTTTAGTACAATTAATCATGTTTTGAAGATTTTCATAAGATCTGAGTTTGTTGAAGCTGATGAATTAGGCGCATTATGGTTGAAAACTGCTGAAAATTGTCCAAGTATCTAGGCGCATCTCCACTATTTGGGCGTTTTGGTACTGTTCAGACGTTTCAGATCAGGCGTTTGACCACTGTTGAGACGTTTTTGGACACTTGGTGACTTTGCAGAAACAAAGTAATTCTAGGCGCATTTAAACTGTTTAGGCGCATTTGAACTGCTTGGACGTTTTACACCCAGGCCTTTAACAACTGTTTGGGCGCATTTCAACTGTTCAGGTGCATTTCAGTTTGACGTTTTTAGAATTTTACTAAGGCATTCCCTTGGGCGTTTTTATTTCAAAGTCAGGTGTTTGAGAACTGTGTAGGCGTTTCACTACTGTGTAGGCGCTTGTCAACTATTCAGGAGCATTAGCTTTTAGACTTATCAGTTTACACTTAGAAATTTTTTCCGAAACTAAAATCCAAAATTATTTTCATTTCATAGTTTTTAATTCAAAACTTACAAACAACAAAAACAAGTTTTTTTCTTAAATTCAAAAATACAAAATGGTTAATGTAGGAACCTCTAAAGTTAAGAGGCTAATGCAACCAAAGGATACCAAAACAACCAAGTCTTCCAACATGCACTTTGGAATAAAGAAGAACCAGCTTCAAAAGTTTTACACACTCAAGAGAAATGCTAAGTGTAAAATCTTCCGAAGCCAAAGTTCAGAAGAAACTGCTGCGGAAGCTTCACACTTAACATAGAAAATACTCTAAGTGTAAAGTCTTCCAAAGCCAAAGACTCAACTCTTTCGAAGGTAAAAGATGAAGTCTTATAAAGCTCTCAAGACAAAGTCTTCCTAAGCTGTTTAAAAACAAGACTAATTTTCTTCTAAAGAGAGAGAAAAAATACCTTTTCCATCAACTTTATCATAAAGCAACTTACTGTCCGCTGCATGCTCTGGTGGTTCACCAACTTTCATCATTTGGTGAAACTTCCATGTTTTATGATCAAGTAGAAACGGTCTTTGCCTGCAATTTTCTGTTTTTGTTCCTTTTTGGCTTTTTGTAATAGAAAAGTCAGTGAGCTATGGCATGTCATAGTCACTAGTTAAAAGGCAATCTGCCTTTTGACTTTAGGCTGATCTTGTTGTCTAGATTAGTCACTTCCAACTGTCTTTTTGCATATTGACGGTTGTAGGATGTAGTATAAGTAGTCTCCGGTTCTTGTATTCAAAAATATACTTGTACAACACTTGTAATAGAACTAGAGAAGCAATATACAACTTCCTTGAAAATTTATCTTGTGTTCTTGTTCTTGTTTTTACTTGTGTTTGTCTTGTATCTTCAGTAAAAGTTCACAGTTCCCTATTTGAATTGTTAAGTGATCTTAAGATCCTCCTAAGTGTGTTAACTAAGTGCAAGCTTAAGTACCCTTTAACGGTCCTGCATATGGTATCAGAGCATTCCAGGCTCTTGATTGTAAGATCTCTCCATCTTCCAATCCTTTTAGTTACACACATCACTTAACTTTTCAAATGGCAGCTATCTCCAAAGCTAATATGGAAACTGGAACTATGACAAAGTCCCCACTGATCATTCTTGAGGATTTTGACACTTGGTGTCAAAGAATGGAAGGCTTTATCAAGTCTCAAGATTTTAGGATGTGCGAGTCTGTTGTCAATGGACCTCATGTACCATGCACCTCTTCAGCTGCTGCTGGTGGTGGCATGATACCAAAGGAGAGGGCTGACTTTTCTGATGAAGACTGGAATAGAACTGACATTGATCAGAAAGCCATGACAGCCCTCCAAACTGCTCTTCCAAACTCCATCTACAAAGGTTTCAAGAAGTGCAAGACCGCTAAACAGCTATGGGATGCACTAAAACTGATGTATGAGGGTTCAAATGAAGCCAAGGAGAACAAGAAGGATCTCCTAAAGCAGCAGTTTGAAAACTTCACCTTCAAGACAGGTGAGACCATGACTCAACAATACTTCAGGTATGTTAAGATTGTGGATACTCTAGCTGATGTTGGGGTAACTATTGAGAACAGGGATATTGTTAGAAAGTTCATGTCCTTTCTTCCCAGACAATGGACACACTACTGTATGGTCATTAAGAGGATTGAAAACCTCAAGACCCTTACTTTCATTGAGTTGTATGGGATACTCAGTGGATACCAGATGGAGATGAATATGCAGAGTTCATCTGGTAACTCCAACACTCACCAGAGTTTAGCCCTTCATGTGGTTAAAAGGGATAGCAGAGAACCACAACATCATCTCATCTGCTACCCTAAAACCTCATAAAAGGGTCATTTCATCACCTTCCCAGAGACACCCAGAGAGAACTACATCCAAGGAAGTCCATTCCAAAAGACAAGTTCTTCTCAAGGTTTTGTCTCCACTGGTGAAAGTTCAGGCAACTTTTTTTTCACTCTTAAAGACCTGGACTGTATCCATCCAGATTATCTGGAGTACATGGAGATAGTCCAGCAAATGGCTTTTCTTACTCACAGAGCCCAGAAGTTCTACAAGAGAACTGGGAGAAGGTTTCCTAGCAATGCTGCCAGTGGCAAGTTTGGGCTGGACAAAAGCAAAGTCAAGTGTTACAACTGTAACCAGATAGGACACTTTGCTAGAAAATGCAAATCACCTAAGTCAAATGGTGGCCAAACCTCATCCAGGCCAAACTACACCGAAGGAGGGCACCAGAATGAGAAGCCAAGACAGCAAGCTGTAGTTGTTGTTGAAGGAGGCTTTGACCGGAGCTTTCAAGCTGAAGATGCATCTCCAAACCAAGCACTCATGGATGATCATGATGAAGCCAAGGTACTTGAACATCTTTCCTCTCCTTAATGTATTGCTAAAGTGAATAGATACAGGTCCTACAACTTGGAAATGAGATCTGATATTGAGTCTTTAAATATTTTAAAAGCTGATATTAAAAGTGCTGAAAATGACTTTTAATTTAAGATAGAAGATCTAGAGAAAATAGTTTCAACTCTTAAACATGAGCAGACAAACTACAGGACTCAAATTAAGGATCTTATTATCAAGTTGACTGAATGCCAAGCGGAGCTTGTGATCAGCAAAGCCAGGGAAGAAAATTGTATTCTTGAAGAAGAGACCTTCATGAACATAATATCCTCATCTCTGCATACAAAAGTGTGTTATCAGATTAAGCAGGGATTGTGATTAGTGAGATAGCTCCTCCACACACTCTACTATCAGTCAGATCTCCTAGGTGTTGAATTAGTCAAGATTAGCTACCATCCATAGACCCTAGTGATGAAGAGGATGAAGAGGAGAAGGTGAGGGATGACTCTGAGGTGAGAGAAGAGAGTCAATCCCAAAAGGGTTACCATGCTCCTAAGGAGGAAAAAGAAGTTGGTTTGAGCAAAACCCAGAGAATGAACTTGATCAGAAGAGCAAAGAGAAGATCCAGAAAAGCTCAAGAGATCAAGACCACCTTTGATCCCAAACAGAAACAAGTATTTATCTTTGTAGGGTTTAAGGTGATGAAAGCTGAAGATCCTGTCAAGAATTCTAGTACCAAGAGTTCTACTTTAGCTTCAACTCACTCCAGCAACAACAAGAAGACTGATCAGCTGTGTGTCACTGCTACACAGCCTGAACCATCCACTTCAAAGAGCAAGCTTCACCCTAAGAAGCCTGTTGCATCATCTGAAAAGGTGGAGAAAGAAAAGGAAAGTGTTCAAGCTCAGTCTTCTTTGGGAAAGAAGACTCTCAGAAGGAAAGATTTGAATTGTGTTATGTGTGGTAGTACTTCACATCTGGCTTAGGATTGTCAATACAATCCCAAGAGTACTATCCACATGATTAAGAAGAAAACTTCTGAGAAGAAGAAGAAAGAAACAGCTTCAAAAGGAAAATTTGTTTCCCTCGAAAGCTCCAAAATGAAGAAGAATGTAAATGAAAAGTTGCCTTCGGAAGGAAAGTTGGTCTCGGAAGAAAGGAATGCTTTCGAAGCACTGAATCTTGCTGCAGTGAAGGCAAGATCTTCCGAAGGTCCATTCACCAAAACTTCCGAAGCTTTGAAGGTCAAGCCCAATCTTCCAAAGGTGGTGTGGAAGATGAAGGAAGACCATGTTGCTGAAAGCTCATTATCAGAAACAGCAAATGATCCTCAAAGCCTGAGCATAGGATCCATTACTATTTCATTACCTTCAACTCATTTTAATAAGCCCAAGACCAATGAGGCTTGGGTTTCTAAATGTAACTAAATCATCTCTTTTTGTGCAGGGATAGCTAAACACCAACAGAAATATCTGGATAATTGATAGTGGCTGCTCCAGGCACATGACTGGTAATGAGTCCTTACTTCAAAACTTTGAAAGAATTGATGGAGGACCAGTTGCTTTTGGAGGAGATGCAGGAGGTTACATCACTGGCAGGGGCATGGTCTAAAATGGCAAGCTTAGTATTGAGAAGGTAAATTTTGTCAAGGAGCTTGGATACAATCTTTTAAGTGTGTCCTAATTTTGTGACCAAAAACATCACATGCTCTTAACTGAGCATGAGTGCATTGTTCTCAAGCCTAGGGTTGACATTCCTCAAGAGCATATTCTGCTCAGAGCCCCCAGGAAAGGGAACTTGTACAAGATGGACTTGCAGGAAACATCTCCCTCTGGAGAGATTTCTCGCTTTCTATCTAAAGCAAATAGTGATGAGTCTTTCCTTTGGCATAAAAGAGTGTGCCATGTAAACTTTAAGAACATGAATAAACTGATTAAGAATGATTTGGTAACTGGAATGCCAAAGAAAGAGTTTACAAGTGATGACCACTGTGTTGCATGCCTGAAGGGGAAGCAACACAAAGTGTCTCACTAGCCAAAGGAAATGAACTCTATCACTACTCCCCTACACTTGTTACATATGGATCTGTTTGGCCCCACCAGTGTAATGAGTTTAGGAAGGACCTCATATTGTTTGGTGATCACAGATGATTTCACAAGATTCACTTAGGTGTTTTTCCTTTGAACTAAGAAGGAAACTTCTGAAATCTTAAAGAATTTCATTCTGAAAATTGAGAATCAATCTGATCACAATGTCAAAATCATAAGATGTGATCAAGGAACTGAATTCAAAAACCAATTCATTGATACATTTTGTGATGAAAAGGGTATTTCAAGACAATACAGTGCTCCCAGGACACCTCAGCAAAATGGTGTTGCTGAGAGGAGAAATAGGACACTTATTGAAGATGCAAGAACCATGTTGTTTGACTCTAAACTACCCATCACCATCTGGGCAGAGGCTGTCAACACAGCCTGCTATGTGTAGAACAGAGTTTTGGTAGTTAAGACACATGGTAAGACTCCTTATGAACTGTGGCACAAAAGGAGACCATTCATTGGTTTTCTCAGAACATTTGGATGTCCTTGCACCATCTTGAATACCAAAGATCAAATAGCCAAGTTTGCTGAGAAATCAGATGATGGACACTTTGTTGGGTACTCTTCTCAAGCTAAGGCTTATAGAGTATACAATCTCAGAACTAGAATCATTAAGGAGTCATCCAATGTGACTTTCAATGAACACACACCCTGTGTAAAAGGTTTTGGTCCGGATTGGCTGTTTGATCTTGACTTAGTTACCAACTGTTTTAACAAATCTTGTGAGAATGTTTCAGGATCTACAGATACCAGGTCAACAGAAGATCCTGATCCAAGATTTGAGCTGAGAAGACCAAACAAGAAGACTACTTCAGCTACAGTGGTGACTAACCCTGCAATTGAAGCTCCCATCAGCACTAGAATGACAAATACTGCTGATTCAAATGAGTTGCCTTCAAATTCAAGCTCAGAGGCTTAGAATTCAGGAGAAGGAACTTCAAATGCAGGAGGAACTAGAGGTGGTGACAGTGATCAAGAATTTCTTGATGCTGATAACCACTCCATTGAAGATAACATGAATGATTTCACACACTCATTGGATCAAGTTTCTCTTGATAAGTGGGCTGATGTGGTGGGAGACACCTTGTTGCCAGATCAGAATTTCTCAAATTTAGATCTGTCTAACCAACTTGCTGTGATCCCTCAACTTCGGATCCACAAGTCACATCCCACCACAAACATCATTGGAAATGTTGACTCAGGGGTAAGAACAAGAGGATAAACTCATGACAGCTATGTTTGTCTAAATTCTTGTTTCTTATCATAGATAGAGCTGAAGAAAGTTGATGAGGCTTTGAAGGATGGAAGCTGGATTGAAGCTATGCAAGATGAGCTGCTTCAAATCAGAAGACAGAAGATGTTGAACTTATGCCCTCTTCCTCAAGGGAAAAGTGTCATTGGGACCAAATGGGTATTCAAGAATAAGAAGGATGATAGAGGGATTATCATCAAGAACAAGGCTAGACTGGTTGTCCAAGGATACACTCAAGAAGAAAGGATTGATTACACTGATATCTTTGCTCCAGTTGCAAGACTTTAAGTTGTAAGAATATTTCTGGCTTATGCTGCATCCAAGGATTTCAAGGTCTACCAACTTGATGTGAAGTGTGCCTTTCTCTATAGGGTGATTGATGAAGAAGTTTATATTAAACAACCACCTAGCTTTGCAGACCCAGATCATCCTGATTATGTCTGCAAGCTTGATAAAGCCCTTTATGGACTGCATCAAGCTCCAAGAAAGTGGTATGAGATACTATCAACATATCTCTGTCAACATGAATACAAAAAAGGTACTATTGATGGGACTCTCTTCGTCAAAGAAACAGGAAATGACACATTGCTAGTTCAAATATATGTAGATGACATCATCTTTGGTTCAACTAATCCAAAGCTCTGCAAAGACTTTGAGATGCTGATGAAGAATAGATTTGAAATGAGTGCCATGGGGGAAATCAATTTCTTTCTAGGAATTCAAGTGAAGCAGATTGAAGATGGCATCTTCATCAGTCAGTCAAAGTATTTACAGGACATACTTACAAGATTCAAGATGACTAACTGTAAGGTTGCAAAGACACCTATAGCCAGAAACCACTCCCTTGGTCCTGATCTTGAGGGGGAGTGTGTTGATGAACATCTCTAAAGGGCTATGATTGGGTCACTTATGTATCTTACTGCTAGCAGGCCTGATATCATGTTAGTCACATGCATATGTGTAAGATATCAAGCCAACCCCAAGATGTCACACCTAATAACTGTCAAAAGGTTTCTTGGATATCTCAAAGGTTCTCTAAATCTAGGCCTTTGGTATCCAAAGAATTCAGACTTTAATTTGTATGCTTACATAGATAGTGACTATGGTGGCTGCAACATGACTGCACAGTCCACATATGGGGTGTGTCAGTTCCTGGGTGGAAGGATAGTCTCTTGGCAATACAAGAAGCAATCCTGTGTGTCTGCATCAACTGCTGAAGCTAAATACATTGCACCTGCCAGCTGCTGTGCTCAAGTGCTTTGGATTCAGAATCAGATGCTAGACTATGGGTTCAATTTCAAAGAGACTCCCATCCACATAGACAACAACAGTGCCATCTCTATTACAGAGAATCCTGTACATCACTCAAGGACCAAACACATTAATATCAGGTATCATCTGATTAGAGATAATTTGGAAAAAGGGTTTGATAAAACTAATCAAAGTTAACACAAATGAACAATATGCTGATCTGTTCACAAAAGCTTTTGATGAACAGCGATTTAAATATCTTGTATCAGCTATTGGGATGATTAACTGTGAATAGATTTTTCTTAATAACTTAATCAACTTTATTTCCTAAAACTGTGTGTCCTAGGTTGTCTATTAGATCACTTCATAAGCCCAGTTCTCTTTGGAAGAAAAACAAACTTTTAAAATGATATCTCTTAGAATGATGAAAATTTACCTTTGAAAGAAGCAAAAGTTGCCTTCGGAAGAAAATTTATGTCTTTAAATCGTTTAAACAGCTTATCTGAGATTTACCTTCGGAAGAAATTCTTGAAGTATCTTCCGAAGCTTAAATTTTGGTATAAGTACTTAAATGCATTTTAGGAACAAATTTCTTCCAAAAGCAATTTAGTCTCGAAAGACTCATTTATCTCTTCCGAAGCCAAATTTTTCAAAACTCTTTGAAATATCTTCCGAAGCAATATTGCCTTCGGAAGCTTTGATTGCAAAGCTTCCGAAACCAAAATTGCCTTCGGAAGCTTTTATTACTTCCAAGAAAACTAACTTTTTGGGCGCCTTTTTCAGAAGTAGGACGCACTTACGGATTTCAAAGTTTATCTTTTTGTCATAAGTTTGTCTCAAATCCAGAGTATATCTTTCCAAACGTATCTATTTCATCTCTCTACTCTCATTGTTCCTTACCCTAAAATTACCCCTAATTTCATCTTCTTCTTCCTTCCTTCACTACAAAGCTTCTTCAAATGGCCAATCTTGATCGTCGTAACGAACTAGATTTCACCATGCACCTACACTGGCAACATAATCAAGTTGCCCTGTTAAACTCTAAGAAGGAACCAAGCTTCTTAAATGTTTTTAGGTATCTTTATTTGTCTTATTACTTCACCTCCCTTACAGTCGATCCTCCTCTCTATGAGGATCAGTTACTTGAGTTCAGCCGGACCTGTCAAGAGGTCACCATGGATAGGGAGAAGGCACTATCTGCCACAATGCAGGGGAAGACTGTTTTCATCACTCCAGCCATTATAAACACCCACTTGCAGCTGGATGATGAAGCAGGTGAGCTGTCCTTTCCAAAAGCTACTGTCAACCAATCCTTTGAGCAGATGGGATATGAAGGTGACTTTTCAGTCAAGACCTTCAGAAGGGGAAGGTCTCATTCCAATGGAAATACCTCCTCGATGTCATCATCCATAGCTTATCCAACAAACATGGAGGATGGGACTAGATTCCAGAAGACCTCTCCTTCATTGTCCATGGGATGGTTCAAGGGGTCAAATTCAAGAACTCTTAGTTTGTATTTAGAAATTTACTAGCAAATTTGGATTCCTTAGAATATTACATGTTCCCCCGGTATGTTCAACCCATTCTTAACTGTGAATTAGGACCACAGTTGAGGGGAACAGGTAATGTTCTTAAACATGCACACATGAGGCCCGACATTTTCAAGATATTGAAAAAGCCAACTGTTGGGTTCTCAGGGGTAGAAACAGCCCTTGTCCCGAAAATGTTTGAGCTCATTACTCAGGGTGACATCCTAGCAGCCCCATCTAGTGATGAACCAACACCCTCCACCTCTCAACCACCATCAAGGCCAACAATTACCCTCACCTACACTAGAAAATCCAAACAAACCCCTGCACTTGCTATTAAGCACATGCAGGCCCCCATATCACAACCCATACAGGAGGAAGTGGACACTCGAGCTCCCATTTTTCCTGAGGAGCAAACCACTCACATTCTTCAAAAGATCAGTTATGAGGTTCCTCATTCTCAACCTGATGAGCTCATAACTCCACAAACAGCCTTAAGCCATCACTCTGATTCTCAACACTCTAGTGATCAACCTTGAGGGGAAAGCAACCATCCCCAGCCTCTTGATCTTAACAAACCTATTCCCAGCTTTGACTTCTACTCTGATGAAGATTTGGGATTCAGTGAGTACCATGAATCTCCCCTCTCTACCCACACTCAAGGGAGATGAGTACTCCTGCTTCACCCATGTCTAGCCCACATCAAACACCCTAAATTGAGGTGGATCTTCCTATGATTGTCCATGAGACCCATGTGGAAGAGGCTCTCACTATTGCCAGTGATTACATCTTTAAGACCTCAACCACGACAACCCGGCCTCTTGACATTCTCATGGGGCAGGGGAAATCCAACAGCCAAGAACCCCATGCTGGTGGTGAGGGAGCGGACCTCGGTTCACCTCCTTCATCCCCCAATGATTCTTCAACTGAAGTAGAGGGGTGTTTGAAACTCAGGGTGCACCAACTTGAAGACATCTACACCCAACTGGTTTCAAAGATAGCTCACCTTGAATCACAGGTGACTATCTTGCAAAGGAGGGTCCATGACTAGCAACTTGAGATCACCGATCTCAAGGGCCAGTTAGCTGAGAGACCCATAGGACAAACTCATCTAGGTCCACAAGAACCTGTGGATGTTATGGATCACTTCCCCAGCTCACCTATGCATGAGGGTGATGCTACCAAAAAAGGGGAGGAAGTTCTGACAGCCACAGAACCTGGGAGTTCTTCCCCAAGTATGGATATATAGGACTTACCATCCTATGTTGCAGTTGTCCATGCTTAGCAACCTCCTCAAGATAGAGATCTCGACTTGCAAATTCAACATCTGTTTGAGGAAGGGATACTAAGAGCAATGTCTGCCCCTTCTGAGAACCCAATCATGGGTTAGGGGTATGACAGTGATAGGAAAGCTCATGTACTCTCTAGAGCTCGGGGTCAACTAGAAATCTTAAACATTTCAAACCTGAGTTTCTATGAGGGTATAAATCTGGTAGATCTGGCAATTGTCAACCCAAGCAATAATAGACAAGCTGTCAGATTAGCCAATCAAATTCATGACTAGGTGCTGGCAGAATTTAAAAGGAGAACAACATCATATAGACAGAGGCTAACAGTTGAAGCCTTTGGTCAACTGGATGTTGAGGTAGACCCCAAGATTAGCTTTGAAGGGAAAGCCTTGACTGAAGGCCCAGAGGCTGAGACTGTGAACCTTGAGACAAGATCTCCTCCAGCAGCCCATACCCTAAGTGAGGCACCAGCTAGTAATGGTGCTTCACAACCTCTCTCTGGCCAGACCTTGACTGCTGAATCAAGCAATGAAGGCCAAAGCTCTTCTCAGGCTGAGTCATCAAGATCTGCAATTGACAAAGGCAAAAGGGAGATGACTCCTAAAGAGATTAAAGAAGAAAAGAGAGAGAGGAAGAGGAAGCTGAGGGGAGAGAGTTCAAGTGGTTCCCCAGGATTCATGCAAGCTGCAATTCTAGCTGCCCCTGTACCAAAAACTCAAGAAGATGAATTAAGGGCAGCCAGGCTCAACTATCTGGGGACCATGAACTACAACATAGATGAACTCATCTCTCTCCCCTTAGAGGATTTAAATGAACTGGTCGACATTGAATTGTCAAAGGAGATGAAGGAAGCAGAGGATATAGCCTTAACCCTCAAACACAAGGAAGAAATGAGGAGAAAAAGGCTTTACAAGAACATTCCTGTCCTCTCCCCAGTTTAAGAAAGTCCTGAGTGAGAGATTGTGGCTGCTAAACAACCTCAGGTAGTTGATGAAGAAGAAAGATTAAAAATGATCAACTACCCTAGTGCCACAGGTCTCTATCAGGCACATGCACTCCTTCCCTTGCCTTATGATTATATATTATTTGAATACAATAAGCAGCTGGAAGAGCAAGCCAAAAAAGAAAGGCAAGCTGCTAGGAAGAGGCAAAGAGAAGAAGCTGTAAAATCAAGAGCCATCATCCAGAAAAGTCAGAAAAAGTCTGCAGATAGGCAGAGGATGATGAGCTTTTTATAGCTGTATGGGTTCTCCAGAAGGAGGCTTGGTCCTATGTATCTATCCACAATGGATGAGCACATAAGGGTGATCAAGCAGAGATAAAAAAGGGAGAGCTTGTGGACCTTCATTGATCATCAAATCAAGCTCAACCTGAAGTTGAGGTAAAGATTGAACCTACAAATACAACACCACCTGCACCTGAAGATGCATAACAGCCAACTTCATCTTCTAACCCACAGCAGGGTTCTCCTCCCTCTCCTTCTAAAACGGGGAAAGGGGAGATTCCAACTGAGAGGGAATCCACTAAAGAACTTGGTAATGAAGACCAACCCTCTTAGTTAAAATCATCAGGGAGGAGAAAAAGGATGGCCCGAAGAAGATCATCAACTAAGAAGAAAAGAAGAAAGGCATCCACCTCCCAACCTCAGGATAAGTCAGAATATCCCGAGGAAGTGCATGAAGAGGACTCTCAACCAACTCCTATAATAGTAGAGCCTCTTTCTGTTGGAAGACAAATTCTGTCCTGGACATTTGCTGAAGATCCAGATAGATGGTATGTCATTAGAGATCAGGGAGAACAACATGTCTACTTCACAAGTGACATGCTTGAACTCCCTCTGCATGATCTCTATGACATGAGAAGGTACTTCATAAGTCTAAAGAATCTAGATCTGCTAATGAAGAAAGGAGTTCTAAAGATCCTCTTATGGACTATCCCAGTCAGAAGAACCTCTCTATTTTGGTAGCATCAGCCTAGGGGGAGTTTGTAGGAACCTCTGAAGTTAAGAGGCTGATGCAACCAAAGGATACCAAAATAACCAAGTCTTCCAACATGCACTTTGGAATAAAGAAGAACCAGCTTTGGAAGTTTTACACACTCAAGAGAAATGCTAAGTGTAAAATCTTTCGAAGCCAAAGTTCAGAAGAAACTGTTGCGGAAGCTTTACACTTAACATATAAAATACTTTAAGTGTAAAGTCTTTCGAAGCCAAAGACTCAACTCTTCCGAAGGTAAAAGATGAAGTCTTCCGAAGCTCTCTAGACAAAGTCTTCTGAAGATGTTTAAAGACAAGACTGATTTTCTTCTAAAGAGAGAGAAAATATACCTTTTCCATCAACTTTACCATAAAGCAATTTACTGTCCGCTGCATACTCTGGTGGTTCACCAACTATCATCATTTGGTGAAACTTCAATGTTTTATGATAAAGTAGATAAGGTCTTTGCCTGCAAGTTTCTGTTTTTGTTCCTTTTTGGCTTTTTGTAATAGGAAAGTCAGTGAGCTATGGCATGTCATAGTCACTAGTCAAAAGGCAATTTGCCTTTTGACTTTAGGCTGATCTTGTTGTCTAGATTAGTCACTTCCAACTGTCTTTTTTGCATATTGACGGTTGTAGGATGTAGTATAAGTAGTCTCCGGTTCTTGTATTCAAAAATATACTTGTACAACACTTGTAATAGAACTAGAGAAGCAATATACAACTTCCTTGAAAATTTATCTTGTGTTCTTGATCTTGTTTTTACTTGTGTTTGTCTTGTATCTTCAGTAAAAGTTCACAGTTCCTTATTTGAATTGTTAAGTGATCTTAAGATCCTCCTAAGTGTGTTAACTAAGTGCAAGCTTAAGTACCCTTTAATGGTCCTACAGTTAAGTCTGAAGATTCTAAGAACAAGGTTCCAAAGCTAAAGAACAGAGCTGATTTCAAGAACTAGTCTTTAAGACTGAAGCATCATTTAAATTCTATTGACACTGACTAAGGGAAGTCAATAGAGAAAGGACCTCATATCCCAATTACATCTGATGGTCCTGATAGAGAATTTCTTAACATAAAAGACTCTTAAGAACCTTATCCTAAGGATGGTTTGCAAGGTGATGACTTAAGGAAAATGAAGAATGACATCAAAGTTTATTTACTGATGTGCAAGGGATTACCATTAGAAGTCTTGACTAGACTTGATGGTTATCAAACTGGGTACACTATGTACAAAGCTTGGAAGATCATTTGTGAAAGCGGTAAAGAGATACAAGATCTCAAAAAGCAGAAACTCAAGAGGCAATTAGAGTTATTTGAGCATACTGAGATGTCAACTGCTCGTATCAAAATGATCTCAAAGATCTAAATTACAGACTTCTCAATACACTTCCATCTTCATGAAAATAGACAATTACTCTATTAAAGCATCTTGAAATGTTTCCTGTGGATCTAGATCTTTTGATTGCCAAGGTTGAATCAGTTGAGATTGATAAGAGCTCCGGAAACAATGATAGAGCTTCTTTAGTGTCTCAGTATAAGTATGTTGCATCTCCAGCTAACACAGTGGAGAATGCTTTTTTGGCAAAAGATGATAACTGACCAGAAGACGAGGGTGATTTGTTCATTGGAGCTGGTTTCTTTACAGATTCTTCTTACACAAGTGCTCCAGTTTATACAACTCAACCTCAAACTCAAACTCCTCCTAAAACTCAAACTCCTAAACCTCAAACTGACACTTCATCTTAAAACTCTATTAAAACTAGCAAAGTTAAAGATGTTATTTACATCCTGTTATAGGATAATGAGTCAAAAACTCCTTTCACTTCATTTATGGGAAGTTTTCAAGCTTATAAGGGTAGTCATTTAACATAATTAGATCATGTTTTGCAGGATTTGTTTGAAATGGATCCTGATGATGTGGAAGAGATGGACTTGAATTGGCAAATGGTGATGATTACTTACAAAACACAGAAACACTCTTATGTTAACAGGAACTACAAGCCAAGTGCTAACAAAACTGTTGGCTTTGACAAATCAAAATCAAGGTGTTTCAACTGTAACAGTTATGGTCATTTCTCAAGGGAATGTAAAGCTCCCAGAAATCAAGGAGTAAATGGTCAAGTAGATTCTAGCAGTCTCAGAAAACCTTCCAAAAGCCTTATTAGAGTATTCCTATGCCAGAACTTAAAGATGAACAAAAGCATCTGATGAGCCAAAGAAAGCTCTTGTTGTTAGCATCAAAGATGGATATGACTGGAGTGCTTATACTGAACAATTTACAGCTGATCTAACATCTAGATTATCTCTTGTTGCAGATATTCAAAATGAAGACTGGTCTGAAGATAATGATCCAAAGGCTGATAGTGATTCAGAAAATAATGATGAAGACTATGATTGGAGTGACAAATCTGACCCAAAAGAGGATTTAAAAGAGATTGCACTTATGGCTTAGTCTGATCAACCAAAGGTTGATCATCTGACTTTGAGACTTCATCTTCAAGTTATCCTGAAATTCCTGTTGAAGTCAGAGAGAAAATGTGCACAAAAGCATGTTTTGATCAAGTTGAGCATTACAAAACATATTCATATATGATTTGTGATAAACTTAAACAAGAAGAAGTAATGCACAACAAACTAAAAAATGCATGTTTTGATCAAGTTGAGCATTACAGAACATATTCATATATGATCTGTGATAAACTTAAACAAGAAGAAGTAATGCACAACAAACTGAAAAATGATCACAAAGTCTCCGATGAAAAGATATTATCTTTACAAACCTCATGGAATAAAACACTAAAAGAACTTGAACTTATGAAGAAACAACTTGAGGATATGACTAAAAATTTAGAAGAAAAAAAAATAGCTCAAGTTGCAACTCAGGTGGATCTAGCTAAAGTTAAAAGTTCTAAAACTATTGTATAACAGCTGGTAAGTGAGAGGAAAGATAAAAACAAAACAGGTCTAGGATTTACACATGAACCAATGCCTGAATCTGTCATAAACACTATACCAGAAAACTTTAACACACATGATCACTCACCTAAAAACAAAGCTAAGATAAAAGGCTTACAAAACAAGAAAAAGAATTATGAAAGTAATGAAGAGAAAACAAATATTGAAATATTTGAGGAACAAGATTTTGAAAAGATTAAAAATGGTCATCCAGTGAAAGTTATATCTTACGAACCCCGACCAAAGAATAAGAAAATGTTTGTTCCAAAAGAACATGTTGTTGAAGAAATCATTGTTAAGAATGACAAACAAAACTCAAAGAATAAAGAGAAAGAAAAAACAAGATGAAGTAACATCTGAATATTCATTTTCTTACGGATTAAACAATCCAGATTTCATTAAATAGCAGAAATAACAACAAGATAAAGAAAATGCAAAAGATTCTTCTACTGAAGATGTTCAATCGCAAAGCAAACAAAAATATTTAAGATCAAGAAATCAAAGAAGGAGAAGGAAAAATGCTAAATCTAACTCCTCTCAAAACAATCAAACTCAAAGAACAAATCAAACTAATTAGTTTAAACCAATAAAGTTTGTATCTGCGGGTACTTTTGTCATGAACAAAAACTACAGGCTCAATTACATCAACATTATGAAAATCAAATTCCATTTGTTGTTGTTCATTTACTTCATCAATATCTTCATTCACATCATTTGAATCATAAATATCATTAACATCTTCATTCTGATTATCAGATTCTGTTTTGTCACTATCAATCTCCTTATCAACTTCTTTAACAACTTCAACTTCATTACATCCAACATCATCATCATCATCACTATCATCACTTGAAGAAGAACTTTATTCATTCTCACATTCATTGACTATACCTATATATCACACAGATTAACAGTTAACAATCAAATAATGAATGTATGAATGTATCGGGTGAGAGAATGAGTGTAACAATGAGATTGAGTTTGTGAAAAATGATGAAAACTACCAAGCGTTGAATATATATAAGTGTAAAAAGTCTTAGGCACAAGACAACTGTGAAGGCACATGAGGCTTAGACGCATTGCACACTTAGCTACATTTCACAGTAAATCTTCAGATGCATGAGCACTGTTTAGGTGCTTGGGCACTGTTCAGGTGCATGGCTAGACAGAAATGTCTACACTTGGAATATATTCAACATCACTAGATGTCTAAGCAGCTTGCAAGTTTAAACACTGTTCAAGCACATGGGATTTTTGAAACGCCCAACACATAGAGTAAACATCACATTCGAACATTTAACAACATTTGAAAGTCTGGAACTGTTCAGGCGCATGAGATTATGTTGATAGGCCCAACACTTAACAATTTTCAGCAACATGACAACTGTTTAGGCGCATGTACTTTAACAAACCACTCAACACTTGGACAAATTCCTAAAATTCATCATACTCCTGATTTAGACTTTGGAGCACTATTCAGGCGCATGAGAAACTCTCCATGAGTCTGACACTTGAAAACTTTCACAACATCCATCTAAACACTGTTTGACTATCACCCAATATTAACATTAATTACCCTCAAGTCTAACAATATCAAATTGATTTTGTTTAAGATCACCACAAATCATTTGAAACTCATATTTTTATTTTTAAACATGAATTTTCAATTCAAACATCAACCAAGCACATTTTGAAAGACAACTTTGAACCAGTTTTTATTTTTGATTTTTCAAACAATTTCCCATCATTTTAGTTTCTATTTTGAAAGTTCTACAACACAAGTAGTCTCATTTTGTTTTTATTTTGCTTGCATGAAGCTTTTCCACTTATTTTAAATACTTTTCAAGTTCATTTTTGCATCATATCAAACACACACATGCTTGAATTTTTAGCTTCATCCTTTTCATCCAAAGCACTTTAGTTTTTATTTCTTTTTCACATTTTGACACTTTCCATTGATTTTCTCTTTTACAGTTTTACTCCCCCTAAACTTTTAAGTTGACAAATTTATAAGTTTCTTTTATTTTACAAGTAGAGCAAACCAATCAAAATCAACATGCCTGCACGCAGAAAATCATGCAAAAATCACAAGTAAAGCAGAATAAAAATCTACTATACACATTTGAATCACATGCTTGCAGTGAGATCATATTAGTTAAGATCAACACATTAAAATAACATAAAATGATGGATAGTTATAGACAGTGATTAAATCCTCATCAAGTGTGTTCTAGGTCAGCGTTCCTGCAGCAAAGGAGGCACGAGATCTAAGGAAAGAAAATGAGTGCTTTTGGCTAGATAATCAGCACACATACTTTTTCAATTCTTGGATTGCTTAAGGTTCGATTAGATATGACATTATGGAACCCACACTTAGAGTTAGAGAGCTCAACTCTCATCAAGATATGCAAGAAAGCACTTTTCTCAACTTATTAACATGACATATACGTAAAACCAGATCTCATGTTTAGGTTGTGCACATTGGCATCTTTTGCATCAGGTGAGAATACACAGGTCTATAATGACTTACAACAAAGGATATCTTGTCACTTCAGGTCTATGATGACTCATAACAGAGAAGTGAATAGATGATTTAAACAGATCTCATGGTTATTCATATTGCCACCAGGTGTGAGTTTGTGACTTTACAAGCAATCAGTTAGAAAAGTAAACACTACTCATTGGTACTAAGATGGACAAACATGAAAGCATGATTGATTTAGTTTAATCATAAGAATTTAATTCTTCAGTATAATTGCATGTGCTTACCTGCACATCATATCTCGCATTCAAAATAAATGTCTGATGACAAGTTGATGGGTTAATTCAATAAGAAATGGGAGACTTTAGTAGCAAGCGGAGTATGCAACCGATTAGAACCAATGTATCTATCATTTCTCACAAATTGCAAAGGCAGATTCATTCCTAAAATAATAAACTACCAAACAAACTCTATTTTTATCGCTTTTTATTTTATAATTTTCTCTTTTTTTAGCAATTTTCTATTTTTTTCCTTTCTTTTTTTTATTTGCTTTTTCTTTTTCTTTTGAGCATGCACACACAATATATACATCAGGCAGTCAACTTTGATAGTTTCTCTTTTATTTTTCTTATTCAGCTAGGGGAGGGATCTTTTCATTTTGATGATTCAGACAACTGAAATGAACTCGATTAAGTGATCAAAACGACCTTGTAAAAGACTCTTGTCACTATCAAAACCAGTTATAAACATGATTAATAAGTCCAACTGACTTGACCAAATACTCAAACCGACCTGGTAAAAAGGCTTTTGTAAATAGGTCAGCCAACTGTTTTTCAGTTGAGATTTGAATCAAAATGATTAAACATTTTTCAGAGTTATCTCTGAGAAAATGATATCGTATTTCTATATGCTTTGTTTGTGAGTGCTAGACAGGATCAGCTGTAATAAACATAGCAGCAGTGTTATCAATGTAAATGTAAGTTTTAAGAAAATTGAACCCGTAATCCAGCAGTTGCTTTTGTAACCAAAGGATTTGAGAACATCCTGCTGAGGCAGCTATGTACTCAGCTTTTGCGATTGAAATGGTGACATTTGTTTGTTTTTTACATTGCCATGAGACTAATCTAAGACCCAAAAACTGACTTTCGACATTTGATGCTTGAGCAATTAGGCATGTTGTTTCTGCAGATGGATCTACTTGAGACATATCTAACTTGTATACATCTCGATCACGTACAGCGTTAACAACTACCCATTCTTTGCTTATCTGGAAACTTGTCTTCATAATATAATAAAATGATTAAAGTTCAACTATGAACAATAGTTGACTTTATCAAAGCTAATAATCCCATTGGACACTATTCCATCGCCTGTTATCTTACCACCTGCATCACCCCCGAATGCAACATGAGTACCATCTTTTAACTTAAAATCTTGCAGTAAGGCATGGTTGCTGTCATATGCCGGCTACACCCAGTATCAAGATACCACGTGTTAATAGGCCTTCTTCAGCAAACCTGCATTTCAAAGAGATTTAAGTTGAGTTATCAACCCAAGCCGAAATGGTCTTGGGCTTGCTAAATTTATCAACAATGGTAAACTATTTAAAATGAAGTTTATTCAAATTAGGCTTCTTTTGCTGTTTAAGTTTATCAATTCCTTTTCTGACAAATTTTTGATTATCTTTGATATGCTTAATCCGTAAAGCATGGTAACATTTTTCCAGATCATCGTCAAGGTAATTTAAACCATCAATATGAACATTTTTAGAAAATTTTTGATTACCAAACATTCCATTGTTCATTCTCACAGATCATGGAATGAATTTTCCTTGTTTATAATGCTTTGTTTGCACAGCATAAGAATCATCACATTCAGAATCAATCCTTCGAAAAGATCTCAAGCCTAAGGATGGTTGTTTTGTCAACCTTTGAAAACCAACATTTTGATTTCTTTGAAATCTTAGGTTGACATATCCATTCCTTGGCGAGGTCCTTCGGAAGTAGAAATTCTCAGTTTTGTGATTTCTTTCATCATAAATGGTTCAAAAGTTGTTGAAATAACAATCAGCTATTGAATGGTTTTTCATATCACAAATATGACAGTACCTGTTAAAGAAACATTCAGCAGTCTTATGATTATATATATCACATATTTCACAGTACATTTGTTGAAATTTAAACAACTGTTGATTAACCTTAGATGTGGAAGCCACATTTGATCCTTGTTTTGATTTAGGAGTTGCAAAGTTAATCTGTTGTTTTTGATTTGAGAGTTTGTT
Source organism: Flaveria sonorensis (assembly GCA_025506505.1). NCBI lineage: Eukaryota > Viridiplantae > Streptophyta > Magnoliopsida > Asterales > Asteraceae > Flaveria > Flaveria sonorensis. Next base: position 32,006,528 of record CM046430.1, on the reverse strand, counting down.
CTTTAGAAATTTGGGTTTTGACTTTTGTTCATTAACACTATTCCTATACTCCTTAGATACAAATCTTTTGTTGACAATAGAAGACTTTGGACCTAAACCTGTTTTCTGATCAGAGTTAGATTTTTTCTTTGAGTTTGATTAGATTTCTGGAATTGTGTTCATATCAAATGTACCCGCAGACACAAAAATCACTGGATTAAACTGATTAGATTAGTTTGTTCTTTGATTTTGAGAGGATTTCGCTTTAGCATTTTTCCTTTTCCTTCTCTGGTTTCTTGATCTTGATGGTCTCTATTTTCTTTAGGATTAAATATCTTTAGGAAAAGACTCTTTTGTAGTTTCTTTCTCTTTTTGTTCTTTCTGCCATTTGATGAAGTCTGTATTGCTGAATCCATTAGGCAACGAATCCTCAGATGTTGCTTCATCTTGTTTTGCTTTCCCTTTCTTCTTTGTGTTTTGTTTGTCATTATTTACAATGACTTCTTCAACAACATACTCATGATCTTGTTCCTTTACTTGCATCACATGAGATCCTCTGGGAACAAACATCTTCTAATCCTTTGGTCGTGGTTCGTAATATTTAACTTTCACTGGATGACCATTTTTAATCTTTTTAGAATCTTGTTCCTCAAATATCTTAACATTAGTCTTCCTTCATCACTTTCAGATTTCTTTTTTTTATTTTGAAAGGCTTTTAGCTTAGATTTATTTTCAAGTTAGCAATCATGTGTGTTAAAGTTTTCTTATAAAGTTTTTAAGATAGATTCAGGTATGGGCTCATGTGTGAAACCTAGACCTGTTTTGTTTTTATCTTTCCTCTCACTTACCAATTATTCTACAATGGTTTTAGAACTCTTAACTTTAGCTAGATTCACTTGTCTTACAGCATGAGCTATTTTTTCTTCTTCTAAATTTTTAGACATCTCAAGTTGTTTTTTAACAAGTTTGAGTTCTTTTAGAGTTTTATTTCACGAGGTTTTGAAGAGATAAGATCTTTTCATCAGAGACTTTATGATCATTTTTTAATTTGTTGTGCATTTCTTCTTCTTGTTTAAGTTTGTCACAGATTTTCAATGCATATGTTCTGTAATGCTCAACTTGATCAAAACATGCTTTTGTGCACATTTTTTCTCTGACTTCGATAGGAATTACAGGATAACTTGAAGAAGTCTCAGAATTAGATGATGGATGCTCAACCTGGGTTGTTCAGACTGAGCCATGAGTGCAATTTCTTCTGAATCCTCTTTTGGGTCAGATTTGTCACTCCAACCATAATCTTCATGATAATTTTTTGAATCACCATCTGCCTTAGGATCATTTTCTTCAGACTAGTCTTCATTTTGAACTTCAGCAACAATAGCTAAACTTATTGCTAGATCAGCTGTGAATTGTTTAGCATATGCACTCCAGTCATAGCCATCTTTGATGCTTACAACAAGAGCTTTCTTTGGCTCTTCAATTGATTTTGATTCATCTTTAAGTTCTAGCATGGGAACACTTTGATAAGGCTTTTGAAAGGTTTTCTGAGACTGTTGTTGGTATCTTTGACTGTTAGAACCAGGCTGACCATTTCCGCCTTGATTTCTAGGAGCTTTACATTCCCTTGAGAAATGACCATAACTGTTGCAATTGAAACACCTTGACTTTGATTTGTCAAAGCCAATAGTTTTGTTTGCACTGGGCTTGTAATTCCTATTAACATATGAGTGTTTTTGTGTTCTGTAAGCAATCATTACCATCTGCCAATTCAAGTCCATTTCTTCCACATCATCAGGATCCATCTCAAATAAATCCTGCAAAATAAGATCTACCTGGGTTAGATGACTACCTTGATAAGCATGAAAACTTGCCATGAAAGCAGTAAAAGCAGATTTTAACTCATCATCCTGTAAAAGGATATTAATAACATCTTTAACTTTACTGGTTTTAACAGAGTTAGAAGATGAAGTCTCAGTTTGAGGTTTAGGAGTTTGAGTTTTAAGAGAAGACTAAGGTTGAGTTGTATAAACAGGAGCACTTGAGTAAGAAGAATCTGTGAAGAAACCAGCTCCAACAAACAAATCACCCTCATCTTCTGGAGAATTATCATCTTTTGCCAGAAAAGCTTTCTCCATTGTGTTAGCTGGAGAAGCAATGTACTTATACTGAGACATTGATGCAGCTCTATCATTGATTCTGGAGCTCTCATCAATTTCAACTGATTCAACTTTGGCAATCAAAAGATCCAGATCCATTGGAAACTTTTCAGTATGCTTCAACAGAGTGACTATTTGTTTCCATGAAGATGGAAGAGCATTAAGAATGTTGGAGCAAAAGAACCAATGAGCCTGATCAGAAAAACCTTTAAGTCCCACGGACATTACAACAACTGAAGTAGTCTGCAACAGCTGAAGACATCAGCTGATAACAAGGTCTGAAGACAAAGTCTGAAGTGAAAGAGCTGAAGACAAAGTCTGAAGTGAAAGAGCTGAAGACAAAGTCTGAAGACAAAAGCTGAAGACAAAGACTGAAGACCAAGTTTCAGATGATTGTCACAACAGCTGAAGAAGACCTCTTCAGTAGTTGTGATGGTTTCCTTTCAGTAGTTGTAGTTTCCTTTCTGTACTTGTAGTTTCAGTAGTTTTATGTTTCTTCGTGTACTTGGAATAATCTGAGATGTTCTCAGTTGTTGTGAACATTCTCAGTAGTTTGCTTACTTTCAGTAGTTTGTAATAATTCTGTTAGATGTCACTATCAAGTGACATCAGCAGACGTCACATTCCTATATATAAGGAATGCTGACCTAATTGTAATCTGTGCAGCTTAGGAAAACCTAGCAGCCGCCACACCGAAGCATGTGTGCATGAATGTTATTATCCCTTTGCAGAAAACCCTATATCTATATAACCGTGTACTGTTCCATTGAATATTTATTGTGTTCTTGCTATATTTGCTTAATTCTTGCTCTAATTCCGCTGTGATTCAACTCTAATTGATCAAACTTAGATCACTGATCCTAACAAATGGTATCAGAGCAGGTTAATCATTGATCGGTTTAACAATTGATCATTGAAACTGCTATTTTGATATCTATAGTTTGATCGAATTAGCATATGTGCAAGAACTGGTTATAAAGATTGATTTTCTGTTGCTTCTGGTTATTTAATTTGAGTTTCTTCTTGGTTCTTATTGAGTTTGTTGTGTTTTTGTGCAAAATCTTTTGAAACTTGATTGATTTGGTTTGAATCTGAGAATGACTACTCCATCTAATGATCCTCACAATACTGGCTCCTCAACCAAGCCTCCGATGCTGGTTAGGAGTGAGTATAACATATGGCAACGAAGAATGCTCCATCACCTGTCTGTTAACAGTTCAGGTTGTTGGACATCTGTGGTTCATGGTCCACACAAGCCTATGGTGAACAATCCGGAGACCAATCAAATGGTTCCGAAGAAGAAGGAGCAATACTCAGATGAAGATCGTAAACTGTTTGAGATTGATGCTAAAGCCCATGGAATTCTGGCCATGGCACTGCCGAATGAAATCTATTCTGGGCTTATGCATCATGAAACTGCTCATGACCTCTGGAATGCTTTGAAGGAACAATTCGGAGGAACTGATGAGGTCTTAGCAAACAACAGAGAAATCCTCGCCCAACAATATGAGACATTCTCTCATAGGAAGGGTGAGACACTGACTCAACAGTTTGAGCGTTTCTCCTGCTTGATCTCTGAACTGAAAATGGTCAAGCAAGAGTATACTAACAGCCAGATGAACAACAGATTCCTCAGATCACTGCCTGAGAGATGGGACACATACACCATTGTCCTACGCTCCAGTGCAAATCTGGATAGCCTATCTCTCACCCAACTCCATGGGAAACTGCTTACATTTGAAAGAGAGATAGAGCAGAAAAGGAAACTGGCATCATCAGGAAAGCTCTCTGATGACTTTGTACCAGGTAACACTGCCTGGTCGGTCATGAGTCAGAATATGCTGGATCAGAAAGTCATTATGATGAGCATATAGATTTCTCTTCAAACAGTTCTGATCATGCATTTGTTGGTGTTGACAGTCATTCTGGGTGTAATAGTGATAATTTATGTTTTATCATGGATGATTTGCAAGGTATTGCTGATGATGATTTAGAAGAGATGGATATTTTGAGCCAAATGGCCCTGATCAATATCAGATCTCAAAAGTTCTACAAGAGAACTGGTAGGAAATTTCCAGGACTCTCTGGCAAAACCAAAGTTGGTTTTGACAAGAGTAAGTTGAGGTGTCACAAATGCCACAGGCTTGGGCACTTTGCAAGAGAGTGTAGATCAACTGGATCTAACTCCTCTGCACCCTTTGTGACCTTTCCAAGCAATAGTTCACAAAACAAAGGGCAACATCCTGCTAGTTCTGGTCATCACTCACAACCTCAATCTCCTGCATACTTTGTCCCTCAGGGTCCAATGCCATATCCTTATCCCTGCTATTACATGCCACAGCCAAATCCAGTTCATGTCCCTATAGCACAACAACCTCAAGCCCTACCTGAGCCTCAACCATCTCCATCACAATCTCAACCTCATCACAGCTTCTTCACACCAGGAGTTGTTGACTGGAGCAGCTTACCAGATGATCTTTCTGGTTTCAATGAGCAACTATCTGCTGGTGCTGGTCAACATGGTGGTGAACATCCTTTTGGGAATCTTGCTCTCATGGCCCTGGAGTCTACTGAGGGTTCCTGCTCAGATGCTTCATCTTCACAGGTAACCCAGATATCTTCTGAGGCTAAAGCCAAGTTATGTTCTGAATCATGCATAGCTGCCTTTGTCTCTATTAGAGAGGCAAATGTAGCTTTAATCAATCAAAATCTTGAGCTTGAGAAAACTATTTCCAAAAGAAAAGATGAGTATGTGTCTGCACTTAATGACAAAGATGATGAGATTTACAAGCTTAAATGCCAACTTAATGATGAAAAGGCTAAGGTAGAGGTCATACTCGAGAACCACAGAAGTCTCAAAGAGACACTTGCAGCTACCCAAGTTGAGTGTGACCGATGGGTAACATCCTGCAAGGGATTTGAAATGCTTCTCAGCAAGCAAACAGCTTCAAATGTGAAGTTTGGAATAGGTTACAATCATACTGCACCACCTACTGATTTTACTTCAAAATCAATAGTAAAATCTGAAGGTGAAAGTAATTTCCAAACCACATCATCATGTGATTCATCCTCAAATGATAATACAAAATTAGAGGATGAAGTCAGTGTTAAGATCTCAGCAAATCAATTGCCTGATGGTTTAAATGCTGATAAACACATGAAGCTGAGAAATTCAGATGTTGTTCCTCAAAGTACTCCAAGTACTGAAGGGCAAGTCACAACATCTGAAAAGCATTTCAAATCTGATGAAATAAAAGGATTAACAACTGCTGAGGAATCTATCATACGGTCTTTCAGGACGGATAGAGAACAGCTGAAGAACAAGTCTTCAGTTGTTACCGATCCTTCAGTACTTAACACAAGTACTGAAAGGAGGAAAGTACTGAAGATCACACCTTCAGTAGTTTCCACTTCAGCAGTTGATCAATCCAAGATGAAGAATAAGCCATGTGAAATATGTGGTAAATTCAATCATCTATCTGATGAATGCTGGTACAAAAAGGGTTCCAAACTCAACAGAGATAAGCTCATTAAAGAAGAGATAAATAAAATGAAAAATGAGTTTGAAACCAAGTTTGTACCACAGTCATCTCAAACTGATAAACCCAAGGCCTCACCAAAATCCAAAAAGAAGGATGGGGTTTATCAGAAAACAGCTGATAGTGTTCCTCATGATAAACATCAGACGAAGTCTGTGAATTTCAAGAAGGAGGAAATGGTGGGTCACAGGAACTCATCAAAAACAAGTACTGATGTGTCAAATGAGCTGAAGGCTTTAGCAACAAATCAGACACAACTTGTTATGATGGTTCAGCATTTGTTGGGGAGAGTTAACCAACTAGATGCACCTGTGATCAAACCACTGAAAAGGAAATCCAAGCCCAAATCTAAGAATTCCATTTCAGCACCATCTCCACCTTCATCAGCTGTTAATCATGAGAAACAAGTTATGGTTAAATCTGTTGATGAAAACATACCCAAAACCAAAAAGGTTTGGGTCTCTAAAGCTAACTAGTTTCTTATGATAAATGCAGGGTTCTTCAGCATGCCAAAGAAGCATCTGGTATGTAGACAGTGGAGGATCTATGCATATGACTGGGAGCAGTTTCTTCTTAATGACTACTCTCAAGGAAAGAAGGGATTTGTCTCATTTGGAAATGATGCTAAGGGTTACATCATCGGGAAAGGATTTGTGTCAAATGGAGAAATCAGATTTGATGATGTTAACCATGTGGAGAATCTCAAGTATAATCTACTGAGTGTCAGTCAGATGTGTGATAAAGGGCATGTTGCACTTTTCACAAGCCAGAACTGCCGGATTCTGTCTTCCAAAGTTCTGAGGCTGATTGACAAGGTATTGGATGAATATACTCTCCTGAAGGCCAACAGGATAGGAAGAGTATATGCCTTGGATTTGTCAAAGAAGATTGATTTAAAAGGTCATCCTTGCCTGTTCTCCAAGGCCTCTCCTCAGGAATCTAAACTGTGGCATAGAAGGCTGGGTCATGTTAATCTCAAAAACATGAATCAGCTGATCCACAAAAGTTTAGTAAGAGGTCTACCAATAAAGGAGTTCCTCTGTGATGAAACCTGCACTGCTTGTTTAAAAGGAAAACAACACAAAGTCTCATTTCCTCCTATAGAAGAACCAAAGTCCACTGCCTGCTTGCAATTACTGCACATGGATCTCTTTGGTCCTGTGAGAGTAATGAGCATGGCAAAGAAGAAATACTGTCTGGTAATTGTGGATGATTACTCCAGATTTGTATGGACCTTCTTCTTGCATTCAAAGGATGAGGCTGCTCAGACAATTATTAACTTTGTGTTGTATGTTGAGAAGCAGTATTCCCTATCAGTCAAGTGTATAAGAAGTGATAATGGAACTGAATTTAGAAACCATACACTTGATGATTTCTACCTTTCAAAAGGAATCAAGAGGCAGTATAGCATCCCAAGGACTCCAGAACAAAATGGAGTAGTGGAGAGAAAGAACAGGACCCTAATTGAAGCTGCAAGGTCCATGTTGGCTGACTCTGGTTTGCCACTGACCTTTTGGGCTGAAGCTGTCAACACAGCATGCTATGTGCAAAATAGAGCTTTAGTGAATCAGAGGTTGATGAAGACTCCTTATGAAGTTCTACATCATTTGGCTCCTCTAATTTCATTCTTCAGAGCATTTGGGTGTCCTTGTTACATTCTCAACACAAAGGATCAACTCCAAAAGTTTGATTCTAAGGTGGATGCAGGGTATTTTGTTGGGTACTCATCCACTTGCAAGGCTTACAGAGTGTTCAACTGTAAGACAAAGATGGTTGAAGAAACCTTGCATGTGAAGTTCAATGAATCTCCTAAGGACAAAATCCCACAAAACCCTGTGGAGTTGTTTGATCTGGACATACTGCAATATGTTCCTTATCAGCCTCCAGCTGTTGCAGATCATGTGAATTCATCACCTTCTGCAGCTAGTCATCCATCTGGTGGTACTGATGTTCATGATGATCCCAGTACTCACCTATTCAAGTTTAGTGATCAACTGCCTGAGTCTACTCAACTTGATGTTCCTGTAGCTTCAGTAGCACCATCCACAACAAATGCTGATGAGATTTCTGAATCCTCTACTTCATTTGATCTGCCATCTAACACTTGGTTTCAAGAATCTGGATCAACATCTGTTGCTGCTGAGCGTGCTACAAACACTTGCACAGATCTCATAGTGCATCAAGAGCTGAAGAATCACCCAACGTCTCAAATCATTGGTGATATCAATGCTGGTGTCTCAACTAGAAGTCAATTGTCCAACTTCTGCTTCTATGCTCTTTTCATCAGTCAGCAAGAGCCAAAGAACTATCATATTGCATTAAGAGACAATGGATGGGTTGATGCCATGCAGCTTGAGCTTCTTCAGTTCAAAAAGCAGCAAGTGTGGGAACTGGTTCCTCTACCCCCAGGTAAGTGTGCAATAGGCACTAAATGGGTGTTTAGGAATAAAACAGATGAAAATGGGCAAATTGTCAAGAACAAGGCCAGACTGGTTGTCCAGGGGTTTTCACAAGAAGAAGGTATTGATTATGATGAAACCTTTGCCCCTGTAGCCAGACTGGAGGCAATTAGATTGTTCTTAGCCTATGCTGCATTCCACAATCTTAAAGTTTTTCAAATGGATGTCAAAAGTGCGTTTTTATATGGTAAAATAAAAGAAGAGGTTTATGTGTGTCAACCACCAGGTTTTGAGGATAATAAACATCCTGATTGGGTGTATAAACTTGATAAGGCTCTTTATGGGTTGAAACAAGCTCCTAGAGCCTGGTATGAAACACTGTCAAATTTTCTTCTTCAGAATAATTTCACTAGAGGCTCCATAGATAAAACTTTGTTCATTAAGAAAGTGGGTCAGCATAAGCTCCTTGTTCAAATTTATGTTGATGATATTATTTTTGCTTCCTCTGATCCACAGTTGTGTGATGCATTTACAAAGTTGATGCAACAAAAATTCGAAATGAGTGCCATGGGAGAATTACAGTTCTTTCTAGGTCTGCAAATCAAACAAAAGGCTGATGGAACTTTCATTCATCAGTCAAAATACACAAAAAGTCTTTTGGCAAAGTTTGATTTACAACACTGTAAGCCCTGTTCTACTCCCATGTGCAGCACCACACAACTGGATGCAGATCAGAAAGGTAAAGCTGTTGATGAAACACTTTACAGATGTATGATTGGGTCCTTGATGTACTTAACAGCTTCTAGACCAGATATTATGTTTGCAACTTGTGTTTGTGCTAGATTTCAGGCTGCTCCTAAAGAGTCTCATTTGATTGCAGTCAAGAGGATCTTTAGATATCTGCAAGGTACTCAATCTCTAGGTCTTTGGTATTCCACTGGGCACTCTTGCAAATTAGTTGCTTTTTCTGATAGTGACTATGCAGGGTGTAAATTAACTAGAAAATCAACTTCTGGTGGATGTCAATTCCTAGGCAACTGTTTGGTTTCTTGGCAGAGTAAGAAACAAACATCTGTTGCTACATCCACTGCTGAAGCCGAGTACATTGCTGCTGCAAGTTGTACATCTCAGGTACTCTGGCTTCAGAATCAATTACTGGATTATGGCATTACAGAGACTAAGACTCCATTACTAATGGATAGTGCTTCAGCTCTTTGTATTGTCAAGAATCCAGTCCAGCACTCTAGGACCAAACATATTGAGATCAGACACCATTTTATTAGGGATTGTTTTGAAAAAGGTCTGATTGATCCAAAGTTTGTTCCTAGTGCTGATGAGCTTGCAGACATATTTACTAAGCCTTTGGACAGTTCAACTTTCCAAAACCTAGTGTTAAGGCTTGGTATGCTGCAGCTAGAATAAGTGACAACTACTGATGATCTCAGTCAACAAGTACTGATGAGCATTAGTATACTACTGTCACAAATAAGTACTGCAATTCTTTTATCCTCAGTAGTTTTCATAACTACTGAAGACTAAATTACTTAAAAGTACTGAAGTACTCATCTGTTGAAAAGAACTGATGTGGTTACAACTACTGCTGTAGTTACAACTGCTAATGTCAGAATAACAGATAAGTACTGATGACCTATGAAACATCTGAAACTCAGACAAAGTCTGATGAAGTGTTGAGGTCAGAATGAAACAGCTGATGAGCTAAGAATTGACGACAACAGCTGATGAGAAAATTTTCTCTTCAGTTGTTTCTACAACAGCTGCTTCACTTCAAACAACTGAAGCCAAAACCATGTCTTCAGTAGTTTCACAACTACTGATGACTAACACCAAGTCTTCAGTTGTTACAACACCTGAAGCCAAAACCATGTCTTCAGTAGTTTCACAACTACTGATGACTAATACCAAGTCTTCAGTTGTTACAACTTCTGAAAGTTAAAACCAGGTCTTCAGTTGTTTTCAAACAACTGATGACAACACCACACTTTCAGTCGTTTTATATCAGCCTTTTTCTTACCCTATAAATACCTAAACCTACTTTCAGACGTTTCATTAGCCGTTTTCCGTCCTTTCACTCTCTCACCAATGGCGACCATGAAACTCAAACCCAGACACAACTGTGTTGCCTACCTCTCGAAATCGGCCTTCTGGAACAAATTTGATAACGCCATCGATCTTATGGTAGATTCCCAGTACCGAACCGCGTTTCTTCTGAATCCTACCATATACCCCGATTCCCTAAGCCAGTTCTGGACCAACGTCTCCGTGCAAACTAGTGAGAATGATAGCCAAATCACTCTCCAGTCGTTGGTCAACCAGAAACAGGTGGTCATCACTACGGACATCATTCGACAAACCCTAGATCTACATGATGCCACCTGTGTCACAGAATACCCGAAAGGCACAACCGATATGTCTTTCATCAACAACGGGTATGAAGGAGACTTAAGTGCTACCACCATTATGAAGAAGCACTTCCATGATGCTGAACGTCTTATATTCCACATGGTGAATGTCTGCCTTGCACCAAAAACCTCCTCATGGGATCAAATGTCTTCCCGATGGCAACAGGTATTATACTCTATCTTTGAACGCCAAACTTTAAATTTTTCTGAGATAGTGTTTATGGAACTAAAGGATCTGGCCTTGAAACCTGTGGCAAACAGATGGATATTATATCCCAGGTTTCTCATGGCCATAATTTTAACACAGCTAAAATCAGACGGCCTTGTTGGCCTTGGAGTCCCTGCTCCGGCTGTATTGCCTGAAGTATACTCCAGGCACAACTCTGACCCTACAATGAAAGGGGCTGCCCGGCTGCTCAAACCCAAGCAGCGGGAACCCACAGCCTCCACTTCCAGATCCAAAGTCCCCACCAAACCCAAAACCAAAAAGCCCAAAAAGGCTACTCAGGGAGATGAGTCCCCTGAGGATGCCCCTGTAACACCAATACAGGAAACACTTACTGGTTCTAACCCCCCAGTAGTGTCCAAGACTCCACCAACCGTAGCCGCTCAGGCATCCTCTCAACAGGATCCTGATGCAACCAAAATTGGGGATACCACAATGCTGGAACCTATCTCAATTGAGAAGGTTACCATTGAAGAGCACCAGTCACCCCGGGTGCAATCTGCTTCAACCTATCTCCAAATGCAACCGCCCCTCAAAGCCCAACATTTATTGTTGCACAAGTGTTGAGTCAGCTGCATTCCTCTCCTCCTCCCCAGACACCAATTACAATGGGGAGAACCTCAAAAGCTGAGGAAGAGGACCAAAATGCTGCTGATAACCCACAGCACAGGGGTTATAATGTTCAATCTCCCCGTGTAGAGGAGGAGGTTAGAACATCTGGTGAGGCTGCCACTTCTACTGATTCAGCAAATGACAGGATGAAGTTGGTAACATCTCTAAGACCTCACCAGAGGCAACTGCCGATGAAGGACTCAGTCCTGAGGCAGGAAGTCCCCAGAACCAAGAACAAGGGGCACATGCTACAACTGATCTACACTCAGGGCATGTACATCCTGATTCAATCAGGAGGTCAGGTGATTCAGCAAAGACTGATGATGACCTGGGCTTTTTCTATGATGTCTTAGCCCATAACACAATCCTTGAGGCTGAGGTGAGCAGACTCAAAGAACTGCTTGCCAAAATGTCTCAGGATCAAAGTCCATCTGCCCCAATAAACCCACAGATGGCACCTTCATCTGAAGGTTTCCCAAACACTCCGCCACTTCACTCAACTGAGCCACCAGCCACTGTTGTTGGCACCACCTCTCAGGGACAGAACCCCTCTGAGCAGATGGTTGCTACATTTCAAAATTCCTTACCTCTCATCACTCCCATCATCAATGAGATTGTACATAAAGCCATTGATGAGAGGATCTCCTCGACTCTAAAAACACTTGTTGATGATGCTGTGCAAAAGAAGCTTTCTGCCATTCAAACCCCTGAACCCAATGCACCCAAAAAGGGGGAGTCTAAGGCAGTGAAAGAAAGAAAGAGAAAGAGAGTGGAAGAGGAGAAACAACAAGAAAAAGAACAGGAAAAACAGCTGATCACATACAAGAGAAAGAAAAGTGCTGAAACTCAAAAGCCTGATGAAGAGAAATCATTGGAAGATCTGATTAAAGAAGCTGATGAAGCTCACAGCAGATCAATGGACAGAATAATAGATCAACTCTTCAGACAGGGCTTTGATACAGCCACATTAGACACTGAGATCAGAAGGCTGGAGATTAATGAGATACAAGAAAGATGGGCCAGTTATAGTGTGATGGAAAGGGAGAGGTTGGAGATAATGATCCGGTTTATTGCAAAATACTTGGGAAGATCATTAATTGAGATTAAATCATGGACCAGAGACAGTATTCTGGCAATAACCACCAGAATCTGTGCTTCTGAAGAATTCAACAAGGGGTTGATTATAGAAGCCTTAGACGAAGCAGGTGCTGGGAAGAGAACTGATATGGCCAAGCTTTCCAAAGCCAAACTCACCATAAAAATGCTAGATCAGCCTTCCCAAACTCCCTCTCAAAAACAACCAACCCCACAACTCTCCAAATCAACTCAACCCTCAAAACCAACTCCCTTACCCCAAAAACCACCTCAAACCACATCCAGTGATGCACCCAGAAGGAGGAGAAGGGTGTTGAGGATGGTAGAAGAAGAAGAAGAAGATGATGAAGAAGATAGTCTGCCAATCTCTGCTGTTCTAAAATTACCTGAGCCCAGAAGTCAACAAATGATAACACCAGACTTTCAGAGGCAAATGGTGAAAGTTAAGATTGAAGAAGAAGAACAGCAGAAACAGCACGATGAGCAACTTTTGAAGATGATTGACAAAGAGTTTCCTCAGTCATCATCTATACAAGCCATGAAGAAACACGCTCAAAGGCTGTATGCTCTCAGGTATACCTTTCAATATCAAAAGGAGAGAGTAAGGATTTGGCCAGACCCCAGGGTTAGTTCTAGAATTCATAAGAAATCCATACCAAGTAGATACAATGGCCAAGTGAGAAAGACCATAGATGCTGCTATTATGTTGGCCATTGTAGTCTCACCCTGGGAAATACTTGAAGACTTCAAGAGAGCCTACAAGTCAAAGATGACCCCTCAAACTCTAATGGAGAACAAAATGGTCAAGAAGGGGTTGTTATACAAGAGGCTTGAAGAGATCAAGAAAAATGAACTCCAGTTGTTATTAGAAGGGACTCACCCAGATGAGTTTGCTTACAGAGAGATAACAACTGTTGAGTTGAAAAATGGAAAGACGATAAAGTACTTATCAGAGTACTATGGCCCAGAGTTCTTCTTCGAAGGAGAAGCAGAAGAACTCACTAAGGAGGAACAAGTTGTTCTCCTTGAGGCCTACGTCAGAGAGTCTTATAGACTCATCAATGGGAAGTAGGTTTCATGGTTGGGATAACGGCTCTGTGTCCAGTTCCCCAAGACAGAGTTCCCTTCCATCCTTTGACATTCACATCTACTGAAACCTGTTCCCTGGCCTGTGCTTATCCGATATCTCTAAAGCTGATCAAGAGAGTATTTCTGCCAAGAATAAGTGGGACCTCAATAAGCTTAAAGGTTTTGCTGCATTGGTTCAGGGGGAGTTTGTTGGACCAAAAGAACCAATGAGCCTGATCAGAAAAACCTTTAAGTCCCACGGACATTACAACAACTGAAGTAGTCTGCAACAGCTGAAGACATCAGCTGATAACAAGGTCTGAAGACAAAGTCTGAAGTGAAAGAGCTGAAGACAAAGTCTGAAGATAAAAGCTGAAGACAAAGACTGAAGACCAAGTTTCAGATGATTGTCACAACAGCTGAAGAAGACCTCTTCAGTAGTTGTGATGGTTTCCTTTCAGTAGTTGTAGTTTCCTTTCTGTACTTGTAGTTTCAGTAGTTTTATGTTTCTTCGTGTACTTGAATAATCTGAGATGTTCTCAGTTGTTGTGAACATTCTCAGTAGTTTGCTTACTTTCAGTAGTTTGTAATAATTCTGTTAGATGTCACTATCAAGTGACATCAGCAGACGTCACATTCCTATATATAAGGAATGCTGACCTAATTGTAATCTGTGCAGCTTAGGAAAACCTAACAGCCGCCACACCGAAGCATGTGTGCATGAATGTTATTATCCCTTTGCAGAAAACCCTATATCTATATAACCGTGTACTGTTCCATTGAATATTTATTGTGTTCTTGCTATATTTGCTTAATTCTTGCTCTAATTCCGCTGTGATTCAACTCTAATTGATCAAACTTAGATCACTGATCCTAACAAAGAAGTCTGTCAATTAGATATTTGAGATCATTTTTTATACCAGCAGTTGATATTTTAGTAGTTAATTGCATGAACCTATTCATCATTTGATTGATTGTTTCCCCAAAAAGATGCTCAAATAACTACAATTGCCTCTTTAGTTTCTACATTTTGAGATCTTGTATCTCTTTACCACCTTCACAAATAATCTTTAAAGCTCTATACATGGTGTAACTAGTTTGATAACCTTCAAGTCTAGTCAATATTTCCAATGGTAACACCTTGAACATCAATAAGTAAGCTTTGATTTCATTCTTAACCTTCTTTAAGTCATCACCTTGCAGACCATTCTCTGGATAAGGTTCTTGAGAGTCTTTTGTATAAACAAATCCTCTGTCAGGACCATCGTTAGTAATTGGGATATGTGGTCCTTTCTTTATTGACTTCCATAACTCAGTGTCAATGGAGTTTAGATGATGCTTTAATCTTTGAGACCAATTTTTGAAATCAGCTCTATCTTTGAGCTTGGGAACCCTATTCTTTGAATCTTCAGACTTAACCATTTTGTATTTTTAATTAATGAAAATGACCTATTTTTGTTGTTTTTTAAAAATTTAAAATGAAACTCTGAAATGAAAATATTTTTGGATTTTTGTTTTTGAAAATTTCTATGTGTTTAATGAAAATTCCAAATACGGATGCACCTGATGCTTTTGAAATGCCTAACTTTGAACAAGAAATGCCTAAGGGAATGACTTAGTTGAATTCTGAAACGCCTGCTTGATGATGCATCTAAACAGTTTTCAAACTCCCAAACAGTGAAGAAACGCCTGGGGTATTTGGATAAATTTATGATTTTAACCTAAAATGCTCAAACACTCTCCAAACGCCTAGAATTGCTTAAAGTTTCAACAAAGTCCACATTCACAATGCGTCCAAACAGTCGAAAAAAGCCTAGTCTGAAAATGCCTCAATAGTAGTAAAACACCTAAATAGTTGTAAAGCGTTTGAACACTTAGCAAAATTTCAGAAGTTTTTCACATAACAAGCTACTAATTAATCATCTTCAACAAAACCAGATCTTATCAAATTCTTCAAAACTTGTTCAATTGATCTAAAAACTTTCAATTAGGTAGTAGATAGATCGATTAACAATCATCAATCGTCATTTTGATCAAACAACAACAACAAATATGTTTTCTGATTGAATTAAGGTCCGAAAATGAAGAACACCTTTTCACTCACAAATCTGATCAATACTCAGATCTGAATGGATTAAACACCAAATTGTGATTCAATTCATGTTTCTATGAATGAAACACAACTGAAAACAACAATTAATTGATCAAATTGCAATCAACACAGATTTCAAGTGATTCAAAGAGCTCAATCATGCCGATAATAAGCTTTGATCATCGGACCGAAAGCTCTGATACCATTTGACAAGTTCAAATGGATTGATCTGTGATGATATTGTAATGCAATGATCAATTAAAACACTAAGAAATCAAAACACAGGCAATTACTTCAAAAATTCATAGATCTTATTGATAGCAAAAGCTGTAGATAAAAAGAGTATGGGTGAATTACAGTGGTTCACTTCTCCCTTTTTATTATACATGATACATAAAGTATCCTATTTATACTATCAAAAGAAAAAAGGAACATATATTTACAAAACAAGTCCCTATACTATGACAAAAAGTAAAAGACAAATGTTAACCTTCTAAGGGCTCTAACAGGTATCAAATTGAGCATTACCTAACATTGAATTTTCCATTGTATTTATACTCTTGGGTGAATAATGTCACCCTACCACACGTCCATAAGGTCCTCATAGTCGTGTTAATTACACCAATGTTTGTTATGTCAGCTACTAATGTTGTCCCTACATGTGGTTAATGGTTATAATAATGATGATATGTCATCGTTTGTCACTCTATGAAATATAAGGATGTGGTCCTTTGAATTTGATCGATCACACTTTCCAATGTTCATTGACATCTTTAACTTGATTGGTAATTTTGAAGTTATAATCGTTTTGTAAAATTTAGTATGTCATTTAATCAAAGTTAAATGATATGGAACATCTACATCCTCCATATCCCCCTACCCGATTCCACCCCTATTATATTGGCAAGTGACATATTCAACATGTTTGTCTATGCAACTAAAAAGACGTTTGAAAAAGCCATAAGCACACACAATAATGAAGTTGTATCTACTATTCCAGGCATACCCTATTCGAAACTTAGGATTTGAGGTAGCACGTAATTGTGAAGTAACATTGGAATATATTAGATGTCTTAGTGGTACTGAAATAAATGCAGCACATCCATCACTTTGCACTAACTATCCTAGTTGAGATGTGAATTCATATTGAACTATAGCCTCACGTATGATTCCTTTAATGATGCTTTGTGATCATGTTTCTTTATATATCTTAGCAACCGCCTGTTCCTCTCTATGAATTCTTAGCTAAACTCTTCATCAATCTCGTCTATTTAAAGAACCTATAACAATCCCGTAGACTTATTTGATTGGATTTGGGATGCAGGAAAACCACTCGCATCATCAAAGCTTTTACCTTTTGTTGTATTGCCCATTATATTACTATCATTATCTATCATTAATTATATGTTAAAGAACAAGAACAACTGATAATAAAAAGTTTGATTTCAAGTCATAAACCGGACGGTGCTAATGTTGAAGTAAAGAACTAATCTCGATTGGAGATTAGTGTCCCGCACAAGGGTAGAATGATCTAGATGCATGATGGATTGAATAACACTGACAACTATAAAACAAAAACCACTAGCATCGCCATAAAGGGGAACCTAGGGGTCTTTTTCAGTGGCTCAACTCTAGGTAAGAATCTGTGATATGTTTTTTTAGACATGATTGAATAAAATAAAATAGTATATGGAAGTGGCATCAAATATAGCAATTCTTGAAAAGGACTGCTTGTGTTCTATTTATCGTTTTGGGTGAATGATGTTACCTTGCCACACATCGTCCTCACATCCATGTCAATAATATCTAATATCACTATTTGATACAACAGTTAGTATAGTCTCTACAAGTGGTCCATGATTATAATAATGGTGTTATGTCAACTCTTCAAGAATAGAGATATTTGTTAACACGTTTGAATTATTGTTCCTTATTTTCTAAACTAAACTGAATATGAATATGCTTCAAGAGGATCGGATTAGATTTTTCCCTAATCCAAACACTTTGTCAGAGTTTGTGGGATGTTAGCCCTTTCATCTTGAACCAGAGCGAGGATTGTGATATTTGGCCTGAAGCATTTGCTAGTCCTGAATCTATTTGTTTCTTTGTGGTGTTACTGCTTCATGTATTGTTTTTATTTGTTAAATGGATATTCATGTGTTTTGTGTACAACAACTAGTTTATTACCCATCGCGCATCGCGGCGGCATCATATGCGGCCTGATAAAACATAAACTATAATGGTCCAATCCATTTCTAAAATAAATTTACGTTGAAACGGAGTATCTCAAATCTATACCGTTGAATAAAAACGTATTATATTTTACTTGACTATTTTCAAAACAAATTTATGTCAAAACTTACACGGACTCAAAGCGTACATAAAAAATACGTGATATGACGTCGTCTATGTCACATCCTCAAATTCCACAAATGGGGTTTTACCGTTAGGCGCGTGACATATCAGGATCTCAGCCGATAGTTCCACCAAATGAGTAATTACAAAACATATTTATTCATATTATTAAAGAATCCTAAAAGTATAATTTCTAATGAATCCAAGAAACATTTGCGGAAGGGTAAATAATTAAACTTTTATAATTTAAACGACGCAAAACACGTGCAACCCAAATAAATATATCTTGCAGGAACATTGTTTAACCATTTAAAATAATCAGAATGTATGCAATAGCGAAATGCTCCTAGCTGTGCACACCTTAAGAACCTGAAAGGAACATGCTAAAGTGTCAATACAGGGTTGGTGAGTTTATAGGTTTTGAGAAATAGCAACACAAGTGAAAGTAGATCCAGTAAACAATGTAATATCAATAGATAGTTAGTCTACACAACAAGTTACATGGTGTATGAAGTTCACAACTGAAGCTAACAAATGTAAGTTTTCCCCGGTTGTAGTTACCATACTATAGCAATAGAAATTTATGTCAATTAAAAACCCATTTTACGTGCAGTCGTGCTTGCACGACTAGCCCAGGTGGGGGTTTTCAAACCTAGCAGATCTATTCAGAATTATGTCGCTAAAGAACATACATTAACGGTTCGAAAGTGAGGACTTAAATTGGTACAACACTAGTAATCATGCGATAATTACAGTAATACTAATCAAATGAATGAACGTTTTAAAATGAACATTTTTCTTTTCCTCATAAAAAATATATATAAAGTGGGGCCGTAAACTCACCTTGAATGCATAGCTAAAAAGATAAATGCAAAAAGCAGGTAATTAGGTTTCTTGAACACTTTGATTTCATTTTATGATTGATTAATATAAATTATTAATTTTGTAATTATACGGTTTCGCATTACCGACCCGGATTATATAATATATATTAACCACACCCCATTATATAATACCTAATACACATACACCATATGCATAACACACCATACAGCTATGCAAAACGACAACTCACACCCATACATGTACCTTAACAATGCACACCATCACATGCCAAAAAACCATCAGTTCAACACCACACGCGCGAAAGCATACCCAACTACTACATGCAACTGAGAAATGACCAGGACCCCAACCACATATCATAGAGTAAAAACCAACACACATATAACGTACATACAAACATGACCACAGCACAAACATGATCATCCCCCTAGTCATACTCACAATGCACACCATAATATATATATATATATATATATATATATATATATATATATATATATATATATATATATATATATGTACACATAACCACAAGCATATATACATACACCATACATGAAATCGCATATACACACCACCATTATAATTTCTCTACATATACAAGGACAAACATGACAAATTCATGCAACCGAGTAACTCACAAATAAAATCACAGGAACCGTAACCCGAAACACAAAACCGTAATGTAACAAATCATAACGAAATGCTTGTTGGTTGAAGTAACTCACGGTTGCAAGCGGGGGAGATGTTGAAGGTGCCAGTAGCGAAAGTGAATTGCCAGAGAATGCACGTTTGATGGAGGTCCTCGGTCACGAAGAGGCTGCCGGAGTGTTGCAGGTGGGAATGATTGGTGGCAGTGGAGATGGAGACTCACGGATGGATTAGGGTTACCAAGAAGAAAAATGGTGGATGGGGTCGGTTACGGGTGTTATACAAGGCTTAAAAAATTGAAGTTGTATCTTAGACCCCCAAGATTACATGATTTGCATTTTAAGTTAAATAAGTTTAATTAATTTAGAGTTAATTATTAATAATAATTATAAGAACAACCATTATCATTTAATAATAGAAAATTGATTAATAATAATAAAAAAATAGCAGAGAGAGGTTGTGTTATGGAAACGATGTTAACCTGAAAACTCGGGTTGTCACATCATCCCCTTATTGAAGGAATTTTTTTCCCGAAAATTAGAACATCAATTTTACGAAGAACACCAAATTTAATGATCTGCAAAGCACAAAGAATAGGGTTTTTAGAGAATTCAGAAACAACTCGAAAGGAAAGGATTTTAGAAATTTCAGGCTGTGACATCATCCCCTTATTGAAGGGAATTTCGTCCCAAAATTTAAAAGAAAGATATCTTAAGAATGAATACCTTAGGAAGTGGATGCTTGCTCTTTGAACAATTGCGGGTATATTTTTTTCATCTGATCTTCGCGTTCTAACTGGGTCCGAGAATAAGAATCTTAGTTGATATGACTCAACTTAGGATTGAATATGAATATTGAGTCAGTGATTAAGTAGCAGAAATACCAAATCACAGAACATTTAATACTAAAAATGATAATAAATGCTTTGTATAATGATGTGAGTAAACAAGATACAAAGACAGCTGGGGTTACAGTTGAAATGAGTAATATTATCAATATTGAAAGAAGAAGTTTCAAACTTAGGTCATACTATTCTATTTATAGGAATACACTTTGCCTGTACAAAATGACTAATCTACCTTGACAACTATACATCAGAATACTAGTCTAAGTGTACAATATCATCAGCATTTCTAAGTGTTCATCCGC
This sequence comes from Flaveria sonorensis, assembly GCA_025506505.1. NCBI lineage: Eukaryota > Viridiplantae > Streptophyta > Magnoliopsida > Asterales > Asteraceae > Flaveria > Flaveria sonorensis. The sequence goes on along the minus strand of CM046430.1, from coordinate 31,985,941 downwards.
ATTAGTTAATGCGAATGAGAAGTCTTCATCAGCATTTGTTCTTGTTTGTCTTCAGCATTAGCTTAACTTATCCATATTAGTTAATGCAGATGACCAAGTTCTTGTAAGCATTTCTTTTCTTTGTCCGCATTAGTTAATGCGGATGAACAAGTTCTTGTAAGCATTTGTTCAATGGTCATCCGCATTAACTAATGCAGATACTTCAACTTCTTTTCTTCTGTATCTTTTGCCGTATTTCTTCATGAATTGTCTTTATTATTTCTTCTTAGTCTTTGGTGTTTTCCAACCAGAACAACCTTCAACCACTTCTTGAATTGTCATGTATGATCCTTTCAAGGTCCAACACGTTCCCAATGCTTGGAATTCCATCTAACATGCAGAATAGGAATCTTACTATGCTTTAAGGTCTTGACTTCTCGATCCATAATCTTGTCTAGTTCTGCAATGAAACGAAGTTGTTCATCGATCTCAAGTTCCTCTAGTGGAACGATAAGTGATTCATTGGCTAGGCACTTTTTCAGATTTTACACATGGAACACGTTATGAACACCGTCAATTTCCTCGGGTAAATCCAACTGATAAGCTACTGGGCCGATTCTTTTGACAATCTCAAATAGTCCAACATACGTAGGTTTTAGTTTAGCATGCTTCCCAAAGCGTATCACACCTTTCCAAGGTTAAACTTTCAACAATACCCTATCACCGACTTGGAATTCCAAAGGCTTTCTCCTTTGATCTGCATAGCATTTCTGACAATCCAAAGCTTCAGCCATATGGTTACGAATCTAAAAAATCTTCTCAGTTGTTTCATGAACAAGCTCAGGACCTGTTAGTTGACTATCACCAACCTCAGTCCAACATAGGGGTGATCTACACTTTCTACCATAAAGTGCTTCAAATGGTGCAGCCTCAATACTTTTATGACCGGTGTCATTGTAGGACAATTCAATCAAAGGCAGATGCATTTCCTAGTTGTTCCAAAATCTATAACCCATGCCTTAAGCATATCTTATAGATTTTGAATAGTACGTTTTGTCTGATCATCTGTCTATGGATGATAAACCATACTCATACCCAAACAAGTACCTAGATATTTCTACAGTGACTCCGAGAAGTGCGAAGTGAATCGCGAATCATGATCAAAGATGATCAAGAGTGGCACGCCATGTAGTGACACAATTTCATTCAAGTAAATCTGTGCTAGTTTATCCATGTTGTTGTTTTCACGAATCACCTGAAAATGTGCTGATTTGGTCAAACGATCCACTATCACCTAGATAGTATCATTTCTTGCTTGTGAACAAGGTATCTTAGTCACAAAATCATAGATATGTTTTCCTACTTCCACATTGGTAATTTGGGTTGTTGAACCAAACCTGACGGTTTTTGATATTCCACCTTGAATTTAGAATTGGTCAAACACTTTGACATGTAGGTGGTAGTTTCAGCTTTCCTGTTAGATCATTAGTAGATGACCTTCAGATCTTGGTACATCTTGTTAGATCTAGGATATATCGAATAGTGGGACTTGTGAGCTTCATCCATTACCAGTTCTTTGAGATTCCCGAACAATGGAACCCATATCTGATCTTCATAATAACGAAACCCAACTGATTTCTCCTAAAGAAATTTTCAGCTCCTCTAAGAGATTTTGACTTGATGTTCTACTCTTTCAGTGCCTCAGTGTGAGCATTCTTGATTTGTAAAGGTAGATCTGAATGAATGGTTAACTGTAATACATGGACACGACGAGGTTTTAGGTTTTCCTTACGACTAAGGGCTTCGGCTACCATATTAGCCTTTCCCGGATGATACTTGATGGCATAATCATAATCATTCAGTAGTTCCATCCATCATTGTTATCTTATGTCCAGCTCCTTCTGTCAGTAGTTGTGTTACAGGCTCTTGTGATCAGTGAAGATCGTGCACTTGGTTTCGTAAAGATAATACCTCTAGATATTAACTTCAAATAGCATAGCTCCCAACTCCAAATCATGAGTTTTATAATTCTTCTCATTCACCTTAAAGCTACCACTTTCTCGCATTGCATCTGAACGCACCCCAAACCTCGGATTTACGCGTCAGAATACACCACGAAGTCGTCCGTTCCCTCTGGCAATGCTAAGATTGGTGCACTGCATAGCTTGTCTTTAAGCGCTTGGAAAGCCACTTCCTTATTACTGTCCCACTTGTAAATAGTTCCTTTGTGAGTTAGGTCAGTCAAAGGTTGTGCAAGTTTCAAGAATCCTTCTATAAAATGCCGGTAATAACCCTCTAGTCCAAGAAATTGGTGCACCTCTGTAGGCGTCATTGGCGCAGGCCAATTCTTGATTGCCTCAATCCTTGACTGGTCAACATGAATACCATTCTTGTTAACTACATGCCCTAAGAATTGTACTTCTCTCATCCAGAAATCACATTTTGAAAACTTGGCATATAATTGTTCTGTCTTAAGTAGCTCTAGAATAACTCTTAAATGTTTCTCATGTTCCTCCCTATTCTTGGAATAAATCAGTATGTCATCAATGAATATGTTGACAAACTTGTCTAACTAGGGTTTACAGAGACGGTTCATGAGATCCATAAAGACCGCAGGAGCATTTGTCAACCCAAAAGGCATGACTGCAAACTCAAAAAGCCTATATTGAGTTGTGAAAACTATCTTGGATATGTCTTCTTCTTGGGCCCTGAGCTGATGGTATCCAGATCTCAAATCAATCTTTTAGTTGTAACTCAATCCCTAAAGTTGATCAAATATGTTGTCGATACACGGGAGAGGGTAACGATTCTTTATTGTGACCTTGTTCAGTTCCCGATAGTCAATGCACATACGAAAGGTTCCATTTTTCTTCTTCATAAATAACACAAGTGCTCCCCAAGGTGAAGAACTAGGGCGTATGAATCCTTTGTCTAACAGTTCCTGCAACTATTTTAAAAAATATTGTAGTTCGTTCGGTGCCAAGTGATAAGTGCCTGAGCGATTAGGGCAGCTTCCTAGTGTTAGTTCAATCTGGAACTCTACTTGTCTATGTGGAGGAAGACCAGGCAAGTCCTCTGGAAACACTTAGGGAAATTCCTTAACGATAAGTATATCATCAATTCGTTTCTCCTCTTTGGTCTTTTCAGTAACTAAGGCCAAAATTGCTGAATGTCCCTTCCGCAAGCATTTTTGAGCGTTCATGTATGAAATGATGCTGACCATAGCACCACTTTGGTCACCTTCAACTAGGAGTATCTCTCCACTAGAAAGAGGAAGTCAAATAAGTTTCTCCCGACAGATGATTTCGGCTTGGTTCTTGGACAACAAATCCATGCTGACAACAACATCGAAACTACCGAGAATAATATATAGGAGGTCAATATCAAATTCATAACCAGACAGACCTAGCTTACATCCACAGTATATGTGAGAAGCTTCTATAATCTTACCATCGGCTATCTCTACAGCATAGTTCGAGTCTAAAGCTGTAGATGTAACATCTAGTAACTTACTGAACTTATGAGAAATAAAACTCCTATCAGCGCCAGAATCAAATAACACAGAAGCAAAACAGCCATTGACAGGAAATTTACCAATTACCGTAGAAGGGTCATTTAAAGCCTTACCTAATCCAATAATGAATGTTCTACACTTAGCACCGCCATCTCCATCGCCACCATTATCCTTCCTTTTATCAGCATCATTTCCACCATTGTTTCCACCGTTGTTGTTCATTCTCAGTTTTGGGTAATTTCTCTTGAAATTCCCGGTTTGAGCACACTCATAACAACTCTTTTCTTCATCTTGTTGTTGTGGTTGCTTGGCTGTCATGTTTACTCGGTAGGTTTTGGCAACATGGCCAAATTTACCACATCTCTCATAGTTGTTCTTATTACATAGCCCGTTGTGGTGGTAATTACACTTGTTGCATTTGGGCAATGTTCTACTACAACCACCGCAATGTTAAGATGATGAGGAAGACTGATTGAATGTGCAGGAGTTGTCGAACTTTTAGGGTTACTGAGGTTGTTACTGAGCTGCACCTTGTTGGTTGCTCAGACCAGATTCCCACTTTCGCTTGTTGCATCCATCCATGGTAACTGACGTAGAGCCACGCGGGGGTAGCTTTCCTTTTGCGACCCCATTATTAGTTAAGTTTTGGGCCAACCAGATCGCATCTTGTATCGTGTTTGGTCGAGAAGCAATGACCATACTCTGAATTTCCGGAGCTAACCCGTGAAGGTACCTTTCGATCCTCAATAAAGGAGAGTTGATCATATTAGGGCACTTGGTAGTGAGCTCATGAGAGCGAGTAGTGATGATTTAGTATAGGTTGGACTCACGATAGTTGTTAGGATTATTTTGTCTTTTATGTAATAGGTTGAATGTTATTTTATTTCCATGTATTTTGTATTTGTATAGTTTCACTGACCCAGCGAAACGCTATCCTAGGTTACCCGGTGAAACTGTATTTCGCTGCCGTGAGAATCTAGTTGATGGTCAAGACAGTTTCGCGAAACTGTCAGTGAAACTAACACTGCTTATATATTGTCATGTTCTGTCATTGTAAGCAAGTTTGGCAAAACCCTAATACTAAAATATTATTGTTGCAACTCTGTGTTTTCGACTGGAAGCCTATTGTCATTACTTTTGAGCCTTTGTTTATTGATTATGGAGTAGATTTGAAACTTATCCGTTATGTTATTATGAGTATTGTGTTGATTCAGTGGGATTTCTAAGTTTTTTCATCAATTGCACTGTTATATTGATCACAAGGACCAACAATATGGTATCAGAGCCATTATGCTCTTGATTGGTTGAGTTTTGTGTATTTTCGTGCTTAAAGTCACTGTTCCATTCAATACTATTCTGATATACTTGTTTTGGATATAGAAATTGATTGAGGCTTGTTCGTATTTGGTGTGGGAAGCTATAGAAATCATCAAATCTCAAATTCATTGAGATTTGGAAGAGTTTGAGTTGATTTAGTGCTGAAAAAGTTTTTCAGATATGTTGGGCGAAACTAGAGTTCCTCTAGCAAAACTACTACTTGATTCAGCGCAACTACATAATTTGTGGTTTTTGGATCTGGTTTCTTTGCCTCAATGAAAGTACCTCATTTTGAATGAAAGTTCACCTTCTTTGATTGCCAAATCAAGCGAAAGAGCTGCCGAAATTGTCCTCAGAATGAAAGTTCTACTAGTTTCAGCGAAACTGTCACCGAAACTAGAATTTCTAAGCACTAATTCGAGTGAAACTGCCGTTCATCTTTCGAGCGAATCTACTAGCAATTTTATCAGCGAATTTAGAGAATCTTCAGCGAAATTAATACTGTTTTAAAAATGACATCCACCAATATCACCATTTCTGACTTGGAGAGTGTTGCACCCAATAGGCCATCGAGGCTAATAAATGGTGATAAATTTGAGGACTGGAAATGATGTTTAAAAGCCTTCTTTTATTATACTAATCATAATCAAGGGTAGTCAATAGTAAATGGTCCACGAACTCCAACTGTCACTGTTGGTCAAGTTACTTCACCATACACTAATCCATCAACCTTTACAGAAAGAGACCTCAAGCTAATCGATCGTGATCAGAAAGCTTTCGGGGCTTAACCTTATGTTTATCAGAAGACATCTACATTCGTTTTGCTGAACACAAGAATGCAAAATCATTATATGATTCTCTGTGTGAATTTGTCACAACCCTGATTTTTGGGCCCAGAAAATTTTGTTTTAGAAACCATAATGGGCCACACAATGATCAACCGAAGCCCATGTGATGGGCCTAACAAGATCAAACTCTTAGACATGGATATACACACAAACCCTAATGGGCTTAGGCCCATCAAACTTTGAATTGGTCATTTGGCCATAGCGATAAGTGGGCTTGACATACAACACCTTAACGGGCCAATGGGCCATGTGATGAGATTGTTCGTGAGCTACCAACACTACTGGACCTTAGGCCCAATGTCCTAGTGAAACATTATGCCACTTAAATCTAATAAAAAAACCACAAAAATAATCATAAGACTTCAAGTCATCCGCATTTGTTAACTCTTCATCCGCATTTGTTAATTCTTCATCTGCATTTATAAACTCTTCATCCGCATTTGTTAATTCTTTATCCGCATTTGTAAACTCTTCATCTGCATTTGCTGACTCTTCATCTGCATTTGCTGATTCTTCATCCGCATTTGTTGCCTCTTCATCCGCACTTGTTGCCTCTTCATCCGCATTTGTAAACTCTTCATCCGTATTTGTTAATTCTTCATCAGCATTTGTAAACTCTTCATCCGCATTTGTTAATTCTTCCTCCACATTTGTAAACTCTTCATCCGCATTTGTTGACTCTTCATCCGTATTTGTTAATTCTTCATCCGCATTTGTTAATTCTTCATCCGCATTTGTAAACTCTTCATCCGCATTTGTAAACTCTTAATCCGCATTTGTAAACTCTTCATCCGCATTTGTAAACTCTTCATCCGCATTTGTTGACTCTTCATCCACATTTGTTTACTGCATAGGCGCATGAGCACTGTATAGGCGCAAGATCACTGTGTGGCCGCATTTCACCTTCGAAAGAACTAAGGATCAAGCAGGCGCATGAGCACTGTACAAGTGCATGAGCACTGTGCAGCTGCATTTCAATCTTCCGAAGCCAAAACCCAATCTTCCGAAGCCAAGACTTAGAACTTCCGTAGCCAAATTCCAATCTTCCAAAAATTTCAAAGGATATACATTATAACGCCTGGATTTTGAAACTTAAAATATAGAAATTAAATACTTTTAAATTATTAAATCACAAACCAAAAATATTAAATCCTTCACAAGCTGTTATAATGATAGTAATAATAATACAAACCAACATGATACTATCACATATAAATTTAAAAACAAACATGCAGTGAATAATAAATAATAAAGGAAATCCACAAATTATAAATGCATGCATCCGTATGAAATATATTCTAGAAGGAAGTTGACTTGTCTAATCACCACCCAAACCACCCAATGTATGGCTTAGCTTCGTAACCTATGCTAACTTATCCCACTAACCAAAATCTCCCCTTAACCAAGAAAATCCTGCAATTAAGAAGTAGGACCCGAACCTCCTTCCCAACACCTCGGCCGAACCTCATCAAAACCACTACCCTCACTATAAATTTCAAAACTTTCTCTACAAAACACTTCTTTGTTTCTCACTCTCCTGCCCTCTTTTAGCACTTGACACCAACCCTCTCAAAGCCAGCCTGCATCGAGCTCCAACACATTAAGGTAAACATCCTTTTAAACTTACAAACTCACTCATATATCTTCTTTCTCACTTCTCCATTTCCATTAATTCTGCAACTTGAACAAATCTGCCATATCTAACAGCCTTCTCTTACCCATCAGAAGCTTCCTGACAGCCCCCGCTTTCACTAGGTCCACCTCACAAGGTAACCGTCACTACCCGAAAACTCTCGGTATTTTACGTATCGTCTTGTTAGTGACACAAGCAACCCTGTGTCATCCCCAACATCTTAAACACATATGTTACCATATATTCCAGTAACTAAAGAACGTAAAATCTACAAAAAGAACGGTTTGTATAAATCTAATATGCACGAAAATTTGGATTTTCTTAAAAATATATAAAGAATGTGATCAACATAAATTACTAGAAATATAGGTCCACATAGGTGTTATTTATTTTATAAAAGTTGGTGAAGAATGAAAAATCAGATTAAAACACAAAGAAACCCAAAACCGAGACTTAACGAACACTTAACGGAACTAACCGGCTAATGTAACGAAATTACCAACCTTAGATAAATTCCTAATTTATAAACTTTCAGTAGGTTTATAATGATAAATAATACTTAGAAATTAAATTTCATGACCTATAGAGCTGGTTTGCTTAGCAAACAAAAATATAGAATTTATTCATGTTAAAATAATAAAAATTTGTAAAAACATACTTCTAGGTTAGGAACCCGAAACTTTCAGATTCAAGAACATACTCTAAGTATTTTAGAATACTATAAAGCTAAATTGGACCAGAAGTTGAACCGAACCTAGGAACCCGTTAAAAACCAAACCCGAACGTTAGAATACCAAAACAGACATAAAACGACCTAAGACTCAAAAATACAGTATCTATTGGCCTAATTATGATAAAATCAAACTACAAATCTAATATTTTCAATTATAGGATTTTCTAGGAATTAATACAAAAATAACACTAATATAGGAAATCTAACATCGCACTAGCAAGACAATGAGGTAAATAAGTTACAAAGACTTAAATGGCACATAAACTAACTCACTACAGTATCTTACCACACTCAAAACCACAAAACACATAATAAACAACTCAAGTGCCAAATTCCAAACATAAGGGTTAAAACCGTCAATATAACAAAGTTGAGGGACCAAACATGGCAACAACTAAAACCTTACTGTTTTGGGATCAAATCACAGTTCTAACAAACTTAATAATCTGATATTAATATATAAAAACTTAAACATACCCAACTTTCAAACCAAAGACCTCAAATTACAAAGGACGAACCAAATTACACATATGTAATGAAAACCGCATAGTTGTGTAAGTTAAACCTGATCTAGAGAGGTTAGGCCTACCCAACTGATTGAAATGGAACTAAAATCTGTTAAAATGAACTTAGGATTCTTTGCCGGCCGATAGCTCCCTAAACCACAAACGCTCACGTTAAGGTCAAGCTAAGATGAGTTTCATGACCCCCTTTTTACTTCATAACATTTGGGGTTAAATACATACTCCATGGTTTTTATGTTATTATAGTGCAACACTACCTTCTCTTTTCCCCAAACATGAGGACAATCATTAACTCCAGTGGGAGCCGCGTGATTTGTGGATAGTACTATTTGGGAATCCCCGTACACAATGGGCCCTATGGACAGGGAAACCCCCCATTGAGATTAAAAAATCATTGTGTCACAAATTATTGCAGAATTATATGTGCTTAGCAAGGCACATTTGAGCCCATGACAATAAGAGGTATGGGTTAGGGGATGTTTTAGCACTCGGGAGGGTCACCTGGGTCCAGGTTTGATTGTGATACTTTCTCTTGTGCATCATGAATATTGTTAACTTATTTTATGAAATATGTTGAGACTCGTGTCATAAAATTATGAGCTCACCAATATAGTGTTGACATATTTTGGATGTGTATTTTAGGAGAAGAATGAAATGGCCGAGTGATCATGGCTAGGAGTTGACTAAAACTGGATATTTGGAGATAGCCACCACACTATTCATAGATTGTACTACCTGGAACAATTAAATCATATTGATGTAATCGGGATTAGAAAACACTTGACAACCTTTAGAATTTATTCAATATGGGCGACTGTATAACAACTTAATAGATTATTATTATTACCTTTCCACTGCATTGTGTTGATATTAGTTAGTCACGGCCGGACCCCGTCTGGCGGGTCGTGATAGAATTTTATGATGGAAATGAAGATCTGAAGAAGGATAAGAAAGCCCAAGCTAAAAAGGAGTTCAATTCATTCGTAGGATACAAGAATGAAAGCCTTACAGATATTACCAATCGATTTTTATCTATCTCAAGCACTCTAAAGAAATATGATGAATAGTTGGGTAACCATGAACAAGTTACTAAGCTCTTGGACTCTCTTCCACTATAATGGAGCTTGCAAGTCAGGATGTTGAAGCAAGAAAGAAACTTTGCTGATTATAAACCCATGGATGTCATCAACAAATTGAAATCATTTGATTTGGATGTGAAAAGGAGGGAATACAATCAATCCATGATGCCAGCCACAGTATATCCACAAAATTATACAGTGATCTCATCTGCTAGAAACACGTCCATGTATAGTTCAGCTTATGGTGGTTCTACGGGATATGGCGTATCAAACAAGTCTGGTGGTGGATGTACAAGTGTTGATTCAATCTCAAAGACACCCGTCACTGCTCAAATTCCATCAGACATAATGGCATTATTTGGAATGTTTGTACACAGCTATGAAGCTTTGGTTACGGGGGAGCTGAAGGGAAAAGGAATGATTGTTGAAGACATGTATTAGGTGGATCCTGATGACTTAGAGGAAACTGATATCCAATAGCAGATAGCCATGCTCACATTGCATGCAAGAAGATTCATGGAACGAACTGGAAGGAGGAATTTTGGTAATCAAAATCAAAACTCTAAACTTGGTTTTGATAAGTCAAAATTGAGATGCTTTAATTGCAAGCAGCTGGGCACTTTAAAAGAGAATGTCCATCTCCTATCATCAGTAAATCAGGAACTTCTGGAACTTCCAAAGTTATCCCGATCACCGACAAGGAAGAAGCCAAGCCAAAGAAGGAAACAACACTCATTTCAAACTTCGATTGGAGTGCTGAGATTAAGGAAACTGAAGTAGAAATCAATCATGCTCTAGTGGCTGAGGTGGTTAATAGTGATGTGGAATCTGTTGAGGACTTTGATCCTTTTAGGGAGTTCAAGAGTGAGATTCAAGAAGAAGCTATTGGTGAAATGGGTAAGCAACAAGTTCAAGTTGATAAGGTAAAGATTAGGAAAGTCAAGGAAGAAAAAGGTGATTTTGAGTATGTTGAAGAGAAAGTGACAGTTTGTGAAGTTGATGAGTTCGGGAAACAACAATAAGTTGAAGTAAGTGGAGTGAAGCTGGATGTCTGTAATCAAGAAAAGAAAGAGGAAAGTGAAGCTGAAAAGACCAGGAAGAAAGCATTAGAGGAGGAAGAAGGCAAGAAGAACACTCCAGTCTGTCAATGCGAAAAGGCCCTAGCTGCTGAAAAAGTAGTTATGGGTCTCCCTTATGAGGTAATTCAAAACATGTGTTCTCCTCCATGCAAAATCCATTTATTTGGGGTTTATAAAGCTAAAAGATTATTGTTAGAAAATGAAAAAGAATTAAAACAAATAAATAAGGAACTTAAAACAAATGAGTCTAAGTGCTTTGTCAAGTTAAATGAAGCTTTAAAGAAAAATGAGCATTTAAAAAGAAAACTTTTGGAAAGAAATGTTGAAATAAATGCTTTAACTGAACGTGTAGCACTTGCTGAATTTGAAACAAGCAATTTAAAAACCAAACTTGAAAAGTGGACAATTTTCGGGATGAAACATGAGGAGCTTTGCAAGAAATAATGGGGGGCTAGAATTAAGACTGGTTTGGGAAGCGAAGAAACCACTCATGTTTATCCTCCTCCAAGTACTTATTGTTATTCTCTTATGCCTATACCTCATCCAGCTAATGAATAAATTCAGAAAGATACTAACAGTTTGTATGCAGGTTGAGAAGGAGTGAATCATAAGGAGATTCGAGAGGCATATGATTATGGTGTAAGTAATGGTCTGGGCAGCTCTTGTTTTAGCATTTTAGATTCCAAAAAGTCTTCAATAGACAATAGTTTAAGTAGATTTGTTTCCCAAAAGTCTATTACAGACAATGGCATGTGTAGTTCTAGCTCCAGTTCAGCTTGTTTATCTTCAGATGTCTATGAATCAAATCGTGATATTTCAAATGCTTGTGTTAATAGAAATGATGGTTGTTCAAGTAAAGCTTCAGACAGACATACTGACTCAAATTGTTTTGAAAAGTTCCTCTCTCATCCTATCCCATCTTTAACACTAATTCGGGTCTCTAAACCTAAAGAAATGGAGACAACTTCCTCAAAAGTTAGAAACATTAGTGTAAATGAATAAGAATCTGCTAAAATTAAGGTCACAAAAGAATAATTAAAAGAATCATATGACTCTTGTAGCAATTCTGATTCACACATGTCTGAATGTGAGGAAGAGATATTAATAAATCAAGCTCCTATTTCAAAATGTAAGAAGAAAGGTTTAAAAGGAAGAAGCCAAGCCAAAGAAGGAAACAACACTCATTTCAAACTTTGATTGGAGTGCTGAGATAAAGGAATCTAAAGAAGACGTCAATCATGCTCTAGTGGCTGAGGTGGTGAACAGTGATGTCGAATCTATTGAGGACTTTGATCCTTTTAGGGAGTTCAAGAGTGAGATTCAAGAAGAAGCTATTGATGAAAGTGGTAAGCAATAGGTTAAAGTTGAAGAGGTGAAGATCAGGAAAGTTAAAGAAGAAAAAGGTGATTATGAGTATGTTGAAGAGAAAGTGATAGTTTCTGAAGCTGATGAGTTTGGGAAACAACAACAAGTTGAAGTAAGTGGAGTGAAGCTGGATGTTTACAATCAAGAAAAGAAAGAGGAAAGTGAACTAAGGTGACCAGGAAGAAAGCATTAGAGGAGGAAGAAGGCAACAAGAACACTCTGGTCTATCAATGCGATAAGGCCCTAGCTGCTGAAAAAGTAGTTATGGGTCTCCCTTATCAGGTAATTCAAGACATGTGTTCTCCTCCATGCAAAATCCATTTATTTAGGGTTTATAAAGCTAACAGATTATTGTTAGAAAATGAAAAAGAATTAAAACAAATAAATAAGGAACTTAAAACAAATGAGTCTAAATACTTTGTCAAGTTAAATGAAGCTTTAAAGGAAAATAAGCATTTAAAAAGAAATCTTTTGAAAAGAAACATTGAAATAAATGCTTTAACTAACCGTGTAGCACTTGCTAAATTCGAAACAAGCAAATTAAAAACTAAACTTGAAAAGTGGACAATTTCTGGGATGAAACATGAGTAGCTTCGCAAGAAACAACGAGGGGCTAGAATTAAGACTAGTTTGGGAAGCGAAGAAGCCACTCATGTTTATCCTCCTCCAAGTACTTATTGTTATTCTCCTATTCCTATACCTCATCCAACTTTTGAATTAATTCAGAAAGATACTAACAGTTTGTATGCAGGTTTAGAAGGAGTGAATCATAAGGAGATTCGAGAGGAATATGATTATGGTGCAAGTAGTTGTCTAGGCAGCTCTAGTCTTAGTATTTCATATTCCAAAAAGTCTTCAATAGATAATAATTTTAGTAGATTTGTTTCCCAAAAGTCTTTTACAGACAGTGGCATGTGTAGTTCTAGCTCTTGTCCAGCTTGTTTATCTTCAGATGTCTATGAATCAAATCGTGATGTTTCAAATGCTTGTGTTAATAGAAATGATGGTTGTTCAAGTAAAGCTTCAGACAGACATACCTAAAGAAACGAAGACAACTTCCTCAAAAGTTAGAAACATTATTGTAAGTGAATCAGAATCTGCTAAAATGAAGGTCACAAAAGAAATATTAAAAGAATCATATGACTCTTATAGCAATTCTGATTCACACATGTCTGAATGTGAGGAAGAGATATTAATAAATCAAGCTCGTGTTTCAAAATGTAAGAAGAAAGGGTTAAACTCCCGGTGCTTTAGATGTGGGAAGGATGATCACATAATTAAAGTTTGTCCTGAGGTTGTTAGTAGAAATGTAAATAATAGTTCATTAGAAAGTAGATTAAATCATTTTATAAATAATTTTTTCTGTAAAAAATCCTCTATTCTGAGACCTAAGTTAGTCACAACTTGGGTCCCAATTTCCAAATCTTAATAATTTTTTTTGTTTATATGCCAGGATCATTCCAGAAAAGCTATCAATAGCTTCTGGCACGTTGGTAGTGGATGTTCAAGGCATATGACCGGATTGAAGTACCAACATACAAATTATCGCATAATAAATGGAGGATATGTTGCTTTTGTCAATGAGAAGTCTTAAATGGTTCCCTGACTCTGGAGAAAGTGATCTATGTCCCAGAATTAGCATTCAATCTATTAAGTGTATCACAAATCTGTGATAAAGACATTCCAGTGTTGTTTATATCAAATGAATGCTTGTTTCTCAAAACCAAAGTTTATTATTCCAAAAGATTTAGTGATTATATGTACTCCAAGAAAGAATTATACTTATCTTCTGGATATGGGATCATAAGAATCTACCTCCACTATGACATGTCTCCTGTCCAAAGTGTTATCTTTTGAATCCTTTATGTGGCATAGACGATTAGGCCATGTTAATTTTAAAAATATAAATAAATTGGTTAAGAACAATCTTGTGAGGGAGCTACCACTTAAAGATTTTTCAGTGGTCGAAAGTGCATGGGATGTGCTCAAGGAAAACAGCACAAAAGGCCACACAAGCTTAAGTTTGAAAATACAATTTCAAAACCCTTGATTTGTTAATACTGATTTATTTGGTCCTATTAGTGTTAAATATATTGCTAAGAAATCTTATTGTTTGGTTATTACAGATGATTATTCAAGATACTCTTTGGTAAGGTTTCTAGCAAACAAGGGAGACACTGCAGAAGAGCTTCGGAAGCTGATCCTCTCACTTGAAACCATCAATAAAAAGAAAGTAATGGCCATCCAAAGTGATAATGGAACTGAATTCAGAAACCATATATTTGAATCTTTTTGTGCGAGAAAAGGGATTCTTAGACAGTTCAGTGCTACCAGGACACCTCAACAAAATGGTGTTGCTGAAAAGAAGAACCGGACCCTTATCGAAGCAGCAAGAACTATGCTGATTGAGTCAAAGTTTCCAATTATTTTCTGGGCAGAAGCTATCAATTATGCTTCCTATGTACTAAACAAGGTTCTTATTATGAAAGACAAAATGAAGACTCCTTATCAGCTTCTTCATAAACATAAAATCTTGATTGACTTCTTTTGTCCATTTGGTTGCTCATGTACTTTGCTAAACACTCAAGCTCAAAAGTCAAAGTTTTGAGCAGTTTCTGATGAATGTTTCTTCATTGGCTATTCTTCCTCACAAAAGGTGTATAGAGTGTACATCAAAAGAATGCATATTGTGCAGGAATCATTCTATGTTGATTGGCAGGAGTCTAATTCACCAAACAAGGGGCCAAACCTAGTATGGTTTTATGACTCTAATACTGTATTCAAATCTTTCAACTGTAACACCCGGAAATTTATTAAAAGGAAACAAAAAGAAGAGTAAAAAGAAGGAAAAGTGAAACATTTTAAAGAAGAGTAAAGGGAGTTAAAGTGTACAAGTGGCAAACTTGGCTATTATGGGTTTAAAAAGCAGGGGATGGCCGCCCACACCCCCATTTCACTTCTGCTTTCGGCTGCAAGAAGAGAGAAGAAGAAGTTTCAACCTGTTTTAGTTTGAAAAAGCTAGAATACTCCTATAGGTGAGGTTTTCTTGCATTTCCTGTTTGGTTTCAGTTGGATTCAAGTTGCTGGACTGATTTTATGTGTTCTTTTTTGTTTGGCTGCTTGTTTCGGTGTGTTTACGTGCTAGAACTCCCAATTACTCTCGGTCTGAAGAAGTCTTACTCTAAAGCGGTTAGTGGTGAGTTCTAAATTCCCCTATTTTACTTGTTTTAACCTTGTTTGGGGCTGAAATGCATATTAACTGAATTTTTACAACCAAAGCATGAGTTTTCTACTTTTTTGCATCTGATGTGTATGCGATGTGTGTGTTTTAAATGCATTCTTTGATGTTGTGTAGTTGTAAGCTCTGTTCTCAGTGTTTAGCATGTTAGATCTATGCTAAGGATATGTTAGAACGAGGATTTGGAACTGGTGGAATAGCCTAAGTAATGTGTTCTTCCGTATTTGCTTTTGTTCTTCCACATTTGTAAGTGTTCATCCGCATTTGCTGATCTTCATCCGCATTTACTGAACTTCAACCGCATTGGTTAAGTTCATTCACATAAGACTTAGCTCATCCGCATTTAGTGTTGTTTATCCGCATTTGGACTTGTTCATCCGCATTTGGACTTGTTCATCCGTATTTGGTTCACACGCACATCTTTAGACACTTAGAATATTTTTCTAAGACTTTCATCTTCATTTGCTAAACATCCAGCCGTATTGGCTTATGTTCATCCGCATTTCTTTGGGGACTTAGGATTTTATGAAATCTTGAGAAGTAGAATGTAATGTTAAGTTTTGAAATGTTTTGATGGTTTATGCCTGTTGATGTTATGTATGATTATGGGCTGTGGTTGATGTTCTATATTACGTATTACTATGTGACTTTACATGGTGTGTTAATACTCTGGTACGTAAAGTATTATTGTAATGAAAGTGGAAGATAAAGATAATGAGAAGTGGAACGTAATGAATTAATTAAAAGTCTTGCAAGCATAAAAAGGGGTTCACAACTCTTTATGGGTTGCCACCTCGACAGTGTGCCGAGTGCACACCTAACGGTCAGTCTTTGTGACTGATAGAAACGTGTGAAACGGGGTCCTTGCCACTCGCTCCCAAGACTTTAGTCGCTTTGTGCACCGAAGATGGGGCATGGCAGGATCTAGATACAATTCTTGTCCACCTCCATACAATGACAACTATATGGTTATGCCTGACACACTCACTAATTCTGATTCAACTAAACCTAAAGTTATTGAAACTAAAAAAATGGTTTCACCAATAACTAATCCTCAAAACAAATCAAGTGTTTATATTAAAACTAATAAGGATAAAATCAAGTTGGGTCACCCAATAAAAATCAAAGAGTGCTCGTACAAACCTATAATAGTTATGAAACCTAAAAGCCTTTTGAACGCCATTGTGCCATTTGTAAAATTCATTCCTGAAAACCTCAAGGTGGTGAAGAATGCTGAAGTACCAGTGAAATCTTCTACTGAAAGCAGATCTGATAGTGAGATTAAATCTCATAAAAATTCAAGCAAATAAGAAAAGGTTTTACTAAAATCCAAAAGCAAAGCAATAGCATCTCCATCATCCAAAGGAAAATATCCCATGGTTCAAATATCAAAAGTAAAAACTAAACCAATCTCATCAACAAAGTCAAAACAGGGGTCGGTTTTTGTAGCACCCGGATATTTTAAAAAGAAGAAAAGAAGAGAAAAAGAAAAGAAAAGAGAAGTATAAAGAAATAAAGGTGAAATAACCCAAGTTGAGGGGTTAAAGTTATGCAAGAGACAAACTTTAATATTATTATGTTTAAAAGTGGGCATGGCTGCCCACTCCTTTTGCTCACCAACTACCTTCGATAGCAGAAAAAGAAGAAAAGTAGTTTTCCATTGGTTTTCTAGAGAGAAGAAGAAGAAGATCATCTAGAAGGTAAGATTTTGTGTGTTTTGTTTGGTTTCTGCTGAATTTTCAGCTTGTGGACCGAGTCTTATGTGTTTCTCTGTGTTTGGTTGTGTGTTTTTGGTGTGTTTAGGTGTTTGAACTCCAAGTGCTCTCGAGTTTGGAGGAGTTTTACTTGAAGGCTGTTGTAGGTGAGTTCTAGAACCCTGAATTTTTTGTTTTTAAACATGTTTTGGGGCTGAAATACATGTAAACTATTATTCTGCAACTTTCAGTATGTAACCGTATGTATTATCCCATGTTTTTAGTGGGTATGTGTGTTTGTGAATGTTTGACTGAATTATGTGGTTGTATGCTTGTTTTATGAGCTTAGTATGCTAGATTTGGGCTAGGATTATGTAAGGATAATGATTGGGAATTGAAAATTTGCATAAGTTAGAACTGGTATAGTGCCCATGAGCCTAAGTAACTGTCCATACACCTAAGTGTTTCTCATGAGCCTAAGTTTCCCATGCGCCCAAGTACTCATGCGCCTACATAGTACCCATGCGCCTAAGTTTTTCCCATGCGCCTAAGTTTTTCCCCATGCGCCCAAGTGTTCCCATGCGCCCAACTGTTCATGCGCTTTCATAGTGCCCATTTGCCTACATAGTGCTCATGCGCCTAAGTTGCCTTAGATTTTTCTGAAATTTTGAAAAAAATGGAAATTTATGATTAAGCTCTGGAACATTTTGGTGGGTTATGTTTGTTCATGTTATGCATGTTATGGCTGTTATTTTTGTTTCTTATTACGTATTATTACATGACTTTACGTGGTGTGTTAATGCTCTTATACGTAAAGTATTATATAATGAAAGTGAAAGACATTATTAACGAAGTGGAACCTAATGAAAGAATGTGAAGTCTTGCAAGCAAGGAGGTTCACAACTCATTGAGGGGTTGTTAGCTCAACTGTGTGCGGTTTTGCTAACCCATGAGGATGCGCATAAGGGTCAATCCTTGTGATTGACCAATATATACGAAACGGGACCCTTGTTGCTTGCCCTGGTACTAGAGTTAGCTTCATGCATATTGATAGGGGTCTATTTATAGACTTCGGGCTAGTACCAGCTTCGTGTATAATATTTGGGGTATAGCATATGTCATTGGTCTAGATGAAAGTGAAAGATAATGATGAAAGTACGAAATGAATGAAAAGAATGTTGTATGATAATAATGATATTATCAAGATGCATGTATGTTATGTGATCACGAACAAAAAGGTTTTTACTAAAGGTAAAGTATTTTATTATATAAAACTAGAACTCACTCAATAACGCTGACTTTTCATGCATTTTCAGTTGGTAGGTAACTTGTTCATGTGGATGGCACGAGGGTGAAGCTACTTGGCGGGCAAGATTGGCATCCATCTCGTGCAATAATAATGATGTCGTTTTGTAATACAACTAAGTGATATTTTGTAATCTTGTAAACAATGATGTATTACCTGGAAAATGTATTTATTAAAGCATGAAATGGTTTTTGATAAATTATTCTGCTCTAAGGTTTTATTTACCTTATAAATATTAATATGTTTTGTTATAAAAGAGGTTGTGATTGACCAACTTTGGGGTTCCCGGGAACGGGGCCTTACAAGTTGGTATCAGAGCCAAAGTTCAAGAGAAATGGGTAAATATTTTCAAAACCTAAACTGAAACTGAGAATGGGACCAAATGGAGAGATGCCAGCCCAACTAGCTACGTGCCATCAGGTAATTTACTTTCTTAAGGTTAACCGGTATTATGTGCGTGTGCTATCTGATTTATGTGCTCTTAGTAGATTTGGATACTAATGTAGTCAGGATAGGCAATGCTTGGGGGATGAAGAGTAAAGTAAGTGGCTAATCATAACTGGTCACTATAATTAAGGACTTACTATACTTGACATAATCCGAGCTATTACCCTGAATGACCGTGTTGGTGTTTGAATCTTATAGTGTTTAGAGGATGGCGGGTGGTAGATCTTCGAAGGCTTCATGAGGAGGTGTGCAGGGTGGTCTTGGTGCTAGGCCACATGTCACCGGGAACAAGACTAAGGCTGCTGGGACAACTCCTGTAGAGCCTGTGCTTCATCACCAGGAAGGCGGTGATGAGAGTGCTAATTTGAGAGCCTCTATAAAAGAGGTAGTTGTAAAGAAGGTTCATCAGGTCATGCAGACGATCCTGCCATCTATGGTGACCGAGGTTATTCGTGCTTTGAGGGAGGATGAAAAGAAAGAGAAGGTGGAGAGGAGGAGGACCGTTGGGAGAGGTTCAGGTGAAGAGGAGCAACCAGAGACTGAGATGGTTGTCTCTAGTGATGATGAGGAGGAGGAAGCGGTGCAGGATATTGCCAAGGGGTGTAGTTATGGGGCATTCTAGCAATGCAAGTCCCCAACTTTTGATGGGAATGGTAATGCTGCTACTGCTCACCGATGGGTGAGGGAGATGGAGGCGATGCCCGATATCAGTGAGTGCCGAGAGGACCAGAAGGTGAAGTTTGCTACCCACTCGTTCGTGGACTCGGGCTTATGCTGGTGGGACAACATTGTCCAGGCCGAGGGTAGCAAGGTGATTGGGAGGATGAAGTGGAGTGAGCTGAAGAAGCTGGTGATTGAGGAGTTTTGTCCTCATAGGGAGCCCGACAAGATTGAGAGAGAGTTCTTATAGCTGGAGGCGGGAACCATGACACACCAGTAGTATACTACCAAGTTAAACTAGATAGCAAGGTTGGTGCGGGATCAGGTGACACTGGTGTCAAGGAAGATCAACAGGTATATCTAGGGTTTACCGCCAGATATCCACAGGCACATGATCCCTGCCTGGTCGAGTACGTTTAGGTTGGTGGTTGATCTGGCAGGGAGGTTATATGATGAGAGAGAAGAAGTGGCAGTGGTGGAGGTGATAAAAAAGGGTGGTGGTGAAAGGAGCTGGAATGGGAAGTAGTTTGGTCATGGTGGTTTTACCCCGAGCAGCAAGAAGGTAAGGATGGATGACCGGAGGGTAGTGTCGGCAGGTACGGGGACTAAGCGGTGTGGTAAGTGCTGGAAGGAACATTTAGGGGAATACAAGTGGGGATCAAATCTCTGCTTCAAGTGTGGGAAGCCCGGTCATAGGGCAAGGGATTGTGGAGTGAAAAGGTGCTACAATTGTGGAGAGACTGGGCATACGAGTAGAGATTGCAGGAAGCCTAGGGCTGAAAGTTCTGGGGCAAGGAAGGGGATTGAGAAGGATGGACAAGGAGCAAAAGCCAGAGCATTCATGATGACTCGGGAGGATGCTAGAATGGATCCTGATATCATGTTAGGTATGTTCCTAGTAAACCAAACTTGTGCCTTGGTATTCTTTGATTCTGGTGCTAGTAAGAGTTTTATTTCTGCTGCTTTCTGTGCTAAGTTGCCTGTTAGGAGTAGAAAAATTGATGAGCCCTTCGATGTAGAAACTGCCATTGGTAAGTCTTCTAGGATTTCTGATCTAGTAAAGAATTATGACATAGAGTTGGAAGGCCATAGGTTCTCTGCTAAATTATTTGTGATGCCCCTAGGCGGATTCGATATGGTTCTATAGATGGATTGGTTAGCAGCCTATGAGGTAAATATTGTGTGTCGCAAGAAGATGATCTGATTGACTGTGCCTGATGGGAGTTTAGTGAAGATCTATGGTGATCAAGTTACTACGGTTCCAAAGGTGATTTTGATGGTGGTGGCAGAGAAATGAATGAAATATGGATGTAGTGCCTACCTGGCTTACGTGAAGGTTGTGGATGCGTCAGTACCACAATTGGCTGACGTACCAGTTATGTGTGACTTCCAAGACATGTTCCTAGAAGATTTACCAGGTGTGCCACCGGACCGCGAGATCGAGTTCCAGATCGACTTGATACCTGGTGCTCAACCTGTTGCTAAGGCACCATAGCGATTGGCTTCGTCTTAGATGAAGGAACTAATGGTTCAGTTGCAAGAGTTATTGGACAAAGGGTTCATTTGACAGAGTATCTCTCCCTGGGGTTCTCCGATCTTGTTTGTAAAGAAGAAGGATGGTAGTATGAGGATGTGCATCGACTACTGGGAGTTAAACAAGTTGACGGTGAAGAACCGGTATCCGCTACCGAGACTTGATGACTTATTTGATCAGCTCCAAGGTGCCAGTTGGTTCTCGAGGATAGATCTCCGATCTAGTTACTATCAGTTGAATGTGAAGGTGCAGGATATACCTAAAACAGCTTTTCGCACACGTTATGGACACTACGAGTTTCTCGTTATGTCTTTTGGTCTAACTAATGCGCCAACTGCCTCTATGGATTTGATGAACAGGGTGTGTCGGCCGATGTTGGATAAATCAGTGATTGTGTTTATCGATGATATCCTGATTTATTCAAAGAGCGAAGAAGAGCATGCCGGTCACATTCGTGAGGTATTGGAGACACTTAGAAGAGAGAAGCTATATGCTAAGTTCTCCAAGTGCGCTTTCTGGTTGCGAGAGGTTTAGTTTTTGGGTCATGTGGTAAATTCCTAAGGAATCATGGTAGACCCAGCAAAGGTGGAGGTGGTGATGCAATGGAAGACTCTAAAGATGTCATTCGAGATCTGTAGTTTCTTGGGTTTAGCGGGCTATTACAGGAGATTCATTCAAGACTTTTCTATGATAACCTCACCATTGACCAAGCTGACCCGCATGGAGGTGAAGTTTGTATGTGGTCTGGAATAGGAGAGTGCTTTTGAAGAGCTGAAGACAAGATTGACTCAAGCTCCTGTCTTGACGTAACATGAAGGGAATGAAGACTTGGTGGTCTATTCAGATGCTTCTTATTCAGGATTGGGTTGCGTGCTAATGCAACGGGGAAGGGTTATAGCCTATGCGTCCCGGCAGTTGGAAATCCATGAGGCTAATTACCCTACTCATGACTTAGAGATTGCGGCTGTGGTCTTTGCATTGAAGATTTGGAGGCACTACTTGTACGGGACGAAGTGCAGTATCTTCACTAACCATAAGAGCTTGAAGTATTTCTTTGAGCAAAAGGATCACAATATGAGGCAAAGGAGATGGTTAAAGTTGATAAGGATTATGATTGTGAGATCCACTACCATCCGGGCAAGGCAACCGTAGTGGCAAATGCCCTTAGCCAAAAGGAGAGACCCGATCCAATCCGAATGAAAGCTTACCAGTTGGTTATGACCTCCGATGTGATGGCATAGGTCAACGGGCTCCAAGATGAGGCATTGAAAGAAGAGCATCTTAACTCTGAAAGGATGAGAGGTCTAGTCTCGGAGTTGGGTGAGAACACTCTCGGAGTTAGAACCCGCTTCGAGCGGATGTTGATCCCTTATTATGGAGACCTACGGGGGAAAATCATGGATGATGCTCATAAGACTCGATACTCTATTCATCCCGATGCTACGAACATGTATCATGATATGAAGAAAGATTACTGGTGGCCGGGTATGAAATGCGATGTAGCGGAGTATGTGAGCAAGTGCCTTACTTGCTTGCAAGTGAAGGCTGAGCATCAGAAGCCGTACGGGAAGATCCAACCTTTGGATTTACCCAAGTGGAAATGGGAGCATAACACCATGGAATTCATTACGAAGTTACCATGTACGGCAAGAGGGTATGATGCGATATGGGTGATAGTAGACCGTCTAACGAAGAGTGCTCATTTCTTGGAAATCCTTGAGACGTACTCATTTGAGAGGTTGGCGGATCTGTTCATTAAGGAGATTGTGACATGTCATGGTGTACCAGTGTCTATCGTGTCTAACCGTGACATGTGATGAGGACGAGGCTACATATTAGTACGACGTACCATCCTCAGACAGATGGTCAGTCGGAGAGGACGATTCAGACACCAGAAGATATGCTATGGGCATGAGTGATTGATTTTGGAGAAGTTGGGATTAACACTTACCATTAGCTGAATTCTCATACAACCACAGTTATCATGCCAGCATTGGTATGCCACCATATGAGATGCTATACGGTAGGAAGTGTAGAACGCCCGTATGTTGGGGTGACATCGGACAAAAGGAGTTGGTGAGTGTTGAAGTGATCGAGGCTACGACTGAAAAGTTGGAGAAGATCAATGCCTTTATGAAGGCAGAAAAATATAGGCAAAAACTCTTATGCTGACAAGAGGCGTAGACCGATTGAATTCAAAGTGGGTGATAAAGTTATGCTGAAGGTTTCTCCTTGGAAGGGGATAATTCGGTTCAGAAGCGGGGTAAGCTAAGCCCAAGGTATATAGGACCTTTCCGAATCATTGGTCGAGTAGGAGAGGTGGCCTATAGGTTGGAGCTACCCGATGAGTTAAGTGGGATTCATCCAACATTCCATGTATCTCATCTGAGAAATTTCTAAGCCAACGAGGATGTGATTGTGCCACCGGAGGATATTGAGGTAGATGAACGGCTCAATTATGTGGAGCAAGAATATAAAAGAGACTCTTCAAGACAACATTTGGATCAAGGCAATGCAGGAAGAATTGCTCTAGTTCAAGAATCAAGAAGTATGGCAATTGGTAGTCCTTCCCGAAGGACAATACCCTATCGGTACCAGATGGTTATATAGAAACAAGACCGATGACAGGGTCATTGTTATCAGAAACAAGGAAAGATTGATTGCATAAGGATACACCCAAGAAGAAGGAATAGACTATGATGAGGTGTTTACACCTGTTACCAGATTAGAAGCCATCAGACTTTTTCTTGCTTACTCTGCATCCATGAAATTCACTGTGTATCAAATGGATGTAAAGTGTGCATTTCTTTATGGAAAAATCTCTGAAGAAGTATATGTGAGTCAACCACCAGGCATTAAGGACCCGGATTTCCCTCACAGGGTGTACAAGCTTGACAAAGCTTTGTGTGGTCAACATGAAGCCCCACGAAAGTGGTACGAGACTCTATCATCTTTCATTCTGGCACACGGGTATGAGAGAGGAAAGATTGATCAGACTTTGTTCAGAAAAAGAAAGGACATGAAATGTTGCTAGTCTAGATCTACGTGGATGATATTATCTTTGGATCAACAAAAAAATAATTTTGCAAGGATTTTGAAGACCTTATGCACTTTAAGTTCCTGATGAGTGCAATGAGGGAGCTTGCTTTCTTCTTAGGATTGCAAGTACAACAAATAGCAGATGGAATCTTCATCAATCAATCAAAATACATGGAATCCATGTTGAAGAAAATTCATTTTGCAGATTGTTAGTCTATCAAAACTTTTATGGATACTAAAATGAAGATTGGTCCAGACTCAGATGGCAAATTAGTGGATCAGAATCACTATCATTTAATGATAGGTTCATTCATGTATTTAACAACAAGCAAAGCTGACATAATGTTTGGTGTATGTGTTTATGCCAGATATCAAGCAGATCCCAAGGAATCACATGTAAATGCTGTAAAGAAGATATTTAGATATGTCAAGGGCAATCCTGCACTTGGATTATGGTATCTAAAGGAGGGAGATTTCAACCTCTATGCCTACGCAAATAGAGACTATGGGGGATGCAACTTCAATCTGAAGTCAACTTCTGGGGGTTGTCAATTTCTTGGTCCCAGACTAGTCTCCTGGCAGTGCAAGAAGTAGACAAACATGTCTGTTTCAATAGTAGAAGCTCAGTACATAGCAGCATCAAATTATTGCTCTCAAGTTCTCTGGATTCAAAACAAGATGCTTGATTATGGTTATAACTTCTTACACACACCAATTCACATTGATAACACAACCACCATGTTCATAACAAACAATATAGTTCACCACTCAAAAACCAAACGTATTGAAATTGGATATCACTTTTTGAGAGATTGTGCTGAAAAAAGGTTAATCAAGTTGATACAGGTCCACACGAACAATCAATTAGCTAATTTGTTCACTAAGTCATTTGACCTTAGTTGGTTTGAATTCTTAGTTCAGTCAATTGGCATGATTAACCTTGAGTAAAAATCAAAATTTGCAAAAACATTCAAACATTATAAAAAATACAAAAAGAAGTTATTTTTGTTGAAAAATATGACTTGTACTCAATGGAAAATGATATAATTACAGTCGTTATATCATTCACCGTGCTTGTTTCAAAATCTTGAAAGGCTGACATGACTTATCTGATATGCGGGTAGGCTCAGCTTGGAAAAGAAGATACATGTTGTGATGAACTAAAACTCATATTCAGCTGTGAAGCTATCATCTCATGTATGAGTAAGTATTAGCTTATCCAAGTGTGTGTGTGTAGTAACCTAAACACACTAGGTAATTATGCCTTATGAATCTCATTCACCCACATCAGTTTCTCCTCTATTTTGTTGTGCAAGGACCTGGAGAAACAGGCACAAAGTGCTGATGTAATGATCTAAAAAGATTCCTAATGTGGAACACATCCAAAATGGATGAATTAATAAAATCAAAAGAATCCCAAAGAGGATCACCTTCTAATGTGAAGTGCAAAAAGAATCCCAATATGGATCATATAATTATAAGGATCAAAGTAAAATAGTCTCAATGAGGATTCCTCTTACCCAAAACCAAATGAGATTTCGCAATTTAAATGACCTAGTCATGTAAGTTGTGAAAAAGTTCTACCAGGCATTTCATACGGGTGGTTGATCTTGCCATGCATTTGAGTGTGTGGTACATGTTGAATATTTAATCGACTCAAATTAGATCCGGCACAAGTCTTGCAAGTTCATTGAACTTAGAGGTATACTCTTGATGAGTCATGTTTCCAGCCTCCAAATGCTTCTCAATTTTGTCCAACTCCTTATGTGGACAATACTCCTCCAGTACCAGTTCCTTAGAATCCGACCACCTCATCCTTGCTATAGACTGTTTCCCTCGGCTTGGACGATGTTGTCCCACCAGCATAGTGCCGGGTCACGAAAGAATGGGAGGCAAACTTCACCTTCTGGTCCTCCCGGCACTCACTGATGTCTAGGACTGCCTCCATCTCTCCAACCCAATGGTGAGCAGCAGTAGCATTGCCGTTACCGTCAAAGGTCTGGGGTTTGCACCTATGAAACACCCCATAGGTGTACCCCTTAGCGGTCTCCTTCTCCTCCTCACTATTATCATCATGAATTACCACCTTTGGGCTAGATGGCTCTTCCTCTGCTTTCTCCTTCTTACCAGCATCATTAGTTCCCTCACCCTCCTTTACAGCCCTTAACACTTCGGTCACCACTGAGGGAAATACATTTTGTATGACGTTGTAGACCTCCTCAGTAATAGCTTCCTTTACCGTAGACTTGAGGGTAGCTGATCCTGCACCATCTTGGTGGCTATGAAGGTCTGTGTCCTCATGAATCATCTCAGGAGCCTTAGCCTTGCTCCCGGTGACATGTCGACCAGTATTAAGCCCGCCACGAGCTAAACCTCGGGTTGCCTTCCCAGATTTTCTACCCGCCATAAAATCTACTTCCAATAAGATTCAAACACTAACAAGGTCATTCATCGTAATAGCTCAGATTATGTCAAGTATAGTAAGTCCGTAATACAGTGGCCAATTGTGATTAGCCACTTACTTTAATCTTAATCCCCCAAGAATTCCCTATCCATACTACATCAGTTCCAAATCTACTAAGAGCACATAATCCACATAGCACACGCACACAATTCCTTTTCATTAACTTACATAAAACGTTTACAAAAAACCTTTACCTGCAGGCATGTAGCTACTAGGACTGGCATCCCTTTCCCTTTTTTGTCCTATTCTTAGTTAA
Source organism: Flaveria sonorensis (assembly GCA_025506505.1). Classification (NCBI taxonomy): domain Eukaryota; kingdom Viridiplantae; phylum Streptophyta; class Magnoliopsida; order Asterales; family Asteraceae; genus Flaveria; species Flaveria sonorensis. Next base: position 31,959,232 of record CM046430.1, on the reverse strand, counting down.
GTTTAGGTTTTTGAAAATATTTTACGTAATTCTCTTAAACTTTGGTCTGATACCAACTTGTAAGGCCCCATTCCCGGAACGCTTACAGTCGGTCATTCAAAGCATAAAATATATAGAATACAACATTTTAAAACACATCACATTTACAGCGGAATTTGAACTATTCATTAATAATTAAAAAGGTCATGACAAAACATCTTGTTGTTTCATTTACATCCTGAATGTTATATTAGTACAATAACATTCCCAAAATATATGGATGCCAGACTCAGATTATCCCCAATAGCTTATGCATCCATGCCTGCACCTCCTCAGTATCAACAAATTACCTGCCAACTGATATGCATATAAAAAGTCAGCGTTGCTGAGTGAGTTCTAGTTTATATAATAAAATAACTTAGTTTTATTAAAACCTTTCCTTTTTTTTCGTTTGTAATCACACATCATAGATGCATCTTGATAATAATCATTTATTTATCCTTTATCATCGTACATAATCGTTCGTTTCATACTTTATTATCTTTCACTTCTATCCAGATCCTGCCACTTTGGTGCACAAAGCGACTAAATTCTTGGGAGCAAGTGGCAACGACCCCATTTCACATGTTTCCATCAGTCACAAAGACTGACGGTTTGGTGTGCACTTGGCACACTATCGAGCTGGCAACCCATAAAGAGTTGTGACCCCCTTTTTATGCTTGCAAGACTTTTAACTCATTCATTACATTCCACTTCTCATTATCTTTATCTTATACTTTCATTACAATAATACTTTATGTACAAGAGTATTGACACACCACGTATAGTCATACACTAATACGTAATATAGAACATCAACCACAACCCTCAAACATACATAACATCCACAGGCATAAACCATCAAAACATTTCAGAACTTAACACTACATTCTACTTCCCAAGATTTTAGAAAAATTCTAAGTCCCCAAAGAAATGCGGATGAACAATACTAATGCGGTTGAACAAATGCGGATGAAAGTCTTTAGAAAATATTCTAAGTGTCCAAAGAAATGCTAGTAGAACAAATACAGATAAGCATAAACAAATGCGGATGAACAATACTAAATGCGAATGATCAAAAAACTTAACTATGGAACATAAAACCAATGTGGATGAATGCTCAGCAAATGCGGATGAAGACCCGCAAATGCAGTTGAACACTTAACAAATGCTGATGAACACTTATAAAATGCAGATGAAGACTTAACAAATGCGGATGAAGACTTAGCAACTACGGATGAACAAAAGACTTAAACTGATAAATGCGGATGAACACTTAACAAATGCGGATGAACAAAACTAGCTGCAATGCTACTTATGCCATTACCAGTTACCAATTATCATTCTAACATGAACATAGCTTAAATCTATCAGTCTAACACTTAGAACATCATAAACATTAAAGGATCATCAAGAGAATCATATAACACAACTATATCATCATAATCAACCATACCATACATGGAAAAAATCATAATTTGCTTCAAAAACATCAGTTAAATATGCATACTAGCCCCAAATTAGCAGAAAACATTCAAAAGAGGGGATCTCGAACTCACCTCTACTACTTTCGAGTAAAACACCTCCAAACCCGAGAGCAAGCTGGAGTTCTAGCACCTAAACACACAAAAACACACAACCAAACATAAAGAAACACATAAAGATCGGTCCAGAAGCTCAACCCAACTAAAAACCGAACAGTAAACACAAGAAAACATCACCTCTAGGAGAATCCAGCTTCTCACGCACAAAACCCAGTCGAAGTTTATGTTCTTCCTGTTGCAGTCGTATTCAGTTGGTGAAATGGGGTGTTGGCGACCATGCTTCTTTTTTTTTAAATCCCATCATGGGAAAGTTTGCCACTTGCACAACTTTAACCCCTTGACTTGGAATATTTCACCTTTCTTTCTTTTTTTTTCTGTTCTTTTGCTGAAATTTTCCGGGTGTTACAGTCCACTAACAAACAATTCAATATGTCTGCTTATGTGTTCAATGGCCTATTATCTAACATTCAGGAAGGAAGAAGGCAAATGTTCCTGATGTATCCTAGATTTATTCAATGCTTCATCAATGAAGCATTCCCTAATCTTGTACCAGAACCTGTGATGGACATATCTCACTACAATGCTAAATCCTACAAGTACATCAAGAAGAGAGATTCGAGGAACTTCTACCGTGGAACTTTCTTTCCTTTACTTCCATGGATACTACAACAGATCAATCCAGAAGAAGCCCATGAAGAAGAAGCTGAGGAAGTTATTCCTAATGTTGAGGAACAAGTTGAGGATGATGTTCCTACTGATGTATATGAGATTATAGAAGAACAACCAGCTGCTCATGTTCAACAAATTGTTTAAAAGCATGCTAAAGAAGCAGAAGGACTGAGGCAAGTGTCCCCACAGGTTGATGTAGGTGGTGATCTTCACACTGTTCCTTCAGTTCAAAATGTTGATATTCCATCACCTTTCAGAGTGTCACCTGTCCATTCATATCAATTATCTCATATCCACTCTCATTATGTATCTCCTGTTTATTCATCACCAGAAGCTGTTGCTACATCTGTTGAATCTGGTAAATCTACCAGTTCATCAGATAGGTCTGAATCATCTTCGAATGAGGAGGATCCTCATTCAGGTTTTCAAATGCCTATGAGACAAGTACATTCAGAGGCTGGTGATTTATAAAGCTTTGCAGAATCTAAAGTCAACCAACCTGATGCTAAGGATGAAATGATTTCTGAGCTATTACTAAAGGTAGCCAGAATGGAGAAACTTTTGGATAGAAGATCTGACATCATAAGAGATAGACTTATTGAACTAGATGAGAAGGAAAAAGAATTAAAAGAGCTAAAAGCCAAACATCAATCTGATAAGGAAGTAAAGGATAAAGAGATTGATAGACTCAAAGCAGCCCTAGATCATGCCAGACAAGAAATCAGTGGATATTTGGATGCTGTAAACATCTAAACTCTTGCCATAGAAGCATAAGAGAATCTTCTTAATGTCCAAATTAAAATAATCTCTGATCTCCATAGACAGATAGAAGCTCTAACAAAGAGAGTTTTTGAACTTGAGATGTTGATTAAGATTAAAGAAGAATTGGCCAAAGAAAAGGATGAGAAGGGTGATGATGAGAATGATAAAGACAAGGATAATGAGCCTTAAAAAGAAAATGAATCAAAATAAGATAAAGATGTCTTAGGTGGGAGTAGTGATTAAGATGATGGCTCTACACCTTCAAAGAGACAAAGAATGACAGAAACTGTTCAGCAATGCCAACATTGTGAGTTAAGGGAGGAAGATAAAAGACTAGCTATGGTTGTCTATTCTGATCCAACTTCTGAAGAAAGACTAGATGAGGAATCTAAGATGAAAGAGTTAATTGAAGACTTAGAAATTTATTCATCTGGAGAGTTTATTATTGATGAAGACTTCTGGGATTTTTTCAGAGAACTCAGAGCTCCAGTTGAACAAATAGTTGTTATTTCCCCCAACCTTATGCCATCAGAAGAAAAATTAAGCTTAGAGCTTGTTCCTACAGTCACTTTAACTGATGAGCAAAAGGAACTTGTCATGAAGCTGTGTGAAGAATTTAAAGAAAAAGAAGCTGTTGAAAAGGAAAAGAAAGAAGTTGAAAGACTTGAGAAAGAAAAGAAAGAAAAGGAAGCCGAAGCCTCTGTACCCTCCTCTTTTGGTCCCAGTTTGCATACATACTCCAGGAAGAGGCAATACTTATCTGAGAAGGCCAAAGGCAAAAGGCCTGTGGTAGAAGAAGTACCAGCTTCCAAGAAGCAAAAGGATGATCCAAGAAGCCTTGCTGTTATTGCTCAATTTTTGGATGAGCATGAGAAGGCTGAGGACCCATTGAAGAAGAAAACTAAGGTGATTATCTTAGAAGAAGGACAGATAGAGGGAGGATATGATGAAAGCATCCTTGATGACCCTTTGTTCAAGGACAGTCCTACAAAGGTTGAGTCATCTATTGAGAGATGGTTGAGAAGGCTTAAACTGATGATTTGATGGTTAAGGCTATGTACCTGATTAATCACGGTTATGATACTGATGAACTGTCTGGAATGACATATGAGGGAATGGTAGAAGAAGTAAAGAAGATGCACAAACTTCTTGACCCTACTTTTTTGATTGAGTATGAAAAAAAACAACAGAGAAAAAGATAAAGTTGAAAAAGCATGATCTGACAGTCAGATCCCCAATCTTATTCACTCCAACACAACCTCAACAGACTAAGTGCCTCAATCCTAATATCCTGATCCCTATAGCATGACAGATAAGGAAATGAAGTGTTGGTCCTTCTGATCGATTCAACAATGCACTTGATGCTTAACAATGATTTTCCACTGAATCAACACTTACAAACACAATAACATAATCAATTCCATTGAATCTAAAAAATAATAAGTAATAATAAAGGCTCAATGATATTGAAAATGAACTTCTATCCACACACTCAATTGCAACAACAAAATATTCTGTATTAGGGTTTTGCAAAAGGTTACCTACAAAGATAGAAAACTTACAATATATAAGTAACCTAGATTCGCTGGTAGTTTCACTGACTAGCGAAACTACATGTCTAGCTACTAGATTCACCCGGCAGTGAACTACAAATTTGCCGGGTGATCAGAAGCAGCTGACTCCGGGCGAAACTATAGTTTCGCCCGTATTTTTGCTGGAATACAAAAATACATAACAAAAAAAATTACAATAGAAAGCTAACAATTAACCTATTACATAACAAAATAAACCTATTAACTAAAGTGAGTCCAACCTATATAGATCATTAATTCTCCCTCTAGGTTGGACCTCACTCTTGATCTTCTGGCTCTTCTCTTGCTCCTTCTTCAGCTTTATCAGATGTTTCATGATCTGCTCCTGCTGCACTCTCCTCTTCAGCCCTTGCACTTGCCATTTCGAACTGTCTAGTGAGATCCTACATGTCCAACCTTAATTCGTCAGCTTTTGATACTTTCTTCGTGAGCTCCCTGAGCTCAGCCCTTACTCCACGAGCTTTATTTGCCACGTTCATAAACAAACTGGCTTCTTTTCTTGTTTTAGCTCCAACTCCAGCCTTGATATGATTTTCACATAGTGTCACTAGGTCTTCATCACAAAAAGAAAATACCTCCATTAGATCAAACAACTTAATCTCAGCACTACCTTTCAACCTAATGACTGCTTCCCCAGTATTGTTATCATAAACCAATTTTTTGAAATTTTGTAGTCTAGGGGGAAGTGAATTGGACACCCGTACTCTGTTAACGGTTTTAGCTGGCTTCAGCTTTAACACAATCTTTCCTTTTCCGGTAGCCCAATCAAAGTCTTTCTTCGATCTTCTCCTTTCTATCCTCATAAACCCAAAAGCTTCAAAATTATCATTCATTCCTGCTTTAATCTCCTTTTCCAACAACATTGCACGTTAACTCAAGTGTGCATCCAATAATGATATTTCAAACAGTCTCCTTATGTCCCATCTTGGCAAGGTCTTGAAAGCCTTCCTTTTATGCATGTATGTTATGTCATCGCCCCTTCTTTTAATCATAAACATCTTCAATTCAGAATTATATTTCCAGCTCACAATTTTCTTATCAGATTTTTTCTTATTTGGTTCATTGATATTTTGGAATAGTGGTGTTAACTGTTCTGGTTCCTTTTCTTTCACGAACCATTCTTCTTTGCTCAATTCAAATACATCTCCTTCTTCAGAACCCCTTTGTGCCACATAAGTCATTGGGCGCTCCTCCACTTCATAATATTTAGGTTCTGAGTCATAGTCAACCAGTTGTTCCTTATATTCTTCCTTTTCATCAATATGTCTCTTCCCTGTATCCTCCTTATTTCCTTCAGTAGTTTCTTCTCTAAGCACGTCAGCCCCCGTCAAGTCTGTTTCTATATCAAATCCCAAATCAACAAATTCAGCCTCAACAATCACAGGCACCTTTCTCACATCACCTCCTTCATCAACTCTCTTCTTAGCTTCTGTCTCAACAACCTTTGGACCTCCATCACCACTTCCACTTGCACCACCTCCAGCTGTACTTGCTTCTCCCCCCATTCCAGATGACTTTCCAACTTTCAAGAATAAATACTTAGATGTGTCGGTCAGAGCATCCAGCTTCTCTTGTGATAGCTAGTTTGGGACACCAACTTTGCCCTTAAGCTTATTCACCTCCTTCAGTAGTCTTTTAATTAGTTCCTGCTGGTCCATCATCATTACTTTCATACTCTCTATTTGCTCATCTTTCTCCTTTTCTCTCAACTCTTGATTGACCAACTTAGTTTTTATCATGCTCAGTTGATTGGCCAACGAAGCATTCACATTTCTGATGACATCTTGGTCCGATTCAGATCGGGAATCCCTCCTTTCTTCGAACACTGGCTGTTTATGCTTGGTTATCCTTTTAGTTTCATGAGCTGGTTCCCCTTGATCAGACTTCCTTTTGGACCTTCTTTCTCTTTGAGTCCGTAGCTCCTCTTCAACCTCATCAATCTCAGCATCTAAATCATATTCTTTCTCCTTTGCATACCTCTTTCTCTTCTTTATGGCTTCAGCTTGTTTATCCCTAATTTCCGTAGCATTTTTGTTTTCATTCTCAATTAGCCTTTTTATGTAGTTCCATCTCTCGGCTGGGTACATGTTTTCCAGTAAATAAGTTATTTTACCACTGAAGTCATGTCTAACGGCTGAGCAATCTACAAATATTCTTGTATTCATATGCATCACCCTCTTAACTTCCCCATGTCTTTGCAAATTGGGTTTCTTGTTATTGATGATCATCTGGATAAACCTTGGATATAACAGCCATTTGTTCTTCTTTAGAGCCATGACATTCTCAGTCATACAGTTAAATATTAATCTTGCAATATTGACCGTTTTGTCCTTTACAGAATACAATCATGGCCTTAGCCCACTGTGCATTCAATCCATCTGATCCTCCCTTTCTATGATCCAAGCACATAATGAACACGTGAGCTATGTATCTCCATTCCTTGGACAAAAATGACTCTTTAATTTCATTCTTTGACCCAAAGATAGTCCTTCATACCCGATGCTTCGATAAGCATTAAGAACCTCAGTATCAGTCATAGAAATCTCATCTCCACAATCTTCTTCTAACCTCAACACCCTTTCAACCGTCTCAGCACTAACAACTATATTCTCCCCAAGAACTCTTGAAGTAATTCTGTGTGGAGTAGATTCCATATCACATTCTGCATTTACCCAAAAATATCTTATGTGAATGTCATAGATCGTTGGTATATGAGATATGGCATAGTGAATGGGAGACTACTTCAGCCATCTAAGACAATCTCTGAATCCAACAGTCTTCGGATTATTGTCGTCTAATAAAGCCACTAGATTTGTCTTCTCATCGAACTTTAAGTTTACCATGAACTGCAAAATATAGACATAGGTAGGTTAGATATTACATAAAGACAATTAAACAATAAAACAAAATAAAATTAAAAAAAAAAAAAAAATAGTTTCGCTCTCATGGTGAAACTGTAGTTTCGCCAGGCACATCATGACAGCTTCGCTGAGGTTTGAAACTAAGTTAAACAGTTTTGCTAGAAGGCGAAACTATAGTTTCGCCAGGCACATCTAATAGATTCGCTGTTGATTGAACCTAAGTTTCGACCAAACAAAAGTGTACATTCACTGTAACTCAGCCCAAGACCATGAGTTTAAGCGATTCTACACTTTCGCTGAAGACAAACATAAGATTCAGACGACAGCGAAGTTGTAGGTTCGCTGAGACCAACAGAACGAATTAGTTGCCGAGCAAATGTATAGTTTCGCTGGAATGATTCGAGCAAAACTGTCAAATAAGCCTAGACAACATAACAAGTTAGATTCACCCACAATCAGTGAACTTTCATTCAGTTTCGTAGGTTAGTTTGGTAGATTCGCTGGACGAGGCAGGCGAACATCCGAACCAGCGAATCAAAACCAAACCACAGATAAAGGATTGAAACCGCGATTAAACCATAGAAACAAGGTCGCAATGCCTACCAGATAGATTAGAAGCCAACAAACTCGACGGAAATGACACAAACGAGATCAAGTAGGTTCGGAAACGAAGAAACTAGGGTTTAGTTTAGCACAGAATTGTATGAAACGAAGTTCGCACCATGCAAAATATAGGTCGTAGTTTCGCTGGAAGCGAAACTATAGTTTCGCTCGGCATCATAAAAGAAATCATGTGTTCAGTGAACAGCGATACTGCCGGGTGAATCTATAGATTCGCTTGGCGAAACAGCCAGTGAAACTGTAGTTTCGCTGAAACCTAAAACTTAAAAAAAAATTAAAAAAAATTTGAATTTATTAAACCTTTATGAAAAACATTCTTCTTTTCATAACATCGACACAAAACAAAAATAAAACAAATAAGAAGGAAAAATAACAGGATATAGATACTTCTTTTTCAAGAAGTTGATCAAGAGAGTCAAAGATTTTCGGGATTGCAGATATGTTTTTCCTTTTAAACCTATGCTTTCCTCTTTTCAACAAGAAATCTGCAGCTATTTTATCATGTTTTGGATTCATTTGATAAACTCAGATATTTACTTTGCGTGAAAACTTAAATATTTCAACAATGAGTCTTAATTTTAAGAATCGTTGGGTCTTTATTTAGGGGACAGATGATAAGAGCTCCAGGTCTATACTTACGTATAATAGAGGAGATGATCATTTTATCTCGCTGATAAGAGCTTCAGGTCTATACTTACGTATAATAGAGAAGATCATCAGAATGTGCTGATGAGAGCTCCAGGTCTATACTCACGTATAACAAAGGAGATCATCACTCCAGGTCAATGTTCTCACATAGAAGAGGGGATAAGCATGAGATATGTCACCCATTTTATTTTAATATTTTAGCATTAAAGCAAAGATTTGAAACTCTCAACCCATTTTAGACAAGGCCTTTTAGTTTTGTGCAGGCTGAGATATCATGAGGATAATCCTTGTCGTCAAGTTCTTAGACTTTAATTAAGCTACACGATCACTGTTTACTTTGATATCGGGCTGAGCCTATCATGCATATCCCAAACAATGCTATTGATTCTCCTTCAAACTTCTTTTCCATAAAGTTCCTGAAAACAAAAAAATAACCTTAGACAAAATGTAAATTTTTATTCTCCCCCGAAATTTCTTTTTAGCAGCCATGAAATAAAAGAAATTTTCTTCTCTTTTTTTGTGTTTTTTTTAAAGTAAGGTGAAACGAACAAAATAAAGATGTGAAGACATATGGGACCTAGAAGTTTATCAGTAAAAGTTTATAAACAAAAGGAAGAGTTATTTATAGAACAATACACATTATGATAAAAAAAATTAAAAAGATATTAGACCTAGAATTGATATCAATTCATAAAAATGCGGTTTATCAAATGTTTTTGTGAAAAGATCCGCACGTTGATTTTTTGTGTCAATCGGAATAATATCTATAAAACCCTTTTCCTGAGCATCTCGGATGGCATGAATTCTCGTTTCAATGTGCTTGGTACGAGTATGATGAATTGGATTTTTGGCAATCCCAATAGTAGCTTCATTATAACAGAAAAGTGGTGTATGAAGAAAATTTATCCCATAATCCTTCATTTGATGTTGTATCCACAGTACTTGGCAACAACAATTAGAGGCAGCAACATATCCAGCTTCTCCTGTAGACAAAGATACTATAGTTTGCTTCTTACTTTGCCAAGAAACGAGACAATCTCCCAAATATTGACATCCACCCGTGATGGATTTCTGGTTAACCCTGCCACCACCATGATCACTGTCAGAATATGCATGTAAGTCAAAGTTACCTCCTTTCGGGTACCAAATGCCCAAACGGGAGGAACCCTTAAGTATCAAAAAATTCTTTTAGCAGCTTTTTCATGAGATTCTTTTGGGTTAGCCTGAAAACAAGCACAATAGCACATAACGAATGTAACATCAGGACGACTGGCTGTAAGATACATGAGGGATCCGATCATAGAACGATAGCGATGAACATCCATGGATTACCCATTATTATCTAGAGTTAAGCAAGTCTGAGCATTGAATGGACTAAGTTCTGGAGAAGAATCATCCATTTTGAATTTTTTGAGTATTTCCAGAACGTACTTTTCTTGATGAATCAAAATACCAGATTGCTTTTGTTCAACTTGTAATCCCAAGAAAAAGCATAACTCCCCCATCATGCTCATTTCGAAATGATCCTTCATTATCTCTTCAAATTCTCTGCATAGTTTCTCATTTGTTAACCCAAAAATGATGTCATCAACATACACATGAACAATCAACATTTTACCATCAACTTCTTTCTTGAACAGAGTCATGTCTATCAAACCATGAGAGAAACGTTTACTCAAAAGATACTGTGTTAAAGTTTCATACCAGATCCGTGGGGCTTGATGTAGTCTATATAAGGATTTGTCAAGTTTATACACTTTGTCTGGAAAATCTGGATCCTCGAAACCTAGAGGTTGACAAACATAAATCTCCTCATCGATATTGAGAAATGTGCATTTCACGTCCATCTAAAAAACTTTAAAGTTTTTGTGAGCCGCATGAGCAAGAAAGATTCTAATGGCTTAAATGCGAGCAACTGGAGCAAACACTTCAGTATAGTCAATTCCTTCCTCCTGAGCAAAACCCTGAATAACCAACCTGGATTTGTTTCGAATTATTACTCCCCAGTCATTTGGTTTGTTTCGGAATACCCATTTAGTACCAATAGGAAACTTGTTTGGAGGAAGATCAACTAATTGCCAAACTTTTAGTTTCCTGAACTGCTGAAGCTCCATTTGCATAGATTCAACCCAACTTGGGTCTTGAAGTGCTGTTGAGACATTTTTGGGGATAGTTTGAGAAAAGAAACAAGCATAGAGGCATTCATTTATCAATCCAGATTGACTCCGTGTCCTCACCCCATCAGTAATTGAACCAATGATGTAATCGTGTGGGTGGTCTTTTAAGGTTTTAAAATTAGTGTTAAGGGTTAATGGATTTGATAAAGATGAGAAGGTGTTTAATGATGGTTGTGAAGGTTGTGATGGGGAAGTGGGTTGTGAAGGCTGTGATGAGGAAGTGGGTGGTTGTGAAGGAGAAGGTGGTTGTGGTGGAGGTGTAGGTGGAACATCAAATGGAGGTTGAGGGTGATTTTCTATTGGTGGTTGTAGATGAGGTGCATGTCGAAGAGGTTCAGTTGGAGGTATGATTTCTACATTAGGTTGAGGAACAACATCATCATTAAAAACTGGAAGATTGAAGGATTTGAAGACAGTATTTGAGTCATAGAACCATGCAGGATCAGATCCCATGTTTGGAGAATTTGACTCTTGCCAATCAACAGAGAATGATTCCTACACAATACGCATTCTTTTGTTGTAGACCCGATATGCTTTTTGTGAGGAGGAATATCCAACGAAGAAACATTCATTAGAAACTACACTAAACTTTGACTTCTGAACTTGAGTGTTTAGCAACAAATAGGCGAAAGAAGTTAATCGAGGGTTTCCGTTTATGCAGAAGCTCATAGGGAGTTTTCATTTTGTCTTTCACAATGAGAACCCTGTTAAGTACATAAGAGGCATAGTTGACAGCTTCAGCCCAGAAAATTATTGGAAGCTTTGACTCAATCAGCATTGTTCTTGCTGCTTCGATGAGTGTCCTATTCTTTAGCTCAGCAACACCGTTTTGTTGAGGTGTCCTAGCAGCACTAAACTGTCTGAGAATCCCCTTGCTTGCAGAGAATGAGTCAAAGATATGGTTCCTGAATTCAGTACCATTATCGCTTTGGATGGCTATAACATTCTTTTTGTTGACGGTCTCAATAGAAAGGATCAGCTTTTGAAGCTCTTTGGCAGTATCTCCTTTGCTTGCTAGAAATCTCACCCAGGAATATCTGGAATAATTATCTGTAACAACCAAGCAATAATATTTCTTAGCAATCTATTTAACACATATAGGACCAAATAAATCAATATGTAACAATTCAAAGGGTTTTGAAATTGTGTTTTCAAGCTTAAGCTTATGTGGCCTTTTGTGTTGTTTGCCTTGAGCACAAGCCATGCACTTTTCTATCACTGAAAAATCTTTAAGTGGTAGTCCCCTCACAAGATTGTTCTTAACTAAGTTATTTATATTTTTGAAGTTAACATGTCCTAAATGTCTATGCCACAAGAAGGATTCGGAAGAGGAGGCTTTGGACAGAAGACATGTCACAGTGGATGTAGACTCTTGTGATCCCTTATCTAGAAGATAAGTATCATTCTTTCTTGGAGCACGCATGATTACTAAATCTTCTGGAATAATGAACTCTGGTTTAAGAAACAAGCATTCATTTGACTTAAACAGCACTGGTATATCATTAACACAAATTTGTGATATGCTTAGCAGATTGAATGCTAATTCGGGAACATAATTTACTTTCTCCAGAGTTAAGGAACCATTTGAGACTTCTCCCTGACCAATCATTTTTCCACCCTTCTTATCTCCTGCAAAAGCGACATATCCTCCATTAAACTTTCAATAATTTGTGAGTAAGTCCTTCAACCCGGTCATATGCCTTGAACATCCACTGTCAACATGCCAAAAACTATTGATAGCTCTTCTGGAATGTTCTTGGCATAATAAAAAAATTGTTAAGACTTGGAAATTGGGACCCAAGTCTTGACTGACTTAGGCCTTGGAACAGAAGACTTTTTACAAAAGATATTATTTACAAAATGTTTTAATCTACTTCTAAGGAACTATTATTTATATTTATATTATATGATGCTGGACAAGTTTTAAGAATATGATCATCCTTTCCATATCTAAAACATCGGGACTTCAATCCTTTCTTGTTACATCTTAAAACAGATGCTTGATCAGTTAAGATTTCTTCCTCACTTTCAGACGTGTAAGAGTCTGAATTACAACATGAGTCATGTGATTCTTTTAATATTTCCTTTGTGACTTTCATTTTAGCAAATCTGGATTCATTTTCATTAATATTGTTAAAAGATATACTAAAGATGTTCAAGAAAACAAAAAACTTCAAATCTCCAAAGGCAATATGCATAAGAAAAGACAAATCTTTCAACAATCCTCCAGAAAAGAAGAAGAAAATAAAAGGAACTAAAGAGTTGGTATTTCTAGAGTTGAATGTAAAACCAACTAAATCACTAAAAAGAAAGATGGTTGCTAGAACCCACAAGTCCAAACCAATCTCTAATGTATTTTATGATGAGAAAACTTATGAGTTGGTGATTGAAAGGAAATGGGGAGGAAAAGAAGGTTCTAAGATAAGGCTATTTAGTGGATATGAGGTGAGACTGTTAGATGAATCCTATATCCACTATATGTTCACAAGACACTTCAGAGAAATAGATAACAAGTTGGGAGAAGCTGATATGTATTTCTTTTTGAAATGCATCAAGATACTCAAAATAGCCTATGACAGAATAAATAGAAAGAAAGAACAAAGGAAAAGAAAAAGAGTTCATTTTCAGCTGGGAAACATAGTGAAGATTGAAGTTGATGCTGATGGTTCTTTACTGATCCACAGAGATCGGTTGTCCATTGTATCTATGTGTGAACCCATATCTCTAAGACAGGTGCCTATTGAGGCAATTCACACCATTAGTCAAATGAAGATCCATGTTCTTAGTCGAGACAAGATGCATGATGCTAAAGACTTCTCAAATATGATCAAATCTATACTGGGTCCTTCATTAGCTGAACCACAAATCACTCCAGAACCTGAACCTGCACCAGCTCCATCAATAGTCCAAGTTCCTGAAAAGCAAGCACCTGCACTAGAAGAACCACCAGAATCTTCACAACCTCCACCACCCTCGAACCTTTGAATTATATAGGCTGTATAATCCTTAGGGGGAGTATTGTTGGACCCTGAAAGGATCATACATGCCAATTCAAGAGGTGGTTGAAGGTTGTTCTGGTTGGAAGAAATCTGCACAAGTCAAAGATTAATGCGGGTGAAGAAAACAGAAGAAAAAGACAAGTATTGGTTGTCCGCATTTATCAATACGGATGAGCAAGAAAAAATATTGCTGAGTATTTGTTCATCCGCATTTACTAATGCGGATGAGCAAGAACAAATACGACCAAGTATTTGTTCATCCGCATTTGCTAATGCGGTTAAGCAAAATCAAATGCGGCTAAGTATCTAGTCATCCGCATTAGTCAATGCGGATGACTTACTTATTATGGATACACAACTGATGAAATGCTGAAGAAGATCAAAACAACTGCACTAACTAATGCGGATGTTCATTACAAATGATGATTATCATTTTGTACTTAGACTAGTAGTTTGATGTATAGTTGTCACGGTAGTTTAGTCATTTTGTATAGGCATTGTATCTGCCTATAAATAGAATAGTATACACTAAATGAAAAAAAAGGGAGAGGTTGGAAGTTTCATGTGCTACAAACCCTAGCAAACTTTGTATCTTGTTTACCAATATCAATATACCAAGCATTTATTAGTATTTTCAGCATTTAATGTTCATTGATTTTGTATTTCCGCTACATAATCATTGACTCAATCATCATATTCGATCCTAGTTGAGTCATATCAACTGAGATTCTTATCTCAAACCCGGTCTAAACCAACTAATCTCTAAACAAAATTACATCAATACATAGACGTATGTCGAAACATTGGCAATCTTAACGCGTATTTAAAGTTAAGCACGCATGCAGTTTATATTTGACCCGTGTCATTTTTTATTACGTTCAGACATAGATGGAATTGAATTTATATCGTATATGGGTAAACAAGTTAGAAACTTGAGGGGGTCAAAATGATATTCTATAAAGTGTTAGTGGGTGAAAAGTGTAAAAAGTGAAAATTTAGGGGGGAGTAAAAGCAGGTGGGAAACCCCACCGATCTTTACTTTTAATTGTAAGTAAATGTTCTTTTTACATAATTTAAAAGTGTATTTAACCAAAAGGTGTCTAAATATACAACGCCATCACTTCCTGGACTCCGGCGTATCGTGTTGGGACACCTCGCTTTAGAATGATCCATATAATAACAAGTTTACTTTTTCTACTTTTTGTTAAAAACACTTATAAATTGAGATTTCAGAGGTAACACCATAAGAGATATGAGGATGGTGATATTGGGATTTGGGAATGAGCAATATGAAATTACACAAATGTATAGAGGGTAAAATGAAATACAAGCTCACCATTGGAGGGTGGAGGAAGGAATTTAGGAATTTAGGAGGAATTATGCTTAGGATTAGGAATCTAGGGATAAGTTGTACGGGCCAGCTAGCTTATGCCAAATTAGCGTGAGTTTAGTGTTGTAAAAATTGGCATACTCGACTGAGTACTCGAGATGTACTTGTGAATCGACTAGTTGCTGAAGCAATTTTCTCCTACTTCTCAAAAAACATGGATTCAAACCACCTCAGTACTACTCGATCAAAAGTCAGCCCACTCGGTCGATGGGTCAAGGGCTGAGTTTGACGATTAAAAATAAAATTAAAACCTAATTTTCCATTTTTAACTACTAACTAGTAGGAATCTAGGGAAAATTTTTACGTTGTGACAAAGATGTTAACTGGAAAAAATAAGTGTAACAACATTGAACCATACGTGAGTGTTACGAAAATATTAACTCTCAAAATTTATAGCGTAATTCAAAATTTTTGTTAGATATATAAAGTATAGGTGTAAGGCCCCATTCCCGGGAACCCCACAGTAGGTCATTCATAGCATCATTCATTATTAAAAACACCTTAAATCACTTTATTATAAGTAAACAATCACAGCGGAATAATTTAACCAAAAACCATTTCTTGCATTAATGATTACTTTTGCCAGATAATACATCAGTGTTTAGAGTTACAAAAGAATATTTAGTTGCATTACAAGACAAAAATATCATAATTGCATAAATGGATGCGAGTCTCTATTCACCAAGTAGCTTCAGCCCCGTGCCATCCTTAGCAACATCCTTACCTGCCAACTGATATGCATATAAAAAGTCAGCATTGCTGAGTGAGTCCTAGTTTAATAATATAGAAAATACACTTTTGTAAACTTCATTTGGTGATCATTCATCAATATACATAATCAATCATTAAGAGATTCATGATTTTTATTTTTTTTATTATCTTTCTCTTTCATTAACTAGGATTGCACAAAGCAAGAGCCTACATTGTTGGTTGGCAACAGATGCCAAACCTCTGTCGGCAAACATTTATCATGGTAGCTAACCCATCGACAGTTGACCCACACTGCTAAGCATGAAGCCTGCTCATGAATACGGGTCCCATTCATCATACTTTGGTCAATCACAAGGATTAGACCACAGATGTGCATCCTCATGGGCTATACAGTCGTACATCAGTTGAGCTAACGACAACAAGGTCGTGCACCTCCATTCATTGTGCTTGCAAGGCTTTTTATTCATCATAAGGGCCCGGGGTAACATTCATTAGGTTACACTGGTCATCTTTTTTTCCTTTGTGTCCACTTATTATGAATAATACTTTTAAAATTTTCATTACCTTAAATTCACATATCATGAAACAGTAATAATTATTCGTAGTAAGCAGCTCATAGAAGGTAAATAAAACATTAGAAACATAGGACAAGCATAAACTCCCATTAAACATTAGTTCTTAACACTTCAACTCTATTCCTAAAATTTCAAAAAATCCTAAGTGTTCATAGCGCATGAGTAGCATATACAGCGGATGGCTTAAAGTACTAAGTATCCATAGCGGACAGCCTAAGTCTACAGCGGACTGCCAAGGTCCACAGCTGATGAGTAACACACTAAGTGTGTTCACAGTGGATGAACCTAGTCCAATGCAGATGCCATAGTCCAATGCCGTTGGCCATAGTTCAACATCCACAGTGGATAACTAAAAGTGTACAACGGATGAATAAAGTCCACAGCGGATGGCAAATCTTTCTAAGTGTTCTCAGCAGACAGTGTTCACAGAGGATAACCAACATCCATAGCGGACACATAGTCATACTATATTGTCCACAGCGGATGACCAACATCCACAGCGAACAACCTATATATTCCAAAGTGTCCACAGCGGATGACCAACATCCACGGCGGACCACTAATTTACTTAGAGCTTAACTTACATGATTTCTAGTTCCTAAATTCATCTACTTAGCTTAGATCTAACAAGTAACATCTTCAAAACATAAGAAACATCACACATAAACATATAATACACTTGAAGCAGCATCTTTTATGAACAGTCGGTTTCTTTATGAAAAAAAATAATGGTTTTGTTTATAAAAAATACTTGTAATATGCACATCAGCCCCAAACATACAAAACAAGTAAAAGAGGGGATCTAAAACTCACCCCTTAGCAGCTTTCGAGAGAAACACCATAAACCCGAGAACTAACAAGTATAACTAGCACCTAAATACATAAAACAAACAACCAACACAAGAAAACACATAAAAATAGGTTCCTGAGCTCGAACCTAGCAGAAAATCAAGAAGAAAACTTCTGGAAATCTCATCTTTTCGAAGAACTTGTGCTTTCTCTCTCTAAAACCCGATGGGGTTCTCTTTTCCAAGTCTTTAGCCGAATTATGCATGAGAGAGAAGGTTATGGGCGGCCTTACCACCTTTTGACACCCATTATGGGAAACTTTGACTCTTGCACACTTTTAACCCCTTGCTTTTGTACTTTTTATCTTTTATTCTTTAGTTTTCTTTTCTTTAATTTTTTTTCGGGTGTTACAAGTCTACCTCCCTTATATAGGTTTCGTCCCCGAAACCTGTCACTCCATAAAGAGATCTAGGTAGTGCCGTCTCATTTCTTCTTTTGATTCCCAAGTGGCTTCTGATCCCTTACGATGTTTCCATTGCACTTTTACTTGGACAATCACTTTATTCCTTAACCGTTTCTCCTTCCGATCCAAAATAGCCACTGGTTGTTCCACATAATTCAACCTTTCATCAACCTCAATGTTCGTAAGAGGAACAACAATGTCACCTTCCGCTAAGCACTTTCATACGTGAGATACATGGAACGTAGGATGAATTCCATGCAGCTCATCAGGAAGTTCCAGCCTATGTGCCACTTCACCAACACTGGCAATGATTTTGAATGGCCCAATATACCTAGGGCTCAACTTTCCTCGCTTGCGGAACCTGATAATCCATCTCCAAGGAGATACCTTCAACATCACCTTATCTCCCACCTGGATTTCAATTGGCCTCCTTCTTTTATCAGCGTAATACTTTTGCCGGTCCTTTGCTACCTTCATAAAGGCCTTGATCTTTTCCAACTGCTCTGATGTAGCTTCAATGATCTCGATGCTTCCCAACTCTTTCTGCCTAATGTCACCCCAACACACCGGGGTTCTGCATCTTCTCCTATACAACATTTCGAGTGGTGGCATGCCTATACTGGCATGATAACCGTTGTTGTAGGAGAACTTTGCCAACGGTAGGTGTTCATCCCAACTTCCACCAAAATCATTAATGCATGCCCGGAGCATATCCTCCAAGGTCTGAATGGTCTGTTCTGATTGACCGTCTGTCTGAGGGTGATAAGCTATGCTAATGTGTAACCCTGTCCCCATCGCATCAAGAAATTTCTTCCAGAACTTGGACGTGAACCGGGTCTCCCTATCAGAAACAATAGACACCGGCATGCCATGACGAGTTACGATCTCCTTGATGAACAGCTCCGCCAACATTTCTGACTAGTAAGTCTCTCGGATTGGAAAAAAGTGTGCACTCTTCGTCGGGTGGTCTACGATCACCCAAATGGTATCACATCCTCTCACAGTGTGAGGCAACTTTGTGATGAAGTCCATGGTGATGTGTTCCCACTTCCATTCAGGTATATCCAAGGGTTGAATCTTCCCATATGGTTTTTGATGTTCCGCCTTCACTTGTAAACAGGTCAGGCACTTACTCACGTACTCCACCACGCCACACTTCATCCCTGGCCACCAATAATCCTTCTTCAGATCATGATACATTTTTGTAGCACCAGGATGGATGGAATACTGTGTTTTGTGAGCCTCATCCATGATCCTTCCCCTCAGCTCTTCATAACGAGGAATCCACATCCGCCCGAAATGAGTTTTTAAGCCAAGGGTGTTCTCCCCTAAATCTGTCACCTGCCACTTCATTTGTTCAGAGTTGATCCTATCATCCTTTAATGCCTCATCTTGAAATTCCCTGATTTGACCCATAACATCTGGCGTCACAACCAGCTGCAAGCCTTCACCCGAATCGGTTTTGGCCTCTCCTTTCGACTGAGGGCACTGGCTAACACATTCGCCTTACCTGAATGATAGTGGATTTCTCAGTCATAATCCTTGATCAACTCTAACCATCTTCTTTGTCTCATGTTAAGATCCTTTTGCTCAAAGAAGTACTTTAAGATTTTGTGATCAGTGAAGATGGTGCATTTCTTCCCGTATAGGTAGTGCCTCCAAATCTTCAATACAAAGACCACAGCCGCCAACTCCAAGTCATGAGTAGGGTAGTTAGCCTCATGAATCTTCAACTGTCAGGACACATAGGCTATAAACCTTCCCCGTTACATCAGCATGCAACCCAATCCTTAATAAGAAGCATCTGAATAGACCATCAAGTCTTTATTCCCTTCGGGTAACGTCAAGACAGGAGCTTGAGTCAATCTTCTCTTTAACTCTTCGAAAGCATTCTCCTGCTCTTGGCACCATATGAATTTCACATCCTTGCGGGTCAATTTGGTCAATGGTGAAGCGGTCTTGGAGAAGTCTTGGATGAACCTTTTGTAGTAGCCTGCCAAACCTAAGAAACTGCGGATTTCAGATGGCGTCTTCCTAGTCTTCCATTGCATAACCGCCCCCACCTTTGTCGGGTCCACCATAATCCCTTCAGAACTAACCACATGACCCAAAAACTGAACTTCCCGCAACCAGAACACATATTTGGAGAACTTAGCATACTGCTTCTCTCTTCTAAGCATCTCCAATACCTCGCGAATATGACCGGCATGCTCTTCTTCATTCTTTGAATAAATCAGGATATCATCGATAAACACAATCACTGATTTATCCAACATCGGCCGACACACCCGATCCATCAAATCCATAAAAGCAGCTGGTGCGTTGGTTAAACCGAAAGACATAACGAGGAATTCGTAATGCTCATATCGTGTTCCAAACGCAGTCTTCGGGATATCCTGTTCTTTAACTTTTAGCTGATGATAACCAGATCGGTGGTCTATTCTTTAGAACCAGCTGGTGCCTTGGAGCTAATCAAACAAGTCATCAATCCTCGGTAGTGGGTACCTGTTCTTCACCGTCAACTTGTTCAACTCACGGTAGTCGATGCACATCCTTATGCTACCGTCCTTCTTATTTACAAACAAGACCAGATCACTCCAGGGAGAGATAATCGGTCAGATGAACCCCTTATCTAACAACTCTTGCAACTGGGTCATCAATTCCTTCATCTTAGAGGGAGCGAGATGATACGGCGCCTTTGCAACAGGTCGGACATTAGGTATCAGATCAATCTGGAACTCGATCTCGCGGTCAGGTGGTACCCCTGGTAGTTCTTCGGGAAACACATCAGGGAAATCGCATACTACTGGCACGCCTGACAGTTAAGGCCTGGTAGAATCCACATCCTTCACATAGGCCAGGTAAGCACCACACCCCCATCTCATAAACTTCTCTACCGTGATCATCGAGATTACTCACGGTGTAATGTACTCCTTATCTCCATGTACCGTAACCAAACTGCTATCGGGCGCAGTCAGATAAATCATCTTCTTCCGGCACATGATGTTCGCTTCGTAGGCCGCCAACCAATCCAACCCTAACACCATATCAAAACTTCCTCGGGCCATCACACAATCTAGCAGGAAACTTACTACCCTCCAACTCTACGAGGCAATCGTCTATCATATCAGTCACTTTGATAGATTTTCCTATCGCTGTCTCTACATAGAAGGGCACGTATATCTTCTTATTCTTACCATGCATTTCATGACAATTAGCAGATACAAAACTTCTAATAGCACCCGAATCAAAGAGCACAGAAGCATACAATTGGTTTACCAAAAACATACCAGAAACTACTTTAGGGTCCACTCTGGCTTCTTCCTGGGTCATGTTGAATGCCCTTGCCTTGGCTTTGGTGCTCTCACTCTTCCCTTTCTCACCCATAGTCTGGTACCTGAGCTCCCTGCTCCACCCTTCTTGCAATCTTCGCCCGAGTGGCCTACCTCCCCACATTGATAACATCATGGTACCCTGCACTCTTTAGCATAATGGCCTTCGCCTCTGCACTTAAAACACCAGTTCGACCCCACTCTACACTCACCCATGTGAGCTTTCCCACACTTCTTACATTCCCTCCTATGATTCCCCTTACTCAATCCTAAGCGTCGATCGTCAATCCTCATTTTCTTTTCCCCGATCCCATAGTGGTCACCCCTGAATCTCTTCCCATTACCGTTCTTGTTCCAACTCTTCTCAACCTTCTTCTGAATTGGCATCGGATCCCTCTCATCATACAACCTCCCAGACAAATCTACTATAGACCTGAAAGTGCTCAGTCTAGCAACTATCATGTTCCACCTGATATCCATGGGCAGACCCTGCATGTACCTCTTAATCTTCTTGGAATCTGGAGTTACTAGATCCGATACAAGTCTTGCAAGCTCATTGAACTTGGAGGTATACTCTTGATGAGTCATGTTTCCAGCCTCCAAATGCAAGAACTCCTTCTCAATTTTATCCAACTCCCGATGTGGACAATACTCCTCCAGTACCAGTTCCTTCAAATCCGACCACCTCATCCTTGCAACAAACATTTTCCGCTCAGCTTGGACAATGTTGTCCCACCAGCATAATGCCGAGTCAACGAAAGAATAGGAGGCAAACTTTACCTTTTGATACTCCCGGCACTCACTGATGTCTAGAACCACCTCCATCTCTCGAACCCAATGATGAGCAGCAGTAGCATTGTCGTTACCATCAAAGGTCAGGGGTTTGCACCTCTGAAACGCCCCATAGGTGCACCCCTTAGCGGTCTCCTTCTCTCCCTCGCTATCATCATCATGAATTACCACCTTGGGACTAGATGGCTCTACATCAGCTTTCTCTTTCTCCTCTGCATCTTTGGTCTTTTCACCATCCTTTACAGCCCTCAACACCTCGATCACCAATGAAGGTAACATGTTTTGCATGACGTTGTAGACTTCGTCAGCAATAGCTTCCTTTACCGTAGACTTGAGGGTGGCTGATCCTTCACCCTCTTTGTGGCTATGAATATCCGTGTCCTCATAAGTCGTCTCAGGAGCCTTAGCCTTGCTTCGGGTGACACGTGGCCCAGTAGTACACCTCGGGTCGTCTTCCCAGATTTCCAACCCAGTATAAGATCTACCTTCTATAAGATTCAAACACTAACAAGGTCATTCAAGGTAATAGCTCAGATTATGTCAAGTATAGTAAGTCCCTAATTATAGTGGCCAGTTGTGATTAGCCACTTACTTTACTTTTCATTCCCCAAGCATTTCCTATCCTGACTACATCAGTATTCAAATCTACTAAGAGCACATAATTCAAATAGCACACGCACGTAATACCAGTTAACTTTATGAAAAAATTACATGATGGCACGTTGCTACTTGGGCTGGCATCCTTCCATTCGGTTCCATTCTCAGTTTAAGTTTAGGTTTTGAAAAATGATTTACCCAATTCTTTTAAACATTGGCTCTGATACCAACTTGTAAGGCCCCGTTCCCTGGAACCCCACAGTTGGTCATTCATAGCATCATTCATTATTAAAAACACCTTAAATCACATTATTATAAGAAAACAATCACAGGGGAATAATTTAACCAAAAATCATTTCTTGCATTAATAATTACTTTTGCCAAATAATATATCGTTGCTTAGAGTTACAAAAGAATATTTAGTTGCATTACATGACAAAAATATCATAATTGCATAAATGGATGCCAGTCTCTATTCACCAAGTAGCTTCAGCCCCGTGCCATCCTCGGCAACATCCTTACCTGCCAACTGATATGCATATAAAAAGTCAGCATTACTGAGTGAGTCGTAGTTTAATAATATAGAAAATACACTTTTGTAAACTTTATTTGGTGATTATTCATCAATATACATAATCAATCATTAAGAGATTCATTATTTTTCTTTCTTTCACTATCTTTCTCTTTCATTAACTAGCATTTCACAAAGCAAGAGCCTACATTGTTGGTTGGCAACAGATGCCAAACCCCTGTCGGCAAACGTTTATCACGGTAGCTAACCTATCGACAGTTGACCCACACTGTTAAGCATGAAGCTTGCTCATGAATACGGGTCCCATTCATCATACTTTGGTCAATCTCAAGGATTACACCACAGATGTGCATCCTCATGGGCTATACAACCGCACATCAGTTGAGCTAACGACAACAAGGTCGTGCACCTCCATTCATTGTGCTTGCATGGCTTTTCATTCATCATAAGGGCCCAGGGTAACATTCATTAGGTTACACTATCCTTCTTTTATTCCTTTGTCTCCACTTATTATGAATAATACTTTTATAATTTTCATTACCTTAAATTCACATATCATGAAACAGTGTTAATTATGTTCCTTTGTTTATTGTCTTTATGTGTTTTTTGTTCCTTTGTTTCTTGATAGTATAAATAGGATATTTTATGTATTTTGTAGGAATGGATTCAAAATTTATTCTTAAACAGAGTCTGTCAGTGAGTCAGTTAACAAACTGTAACCCTTACACATTGTATCCTGTGCATTTGCTGTCAATGAAATCTATGAATTTTTTGATGTAATTGCATGTGTTTGATTACTTTGTGTTTGAATTGATCATTGCATTACGATATCATCACAGATTCAATCCTTTTGAACCGATCAATTGGTATCAGAGCCTTCGGTTCAGTGATCAGAGCTTATCTTCATTTTTGAGCTCTTTGAATCACTTGAAATCTGTATTGATTGCAATTTGATCAATTAATTATTGTTTTCAGTTGTGTTTCATCCAGGGAAACATGATTTGAATCATAATTTGGTGTTCAATTCGTTCAGATCTGAGGAATTAATCAAATTTATACGACCTGTGTTCTTCAGTTTCGGACTTCAATTCAATCAGAAAACTGATTTGTAGTTGTTGTTTGATCAAATTAATGATTGAGGATTGTTAATCGACCTAATTACTACGTAATTGGAAGTTTTTAGATCAATGGAACAAGTTTTGAAGATTTTCATAAGATCTGAGTTCGTTGGAGAAGATGAATTAGGCGCATGTGGTGAAAATCTGCTAAAAATTGACCAAGTGTCTAGACGCATTACCACTGCTTGGGCGTTTTAGCACTGTGTAGGCGTTTCTAGTACAGGCGTTTTACCACTGTTGGGACACATTGTGACTGTTTGGACACTTAGTGACTTTGTTGAGACCAAGTAATTCTAGGCGCTTGAGAACTGTTTGGGCGTTTTTAACCCACGGATTTCATAACTGTGTAGGCGTTTGAAGACTATTTAGGCGCATCACCAGTTGGTCATTTTTAGAATTAAACTAAGGCTTTCCCTTAGGCATTTCTACCTTAAAGTCAGGTGTTTCAGAACTATTCAATCACCTCACCACTGTTTGGGCGCTTGATAACTATTTAGGCGCTTGAGCACTCAGACTTATTAGTAAACACTTAGAAATTTTTTCAAAAATTAAAATCCAAAAGTATTTTCATGTCATAGTTTTATTTCAAAACTTAAAAACAACAAAAACAAGTCATTTTCTTAAATTTAAAAATACAAAATGGTTAAGTGTGAAGATTCTGAGAACAGGGTTCCAAAGCTAAAGAACAGAGATGATTTCAAGAACTGGTCTTTAAGGTTGAAGCATCATCTAAACTCTATTGATACTGACTTGTGGAAGTCAATAGAGAAAGGACCACATATCCCAATTAAATTTGATGGTTCTGATAGAGAAGCTGTGTATACAAAAGACTCTCCAGAACCTTATCGAGAGGATGGTCGGCAAGGTGATGACTTAAGAGAAGTTAAGAATGACATCAAAGCTTATTCACTTATGTGTAAGGGATTACCATTAGAAGTCTTGACTAGACTTGATGGTTATCAAACTGGGTACACTATTTACAGAGCTTTGAAGATTATTTGTGAATGTGGTAAAGAGGATTCAGAAGAAATTGCACTTATGGCTTTGTCTGACCAACCAAAAGTTGAGAATCCATCATCTGACTCTGAGACTTCTTCTTCAAGTTCTCCTGTTGAAGTTAGAGAGAAAATGTGCATAAAAGCATATTTTGATCAAGTTGAGCATTACAGAACATATTCATATAAGATCCGTGAGAAACTTAAAAAAGAAGAAGTAATGCACAACAAACTGAAAAATGATCACAAAGTCTCTAATGAAAAGATCCTATCTCTATAAACCTCATGGAACAAAACTCTAAAAGAACTTGAAATTGTTAAAAAATAACTTGAGGAGATGACTAAATATTTAGAAGAAGAAAAAATAGCTCATGCTGCAACTCAGGTGGATCTAGCTAAAGTTAAAAGTTCTAAAACTATTGTAGAATAGCTAGTAAGTGAGAGGAAAGACAAAAACAAAACAGGTCTAGGTTTTACACATGAACCAATGCCTAAATCTATCACAAACACTCTGCCAGAAAACTTTAACACACATGATCACTCACCTAAAAACAAAGCTAAGCTAAAAGCCTTTCAAAACAAGAAAAAGAATTCTGAAAGTGATGAAGAGAAAACAAATGTTAAGATATTCGAGGAACAAGATTCTGAAAAGATTAAAAATAGTCATCCAGTGAAGGTTAAGTCTTACGAACCACGACCAAAGAATAAGAAAATGTTTGTTCCTAAAGAGCATGTTGTTGAAGAAATCATTGTTAAGAATGACAAACAAAACTCAAAGAATAAAAAGAAAGCAAAACTAGATAAAGTAACATCTGAAGATTCATTTTCTTACGGATTAAACAATCTAGACTTTATCAAATGGCAGAAAGAACAAAAAGATAAAGAAAATACAAAAGAGTCTTCTACTGAAGATGTTCAATCCCAAAGCAAACAAAGATCATCAAGATCAATAAATCAAAGAAGGAGAAGGAAAAATTCTAAATCTAACTCCTCTCAGAACAAATATCAAAACAAACAAAATCAAAGAACAAATCAAGTTAATCAGTTTAAACCAGTGAAATTTGTGTCTGCAGGTACTTTTGAGATGAACACAATTCCAGAAATCAAACCAAATTCAAAAAACAAATCTAAAGCTGATCTGAAAACTGGTTCAGGTCCAAATATTTCGCTGTTAACAAAAGATTTTTATCTAAAGATTCTAGAATGGTGTTAATGAACAAAAGTCAAAACCCAAATTTCAACTCCTAAAGAATCTAAAGCTCATCTGAAAACATATTAACTTTTCAACTCCTATATCAAAACAAGGATCAAATATGGTCTCCACATCAAAAGTTAATCAACAGTTGTTTAAATTCTGTTGGACTCAACAAGTGCATTAAGAATTAATGCATAAAAGTATGATGCTTGCCATATCAGACATATATCAAACAAAATGTGTTTTAACATACAAAACATTCATTTATAACACATTAACATTATTAACATTCATAACAATCACTAACATTTGTTTAAATTTCTTTTTCAGATTTGTAGATAAAGAAATTTTGACCAAGTGTTCGCAGCGGATGAAGTATCTCCACAGCGGATGAAGATCATCAGCAGCGGATGAAGAAAATTCATCCAAGTGTGTACATCGGATGAAAGAATCCCACAGTGGATGAAGAACATACAGCAGACAACATTCAAACAAACACACAACTGTCCACAGCGGATGTTCAATCCATAGCGGAGTGTATATAGCTATGTGTATAGGCTATAAATAGCATTCTACCCAAATCCTTTGTAAGCTTTTGAACAATCAATCAAACAATCAGTTATTATTATTTTCAAGCATTTAAACACACACAAACACACACACACCACACTGATTTCATACACTTGAATCATGGGTTTCCGCACCATGGTTCTTGTTTGTTGATTATTGAGAGATATTGAAAAGGTCCTTGGGGAATCAACTTGTTCATGTTGAATATTGTTCTAATATGTTCATGTACAACATATCATTGTGAAGTTGATTTAATCAGGTGGTATCAGAGCATTGGCTCAATCATTCGTTGATTTCAATCCTCTCATTCAACAACATTGATTTCAGTGGTTCATTAGCTTCAAAAACACACATTCAAGCATCAAACTCATCTTCTTCTTCTCATAAACATTCATTAAATGCAAACATCATGATTACTGAATCATTTTGTGCATTTTGAAGAAGTGTTGTTGATTTTTGCTTGAACATCACACTACCACACAAGTTTTCAGTGGTTTTGTAACAAACAATACACGGGTATTGTTCATACATTGTTAAACAACCTTTAAACAGAAGGTTTTTAACTTTTTACATCATTCAAACCTTAAAACCCTAATCAGGTTTTAAGGGTTTTGTTTTTAAACACTGTTTCATTGATTTTTCTTTGAAACAAATCAGTATTTGAACATTCTGAACGGTCAGATTGTTCATTATCATCACAAACTAGTGACAATCTCACTAGAACCATATTTTGTTCATTGTTCAACCATCGAGTTGAATATTTTGAAAAATCATCACCGTAAAAATCCTAGGAAAACCCTAGTTTTTGCAGAACACAATTCACGGGAATTGTTGTTGTTTTTGATAAAATCATCATAAAACAAATTGTCTTGTTTGAAAAGTTTCAAGATCAACTTTTTGATCCAAAAAGTTGTTTTGCATAAGACAAAATCTGTTTTTAGGGTTTTTGCAAAAGGAATATTGCCTTTGCACTAAAAGACAAATATTCCCATCATCCACAATGTTTCTTGTCACCGTGACCTAGAAAGCAACATTTCATAGGACATTAATTAATTGATTAGTTAATTCCTTTATTTGGTAAACAATTAAAACAAATTAGTTTATCCAATTAACAAACAAATCCTAGAGACAATTAGGATTAATTAAATTTTAGCACCGGACTAAAATTTTAATCAAACAAACCAATTTAACTTAAAAAAATTATTATTAAGTTAAAATCAAATCATTCAAACATGGCTGATGATATGATGAGTTCAAATAGTGGACTAAAACCCCCAAAGTTGAAGAACAAATCAGATTTCAAGCAATGGAAAATCATGTTCAGGAATTGGATTACATATCAAGATCCAGATCTATGGACATCAATCACTAAAGGTCCTTACATTCCAGTGACTTTAGGACCTGACTATAACATACATAAACCAGTTAGTCTGAAAAATGTAGCTGGTGATGTCCTCAAGCGGGTCAAAACAGATATAAAGGCATACAATATTCTAGCTATGACTTTGCCTTTTGAAATTTTGACACGGGTTGAAAATTTCAAAACAGCTCATGAACTATGGAAGGTTCTTCACACAATGTGTGAAGGAAGTGAGGAAATTAGGGAAATCAAAAAGGAAAAACTGAGGACCCAATATGAAACCTTCCATCATATACATGGGGAGTCAATTCCTCAACAGTTGTATAGATATGTCCAACTTGTGAATGAAATGATAGTATATGGACTCAAATATGACACTATTTAAATCAACAAGAAAATGTTGCATACATTACCTGAGAGTTGGACTCAGTCAGTGTCTCTCATGAAAGCAACATTGGACTTGGAGGGACTATCCCTTGACTTACTTGTAGCCAAGGTTGAAGCACTGGAAATGGATGAAAAATCCAGGAACAACAACCAAATCAGACATGTCGAGGCCTACAAGTTCAAAGAACCACAACACACAGACAATGCTTTCCTCACAAGCACTGGAGAAGATGAAGAAGAAGAATTTCTGGATTCTCATGATACATCATTCTTCTTAGCACCAGAATCATCCAACAACAAACACAAGTCTAAGAAGACTGGAGTTCATGCTTCTCATGAAGCTACACCCCAAAGTAAACATCAACCTCATAACTCCACCTCAAACAAACAGTTAAAACCTCAATCATTAAACATACACAGGCTTGAAAAAACTATGGATGCTCTTACTATTATTCTACAAAGTGAAGAGCAAAAGGTAGCTTATGCCGCCTTTTCAACCAGTTTTGAAGCATTCTAAGGAGCAAGTCTGACTCCATCTCAAATCATCCAACAGGACTTAGATGAGCTTCCACCAGATATGGTAGAAGAGATGGATCTTCAATGGTCAATGGTCATGATAGTATACAAGTCAAAAAGGTTTCTGCAAAGAAATAGAGGTTTAACCATGGACAAGAAAACAAGAATTGGTTTTGATAAAACCAAAGTTAGGTGCTACAACTGTCAACTGTATGGGCACTTCTCCAGAGAATGTCAACAGTCCAGAGTTGATAGAAACACTCATCAGGCACAACACTCAAGTGGAATTAATTCAAACAGACAAATGCCTCCACCAATCAGTATTCCAAATGCACCAACTCAACCTCAGATCACACAATTCAGTCCAACTCAACGTCCAACATCTTCTGCAATGATAATGAAAAAGGATGGAGAATGTGACTGGAGGCTTTATGAGGCTGAAATACCATCACCTTCAGATCATGCCCTTATGGCTGATATTGAAGAAAAATTAACAGACATCCCGAAAGAGTGTTAGACCCTGAAAGGATCATACTTGCCAACTCAAGAAGTGGTTGGAGGTTGTTCTAGTTGGAGAACATCAGTTACAGAAAACAACAGAAGACAACAGAAGACAAGAAAAGACAAGTATAAAGCACCCGCATTTGTTAATGCGGATGACTTGTGAACAAATGCGGACAAGTGTTTGTTCACCCGCATTAACAAATGCGGATCAAGGCAACTAATGCTGAACAGAAGTGTTCATCCGCATTTGTTCATACGGATGAACTGAAGAAATGCTTACATAGATTGTTCACCTGCATTAGTCCATGCGGATGAACAACAGTAAATGCTGACAAAGATTGTTCACCCGCATTAGTCCATGTGGATGAACAACAGTAAATACTGACAAGACTTATTCATCCGCATGAATTAATGTGGATGAGCAAACACAAATGCTGACTACAAACAACAAATGCTGATGAAGACTTGTTCATCCGCATGAACTAATGCGGATGAACAACTTACACTGTTTTATTTATTTTGTACTTAGACTAGATTCACTTGTATAGATTAGGGTTACTTTAGTCTTTTGTACAGGCATTGTATATGCCTATAAATAGGGTCACATACCCTAACTTTGTAAGTTGTTGACTTCAGCAGTACTATCCACAACGGTTCTTGATTCTCTTACATTCAAGCGTTTACTACAGCAATTAATGTTCTTTAATATAGTAATTCCGCTGCTATATTATTGACTCAGTCCACATATTCGATCCTAGGTTGAGTCACATCAACCGAGAATATCATTCTCAAACCCAGTCAAAGAGGTAAACAAAAACCTCTACAGTCAAGCATGTATTGATGAGGTAAACAGGTATAGAGAGCAAGCTGACAAGCTGTCAAAGAAAGTAATTAAAACAAACATTCTTAATGCAAGTCTAAAATCAGAACAAAAGCAGTATGCTACAAAAATACTTTCATTACAATCAGACATAGACAAACTACTTTCTAAAAAATTAACATTGACAGCTCAAGTCGAGCAGCTCTCTATCTCATTAACTGAGTCAAAATCATTACAAGCTAAAACTGAAGTGAAACTTCAGAAGTTTCAGGTGAGCAATAAGAAGTTCGAAGAACTTCTTGCTCAGTAGAGGGCTTTTAAGGACCCTTCAGGTTTAGGATATAATAAGGTAAATCCACCTTATAATGATAATTATATTCCTTTACCTGACTCCATGACCAACAAACAGGATAAATCTCATGATTCTCAAGAAAAGACTGATGACTCTAAACAATCATCATCATCATCAAAATCACTTTTAAAATCAAAATCACCATTGAAAAAGTTTGTTAAAAGTTCAACACCATCATCAATCAAATCAACTGACTTTTGTCAAGGAGAAAATAATGAATTTGATAATCAAACAACAGATGATGATGAGGATGATTTATTAGATGATGAGTCTGATCAGCCAATTATTGAAACTCAAAAGGTTTCAAGTGTGGCTGATACATCAAACAAACAATCGAAACAGATTCAAGGATTTGATATCTGTTCCGGTGGAAGGAAAGCTGTAACTTCTATTGCCCCTCCCAAACAGGTAAATAAAGGGAAAGGCAAAGCCTTAATTTAGCCAAAACAACAGTCTGTCACTTTTGAAATTCCATCAAAATCTAATTTGAAATCAAAAGTTTTCAGCAAACAAACAAAAATAGAATTGCCATACTATGAATGGTGTGATCAATTCACAGTACAGATATGGCAAGTACTGTAAGATGAATAATCATAGTACAGAAACATGTCATTTTCACAATTATTGCTCCATTTGTGAAAGAAACAATCACAGCACAGCAAATTTTTTTTTCAACAAGAAAAACAAGAAACAAAACAAACAAGCTCAGGTTGAGAAAACTTCTGAAAAACAACCTGTTGCTCAAAATAAGAGTAGAGTAGGAGTTCCTAAACATACTCCTCATCAGAAAATTGTTTTAGATAATGATAAAACCTTTTATGACAATTTTCAACACACATCAAGGAGACATAAGTCTCAGAACAGACAAACCACTGACACTAGCTCACAAAAGAGAAGAGCACAAAGCATTTCTCCAAATAGAGGTAAATCAAACCAAAGGAAATCTAGTGTGTCTAGAGCTCCAAAACCTTCAGACAATGCTGTCTTGGAAGAAATTTACATTGTTGGAAAAGACGGAAAACCCAAGACCATCTTTGCTTGGGTTGCTCCAACTAATTGATTTCTTTTGTTTTTCAGGGACATCTTAGAAGGCCTGACAACATCTGGTATGTTGACAGTGGATGCTCCCATCATATGACAGGCAACTGTTCCCTCTTTCGGGATTTTAAGAACAAACATGGAGGAAATGCAGCCTTTGGAGGAGATAAAACAGGTGGGAAGATAACTGGCGAAGGAACAGTAACAAACGAGTTGATTAGCTTTGAGAATGTTAACTACTGCTCCAATCTTTAGTTTAATCTTCTGAGTGTATCCCAAATCTGTGACAAGGGATATGTCACCCAATTTGACTCCAATAGTTGCTACATCCTTAAGACATGTTTTTAGATTCCAGAAGATCATATCCTTTTGAAAACTCCTCATCTAAACAACACATACATTGTCGATATGAACAATGTTTCAACATCAACCCTTGAAACTTGTTTATTATCAAAAGCCACAGAAGATGTATCACAATTGTGGCATAGACGATTAGGTCATTCCAATTTTAACCTAATGAACAAACTTGTTAAAAATGATCTAGTCATAGGTCTGCACAAAAGGAATTTTTTTGTTCAGACCACTGCACAGCATGTTTTAAAGGCAAACAACATAGAGTTTCTCATAAATCAAAATTGATAAACTCTAACAACAAACCTCTCAAATTGCTTCATATGGACCTTTTTGGCCCAACAAACATCCTAAGCATAGGAAAGAAGCAATGCTGTCTTGTCATAGTAGATGATTACTCCAGATTCATATGGGTTTTCTTTCTACTACACAAGATAGAAACAGCATCAATCATTACATCCTTTATCACAAAGATTGAGAATCAACTTGATCTTAAAGTCAAATCTTTAAGAAGTGATAATGGCACTGAATTTAAGAATGAATACATTTCTTCTTTTTGTGCAGAAAAAGGAATAAGTCATCAATTGAGTGTAGCAAGAACTCCTCAGCAGAATGGAGTAGCTGAACGAAGGAACATAACATTAATAGAAGTAGCTAGAACCATGCTAGCTGACTCTCTATTGCCCATATCCTTTTGGGCTGAAGCCATAAACACAGCATGCTACATACAAAACAGAACATTAATCATCAAAGAACATTCCAAAACGCCTTATGAATTAGTGTTTAAAAGAAAACCATATATAGGATTTCTTAAGGCCTTTGAATGTTCTGTTTCAATATTAAACACCAGAGAACAATTATCCAAATTTGCTCCAAAAGCAGATGATGGATTCTTTGTTGTATATTCTGGAAGCTCAAAAGCTTACAGTGTCAGGATCAGTGATCTAAGTTTGATCAATTAGAGTTGAATCACAGCGGAATTAGAGCACGAATTAAACAAATATAGCAAGAACACAATAAATATTCAATGGAACAGTACACGGTTATATAGAAATAGGGTTTTCTGCAAAGGGATAATAACATTCATGCACACATGCTTCGGTATGGCGGCTGCTAGGTTTTTCTAAGCTGCACCGATTACAATTAGGTCAGCATTCCTTATATATAGGAATGTGACGTCTGCTGATGTCACTTGATAGTGACGCATAACAGAATTATTACAAACTACTGAAAGTAAGCAAACTACTGAGAATGTTCACAACAACTGAGAACATCTCAGTATTCTAAGTACACGAAGAAACATAAAACTACTGAAACTACAAGTACAGAAAAGAAAATACAACTACTGAAAGGAAACCATCACAACTACTGAAGAGGTCTTCTTCAGCTGTTGTGACAATCATCTGAAACTTGGTCTTCAGAGTTTGTCTTCAGCTCTTTCACTTCAGACCTTGTCTTCAGCTCTTTTAGCTTCAGACTTTGTCTTCAGCTCTTGTCTTCAGACTTTGTCTTCAGCTCTTTCACTTCAGACTTTGTTATCAGCTGATGTCTTCAGCTGTTGCAGACTACTTCAGTTGTTGTAATGTTCGTGGGACTTAAAGGTTTTTCTGATCAGGCTCATTGGTTCTTTTGGTCCAACAAACTCCCCCTGAACCAATGCAGCCAAAACCTTTAAGCTTATTGAGGTCCCACTTATTCTTGGCAGAAATACTCTCTTGATCAGCTTTAGAGATATCAGATAAGCACAGGCCAGGGAACAGGTTTCAGTAGATGTGAATGTTAAAGGATGGAAGGGAACTCTGTCTTGGGGAACTGGACACAGAGCCGTTATCCCAACCATGAAACCTACTTCCCATTGATGAGTCTATAAGACTCTCTGACGTAGGCCTCAAGGAGAACAACTTGTTCCTCCTTAGTGAGTTCTTCTGCTTCTCCTTCGAAGAAGAACTCTGGGCCATAGTACTCTGATAAGTACTTTATCGTCTTTCCATTTTTCAACTCAACAGTTGTTATCTCTCTGTAAGCAAATTCATCTGGGTGAGTCCCTTCTAATAACAACTGGAGTTCATTTTTCTTGATCTGTTCAAGCCTCTTATATAACAACCCCTTCTTGACCATTTTGTTCTCCATTAGAGTTTGAGGGGTCATCTTTGACTTGTAGGCTCTCTTGAAGTCTTCAAGTATTTCCCAGGGTGAGACTACAATGGCCAACATAATAGCAGCATCTATGGTCTTTCTCACTTGGCCATTGTATCTACTTGGTATGGATTTCTTATGAATTCTAGAACTAACCCTGGGGTCTGGCCAAATCCTTACTCTCTCCTTTTGATATTGAAAGGTATACCTGAGAGCATACAGCCTTTGAGTGTGTTTCTTCATGGCTTGTATAGATGATGACTGAGGAAACTCTTTGTCAATCATCTTCAAAAGTTGCTCATCGTGTTGTTTCTGCTGTTCTTCTTCTTCAATCTTAACTTTCACCATTTGCCTCTGAAAGTCTGGTGTGATCATTTGTTGACTTCTGGGCTCAGGTAATTTTAGAACAACAGATATTGGCAGACTATCTTCTTCATCATCTTCTTCTTCTTCTTCTACCATCCTCAACACCCTTCTCCTCCTTCTGGGTGCATCACTGGATGTGGTTTGAGGTGGTTTTTGGGGTAAGGGAGTTGGTTTTGAGGGTTGAGTTGATTTGGAGAGTTGTGGGGTTGGTTGTTTTTGAGAGGGAGTTTGGGAAGGCTGATCTAGCATTTTTATGGTGAGTTTGGCTTTGGAAAGCTTGGCCATATCAGTTCTCTTCCCAGCACCTGCTTCGTCTAAGGCTTCTATAATCAACCCCTTATTGAATTCTTTAGAAGCACAGATTCTGGTGGTTATTGCCAGAATACTATCTCTGGTCCATGATTTAATCTCAATTAATGATCTTCCCAAGTATTTTGCAATAAACCTGATCATTATCTCCAACCTCTCCCTTTCCATCACACTATAACTGGCCCATCTTTCTTGTATCTCATTAATCTCCAGCCTTCTGATCTCAGTGTCTAATGTGGCTGTATCAAAGCCCTGTCTGAAGAGTTGATTTATTATTCTGTCCATTGATCTGCTGTGAGCTTCATTAGCTTCTTTAATCAGATCTTCCAATGATTTCTCTTCATCAGGCTTTTGAGTTTCAGCACTTTTCTTTCTCTTGTATGTGATCAGCTGTTTTTCCTGTTCTTTTTCTTGTTGTTTCTCCTCTTCCACTCTCTTTCTCTTTCTTTCTTTCACTGCCTTAGACTCCCCCTTTTTGGGTGCATTGGGTTCAGGGGTTTGAATGGCAGAAAGCTTCTTTTGCACAGCATCATCAACAAGTGTTTTTAGATTCGAGGAGATCCTCTCATCAATGGCTTTATGCACAATCTCATTGATGATGGGAGTGATGAGAGGTAAGGAATTTTGAAATGTAGCAACCATATGCTCAGAGGGGTTCTGTCCCTGAGAGGTGGTGCCAACAACAGTGGTTGGTGGCTCAATTGAGTGAAGTGGCGGAGTGTTTGGGGAACCTTCAGATGAAGGTGCCATCTGTGGGTTTATTGGGGCAGATGGACTTTGATCCTGAGACATTTTGGCAAGCAGTTCTTTGAGTCTGCTCACCTCAGCCTCAAGGATTGTGTTATGGGCTAAGACATCGTAGAAAAAGCCCAGGTCATCATCAGTTTTTGCTGAATCACCTGACCTCCTGATTGAATCAGGATGTACATGCCCTGAGTGTAGATCAGGTGTAGCATGTACCCCTTGTTCTTGGTTCTGGGGACTTCCTGCCTCAGGACTGAGTCCTTCATCGGCAGTTGCCTCTGGTGAGGTCTTAGAGATGTTACCAACTTCATCTTGTTCATTTGCTGAATCAGTAGAAGTGGCAGCCTCACCAGATGTTCTAACCTCCTCCTCTACACGGGGAGATTGAACATTATAACCCCTGTGCTGTGGGTTATCAGCAGCATTTTGGTCCTCTTCCTCAGCTGTTGAGGTTCTCCCCATTGTAATTGGAGTCTGGGGAGGAGGAGAGGAATGCAGCTGACTCAACACTTGTGCAACAATAAATGTTGGGCTTTGAGGGGCGGTTGCATTTGGAGATAGGTTTGAAGCAGATTGCACCCGGGGTGACTGGTGCTCTTCAATGGTAACCTTCTCAATTGAGATAGGTTCCAGCATTGTGGTATCCCCAATTTTGGTTGCATCAGGATCCTGTTGAGAGGATGCCCGAGCGGGTAGGGCTGGTAGAGTCTTTGACAGTACTGGGGGGTTAGAACCAGTAAGTGTTTCCTGTACTGGTGGTACAGGGGCATCCTCAGGGGACTCATCTCCCTGAGTAGCCTTTTTAGGCTTTTTGGTGTAGGGTTTGGTGGGGACTTTGGATCTGGAAGTGGAGGCTGTGGGTTCCCGCTGCTTGGGTTTGAGCAGCCGGGCAGCCCCTTTCATTGTAGGGTCAGAGTTGTGCCTGGAGTATACTTCAGGCAATATAGCCGGAGCAGGGACTCCAAGGCCAACAAGGCCGTCTGATTTTAGCTGTGTTAAAATTATGGCCATGAGAAACCTGAGATATAATATCCATCTGTTTGCCACAGGTTTCAAGGCCAGATCCTTTAGTTCCATAAAAACTATCTCAGAAAAATTTAAAGTTTGTCGTTCAAAGATAGAGTATAATACCTGTTGCCATCGGGAGGACATCTGATCCCATGAGGAGGTTTTTGGTGCAAGGCAGACATTCACCATGTGGAATATAAGTCGTTCAGCATCATGGAAGTGCTTCTTCAGAATGGTGGTAGCACTTAAGTCTCCTTCATACCCGTTGTTGATGAAAGACATATCGGTTGTGCCTTTAGGGTATTCTGTGACACAGGTGGCATCATGTAGATCTAGGGTTTGTCGAATGATGTCCGGAGTGATGACCACCTGTTTCTGGTTGACCAACGACTGGAGAGTGATTTGGCTATCATTCTCACTAGTTTGC
The DNA here is from genome assembly GCA_025506505.1 of Flaveria sonorensis. Taxonomy (NCBI): domain Eukaryota; kingdom Viridiplantae; phylum Streptophyta; class Magnoliopsida; order Asterales; family Asteraceae; genus Flaveria; species Flaveria sonorensis. Next base: position 31,921,964 of record CM046430.1, on the reverse strand, counting down.
ACAGAGACGTTGGTCTAGAACTGGCTTAGGGAATCGGGGTATATGGTAGGATTCAGAAGAAACGCGGTTCGGTACTGGGAATCTACCATAAGATCGATGGCGTTATCAAATTTGTTCCAGAAGGCCGATTTCGAGAGGTAGGCAACACAGTTGTGTCTGGGTTTGAGTTTCATGGTCGCCATTGTTGAGAGAGTGAAGGACGGAAAACGGCTAATGAAACGTTTGAAAGTAGGTTTAGGTATTTATAGGGTAAGAAAAGGCTGATATAAAACAACTGAAAGGGTTGGTGCTGTCATCAGTTGTTTGAAAACAACTGAAGACTTGGTTTTAACTTTCAGAAGTTGTAACAACTGAAGACTTGGTATTAGTCATCAGTAGTTGTAAAACTACTGAAGACATGGTTTTGGCTTCAGTGTTGTTTGAAGTGAAGCAGCAGTTGTAGAAACAACTGCAGAGAAAAATTTCTCATCAGCTGTTGTCATCAATTCTTAGCTCATCAGCTGTTTCATTCTGACCTCAACACTTCATCAGACTGTCTGAGTTTCAGATGTTTCATAGGTCATCAGTACTTATCTGTTATTCTGACATCAGCAGTTGTAACTACAGCAGTAGTTGTAACCACATCAGTTCTTTTCAACAGATGAGTACTTCAGTACTTTTAAGTAATTTAGTCTTCAGTAGTTATGAAAACTACTGAGGATAAAAGAACTTCAGTACTTATTTGTGACAATAGTATACGAATGCTCATCAGTACTTGTTGACTGAGATCATCAGTAGTTGTCACTTATTCTAGCTGCAGCATACCAAGCCTTAACACTAGGTTTTGGAAAGTTGAACTGTCCAAAGGCTTAGTAAATATGTCTGCAAGCTCATCAGCACTAGGAACAAACTTTGGATCAATCAGACCTTTTTCAAAACAGTCCCTAATAAAATGGTGTCTGATCTCAATATGTTTGGTCCTAGAGTGCTGGACTGGATTCTTGACAATACAAAGAGCTGAAGCACTATCCATTAGTAATGGAGTCTTAGTCTCTGTAATGCCATAATCCAGTAATTGATTCTGAAGCCAGAGTACCTGAGATGTACAACTTGCAGCAGCAATGTACTCGGCTTCAGCAGTGGATGTAGCAACAGATGTTTGTTTCTTACTCTGCCAAGAAACCAAACAGTTGCCTAGGAATTGACATCCACCAGAAGTTGATTTTCTAGTTAATTTACACCCTGCATAGTCACTATCAGAAAAAGCATCTAATTTGCAAGAGTGCCCAGTGGAATACCAAAGACCTAGAGATTGAGTACCTTGCAGATATCTAAAGATCCTCTTGACTGCAATCAAATGAGACTCTTTAGGAGCAGCCTGAAATCTAGCACAAACACAAGTTGCAAACATAATATCTGGTCTAGAAGCTGTTAAGTACATCCAGGACCCAATCATACATCTGTAAAGTGTTTCATCAACAGCTTTACCTTTCTGATCTGCATCCAGTTGTGTGGTGCTGCACATAGGAGTAGAACAGGGCTTACAGTGTTGTAAATCAAACTTTGCCAAAAGACTTTTTGTGTATTTTGACTGATGAATGAAAGTTCCATCAGCCTTTTGTTTGATTTGCAAACCTAGAAAGAACAGTAATTCTCCCATGGCACTCATTTCGAATTTTTGTTGCATCAACTTTGTAAATGCATCACACAACTGTGGATCAGAGGAAGCAAAAATAATATCATCAACATAAATTTGAACAAGGAGCTTATGCTGACCCACTTTCTTAATGAACAAAGTTTTATCTATGGAGCCTCTAGTGAAATTATTCTGAAGAAGAAAATTTGACAGTGTTTCATACCAGGCTCTAGGAGCTTGTTTCAACCCATAAAGAGCATTATCAAGTTTATACACCCAATCAGGATGTTTATTATCCTCAAAACCTGGTGGTTGACACACATAAACCACTTCTTTTATTTTACCATATAAAAATGCACTTTTGACATCCATTTGAAAAACTTTAAGATTGTGGAATGCAGCATAGGCTAAGAACAATCTAATTGCCTCCAGTCTGGCTACAGGGGCAAAGGTTTCATCATAATCAATACCTTCTTCTTGTGAAAACCCCTGGACAACCAGTCTGGCCTTGTTCTTGACAATTTGCCCATTTTCATCTGTTTTATTCCTAAACACCCATTTAGTGCCTATTGCACACTTACCTGGGGGTAGAGGAACCAGTTCCCACACTTGCTGCTTTTTGAATTGAAGAAGCTCAAGCTGCATGGCATCAACCCATCCATTGTCTCTTAATGCAATATGATAGTTCTTTGGCTCTTGCTGACTGATGAAAAGAGCATAGAAGCAGAAGTTGGACAATTGACTTCTAGTTGAGACACCAGCATTGATATCACCAATGATTTGAGACGTTGGGTGATTCTTCAGCTCTTGATACACTATGAGATCTGTGCAAGTGTTTGTTCATCCAATACCTTGTCAATCAGCCTCAGAACTTTGGAAGACAAAATCCGGCAGTTCTGGCTTGTGAAAAGTGCAACATGCCCTTTATCACACATCTGACTGACACTCAGAAGATTATACTTGAGATTCTCTACATGGTTAACATCATCAAATCTGATTTCTCCATTTGACACAAATCCTTTCCCGATAATATAACCCTTAGCATCATTTCCAAATGAGACAAATCCCTTCTTTCCTTGAGAGTAGTCATTAAGAAGAGAACTGCTCCCAGTCATATGCATAGATCCTCCACTGTCTACATACCAGATGCTTCTTTGGCATGCTGAAGAACCCTGCATTTATCATAAGAAACTAGTTAGCTTTAGAGACCCAAACCTTTTTGGTTTTGGGTCTGTTTTCATCAACAGATTTAACCATAACTTGTTTCTCATGATTAACAGCTGATGAAGGTGGAGATGGTGCTGAAATGGAATTCTTAGATTTGGGCTTGGATTTCCTTTTCAGTGGTTTGAACACAGGTGCATCTAGTTGGTTAACTCTCCCCAACAAATGCTGAACCATCATAACAAGTTGTGTCTGATTTGTTGCTAAAGCCTTCAGCTCATTTGACACATCAGTACTTGTTTTTGATGAGTTCCTGTGACCCACCATTTCCTCCTTCTTGAAATTCACAGACTTCGTCTGATGTTTATCATGAGGAACACTATCAGCTGTTTTCTGATAAACCCCATCCTTCTTTTTGGATTTTGGTGAGGCCTTGGGTTTATCAGTTTGAGATGACTGTGGTACAAACTTGGTTTCAAACTCATTTTTCATTTTATTTATCTCTTCTTTAATGAGCTTATCTCTGTTGAGTTTGGAACCCTTTTTGTACCAGCATTCATCAGATAGATGATTGAATTTACCACATATTTCACATGGCTTATTCTTCATCTTGGATTGATCAACTGCTGAAGTGGAAACTACTGAAGGTGTGATCTTCAGTACTTTCCTCCTTTCAGTACTTGTGTTAAGTACTGAAGGATCGGTAACAACTGAAGACTTGTTCTTCAGCTGTTCTCTATCCGTCCTGAAAGACCGTATGATAGATTCCTCAGCAGTTGTTAATCCTTTTATTTCATCAGATTTGAAATACTTTTCAGATGTTGTGACTTGCCCTTCAGTAATTAGAGTACTTTGAGGAACAACATCTGAATTTCTCAGCTTCATGTGTTTATCAGCATTTAAACCATCAGGCAATTGATTTGCTGAGATCTTAACACTGACTTCATCCTCTAATTTTGTATTATCATTTGAGGATGAATCACATGATGATGTGGTTTGGAAATTACTTTCACCTTCAGATTTTACTATTGATTTTGAAGTAAAATCAGTAGGTGGTGCAGTATGATTGTAACCTATTCCAAACTTCACATTTGAAGTTGTTTGCTTGCTGAGAAGCATTTCAAATCCCTTGCAGGATGTTACCCATCGGTCACACTCAACTTGGGTAGCTGCAAGTGTCTCTTTGAGACTTCTGTGGTTCTCGAGTATGACCTCTACCTTAGCCTTTTCATCATTAAGTTGGCATTTAAGCTTGTAAATCTCATCATCTTTGTCATTAAGTGCAGACACATACTCATCTTTTCTTTTGGAAATAGTTTTCTCAAGCTCAAGATTTTGATTGATTAAAGCTACATTTGCCTCTCTAATAGAGACAAAGGCAGCTATGCATGATTCAGAACATAACTTGGCTTTAGCCTCAGAAGATATCTGGGTTACCTATGAAGATGAAGCATCTGAGCAGGAACCCTCAGTAGACTCCAGGGCCATGAGAGCAAGATTCCCAAAAGGATGTTCACCACCATGTTGACCAGCACCAGCAGATAATTGCTCATTGAAACCAGAAAGATCATCTGGTAAGCTGCTCCAGTCAATAACTCCTGGTGTGAAGAAGCTGTGATGAGGTTGAGATTGTGATGGAGATGGTTGAGGCTCAGGTAGGGCTTGAGGTTGTTGTGCTATAGGGACATGAACTGGATTTGGCTGTGGCATGTAATAGCAGGGATAAGGATATGGCATTGGACCCTGAGGGACAATGTAATCAGGAGATTGAGGTTGTGAGTGATGACAAGAACTAGCAGGATGTTGCCCTTTGTTTTGTGAACTATTGCTTGGAAAGGTCACAAAGGGTGCAGAGGAGTTAGATCCAGTTGATCTACACTCTCTTGCAAAGTGCCCAAGCCTGTGGCATTTATGACACCTCAACTTACTCTTGTCAAAACCAACTTTGGTTTTGCCAGAGAGTCCTGGAAATTTCCTACCAGTTCTCTTGTAGAACTTTTGAGATCTGATATTGATCAGGGCCATTTGGCTCAAAATATCCATCTCTTCTAAATCATCATCAGCAATACCCTGCAAATCATCCATGATAAAGCATAAATTATCACTATTACACCCAGAATGACTGTCAACACCAACAAATGCATGATCAGAACTGTTTGAAGAGAAATCTATATGCTCATCATAATGACTTTCTAATCCAGCATATTCTGACTCATGACCGACCAAGGCAGTGTTACCTGGTACAAAGTCATCAGAGAGCTTTCCTGATGATGCCAGTTTCCTTTTCTGCTCTATCTCTCTTTCAAATGTAAGCAGTTTCCCATGGAGTTGGGTGAGAGATAGGCTATCCAGATTTGCACTGGAGCGTAGGACAATGGTGTATGTGTCCTATCTCTCAGGCAGTGATCTGAGGAATCTGTTGTTCATCTGGCTGTTAGTATACTCATGCTTGACCATTTTCAGCTCAGAGATCAAGCAGGAGAAACGCTCAAACTGTTGAGTCAGTGTCTCACCCTTCCTATGAGAGAATGTCTCATATTGTTGGGCGAGGATTTCTCTGTTGTTTGCTAAGACCTCATCAGTTCCTCCGAATTGTTCCTTCAAAGCATTCCAGAGGTCATGAACAGTTTCATGATGCATAAGCCCAGAATAGATTTCATTCGGCAGTGCCATGGCCAGAATTCCATGGGCTTTAGCATCAATCTCAAACAGTTTACGATCTTCATCTGAGTATTGCTCCTTCTTCTTCGGAACCATTTGATTGGTCTCCGGATTGTTCACCATAGGCTTGTGTGGACCGTGAACCACAGATGTCCAACAACCTGAACTATTAACAGACAGGTGATGGAGCATTCTTCGTTGCCATATGTTATACTCACTCTTAACCAGCATCGGAGGCTTGGTTGAGGAGCCAGTATTGTGAGGATCATTAGATGGAGTAGTCATTCTCAGATTCAAACCAAATCAATTAAGTTTCAGAAGATTTAGCACAAAAACACAACAAACTCAATAAGAACCAAGAAGAAACTCAAATTAAATAACTAGAAGCAGCAGAAAATCAATCTTTATAACCAATTCTTGCACATATGCTAATTCGATCAAACTATAGATATCAAAATAGCAGTTTCAATGATCAATTGTTAAACCGATCAATGACTAACCCGCTCTGATACCATTTGTCAGGATCAGTGATCTAAGTTTGATCAATTAGAGTTGAATCACAGCGGAATTAGAGCACGAATTAAACAAATATAGCAAGAACACAATAAATATTCAATGGAACAGTACACGGTTATATAAAAATAGGGTTTTCTGCAAAGGGATAATAACATTCATGCACACATGCTTCGGTATGGCGGCTGCTAGGTTTTTCTAAGCTGCACCGATTATAATTAGGTCAGCATTCCTTATATATAGGAATGTGATGTCTGCTGATGTCACTTGATAGTGATGTCTAACAGAATTATTCCAAACTACTGAAAGTAAGCAAACTACTGAGAATGTTCACAACAACTGAGAACATCTCAGTATTCTAAGTACACGAAGAAACATAAAACTACTGAAACTACAAGTACAGAAAAGAAAATACAACTACTGAAAGGAAACCATCACAACTACTGAAGAGGTCTTCTTCAGCTGTTGTGACAATCATCTGAAACTTGGTCTTCAGACTTTGTCTTCAGCTCTTTCACTTCAGACTTTGTCTTCAGCTCTTTTAGCTTCAGACTTTGTCTTCAGCTCTTGTCTTCAGACTTTGTCTTCAGCTCTTTCACTTCAGACTTTGTTATCAGCTGATGTCTTCAGCTGTTGCAGACTACTTTAGTTGTTGTAATGTCCATGGGACTTAAAGGTTTTTCTGATCAGGCTCATTGGTTCTTTTGGTCCAACATACAGAGTATTCAATCCAAGGGTAAATATAGTGGAAGAAACAATAGATGTTGTTTTTAATGAACATTCTTTCACTAAGAAAGTCATTGGATCTAACTGGCTATTTGATATTGATGCATTAACCAAATCATTTGACATGGCATATTTTGATCTTTCAGGTTCAAATGAGAACAATGAGTATCCAATGGTTCCACCATCAACCATTGATGTTCCATTGACTGCTGATCCTCCAAGGAGAACCACTAACACACAATCAAGCACAACTGTGTCAACACCTCCTGATCAACCAAACACCTCAAGAGAAACATCATCAGACACTCCAGTATCTTCATCTCCTGTACCCACTCAATCATAAGATACCAACAACACAAAACAACCTGAAGATGATGATGACTACCATTCTCTTCCAGACACACATCATGAAGATGAAATCCCAGATTTCTTTCATGATTCCCCTCAAACATTCACTGAACCTCCTAAATCAGACAATCACACATCACCCAATACTCTTGCTCAACCCTCATCACATGATCAGACAATCACCAATCTTGATTCAATAATCCATGTTGATCAGATCACCGCAACAAGAATTCACAAAGATCATCCCATCGAAAACATCATAGGTGGTCTCAACACCAGATTGACTCGTAGTCAATCTGATACAGCAAACATTTGTTTGTATTCCTGTTTCTTATCCTTAACTGTACCCAAAAACATCACTGAAGCCTTAAAGGACAACAGTTGGATAGAAGCCATGCAAGAGGAACAACTGCAATTCAATAAGCAAGAAGTTTGGAAGCTGGTAGATCTGCCTGAAGGTCAATATGCAATTGGCACAAGGTGGCTATTTAGAAACAAAGCAAATGACAGAGGGATTGTCATAAGAAACAAAGCAAGGCTTATAGATCAAGGATATACTCAAGAGGAAGGCATTGATTATGATGATGTCTTTGCTTTTGTAGCTAGATTGGAAGCCATCCGAGTATTCCTTGCTTATGCCTCATCACAGAAGTTCACTGTCTACCAAATGGATGTCAAATGTGCATTTCTTTATGGTAAGATAGATGAAGAGGTGTATGTTGCTCAACCTCTCGGGTTTGAAGATCCAGATTTCCCTCACAGAGTATACAAGTTAGACAAAGCTCTGTATGCTCTTTACCAAGCACCAAGAAAGTGGTATGAAACTCTATCAAAGTTTTTACTATGGAATGGTTACACCAGAGGTAAAATTGATCAGACATTGTTCTTAAAAAGAAAGGAACAAGACTTGTTAGTAGTGCAAGTCTATGTGGATGACATAATATTTGGCTCCACAAACACACAGCTTTGCAAAGAGTTTGAAACTCTTATGCAATCAATTACAGATGAGCTCAATGGGAGAACTCACATTCTTCCTAGGTCTAAAAGTCCAACAATCAACAGATGGAATTTTCATCAATCAAAGTAAATATATGCATCAGATCCTCAAGAAGTATAACATGACTGATTACAATTCAAGCAAGACACCATTTGCAACTGGATTGAAGTTTGGACCAGATCCAGAAGGAACATCAGTTGACGAGAAACTTTACAGATCTATGATAGGTTCTCTGATGTACCTAACAGCGAGCAGACCAAATATCATGTATGCAGTATGCATGTGTGCAAGATATCAAGCAGATCCCAAGGAATCACACATAAATGCTGTAAAAAGAATCTTCTGATACTTGAAAGGCAAACCAGCTCTTGGTTTGTGGTATCTTAAATATAGAGACTTCTCTTTATGTGCATACACAGACAGTGATTATGGGGGATACAATAACAATAGGAAATCAACCAGTGGAGGCTGCCAGTTTCTTGGATCAAGATTGATCTCTTGGCAATGCAAGAAACAGACAAATGTCTCTGTGTCCACAGCCGAAGCAGAATATATAGCTTCTTCTGCATGATGTTCTCAAGTGTTATGGATTCAAAACCAAATGCTTGATTATGGCTTTAATTTTCTTAAAACACCCATACACATTGACAATTCTGCAGCCATGTTTATAACAGACAATCCTGTTCAACATTTAAAAACCAAACACATAGATATCAGTTATCACTTTCTGAGAGATTGCTCAGAAAAGGGTCTGATCAAGTTGATCAAGGTCCATACAGAAAACCAATTGGCTGGCCTTTTTACAAAACCATTTGATTCAACACGATTTGAGTTTTTGGTTCAGTTTCTTGGTATGATCAACTATGAAATAACAAATTAATATTTTCAAAACATTCAAATCAGACATACTTGATTTTGTCAAAGTCCATGATTACCATCAGCTTTCCCTTTTTCAAAATCAAGATATCATGCAAATCATTCATTTTGATAATATTGAATCACACATACATTTCATGAGAAATGATAGTACACTAGCATAATTCTTCACTTGAGTCTTTTTCGACTAATAAAGACTGGAAAATTCTTTGTTTGATATGTGGATAGGCTCAGCATGGGACACATAAAATCAGATACAATAGTGAAGAACAAAATTCTCATGACTGTGTGGTTAACAACACATCTTGGTTTATGGTGAGTATTTATGTTAGATCTAGGAATAATAGGTCTAGATCATTTTGTATAGGCTTAGAACTTTAATCAATACATGTAATGAATATTTGTAATTCATTATGTATATAGGTTAACCCATATGTGCGTTGATTTATGTGTATGATTACAGGTACAAACATTATACTTGGTCAATTTCTAAAATTGACTTAAGTGTAAGAAACATCTACGGATGAACATTTTTGTTCTTCCTTAGATATCATTCTTACAAGACATTCATCAAAAGATCTTCTACGGATGAATATGGGTATTCACTGATGAACAAACACCACACTTGAAGAAACTGAAGTACCTTCGGAAGAACAAAGTAGCTGCGAAAGAACAAAGTAGCTGCGGAAGAACAAGTAGTTGCGGAAGAACAAAGTAGCTGCGGAAGAACCAGACACGTACTTATATCATACAAGTGTTTCAAGTCAACAAGTCAATCACAGACTCCAAGAGATTCGCTATTTCCTTAACAGAAACACGCGTGTCTATAAATATGAGTCCTAGGTTTCACATCAAAGAGGAGAGGAAGAGACGGTGACAAAATACCGTTACATCTTTTCGCACGATCAACACAAACCCTAGCAGCCGTCACATCAACACACCAAAAATCATAAACACAATCATAGCATAGAATTCTGTTAGCAATTATTATTTGATTCTTTGTAATCATTAATCAGTTTTAATGAATTACGTTTGATTCAAAACATTATTCCTTGCATATTGTTGATATCGTATGAGCATTTATTGTTTATTTTCTCTAGCATCGATATTTATTAATTAATCAATTAAACAACGATTAATGGTAATTCCATGATCATTAATTCAAAACCAATCTAACACTGATAATTCCTGATTGCGATCCTTGGATTCACAGGTGGTATCAGAGCCAAGTGCTCATTGATCTAGATCGATTGATCTATCGGTGTTAGAATTGTTAAATTGAATAGATCTATTAGTTTTCTGACTAGATCTATAGTTTTTTAAGCAAAAGTAATTTGGTGTGAAGATTTAAAATTCAATAAATTAGTGATTTGTCTTTCAGCGAGTATCGTTACATTGCTCGGTTAACATTAATCTATATTCAAATTAATTGAAACATAGATCTGTGTTATTGGCTGACTTTCATTAACTATTCATAAGAAACTTTTTTTAGTTAAAACTTCAATATTTGACTAAAATGAGTAGCTTTGTCGGTGGATCATCGTACCAGCCTCCAAAGTTGGAAACAAAAGCAGACATTAAGTCCTGGAAGATCAAGTTCAGAAATCATGTGAACTACACTGATTCTGACTTAAGGGTATCAATAACTGAAGGTCCTTACATTCCATCCACCCTTGGGCCGGATTATAATGTCAAAAATCAACCCGTAAGTACAAAAGATCTGTCACCTCATGATGTTAGAAAGGTTAAAGTTAATATTAGAGCATACAGTTTGCTCAGTATGGATTTACCTGAAGAAATACTAATCAGGTGTGAGAATTATAAAACAGCAAATTCCTTGTGGAAGATACTTCATACTCTTTGTGAAGGGAGTGATGAAATCAGAAGCATTAGGAAGGACACACTTCGCTCACAATATGAAACATTTCATCATATTGAGGGTGAATCAAGTCCTCAACAACTCCATAGGTTTATGCAATTGGTAACCGAGATGAACATCATGGAGTTGAAGTATACAAATGAGGAATTGAACAAAAAGATGCTCCATACATTGCCTGAAAGTTGGAAGCAAACTGTGTCCATGTTCAAGAACACCATTGATCTCAAAGCAACTGGCTTAGATACATTGGTAGCTAAAGTTGAGGCTCTTGAAATGGATGAAAAATCAAGAAACAAGAGTGTGAGAACCCATGTCATACCTTATCATTTTAAAGAAACCAAAAGTGCTGGAAGTGCCTTTATCTCTAACAATGATAGTGACAACTCTTGTACCTTGAGTGAAGATGAAGAAGAAGTGAGCTTTTATGCATCAAAGCCTTCAAAGAAATCTTCTCAAAGTAAATCAGGAAAAGAAAAAGGAAGACCTGATGATAGAAAAGATGCATCTACATCAGCAGCAAAGTCTTCAATAAACAACAACCAAGCAGGGCCCATTACTGTGATTTTGGATTCTGAAGAACAAAAAGCAGCATTTGCAGCTTTTAGTGTAAGTTTTCAAGCCTACTTGGGAAGCACCTTAACACCTGCAAATATCTACCAACAAGACTTGGAAGAACTACATCCAGATGTAGTAGAGGAGATGGATCTTCAATGGCAAATGGCAATGATTGCTTATAGAGCCCAATAATACTTGAGAAGAAACAAAAATTTGGCTGCAGCAAGCAAAACATCAAAGATTTGTGTTGATAAGTCAAAGGTAAGATGTTTCAAATGCAATCTCTATGGGCACTTCTCAAGAGAATGTAATCAACAATCAAATCCTGACATGAGACAACAGCAGCAACATCAGTCTCATCAGCATCAATCACATCAAACAACAACATCTCGGAGATCTTATAGACAACCACAGCTAACCAACTCATCCCCACCAGCCACAAATGCATCAGCAAGACCTAGTAATTCTAAAGAAACTGGGCTGATCATTCTCCAAGATGGAACCTGTGACTGGAGCATGTATGAGAAGGAAGTTTTGGAAGAAAATCAAGCTTTAATGGCCCACATGGAGAACAAAGTTCCACCTATGGCTAGAGAGGTAAGAGATAGATTGTGTTCATCAGTGTGTGTTGAGGAAATTGAAAGATATAAAGTCCATGCTCAACAACTGGCTAATAAAGTAAAAGAAATAATGATTTTGAATTAATCTCATGTAAGAGAAAATAAAGTATATCAATTCAAAATTAACTCTTTACAAAAAGATTTAGATAAATTTGTTTCATAAAATTACAGCTTAAAAGGCCAAGTTGAGTATCTGACCACTTCCTTAACTAAATCCATGGCTGATCATGCATCAACTGAAGTTAAACTTCAGAAGTTTCAACTTTCATCCCAGTAATATGAGAAATTATTGAATTCTCATATTGAATCAAAGAACAGGTATGGGTTGGGATATAATGTTGTTGCACCTCCTTTGAATGATAACTATACAAAATACATCTGTAAATGTTCCTATAACTCCTGCGGAAGCACGAAATACATCCGTAGATGTTCCTGTAACTCCTGCGGATGGCACTCACAATGCAGCAAATGTACAAAATGAAAATCATTCAGCTTCCAATAATGATCAATTTGATTACTTCATAAAGTCATCATCTCAGCTGGATATATCTGCATCAATGCATATGACTAACTTGGAATCATCTATTCCAGTTGAGTCCATTCCAATAACAAGAATTCATAAGACTCATCCAATAAACAACATCATTGGAGGTCTCAATGAAAGAACCACAAGAAGCCAAGGGGGAGCTGCAAACATCTGTCTTTTCACTTGTTTTCTTTCATAAGTGGTTCCTCCAAACATTACAGCTGCACTAAAAGATAATAGCTGGATTGAAGCCATGCAAGAAGAACTTCAACAATTCAGAAAGCAAAAGGTCTAGAATCTAGTTGATCTTCCTGAAGGACAACATCCAATGGCACAAGGTGGTTATTCAAAAATAAACTAGATGACAGAGGTATCATTGTGAGAAACAAAGCTAGGCTGATTGCTTAAGGATATACTCAAGAAAAAAGGGATAGACTATGATGAAGTTTTTGCACCAGTTGCAAGAATTGAAGCCATTAGAGTATTCCTAGCCAATGCATCATATAAGAAGTTCACTGTTTATCAAATAGATGTGAAGTGTGCCTTTTATATAGGAAAATTGATAAGGAAGTCTATGTAGCTCAACCTCCAGGTTTTGAAGATCCAGATTACCCACATAAAGTATACAAGCTTGACAAAGCTTTGTATAGTCTTCATCAGGCACCAAGAAAGTGGTATGAAACATTATCATCTTTCTTGTTCAAGCACGGATACAAAAGGGGAACTATTGATCAGACTCTCTTTCTCAAACATGAACATCAAGACCTCTTAGTTGTTCAAATATATGTAGATGACATTATATTTGGATCAACAAACAAGAGACTGTGTGAAAGCTTTGAAGAGTTTATGAAATCTCAGTTTCAAATGAGCTCAATGGGAGAATTAACTTTCTGTCTTGGACTACAAGTTCATCAGAAAACAGATGGCATATTCATCAATCAAGAAAAGTATATTCATCAAATATTGAAGAAGTACAATCTTGCTAATACATCTTCATGCAAAACAACTGCTTCAACAATTGACAAAATTGTACCTGATCCTATAGGAAAATCTATTGATCAAAGATTATATAGATCAATGATAGGAACTCTTATGTATTTAACTGCCAGCAGACCTGACATAATGTTTGCTGCATGTGTTTGTGCTAGGTACCAATCAAATCCAAAAGAGTCCCATCTGAATGCTCTGAAGAGGATTTTCAGATATCTCAAAGGGAAACCAGCCCTTGGTCTATGGTATCCAAAAGATGGAGACTTCTCTCTCTACTCTTATTCAGACAGTGACTATGGAGGATGCAACGACAATAGAAAATCCACAACTGGTGGATGTCAATTTTTAGGACCAAGACTTGTTTCATGGCAGTGCAAAAAGCAAACAAATGTATCTGTATCCACAGCTGAGGCTGAGTTCATAGCTGCTTCAGCTGGTTGCTCTCAAGTCCTTTGGTTGCAAAACCAATTACTTGATTATGATTACAATTTCCTTCAAACTCTAATTTATATTGACAATTCAGCTGCTATGTTTATCACTACTAATCCAGTTCAACATAGTAAAACAAAGCATATTGAAATCAGATATCATTTTCTGAGAGATTGCTCAGAAAACGGTTTAATCAAGTTAGTCAAAGTGGATACAACAAATCAACTTGTTGATCTATTCACTAAGACCTTTGATTCAGTTAGATTTAATTTTCTAATTGAGTCTTTGGGCATGGTTAACTTAGATTAATCATCATTAACAAAGAAAGCATGTGTCTGTCCTTGTAAATAGTAATAAAGAAAACCAAAAAAAGCATTCAGAAAAACATACAAAATTCAAAATATTGTCTGTATTTATTGTGTCTTCTATTTCTGCATGACATATGTTTGGGAAATGATAGTAAACTGTGCCTTTACTTGCTTCCTGAGTTCTTAAATTTCTTTAAAAACTGATCAACAGTTCTTTGATATGTAAGTAGATTCAACTTGAGTGAAGATTATACTAAGAGCATGCTTAACATAATGAAAAAGTGACTGTTTATGAGAAACTTCATTTTGAGGATCAAGCAAGTAAGTCTTATCCTGATGTGATCAATTCATTCACCTAAGCACACTATGTAAAACACTCTATAACTTCTATCTTTGCAAATCATATTCCCTCTGTTTTGTGTGAACAAAGACCTGAGTTTATGAACACCATGAGATACATATGTATTCAACTGGTGAAAAGATCATGATCCTCATCATCCCTCTGTTTTGTGTAAACAAAGATTTGGGTTAAAGGCACCTCTGCTTACGTAAGTAAAGACCTGGTGACCTGATGATGATCATATCTAAGCTCTCTGAAGAATCCATAGTGATCAACTGTATATTTACATAAGAGCTTTTGTAGCAAAGCATTTATAAAACAACTCATATGTCTCAAGATAGAATTTATAACTTAATGTACATAGTTTATAAGTGTGAAAAAGTGATGAATTGACTCACAAACGGAGGACAAACTCTAATGTGAATTGAATGTGGAGCCCATAACAGTTTATCTTTAATAAACATGAAAACATGATAAATAGCATGTCTAGTTGATTCCATACTCTTGTTTGGATTTAAGTGGACAAACATACTTGCAATCAGGACTAGATTCAGGTCATATTTCAACAATCAACTCAATCAAGAAGAAGTTTAGTGTCATAGTATGATCCCATTATATGTGTTTATATGCATGTACATATATTTAATTCAGTTTTGTTACTTTTAGTTTATTTATTGTGTGTAATCTTTGGACAGTCATGTGCCTTTCATGCTATTTACTTCATAAATTTATGATGAATGCAACACTTTATCATTAATCACAAATTTAGGGGGAGTAGTTAATACATGAAATACATGAAACATAAAAGCATAATTCAATGATCCAAATTCAAATGAAGGAATTGGAACTTGAGCACTAACTTGGCTGAAGGATACATGAAGTTTTTCAAATTATATTTCGTGTGCACAAATTGTCATGAAAACAAAGTCAACAAGGTCCAATAGTAATAAATGGTTCTATCAGTTGATTAGGACCATACAATCAAAGAAGTTTCAACTTTGCATTTTCGGCATCAGCAGAAGCTACAGTACATTTTCATGTTCAGTAGATGCTACAGTACGAAAAAAGAATATGACCATCCATAGATTGGTAACCTACGGATGTGGTAGTATTTAAAAGTATAATAGTTCCATAGACTGGTAATCTATGGAAATTCAAATTATACTTCCATCAAAAATCAGTTTTTAATTCTAAGTCATCCGTAGATGATCTACAGAAGAACTAAAATCTGCGGAAACAATAAAAATGAAAATAAGGATAGGGGGTCCCACCTCATTTAATAAATGAAATTAATATATTTGATGGAGTATAAATGATGTTTTTGACTTGTTATTTCTATTCACTTTTTCATAACATCTTTTTCAACCTAGAAAAATTTTCAAATAAACCCCCATCCGACAATATTCAAAATTATCAATAACCTTTAAACCTTGCTCGATTCTTGATCTCTGTTCATTACAAGTTCAATAATATCAAGGTAAAACATATCATAATCCGAAGTTATGAACTGATTGATTCATCATTTCTTTGTCTAAACTCTTCGTATTCTTAGGTGTGATGATTTTGTTCTAACATAATTTTCTTCATTCTTATGAACAGATGGCTAATCGTTTTGCAAGAGAGCACAATGTATGTGCATTCTTAAATCCTGACGACCCTGTAGCAGAAGGATGTCGAGATATCATCAGATACCTACGATGAAGTTGGTCACCCGGATGTATTTGAGAATGAGTACATAGAGGAAGTATTCTATCTGATGGGATATGATGGTGACTTTGACAAGGGTGAGATAAAGAAAGGGAGATTATGCAAGCCATATAGATTCTTATGTCACACGTATCTAAAGTGCATCTCCAACAGGAAGTCTAGGCTTGACAGATTCTCAAGTCACATTTCATCTGGCATTATTGGCATTTTTGAGGGAAGGACATACAACTACTCAAAGTACATTTTCAGTTGTCTGTGTGACCATATCAAAGTGCAAAAGGCTGATAAGATGTTTATGTTTCCAAGGTTTATGCAACTGATCATCAATGGTGAATTGCCTGGGATAGCAAGAGAAGGTGATGTGTTTGTTCAAGCACATCTGGGGAGATCTGTACTGAATAAGATAAGTGGAAAGTATGAAGGAGAAGATATGCCAATGTTTGCACATATGGCGGATGCTAATGCCAACATTCCATCAGAACTGGTGTGGGAAGATCAGCAAGATAGTCAATCTACTGATGCTGAGCAAGACTTACCTCAACATTCCCCTCCTCAATCTCCCATACACCACCATCATCATCTCCACAAATCCATCACCAGCCAGTTAACACACCCAACCAATCTCTCCAATTCACCCTCAATAACCCATTCATCACACAACCTCTAACTCCACAAAATCTATCTCCTGATAGTACTCATACAGAACCCATCTCAGCTACTCAATCTCAAACTCAATACACACTGGTGAACTGAGTTAGTATCTTAAGCAAGTACCATTCCACTCCCATCACCAGCCCACAAACCCTAGTCATGTCTAACCAAACTGAACCAACATCTCCATCATTGATCCTCAACAACAACAACAACAACCTCATCAATAGAAAACAGATCAAGCAGTTGAGTCTATTTCAAGCTCAGCAAGTATAGCTCCTGCTGTAGGCAATGAGGATGAGATTGCTTTAACATCAAGAAGGTGAAGAAGAAGCTAACTATGTTGATGTTATAGCCTATTATGAAGATGACCTGGAAGATGATGATATTGATGTGAGCAAAAGTTATCTGGTTGCTGAGTATAACAAACTTATCATCAAATCAAACAAGGTTGGAAAGAATTAGAGAGCTCAAAGGATGTTAAAAGAAAACGAGGAGCTGATGAACAAACAAGAAGTAATTGATGATCAAACCAGACTGATCAGATTAAGATAAGATGCTCAACCAACAATGAAGTATTGATGCATTGCATGAGCTGGTTGAAGAACTTAAAGACTCTGTGAAGCATGAAAGACTGAAAAAGAGAAGCTCATATTGGAAGTTGAACAAGCAAACAACTCTCTCACTGCTCAGTCTATTTTGTTGAAAAGGAAAGATGAACAAATTAATGAGCTCAAGATGAAAATTTGTACACTTGAATCGAATGCTGCTCCATCAACAAAAATAAAAGAATCTACTGAAGCTTCAAAGCAAATCATTTAGTACTCAAGAAAGAGGAAGTATTTAGGGTATGTAGAGAAAGAGGTGATTAATGTTGAAGATTCACTAAAAAGATCAAGGCCTACATCTCCAGAGCACACTTTTTCAGTGGATGTTTCCATTTTAAAGCTTATATCTCATGCTGAAACTGAGAGTGATGCTGAATGGGATGAGCTTACTAAAGATGAGTCTCCCAAAGAACAAAAAGAATCAAAGGCTGATGACCTACTGTCCACTAAAGACATATTGGAAGAGAGGCCTAAATCAACTATGTTTATGACCCTGATCAATTATGGGTTTCCCTATGACATGGTTGAGAGAATGAACATGACAGAAATGAAGGAAGCACTGAAGGAATTTGAGCTTGCAAGCTTCATGATCCCAGATTGCAATTATGAAACATTCATAGCCTTTCAGTCAATTCAGAAAACAAAGAAGGAGCTAGATCACTGTGACACAACAACGCTGAGCAAATACAATATGACTTGTTGGTTACAAAGTCATAACTACAAGATACATGAGCTAAAAGGAAGATCAGTGGCTGAGCTTGGAAGGATGATGGAGCATGTAATAAAGGTGGAATTGGAAGGTTGGAGTAAAATTCAGAACTGAAGCTCCAAATCCTTCCTATGAACATCAATTAAAAACCCCTGCTGAACCAGTAATAGTTGAAAGCAAAGATCAACATAAAAGGAAAGATAAATTGATCAAAGAACCAAGAGAGGTGATCTCTAGGAAAGTATGGCCTTTGGGCACAACTGTGAGAGAGATCACTGAAGAAAAATCTTCTCTAATCCAGTTGCTTGATCATATCACAACTCCCACTGCTGCTGAAGATAACAAGATTATGGCCTGGAAATATGATCCAGAGTGGGATTGTGCACTTATCAAGATAGTATCTGGAAGAGTTGAATACTTCCACTTACTTGAATCAATCTTGTTGTTGCCTCATGCTAACATTAAAGACCTTCAAAGTTTGATCATCTCCAACTACCCAATAAGCCCAAGAGGGAGAGATTTCTCTGTATTGGTTGGAAATTTGAAAAACAAATTTAATGATGATGTACTCAAGGAAGCAAGAAGGGAAGATGGGGAACACAAGAAAAGATACCAAGGGGAGAGAAGATTAAAATCCAACTCTTCTACACTGGTTGATGGTGAATTCATCAGGAGGGTTGGATACTCTAACAGAAAAACAGCAGCCATAAAAGTCATTGAAGGAAATCAATACACTCTTCCCATAACTAAGTGGGATATGTGGAGAAGACTAAAGAACTGGTGCTGATGAGAGATGAAGAAAAGAAGAAAGCAAGGAGTATAAGATTGTTTGATCCAATTGAAATTAAACTTCTGCATCCAAGCTACACTTCATACCTACATGATAAGTTCTTCCCAAAACTCAAAGATGATCAAGCTCAAAATGACCTATGCCTATATTTGCATATCATACAAGTCATTAACAAACTGCATGCAAAAGCATAGAAAAGAAGAAGATATGAGGCTGGACTGTTAAGAGGAGCTAACATCAAAGAAGTATCTGAACTAAGGATGTCAGAACAAGATGAGCTGGAAATAGTTAATAATCAGAGTGTTATGGAAACTCTCATAACAGAAGAAGACATTTTGGGATTGAGCTTTGAGACACAACAAAAGATATGCAGAATGGAGATCAAGTACAAGTACGATGATGAAAAGGATGCAGTGTCATATTTCAACAAGAAAATGGTGTCAAGAGTCAAAGAGCTTTTAGCTTTGAAGACCTGATTTTAAGTGTCTAAGCCCAAGGGGGAGTATTGTTAGAACTAGGAATAATAGGTCTAGGTCATTTTGTATAGGCTTAGAACTTTAATCAATACATGTAATGAATATTTGTAATTCATTATATATATAGGTTAAGCCATATGTGCATTGATTTATGTGTATGATTACAGGTACAAACATTATACTTGGTCAATTTCTGAAATTGACTTAAGTGTAAGAAACATCAACAGATAAACATTTTTGTTCTTCCGTAGATATCTTTCTTACAAGACATTCATCAGAAGATCTTCTATGGATGAATATGGGTATTCACTGATGAACAAACACCACACATGAAGAAACTGAGTACCTTCGGAAGAACAAAGTAGCTGCAGAAGAAGTAGCTGCGGAAGAACAAGTAGCTGCGTAAGAACAAAGTAGCTGCGGAAGAACCAGACACGTACTTATGTCATACAAGTGTTTCAAGTCAACAAGTCAACAAGTCAATCACAGACTCCAAGAGATTCGTTGTTTCCTTAACAGAAACACGCGTGTCTATAAATATGAGTCCTAGGTTTCACATCAAAGAGGAGAGGAAGAGACGGCGACAAAATACCATCACCTCATTTCGCACGATCAACACAAACCCTAGCAGCCGTCACATCAACACACCAAAAATCATAAACACAATCATAGCATAGAATTCTGTTAGCAATTATTATTTGATTCTTTGTAATCATTAATCAGTTTTAATGAATGACGTTTGATTCAAAAACATTATTCCTTGCATATTGTTGATATCGTTTGAGCATTTATGTTTATTTTCTCTGGCATCAATATTTATTATTAATCAATTAAACAACGATTAATGGTAATTCTGTGATCATTAATTCGAAACCAATCTAACACTGATAATTCCTAATTACGATCCTTGGATTCATAATTAATCTATCCAATAAAGGTTGCTTTCAAAGTAAATACACCAAGTGAAACAGTTATAATTGCTCAATCATACAAGTGTCTCCTTTGTTTTGATAATCATAGACCGGGAGTACACTAGGCATTCTTTGTTGTGCTAGCACAGACCTGAATGACTTAAATCATGATCCAAAAAGATCCCAAAGAGGAACACATCCATCTTCGATGAATCATCAATAAAGTCTTTATGACTACATCCTTGTGAATGAATCAAAAGAATCCCAAAAGGATCACCTTCCAAAGTGAAGTGAAAAAGAATCCCAATGAGGATCAACCATCATTGATCAAATTGAGCATTTATACTCCTAAGTAGCTAGGTTTTAAGTATTGAAAGTACTTTCTAGCATATCTTAAGGAGGGTTGAATTAATCATACAATCAGATGTGGGGTACATACATCTCATGTCAATCAATTCAAAACATGATAATCACTCACTATTTTAAATCAACCATTAATACCATGCTTGAGTTTAAGTGGATCACAATATCTGCAATCAACATTGTACTTGTCTATGTCTATTCTCAAAACCATACAAACAACTCAGTGAGAAATGGGGACTAGTATGATCTCATGGTATGTGCAAAAGATTCATGTTCAAACATGAAAATCATTCATTTAGTTAGTTATAAGGCATTATCTTTCTAACTTTTATTAAACAAGCAAAATGGACTTTGATAATTCCATATTAAATCATATAAAATTTGACATTTTATAAAAGATTTTTATAAATATGCAAACAATTTAAGGGGAGAAATTGAACATGGAATTATCAAAGGCAGCAGAGAATTGTGCATTATCATACATTTCAAATTTTGATATTTTCAAATTTTGAAAAAAAAACAAAGCCAAGTCAAGCCAACACCCAAACAGCAGGTGACCACACATACATTTATTTATTTTATTGCACAATATTGCTTATGAGTAATATCAAAACATCCATATATTGAATATGTTAAATTCAACATTTTAACATACATTAATTCAAATTTTAAAACAATATTTGATTTAAACAAAATTTAAATTCAGAATCTTCTTTTGCAAGAAAAACAAACAAATTGGCAATTTTATGCTTCGGAAGCAAGATATTTTCTTTGGAAGAAATTACTTCAAAGCATATAAAATTTTTAAATTTTTTAAATTTTGACAACTGTTCACACAACGATGTACAAATATAACATCCGCTGTGGAAACAGTACCACACAAAACATTACAAGTGTCCACAGCGCATGAACACTGTTCATCCGCTGAGAAAATCTCTCATAACAGTCAAAGTATCCACAGCGCATGAACAAGGTTCATTCGCTGTGAATATTCATTTAAAAAAAAAAATTCAAAGTGTCCACAGCACATGAACATTGTTCATCCGCTGTGAACAAAGCATTCAATCCATTCAAAGTGTCCACAATGCATGAATAAGGTTCATCCACTGTGTATATTCATTCAAACATTCAGGTGTTCCACAGCGCATGATAGTTGTTCATCCACTGTGAACATATCAAACATATGATCAAAGGGTATACAGCGTATGAACAAAATGTTCATCCGCTGTGAACAATTATAAAAACATTTCATGTCCCCACGGTGCATGAACAAATGTTCATCCGATGTGAACAAACAGTCAAATGTTTCCAAGGATCCATAGCGGATGAAACAAATGTTATCCGCTGTGACCAAACAAACCATTTTAACAAACAACTAAACATGCAATCAAACAGTTTAAGAGATAACACACAATCAGTACAATCTTTCATATCAAACACATACACACATTGTTTCTAACATTCAAAACATTAACAAGCAATCATTAAATTGATGGCAACATCATACTTAGGGGGAGTATTGTTGGACTCAACAATGCATTAAGAATTAATGCATAAAAGTATGATGCTTGCCATATCAGACATATATCAAACAAAATGTGTTTTAACATACAAAACAATCATTTATACCACATTAACATATTAAAATTCATAACACATTAACATTATTAACATACAAAACAATCATTTATAACACATTTGTAGATAAAAGAAATTTTGACCAAGTGTTTGCAGCGGATGAAGTATCTCCATAGCGGATGAAGATCATCAGCAGCGGATGAAGAAAATTCATCCAAGTGTGTGCAGCGGATGAAAGAATCCCACAGCGGATGAAGAACATATAGTGGACAACATTTAAGCAAACACACAACTGTCCACAGCGGATGTTCAATCCACAGTGGATGAACATTCCACAGCAGACAACATCCACAGAGGATGTTCATTTACAGCGGATGAACATTCCACAGCGGATGTTCATCCACAGCGGATGAACAACCAAGCATGCACAGCGGATGAATAGTCTTCTCCACAGCGGATGAGAAAACCTCCACAGCGGATGACTTAATTCCACAGCGCATAGCATATAGACTTAGGATTATTTATGTAATATTCATTTACATAAAGGTAGTTTAGTAATTGTATATAGCAATGTGTATAGGCTACAAATAGCATTCTACCCTAATCCTTTGTAAGCTTTTGAACAATCAAACAAACAATCAGTTATATTATTTTCAAGCATTTAAACACACACACACACACACTGATTTCATACACTTGAATCATGGGTTTCCGCACCATGGTTCTTGTTTGTTGATTATTGAGAGATATTGAAAAGGTCCTTGGGGGAATCAACTTGTTCATGTTGAATATTGTTCTAATATGTTCATGTTCAACATATCATTGTAGAGTTGATTTCATCAAATTCCAACAAAGGTACTGTGAAATATGTGATATGTACAATCATAAGACTGAAGAATGTTTCTTTAACAAGTATTGTCACATTTGTGATATGAAAAAACCATTCAATAGCTGATTGTTATTTCAACAAATATTGTACCTATTGTGATGAAATAACTCACAAAACTAAGAATTGCTACTTCAAAAAGAACTAGCCGAGGAATGGATATGTTAATCCACAGTTAAGGAATGGATATGTCAATCCACAATTTCAAAGAAATCAAAGTGTTAGTTTTCAAAGTATGACAAAACAACCTTCCTTAGGATTGAGATCTTTTCGAAGAAATGATTCTGATTATGATGATTCTTATGCTATGAAAACAAAGAATTATAATCAAGAAAAATTCATTCCATGATCTGTGAGAATGAACAATGCTAAATTTGTAATCAAACTATTTCAAAAATGTTTTTACTAATAGTTTTAATAACCTTGATGATGATCTTGAAAAACACTATCATGCTTTGCGGATTAAACAAATCAAAGATAATCAAAAATTTGTTAAAAACGGAAATGGTAAATTTAATCAGCAAATGAAGCCTGATGTGAATACACTTCATTTTAAACAATTTACCATTGTTGATAAATTTGGCATGCCCAAGACCAAATCAGCTTGGGTTGATAACTCAACTTAAATTTCTTTGAAATGCTGGTATGCCCAAGAAGACCAATTAACATGTGGTATGTTGATAGTGGGTGTAGCCGGCATATGACAAGCAATATAAGAAACAAACAAATGTCTCCGTTTCAACCGCAGAAGCTGAGTACACAGCTGCTTCAGCAGGATGTTATCAAATCCTTTGGTTACAAAACCAACTGCTGTATTATAGGTTTGTTATCTTAAAACTCATATTTACATTGATAACACTGTTGCTATGTTTATTACAGCTAATCCTATCCAGCACTCAAAAACAAAACATATCAAAATTCGATATCATTTTCTCAGAGATAACTCTGAAAAAGGTTTAATCATTTTGATTCAAATCACAACTGAAAAATAGTTGGCTGACCTATTTACAAAAGCCTTTTTACCAGTTCGATTTGAATATTTGGTTGAGTCAATTGGACTTATTAATCATGTTTAAAAACTGGTTTTGAGTTTAATTCAGTTGTCTGAATCATAAAAATGATAAGAACCCTCCCTTAGCTTAATCATGAATATAGAGAAACTGTCAAAGTTAACTGCCTGATTGTATATATTGTGTGTGCGAGTTCAATACAAAATGAAAAAGCAAATACAAAAATAGAAAATTACAAAATCAAAAGAGAAAAATATAAAACAAAAACACAAAAATAGAGATTTTCTTGTTAGTTAATTGTTTAGGACTGAATATGTCTTTGCAATTTGTGAGAAATGATAGATACATTAGTTTTGATCAGTTGCATACTTCACTCGCTACTAAATTCTGACGCGATCAGATATGATGTGCAGGTAAGCTCATGCAATTATACTGAAAAAGTAAATTCTTGTGACCAAACTAAATCAATCATGCATTCATGTTTGTCCATTTTAGTACCAATGAGTAGTGTTGACTTCTCAGATTGATTCCTTTTAAAGTCATAAACTCACACCTGGTGGCGATATGAATAACCATTGAGCTCTAATTATTTAAAGCATCTATTCACTTCTTTGTTATGAGTCATTATAGACCTGAGGTGACGAGATATCCTTTGTTGTAAGTCATTACAGACTTGGATATTCTCTCTTGATGCAAAAGATGCCAATGTGCACAATTTAAACATGACTTCTGGTTATAAGTATATGTCAGGTAAACAAGTTGAGAAAAGTGATTTCTTGCATATCTTGATGAGAGTTGAACTCTCTAAGTCTAAGTGTGACTTACATAATGTCATATCTAATCGTACCTTAATCAATCCAAGAATTGAAAAAGTAAGTGTGCTGAGTATCTTGCCAAAAGCATTCATTTTCTGTCCTTAGATCTCGTGTCTCCTTTGCTGCAGAAATGCTAACCTGGATCACACTTGATCTGGATTTAATCACTGTCTATGACTATCCATCATTTTATTTTCTTTTAGTGTGCTGATTTTAACTGATATGATCTCACTACAGGCATGTGATTCAAATGTATATAGTAGATTTTTTATTCAGCTTCAATTTTGATTTTTGCATGATTTTCTGTGTGCAGGCATGGTGATAATGATTAGTTTTCTCTTCTTGCAAAGTCAAAGAAACTTCTAGGTTTGTAAAACTTAAAAGTTTAAGGGGAGTAAAAATGAAAAAAAGAAAATAATTGAATTTCAAAAAGTGGAAAATCAAATATAAAGTGTTTTGGATGAAAGGATGAAGCCATAATTTCAAGCATGTGTGTGTTTGATATGTTATAAAAATGAACCTAAAAAAGAATTCAAATTCAGTGAAAAAGCTTCTTGCAAACAAAATGAGACTATTTGTTTTGTAAAAGTTATATAGAGACTAAAATGACTGGAAATTGTTTTTAAAAATAAAATTAAAATAAAATAGTAAAAAATAAAAAATAAAAGTTTGAACGTAAAAAAAATGTAAAAATTTGAGGGTCATTAATGTAAATTTTGAGTGATAGTCAAAAAATTGACTACGTGTTGAAAAAAAATTGTGTGTGAACAGTACTAATATACTTAAACAGTGTTCAGATGGATAGTGTGAAAATTTCAAGTGTCAAGACTCATGGAAGGGTTCTTATGTGCCTGAATAGTACTCATAAGTCTAAATCAGGAGTATGATGAATTTCAAAAAAATGTGCAAGTGTTGGGCGTTTCATTCTATGCTCATGCGCCTAAACAGTTGTCATGTGTCTGAAAAATTGGTTAAGTGTTGGGCGTATCAACTATACTCATGCACCTAAACAGTACCATACTTCCAAGTGTTAGTCTCATGTGTTGAACAGTGTCTAAGCGCCTAAACAGTGCTTATGCGACTGAACAGTGCTCATGCGTCTAAACCTCATGAGCATTCATAGTGCTCATGCTTCAGAAAACTTGGTGTGAAATTTAGTCTCATGCACCTTCACAGTGCTCATGCACCTAAAAATTTACACTTATATATATACAACACTTGTGTAGTTTTCATTCACTCATTCACAAACTCAAACAATCTGATTCACTCACTCAAACACCCGATACACTCATTCATTCAACATTTGATTGTTATCAGTTAATCTTTGTGATATATAGGTATCTCAAGAGAATTTGATTTCTGAGGAGTCTTCACACGAAGTTATCAAAGATGTTGCGGATTCACCTATTTATGTACGAGATGAAGGTGGAAGATCAACAAAAATGCTATAGTCCTTTCTGAGATCTTGAATGCTGACCAAATCATAGAATCTTTGAAAGAAGTTCAAGTCTGCATTGAAGAAGGCTTTGTGAGAGTTGGAACTCTACAAATAAAAGCATGTGTTCAAGATCAAAGATGAGCAAAAAGAGTTCAATGTGGACTGAAGACAATGTAAATCTTAGAGGGAGTATTGTTCAAGCTTCTAGAAGATTAACATTTTGTCTTTATGTGTTTTTTGTCATCGTATAGGGACTTATTTTATAAATATATTTTCCTTTGTTTCTTGATAGTATAAATAGGATATTTTATGTATTTTGTAGGAATGGATTCAAAATTGATTCTAAAATAGAGTCAGTCAATGAGTCAGTTAACGAACTGTATCCCTTACACATTGAATCCTGTGCATTTGCTATCAACGAAATCTATGAACTTTTTGATGTAATTGTATGTGTTTGATTACTTTGTGTTTGAATTGATCATTGTGTTATGATTTCATCACAGATTCGATCCTTTTGAACCGATCAAAGACTATTCCCTTCATCATCAACTGGTCAGGATTCCTCACACTTTAAAAGTACTTCTTGATGTCATAGAGATGATGTAGAGGAAGGTCAAGTATGTTTTGCCAGAAGTACACATCTTGACCCCTTTGATCTCTAGTGACATACTATCTGTCTGGTTTAGTAGCAAAAGCCTAAGATAGGATGGGTCTCTTAGCAGCAAGAGGCTCTACAATGAGTGCACTTTGTTCAGCAACCTCTTCTTGATCACCCTCAGGATGTTCTGACCCATCCTGAGGTGCAGAGGTGGATGCCTTGTACTTTTTCTTCTTCTTCTTGTCCCTTCTGATGGCCATCCTCTTCCTCTTTCTATACTTTAACTAAGAAGGCTGGCCTTGAGTACTAGATGATTCTTGTTTTTCCTTTTTAGTTGGGCCCTTTTCCTTCACAGATTCAGAAGGAGAGGGACAGGATCCTGCTATGGGTCAGAAGATGAAGCTGGTTGTGATGCAACACTAGGTCCTGGTTGAGTTGTCTTTTATGGTTCAACCTTGTCCTCAGCTTCAAGTGCAGTCTAGCTTGGTGGAGAATGCAAGTTAACCAGCTCACCCCTCTTGTTCTTTTGTTTTATAACTCTAACAAGCTCATCCATGGTGGATAGAGACATTGGACCAAGTCTCCTTTTAGAGAACCCATAAAGCTTCAACAAGCTCACCATCTTCTATTTGTCAGAAGGCTTCTTCTGATTTGCTCTGATGGTGGCTTTTGAGTTTGCAGCCTCTTCCCTCATCTTTCTCTTTGCAGCTTTTTGCTATTTTAGCACTTCTTGCTCAAGCTGCTTAGACGTTTTCAAATTCAATGTATTCATAGGATAAGGGAAGTAGGCCTGCTTCCTGATAAAGGATGTGCCACTCAGGTAGGTTATCATGTTTTGTTTTTATTGTTCCTTACTTACCTTAGTTTCTTGATTAGTAGCCACAGCCTCTACTTCAGGGCTTTCTTGAACTGGGGAGAGGGTAGGAGCTTTGTAGAGTCTTTTTCTTCTCCTTTATTCTTTGATTTTGAGGAGCAGTTTTGCATCCTCAGCATCCCTCCTTTCCTTTGACACTTCCATGTCAGCCAGTTCGTTCAGTTTATCCAAGGGAAGTTAGATGAGTTCATCAAGATAGTAGTTCCTAGACCCCAGATAGTTCAGTCTGGCTGCCCTTAACTCATCTTCTTGAGTGCTTGGCTTGGGGGCAGCCCTAATATCAGCTTCCATAAAGTTAGGGGTCCCTCTTGAACTCTCTCCCCTTGACTTCCTCTCTCTCTCTCTCTCTCTCTCTCTCTCTCTTCTCCTCAATCTCTTCAGAGGTCATTTTCCTCTTCCTTTTGTCAGTCACTAGCCTGTGTGACTCAGGGTGGAGAGAGTTTTGGCCTTCATTGTTTGGTGTTGCACTTGAGCTTTGGCCAGAGAGAGGCTGTAAGACACCTTCACCAGCCAGTGCCTTACTAAGGGTAACGGGTGTTGAAGCAGTTCCTGTCTCAAGCTTCACAGGTTCAACTACTGGGCCTTCAGCCAAGGTTTCCCCTTCAAAGATAATCTTAGGTTCTACCTTGGCATCCAGTTAACCAACAGTCTTGCCTGCTAATCTCTGTCTATATAACTTGGTTCTCCTTTTGAACTCTTGAAGCACCCTATCTTCAATCCTTTCGGCTAACCTGCCAGCTTGCCTGTTTTGACTTGGGGTGGCAAGTGGCAGTTCAACCAAAAAGGTGTTCTTATAGTATCTCAGGTTATGAAAGTTGAAGACTTCTTATCGTCCCTGAGACCAAAGATTACCAGAGCTCTCTTATTAGCATCATACCTCCATCCAACTATTGGATTTTCAACAGGGTTGGATGGGGTAGACATTACCCTTGGTATACCCTCCTCAAATAGGCTTTCAATTTGGAAATCCACATCAATATGGGCCTGGGGAGGTTATTGGGTATGGATAACTACTAGTAAGGGTGGTGAATTCTCTATGTCCATACTATGGGAAAAACTCCCAGGTTTTATGATTGTAGGTAGGACTTTCTCCCCCTTTTTAGTAGCATCACCCTCTTGCACATGGGAGCTAAGGGTTAGATCCACTACATCCAAAGGTTCTTGTGGACCTGGTTGAGTTTGCCTGATAGGTCTCTCAGCTATCTTTCTCTTGAGATCGGTGATCCCAAGTTGCTGGTCACTGACCTGTCTTTGTAAGCTAGCCACATGAGATTCTAGGTGACTTACCTTGGAAACTGAATAGGTGCATATTTTTGACAATTATTGCACCTTTAGTTGCAGACTCCCGTCATTTTCATCAAAAGAATCATGGGGGGTGAGAGAATAGGACCAAGGTCTTCTTTCTCACTACCAGCTTGGGTTTCATGGCTGCTAGATTTCCCTTACACCATGACAGCTTCAAGAGAAATGTCAATAGGCTGGGCTGCCATGGTCGAGGTCTTAATTATGTAATCACTTATAAAAGTGAGAGCCTCTTCCATATGGACCTCCTGAACATGTTCAGGGAGGTCCACCTCAATTATGGGTGGATGATGGGGGGGCTAGATATGGGTGATTCAAAAGCACTCATCTCTCCTTGAGCAGGGGTAGAGAATAGAGACTCATGGTACTCACTGAAGTCCATATCCTCATCATCATAGAATTGATGGTCAAGGATGGGTTGTTTTAAGTCTAACGACTGGGGATGGTAGCTTTCCCTTAAAGGTTGAGCACTTGAGTTTTGAGACTCAGAGTGATGGCTTAAGGATAGGGTGATAAGCATATCAGGCTGAGGGTTATTTGTGGCTGTGTGGGTGGTGCAGATGTACAATGTGTGGGTTAAATATTGGTTGGTGCTGCCAAGTTGTCACCTTAAGCAATGAGCTCTAACATTTTTAGGACCAGGGCTGTTTCTACCCTTAAGAAACCAACAATGGACTTTCTTATTGTTTTGAAGATGCCGAGCTTCATCTGTCTCAATTTAAGAGTATTACCTGTTCCCCTTAACTGTAAGCCCAGTTCATAATTAAGAATATGTTAAACATATCTAGGAAACATATAGTACACTAAGGAGTCTAGGTTAGCAAGTAGGTTTGTATAAATAAACTAGGAGTACTTGACCTTGACCCCTTGAACCATCCCATGGACTATGTAGCATAGGTCTTCAGGAATTCGGTCCCAACCTCCATGTTTGTTGGATAGAGAGTCGATTACCACATGGAGGAGGTACTTCTATTGAGAGGAAACATTACCCGTCTTGAAGGTTCCGACAGAGTTGTCCATAGCCCATCTGCTGGAATGAGTTGTTTACAGTAGATTTGGGAAAGGACAACTCGCCTTGTGCTTCATCCAGCCTCAGATGAGAGTTGTTGGTGGCTGGAGTGATGAAAATCTTCCTCCCCTTTACTATGGTAGAGAGTGCCATCTCACTATCCAAGATGACCTCTTAGCAGGTCCTCAAGAACATTAGGAGTTGTTCTTCATACAATGGAGGGTCTATTGTGAGGGCGGTGAGGTAGTTTGAGAGAGATAAAAAGTAGAAACATCTGAGAAACTTGGATCTTTCTCAGATGATAACAGAGCAACTTGATTGTGTTGCTTGTGAAGATGCATGGAAAAATTTGGTTGGTTTCGAGGATAAGGGTTGGCCATTTTGAGTAGCTTAGAAGTGAAGGAAGCAAAGAACAAAGTCAGTTTGTGGGTGAATTTAGGGTTTGAACTTTTGCAGATGAAGAGGAAGGTGAAAGAGAGGGAACCGTTGTACGAATATATATATATATATATATATATATATATATATATATATATATATATATATATATAGATATATATATATATATATATATATATGATAAGAATTTGAGACAAAGTTAATGCAAAAGGATAAACTTTGAAACGGATGTCGGTCCCACCTCTGAAAAAGTGCCCAAAAAGGTAGTTTTCTTGGAAGTCTAAAATCTTTCAAAGGTAATTTGCCTTCGGTAAGTTTGAGAAAACTTCCAAAGCCAATTTGACTTCAGAAGATATTCCTTTTGCTTAACAAGAATTTGCTTTGGAAGAAAAATACTTAGGTTATTTTTACTTCTTAGACAAATTTTGCTTCGAAAGATATCTAATATCACAAATTTTATTCAAAGAGAAAATAAAGCTTCTGTGACTTAATTTTTTTCGGATGAAAATAGTCCTTCAGGACATTTAAGTACTTAGTGACAGATTTAAGCTTCGGAAGATATATCAAAATTTCTTCCGAAGGTAAATTTTCTAGAAGTAGTTATTTGTTCTGAAAACATAATTTTCTTCCGAAAATAATTTGATGTCTTTCGAAAGAAAGTATATCTAAAATTCTCAAAATTATAAGGAATATCATTTTAAAAAAAATTCCAAAGTAAACTGGGCTTATATAGGTGATGATATAGACAACTTAATAAACATATATTTGAAAAAAGTAATCATGAATGTAGTTTAAGAAAATCTACTCAAAGTTAATCATCCCAATAACTGATACAAGATACTTAAATCTCTATTCATCAAAAGATTTTGTGAACAGATTGGCATATTGTTCATTTGCATTAACTTTGACTAGTTTTATCAATCATTTTTCAAAATTATCTCTAATCAGATGATACCTAATGTTGATGTGCTTTGCCTTTGAGTGTTACACAGGATTTTTTGTAATAGAGATAGCATTGTTGTTGCTTATGTTGATGGGGTCTTTTTGAAGTTGAATCCATAGTCCAACATTTGATTCTGAATCCAAAGCACTTGAGCACAGCAGCTTGCAGCAGCAATGTATTCAACTTTAACAGCTAATGCAGACACACATGATTTTTTCTTGCATTGCCATGAGACTATCTTTCCACCAAGGAATTGACATCCCTCAGATGTAGACTTTATCATAGTCACAATCTGTATAGGCATACAAATTGAAGTCAGAATTCTTTTGATACTAAAGGCCCGGTTTAGGAGCACCTTTGACATATCTAAGAATCTTTTTGACAGCAACCAGGTGTGACATCTTGGGGTTAGCTTGATATCTGGCACAAATACATATGGCAAACATGATATTAGGCCTATTGCCTATGAGGTACGTAAGAGACCCAATCATAGCCCTATAGAGATGTTCATCAACACACTCCCCCTCAAGATCAAGTCCTAGGGAGTGGTTTCTAGCTATGAGTGTCTTAGCAACCTTGCACTCTGTCACAACCCATTGATGGGGTCCGGTCATGACTAACTAATATCAACACAATGCAGCGGAAGGGTAAACGTAATCCATTAAATTATCATACAGTCATCCACATTAATTAATTCTAGAGCTCATCAAGTGTTTTCTAGTCCTACTTAGATCAATATAATTTAATTTTCCCAGATGATATTATCTAGAAATAGGGTGGTGGCTAATCTTCAAATATCCAGTTTAGTCAACTCCTAGCAATGATCACTGGGCTAATTCATTCTTCTCCTAAAATACACACCCAAAATACGTCAACATAATGTTGGTGAGCTCATGAGTTTATGACACGAGTCTCAAAGTTTATGACACGAATCTCAACATATTTCATAAAATAGGTTAACAATAATCATGATGCACTAGAGAAAGTATCACAATCAAACCTGGACCCGGGTGACCCTCCTGAGTGCTAAAACATCCCCTAACCCATACCCCTTATTGTTATGGGCTCAAATGTGCCTTGCTAAGCACATATAATCTGCATTAATTTATGACACAATGATTTTTGAATCTCAATGGGGGGTTTCCCTCTCCATAAGGCCCATTGTGTGTGGGGGATTCCTAAATAGTACTATCCACAAATCATGCGGCTCCCAATGGAGTTAATAATTGTGCTCAAGTTCGGGGACAAGAGTAGGTAGTGTTTCACCATAGTTTCATAATAACCAGCGAGTATGTATTTCACCCCAAAAGTTATAAAGTAAAAAGGGGGTCATGAAACTCACCTTAGCTTGACCTTAGCGTGAGCGTTCGTGGTTTAGGGAGCTACTAACCGGCAAGGTTCCTAAGTTCATTTTTACAGATGTTAGTTCCATTTCAATTAGTTGGGTAGGCCTAACCTCTCTAGATCAGATTTAACTTAAGCGACTAAGCGGTTTTCATTACATATGCGTAATTTGGTTCAACCTTTGGAATTTGAAGTCTTTGGTTTGAAAGTTGAGCATGTTTGAGTTATTATATAATAATATCAGATTATTAACTTTGTTAGAACTATGATTTGATCCTAAAAGAGTAATGTTTTAGTTGTTGTCATGTTTGGTCCCTCAACTTTGTTATATTGACGGTTTTTAACCCATATGTTTGGAATTTGGCACTTGAGTTGTTTATTATGTGTTTTATGGTTTTGAGTGAGGTAATCTACTATAGTGAGTTAGTTTTTATGCTATTTAAGTCTTTGTAACTTATTTACCTCATTGTCTTGCTAGTGCGATGTTAGATTTCTTATATTAGTGTTATTTTTGTATTAATTCCTAGAAAATCCTATAATTGAAAATATTTGGTTTTTAGTTTGATTTTATCATTATTAGGTCAATAGCTACTGTATTTTTGAGTCTTAGGTCGTTTTATGTTGGTTTTGGTATTCTAACGTTCGGGTTCTGTTTTTAACGGGTTCCTAGGTTTGGTTCAACTTCTGGATCAATTTAGCTTTATAATATTGTAAAATACTTAAAGTAAGTTCTTGAATCTGAAAGTTTCAGGTTCCTAACTTAGACGTATGTTTTTATGTATTTTTATTATTTTAACATGAATAACTTTTATATTTTTGTTTGCTATAGCTCTATAGGTCATGAAATTTAATTTCTAAGTATTATTTATCATTATAAACCTACTGAAATTTTATAAATTCATAATTTATGCTTGGTTGGTAATTTAGTTACACTAGCCGGTTAGTTCCGTTAAGTGTTCGTTAAGTCTCGGTTTTGGGTTTCTATGTGTTTTAATCTGATTTTTCCTTCTTCACCTACTTTTATAACATAAATAACACCTATGTGAACCCATATTTCTAGTAAGTTATGTTGATCACATTCTTTTTATGTTTTTAAGAAATCTGAATTTTTCGTGTATGTTAGATTTATAAAAACCGTTCTTTTTGTAGATTTTACATTATTTGGTTACTGGAATATATGGAAACTTATGTGTTTATGATGTTGGGGGTGACATAGGGTTGTTTGTGTCACTAACAAGACGATACGTAAAATACCGAGAGTTTTCGGGTAGTGACGGTTAGCTTGTGAGGTGGACGTAGTGAAAGCGGGGGCTGTCAGGAAGCTTATGATGGGTGAGAGAAGGCTGTTAGATATGGTAGATTAGTTCAGGTTGCAGAATTAATGGAAATGGAGATGTGAGAAAGAAGATATGTGAGTGAGTTTATAAGTTCAAAGGGATGTTTACCTTAATGTGTTGGAGCTCGATGCAGGCTGGCTTCGAGAGGGCTGGTGTCAACTGCTAAAAGAGCGCAAGAGAGTGAGAAACAAAGAGGTGTTTTGTAGAGAAAGCTTGCTATTTATAGTGGGGGTGGTGGTTTTGATGAGGTTCGACCGAGGTGTTGGGAAGGGGCTTCGGGTCCCACTTCTTAATTGCAGGATGTTCTTGGTTTAGGGGAGATTTTGGTTAGTGGGATAAGTTAGCATGGGTTTAGAAGCTAAACCATGCATTGGGTGGTTTGGGTGGTGATTAGAAAAGTCAATTTTCTTCCAGAATATATTTCATACGGGTGCATGCATTTTATAATTTGTGGATTTCCTTTATTATTTATTATACACTACATGTTTGTTTAACATTTATATGTGAAAGTATCATGTTGGTTTGTATTATTTTTACTGTCATTATAACTACTTGTGAAGGATTTAATATTTTTGGTTTTTGATTTAATAATTTAAAAGTATTTAATTTCTGTATTTAAAGTTTCAGAATAATTCCAAGTGTTATAATGTATATCCTTTGAAATTTTAGAAGATTTGAATTTGGCTACGGAAATTCTAAGTCTTGGCTTAGGAAGATTGGGTTTTGGCTTTGGAAGATTGAAATGCAGCTGCACAGTGCTCATGTGCCTGTACATAGCTCATGCGCCTGTGGAGTAAACAAATGCGGATGAAGTGTCAACAAATGCGGATGAAGAGTTTACAAATGCAGATGAAGAATTAACAAATGCAGATTAAGAGTTTACAAATGCGGATGAAGAATTAACAAATGCGGATGAAGAGTTTACAAATGCGGATGAAGAATTAATAAATACAGATGAAGAATTAACAAAGACGGATGAAGAGTTTACAAATGCGGATGAAGAATTAACAAATGCGGATGAAGAGTTTACAAATGCGGATGAAGAATTAACAAATGCAGATGACTTAGAGTCTTAGGATTATTTTTGTAGTTTTTGTTTATTAGATTTAAGTGGCACGATGTTTCACTAGGACATTGGGCCTAAGGCCCACTAGTGTTGGTAACTCACACACAATTTCATCACATGGCCCATTGGCCCATTAAGGTCTTGTATGTCAAGCCCACTTATCGCTATGGCGAAATGACCAATTCAAAGTTTGATGGGCCTAAGCCCATTAGGGTTTGTGTATATCCATGTCCAGGAGTTTGATCTTGTTGGGCCCATCACATGGGCTTTGATTGATCATTGTGTGGCCTATTATGGTTTCTAAAACAAAATTTTATAGTCCTAAAAATGAAGGTTGTCACATCCTCCCCTACTTAGAGAAATTTCATCCTCGAAATTTGCTTATGTCTAGTTTATCAAATATTATTCTAATTCTAAGGATGCAATAGGGTTGGTCAATCATCATAGTTTAAATAATGCAATGTTTCAATTACTAAAATAGGTTTATATATATACATATTAAGTCAGTTTAGTGTGATGCCGGGACGGGGGTTTTACCGACTCATGTATTCCATTGCTAGGGTTTTCAGGTTTGAAAAGGTGCGGGTACTTCTTTTTTAATTTCACTTTCTGGTTCCCAGGTGAACTCAGGACCTCGTCGTGAGTTCCATTTGACCTTCGCAATCGGAATCTTACTTCGTCGAAGTTTCTTTTCATGTCGTTCCATTATTTTGAGTAGTTCTTCAACGAATTGGAGCTTGTCGTTAATTTGCATTTCCGTGTATGGTACTATCAGGTTTTCATTGGATAGGCAATTCTTGAGATTCAATATTGGAACGTGTTGTGTATCCCGCTTAGTTCCTCAGGTAATTCTAACCTATAGGCAACGGGTATGATTCTCTCAAGAATCTTGAGGGGTCCAATGTACCTCGGGCTCAATTTTCCATGCTTCCCAAATCTGATTAACCCTTTCCATGGTTATACCTTCAGCATCACCCAGTCTCCTACTTGAAATTCTAAGGGTTTTCACCTGTTATCAGCATAACTCTTTTGTCGATCTCTCGCTGTAGCTAGACGTTCTCGTATTTGGTGAATCTTATCGGTTGTTTCTTGCACTATTTCTGGACAGGTTAGCTGGCTTTCTCCTACCTCAGCCCAACAAATCGGTGACCTACACTTACGTCCATAAAGTGCTTCAAATGGTGCAGCTCCTATGCTGGTGTGGTAGCTGTTATTATAGGAAAATTCAGCTAGTGGGAGATGGGTGTCCTAATTTCCACCAAAGTCTAACACGCAAGCCCTTAACATGTCTTCAAAGGTCTGGATTGTCCTTAGACTTTGACCATCAGTTTAAGGGTGGTAGGCTATGCTTAAGTCGATGCGTGTTCCTAGTGCCCGTTGAAATGCTTGCCAGAATCGGGAGGTAAATCGACTATCTCGGTCCGAGATAATTGACAAGGGTATTCCGTGTCGGGACACTATTTCATTGACATATATCTTAGCTAGCCTTTCCATTTCGTAGTCTTCCCTGATTGCCAGGAAATGTGTCGACTTGGTCAGTCGGCCCACTATTACCCATATAGCGTCATGCCCTCTCAGGGTTCGGGGAAGTTTTGTGACAAAATCCATTGTGATTCCTTCCCATTTCCATTCCGGTATTTCTGGTTGCTGGAGTAATCCGGATGGCTTTTGGTATTCTGCCTTTACGTAGGCACATGTCAAGCATTTTCCCATATAGGTGGCTATTTCTCTTTTCATACCAGGCCACCAATAGTTTATTCTTAGATCCTTATACATCTTGCCATTCCCAGGGTGAACGGAATACTTTGATTTGTGAGCTTCATCTAAAATGATGTCTCTTCGTCCTCCTTGCGTCGGGATCCATGCCTTTCCATTCAACCTCATTATTCCATCTTCTGAGATGTTTAGATGTTTCTCTATCCCCTTTAATCCTTCTTTTTCAAAGTTTTCCTCACTCATAGCCTCTTTTTGGTTTCTTTGTATTTGGTCTTTCAAATTGATTTGTGTCTTCATTTGTAAGGCACGAACCCTAAGCAGTTTAGCCCTTTCCTTTCTACTTTCGGCTACTACGTTTGCCTTTCCGGGGTGGTATCGGATTTCACAATCATAGTCGTTCAGCAATTCCACCCATCTTCTTTGTCGCATGTTTAACATCTTTTGACTAAAAATGTTTTGTAGGCTTTCGTGATCGGTGATGACCACGCACTTCGTGCCCTACAGGTATTGCCTCCAAATTTTTAGCGCAAATACTACAGCTCCTAATTCCAAGTCGTGTGTGGTGTAGTTTTGCTCATGCACCTTTAATTGTCATGAAGCATATGCTATCACCTTTCCTCTTTGCATCAAGACACACCCTAAACCATGGTGTGAGGCATCATAATATATTGTGAAATCATCATTCCCCTCGGGTAGGGACAGGATTGGTGCACTACATAGTTTCTGCTTTAGGGTTTCAAAGGCTTCTTATTTCTTTGGTTAGTGTTTTTCTGGGTTAGGTACGTCAATGGCTTGGAAAT
The DNA here is from genome assembly GCA_025506505.1 of Flaveria sonorensis. Taxonomy (NCBI): domain Eukaryota; kingdom Viridiplantae; phylum Streptophyta; class Magnoliopsida; order Asterales; family Asteraceae; genus Flaveria; species Flaveria sonorensis. The sequence continues at coordinate 31,884,087 of CM046430.1, read as the reverse complement.
TCTCGAGAAGTTTTCTATGAATCTTCGGTAGTAACCGGCCAACCCTAGAAATTGTCGTACCTCAGTAGGGATCTTAGGTGGCTCCCACCTCTTAATGGCCTAAATTTTGGAGGGATCAACTTGATTTCCTTTCTCGCTTACTATATGACCCCCAGAAACTGCACTTCTCGCATCCAGAACTCACACTTTGAGAACTTGGCATATAGCAGCTCAGTTCGCAGTAATTCTAAAATCAACCTTAAAAGTTGTTGGTGTTCTGCCTCGGTTTTAGAGTATATTAGTATATCGTCTATAAATACTATCACGAATTTGTCCAAGTATGGCTTGCACACCCTATTCATGAGGTCCATGAATACTGCTGGTGCGTTGGTTAAACCGAAAGGCATCACTAAGAATTCATAGTGCCCGTACCTAGTTCTAAATGTGGTTTTTGGTACGTCATCCTCCTTGATTCGTAACTGGTGATACCCTGACCTCATGTCTATCTTGGAGTAATATCGTGATCCTTGGAGCTGTTCAAACAAGTCATCAATCCTCGGTTTTTGATTGTGACTTTTTTTAGCTCTCGATAGTCAATGCACATTCTTAGGGTTCCATCTTTCTTTTTGACAAATAGGACTGTAGCTCCCCATGGTGAGAAGCTTGGCCTGATTTGGCTACCGGTACTGCTCCTGGTATCAGGATGATGCGAAACTCAACCTGCCTGTGTGGAGGGAGTCCTGGAAATTCATCGGGAAATACTTCCATGAACTCCGACACTTTAGGGACGTCTTGAGCCGTTTTTCCTCTTTAGTAGACATTACATAGGTCAAGTATGCAATGCACCCTTTCCGCAGGCACTGATTAGCCTTTATGCACGAAATGGTGTTCATGTCTCGTCTTGGTCTCTCACCATATATCACAAAAGTTTCTCCTTTAGGTAAGGGAATTTTTACCAGTTTCTTGTCGCATATAACCTTAGCCCTATTTTTCGACAACCAATCCATTCCCACTACTATGTCAAATCCACCTAGTTCTACTGGTATTAAGTCAATAGGGAATTCATGCTCGTCTAGTTCTATCATGCACCCAACAATTGTGTCATCAGCTTTAGCTAACGTTCCGTTAGCTAGTTCTACGATATATGTGTCGGCTACCCTAGAGGAGCTTAATTCAATTCTTGGTCTAAAGCTTGTAGAAACAAAGCTTCTATTGGCCCGGGTGTCAGATAGTACATAAGCATATTGATTGTTTACTAGGAATGTACCGGTCACAACGTTAGGCTCATCCCTGGCAACTTCTGCATTCATCACGAATGCTCTCCCCTTGGGGCGTCCTTCCGCTGGTTTCTTAGCCTTTAGCTTGGGGAAATCAGCGTGGATATGCCCAGTTTCGCCACACTCGTGTCATCTCACAGGCCCTGTGGTTTCAGACTTGCATTCCCTTGCAAAATGACCTGGTTTGTTGCACTTATAGCACACGATGGTCTTGCCCTCTTTGACTTGTGGTTTAACCGCCATCCTCATCTTACACGGTCCTTGGTGATGGTGTCCACACTTTCCACAAAATGGTTGCCCTCTAAATAGGGTTTCTTCCCTTCCTGTTGTCGGTTTACCATATTTATTTCACTTGAACTTCCACACATGGAGTGGAAATTCTCCCATTTTCGATTTACTCCCGCATTCTCTACACCTTTCACTCCCTCACATCTTACAACCTCATCGTTTAATGTTGCCGAAATCTCCACCGTCTCCTGAAATGTCCCCGGCTTTGCTGCCTTCACCATTCCCCTAATCTTTGGGGTTAAACCCTACACATACCTGCCAATCTTCTTAGATTCAGGAGTCACCAAGTGCGGTACAAGCAGTGACAGCTCATTAAATCGGTTGGTGTATTCCAAGTGTGCCGTACCCTTCATCTCTAGACCTAAAAATTTAGCCTCCATCTTTTCAATTTCATTAATCGGACAGTAACGCTCCACCATCAAGCTTTTAAACTCTTCCCATCTCATCAGGTTCACCACGTTTCTCCCTTGGGTTTGCAACAGTGTTTTCCACCATTCAACGCTCCATTCTTGAGGGAGTGTGTGGCAAACCTCACCTTGTTTACCTCAGCACAGTCGCTTATATCCAGTATTGCTTCTATTTCCTCTAGCCATATTATCATTCTTGTCGCACCTACATTTCGATAGTATTCCCTTGGTTTGCAGGCCATGAATGCTTTGTAATTACAACCAGTTCGTATACGGACTTCTTCCAGTTCCTCCTCATTGTTATTTCCATCTTCGTCTTCTTCCCCCTAGCGGGTTACCTCACGGTTTCGCTCGGTGTTGACATGGGCGTTTATAGTGGGCAGAGCGTTAACAATGGCTTCGGCTATTAGTTGCTGCAATCTAGTTTCTTGGTCGGTGTTGTGGTTGGTGTTAGGGTTGTCATTGGCGTGGTGAGTGTCATTGGTGTTTTCATTGGTAGTTTCATCATGTCGGTTGGTATGAGCTCCTGATCGAGTGGTGACACCACCCCTAGCATTTGTTGCACGTCCTCGTCCTCTTCCCCTCGGCATGGCTAAAATAAACATCGCATAGGGTTTTAAACTCAAGGGTTTTATGACCAACAGTTATTATAGTTTCACAACCAATCATATCATCACATTATACAAGTAATGAAGTCAAACATATCCCATCAAGTAACCATTAATAATTTTAACCATAGCAAAGTTTTTATGACTATAAAATTAAGTTCAAAATACAATCAGGTGTGACATGAGTGAACATTCACCCATGCCCTATAGAATACATAGTTTATTCATAATTCGAATAGTGCATGATAAAATAATCAATGACATGTCAATAACGACGGCAGCGGTGACGAGTCCATGGGTTGAGCACACACTTATGGGCGGCTCGGTAAACCTTCCTCCTTATTTTTGCCAGTAAGGACACCGCCTCGTCCTTCTCTTCCTTCAGGGTGTCGTAGTGTTGGGGTCGTCGCCATACCTTGTCCATGGTGGGGTCTCCAATCAACGGTCCCGAGTGGTACTGGGGCGGATCAGCAAACATCTGGTGAGACGCACTGGAATAGCATGCCGACTCGTCATAGGGCTCTGCGTAGTATCTTGACGGAGCCAAATGGAAGCTATGACGTGCTATGGTGTCACGCTCATAGGGTCCAGCCAGATGCTATGAAACTGGTAATGGTGGCAATGGTGGTAAGGCCGGTTGTGGCGGCGCCCCAGTCAGTCCTGTAACCAAGTTACCCCATTCCTCCTGAAACGTGGGGACGTGTTGGACGGACATTCGTACGGTTTTCCTCGCACTTGGTGCCATGTCTTCATCCTCGTCAGGTCGTAAGGAACTGACCCCTGATGGTCGCCGATGATGTAGGCGTGTCTTCTAATGGTTCAAACTCCTCCATTTCCCAATCTTGGCTAGGATAGGGCATCATGTGATAATAGGGGGCCCTTGGTTACCAACTAGGGTCCCCATACTGTGTCCCAAGAGGGGCATACTCTCCAATCTCATGCGACAGGGGGCATCTTGAAGGTCTGGCACCCACATCACGTACGAAGTGGGTGGTGGGATAGTGGTCAGGTAATAGTGAGGGGGCGGGACACCAGGCGAATCGCTGATGTAGATGGTCTTTCCTCGATTCTGGTTTCCTGCCATCTAATGAGCAAGCCAAGTAATATACAAAGTGAATAGTACACATATATATATCAAAAATAAAAAATTACAGCAAGACTTATACAAAATTTAAATGAATGTATGCATATGTTAGGAACTACCCTCGAATCATAGCTTAGGGGCGTCTATTTCTTAGTTCCCTTAATTCCCTAATGTGTTGTTAAAGCCTAGGTATCTTATAGGTAAGATCCTAATTCGCTGTAACCATTGGCTCTGATACCAGTCTGTCACAACCCACCGGACGGGGTCCGGCCGTGACTAACTAATATTAACACAATGCAGCAGAAGGGTAAATGTAATCCATTAAATTCTCATACAGTCATCCATATTAATTAATTCTAGAGCTCGTCAAGTGTTTTCTAATCCCAATTACATCAATATAATTTAATTGTCCTAAATGATATTATCTAGAAATAGGGGATGGCTAATCTCCAAATATCCAGTTTAGTCAACTCCTAGCCATGATCACTGGGACAATTCATTCTTCTCCTGAAATACACACCCAAAATGTTGGTGAGCTCATGCGTTTATGACACGAGTCTCAACATATTTCATAAAATAGGTTAACAATAATCATGATGCACAAGACAAAAATATCTCAATCAAACCGGGACCCGGGTGACCCTCCCGAGTGCTAAAACATCCTGTTGGTCCTTCTGATCGATTCAACAGTGCACTTGATGTATAACAATGATTTCCCACTGATTTAACACAATAAACTCAATAACACAATGAACTATTTTGAATCTAAACAATAATAATCAACCAAAAGGCTCAATGATAATGATAATAAGCTTCCAGCCACACACACACAATTGCAACAATGATATTTCATATTAGGGTTTTTGCCAAAAGTTGCTTACAAAGATAGAAAAATTACAATATATAAGCAACCCTAGATTCGCTGGCAGTTTTGCTGACTAGCGAAACTGCCGAACTATCTACTAGATTCACCCGGCAGCGAACTATAGTTTCGCCGAGTGATCAGAAACAGCTTACTCCGGGTGAAACTATAGTTTCACCCGTAGTTTCCCTGGAACACAAGAGTAAATCAAAAATACAAAATACAAGAGAAAACTAACATTTATCCTATTACATAACAAAATAAACCTATCAACTATAGTGAGTCCAACCTATACTAGATTATCAATTCTCCCCCTAGGTTAGACCTCACTCTCGGTCTTCTGGCTCCTCTCTTGCTTCCTCTTCAGTTTTATTAGATGTTTCTTGATCTGCTCCCTCTGTACTCTCCTCTTCAGCCCCTGCACTTGCCCTTGCAACCTGTCTTGTAAGTTCCTGCATGTCCAACTTTAACTCGTCAGCCTTAGATACTTTCTCAGTTAGCTCCCTGACCTCTGCCCTGACTCTACGAGCTTTATTCGCCATGTTCATAAACAAACTGGCTTCTTTTCTTGTTTCAGCTCCAGCTCCCACTTTGATGTGATTCTCACATAGAATCACTAAGTCCTCATCACAAAAAGAAAACACCTCCATTGGATCAAAAAGTTTAATCTCAGCTCCACCTTGCACTCTAATTACTGCTTCCCCAGTATTGTTGTCATAGAACCATTTCTCAAACTTTTGTAGTCTAGGGGGAAGTGGATTGGGCACTCTTATCCTATTCACAATTTTAGCTGGCTTTAGTTTCAAAACAATCTTTCCTTTGCCAGTTGCCCAATCCAAGTCTTTCTTTAACCTTCTTCTTTCAGTCCTCATAAACCCAAAAGCTTCAAAATTATCATTCATTCCTGCCTTGATTTCCTTCTCCAACATCATAGCACGTTCACTCAAATATGCATCCAAAAGTGGAGTCTCAGATAATCTCCTCAAATCCCATCTATGCAAGGTCTTGAATGCCTTCCTTTTATGCATACAGGAGATATCCCCACCCCTTCATTTAATCATGAACATTTTCAATTTGGGGTTTTATTTCCAATTTATAATATTCTTATCAGATATCTTCTTGCTTGGTTCGCTAATGTTTTGGAATAGTAGTGTCAACTGTTTTGGTTCTTTCTCTTTCTCGAACCAGTCTTCTTTACTCAATTCAAAAACATCTCCTTCAACAGAACCCCTTTGTGCCATATAAGTCATTGGATGCTCATCCACTTCATAATATTTAGGTTCTGAATCATAGTCAACAAACTGTTCCTCGTATTCTTCTTCTTCATCAATAAGGCTCTTCCCTGTATCCTTCTTGTTTCCTTCAGTAGTATCTTCTCTAAGCACCTCAGCCCCAGTCAGGTCTGTTTCTATGTCAAACCCTAAATCAACAAACACAGCATCAACAATCACAGGCTCCTCTTTCAAATTACTTCCTTCACCAACTCTCTTCTCAGCCTCTGTTTCAACAACCTTTGGACCTCCATCACCACTACCACTTGCATCACCTCTTGCTGTACTTGCTTCTCCCCCTATCCCAGATGACTTTCCTTTGCTGTACAGGCTCCTCTCTCAAATAAGTTATTTTCCCACTGAAGTCGTGCCTAACTGCTGAGCAATCTGCAAATGTTCTGGTATTCATCTGCATCAGCCTCTTAACCTCCCCATGTCTTGGCAAATTGGGTTTCTCATCATTAATGATCATCTAGATAAACCTTGGATATAACAGCCATTTGTCCTTCTTTAAAGCCATAACATTCTCAGTCATACATTCAAAGATTAATCTGGCAATGTTGGCCTTTTGTCCTTTACAGAATACAATCATAGCCTTAGCCCAATGTGGATTCAATCCATCTGATCCTCCCTTTCTATGATCCAAGCACATAATAAATACATGAGCAATGTATCTCCACTCCTTGGACAGAAAAGACTTTTTGATTTCCTTCTTGGATCCAAAAGAAGGTCCTTCATACCAAATACTTATGTAAGCGTTAAGGACTTCAGCATCTGTCATGACAACCTCACACCATAGTCTTCTTCTAACCTCAAAACCCTTGCAACAGTCTCAGCATTAACAGCTATATCCTCCCTAAGGACTCTAGAAGTAATTCTGTGTCGAGTTGATCCCAGATCACATTCTGCATTTACCCAGAAGTCTCTTATATGAATGTCATAGATCGTAGGTAAATGAGATATGGCATAGTGAATGGGAGACTGCTTCAACCACCTTAGATAGTCTCGGAATCCAACAGTCTTTGGATTGCTGTCGTCTAATAATGCCACAAGATTAGTCTTCTCGTCGAACTTTAAGTTTGCCATGTGAACTGTAAAATATAAACATAGGTAAGTTAGTTATAACATAAAGACAATTAAACAATAAAAACAAAAAAAATAATAGTTTCGCTGGCATGGCGAAACTGTAGTTTCACCATGCACAGCAAGACAGCAACGCTATGGTTTAAAACTAAGTTCAACAGTTTCGCTGACAGGCGAAACTATAGTTTCGCCAAGCACAACATAATAGATCCGCTGTTGATTGAACCTAAGTTTCGACCAATCAAAAGTGTACATTCACTATAACTCAGCCCTAGTCCATGAGTTTAAGCGATTCTACACTTTCGTTGAGGACAAACTTATGATTCATACGACAGCAAAGTTGTAAGTTCGCTGAGCCCAACATAACAGATTATGTGCTGAGCGAATGTATAGTTCTCCTGGCATTGTTCGAGTAAAACTGTCAAATATACTTGGACAACGTAACAAGATAGATTCGCTCACAACAGTGAACTTTCATTCAGTTTCGCTGGAAAGTTTGGTAGATTCGCTGAACGAATCTGGCGAACTTTTGAACCAGCGAATCAATACAAAACCACTGATTAAGGATTAAAACCGCGATTAAACCATAGAAACAGGGTCGCAATGCCTACCAGATAGTTTAGAATCAAACAAACTCTATGGAAATCATGCAAATGAAATCAATTAGTTTCGTTCACAGAGAAACTAGGGTTTAGATTCGCACAAAATTGTTTGAACGAGTTTCACACTATGCAATATTTAAGTCCTAGTTTCGCTGGTAGCGAAACTATAGTTTCGCTCGGCATCACAAAAGAAATCATGTGTTCAGTGAAGAGCGATACTGCCGGGTGAATCTATAGATTCGCTTGGCGAAACTGCCAGCGAAACTGTAGTTTCGCTGAAACCTAAAACTTAAAAAAATTAAAAAAATATATTAAAGAAAAATAAAATAAAACAAAATAAAATAAAATTAATAAAAAAATATATATTTAAAAAAAATTTGAATTTATAAAACCTTTATGAAAAACATCCTTCATCCCACAACATCAGCACAAAACAAAAAATAAAACAAATAAGAAAGAAAAGTAAAAGGATATAGAAACTTCTTTTTCAAGACATTGGTTCAGAGAGTTAAAGATTTGCGAAATTGCTTGTATGTTTGTCCTTTTAAACCCATGCCTTCCTCTTTTCAACAAGTAATCTGCAGCTATTTTATCATGTTTTGGATTCATTTGATAAACTCATATGACTTGGTTCCCACAGATATTCAGCAAAGTATTAATCCTGTTCTTCATGGTTTATTGAGCAATGTAATTCACTTTGCTTAAAATGTTAAATATTTCAACAATGATTCTTAGTTTTAAGAATCGCTGTGTCTTTATTTTAGGGACAGATGAAAAGAGCTCCAGGTCTATACTTACGTATAACAGATGAGATAATCATTTTATCTCGTTGATGAGAGCTTCAGGTCTATATTTACGTATAACAGAGAAGTTCATCAGAATGTGCTGATGAGAGCTCCAGGTCTATACTCACGTATAACAGAGGAGATCATCACTCCAGGTCAATGCTCACACATAGCAGTGGGGATAAGCACGAGATATGTCACCCATTTTATAATAATATTTTGTTTTTGCATCAAAGCAAAGATTTAAAACTCTCAACCCATTTCAGACAAGGCCTTGTAGCTTTGTGTAGGTTGAAATATTATGAGGATAATCCTTGACATCGAGTTCTTAGACTTTAATTAAGCTACATGATCATTGTTTACTTTGATATTAGCCTGAGCCTACCATGCATATCCGAAACAATGCTATTGATTCTCCTTCAAACTTCTTTTCCTTGAAGTTCCTGAAAAGATAAAAAGTAAATGTTTATTCTCCCCTGAAATTTCTTTTTAGCAGCCACGAAACAAAAAGATATTTTCTTCTCTTAATTTTTTTGTGTTTTTAATGTAAGTTGAAACAAACAAAGTAAAGATGTGAAGACATATGGGACTCAGAAGTTTATTAGTAAAAGTTTATAAACAAAAAAAAGAGTTATTTACAGAACTATACACATTATGATAAGAAAAGAGGTTTTTTTTTTTAAATATATTAGACCCAACATAGAGATCAATTCATAAAAACGTAGTTTATCAAATGTTTTTGTGAAAAGATCTGCTAGTTGATTTTTGTGTCAATTGGAATAATATCTATAAAACCCTTTTCCTGAGCATCCCAGATGGCATGAATGCGAGCAACTGGAGCAAACACTTCATTTTTCCACTATCAACATGCCAAAAACTATTGATAGCCATTCTTGAATGTTCCTGACATAACAAAAAAGATTGTTAAGACTTGGAAATTGGGACCCAAGTTTTGACTGACTTAGGTCTTGGAACAGAAGACTTTTTACAGAAAAATTATTTACAAAATGATTTAATCTACTTCCTAAGAAACTATTATTTATATTTCTATTAACAAATGCAGGAAAAGTTTTAATAATATGGTCATCCTTTCCACATCTAAAACACCAGGACTTTAAACCTTTCTTATTACATTTTAAAACAAATGCTTGATCAGTTAAGATTTCTTCCTCATATTAAGACGTGTGTGAATCGGAATTGCTACATGAGTCATATGATTCTTTTAATATTTCCTTTGTGACCTTTATTTTAGCAAATCCTAATTCATTTACGTTAATATTGTTAACATTCAAGGAGGTTGTCTCTATATCTTTAGTGTTAGAAATCCGACTAGGTGTAAAAGATGGGATAGAATGAGAAAGAAATTTTTCAAAATAATTTGGGTGAAAATGTTTGTTTGAAGCTTTACTTAAACAATCATCATTACTATTAACAAGAGTATTTGAAACATCATGGTTTGATTCATCAACATCTAAGGATAAACAAGATGAACTATAACTAGAACTACATAAGCTACTGTCTGTAACAGACGTTTGGGAAACAAATCTACTTAAACTATTGTCTATGGAAGACTTTTTGGAATCTGAAATGTTAAGACTAGAGCTTCCCAGACCGCTACTTTTACCATAATCATATTCTTCTCGAATCTCCTTATGATTAACTCCTTCTAAACCTGCATACAAATTGTCAGTATCTTTCTGAATTAATTCATTAGTTGGATGAGGTATAGGCATAGGAGAATAACAATAAGTGCTTGGTGGAGGATAAACATGAGTGGTTTCTTTGTTTCCCAAACTAGTCTTAATTCTAGCCCCCCTTTGATTCTTGTAAAGCTCCTCAAGTTTCATCCCAGAGATTGTCTATTTTTCAAGTTTGGTTTTTAATTTGCTTTTTTCAAATTCAGCAAGTGTTACACGTTCAGTTAAAGCATTTATTTCAATGTTTCTTTCTAAAAGATTTCTTTTTAAATGCTTATTTTCTTTTAACGCTTCATTTAACTTAACAAAATATTTTGACTCATTTGTCTTAAGTTCTTTATTAATTTGTTTTAATTCTTTTTCATTATCTAATAACAGCCTGTTTGCCTTATAAACCCCAAAGAAACGAATTTTACATGGAGGAGAACACATGTCTTGAATTACCTTATAAGGGAGACCCATAACTACCTTTTTAGCAGCCAGGGCCTTGTCACACTAACAAACTGGAGTGTTCTTCTTGTTTTCTTCATCCACCATTGCTTTCCTGCCATCTCCTTAGCTTCACTTTCCTCCTTTGATTCTTCTTTTGATTCACCTGTCTTCTTTCCATAATCTTCACCAACTGTTACCTTCTTTTCAACTGCAACACCAGCTTTCTCATATCCTCTCTCTTCAATTTCCACTTTCTCAAACTTTATCCCTTCAACCTGAACCCTTTGCTCGTTACTTTCACCAATAACCTTTTGAGTCTCACTCTTGAACTCTCTAAAAGGATCAAAGTTCTCAATAGAATCCATATCACTGTTCACTAACTCAGCCACTAGTGCATGATTGATTTCTTCTTCAATTTCCTTAATCCCAGCGCTCTAATCAAAGTTTGAGATGAGAGTTGTTTCCTTCTTTGACTTGACTTCTTCCTTGTCAGTGATTGGGATAACTTTAGAAGTTCCAGAAGTTCCTAGTTTAGTAATGATAGGATTTGGACATTCTCTTTTAAAGTGCCCCAGCTATTTGCAATTGAAGCATCTTAATTTTGACTTATCAAAACCAAGCTTAGAATTCTGATTTTGATTTCTGAAGCTCCTTCTACCAGTTTGTTCCATGAATCTTCTTGCACGTAGTGTGAGCATGGCCATTTGCCAATGGATGTATGTTTCTTCTAAGTCATCTGGATTGACTTGATACATGTCTTCAACGGTCATTCCTTTTCCCTTTAACTCCCGAGCAACTAGAGCCTCATAACTATGCACAAACATCCCAAATAATGCCATAGTATCTGATGGAATCTGAGCGGTGACAGATGGCTTTGAGCTTGAACCAACACCTGTAGACCCCCCACTGGACATATTTGAAGCTCCAAATCCTGTAGAACCACTATAAGCTGAACCATACATAGACGAGTTTGCAGCGGATGACATTATTGCAGCATTTTATGGATATACAGTGGCTGGCATCATGGATTGATTGTATTCTCTCCTCTTTAAATCCAAATCAAAAGATTTCAATTTATTGATTACATCCATAAGTTTGTAATCAACAAAGTTTCTTTCCTGCATCAACATCCTAACTTACAGGCTTCATTGAGGTGGGAGTGAGCCCAAGAGTTTAAAGACTTATTCATGATTTCCCAACTGCTCATCATATTTCTTTAAGGTGCTTGAGATGGACTAAAATCGATTTGTTATGTCAGTAAGGCTTTTATTTTTGTGTCCTACAAATGAATTAATCTTCTTTTCAGCTTGAGCTTTCCTGTCTTTCCTCAGATCCTCATTTCCATCATAGAATTCACACAAGGAGTCATACAAAGATTTTGCATTCTTGTATTCAGCAAAGCGGTTATAGATATCTTGGGATAAGCAGAGAGTTAAAGCTCCAAAAGCTTTCTGATCATGATCAATTAGCTTGAGATCTCTTTTAGTGAAGGTAGATGGATCGGTGTTTGGTGAAGTAACTTGACCGACAGTGACAGTTGGAGTGTGAGGACCATTTACAATTGATTCCTATTGATTGTGATCAGTGTAGTAAAAGAAAGCTTTGAAACATCTTTTCCAGTCATCAAAGTTATCAACATTTATAAGCCTCAGTGGCCTATTAGGAGCAACACTCTTCAAGTCAGATATGGTGATATTGGTGGACGTCATTTGCTAAATGGAGATAGTTTCACTGACAAAAGGCAGTTTTGCTGGTAAATTTGCTTGTAGAATCGCAGGTAACTTCGCTAACAAATTTGCTCCAAGATTCGCTGGCAAACAAGCAGCAGTTTCACCCAAACCAATGATCGAAAACTCTAGTTTCGGCGATACTTTCGCTGAGACTAGTAGAACATTCGTTCTAAAATGAATTTGCCAGCACTTTCGCTTGTAAATACTAGCAGGAAGTTGAACTTTTGTTCAAAAGTAGGCTACTTTCGCTGACAATAACACCTGAATTGAAAATCACCAAATCCTTAGATTCGCTGGTAAATTCGCTGGACGAATTGTAAATTCACCTGATGAATCTGAAAAGCCTTTTCAGAACAAAATCAACCCTATCTCATTGAAAACACAACGAATTGAAATCTGATGATTACAGTAGCTTCGCACATTCAAAACGTACAATCCTGAATCAATTTCCGTAACAAAAACACCCAAATCAGTAGTCAAAATCGATTGAACAGTAAGTAGTCTTCGATAGAGCATAAAAACCAACTAATCAAGAGCATAATGGCTCTGATACCATATTGTTGGTCCTTCTGATCGATTCAACAGTGCACTTGATGTATAACAAAGATTTCCCACTAATTTAACATAATAAACTCAATAACACAATGAACTATTTTGAATCTAAACAATAATAATCAACCAAAAGGCTTAATGATAATGATAATAAGCTTCCAGCCACACACACAAAATTGCAACAATGATATTTCGTATTAGGGTTTTTGCCAAAAGTTGCTTACAAAGATAGAAAAATTACAATATATAAGCAACCCTAGATTTGCTGCAAGTTTCGCTGACTAGCGAAACTGCCTGACTATCTACTAGATTCACCCGGCAGCGAACTACAATTTCGCCGGGTGATCAGAAACAACTTACTCTGGGCGAAACTATAGTTTCACCTGTAGTTTCACTGGAACACAAAAGTACATCAAAAATACAAAATACAAGAGAAAACTAACATTTATCCTATTACATAACAAAATAAACATATCAACTATAGTGAGTCCAACCTATACAATATTATCACATCCCCTAACCCATATCCCTTATTGTTATGGGCTCAAATGTGCCCTGCTAAGCACATATAATCTGTATTAATTTGTGACACAATGATTTTTGAATCTCAATGGGGGGTTTCCCTGTCTATAGTGCCCATTGTGTGTGGGGGATTCCCAAATAGTACTATCCACAAATCACGCGGCTCCCAATGGAGTTAATGATTGTGCTCAAGTTCGGGGACAAGAGCAGGTAGTGTTGTACCATAGTATCATAAAAACCAGTGAGTATGTATAGGGAGCTACCGACCGGCAAGGTTCCTAAGTTCATTTTTACAAGTTTTAGTTCAACTTCAGCTAGTTGCGTAGGCCTAACCTCTCTAGATCAGATTTAACTTACCCGACTAAGCGGTTTTCATTACATATGCGTAATTTGGTTCAACCTTTGGAATTTGAAGTCTTTGGTTTGAAAGTTGAGTATGTTTGAGTTATTATATAATAATATCAGATTATTAAGTCTGGTAGAACTGTTATTTGATCCCAAAACAGTATGGTTTTAGTTGTTGTCATGTTTGGTCCCTCAACTTTATTATATTGACGGTTTTTAATCCTTATATTTGGAATTTGGCACTTGAGTTGTTTATTATGTGTTTTATGGTTTTGAGTGGGGTAAGATACTTTTGTGAGTTAATTTTTATGCTATTTAATTCTTTGTAACTTATTTACCTCATTGTCTTGCTAGTGCGATGTTAGATTTCTTATATTAGTGTTATTTTTGTATTAATTCCTAGAAAATCCTATAATTGAAAATATTTGGTTTGCAATTTGATTTTATCATAATTAGGCCAATAGCTACTCTAGTTTTAAGTCTTAGGTCGTTTTATGTCGGATTTGGTATTCTAACGTTCGGGGTTCGGTTTTTAACGGGTTCCTAGGTTCGGTTCAACTTCTGGTCCAATTTAGCTGTATAATATTCTAAAATACATAGTGTAAGTTCTTGAATCTGAAAGTTTTGGGTTCCTAACTTAGAAGTATGTTTTTACGAATTTTTATTATTTTAACATGAATAACTTCTATATTTTTGTTTGCTAAGCAAACTAGCTCTATAGGTCATGAAATTTAATTTCTAAGTATTATTTATCATTATAAACCTAATAAAATTTTATAAATTCGGAATTTATGTATGGTTGGTAATTTAGTTACATTAGCCGGTTAGTTCCATTAAGTGTTCGTTAAGTCTCGGTTTTGGGTTTCTATGTGTTTTAATCTGATTTTTCCTTATTCACCTACATTTATAACATAAATAACACCTATGTGAACCCATATTTATGGTAAGTTAAGAAATCCGAATTTTTCGTGTTTGTTAGATTTATAAAAACCGTTCTTTTTGTAGATTTTACATTCTTTGGTTACTGGAATATATGGTAACTTATGTGTTTAAGATGTTGGGGGTGACACAGGGTTGTTTGTGTCACTAACAAGACGATACGTGAAATACCGAGAGTTTTCGGGTAGTGACGGTTACCTTGTGAGGTGGACGTAGTGAAAGCGGGGGCTGTCAGGAAGCTTTTGATGGGTGAGAGAAGGCTGTTAGATATGGCAGATTAGTTTAGGTTGCAGAATTAATGGAAATGGAGATGTGAGAAAGAAGATATGTGAGTGAGTTTATAAGTTCAAAGGGATGTTTACCTTAATGTGTTGGAGGTCGATGCAGGCTGCCTGCAAGAGGGCTGGTGTCAACTGCTAAAAGAGAGCAAGAGAGTGAGAAACAAAGAAGTGTTTTGTAGAGAAAGTTTGCTATTTATAGTGGGGGTGGTGGTTTTGATGAGGTTCGGCCGAGGTGTTGGGTAGGGGGTTCGGGTCCCACTTCTTAATTGCAGGATTTTCTTGGTTAAGAGGAGATTTTGGTTAGTGGGATAAGTTAGCAAGGGTTAAGAACCTAAGCCATGCATTGGGTGGTTTGGGTGGTGATTAGACAAGTCAACTTCCTTCTAGAATATATTTCATACGGGTGCATGCATTTTATAATTTGTGGATTTCCTTTATTATTTATTATACACTTCACGTTTGTTTTTAAATTTATATGTGAAAGTATCATGTTGGTTTGTATTATTATTACTGTCATTATAACAACTTGTGAAGGATTTAATATTTTTGGTTTGTGATTTAATAATTTAAAAGTATTTAATTTCTATATTTAAAGTTCCAGAATAATTCCAAGTGTTATAATGTATATCCTTTGAAATTTTGGAAGATTTGAATTTGGCTACGGAAGTTCTAAGTCTTGGCTTCGAAAGATTGGGTTTTGGATTAGGAAGATTGAAATGCGGCTGCACAATGCTCATGCGCCTGTACAGTGCTCATGCGTCTGTGGAGTAAACAAATGCGGATGAAGTGTCAACAAATGCAGATGAAGAGTTTACAAATGCGGATGAAGAATTAAAAAATGCGGATGAAGAGTTTACAAATGCAGAAATTAACAAATGTGGATGAAGAGTTTAGAAATGCGGATGAAGAGTTAACAAATGGAGATGAAAATTTAACAAAGGCGAATGAAGAGTTTACAACTGCGGATGAAGAATTAACAAATACGGATGAAGAGTTTACAAATGCGGATGAAGAAATAACAAATATGGATGACTTAAAGTCTTAGGATTATTTTTGTACTTTTTGTTTATTAGATTTAAGTGGCACAATGTTTCACTAGGACATTGGGCCTAAGGCCCACTAGTGTTGGTAGCTCACGCACAATTTCATCACATGGCCCATTAAGGTCTTGTATGTAAAGCCCACTTATTGCTATGGCTAAATGACCAATTCAAAGTTTGATGTGCCTAAGCCCATTAAGGTTTGTGTGTATATCCATGTCTAGGAGTTTAATCTTGTTGGGCCCATCACATGGGCTTCGATTGATGATTATGTCCCCCTTTATGGTTTCTAAAACAAAATTGTTTTGGCCCAAAAATAACAGTTGTCACACACTCAGTATGATGAAATCTGGTAAGTATGTCTTGCACATACTTTGACTGGTTTATGAAGATGCCATTGTCAACCTGCTTCATTTGAATTCCTAGAAAGAAATTAAGTTCCCCAAGGCACTCATTTCAAATCTATTTTTCATCAGCTTCTCAAAGTTTTTATAGAGCTTTGGATTAGTTGACCCAAAAATGATGTCATCTAGATAAACTTGAACCAACATCAAGTCATTTCCTATTCTTTTAATGAAGTGTCATCCATTAATAGTACCCCTCTTGTATCCATGATGATAGAGGTACTGTGATAGTGTCTCAAACCACTTTCTTGGAGCCTGATGCAGCCCATAGAAAGCTTTATCAAGCTTGTAGACATGATCAGGATGATCTGGGTCTACAAAGCCTTGTGGTTGTTTGACATACACTTCCTCATCAATCACTCAATATAAGAAGGCACACTTGACATCAAGTTGGTAGACCATGAAATCCTTATATGCAGCCAAAGCCAGGAATATTCTAACAACTTATAGTCTTGCTACAAGAGCAAAAACATCTGTATAGTCAATCCCTTCTTCTTGTTTGTACCCTTGAACAACCAGTCTTGCCTTGTTCTTGATAACAAGTCCTCTATCATCCTTCTTGTTCCCAAATACCTACTTGGTACATATGGTAGTCTTCCCTTGAGGAAGAGGACATAGATTCAAAACGTTTTGTCTCTTGAATTGAAGTAGCTCTGGGTACATTGCTTCAACCCAACTTCCATCCATCAAAGCCTCATCAATCTTCTTAGACTCAATCTGGGACAAAAAACATGAGTGAAGACAAATATTTTTATCATGGGTTTGTCCTCTTGTTCTCACACCTATCTTAATATTTCCTATGATGTTTTTAGTGGGATATGACTTATGGATTCTCATTTAAGGAATCATAGTAAGTTGGTTGGACAGATCTAAATTGGTAAAATTCAGATCTGGTGATTGAGTGTCATCCACCACATCAACAATCTTATCAAGAGAAGCTTGATCCAATGAGTGTGTTACACCATTGATGTTGTCTTCTATGAAGTGGTTATCAGCATCAAGAAATTCTTAATCACTATCACCACCTCCATCTCCTCCTATATTGGAAACTTCTTCATTTGAGTTATGTGCCTCTGTGCTGGAATTTACATGGACCTTAGATGTATCAGCTGGAAAGTTTGTCATAGTTATGCTGACATGATTTCCAATTATAGGATTTGTTACCACTAGAGCTAAGTAGTTTCCTTACTTAGTCTTCTCAGCTCAAATCTTAGATCAGAATCTCCTCTTAATAAGCTACCTGTAGATCCTGAAACATCTTCATAAGATTTGTTAAAATAGTTGGTAACTAAATCAAGATCAAACAGCCAATCAGGACTAGAACCTTTCACATTGGGTATGTGCTCATTGAAGGTCACATTGGCTGACTCCTCAACTACTCTAGTTTTGAGATTGTATGCTCTATAAGCTTTAGCTTGGGAAGAGTATCCAATAAAATGTCCATCATCCGATTTCTCTACAAATTTGGCTATCTGATCCTTGGTATTCAAGATGGTGCAAGGACATCCAAATGATCTAAGAAAACAACTAAAAGGTCTCCTTTTGTGGCACAATTCATAAGGAATCTTACAATGAGTCTTGACTACTAAACTCTATTCTGCATATAGCAGACAGTGTTGACTGCCTTTGCCTAAAAGGTGATAGGAATTTTAGAGTCAAATAATATGGTTCTTGCAGCTTTAATAAGTTTCCCGTTTCTCCTCTCAGTAACACCATTTTGCTGAGGAGTCATCGGAGCACTATAATGTCTTGTAATACCCTTCTTATCACAAAATGTATCAAGGATTTGGTTCTTGAATTCAGTTCATTAATTACATCTTATGATTTTGACCTTGTGATCACATTGATTCTCAATTTTCAGAATGAAGCACTTCAAGATCTCTAGGGTCTCATGCTTAGTTCTAAGGAAGAAGACCCAAATCATTTCTTTTGCATTCCAGCTACCAAATCATTCTTAATTAATTTATTCATGGTTTTAAAGTTAAAATGGCACATTCTTTTATGCCACAGGAAAGATTCATCACTATTTTCTTTAGATAGAAAGCAAGAAACTTCTCTTGATGGGGATGTTTCCTGCAAATCCATCTTGTATATATTCTATTTTCAGGGGTCTTTGAGCAGGATATGCTCTTGAGGAATGACCACCCTAAGATTGAGAACAATGCACTCATGCTCAGTAAAGAGCATGTTATGTCTCTGATCATAAAATTAGGATACACTCAAGAGGTTGTACCCAAGCTCCTTAACATAGTTTACCTTCTCAATGCTAAGCTTACCATTTATGACTATGTCCCTTCCAGTGATGTAACCACCTGATTCTCCACCAAAAGCAATTGGCCCTCCATCAATTTTCTCAAAGTTCTAAAGCAAAGAGCCATTGCCTGTCATGTGCCTGGAACAACCACTGTCAATAATCCATGCATTTCCTTTGGTCTTTAGTTGTTTCTGCACAAAAAGAGATGGTTAGTTACATTTAGAAACCCAAGCCTTATTGGTTTTGGGCTTGTCAAAATGAAATAAAGCTAATTCATCTGTAATTGATCCTATATTTAAGCTCTGAGGATCATTTGATGTTGTTGATGAAGAACTTTTAGTCACAATGCCTTCCTTCATCTTCCACATCATCTTTGGAAGACTAGACTTGGCCTTCAATACCTCAGAAGTTTTGATGACTTTGGTAGCTTTGGAGACTGGACCTTTGGAAGTGTTTGTATCTACTGTAGCAAACTTCAGTACTTTGGAAGCATTCCTTTCTCCCGAGACCAAATTTTCTTCTGAAGGTAAGTTTTCACTTATCTTCTGCTTCACTTTGGAGATCCGGAAGGAAGAGAGTTTCCTTTCGAAGCTATATTCTTCTTCTTCTTCTCAGAAGTTTTCATCTTGGTCAAGTGGATAGTACTTTTGGTATTGTAGATGCAATTCTCAGCAAAGTGAGAAGTACTACCACACATGATGCATTCAGTTGGCATACTTCTAAGAGTCTTCTTTTGAGTAAGAAGCTGTGCTTGATCTCTTTCAACTTCCTTTTTCATCTTCACAGATGATGCAGTATACTTTTTAAGGTGAGGCTTACTCTTGGAACTAGATGGTTCAGGCTGTGCAGTAGTGGTGCACATTTGATCAGCCTTCTTCTCTTGACTAGGATGATTTGGACATGAACTAGGACTCCTGGTACTAGAGTTCATGGTTGAGTCTTCAGTCTTCACTACTTCAAATCCAGCAGAGATAAAAACTTACTTTTGTTTAGAGTTAAAGGCGGTCTTGATCTCTTAGGCTTTCTTTGATTTTCTTTTGGCTGCCCTTATGAAGTTCTTCCTAGCAGACGTGGTCATCCTTGGTTCTTTCTTCTCTCCAGGAGAATAGTGACCCTTCTTAGGATGATCTTCTTCACTCACTTCAGATCCATCCTTCATTATCTCCTCTTCATCTTTATTCTCTTCTTAAATGGGGTCTATAAAGGGCAGCTCATCTTGACAAGTTCCACACCTTGGAGGTCTTACAAATAGTAATATATATGGAGGAGCTATCTCACTAAATCCAATCCCTGCCTGTTATGATAAAAAATATTTGCATGCATGGATGATGATATGATGTTATTGAAGGTTTCCTCTTCAAGAACATATTTTTCTGTCTTGGCTTTGCTGATCTCAAGCTCAGCCTGGCATTAAGTTAACTTGGTAATGAGTTCTTTAATTTGAGTCCTTTAGTTTGTGTGCTCATACTTAAGAGTTGAAATTGTTTTCTCTAAATATTCTATTTTAAGTTTATAGTTGCATGATCGGTGTTTGTCTCACAATGCAACATAATCACACAAACTCACTTAATGTCACTCTGGTTGATAAAGTAGAATCTTAACCAAGTTCACAAGTAATATAATAAGTTCAAAACAGAAAACATAAACACAAGAGTGGTTTTCAAGATACTTGTATATATTACTTCTCAACTCAGTATTTCAAGACTGTTACATGCATAGTTACTAAGTTACATGGAGAAACTATATATACTACTATCTACAGCCGGTTATACTTGAAAAACCAGTTGAAACTTACAACTAGACAAATACTACATCATTAAGAAGTAAGGTATCTAAGATAAAATAATAATATCTTAGATTAGGTAGTGATGACATGTCCATGACTTACCTTTTGTCACCAACGAAAAATGGAAACTATACTAAGCTGAGAATGGTTGAACAGTGGATTAAAGTAAGGTCATTTACATGGGCGTGGGAAAGCGCCATGCAGTCTATCAGAGTGGAAGCAGGCTGTCAGACAGACCATACTTATGTCCACTAGTTCATAGTTAGTTTTCCGAAGCTAATTGGCTTCGGAATAAATTCTTTCGAGCAAGTCTTAAGGACTTTATTCTTTAGAAGACTTTGTGTTTTGGATCTTGTAAGTTGTATACTTCGGAAGAATAAGAACTTAGTCTCGAAAGACTTAATTCTTCCTTTGGAAGCTATTCATACTTGAGCTTCGGAAGTCCTTGACTTAGCTTCGGAAGAGCAGCTTGTTCCTTCGGAAGTTCTTCATACTTGAGCTTCGGAAGATCTTTGACTTAGCTTCAGAAGAATAGCTTGTTCCTTCGGAAGTTCTTCATACTTGAGCTTCGGAAGATCTTTGATATAGCTTTGGAAGAACAGCTTGTTCCTTCGGAAGACCATTTGTTTAGCACATCAAAATATATCTAAGTGTGGTTTTGGTTGCACCAGCCTCATTAGATCCAATATTACTCCCCCTAGGGTGATGCTTCCAAAACTTCACTTGTTTCTTATCCTTAAAGTCTTCAACACCTAGGAAAGATGGTACTTTTCCGTCTCTGAGTTCCTTCCTGATGAAGTGGAGAGGATGTTATATAAGTCATCTATGGATAGTAGATTCAGTTGGTCATTTTGGATGACATGTCTCCTTTGTTGTGCCCCTCAGAAAAGAGTTAGTTGATAAGAACCATAGTCATATTCCCATCTGACTATAGGTTTTGAAGTTGGTCCCTCAACGATTTGCAGGAATGTTCTTCCTTTGATGGTTGCTCTTTCCACTTCAACCTGATCTTTCAGTTTCATTTCAATGACATGAATGATACTCAAATGATTTCTTATATGAGTAGCAATCTGAGAGCTGGAGCGGTTGGAGAATGTTCTCTCTACTAACTCAGCAATATCAAATCTGCTTGAGTGTAGTAGAGCAGATGTGTCAAGTCTGGTTACTTGACTGTTCTCCCTCTAAATTATGAAGCTTTGAGTAGATTAATAGAACCTCCACCAGACAATTGTGCTTCTGGGAGTGAAGGGGCTGGTTAGCAGCATATTCCCTTTTCTAGTGTCCAGCAAAGTCACCAACCTTCTCCTTAACTTCTTCTCCTTTTCTTTAAGAGTATCATTATTGATGGCTAGAAGTTGGAGAGCTTGGTCCAATGTTCCTCTAGGCATATCAAGGAATTCACCTCTTGTGAAGGAACAAGAAGAGCCATCAATGTATTTTAGTTTAATTGACTCTTCCTTATAAAAGATGTTACTCAAGGTAGTGCAGTTGATGAGCTTCCTTTTGATCTCCTTAAATTCTTCTAAGGACAAGGGGTTGGAAGGTTCAGAAGATGGTTTGGGTTAAGATTGGGTTTTGGGTTGTGTTTTGGGTTTAATGAAAGGTGGACGTGGAGGTTGTTTAGAGATAGGTGATGAAGGTGTGGGAATGGCTGATGGTGTGGGTTTGGGAGTTGAGGGTTCAGAGGTTGGTTCTGTTTTGATAGGGAAGGGTGAAGGTGTAGGAAGTGGCTTTGTTGGTTCTGGTTTGGGTTTGGGTTCTATCTTCTGAGTGCTTAGTTTCCAAGGCATCTCCTACCTTCTTCCTTAGCGAATGTCAGCCTTTATGTCACTGACATTTCGCTGTAGGGTCTTCGCTAACATGGGCCCTATTTGCCTGCTAGTGAAGCCATGGGCTTTAAGGTAGGCTTTCATCCATTCCTTATCTCCCTCCTTCTTAGCAGAAGCAAGTATAGCTTCTTCTTCCTTATTCTTCTTCTCCCTTAGCCTTTACCTTGCAGCCTTCTTTCTTTCTTTGCTGATCTCCTTAGTTTCTTTGTAGAAAATATACACGATCATATCATGATCATAAGGGTCCAACTCCTCCTTTGTATAGCCTCTCTTGTAGAGAAAGGCTATCTTTTCCTTCCTATTCTCGACATTTGCTTCCTCCTCCCTTTTCCTTTTCTCCTTCTCTTTAGCTAACCTTGCTGCCTCTTCTCTTTCTATTTGCAGCAAGGTTTCCTTCTCAAGCTTCACAAGCTCATCAAGTGGGAAAAGAAGCATTTGTTAATGTTCTACTTCCAGGCTGATGAGCCTGTCAATGATCTCCACCCTATTCTAATTGTTGATACTTTCACGAGATGTTGTTGCTGCTTTAGTGCTTGCTGTAACCAACTTCTCAGTATCAACTCTTCCTTTCTTTCTTAGCTTTTCCAACCTTTCCTCCACTAGAAGTTCTTCAGCAGTAAGCTTTCTCTTCCTTTTTGAGGAAGATTTAGCCTTTTGAGATCCTGGTTTTGAGGATTCAGGTTGGGGTGGTGGAGATTGAGCTTGTAGTGCTGGCTTGTGAAGGGTTGTAAGAAAGTCCTCACTATTGAGTTCAGAAGCAAGATCAAGAATAGCTTCTATAACCAGCAGTTCATCAGACACAGAGGGCAACTCTATAATTCCTTCCGCAGCTTGGACTTCAGCTTCGGAAGTAATTTCCAGAGCTCTAGAAGTGAATAGAAATGCTTTTGAAGCTTGAGCTTCTACTTTGGAAGTTGTTCTCATAGCCTCGAAAGTAACAGGAACTGCACTATCTGTCCCTCTTATGTCAGTTGCTGGGCCATGAGTCTGTGTATCCCCTTCGAAGTCTATCTTGGGTTCAATAGAGACCTTAGGTTGACCAACTTCCTCTTCAAAGGTAGATGATGCAGTCAACCTATGAAGCTCTTCAGCCCCAAAGTAGGCAATGGCAAGATCAGGTAAGGGTTGTTCAAGTAAGGAGCTTATCAGAAATTGGGTCAAAAATCTGTTAAGTTTGATAAGCATCCATGGGTCCACTTGAACGGAAATGGAAATTGGTTAAGGAAAAATGGCTAGAAGTTGTTGCTGTTTGGGGTAGAAAGAAAAAATGGCAGTATAGGGTTCCACTTGAGTTGATATCTCCTCAAGAGTAAGAACAGATATCTTCTCATCAAGTCTTTGTTTTTGAAAACTCTCCCTCTTTTTGGTAACATCATCATGAGAAGTAGATGAGTTAAAGGAAAAACTCAAAGAAACCTGAGTATGTACATGTCTAACGGACTTCACAATCTGTATCTCAGCTATTTGAGCCTTGAGATTTTCATTATCAAGTTGCTGAGTGGTAGACCTATTTTCTAAAGTCTCAACCTTTGATTTAAGATTGGTGACTTTGGAAATTAGGTCCTTGATGGAGAGTTTCAGACTACCCTCATCTTCTTTTGAAGAATCATCGGGAGATGGGATAACATACCTAGTATGTTCTTCCTCATCACCAGTTGTGGTTTCTTGGCGCCTTGGATACCCTTGCATATTGATATCTCTTTCAGAGGCATCAATGGGCAAGGTTACCATAGATACAGTTTGACTGATGTTACCACTGTCCTGAGAGGCTATTGAAACACTCTCAGTAGTGGCAGTTGTATCTACATGAGTCACCTCCACTCCGGTTGGACTCACCTCAGTTTGGTCTTGCTGATATGGGCTAGATATCAAAGGCTCCTAGTGACTCAATTGATCTGGAAAGGGGTGAGGTAGATCAACATCATGGCCCTGATGAATCATGATATCCTTATCAGGTTGGGTCAAAGGTCAAGAAAGGATACAGATGTTATATCTATTGACCCGAGATCTTGGTCAGCACCTAATGGCTTTTCTACAATAGCAGTTGAGCCAATGATGTGGCTATCCCTTTTTGGCCGCTCAAGAGAGTGTTGACACTCACCCAGAGGGGTTATGGCTTGGGTAATGGGCTTATCAAGTTGAGACTAAGGAGATTCAACACTGATATTAAGGTTAATTATGGAGGATGGTCGGACCTCTGACTGAGTGGGAGCCTTGGATTCCACTCTAGCCTTTTTGGTTTGAATAGAGGGGACTTAACCAATCAGAGTAGATTGATCAAGGGTTTGTTTGGGGCGTCTTTGGTATGTGATTTTGATTGGGTGAGAAAATGTGGATGGTAGTGTAGTGGTGGTGTCTGGTGGGGGTTTATCACCTGTTGGGCTTGCAGGGATGTCACCATGAGCCATTGGCTCAAGCATACCTGGAAGGAGGTCAGTGAATCTTCTAGTAAAGTTGGTTGACACCTTTTTCAAAGTCTTGAAGATGCCAAGCTTCATGTGAAGGACTAGTAAAACATGAGCAAATGGAAGTTTATCCTGGTCCAACTCACAATTGATAATATGCTGAATGAACCGAGGATACATATAGAATGGAACCCTTCTGAGATTGCTACTCAAATTATTTAGCATAATCCTTGAGTAGTTGAATCTGAGGCCTTTTACCAACCCATGGACTAGGCAGCCCAGATCATAGGGAATTTGATCCCATCCCCCTGATTTGTTGGATAGACTATACAGGACAATGTGAAGCAGGAACTTCCAGTTGTAGGAGAAGTTGAACTTATAGACTGTAGATCTACTCACATCTCCTCCATATCCTATTTGAGTGTAGGTTTCCTCCAATCCAGACTTTAGGAATTCTGTAGAGGTGCCTTCATCATGGAGTTCCGGATGCTCCCTAGTGGTTGAAATACTGATGATGATCTCCTGTCCGTAGATCCTTGATCTGATGACCCTTTCATCATTGATCATTTAACTTCAACCATTGGCCTAGAATTCAGCCATGTGGTTTGAGTAGATGGTGGGGTTAATAGTAAGGGCAGTAAAGTATGTTGATCGAGAAAGAAATTTGACAGTAGGGGCAAAATTGTTATCCCTTGAAGAGTCAAGGACGGCGACTTGTTTGTGTTGAGGATTCAAGGCCATTGTTCAGACGGAAACTGTTTGATTGAAGTGGGAAAATAGCAAAATCAGGATGAAATAGATGAATAGTTAAATCTTAGGGTTTCGATGAACGGTAAAGAAAAATAAGAAAGAGAAACAACCGCTAATTTTATATGGTGAGAAAAATCCCTTGGATAAGGTGAAACAATAGATGAAAAGATGGTTTGAGATCCAAGTGGATGTAGGCGGCAAATGATATGATGAAAGAGATTAAATTTCAGGCTAATTACTGTTTTTCTGACAATATCTCTACAGTAAAATCATGTGGGGTCCAAAGATTTTCATTGCACACTATAATTTCTTCCGAGAGTTAAAAATTCTTCCAAAGACAAATGAGTGTGTTTCTGAAGATTTTCTTCCGAAGGCATTTTATTTCCAAAGGCAAACATTGGTTTACAACCACATTTGCTTCCGAGAACAATAAATGCTTCCGAGAATTAAAGTTAATAAGCTTCGGAAAACATTTTGACTGATAGTCAAAATTTCTTTCGAAGCGAAAAACTCTTCGAAAGAAAATATTCTTGAAGGAATTTTACTCTTCGGAGAGGGTAAAATTCTCATTAGAAAATTTCTTAGAAAATTTTTACAATTTTGATAAACTTTCTGGCAACAGGGCTTAGATTGTATTTAGACAACACAGACAATACACATTTTAAAAAGTTATCAATAGAGAAAGACTAGTCAATGTTAATCATCCCAATAGTTGCGATTAAATATTTATATCCTTGTTAATCAAATCCTTTTGTGAATAAGTCAACATATTGCTCATTTGTATTGACTTTGACTAGCTTGATTAGATTTTTCTCATGAATATCTCGAATGAAATGATACCTGATTTCAATGTGTTTTGTCTTGGAGTGCTTGATTGGAGTTTCTAAGATAGAAATAGCACTCTTACTGTCTATATGGATAGGAGTCTTCATGAAGTTAAAACCATAATCCAGCATCTAATTCTAAATCCAAAGCAGTTGAGCATAGCAGCTTAGAGCAGCAATATACTCAGCTTCAGCAGTTAATGTGGATACACATGATTACTCTTACATTGCCAAGAGAAAATCCTTCCACAAAGAAATTGACATCCTCCTGATGTTGATTTCTTATTGATATTACAACAACCATAATCACTATCGGTGTAATTATAGAGGTTAAAATCCCGATTCTTAGGATACCAAAGACCCAATTTAGGAGCTCTTTTGAGGTATCTAAGAGTTCTTTTGGCAGCAATTAGGTGAGACACCTTTGGAGAAGCTTGATATCTTGCACAGATGCATGTTGCTAACATGATATCAGGTCTACTTGTAGTGAGATACATCAAAGATCTAATAATTGCCCTATACTGATGCTGATTAGTATCATCCCCTTCGGAATCAGGACTAAGATTGTGATTTCTGGGTATAGGTGTCTTGGCTGGCTTATAATCTGTCATCTCAAATCTCTCTAAGATATCTTTGACATACTTAGATTGATTGATGAAGAACCCTTCTTCCATCTGCTTCACCTGAATTCCTAGGAAGAAATCCATCTTTCCCATGGAACTCATTTCAAACTTCTTCCTCATGATGCTTTCAAAGTCTTTACACATTCGGTCGTTTAAGGAACCAAATATGATGTCATCAACATAGATTTGTACAAGAAACATGTCCTTCCTAGACTTCTTTATGAACAAGTTTTTATCTATTTTGCCTCTAGTATAGCCATTTTTTAGAAGGAACTGAGACAGTGTCTCATACCACAGCCTAGGTGCCTGATGCAACCCGTATAGAGCTTTATCAAGTTTACACACATAGTTGGGATGCTATGGGTCTTCAAATCCAGGTGGCTGGCACACATAGACTTCTCTGTCGATATCCCCATACAGAAATGTAGATTTCATATCAAGTTGATAGACTGTGAAGTTCTTGGAGACAGCCAAAGTAGGAAAGATTTGCATAGCCTCAAGTCTTGCAATAGGTGCAAAGACATCTATGTAATCTATGCCTTCCTCCTGTGTGTTTTCTTGAACAACAAGTCTATCTTTATTCTTGATGATCAAACCTCTATCATCTCTTTTGTTTCTGTACACCCACTTAGTGCCAATAGGAACCTGCCAGGTGGCAATGGACATAAGTTCCATACTTTTTACCTCTAGATTTGAAACAACTCTTCTTGTATTGCTTCTATCCAATTGTTGTCTTTGAGGGCTTTTTCCACCTTCTTTGGTTCCATTTAAGAGAGAAAGCATGAGAATAAGTAGACATTCCCATTGTGGGTCTGACTTCTTGTTTTCACACCTTCTGTGACGTCCCCAATGATGTTCTTAGCTGGATGAGTGTTGTGTATCCTGAGCCTAGGAATCACATCTAGTTGCATAGATAAATCAAAGTTTGAAAAGTTTTGCTCAGGATTTTGAACACCATCGCTGATGTCTCACATTCATTCAATGAGGACTGATTCAATGAATGTGTGACAGCATCAATATTATTTTGCTGAGAAGCAACATCAACAATTGCCTATTCCTCCTGGTCACTGTCTTCATTAGCTTGGTGTTGAATACTTGAATTGTCAACTGTTGAGTTATGAGGTTCAGTTGGCTGACAACTTGATGAAGCTCCATTGTTTCCTGAGATATTCAAGCTTTCAGGATTTTTATTTGAAGGAGCTTGATCTTTATTTCTTCTTGGAGAAGTTGAAATAGGTCTTGGTAACTCAAACATTTGATCTTCATAGGAGTTACCTTGAATTCCTGTTCCATTTGAAACATTCTCATACGATGGTTTAGAATAGTTTGGAAACAATTCTAAATTGAAGATATAATCAAGACCATTGCCCTTAACACAAGGTGTGTGCTCAGTGACAACAATGTTGAATGATTCCTCAAATTATTGATTTTTGATATTGTACACTCTATATGCAATAGAGGTTGAGGAATATCCAAAGAAGATATCATCCTCAGACTTTTCAGAAAATTTTGCTAAATTGTCTTTTGTGTTAAGGATGGTACATCTACTGCTAAAGGACCTAAGAAAGCCAATGAACGATGGCCTCTTGTTCCATAGCTCATAAGGGGTTTTTCCATGTCTCTTAACTATAAGAACCTTGTTCTACACATAACATGTAGTGCTGACTGCTCTGCCTAAAAGGTTAAGGGAAGTTTTGAGTCGGCTACATAGTTCTAGCAGCCTCAATTAGTGTCCTGTTCCTCCTCTTAGCAACACCATTTTGATGAGGAGTTCTAGGAGCACTATATTATCTGGCAATCCCTTTTGAGTTACAGAATGAGTCAAGAACTTGATTTTTAAACTCAGTCCTTTGATCACTTCTAATTAACTTTACCTTGTGATATATTTGATTTTCAATTTTAAGAATAAAAGATTTTGTAGTTTTAGCAGTTTCATCTTTAGTTCATAAAAATAAAACCCATGTAAATTTTGTGAAATCATCAACAATCAAAAGGCAATATGATTTCCTTCCAATGCTCATTATACTTTAAGGACCACACAGATCCATGTACAATAAGTGTAATGGTGTGGTGACAGAGTTAACATCTTTGGATTTATGTGACACTTTATGTTGCTTTCCTTTTAGACAGGCAACACAAATGTCCTTACAGAAAAATTGCTTTTCAGGTACACCCTGTACCAAATTATTTTTAACCAATTTATTCATGGTTTTGAAATTAACATGGCACATTCTTTTATGCCAAAGAGTTGACTCATCACCATTTGCTTTGGAAAGAAAGCATGATACTTCATCTAGTGGGGATGCTTTCTTCATATCCAACTTGTACATATCCCCTCTCCTGGGAGATCTAAGAGGAACCAATTCCTAAGGAATTGTCATCCCGGGTTTGAGAATGATGCACTCATGTTTTGTGAAAAGCATTTGGTGCTTTTGATCATAGAATTAAGAAACACTAAGGAGATTGTGTTCATGCTATTTTACAAAGTTTACTTTGTCAAATCTTAACTTACCATTGGATGCACTACCTCTACCAGATATGTATCCTCCGGCTTCACCTCCAAACTGAACAGGACCTCCATCAAAGTATTCAAACTATTGTAGGAGAGATCTGTTCCCTATCATATGCCCGGAGCATCCACTGTCCACAATCCAGATATTTTCAATTTTGTCATGTTGATGTCCCTGCACATAAGGTGAAATGGTTAGTTACTATTGGAGACCCAAGCCTTTTTGGTCTTGGTCTCTTCCAATTCAGATGATATAATTGAACCAAAATGTATGCATGAGGGCTCAATTATGGTTTGTGAAGAAGAGGATTGGGCTGCAGCATCTTTTCTGATCTTCCATTCCATCCTATGGTTGATCAAGCTTGATGAGCCTGAAGAGGCTTGTGTAGCATAACTTGCTTCTGAGACTTCTTTCTTCTCAGAAGAAGTTATCACCACCTTTTCTTCTAAAGTAGTCTTCTTTTCGGAAGGTTTTGAAGGATTCCTTTTGTTTGTTTTTTTCCTTCCAAAGCTAGTTTTCTTTTGGAAGTACTTGTTTCTAAGGCATTCTAGCTTCAAAGGAAAACTTACGAAGCTTTTGTTTGTTCTTTTGTTTGTTTTCCGAAGTCAGTTTCCCTTTGAAAGAGGAAGCTTCTTCCGAAGGAAACTTGGCTTTGGAGACAAACTTTCCTTTTCTTAACATTTGGGTCACATCGTAAGGTCCAAATATGAAGCCCTGTTTGACTCCTTCTTTCTTAACATTAGATGCATAATATGTGCTTGCTGGATTATAGTAACAATCTTTAGCCATGTAGTTATGCAGGCCAGAGATTATGCATTCAATGTTAATTTTGATAGGGCAAGTTGATGGTTGCTTCTGGAGCTTCTTTTCTTCATTATCATCCTTCTCCTTCAAGTTTTGATCCTTCTTCATAACAGAAATACTGGTACTACATTCCTTTCTTCAATCAAGATTTCCAACCACTTGAAATCCAGTTGATATGAATACACCTTTTTGCTTTTGGTCTATCTTTAACTTTGACTTAGCCACTTTTTTGGTAGTTTTTCTTGCTGCCCTGACTTTGTTTCCTCTAGCTTTGGTGTTTAAGGGTTGATTATCGGCTATGCGGATGAGGTTTTATAACTTATCCTTCCCTGTGGTGGTTTCCATTATTGCATCATTCTTCTACTCTTTGGGTAATGGGTTAGTAGTTGGAACCTCTTTCTCCTTTAAACCTCATCTAGGCTGTCTAATAGACACAAAGGAGTGTGGTGGAGAAAATTCATTGGTTCCCAACCTACTTTTGTTTTGATAACACACTTTTGAGTGGGAGGATGATGTAATGATGGTATTGAACTTATGTTCTTTAATGGCATACTTCTTAGCTTTAGCCTCAGCTATCACTAGCTGGGCTTGAGCCTCAGTCAACTTGGAGATTAAATCTTTTATTTGAGCCCTGTAATTTGAATGTTCATATTTTAAAGAGTACACAGTTTTCTCTAACTCTTCTATTTTGAGTTTGTAGTTAGATTTTGCTCTCTAAAAATCAGATTTTAGTATATTTAAAGACTCAATATCAGATTTAATTTACATGTTCTAGTCCCGATACATTTTAACCTTAGAAATACAAGCTAGAGTATAGAGATGTTCATATACCTTAGTGTCTTCAGTTCCAGCCATAAGAGCTTGAGCAGGAGTGACATCTTGCACCATGAAGTTTCAATCAACTTCTTGAGCAACAGCTACAGTTTGTTGCTCAGTGGATTTGGTTGCAGCTTTAGGGGTAGCAGGATGTTGGGAGGATTGAGTTGCTCTAGGATTAGATCTAGGAGCTTTGCATTCGCTTGCAAAGTGACCAAGCTGGTTACAGTTGTAGCACTTGGCCTTTGTTTTGTCAAACCCGAATTTGTTGTTGGTTAGGTTCTAAGGGGACTGCCTTCCAATTATTTTGAAGAACTTCTTTGCTTTGTAGGTCAGGAAAGCCATCTGTTGGACAATGTCCATATATTCTACATCATCTGGGCTGAAACACTCCAAATCATCAAAACATAATTGAAAATCTCCCGAGTGCTCACTCCCTGAAACAAAGGCACAACTATCCTGGAAAGGATTTTGATAAGCCTATTGACACTTAGGTGTCTTAGGGAATGTGATGTAAGGCCTAGAAGAAGAGGATGACTATTGGGGGTAGTTCAGGTACAACTAGGGCTGGGAAGTTCTTGAACCTTCAGCAAGATGTAGAGCATTGCTGACTGTAGAATTGGAGATACTATTCATCTGATCGCTTTTTTGAGATTCCATCTCCATACAGTATCTATCAAGGATTCCATATAGTTCAATCATGGTGAGAGTGTTAAGATTCTCAGTTCTCTTGATTGAGACACAATAGAAAGTCCAATCATGAGGCAGTGCAATCATGAATTTTATTACTATGTCTTTTATCTCAAGAATCACTCCTATAGACTGAAGAGAGGTGATCAAATCCATGTATCTGAAGTACTATTGCCTCAAGGTCTCACCAACAATATATGTGAAGTTCTCACACTTCTGCTTCAGTGCATCTTTCTTTGACTCCTTGGATTCAGCAGAACCAGAGTACATCAGTTTTAAAGCCTCAAAGAGTTCTTGGCAGACTCGCATTGCTTAAAGCCT
This sequence comes from Flaveria sonorensis, assembly GCA_025506505.1. Taxonomy (NCBI): domain Eukaryota; kingdom Viridiplantae; phylum Streptophyta; class Magnoliopsida; order Asterales; family Asteraceae; genus Flaveria; species Flaveria sonorensis. The sequence goes on along the minus strand of CM046430.1, from coordinate 31,852,287 downwards.
ACCATTATAGAGTTTGGTATAGCAGTAAGCAGAACAGTCATGGCTTTGGAATCAATGTCCATTTTCATATATTCTTCATGAGTAGTCTTCAATGGTCATGGCACCTTTTCCACATTCGGCTATCCTGATACTTGATGAAGCCTTTAATGTGGATGCACCAGGTCTCAAAATCATCAGGAGTGATGGTAGGAGCTTTGGTCATAGTTCCCATCTTACACTCAGAGGACTTCTGGCTGAGAGTCATTAGAGTGAAGTTAGCGAGTATGAAGAAACAAAGGTGATTTTGGGATGGTAAGATCTCACAATCAAGAGCCTAAAAAGCTCTGATATCAATTGCAGGATCGATGTTTGTCTCACAACACAAGAAAATCGCACAAACTCACTTAATGTCACTCGGGTTGATGAAGCAGAATCTTAACCAAGTTCATAAGTAATATAATAAGTTCAAAACAAAAAACATAAAACACAAGAGTAGTTTTCAAGATACTTGTATATATTACTTATCAACTCAGTATTTCAAGACTCTTACAAGCATAGTTATTAAGTTACATGGAGAAACTATATATACTACTCTCTACAGCTGGTTATACTTGGAAAACCAGCTGGAACTTACAACTAGACAAATACTACATCGTTTAGAAGTAAGGTATCTAAGATAAAATAATAATATCTTATATTAGGTAGTCATGACATGTCTATGACTTACCTTTTGTTACCAACTAAAAGTAGCAACTGTACTAAGCTGAGAATGGTTGAACAGTGGATTAAAGTATGGAGAATTACATGGGCGTGGGAAAGCACCATGCAGTCTATCAGAGTGGTAGCGGGCTGTCAGACAGACCATACTTACGTCCACTAGTTCATAGTTAGTTCTTCCGAAGCTAAATGGCTTCGAAAGAATAAATTCTTCCGAGGCCATTTATACTTCGGAAGAATCAACTTCTTTCGAGTCTCTGCAAGTCTTCAGGACATTTTTCTTTGGAAGACTTTGTCTTTTGGATCTTCTAAGTTTTATAGTTTGGAAGAATGAGAACTTAGTCTCGAAAGACTTAGTTCTCCATTCGGAAGTTCTTCATACTTGAGCTTCGGAAGATCTTTGACTTAGCTTCGAAAGAGTAGCTTGTTGCTTCGGAAGTTCATCATACTTGAGCTTCGAAAGATCTTTGACTTAGCTTCGGAAGAGCATCTTATTCCTTTGGAAAGTTCTTCATACTTGAGCTTCAGAAGATCTTTGATTTAGCTTCGGAAGAGCAGCTTGTTCCATCGGATGACCATTTGTTTAGCACATAAAAATATATCTAAGTGTGGTTTTGCTTGCACCAGCCTCATAAGATCCAACAATAGTCATATTTAGCTCTTTTGAAATCAGCTTTTAAATGTTCTAGTAGTCAAGGTAAGATCTCACTTCCAAGTTGTAGGACTTGTACATGTTAACTTTAGCAATGCATTCAAGAGTGCAAAGATGTTCTAATACCTTGGCTTCTTCATGATTAGCTATTAGTGCTTGGTTGGGAGAAGCATCTTCTACCTGAAAACTCCAGTCAAAGCCTCCTCTTCAACAGCAACAACAGCATTTTGTTTTGATTGGCTTGGCTTCCCAATTCTTGGAGCTACATCAGTGTAGTTTGGTCTGGATGGTGCTTGGCCACCATATGTCCTTGGTGACTTGCACTTACTAGCAAAGTGTCCCATTTGGTTACAGTTCTAACACTTCACCTTGCTTTTATCCAGGCCTAATTTTCCACTGGCCATATTTCTTGGAAACTTCCTGTTAGGACTAGATCTAATGTATAGGTTTAGATGTTTATTCATCTCTTGTAATGATCATTTTTAATGCAAGATATATATGTTAACCAAAATCTTATTTGTGTTGATTTTATGTAATTGCAGGAAAACATTATACTTGGTCAATTTGGTACAAGAACTATCTGCGGATGAACAAGTTTGTTCTTTAGTAGATGTTCTACGGAGCATAAATGAACAAGTCAATGTGCATCGGTGGATATCCTATGGAAGTACAATCACATCTACTGAAGAACAAGTTTAGAGATCAAGTTGTTGCTGCTGCGTATGAGCTTGCTCCTGAGGATGAACGAGATTATCAAAGAACCTACTCCTATGGAAGCCTAACTCCTATGGAAGGCCAATTCCTACGGAAGAACAAAATACTTGCATGATCTCCAATCATGCAAGTACAACATATGAAGTAAACAAGTCAAGCTGACTGAAGTGATGTCATCAAGTCAACATCTACAGAAGACTTCAATTTAGTCAAAATCGAATATTTCATGTCATGTCATGATTCTTACCTTTTACCCATGTAAATGTGAATCCCTCTGCCTATAAATATAAGGCATGGGTGCACACTTTTAGGGAAACCCAGCAACCCAATTAACCAGAACAATACCAATACAATCATAATAATTAACCAACAATCATCAAATAGCAATAGCTATAGCAAAACACCAAGAATACCATGAACACCTAGCAATTACCAGATCATTCAAATATCAAAATCAATTGTAACCGTTTCATTTTTAATGGAAATCAATTGAAGCAAACTTGTTTATCGCATTACTTTATCTTGTTTTCCATTTCTATTATCTGTTGTTCATCAATTTCTGTTACAATTACATTTATCAAACAATTAATTAGACATCGAGTTATGATAATTCTGCGATCATCATTCGTTCAATCAAACTGATAATTCCTGTTTTGATCCTCGGATTCACACTTCCTTCATGTTCTCTTGTAAAACTTCTTGGCTCTATAAGTGAGAAGAGCCATATGCTGGACTATCTTCATATACTCCATGTCATCTGGATGAATACAGTCCAACTTTTAAAGAGTGAAAAGAAAGTTGCCACAACTTTCATCAGCAAACACAAAGGCTTGAGCAGAGCTTGTCCCTTGGAATGGGCTTCCTTGGATGTATCTCTCCCTTAGTGTCTCAGGGAAGGTAATGAAAGGACCCTTTTGTGAGTTATCAAGGTAGCAGATAAGATGATGTTATGGTTCTGTGAATCCAAGGATCGAATCAGGAATCATCAGTTTGATTGAACAAATAAAGATCGTGGAATTATCTATATTTGATTTTTAGTTTAATTGTTTGTGAAATTGAAATCGACAAATAAAATATAAAACAAATTGAAAACATAATAATATAATGCAACAAAAGATTTGTTTCAATAATTTTTCATTCATACATAATCGATTACAATTGCTATGATGCTCTGGTGATCTTGTGATCTCCAATGATGTTCTTGATGTTCTTGTTGTTTTGTTATTTTTCTTGAGTGATTGATTGATTGATTGATTGATTTCGATACTAAGAATATGTCTCTTTATAGTTGTATCGATCTCCCTTAATAACCAAACAAACTCTCCTAAAAGTTTGGATTCATGCCTTATTTTTAGCGGTAGAGGGATTTAACAATGGAAATTATAACTTTCCTAGTGTGATAAGTTACAGCTGTAACATTCCTAATATGACATCCTAAGTTCTCTCACATAAAGTTAGTCTTTTGTAGATGTTGACTTGATGACATCACTTCAGGAAGCTACTTGTTGATTATGTGTTGGTACTTGATGAGTGCTCATGCAATTTGTTCTTCCGCAAGAAATTGGTATTTCGTAGGAAATTGGTCTTCCGTAGGAGTTTGGTCCTTTATTCTTGGAACTTCATCCTCAGGATCAATCTCCCTTCTTCCGCAGCAGCAGCAACTTGACTACACAACTTGTTCTTCAATAGATTTTGAGCTTCCGTAGGAGATCTGCGGATGCACATCACGTGTTTTGATATGCTCCAGAGAACATCTACAGAAGAACAAACTTGTTCATCCGCAATTGCTCCTGTACTCTGTTAATTTTTCCAAATTGACCAAGTATGATGTTTTCCTGCAATCACATAAAATCAGCACAAATAATAGTTGGGTTAACATATATTTCATGCATTATAAATTAATAAAGAATTACAGAAGTTCATTACAAGAAGTGATTCATCATCTAAACCTATAAAAAAAGATCTAGACCTAACAATACTCCCCCTTAGGTTTAGATTCTTTTAATCATCGGTTTAGAGCTCTCAATTCTTGAACTCTTCTCAAAATTCTTATGTTGATGTATTCAATCTCATTCTTTTGATCATCATATAAATACTTGATCTTTATTCTCTTTATTTTCTTTAATGTTTTGTAATTCAGTCTAAGGATGTCCTCTTCAGTGGTCAGTGTTGCCACTACACTGTTATGAGAAACCACTTCCAGTTTATCTGGTTTTGATATTCTGAGCTTAGTGATTGATGGAATGTCAGATCCCATAAGTTGACCTGCTTCAAATCTTCTTCTTTTGTCATCTTTAGCATGCAGCTTGTCAATCACTTGGATGATATGGACATATAAGCATAAGTCATCTTGAGCTACTTTGTCATTCAATTTTGGAAAATACTTATCATGGAGATAGGATGTGTAGCTGGGATTAAGGAGTTTGATCTCTATTGGGTCAAATAGTCTTATCCTAGAAGCTTTCTTCTGAGGATCATTCCTTTGTAGCACAAGCTCTTTTGTTCTCTCCACATATCCCCATCGTGTGATAGGAAATAAGTACTGATTTCCTTCAATGCTCTTTACATATGCTAAAGTTTTGTCTTCATATCCAACTCTTCTTAAAAATTCATCATCAACTAAGTGAGATGAGCTGGAATAAGACCTTTTCTGCCTCTGTCTTCTTTGATTGTGTTCAGCATCTTCTCTCTTTGCTTCCTTTAACACATTACCTTTAAACTTGTTTCTGAGTTTTGCAATAAGCACAGAATCGTCTCTTCCCCTTGGACAGATTGGGTAATTGATGATGGGGATGTTTTGCAAAGAATACAGGTCTGCATCTGGGAGTGATAGGATTGTCTCCATCTAATGAAAATATTGCACCATCCCAGATGCTCTCTTTATCACAGCACAATCCCATTCAGAATCAAACTTCCATGCTACAATTTTTTTTTCTTCAGCTGATCTTGGGGTAGTCATGTGCTTAAAAAGTTGGATCAGAGAAGATTTTTGTTTAGTTATTTCTCTCACAGCGGTTCCCAGAGGCCAGATTTTGTTAGGGATTACATCCCTTGGCTCTCTGATAAGTTTTTTTTCCTCTGTGCATGTCCTCGCTTTCTACAACTGTTGGCTTAGCATGAGTTTGTTTTGACTGTTATTTATAAGCAGGATTGGGAGCTCTAGTTCTAAATCTCACATAAGTGTCTAGCTCAACCTTCATTACATATTCCATCATGGCTCTCAATTCTCCCACTAATCTTCACTTAAGCTCATAAGACCCATAGTTGTGACTTTGCAACCAGCAAATCATGTTATATTTTGTCAGCTTCTTGGGGTCACAGTGACCCAAATCTTTTCTTATCGTTTCAATGGCTTTGAACTTTGAGAATGATTCATAGTTGCATACTGGCAGTATCAATCTAGCAGCATCAAATTCTTTTAGTACTTGAATCATTTTAGCCATGTTCATCTTCTTAACCATGTCATATGGGAACCCATTGTTTATTAAATCCATGAACATTGAGGATTGGGCTCTTTCCTCAAAAATATCTTCAATGGATAATAGCTCTTCATCAGATCTTGCTTCTTCATCTTCCTTTTGAGACTCATCTTTTGTTAAATCTGTCCATTCAACATCACTTTTTTCTTCATCAGGTTCAGTTGGCTTGAGAGTAGAAAGATCCACTGATGGAGTATGCTCAGTAGAGATGGTTCTTGCTTTCTTTAGGGTATCTTCAAGTTGAGTAACTTCTTCTACAATTTTTCCCAAATACTTTCTTTTCCTATGATATTTGATAGTTGGTTCCTTTGATTTGATCATGGAAAAGACAGCAGTTTCTTTGATTGGCTTTTGCAGGCTAACTCCTTCTTGTTCAGCCACTTTCTTCTTTAATCCTTCTATCTCTTCATCTTTGGCTTTCAACAGATCCAACTGCTCAGAGATAGTTTGTAGTGCATTGTTGAGCTCAGCTATTGCTTTCTCCTTTTCTTGTTTTTCTTTCTCAACAGATTCGTAGGACTCAGTTGCAAACTGATCCATCCAGTCAATCACTTCATTGTTAGATTCAATCTCCTTTTGTAATTGCTTGATTATAGCTTCTAACTTTGAGATTGTCTCATCTTTCTCAATTATCTCCCTTTTTATTTTTCTCAACTTTTCCAACTTTTTATTGCCTTTGATAACAAGATTGTTGCATTTGGCCACCAGATAACTTTTGCTCACATCTATCTCTTCATCTCTCAGATCATTTTCATAATGAGCAACTATGTCAATGTAGTTACTCTCATCTGGTTGTTCAACTACTTCATCATTCTCCCCTTATACATCTAAACAAAACTCTTCTGTAGCACCATCATTCATAGCATCATGCTCATCATCCTCATCAAGATTGACTAGTTTAGTGTGAATTAGGGTTTTATCAGGTGAGATTGGTTCAGTAGGTGTGGGTGAGGAAGTTGGTTGTGTTGTTGGGTGTGATGGAGATTGTTGAAGATCATCAAATGAGAACACTTCTGTTTCAGCAGAGTTCATTGATGTTTGGGAAAATGAAGGAGATAGTGGTTGTGTGTGTTCACTTGGTGGTGAGATGATATGGATAGGTGGTGACAACGGTATGTTGGTAAAGGATGGTGGTGAAGGAGGATTGGGTTCTTGATGTTGTGGTTCAAGGGATTCAGCTGGTGAAGTTTGTTGTTGTTGTTGATCATAAGATTCAGCAGATGATGTTTGTTGTTGTTGATCATCAATGTATAGAAGTTCTTGAGGAATGTGAGCATTCTTATCTACTACATGAGCAAACATCTCCATTTTTTCTCCTTGATATTGTCCAGTGATCTTGTTGAGTACAGATCTTCCAAGGTGAGCTTGAACAAACACTTCACCTTCTTTTTCAATATTGTTCATTGCTTCATTAATGATTAGCTGAAGAAACCTTGGAAACATATACATCTTGTTTTTCTTATGCACCCCTATGTGGTCACACAAACATCCCAGAATGTATTTGGCATAATTATACGTTCTTCATTCAAATATACCAATGATTTCTGATGATATATGCCTTGAAAATCTATCCAATCCAGACTTCTTGTTTGACATGCATTTTAAGTACGTGTTACATAGGAATCTGTATGTCTTGCACAACCTCCCTTTCTTGATTTCACCATTTCGATAGTCACCGTCATACCCCATTAAGTGAAATACCTTCTGTATATATTCATGTTCGAATACATCAGGATGACCTTCTTCTTGCTCTCCGAACTCTAACACCCTCCTAAAGGTGCCTTCATCCACTCTTAACTCTTCATTCCTGATGGTAGCATAAATCACCCGATCATCATTTTCTTCCTCAATCCTACCTGAGTTCTAAAAATCCATAAGGTGCGATTGATAGATGATAGGATCCGTAGATAAAGCATAGAACAATCTTGATCTTCTCAGATATCTGATAATATCCCTACACCCATCGGCTACTGAATCCTCTGGATTAAGAAAAGCACGAACATTATGCTCTTTTGCGAATTGATTGGCCATATTGATGTTGTTTGAGAGGTGATTTAGGTGAGGATTGTTGTGTGGAATGAAAATTTTGAATGTTTTGGTGAGAAAGGGGTTTATGGGTGAGAGCGTTTTTCTATGTCTACAAAAGTGTTCTGAAATAGTGAATAGAAATGCCAACGGTCAATGTATCCTTTATACTCTCTCAAACAATTTAAAAACCTCTTATTTAATGTTGTGGGTCCTATATACCTCTTTACCCTTCCGTGGTTTTCCACAAGTTTATTCTTCCGTATATCATCTACGAAAGGCAAAATCTTCCATTTTTTATTTGTTTTAATTTTATTCTTCCACAGCACACCTACGGAAGACAAAATTTATGTTCTGCTAGAACATCTACGAAAGGCAAAGTTTATGTTCTTCTTCCGAAGGTAGTTTTGATAAAATTTTCTTCCGAAGCAAATGTTTGTTTTTCTTCCGAAGTTAATCTTGATAAAATTATCTTCTGAAGCAATTGTTTGCTTTTCTTCCGAAGTTAATTTTGATAAAATTTTTCTTTTGAAGCAAATGTTTGTGTTGTAAGATACTAACATATTTTTAGATCATTTGTTGTTTCCTGTTGGACCTTGTTGACTCTGCTTCATGGCAAATGTGCAAAATAGATATTTAGTTAAAAACTTTAGATATCCGGCAGCCAAGTTAGTGCTCAAGATCCAACTTCCTTTATTTAAAAAAAATAAAACACATTAAACTCATATTTTCATGCTGATTACTACTCCACCTAAATTTATGATTAATGATGAACCTATGCATTTATCAAAAATTTATTAAGAGAATAGCATGAAAAACAATTATCTGTCAATCTTATTAGCAAAAAAAGAACAAAAACAAAATCTTTTTGTATTTTTGTTTATAAGCAGAAACTTAAACTTATTTACAAGCATTTACATCATACAATGGGATCATACTATGACACTAAGTAACTTCTTGAAACAGTTTTGTTTGAAGATAGAAGACATAGATCTAGTGTTGATTGCAAGTATTATGATCCACATAAATTCAAGCAAGAGTCTAGTTTCAGCTTGTCATGTTGTTTATCATGTTTTGGGACGTATTAAAGATAGACAAATATGGACTCTACATTTAATTCACATAAGAGTTTGTCCTCTGTTTATGAGTCAATTTATCACTTTTCGACACTTAAAACTATGTTCTTTAAGTTATAAGCTCTATCTTAAGATTTCTTTGAAATCTTATTAATGCTGATATAATTGTATTAATATACAGTTGATCACATTGGATTCTTTTAGAGCTGCTCCTTTTTGGAATCTTTTTTATCATCATCAACAGGACACCAGGTCTTTACTTACGTAAAACAGAGGTGCCTGTGAACCCAGGTCTTTGTTTACACAAAAAAATGGTCCATGATGTGCAAAGATAGAGGTTATAAAGTGTCACAACATAGTGTGCTTAGGTGAATAAGTTGATCACAGCAGGATAAGACTTACTTGCTTGTTCCTCAAAATGGAATTGTCCACAATTAGTCACCTTGGCATTATGTTATGCATGAACTTGTATAGGTTCCACTCAAATTGAACTTACTCACATATCAAATCGCATTTGATCGGTCTTTATTGTGTGATAAAATTCAAGAAATTAAGTGAAGGTATAGTGTACTATCATTTCCAAGACATAAACTGCTTATTCAAGAAAACATAAAACTAAGACAATATTTTTGGAATTTTATATGTTTTATGAATGTTTTTGGCTTTTTCATATTAAGAAATTTAAGGATAGATCATGCTTTTCTTTGTGTTGATTATTTAATCTAAGTTGTTCATGCCTAAGGACTCAATTAAGAAATTAAATCTCACTGAGTCAAAGGCTTTAGTGAATAAATCAGCAAGCTGATTTGTTGTATCCACTTTAATCAACTTGATTAAACATTTTTCTGAACAATCTCTCAAAAACTAATATCTAATTTCTATGTGTTTTGTTTTACTATGTTGCACTGGATTAGCAGTGATGAACATAGCAGCTGAGTTATCAATATGTATTGGTGTTTGAAGAAAATTGTAACCATAATCAAGTAATTGGTTTTGCAAACATAAAACTTGAGAGCAATTGGCTGAAGCAGCTATGTACTCAGCCTCAGCTGTTGATACTGATACATTTCTTTTCTTTTTACACTGTCAAGAAACAAGTCTTGGTCCTATAAATTTGCATCCACCAGTTGTAGATTTTCTATTGTTGTTACACCCTCCAAAGTCACTATCAGAATATGAGTAGAGGTTGAATTCTCTTTCTTTGGGATACCGAAGTCCTAAAGATCCTCCTAAGTTAACTAAGTGCAAAGTCCCTTTTAACGGTCCTGCATTTGGTATCAAAGCATTCCAGGCTCTTGTTTGCAAGATCTCACCATCTTCAAAAGCTCTTAGTAACACACATCACTTAACTCTTCAAATGGCAGTTATCTCTAAAGCTGATATGGAAACTAGAATAATGACAAAGTCCCCACTGATCACTCCTGAGGATTTTGACACTTGGTGTCAAAGAATGGAATACCAAATGGAGATGAATATGCAAATCTCATCTGGTAGCTCCAACACTCACCAGAGTTCAGCCTTTCATGTGGTTGAAAGGGATAGTAGAGAACCATAGCATCATCTCATCTGCTACCCTGAGACTTCACAAAAGGGTCCTTTTATCATCTTCCTGGAGACACCAAGAGAGAGCTACATCCAAGGAAGTCCCTTCCAAGAGACAAACTCCTCTCAAGCCTTTGATTCCACTGATGAAAGTTCAGGCAACTTTCTCTTTACTCTTGAAGACCTGGACTGTATCCATCCAGATGATCTGGAATATATGGAGATAGTCTAGCAGATGGCTCTTCTTACTCACAGAGCCTAGAAATTCTATAAGAGGACTGGGAGAAGGTTTCCTAGCAATGCTGCTAGTGGCAAGTTTGGGCTGGACAAGAGCAGAGTCAAGTGTTACAACAGTAACCAGATGGGACACTTTGCTAGAGAATGCAAGGCACCCAAATCAAATGGTGGCCAAGCCTCATCCAGGCCAAACTACACTGAAGGAGGGCACCAGAATGAGAAGCCAAGACAGCAAGCTACAGTTGCTATTGAAGAAGGAGGCTTTGACTGGAGCTTTCAAGCTGAAGATGTATCTCCAAACCAAGCACTCATGGCTGACCATGATGAAGCCAAGGTAATTGAACATCTTTGATCTCCTGATTGTATTGCTAAAGTAAACAGATACAGGTCCTACAACTTGGAAATGAGATCTGACATTGAGTCCTTAAATATTTGAAAAGCTGATTTTAAAAGAGCTGAAAATGACTATAAACTTAAGATAGAAGATCTAGAAAAAACAATTACAACTCTTAAACATGAGCAAACAAATTACAGGACTCAAATTAAGGATCTCATTACCAAGTTAACTGAATGCCAGACTGAGCTTGTGATCAGCAAAGCCAGAGCAGAAAAATGTGTTCTTGAAGAGGAAACCTTCAAGAACATGATATCCTCATCTCTGCATGCAAAAGTGTGTTATCAGAACAAGCAGGGACTGGGATCTAGTGAGATAGCTCCTCCACAGACTCTACTATCAGTTAGATCTCCAAGGTGTGGAACTGGTCAAGATGAGCTTCCATCCATAGACCCCAGTGATGAAGAGGATGAAGAGGAGAAGGTGAGGGATGACTCTGAGGTGAGTAAAGAGAGTAAATCCAAAAAGGGTCACCATGCTCCTAAGGAGGAAAAAGAAGCTGGTTTGTGCAAAACCAAAAGGAAGAACTTGATCAGAAGAGCAAAGAGAAGATCAAGAAAAGCTCAAGAGGTCAAGACCACCTTTGATCCCAAACAAAAACAAGTATTTGTCTCTGCAGGGTTCAAGGTGATAAAACCTGAAGATCCTGCCAAGAATTCTAGTACCAAGAACCATCCATTTCTAAAAGCAAGCTTCACCCTAAGAAGCCTGCTGCATCATCTGAAAAGGTGAAAGAGGAAAAGGAAAGTGTTCAAGCTTAGTCTTCTTTAGAAAAGAAGGCTCTCAGAAGAAAAGATATAGACTGTGTTATATGTGGTAGTACATCACATCTGGCTAAGGATTGTCAATACAATCCAAAAGGTACTATCCACATGATCAAGAAGAAAACTTCTAAGAGGAAGAAGAAACAAACAGCTTTGAAAGGAAAATCTGTTTCCTTCGGAAGCTCCAGAATGAAGAAAAAGGCAAATGAACCATTGTCTTCGGAAGGAAAATTGGTCTCGGAAGAAAGGAATGCTTCCGAAGTACTGAGGCCTGCTACAGTAAAACCAAGATCTTCCGAAGGATCAGTCTCAAAAGCTTTCGAAGCATTAAAGGTCAAGCCCAATCTTTCAAAGGTGGTGTGGAAGATGAAGGAAGACCATATGGCTAAAAGTTCATCATCAGAAACAGCAAATGATCCCTAAAGCCTAAGCATAGGATCTATTATTGTTTCATTGCCTTTAACTCATTCTAATAAGCCCAAGACCAATGAGGCTTGGGTTTCCAAATGTAACTAAATCATTTCTTTTATGCAGGGATAGCTAAAGACCAACAAAAATATCTGGATTGTTGATAGTGGCTGCTCCAGGCACATGACTGGCAATGAGTCCTTGCTTCAAAACTTTGAAAGGATTGATGGAGGACCAGTTGCTTTTGTGGGAGATACAGGAGGGTACATTACTGGCATGGGCAAGGTTATAAATGGTAAGCTCAGCATTAAGAAGGTAAACTTTGTCAAAAAGCTTGGATACAATCTTCTGAGTGTGTCCTAATTTTGTGACCAAAAACATCATATGCTCTTTACTGAACATGAGTGCATTGTTCTCAAGCCTAGGGTTGACATTCCTCCTGAGCATATTTTGCTTAGAGCCCCCAAGAGAGGAAACATGTACAAGATGGACTTGCAGGAAGCATCTCCATCTGGAGAGGTTTCTTGCTTTCTATCTAAAGCAAATAGTGATGAGTCTTTTCTTTGGCATAAGAGAATGTGCCATATAAACTTTAAAAACATGAATAAACTATTAAGAATGATTTGGTTACCGGAATACCAATGAAAGAGTTAATAAGTGATGACCACTGTGTTGCATGCCTGAAAGGGAAGCAACACAAAGTGTCTCACAAGCCAAAGGAAATGAACTCTATCACTACTCCCCTACACTTGTTACATATGGATCTGTTTGGCCCCACCAGTGTAATGAGTCTAGGAAGGACCTCATACTGTTTAGTGATCACAGATGATTTCACAAGATTCACTTGGGTGTTTTTCCTTAGAACTAAGGATGAAACCTCTAAAATTTTAAAGAAATTCATTCTAAAAATTGAGAATCAATCTGATCACAAGGTCAAAATCATAAGATGTGATCAGGGAACCGAATTTAAAAACCAAATCCTTGATACATTTTGTGATGAGAAGGGTATTTCAAGACAATATAGTGCACCCAGGACTCCTCAGCAAAATGGTGTCGCTGAGAGGAGAAACAAGACACTTATTGAAGCTGCAAGAACTATGTTGTTTGACTCTAAGTTGCCCATCACCTTCTAGGCAGAGGCTGTCAACACAGCCTGCTATGTGTAGAACAGAGTTTTAGTAGTTAAGACACATGTTAAGACTCCTTATTAACTGTGGCACAAAAGGAGACCATTTATTGGTTTTCTTAAAACATTTGGATGTCCTTGCACCATCTTGAATACCAAAGATCAAATACCTAACTTTGCTGAGAAATCAGATGATGGACATTTTATTGGATACTCTTCTCAAGCCAAGGCTTATAGAGTATACAATCTCAGAACTAGAATCATTGAGGAGTCAGCCAATGTGACTTTCAATGAACACACACCCTGTGTGAAAGGTTCTGCTGCGGATTGGCTATTTGATCTTGATTTAGTTACCAAATGTTTTAACAAATCTTGTGAGAATGTTTCAGGATCTATGGATAACAAGTCAACAGAGGATCCTGACCCAAGATTTGAGCTGAGAAGACCAAACAAGAAGACTAATTCAGCTCCAATGGTGACTAACCCTGTCATTGAGGCTCCGATCAGCACAAGCATGACAAATACTACTGATTCAACTGAATTACCCTCAAAGTCCAGTTCAGAGGCTTAGAATTCAGGTGAAGGAACCTCCAATGCAGGAGAAATGGATGGTGGTGATAGTGATCAAGAATTTCTTGATGTTGATAACCACTCCATTGAAGACAACATCAATGATGTCACACACTCATTGGATCAAGTTTCTCTTGATAAGTGTGCTGATGTGGTGGGGGATTCTTCTTTGCCAGATCAAAATTTCTCTAATCTTGATCTGTCCAACCAACTTGCTGTGATTCCTCAACTCAGGATCCACAAGTCACATCCCACCACAAACATCATTGGAAATGTTTACTCAGGGATGAGAACAAGAGGACAAACTCATGATAGCCATGTGTGTCTACATTCTTATTTCTTATCCCAAATTAAGCCTAAGAAAGTTGATGAGGCTCTAAAGGATGGAAGCTGGATTGAAGCAATGCAAGAAGAGTTGTTTCAAATCAAAAGACAGAAGGTTGGAACTTGTGCCCTCTTCCTCAAAGGAAGACTGTCATAGGTACCAAGTGGGTATTTAGGAACAAAAAGGATGATAGATGGATCATCATCAAAAACAAGGCTAGACTGGTTGTCCAAGGATGCACACAAGAAGAAGGAATTGATTATACTGATGTCTTTGCTCCTGTAGCAAGACTTGAAGCTGTAAGGATATTCCTGGCTTATGCTGCATCCAAGGATTTCAAGGTCTACCAGCTTGATGTGAAGTGTACCTTTCTTTATGGGGTGATTGATGAAGAAGTTTATATTAAACAGCCACCTAGATTTGCAGACCCAGATCATCCTAATTATGTCTGCAAGGTTTATAAAGCCCTTTATGGACTACATCAAGCTCCAAGAAAGTGGTATGAGACACTATCAACATACCTCTGCAATCATGGATACAAAAGAGGTACTTTTGATGGGACTCTCTTCATCAAAGATACAGGAAATGACACATTGCTAGTTTAGATATATGTAGATGACATCATCTTTGGTTCAACTAATCCAAAGCTCTGCAAAGACTTTGAGATGCTGATGAAGAATAGATTTGAAATGAGTGCCATGGGGGAACTCAATTTCTTTCTAGGAATTCAAGTGAAGCAGGTTGAAGATGGCATCTTTATCAGTCAGTCAAAGTATGTATAGGACATACTTACAAGGTTCAAGATGACTGATTGTAAAGTTGCTAAGACACCCATAGCCAGAAACCATTCCCTTGGTCTTGACCTTGAAGGGGAGTGTGTTGATGAACATCTCTACAGGGCTATGATTGGGTCATTTATGTATCTTACTGCTAGCAGGCCTGGTATCATGTTTGCCACATGCATATGTGCAAGATATCAAGCAAACCCCAAGATGTCACACCTAATCACTGTCAAAAGGATTCTTAGATATCTCAAAGGTGCTCCAAATCTAGGCCTTTGGTATCCAAAGAATTCAGACTTTAATCTGTATGCTTATACAGATAGTGACTATGGTGGCTGCAACATGACTGCAAAGTCCACATCTGGGGGGTGTCAGTTTCTTGGTGGAAGGATAGTCTCTTGGCAATGCAAGAAGCAATCCTGTGTGTCTGCATCAACTGCTGAAGCTGAATACATTGCTGCTGCCAGCTGCTGTGCTCAAGTGCTTTGGTTTCAAAATCAGATGCTAGACTATGGATTCAATTTCAAAGTGACTCCCATCCATATAGACAACAACAATGCCATCTCTATAACAGAGAATCCTGTGCAGCACTCAAGGACCAAACACATCCACATCAGGTATCATCTGATTAGGGATAATTTTGAAAAAGGCTTGATAAAACTAATCAAGGTTAACATAAATGAACAATATGCTGATCTGTTCATAAAAGCTTTTGATGAGCAGAGATTTAAGTATCTTGTATCAGCCATTGGGATGATTAACCTTGAATAGGTTTTTCTAAATAACTTCATCAATCTTACTACCTAAAATTATGTGTCCTAGGTTGTCTATTAGATCACTTCATAAGCCCAGTTCTCTTTGGAGGAAAACAAATTTTCAAAATGATATTTTTTAGAGTTATGAAAATTTACCTTCGAAAGAAATAAAATTACCCTCGGAAGAAATTTACAGCTTATCTGCGAATTATCTTCGGAAGAAATTCATGAAGCATCTTCCAAAGCTTAAGTTGAATATAAGCTCCTAAATACATTTTAGAATAAATCTCTTTCGAAAGCAATTAAGTCTCGGAAGACCTGTTTATCTCTTCCGAAGCCAAAACTTTCAAAACTCTTTGAAATATCTTCCGAAGCAAAATTGCCATCGGAAGCTTTTTTGAAAAAGCTTCCAAAGCTAAAATAACCTTCGGAAGTTTTGCAACTTCCAAGAAAACTACCTTTTTGGGCGCCTTTTTTTCTGAAGTAGGACCCACTTGCGGATTTCAAAGTTTATCTTTTGCTTTAACTGTGTTTCAAATCCTGAGTATATCTCCCCAAACGGTCTTATCTTCATCTCTCTACTCTTTTTTTTCCTTAACCTAAAATTAACCCCAAATTCATCTTCTTTTACCTTCCTTCTCTACAAAGCTTCTGCAAATGGCAAATCTTGATCGCCGAAACGACCCAGATTTCACCATGCATCTACACAGGCAACACAACCAGGTTGCTCTGTTAAACTCTGAGAATGATCCAAGCTTCTCAGATGTTTGTAGTTATCTTTCTTCATCTCATTATCTCACCTCCCTTACGATTGATCCTCCCCTCTATGAGGATCAGTTGTTTGAGTTCTGGCGGACCTGTCAAGAGGTCACTTTGGACAGGGAGAAGGCACTGTCTGCCACAGTGCAAGGGAGGACACTGTTCATCACTCCAGCCATCATCAACACCCATCTTCAGCTGGATGATGAAGAAGGTGAAATGTCCTTCCCAAAAGCTGCTGTCAACCATTACTTTGAGCAGATGGGATATGAAGGTGACTTCATAGTCAAGACCTTCAGGAAGGGGAAGTTCTCATACCAGTAGAAGTACCTCCTCCATGTTTTCATCCACAGCTTGTCCAACAAACATAGAGGATGGCACCAGATTCCAGAAGACCTCTCCTTCACTGTCCATGGGATGGTTCAAGGGGTCAAATTCAGGTATTCTCAGTTTGTTTTCACAAATTTACTTGCAAATTTGGACTCCCTAGAATATTACATGTTTCCCCGGTATGTTTAACACATTCTCAACTATGAAATGGGACCACAGTTGAGGGGAACATGTAATGTTCTTAAACTTTCACATATGAGACCCGACATTTTCAAAATATTGAAAAAGCCAACTGTTAGGTTCTCAGGGGTAGAAATAGCCCTTGTCTCAAAAATGTTTGAGCTTATTGCTCAGGGTGACATCCTAGCAGCACCAGCTAGTGATGAACCAACACCCTCTACCTCTCAACCACCATCAAGGCCTACCATTACCTTCACTTACCAAAGAAAATCCAAACGAACCCCTGCACCTGCTATTGAGCATATGCAGGCCCCCATATCACAACCCATATAGGAGTAAGTGGACACTAGAGCTCCCACTTCCCCTGAGGAGCAAACCACTCCTGTTCTTGACACAATCAGTGCTGAGGTTCCTCATGCTCAGCCTGATGAGCTCACACCTCCTCAAATAGCCTTAAGCCATCACTCTGAGTCTTAACACTCTGGTGATCAACCTTCAGGGGTAAGCTACCATCCCCAGCCTCTTGATTTTAATCAAACCATGCCCAGCCTTGACTTTTACTCTGATGAAGATTTGGGTTTCAGTGAGTACCATGAATCTCTCCTCTCCACCCACACTCAAGGTGAGATGAGTACTCCTACCTCACCCACTTCTAGCCCACATCAGACACCACAAACTGAGGTGGATCACCTTCCGATTGTCCAGGAGATCCGTGTGGTAGAGGCTTTCACTGTTGGCAGTGATTACATCTCTAAGACCTCAACCACGACAACCCAGCCTCTTGAAATAGAGCAGGGGAAATCTAGCAGCCAAGAAACCAATGCTGGTGATGAGGGAGAAGACTCAGGTCCAATCTTCTCATCCCCCTATGATTCTTCATCTGAAGATGAGGGGAGTCTGCAACAAAAGGTGCACAAACTCTCAAACATGTGCACCTGCTTTGTGTCCAAGATAGCTCACCTGGAATCTCAGGTGACTATCTTGCAGAAAAGGGTCAATGACCAGCAACTTGAGATCACCGATCTCAAGGGTAAGCTAGCTGAGAGACCAATGAGATCAACTCATCTAGGTCCACAAGAACCTATGGATGTCATGGATCAATCTCCCAGCTCACCAATGCAAGAGGGTGATGCTACCAAAAAGGGGGAGAAAATCCTAACAATCAAAGAACCTGGGAGTTCCTCTCAGAGTATGGACATAAAGGACTCACCATCCTCTCTTGCAGTTGTCCATACTCAGCAACCTCCTCTAGACATTGATCTACATTTGTTAATACAACAACTATTTGAGGAGGGAATACCAAGAGCAATGTCTGCCCCTTCTGAGAACCCAATTTGGGGTTGGGGGTATGACAGTGAAAGGAAAGCTCTTATACTCTCTAGAGCTCAGGGTCAACTAGAAATTTTAAACATTTCAAACCTGAGTTTCTATGAGGGTATAAATCTGGTAGATCTAGCACTTGTGAACCCAAGCAACAACAGACAAGCTGCCAGACTAGCCAGTAGAATTCAAGATTGGGTGCTGGAAGAATTCAAAAGGAGATCAGAACTATATTGATAGAGGCTAGCAGTTGAAGCCTTTGGTCAACTGGATGTTGAGGTGGACCCTAAGATTAGCTTCAAAGGGAAAGCCTTGACCGAAGGCCCAGAGGCTGAGACTGTGAACCTTAAGACAATATCTCCTCCAGCACCCCATACCCTCAGTGAGGCACCAGCTGGTGATGGTGCATCATAACCTCTCTCTGGCCAGAGCTTGACTGCTGAATCCAGCAATGAAGGCCAAAGATCTCCTCAGCCTGAGTCATCAAAATCAGTACTTGACAAAGGCAAAAGAAAACTAACAGCTGAGGAGATTGAAGAAGAGAAAAGAGAGAGGAAGAGGAAGCTGAGGGGAGACAGTTCAAGTGGTTTCCCAGGATTCATGCAAGCTGCAATTCTGACTGCCCATGTTCCAAACACTCAAGAAGATGATTTAAGGGCAGCCAGACTTAATTATATGGGGACCAGGAACTACAACATAGATGAACTCATCTCTCTCCCCTTAGAGGATTTAAATGAACTGGCTGACACTGAGTTGTCATAGGAGAGGAAGGAAGCTGAGGATGCAGTCTTGACCCTCATGCATAAAGAGGAAATAAGAAGAAAAAGAATATACAAGAATATTCCTGTCGTCTCCCCAGTTCAAGAAAGCCTTGAGTCAGAGGCTGTGGCTGCTGATCAACCTCAGGTAGTTAATGAAGAAGAAAAGACAAAGATAATCAAGCAAACCCCAAGA
Organism: Flaveria sonorensis; assembly: GCA_025506505.1. Classification (NCBI taxonomy): domain Eukaryota; kingdom Viridiplantae; phylum Streptophyta; class Magnoliopsida; order Asterales; family Asteraceae; genus Flaveria; species Flaveria sonorensis. The sequence goes on along the minus strand of CM046430.1, from coordinate 31,833,199 downwards.
TGTCACACCTAATCACTGTCAAAAGGATTCTTAGATATCTCAAAGGTGCTCCAAATCTAGGCCTTTGGTATCCAAAGAATTCAGACTTTAATCTGTATGCTTATACAGATAGTGACTATGGTGGCTGCAACATGACTGCAAAGTCTACATCTGTGGAGTGTCAGTTTCTTGGTGGAAGGATAGTCTCTTAGCAATGCAAGAAGCAATCCTGTGTGTCTGCATCAATTGCTGAAGCTGAATACATTGCTACTACCAGCTGCTGTGCTCAAGTGCTTTGGATTCAAAATCAGATGCTAGACTATGGATTCAATTTCAAAGTGACTCCCATCCATATAGACAACAACAGTGCCATCTCTATAGAAGAGAATCCTGTGTAGCTCTCAAGGACCAAACACATCCACATCAGGTATCATCTGATTAGGGATAATTTTGAAAAAGGCTTGATAAAACTAATCAAGGTTAACATAAATGAACAATATGCTGATCTGTTCATAAAAGCTTTTGATGAGCAGAGATTTAAGTATCTTGTATCAGCCATTAGGATTATTAACCTTGAATAGGTTTTTCTAAATAACTTCATCAATCTTACTACCTAAAATTGTGTGTCCTAGGTTGTCTATTAGATCACTTCATAAGCCCAGTTCTCTTTGGAGGAAAACAAATTTTCAAAATGATATTTTTAGAGTTATGAAAATTTACCTTCGAAAGAAATAAAATTACCCTCGGAAGAAATTTACAGCTTATCTGCGAATTATCTTCGGAAGAAATTCATGAAGCATCTTCCAAAGCTTAAGTTGAATATAAGCTCCTAAATACATTTTAGAATAAATCTCTTTCGAAAGCAATTAAGTCTCGGAAGACCTGTTTATCTCTTCCGAAGCCAAAACTTTCAAAACTCTTTGAAATATCTTCCGAAGCAAAATTGCCATCGGAAGCTTTTTTGAAAAAGCTTCCAAAGCTAAAATAACCTTCGGAAGTTTTTCAACTTCCAAGAAAACTACCTTTTTGGGCGCCTTTTTTCTGAAGTAGGACCCACTTGCGGATTTCAAAGTTTATCTTTTGCTTTAACTTTGTTTCAAATCCTGAGTATATCTCCCCAAACGGTCCTATCTTCATCTCTCTACTCTTTTTTTTCCTTAACCTAAAATTAACCCCAAATTCATCTTCTTTTACCTTCCTTCTCTACAAAGCCTCTGCAAATGGCAAATCTTGATCGCCGGAACAACCCAGATTTCACCATGCATCAACACAGGCAACACAACCAGGTTGCTCTGTTAAACTCTGAGAATGATCCAAGCTTCTCAGATGTTTGTAGGTATCTTTCTTCGTCTCATTATCTCACCTCCCTTACGATTGATCCTCCCCTCTATGAGGATCAGTTGTTTGAGTTCTGGCGGACCTGTCAAGAGGTCACTTTGGACAGGGAGAAGGCACTGTCTGCCACAGTGCAAGGGAGGACACTGTTCATCACTCCAGCCATCATCAACACCCATCTTGTGCTGGATGATGAAGAAGGTGAAATGTCCTTCCCAAAAGCTGTTGTCAACCATTACTTTGAGCAGATGGGATATGAAGGTTACTTCACAGTCAAGACCTTCAGGAAGGGGAAGTTCTCATACCAGTGGAAGTGCCTCCTCCATGTTTTCATCCACAGCTTGTCCAACAAACATGGAGGATGGGACCAGATTCCAGAAGACCTCTCCTTCATTGTCCATGGGATGGTTCAAGGGGTCAAATTCAGGTATTCTCAGTTTGTTTTCACAAATTTACTTGCAAATTTGGACACCCTAGAATATTACATGTTTCCCCGGTATGTTTAACACATTCTCAACTATGAAATGGGACCACAGTTGAGGGGAACAGGTAATGTTCTTAAACTTGCACATATGAGACCCGGCATTTTCAAAATATTGAAAAAGCCAACTGTTAGGTTCTCAGGGGTAGAAACAGCCCTTGTCCCAAAAATGTTTGAGCTTATTGCTTAGGGTTACATCCTAGCAGCACCAGCTAGTGATGAACCAACACCCTCTACCTCTCAACCACAATCAAGGCCTACCATTAGCCTCACTTACCAAAGAAAATCCAAACGAACCCCTGCACCTGCTATTGAGCATATGCAGGCCCCCATATCACAACCCATACAGGAGGAAGTGCACACTAGAGCTTCCACTTCCCCTGAGGAGCAAACCACTCCCATTCTTGACACAATCAGTGCTGAGGTTCCTCATGCTCAGCCTGATGAGCTCACACCTTCTCAAATAGCCTTAAGCCATCACTCTGAGTCTCAACACTCTGGTGATCAACCTTCAGGGGTAAGCTACCATCCCCAGCCTCTTGATTTTAATCAACCCATACCCAGCCTTGACTTTAACTTTGATGAAGATTCAGGTTTCAGTGAGTACCATGAATCTCTCCCCTCCACCCGCACTCAAGGTGAGATGAGTACTCCTAACTCACCCACTTCTAGCCCACATCAGACACCACAAGCTGAGGTGTATCACCTTCCAATTGTCTAGGAGATCCGTGTGGTAGAGCCTTTCACTGTTGGCGGTGATTACATCTCTAAGACCTCAACCACGACAACCCAGCCTCTTGAAATAGAGCAGGGGAAATCTAGCAGCCAAGAAACCAATGCTGGTGATGAGGGAGAAGACTCAGGTCCAATCTTCTCATCCCCCTATGATTCTTCATCTGAAGATGAGGGGAGTCTGCAACAAAAGGTGCACAAACTCTCAAACATGTGCACCTGCTTTGTGTCCAAGATAGCTCACCAGGAATCTCCGGTGACTATCTTGCAGAAAAGGGTCAATGACCAGCAACTTGAGATCACCGATCTCAAGGGTAAGCTAGCTGAGAGACCAATGAGATCAACTCATCCAGGTCCACAAGAACCTGTGGATGTCATGGATCAATCTCCCAGCTCACCTATGCAAGAGGGTGATGCTACCAAAAAGGGGGAGAAAATCCTAACAATCACAGAACCTGGGAGTTCCTCTCAGAGTATGGACATAGAGGACTCACCATCCTCTCTTGCAGTTGTCCATACTCAGCAACCTCCTCTAGACAATGATCTACATTGTTAATACAACAACTGTTTGAGGAGGGAATACCAAGAGCAATGGCTGCCCCTTCTGAGAACCCAATTTAGGGTTGGGGGTATGACAGTGAAAGGAAAGCTCTTATACTCTTTAGAGCTCAGGGTCAACTAGAAATTTTAAACATTTCAAACCTGAGTTTCTATGAGGGTATAAATCTGGTAGATCTAGCACTTGTGAACCCAAGCAACAACAGACAAGCTGCCAGACTAGCCAGTAGAATTCAAGATTGGGTGCTGGAAGAATTCAAAAGGAGATCAGAACTATATAGATAGAGGCTAGCAGTTGAAGCCTTTGGTCAACTGGATGTTGAGGTGGACCCTAAGATTAGCTTCAAAGGGAAAGCCTTGACCGAAGGCCCAGAGGCTAAGATTGTGAACCTTAAGACAATATCTCCTCCAGCACCCCATACCCTCAGTGAGGCACCAGCCGGTGATGGTGCATCATAACCTCTCTCTGGCCAGAGCTTGACTGCTGAATCCAGCAATGAAGGCCAAAGATCTCCTCAGCCTGAGTCATCAAAATCAGTACTTGACAAAGGCAAAAGAAAACTAACAGCTGAGGAGATTGAAGAAGAGAAAAGAGAGAGGAAGAGAAAGCTGAGGGGAGACAGTTCAAGTGGTTTCCCAGGATTCATGCAAGCTGCAATTCTGACTGCCCATGTTCCAAACACTCAAGAAGATGATTTAAGGGCAGCCAGACTTAATTATATGGGGACCAGGAACTACAACATAGATGAACTCATCTCTCTCCCCTTAGAGGAATTAAATGAGCTGGCTGACACTGAGTTGTCATAGGAGAGGAAGGAAGCTGAGGATGCAGTCTTGACCCTCAAGCATAAAGAGGAAATAAGAAGAAAAAGAATATGCAATAATATTCCTGTCCTCTCCCCAGTTCAAGAAAGCCTTGAGTCAGAGGCTGTGGCTGCTGATCAACCTCAGGTAGTTAATGAAGAATAAAAGACAAAGATAATTAACTACCTGAGAGCCACAGGCCTCTACCTGGCACATGCACTTCTTCCCTTGCCATATGATTACATACTGTTTGAACACAACAAGCAGCTAGAAGAGCAAGCCAAAAGAAATAGGCAAGCTGCTAGAAAAAGGGAAAGGGAAGAAGCTGCCAAGTTAAGAGCCATCATCAAGAAAATTTAGAAAAAGTCTATAGATAGGCAGAAGATGATGAGCTTCTTAAAGCTGTATGGGTTTTCCAGAAGGAGGCTTGGTCCCATGTCTCTGTCCACAATGGATGAGCACATAAGGGTGATCAAGCAGAAGATTAAAAGGGGAGAGCTTTTCGATCTCCACTCACCATCAGAACAAGCTCAACCTAAAGTTGAGGTAAAGGTTGAACCTGTAGAGACAACACAACCTGCACCTGAAGCTACACAATAGCCAACTTCATCTTCTGATCCACAGCAGGGTTCTCCTCCCTCTCCTTCTGAACCTGGGAGAGAGGAGATCCCAACTGAGAGGGAATCCACTAAAGAACCTGGTACTGAAGACCAACCCTCTCAGTTAAAATCATCTGGGAGGAAAAAGAGGATGGCCAAAAGAAAATCCTCTAAGAAGAAGAAAAGAAGAAAGGCATCCACCTCCCAAACTCGGGATGAGTCAGAACATCCTGAGGAAGTGCATGAAGAGGGCTCTAAAGCAACTCCTATCATAGTAGAGCCTCTCTTTATTGGAAGACCAATTCTATCATGGACATTTGCTGAAGATCCTGATAGATGGTATGTCACTAGAGATCAGGGAGAACAACATGTCTACTTCACTAGTGACATGCTTGAACTCCCTCTACATGATCTTTATGACATGAGAAGGTACTTCATGGGTCTAAAGAATCCTGATCTGCTAATGAAGAAAGGAATTCTGAAGATTCTCATATGGACTATCCCAGTCTGAAGACCTCTCTGTTTTGGTAGCATCAGCCTAGGGGGAGTTTGTAGGAACCTCTGAGGTTATAAGGCTGAAAGCAACCAAAGGATACCAAAACAACCAAGTCTTACAACATGCACTAAGGAACAAAGAAGAACTAGCTTTGGAAGTTTCACACACTCAAGTAAAATGCTAAGTGTAAATCTTCTGAAGCCAATGTTCAGAAGAAACTATTGATGAAACTTTACACTAAGTGTCAAGTCTTTCGAAGCCAAAGACTCAACTCTTCCAAAGGTTAAAGATGAAGTCTTCCGAAGCTCTCAAGACAAAGTCTTCCGAAGCTAAAGATATGACTGATTACTTTAGAAGAGAGAGAAAAGACACTTTTTCTGTCAACTTTATCATAAAGTAACCTCCTGTCCACTACATGCTCTGGTGGTTCACCAACTATCATAACTTGGTGAAAATTCCATGCTTTATGATAAAGTAGATAAGGTCTTTGTCTGCAAGTTTTTGTATTTATTTCTTTTTTGGCTTTTTGTAATAGGAAAGTCAGTGAGATATGGCCTGTCATAGTCACTAGTCAAAAGGCAATCTGCTTTTTGACTTTAGGCTGATCTTGTTGTCTAGATTAGTCACATCCAACTGTCTTTTTGCATATTGACGGTTGTAGGTTTAGTATAAAGAGTCAAAGGTTCTTGTATTTCAAATATCAGTGCAAACACCTATAATAGAACCTAAGAAGCAATATACTACTTCCTTGAAAATTATTTCTTGTGTTCTTGCTCTTACTTTACTTGTGTTGTGCATTGTATCATTTGTTTAAAGTTCTAAGTTCCCTATCTGAATTGTTAAATGATCCTAAAGATCCTCCTAAGTGTGTTAAGTAAGTGCAAAGTCCCTTTTTAATGGTCCTGCACAAACACACACAGCAAACATTATGTTAGGTCTACTGGCAGTTAAGTACATTAAAGATCCTATCATAGATCTATATAATCTTTGATCAACTGACTTCCCTTTAGGATCAGGTACAATCTTATCTATTGCTGATACTGGTGTTTTGCATGAAGATGAATCAGCAAGGTTGTACTTCTTCAATATTTTATTCACATACTTTTCCTGATTGATGAAAATGCCATCTGGTTTTTGATGAACTTGCAAACCAAGGAAAAATGTTAATTTCCTATGGAACTCATTTGAAACTCAGATTTCATCAAATATTCAAACTCTTCACACAATCTCTTGTTTGTTGATCCAAAGATGATATCATCAACATATACTTGGACAACTAAGAGATCTTGATGATCATGTTTCAGGAAGAGAGTCTGATCAATTGTGCCCTTTTTGTAACCATGCTTGAGTAAGAAAGATGACAATGTTTCATACTATTTTCTTGGGGCCTGATGAAGACCATACAAAGCTTTGTCAAGCTTGTATACCCTGTGTGGATAATCAGGATCTTCAAAGCCTGGTGGTCGAGCAACATAGACTTCATCATCAGTTTACCATATAAGAAGGCACATTTTACATCCATCTAGTAAACTGTGAACTTCTGATGTGAAGCATAGGCTAGGAAGACTCTAAGCGCTTCAATCCTGGCAACAGGAGAAAAAACTTCATCATAGTCAATCCCTTCTTCTTGAGTATAGCCTTGTGCTATCAGCCTTGCTTTATTTCTCAAAATGATATGTAACACCCGAAAATTTATTAAGAAAAGAATAAAGAAACCAAGGAGAATTTGCATAAGTTGAGGGGCTAAAGTGTACAAAAGGACAAAACATTTTTATTTTATGTTTACAAGAAGCATGGCCGCCCACTTCTATGCACACCAACTATTCTCAGCTGCAAAAAGAAGAAAAAGGAAGTGTTCGACCAAAGAAGAAGAAGAAGACCTGCTTGAAGGTGAGTTTTTCGTGTGTTTTTGCTCAGTTTCAGCTGGATTTTCAGCTTCTGGACTGGGTTTTACGTGTTTCAACATGTTTAGTTGCTTCTTTACGTGTGTATAGGTGTTTGAACTACTTGTGCTCTCGAGTTTGGTGGAGTTTTGCTCGAAGGCTGCAATAGGTGAGTTCTAGATCCCCGGTTTTTATGTTTTATACTTGTTTTGGGGCTGAAAATGCATGTAACTTTCATTTTACAACTTTCTGCATGTTCTGACCAAATGTTTATACTCTGTTTATACAGGTGAAGGTATGTTTGTGTATGATTTGTTGTGTTTCATGTTTATATGCTTGTTTTAGGTGCTTGGTATGTTAGATTTTGGTTAGGAACATGTTAAAATGATGATTGGGCCTGAAAAATAGTGTAAGTTCAAATTGACAACTGCCCGTGCACCTAACATAGTTCCCATGCTCCTAGAAAGTTGTCGATTCGCCTAAGTTCTTTCCCATGCGCCCAAGTACCCCATGCGCCTACTGCCCAAATGCCTAAGTACGGTTCATGCACCCAAGCAGTACTCATGCCCCTAGAATTTCCTCATGCGCCTAAGTTTCCTCATGCGCCTAAGTCTTTCCCATGCGCCAAAGTGTCGTGCACCTGCATAGTACTCATACGCCCAACATAGTGCTCATACTCCTAATGCTCCAGAAAATTTTCTGAAATTTTGAGAAATAGAAATTTAACGACTAAGCCCTGGGATGTTTTGGTGATTATGTTTGTTGGTGTTATGTATGTTTGTGGCCTGTTGTTTATGTTCCCTATTACTTATTATTACATGACTTTACGTGGTGCGTTTATGCTCTTCTACGTAAAATATTATCATAATGAAGCGAAAGATTAATGATAATGAAAAGTGGAACCTAAAGAATGAATGAAAGTCTTGCAAGCAAAATTTTATAGAGGTTCACAACTCATTAGGAGTTGTTAGCTCAACTGTGTGTTATATAGCGTGTGATTTGGCTAACCCATGAGGGTTCACACACAGGAGGGTCAGTCTTTGTGACTGATCGAGACGTGTGAAAATCGGATCCTTGTCGCTTGACCCCAAAAAGGTAGTTGCTTTGTGCACAATGATGGGGCATTGCATATGACAGATCTAGATAAAAGTGAAAGATAATAATGAAAGAAAGTGCGAAAACGAATGATTATGAACGATGGTGGAAGATAATAAATGAATATTATCTAGTTGTATGTATGATGTATGATCACGTACAAAAGTAAAGAAAGTGTTTTTCGGTAAAAGTAAAGTATTTTATTTATAAAACTAGAACTCACTTAGCAACGCTGACTTTTATGCATTTTCAGTTGGTAGGTAATTCATTGCTGAGGATGGCACGGGGGTAAAGCTACTTGGTGGGCAAAGACTGGCATCCATTCGTGCATAAAGATATTTGTGTTTTGTAATACAACTGAATGATTCTTTTTTTGTAACTTTTAAAATACAATGATGTATTATTTAGCAACATCAAATATTAATGCATGAATGGTTTTTGATAACTTAATCTGCTGTGACGTTTTTATGAAATGTATTTATTTTATATGAAAAATGATGTGATTGTCCAACTGTGAGGTCTCCGGGAACGGGGTCTTAAAATTTGGTATCAGAGCCAAAGTTTAAGAGGAATGGGTAAATTATTTTAAAAACCTAAACTTAAACTGAGAATGGGACCAAATGGAGGGATGCCAGCCCAAGTAGCTATGTGCCATCAGGTGATTTATTTTCTTAAAATTAACCGGTATTATATGCGTGTGCTATCTAATGTATGTTCTCTTAGTAGATTTGAATACTGATGTAGTTAGGATAGAAAATGCTTAGGAGATGAAGAGTAAAGTAAGTGGCTAATCATAACTGACCACTGTAATTAGGGACTTACTGTACTTGACATAGTCTGAGCTATTACCTTGAATGACTGTGTTGGTGTTTGAATCTTATAGTGTTTAGAAGATGGCTGGTGGTAGATCATCGAAGGCTTCTCGAGGCGGAGTATGGGGTGGCCGTGGTGCTGGACCACTTGTCACGAGGACAAAGACTAAGACTGCTGAGACTGCTCCTGCAGAGCCAGAGCTTCATCACCAGGAGGGCGGTGATGAGAGTGCTAACTTGAGAGCCTCAGTAAAGGAGGCGGTTGTGGAGGAAGTTCATCAGGTCATGCAGACGATTCTACCATCTGTAGTGACCAAGGTTATTTGAGCCGTGAGGGAGGATGAGAAGAAGGAGAAAGAGGAAAGAAGGAGAATCGCCAGGCGAGGGGGAGGAGGAGGAGGAAGCAATGCAGGAGATTGCGAAGGGGTGCAGCTATAGAGCATTCCAAAGATGCAGACCCCTAACTTTTGATGGCAATGGTAACGCTGCTGCTGCTCACCGTTGGGTGAGAGAGATGGAGGCTGTGTTGGAGATCAGCGAATGTATGGAGGAACAGAAGGTAAAGTTTGCTACCCTTTCATTCGTGGACTCGGCTTTATGTTGGTAGGACAATATTGTCCAGCCGAGGGTAGCAGGGCTATCGGGAGGATGAGGTGGAATGAACTGAAGAAGATGGTGATCGAGGAGTTTTGTCCTCATAGAGAACTTGATAAGATAGAGAGGGAGTTCTTGCAATTAGAGGCGGGAACCATAAGACACCAGTAGTACACGACGAAGTTTAATGAGATGGCAAGACTGGTGCCGGATCAGGTAACGCCGGTGTCGAGGAAGATCAAGAGGTATATCCAGGGATTGCTAGCAGATATCCGCAGGCACATGATTACTGCCCGACCGAGTACCTTTAGGTCGGTGGTGGATTTGGCAGGGAGATTGTATGATGAGAGAGAGGTGGCTGTGGTTGAGGTGAGTAGGAAGGTTGGTGGCGACAGGAACTAGAACAGGAAACAATTTGGTCATGGTGGTTTCACTCCAAATAACAAGAAGGCAAGCACAGATGACCAGCGGGTAGTGTCGGCGGGTACAGGGGCTAAGAAATGTGGTAAGTGCGGGAGAGACCACGTGGGGGACTGTAAGTGGGGGTTGAAAGTCTAATTCAAGTGTGGGAGGCCCGGTCATATGGAAAAAGATTGTGGGGTGATGAGGTGCTATAATTGTGGTGAGGACGGCCATCTGAGCAGGTATTGCAAGAGGCCAAGGGCCGAGAGCTCCAGGGTGAAGAAAGGGGTTGAGACGGAGGGACCGAAGGCAAAAGCCAGAGCATTTATGATGACCATGGAGGAGGGCAGGGTGGAACTTGATGTCGTGTCAGGTACGTTTTTTGTAAAACAAACTTGTGCCTCTATACTATTTGATTCTGGTGCTAGTAAAAGTTTCATTTCTGCTGCTTTCTGTGCTAAGTTTCATGTTAGAAGTAGAAGTATTGATGAGCCTTTCGATGTAGAAACTGCCATTGGTAAGTCTACCAGGATTTCTGACTTGATAGAGGATTACGACATAGAACTGGAAGGCCATAGGTTCTCTGCAAAACTAATTGTGATGCCCCTAGGAAAATTTGATGTAGTTCTAGGGATGGATTGGTTAGCAACCTATGAGGAAAATATTATGTGTCGCAAGAAGATGATCCGACTGATAGTGCCTGATGGGAGTTCGGTAACGGTCTACAGTGACCGAGTTATTATGATTCCAAAGGTGATTTCGATGGTGGTGGGAGAGAAGTGCATGAAACGTGGATGTAGTGCCTACCTGGCATACGTAAAGGATGTGGAGGCATCAGTACCACAATTGTCCGACGTACCAGTTGTGTGTAAATTTCCTGACGTGTTCCCAGAAGAATTACCAGGTGTGCCACTAGACCGCGAGATCGAGTTTCGGATCGATTTGATACCTGATGCTCAACCTGTTGCTAAAGCACCGTATCGATTGACTCTGTCAGAAATGAAGGAACTGATGGTTCAGTTGCAAGAGTTGATGGACATGGGTTTCATTCGACCAAGTATCTCTCCCTGGGGTGCTCTGGTCTTGTTGGTAAAGAAGAAGGACGGTAGTATGAGGATGTGCATCGACTACCGAGAGTTAAACAAGTTAACGGTAAAGAACCGATATCCACTACCAAGAATTGATGACTTGTTTGATCAGCTCCAAGGTGCCGGTTAGTTCTCAAGAATAGACCTCCGATCTGGTTACCATCAATTGAAGGTGAAGGAGCAATATATCCCCAAAATGGGTTTTCGCACACGTTATGGACACTACGAGATCCTCGTTATGTCCTTTGGTCTAACTAACGCTCCAGCTGCTTTCATGGATTTGATGAATCGGGTGTGTCAGCCGATGTTAGATAAATCAGTGATTGTGTTTATTGATGATATCCTGATTTATTCAAAGAGCAAAGAAGAGCATGCTGATCACATTTGGGAGGTATTGGAGACACTCAGAAGAGAGAAGTTGTATGCTAAGTTCACCAAGTGTGCTTTCTGGTTACGCGAGGTTCTGTTTTTGGGTCATGTGGTAAATTCCAAAGGGATCATGGTAGATCCGGCAAACGTTGAGGCAGTGATGCAATGGAAGTCTCCAAAGACGCAATCCGAGATCCGCAGTTTCTTGGGTTTGGCGGGTTACTACAGAAGATTTATCCAAGACTTTTCCAAGCTAGCCTTACCATTGACCAAATTGACCCTCAAGGATGTGAAGTTTGTATGGGGCCTAGAACAGGAGAATGCTTTTGAAGAGTTAAAGGCAAGACTGACTCAAGCTCCTGTCCTGGCGTTACCAGAAGGGAGCGAAGACATAGTGGTCTATTCGGATGCTTCTTATTCGGGGTTGGGTTGCGTGCTGATGCAACGAGGAAGAGTAATAGCCTACGCATCCCGGCAGTTGAAAATTCATGAGGTTAATTACCCTACTCATGACTTGGAGCTAGCAGCTATGGTCTTTGCATTGAAGATTTGGAGGCACTATTTGTACGGGACGAAGTGCACTATCTTCACTGACCATAAAAACTTGAAATACGTCTTTGAGCAGAAAGACCTCAATATGAGGCAAACGAGGTGGCTGGAATTAATCAAGGATTATGATTGTGAGATTCACTATCATCCGGGCAAGGCCAACATAGTGGCAGATGCCCTTAGCTGAAAGGAGAAACCCGAGCCAATCCGGGTGAAAGCTTACTAGTTGGTGATGGCCTCCGATGTGATGACACAGGTCAAGGGGTTCCAAGATGAGGTGTTGAAAGAAGATTGCCTTAACTCTGAAAGGATGAGAGGTCTAGTCACGAAGTTGGGTGAGAATACTCTTGGAGTTAGAACCCACTTTGGGCGGATGTGGATCCCTCGTTATGGAGACCTACAGGGGCGAATCATGGATGATGCTCATAAAACTCGATACTCTATTCATCCCGATGCTACCAAGATGTATCATGACATGAAGAAAGATTACTGGTGGCCGGGTATGAAGCATGATGTGACAAAGTATGTGGGTAAGTGCCTTACTTGCTTACAAGTGAAGGCAGAGCATCAGAAGCGATACGGCAAGATCCAACCTTTAGATATACCTAAGTGGAAATGGGAGCACATCACCATGGACTTCATTACGAAGTTACCACGTACGGCAAGGGGGTACGATGCCATGTGGGCGATAGTTGATCGTTTGACGAAGAGTGCTCACTTTCTACCAATCCGTGAGACATATTCATCTGAAAGATTGGCAGATCTGTTCATCAAGGAGATTGTGACCCGTCACAGTGTACCAGTGTCTAGTGTGTCTAACCGTGACACTCGGTTTACATCTAAGTTTTAGAAGAGATTCCATGATGCAATGGGTACAAGGTTGTATATCAGTACGGCTTACCATCCTCAGACAGATGCTCAGTCGGAGAGGACTATACAAACACTTAAGGATATGCTTCGAGCCTGCATCATTGATTTTGGAGGAAGTTGGGACGAACACTTACCGTTAGCTGAATTCTCATACAATAATAGTTATCATGCCAGCATTGGTATGCCACCATATGAGATGCTATACGGTAGAAGGTGTAGGACTCCCGTATGTTGGGGTGACATTGGACAGAAGGAGTTGGGAGGCGTTGAAGTAATCGAGGCTATGACTAAAAAGCTAGAAAGGATCAAGGCCTTTATGAAGGCAACAAAAGATAGGCAAAATTCATATGTTGACAAGAGGCGTAGACCGATTGAATTCAAGGTGGGCGATAAAGTTATGCTAAAGGTTTCACCTTGGAAGGGGATTATTAGGTTTAGAAAGAGGGGTAAGCTGAGCCTGAGATATATAAGATCTTTCCAAATCATTTCTCGAGTAGGAGACGTGGGATTCATCCAACATTTCATGTATCTCATCTGAGAAAATGCTTAGCTGATGAAGATATCATTATACCACTGGAGGACATTGATGTGGATGAACGGCTCAACTATGTAGAGCAACCAGTGGCAATCATTGACCAAAAGGAGAAGAGATTACAGAATAAAATGGTTCCACTGGTGTGAGTACAGTGGAGGCATAGGAAGGGATCTGAGTCTACATGGGAGACTGAGGAGAAGATGAGACAACATTACCCACAACTGTTCGAAGAGTGACAGGTTTCAGGGACGAAACCTCTATAAGGGGGGTGGACTTGTAACACCCAAAAATTTATTAAGAAAAGAATAAAGAAAGAAAGGAGAATTTGCATAAGTGGAGGGATTAAAGTGTACAAAAGGACAAAACATTATTACTTTATGTTTAAAAGAAGCATGGCCGCCCACTTCTCTGCACACCAACTATTCTCAGCTGCAAAAAGAAGAAAAAGGAAGTGTTTGACCGAAGAAGAAGAAGAAGACCTGCTTGAAGGTGAGTTTTTCGTGTGTTTTTGCTCGGTTTTAGCTGGATTTTCAGCTTCTGGACTGGGTTTTATGTGTTTCTACATGTTTAGTTGCTTCTTTACATGTGTATAGGTGTTTCAACTCTTTGTGCTCTCGAATTTGGAGGAGTTTTGCTCGAAGGCTGCAATAGGTGAGTTCTAGATCCCCGGTTTTTATGTTTTATACTTGTTTTGGGGCTAAAAATGCATGTAACTTTCATTTTACAACTTTCTACATGTTTTGACCATATGTTTATACTCTGCTTATACGGGTGAAGGTATGTTTGTGTATGATTTGTTGTGTTTCGTGATTATATGCTTGTTTTAGGTGCTTGGTATGTTAGATTTGGGATAGGAACATGTTAAAATGATGATTGGCCTGAAAAATAGTGTAAGTTCGAATTGACAAATGCCCATGCGCCTAACACAGTTCGCATGCACCTGGAAAGTTGTCCATGTGCCTAAGTCCTTTCCCATGAGCCCAAGTACCCCATGCGCCTACTGCCCAAATGCCTAAGTATGGTTCATGCGCCTAAGCAGTCTTCATGCGCCTAGAATTTCCTCATGCGCCTAAGTTTCCTCATGCGCCTAAGTCTTTCCCATGCGTATAAGTGTCGTGCGCCTACATAGTACTCATGCGCCCAACAAAGTGCTCATGCGCCTAATGCGTTAGAAAATTTTCTGAAATTTTGGGAAATAGAAATTTAACGACTAAGCCCTGAGATGTTTTGGTGGTTATGTTTGTTGGTGTTATGTATGTTTGTAGCCTGTTGTTTATGTTCCTATTACATATTATTACGTGACTTGACGTGGTGTGTTTATGCTCGTATACGTAAAATATTATCATAATGAAGTGAAAGATTAATGATAATGAAAAGTGGAACCTAAAGAATGAATGAAAGTCTTGCAAGCAAAATTTTATAGAGGTTCATAACTCATTGAGAGTTGTTAGCTCAACTGTGTGTTATATAGCATGCGATTTGGCTAACCCATGAGGGTTCACACATAGGAGGGTCAGTCTTTGTGACTGATCGAGACTTGCAAAAACGGGATCCTTGTCGCTCGACCCCAAAAAGGTAGTTGCTTCGTGCACGATGATGGGGCATAGCATATGACAAATCTAGATAAAAGTGAAAGATAATAATGAAAGAAAGTGCGAAAACAAACGATTATGAACGATGGTGGAAGATAATAAATGAATATTATCTAGTTGTATGTATAATGTATGATCACGTACAAAAGTAAAGAAAGTGTTTTTCGGTAAAAGTAAAGTATTTTATTTATAAAACTAGAACTCACTCAGCAACGCTGACTTTTATGCATTTTCAGATGGCAGGTAATTCGTTGCTGAGGATGGCACGGGGGTAAAGCTACTTGGCGGGCAAAGACTAGCATCTATTCGTGCATAATGATATTGTTGTTTTGTAATACAATTAAATGATTCTTTTTTGGTAACTTTTAAAATACAATGATGTATTATTTAGCAACATCAAATATTAATGCATGAATGGTTTTTGATAACTTAATTTGCTGTGATGATTTTATGAAATGTATTTATTTTATATGAAAAATGCTGTGATTGTCCAACTGTGAGGTCTCCGGGAACGGGGTCTTACATGATACCTCTGTCATCTAGTTTGTTCTTGAAAAGCCACCTTGTGCCAATTGGATATTGGCCTTCAGGAAGATCAACTAGATTCTAAACTTTTTGTTTTTTGAATTGCTAAAGTTCTTCTTGCATTGCTTCAATCCAGCTCTTGTCTTTCAATGCTACAGTTATGTTGACTGGAACCACTTGTGAAAGAAAACAGGAGAATAGATAGATATTGGCAGCTCCCCCTTGACTTCTTGTGGTTCTTTTAGTAAGATCACCAACAATGTTTTCAATAGGATGATACTTATGAATTCTTGTTGTTGGTACTTATTCAACTGGAATGGATGATTCCAAGTTGGTAACGCTGGTTAATAGAGATGGACCCAGCTGAGATGGAGAATCAACAAAGTGATTAAGATCCTTATCATTTTGGCCTTCTAATGCTGAATGAACTCCATCTTCATGATTTTGTGTTTCCGCAGATGTAGTTACAACTTCCGCAGCAGCTACATGAATAACTACGGATGTAGGAGTTTGTTGATCTGCAGATCTGAATGTGGTTGGAATGTTTTCTGATGAGTTTGGAACTTCAATTGAAGGTAATGAAGCATCTCCGGAAGAAGATGGAACATCTACGCCTGCGTAAGGAACTTCTACGGATGCATTGTTGACTTCTGCTGAAGTTGAAATTCCATATCCATCAGTGTTTTCATTGCTTGTTTGAGATGAAGGGCCTGGATCAGCAATATTTGAAGTATGTGTGTGGGGTAATCTTGGAGGATTAGCTGATAATGACACTTCGCCCAAAACTTGGAGGTACATAAGGATAACATGTATCCACAGGACCTGCAACATTCAAATAACCAGAGTTAAATGAGTTTGTTAATGCATCTATATCAAACAACCAAGATGATCCTTTTACTGATTTGGAAATAAGGATTCATCAAAAGATACATTAGGTGTTTCCTCCACAATGTTGTGATGTGGAATGTAGACTATATATGATTTAGATGTTGATGAGTGACCAACAAAGAAACCATCATAAGCTTTTTCATCAAACTTTCCTAATTGATCTTTGGTGTTTAAAATAGACACATGACACCCAAATGCTTTAAGATAGCCTATAAAAGGTTTTCTTTTAAACAAAAGTTCATAAGGTGCTTTATTATGTTCTTTGACAATTAAAGTTCTATTTTGAACATTGCATGTTGTGTTCACTGCTTCTACCCAAAATATGATAGGCAACTGTGAATCAGCTAGCATGGTTCTTGCTGCTTCAATTAGAGTCCTGTTTCTTCTTTCAGCAACTCCATTTTGTTGTGGAGTTCTTGATGCACTGAATTGTCTGGCTATGCCTTTGTTCCTGAAAAAGGAATCTAAAACATGATTAACAAAGTCAGATCCATTATCACTTCTTAAGATTTTGACCTTTAAATCTAGTTGATTTTCTATCTTAGTGATAAACTCTATTAATGTTTCTGATGTTTCACTTTAATGCTTTAATAAAAAGACCCATGTGAATCTAGTGAAATCATCAACAATCACCAAACAATATTGCCTTTTACCAATGCTCAAAACATTGGTTGGTCGAAAAAGATCCATGTGTAGCATTTTGAGTGGTGTTGTGTTTGTGTTGATTGTTTTGGACTTGTGTGACACCCTATATTGTTTTCCTTTCTAACATGATGAACAATGATTTGGACAATAAAATTCTTTCTTGGGAAGGCCAATGACTAAGTCATGTTTGACCAACTTATTCATGTTCTTCATGTTTAAATGAACCATCCTTCTATGCCACAGTTGAGCTTCATCTTCTGATGACTTAGAAATCAAACAGGTTTCATTTCTTGTCATAGAGGTGTTGTTCATATCCAAAACATAGGTGTTTCCTTTTCTTGGTGCTTTAAGAAAGATCCAATCTCCTGGGACTTAAAAACCTGGCTTAAGAATGTAACAGAAAGAGTTATCAAATAAAATGGTATAATTTTGATCATAAATTTGAGATACACTAAGTAAGTTGTATTGTAAATTTTCATAAAAATTAACTTTCTTAAATTTGAGTACTCCATTTATTACCATTTCTTCACCAACAATTTTACCTCCCTTCTTATCCCCACAAATACCACATATGAAGCATTTTTATGTTTGAAATCATGGAGGAGTGAACAATTTCCTGTCATATGCCTGGAACAACCACTATCAACATACCACTTGTTGTCGGTCCTTCATGGATGCTCCTGTAAAAATAATGGAATCAATTAGAAAGTGGAGCCTAAGCCTTAATGGTCATGGGCTTGCCATTGTTATCTAGAATAGTTACTCTATCATGAATGAGCCTAGATGTCTCAAGATTGTTTTTAGTCTCAATTGATTCATTATGTTTTGTTTGGGGTGAGGATGGTTCTGTTGGAGATGGACTTGAAGTACTTTGGTCTTGGTTCACAGTCACTTTCTCTGTCACTTCTTCCTTGAGTATCTTTTTCTTCAAACTTGAAGATGACATTTTGCTAGAAAAAGTTTTAGCATCTTTTGTTTTTGACTATGGTACATGATTTCCCTTTTTAAAGTGATAAAAGAAGGCTTCATCTTCCTGTAACACTACCTTCTTATGAGGAGTCTTGCTTTGATAGTGTTGCTTCTCCTTCTTCTTCTTTGTTTGATCATCAGCAGATGTTGGCTTCTTGACCTTTGGCACCTTTTGTTTTGGTTGTTACTTCTTTTGTTTTGAGACCTTTGATTCTTCATTCTCAGAAGATTGTGAGTCTGATTCATCATTCTCAGATTGTTGCTTCTTTGGCACTTTAGATTTGTTCTTCTTATTGAAGTAGCATTCTTGAGTAGAATGGTTCTTCTTGTTGCAAATAGCACAGTGCTTATTGAAGTAGCAATCAGAAGTCATATGATTGTTCATATTGCATATGGAGCAATAGCTGCTGAAATAACAATCTTGTGTGTTGTGATTATACATGTCACACCACTTGTAGTATTTTCTTTAGCTTCATTATCAGACTCCACTGTCTTCTTCTGCTTTTTTTTTAATTCTCTTTCAATCTTTGCAGCTAAATTATCTTCTTGTTGTTGCTGAGGATTCACATCACTTTGTTGTTTCTTTACTTTCTTGACAGATTGTGATTCAACAAATGTGTTCTTCTTCCGTAGATCTTCTACGGATGACTGTTTTGATTCAGATGATTGCTTCTTCCACAGATCTTCTACAGAAGTTGACTTTGATTCAGATGAATGCTTCTTCCGCAGATCTTCTACGAAAGTTGACTTTGAAACATTTTTCTTTTGCTTTTCTACAGATGTGTGAGGGCCAGTCTTCTTCTTCCGAAGGTGTTCTACTGAAATGTTTTTCTCTTCTTCCTTTATAGTTCTTTTTACTGACTGACTTTTGTGCTTTTTGTTGAGCTCCTGAATTCCTTCATTAAGCTGACCAATTCTTATGTAGATGGTCTTCAACAAATTTCTTTGTTTTGGGGGATAAGGTAGCATGATCTCCTTAAGGACTTTGGGAAATATAGGTTCAATTACCACATTCTTTTCCTTACCCAACCCAGCACAATCTTGTTCATTAGGCTCATCAACCTCATCCAGATCATCACAGTCATCAAAGTCAAATTTTGATTCATTTTGTTTTGAAAATTCTGATTCAGATGAATCAGTTTCACTGATTTCACCATTTACCATTTCATTATTTTCAACTTTTGATTCACTTTTGGTGCTTGACACAAAATGATTTGATAAATTGTTTATCATTGACTCAGGTAGTATGGTGTAATTATCATTCACTGGTGGTGCAATAACATTAAATCCCAACCCATACCTGTTCTTTGATTCAATATGAGAGTTTAATAGTTTCTCATATTGCTATGATGATAATTGGAACTTCTGAAGTTTCACTTCAGCAGATGCATGATCAGACATGTACTTGGTTAAAGAGGTGGTTAGATGCTCAACTTGTGCTTTCAGATTATAATTTTCAGACATAAGTTTAGCTAAATCTTTTTGCAAGGATGTGATTTTTACCTGATACAGTTTATGTTCTTTTACATGAGATTCATTTAAAATCATTGTTTCTTTGACTTTACCAGCCAATTGTTGAGCATGGACCCTGTATCTCTCTACCTCTTCAACACATGTTGGTGAACATAACCTGTCCCTTACCTCTCTGGCCATGGGTGGAATTTTGTTTTCCAAGTTTGCCATCAGTGCTTGATTTATCTTTTGCACTTCCTTCTCATACATGCTCCAATCACAAGTTCCATCCTGCAAAATAATCAAACCAGTTTCTTTAGAGTTACTAGTACCTGTTGAAGAACCTGTGGCTGGTGGGGATGAGTTTGTTAGCTTGAAGCTTCTCTGATTTGCTTGTCTTGTGTCTGTTGTTGATTGCTGATTGCTGTTGCATTCCCTTGAGAAGTGTCCATAAAAATTGCATTTGCAACACCTCACTTTTGATTTGTCAACACCAATCTTTGTTGTTCTTCCTGCAACAGATAGTCCTTTGTTCCTTCTCATGTACATCTTGGCCCTGTAAGCAATCATTGTCATTTGCCATTGTAGATCCATCTCTTCCACTTCATCAGGATGAAGTTCTTCCAGGTCTTATTGACAGATGTGAGCAGGAGTCAGAGTACTACCCAAGTAAGCTTGAACTGAATGCTGCAAATGCTGCTTTCTGTTCTTCTGTTTCTAGAACCATAGTGATTGGTTCAGATTTATTGTTGCTTTTGTTTTTTAATGATCCCTTTGCTGCTGAACTTTTAGAATCATCAGCTTCCCCTTTTGCTTTCTTGCTTGTACTGCTTTGAAAGCTAGATTTAGAAGTGTTTGTTGCATAGAAACCAGCTTCTTCTTCATCATCACTTTCAGCACAAGAGCTTCCATCATCCTCATTGGAAATAAATGCACTTCCAACACCCTTAGCTTCTTTGAATTGGTATGGTGCTATTGACGCTTTAACACTCTTGTTCCTTGTTTTCTCATCCAACTCCAATACTTCTACCTTGGCTACCAAAGTATCTAGTCCAATTGCCTTCAGATCAATGGTATTTTTGAACATAGACACAGTTTGTGTCCAACTTTCAGGCAAGGTATGTAGCATATTTTTGTTTAGTTCCTCATTACTATACTTTAATTCAAGAATATTCATTTTAGTAACAAGTTACATAAATCTATGGAGTTGTTGAGGGACGGATTCACCCTGAATATGATGGAATGTCTCATATTGTGAACGCAGGGTATCCTTCCTGATGCTTCTAATCTCATCACTTCCCTCACACAAAGTGTGAAGAATTTTCCATAATAAGTTAGCTTTCTTGTATGCTTCACACCTGATCAATAGGTCTTCAGGTAAAGCCACAGTAAGCATACTATAGGCTTTAATGTTGACTTTGACTTTCTTGGCATCATCAGGTGACAGATTTTTCAGACTTATGGGCTAATTCTTGTCCTTATAATCAGGTCCTAAAGCAGGTGGAATGTAAGGACCTTCAGCAATAGACACCCATAAATCAGAATCTGTATAGTTAACATGATTCCTGAATCTGATTTTCCATGTTTTGAAATAAGATTTGTTATCCAACTTTAGAGGTTGATAAGCTCCAACCACTGAATTACTCATGTTGATTATAATTGTTAATTATCAAAATTATCATTTAATCTAGTATCCTATGAAAGTGTAAAGACAATGCAAACACACTAACACAGCAATATCAAATCATTGATAATATTGATATCAAATTAACTAAGACAAAAATTCCTTGGAATTAATGACTTCTGTTGTGAATGGACTAATTAATAACACACTATTAAATAAATAAGAAGTTGTGGTCAAAATCAGTCAAATCACTCAATATATTCTTAGTTAATTTGAAATTATGATGTTAGATGATGATGGTTTTGTTTAAAATAGCCTTGAGAAATCGAACAACAACACAAATCCACGAATCAAAGGCGATTCTAATGCAAATCAAAATTAATCGAGTAATGGAATAGTGAATAATGGTCGATAAAACAAGTTTTTGATGATTTGATAAAACAAACAACCAATTAAAATAATCAAACTGATAGATCAATTGAACTTGATCAATTGATCTAGATCAATGAGCACGTGGCTCTGATACCACCTGTGAATCCAAGGATCGAATCAGGAATTATCAGTTTGATTGAACAAATAAAGATCATGGAATTATCAATATTTGATTTTTAATTGTTTGTGATATTGAAATTGACAAACAAAATATAAAACAAATTGAAAACATAATAATATAATGCAAGATTTGTTTCAATAGTTTTTCATTCATACACAATCGATTACAATTGCTATGATGCTCTGGTGATCTTGTGATCTCCAATGATGTTCTTGATGTTCTTGCTGTTTTGCTATTTTTCTTGAATGATTAATTGATTTTGATACTAAGAATATGCCTCATTATAGTTGTATCGATCTCCCTCAATAACCTAACAAACTCTCTTAAAAGTGTGGCTCCATGCCTTATTTTTAGCGGCAGAGGGATTTAACAATGGAAATTATAACTTTCCTATTATGATAAGTTACAGCTGTAACATTCCTAATGTGACATCCTATGTTCTCTCACATAAAGTTAGTCTTTCATAGATGTTGACTTGATGACATCACTTCAGGCAGCTACTTGTTGATTAAGTGTTGGTACTTGATGAGTGCTCATGCAATTTGTTCTTTCGTAGGAAATTGGTCTTCCGTAGGAAATTGGTCTTCCGTAGGAGTTTGATCCTTTATTCTTGGAACTTCATCCTCAAGAGCAAACTCCCTTCTTCCGCAGCAACAGTAACTTGACTACACAACTTGTTCTTCAGTAGATGTTGAGCTTCCGCAGGAGATCTGCGGATGCACATCACTTGTTCATATATATCCGGAGAACATCTACGGAAGAACAAACTTGTTCATCCGCAGCTGTTCTTGCACTTTGTCAATTTTTCCAAATTGACCAAGCATGATGTTTTCCTGCAATCACATAAAATCAACACAAATAATAGTTGGGTTAAGATATATTTCATGCATTATAAATTGATAAATAATTATAAAAGTTAATTACAAGAAGTGATTCATCATCTAAACCTATACAAAAGATCTTGACCTAACAGGTTCTTGATCGGTTCAAAAGGATCGAATCTGTGATGATATCATAATGAAATGATCAATTCAAACACAAAGTAATCAAACACATGTAATTACATCAAAAAATTCATAGATTTCATTGATAGCAAATGCACAGGATACAATGTGTAAGGGTTACAGTTCGTTAACTGACTCAATTGTTTCTTAGATGTCTCTGATGTCTACCCTGCATAATACATAAAATATCCTATTTATACTATCAAGAAACAAAGGAACATATATTTACAAAATAAGTCCCTATACTATGACAAAAAACACATAAAGACAAAATGTTAATCTTCTTGAAGCTTCAACAAATACTCCCCCTAAGATTCACATTGTTTTCAGTCTTCAGAAAAATCTTCAGGTTCTTCTTTGATCTTGAACATCGGCTTGTCTTTGTACAGCTTGAGTTCCTTCAATGCTTTCTTGATTGCTGATTTAAACATGCTTGCTAAAATTGCTTGCTCTGGCTTCGACTCATTAGTTTTAATCTCCATTTTGTCCACTTTCTCCAAAGTCTCTTTTGATAAACCTACAATATCAACATTTGCATAGAACTCCAGAGGTTTAGAATGATTGTGTGAATGAATTTCTAACACACCCTTGCTTGAAATTCGCATAAAATCAATCGACTTTATATCTTTCTTCACAATATTTGCATACGCTAGAGCTTTTCGTAATGCAATTCTTTCCATCACAACATTCATCACTTTGATAATCATCATAAAGTACTTACTATCATTCTCCGCAACATCTAATGCAACTCGTTCAAACTTTTGTATGGACAAAAATGAGATATAACTTGGATGTAGAAGTTTCAGTTCAAACACTCCAAATACCAAAATCATGTCTTGATCCTAGTCATCTAAGTTTCGAACTAACTTCAACTCGAATGAGTCAGCATTATAAAACCATCGTAAAATTGGTTTTGTCGTTTGAGTTCCAACAATCACCTTTAATCCTTGATTTGTAACTTTCTCAAAATATTGGTCACTGTAAGCATCTAGAAATTTTTCTTCTTCTTCAGGATTATCTGTACTTTTTCTTTTACTCTTCAAAGACTTAAACTACTCTTTGTCCTCTTGATCACATCGGGTCTTGAGAAATGACTCCATTCTGGAAATACCTCTATTTAGAAGTTTAACAAAATTTTCACCTCGAGCATACTTTGTTGGATTAATCAGAGGTAATTTGTTTAACTCTTTGAGATCTTGAATAAGTAATGCTATGATGCTTGAGTAAAAGTGATACACATCACAAATAGCATTTACTCATTTGATTAAAAATGCATCAAAAATCTCATCGTATTTCCAAGCAACGATCTTAACGTTCTTTGTATTATCAGGCACAATCATTGCATTGTGTAATTCAGAAACTGATTGGCCTTTTGCAATACATTCCTCACTAGATCACTAGTTGTTCTCATTTTATTCCATAACCTTTTTTGATCAATAGACACTTGATAAGCTTGTTTCTCCGTTTCTGGAAACATACTCATCAATTCCTTTCTTCTTTCATGACTACTTCTCACCAATTCCATCTGTTTAATTTCTTGAGGCTTCAGAATTTTAGTTCTCTTTGTAATTTCCAAGTACTAAGGATTATCCATATCAAGAACAATCATTCTATTGTTTTGTTTTTCAGTTTCTTGAAAGCTTCTCACCAAATTCCTCAATGATTCAGCTTGCAACCGATTTATTTTCTTTCGTGGATAATTTCTTGATTGTAACCACAATCTCAACTCAACAGTCATCATATTCTCTGGATCAGGATGATGTAATTCTGATGATGAAAGCTCTTCAATATTAATACTTTCATGCATTGGATTCCATTCTCCATGTTCAACAATAATTTCATCAGAATCCACTGGAGCTATAGATTCAACAATTACACATTTCTCATATTCTTCATTGATTTGAGACATAGTGAGACCATCCAAAATACTCTGTTGTACTTTTTATTTACCAGATAATTATACTTGTCATCAACATCAATAGGGATATCTTTAGTAACAGCCTTAATAGGAGAATAAGCAGCTTCAACAATATCTTCTGCTTCTAACACTTCATCATACCACGCATCTGAGAATTCTAGTTCTAAATCATCTAATGCACCAATTCCCTCTTGAGCTTTAGCTTCTTTACTTTCATGAATCAAAGGCTCAGATACAATCTTTTGTATTTTAGACATAGGGTTAGATGATGATTCAGCTAAAACCGACACATCTAGATCATCTATCTTTCTCTTCCCTTTATCTGCCTCGGATATTCTTTCAACATCTATCGGTTGAACTTTAGATACAATAACTAATTCAGGTGATTGAGATCTCAAACTATCTTTCATACCTTCAAATTCTTCTTTCAATTTAACATGATCTTCTTTCAACTTCTTGAATTTTTCTTCCATTAAGTCATAGTCTTTGAGTATCACTTCAAAGTTCTTTAAATTTGATTCTTTATCTTCTTCAAGTTCAGCAATTTTTAAATCTTTCTTTAGTAATTATGCTTTCAATTATTCATTCTCATCACTCAGCTTCTCTATTATCTTAAGCTGGAGTGAATTCTCTTCTTTCAATTCATCAATTATCTGTTGGGTATTCACTTCCTCAGTCAAAAGTGTATCATGTTAACTCAACCTTTCCACTTCATCTGGTAATACAGATTCAAATGCTTTGACATTTTGAACATCATACTCAACTTCTTGTTGTATATTAGCTACAACATCTTCTTCATTCATATCTAATAACTCATCAACATTATCTTCATTATCATCATCATTAACTTCACCAACTTCATCATCTCCATCATTATCATCATCATCATCACTACTTGAAGATGAACTTTCTTCATCATCAGTTTCATCATCATCTTCATTTTCTTCATCAGCTTCAGATTCAGATGGTTCTTAAGGAACTTCTTTAATTAAGTCATTTGGATCAACTGGTTCATCCTCAATTAGATGAAAATGATCTTCATTTATATTCACATCATCCCTTGCAACTGCTTGCATATACTCAAACATAGGAACATTTTGAGCACCAGTAATAATAGCAAGTCTCTTGTAAGTAGTTTCAGTCATATGCTCCAAGAGTAATATTTCTCCACCCACTCCATAAGCATGGAAATCAGGATGTTCTTCATTAATAATCATATGAAGAAATCTTGGATACATCAAGTACTTATTTCTAATTCCCTTCTCCAAATTAAAAATGAAACCATTCATGATCCATTTAGCCATATTGAATCTTCTATTAGTGGCTATGGCTACTATTGGAGATGCAATGTCTACCAGGAATGAATTCCATCCGGCACTTCTTTTAGACATTCTGTGCTGAAAGATATAGCAAAGAAGTTTCCAATGGTTGTAAACTCTTGCTCTGAAAAACTGTTTCTTTGGGAAATGGTTAGGATGACCCATGGCTATAAATGTTTCTCTACACTCATTAAATGAGAGTTCAGCCAAATCTTGTCCATCATTATTACCCAGTCTGAGAGCTTCTCTAATTGATTGCTTAGACACTTCAACCATACGATCATTGGTAACAAATCCTCAAACCACTTTCCTTCCTTCTACATCTCTTTCAATCACAATAGTATTCCAAAATCTTTTGATTAACCGAGCATATATGACTGGTTGTGAACACATAGCATATACATACTTAGTCCTTAATAAAAATCTGATCATCTTTTCACATCCAGTAGCTTCTTGAACATCTTCGTTAAGAAAAGTAGCTACATTATGCTTTGGTTCAAACTTAAGCCCTGCCATCTGTATGCATAAAACAAAGAAAGTTAGTCAAATTTGAATTTGCAAAACTTCAAATCAAATCGTGATTTATCAATTTAGAACCAAAACACTTAAAAATTTTCTAAGTGTTTATATATATCTCATTACATGAACAAGAGTATATTTGTTACAAATTTGATCTACACAATTCATAATAATCAAGTAATGCCTTAAGTAACTTGAAAATTTATTAAATTTCAATTGAATTAGCATGTTTTAAATCTTTTAAACCTAACTTCACACTAAAAATTTTTATAAGTGTTTACATACTCTATCAAGAACAGAATATATCCAAGTTAGTGTTTAAATGATTTAAATCACACCAAATTCATTAAAATTTTCTTACAATCAGATTAATGAACAATTTTTATGATTAACTTAACATTTTGATGAAAAATCGATAAATTCTTTATTCATATTCAGTTCTTATGAACTTTCTGATGAACACACAATCATCAAGAACACAATTTGATGAAACTTGAATTTGACTATCACAATATGTTCGACATCATTTTACAACAGTCATTCAATATTCATTTTTTGTCATCAAACCATATATTCATTACAAATTTCAAAATTTTCGATCTAGGGTTCGAACGCCTAAACAGACCTCAAACGCCCAGTCAAATTTGAAGTTTAAAACTGAAATCAGATGATGTTAATCACAAAATTACGTTTAGACTCAATGATAATACCTGTCAATCACAAGTATTAACCAGAATCAGTCAAGAATGATGAAATGATGAGTCGAGGGTTTGAGAGTATCGGTGTAGTATCAGAGGATTTGGGTGAATAAATGAATGAGAACACAAGTGTTGTATATATATAAGTGTAAATTTTTAGGCGCATGGACTAAATTTCACACCAAGTTTTCAGATGCATGTGCACTGTGAATGAGCATGAGGTTTAGACGCATGAGCACTGTTCAGTCGCATGAGCACTGTTCAGTCGCATAAGCACTGTTTAGGCGCTTGGGCACTCTTCAGGCGCATGAGACTAACACTTGGAAGTCTGGTACTGTTTAGGCGCATGAGCATAGTTGATACGCCCAACACTTAACCAATTTTTCAGACACATGAAAACTGTTTAGGCACATGAGGATAGTATGAAACGCCCAACACTTGCATAATTTTCTAAAATTCATCATACTCCTGATTTAGACTTATGAGTACTATTCAGGCATATGAGAACCTTCCATGAGTCTTGACACTTGAAATTTTCACACCATCCATCTGAACAATTTTTAACCATATTAGTACTGTTCACACATAATTTTTTCAACATGTAGTCAATTTTTTTACTATCACTCAAAATTTACATTAATGACCCTCAAATTTTAACATTTTTTGACATTTAAAGTTTTATTTTTTATTTTTTACCATTTATTTTTATTTTATTTTCAAAAACAATTTCCAGTCATTTTAGTCTCTATATAACTTTTACAAAACAAATAGTCTCATTTTGTTTGCAAAAAGCTTTTCCACTGAATTTGAATTCTTTTTTAGGTTCATTTTTACATCATATCAAACACACATATGTTTGAAATTGTAGCTTTAACCTTTCATCCAAAGCACTTTATTTTTTATTTCTTTTTCACATTTTGAAATTCAATTATTTTCTTTTTTTCATTTTTACTCCCCCTAAACCATTAAGTTTTATAAACTTAGAAGTTTTTTTTATTTTACAATTAGAGCAGACCAATCATTATCAACATGCCTGTACACAGAGAATCATGCAAAAATCAAAATTAAAGCAGAATAAAAAAAATACTATATACATTTAAATCACATGCCTGCAGTGAGAACATATCAGTTAAAAGCAGCATATTAAAAGAAAATAAGATAATGGATAGTCATAGACAGTGATTAAATCCTGATCAAGTTGTTCCAGGTCAGTATTTCTGCAACAAAGGAGACACGAAATCTAAGGACAGAGAATGAGTGCTTTTGGCAAGATACTTAACACTTACTTTTTCAATTCTTGGATTGATTATGGTATGATTAGATATGACATTATGTAAGTCACACTTAGACTTAAAGAGCTCAAACCTCATCAAGATATGCAAGAAATCACTTTTCTCAACTTGTTAACCTGACATATACTTATAACCAGATCTCATGTTCAGATTGTGCACATTGGCATCTTTTGCATCTAGAGAGAATATCCAGGTCTGTAATGACTTACAACAGAGGATATCTCATCACCTTAGGTCTATGATGACTCATAACAGAGAAGTGAATAGATGTTTTAAATAATTAGAGCTCAATGGTTATTCATATCACCACGAGGTGTGAGTTTTTGACTTTACGAGCAATCAATCTGAGAAGTCAACACTACTCATTAGTACTAAAGTGGACAAACATGAATGCATGATGGATTTAGTTTGATCACAAGAATTCACTTTTTCAGTATAATTGCATGAGCTTACCTACACATCATATCTGATCACGTCAGACTTTAGTAGCGAGTGAAGTATGAAACTGATCAAAACTAATGTATCTATCATTTCTCACAAATTGCAAAGACAGATTTAGTCCTAAACAATTACTAACAAGAAAAACCCTATTTTTGTGTTTTTTTTTGTTTTATATTTTTCTCTTTTGATTTTGCAATTTTCTATTTTTGAATTTACTTTTTCATTTTCTATTGAATATGCACACACAATATATACAATCAGGCAGTTAATTTTGACAGTTTCTCTATATTCATGATTAAGCTAAGGGAGGGTTCTTATCATTTTGATGAATCAAACAACTGAATTAAACTCAAAACCAGCTTTTTAAACATGATTAATAAGTCCAATTGACTCGACCAAATATTCAAATCGACCTGGTAAAAAGGCTTTTGTGAATAGGTCAGCCAACTGTTTTTCAGTTGTGATTTGAATCAAAATGATTAAACCTTCTTCTGAGTTATCTCTGAGAAAATGATATTGAATTTTGATATGTTTTGTTTTTGAGTGCTGGACAGGATTAGCTGTAATAAACATAGCAGCAGTGTTATCAATGTAAATAGGAGTTTTAAGAAAATTGAACCCGTAATCCAGTAATTGGTTTTGTAACCAAAGTATTTGAGAACATCCTGCTGAAGTAGCTATGTACTCAACTTCTGCGGTTGAAACAGAGACATTTGTTTGTTTCTTACATTGCCACGAGACTAATCTAGGACCTAAAAACTGACAACCACCCGTCGTAGATTTACGATCTTGGCAACATCCCCCATAATCACTATTTGTATATCCATGTAACTTGAAGTTTCCTTTATAAGGATACCATAACCCTAAAGCCGGTTTTCCTTTGAGATACTTGAATATTCGTTTAACAGCGATTAGATGAGATTCCTTCGGGTCAGACTGGTACCTGGCACAGACACAAATAGCATACATTATATCAGATCTAGATACCGTAAGATACATCAAAGATCCAATCATAGATCTGTATAGAGTTTGGTCAACTGATTTTCCTTTCGGATCAGGTTCAATCTTGGTATTTACGTCAGCTGCAGTTCTGATGGATTGACAATCCTGTAGTTTAAATTTCTTCAAGAGTTTTTCAACGAATTTCTCTTGATTGATAAAAATTCCATCTGCAGACTGCTTCACTTGCAGACCAAGGAAAAAATTAATTTCTCCCATAGAACTCATTTGGAAATGAGACTTCATGATTTCTTCAAATTCATTGCACAATTTTGAACTTGTAGAACCAAATATGATATCATCAACATACACTTGAACACATAAGAGATCATTTGAATCCTTCTTAATAAACAAAGTAGGATCGATTTTCCCTCGCGTGTATCCATTTTGGATCAAATGTTGTGATAACGTTTCATACCAGATTCTAGGAGCTTGATGCAGACCATACATTGCTTTGCTAAGCTTGTACACATGATGAGGATATTCTGAATCTTCAAAACCTGGAGGTTGCTTGACATACACATCATCGGTGATTGGTCCATATAAGAAAGCACCTTTCACGTCCATCTGATACACCTTGAATTGCAAGTATGATGCATAAGCCAGGAAGACACGAATTGATTCAAGTCTTGCAACTGGAGCAAATACTTCATCATGATCTAAACCTTCTTCTTGGGTGTAACCTTGTGCAACGAGTCTTGTTTTGTTGCGAACAACAATTCCCCGATCATCTGACTTGTTTCGGAACAACCATTTTGTGCCTATGGTATTTTCTCCTTCAGGTAAATCCACAAGCTTCCACACTTCCTGTTTGCAAAATTGCAATAACTCTTCTTGCATTGCCTCAATCCAACAATTGACATTAATGCTTCAGTGATGTTTTTAGGAACAAGTTGAGATAGAAAACACGAGTATAAGTAGAGGTTTGCTTGTTCTGAATAACTTCTCGTTGTTCTCTCATTCAATGGACCGATAATCTGAGATGTAGGATGGTTCTTGTGAATACGAGACTTTGGAATCTCATTCCCTTGAACATGAAAATCCAAATTAGATTGGTTCAAGTTGGAAAGCTAATGCAATAAGTTCAAAGTATGTGGATTGAAATTAGGAGCTTGAGTTGGTGAGTTGATAAAGTAATCAAGATTATCTGTAACAACTACATCATCAGAAATTAATGACGTTCCGGACTCAGGTTGTACATATTTAGGACCATCATTGGGAATAGATTGTGAAACATTGGTATTTTAAGACATGGAATGTTCTTATGCTTGTTGATAGCTAGATTGATCATGAGATTCAGAACTGAAAACAGGATCTTTAACAAAAGAGAAGAATGGATAATCTGGGCTTGAATCATCCATATCATCTGAGTCAGAATCATCACTGAAAGATCCGAGATCTCCTTCTTATTTCTTCTTCTCACCTGTAGATTCAAACAAGTTAGAATTGAAAGAGTTTGACAAAGAATCTAAATCAAATAACCAAGCTGGACCATTTGCAACTGATGGAAAAGAGTTTTCAAGAAATTTAATATTGAAAGTTATGTTGGGTTCAACAATTGATAAACTGAAGCTTTCCAAACCACAATCAAAGCCAACTGAAGATCTCATTGTACAAGTTCAAAGACCAAGTTGATAATAAAACAAACACAAGACAAAGTCAACAAGACAAAGTCAACAAGACAAAGTCAACATCAAAACCACAAGAATAGTCAAAATTAGGTCATGATGTAAACATTATAAATAGAACCACTAGTGCTACTTTGTAATGTGTGGTTATTGCAAAGTGTATGAGTGGCTGGTAGTTCTTAAGTGTGTGTTTTTCATGGTGTAAATCACCACCCAAGGAGAAATTCTCTCCTTTGGGTGGGTTTGATGTTCATCCATATCTGTATATGTTTCTTCATTGTAATTTGTTATTCAATATCAATGAAATCATAACATTATACATTACACACACATCCTTGTTCTTCGATTCACACACTTCCACCTGTCTTTAATTTTGAATTCTCAGATCTAAAACTGATGAATCCTAAGATCCAGGCTCAATGAATCTAAAATATTGATTCAGCAAGTTACAAGCGTAACATTTGACCTAGAGTTATAAACTCTAAAAGCTTTTGAAACCGAAGAATATCCAACGAAAAATCCTTCATCAGATTTTGCATCGAATTTTCCTAGCTGGTCACTTGAGTTTAAAATCAAAACTGGACAACCAAAAGATTTAAGAAAATCTATATTAGGTTTCCTGCAAAACATCAACTCATAAGGAGTTTTCTGTTTATCTTTCACAAGTAATGTTCGATTTTGTACAAAACATGCAGTGGATATGGCTTCATCCCAGAAAGTAATTAGAATCTTTACATCTGCCAATATGAAACGTGCAGCCTCAATCAAAGTTATGTTTTTCCTTTCAACAACTCCACTTTGTTGTGGAGTTCTAGGAGCACTGAACAGACGAGCAATTCCTTTTTCTGCACAAAACCTGTCAACTTTAGCATTTTTAAATTCGGTTCCATTATCACTTCTGATAATTTTTACTTTTTGAACTAATTGATTTTCTACTTTAATGATGAATTCTTTTAACAATTCAGCTGTTTTAGATTTAGCATGCAAAAAGAAAACCCATGAAAATCTTGTAAAGTCATCAATGATAACTAAACAGTAAGAGTTCTTTCCAATATTCTGCATATTTGTTGGTCCGAATAGGTCCATGTGCAACATCTAGAGAGGCTTGGAATTTGAGTTTATCAGCTTTGACTTATAAGATGCTCTGTGTGCTTTCCTTTTAAACATGCTGAGAAGTGATATGTTGTAGCAAACTTCTTTGTTGGAAGACCTACTACATGATTTCCTGCTACAAGCTTGTTCATGTTCTTAAAACTGGAATGCCCGAGAGGTCTATGCCATAACTGGCTTTCAACATTTGATGCTTGAGCAATTAGGTATGTTGTTTCTATAGATGGATCTACTTGAGACATATCTAACTTGTATACATCTCGATCACGAACAGCTTTAACAACTACCCATTCTTTGCTTATCTGAAAACCTAGCTTCAAAATATAACAAAAAGAATTATCAAATAAAACAGAGTAAGATTTGTCAGAAATTTAGAAAACACTTAAGAGATTAAAGTTCAACTGTGAGCAATAGTTAACTTTATCAAAGCTAATAATCCAATTGGACACTCTTCCTTCTCCTATTATTTTTCCACATGCATCACCTTCGAATGCAACATGAGTACCGTCTTTTAACTTAAAATCTTGAAGCAAGGCATGGTTGCCTGTCATATGCCGGCGACACCCACTAGCAACATACCACGTGTTAAGAGGTCTTCTTGGGCGTACCTGCATTTCAAATAAATTTTAAGTTGAGTTATCAACATAAGCCGATATGGTCTTGGGCTTGCCAAATTTATCAACAATGATAAATTGTTTAAAATAAAGCTTATTCACATCCGGCTTCTTTTGCTGTGTTACTTTACCAATTCCGTTTTTAACAAATTTTTTATTATCTTTGATTTTTTTAATCCGCAAAGCATGATAGCGTTTTTCAAGATCATCATCAAGATAATTCAAACTATCAGAAGAAACATATTTAGAAAAGTTTTGATTACCAAACTTCCCACCGTTCATTCTCACAGATCGTGGAATGAATTTTCTTTGATTATACTGCTTTGATTTTACAGCATAAGAATCATCATAATCAGAATAATTTCTTCGAAAAGATCTCAAGCCTAAGGAAGGTTGTTTTGTTAATCTTTGAAAACCAACACTTTGATTTCTTTGAAATTATGGATTGACATATCCATTTCTTAACTGTGGATTAATATATCCATTCCTCGGTGAGTTCTTTCTGAAGTAGCAATTCTCAGTGTTGTGATTTCTTTCATCATAAATGGTACAATACTTGTTGAAATAACAATCAGCTATTGAATGGTTTTTCATATCACAAATATGACAGTATCTGTTAAAGAAACATTCATCAGTTGTATGATTGTACATATCACATATTTAACAGTACCTTTGTTGAAATTTAAACAACTGTTGATTAACTTTAGATGTGGAAGCCACATTTGATCCTTGTTTTGATTTAGGAGTTACAAAGTTAATCTGTTGTTTTTGATTTGAGAATTTGTTCTTTTGATATTTGGGTTTTTACTTTTGTTCATTAACACCATTCCTAGATTCTTTAGATACAAATATTTTGTTAACAGCGGAAGACTTAGGACCTGAACCTATTTTCAGATCAGAGTTAGATTTGTTCTTTGAATTTGATTTGATTTCTGGAATTATGTTCATATCAAAAGTACCTGCAGACACAAATTTCACTGGTTTAAACTGATTAACTTGATTTGTTCTTTGATTTTGATTATTCTAAGAGGAGTTAGATTTAGCATTTTTCCTTCTCCTTCTTTAATTTCTTGATCTTGATGATCTTTGTTTGCTTTGGGATTGAATATCTTTAGTAGAAGACTCTTTTGCATTTTCTTTATCTTTTTGTTCTTTCTGCCATTTGATAAAGTCTGGATTGTTCAATCCATAAGAAAATAAATATTCAGATGTTACTTCATCTAGTTTTGCTTTCTCTTTATTCTTTGAGTTTTGTTTGTCATTCTTAACAATGATTTCTTCAACAACATGCTCTTTGGGAACAAACATTTTCTTATTCTTTGGTCGTGGTTTGTAAGATTTAACTTTCACTGGATGACCATTTTCAATCTTTTTAGAATCTTGTTCCTCAAATATCTCAACATTTGTTTTCTCTTAATCACTTTCAAAATTCTTTTTCTTGTTTTGAAATGCTTTTAGCTTAGCTTTGTTTTTAGGTGAGTGATCATGTGTGTTAAAGTTTTCTGGCAGAGTGTTTATGATGGATTCAGGCATTGGTTCATGTGTAAAACCTAGATCTATTTTGTGTTTGTCTTTCCTCTCACTTACCAGCTGTTCTACAATAGTTTTAGAACTTTTAACTTTAGCTAGATCCACCTGAGTTGCAACATGACCTATTTTTCCTCTTCTAAGTTTTTAGTGATCTCCTCGTGTTGTTTTTAACAATTTCAAGTTCTTTTAGAGTTTTGTTCCATGAGGTTTGTAAAGATAGGATCTTTTCATCAGAGACTTTGTGATCATTTTTCAGTTTGTTGTGTATTACTTCTTCTTGTTTAAGTTTATCATAGATCTTATATGACTATGTTCTGTAATGCTCAATTTGATCAAAACATGCTTTTGTGCATATTTTCTCTCTGACTTCAACAGGAATTTCAGGATAACTTGAAGATGAAGTCTCAGAGTCAGATGATGGATTCTCAACCTTTGGTTGGTCAGACTTGCCATAAGTGTAATCTCTTTTGAATCCTTTTTTGGGTCAGATTTGTCACTCCAATCATAGTCTTTATCATCATTTTATGAATCACCATCAGCCTTAGGATCATTATCTTTAGACCAGTCTTCATTTTGAATATTTGCAATAACAGATAAACTAGAGGTTAGATCAGCTGTACATTTTTCAACATAAGCACTCCAGTCATATCCATCTTTGATGCTAACAACAAAAGCTTTCTTTAGCTCTTCAGATGATTTTGATTCATCTTTAAGTTCTGGCATAAGAAGACTCTAATAAGGCATTTGGAAGGTTTTTTGAGACTGCTAATGATATATTTGACTGCTAAAACCTGCTTGACCATTTCCTCCTTGGTTTCTGGGAGCTTTACATTCCCTTGAGAAATGACCATAACTGTTGCAGTTTAAACACCTTGATTTTGATTTGTCAAAGCCAATAGTCTTGTTAGCACTTGGCTTGTAGTTCCTGTTAACATAAGAGTGTTTCTGTGTTCTGTAAGCAATCATCACCATCTACCAATTCAAGTCCATCTCTTCCACATCATCAGGATCCATCTCGAACAAATCCTACAAAACAAGATCTAATTGTGTTAAATGACTACCTTGATAAGCTTGAAAGCTTGCCATAAAAGCAGTAAAAGCATATTTTGACTCATCATCCTGTAAAAGGATATTAATAACATCTTTAACTTTGCTAGTTTTACCAGAGTTAGAAGATAAAGTCTCAATTTTAGGTTTAGGAGTTTGATTTTTAGGAGGAGACTGAGGTTGAGGTTGAATTGTATAAATAGGAGCACTTGTGTAAGAAGAATCTGTAAAGAAACCAGCTCCAACGAACAAATCACCCTTGTCTTCTGGAGGGTTATCATCTTTGGCCAAAAAAGCATTCTCCACTGTGTTAGCTGGAGATGCAACATACTTATACTG
The DNA here is from genome assembly GCA_025506505.1 of Flaveria sonorensis. Classification (NCBI taxonomy): domain Eukaryota; kingdom Viridiplantae; phylum Streptophyta; class Magnoliopsida; order Asterales; family Asteraceae; genus Flaveria; species Flaveria sonorensis. The sequence continues at coordinate 31,797,312 of CM046430.1, read as the reverse complement.
AGACATTGAAGCAGCTCTATCATTGTTTCTCGAGCTCTCATCAATCTCAACTGATTCAATCTTGGTAATCAAAAGATCTAGATCCATAGGAAACTTTTCAGTATGATTTAACAGATTAACTGTTTGTTTCCATGAAGATGGAAGAGCATTGAGAAGTCTGTAATGTAGATATTTGAGATCATTTTTGATACCAGCAGTTGCATCTCAGTAGTTAGTTGCACAAATCTGTTCATCATTTGATTAATTGTTTTCCCCAGAAAGATGCTCAAATAACTCCAATTGCCTCTTGAGTTTCTGCTTTTTGAGATCTTGTATCTCTTTACCACCTTCACAAATGATCTTCAAAGCCTTGTACATAGTGTAGCCAGTTTGATAACCATCAAGTCTAGTCAAGACTTCTAATGGTAATCCCTTACACATTAATAAATAAGCTTTGATGTCATTCTTCACCTTTCTTAAGTCATCACCTTACAGACCATCCTCTGGATAAGGTTCTGGAGAGTCTTTTGTAGACACAACTTCTCTGTCAGGACCATCAGATGTAATTGGGATATGTGGTCCTTTCTCTATTGACTTCCACAAGTCAATGCCAATAGAGTTCAGATGATGCTTCAATCTAAGAGACCAGTTTTTGAAATCAGCTCTGTTCTTTAGCTTTGGAACCCTGTTCTCAGAATCTTCAGACTTAACCATTTTGTATTTTTGAATTTAAGAAAATGACTTGTTTTTGTTGTTTTTAAAGTTTTGAAATAAAACTATGAAATGAAAATATTTTTGGATTTTAGTTTTTGAAAAAAAATTCTAAGTGTTTACTGATAAGTCTGAGTGCTCAAGCGCCTAAATAGTTATCAAGCGTCCAAACAGTGTTGAAGTGTCTGCATAATTCTAAAATGCCTAACTTTGAAGTAGAAACGCCTAAGGGAATGCCTTAGATGAATTCTGAAAACGCCCAACTGGTGATGCGCCTAACTAGTCTTCAAACGCCCACATAGTTATGAAACGCCTGGGTTAAAAACGCCCAAACAGTTCTCAAGCGCCTAGAATTACTTGGTTTCAACAAAGTCTAAATATAACCAAACAGTCACAATGCGTCCCAACAGTGGTAAAATGCCTGAACTGAAAACGCCTACAAAGTGCTAAAACGCCCAAACAGTGGTAATGCATCTAGACACTTGGTCAATTTTCAGCAGTTTTTCAACCACATGTGCCTAATTCATCTTCTCAAACGAACTCAGATATTATGAAAATCTTCAAAACTTGTTCAATTGATCTAAAAACTTCAAATTAGGTAGTAATTAGGTCTATTAACAATCCTCAATCTTCAATTTAAATCAGTTTCTGATTGAATTGAAGTCCGAAACTGAAGAACACAGTTCGTACACAAATTTGATTAATTCCTCAGATCTAAACGAATTGAACACCAATAGTGATTCAAATCATGTTTCTATAGATGAAACACAACTAAAAACAACAATTAATCGATCAAATTGCAATCAATCACAGATTTCAAGCGATTCAAAGAGCTCAACAATGTCGATAAGCTCTGATCACTGAACCAAAGGCTCTAATACCAATTGATCGGTTCAAAAGGATCGAATCTGTGATGATATCATAATGCAATGATCAATTCAAACACAAAGTAATCAAACACATGCAATTACATCAAAAAATTCATAGATTTCATTAATAGCAAATGCACTGGATACAATGTGTAAGAGTTACAGTTTGTTAACTGACTCAATTGTTTCTTAGATGTCTTTTATGTCTACCCTGCACAATACAAAAAATATCCTATTTTTACTATCAAGAAACAAAGGAACATATATTTACAAAATAAGTCCCTATACTATGACAAAAAACACATAAAGACAAAATGTTAATCTTCTCAAAGCTTCAACAGTTCTCCACTATCCCTTTCAACCACATGGAGGATTGAACTCTGCTGATTGTTAGAAGAGCTGCTAGATGGATTTTGCATGTTCATCTCCATTTGGTAACCACTAAGGATACCATACAACTCTGTGAGAGTAAGGGTATAGAGGTTTTCAGTTCTCTTAATGGCCACACAGTGGTGAGTCCATTGTCTTGGAAGAGAGAACATGAACTTTCTCACAATATCCTTATTCTCAAGTTTTACTCCAACATCCATCAGAGTATCCACAATCTCAACATACCTAAATATTGTTGAGTCATGGTTTAACCTATCTTGTAGGTGAAGTTCACAAACTACTGCTTCATGAGGTCTTTCTTGTTTTCCTAGGCTTCCTCAGACTCCTCATACATAAGCTTAAGTGCATCCCAGAGCTACTTAGCAGTTTTACACTTCTTAAAGCCTCTGTATATAGAGTTTGGAAGAGCAATTTGGAGAGCGGTCATGGCTTTTTAATCTACATCAATTTTCTTCCAATCTTCCTCAGAATAGTTAGCCAATTTCATAGGAATCATCCCACCTTCAATAGTGGCTGAAGAGGTGCTTGGGATGTGTGATCCTTCAATAACAAATCTTCACATCCTGTTGTCTTGAGACTTGATGGACCCATCCATATGTTGGCACCAAGTATCAAAGTCATCAAGAGTGATTAGTGGAGACTTTGTCATGGTACCGGTTTTGTGACATCCGGTAATTTTCCGTTACCAAACTCCGTTAGTTTCCGTTAAGTCTTGCATACACGTGTTGGGAGCACACACTGGTTGTCGTTGAACGTTGGTGACTTAACAATAATCAGTAATGTTAAATTGATGATAATTAGGTTAACAATGTGATTATTAAGTTATGCTTATGTGATTTGAATGTTAACTGTAATGTTATCGCGTAACGTGAAAACGTGCATATTTATTCGTGTGTTTTGTGATAAATGGGAATTATGCATGATTGTTATTTGTGATTAATAATAATTGTGTTTAGTAGTTAAAAACTATTTAAAATCTATTCAAAAAGCTTAATTTTTATAAAATACAAAATGCAAGGGTTAAAGGGTATTTATGCAAAATTGAATTAATAAAACAAAAAAACTCCAACCCTAATCCCACCCTCGGCCGCGATCGACCTTCCCACACCCACAAACCTGCGATTTCAGCCCAAGAACAAGCAATCACATTCGAATTTGATCGATTTCAAGGCATACAACAAGTTAGAATCATCAATTGCAAGCCATTACACGTTTAAAGGTTAGATTTTTGCATGTTTTTGATGGTTTTTCATGGTGGCCGAACCCTAGTTCGAAAATCTGCAATTGGATGTTAATTCTTGTTCGTTTGGTGATGTTATGATGTTAGTTAGGTTGTGTTGATGCTAGTTAACGTTGATTATGCAAGAAAGTTTGGATTTTGGTTATTTGTTCATAGGGTTATCTTGGCCGTGAGTTTGAGGCAATTTTGGATCAAATTGGATGTTGAATAATGGTTGTTTGATGTTGTGATTATGTTAGTTGTATTGTATATATATTAGTTAACGTCGATTTTACAAGAAAGCCATGATTTGGGTGCATTGTTCATAGGTTACTAATAATAGTAACTTTATTTTGCATGAATTGGTGATTGGATGATGTGTGAATGTTATGGATGTGTTTGTGATGATGATTAGATGCTAGATGGTTGATATGAATGTTAGGAATTCAAGAATGCATGTTGTAGTTCATACCTTACTAAAGATAGTAACTTTTGGGTATGAAAGTTGATGAATCATGATGATTAGGTGTTGTTGATCATGTTTAGATGTTGTCATGGACTTGAAATGGTATATAATTGATGAATTCATGAATGTTGTGTGAGTTTGATGAATTTGGGATGAACTTTCCCAAAAGGGAAACTTTAATTGTGCAAATCCTTGAATTGGATGATTTGAGCATGTTTGGGATATTAGGATCATGCTAGTGTGTTCATGGATGGGTTCTAAGGTGACTAAATGTGTTGTTTAAGTTGTATGAATGTTGATTTGGGTTGTTATCTGTTTTGGCCTGTTGTGATTTGCATGATTTGTATGATATCTAGTTATATGATGATCTAGGTAGTACATGTGGTGGTGATGTGCTATATGTAATCAAGTGGTATGTTGATCATGTATGATATGTTGTTGTGTTAGTTTAATGAATTATCACCTATAATGTCACCAACGGGTCCAACGGGTCAACTGGGTCAAATGTGTCTTGTATTCTTAAACCTTGAGTTCCTTGGTTTGTAGAGCACTTAGGGTTTCGTGTTGTTTTTGTGCACACGTACTTATGTACTCTTGTATTCTAGGTGACCTTTGAAGGTTGTCTTTCCTTCTTTCTTTCAAGTTAAACTCTAAGTTAATTCTTGCGCATACCAGGTGAGTTCTTGCCCCACTCTTTTTACATAAATCTCTTTTGGGGGAGATGGCATACTGTTTACAAACGCTTTTATTTATGAGTGTGTATAATATTGATATAGTGTTGTTTACCATGGAAAGTCCTCACACTTTCGGATTGTTAATATTGACTAGCGGGGAAATTTTGGGTAGTACTACTGGGTCTGACGAGCCCCACCTGTGCGACTCGAGGTCAAACGGGTGCAATTTTGTCCTATCACATATTCGTCACGACCTGGTAAGTCGTGACGGGAGGCAACAAACGTATCACAGTCAGCTTCAATCGCGAGATCACTATGATTAATATTTTTATGTTAATAGACTAGCTATCTATTGCAATACACTACTTATGCTCTGAAAACTATTGATTGGTTTATATTTTAACGCAAACTCTTGAACTCACCAACCATGTGTTGACTTGTTTAGTATGCTATTCTCAGGTTAAGGTTGCCAGTTGCCTAGGAGCACGCACGTCAGCACTGTTGAGTTGTCTACATTTGCATTGTTTACAAATTGGGATTATTTTCATTTTATACATTTGTGTTTGGGGCGCGTTTGTTTTGCGCATTCTCGTTACATATTACTTGTTTTGGGTTTTCCAGTTTTAAAAACGCTTCCGCAGTATTTTAAACGTTGACTCTGGTTTTGTTTATTAATCATATAGAGTCGTTCTTGGTAACTAATGACTGAGATCCTGGTATGTCACGCGCCTCGCGGTAAAACCCCGCACGCGGATTTTGAGGGTGTGACAGATTGGTATCAGAGCCATTGGTTATAGGGAACTAGGTTGCATACACACACTAGACTATAACCGCACAGTTGTTAGTTACTTATCGCTTACTCTCCTTACTGTATACTCATTGGCATATGCAATACGTACTTCGCAGCATGGCATCGTCGTCCAGGAATTTAGGCAAGTGACCTGCACGATCTGAATCACCTCCTACTTCTCCCGTACCGGATAGGGGATTTAACTGGCCTCGACATCCTTATCCTCCTAGCGAGATAGACTGGGATCAGCCTTTCATACCTCCTGAGCTCGATCCTCCGCGTAACTGGGATTTCTACCCCACTTACATTAACCGTATGGCTTATAGAGAACGCGTACCACCTGTAGCACCTACACGACCTAGGACTAGGTCATCAACCGCCTCTACTTTGCCTACACTTCCTACCTTGAGCATCCCTCTGGAGCAGGCATTTGCAGCCCTAGTAGCCACACTAGACACAGAGCGACAGCGGATTAGAGAACTCACTGATGAGAACTCTGCATTACGATCTGAGATGCGTCAGCTGCGTTACCAGGTAGATACGCTTCAGGAGCGACTTTCGATGGCCATTGGTGGACATCATACTCTGGCAGGCAACGTGGTAGCACTTAGTGGGCGCATGGACGCACAGGATCACTATAACATAGTGATCAATGATAGGTTTGCTGATTTAGAGGCACAGCTAACAGCACTTCAGGTTGCTGAAGCCCCTGCACCTTTGGTGGACCCTGATGAGGAAGAATACTGCCCCCGGAATGAAGTGCAGAAACTGGAGATTGAGTTCTGGCAACTCAAAATGCAAGGCTCAGAAATTGAAGCCTACACGACTCGTACTCATGAGTTAGCCACTTTATGCCCAGGGATGGTGAATGAAATGCACAAGAGGGTGGAGCATTATATACGGGGATTGGTGCCTGAAATTCAAAGTATGGTAACTGCTTCTAACCCCACTACCATACAACAAGCTATCCGAACAGCCCACAGGCTGACTGACCAGGCAGTTGAGCAAGGTCGGTTACCTAAACGGGGTGCGGTGGCAAGCGTGCCCGACCAGAAACGCAAGTGGGATGGTTCAAGCAACAAGGGATCGTCATCCAGTAGCCAATCTCAACCTCAACAACAGCAGCAAAGTCAGCAACAGCAACGGAAGTTCGATAACAACCGAAGCTTCAACCAGGCGCACTCAAATCAAGGACCCGGTGGGTATGGTGGAAGACTGCCGAAGTGCAACCGGTGTAACTACCACCATGTGGGCCGATGTGATAACTTCAAGTGTCAACGTTGTGGGAAGATTGGTCATGCAGCCAAAGACTGTCGGGGTGAACTGATGAAGAAGCCTCAACAATCGCAAGAAACTCCGAAAGGTTGTTTTGAGTGCGGAAAAGAAGGTCATTACAAACGCAACTGTCCCCAACTTAAGAGGAATGGTAATGGTAACAACAATGGGAACAGCAGCAATAATAACAACGGGAACAATAACAACAACAATGGTAATGGCAACAACAATGGAGGCAATAACAACAATGGAGCCAAAGGAAGAGCCTTCGTCATTGGCTCAGGTGAGGCTCTAAACGATCCTACAACAGTAACTGGTAAATTTTCGGTTAATGGTCGTTTTGCTACTATATTATTCGATACCGGAGCCGATAGAAGTTTCGTGTCCACTAGGTTCTGTAGTCTTTTAAGTGATATGCCCTCAGCCTTAGAATCTAAATACACCGTGGAGTTAGCTAACGGCACACAGATTCACGTAACGCATATTCTTAGAGACTGCAAGATAGAGCTTGCTGGTCATATATTCACCATAGATCTCATGCCTGTTACACTAGGAAGTTTCGATGTGGTAGTAGGCATGGATTGGCTTTCCGATAAACAAGCAGAAGTCATATGCCACGAGAAGATCATACGGATTCCCTTGGTGAAGAAGTCCTTACGGTCAGAGGTGATAGGAGTGGTGCGGTGATAGGCATCATTTCGTTCATGAAGGCACAAAAGTTGTTACGAAAGGGTCGACTAGCCATATTGGCACTCGTCACAGATAAACAGACTGAGGAAAAGAAGATAGAGGATATTCCCGTAGTTCGTGAGTTTTCTGAGGTGTTTCCGGAAGATCTGCCTGGATTACCGCCTCATCGTCAAGTTGAATTCCAGATTGAGTTGACTCCAGGAGCCGCTCCAATTGCGAGAGCACCGTACCGGTTAGCTCCGAACGAACTGCAGGAATTATCCGCTCAACTACAAGAGTTGTTGGATAAAGGGTTCATCCGACCGAGTTCGTCACCCTGGGGAGCGCCAGTTCTATTTGTGAAGAAGAAGGATGGTACATTTAGAATGTGTATCGACTATAGGGAACTGAACAAGGTTACTATCAAGAATAGATATCCCTTACCTCGTATCGATGATTTGTTTGATCAACTGCAAGGATCAAGCTATTACTCCAAGATTGATCTGAGGTCTGGGTATCATCAGCTGAGAGTTCGAGAAGAGGACATCTCGAAGACTGCTTTCCGTACACGATATGGTCACTATGAATTTTTGGTCATGCCATTTGGGTTGACGAATGCACCAGCAGTATTCATGGACCTCATGAATCGCGTGTGCAAACCCTATCTTGATCAGTTTGTTATCGTCTTTATTGATGACATACTGATATACTCAAGGACCGAGGAAGAACATGAGAAGCACTTACGTTTAATCTTGGAATTACTTAGAAAGGAACAACTGTATGCAAAGTTTTCTAAGTGTGATTTCTGGATACGTGAGGTACAATTCTTGGGTCATATTGTCAACGAGAAGGGAATACATGTTGATCCTGCTAAGATTGAAGCGATAAAGAATTGGTCTGTTCCTAAGACACAAAGTGAGATACGACAATTCCTTGGATTAGCGGGATATTATCGACGATTCATTGAAGGATTCTCTAAGATTGCACAACCTCTCACAGCCTTGACTCACAAGGGAACGACATACAAATGGGGTGAGAGTCAGGAATCTGCTTTTCAGTTGCTGAAACATAAATTGTGTAGCGCACCAATATTAGCGTTACCGGATGGTAGTGATGATTTCGTAGTCTATTGTGACGCTTCTATTCAAGGACTTGGATGCGTCCTGATGCAGCGGGATAAAGTGATAGCATACGCCTCTAGACAGTTGAAGATTCATGAGAAGAACTATACCACCCATGATTTGGAACTGGGTGCGGTAGTGTTTGCCTTGAAGATCTGGAGACATTACTTGTACGGTACCAAATGCACCATTTACACCGATCACAAGAGTCTTCAGCATATCTTTGAGCAAAAGGAGTTGAATATGAGGCAAAGACGCTGGGTGGAATTGTTAAACGACTATGATTGTGCTATTAAATACCACCCGGGGAAGGCAAATGTAGTTGCTGATGCGCTGAGTAGAAAAGAGACTGCTAAGCCTCGACGAGTGCGAGCTCTGCAACTAACGATTAGTACGCAATTACCCGAACAAATCCGTGATGCTCAAACTGAAGCTCTGAAAGTAGAAAATATGAGTTTAGAAGGGTTACGAGGAATGGAAAAGCAATTAGAAGTAAAGCCGGATGGGATTCGTTATTTCATGGATAGACTATGGGTACCTCTCCACGGAGACCTGAGAGACTTGGTGATGAGTGAGGCTCACAAGTCCAAGTATTCTATACATCCTGGATCTGACAAGATGTACCACGATTTGAAGGCGCACTATTGGTGGCCTAACATGAAAGCAGATGTAGCTACTTATGTGAGCAAGTGTCTGACCTGCTCAAAGGTAAAAGTGGAGTATCAGAAACCATCTGGATTATTACAACAACCCGAGATCCCTATGTGGAAGTGGGATCAAATATCAATGGATTTTATTACTAAGTTACCTCGTACTTCTACGGGTTGCGATACAATATGGGTTATCGTGGATCGATTGACAAAATCTGCTCATTTCCTAGCGATAAAGGAAACAGATAAGATGGAGAAGTTAACCCGACTTTATCTGAAGGAGATCGTTTCGAGGCATGGAGTACCAATCTCAATTATTTCTGATCGCGATTCTCGTTTCACATCACACTTCTGGCAGTCGTTGCAGAAAGCTTTAGGTACACGATTGGATATGAGTACTGCTTATCATCCACAGACTGATGGTCAAAGCGAGCGTACTATACAGACTTTGGAGGACATGTTACGTGCTTGTGTGATTGATTTCGGGAATAACTGGGAAGTTCACCTACCGTTGGTGGAATTTTCTTACAACAACAGTTATCACACTAGTATAAAGGCAGCACCTTTTGAAGCTTTGTATGGGAGAAAGTGTAGATCACCAGTTTGCTGGGCTGAAATTGGTGATAGTCAATTAACGGGTCCTGAGTTAGTACACGAGACAACTGAGAAGATTGTTCAGATAAGAAACCGCATGGCAGCAGCGCGAGACAGACAGAAAAGCTATGCTGACAAGCGACGAAAACCCTTGGAATTTCAAGTTGGTGACAAAGTTTTATTGAAAGTCTCACCATGGAAAGGCGTAGTTCGGTTTGGTAAGCGAGGAAAGCTAAATCCGAGATACGTTGGACCATTTGAGATAGTGGAAAGAATTGGTCCAGTGGCTTATCGACTAGCCTTACCTGATTCATTGAGTGGAATCCATGATGTATTCCATGTTTCAAATCTAAAGAAATGTTTAACGGATGAAACGATGGTCGTACCGCTGGAAGAAGTTCAAGTAGATGAACAATTACGTTTCATTGAGGAACCTGTCGAAGTGATGGATCGTGAGGTGAAAACGCTTAAGCAAAGCAAGATACCCATTGTCAAAGTTCGATGGAACTCAACGTGGACCAGAATTCACGTGGGAACGTGAAGACCAAATGAAGCTTAAGTATCCTCAGCTATTCGAAAGGACGATGCCAGCCGGCGAAGGTACTGATTAAATTTCGGGACGAAATTTCTTTCAACATGGGGATGATGTGACAACTCATCCAAAACTCACACGATTTCGATTTCCTTGTGCCAATGCAGTAGACCAGTGATGGATCACTCACCATGTAACGCAATTTTCGGGACGAAAATTCTTTTAACATGGGGATAATGTGACATCCGGTAATTTTCCGTTACCAAACTCCGTTAGTTTCCGTTAAGTCTTGCATACACGTGTTGGGAGCACACACTGGTTGTCGTTGAACGTTGGTGACTTAACAATAATCAGTAATGTTAAATTGATGATAATTAGGTTAACAATGTGATTATTAAGTTATGCTTATGTGATTTGAATGTTAACTGTAATGTTATCGCGTAACGTGAAAACGTGCATATTTATTCGTGTGTTTTGTGATAAATGGGAATTATGCATGATTGTTATTTGTGATTAATAATAATTGTGTTTAGTAGTTAAAAACTATTTAAAATCTATTCAAAAAGCTTAATTTTTATAAAATACAAAATGCAAGGGTTAAAGGGTATTTATGCAAAATTGAATTAATAAAACAAAAAAACTCCAACCCTAATCCCACCCTCGGCCGCGATCGACCTTCCCACACCCACAAACCTGCGATTTCAGCCCAAGAACAAGCAATCACATTCGAATTTGATCGATTTCAAGGCATACAACAAGTTAGAATCATCAATTGCAAGCCATTACACGTTTAAAGGTTAGATTTTTGCATGTTTTTGATGGTTTTTCATGGTGGCCGAACCCTAGTTCGAAAATCTGCAATTGGATGTTAATTCTTGTTCGTTTGGTGATGTTATGATGTTAGTTAGGTTGTGTTGATGCTAGTTAACGTTGATTATGCAAGAAAGTTTGGATTTTGGTTGTTTGTTCATAGGGTTATCTTGGCCGTGAGTTTGAGGCAATTTTGGATCAAATTGGATGTTGAATAATGGTTGTTTGATGTTGTGATTATGTTAGTTGTATTGTATATATATTAGTTAACGTCGATTTTACAAGAAAGCCATGATTTGGGTGCATTGTTCATAGGTTACTAATAATAGTAACTTTATTTTGCATGAATTGGTGATTGGATGATGTGTGAATGTTATGGATGTGTTTGTGATGATGATTAGATGCTAGATGGTTGATATGAATGTTAGGAATTCAAGAATGCATGTTGTAGTTCATACCTTACTAAAGATAGTAACTTTTGGGTATGAAAGTTGATGAATCATGATGATTAGGTGTTGTTGATCATGTTTAGATGTTGTCATGGACTTGAAATGGTATATAATTGATGAATTCATGAATGTTGTGTGAGTTTGATGAATTTGGGATGAACTTTCCCAAAAGGGAAACTTTAATTGTGCAAATCCTTGAATTGGATGATTTGAGCATGTTTGGGATATTAGGATCATGCTAGTGTGTTCATGGATGGGTTCTAAGGTGACTAAATGTGTTGTTTATGTTGTATGAATGTTGATTTGGGTTGTTATCTGTTTTGGCCTGTTGTGATTTGCATGATTTGTATGATATCTAGTTATATGATGATCTAGGTAGTACATGTGGTGGTGATGTGCTATATGTAATCAAGTGGTATGTTGATCATGTATGATATGCTGTTGTGTTAGTTTAATGAATTATCACCTATAATGTCACCAACGGGTCCAACGGGTCAACTGGGTCAAATGTGTCTTGTATTCTTAAACCTTGAGTTCCTTGGTTTGTAGAGCACTTAGGGTTTCGTGTTGTTTTTGTGCACACGTACTTATGTACTCTTGTATTCTAGGTGACCTTTGAAGGTTGTCTTTCCTTCTTTCTTTCAAGTTAAACTCTAAGTTAATTCTTGCGCATACCAGGTGAGTTCTTGCCCCACTCTTTTTACATAAATCTCTTTTGGGGGAGATGGCATACTGTTTACAAACGCTTTTATTTATGAGTGTGTATAATATTGATATAGTGTTGTTTACCATGGAAAGTCCTCACACTTTCGGATTGTTAATATTGACTAGCGGGGAAATTTTGGGTAGTACTACTGGGTCTGACGAGCCCCACCTGTGCGACTCGAGGTCAAACGGGTGCAATTTTGTCCTATCACATATTCGTCACGACCTGGTAAGTCGTGACGGGAGGCAACAAACGTATCACAGTCAGCTTCAATCGCGAGATCACTATGATTAATATTTTTATGTTAATAGACTAGCTATCTATTGCAATACACTACTTATGCTCTGAAAACTATTGATTGGTTTATATTTTAACGCAAACTCTTGAACTCACCAACCATGTGTTGACTTGTTTAGTATGCTATTCTCAGGTTAAGGTTGCCAGTTGCCTAGGAGCACGCACGTCAGCATTGTTGAGTTGTCTACATTTGCATTGTTTACAAATTGGGATTATTTTCATTTTATACATTTGTGTTTGGGGCGCGTTTGTTTTGCGCATTCTCGTTACATATTACTTGTTTTGGGTTTTCCAGTTTTAAAAACGCTTCCGCAGTATTTTAAACGTTGACTCTGGTTTTGTTTATTAATCATATAGAGTCGTTCTTGGTAACTAATGACTGAGATCCTGGTATGTCACGCGCCTCGCGGTAAAACCCCGCACGCGGATTTTGAGGGTGTGACAGATTGGTATCAGAGCCATTGGTTATAGGGAACTAGGTTGCATACACACACTAGACTATAACCGCACAGTTGTTAGTTACTTATCGCTTACTCTCCTTACTGTATACTCATTGGCATATGCAACACGTACTTCGCAGCATGGCATCGTCGTCCAGGAATTTAGGCAAGAGACCTGCACGATCTGAATCACCTCCTACTTCTCCCGTACCGGATAGGGGATTTAACTGGCCTCGACATCCTTATCCTCCTAGCGAGATAGACTGGGATCAGCCTTTCATACCTCCTGAGCTCGATCCTCCGCGTAACTGGGATTTCTACCCCACTTACATTAACCGTATGGCTTATAGAGAACGCGTACCACCTGTAGCACCTACACGACCTAGGACTAGGTCATCAACCGCCTCTACTTTGCCTACACTTCCTACCTTGAGCATCCCTCTGGAGCAGGCATTTGCAGCCCTAGTAGCCACACTAGACACAGAGCGACAGCGGATTAGAGAACTCACTGATGAGAACTCTGCATTACGATCTGAGATGCGTCAGCTGCGTTACCAGGTAGATACGCTTCAGGAGCGACTTTCGATGGCCATTGGTGGACATCATACTCTGGCAGGCAACGTGGTAGCACTTAGTGGGCGCATGGACGCACAGGATCACTATAACATAGTGATCATGATAGGTTTGCTGATTTAGAGGCACAGCTAACAGCACTTCAGGTTGCTGAAGCCCCTGCACCTTTGGTGGACCCTGATGAGGAAGAATACTGCCCCCGGAATGAAGTGCAGAAACTGGAGATTGAGTTCTGGCAACTCAAAATGCAAGGCTCAGAAATTGAAGCCTACACGACTCGTACTCATGAGTTAGCCACTTTATGCCCAGGGATGGTGAATGAAATGCACAAGAGGGTGGAGCATTATATACGGGGATTGGTGCCTGAAATTCAAAGTATGGTAACTGCTTCTAACCCCACTACCATACAACAAGCTATCCGAACAGCCCACAGGCTGACTGACCAGGCAGTTGAGCAAGGTCGGTTACCTAAACGGGGTGCGGTGGCAAGCGTGCCCGACCAGAAACGCAAGTGGGATGGTTCAAGCAACAAGGGATCGTCATCCAGTAGCCAATCTCAACCTCAACAACAGCAGCAAAGTCAGCAACAGCAACGGAAGTTCGATAACAACCGAAGCTTCAACCAGGCGCACTCAAATCAAGGACCCGGTGGGTATGGTGGAAGACTGCCGAAGTGCAACCGGTGTAACTACCACCATGTGGGCCGATGTGATAACTTCAAGTGTCAACGTTGTGGGAAGATTGGTCATGCAGCCAAAGACTGTCGGGGTGAACTGATGAAGAAGCCTCAACAATCGCAAGAAACTCCGAAAGGTTGTTTTGAGTGCGGAAAAGAAGGTCATTACAAACGCAACTGTCCCCAACTTAAGAGGAATGGTAATGGTAACAACAATGGGAACAGCAGCAATAATAACAACGGGAACAATAACAACAACAATGGTAATGGCAACAACAATGGAGGCAATAACAACAATGGAGCCAAAGGAAGAGCCTTCGTCATTGGCTCAGGTGAGGCTCTAAACGATCCTACAACAGTAACTGGTAAATTTTCGGTTAATGGTCGTTTTGCTACTATATTATTCGATACCGGAGCCGATAGAAGTTTCGTGTCCACTAGGTTCTGTAGTCTTTTAAGTGATATGCCCTCAGCCTTAGAATCTAAATACACCGTGGAGTTAGCTAACGGCACACAGATTCACGTAACGCATATTCTTAGAGACTGCAAGATAGAGCTTGCTGGTCATATATTCACCATAGATCTCATGCCTGTTACACTAGGAAGTTTCGATGTGGTAGTAGGCATGGATTGGCTTTCCGATAAACAAGCAGAAGTCATATGCCACGAGAAGATCATACGGATTCCCCTTGGTGAAGAAGTCCTTACGGTCAGAGGTGATAGGAGTGGTGCGGTGATAGGCATCATTCGTTCATGAAGGCACAAAAGTTGTTACGAAAGGGTCGACTAGCCATATTGGCACTCGTCACAGATAAACAGACTGAGGAAAAGAAGATAGAGGATATTCCCGTAGTTCGTGAGTTTTCTGAGGTGTTTCCGGAAGATCTGCCTGGATTACCGCCTCATCGTCAAGTTGAATTCCAGATTGAGTTGACTCCAGGAGCCGCTCCAATTGCGAGAGCACCATACCGATTAGCTCCGAACGAACTGCAGGAATTATCCGCTCAACTACAAGAGTTGTTGGATAAAGGGTTCATCCGACCGAGTTCGTCACCCTGGGGAGCGCCAGTTCTATTTGTGAAGAAGAAGGATGGTACATTTAGAATGTGTATCGACTATAGGGAACTGAACAAGGTTACTATCAAGAATAGATATCCCTTACCTCGTATCGATGATTTGTTTGATCAACTGCAAGGATCAAGCTATTACTCCAAGATTGATCTGAGGTCTGGGTATCATCAGCTGAGAGTTCGAGAAGAGGACATCTCGAAGACTGCTTTCCGTACACGATATGGTCACTATGAATTTTTGGTCATGCCATTTGGGTTGACGAATGCACCAGCAGTATTCATGGACCTCATGAATCGCGTGTGCAAACCCTATCTTGATCAGTTTGTTATCGTCTTTATTGATGACATACTGATATACTCAAGGACCGAGGAAGAACATGAGAAGCACTTACGTTTAATCTTGGAATTACTTAGAAAGGAACAACTGTATGCAAAGTTTTCTAAGTGTGATTTCTGGATACGTGAGGTACAATTCTTGGGTCATATTATCAACGAGAAGGGAATACATGTTGATCCTGCTAAGATAGAAGCGATAAAGAATTGGTCTGTTCCTAACACACAAAGTGAGATACGACAATTCCTTGGATTAGCGGGATATTATCGACGATTCATTGAAGGATTCTCTAAGATTGCACAACCTCTCACAGCCTTGACTCACAAGGGAACGACATACAAATGGGGTGAGAATCAAGAAACTGCTTTTCAGTTGCTGAAACATAAATTGTGTAGCGCACCAATATTAGCGTTACCGGATGGTAGTGATGATTTCGTAGTCTATTGTGACGCTTCTATTCAAGGACTTGGATGCGTCCTGATGCAGCGGGATAAAGTGATAGCATACGCCTCTAGACAGTTGAAGATTCATGAGAAGAACTATACCACCCATGATTTGGAACTGGGTGCGGTAGTGTTTGCCTTGAAGATCTGGAGACATTACTTGTACGGTACCAAATGCACCATTTACACCGATCACAAGAGTCTTCAGCATATCTTTGAGCAAAAGGAGTTGAATATGAGGCAAAGACGCTGGGTGGAATTGTTAAACGACTATGATTGTGCTATTAAATACCACCCGGGGAAGGCAAATGTAGTTGCTGATGCGCTGAGTAGAAAAGAGACTGCTAAGCCTCGACGAGTGCGAGCTCTGCAACTAACGATTAGTACGCAATTACCCGAACAAATCCGTGATGCTCAAACTGAAGCTCTGAAAGTAGAAAATATGAGTTTAGAAGGGTTACGAGGAATGGAAAAGCAATTAGAAGTAAAGCCGGATGGGATTCGTTATTTCATGGATAGACTATGGGTACCTCTCCACGGAGACCTGAGAGACTTGGTGATGAGTGAGGCTCACAAGTCCAAGTATTCTATACATCCTGGATCTGACAAGATGTACCACGATTTGAAGGCGCACTATTGGTGGCCTAACATGAAAGCAGATGTAGCTACTTATGTGAGCAAGTGTCTGACCTGCTCAAAGGTAAAAGTGGAGTATCAGAAACCATCTGGATTATTACAACAACCCGAGATCCCTATGTGGAAGTGGGATCAAATATCAATGGATTTTATTACTAAGTTACCTCGTACTTCTACGGGTTGCGATACAATATGGGTTATCGTGGATCGATTGACAAAATCTGCTCATTTCCTAGCGATAAAGGAAACAGATAAGATGGAGAAGTTAACCCGACTTTATCTGAAGGAGATCGTTTCGAGGCATGGAGTACCAATCTCAATTATTTCTGATCGCGATTCTCGTTTCACATCACACTTCTGGCAGTCGTTGCAGAAAGCTTTAGGTACACGATTGGATATGAGTACTGCTTATCATCCACAGACTGATGGTCAAAGCGAGCGTACTATACAGACTTTGGAGGACATGTTACGTGCTTGTGTGATTGATTTCGGGAATAACTGGGAAGTTCACCTACCGTTGGTGGAATTTTCTTACAACAACAGTTATCACACTAGTATAAAGGCAGCACCTTTTGAAGCTTTGTATGGGAGAAAGTGTAGATCACCAGTTTGCTGGGCTGAAATTGGTGATAGTCAATTAACGGGTCCTGAGTTAGTACACGAGACAACTGAGAAGATTGTTCAGATAAGAAACCGCATGGCAGCAGCGCGAGACAGACAGAAAAGCTATGCTGACAAGCGACGAAAACCCTTGGAATTTCAAGTTGGTGACAAAGTTTTATTGAAAGTCTCACCATGGAAAGGCGTAGTTCGGTTTGGTAAGCGAGGAAAGCTAAATCCGAGATACGTTGGACCATTTGAGATAGTGGAAAGAATTGGTCCAGTGGCTTATCGACTAGCCTTACCTGATTCATTGAGTGGAATCCATGATGTATTCCATGTTTCAAATCTAAAGAAATGTTTAACGGATGAAACGATGGTCGTACCGCTGGAAGAAGTTCAAGTAGACGAACAATTACGTTTCATTGAGGAACCTGTCGAAGTGATGGATCGTGAGGTGAAAACGCTTAAGCAAAGCAAGATACCCATTGTCAAAGTTCGATGGAACTCAAGACGTGGACCAGAATTCACGTGGGAATGTGAAGACCAAATGAAGCTTAAGTATCCTCAGCTATTCGAAAGGACGATGCCAGCCGGCGAAGGTATGATTAAATTTCGGGACGAAATTTCTTTCAACATGGGGATGATGTGACAACTCATCCAAAACTCACACGATTTCGATTTCCTTGTGCCAATGCAGTAGACCAGTGATGGATCACTCACCATGTAACGCAATTTTCGGGACGAAAATTCTTTTAACATGGGGATAATGTGACATCCGGTAATTTTCCGTTACCAAACTCCGTTAGTTTCCGTTAAGTCTTGCATACACGTGTTGGGAGCACACACTGGTTGTCGTTGAACGTTGGTGACTTAACAATAATCAGTAATGTTAAATTGATGATAATTAGGTTAACAATGTGATTATTAAGTTATGCTTATGTGATTTGAATGTTAACTGTAATGTTATCGCGTAACGTGAAAACGTGCATATTTATTCGTGTGTTTTGTGATAAATGGGAATTATGCATGATTGTTATTTGTGATTAATAATAATTGTGTTTAGTAGTTAAAAACTATTTAAAATCTATTCAAAAAGCTTAATTTTTATAAAATACAAAATGCAAGGGTTAAAGGGTATTTATGCAAAATTGAATTAATAAAACAAAAAAACTCCAACCCTAATCCCACCCTCGGCCGCGATCGACCTTCCCACACCCACAAACCTGCGATTTCAG
Source organism: Flaveria sonorensis (assembly GCA_025506505.1). NCBI lineage: Eukaryota > Viridiplantae > Streptophyta > Magnoliopsida > Asterales > Asteraceae > Flaveria > Flaveria sonorensis. Next base: position 31,779,101 of record CM046430.1, on the reverse strand, counting down.
CCCAAGAACAAGCAATCACATTCGAATTTGATCGATTTCAAGGCATACAACAAGTTAGAATCATCAATTGCAAGCCATTACACGTTTAAAGGTTAGATTTTTGCATGTTTTTGATGGTTTTTCATGGTGGCCGAACCCTAGTTCGAAAATCTGCAATTGGATGTTAATTCTTGTTCGTTTGGTGATGTTATGATGTTAGTTAGGTTGTGTTGATGCTAGTTAACGTTGATTATGCAAGAAAGTTTGGATTTTGGTTGTTTGTTCATAGGGTTATCTTGGCCGTGAGTTTGAGGCAATTTTGGATCAAATTGGATGTTGAATAATGGTTGTTTGATGTTGTGATTATGTTAGTTGTATTGTATATATATTAGTTAACGTCGATTTTACAAGAAAGCCATGATTTGGGTGCATTGTTCATAGGTTACTAATAATAGTAACTTTATTTTGCATGAATTGGTGATTGGATGATGTGTGAATGTTATGGATGTGTTTGTGATGATGATTAGATGCTAGATGGTTGATATGAATGTTAGGAATTCAAGAATGCATGTTGTAGTTCATACCTTACTAAAGATAGTAACTTTTGGGTATGAAAGTTGATGAATCATGATGATTAGGTGTTGTTGATCATGTTTAGATGTTGTCATGGACTTGAAATGGTATATAATTGATGAATTCATGAATGTTGTGTGAGTTTGATGAATTTGGGATGAACTTTCCCAAAAGGGAAACTTTAATTGTGCAAATCCTTGAATTGGATGATTTGAGCATGTTTGGGATATTAGGATCATGCTAGTGTGTTCATGGATGGGTTCTAAGGTGACTAAATGTGTTGTTTATGTTGTATGAATGTTGATTTGGGTTGTTATCTGTTTTGGCCTGTTGTGATTTGCATGATTTGTATGATATCTAGTTATATGATGATCTAGGTAGTACATGTGGTGGTGATGTGCTATATGTAATCAAGTGGTATGTTGATCATGTATGATATGCTGTTGTGTTAGTTTAATGAATTATCACCTATAATGTCACCAACGGGTCCAACGGGTCAACTGGGTCAAATGTGTCTTGTATTCTTAAACCTTGAGTTCCTTGGTTTGTAGAGCACTTAGGGTTTCGTGTTGTTTTTGTGCACACGTACTTATGTACTCTTGTATTCTAGGTGACCTTTGAAGGTTGTCTTTCCTTCTTTCTTTCAAGTTAAACTCTAAGTTAATTCTTGCGCATACCAGGTGAGTTCTTGCCCCACTCTTTTTACATAAATCTCTTTTGGGGGAGATGGCATACTGTTTACAAACGCTTTTATTTATGAGTGTGTATAATATTGATATAGTGTTGTTTACCATGGAAAGTCCTCACACTTTCGGATTGTTAATATTGACTAGCGGGGAAATTTTGGGTAGTACTACTGGGTCTGACGAGCCCCACCTGTGCGACTCGAGGTCAAACGGGTGCAATTTTGTCCTATCACATATTCGTCACGACCTGGTAAGTCGTGACGGGAGGCAACAAACGTATCACAGTCAGCTTCAATCGCGAGATCACTATGATTAATATTTTTATGTTAATAGACTAGCTATCTATTGCAATACACTACTTATGCTCTGAAAACTATTGATTGGTTTATATTTTAACGCAAACTCTTGAACTCACCAACCATGTGTTGACTTGTTTAGTATGCTATTCTCAGGTTAAGGTTGCCAGTTGCCTAGGAGCACGCACGTCAGCATTGTTGAGTTGTCTACATTTGCATTGTTTACAAATTGGGATTATTTTCATTTTATACATTTGTGTTTGGGGCGCGTTTGTTTTGCGCATTCTCGTTACATATTACTTGTTTTGGGTTTTCCAGTTTTAAAAACGCTTCCGCAGTATTTTAAACGTTGACTCTGGTTTTGTTTATTAATCATATAGAGTCGTTCTTGGTAACTAATGACTGAGATCCTGGTATGTCACGCGCCTCGCGGTAAAACCCCGCACGCGGATTTTGAGGGTGTGACAGGTTTCCATATAAGCCTTTGAGAGAGTTGCCATTTGAGCTGGTAAGTGTTTCATGAAACCGAAGAGATCTAAGATGGTGAGATTTTCCATATCAGCGTTTGAGAGAGTTGCTAATTGTAGGACCGATGAAGGGGGTCAATGCGACAGTTTCACAGTTGTTAGGAGAATGTTTGAACACCATAAGAGATATGAGGTGTGGTTGTATTTGGATTTGGGAACGAGCGATATGAAATTACACAAATGCAATGAGGGTAAAATGAAATACAAGCTCACCATTAGAGTGTGGAGGAAGTAATTTAGGAATTTAGGAATTATGCTTGGGATTAGGAATCTAGGGAAAATTTGTACGGGCCAGCTAGCATATGCCAAATTAGCTTGAGTTTAGTGTTGTAAAAATTGGCTTACTCGACTAAGTACTCGAGATGTACTTGTGAATCAACTAGTTACTGAAGCAATTTTCTCCTACTTGTCAAAAAACTTGGATTCGAACCACCTCGATACTACTCGATCAAAAATCAGCCCACTCGGTCGATGGGTCTAGGGCTGACTTTGACGATTAAAAATAAAACTAAAACCTAATTTTCCATTTTTAACTACTAACTAGTACTAAGCCCTCCGTTTTGCGGCGGGGAGCGTAAACCGTGTCAAGTAATACCAATGTGACACCATTATTAGTAACAACCGACACCAAAAAATTCGTATTAAAAAAGAAATAAAAACAAAAAAATAAAACCAAACGGAAAGTATAGGTAACAACGTTGAACCACGCATGTGAATCGTAAAATATTAAAACTAGTAACTAAGTCGATCTAGGGTCCGCACGTTGCGACAAAGATGTTAACCGAAAAAAATAAGTGTAACAACATTGAACCATACGTGAGCGTTACGAAACATTAACTCTCAAAATTTATACCGTAATTCAAAAATTTTGTTAAAGATAAAAAGTACAGGGAACTAAGTTGAAAGTGAAAAATCTTAGTGGTTAAATTATAAAAAATGTATCACGCGCAACTCCATTCTAAATAAACATCACCTCCAAGCGCAAATAAAAAATAAGCACATCGTGACAGTAAATTAAAAGTTTTATAAACATTAAACTTTAACGGTTATAAGTGAGAAACACAAAAAAGCTAAAATATGAGTAGGTAAATAGCAAAAAGTATAGGGCATAAGGTAGATATGTTATAAATTTGAGAGTGCTAAAAAGTAAGTTTGCAGGGCTAAAAATAAAACTTTATAACAGTTGAATAATAAGGTTCAAGATTTGATAGATTTATGTTAGACTCTAGAAGATTAGCATTTTGTCTTTGTATGTTTTTTTGTCATAGTATAAAGACTTATTTGTAAATATATATTCCTTTGTTTCTTGATAGTATAAATAGGATATTTTATGTATGTGCAGGGTAGATTAGAGAATCTAGACAATAGACAAGTGAGAAAGACTAGTTCTTAGACATCTCAGATCTATGAAACAGTTGAAGATTTTCATAAGATCTGAGTTCGTTGAAGCTGTTGAATTAAGCGTATTATGGTTGAAAACTGCTGAAAATTGTCCAAGTATCTAGGCGCATTTCCACTATTTGGGCTTTTTGATACTGTGTATATGTTTCAGATCAGGCGTTTGACCACTGTTGAGACGTTTCGAGACTGTTTGGACACTTGGTGACTTTGCAGAAACAAAGTAATTCTAGGCGCATTTAAACTGTTTAGGCGCATTAGAACTGTGTGGACGTTTTACACCGAGGCGTTTAACCACTATTTGGGCGCATTTCCACTGTTCAGGCGCATTTCAGTTGGGCGTTTCTACTAAGGAATTTCCTTGGCGTTTCTACTTCAAACTCAGGTGTTTAAGAACTGTGTAGGCGTTTCACTACTATGTAGGCGCTTGACAACTATTCAGGCGCTTCAGCTTTCAGACTTATTAGTTTACACTTAGAAATTTTTTTAGAAACTAAAATCCAAAAATATTTTCATTTCATAGTTTTTAATTCAAAACTTAAAAACAACAAAAACAAGTCTTTTTCTTAAATTCAAAAATTCAAAATGATTAAGTCTGAAGATTCTGAGTATAGGGTTCCAAAGCTAAAGAACAGAGCTGATTTCAAGAACTGGTCTTTAAGACTGAAGCATCATCTAAATTCTATTGACACTGACTATGAAAGTCAATAGAGAAAGGACCTCATATCCCGATTAGATCTGATGGTCCTGATAGAGGATTTGTTTACACAAAAGACTCTCAAGAACCTTATCCTGAGTATGGTCTGCAAGGTGATGACTTAAGAAAAGTGAAGAATGATATCAAAGCTTATTCCCTGATGTGTAAGGGATTACCATTAGAAATCTTGACTAGACTTGATGGTTATCAAACTGGGTACACTATGTACAAGGCTTTGAAAATCTTTTGTGAAGGTGGTAAAGAGATACAAGATCTCAAAAAGTAAAAACTCAAGAGGCAATTGGAGTTATTTGAGCATCTTTCTCGTGAAACAATAAATCAAATGATGAACAGATTTGTGCAATTAACTACTGAGATGTCAACTGCTGGTGTCAAAAATGATCTAAAAGATCTAAACTACAGACTTTTCAATGCTCTTCCATCTTCATGAAAACAGACAGTTACTCTGTTAAAGCATACTAAAAAGTTTCCTATGGATCTAGATCTTTTGATTGCCAAGATTGAATCAGTTGAGATTGATGAGAGCTCCAGAAACAATGATAGAGCTGCTTCAATGTCTCAGTAGAAGTATGTTGCATCTCCAGCTAACACAGTGGAGAATGCTTTTCTAGCCAAAGATAATAATACTCCAGAAGAAGAGGGTGGTTTGTTTGTTGGAGCTAGTTTCTTTACAGATTCTTTTTACAAAAGTGCTCCTGTCTACACAACTCAACCTCAATCTTAGTCTCCTCCTAATACTTAAACTTCTAAACCTCAAACTGAGACTCCATCTTCTAACTCTGCTAAAACTAGCAAAGTTAAAGATGTTATTAATATCCTTTTACAGGATGATGAGTCTAAATCTGTTTTTACTGCTTTTATGGCAAGTTTTCAAGCTTATCAAGGTAGTCATCTAACATAATTAGATCTTGTTTTGCAGGATTTGTTCAAGATGGATCCTGATGATGTGGAAGAGATGGACTTGAACTGGCAGATGGAGATGATTGCTTATAGAACCCAGAAACACTCTTATGTTAAAAGGAATTACAAGCCAAGTGCAAATAAGACTGTTGGCTTTGACAAATCAAAGTCAAGGTGTTTCAACTGCAACAGCTATTGTCATTACTCGAGAGAATGTAAAGCTCCCAGAAACCAAGGAGGAAATGGTCAAGCTGGTTCTAGCAATCAAAGACATCATCAGTAATCTCAGAAAAACTTCCAAAAGCCTTATCAAAGTCTTCCTATGCCAGAACTTAAGGATGAATCAAAAGCATCTAAAGAGCCAAAGAAAGCTCTAGTTGTTAGCACTAAAGATGGATAAGACTGGAGTGCTTATGCTAAACAATTTATAGCTGATCTAACCTCTAGTTTATCTCTTGTTGCAGAAATTGAAACTGAAGATTGGTCAGAAGACAGTGATCCTAAGACTGAAGGTAACTCAAAAAATGAAGAAGAAGAGTATGACTGGAGTGATAAATCTGATCCTAAAAAGGATTCAGAAGAAGTTGCACTAATGGCACAGTCAGATCAACCAAAGGTTAAAAATTCATTTTCCGACTCTAAGACTTCTTTCTCAAAATATCCTGAAATTCCAGTTGAAGTAAGAGAAAAAATTTGCACTAAAGCTTGCTTTGAACAAGTAGAGTACTATAGAACTTATTCATATAAAATATGTGACAAGCTCAAACAAGAGGAAGTAATGCATAACAAACTTAAAAACGATCAGAAAATATCTGATGAAAATATCCTCTCTCTACAAACATCATGGAATAAAACATTGAAAGAACTGGAAATTATTACAAAACAACTTGAAGAAATGACAAAGAATTTAGAAGAAGAGAAAATAGCACATGCTACAACACAGGTTGATCTTGTAAAAGTTAAAAGTTCAAAAACAATTACAATAACTGGTAAGTGAGAGAAAAGACAAACAAAAAGTAGGTTTAGGTTTTATACATGAACCAATGCCTGAATCCATCACAAACACATTACCAGAAAATTTCAACATGCATGATCACTCACCTGAAAACAAAGCTAAGCTAAGAGCATTCCAATATAAGAAAAAGAATTCTAAGAGTGATGAAGAGAAAATAAATGTTGAGATATTTGAGGAACATGATTCTAAAAAGATCAAAAATGGTCACCCAGTGAAAATTAAATCTTATGAACCACAACCAAAGACTAAGAAAATTTTTTTTCCAAAAGAGTATGTTGTTGAAGAAATAAATGAAAGGAATGACAAACAAAACTCAAAGAATAAAGAGAAAGCAAAACTAGATGAAGTAACATCTGAAGATTCATTTTCCTACGGATTAAACAATCCAGATTTCATTAAATGGCAAAAAGAACAAAAAGATAAAGAAAATGAAAAAGTGTCGTCTACTGAAGATGTTCAATCTGAGAGAAAACAAAAATCATCAAGATCAAGAAATCAAAGAAGAAGAAAAAATGCTAAATATAACTCTTCTCAAAACAATCAAACTCAAAGAACAAATCAAACTAATCAGTTTAAACCAATAAAGTTTGTATCTACGGGTACTTTTGACATGAACAAAATTCCAGAAATCAAATCTAACTCAAAGAACAAATCTAGTTCTGATCTGAAAACAGGTTCAGTTCCTAAGTCTTCCGCTGTCAATAAAAGATTTGTATCTAAAGAGTCTAAAAATGGTGTTAATGAGCAAAAGGGAAAACCTAAATTTCAAAAGAACAAACTTTTAAATCAAAAACAACAGATTAACTTTTCAACTCCTAAATCAAAACAAGGATCAAATGTGGTCTCCACATCAAAAGTTAATCAACAGATGTTTAAATTTCAACAAAGGTACTGTGATATATGTGATATGTACAATCATAAGACTGAAGAATGTTTCTTTAACAGGTACTGTCATATATGTGATATGAAAACCATTCAACAGCTGATTGTTATTTCAACAAATATTGTACCTATTATGATGAAAGAACTCACAAAACTGAGAATTGCTACTTAAGAAAGAACTCACCGACAAATGGATATGTTAATCCACAGTTAAGAAATGGATATGTCAATTCTCAATTTAAACGAAATCAAAGTGTTGGTTTTCAAAGATTGACAAAAAAACCTTACTTAGGCTTGAGATCTTTTCGAAGAAATGATTATGTTTATGATAACACTTATGCTGCAAAACCAAGACAGTACAATCAAGGAAAATTCATAACACGATCTGTGAGAATGAATGGTGAGAAGATTGGTAAACAAAATTTTTTGTCTGATGGTTTGAAATATCTTGATGATGATCTTGAAGAACATTACAATGCTTTAAGGACAAAACAAATCAAAGATAATCAAAAATTTGTAAGAAACGGAATTGATAAATTTGTCAATAATAAGCCTGATTTGAAAAAGCTTCACTTTAAACAGTTTACCATTGTTGATAAATTTGGCAAGCCCAAGACCATCTCGGCTTGGGTTGATAACTCAACTTAATTCTTTCTGAAATGCAGGTACACCCGAGAAGACCTATTAACACATGGTATGTTGATAGTGGGTGTAGCCGGCATATGACAGGCAATCATGCCTTGCTTCCAGAATTTAAGTTAAAAGATGGTACACATGTTGCTTTTGGAGGTGATGCAGGAGGAAAAATAACAGGCGAAGGAACTGTATCCAATGGGATTATCAGCTTTGATAAAGTCAACTATTGCTCACAGTTGAACTTTAATCTTTTAAGTGTTTTCCAAATTTGTGACAAATCTTTCTCAGTTCTTTTTGATGATTCGTTTTGTTATATTTTGAAGCCCGGTTTTCAGATTAGCAACGAATGGGTAGTTGTTAAAGCTGTTCGAGATCGAGATGTATACAAATTAAATATGTCTCAAGTTGATCCTTCTATAGAAACAACATGCCTACTTGCTCAAGCATCAAATGACGAAAGTCAGCTATGGCATACACGTCTCGGGCATTTCAATTTCAAGAACATGAACAAGCTTGTATCAAGAAACATGTTGTAGGTCTTCCAACAAAGAAGTTTGCCACAACTGATCTCTGCTCAGCATGTTTAAAAGGAAAGCAACACAGAGCGTCTTATAAGCCCAAGCAGATAAACTCAAATTCCAAACCTCTCCAGATGTTGCATATGGACCTATTCTGACCAACAAATGTTCGGAGTATTGGAAAGAAATCTTATTGTTTAGTTATCATTGATGACTTTACAATATTTTTTTGGGTTTTCTTTTTGCATGCTAAATTTGAAACGGCTGAATTATTAGAAGAATTCATCATTAAAGTAGAAAATCAATTAGAACAAAAGGTCAAAATAATTAGAAGTGATAATGGAACAGAATTTAAAAATGCTAATATTGCATGTTTTGTTCAAAAAAAGGTATTGCTCGTCTGTTCAGTGCTCCTAGAACTCCACAACAAAATGGAGTTGCTGAAAGGAAAAACAGAACTTTGATTGAAGCAGCACGGTCTATGTTAGCAGATGCCAAAATTCTGATCACTTTCTGGGATGAAGCTATATCCACTGCATGTTTCGTGCAGAATCAAACATTGCTTGTGAAAGATAAAAAAAAAAAAACTCCTTATGAGTTGATGTTTGGCAGGAAACCTAATATAGATTTTCTTAAATCTTTTGGTTGTCCAGTTTCGATTTTTAATTCAAGTGATCAGCTAGATAAATTTGATTCAAAATCCGATGAAGGATTTTTGTTGGATATTCGTCGGTTTCAAAAGCCTATAGAGTTTATAACTCTTGGACAAATGTTATCCTTGAAACATTCAACATTAAATTTCTTGAAAATTCTTTTCCATCAGTTGCAAATGGTCCAGCTTGGTTATTTGATTTAGATTTATTGTCAAACTCTTTTCATTCTAACTTGTTTGAATTTACAGGTGAGAAGAAAAATCAAGCAGGAGATCTCGGTTCTTTCAGCGATGATTCTGATTCTGATGATATGGATGACTCAAGCCCAGATTATCCATTTTTCTTGTTTGTTAGAGATCCTATATTTCTGCCTCAACAAGCTCAAGAGCATCCCGTTTCAAAAAATTCAAATGTTTCACAACCTATTCCTAATGATGGTCCTGAAATTGTACAACCTGATTCCGGAACGTCATCAATTTCTGATGATGTAGTTGTTACTGATAATCTTGATTACTTTATCAACTCACCGACTCAAGTTCCTAATTTCAATCCACATTCTTCGAACTTATTGCATCAGCTTTCTGACTTGAACCAATCTAATCTAGATGTTCATGTTCAAGTGAATGAGATTCCAACATCTTGTATTCACAAGAACCATCCAACGTCTCAGATTATAGGTCCATTGAATGAGAGAACAACGAGAAGTCATTCAGAACAAGCAAACCTTTGCTTATACTCGTGTTTTCTATCTCAAATTGTTCCTAAAAACGTCACCGAAGCGTTAAAGGACAATAGTTGGATTGATGCAATGCAAGAAGAATTATTGCAATTCCACAAACAGGAAGTGTGTAAGCTTGTGGATTTACCTAAAGGAGAAAATGTGCCATAGGCACATAATGGTTGTTAGAAACAAAACAGACGATTGGGGAATTGTTGTTCGCAACAAAACGAGACTCATTGCACAAGGTTACACCCAAGAAAAAGGAATAGATTATGATGAAGTATTTGCTCTAGTTGCAAGACTTGAATCAATTCGTGTCTTCCTGGCTTATGCATCATTCATGAAATTCAAGGTGTATTAAATAGACGTTAAAGGTGCTTTCTTGTATGGACCAATCACCGATGATGTATATGTCAAGCAACTTCCAGGTTTCGAAGATTCAGAATATCCTCATCGTGTGTACAAGCTTAGCAAAGCTTTGTATGGTCTGCATCAAGCTCCTAGAATCTGGTATGAAACGTTATCACAACATTTGATCCAACATGGATACACGCGAGGGAAAATCGATCCTACTTTGTTTATAAAGAAGGATGCTGATGATCTTTTATGTGTTCAAGTGTATGTTAATGACATTATATTCGGTTCTACAAGTTCAACATTGTGCAATGAATTTGAAGAAATTATGAAGTCTCGTTTTCAAATGAGTTCTATGGGAGAAATAAATTTTTTTCTTGGTTTTCAAGTGAAGCAATCTGCAGATGGAATTTTTATCAACCAAGAGAAATTCGTTGATAAACTCTTGATGAAATTTAAACTGCAAGATTGTCACTCCATAAGAACTCCAGCTGACGTAAATTCCAAGATTAAACCTGATCCGAAAGGAAAATCTGTCAACCAAACTTTATACAGATCCATTATTGGTTCTTTGATGTATCTTACTGCATCCAGACCTAATATAATGTATGTTGTTTGTGTCTATGCCAGGTATCAATCTGACCTGAAGAAATCTCATCTAATCGCTGTTAAACGAATATTCAGGTATCTCAAAGAAAAACCGGCTTTAGGGATATGGTATCCTTATGTAGGAAACTTCGAGTTACATGGATATACAGATAGTGATTATGGGGGATGTTGTCAAAATCGTAAATCTACTACGGGTGGTTGTCAGTTTTTAGGTCCCAGATTAGTCTCATGGCAATGTAAGAAACAAACAAATGTCTCTGTTTCAACCGCAGAAGCTGAGTACTAGCTGCTTCAGCAGGATGTTCTCAAATCCTTTGGTTACAAAACCAACAGCTGGATTATGGGTTCAAATTTCTTAAAACTCCTATTTACATTGATAACACTGCTGCTATGTTTATTACAGCTAATCCTGTCCAACACTCAAAAACAAAACATATCGAGATTCGATATCATTTTCTCAAAGATAACTTTGAAAAAGGTTTAATCATTCTGATTCAAATCACAACTGAAAAACAATTGGCTGACCTATTTACAAAAGCCTTTTTACCGGGTCGATTTGAATTTTTGGTCGAGTCAATTGGACTTATTAATCATGTTTAAAAACTGGTTTTGAGTTTAATTCAGTTGTTTGATTCATTAAATGATAAGAACCCTCCCTTAGCTTAATCTTGAATATAGAGAAACTGTCAAAGTTAACTGCCTGATTGTATATATTGTGTGTGTATGTTTAATAGAAAATGGAAAAGCAAATACAAAAATAGAAAATTGCAAAATCAAAAGAGAAAAATATAAAACAAAAACACAAAAATAGAGTTTTTCTTGTTAGTTAATTGTTTAGGACTAAATCTATCTTTGCAATTTGTGAGAAATGATAGATACATTAGTTTTGATCAGTTGCATTCTTCACTCGCTACTATAGTCTGATATGATCAGATATGATGTGCAGGTAAGCTCATGCAATTATACTGTAAAAGTAAATTCTTGTGATTAAACTAAATCAATCATGGATTCATGTTTGTCCATTTTAGTACCAATGAGTAGTGTTGACATCTCAAATTGATTGCTTGTTAAGTCATAATCTCACACCTGGTGGCGATATGAATAACCATTGAGCTCTAATTATTTATAGCATCTAATCACTTCTCTGTTATGAGTCATCATAGACCTGAAGTGACGAGATATCCTTTGTTGTAAGTAATTACAGACCTGGATATTCTCACTTGATGCAAAAAGATGCCAATGTGCACAATCTCAACATGAGATCTGGTTATAAGTATATGTCAGGTTAACAAGTTGAGAAAGATGATTTCTTGCAGATCTTTATAAGAGTTGAACTCTCTAAGTCTAAGAGTGACATACATAATGTCATATCTAATCGTACCTTAATCAATCCAAGAATTGAAAAAGTAAGTGTCCTGAGTATCTTGCCAAGAGCACTCATTTTCTGTCCTCAGATCTCGTGTCTCCTTTGCTGCAGAAATGCTGACCTGGAACACACTTGATCAGGATTGTGTATGACTATCCATCATTTTATTTTACTTTAATATGTTGATCTTAACTGATATGATCTCACTGCAGGCATGTGATTCAATTGTATATAGTAGATTTTTTATTCTGCTTTAGTTTTGATTTTTGCATAATTTTCTGTGTGCAGGCATGTTAATAATGATTAGTTGCTCTTCTTGCAATGAAAAAGAAACTTCTAAGTTTATAAAACTTAAAAGTTTAGGGGGAGTAAAAATGAAAAAAAGAAAATAATTGATTTTCAAAATGTAAAAAAGAAATAAAAAATAAACTGTCCTGGATGAAAGGATGAAGCTGCAATTTCAAGTGTATGTGTGTTTGATATGATGTAAAAATGAACCTGAAAAAGAATTCAATTTCAGTGGAAAAGCTTCTTGCAAACAAAATGAGATTATTTGTTTTTGTAAAAATTAAATAGAGACTAAAATGACGGGAAATTGATTTTGAAAATTTAAATTGAAATGTCAAAAAATGATAAAATTAAGGGTCATTAATGAAAAATTTGAATAATAGCCACACAATTTTGACTAAGTGTTGAAAATTGAGTGTGAATAATTCTAATATGTTTAATTAGTGTTCAGATGGATGATGTGAAAATTACAAGTGTCGAGACTTATGGAAGTTTCCTCATGCGTCTGAATAGTTCTCTTAAGTCCAATTCAGGAGTATGGTGAATTTTCAGAAATTTGCACAAGTGTTGGGTGTTTCAGATAAGCTCATGCGCTTAAACAGTTGTCATGTGTCTGAAAAATTAGACAAGTGTTGGGCGTATTATCTATGCTCATGCGACTAAACAGTCCCAGACTTCCAAGGGTTAGACGTTTGAAGTGAAAAATTACCAAGTTTTGGGCGTTTCATCTAGTCTCATGCGCCTGAATAGTGCCCAAGCGCCTAAACAGTGCTTATACACCTGTACAGTGCCCATGCGTATATACCACATGCATACAAATAGTGCTCATGCGCCTAAATACTTGGTGTAAAACTCATTCTCATGCGCATAAACAGTGCACATGCGCCTAAAAATTTTCACTTGTATAAATACAACACTTGTGATTTCAGTTCTTCATTCACTCACAAACACTCTAAACATAGCACTCGATACTCTCAAACCTTCATTTCACCATTTCATCATCATCGATTGTTTCAGTTTAAATCTTGTAATCGACTGATAATTTCACTGATTCTAAACGTAAGTTCATGTTTAGAAACATCTAATTTCAAGTTTAAAGTTCAAATTTGAACAGACGTTTCACCTCTGTTCAGGCTTTTCGAACCCTAGATGAACTGAAGATTTGAAATATGTGTCTAAAACATGAATTGATGACAAAAGTTGAACATTGAATGACTGTTAAAGTCTGATTTTGAACATTTTGTGATAATCAAATTTGAATTTCAACAAAAATTGTTCATGATGATTGAGTGTTCATACGGATGTTCATAAGAACAGAATATGAAGAGGCAGTGTTCAATTTTTCATCAAAAATGTCAAATAAATCATTAAAATTGTTCATTAATCTGATTGTAATAAAAGTTTAGTGTATTTGATATGTTTGAAATCATTTAAACTTCAACTTGAATGTATTTTGTCTTTGACAGTATACATAACACTTAAAAAAAGAATTTTAAGTGAAAGTTAGGTTAAAAGATTTAAAACATGATAATTCATTTAAAATTCAATAAATTTACAAGTTACTTGATGCAAAATTTCTTGTTATGTAACAAATTGGGTTAAATCAAAATTGTAACCAATATAAACTTATTCAAGTAATAAGTTGTATAAACACTTATAAAATTTTTGAGTGTTATGGTCATATTTGATATTTCACAATTTGATTTTATGTTTGCAAATTCAAGTGACTAATTCTCTTTATGTTTTATACTTTCAGATGGCAGAACTCAAATTTGAACCGAAACACAATGTAGCTGCATTTCTTGATGAAGATGTTCGTGAAGCTACGGGATATGAAGAGATGATAAGATTCTTATTAAGGACTAAGTATGTGTATGCCATGTGTTACCGACCTGTAATCTATGCTAGATTAATCAAGAGATTTTGGCACACTGCTGAAATTAAACGAGATGAAGCTGGTAGAAAGGTTGTAAGAGGATTCATTACAAATGAAAGAATGATCGAAGTATCCGAACAATCCATTAGAGAAGCTCTAAGGATGGGAGATAATGATCCACAAGATTTGGCAGAATTTACTTTTAACGAGTGTAGAGAAATTTTTATTGCCATGGGTCATCCTGATAATTTCCCAAAGAAGCAATTCTTCCAAGCCAGAGTATACAATCACTGGAAACTTCTTTGTTATATCTTCCAACACTGTATGTCAAAAAGAAGTGCTGGATGGAACTCATTTCCAGTCGATATAACTTCTCCTATCGTAGCCATTGCAACAAATAGAAGATTTAACATGGCTAGATGGATTCTTAATGGATTTGTATTTAACTTGGAAAAAGGGATCAGAAACAAATACTTGATGTACACGAGATTTCTGCAAATGATTATTAATGAAGCTAATCCAGATTTCCATGTTTATGGAGTTAGTGGTGAAAGACTGATTCTTGAGCACATGAATGAAACCTCATACAAAAGACTGGCAATGATCACTAGTGCTCAAAATATTCCTTTGTTTGAATATATGAGAGCAGCTGCTCGAGATGAAGTAAACATAAATGAAGAGCATTTTCATTTGATTGAGGATGACCCAGTTGATCCAATGATCTAATTGAAAAAGATCCTCAAGATCTATCTGATGATGATGATGAAGACAATGATGAAAATGATGATGAAGATGTTGATGATGAAAGTTCTAGTTCAACTGATGATGATAGTGATGATGACAATGATGATGGAAATGAAGGAAATGTCATAGAAGAAGTATATGAAGATGTTTTTCCTGAAGTAGAACAGGTTGAAGGTATGAATGAAGAAATTCAAAATGTTGATGAATCAATAGAAATAATTGAAGAAAATGTTGAAACTGATGTACAACAAGAAGTTGATGATGATGTTCAAAATTTTGAAACCTTTAAGTCTATTCTCCCATATGAAATTGAAAGGTTAAGTCAACATGACACAGTTCTGACTGAGCAGATAATTGATTCATTGAAAGAAGAAAACTCCAATCAGCTTAAGCAATTTGAGAAGCTGACGGAAAAAAATGAAAAATTGAAAAAGGAATTATTGAAGAAAGATTTAATGATTGCTGATCTTGAAAAAGATAAAGAAGCAAATTTATAAAACTTTGAAGTGATGCTCAAAGATTATGATCTCATGGAAGAAAAACTTAAGAAGTTAAAAGAAAGTAATGAGTTATTGAAAGAAGAATTTGAAAGTATGAAGGAAAGATTGAAATCTCCATCTCCTGAAGTAATGATTGTAGCTGAAGTAAATCCAACTGATGTTAAAAAGATACCTGAAGTTGATAAAGGAAAAAGAAAGATTGATGATACTAATTTATCAGTTCTAGCTGAATCTTCATCCATACCGATGTCAAAAATACAAAAGATTGCGTCTGAATCTGTTATTCAGGAAAGTGAAGAAACTGAAGCCCAAGAGACAATTGGAGCTCTTGATGATTTGGAAACAAAGTTTGCAGATGCATGGTATGATGAGGTATTAGAAGATGAAGATATCGTTGAAGTAAGTTATTCTCCATTTGAAACTGTATCTGAAGATATACCCGTGGATGTTGATGAGAAATATAATTACTTGATAAAGAGAAAGTATAACAGGGTATTCTTGGATGGACTCATAGTGTCTCAAATAAATGAAGAATATGAGAAGTGTGTGACAGCTGAGTCAATTACTCCTATGGATCCAGGTGAGATTATTGTTAAACATGGTGAATGGAATCCTCTACATGAAAGTATTAACATTGAGGAACTTTCAACATCGGAGCTACATCATCCTGACCCTGATAACATGAACACAATTGAGCTCAGATTATGGCTGCAATCGAGAAACTATCCTAGAAAGAAGCTGAATAGATTACAAGCAGAATCATTAAGGAATTTGGTGAAAAGTTTCCAAGAGACTAAAAAACAAAACAACAGAATGATCGTGCTTGATATGGACAATCCTCAATATTTGGAAATCACTGAAAGAACAAGAATTTTAAAACAACAAGAGATCAAGTCAATGGCATTGAAAAGGAATGAACACGAAAGCAGGAAAGAATTGATTAAAATGTTTCCTGAAGAAAAACAAGCTTATGAAGTATCTGTTGAACAAAAGCAATTATGGAACAAAGCAAGAACTACAAGTGATATTGTAAGGAATGTTTTATAGAAAGGACAATCAATCTCTGAACTACTAAATGCAATGATTGTTCCTAATAATAGCAAGAATGTGAAGATCATGGCATGGAAGTATGATGATGTATTTGATGGATTTTTTATTAAGCGCGTAAATGCTATTTGCGATGTGTATCACTTTTACACTAGCATTATTGCTCTTTCGGTGCAAGATCTAAAAGAATTAAACAAGTTGAAGTTAATCAATCCATCAAAGGCAAATAGAGGTGAAAATTTTGTTAAATTGTTGAATCGAGGTATGTCAAGGATGGAATCATTTCTCAAAACGAGATGTGATCAAGAAGATAAGGAATACTTTAAGTCATTGAAAAGTAAGAGAAAAAGTTGCGAAAAAGGTGAAGAAGAAGAAAAGTTCTTAGATGCATATAGTGACCAATTCTTTGAGAAGGTTACTAATCCTGGCCTGAAGGTAATCGATGGAACGCAATCGACAAAACCGATTTTGAGATGGTTTTATAATTCTGACACGTTTGAGTTGAAGTTAGTTCAGAACCTAGACAACTGGGATCTTGATATGATTTCATTGTTTGGAGTGTTTGAATTAAAACTTCTACATCCAAGTTACATCTTATTTTTGTCAATTCAGAAGTTTGATCGGGTATCACCTAAAGTGGCTGAGAATGATCGTAAATACTTTATGTCAATTATCAAGGTTATGGATGCTGCCATGGGAAGAGTATCTTTAAGGAAAGCATTAGCCTATGCAAAGATTGTAAAGAAGGATATCAAGTCAATTGATTTCATGCGGATATCAAGCAAAGGAGTTTTGGAGATACACTCAAAGGATTATCCCAAACCTCTTGAATTTTATGCTAATGTTGACATTGCAGGATTATCTAAAGAGACTCTGGAAATTATGAACAAGATGGAGATAAAGACGAATGCGTCAAAGCCTGAACAAGGAATTCTTGCAGGTAAATTCAAATCAGCAATTGCTAAAGCATTAAAGGAACAAGATATATACAAAGAGAAGCCGATGTTCAAGATAAAGGAAGAACTAGAAGATTATTTTGAAGCCTGAAGATTAACTGATGACTGAAGACAAATGTAATCTTAGGGGGAGTATTGTTAGACTCTAGAAGATTAGAATTTTGTTTTTGTATGTTTTTTTGTCATAGTATAGGGACTTATTTGTGAATATATGTTCCTTTGTTTTTTGATAGTATAAATAGGATATTTTATGTGTGTGCAGGGTAGATTAGAGAATCTAGACAATAGACAAGTGAGAGAGACTAGTTCTTAGACATCTCAGATCTAAGAAACAGTTAGAGTCAGTTGAACGAACTGTAACCATACACATTGTATCCGTGCATTTGCTATCAATGAAATCTATGATTTTTTTGATGTAATTGCTTGTGTTTGATTACTTTGTGTGTGAATTGATCATTGCATCACGAAATCATTACAGATTCGATCCTTTTGAACCGATCAAATTTACATCTTTACCATTCAAAAGACATGCACTGAGGTGTAGTACCCAATGCATAACATGCTTCTGTTTTGTTTTTTAAAGTAGGCAAATTGGATTTTAATAATCCAAACAATTAAACATTATGCGGAACCGATGAAGGGGGTCAATCTGACAGTTTGATAGTTGTTAGGAGAGTGTTAGAACACTTAACAGATCAAATAGGAAACCGGCTTATGATGAAACAAAGAACACAAGTAAAGAACAGAACAACAACAATGTAACATGGTTTTCAAGAATGATATATATTGCTCTCAAGTTCTTACAAAGCGTTACAAAACTTAAATGCTAAAGTTACAAGTACTTGAGATATTTTATACTAAATCCTACAACCGGCCATACTTTGAAGGCCAGCTGGAAACACTAATCTAGACAACAAGATCAATGTAGAGTTAAAAGTCAGATTGCCTTTTGACTAGTGACTATGACAGGCCATAGCTCATATCCTAATATATTACAAAAAGGATAAAAGTACAAGAGTATAAAGTTACAAACCTAAGACCTTAATCTACACTTTGACAAAAGTATGGACTTTTCACCAACTCATATAAGTTGATGAGTTTTCAGAGGTGACAATAGAAAGTAGTTCAACTTTTGTCAAAAGGTGATTAAGAAAAAACATGTCTTCTCTGTCTTTGGAAAAAATCAGTCTTTAGCTTCGGAAGACTTTCTCTTTGAAGATTCGAAAGACTTCATCTTTGGTTTCGGAAGATTTGATACTTTGGCTTCGGAAGATTTGACACTTAGTATACTTCACTGAGTTATATCAAATCTTATGAAGTAACTTCCTTGTACTTCATATATGCATGCGGAGAGCTCTTTGATTGCATCAGCCTCTAAGTGTGATCCTTACACATTGGCTGATAATAATCTATACTATTGATTTGACTGGTACCAATCCCAACTTTTTTTTTTGTTACCAACAACAATACAAGTAACATAATTATTAAAAATTTACGCTTTATTTCGACTCGCTTTCGTTCACAATAATGAATATAAACGAAATGAACAAGCATAGAAGCTAAATCGTGTGTAAAATAAGTATAAATCAAGTGTGAATGCATGATAATTATATTACTAGAATTGTTGTTGGTAATAAAAATGATAGTTATGATTATTACCGGTCAAATCAATAGTATGAATTATTATCGGGAAATAGCGATTGTTTGTATTATTAAAACTCAATTTGTCTTTAAAGTTAATAGTAATTTCCTTTGACAACAAAAGCATATTCCAAACTTAACCTAAATCGTCGAAGGCTTCAATCTTCATTCATCACATCCTTCAATCTTCAACCATCGCAGCCTTCAATCTTCATTCATTGCGGATTCGGTACCTGTAGCGTAATCATTTATAGCAGCCTCGCAGAGTCGCAGGTAACTTTAGTAGCGTAATGTTTGATTTGGTAATCTTCATTCATCGCAGATTCCGTGTCATTGTTTCCCGTAGCGTAATGTTGATTAGTTAATAAAATCTACTTGACTTTTGGTCCGTAGTTTGTTCCCATGCTGGATGCTAATGTTTTAGTTGGATTTTTTGTTCGAGTAGGCAGTAGCCTATCGAATTGGCTGTCTAATGTTTGCCTATATCTGTTTGTTTTGGTCTGATTGTTTAGTTCCTATGTTCGTTTGCCTAATGTTTCCTGCAGTAGCTTAATCAAGTTTCTGCTTTTTAAGTCCATATATATATTTGAAATGATTATTTGTCTCAATTTGTATGTGTTATCATGTCATCGTGTGTGTAAGCGTGTTAGTTTGTATCATGAGTTTCTTGTAAATAGTTTTTGGTTAATTAAATTGTTTTGTGACTTTGTCTATCTCTTGACTTTGACATATATGTAATCTCCTAAATGTTAATTTCTTTATTATTTACCATGTCCGAGTATTTCCTGAGTACTCCCCGCCTAGGCCGAGTACTCACAACTCGACCGAACTAATAGCGCCTAGCGACTTCTACAACGCTGCTTGAGTTATAGTGTTAGTTCTAAGGGAGTTAGGAATCATGAGTTAGTTGAAGTGCTGAACAACCGTGGTTTTCATTTATGTATAGTTGAGTTATTTATACCTATGTAATTGTAATCAAACCATAAAACTCGGACATAGAAACCATATATGAACAATAAAACCCGGTTATAGAAAAAGACATAATTGAACCATCACCTAGTTCATGGTTATTCGGTTTTATATGCTCCCTAATGCGTGTTCTATGATATGATAGATTACCAATTTTGATGTTCGTGGGGTTGTTTATATATGCGAGTGAAATAAGACATATTGAATAATCAATTTTATTATAGACATCGCAAATCATGGATATAAGTAGGTTAAGTCGTGAGGAGCTTACACTTCTGGGAGCTGGTGCTTGCACTATGCTTGCTCTGCACTTTTCTTCTCAACTTGCTTCTCAGCATCTTTATTACTGGAAAAATCCGAAGGAACAAAGAGCCATCTTGATAATTATTCTTATGGCCCCTATTTATGCTGTTAATTCTTTTCTGGTTGTGCTGGATCTCAAGGGAGGCAAACCATTTCTCTTGCTGATGCATTATATCAATCAATGTTACGAGGCTTTGGTATGGGAATCTTTGTATTTTTTATTGAGCGACAAAATGGGAATAAATCAATCTTTGTATTTTACTTGTTTCTTTTGACCAATTGCCTTTTAAGTTGGACTTTTATTGAGTTTTTAATTACAGGTTGTTGCTAAGTTTCTTGCTTTACTGTATGGCTATTTGAATATGGATTTTAGCAATAATATTGTTCCTGATGAAGTCAAGGGAAGAGAAATTCATCACGTGTTTCCGATGACTCTTTTTCAAGTGAGTATATAATCTCAAACATTACAAAGGTAGTTTTTTTTTTCTTTTTTTAGAGAGCATTTTTGTAAGAAAGATGGAGCAATGAAGAATGAACTATGATAAAATTTCATCATCGATTTTAATATTTATAACAGTTTTGAAACTAAGAAACTAGTGGATTTGGCATCAAAATGAGACTTGTTTATATGTTTGTATACTAATTGAATGTGTGATTACATCATGTGAATGTAGATGTTGGATTAATGGTGGTAGATTCAACCAGTTATTTTTGAATCAGGCAATACAGGTTGTGCTTTATTTAAAATAAGGAAAAATGTCGAACCAGTGAAATAAAATTGAGTAGCTAAATGGGACGATCAGGGGGCTAAAAGTCAATCATAGTGTGTTCTTAATGCATGTAACCTAAATCTTTTGTAGTTAGAGATCCAGATTCTTGTTGTAACAAGAGCTTTGATACTACTCTATGAAATTTAAAATGGACCAAAAACTACCTGTAGGTCTTGACCCAACCTGTACCTAAATTTACACACACTAATCCCTGGCGTTCGACCAATTCATCTTTGCTCCTATGCGTTAAATCAATTAGACTAGCTCATCTTGGCTCCTATGTGTTAAATCAAAAACAAATGTCTTGTGACTATTTTCTTTGCATGGGCAGCCACGTACAGCTTATCTGAATCACCAAACATTGAAGCTTCTGAAATACTGGACATGGCAGTTTGTTGTTATGCGCCCTGCATGTTCATTTCTGATGATTTGCTTACAGTTACTAGGAATGTATCCTGGTTGGATCAGCTGGACGTTCACAGTTATTCTTCACATTTCGTTTTACATGGCTATGCATTCTTTACTAGTCTTTCATCATATTTTTGCAAAGGAATTGAAGCCTCACAAACCACTAGCCAAGTTGTCATGCATAATTGGTATCATCTTCTTCTGCTTTTGGCAGGTGAAATATATTTAAAGTTAGTATTTATTTATTTTACTCCAAATTGCATCATGTGTGGGGTAAAATTCATTAATATTTATAATCATCATCGTTTGGTTAGATGGGTAAATTCAAAAACATACTTATAAATGAAATTGGTGAAATGATTCTAGTGATATTTTCAGTACCTTTCTATTTAAGAATTAGATTATGTTTCAATGCTGTAGTTTTTGTAATTATTGTAAATATATCAGGCCATTCGTTTCTATAAAACGTTGACAAAATGGTGTTGGCGGGTCAATCTAGCCAGCCTGTCTAGTGAAACTGTTTTGACCCGTTATCAATCCTCCTTGCCCACCCATTTTGCTGCCTCTACTTATGTTATCCATGTTGTTTTCATGACATCCAAATTTTATTCAGGGAGTATTTATCGACATCCTGGTGAAAACACACGTCATAAAATCACAACATTTTTGGCTGGATGTTAAGCATGTTGGAGAAGTGATTCAAAACGTTCTGATATGTGTCGAGATGGTTGGTTTTTCGGTTTTCCAACAGTATGCATTTCACTTTGAACCGTATAGTGGAGATGTCCAAACAATGATGCAGAAGGGCAAAAAGAACAAGTGATCGCCTTTTTATTCATTTTGGTATTGTAGAGTATGTATGAGTGGGATGCTACTCGGATATATTTGTTTGGTGTTATGGTGTTGCAACATGTTTTCCTTTCATTTTTTAGGCACTTGTTAACACAAGTTTTATACCAATGATTGTGCTTCTACATCTTTATTTATTTATTTATCTCATAGGTTAAAACAACAAATTCTCTCGTATTGACACACACACACATAACATCTAAGAACCAAAATACATAAAGAGGTATGAGAATACACACACACTAGTAGGCGACTAATGTGACGCATTGGTGGTGATAATTTACAACACGAAACTTGTTTTCTACTAGTGAAATGCATATATGAATGTTTAGATAACAGAGTCTGTGTTGGTTGGGAGTTAAACTGAAATTATTAGGTGTAACATCATCCATTTGTAAAAAAAAAATTCCTCTCTGAATTTGGCTAACGTCTCTAATGAATAGATGAAATTTTTCCAGTTGTCTCATCATCCTATAAGTAATTGAAATGCATACAAGAATGTTCAGATAATGAAGTTTGTGTTGGTCGGAAGTTAACTTGAAATTGCCAGGTGTAGCATCATCCCCTTTTTGAAAAATACCATTGCAAATGAACGGTCGAAATTTTTCCAGTTCCACATCAAAAAGATGTGAAAAACAAACAAATGAGGTTGAAATAACTGATATTGCTTCAAGTTCAAAGACTAAAATTGAATCTAAACAAAAGGTTTTTTTTATGTAAAGCTTAAACTTTCAACCCCAAGAAGCAAACCAAGTACTGTAAACTTTGTGATATGACTAATCATAACACTATTGACTGCTACTTTAACAAGTATTACTCATGTGACATACATAATCAATTAATAATAGAAGGCTATTTCAACAAATACTATGCATTGTATGGCATAAAAAGTCATAACATAGCCTACTGTTTCTTGAACATGAAAGGTTTCACATCACCTCAGAACAAACTAGTTTCTTTAATTTTATCAAAATATGTCAACGAGAATAGTCCTTTCAAAAATCATGTTAAAATTTCTAAACATGATGATGACTTTTATGACAAATGGCATCCCGGTTCTTTCCGAGTTAATCATGAAAAGACTGAGAATTTCAAAGGAGCTTTGAATCCTAATCATAGGATTAAAAAATTGAATTACGCCAATAAAAAACATAGATAATTTCTTCATAAAAACAAAGATCAGTGTTTTGGTTATAACTCAAACAGTTCAAGTGAGATTCAATTGTTAAACCAAGAACTTCATCTTCCAGATCCATTAAAAACAAAAAGGAGAGGTCCTTTACTCATGAACTTTATTCAAGATTTTCAAAGTCAAAATCTGATGAATCATTAAGTAAAGCAAAATTCAAAGGAATTTTTAAAAAGTCATAGTTATTGATAGAAATGGGAAACCTAAGACCATCATGGTTTGGGTTCCACATTCTAACTAATTTGTTTATGCTTTGTAGGGTCATCCGACAAGGTTCAATAATATCTCGTATGTGGACAGTGGGTGTTCCAGACACATGATAGGAGATAGTTCCCTTCTACATGATTTTAAACACATTCAATGAACTATGATGGCCTTTGGAGGACATTTTTTGGGTGGAAGAATTAGTGGTGAAGGAACCATGACAAATGGCCAGTTGAGCTTTAAGAAATCAACTACTCTGAACAGCTAAACTTTGACCTACTGAGCATGTCATAAATCTGTGATAAGAAATATTACTGAAGAGTGGGTTTTCTTGAAAACTCCATGAAAGAATAAAACTTATGTCTTAAACCTCAATTCTGTCCAACCAATAGAAGAAACCTAGTTACTTTCAAAAGAATCATTTGATGAATAATAAATGTGGCATCGTTAGGGGCATATAAACTTGAGAAAAATGAACAAATTGGTCAAGGGTAACCATGACATTGGTCTACCTCAGAAAGTATTTCAATTAATTGACCATTGTTCAGCATGCCTCAAAGGGGAACAACACAAAACTTTCTACAAGCCTAACGCTGTGAATTCAAACTATACTCCATTGAAGCTTCTTTATATCGATCTTTTTGGAGTAACTCATGTCATAAGCATAGGCAAAAAGCAATATTGTTTGGTAATAATTGATGACTATTCACGGTTTCCTTTGTTTTTTGTTGACCTATGAAGGATGAAACTACCAAAAACTCAAGATTTAAGCACTGGACACCAACTGCCGAATCAAGTCAAGTGCTGAATCCACTGCAGATCAGCATATGCTAAATGATTGCCGATCAGCATATGCTGAAGCAACTACTAATCAACAGTCTACCGATGAGCTAGTGATTGACTACTCTTGATCAGTAGAGAACTCCGTCATCAGCTGAACAACTGATACTCAAAACAAGAATATATATGCCGACGGCTGTTGCGTTTCACCTTTAGGAGTTTTGCTATAGAATTTGAACATAGAATAGTTTATTAATATTGTTTAGATTTCATAGTATAAAAGTCCTCACACTTGTATAGGAGAAGCAAGTTTTTCAAGCCACTTGATTGTATTTGCCGATTGTATCATTTGTACTCTACTGATTAATCAAGTGAATTCTTTGAACGAACTTCTTGTGTATTTATCATTCCTCAAAGTATTTGTGTTGTGATAGTAAGTAGTTAACTTAGATTTTGTATTCGTTATCTACTGATCAAAGATGAAGTTCTTTTTAGTTTAGACCAACCTGATCCAACAAGTGGTATCAGAACTTTGGCTCTTGATTTGCTTGAATTTATCTTTCAACAAATCATTTGTTTCTTCTTTTGATCATACTATCTAACACCACACTTCCTTTATACCTATCTACCCTCTCAAAATGACTGTTGTAGCCATTTAGTGTACATGATTTGGAGAATGGAACTCAGACCAAACCTCCCATGTTTACACCAAATGACTACGATACCTGGAAAATTTGAATGGAGGATTTCATAAGGAATCAAGACATAAGGTTATTGTAGGATTAGTATTGGTCTCTCAACACAAGTTTTGTATCTCACAAACTCATTAAGTCTCACTCAATTGATGAAGAGGAATCTCTAACTAAGTTGACAACAATATAATAAGTTAATGAACACAAGAATGGTTTTCAAGATACTTGTATATATTATTTCTCAACTCAGTATTACAAGACTTCTACAAGGATGGTTACATAAGTTACAATGAGAAACTATATATACTACTATCTACAACCAGTTATACTTGGAAAACCAGCTAGAATTTATCGCTAAGCAAATACTACATTGCTAGAATTAAAATTTCTAAGATAAAATAATATCCTAGATTAGGTAGTCATGACAGGTCCATGACTTACCTTTTGTCACCAACTAAGTATGGTAATTGTACTAATTAAAAAAGGTAAACAGTAGATTAAAGTATGGTCAACTACATGGGAATGGAAAAACGCCATGTAGTGTATCAGAGTTGTCAGCGGATGTCAGACAACCCATACTTATGTCCACTGGTTCATAGTTGATTCTTCCGAAGGCAAAATGGCTTCGGGAGAATAATTCTTCCGAAGCCATTTGTACTTCGGAATAATCAACTTCTTCAAAGTCTTCTGCAAGTCTTTGTGACTGCATTCTTTGGAAGACTTTGTCTTGGATCTTCCAAGTGTGAATGCTCTGGAAGACTTGATTCTACCTTCGGAAGTTCTTCATATACTTCGGAAGTAAAAGTACTTAGTCTCAGAAGACTTAGTTTTTCCTTCGGAAGTTCTTCATACTTAAGCTTTGGAAGATCTTCAACTTGTCTTTGGAAGAGCAGCTTTAGCTTCGGAAGACTTCTTCAATTGTACTTCAAAAATGTTCTAAGTGTTGTTTTGATTGCACCAGCCTCATATGATCCAACAAACTTCCCCTAGGCTGATGCTACTAAAACTTCACTTCCTTCTGCTCCTTAAAGTCTTCAACACCAGGGAAAGAAGATATTTATCTGTTTCCTTGTTCTTCCCTGATGTGGTAGTGAGGAGCTAGTATAAGTCATTCATAGATAGTAGATCGAGCCTATTGTTTTGAATGCCATCCACCCTTTGTTACGTCCCTCTAAAGAGAGTTAGTTGATGGGAATTGTAGTCATACTCCCATCTAACTACTGGATCAGAAGTTGAGCCATCAACCATCTGAAGGAATGGTTTTCCTTTTGTAGTTGTGCCTTCTTCCTCATCCTTTGCTCTCCTTTCAACTCTTCTTCAGTCTTGGCCTTCTTTGTGAGCTCAACTAGATAAAGACTGCTCAGATGGTTTCTGATGTGAGCAGCAACCTGAGAGTTGGAGGGATTGGAAAATGGTTTCTCTGCTAACTCAGCAAGGTCAAATCTACTGGAGTGTAGCAGAGATGAGGTATCAACCCTGTTTTCCTCACCATTCTTTCTTTCCACAACAAAGCTGTGGGAAGGTTCATCGAACCTCCACTAGACTATTTGTTTTCTAGGATAGAGGGGTTTGGATGAAAGCTTGTCCCCCTTCCTAATGTCCAGTAGAGTCACCAGCCACCTTGTTAACTTCTTCTCTTCTTCTGTAAGAATATCTGAGCTGGTTGTAAGAAGTTAGAGAGCTTGGTCCAGTGCTTCACTAGGTAGATCAAGGAATGCATCTCTTGTGAGGGAATTGGAAGACCCATCAGTGTATTTCAGGTTAATTGACTCTTCCTCACAAGAGATGTCGCTCAATGTTGTGCAGTTGATGAGCTTCCTCTTGATCTCCTTGAATTCTTCTAAGGTCAGGGGCTTAGAAGGTTCAAAAGAAGGTTTGGGTAAAGATTGGGTTTTGGGTTGTGTTTTGGGTTTAAGGATAGGTGGTGGTGGTGGTTGTTAGGAAGCAGTGGGTGAGGGTGTAGGTAAGGCTGATGGTGTGGGTTCAGGGGTGTAAGGCTCAGTGGTTGGTTCGGTTTTGACGGGGAAGGGAAGAGGTGTGGGTGTAGGTTGTGCTGGTTTGGGTGTTGGTGTTGGTTTGGGTGCCTTCTTTTAAACACTTAATAATTGACTTACCTCCTGCCTTCTTCCTAAGCAAATGTTAGCCTTGATGTCACTGACATGTCGCTGTAGGGTCTTCTCAAACATAGGACCTACTTGCCTGCTGATCGTGTGGGAGTAATTCAGTGTTTGATTAACCTAAATGCATGATTTTACATCATGATAAGTGTAGAACAAGTTCACATTGTTTCTGTTTTGATTCGTAGTTGTTGGAGCTAAAGAAGGTCTATTTTGAGAGAAAAAGGAGCAAAATATGAAACTACAAGGGTTGAAGCTGAAAATAAAGAAAGTTACAAAAATGGCCCAGAAAACCCTAAACCGACATATGATACGCTGGGTATGGGCGTATCATACGCCGGGCAGCGTATTGGTGGGCGTATTTGTGGCCGTATTTGACAAAAATTACAGAAGGGGGGCATATGATACGCCGCCCCTGGGCGTATCATACGCCAGTATGCAACCAACTTCCGGATTTTATGGAATTTCAAGCTACTTAAAAATTATTCAACCATAATTCAAGGAGGACTTTTCCTAACTTGAATCTTGACAATTCTAAGGCGATTTTTGGTGTTCCAAGGCTCCCAAAGTCATCCACAAACATTCTCCAAATCAAGATTGAAGATTCAATGAAGACCATGAGTGGCTAAGTTCTTGTTAATTGCTTTTGGGAGTACAATTCATGCTAAGTGAAACAATTGGTATGTTTGATTAGGATATTTTGTATCAAACAATGGATTAGTGACTGAAATTTTATGTATTGATTTAGTTAAAAGGTTTACTTATAAATAAAGTTGTGTGCTTGCTTATCAGTTTTCGGTTTCCTTACATCGTGAGCTCATTAAGAAAAGTAGACAACGTGATATAGGTGAATTAGTAAGTTTGTGAATGAACGAGTCTTAAAAGATTGTTCCTTTGTTACTACTTTAATCAAAAGCTAAAATCTTGAAGTATTGTTTCTTACAAACCCTAATTTAAAAGTATCACTTGTGGATCTTGCAGAATTGGAAACCCGGAAGTAATTGTTTGTCATTATTTAAGTAAATTTGTTTCAATGTTCTTTGCTTTATGCATGTTTGTTCATTCATTCATCCAAAGTTTTAATCTTTAATTATAAGCTTTGTGTCTTTAAGTTAACTGAGTCATATTTGTTAGACAATTTTCACATATTCCCTGTGTAGACGACCTTACTTACCCTTACACAATAAAGGTAGCTAAGACCGATATATAAACTTGTTTTTGATCGAGTCTCGACAACCAGATCAAAATGGCGCCGTTGATGGGGAATTAGTGCGCTTAGTGTTTAATAGTTTTTATTTGCTTTCTTAAAGATTTATAAAAAACCCTACAAGATTTTACTTTTCTGTTTTCTATTCGTTTTCTTGTTCAGTATTATGAGCGAGGTATTTTGTGTTTTCATGTTTTCTTGTTTGCAGGTAACCATTACATTAATGCATACAAGATTTTCAGGAAGAACCTCACCATTGCTATTTGATCCAGAAATCGAGAAGACTACAAGAGCGAATCATGTGTTTCAAAAGGCATCAACTTCAAGGATTTCTCAAATTCGTGGTCAAACAAGATTGGAAGAAGGTACATCATCAGCAGCAACAGCTCATCGGATATTAAGCAGACTTTCAAGAACACCCGAAACTAACCAGTCAAGAATGATGAACAATCCAGAAAACCAAGGAGTACCACAACCCAACCAACCTTTGGGAGATATTCCATTACCCGTATTCCCTCTAGCTGACGATCCTCCACCTCAACCACAACCAGTGCAACCTCAACCTCAAGGGCCGATCCCTGTAAATCAAGATGTGCAAAACCAACCTCCGCCCATGAACTTCCAACCGATGCCAAATTTCTAGGTTTGTAATCCAAGTTTTTAGCATGACAAGGAAGGGAGCCATCATAGCAATGAGGACAGGTTTTCGGTCGAAGGACGTCATCACACTAATTATGTGGAAGAGTGGATTGAAGATCAAGTCGACATGGACGGACCAAACAAACATGATTTTAGGGATTATGGGAACCAAACGGGCTATCCAAACCATCAACCAAATTGGAATCAGGAGGGTTATGCTCAACCACCCATTCGCAACAATGTTGGAGGTCAACCGTTTAATGGCATACCTGCTTGTAACACCAGGAAAGTTACAAAAAAAAGAAAGAAAAGAAAAGAAAAGAGAAGTATAAAGAAAAAAATGTGAAATAACCCAAGTTAAGGGGTTAAAGTTGTGCAAGAAGCAAACTTTATTATAATTATGTTTAAAAGGTGGGCATGGCCGCCAACTCCCCTGCTCCACCCACTGCTTCGACTGTAGAAAGAAAAAGAATAGAGTTTCCATCGGTTTTTGGAGAGAAGAAGAGGAAGATCGACTTGAAAGTAAGTTTTTTGTGCGTTTTGTTCGGTTTCAGCTGGATTTTCAGCTTTTGGACCGAGTCTTATGTGTTCCTCTATGTTCAGTTGGGTGTTGGACTCAACAAGTGCATTAAGAATTAATGCATAAAAGTATGATGCTTGCCAAATCAGTCATATATCAAACATAATATGTTCTAACATTCAAACAATCATTTACTAACACATTAGCATCATTATCATTTATAACAAACACTACTATTTGTTTAAATTTCTTTTTCAGAATTGTAGATAAAAGAAATTTTGACAAGTGTCTGCAGCGGATGAAGAAAGAGTCCACAGCGGATGAAGATCATCAGCAGCGGATGAAGAAATCTGTCTAAGTGTGTGCAGCGGATGAACATCCATCCCATAATGGATGAAGAACATACAGCGGACATTAAACAAGCAAACACACACAACTGTCCACAGTGGATGTTCATCCACAGCGGATGAACATTCCACAGCGGACAACATACAAGCAAACACACAACTGTCCACAACGGATCAACATTCACAGCGGATCAACATTCACAGCAGATGTTCATCCACAGCGGATGAACATTCCACAGCGGACAACATACAAGCAAACACACAGCTGTCCACAGCGGATGTTCAATCCACAGCGGATGAGCATTCCATAGCGGATGAACAAACACTGCACAGTGGATGACAAGTCTTCTCCATAGTGGATGAGATATCTTCCACAGCAGACAACTATTCATCCATAGCAGACAGCTTATAGACTTAGGATTATTTATGTAATATTCGTTTACATAAGGGTAGTTTAGTAATTGTATATAGCTTTTGTGTATAGGCTATAAATAGCACACTACCGTAATCCTTTGTAAGCTTTTTGAACAATCAATACAATCAAGCAGTTATTATTTTCGAGCATTCAAACACACACACACACACACTGATTTCATACACTTGAATCATGGGTTTCCGCACCATGGTTCTTGTTTGTTGATTATTGAGAGATATTGAAAAGATCCTTGGGGAAATCAACCTTTTATTCATGTTCATCATGAGTCCAAGCTGATTTCATGAGGTGGTATCAGAGCCTTGGCTTAATCATTCATTGATTTCGATCCTCTCATTCAACAACATTGATTTCAGTGGTTCATTAGCTTCAAAAACACACATCAACAAGCTGTTTAGTCTTCAAACTCATCTTCTTCTACTATTAACATACAACACATGCAAACAAATATGATTTCTGAATCATTTTGTGCATCTTGAAGAAGTTTTGTTGATTTTTCAGCTTGAACATCTCAAACAACACAAGTTTTTGTGAAACAATACACGGGTATTGTTCATCAGTTGTTAAAACATCTTCAAACAGAAGGTTTTTAGCTTAAAACATCATTCATACACGATTTTCAAACGTGTTCATCACAAAACTCACTAAAACCTCATTGGTTTTTAAGGGTTTCGGATAAACAATATACGGTTATTGTTCTATCCGGTTTTTATCAAACAAACACTGGGTTGAATACTTTGAATCGGTTCATTGTATTTAAACATCACATTTGAGTTGTTTTTCACTCAAAACAGGCGATTAATCTTCATCAAACAACAAACCGATTGTTGTTTTTGTTGAAATTATCTCAGTCGCCAACAAACCCTAGGATAAACCCTAGTTTTTGTTCATCCATTACCATCACAATCTTCGGTGATTGTGATTGTTCATCATACAAAACAAAGAACCAAAATCTTCTTTTGATTTTTTTCAAAAAGTTACTTTTTGATCTTAAAAGTTATCTTTAGAAAACAATATATTTGTTTTTAGGGTTTTTGACTTTATTTGACTGACATCATTAAAAAGTTGACATTCCCTTGACAGAATATTCCTTTCTTATCACCGAGATTTGAAAGTGACTTATCATTGGATTTTAATTAATTAATTAATTTCCTTTATTTGGTAAATCTAACTAAAAAGGGTTTATCAACAACAAACAAATCCTAGAGACAATTAGGATTAATTAAAATTTTATCACCGGACTAAAGTTTAAACAAACCAATTTAACTTAAAATTTATTAACTTTAAATCAAACAAACATGGCTGATGAAATGATGAGTTCTAACAGTGGACTAAAACCCCCAAAGTTGAAGAACAAATCAGACTTCAAGCAATGGAAAATCATGTTCAGAAATTGGATTACATATCAAGGTCCAGATTTATGGACATCAATTACTGAAGGTCCTTACATCCCACTGACATTAGGACCATATTATAACATACAAAAACCAGTTAGTCTAAAAAGTGTAGCTGGTGATGACCTTAAGCGGGTCAAAACAGACATGAAGGCATATAGCATTTTAGCTATGACTTTGCCTTTTGAAATTTTGACACGGGTCAAAAATTTCAAAACTGCTCATGAACTATGGAAGGTTCTTCACACAATGTGTGAAGGAAGTGAGGAAATTAGGGAAATCAAAAAGGAAAAACTGAGGACGCAATATGAAACCTTCCATCACATACATGGGGAGTCAATTCCTCAACAGTTGCATAGATATGTCCAACTTGTGAATGAAATGATAGTATATGGACTCAAATATGACACTGTTGAAATCAATAAGAAAATGTTGCATGCATTGCCTAAGAGTTGGACCCAGTCAGTGTCACTCATGAAAGCAACATTGGACTTAGAGGCCCTATCCCTTAACTCACTAGTAGCCAAGGTTGAAGCACTTGAGATGGATGAAAAATCCAGAAATAACAACCAAATCAGACATGTAGAGGCCTATAAGTTCAAAGAATCTCAACACGCAGACTGTGCTTTCCTCACAAGCACTGGAGAAGATGAAGAAGAAGAATTCTTGGATTCTCATGATACATCATTCTTCTCAGCACTAGAATCATCCAGCAACAAACACAAGTCTAAGAAGACTGGAGTTCATGCTTCACATGAAGTCACACCTCAAAGCAAGCATCACCCTCATAGTTCTACCTCAAACAAATAGTCAAAACCTCAAACATCAAATATACACAAATTTGAAAAACCTATGGATGCTCTTACTATCATTCTACAAAGTGAAGAGCAAAAGGCAGCTTATGCAGCCTTTTCAACCAGTTTTGAAGCATTCTTAGGAGCAAGTCTGACTCCATCTCAAATCATCCAATAGGACTTAGATGAGCTTCCACTAGATATGGTAGAAGAAATGGATTTACAATGGTCCATGGCCATGATAGCATACAGGTCTAAAAGATTTCTACAAAGAAATCGGGGATTAAACATGGACAAAAAGACAAGAATTGGTTTTGATAAAACCAAAGTTAGGTGCTACAACTGTTAGCTTTATGGGCACTTTTCAAGAGAATGTCAACAGCCCAGAGTTGACAGAAATACACATCAGGCACAACACTCAAGTGGAATTCATACAAACAGACAAGTGCCTCCACCAATCAGTATTCCAAATACACCAACTCAACCTCAAATCACTCAATTCAGTCCAACTCAACATCCAACATCTTTTGCCATGATCATCAAAAAGGATGGAGAATGTGACTGGAGCCTTTATGAGGCTGAAATTCCATCACCTTCAGATCATGCCCTTATGGCTAATATTGAAGACAAACTAACAGACATCCCGAAAGAGGTAAAAGAAATCCTCTGTAGTCAAGCATGCATTGATGAGGTAAATAGGTATAGGGAACATGATGATAAACTGTCAAAGATAGTCATAGAAACAAACATTTTAAATGAAAGTTTAAAATCTGAACAGAAACAATATGCAACTAAAATACTTTCATTACAAACAGATTTAGACAAATTAATGTCTGAAAAACTGACTTTGGCAGCTCAGGTTGAGCAACTCTCTATCTCATTAATTGAGTCAAAATCATTACAAGCTGAAACTGAAGTGAAACTTCAGAAGTTTTAGGTTAGTAACAAGAAGTTCAAAGAACTTCTTGCTCAACAAAGGGCTTTTAAGGACCCTTCAGGTTTAGGATATAATAAGGTAAGTCCACCTTATAATGATAATTATATTCCTTTACCTGACTCCATGACCAATAAACAGGATAAATCTCATGATTCTTAAGTAAAGACTGATTACTCTAAACAATCATCATCATCATCATGAAAATCACTTTTAAAATCAAAATCACCCATGATAAAGTTTGTTAAAAGTTCAACACCATCATCAATCAAATCAACTGACTTTTATCAAGGAGAAAATAATGAATTTGATAATCAAACAACAGATGATGATGAGGATGATTTATTAGATGATGACTCTGATAAGCCAATTATTGAAACTCAAAAGGTTTCAAGTGTGGCTGATACATCAAACAAACAATCGAAACAGATTCAAGGATTTGATATCTGTTCCAGTGGAAAGAAAGTTGTAACTTCTATTGCCCCT
Organism: Flaveria sonorensis; assembly: GCA_025506505.1. Taxonomy (NCBI): domain Eukaryota; kingdom Viridiplantae; phylum Streptophyta; class Magnoliopsida; order Asterales; family Asteraceae; genus Flaveria; species Flaveria sonorensis. Next base: position 31,745,183 of record CM046430.1, on the reverse strand, counting down.
CCCAAATAGGTAAATAAAGGGAAAGGCAAAACCACAATTCAACCAAAACAACAATCAGTAACTTTTGAAGTTCCATTAAAATCTAAATTGAAATCAAAAGTTTTCAGCAAACAAACAAAATCAGAGTTACCATACTGTGAATGGTGTGATCAATTCACACACACAACTGAAAAGTGTAGATATGGTAAGTACTGCAAGTACCGTAAGATGAATAATCACAGTAAGAATCATGTCATTTTCACAATTACTGCTCCATTTGTGAAAGAAACAATCACAGCACAACAAATTGTTTTTTCAACAAGAAAAACAAGAAACAAAACCTACAAGCTCAGATAGAGAAAAACACTGAAAAACAATTAGTTGTTCAAAATAAGAGCATAATGGGAGTTCCTAAACAAACTCCTCATCAGAAAATTGTTTTAGATAATGATAAAACTTTTTATGACAATTTTCAACACATATCAAGGAGACATAAGTCTCAGAACAGACAAGACACTGACACTAGCTCACAAAAGAGAAGAGCACAAAGCACTTCTCCTAATAGAGCTAAAAAAACCAAAGGAAATCTAGTGTGTCTAGAGTTCCAAAACCTGCAGACAATGCTGTCTTGGAAGAAATTTGCATTGTTGGAAAAGACTGAAAACCCAAGACCATCTTGGCTTGGGTTGCTCTAACTAACTGATTTATCTTGTTTTTCAGGGACATCTTAGAAGGCCTGACAACATCAGGTATGTTGACAGTGGATGCTCCCGTCATATGACAGGCAACTGTTCCCTCCTTCGGGATTTTAAGAATAAACATGGAGGCAATGTAGCCTTTGGAGGAGATAAAACAGGTGGGAAGATAACTGGTGAAGGAACAGTAACAAATGGGTTGATTAGCTTTGAAAATGTTAACTACTACTCCAATCTTCAGTTCAATCTTCTGAGTGTATCACAAATCTGTAACAAGGGATACGCCACCTTATTTGACTCCAACAACTGCTACATCCTTAAGAGGGGTTTTTAGATTCTAGAAGATTATATCCTTTTGAAAACTCCTCGTCTAAACAACACAAACCTTATTTGACTCCAACCTTATTTTACTCCAACAACTGCTCCAATCTTCAGTATCAACCCCTGAAACTTGTTTATTATCAAAAGCCACAAAAGATGTATCATAATTGTGGCATAGACAATTAGGTCACACTAATTTTAATAGAATGAACAAACTTGTTAAAAATGATCTAGTCATAGGTTTTCCACAAAAGGAATTTTTCTGTACAGACCACTGCACAGCATGTCTGAAAGGCAAACAACATAGAATTTCCTATAAATCAAAATTGATAAACTCTAATAACACACGACTCAAATTGCTTCATATTGATCTTTTTGGTCCCACAAACATCCTAAGCATAGGAAAGAAGCAATACTGTCTTGTCATAGTAGATGATTATTCCAGATTCACATGGGTTTTCTTTCTTCTACACAAGACAGAAACATCACAAATCATTACATCCTTTATCACAAAGATTGAGAATCAACTTGATCTTAAAGTTAAATCTTTAAGAAGTGATAATGGCACTGAATTTAAGAATGACTTTATTTCTTCTTTTTATGCAAAAAAAGGGATAAGTCATTAATTCAGCATAGCAAGAACTCCGCAGCAAAATGGAGTAGCTGAACGGAGAAACAGAACATTAATAGAAACAGCTAGAACCATGCTAGCTGGCTCTCTATTGCCCATATCCTTTTGGGCTGAAGCCATAAACACAGCTTGCTACATACAAAACAGGACATTAATCATCAAAGAACATTCCAAAACGCCTTATGAATTAGTGTTTACAAGAAAACCATATTTAGGATTTCTTAAGGCATTTGGATGTTCTGTTTCCATATTAAACACCAGAGAACAATTATCCAAATTTGTTCCAAAAGCAGATGATGGATTCTTTTTTGGATATTCTTGAAGCTCAAAAGCGTAAAGAGTATTCCATCCAAGGCTAAATATAGTGGAAGAAACAACTGATGTTGTTTTCAATGAACATTCTTTCACTAAGAAAGTCATTGGATCAAACTGGCTGTTTGATATTGATGCACTAACAAAATCATTTGACATAACTTACTTTGATGTTTTAGGTTCAAAGGATAACACTGAATATCCAATGGTTCCACCAACAACCATCGATATTCCGTTGACTGCTGATCCTCCAAGGAGAACCACTAACTCTCCTTCAAGCACAACTGTGTCAACACCTCCTGATCAACCAAACATCTTAAGAGAAACATCCTTAGACACTCCAGCATATTCATCTCCTGTACCCTATCAATCACAGGAAACAAACAAACCAAAAAAACATGAAGATGATGATGACTACCATTCTCTACCAGACACACATCATGAAGATGAAATATTAGATTTCTTTCATGATTCCCCTCAGACATTCATTAAACCCCCAATCAGACAATCACACATTACCTAATACTCTTGCTCAACCATCATCACATGATCAGACAATCACCAATCTTGATTCAACAATTCATGTTGATCAAATTACAACCACAAGAGTTCACAAGGACCATCCAATAGAAAACATCATCAGTGATCTCAACACCAGATTTACTCATAGTCAATCTGATACATCAAACATTTGCTTCAATTCATGTTTCTTATCCTTAACTGTACCTAAAAACATCACTGAAGCATTAAAGGACAACAGTTGGATAGAAGCTATGCAAGAGGAGCTACAACAATTCAAGAAGTATGAAGTTTGGAAGCTGGTAGATCTTCCTGAAGGTCAATATGCAATTGGCACAAGATGGCTATTTAGAAACAAAGCAGATAACAGAGGATTGTCATAAGAAACAAAGCAAGGCTTATAGCTTAAGGTTATACTCAAGAGGAAGGCATTGATTATGATGATGTCTTTGCTCCTGTAGCAAGACTGGAAGCCATCCGAGTATTCCTTGATTATGCCTCATATCAGAAGTTCACTGTCTACCAAATGGATGTAAAATGTGCATTCCTTTATGGTAAGATAGATAAAGAGGTGTATATTGCTCAACCTCTAGGGTTTGAAGATCCAGATTTCCCTCACAGAGTATACTCAGGAAGTGGTCTTCACCAACCACCCAGGAAGTGGTATGAAACTCTATCAAAGTTTCTGCTACAAAATCGTTACACTAGAGGTAAAATTGATCAGACATTGTTCTTAAAAAAGAAAGAACAAGACTTGTTAGTAGTGCAAGTCTATGTGGATGACATAATATTTGGCTCCACAAACACATAGCTTTGCAAATAGTTTGAAACTCTTATGCAATCAAAATTCCAGATGAGCTCAATGGGAGAACTCACATTCTTCCTAGGCCTACAAGTTCAATAATCAACAAATGGAATTTTCATCAATCAAAACAAATATGTGCATCAGATACTCAAGAAGTATAACATGACTGATTAGAATTCAAGCAAGACACCATTTGCAACTGGATTGAAGTTTGGACCAGATCCAGAAGGAACATCAGTTGACCAGAAACTCTTCAGATCTATGATAGGTTCTCTGATGTACCTTACAGCATGCAGACCAGATATCATGTATGCAGTATGCATGTGTGCAAGATATCAAGCAGATCCCAAGGAATCACACATAAATACTGTAAAGAGAATCTTTCGATACCTGAAAGGCAAACCAGGTCTTGGTTTGTGTTATCCTAAAGATGGTGATTTCTTATTATGTGCATATACAGACAATGATTAAGGGGGATGCAATAACAACAGGAAATCAACCAGTGGAGGCTGCCAGTTTCTTGGATCAAGATTGATCTCTTGGCAATGCAAGAAGAAGACAAATGTCTCTGTGTCAATAGCTGAAGCAGAATTCATAGCTGCTTCTGTATGCTGTTCTCAAGTGTTATGGATTCAAAACCAGATGCTTGACTATGGCTTTAATTTTCTTAAAACACCCATACACATTAACAATTCTACAACCATGTTTATCACTGACAATCCTGTTCAACATTCAAAAACAAAACACATAGAGATCAGATATCACTTTCTGAGAGATTGCTCAGAAAAGGGTCTGATCAAGTTGATCAAGGTCCATACAGACAATCAATTGGCTGACCTCTTAACAAAACCATTTGACTCAACAAGATTTGAATTTTTGGTTCAGTCACTTGGTATGATAAACTATGAGTCAACAAATTATTGTTTTTCAAAACATTAAAATCAAACATGCTTGATTTTGTCAAAGTCCAAGATTAACATCAAACTTACCTTTTTCAAAATCAAGAAATCATGCAAATCATTCATTTTTAATATTGAATCACATATATATCTCATGAGAAATAATAGTAGACTAGCATCATTCTTCACTTGAGTCCTTTTCAACTAATAAAGACTGACAATACTGTAGGAACCTCTGAAGTTAAGAGGCTGATGCAACCAAAGGATACCAAAACAACCAAGTCTTCTAACATGCACTCTGGAACAAAGAAGAACCAGCTTTGAAAGTTTTACACACTCAAGAGAAATTCTAAGTGTAAAATCGTCCGAAGACAAAGTTCAGAAGAAACTATTGCGGAAGCTTTACACTTAACTTAGAAAATACTCTAAGTGTAAAGTCTTCTGAAGCCAAAGACTCAACTCTTCTGAAGGTAAAAGATGAAGTCTTCCGAAGCTCTCAAGACAAAGTCTTCCAAAGCTGTTTAAAGACAAGACTGATTTTCTTCTGAAGAGAGAGAAAAGATACCTTTTCCATCAACTTTATCATAAAGCAACTTACTGTCCGCTGCATGCTCTGGTGGTTCACCAACTATCATCATTTGGTGAAACTTCCATGCTTTATGATAAAGTAGATAAGGTCATTGTCTGCAAGTTTCTATTTTTGTTCCTTTTTGGCTTTTTATAGTAGGAAAGTCAGTAAGCTATGGCATGTCATAGTCACTAGTCAAAAGGCAATCTGTCTTTTGACTTTAGGCTGATCTTGTTGTCTAGATTAGTCACTTCCAACTATCTTTTTGCTTATTAACGGTTGTAGGATGTAGTATAAGTAGTCTCCGGTTCTTGTATTCAAAGATATACTTGTACAACACTTGTAATAGAACTAGAGAAGCAATATACAACTTCCTTGAAACTTTTATCTTGTGTTCATGTTCTTGTTTTTACTTGTGTTGGTCTTGTATCTTCAATAAAAGTTCATAGTTCCCTATTTGAATTGTTAAGTGAACTTAAGATCCTCCTAAGTGTGTTAACTAAGTGCAAGCTTAAGTACCCTTTAATGGTCCTGCATTTGGTATCAAAGCATTCCAGGCTCTTGATTGTAAGATCTCACCCTCTTCAAATCCTCTTAGTTACACACATCACTTAACTCTTCAAATGGCAGCTATCTCCAAAGCTGATATGGAACTGGAACTATGAAAAAGTCCCTGTTAGGATCAGTGATCTAAGTTTGATCAATTAGAGTTTAATCACAGCGGAATTAGAGCAAGAATTAAGCAAATATAGCAAGAACACAATGAATATTCAATGGAACAGTACACGGTTATATAGAAATAGGGTTTTCTGCATTGGGATAATAACATTCATGCACACATGCTTCGGTATGGCGGCTGCTAGGTTTTCCTAAGCTGCACCGATTACAATTAGGTCAGCATTCCTTATATTAAGGAATGTGACGTCTGCTGATGTCACTTGATAGTGACGTCTAACAGAATTATTACAAACTACTGAACGTAAGCAAACTACTGAGAATGTTCACAACAACTGAGAACATCTCTAGTATTCTAAGTACACGAAGAAACATAAAACTACTGAAACTACAAGTACAGAAAAGGAAATACAACTACTGAAAGGAAACCATCACAACTACTGAAGAGGTCTTCTTCAGCTGTTGTGACAATCATCTGAAACTTGGTCTTCAGTCTTTGTCTTTAGCTCTTTCACTTCAGACTTTGTCTTCAGCTCTTGTCTTCAGACTTTGTCTTCAGCTCTTTCACTTCAGACTTTGTCTTCAGACCTTATTATCAGCTGATGTCTTCAGCTGTTGCAGACTACTTCAGTTGTTGTAATGTCCGTGGGACTTAAAGGTTTTTCTGATCAGGCTCATTGGTTCTTTTGGTCCAACAAACTCCCCCTGAACCAATGCAGCCAAAACCTTTAAGCTTATTGAGGTCCCACTTATTCTTGGCAGAAATACTCTCTTGATCAGCTTAAGAGATATAGGATAAGCACAGGCCAGGGAACAGGTTTCAGTAGATGTGAATGTCAAAGGATGGAAGGGAACTCTGTCTTGGGGAACTGGACACAGAGCCGTTATCCCAACCATGAAACCTACTTCCCATTGATGAGTCTATAAGACTCTCTGACGTAGGCCTCAAGGAGAACAACTTGTTCCTCTTAGTGAGTTCTTCTGCTTCTCCTTCGAAGAAGAACTCTGGGCCATAGTACTCTGATAAGTACTTTAACGTCTTTCCATTTTTCAACTCAACAGTTGTTATCTCTCTGTAAGCAAATTCATCTGGGTGAGTCCCTTCTAATAACAACTGGAGTTCATTTTTCTTGATCTCTTCAAGCCTCTTGTATAACAACCCCTTCTTGACCATTTTGTTCCATTAGAGTTTGAGGGGTCATCTTTGACTTGTAGGCTCTCTTGAAGTCTTCAAGTATTTCCCAGGGTGAGACTACAATGGCCAACATAATAGCAGCATCTATGGTCTTTCTCACTTGGCCATTGTATCTACTTGGTATGGATTTCTTATGAATTCTAGAACTAACCCTGGGGTCTGGCCAAATCCTTACTCTCTCCTTTTGATATTGAAAGGTATACCTGAGAGCATACAGCCTTTGAGTGTGTTTCTTCATGGCTTGTATAGATGATGACTGAGGAAACTCTTTGTCAATCATCTTCAAAAGTTGCTCATCGTGCTGTTTCTGCTGTTCTTCTTCTTCAATCTTAACTTTCACCATTTGCCTCTGAAAGTCTGGTGTAATCATTTGTTGACTTCTGGGCTCAGGTAATTTTAGAACAGCAGAGATTGGCAGACTATCTTCTTCATCATCTTCTTCTTCTTCTTCTACCATCCTCAACACCCTTCTCCTCCTTCTGGGTGCATCACTGGATGTGGTTTGAGGTGGTTTTTGGGGTAAGGGAGTTGGTTTTGAGGGTTGAGTTGATTTGGAGAGTTGTGGGGTTGGTTGTTTTTGAGAGGGAGTTTGGGAAGGCTGATCTAGCATTTTTATGGTGAGTTTGGCTTTGGAAAGCTTGGCCATATCAGTTCTCTTCCCAGCACCTGCTTCATCTAGTGCTTCGATAATTAACCCCTTGTTGAATGCTTCAGAAGTACAGATTCTGGTGGTTATTGCCAGAATACTGTCTCTGGTCCATGATTTAATCTCAATTAATGATCTTCCCAAGTATTTTGCAGTAAACCTGATCATTATTTCCAACCTCTCCCTTTCCATCACACTATAACTGGCCCATCTTTCTTGTATCTCTTCAATCTCCAGCTTTCTGATCTCAGTGTCTAATGTGGCTGTATCAAAGCCCTGTCTGAAGAGTTGATCTATTATTCTGTCCATTGATCTGCTGTGAGCTTCATCGGCTTCTTTAATCAGATCTTCCAATGATTTCTCTTCATCAGGCTTTTGAGTTTCAGCACTTTTCTTTCTTTTTATGTGATCAGCTGTTTTTCCTTTTCTTTCTCTTGTTTCTCATTTTCCACACTCTTTCTTTTTCGTTCTTTCACTGCCTTAGACTCCCCCTTTTTGGGTGCATTGGGTTCAGGGGTGTGAATGGCAGAAAGCTTCCTTTGCACAGCATCATCAACAAGTGTTTGTAGATTTGAGGAAATCCTCTCATCAATGGCTTTATGCACAATCTCATTGATGATGGGAGTGATGAGAGGTAAGGAATTTTGAAATGTAGCAACCATCTGCTCAGAGGGGTTCTGTCCCTGAGAGGTGGTGCCAAAAACAGTGGCTGGTGGCTCAGTTGAGTGTAGTGGCTGAGTGTTTGGTAAACCTTCAGATGAAGGTGCCATCTGTGGGTTTATTGGGGCAGATGGACTTTGATCCTGAGACATTTTGGCAAGCAGTTCTTTGAGTCTGCTCACCTCAGCCTCAAGGATTGTGTTATGGGCTAAAACATCAAAGAAAAAGCCCAGGTCATCATCAGTCTTTGCTGAATCATCTGACCTCCTGATTGAATCAGGATGTACATGCCCTGAGTGTAGATCAGTTGTAGCATGTGCCCCTTGTTCTTGGTTCTGGGGACTTCCTGCCTCAGGACTGAGTCCTTCATCGGCAGTTGCCTCTGGTGAGGTCTTAGAGATGTTACCAACTTCATCCTGTTCATTTGCTGAATCAGTAGAAGTGGCAGCCTCACCAGATGTTCTAACCTCCTCCTCTACACGGGGAGATTGAACATTATAACCCCTGTGCTGTGGGTTATCAGCAGCATTTTGGTCCTCTTCCTCAGCTGTTGAGGTTCTCCCCATTGTAATTGGTGTCTGGGGAGGAGGAGAGGAATGCAGCTGACTCAACACTTGTGCAACAATAAATGTTGGGCTTTGAGGGGCGGTTGCATTTGGAGATAGGTTTGAAGCAGATTGCACCCGGGGTGACTGGTGCTCTTCAATGGTAACCTTCTCAATTGAGATAGGTTCCAGCATTGTGGTATCCCCAATTATGGTTGCATCAGGATCCTGTTGAGAGGATGCCTGAGCGGCTAGGGCTGGTGGAGTCTTTGACACTACTGGGGGGTTAGAACCAGTAAGTGTTACCTGTATTGGTGTTACAGGGGCATCCTCAGGGGACTCATCTCCCTGAGTAGCCTTTTTGGGCTTTTTGGTTTTGGGTTTGGTGGGGACTTTGGATCTGGAAGTGGAGGCTGTGGGTTCCCGCTGCTTGGGTTTGAGCAGCCGGGCAGCCCCTTTCATTGTAGGGTCAGAGTTGTGCCTGGAGTATACTTCAGGCAATACAGCCGGAGCAGGGACTCCAAGGCCAACAAGGCCGTCTGATTTTAGCTGTGTTAAAATTATGGCCATGAGAAACCTGGGATATAATATCCATCTGTTTGCCACAGGTTTCAAGGCCAGATCCTTTAGTTCCATAAACACTATCTCAGAAAAATTTAAAGTTTGTCGTTCAAAGATAGAGTATAATACCTGTTGCCATCGGGAAGACATTTGATCCCATGAGGAGGTTTTTGGTGCAAGGCAGACATTCACCATGTGGAATATAAGACGTTCAGCATCATGGAAGTGCTTCTTCAGAATGGTGGTAGCACTTAAGTCTCCTTCATACCCGTTGTTGATGAAAGACATATCGGTTGTGCCTTTCGGGTATTCTGTGACACAGGTGGCATCATGTAGATCTAGGGTTTGTCGAATGATGTCCGGAGTGATGACCACCTGTTTCTGGTTGACCAACGACTGGAGAGTGATTTGGCTATCATTCTCACTAGTTTGCACAGAGACGTTGGTCCAGAACTGGCTTAGGGAATCGGGGTAGATGGTAGGATTCAGAAGAAACGCGGTTCGGTACTGGGAATCTACCATAAGATCGATGGCGTTATCAAATTTGTTCCAGAAGGCCGATTTCGAGAGGTAGGCAACACAGTTGTGTCTGGGTTTGAGTTTCATGGTCGCCATTGTTGAGAGAGTGAAGGACGGAAAACGGCTAATGAAACGTCTGAAAGTAGGTTTAGGTATTTATAGGGTAAGAAAAAAACTGATATAAAACGACTGAAAGTGTTGGTGCTGTCATCAGTTGTTTGAAAACAACTGAAGACCTGGTTTTAACTTTCAGAAGTAACAACTGAAGACTTGGTATTAGTCATCAGTAGTTGTGAAACTACTGAAGACATGGTTTTGGCTTCAGTTGTTTGAAGTGAAGCAGCAGTTGTAGAAACAACTGAAGAGAAAAATTTCTCATCAGCTGTTGTCGTCAATTCTTAGCTCATCAGCTGTTTCATTCTGACCTCAACACTTCATCAGACTTTGTCTGAGTTTCAGATGTTTCATAGGTCATCAGTACTTATCTGTTATTCTGACATCAGCAGTTGTAACTACAGCAGTAGTTGTAACCACATCAGTTCTTTTCAACAGATGAGTACTTCAGTACTTTTAAGTAATTTAGTCTTCAGTAGTTATGAAAACTACTGAGGATAAAAGAACTTCAGTACTTATTTGTGACAGTAGTATACGAATGCTCATCAGTACTTGTTGACTGAGATCATCAGTAGTTGTCACTTATTCTAGCTGCAGCATACCAAGCCTTAACACTAGGTTTTGGAAAGTTGAACTGTCCAAAGGCTTAGTAAATATGTCTGCAAGCTCATCAGCACTAGGAACAAACTTTGGATCAATCAGACCTTTTTCAAAACAATCCCTAATAAAATGGTGTCTGATCTCAATATGTTTGGTCCTAGAGTGCTGGACTGGATTCTTGACAATACAAAGAGCTGAAGCACTATCCATTAGTAATGGAGTCTTAGTCTCTGTAATGCCATAATCCAGTAATTGATTCTGAAGCCAGAGTACCTGAGATGTACAACTTGCAGCAGCAATGTACTCGGCTTCAGCAGTGGATGTAGCAACAGATGTTTGTTTCTTACTCTGCCAAGAAACCAAACAGTTGCCTAGGAATTGACATCCACCAGAAGTTGATTTTCTAGTTAATTTACACCCTGCATAGTCACTATCAGAAAAAGCAACTAATTTGCAAGAGTGCCCAGTGGAATACCAAAGACCTAGAGATTGAGTACCTTGCAGATATCTAAAGATCCTCTTGACTGCAATCAAATGAGACTCTTTAGGAGCAGCCTGAAATCTAGCACAAACACAAGTTGCAAACATAATATCTGGTCTAGAAGCTGTTAAGTACATCAAGGACCCAATCATACATCTGTAAAGTGTTTCATCAACAGCTTTACCTTTTGATCTGCATCCAGTTGTGTGGTGCTGCACATGGGAGTAGAACAGGGCTTACAGTGTTGTAAATCAAACTTTGCCAAAAGACTTTTTGTGTATTTTGACTGATGAATGAAAGTTCCATCAGCCTTTTGTTTGATTTGCAAACCTAGAAAGAACTGTAATTCTCCCATGGCACTCATTTCGAATTTTTGTTGCATCAACTTTGTAAATGCATCACACAACTGTGGATCAGAGGAAGCAAAAATAATATCATCAACATAAATTTGAACAAGGAGCTTATGCTGACCCACTTTCTTAATGAACAAAGTTTTATCTATGGAGCCTCTAGTGAAATTATTCTGAAGAAGAAAGTTTGACAGTGTTTCATACCAGGCTCTAGGAGCTTGTTTCAACCCATAAAGAGCCTTATCAAGTTTATACACCCAATCAGGATGTTTATTATCCTCAAAACCTGGTGGTTGACACACATAAACCTCTTCTTTTATTTTACCATATAAAAATGCACTTTTGACATCCATTTGAAAAACTTTAAGATTGTGGAATGCAGCATAGGCTAAGAACAATCTAATTGCCTCCAGTCTGGCTACAGGGGCAAAGGTTTCATCATAATCAATACCTTCTTCTTGTGAAAACCCCTGGACAACCAGTCTGGCCTTGTTCTTGACAATTTGCCCATTTTCATCTGTTTTATTCCTAAACACCCATTTAGTGCCTATTGCACACTTACCTGGGGGTAGAGGAACCAGTTCCCACACTTGCTGCTTTTTGAACTGAAGAAGCTCAAGCTGCATGGCATCAACCCATCCATTGTCTCTTAATGCAATATGATAGTTCTTTGGCTCTTGCTGACTGATGAAAAGAGCATAGAAGCAGAAGTTGGACAATTGACTTCTAGTTGAGACACCAGCATTGATATCACCAATGATTTGAGACGTTGGGTGATTCTTCAGCTCTGGATACACTATGAGATCTGTGCAAGTGTTTGTAGCACGCTCAGCAGCAACAGATGTTGATCCAGATTCTTGAAACCAAGTGTTAGATGGCAGGTCAAATGAAGTAGAGGATTCAGAAATCTCATCAGCATTTGTTGTGGATGGTGCTACTGAAGCTACAGGAACATCAAGTTGAGTAGACTCAGGCAGTTGATCACTAAACTTGAATAGGTGAGTACTGGGATCATCATGAACATCAGTACCACCAGATGGATGACTAGCTGCAGAAGGTGATGAATTCACATGATCTGCAACAGCTGGAGGCTGATAAGGAACATATTGCAGTATGTCCAGATCAAACAACTCCACAGGGTTTTGTGGGATTTTGTCCTTAGGAGATTCATTGAACTTCACATGCAAGGTTTCTTCAACCATCTTTGTTCTACAGTTGAACACTCTGTAAGCCTTGCAAGTGGATGAGTACCCAACAAAATACCCTGCATCCACCTTAGAATCAAACTTTTGGAGTTGATCCTTTGTGTTGAGAATGTAACAAGGACACCCAAATGCTCTGAAGAATGAAATTAGAGGAGCCAAATGATGTAGAACTTCATAAGGAGTCTTCATCAACCTCTGATTCACTAGAGCTCTATTTTGCACATAGCATGCTGTGTTGACAGCTTCAGCCCAAAAGGTCAGTGGCAAACCAGAGTCAGCCAACATGGACCTTGCAGCTTCAATTAGGGTCCTGTTCTTTCTCTCCACTACTCCATTTTGTTCTGGAGTCCTTGGAATGCTATACTGCCTCTTGATTCCTTTTGAAAGGTAGAAATCATCAAGTGTATGGTTTCTAAATTCAGTTCCATTATCACTTCTTATACACTTGACTGATAGGGAATACTGCTTCTCAACATACAACACAAAGTTAATAATTGTCTGAGCAGCCTCATCCTTTGAATGCAAGAAGAAGGTCCATACAAATCTGGAGTAATCATCCACAATTACCAGACAGTATTTCTTCTTTGCCATGCTCATTACTCTCACAGGACCAAAGAGATCCATGTGCAGTAATTGCAAGCAGGCAGTGGACTTTGGTTCTTCTATAGGAGGGAATGAGACTTTGTGTTGTTTTCCTTTTAAACAAGCAGTGCAGGTTTCATCACAGAGGAACTCCTTTATTGGTAGACCTCTTACTAAACTATTGTGGATCAGCTGATTCATGTTTTTGAGATTAACATGACCCAGCCTTCTATGCCACAGTTTAGATTCCTGAGGAGAGGCCTTGGAGAACAGGCAAGGATGACCTTTTAACGCAATCTTCTTTGACAAATCCAAGGCATATACTCTTCCTATCCTGTTGGCCTTCAGGAGAGTATGTTCATCCAATACCTTGTCAATCAGCCTCAGAACTTTGGAAGACAGAATCCGGCAGTTCTGGCTTGTGAAAAGTGCAACATGCCTTTATCACACATCTGACTGACACTCAGTAGATTATACTTGAGATTCTCCACATGGTTAACATCATCAAATCTGATTTCTCCATTTGACACAAATCCTTTCCCGATGATGTAACCCTTAGCATCATTTCCAAATGAGACAAATCCCTTCTTTCCTTGAGAGTAGTCATTAAGAAGAGAACTGCTCCCAGTCATATGCATAGATCCTCCACTGTCTACATACCAGATGCTTCTTTGGCATGCTGAAGAACCCTGCATTTATCATAAGAAACTAGTTAGCTTTAGAGACCCAAACCTTTTTGGTTTTGGGTCTGTTTTCATCAACAGATTTAACCATAACTTGTTTCTCATGATTAACAGCTGATGAAGGTGGAGATGGTGCTGAAATGGAATTTTAGATTTGGGCTTGGATTTCCTTTTCAGTGGTTTGATCACAGGTGCATCTAGTTGGTTAACTCTCCCCAACAAATGCTGAACCATCATAACAAGTTGTGTCTGATTTGTTGCTAAAGCCTTCAGCTCATTTGACACATCAGTACTTGTTTTTGATGAGTTCCTGTGACCCACCATTTCCTCCTTGAAATTCACAGACTTCGTCTGATGTTTATCATGAGAACACTATCAGCTGTTTTCTGATAAACCCCATCCTTCTTTTTGGATTTTGGTGAGGCCTTGGTTTATCAGTTTGAGATGACTGTGGTACAAACTTGGTTTCAAACTCATTTTTCATTTTATTTATCTCTTCTTTAATGAGCTTATCTCTGTTGAGTTTGGAACCCTTTTTGTACCAGCATTCATCAGATAGATGATTGAATTTACCACATATTTCACATGGCTTATTCTTCATCTTGGATTGATCAACTGCTGAAGTGGAAACTACTGAAGGTGTGATCTTCAGTACTTTCCTCCTTTCAGTACTTGTGTTAAGTACTGAAGGATCGGTAACAACTGAAGACTTGTTCTTCAGCTGTTCTCTATCCGTCCTGAAAGACTATGATAGATTCCTCAGCAGTTGTTAATCCTTTTATTTCGTCAGATTTGAAATGCTTTTCAGATGTTGTGACTTGCCCTTCAGTACTTGGAGTACTTTGAGGGACAACATCTGAATTTCTCAGCTTCATGTGTTTATCAGCATTTAAACCATCAGGCAATTGATTTGCTGAGATCTTAACACTGACTTCATCCTCTAATTTTGTATTATCATTTGAGGATGAATCACATGATGATGTGGTTTGGAAATTACTTTCACCTTCAGATTTTACTATTACTTTTGAAGTAAAATCAGTAGGTGGTGCAGTATGATTGTAACCTATTCCAAACTTCACATTTGAAGCTGTTTGCTTGCTGAGAAGCATTTCAAATCCCTTGCAGGATGTTACCCAGCGGTCACACTCAACTTGGGTAGCTGCAAGTGTCTCTTTGAGACTTCTGTGGTTCTCGAGTATGACCTCTACCTTAGCCTTTTCATCATTAAGTTGGCATTTAAGCTTGTAAATCTCATCATCTTTGTCATTAAGTGCAGACACATACTCATCTTTTCTTTTGGAAATAGTTTTCTCAAGCTCAAGATTTTGATTGATTAAAGCTACATTTGCCTCTCTAATAGAGACAAAGGCAGCTATGCATGATTCAGAACATAACTTGGCTTTAGCCTCAGAAGATACCTGGGTTACCTGTGAAGATGAAGCATCGGAGCAGGAACCCTCAGTAGACTCCAGGGCCATGAGAGCAAGATTCCCAAAAGGATGTTCACCACCATGTTGACCAGCACCAGCAGATAATTGCTCATTGAAACCAGAAAGATCATCTGGTAAGCTGCTCCAGTCAACAACTCCTGGTGTGAAGAAGCTGTGATGAGGTTGAGATTGTGATGGAGATGGTTGAGGCTCAGGTAGGGCTTGAGGTTGTTGTGCTATAGGGACATGAACAGGATTTGGCTGTGGCATGTAATAGCAGGGATAAGGATATGGCATTGGACCCTGAGGGACAAAGTATGCAGGAGATTGAGGTTGTGAGTGATGACCAGAACTAGCAGGATGTTGCCCTTTATTTTGTGAGCTATTGCTTGGAAAGGTCACAAAGGGTGCAGAGGAGTTAGATCCAGTTGATCTACACTCTCTTGCAAAGTGCCCAAGCCTGTGGCATTTGTGACACCTCAACTTACTCTTGTCAAAACCAACTTTGGTTTTGCCAGAGAGTCCTGGAAATTTCCTACCAGTTCTCTTGTAGAACTTTTGAGATCTGATATTGATCAGGGCCATTTGGCTCAAAATATCCATCTCTTCTAAATCATCATCAGCAATACCTTGCAAATCATCCATGATAAAGCATAAATTATCACTATTACACCCAGAATGACTGTCAACACCAACAAATGCATGATCAGAACTGTTTGAAGAGAAATCTATATGCTCATCATAATGACTTTCTGATCCAGCATATTCTGACTCATGACCGACCAAGGCAGTGTTACCTGGTACAAAGTCATCAGTGAGCTTTCCTGATGATGCCAGTTTCCTTTTCTGCTCTATCTCTCTTTCAAATGTAAGCAGTTTCCCATGGAGTTGGGTGAGAGATAGGCTATCCAGATTTGCACTGGAGCGTAGGACAATGGTGTATGTGTCCCATCTCTCAGGCAGTGATCTGAGGAATCTGTTGTTCATCTGGCTGTTAGTGTACTCATGCTTGACCATTTTCAGCTCAGAGATCAAGCAGGAGAAACGCTCAAACTGTTGAGTCAGTGTCTCACCCTTCCTATGAGAGAATGTCTCATATTGTTGGGCGAGGATTTCTCTGTTGTTTGCTAAGACCTCATCAGTTCCTCCGAATTGTTCCTTCAAAGCATTCCAGAGGTCATGAGCAGTTTCATGATGCATAAGCCCAGAATAGATTTCATTCGGCAGTGCCATGGCCAGAATTCCATGGGCTTTAGCATCAATCTCAAACAGTTTACGATCTTCATCTGAGTATTGCTCCTTCTTCTTCGGAACCATTTGATTGGTCTCCGGATTGTTCACCATAGGCTTGTGTGGACCGTGAACCACAGATGTCCAACAACCTGAACTGTTAACAGACAGGTGATGGAGCATTCTTCGTTGCCATATGTTATACTCACTCCTAACTAGCATCGGAGGCTTGGTTGAGGAGCCAGTATTGTGAGGATCATTAGATGGAGTAGTCATTCTCAGATTCAAACCAAATCAATCAAGTTTCAAAAGATTTAGCACAAAAACACAACAAACTCAATAAGAACCAAGAAGAAACTCAATTTAAATAACCAGAAGCAGCAGAAAATCAATCTTTATAACCAATTCTTGCACATATGCTAATTCGATCAAACTATAGATATCAAAATAGCAGTTTCAATGATCAATTGTTAAACCGATCAATGATTAACCTGCTCTGATACCATTTGTTAGGATCAGTGATCTAAGTTTGATCAATTAGAGTTTAATCACAGCGGAATTAGAGCAAGAATTAAGCAAATATAGCAAGAACACAATGAATATTCAATGGAACAGTACACGGTTATATAGAAATAGGGTTTTCTGCATTGGGATAATAACATTCATGCACACATGCTTCGGTATGGCGGCTGCTAGGTTTTCCTAAGCTGCACCGATTACAATTAGGTCAGCATTCCTTATATAAAGGAATGTGATGTCTGCTGATGTCACTTGATAGTGACGTCTAACAGAATTATTACAAACTACTGAACGTAAGCAAACTACTGAGAATGTTCACAACAACTGAGAACATCTCTAGTATTCTAAGTACACGAAGAAACATAAAACTACTGAAACTACAAGTACAGAAAAGGAAATACAACTACTAAAAGGAAACCATCACAACTACTGAAGTGGTCTTCTTCAGCTGTTGTGACAATCATCTGAAACTTGGTCTTCAGTCTTTGTCTTCAGCTCTTTCACTTCAGACTTTGTCTTCAGCTCTTGTCTTCAGACTTTGTCTTCAGCTCTTTCACTTCAGACTTTGTCTTCAGACCTTGTTATCAGCTGATGTCTTCAGCTGTTGCAGACTACTTCAGTTGTTGTAATGTCCGTGGGACTTAAAGGTTTTTCTGATCAGGCTCATTGGTTCTTTTGGTCCAACAGTCCCCACTAATCACTCCTGAGGATTTTGACACTTGGAGTCAAAGAATGAAAGGCTTTATCAAGTCTTAAGATTCCAGGATATGGGAGTCTGTTGTCAGTGGACCTCATGTACCATGCACCTCTTCAGCTGCTACTGGTGGTGGCATGATACCAAAGGAGAGGGCTGACTTTTTTGACGAAGACTGGAAAAGAATTAACATTGATCAGAAAGCCATGACAGACCTCCAAACTGCTCTTCCAAACTCCATCTATAGAGGTTTCAAGAAGTGCAAGACCGCTAAACAGCTATGGGATGCACTAAAACTGATGTATGAGGGTTCAAATGAAGCCAAGGAGAACAAGAAGAATATCCTGAAGCAGCAGTTTGAAAACTTCACCTTCAAGACAGGTGAGACCATGACTCAACAATACTTCTGGTATGTTGAGATTGTGGATACTCTAGCTGATGTTAGGGTAACTATTGAGAATAGAGATATTGTAAGGAAGTTTATTTCCTCTCTTCCCAGAAAATGGACACACTACTGTGTGGTTATTAAGAGGACTGAAAACCTCAAGACCCTTACTCTCATTGAGTTGTATGGGATACTCAGTGGATACCAGATGGAGATGAACATGCAAAATTCATCTGGTAACTCCAACACTCACCAGAGTTCAGCCCTTCATGTGGTTGAAAGGGATAGTAGAGAACCACAGCATCATCTCATCTGCTACCCTAAAACCTCATAAAAAGGTCCTTTCATCACCTTCCCAGGGACACCCAGAGAGAGCTACATCCAAGGAAGTCCCTTCCAAGAGATAAGTTCTTCTCAAGTTTTTGTCTCCACTGATGAAAGTTCAGGCAACTTTCTTTTTACTCTTGAAGACTTGGACTGTATCCATACAGATGATCTGGAGTACATGGAGATAGTCTAGCAAATGGCTCTTCTCACTCATAGAGCCCAGAAGTTCTACAAGAGGACTGGGAGAAGGTTTCCTAGCAATGCTGCCAGTGGCAAGTTTGGGCTGGACAAGAGCAAAGTCAAGTGTTACAACTGTAACCAGATGGGACACTTTGCTAGAGAATGCAAGGAACCTAAGTCAAATGGTGTCCAAGCCTCATCCAGGACAAACTACACTGAAGGAGGGCCCCAGAATGAGAAGCCAAGACAGCAAGCTGTAGTTGCTGTTGAAGAAGGAGGCTTTAACTGGAGATTTAAAGCTGAAGATGCATCTCCAAATCAAGCACTCATGGCTGATCATGATGAAGCCATGGTACTTGAACATCTTTGCTCTCCTGAATGTATTGCTAAAGTGAATAGATACAGGTCCTACAACTTGGAAATAAGATCTGATATTGAGTCTTTAAATATTTTTAAAGCTGATTTTAAAAGAGCTGAAAATGACTATAAACTTAAGATAGAAGATCTAGAGAAAACAGTTTCAACTCTTAAACATGAGCAGACAAACTATAGGACTCAAATTAAGGATCTCATTACCAAGTTGACTGAATGCCAGGCTAAACTTGTGATCAGCAAAGCCAAGGCAGAAAAATGTGTTCTTGAAGAAGAGAACTTCAAGAACATGATATCCTTATCTCTGCATGCAAAAGTGTGTTATCAGAATAAGCAGGGACTAGGATCTAGTGAGATAGCTCCTCCACACACTCTACTATTAGTCAGATCTCCTAGGTGTGGAACTGGTCAAGATGAGCTGCCATCCATAGACCCCAGTGATGAAGAGGATGAAGAGGAGAAGGTGAGGGATGACTCTGAGGTGAGTGAAGAGAGTCAATCCAAAAAGGGTCACCATGCTCCTAAGGAGGAAAAAGAAGCTGGTTTGAGCAAAACCAAGAGAAAGAACTTGATCAGAAGAGCAAAGAGAAGATCCAGAAAAGCTTAAGAGATCAAGACCGCCGTTGATCCCAAACAGAAACAAGTATTTATCTCTGCAGGGTTCAAGGTGATGAATGTTGAAGATCCTGTCAAGAATTCTAGTACCAAGAGTTCTACTTCAGCTTCAACTCACTCCAGCAATAACAAGAAGACTGATCAGTTGTGTGTCACTGCTGTACAGCCTGAACCATCCATTTCAAAGAGCAAACTTCACCCTAAGAAGCCTGTTGCATCATCTAAAAAGGTGAAGAAGGAAAAGGAAAGTGTTCAAGCGCAGTCTTTTTTGGGAAAGAAGACTCTCAGAAGGAAAGATTTGAATTATGTTATATGTGGTAGTACTTCACATCTGGCTAAGGATTGTCAATACAATCCCGAGAGTACTATCCATATGATCAAGAAGAAAACTTCTGAGAAGAAGAAGAAACAAACAGCTTCGGAAGGAAAATCTGTTTCCCTCGAAAGCTCCAAAATGAAGAAGAAGGAAAATGAAAAGTTGCCTTAGGAAGGAAAGTTGGTCTTGAAAGAAAGGAATGCTTCCGAAGCACTAAAGCTTACTGCAGTGAAGGCAAGATATTCCGAAGGTCCAGTCACCAAAGCTTTCGAAGTTACCAAAACTTCAAAATCTTTGAAGGTCAAGCCTAATCTTCCAAAGGTGGTGTGGAAGATGAAGGAAGACCATGTGGCTGAAAGCTCATCATCAGAAACAGCAAATGATCCTCAAAGCCTGTGCATAGGATCCATTACTGTTTCATTGCCTTTAACTAATTTTAACAAGCCTAAGACCAATGAGGCTTAGGTTTCCAAAAGTAACTAAATCATCTCTTTTGTGCAGGGATAGCCAAAGGCAAACAGAAATATGTGGATCATTGATAGTGGCTGCTCCAGGCACATGACAGGCAACGAGTCCTTACTTCAAAACTTAGAAGAGTTTGATGGAGGGCCAGTTGCTTTTGGAGGAGATGCAGGAGGTTACATCACTAGCAGGGGCATGGTCTCAAATGGTAAGCTCAGCATTGAGAGGTAAATTTTGTCAAGGAGCTTGGATACAAACTTTTGAGTGTGTCCCAAGTTTATGACCAAAAACATCACATGCTCTTCAGTGAGCATGAGTGCATTGTTCTCAAGCCTGGGGTGGTTATTCCTTAGGAGTACATTCTGCTCAGAGCCCCTAGGAAGGGAAACATGTACAAGATGGATCTGCAAGAAACAACTCCCTCAGAAGAAGTGTCTTGCTTTTTTATCTAAAGCCAATAGTGATGAGTCTTTCATATGGCATAAAAGAATGTGCCATGTAAACTTTAAGAACATAAATAAATTGATTAAGAATGATTTGGTAACTGGAATGCAAAAGAAAGAGTTTACAAGTGATAACCACTGTGTTGCATGCCTGAAAGGGAAGCAACATAAAGTGTCTCACAAGCCAAAGGAAATCAACTCTATCACTACTCCCCTACACTTGTTACATATGGATCTGTTTGGCCCCACCAGTGTAATGAGTTTAGAAAGGACCTCATACTATTTGGTGATCATAGATGATTTCACAAGATTCACTTGGGTGTTTTTCCTTAGAACTAAGGATGAAACTCCTGAAATCTTAAAGAATTTCATTCTGAAAATTGAGAATCAATCTGATCACAAGGTCAAAATCATAAGATGTGATCAAGGAACCGAATTCAAAAACCAAATCCTTGATACATTTTGTAATGAAAAGGGTATTTCAAGACAATACAGTGCTCCCAGGACTTCTCAGCAAAATGGTGTTGCTGAGAGGAGAAGTAGGACACT
The DNA here is from genome assembly GCA_025506505.1 of Flaveria sonorensis. Taxonomy (NCBI): domain Eukaryota; kingdom Viridiplantae; phylum Streptophyta; class Magnoliopsida; order Asterales; family Asteraceae; genus Flaveria; species Flaveria sonorensis. Next base: position 31,724,116 of record CM046430.1, on the reverse strand, counting down.
TATTAAAGCTGCAAGAACCATGTTGTCTGACTCTAAACTACCCATCACCTTCTGGGCAGAGTCTGTCAACATAGCATGCTGTATGTAGAATAGAGTTTTGGTAGTTAAGACACATGGTAAGACTCCTTATGAACTGTGGCACAAAAGGAGACCATTCATTGGTTTTCTTAGAACATTTGGATGTCTTTGCACCATCTTGAATACCAAAGATCAAATAGCCAAGTTTGCTGAGAAATCAGATGATGGACACTTTGTTGGGTACTCTTCTCAAGCTAAGGCTTATAGAGTATACAATCTTAGAACTAGAATCATTAAGGAGTCAGCCAATATGACTTTCAATGAACACACACCCTGTGTAAAAGGATCTGGTCCAGATTGGCTGTTTGATCTTGACTTAGTTACCAACTGTTTTAATAAATCTTGTGAGAATGTTTCAAGATCTATAGATAACAGGTCAACAAAAGATCCTGATCCAAGATCTGAGCTGAGAAGACCAAACAAGAAGACTACTTCAGCTCCAATGGTGACTAACCCTGCAATTGAAGCTCCCATCAGTACTAGCATGACAAATACTGCTGATTCAAATGAATTGCCTTGAAATTCCAGCTCAGGGCTCAGAATTCAGGAGAAGGAACTTCAAATGTAGGAGGAGAAACTGGAAGTGGTGACAATGATCAAGAATTTCTTAATGCTGATAACCACTCCATTGAAGACAACATGAATGATGTCACACACTCATTGGATCAAACTTCTCTTGATAAGTGTGTTGATGTGGTGGGAGACACCTTATTGCCAGATCCTAATTTCTCAACTTTAGATCTGTCTAACCAACTTGTTGTGATCCCTCAACTTTGGATCCACAAGTCACATCCCACCACAAACATCATTCGAAATGTTGACTCAGGGGTAAGAATAAGAGGACAAACTCATGATAGCTATGTTTGTCTAAATTCTTATTTCTAATCCAAGATAGAGCCAAAGAAGGTTGATGAGGCTTTGAAGGATGGAAGCTGGATTCAAGCTATGCAAGATGAGCTGCTTCAAATTAGAAGACAGAAGGTGTGGAACTTATGCCCTCTTCCTCAAGGAAAAAGTGTCATAGGAACCAAATGGGTATTCAGGAACAAGAAGGATGATAGAGGGATTATCATCAAGAACAAGGCTAGATTGGTTATCCAAGGATACACTCAAGAAGAAGGGATTGATTACACTGATGTCTTTGCTCCAGTTGCAAGACTTGAAGCTGTAAGAATATTTCTGGCTTATGCTGCATCCAAGGATTTCAAGGTCTACCAGCTTGATGTGAAGTGTGCCTTTCTCTATAAGGTAATTTATAAAGAAGTTTATATTAAACAACCACCTGGCTTTGCAGACCCAGATCATCCTGATTATGTCTGCAAGCTTGATAAAGCCCTTTATGAACTGCATCAAGCTCCAAGAAAGTGGTATGAGATACTATCAACATATCTCTGTCAACATGAATACAAAAGAGGTACTATTGATGGGACTCTCTTCATCAAAGAGACAGGGAATGACACATTACTAGTTTAGATATATGTAGATGACATCATCTTTGGTTCAACTAATCCAAAGCTCTGCAAAGACTTTGAGATGCTGATGAAGAATAGATTTGAAATGATTGCCATGGGGGAATTCAATTTCTTTCTAGGATTCAAGTGAGGCAGGTTGAAGATGGCATCTTCATCAGTTAGTCAAAGTATGTACAGGACATACTTAAAAGATTCAAGATGACTGACTGTAAGGTTGCAAAGACACCCATAGCCAGAAACCACTCCCTTGGTCCTGATCTTGAGGGGGAATATGTTGATGAACATCTCTACAGGGCTATGATTGGGTCACTTATGTATCTTACTACCAGCAGGCCTGATATCATGTTTGCCACATGCATATATGCAAGATATCAAGCCAACCCCAAGATGTCACACCTAATCACTATCAAAAGGATTCTTAGATATCTCAAAGGTGCTCCAAATCTAGGCCTTTGGTATCCAAAGAATTCAGACTTTAATCTGTATGCTTATACAGATAGTGACTATGGTGGCTGCAACATGACTGCAAAGTCCACATCTAGGGGGTGTCAGTTTCTTGGTGGAAGGATAGTCTCTTGGCAATGCAAGAAGCAATCCTGTGTGTCTGCATCAACTGCTAAAGCTGAATACATTGCTGCTGCCAGCTGCTGTGCTCAAGTGCTTTGGATTCAAAATCAGATGCTAGACTATGGATTCAATTTCAAAGTGACTCCCATCCATATAGACAACAACAGTGCCATCTCTATAACAGAGAATCCTGTGCAGCACTCAAGGACCAAACACATCAATATCAGGTATCATCTGATTAGAGATAATTTTGAAGAGGGTTTGATAAAACTAATCAAAGTTAACCCAAATGAAAAATATGCTGATCTATCACAAAAGCTTTTGATGCACATAGATTTAAATATCTTGTATCAGCTATTGGGATGATTAACTTTGAATAGATTTTTCTTAATAACTTAATCAATATTATTTCTTAAAACTATGTGTCCTAGGTTGTCTATTAGATCACTTCATAAGTCCAGTTCTCTTTGGAAGAAAACAAATTTTTTAATTGATATTCCTTAGAATGATGGAAATTTACCTTGGAAAGAAGTAAAAATTGCCTTCGGAAGAAACTTATATCTCTAAACCATTTAATAGTCTATCTGACATTTACCTTCTGAAGAAATTTTTGGAGCATCTTCCGAAGATTAAGTTTATTATAAACTATTTAATGTTATTTTAAGAACAAATCTCTTCCGAAAGTAATTTAGTCTAGGAAGACATAATCATTTCTTCCGAAGCCAAATTTTCAAAATTCTTGGGGATATCTTCCGAATTGCCTTCGGTAGTTTTACATCTTCCAAGAAAACTAATTTATTTGGGCGCCTTTTTCAGAAGTAGGACCCACTTACGGATTTCAAAGTTTATCTTTTACATTAACTTTATCTCAAATCCAGACTATATCTTTCCAAACGGTTCTATTTCATCTCACGTCTCTCATTGTTCCTTACCCTAAAGTTACCCCCAAATTTCATCTTCTTCTTCCTTTGTTCAATGCAAAGCTTCCTCAAATGGCCAATCTTGATTGTCATAACGACCCTGATTTCACCATGCACCTACACAGGTAACACAATGAAGTTGCACTGTTAAACTCTAAGAAGTATCCAAGCTTCTCAGATGTGTGTAGGTATCTTTCTTTGTCTCATTACTTCACCTCCCTTACAATCGATCCTCCTCTCTATAAGGACCAGTTGCTTGAGTTCTGGCGGACCTGTCAAGAGGTCACCATGGACGGGGAGAAGGCATTGTCTACCACAGTGCAAGGGAGGATGGTTTTCATCACTCCAACCATTATAAACACCCATTTGCAGCTGGATAATGAAGCAGGTGAGCTATCCTTTCCAAAAGCTGCTTTCAACCAATCCTTTGAGCAAATGGGATATGAAGGTGACTTTTCAGTCAAGACCTTCAGGAAGGGGAAGGTCTCATTCCAATGGAAATACCTCCTCCATGTCGTCATCCATAACTTATCCAACAAACATGGAGGATGGGACCAGATTCCAGAAGACCTCTCCTTCATTGTCCATGGGATGGTTCCAGGGGTCAAATTCAGGTACTCTCAGTTTGTATTTACAAATTTACTAGCGAATTTGGATTCCTTAGAATATTACATGTTCCCCCAGTATGTTCAACACATTCTCAACTGTGAATTGGGACCACAGTTGAGGGGAACAGGTAATGTTATTAAACTTGCACACATGAGGCCTGGTATTTTCAAGATATTGAAAAAGCCAACTGTTGGGTTCTCAGGGGTAGAAACATCCCTTGTCCCAAAAATGTTTGAGCTCGTTGCTCAGGATGACATCCTAGCAGCCCTATCTAGTGATGAACCAACACCCTCCACCTCTCAACCACCATCAAGGCCAACAATTACCCTCACCTACACTAGAAAATCCAAACGATCCCTTGCACTTGCTATTGAGCAAGTGAGGCCCCCATATCAGAACCCACATAGGAGGAAGTGGACACTCGAGCTCCCACTTCTCCTAAGGAGCAAACCACTCCCATTCTTCAAAAGTTCAGTGATGAGGTTCCTCATGCTCAACCTGATGAGCTCACAACTCCACAAACAGCCTTAAGCTATCACTCTGAGTCTCAACACTCTAGTGATCAACCTTCAAGGGAAAGCTACCATCCCCGGCCTCTTGATATTAACCAACCCATTCCCAGCTTTGACTTCTACTCTAATGAAGATTTGGGTTTCATTGAGTATCATGACTCTCCCCTCTCTACCCATACTCAAGGGGAGATGAGTACTCCTGCTTCACCTATGTCTAGCCCACATCAGACACCCCAAACTGAGGTGGATCTTCTTGTGATTGTCCAGGAGACCCATATGGAAGAGGCTCTCACTGTTGCTAGTGATTAAATCTTTAAGACCTCAACCACGACAACCCAGCCTCTTGACATTGTCATGGGGATGGGGAAATACAGCAGCCAAAAACCCCATGCTGGTGGTGAGGGAGCGGACCTCGGTTCACCTCCTTCATCCCCCAATGATTCTTCAACTGAAGATGAGGGGAGTCTGAAATTCAGGGTGCACCAACTCGAAGACATCTGCACCTAACTGGTTTCAAAGATAGCTCACCTTGAATCACAGGTGACTATCTTGCAACGGAGGGTCCATGACCAGCAACTTGAGATCACCAATCTCAAGGGCTAGTTAGCTGAGAAACCCATAGGAAAAACTCATCCAGGTCCACAAGAACTTGTGGATGTTATGGATCACTTCCCCAGCTCACTTATGCATGAGGGTGATGCTACCAAAAAGGGGGAGGAAGTTCTGACAGCCACAGAACCTGGGAGTTCTTCCTCAAGAATGGACATACAGGACTCACCATCATATCTTGCAGTTGTCCATGCTCAGCAACCTCCTCAAGACAGAGATCTCGACTTGCAAATTCAACATCTGTTTGAGGAAGGGATACCAAGAGCAATGTCTGCCCCTTCTGAGAACCCAATCACGGGTTGGGGGTACGAAAGTGATAGGAAATCTCTTGTACTCTCTAGAGCTCAGGGTCAACTAGAAATCTTAAATTTCAAACCTGAGTTTCTATAAGGGTATAAATCTGGTAGATCTGGCACTTGTCAACCCAAGTAATAACAGACAAGCTGTCAGATTAGCCAATCAAATTTAAGACTGGGTGCTGGCAGACTTCAAAAGGAGAACAACATCATATAGACAGAGGCTAGCAGTTGAAGCCTTTGGTCAACTGGATGTTAAGGTAGACCCTAAGATTAGCTTTGAAGGGAAAGCCTTGACTGAAGGCCCAGAGGCTGAGACTGTGAACCTTGAGACAATATCTCCTCCAGCACCCCATACCCTCAGTGAGGCACCAGCTGGTGATGGTCCTTCACAACCTCTCTTTGGCTAGAGCTTGACTGCTGAATCAAGCATTGAAGGCTAAAGCTCTTCTCAGGCTGAGTCATCAAGATCTGCAATTGACAAAGGCAAAAGGAAGATGACTCCTAAAGAGATTGAAGAAGAAAAGAGAGAGAGGAAGAGGAAGCTGAGGGGAGGGAGTTCAAGTGGTTCCCCAGGATTCATGCAAGCTGCAATTCTGGCTGCCCCTGTACCAAACACTCAAGAAGATGAATTAAGGGCAGCCAGGCTCAACTATCTGGGGACCAGGAAATACAACATAGATGAACTCATCTCTCTCCCCTTAGAGGAGTTAAATGAACTGGGCGACATTGAATTGTCAAAGGAGAGGAAGGAAGCAGAGGATGCAGCCTTGACCCTCAAACACAAGGAAGAAATGAGGAGAAAAGGCTTTACAAGAACATTCCTGTCCTCTCCCTAGTTCAAGAAAGTCCTGAGTCAGAGATTATGGCTGCTGAACAACCTTAGGTAGTTGATGAAGAAGAAAGATTAAAAATGATCAACTACCTGAGTGCCACAGGTCTCTATCAGGCATCTGCACTCCTTCCCTTACCTTATGATTATATATTATTTGAATACAATAAGCAGCTGGAAGAGCAAGCCAAAAAAGAAAGGCACGCTGCTAGGAAGAGGCAAAGGGAAGAAGCTGCAAAATCAAGAGCCATCATCCAGAAAAGTCAGAAAAAGTCTGCAGATAGGCAGAGGATGATGAGCTTCTTGAAGCTGTACGGGTTCTCCGGAAGGAGGCTTGGTCCCATGTCTCTATCCATAATGGATGAGCACCTAAGGGTGATCAAGCAGAAGATAAAAAGGGGAGAGCTTGTGGACCTTCATTCATCATCAAGTCAAGCTCAACCTGAAGTTGAGGTAAAGGTTGAACCTACAAAGACAACACCACCAGCACCTGAAGCTGCATAACAGCCAACTTCATCTTCTAACCCACAACAGGGTTCTCCTCCCTCTTCTTCTGAAACTAGGAGAGAGGAGATCTTAACTAAGAGGGAATCCACTGAAGAACTTGGTACCGAAGGCCAACCCTCTCAGTTAAAATCATCAGGGAGGAGAAAAAGGATGGCCAGAAGAAGATCATCAACTAAGAAGAAAAGAAGAAAGGCATCCACCTCCCAACCTCAGGATAAGTCAGAACATCCTGAGGAAGTGCATGAAGAGGACTCTCAACCAACTCCTATCATAGTAAAGCCTCTCTCTGTTGGAAGACAAATTCTGTCCTGGACATTTGCTGAAGATCCAGACAGATGGTATGTCACTAGAGATCAGGGAGAACAACATGTCTACTTCACAAGTGACATGGTTGAACTCCCTCTGCATGATCTTTATGAATAAGAAGGTACTTCATGAGTTTGAAGAATCTAGATCTGCTGATGAAGAAAGGAGTTTTGAAGATCCTCATATGGACTATCCCAGTATGAAGAACCTCTCTGTTTTGGTAGCATCAGCCTAGGGGGAGTTTGTAGGAATCTCTAAAGTTAAGAGGCTGATGCAACCAAAGGATACCAAAACAACCAAGTCTTCCAACATGCACTTTGGAACAAATAAGAACCAGCTTCGGAAATTTTACACACTCAAGAGAAATGCTAAGTGTAAAATCTTCTGAAGACAAAGTTCAGAAGAACTGCTGCGGAAGCTTTACACTTAACTTAGAAAATACTCTAAGTGTAAAGTCTTCGAAAGCCAAAGACTCAACTCTTCTGAAGGTAAAAGATGAAGTCTTTCGAAGCTCTTAAGACAAAGTCTTCCAAAGCTGTTTAAAGACAAGACTGATTTTCTTCTGAAAAGAGAGAAAAGATACCTTTTCCATCAACTTTATCATAAAGCAACTTACTGCCCGCTGCATGCTCTGGTGGTTCACCAACTATCATCATTTGGTGAAACTTCCATGCTTTATGATAAAGTAGATAAGGTCATTGTCTGCAAGTTTCTATTTTTGTTCCTTTTTGGCTTTTTATAGTAAGAAAGTCAGTGAGATATGGCATGTCATAGTCACTAGTCAAAAGGCAATCTGTCTTTTGACTTTAGGCTGATCTTGTTGTTTAGATTAGTCACATCCAACTATCTTTTTGCATATTGACGGTTATAAGATGTAGTATAAGTAGTCTCCGGTTCTTGTATTCAAAGATATACTTGTACAACACTTGTAATAGAACTAGAGAAGCAATATACAACTTCCATGAAAATTTTATCTTGTGTTCTTGTTCTTATTTTTACTTGTGTTTGTCTTGTATCTTCAGTAAAAGTCCCTATTTGAATTGTTAAGTGAACTTAAGATCCTCCTAAGTGTGTTAACTAAGTGCAAGCTTAAGTAGCCTTTAACGGTCCTACAAATACTTTGTTTGATATGTGGATAGGCTCAGCATGGGACACCTAACATCCCATACAACAGTGAAGAACTAAATTCTCATGAATGGGTGGTCAACAACACATCTTGGTTTATGTTGAATATTAATCTATCCAATATAGGTTGCTTTCAAAGTAACTACAATACACCAAGTGAAACAGTTTATAAATTGCTTAATCATACAAGTGTCTCCTCTGTTATGATAATCATAGACCTGGAGTACACCTAGGCATTCTTTGTTATGCTAAGCACAGACCTGAATGACCTAAATCATGATTCAAAAAGATTCCCAAGGAGGAACACATCTAGTTTGGATGAAAAATCAATAAAGTCTTTAGACTACATTCTTTGTGAATGAATCAAAAGAATCCCAAAGAGGATCACCTTCCAATGTGAAGTGAAAAAGAATCCCAATGAGGATCAAACATCATGGATCAAATTGAGCATTTATTCTCCTAAGTAGCAAGGTTTTAAGTATTGAAAGTGCTTTCTAGCATATCTTGAGGAGGGTTGTACCAATCATACAATTAGATGTGGGGTACATACATCTCATGTCAATAAACTCAAAACATAATAATCACTCACTGTTTTAATCAATCATTAATACCATGCATGAGTTTAAGTGGATCACAATATCTGCAATCAACACTATACTTGTCTATGTCTATTCTCAAAACCATACAAACAACTCAGTGAGAAATTTATACTAGTATGATCTCATGGTATGTGCAAGAGATTCATGTGTAAAAAATGATAAACATTCATTTTTAGTAAGATAATATCTTCTCTTGCTACATTATTAACAAACAAGCAATTTGGACTTTGATAATTTCCATATTAAAACATATAAATTTTTTTCATTTTATAAAAGGTTTTTATAAATATGCAAAAATTTAGGGGGAGAATTTGAACATGGAATTATCAAAGGCAGCAGAATTGTGCATTGCCATACATTTCAAAACTTAAAATTTTCAAATTTTGAGTAATAAACAAAGCCAAAGTCAAGCCAACACTAACAAACAGCAGGTTGACTCATATATATTTGTTTATTTTATTGCACAATATTGCTTGTGATTGATATCAAATCATCCATATATTGAATATGTTAAAATTCAATATTTTAACATACATTTTAATTCAAATTTTAAACAAACATTTTGATTTAAACAATATTTAATATTCAAAATCTTCTTTTGGAAGAAAAACAAACAAATTTGTTTTTTAAAAGAAAACAAAATTTCCTTCGAAAGTAAAATATTTGCTTCGAAAGAAAAGATTTCAAAACATACAAAATTTTTAAAATTTTTAAATTTTTGACAACTGTTCACACTACAGATGAACAAATATAACATCCGCTATGGGAACAGTACCACACAAAACATTACAAGTGTCCACAGCACTTGAACACTGTTCATCCACTGTGAACATCCTCCTAATAACATTCAAAGTATCCACAGCGCATGAACAAGGTTCATCCGCTATGAATATTCATTAAAACAGTCAAAAGGTTACACATCGCATGAACTTTGCTCATCCACTGTGAACATATCAAACATATGATCCAAGGATCCACAGCGCATGAACATTGTTCATCCACCGTGAACAAACCATCAAATCATTCAAGTGTCCACAGCGCATGAACAAATGTTCATCCGCTGTGAACAATCAGAACAATGGTCAAAGGGTTTACAGCGCATGAACAAAATGTTCATCCGCTGTGACTAAAGTTGTCATACACAGCATATAAGCTATGTGCACAGTGCATGAACAAATTGTTCATCTGCTATGTGCACAGTACAACATACAGTGCAAGTGTATACAACATATGCACACAGGTAGTCATACGCTGTAAGCATTCACACATCACATCCAAGTGTCCACAGCTCATGAACAAATGTTCATCCGCTGTGAACAATCATCAAAACATTTCATGTGTCCACAACGCATGAACAAATATTCATCCGCTGTGAACAATCATCAAAACATTTCATGTGTCCACAGCGTATGAACAAATGTTCATCCGCTGTGAACAAACAATCAAATGTTTCAAGGATCCATAACGCATGAACAAATGTTCATCCGCTGTGACCAAACAAACCATTTTAATAACATACAATCATGCAATCAAACAGTTTAAGAGATAACAAACAATCAGTACAATCTTTCATATCAAACACACACACACATTTTCCTAACAAACAAATCATTAACAAGCACCAACACACACATATTGTTTCTAACAGACAAAACAATAACAAGCAATTATTAAATTGATGGCAACATCATACTTAGGGGGAGTATTGTTGGACTCAACAAGTGCATTAAGAATTAATGCATACAAGTATGATGCTTGCCAAATCAGACTTCTATCAAACATAATATGTTCTAACATTTAAATAATCATTTACTAACACATTAACATCATTATCATTCATAAAAAAACACTAATATTTGTTTAATTTTTTTTTCAGAATTGTAGAAAAAAGAAATTTTGACAAGTGTCTGCAGCGGATGAAGAAAGAGTCCACAGCAGATGAAGATCATCAACAGCGGATGAAGAAATCTGTCTAAGTGTGTGAAGCAAATGAACATCCATCCCACAGTGGATGAAGAACATACAGCGGACAACAGACAAGCAAACACACACAACTGTCCACAGCGGATGTTCATCCACATCGGATGAACATTCCACAGTGGACAACATACAAGCAAACACACAACTATCCACAGGGGATCAACATTAATAGCGGATGTTCATCCACAGCGGATGAAATTTCCACAGCGGACAACATACAAGCAAACACACAACTGTCCACAGCGGAAGTTCAATTCACAACGAATGAATATTCCACAGCGGACGAACAAACACTGCACAGCGGATGACAAGTCTTCTCCACAGCGGATGAGATATCTTCCACAGCGGACAGCTATTCATCCACAGCAGACAGCTTATAGACTTAGAATTATTTATGTAATATTCGTTTACGTAAGGGTAGTTCAGTAATTGTATATAGCTTTTGTGTATAGGCTATAAATAGCACACTACCCTAATCCATTGTAAGCTTTTTGAACAATCAATACAATGAAGCAGTTATTATTTTCAAGCATTCAAACACACACATTGATTTCATACACTTGAATCATGGGTTTCCGCACCATGGTTATTGTTTGTTGATTATTGAGAGATATTGAAAAGATCCTTGGCTAAATCAACCTTTTATTCATGTTCATCATGAGTCCAAGCTGTGATGAGCTCAAAATGGATCGATCTGTGATGATATAAGAATGCAATTAAATCTAATTCACAGAAGTATTCAATTCAACACACGAAATCAACAAAAATTCATAGAAGTTTTCATTGATTAGTAGAGAAGAATACAAAGTGTAAGTAACAGATACAAAGCATCTAAACTAAAAGTCTAATCTCTAGATGTCTGAATGTCTAGATGTCTTGATGTCTACACAATACATATTCAGCCTATTTATTCAAATCAAGAAAACAAAGGAACATATTTACAATAAAAGTCCCTATACTATGACAAAAACATAAAAGACATACAAAGACAAATGTTAATCTTTTAAAGAAGCTTCTACAATACTCTCCCTAAGATTTACATGTCTTCAGTCTTCAAAATCTTTGGGCTTCAGATCTTCAATCTTTAATCTTCAATTTTATCTTCAATTTTATCTTCAATCTCCAATATCCATTCTTCTGTCTGCTATCTCTATCTTGATCTTTAGTCTTCCAACATCAACGAAGTCTTCAGGTTCTTCCTTGACATTGAATACTGGTTTCTCCTTGTAAGTCTCTTGCTCCCTTATAGCCTTTGCAATCGCAGCTTTGAATTTTACAGCAAGCACTCCTTGTTCAGGCTTCTTCTCATTGGTCTTTATCACCATGGACTTCATTACTTCCAAGGTTTTCCTAGATAATCCTGCTATATCCACATTTGCATAGCATTCAGTTGGATTTGGATTATCTTTGACATAGATTTCCAATACACCTTTACTTGATATTCTCAAGAAATCAATATCTTTGAGATCTTTCTTTACTATGTTAGCATAAGCCATTGCCTTCCTTAACAAGATTCTCTCCATTGCTGCCTTCATAAGTTTTATGATGGATAAAAAGTATTTTTTATCATTCTCTGCAGTTTCTGGAAATACCTTCTCGAATTTCTGAATGGACAAAAATGAGATATAACTTGGATGAAGTAGTTTAAGTTCAAACACTCCAAACAGAGTAATCATGTCATTGTCCCAATCATTTAAATCCTGTGCTAACTTTATTTCAAAAGTGTTAGCATTGTAAAACCATCTCAAGATAGGTTTGGACTATTGAGATCCATCTATCACCTTCAGCCCAGGGTTTGTAACCTTCTCAAAATAGGCATCACTGAATGCATCTAAGAATTTTTCTTCACTAATATCTTTATCAACTCCTTTATTTTTCTTTCTCAACTCATGAAAGTATTCTGTATCTTCTTGATCACAACATGTTTGCAAGAAGGATGGCATTCTGTTTATTCCTCGGTGAAGTAGCTCTACAAATATCTCTCCACGCTTAGCTTTTGAATGGTTTATCAAAGGCAACTTTGCTAATTCTTTCAGGTCTTGTACTGGCAGCTTGATAATGCTTGAGAAAAAATGATACACGTCACATATAACATTAACTCGTTTAATCAAAAACGCATCAAACACTTCATCATATTTCCAAGCTACTATCTTGACCTCTTTTGTTGTGCCAAGAACAATCATAGCGTTTAATAACTCTGAGATAGATTGTCCTTTTTGTAAAATATTTCATACAAGGTCACCCGCAGATCGAGCTTTGTTCTATAATTGCCTTTGTTCCAAGGAACTTCATATTCTTGTCTTTGTGTTTATGGAAACATCTTTATTAGCTCTCTCCTTTTCTCATAAGCTGAACTTTTCTTAGTCATAGATTTGATTTCTTGAGGCTTTAACATTCTTGTTCTTTTAGTTATCTCTAAGTACTATGGATTGTTAGTATCTAGAATGATCATCTTGTTTGTTTGCTTCTCAGTCTCTTGAAAACTTCTCACTAAGTTTCTTAATGATTCAACTTGTAGTCTTTTTAACTTTTTCCATGGATAGTTCCTAGATTTCAACCACATCCTTAACACGGTTACGTTCATGTTATCAGGATTAGGATGGTGCAATTTTGATGTTGGAATATCCTCAACATTTATACTTTCACTCAATGGATTCCATTCACCATGTTCAATCATAATTTTGTTTAGATCAATAGGAGCAATTGATTCAGCTGTAATACATTTTTCATACTCTTCATGAATCTGAGAAACTGTCAAGCTATCAAGATATACGCGATTATACTTCATCCTCACCAAGTAATTATATTTATCTTTAACATCAATTGGTACATCATCAAGACACAAATCAATTTGAGATAAATTTTCTTCTACATTAGCCTCATGAATGTCTTCATCATCAAGCACTTCATTGTACCAATCATCATCAAATTCAGACTCTATGTCATCTAGAGCTCCGATCGTCTCTTGAATGACAGCTTTGCCTTCTTCAACATTCACCTTTTGCATTTTAGACGATGATTCGGGTAAAACTGAAACATCAATCTCATCAACTTTTCTTTTCCCTTTATCTACAGATTGAATCTTTTCTACCTCAACTGGAGCAATCTCAGACGTAATTATTACCTCAGGAGATGGAGACTTTTGAGTTTCTTTCAACTTATTTAGTTCATCTTTCAACATATTATTCTCCTTACTCATCTTCTTAAACTTTTCTTCCATCAAATCATAATCAATCATCAAAACTTCAAAAATTTTCAAATTTTCTTCTTTACTTTTCCTCAACTCATCAATCAAATTTTCTTTCTCTTTCATCTCTTCAATTAACTTTTTGTTAGTATCTTTCAGCTCTTCAATTCTCTTAACTTGATTCTCATTATCCTTTTTAAGTTCATCAATTTGTTTTTGTAACTCTTCTTCTTTATTCACATTTTCTTCATGAATAGACTCTTGTACAAACTCAGGTAATACAATCTGTTCTTCACCACCAACCATTTCCTCTATCATTTCAGCTATTTCTTCAACTGTTTGGCTTTCATCAATTAGCTCTTCAGTCATTTGATTAACTTCTTGGATGTTTTCTTCTATATTTTCATCCATTTCCTCAGTATCACCATCTATTTCTTCAACAGCATCATGACTTTCTTCATGTGCCTCTTTAACAACATGCTCAGATTCTTGTATTTGCTCATGGATCACTTCCATAGCTTCAACATTAGCATCACCTTCATTACCATCATCTCCATTATCATCATCTGATGAACTGGAACTTTCATCATCAGCTTCATCATTTTCATCATCATCATCATCTTCTTCTTCATCATCATTAGCTGGAATTTCTTCAATAAGATCAGCTAGATCTAGTGGTTCTTCTTCAGTTAGATGATAGTGATCTATAGTGATATCAACTTCATCATTTGCCACATTCCTGATGTAATCAAATAGAGGAACATTCTGAGCACCTGTCACCATAGACAATCTTTTGTATGATACCTCTGACATGTGTTCAAGAATCAATGTTTCTTCACTAAAACCATTTACCCTTATGTCAGGATATTCTTCATTAATGACCATTTGAAGGAATCTTGGATACATCAGATACTTATTCCTTATGCCCTTTTCTAAATTGCAAATAAACCCATTCATGATCCACTTAGACATATTAAATCTCCTGTTTGTTGCCAGTGCTACTATCGGAGATGCATTGTCAACAGGGAAAGAGTTCCATCCTGCACTCCTCTTGGACATACAATGTTGGAATATAGCATAGAAGTTTCCAGTGGTTGAATACACGGGCTCTGAAGAACTGTTTCTTTGGAAATTGATTAGGATGACCCATTTCTATGAATGTTTGACTACATTCATCGAATGTCAGTTCAGATAAATCTTCAGCATCATTTTGACCTAATCTCAAAGCATATCTTATAGAATCTTCAGATACTTCAATCATCCTCATATTGGTTATAAACCCTCTAACTACTTTCCTTCTATTATCATGAGCATCAATATATGCGGTGCTCCAGAACTTTCAAATCGGACGAGCATATATAACAGGCTGGTAACACATAGCATATACATATTTGGTTCTCAGCAGAAATCTGATAATCTCTTCGTATCTGATGGCATCTCTAACTTCTTCATTGAGAAGAGCAGCCACATTATGTTTGGGCTCAAATTTTAAATCTGCCATCTGCAAAGAAAACAAAGAAATTTAGAGTTTGAAAGTTATATTTTCATTCAATTTGAAGTTTTTGACTTTAACACTTTAAAGCTTGAATTGCTGAGATTTTTATATTCTGATGAATTTCACACATTCAAACAGTTTTGTTTCTTAGATGATTTACCATTTTACATTTTGACTTTTATTCAAAACAATTTTCAATATAGATTTTGATTTATTTTACATTTTATTTTATATTTATTATTATGAATTTTTGTTAAAAAAATTTAATTTTCTCTTGACTGTTCATCTTCAAGTCGACTGCTTGATTATCATCAAACATTCTACTTTGATGAATACCCGATTTGAATTCACAAACATGTTCGCAATCCAGTTCATTTCATCATATAATCATCAATTTTTATTCAATATCTTTTGTTAAATCACATTTTAACAGATTCAATCATTAGGGTTCGAATGCCTAAACAGGTTCGAAACGCCAAATCAATCAGCTTAAAAATCTGAAATTTGTGTGATTTTGAGTTCTAACTTACAGTTAGAATTGATTTCTATCACTTTCGAGTGCAACAACAACACAAAAATCAATCAGAATGAGGATTCATGGTTTATCAGGATGTATGGGTTTTGAGAAACTGAGAGTTCAGGGGAGAATTGGAATGAAATTTGAGAAACACAAAGTGTTGTTTATATACTAAGTAAAAAAATTTAGGTGCATGAGCACTGTTTGTGCGCATGGTCTTAGGCGCATGAGAACCGTTCAGACGCATAAGCACTGTTTGTGCGCATGAGCTTAGGCGCATGGGCACTGTTCAGTCGTTTTTGCACTGTTCAGACACATGAACTAAGCAGAAACGCCCAATACTTAGTTTCTACAGACACATTAGAACTGTTTAGGCGCATGGGAATGTAAAACACCCAACACTTAATAATATTTTCAGACTTATGACAACTGTTTAGACGCATGAGTACTGTTTGTCCGCATGAAGTCAAAAACGTCCGACACTTGCACAAATTTTGAGTAAATCATCATGCTCCTACATTTGGACTTTTGACTACTGTTTAGGCGCATGAGATTACTTCCATGTGTCTAACACTTGTAAATTTTCATAATCTTCCAACTGCATACTGTTTAGACATATCAGCACTGTTAACATACTAATATTTAAAAAAATTTCAAATTTTAACTTTAATAAGTCAAATTTTGACTTTTACCCAAAATTTTCAAAATGAACCCTTAACTTTGAAATTTTTATTTATTTTTTATTTATTTATTTTATTTATTTTTTATTTATTTTATTTTTTATTTTTTTTTGTTTTAATGTTTCAAAATTAGTTTCCCGTCATTTTAGTCTCTAAAATTAACAAAAAATCTCATTTCACTTTTGCAAGAAGCTTTTCTATTTAAAATGTTTTTCAGGTTTATTTTTCATTTTGTTACACACACATGCTTGAACATATATAGCATCGTCCTTTCCATCCAAAACATTAGTTTTTGATTTTTCATGATTTTACATATCCTGAAATTTAATAGTCATTTTTCTTTTAAACTCTTTTTACTCCCCCTAAACTTTTAAGTTTGATAAAACTTATAAGTTTCTTGAATTTGTCACATGAAGAGCACACTAATCATTGTTAAATTGCCTGCACACAGAAAACATGCAAAAAAATTAAAATGAAAACATAATAAAAATCTAATATTCACAATGAATCATGTTTGCAGTGAGATCATATTAGTAGTGATCAACACATTGAAATAAAAAAATGATGGGTAGTCACAGACAGTGATTAAATCCTGATCAAGTGTGTTCCAGGTCAGCAGTTCTGCAGCAAAGGAGACACTAGATCTAAGGACAGAAAATGAGTGCTTTTGGTAAGAGGCTCAGCACACTTACTTTTTCAATTCTTGGATTGTTTAAGGTACAATTAGATATGACATTATGTAGTCACATTTAGACTTAAAGAGGTTAATTCTCATAAAGATATGTAAGAAGTCACTATTCTCAACTTGTTAACCTGACACATACTATAACCATATCTCATTTGGTGTTTGTGCACATTGGCATCTTATTACATCAGTGAGAATATCCAGGTCTGTAATCACTTACAACAAAGGATATCCCATCACTTCAGGTCTATGATGACTCATAACAGAGAAGTGTTAGATGCATTAAATAAGTAGAGCTCAATGGTTATTCATATCGCCATCAGGTGTGAGATTATGTCTTAACAAGCAATCAATTTGAGAAATCAACACTACTCATTAGTGCTAAGATAGACATACATGAATGCATGAGTGATTTAGTTTAATCACAAGAATTTACTTTTTCAGTCTAATTGCATGAGCTTACCTGCACATCATATCTGATCATGTCAGACTTTAAACAAAAGCGAAGAATGCATCTGATCATACTAATGTACTATCATTTCTCACATATTGCAAAACAAATTCACGCCTATATAATTAATAAGGAAAGACATTATTTTTGTGATTTTTGTTTTTATATTTTTTATCTTTTGTTTTTCAATTTTCTATTTTTGTATTTGGTTTTCGTTTTTATAAAGAACATGCACACACAAAAATAAATTCAGGCAATTAACTTTGACAGGTTCTCTGATAGTGTCCTATTCATATAAAGGAGGGATCTGATCATAGTTAGACTCAATTTACTGAAATTCTCAAAAATCGATTTTACGTGTGATTAATAAGACCAATTGACTCAACCAAATACTCAAACCGTCTTGGTAAGAAGGCTTTAGTAAAAAGGTCAACCAATTGTTTTTCAGTAGCAATTTGAATCAAAATGATTAAACCTTTTTCAGAGTTATCTCTAAGAAAATGATATCGAATTTCGATATGTTTTGTTTTAGAATGTTGGACAAGATTAGCTGTAACGAACATAGCAGCTGTGTTATCAATGTAAATAGGTGTTTTAAGAAAGTTGAACCCGTAATCCAGAAGTTGGTTTTGTAACCAAGGATTTGAGAACATCCTACTGAAGCAGCAATGTACTCAGCTTCTGCAGTAGAAACAGAGACATTTGTTTGTTTCTTGCATTGCCATGAGACTAATCTGGGTCCTAAGACACCCACCCGTTGTTGATTTTCTATCTTGACAACATCCGCCATAATCACTATCAGTATACCCATGTAACTCAAAATTTCCTTCGTAAGGATAACATAGCCCTAAAGCCGGTTAACCTTTGAGATACCTGAATATTCTTTTGACAGCAATTAAGTGAGATTCTTTCGGGTCTGATTGATACCTTGCACAGACACAAACAGCATACATAATGTCTGGTCTAGATGCAGTGAGATACATCAAAGAACCAATCATCGATCTGTATAGTGTTTGATCTACTGATTTTCCTTTCGGATCAGGCTCAATCCTGGTGTTCACATCAGTTGGAGTTCTAATTGACTGAAAATCTAGCAGCTTAAATTTCTTTAAGAGTTTATCGACGAACTTCTCTTGGTTGATAAAAATACTATCTGCAGATTGCTTAACTTGAAGTCCAGAAAAGAAATTTATCTCTCCCATAGAACTCATCTGAAATCAAGATTTCATGATTTCTTCAAATTCATTGCACATTTTGGACTTGTAGAACCAAATATAATATCATCAACATACACTTGTACACATAAGAGATCATCAGCATCCTTTCTGATAAACAGAGTTGGATCGATTTTCCCTCGCGTATATCCATGTTGGATTAAGTGTTGCGACAATGTCTCATACCAGATTCTAGGGGCTTGATGTAGTCCATATAAAGCTTTGCTTAACTTGTACACACGATGTGGATATGTAGCATCTTCAAAACCTGGAGGTTGCTTCACGTACACATCATCGGTGATAGAACCATACAAAAATGCACCCTTTACGTCCATTTGATACACTTTAAATTTCATGAATGAGGCATAAGCCAGGAAGACACGAATAGATTCAAGTCTTGCAACTAGAGCAAATATTTCATCATAATCAATACCTTCTTCTTGAGTGTATCCTTATGCAACTAATCTTGCTTTATTACGGATAACAATTCCTCGATCATCAGTTTTATTTCTGAATAACCATTTTGTGCCAATAGCATTTTCTCCTTCAGGTAAATCCACCAGATTCCACACTTCTTGTTTGTGGAACTGTAATAATTCTTCTTGCATAGCCTCGATCCAACCATTGTCCTTTAACGCTTCGGTAACGTTTTTAGGAACAATTTGAGAAAGAAAGCAAGAGTATAAGCAAACATTTGCTAGTTTTGATTTACTTCTAGTCGTTCTCTCACTCAAAGGACCAATAATCTGAGATGTTGGATGTTTCTTGTGAATACGAGATGTCGGAATCTCATCTCCTTGAACTTGAACATCTAGATTAGTCTGGTTCAGATTGGAAAGCTGATGCAAAAGGCTTGAAGAATGTGGATTGAAATTGGGAACTTGAGTCGGTGAGTTGATAAAGTAATCAAGATTACCGGAATCAACTATATCACCAGAGATAGATGACGTTCCAGACTCAGGTTGTACAATTTCTGTACCATCATTAGGAATTTGTTGAGACACATTTTGGTCTTCTGAAACTGAATGAGAATTTTCTTGATGATCTTCATTATTAGACTGAATAATAGAATCTCTAACAAAAGAAAAGAAGGGATAGTTTGAGCTTGAATCATCTGCATCGTCAGAGTCCGAATCATCACTGAATGAACCGAGATCTCCTTGAATTTTCTTTTAACTTATAGAATCAAGAAAGTTAGATTGATTAAACAAGTTTGATTGAAAAGAGTTTGACAATGAATCTAAATCAAATAACCATGCAGGACCATTTGACACTGATGGAAAAGAGTTTTCAAGAAATTTAACATTGAATGTTTCAACTATAACATTAGTCCTAGAGTTATAAACTCGATAGGCCTTTGAAACAGATGAATATCCAATGAAAAATCCATCATCAGATTTAGATTCAAATTTTCCTAAACGATCACTTGAATTCAGAATCATAACCGGACAACCAAAAGATTTAAAGAAATCTATGTTTTGTTTCCTTCCAAACATTAACTCATAGGGAGTTTTCAGTTTTTCTTTAACAATTAATGAACAGTTCTGAACAAAACATGCAGTTGATATTGCTTCATCCCAGAAAGTGATCGGAACTTTAGCATCAGCTAACATGGATCGTGCTGCTTCAATCAATGTTCGGTTCTTCCTTTCAGCAACTCCATTTTGTTGAGGAGTTCTGGGAGCACTGAACTGATGAGCTATTCCTTTCTCTGCACAAAACATGTTAAGAGTTAGATTTTTGAATTCTGTCCCGTTATCACTTCTAATTATTTTTACTTTTTGATCTAGTTGATTTTCTACTTTTATGATGAATTCTTTTATTACTTCAGCCGTTTTAGATTTTGCATTTAGAAAGAAAACTCATGAAAATCTTGTATAGTCATCAATGATAACTAAACAGTAAGATTTTCTTCCAATACTCTTCACGTTGGTTGGTCCAAAAAGGTCCATATGCAACAACTGAAGTGGTTTGGAATTTGAGTTTATCAGTTTGGACTTATAAGACGCTCTGTGTTGTTTTCCTTTTAAACATGCTGAGCATAAATCAGTTGTGGCAAACTTCTTTGATGGAAGTCCAATAACATGATTTCCTGCTACAAGCTTGTTCATGTTTTTGAAATTTGAATGCCCGAGACGTCTATGCCATAGCTGGCTTTCATCATTTGATGCTTTAGCAAAGAGACAAGTTGTTTCTGTAGAAGAGTCCACTTGAGACATATCCAGTTTGTATACGTCTCGGTCTCTGACAGCTTTAACAACCACGCTATCCTTGCTTATCTGAAATCCTGGCTTCAAGATATAACAGATAGAATCATCAAAAAGTACAGAGTAGGATTTATCACAAATTTGGGATACGCTTAACAAATTGAAGTTCAACTATGAACAGAAGTTTACTTTATCAAAGCTTATAATCCCGTTGGATACTGTTCCTTCTCCGGTTATTTTTCCTCCCGCATCCCCACCAAAGGCGACATGCGTTCCATCTTTTAACTTAAATTCTTGTAATAAGGCCTGATTGCCTATCATATGCCGGCTACACCCGCTATCCACATACCAAGTATTGATTGGTCTTCTCGGGCGTACCTACAAAACAAAACAATTTAAGTTGAATTATCTACCCAAGCCGAAATGGTCTTGGGTTTTCCAAACTTGTCAACAATATTAAATTGTTTAAAGTAAAGTTTGTTGATATCAGGTTTATTCTTTATGAATTTACCAATTCTGTTATTTGTAACAAAATTATGCTTGTTTGGAAAATTCGTGCTTTTAGACTGACCATTGTTTGAGAATCTTTTATTTTCAAAACTTTTGTTATTAATTCTCACTGACCGTAGAATGAAATTATCATTAAAGAATTGTTTAGGTCTCACAAAATTGTTTCTTTTGAAAGTATTCAAACCTAAGGAGGGTTTGTGTGTTAATCTTTGAAAATCAACATTTTGGTTTCTTTTATATTGCGGATTAACATAACCTTTGCTTACTGTTGAGGTGGCAAATCCTCTCCTCTATGAATTCTTTCTAAAATAAAAATCTTTAGTGTTGTGAGTTTACTCATCACAGTAAGTACAGTATTTGTTAAAATAACATTCTTAAGTTGAGTGATTTCTCATATCGCAAATGTGACAGTATTTTTTTAAAAAACATTCAGCAGTGTTGTGATTGTACATGTCACATATTTCGCAGTACCTTTGTGGAGTCTTGAATAATTGCTTATTAACCTTTGATGTTGACGCAACATTAGAAACTTGGTTACTTTTAGGTGTCAAAGTGTTAATTTGTTGTTTTTGATTTGAAATGTTTTTCTTTTGCACAATTTGTTTTTGTTTTTGAACATGAACTTCATTCTTGTTTTCCTTAGATACAAATCTTTTTGCTACAACGGAAGTCTTAGAATCTGAACTCATTTTCAGATCAGAGGTAGATTCATTTTTAGGATTTTCTTTAACCTTTTGAATAGAATTCACATTCAACAAACCAGCTGATACAAATTTAATCGGCTTTAATTTTGTTTTCTGATTTATTTCTTTTGCCTGATTTTCTTGAATTTTCAATTGATCATTTTTGGCTTTATTTATCTTTCTTCTTCGTCTCCGATTCTTTGATTTTGAACCAGTTGTTTGTTTAGATTGAACATCTTCAGTTGAAGATTCTTTTTCACATTCTTTCTTTTTCTGGTCTTTTTGCCATTTTATGAATTTTGGGTTATTTAGACCAAATGAATTTGAATCTTCTGAAGTTTCTTCATCATTTCTAGCTTTGTTTTCTGTCATCATACTCATTTCTTCCAAAACCAATTCTTTAGGAACATAAATTTTCTTGTTCTTTGGTCTTGGTTCATAAGATTTAACTTCAACCGGATGACCATTTTTAATTTTCTCAATATCTTTTTCTTCAAAAATTTCTGCGTTTGTTTTCTCTTCTTCATTTTCAGACATCTGTTCTAATATGCTTTGAGTTTTGCTTTGTTTTCTGGAGAGTGATCGTAAGTGTTAAAGTTTTCTGGTAAAGTATTCGTTATTGATTTAGGCATTAGTTCATGAGTGAAACCCAATCCTGCCTTTTGATTATCTTTTCGTTCATTTACTAGCGTTTCCTTATTGGTTTTAGAACTTTTAGCTTTAGCTAGATCAACTTGAGTGGCTGCATGAGCTATCTTCTCCAATTCAAGATTTTTCGTCATCTCTTCGAGTTGTTTTGATACAATTTCAAGTTCTCTTAGAGTTTTGTTCCGTGAATTTTAAAGAGAGATAATCTTGTCATCAGATGTTTTATGATCCTTTTTCAGCTTGTTATGCATTTGTTCTTCTTGCTTAAGTTTTTCACATATCTTATAAGCATAATTTCTGTAGTATTCGACATGTTCGAAGCAAGACTTTGTGCATAACTTTTCTCTGACTTCTGATGGAATTTCAAATATTTAGGAGGAGACGTTTCAGAGTTAGAGCTTTCAACCTTTGGCTGATCAGATTTTGCCATCAAAGCAACTTCCTCTGAATCTTCCTTGGGATCAGACTTATCACTCCAGTCATAATCCTCTTCCTCGTTCTCAGAGTTTCCATCAGCTTTTGGATCATTAACTTCAGACCAATCTTCCTTTTGTATTTCTGCAACAAGAGATAAATTGGAGGTTAGATCAGCAGTAAATTGTTCAGCGTAGGCACTCCAATCATAACCATCAGTAATATTGACAACTAAAGCTTTCTTGGGTTCCTCTGTTGCTTTAGAATCATCATTCAATTCTGGCATTGGTAGGCTTTGATAAGGTTTCTAAAATGTCTTCTGTGACGATTGCTGAAACCTTTGACTACTTGAGCTTGATTGAACATTTCCTCCTTTATTCCGTGGAGCTTTGCACTCTCTAGAGAAATGACCATAGCTGTTACAGTTAAAGCATCTTGACTTTGACTTGTCAAAACCTACTGTCTTGTTTGCACTTGGTTTATAGTTTTTGTTGACGTAGGAATGCTTTTGAGTTCTGTATGCTATCATTACCATCTGCCAATTCAAGTCCATTTCCTCAACGTCGTCTGGATCCATTTCAAATAAATCCTGCAAAACAAAATCAAGTTGAGTTAAATGGCTACCTTGGTATGCTTGAAAACTTGCCATAAATGCAGTAAAAGCAGTTTTTGACTCTTCATCTTGTAATAAGATGTTTATTACATTGTTAACTTTGCTAGATTTAGCAGAGTTAACAGATGGAGTCTCTGCTTGAGAGTTAGAACTTTTAGGCATAGAAGGAGATTGAGGTTTATTCTGATTTGTATAGGCAGGAGCACTTATGTAAGTAGAATCAGTAAAGAACCCTGAACCAACAAATAAATCACCCTCATCTTCTGGTGAAGTTTCATTCTTAGCCATGAATGCATTCTCCACAGTGTTTGCTGGAGAAGAAACATACTTATATTATGACATCGAAGCTGCTTGGTCGTTGTTTCTAGAACTTTCATCAATTTTGACAGATTCTATTTTAGCAATCAAGAGATCTAGATCCATTGGAAATTTCTCAGTATGCTTTAACAGAGTGACTGTTTGCTTCCATGAAGATGGAAGAGCATTGAGAAGTCTGTAGTTAAGATCTTTTAAATCATTCTTGATCCCTGCAGTCGACGTCTCTATAGTCAGTTGAACAAATCTGTTCATCATCAGATTTACTGTTTCACCAGACACATGTTCAAAAAGTTCTAATTGTCTCTTTAGCTTTTTCTTTTTTTCAGATCCTGAATCTCTTTTCCACCTTCATATATTATTTTCAAGGCCTTATACATGGTGTATCCAGTCTGATAACCATCAAGCCTTGTCAGAACTTCAAGAGGTAGACCTTTGCACATTAAGGAATATGCTTTAATATCATTTTTAACTTTTCTGAGATCTTCTCCTTGTAGATCATCTTCTGGATAAGGTTTAGTAGATTCCTTTGTATACACAAATCCTCTATCAGGTCCATCAGATGTGATTGGAATGTAAGGACCTTTTTCTATTGATTTCCATAAATCAGTATCAATAGAATTTAGATGGTGTTTTAATCTCAGTGACCAATTCTTGAAATCTGCCCTATTCTTCAGCTTGGGAACTCGGTTCTTTGAGTCTTTTGATTTTACCATTTTTAATTTTTGTTTTTTTAAATATGAATTGTTTTTGTTGTTTTTAATGTTTTGAATTAAAACAATAAAATGAAAATATTTTTGGATTTTAAAGTTTCTGAAAAATTTCTAACTGTGAAAGCTGATGCGTCCAAACAATAGTGAAACGCCCAAACAGTTGGAGTACACCTTTTGACTTTGACCCTGAAACGTCTAAGGGATTGCCTCAAAAAAATTCCAAACAAACGCCCAAGTTGAGATGCGTCTGAACAGTTATGATACACCCAAACAGTTCAAATACTCCTCAACAGTTGAAAAACGCCTGATATTACTTGGTCTGATAACTTCCAAAGTGTCCCAACAGTTGAAATGCGCCCACACAGTGGTGAAACGCCTAACTGAAAAACGCCCGGAACAGTTGTAAAGTGCCTAAACAGTTGTTATGCGCCTATCACTTAGACGGTTTTCAAGGTGTTTCTGACCTAATGCGCCACATTCATCATCTTCAACAAACTTAGATTCTTTCAATTTCTTCAAAACATGATTAATTGATCTAAATTTCACTAATTAGGTCTGAAATCGATCGATTAACAATCCTCTAACCTCAATTTCATCAATTAATCAACAAAGATTAATGTTTTAATTCAAAGAACAGTTCAAACAAACTAAGAACAGTTCGAAGACTTTTTGCTCAAATTCACAGATTTGAACGAATTGTACTGCTAATTGTGAATCAAATCATGTTTCTAATGATGAAACAGATCTTAATTCAACAATTTTTAAGACTGAATTGTTTATCAATCACAGATTCAAGTGATTATGAGTGTTCGACAGTTGAAGAACAACTTCAATCACTGAACCGAAAGCTCTGATACCATTTGATGAGCTCAAAATGGATCGATCTGTGATGATATAAGAATGCAATTCAATCTAATTCACAGAAGTATTCAATTCAACACACGAAATCAAAAAATATTCATAGAAGTTTTCATTGATTAGTAGAGAAGAATACAAAGTGTAAGTAACAGATACAAAGCGTTTAAACTGAAAGTCTAATCTCTAGATGTCTGAATGTCTAGATGTCTCAATGTCTACACAATACATATTCAGCCTATTTATACTAATCAAGAAAACAAAGGAACATATTTACAATAAAAGTCCCTATACTATGACAAAAACATAAAAGACATACAAAGACAAATGTTAATCTTTAAAAGAAGCTTCTACAAGCTGATTTCATCATTGGGTGTTTTTATTGTGTTTAGGTGTTTGAACTCCAAGTGCTCTTTAGTTTGGAGGAGTTTTACTCGAAGGCTGCTGTAGGTGAGTCCTAGATCCCCAATTGTTTTGTTTTAAACTTGTTTTGGGGCTAAAATGCATATAAACTTTCTTTTTACAACTTTCAGTGTGTGGAACCGTATGTGTTCCCCTGTTTTTCGTGGGTATGTGTGTTTGTGAATGTTTTGACTGAATCTTGTGGTTGTATGCTTGTTCTATGTGCTTAGTATGCTAGATTTGGGCTAAGAATACGTTAGGATGATGAATGGGGACTGAAATTAGTATAAGTTAGAACTGTTAAACTCCCCATGCACCTAACATTTTTGCCCATGCGCCTAACACTTGCCCGTACGCCTGCATAGTACTCATGCGCCTAATTTTTTGCCCATGCGCCTATGTTTTGCCCATGCGCCCAACTGCCCAGGCGCCCAAGTACCCATGCGCCTGCATAGTACCCATGCGCCTACATAGTACCCATGCGCCTAAGTCTTTCCCATGTGCCCAAGTGTTCCCATGCGCCCAACTGCCCGTGCTCCTGCATAGTGCCCATGCGCCCACATAGTGCTCATGCGCCTAAATTGACTTAGGATTTTCTGAAATCTTGGGAAATAGAAATTTATGATAGAGCTCTGGAATGGTTTGGTGGTTTATGTTTGTTCATGTTATGCATGTTTATGTTCTGTTATTGATGTTCCTTATTACGTATTATTACGTGACCTTACATGGTGTGTTAATGCTCTTATACGTAAAGTATTATCATAAAAGAAGCTGAAGATTAAAGATAATGAAAAGTGGAACATAACAAATGAATGGAAGTCTTGCAAGCAAATTTAAAGAGGTTCACAACTCATTGAAGAGTTGTTAGCTAAGCTGTGTGCTATGTAGCGTGCGATCTTGGCTAACTCATGAAGGTATACACACAGGGGGTCAGTCTTGGTGACTGATCCATACGTGCAAAACGAGATCCTTGTCGCTTAACCCCAAGACTAAGGTGGCTTCGTGCCTAATGATGGGGCATAGCTTATGACAGGATCTAGATAGAAGTGAAAGATAATGAAAAAGTGTGAAATGAACGATTATGAACGATGATAAAAGATAATAATGATATTATCAAGATGTATGTATGTTGTGTGATCACGAACGAATGTAGAGAAAGGGTTTTTACTAAAGGTAAAGTATTTTATTATTTAAAACTAGAACTCACTCAGCAACGCTGACTTTTTATGCATATTCAGTTGGCAGGTGGCATGTTGCTGAGGATGGCACAAGGGTGAAGCAACTTGGTGGGCAAAGACTGGCATCCATTTCATGCATGATAATGATGTTGTTTTGTAATACAACTAAGTGATATTTTGTAATCTTTTAAATGAGGATGTATTACTTGGAAAATGTATTTATTAAAGTATGAAATGGTTTTTGATGAATTATTTCGCTGCAATGTTTTATTTTCTTAATAAATCTTAATATGTTTTGATATAAATGAGGTTGTGATTGAGCAACTGTGGGATTCCCGGAACGGGGCCTTACAAGTTGGTATCAGAACTAAAGTTTAAGAGAAATAGGTAATTATTTTCAAAACCTAAACTTAACTAAGAATGGGACTAAATAGAAGGATGCCAGCCCAAGTAGCTACGTGCCATCAAGTAATTTACTTTCTTAAGTTAACTGGTAATATGTGCGCGTGCTATCTGATTCATGTGCCCTTAGTAGATTTGGATACTGATGTAGTCAGGATAGGAAATGCTTGGGGGAGAAGAGTAAAGTAAGTGGCTAATCACAACTGACCACTATAATTAGGGACTTACTATACTTGACATAATCTGAGCTATTATCTTGAATGACCGTGTTGGTGTTTGAATCTTATATTGTTTAGAGGATGGCAGGTGGTAGATCTTCTAAGGCATCTCGAGGAGGTGTATAGGGTGGTCGTGGTGCTGGACCACGTGTCACAAGAAACAAGGCTAAGGCTGTTGAGATGGCTCCTGCAGAGCCCGAGCTTCATCACCAGGAAGGGGGTGATGAGAGTGCTAATTTGAGAGCCTATGTGAAAGAGGTAGTTGTGGAGGAAGTTCATCAGGTCATGTAGACGATCCTGCCGTCTGTGGTGACCGAGGTTATTCGTGCTGTGAGGGAGGACGAAAAGAAAGAGAAGGAGGAGAGGAGGTGGACCATTGGGAGAGGTTCAGGTGAAGGGGAGCAACCAAAAATTGAGATGGTTGTCTCCAGTGATGAAAAGGAAGAGGAAGAGGTACAGGAAACTACCAAGGGGTGTAGTTATGGGGCATTTCAAAGATGCAAACCCTCGACTTTTAATGGTAACGGGAATGCTGCTGCTGCTCACCGATGGGTGAGGGAGATGGAGGCTGTGTTGGATATCAGCGAATGTTGGGAGGATCAAAAGGTGAAGTTTGCTACCCACTCATGCGTGGACTCGGCCTTGTATTGGTGGGACAATATTGTCCAGGCCGAGGGTAGCAGGGTGATTGGGAGAATGAGGTGGAGTGAGTTAAAGAAGATGGTGATCGGGGAGTTTTGTCTTTATAGGGAGCTTGACAAGATTTAGAGTTCTTACAGCTAGAGGCGGGAACCATGAGACACCAGCAGTATACTGCTAAGTTCAATGAGATAGCAAGGCTGGTGACGGATCAGGTGATGCCGGGGTCAAGGAAGATCAAGAGGTATATCCAGGGTTTGGCGACAGATATTCGCAGGCACATTATCGCCGCCCGGCCGAGTACTTTTAGGTCAGTGGTTGATCTGGCAGGGAGGTTATATGACGAGAGAGAGGTGGAAGTGATAGAGGTGAGTAAGAAGGCCGGTGATATCAGGAACTGGAATGGGAAGAGGTTTGGTCGTGGTGGTTTCACTCCGAATGACAAGAGGGCAAGGGTGGATGATCGAAGGGTAGTAACATTAGGTACGGGAATGAAGGGGTGTGGTAAGTGCGGGAAGGAACATTCATAGGAGTGTAAGTGGGGACTGAATCTCTGCTTCAAGTGTGGGAAGCCCGGTCATATGGCAAGAGAGTGTGGGGTTGTAAGATGTTATGACTGTGGTGAAGAGAGCCATCTGAGCAGGGATTGCAAGAGGCCAAGGGCCGAGAGCTCCGGGGTGAAGAAAGGGGTTTAGAAGGAGGGACCGAAGGCAAAAGCCAGAGCATTCATGATGACCCAGGAGGAGGCTAGGGTGGACCCCGATGTCGTGTCAGGTATGTTCCTAGTAAACCAAACTTGTGCCTCTGTACTATTTGTAAGAGTTTAATTTCTGCTGCCTTCTATGCTAAGTTGCCTGTTAGGAGTAGAAAGATTGATGAGCCATTTGATTTAGAAACTGCCATTGGTAAGTCTACCAGGATTTCTGATCGATAGAGAATTGTGACATAGAGTTAGAAGGCCATAGGTTCTCTGTAAATTATTCGTGATGCCCCTAGGCGGATTCGATGTGGTTCTAGGGATGGATTGGTTAGCAGCCTATGAGGCAAATATTATGTGTCGCAAGAAAATGATCCGATTGACTGTGCCCGATGGGAGTTCAGTGACGATCTACGGTGATCGAGTTACTACGATTCCGAAGGTGATTTTGATGGTAGTGGCAGAAAAGTGCATGAAATGTGGATGTAGTGCCTACCTGGCTTACGTGAAGGATGTGGATTCCTCAGTACCACAATTGTCCGACGTACCAGTTGTATGTGACTTTCCAGACGTGTTCCCAGAAGATTTACCAGGTGTGCCACCGGATCGCGAGATCGAGTTCCAGATCGACTTGATACCTAGTGCTCAACCTGTTGCTAAGGCACCGTATCGATTGGCTCCGTCTGTGACGAAGGAGCTGATGGTTCAGTTGCAAGAGTTGTTGGACAAAGGGTTCATTCGACTGAGTATCTCTCCCTGGGGTGCTTCGATCTTGTTTGTGAAGAAGAAAGATGGTAGTATGAGGATGTGCATCGACTACTGTGAGTTAAACAAGTTGACCATCAAGAACCGGTATCCGTCACCAAGGATTGATGACTTATTTGATCAGCTCCAAGGTGCCAGTTGGTTCTCGAGGATATATCTTCGATCTGGTTACCATCAGTTGAAGGTGAAGGAGCAGGATATACCAAAAACAGCTTTTCACACGTGTTATGGACACTACGAGTTTCTCATTATGTCTTTTGGTCTAACTAACATGCCAGCTGCCTTTATGGATTTGATGAACCGGGTGTGTCGGTCGATGTTGGATAAATCAGTGATTATGTTTATCGATGATATCCTGATTTATTTGAAGAGCGAAGAAGAGCATGCCGGTTACATTCGTGAGGTATTGGAGATACTTAGAAAAGAGAAGCTGTATGCTAAGTTCTCCAAGTGCGCTTTCTGGTTTCGCGAGGTTCAGTTTTTGGGTCATGTGGTAAATTTCGAAGGGATCATGATAGACCTGGCAAAGGTGGAGGCGGTAATGCAATGGAAGACTCCAAAGATGCCATCTGAGATCCGCAGTTTCTTGGGTTTGGTGGGCTATTACAGGAGATTCATTCAAGACTTTTCTAAGATAGCCTCACCATTTACCAAGCTGACCCGCAAGGATGTGACGTTTGTATGGGGTCTGGAACAGGAAAATGCTTTTGAGGAGTTAAAGACATGATTGACTCAAGCTCCTATCTTGACGTTACCCGAAGGGAATGAAGACTTGGTCGTCTATTCAAATGCTTCTTATTCAAGATTGTGTTGCGTGCTGATGCAACGGGGAAGGGTTATAGCCTATGCGTCCCGATAGTTGAAAATCCATGAGGCTAATTACCCTACTCATGACTTGGAGCTAGCGGCTGTGGTATTTGCATTGAAGATTTGGAGGCACTGCTTGTATGGGACGAATTGCATTATCTTCACTGACCATAAGAGCTTGAAATACTTCTTTAAGCAGAAGGACCTCAATATAAGGCAAATGAGGTGGTTAGAGTCGATCAAGGATTATGATTGTGAGATCCACTACCATCCGGGCTAGGCCAACGTAGTGGCAGATGCCCTTAGCCGAAATAAGAGACCCGAGTCAATCTAGGTGAAAGCTTACCAGTTGGTGATAACCTCCGATGTGATGGCACATGTCAAGAAATTTCAAGATGAGGCGCTGAAAGAAGACTGAATCAACTCTGAAAGAATGAAAGGTATAGTCTCTTAGTTGGGTGAGAACACTCTCAGAGTTAGAACCCGCTTCGGGCGGATGTGGATCCCTCGTTATGGAGACCTACGGGGGCAATCATGGATGAAGCTCATAAGAATCGATACTCAATTCATCCCGGTGCTACGAAGATGTATCATAATATGAAGAAAGATTACTGGTGGCCGGGTATGAAGCGTGATGTAGCGGAGTATATGAGTAAGTGCCTTACTTGCTTGCAAGTGAAAGCGGAGTATCAGAAGCCATACGGGAAGATCCAACCTTTGGATATACCCGAGTGGAAATGGGAGCACATCACCATGGACTTCATTACGAAGTTACCACGTACAGCAAGGGGGTACGATGCTATATGGGTGATAGTTGACCATTTGACGAAGAGTGCTCACTTTCTACCTATCCGCGAGACGTACTCCTCTGAGAGGTTGGCGGACCCGTTAATCATAGAGATTGCGAGTCATCATGGTGTACCGGTGTCTATAGTGTCTGACAGTGACACTCGGTTTACTTCCAAGTTTTGGAAGAGATTTCATGACGCTATGGGGATGAGGTTGCACATCAGTACGGTTTATCATCCTCAGAGGAAGTTGGGACGAACACTTACCGTTAGCTGAATTCTCATACAACAACAGTTATCATGCTAGCATTGGTATGCCACCATATGAGATGCTATATGGTAGGAAGTGTAGAATGCCCGTATGTTGGGGTGACATCAGACAGAAGGAGTTTGGGAGCATTGAAGTGATCAAGGCTATGACTGAAAAGTTGGAGAAGATCAATGCCTTTATGAAGGCGGCAAAAGATAGGCAAAAGTCGTATGCTGACAAGAGGCGTAGATCGATTGAATTCAAGGTGGGTGATAAAGTTATGCTAAAGGTTTCACATTAGAAAGGGATCATTCGGTTCAGAAAACAGGGTAAGCTGAGCCCAAGGTATATAGGACCTTTCCTAATCATTGCTCGAGTAGGAGATGTGGTCTATAGGTTGGAGCTACCCGATGAGTTAAGTGGAATTCATCCGACATTCCATATATCTCATCTGAGAAAGTGCTTAGCCGACGAGGATATGATTGTGCCACTGGAGGATATTAAGGTAGATGAATGGCTCAATTATGTGGAGCAACCAGTGACAATCATTGAATGAAAAGAGAAGAGATTACAAAATAAAGTGGTTCCACTGGTGCGAGTACAGTGGAGGCACAGGAAGGGATCTGAGTCTATGTGGGAGTCTGAGGAAGAGATGAGACAATATTATCCACAACTGTTCGAGGAGTGACAGGTTTCAGGGACGAAACCTATATAAGGGGGGTGGACTTGTAACACCCAGAAAGTTACAAAAAAAAGAAAGAAAAGAAAAGAAAAGAGAAGTATAAAGAAAGAAATGTGAAATAACCCAAGTTAAGGAGTTAAAGTTGTGCAAGAGGCAAACTTTATTATAATTATGTTTAAAAGGTGGGCATGGCCGCCCACTCCTCTGCTCCACCCACTGCTTCGACTGCAGAAAGAAAAAGAACAGAGTTTCCATCTCTTTTTAGAGAGAAGAAGAAGAAGATCGACATGAAGGTAAGTTTTTCATGTGTTTTGTTCGGTTTTAGCTGGATTTTCATCTTTTGGACCGAGTCTTATGTGTTCCTCTATGTTTGGTTGGGTGTTTTTGGTGTATTTAGGTGTTTGAACTCCAAGTGCTCTCGAGTTTGAAGGAGTTTTACTTGAAGGCTGCTGTAGGTGAGTTCTTGATCCTCGATTTTTCTGTTTTAAACTTGTTTTGGGGCTGAAATGCATATAAACTTTCTTTTTACAACTTTTAGTGTGTTGAACCGTATGTGTTCCCCTGTTTTTCATGGGTGTGTGTGTTTGTGAATGTTTTGACTGAATCTTGTGGTTGTATGCTTGTTCTATGTGCTTAGTATGCTAGATTTGGGCTAACTACCTATGCGCCTAACATTTTTGCCCATGCGCCTAACACTTGCCCATACGCCTGTATAGTACCCATGCTCCTAATTTTTTGCCTATGCGCCTAAGTTTTGCCCATGCGCCCAACTGCCCATGCGCCCAAGTACCCATGCGCCTACATAGTACCCATGCGCCTAAGTTTTTCCCATGCGACTAAGTCTTTTCCATGCGCCTACATAGTGCCCATACGCCCACATAGTGCTCATGCGCCTAAATTGACTTAGGATTTTTCTGAAATCTTGCGAAATAGAAATTTATGATTGAGCTCTGGAATTTTTTGGTGGTTTATGTTTGTTCATGTTATGCATGTTTGTGGTCTATTATTGATGTTCCTTATTACGTATTATTACGTGACCTTACATGCTCTTATTCGTAAAGTATTATCATAAAAGAAGCAAAAGATTAAAGATAATGAAAAGTGGAACATAACGAATGAATGAAAGTCTTGCAAGCAAATTTATAGAGGTTCACAACTCATTCAAGAGTTGTTAGCTCAACTGTGTGCGATGTAGTGTGCGATCTTAGCTAACCCATAAGGGTATACACACAGGGGGATCAGTCTTGGTGACTGATCCATACGTGCGAAACAGGATCGTTGTCACTTAACCCCAAGACTGAGGTGGCTTCGTGCCTAATGATGGGCATGGCTTATGACAGGATCTAGATAGAAGTGAAAGATAATGAAAAAGTGCGAAATGAACGATGATAAAAGATAATAATGATATTATCAAGATGTATTTATGTTGTGTGATCATGAACGAATGTAAAGGAAGGGTTTTTACTAAAGGTAAAGTATTTTATTATTTAAAACTAGAACTCACTCAGCAACGCTGACCTTTTATGCATTTTCAGTTGGCAGGTAGCTTGTTGCTGAGGATGGCATGAGGGTGAAGCTACTTGGCGGGCAAACACTGGCATCCATTTCATCCACGATAATAATGTTGTTTTGTAATACAACTAAGTGATATTTTGTAATCTTTTAAATGATGATGTATTACTTGGCAAATGTATTTATTAATACATGAAATGGTTTTTGATGAATTATTCTGCTGCAATGTTTAATTTTCTTAATAAATCTTAATATGTTTTGATATAAATGAGGTTGTGATTGACCAACTGTGGGGTTCCCGGGAACGGGGCCTTACACTGCTAATCTAGGAGCACAACACTATGTACCAGCACATGGTGTGGATAGTCACTTTCGTCCCGCCATTGCCATCAATTCATCTCCTATAGTTTCACCAACGTAAAGGGGATGAGCTTTTGAAGTCTGACCACAATGTTTGGGAATTCTCCCTCACTTTCATGGTATGGCAACTGAAGAATCCTATTGCATATATCTAAATTTGAGGCATCATGTAGCACCATTGGTGGCCAAGGCTTTTCATCGGATGAAGTTAAATTGGTCCTATTCCAATTTACCCTTAAAGACAAGGCCAAACAATGGTTCCTATCTCTACCATTTGCAAGTATTCATACATGGGTCCAAATGCAACAACAATTCTTGTATGAATACTATACTTCCCAAATGACAAGTGATGCAAGGCGAGCCATTTGAGGATTTACACAACAACCAGGTGAACAGTTCCATGAAGCTTTTCACCAATGCAAAGAGATGCTAAGAAGTTATCCACATCATGGCATAGCTAAGTGGTATTTGATTTCAGCTTTCTATGATGGATTATCACCGGAGGATTCTAGAGATGTAAATTCCACAAGTGCAGGAATGCTCACCTTAAACCATGAGGATGATGATTGGGATATTCTTGAAAGAATAAGTGTAATCTCCAAGAAGCGTGCACAATCAAGTCGGAGGTCAAGGGGTGCAAACATGAAGATGGTGAATGATCATGTGGCCATGGATAGAATTGCAGTTCTAGAACAAGAAATTACAAGCCTTAAAGTTAGAAAGAGTGGTGTGGTGAACATATCTAGTGAGTATGAAGTGTGTGACATGTACAATGACATCGGCCATACATCGGTCATATGCTACTTGAATTTGAAGAGTGAAAGTGTACATCAATTACAAGGCCAAGGATAAAGGAAGACATACGACATGAATTCCAACACTTATCATCCCGGTCTTAGAAATCACCCAAATCTTAGATATGGTAACAATACTAATAAACTGAATCCTCCTTTTCAGGTACCAAATCAAGGAAGCAACCAACATCAAGGCCAACAACAAGAATACAATCAAGACGGTTATCAAAGGAACAACTACAATCAAAGAAACTACCAACAAGGCAGTCAATATAATCAAAGGAATCATCAACATCAACAAGGTGCTTCTACTAACAATGCCAATGACAATGCAATTCTCTCAGCAATTCAAGATCTCGCAAAGGCGATGAAAGAGTTTAAGCAATTCAAAGAGGTGCAAGAAAAGACCAATGCGGTCATTTCCAAGCAATTGGGGAAATTAGCCGAACAATTATCCGAACAAGAACCGGGGAAGCTTCCAAGTGACACAACCAAAAACCCTCAACATCAAGCCTCAAGTTCAAAGAATGTGCACATCAATTCGGTTAGCATCCTTCCTAAATCTAAATATGTTGATTATGATTTAGCCTCTACTCCTCAAGTAGTTGTAGGTAATGATAAGGAAGTAGATGAAGAAGAAGGAAGTGACCCGGGAGCACCAATCATTCCCATTCAAGTCGAGAAATTTAAAATCAAGTGGGCAATTTTGGATTATGGAGCCGGGGTGAGCATCCTTCCGGGAAGTTTGTATGACCAATATGAATTTGGTCCATTACATGAAACTAATAAAACAATGGTGCTTGCTGATTCAATATGGAAACAACCCCGGGGATGGTTAAGGATGTGATAATCAAGTTAGGAGAGTTCTACTACCCTGTAGACTTTATGGTTCTTGATTATGCACCATTAAGGACGAATGAGCAACCAAAGGTAATTTTAGGATGGCCATTCTTGGCAACAGCCAAAACTCAAATCAATTGCCGAGATGGAATCATAGACATGACATTCAAAAACCGTAAGTTGTTCTTTAATGTGTTTTCAAAATCAATTACATATGTAGTTTATAATGATTGTATTGTAACAGATGCTACTAACGGGTGTGCTCCTCCTTACATTCACATGTAAGTGAGGACATCACTAAGAAAAATGGTTTTGATCCTGACTGGTTTGAGCTTGAGAATGTGGAAAAGGATGAAAATGTAAAGGTGGAGCTATTAAGGAAGGAGAATCCGAGACGAAAGGTAAAGATGGGTAAACCACCGGATCAAGTGAATTGAAGGGTCAAAGAAGAGATGTTTGACCAATAAGGGAGCAAACAAGAAAATCTATCAAGCCAGGAGAAGCAGTTCTTAAAAGAAAATTTTAGGGAAAAGCACTTAATACGACCAACTTAGTTGTTACAGGTACGGTCTGGCTGAAGACCTAAAACTTAGCGCTTGTGGGAGGCAACCAGAGAACTTTATGGTTGTGTTCACTAGAAACCCTCACGCGACTATAACTCATTCACTTGGGTCTATCGAGGGGTTTAAAGGCTTGTTGCATATGCTAAATGCAATCATGATTCCTACAAAAGTGAGTTTTAATTTTTTTTATTTTTCTTTGTTTTTTGATTCTTTGCTTTGCCTTGTTTTGTTTTGATAGTCAATCACAAGACGCAAGCACTCAAGTTTGGGGAGGCACAAGTCGGTTGATGAAGGCTTCTAATAATGATTGTGATCAGGTCCATGTGCTCTTTCCACTACTTTGGTTTTCAACAATATTCTTTTCATGCTTTCGTTGAAATTGATTGATAATATGTTAGGATATGGCATACTAGTCTCCCTTCGCAATGAATTGTCTTGATTAGCAATAATAGGAATGAAATTAAGAATCTACTACCCTATGTTATGAAAATAACAATTGTGACTACCATACATTAAGGACAATGTATCTCAAGTGTGGGGATGAGGGAAGAATTGAAAAATTGAATCTTTTTGAAAAATAAATCTTCTAATAAGCTTAATTGTGTATGAGAACTAAATTTTTTTCATATATGGTTAATTATAACTTGTTTATGCATGTATAGATACCTTGAAATGCTTGTTGTGAAATTATAGTAAGCCACTCCCGTCATGAGCTTTTATAAAATTAGGTAGAATTATTAGAAAACATAACAAACTGGAGTGTAGATGACATATATGCTTCACATTTTTAACCCTTTCCCACCGTTTCTGTGAGAATTTGAGCCTAATTGATCAATTCATAGCATATGTTGATTTACTTTATATTTTTGCCAAATGAGGGAGACCATAATGTGCATTTAAGTTAGAACTTGTGTAATTGATGCGTGTCAAGATCATGAATCAATATGTGCATTAATGTGATAGAGGCATTAGGGATAAACCATTTGTTGAACCTTTTCTTTTGAATTCCATACCTTGATAAATTTTTTTTAGACACCATGTTGAGCCACAACTTGTCATTTGAATAACCTAACATAATAAGCCTACAAAGCCTTAGCCTTTTTATGAAACATAGCATGATGAAGTCCAGTTCATGATATGTTTAGAAGTGTTGTTTCAGTTTAATAATAGTATGATTGGTAGTGAATATGAGAAAAAAATGATAGAAATAAAAAAGAAAAAAAAGTTAAATATGAGGTCAAAATGACCAAAATATGAAGCAACAAAAATAGTGTGGGAAATAAAGAATATTAGTGCAACTAGATGATAGAGATTGATAAACAAGACGTCTAGCATGTTAAATTGGATTTCATTCACTGTTAGCCACTCTAAAATTCCTATTCTAACGACCTTAAACCTTAGCCTAACATTACAACCCATGAAAGACCTCTTGATTTATGTATTATATTGTGTTAATTGATGGTGATATGATTCATTTACGAGCTTATGATGAAGATGTACATTCTTGGTTTGAGAGTTCTAGAAATACAAGTATATAATCACTAGTCCATAAAACAAACCGAGAGGAGTGTTCATTGTGAGGAATGTGAATGCATGCATGTTTGAAGCAAAAGGTGAAGTTATACCAACAAAGGTGATTCTAAGTTTAAAACATGAATGATATTACATGTTGGGTTGTGAATCTTACATGATGAAAGTTTAAAAGTAAGTATGCCTTGTGACCTCAACTTATACAAAGTTGTGATAACTTAGCATGTTTGATTAAATAAGGGGAATTGTGCAAGTAAGTTTGTTTGAGGACAAACAAAAGGTTAAGTGTGGGGATGTGATCGCGTGGGAAAAATTCAGTGTTTAATTAACCTAAATGCATGATTTTACATCATGATAAGTGTAGAACAAGTTCACATTGTTTATATTTTGATTCGTAGGTGTTTGGAGCTAAAGAAGTCTATTTTGATAGAAAAAGGAGAAAAATACGGAACTACAACGGTTGAAGCTGAAAATAAAGAAAGTTACAAAAATGGCCTAGAAAACCCTAAACCGGCGTATGATACGCTGGGTATGGGCGTATCATATGCCGAGCAGCGTATTGGTGGGCGTATTTGTGGCTGTATTTGACAAAAATTATAGTAGGGGGCGTATGATACGCCGCCCCTGGGCGTATCATACGCCGGTATGCAACCAACTTCCGGATTTTATGGAATTTCAAGCTACTTAACCATTATTCAACTCTAATTCGAGGAGGGCTTTTCCAAACTCAAATCTTGACAATTCTAATGCGATTTCTGGTGTTCCAAGGCTCCCAAAGTCATCCACAAACATTCTCCAAATCAAGATTGAAGATTCAATGAAGACCATGAGTGGCTAAGTTCTTGTTGATTGCTTTTGGGAGTACAATTCATGTTAAGTGAAACAATTGGTATGTTCGATTAGGGTTTTTTGTTTTAAAAAATGGATTAGTGAATGAAATTTTATGTTTTGATTTAGTTAAAAGGTTTACTTATAAATAAATTTGTGTGCTTGATTATCAGTTTTCGGTTTCCTTGCATAGTGAGCTCATTAAGAAAAGTAGACAACATGATATAGGTGAACTAGTAACTTTGTGAATGAACGAGTCTTAAAAGATTGTTCCTTTGTTACTACTTTAATCAAAAGCTAAAATCTTGAAATATCTTTCTTACAAACCCTAATTTAAAAGTATCACTTGTGGATCTTATGGAATTGGAAACCCAGAAGTAATTGTTTGTCATTATTTAAGTAAACTTGTTTCAAAGTTCTTTGCTTTATGCATGTTTGTTCATTCATTCATCCAAAGTTTTAATCTTTAATTATAAGGTTTGTGTCTTTAAGTTAACTGATTCATATTCGTTAAACACTTTTCATATATTCCGTGTGGAGACGATCTTATTTACCCTTACACAATAAAGGTAGCTAAGACCGATATATTAACTTGTTTTTGATCTAGTCTCGACAACCAGATCACCTGCCGGTTAAGCCATGTGCTTTGAGATAGGCTTTCGTCCACTCCT
This sequence comes from Flaveria sonorensis, assembly GCA_025506505.1. NCBI lineage: Eukaryota > Viridiplantae > Streptophyta > Magnoliopsida > Asterales > Asteraceae > Flaveria > Flaveria sonorensis. The sequence goes on along the minus strand of CM046430.1, from coordinate 31,684,591 downwards.
TATCTCCCACCTTCTTGGTAGCGGCAAGTTATGCCTCTTCCTCGTTCTTCTTTCTCTCCCTCAGATTTTCCCTGGCAGTCCTCTTTCTCTCTTTGTTGATTTGATCTTTCTCTTAATGAAAAAGAAACAAGACCTTGTCATAATCATGACGTGCTAGCTCCTCTTGAGAATAGGCTCTTAAGCAAAGAAAGGCTTTTTCCTTTCCCTTTCTGTAGCTTCCTCCTTCCTCTTCCTTTTCTCCTCTTCTTTGGCCAACCTTGCTGCTTCTTCCTTTTCCTTTTGTAGCAAGGTTGCCTTCTCTAGTCTTACAAGCTCATCAAGTAGGAGTAGAAGGATGTCTTCATTGACTAATCTAGGCTGTTGAGCCTGTTAATAACCTCCACTCTCCTCTTGTTGTTGATACTTTCTTGAGGATGCTGCTGCTTTACTGCTTGCAGCCAACAACTTCCCAGTGTCAATTCTTCCTCTAGAAACTCCTCAGCAGTGAGCTTCCTCTTCCCCTTAGGATCAGAGGAAGATTCAGCCTTTGGAGACTCAGGTTTAGAAGATTTAGGTTGGGGAGAGTGGGGTTGGACTTGTGGTGTTTGGGAGAGAGGGGTTGTAAGGAAGTACTCACTGTTTACCTCAGAGGCAAGGTCCAGAATAGCCTCTGTGATGAACAGATCATTGGACGAGTAAGAAAATTCAATTATTCCTTCCGCAGCTTGTATTTCTGTTTCAGAAATAATTAGAACCGCACTACCTATCCCTTCCAAATTGGTTGTTGGGCCATGAGTCTGTGTATCCCCTTTGAAGTTAATCTCGGGTTCAATAGAGACCTTAGGTCAACCAACTTCCTTTTCAGAGGTAGGTGGTGCACTCAGTCTTTCAAGTTCCTCAACTCCAAAGTAGGCAACGACTACATCAGAGGAAGGTTGTTCAATGGATGAGCTTATAAAAAATGTGGTTAAAAACCTGTTATGGTCTATAAGCATATTTAGATCCACTTGAATAGTGATGGGATCTAGTTGAGGGAAGGTAGTTGTCGGGTGTTGCTGTGTGGGGTACAAAGAGAATATGGCATCAAAGGAAGTTATTATGATAGCAAGGCAGGGTTCCTCATGTCTTTGTTTCTGTACATTCTCCCCTTTTTTGGTAGCATCATCTTGAGAAGTAGATGAGCTAGAGGAAGAACTTAAAGAAACCTGAGTATGTACATGCCAAACTGACTTCTCAATCTGTGTCTCAGCTAGTTATTCCTTGAGTTCTTCAATCTCGAGATGCTGAGTGGCAGATCTATCCTCTAAAGTCTTCACCTTTAATTCAAGGTTTGAGAATTTAGAAATCAGGTCTCTGATAATGAGTTTCAGGCTACCCACATCTTCTTTTGAAGAATCATCAGGAGATGAGATAACATACCTGGTATGTTCATCATCACCACCAGTAGTGGTTTCTCGGTGCCCTGGATACCCTTGCTTGGTGATGTCTCTTTTAGAGTCATCAAGAGGAAAGGTTGCCATAGACTCGGTCCAACTTATTTTACCACTGTCCTGAGATGTTATTGAAACACTCTCAGTAGTGGCAGCTGAGCCTACATGAGTCACCTCCATACTAGTTTGACTTACCTCAGTTAGGTATTGCTGATGTGGGCTAGAGATTAGAGGTTCCTTGGGACTTAGTTGATCTAAAAAGTGGTATTTTAGATCAACATCACGGCCCAAATAAAACATAATGTCCTCATCAGGTAGGGTTGATAGGTCAATGAGGGATAGAGAGGTTAGATCTAATGATTCGGGACCTTGGTCAGCACCTATGGGTTCGTTTGCAAGAGCAGATGACCCAATGATGTTGGTGTCCCTTTTTGGCTGCTCAGGGGAGTGTTGGGACTCACCATGAGGGCTAAAGACTTGGGTTGTGGGCTCGTCAGCTTGAGACTGAAGAGACTCAATGCTGACATTGAGGTCAATAGTGGAGGATGGTTGGACCTCTGGCTGAGTGGGAGCCCTGAGTTCCACTCGAAATCAGAGTAGATTGATCAGAGGTTTGTTTGGGGCATCTAGTTTATGTAATCTTGATTGGGTGGGAAGAAGCGATTGGTATTTGAGTGGTGGTGTCAGGTGTGGGTTCATCACCTGCTGGGCCTGCAGGGATGTCAGCAGGAGCCGTTGGCTCGCGTGTACCTGGAAGAAGATCGGTGAATCTTCTAAGGAAGTTGGTAGACACCTTCTTCAAGGTCCTAAAGATGCCAGGTCATATGTGATGGACCAGTAGAACATCTGCACATTGTAATCTGTCCTAGTCTAGCTCACAGTTGATTATGTGCTGAATGAACCATGGATACATGTAGAATGGATCCCAGGTAAGATTACCTCTGAAGTTGTTCAGCACAAATCTTGAGTAGTTAAAGCGAAGGCCCTTTACCAACCCATGGACGAGGCAACCCAAATCATATGGGATTTGATCCCATCCCCTGGATTTATTGGATAGGTAGTGCAGGACAATGTGCAATAAGAACTTCCAGTTGTAGGAGAAGTTAAACTTGTAGACTGTAGACTTGTGCACATCGCCGCCATATCCTATCTGAAAGTAAGTGTCTTCCAACTCAGATTTGGGGAACTCAGTAGGGGCGCCCTCATCATGAAGCTCCAGACACTCCCTGATGATTGATTCAACAATGGTGATCTCTTGTCCACAGATCCTCGAATGGATGACCCTTTCACCATTTAGCATTTCATCTTGACCATTTGCCCAGAATTTGGCCATGTGGTTAGAGTAGATGGTGGGGTTAACGGTGAGGGCTGTGAAGTATGCCGATTGGGACAGAAATTTGATGATAGGGGCAAAGTCGGCATCCTTCAAAGAGTCAAGGATAGCGACCTAATTATGTTCGGGATTTAGGGCCATTGTTAAGAGGTATGGTAGGATTGAATAAATTTAAGAGTGAGTGAAGAAGATGGTGGTAATTTGGGGCTGTTGCTGTGGTAAAGAAAGTAAAAAGAAAGAGTCAGAAATTTTAAATGGGGGTTAAAAAGCAAATCGATAAGGTGAAAGAACAGTTTAGGTTTCGATTTGACAGAGGCGGTAATATAAAACATTTAAAATATTCCGACAATCATCAATAAATCTTACTTTTTATAGAGTGGAGCCCAAAGATTTCCGTTACATAGTAAAGATGTTCTTCCGAAGGTAAACTTGCTTCCAAGAGAAAACACTTGTGTTTCTCAATATTGTATTCCAAAGTCATTTTTACTTCCGAAAGCAAACCATATGTCCCTATGGTCCAAGCTGCTGGTGAAGGAGTAATGATTCCTAAAGATCCTACAAAGAGCTCAGATGAAGATTTGAAGAAGATGGATATGGATGCAAAGGCTCTTTGGCTAATCAAAATGAGCATATCAAACTGCATCATGCATGACATCAAAAAGTTCATAACTACTCAAAAGTTGTGGGAGGCTTTGAAGGATAGATTTGAAGGAACAGAAGATATGAAAGAAAACAAAATAGATGTCTGGAAGCAGAAGTTCAAGAAATTTGGTTTCACAAGGGGAGAAACCATGAACGCTACATATCTTAGATATGTTGAACTTCTAGAATCTCTCAATAAAGTTGGAGTGAAGATGGAGAATAATGAAGTTCTCAAAAAGTTCTTAAGATCATTACCAAAGTTATGGAAAGTTTACACTGTGTCCATCAGAATAATTGAGAACCTAAAGGTAATGACTCTTGAGGAGTTATATGGCATCTTAAGTACTTATCAAATAGAGATGGATGTAGATGAAGAACCACTAGACAGATCTTCAAACCCCTTAAAGGCATCAGCTCTAATGGCCCCCATTCATGAGCCAGTTCACTATCACTCTCACTCTCAAGGTTTATTAAACTCCTATGGTGACTAATCAAGTACCAATGATCACCTACCCTGAATCTCAATCACTACAATCATTCAGCAGATGGAATCAACCAACCTCACCATCCTTTTCACAATCATATCCATTAAACTTTGCCTTTTTTAGTGACCAAACCAACTTCTTTCAGCTCTCTAAAGAAGATCTGGAGTGCATTCATCCAGATGACCTTGAGAAAATGGATATCAATTACCAGATAGCCATGATATCCTTCATGGCCAAGCAGTTTCAATAGAGAACCGGAAGAAAATTCCTGAAGCAGTGAAGATTAGGATTTGGGTTTGTTAAGAGCAAGGTAAAATATTTCAACTATAATCAACTGGGTCATTTTGCCAAATAATGCAAAGCACCAAAGTCAAACCCATCTCCTCCAAGTTCATCAAACCCACAACATCACTCAACTCATCAAGGTCCTCCTACTTCATTCAGCCAAAGAAATACAACACATGTAGCCTCAGGAGAAGAGGTGATTGACTAGAGCTTCCATGTGGAAGATGTTAAATTTGACATTCGTCAGACTTAGGTCCGTCAATTGACTCGAAGCTCGTTGACCCTCATTGTGTATTTATTGTCCTTGCGTAATTAATTTGTTTCTGATTCCGATCTTTGTGTTTATTGATTTGCGCGCTAACACTAGTCTTATAATATGATAAATTAAATTTAATAAAAAAAATTGTTAGAAGTTACTTTAATATAATTATGACTACAAAACATTATTACTATGTAGTTAATATTACTCATTTTATTACTATTATTGTTATTACTATTATTAGTATTGGTATTAATTATTATCATTATTATTATTGTTGTTGTTTTATAATTAATAGTTTAGGGTTTAAATTGTATTTTAATTAAACTAAAGGGAATAATTAATTAAAGGTTGAGGGTCTAATGCGTAAACTGCCAAATTATAATATATGTCGTGAACCGTCAACCCTTCTCCTCCGTACCCTAAAACCACCGATAAATCAAACCGAGAGCCATCTCCGGCGATATCGACGATTCCGCTTCATATACTTGTTGTCTCCGCTTGTCTTTATCTGCGAGTAACATTTAGTACTTTTTGTTTTGTATTGATTGTGTTCGGTGTCTTTTTCTCAGTTTAGGTTGATTCAGTTGGGTTACGGTGATGCTCATTGTGGTACGATGGTGCGAGGCGGTTGTTAGTATGTATATATGTATTGTTTGCGTTCATGGATGCTATATGTGTATATATTATGTGTGAGGGTATATATATTATGGATTGTATCTGTGTGTTTTATATGACCGAGAGATAGGATGAAGGTAGTTGTTGTGTGAGTGTGTTTGAATGTTTGTGTGATTGGATGTGTTGTAGTGTGTGTGTGTGCATACAGTTTTTGTATGTACAGTGTGTGTGAGCGCGTACAGTGTGTGTGTGTGTTCCGGTGTGTGTGTGTGCTGTCGGGAGAAGCAAAACATAGCAGCCTTCGGCTGCTATTTTTTCGAGGGTATGTGTTTGTGTGTTTCGGCGTGTGTGTGCTCGATGTGGGTATATATGTTTGTATCTATGGTGTGTGTGCCATGGCCGAGAATAAGCACAGCACGGTCGCTATGAATGCTTCCAAATTATATATATGTATGTGTAATATAAATCATGTGCATGGATGATATGTGTGGTGTGTATTCATGTGTGATTTATGTGGGTGTATATGAAGTGTGTGTGTGTGCATGATGTCTGTGCGTGCATGATGTGTGTGGTGTTTCTTTTACGGGTGTGTGAAATTGTGTGTGTTGTATTGTAATCTTAGGTATGATTATGTATAAAATAAACGAGTGTGTATGTAAAATATATGAGTGTGTATGTTATGTACACACGAGTGTGTATTAGTTTATATACGTATGAATGGCTGTGCATGTTAGTAACCAACATAAGTATATATATTTAGGGTGAGTATGGGGTTATATAATTTGTGTTCGTATAATATAGTATGAATACTTTATCGTGTTGTAACAACGAGGGAGGCGCGTGTGATTATATAATAAAATCAAATATATAAATATAAGAATATAATAATAGTGTATTTAAACCATATATATATACATATATATATATATATATATATATATATAAATGCATATCTTTTGAGCGAGTTGCACATTAAACCTGAACCAACCCGAGATAGACCAAAAGTATCATAATGTTTATTAGACGTGTTTATAAGATCGATTATTTATATTATAGGTGCTTGATTGTTGGTTCACGTGCGTTAGTCGAAGCATAATACTTTCTTGATTATTATCGCATCGTATCAAGGTGAGTTTCGCGGTCCTGTTTTCATTACAATTGTTTTACAAAGCTAGGGGGAAAAGTATGCTCACCATTTTTATGCTGTAAACTCATTTAATCTTTGGGACAGTTGTGTTTCTATTTATCTCCGGTGTTGGTGTCGACGGACAGGTATGGATAGTACTATTGGGTTGACACCCCCACTCTTATTTGTTGGTATACTAGTTGAGACTAACAATGGCCATGGATGGCAACTAGGGTGAATATGTTCTAACAAGATGTGTGTGTACATCATAGGTTTAGTTATGATGCGCATGTTTACACGTGATATTGCTTGATTATAACTATATACACTTATGTCCAACAAACTGTTGCACAACATCAAATTTTATTTATTATTTAAACCTATAAACTCACCAACAATATGTTGACCTTTTTGAGCATATCTTTTCAAATAACTATCATTAAGGATAGCTAGAGAGGATGCCTTAGTGGTGACCTTAAGAAATACATTTTTAGACTTGATCTAGCGTTTTTGACAATTATGTTTTATTTGAGGTTATCATTGTTGAACATGTTTACAATTACTTGTTCCCAAGTCATGGGATTTAAATTCATTTTGCTTGTTTGACTATGTCTTGTCATGGAATTTACTTACTGCGACACAAGTCTTTGTTTGTGTCGAGTGGTTTTCCTCATTTAATGCATCTCTATTAATGATCAATGTGCTATGATCCCGTCCATTACATCCTCGTGTTTTTGCTATAAGCTGGGGTGTGACAAATTGGTATCAAAGCCATTTGTTATAGAGAATTAGGTTGTCACACCCTCGCTAGAAGCGAAAACACGAGGATGCGACGAACGGGATCGTCATAACACGTTGAGGGGGGGATCTAAGGGAATCACTAAAGGTATTCTCCATAAGTGAGTCATGACGTCGCCCGACACATAGGAACACGTGTCAAGTACAATCAATTCCAAAACGTCATACCATAAATGCATTAATAATCCAAAGTTCCATTCAGGAACAAAGAAGCACAAGTACCAAAACAATCCCAAGTACAAAACCAACAATTAAAATTCAACAAAACAAACAAGCCCAAACCAAGTCCAAAAGTCCCATGAAATGTCTACTACTCCCAAAAGAGCGAAGGAGCAGTCTTGTCTAAAATCCATAGCCAAGCACCTAAGTCTCATTACTTGAAAAGTCATGCTCGAAAGAGTCAACATACATTGGTGAGTTCACAAGTTTAAAAGTACAAATAGTTTGCCATGTATAACATGTACAGAAAGTTGTATATGACTAAGAGAACATAGCAGTCAAGATATCAACAAAAGTTTAAGATTAGTCCAAGTCCAATTACCGGATTATATTCACCCAAGGGCAAGCCCCAAGTCAGTTTCGACTAGTATACCGACGACAAGGGTGGGGGTGTCAAACTCTTAGTACTAATAATACCTCTCCATGACGTCCAAGTCACAAGAACAAGCACAACTCCAAGAACAAGCACAAGTACACACTCTTGAATGATCATCTAGACTCAAACCATGACCCAAACCACATACAATGTTCCCAAAATAATTTTTACGACACGGCATAGTCCAAAACCATGAGCATGATTTTTCCCCAAGTAAAATATATTAAAAAGATGCCATGAAACTCACCTTGAATTGGTATAGTCTAAATCCCAAAATATGCAAAGCAAGCACTAAAAGTACAAATCACAAAAGGATTACTAAATAACAAAAATGATCAACACGGGTGTAATCCTTGCAGCCCAGTCCTTAACGCCCATTAAGGTTTTTATTGTCACATTTACATTAATTTAATAAATTATTATTTTAAAATGTCATTTAACCACTTTTAAATACAAAACTTTCCTTTATTTGATTATTTAATTTCAAAGCTTATTTTTAAGTTTATCAAAATACTTCAGTACATATATCTGATTGCGCACCAGTTTTGTATATACTGTTTGCAGATTGAAATGATAATGAATCGTTGCATAAAAGGTATCATTTGAAAGTTAGACTTTAAATTAAACTCCAGAAAAAGAATCATTTCCATTAGATAAAATATGAGAAAGATATGACTCAATGAATAAAGACCAATCTGTTGCCCAGATTCGTTAGTTTTGACCTTCAGTTTTGTTTTCCAAGTTTGGTGGACCAAACGAAGTCGAAAAGACACGAGACTACTTGGGTTAGTTAGAGGAATCATATAAATTCATTTTAGATGCAAAGTTTGACTCTTTTAGTCTTTTTATGACCAAGTTATGACCTGTACAAAACGTCTCATTTTCCTGATAGCAAGCTGTCCAGTTCATTAGTCATGTTCCTTTGCATCCCAAACTTCAATATTTGACCATTATCAACCCGAGTATATAAAGACGTTTATTCCAGGTTCTAGTTGTTCAAAAATTTAATTCAACACTTAGATTATTCCAATTTTCAGTCCCAAAACAGTTTGTTGGATTTTAGTTTCCTCGGTTTGCAACATTAATTGATTAATTCGTTGTTTTGATCGCTCAACATGTCTATCCATTCAAGAACAATATTAATGATTTAAAAAATGATTTATAAGTGCAAGATGTCAATTATGAACAGGTCATCCAAGATTAAAACCCAAATTTGATAGATTCAAAGAATATACAAAGTCCAAGGATTAGGGTTTTACCGGTTAGAGAGTCCAACACCCGTAACACCTAGATTTTCACGATCCAACGTCCAAAACAAAGAATATAAGAATATTAGATGATGATTTTGTGTTTAGATGATGAATATCATCGAAATTGAAGTAGATCAAGGAATAAAATCATCAAGAAATGATTTTTTTACCGGAGATTAGAAGATGAACGAGTCTAGCTTAGAATGAGATCTTGAATGTGTTGATTGTCTCAAAACTCATAAGAATGACACAAGGAGGCTGATTTTCGATTGGAATGAAGAAGAACAAAGTGAATTTGGGTTGTGGTGGCTAGGGTTTGTAATATGGAAATAACTTGGAGATGAATTTTTGCAAAAGTAAGGAAACAAAGGGGAATTCCCCCCTGTCTAGTTTTGGCCACAAGAAAGGGAGGGGCAAGGGCCTTCGGGCCCTTGGCCTGCCTCATCTAATCCGTCTCGTCTCGAATCGCATGTCGACCAATTTTTACATTTCTAAATTCCACACGCTAAAACGGTTCCAACGAGCTATTATGTGCCCAAGAAATCGAATAATTTATATTTTTGAACCAATTTATGTTTATTTGCTGGACTTTAGGCAAAGCCCATCAATGTATGATTAGTTGGTTTTAACGTAAATTTTAGCCTTTCACATTTTAGAAAATCCTTGATTAAGCTCAACGCACAGGACCTTGTACGATGACAAGCCCAATGATCCTCTTATTGACAAAAACCCAAAGCCCAACCCTCTGACATAGGCCCATTAAGCTAAAATTTGGGTCAACATTGAAATGAACAATCAATTAAGACCAAGCTCAAATATGAAAAAATCAATGTCAAAAGTCAAAGTCAAAGTCACGTACCTATTATGGTGATGGATGTCACATAGGTGGATTACTCAACCTAGACTATAACCTAGGAACCTTCATATTGAATGCATTCTAGGGTTTGTGTGCATTTAGTATTACATGTATGTTCTTCCTATCTTGATTATCTGTTTGTTTATTATTTAAGCCATTTCACTTGTGAAAAAGTACTTATACATTTTCCTTATAGGATGTCTTCTGATGGTCCTTCCATTCCTTCTACATCCCGTGCTATTTTATCTGATTCAAAGTCAGAGCCCAAGGAGGTTCTGTTGGACCATTTGCTGCATTCATCATCGGATACCTAGTCCGAACCACTGGAGTTTATGTCGTAGTCATTCTAGGGGGAAGATTTGGTTAACCTTTTCGTGTTGGGTTTACCTGCTGTTCCAGCTATACTGGATGTTCCTGCAGCACCTGAAATCCCTGTCGTACCAATCTCCCCTATCATTCCTGCTGCTCCCATTGCTCTTGAGGTGCCTGTTGTGCTAGTGATCGTGAGGTACACCTTCGAGGTGGGACCTTTGTTACCTGGCTACCCTAGAGGGCCGTATCAGGCGCATAATGTAGGATCTTTAAGGATGATGACAGCCAGGAAGAGGGTATTCCAGACTAACTGTATTAGGATCCAGCGGCCGACATACAAGGCCAGTCTATGGGGTGACTACCCTGATCAGCCCCTGAGCCCCTCTAGCTCCTCCAATAGTGGCGACATCCAGGTTTGATATTACACGAGCCTTGATGAAGCAATGAAGACTTGTTGAGATTCTATTTCTAGTTATTTCATATTTCGTATTTGGACCTTTTTATACTATCAATACACGTGTGTTTTGGATATTTTGGTATTTGGTTATGTTTGGGACATTATGACTTATGGAAAGAGAACTTTATATTATTATTATGAAAATTATCTATGATATTATCTTGTGAATTATACGTGTTATTTGCGCATGAATGACTGAAGTGCGGTAAACCTTTATATGATAAAGCTTACGTATTATCTATGATTGATTAGAAAATGCCACCCAGAAGAATCACCCACAGTAACAGTCGTGGTGGTGTTGCCCTAAGAGGCAGAGGTAGAGGAAGAGTTGCTGGTGGTAGGGGTAAGGCATCTGGTGGAGGAAATGAAGGAGGTCCAGCTGGTAACAACCTTGGAGTTGGGAATCCTGATATAGCTGCTATGATTGCATAGTAGATAGCTGCGCTCATCCCGACCATAGTGGCACAAGTAAGTGATAATATCAAGAACCACGACAAAGGAGGTAGCAATAATGATATTGGAAATAATGGAGGGAATAATGGTGAGGAGCAAAATAGTGAGAATGGGTATGAAGGAGAAAATGGAAACAACAATGAAGAAGGTGGTGGGTTGTGTAATGGAAATGGTAATGCGAATGCAAATGACAATGGTGATGGCCTGGGTAATAGGAATGGAAACGGACCGAACAATGGAAATGTTAATGGAGGTGGAAACTGGAACGGACATGGAGATGGTGGGAAAAGAAGAGGATGTACCTATAAGGAATTTATGGCTTATAAGCTTAAGGAGTTTGATGGAAAGGGTAGAGCAATAACGTTAACTAGGTGATTGAAAAGACGGAAGTAGTGATCGATATTAGCGTGTGCTTGGACAGTTAGAAGATCAAATATGCTACATATTCCCTACAAGGAAAGACATTAACTTGATGGAACACTAAAATTCAGGGAAGAGGTAGGGAGGCCACAATGCAAATGACATGGGATGAATTTAAGGCTTTGATCATCATGGAATATTGCCCTAATAATGAAATAAGTTGGAGCATGAGTTTTGGAATCATACTATGGTAGGAGCTGGGCACGCAACATACACTGATCGATTTCATGAACTGGCTAGGCTTGTTCCACACTTGGTGACCCCAGAACCAAAGTGGATCGAAAGGTACATTTGAGGTTTGACTCCTCAAATCCGAGCAATGGTAACTGCAGCCACTCCTCCCACGATTCAATGTCTGATTTTAAAGGCGGGTACTTTGACTGATAAAATGGTGAGAACTAGAGTATTAGGTAAAGGTGGTGAGAAAATGAAGGATAATAAGGAATCAAGCAAGCAAGCAGGGGGAAAGTTTAATAAGAAAGCTAAGGTGATGAGAAACTTTGTAGCAATGAACCAAGGGAGAAAAGGATTAAGTTTGGCCACATCCTAAATGTGGCAAATGTAATTTTCATCATCCGCAAGCTGCGCTGTGTCAGGTGTGCGTGAACTGTAGGCGCCCGGGCATTTTCGAAGGATTGTAAGGTGGCGCCCAACTTGGTTACATCGATAAACGCAGTTAATCAGATGGGTAACGTCATGGATTGTTATAAGTGTGAAAGCCCCGATCACTATCTAAACATGTGCCCTAGACTGAATCGGGCAATGGGTCAACCTGGTAATAATTACAACCAAGTGATGGCGATAGCCGGTAATCAGAGTCAGACGAATTAGGGGAATGCTGCATGTGGACGTGCATTCGTGATGGGGGCAAATGATGCTCGTTAGGAACCAAATGTTATTATGGGTACGTATCTTCTCAATAATCATTTCACGTTTGTATTATTTGATACCGGGGCAGACAATAGCTTTGTTTCCTATGAATTTGCACCTTTGCTTGGTTTGAACCCTGGTTGTTTAGAGACTAGTTACTCTATAGAAATGGCTAATGGTAAATTTATGAAAGCTAACAAGATAACTAGAGGTTGCACAATAATGTTAGAGGACCATGCCTTTGATAGAGATTTTATACCTTTTGAATTGGGAAGCTTTGATGTAGTAGTGGGGATGGAGAATGACAAGTAAGAAACCTAAGGCTTATCTCTTGCATGAAGACTCGACGATGCCCGCAGAAGCAATGCTATACATTCCTAGAGTATGTAGTGGAAATGAAAGTAGAAGAAAGGAAACAGGAAGATATTCCGGTGGTGCTACATTTTCCGGGAGTATTCCCTAATCACTTGTCCAGTTTGCCTCCTCCTCGATAAGTGGAGCTTTAAATAGATTTTATTCCTAGAGCAACACCCGTAGCAAAGACACCATATTGGCTAGTACCATTAGAAATCCAAGAGTTATTAAGCCTGCTACAAGAGTTATTGGATAAAGGTTTCATACGACCAAGTCACTCGTCATGGGGAGCATCGATACTGTTTGTTAAAAAGAAGGATGGAATATTCCAAATAAGTTGACCGTGAAGAATCGATATCCTCTTCCTAGAATCAATGATCTATTCGGTCAATTGCTGGGAGCTTCGTACCTCTCTAAGATTGATCTTCGATCGGGCTATCATCAATTGAGGGTTCATGAGGATGACATACCAAAAACAACGTTTAGAACTCGATATGAAAACTATGAGAACTTAGTCATGCCGTTTGGACTGACCAATGCTCCAGCAGTGTTTATGGATTTGATGAACCTGGTATGCAAACCCTATTAGGATAAGTTCATAATCATGTTTATAGATGATATTCTTATCTATTCCCGATCAAAGGAAGGCCATGATCATGTAAGGCCCTGTTCCCGGGAACCCCACAGTTGGTCATTCATAGATTCATTCGTTATTAAAAACACCTTAAATCACATTATTATAAGAAAACAATCGCAGCAGAATAATTTAACCAAAAACCATTTCTTGCATTAATGATTACTTTTGCCAAATAATACATCATTGTTTAGAGTCACAAAAGAATATTTAGTTGCATTACAAGACAAAAATATCATAATTGCATAAATGGATGCCAGTCTCTATTCACCAAGTAGCTTCAGCCCCATGCCATCCTCAGCAACATCCTTACCTGCTAACTGATATGCATATAAATAGTCAGCGTTGCTGAGTGATTCCTAGTTTAATAATATAGAAAATACACATTTGTAAACTTCATTTGGTGATCATTCATCAATATACATAATCAATCATTAAGAGATTCATTATTTTTCTTTCTTTCATTATCTTTCTCTTTCATTAACTAGGATTTCACAAAGCAAGAGCCTATATTGTTGGTTGGCAACAGATGCCAAACCCCTGTCTGCAAACATTTATCATGGTAGCTAACCCATCGACAGTGGACCCACACAGCTAAGCACGAAGCCTGCTCATGAATACGGGTCCCATTCATCATACTTTGGTCAATCACAGGGATTAGACCCCAGATGTGCATCCTCATGGGCTATACAGCTGCACATCAGTTGAGCTAACGATAACAAGGTCGTGCACCTCCATTCACTATGCTTGCAAGGCTTTTCATTCATCATAAGGGCCCGGGGTAACATTCAATAGGTTACACTGTCCTTATTTTATTCCTTTGTGTCCACTTATTATGAATAATACTTTTATAATTATCATTACCTTAAATTCACATATCATGAATCAGTAATAATTATTCGTAGTAAGCAGCCCAAAGAAGGTAAATAAAACATTAGAAACATAGGACAACCATAAACTCCCATTAAACATAAGTTCTTAACACTTAAACTCTATTCCTAGAATTTCAGAAAATCCTAAGTGTTCACAGCGCATGAGTAGCATATACAGCGGATGGCTTAAAGTACTAAGTATCCACAGCGGACAGCCTAAGTCTATAGCGGACAGCCAAGGTCCATAGCGGATGAGTAACGCACCAAGTGTGTTCACAGCGGATGAACATAGTCCAATGCGGATGGACATAGTCCAATGCGGAAGGCCATATCCAATGCGGATGAATAACATCCATAGCAGATAACTAAAAGTGTACAGCGAATGAATAAAGTCCACAGCGGACGACAAATATTTCTAAGTGTTCTCAGCGGACAGTGTCCACAGCGGATAACCAACATCCACAGTGGACACATAGTCATACTATAGTGTCCACAGTGGATGACCAACATCTACAGCGGACAACCTATTCATGCCAAAGTGTCTACAGCGGATGACCAACATCCACAGCGGATCACTAATTTATTTAGAGCTTAACTTACACAATTTCTAGTTGCCAAATGCCCCTATTAATCATCTACTTAGCTTAGATCTAACAAGTTACATCTTCAAAACATAAGAAACATCACATATAAACATATAATACACTTGACGCAGCATCTTTTATGAACAGTCGGTTTCTTTATGAAACAAAATAATGGTTAATATGCACATCAGCCCCAAACATATAAAACAAGTAAAAGAGGGGATCCAGAACTCACCTCTTAGCAGCTTTCAAGTGAAACACTACAAACCCGAGAGCTAACAAGTATAATTAGCACCTAAACTCATAAAACAAACAACCAACACAAGAAAACACATAAAAATAGGTTCCTAAGCTCGAACCTAGCAGAAAATCGAGAAGAAAACTTCTGGAAATCTCACATTTTCGAAGAACTTGAGCTTTCTCTCTCTAAAACCGGATGGGGTTCTCTTTTCCAAGTCTTTAGCCGAATTGTGCATGAGAGAGGGGGTTATGGACAGCCTTACCACCTTTTGACACCCATTATGGGAAACTTTGACTCTTGCAAACTTTTAACCCCTTGCTTTTGGACTTCTTATCTTTTCTTCTTTACTTTTCTTTTCTTCAAATTTTTTTCGGGTGTTACAAGTCTACCCCCCTTATATAGGTTTCGTCCCCGAAACCTGTCACTCCGTAAAGAGATCTGGGTAGTGTCGTCTCATTTCTTCCTTCGATTCCCAAGTGGCTTCCGATCCCTTATGATGTTTCCATTGCACTTTTACTTGGCCAATCACTTTATTCCTTAACTGTTTCTCCTTCCGATCCAAAGTAGCCACTGGTTGTTCCACATAATTCAACCTTTCATAAACCTTAATGTCCGTAAGAGGAACAACAACGTCACCTTCCGCCAAGCACTTTCGTAAGTGACATACATGGAACATAGGAAGAATTCCACGCAGCTCATCGGGAAGTTCCAGCCTGTATGCCACTACACTAACTCTGGCAATGATTTTAAATGGCCTAATATACCTAGAGCTCTACTTTCCTCGCTTGCGGAACCTGATAATCCCTCTCCAAGGAGATACCTTCAACATCACCTTATCTCCCACCTGGAATTCAATTGGCCTACTTCTTTTATTAGCGTAGGACTTTTTCTGGTCCTTTGCTGCCTTCATGAAGGCCTTTATCTTTTCCAACTTCTCTGACGTGGCTTCAATGATCTCGATGCTTCCCAACTCTTTCTGCCAGATGTCACCCCAACACACCGGGGTTCTGCATCTTCTCCCATACAACATTTCGAATGGTGGCATGCCTATACTGGCATGAAAACTATTGTTGTTGGAGAACTCTGCCAACGGTAGGTGTTCATCCAAACTTCTACCAAAATCAATAATGCATGCCCGGAGCATATCCTCCAAGGTCTGAATGGTCCGTTCTGATTGACCATCTATCTAAGAGTGATAAGCTGTGCTAATGTGTAACCTCGTCCCCATCGTATCATGAAATTTCTTCCAGAACTTGGACGTGAACCGGGAGTCCCTATCAGAAACAATAGACACCAGCATGCCATGACAAGTTACGATTTCCTTGATGAACAGTTCCGCCAACCTTTCCGACGAGTAAGTCTCTCGGAATGGCAAAAAGTGTGCACTCTTCGTTAGGCGGTCTATGATCACCCAAATGGTATCACATCCTCTTGAAGTGCGAGGCAACTTTGTGATAAAGTCCATGGTGATGTGTTACCACTTCCATTCGGGTATATCCAAGGGTTGGATCTTCCCATATGGTTTCTGATGTTCCGCTTTCACTTGTAAACAAGTCAGGCACTTACTCACGTACTACACCATGTCACGCTTCATCCCTAGCCACCAATAATCCTCCTTCAGATCATGATACATTTTTGTAGCACCAGGATGGATGGAATACCATGTTTTGTGAGCCTCATCCATGATCCTTCCCCTCGGCTCCCCATAACGAGGAATCCACATCCGCCCGAAACAGGTTTTAACTCCAAGGGTGTTCTCCCCTAAATCTGTCGCCTGCCCCTTCATTCGTTCAGAGTTGATCATATCATCCTTTAATGCCTCATTTTGGAATTCCCTGATTTGGCCCATTACATCCGGCGTGACAACCAGCTGGCAAGCCATTACCTAAATCGATTCCGGCCTCTCCTTTCGACTGAGGGCATCGGCTACCACATTCGCCTTACCTGGATGATAGTGGATTTCACAGTCGTAATTGTTGATTAACTCTAACCATCTTCTTTGTCTCATGTTAAGATACTTTTGCTTGAAGAAGTACTTCAAGCTTTTGTGATCAGTGAAGATGGTGCACTTCGTCCCGTACATGTAGTGCCTCCAAATCTTCAATGCAAAGACCACAGCCGCCAACTCCAAGTCATGAGTAGGGTAGTTAGCCTCATGAATCTTCAACTGTTGGGATGCAGAGGCTATAACCCTTCCCTATTGCATCAGCACACAACCCAATCCTGAATAAGAAGCATCTGAATAGACCACCAAGTCTTCATTCCCTTCGGGTAACATCAAGACAGGAGCTTGAGTCAATCTTGTCTTTAACTCTTCGAAAGTATTCTCCTGCTCTTGACCCCATACGAACTTCACATCCTTGTAGGTCAATTTGGTCAATGGTGAAGCTGTCTTTGAGAAGTCTTGGATGAACCTTCTGTAGTAGCCCGCCAAACCCAAGAAATTGCGGATCTCGGATAGCGTCTTCGGAGCCTTCCATTGCATAACCGCCTCCACCTTTGTCGGGTCCACCATAATCCTTTCAAAATTAACCACATGACCCAAAAACTGAACATCCCACAACCAGAACACACATTTGGAGAACTTAGCATACAGCTTCTCTCTTCTATGAGTCTCCAATACCTCGCGAATGTGACTGCATGCTCTTTTTCACTCTTCCAATAAATCAGGATATCATCGATAAACACAATCACTGATTTATCCAACATCGGCCAACACACCCGATTCATCAAATCCATAAAAGCAACTGGCGCGTTGGTTAAACCGAAAGACATAACGAGGAATTCGTAATGCCCGTATCATGCTCGAAAGTAGTCTTCGGGATATCCTATTCTTTAACATTTAGCTGATGATAACCAGATTGGAGGTCTATTCTTTAGAACCAGCTGGCTCCTTGGAGCTGATCAAACAAGTCATCAATCCTCGGTAGTGGGTACCTGTTCTTCACTATCAACTTGTTCAACTCACGGTAGTCGATGTACATCCTCATGCTACCGTCATTCTTCTTTACAAACAAGACCGGAGCACCCTAGGGAGAGATACTCGATCGGATGAACCCCTTATCTAACAACTCTTGCAACTGGGTCATCAATTCCTTCATCTCAGAGGGAGCGAGACGATACGGCGCCTTTACAATAGGTTGGACACCAGGTATCAGATCAATCTAAAACTTGATCTTGCGGTCAGGTAGTACCACCGCGGATGGCAAATCTTTCTAAGTGTTCTCAGCGGACAGTGTCCACAGCAGATAACCAACATCCACAGCAGACACATAGTCATACTATAGTGTCCACAGCGGATGACCAACATCCACAGCGGAGAACCTGTTCATACCAAAGTGTCCGCAGCGGATGACCAACATCCACAACGGACCACTAATTTACTTAGAGCTTAACTTACACGATTTCTAGTTCCCAAATGACCCTGTTAATCATCTACTTAGCTTAGATCTAACAAGTTACATCTTCAAAACATAAGAAACATCACACATAAACATATAATACACTTGAAGCAGCATCTTTTATGAACAGTTGATTTCTTTATGAAATAAAATAATGGTTTTGTTTATTAAAAACACTTGTAATATGCACATCAGCCCCAAACATATTAAACAAGTAAAAGAGGGGATCTAAAACTCACCTCTTAGCAGCTTTCGAGTGAAACACCACAAACCCGAGAGCTAACAAGTATATCTAGCACATAAACACATAAAACAGACAACCAACACAAGAAAACACATAAAAATTGGTTCCTGAGCTCGAACCTAGCAGAAAATCAAGGAGAAAACTTGTGACATCCGGTATTTTTCCGCTACCAAATTCTGTTAGGTCTTGCATACATGTTTCATGAGCACACACTAGTTGTCGTTAAACGTTGGTGACTTAATAATAATTAACAATAATAAACAGATAATAACTTAAGTAATGATGTGATTATTAAGTTGTGCTTATGTGCTTACGCTATTTAAATATGATTTGGAAAGAACAACTGTACGCCAAGTTTTCTAAGTATGATTTCTGGATACGTGAAATGCAATTTCTAGGTCATACTGTTAATGAGAAAGGGATACATGTCGATCCAGCAACGATTGAGTCGATAAAGAATTGGTCAGTTCCCAAGACGCCTAGTGAGATACGACAATTTCTTGGACTGGCAGGATATTATCGACGGTTCATTGAAGGGTTTTCTAAGATCACTCAACCTCTCACAACCTTGACTCACAAGGGAACACCATACAAATGGGGTGAGAGTCAAGAGTCTGCTTTCCTGTTACTAAAGGAGAAATTGTGTAGCGCACCGATATTGGCCGTACCGGAGGGAAGTGATGACTTTGTAGTCTACTGTGATGCTTCTGTTCAAGGACTTGGTTGTGTCTTGATGCAGCAAGATAAAGTGATAGCTTACGCATCGAGACGACTGAAGATTCATGAGAAGAACCATACCACCCATACTTGGAGCTGGGTGCAGTAGTTTTTGCCTTAAAGATCTAGACACATTCGTTGTACGGTACCAAGTGCACTATTTACACCAATCACAAGAGTCTTCAACACATCCTTAAGCAAAAGGAATTGAATATGAGGCAAAGACACTGGGTAGAGTTATTGAACGACTATGATTGTCCTATCAAATACCATCCGGGAAAAGCTAATGTAGTTGCTGACGCGCTGAGTAGAAAATAAACTACTAAGCCTTGATGCGTGCGAGCTTTGCAACTTATGATTAGCACACAGTTACCTGAAGAAATCTGAGAGGCTCAAGCCGAAGCTCTGAAGGCAGAAAATATTAGTTCTGAATCGTTACGGGGAATGGATAAACAGCTGGAAGTAAAGGCGGATGGAATTTGTTATTTCATGGATAGACTTTGGGTACCTTTGCATGGAAATCTGAGAGACTTGGTTTTGAGTGAGGCACATAAGTCTAAGTACTCAATACATCCTGGATCCGACAAGATGTATCATGACCTGAAGGCGTACTATTGGTGGCCTAACATGAAAGCGGATGTAGCTACATATGTGAGTAAGTGCCTGACCTACTCGAAGGTAAAAGTGGAATATCAGAAACCATCTGGACTATTACAACAACCTGATATCCCTATGTGGAAGTAGGAGAAAATCTCAAAGGATTTCATTACCAAACTACCACGGACTCCTACTGGTTGTGACACGATATGGGTTATCGTAGACCGATTAATGAAGTTCGCTCATTTCTTGCCGATAAAGGAAACAAACAAAATGGATAAGTTAACCCGACTCTATCTGAAGGAAATAGTTTCGAGACATGGTGTACCAGTCTCAATTATTTCTGACCGCGATGCTCGTTTTACATCGCACTTCTGGCAGTCATTGCAGAAATCCTTGGGTACGCGATTGGACATGAGTAATGCTTATCATCCGTAAACCGATGGTCAAAGTGAGCGTACTATACAGACGTTGGAGGACATGCTACGTGCTTGTGTGATTGACTTCGGGAATAACTGGGAGGTTCACCTACCATTGATGGAATTTTCTTACAACAATAGTTACCACTCCAGCATAAAGGCAACACCTTTTGAAGCTTTATATGGGCAAAAATGTTGATCACCAGTTTGCTGGGCTGAAATTGGTGATAGTCCGCTAACGGGTCCCGAGTTAGTGCACGAGACCACTGAGAAGATTATACAAATAAGGAACCGTATGGCTGCAGCGCGCAACAGACAGAAAAGCTATGCAGATAAGCGACGAAAACCTCTAGAATTTCAGGTTGGTGAAAAAGTCTTATTGAAAGTCTCACCGTGGAAAGGCGTGATTCGGTTTGGTAAAAAAGGAAAGCTAAATCCGAGATACGTTGGACCATTTGAGGTATTGGAAAGAATAGGTCCGGTGGCCTATCGATTAGCCCTATCTTATCGCTGAGGGGAATCCATGATGTATTTCATGTATCAAACTTGAAGAAGTGCTTAACCGGTGAAACAATGGTAGTACCACATAAGGAAGTTCAAGTAGATGAACAATTACGCTTCATTGTGGAACCCGTCGAGGTGATGGATCGTGAGGTAAAGACGCTAAAGCAAAGCAAGATTCCCATAGTCAAAGTTCATTGGAACTCGAGACGTGGACCAGAATTCATGTGGGAACATGAGGACTAGATGAAGCTTAAGTATCCTCAAGTATTCGAAAAGACGATGCCAGCCGACGAAGGTATTAATTAAATTTCGGGACGAAATTTCTTTCAACATGGGGATGATGTGACAACTCACCCGAAACTCACTCGATTACTTTGTGCCAATACAGTAGACCAGTGATAGAACACACCATGTAACACAATTTTTGGGACGAAAATTCTTTGAACATGAGGATAATGTGACATCCGGTAATTTTTCGTTACCAAACTCCGTTAGTTCCGTTAGGTCTTGCATACACGTGTCATAAGCACACACTAGTTGTCGTTGAACGTTGGTGACTTAATAATAATTAACAATAATAAACAGATAATAACTTAACTAATAATGCAATTATTAAGTTGTGCTTATGTGCTTACGTGATTTAAATATTATTTGTGAATTTTGTCTTGTAACGTGCCAACATGTGTATTTAATTCGTGTATTTTGTGACTAGTGAAAATAATGCATATGATTATTATTGTTGATTAATAATGTTTGTATTATTAAGTTAAAACCTTTTAAAAAGTGTTAAAGAGATTAGTTTTATAAAATATAAAACTATAGGGGTTTAAATGGTAATTATGATTAATTAGATAAAAAAAACCCAACCCTAGCCCCCACACACCCCATCTTCCGCGAACACCCTTCAAACACACACACACTTACGATTTTGGACTAGAACAAGCAATTGGTGGCCGATTTTGGTTAGTTCCAAGGATTACAACACGTTAACAACTTCAATTCTTGTCCACTACGCGATTAAAGGTTAGATTTTTGTGGTTTTTCATGGATTTTTGATGTTGGGCCGAAACCCTAGTCGAATGGGTGCTTGAATGTTGAATTCTTGATTGTTTGATGATTGTGTAATGAAAGTTAGAAGTGCAAGAAATTCATGGTTTGGATGCGTACTTCATAGCTTACTATTAATAGTAACTTTATTGCATGAACTTGGTGATTTGATGATGAATTGATGATGTTATGATGATAATGATGTTGTATGAATGTTGGATAGTGATTGTTATGCAATAAAATCCATGAATTGATCGTGTAGTTCATACCTTGATAAAAGTAGAAACTTTTGGATATGAGATTGATGAATTAGGATGATTTGATGATGTTGAACATGTTTAAATGATAGTCATGAGCTTGAATAGGTATTGTGTTGGTGAATTCATGATTGGATTGAGTTGTAGATTGATTTTAGGATGTTACTTTCCCAAAAGGGAAACTTTATTCAAGAAGAAATCTAGATATGGTGATTTGAGCATGATTGTGATGTTAGGGTTGTAGTAGAATGATTATTGATGATGTTTAATATGATGGAATATGTAAATTTAGTTATATGGATGCTTAGTTGGTCATGTGGAAATTTGGACTCTTAGTGGTTATCCATGATGATGGCTTATGTTAGGAGAATATGAAATCATGCTTGGGGTTGTAATAGATCATTGTTGGGTATGTTGGTTGGCATGAATCTTATTGAATAATGTGAACATAATCATCATACACACGTGCGAATCTGAGGCCCCTACTTAATAAATTTGGTAGGGTTTAATGTATGAAGTCCTGAGTGGCTTCACATGGCATGTTGTGTATGAATAGACTTTATGTATGATGTACTAGTTGTGATGTAATGGTAATTGTGTTAAGTATGTTGACTATTTGTGAGTCGCATGATTTGTATGATAATATAAGCTGTATGATGATCTTGGTAGAAAAAGTGGTTGATGAAGTGACATACGTGAACAACTTGTATGATAATTGTGTATGATGAGTTGCTATGCTTGATTAAATGGGATTTCAACAATAATGTCACCAACGGGTTAAACGGGTCAACTGGGTCAATGTGTTGTTTTTCCAAAACCTTAAGTCCATATGTTTGTAGAGCACTTAGGGATTATGATGATTCTGTGTACACGTACTCATGTACTTACGTGTTCTAGGTAACCTCTGAAGGTTGTCTTTCCTCTCTCTTTCCAGTTAAGCTTTTATATCATTCGTGTGCACCAGGTGAGTTCATGCCCCACTCTTTTATACACTCTCTTTTGGGGGAGATAGCATACTCGTAACAAATGCTTTATTGATTATAAGTTGTGTATAGTGTAACATAGTGTGATATACCATGAAAGTCCTCACATTTTCGGATTGTTAATAATGGTAACTAGTAGGAAATCTTGGGTAGTACTACTGGGTCTAATGAGCCCCACCTGTGCGACTCGAGGTCAAACGGGTGCAATTTTGTCTTAACATAAACATTGTCACGACCTGGTAAGTCGTGACGGGAGGCAACAAACGAAACACAGTCAGCTTTGATCGCGAAATCACTATTGGTTATTACTTGTGAATTTAGACTAGCTATCTAATTCAATGCACCCTTATATTTTATACTGTTACTGTTATGTTTTACGCAAACTCTTGAAATCACCAACCATTGTGTTGACTCCTTTAGTATGCTATTCTCAGGTTGAAGTTACCATTGCCTAGGAGCACATTCATGGGTCAGCATTGTAGATGTTAGCATTATTGGAACCCTCTGTTGGTTTTTGGTTATTAAAACAATTATGTACTTGTTTTGCACAACAGTGGGCGCGTGTTTGCGCATTATTATACTATGTTACATTACTTTTGGTTTTTCATGTTTACTAAATGCTTCCGCATCGTTTTAAAGTTAAACTCTAATTTTGGTTTGTTTGTTCATATAGAGTCGTTCTGAGTAACTAATGACTGAGATCCTAGTATGTCACACGCCTCGCGGTAAAACACCGCACACAGATTTTGAGGGTGTGACAAAACTTCTGGAAATCTCACCTTTTCGAAGAACTTGAGCTTTCTCTCTCTAAAACCGGATGGGGTTCTCTTTTCCAAGTCTTTAGCCGAATTATGAATGAGAGAGAGGGTTATGGGCGGCCTTACCACCTTTTGACACCCATTATGGGAAACTTTGACTCTTGCACACTTTTAACCCCTTGCTTTTGGACTTTTTATCTTTTCTTCTTTACTTTTCCTTTCTTCAAATTTTTTTCAGGTGTTACAGATCAGCACCTTTGAGCGATAATGAAATTGCTAAGGGAAGAGAAACTTTATGCTAAGTTCTCGAAGTGTGAAATTTGGTTGCGAGATGTGAAGTTTTTAGGACACGGTGATAACGAGAAGGGAATCCATGTTGATCTTTGAAAGAATGAAGTGGTAAAGAAGTGGGTACTCCTAAGATACCTTCGAAGATATGACAATTCTTAGGATTGGCTGTGTACTATCGCCGATTCATTGCAAACTTCTCAAATATCGCTCAACTGTTGACGTTGTTATCATAGAAAGATAAGAACTTTGATTGCGGTCATAAGCAAGAAGAGGCCTTTTAGACGTTGAAAGAAAGATTATGCAACGTATCAATATTGACGCACCCTGATGGATCAAATGACTCTGTGGTGTTCTATGATGCATCACATCAAGGGCTAGGTTGTGTGTTAATGCAAAAGGATAAGGTGATTGCTTACGCCTCACATCAACTTAAGGTTCTACGATGATCTAACAGTTTTCTTCTTCCATCATAAAACATAATCAGCTCAAATCATCAAAGACTTTATCATAAAAATTGGAAGTAAAATCAACTAGAAGTGATAATGGAACTTAATTTTAAAATGATGATCTGAATTTATTTTGTACAAACAAGGGTATAGCTCATCAACTTAGTGTAGGTAGGACTCGTCAACAAAATAGGATAGCTGAAATAAGGAATATAGCACTAATTGAGGCAGCAAGAACCATGTTAGCTAATGCTAAACTACCAATTATATTTTGGGCGAAAGTAATTAACACAACTTGTTATGTGCAAAATAGAACATTAATTGTAAAAAAGAGCACAACACACCTTGTAAACCATTCTTTTTTAATAGGTTTCTTTAAGTAATACAATTATCTTGTTTCAATATTCACCATACATCATTTTGGAAACTTTGCTCCTAAATTAGATGAAGGATTCTTGGTTGGTTATTCTTCGGTCTCTAAAGCATTTAGAGTGTTTAGTTCACGATTGAACATTATTGATGAATCCACCAATGTTGAATTCAATAAACATTTAGTACCCGAATCATCAAACAATCCTGACTTGTTTTTCATATTGAGTCTCTCATGCAATTATTTAATCAATCTGTTTTGTCCAATACAAATGTTCTTCAGACTATCTGATCATCTAGAGAAATTAATGTTGAGAAAGATGACTTCCCAATAATACCACCATCATCTTCATATTCTCAATCATCAAATGTTCCATTAACAAGTGGTCCACTTTGACAAATAGAAATTGAAAGTGCATCAACAGAGGCAGGTGCAAGCATAATGCAAACAACTTCTCCAAAAGTTCAACAACATGCACTTGCTCTAGCACATGTTGATAATGTGGTGAATCCAACTGATAAGACTTATCAAAGTGCCTTTCATTCAGATTTTCAACTGAAAAAGCCTTAGGATGAATGAGTGACAAGAAGCAAGTCCAATATAGCAAACTGTAAGAGTTATACTTAGAGGCTGATGCAACCAAAGTTCTCTCAGCATGCACAACTGAAGTACAAAGGAAGTTACTTCGAAAGATTTGATACAACTCAATGAAATTCACTAAGTATAAAATCTTTCGAAGACAAAAGACCATTTCTTTTGAAGCCAGAGACGAAGTCTTCCAAAGCTTCAAGACAAAGTCTTTCAAAGCCAAGAGAGTGATTTCATCTGAAGACAGAGAATGCATGCTTTCTCTGACATGCTTTTGATAAAAGTTGAACTACTTTCTACTGCCATCTCAGAAGACTGACCAACTTATATAAGTTGATGATAAGTCCATACTTTTGTCAATTATAGATTAAGGTCTTAGAGTCTGTAGCTTTCTACTTTGTACTTATATCCTTTTTGTAATAGATAAAGGTGTGAGTTATGGCATGTCGTAGTCACTAGTCAAAAGGTAATCTGCCTTTTGACTTTACATTGATCTTGTTGTCTAGATTAGTGTTCCAGCTGGCATTCAAAGTATGATAGGCTGTAGGATGTAGTATAAAGTATCTCAGGTATCAGTCCTTAGGACTAAGCTTTGTTACATTTGTAAAACACTTAAGAGCAATATACATAATTCTGGAAAACCATTTACTTATGTTCTGCTTATGTTCTTTACATTTGTTCTTTGTTTCATTTTAGCTGGTTCCCTATTTGATCTGTTAAGTGTTCTAGTCTCTCCATCCATTGTGAAACTGCTGCATTGCTCCCCTTCACCGGTCCTACACAAACATATGCCTATTCCCTTGATTTCTTTGTTAAACTATTTCTAAAAATATCAAAGAGCCTCTTTTAGATCATAGTTGGATAGAGGCAATGCAGGAATAATTGCTTCAATTCAAGAAACAAAAAGTATGACAACTAGTTGACCTTCTTGAAGGACAATATCCTATTGGATCTAGGTGGCTGTAAAGAAACAAAAGTGATGAAAAAGGAATTGTGATCAGAAACAAAGCCAAATTAGTTGCCCAATGATACATATAAGAAAAAGGGATTGATTATCATGAGATTTTTACACCAGTAGCTCCTGGAGGCTAGAAGACTTTTCCTTGCATAATCTGCATCCATGAAGTTCACCATGTACCAAATAGGTGTCAAGCATGAATTCTTGTAAATATATTGAACTATAAAGTGATAATGCATGCTAATGCAAGTGGTAATTGGAATGTTGTTCTGGATGGAAATAGTATAAGTGTTGAGAAATATGGTTGAAGAAAACGATACGCAGATGCAGAAAAAGATATACGGATGTAGAAAATGACTATGTGTTTGGTCATCTGCATTAGTCTTACGCGGGTGACTTAGACAAATACGTATGTGCATTTGTCTCCCTAAAAAAACTAATGTGGGTGAAACAAAAAAAAATACTTATGTCAGAACAAAGGAAATGTAGCCAAGTATTACACATCCGTATAGACAAATGCTGATGTTGTAAAAATTAATGTGGCTAAAGAACAACAAATGCTTATATAGTTGTTTTGTAATATGTAATTAGTTATTCTTGATTTTGTGTCAGGGTAGTTATGTAATTGTACGGGTCCTTGTATAAGACATATTAATAGATAAAGTTTTTGCACTTTTTGTACTCTGATAACACTCAAAACACTAAATAAAACAGAAATCCGTGGTTGTAATATTGAATCTAATCATCAATATATAAACACCTTATGAATATTTCCATTGTTTTGATCATCGATTGTTGTAACTCAGCTGCAACTAATCATAGAAATCATTCAATATATTTGATCCTATTGATTATTACCCAGTAAATTAGTAACAGGGCTATGGCTCTCGGATTCAATTAGAAATCCACAGTTTCTCATTGACTCTTGATTGAACTATTGATTGATTTTCATTTCATTGTGTTTTATGCAATCGATTTGTAATCAAATCAGAAATACTCAATGTTCTAATCAAATTAAACTTCAAATTCATTATGAAGTGAAGGTACTATTTAATTGATTAAACATTCATGAAGACCAAACATAAAACCATCAAATTACAAAGTATTTGTGAGCAAAATGGCTGGAGATTAGCAGGAGTTCCTGATCGAATGTTTCAATATCCAATTTGAGAGAAAACACCAATTAAAATAATCAAAGTCCTAAGAACAGAATGAAACACTATTCATCGCATTGGCCACAGTTATACAATATTTATCGCATTTTCCCTGAATCATACTATTCATTACATTGTTGATTAACTGTTCATCATATTTACTTAAACTATTCATCATATTTGTGATTCATTAAAGTGCTGAGAACTACTACTATTTAATGCATTTGTTTTGAAATTTGTTAACCGCATTAATCACCTACACTATTGACAACATTAGTTCTCTGTGGACACTGTTTACCACATTAGTTTTAGAACTTAGATAGAATTTGGACATTGCATTGATTGGACAATTTGTACTTAAAATTCATCTTAAAATCAATTCAATAAAGTCTAAATTCAATCTAATCAAACTAAAACCAAATTAAAATCAAGAAACATCATGGATACTCTAACTTCAGTTGAACAGGGTCGTAATTCCAAGTCACCAATGTTAAAACACAAATCTAAATTTAAGCAGTGGAAAATTAGATTCAGGAATTATCTAATTGGTGTTAATGCAGATTATTGGATTTCAATTTGTAGAGGTCCTCATATTCCAACTGCATTGAATGCTAACCAATACAAAAATGTTAGAATCCCAGTTAAAAATACCAATCTGAACATTGATACTGGATAGTATAAAAAGAACAAGATTGACATAAAGGCCTACTCACTACTCACACAAGCCCTAAAGATGGATATGCTGAAAAGGATTGAGAAGCATAACACATCTAAAGGAGTGTTGGATGGACTCAATATTATGTGTAAAGGGAGTATTGAAGTCATTAAGATCAACAAAGACAAACTAGTAAATCAATATGAGACCCTCCATCACATCAAGGGTGAATCTATCTCCAAACAATGAAATATATTTAGGCAACTTGTGAATGATCTTCAACATCTTGTCTCGGTTCTTTGTTTCGAACACGTCTGTTTGCCTTTTCCGGTGACTTTGACAATGACGCTGACCTTTGTTGACTTTGACTGTGTTGATAATATAGACTATCCTTATCAGACCCAACAATACTCCCCTTGGTCTATCATTATCAGCGTCTTTGTATTGAGATCGGCACCGATAAGTCAACCATATAATGATCTTAAATCTTCCCCTAGATTGATGATCTGGTATTGAAGATTTTTCATCTTTCAGGCTCCCACTTTTTGTATGCTCCCCCTTTTCATGTGCATTCTTTGAGAATGATAAGGAACAACTTTTCCAACTCTTTATTCTTGAATGCTTCAGAAGATGTAGGAGGAGGAATCCTAGCTCGGCATCTTCTGCAAACTTGAGGAACAGGTTCTCTGGTCAGGTACTTTGCTCAGCTGATGATCGGCCATCATTTGAAGCAAAAATCTATAACACAATCACAACCACAATCTCGTAATTTCCTGTCAGATCATTTCAGTTAACAAATACCCGTGTTTATCTGTGTGTGCAATTTCCCATGAAATGCATGTGAAAATAGTAACATTGTAATAGCATAATATGGAGGACTTGAAATAATTTGAAATGAAGAACCCCCTTTTTTATATATATATTTTTTAATCACCTTACACCAAGAACTAATTTGATCATGAGATCACATCCTCAAGATATACTTAAGGACAAGGATGTATTTAAACATCGACAAGTTAGTGAGATCATACTGAAGCAGAGTCTGATCACGATTTTAAAATTTTGATAGCCAAAAACAGTTCAGGAATGATTGCTGGTATATTTGTCCAATTTAAACCCATGCCTTATTCTTTCAACAAGTGACCTGCAACTGATTTTATCATGTTTTAGGTTCGATTAGAGAAGCTCAGGTAACTTGGTTCCCACATACATCCGGCAAAGAACTTATCCCGTCATCAAGGCTTATTGAGTAATATGATTAACTCTGCTTGATTTTCTTTTGAGGTTCAACAATGATCTTAGTTTAAGAATCACTGTGCTTTTATTTTAGAGAACAGATAATGAGAGCTCCAGGTCTATACGTACGTATAACAGAGGAGATGATCATCTAAGTGCGCTGATGAGAGCTTCAGGTCTATACTCACGTATAACATAGAAGATCATCGCTCCAGGCCAATGCTTCTGCATAGCAGAGGAGATAAGCATGAAATATACATCTGAAGAGCTAACGAGAAGCTACATTCAAGACTTGGGGATAGGGAGATTTTGGGAATGGAAGGGATCAAGGAAGAATTCAGTTACTCTCAACCTGTTTTTGATGAGACTTGTATCTTTATGCAGACTGAGATGTCATGGAAATAATCCTTATCACCGAGTTCTAAAGCTTTAGTTAGGCTACATAATCACTGTTTACTTCGTTTTCGGGCTGAGCCTACCATGCATATCATATAATGAAACTGTCTTTTTAGATTTTAGAATTTTAAGTGATACAGACATCTACATCAGTTACTATCATTTCTTACAAAGGTACAAGTCATGCAACCAATCATACAAAGAAAACATATTATCATTTCTCAGTCATCCCAAATCAAGTTCTTAGTTCCCATTTCAATTATACAAGCAAAGAAAGTCTTCCAAATTATACTAGAAAAAAGATGAGAAATAAAGTACCAAGAAAAATGTAGTGATTATGAAGTGTGAACTGTAATAGTGCAGATAAGTATCCAAAATATGGATGAAATACCAAAACCATAACCTGTTTGTTCCGCTTCAAATTTGACTTAGGAACATTCTCTGTCGGTAAAACGGATTACTAACAGTCCTCCTGAATTGTTCCTGCACTTATTAACAGATTAGTTAGAGAGGGGGACCCAGGCCATCATGGTCCTGGGAGTTCCTTTTACATCAGTGTACATAACCTGCTTAAGCACACACCCTTTTGAAAAATCATTTATCTCTTTAACTTTTTGTTTTACTTTCCAAATTTGTTTCTGTTCAATTACTTTTGATTTGAAAGAGTTGAATTTGGAAATCATTTTCCTTTTAAGACCCGAAGGAAGAGATTTTGATTTCGAAACATTGGTCTTTTTCATCTTTGAATCATATGAAACCGGCTTCACATGAGAAGGTTTGGATAGATTGTTCTTCATCCAACCATTTTACTTTTTGAACCAGAGAAGCAACACGTGCCCCAAGCCTGTCTTTGAACTTGAGGGCACACATGACCTTCTTTTCCACATCTAAACCAAGCCTTGAAAGGCTTTTGGTTCTTTGTAGTCCCATGGAAAGCAGGAGAGGGTGTAGCCTGCTTTGTGGTTGTTGCAGCTTGTCGACAACCTTGAAGCTTCTTCTTTCGGATATCAGAAGATTGCACTTTTTAAGGCTTTGTCGATATGGATTTCGAACTGAGCTATGATTTGACGTGTGATGTTAAAGGATATGAGATCTGAACATTCTTTTAAGAACCCTTTTGTATGACTGGTGACTTGGCAGACTTGGAGGCAGATTTGTGGCTAGCTTAATGGATAGCAGATGAAGATGGTGAGTGCTTTTGCTGAGTTTTAGAGGGACTACTGATTTGTTTAGCATTTGGAGATGAGATCCGTATAGGTCTTGATTCAAATTTTGGAAGCATTTGAGACTTGACAACTTCAGGTGACTTAATGATTTTTGATTCATCATCTGAGCTTGTCCAGTATTGTATACACAATTCTACTTCCAACAGATCTTGATTGATACCACTTGTTGAGTTCTGATTGCCTGACGATTCCACAGGTGTTCCTTCTTTGACAAACCTGATAGGAACAAAAGAAGGAATGTTACCTGTTTTTAATTTATTAAAGAAGTTATGGGAAACACCTGATACTGGATTTGAAGCATTAAGGGTGGAATTATTATTTTGCTTATCAGATCCTTGTTTGATGAGTCCCAAACCTGCAGGAGAATCATATTCATCTCGAACCTCTTTGTGATTAATGCTGCTTAAACCTACATGTAGACTGTAGTATCTGCAACTTCAATTAAATCATTAGATGGATGAGGTTGATGCATAGGAGAGTAACAATGAGTACTAGGAGGACGATAAACATATAAAGTTTCACCACATTGCACACCCGTTTTGATTCTAGCTCCCCTTTGCTTACAGAATAGTTCTTCCCGTTTCATCCCTGATATCATCCATTTTTCAAGTTTAGTTTTAAGCTTGCTAGTCTCAAATTCTGCTAATGTGACTCGTTTGCTCAAAACATTAATCTCGACATTCTTTTCTAAAAGATTTCTTTTTAAAAGATCATTTTCTTTTAATTCTTCTCTTAGTTTGATAAAATATTTAGACTCATTTATTTTAAGTTCTTTGTTTATTTGTTTTAATTCTTTTTCATTTTCTAACAATAATCTGTTAGCTTTGTAAACTCCAAATAAACGGATTTTGCAGGGAGGAGAACACATGTCTTGAACAACCTCATAAGGAAATCCTATAACTAGCTTTTCAGCAGCTAGGGCTTTTTCACATTGACAGATAGGAGTGTTCTTTTTGTATTCTTCCTCTTTAGCAGCTCTCTTCTTAGCTTCTGCAGCTTCAACTTCCTCTTGCTTTCCTTCATCCTGAACTTTACACCGACTTGCACAATCACCAACATCACCAACACTCTCACCTTGAGTGTCACACCTGAATTCTTTAAAAGGATCAAAATCCTCAACAGAATCCTCATCACTGTTTACTACCTCAGCCATCAATGCATGGTTGACTTCTTCTTTAGTTTCTTTGATCTCAACACTTAAAGATACACCACCATACATGAATTGATTATACTCTCCTCTTTTCATATCCAAATCAAATGACTTCAGCTTGTTGATAACTTCAATGAGTTTGTAGTCAGCAAAATTTCTTTCCTGCTTTAACAATCTAACTTGTGGACTCCACTGTGGAGGAAGAGATTCCAAAAGTTTTATGACTTGTTCATGGTTCCCCAGTTGGTCATCAAACTTCTTAAGATTGTTTGCCACCATCAGAAATCGTTCAACAAAATAGGTATCTTTTCATCTTTCATGGCTGCAAAAGAATCAAACCGACTTTGTACCGATATTAGATTATCAGATTTGAAGGAATTAGGTTCTTTTGAAGAGCCATTTTACACATGATCAGAAATTAATTTCACTGAAATTTCACTAAATTCGCTGTCAATTTCGCTAGTAGTTTCGCGAGTAATTTCGACAGCAGTTTCGCCCAGCAGTGGCACGCTGATGCTAGTTTCGCACGGTAGTTTCGCCCGAAACTAGTTGAACTTTCGTTCAGAAATCAATTTGGCAGCTGGGTTTGGCACACAAACACCATGAACTTTCGTTCAACACATGTACTTTCGCAGGGACGTAGAAACCAGATTCAAAAATCAAGAACTTTGTAGTTTCGCTGAAAGAGCTCTAGTTTCGGCCGACGTATCTGAATGACTTTTTCAGCACGAAATCAATCCAAACTCATTGAAATCTCAATGAATTTGATCTCTGATGATTTCTAAGGCTTCCCACACCAAAATAGAGCAATCCTCAATCAATTTCCATTTCCGAAACACACAGATCAGATCAAAAATGAATGGATCAATGACTTTAAACTAGAAAACCAAACAAAACTCAAATAATCAAGAGCACAATGGCTCTGATACCATATTGTCGGTCCTTCTGATTGATATAACAGTGCACTTGATTGATAAACACAAACAAATCTCACTGATAACACAGATATCAATGATATTTGTGTAAAATATAGATCAAACACTATAAAATATGGATGAACAATGATGAACACCTCAAGAACATTCAATAAAACCCTTCTTTGATCTGAAATGATTGTTGAAGATATTACAAAGTGAAATTCCCTCAATCAATGGCTCATTCAAGCACTCTAAACCTAATTGTTACTAATCTATATATAGTGATAATATTCACTAATGACATATTAAGCCCCTAGACTTAGACAATTAAAGAAATTACATATAAAACATAAAAATGACTTAAACATAAATAAATATATTTTGTTGACACAAAATATATTTATTAACAATAAACTCCTAGTCATTTATATCATCAACATCTTGTCTTGGTTCTTTGTTTCGAACGCGTCTGTTTGCCTTTTCCGATGTCTTTGACAGTGACATTGACCTTTGTTGACTTCGACTATGTTGATAATATAGACTATCCTTATCAGACCGAACACTCACATCAATGAACCTCCAACACCAATGCAAGAAGAGGTAAAGGCCAACCTTTGTAGTACTTGATGCATCAATGAGGTGCAAGGCTACAAAGAACATTATCATAAACTGGCCTTAATGTTAAAAGATGAAAAGGTCAAATTTGAGATGTTAAGACATGAAATGAGAGGTTTTAAAACTAAAATAAAATCTTTGCTTGTAGATATAGAAAAGCTTCATAGAGAAAATTATTCACTTGAAGCTGTGGTTGAACACTTGACTGACTTGTTAACCAAGTCAAAAGCTGATCAATCAGCAATAGAAGTGAAACTTTAGAAGTTAAAATTCTCATCAACCAAGCTTTAAGAGCTGCTTGATGCTCAAAAGGATTCAAAGGAGATGATAGGCATAGGCTATAATGCGTGTCTTTCACTGTATAATGACAACTACATTGTCATGCCTGATCTTTGACAAACTTAGATTTAATAGACATTAAGATTATTAAAACAAAAGTTTCAAATTTTTGTCAAACAACCAATAAACTAATTTTGAAAACATTAAAAATGGACATCCCTTAAATTCAAAGAGTGCTCAGATAAGACACTATATGTTGCAAAGCTTAAGAGTCCTATCAGAACCATCATACCCTTTATGAAATTCACTCTAACAAGCATCATGACTGATAAGGATGCTAAGCCTAAGATGAAACCATCGGTGAAAGCAAATCTGATAATGAGGTTAAAGCTCATAAATATTCAAACAAATCAGTTCATGGTTCATCTAAAGGCAAAGCACTAGCATCATCATCATTCAAAGGAAAAGCACAAGTTGTAACATCACCAAAATCAAAACCACATATTACAAATGGAAAACAACAAGTGGTGTTGGAATTTTTTTCAAAAACACATGTAAACCACCATAAGAAAGAATGCAAAAGATCAGTTAGTAAGCAAAAACAATCACCCAAACCTCCAACAAGTAGAGTTGTGAAACAATGTATTGAGGTTAAGAGAACTGAGATTGCATCCTCATCTAAACCAAATTTAAAGAAGGAAAACACCATGAAAGCTTCCACACCTCTTAAACCAAGAACAATTAGAAATATTATGACAACTGTCAAATGTCAAATCACACTACAACCGAATGCCACTTTACTCAATATTATTTAGAGAGTAAAATGCACAATCATTCTACAGTAAAATATTACTCAACAAATATTTTGCATTGTATGAAATGAACAATCACAAAATATAGTATTGCTTTTTTAGAATGAAAGGATTGAGATCACCATAGAAAAAAATAGTGTCACCAATCTCTTTTAAGTTTGCACATCATGCAAGTCGATCATTTAGAAATCCAGGAAAGACTTCTAAAAATGATTATAGATTTTATGATACTTGGCATCCAAGAACTACCGGTGTTAATCATGAGAAAATAGAAACGTTTGAAAGAAACTTGAATCCTAATGTTTGGAGTTAACCAAAAAATGAATCATATAATCAACAATGTGGCAGATTTCTTCATAGTAACAGAGATCAATGTTTTGATTGGATGACTAATAAATCTTTAGATGAGGAGATTGTGACACACAAACCAACTTCATCTAGATTCATCAAACAAGACAAGGCGAACTTTGTAGGAACCTCTGAAGTTAAGAGACTGATGCAACCAAAAGATATCAAAACAACCAAGTCTTCCAACATGCACTTTGGAACAAAGGTGAACTAGCTTCGGAAGTTTTACACACTCAAGAAAAATGCTAAGTGTAAAATCTTCCGAAGCCAAAGTTCAGAAGAAACTGCTGCGGAAGCTTTACACTGAACTTGGAAAATATTCCAAGTGTAAAATCTTCCGAAGCCAAAAACTCAACTCTTCCGAAGGTAGAAGATGAAGTCTTCCATAGCTCTCAAGACAAAGTCTTTCGAAGCTGTTTAAAGACAAGACTGATTTTCCTCAAAAGAGAGAGAAAAGATACCTTTTCCATCAACTTTATCATAAAGTAACCTACTTTCCGCTGCATGCTCTGGTAGTTCACCTGCTAGCACTAGTTGGTGAAACTTCCATACTTTATGATAGAGTAGATAAGGTCTTCGCCTGTAAGTTTATGTTTTTGTTCCTTCTTGGCTTTTTGTAATAGGAAAGTCAGTGAGCTATGGCTTGTCATAGTCACTAGTCAAAAGGCAATCTGCCTTTTGACTTTAGGCTGATCTTGTGGTCTAGATTAGTCACTTCCAAGTGTGTTTTTGCATATTGATGGTCGTAGGATGTAGTATAAGTACTATCCGGTTCTTGTATTTAAAATATACTTGTACAACACTTGTAATAGAACTAGAGAAGCAATATACAACTTCGTTGTATCTTCAGAAAAGGTTCACAGTTCCCTATTTGAATTGTTAAGTGATCTTAAGATCCTCCTAAGTGTGTTAATTAAGTGCAAGCTTAAGTACCCTGTAACGGTCCTGCAATTGGTATTAGAGCATTCTCGGCTCTTGATTGTAAGATATCACCATCTTCTAATCCTCTTAGTTACACACATCACTTAACTCTTCAAATGGCAGCTATCTCCAAACCTGATATGGAGACTGGAACCATGACAAAGTCCCCACTGATCACTCCTGAGGATTTTGACACTTGGTGTCAAATAATGGAAGGCTTTATCAAGTCTCAAGATTCCAGGATGTGGGAGTCTGTTGTCAATGGACCTCATGTACCATGCACCTCTTCAGCTGCTGTTGGTGGTGGCATGATACCAAAGGAGAGGGCTGACTTTTCTGATGAAGACTGGAAAAGAATTGATGTTGATAAGAAAGTTATGACAGCTCTCCAAACTCCATCTACAGAGGTTTCAAGAAGTGCAAGACCGCTAAACAACTATGGGATGCACTGAAACTAATGTCTGAGGGTTCAAATGGAGCCAAGGAGAACAAGAAGGATCTCCTGAAGCAGCAGATTGAAAATTTCACCTTCAAGACATGTGAAACCATGACTCAACAATACTTCAGGTATGTTGAGATTATGGATACTCTGGCTAATGTTGGGGTAACTATTGAGAACAGGGACATTGTAAGGAAGTTCATGTCCTCTCTTCCCAGACAATGGACACACTACTATGTGATTATTAAGACGACTAAAAACCTTAAGACCCTTACTCTCATTGAGTTGTATGAGATACTCAGTGGATACCAGATGGAGATGATTATGCAAAATTCATCTGGTAGCTCCAACACTCACTAGAGTTTAGCCCTTCATGTGGTTGAAAGGGATAGTAGAGAACCACAACATCATCTCATCTGCTACCCTAAAAACTCACAAAAGGGTCCTTTCATCACCTTCCCAGAGACACCCAGAGCTACATCCAAGGAAGTCCCTTCCAAAAGACATGTTCTTCTCAAGCTTTTGTCTCCACTAATGAAAGTACAGGCAACTTTCTTTTCACTCTTGAAGACCTGGAATGTATCCATCCAGATGATCTGGAGTACATGGAGATAGTCTAGGAAATGGCTTTTCTCAAATTACAGGACTCAAATTAAGGAACTCATTACCAAGTTGACTGAATGCCAGGCTAAGCTTGTGATCATCAAAGCCAGGGTAGAAAAATGTGTTCTTGAAGAAAAGACCTTCAAGAACATGATATCCTCATCTCTGCATGCAAAAGTGTGTTATCAGAATAAGCAAGGACTGGGATCTAGTGAGATAGCTCCTCCACATACTCTACTATCAATCAGATCTCCTAGGTGTGGAACTGGTCAAGATGAGCTGCCATCCATAGACCCAAGTGATGAAGAGGATGAAGAGGAGAAGGTGAGGGATGACTCTAAGATGAGTAAAGAGGGTCAATCCAAAAAGGGTCACCATGCTCCTAAGGAAGAAAAAGAAGCTGGTTTGAGCAAAACCAAGAGAAAGAACTTGATCAGAAGAGCAAAGAGAAGATCCATAAAAGCTCAAGAGATCAAGACCACCTTTGATCCCAAACAGAAACAAGTATTTATCTCTGCAGGGTTCAAGGTGATGAAAGCTGAAGATCCTGTCAAGAATTCTAGTACCAAGAGTTCTACTTCAGCTTCAACTTACTCCAGCAACTACAAGAAGACTGATCAGCTGTGTGTCACTTCTACACAGCCTGAACCATCCATTTCAAAGAGAAAGCTTCACCCTAAGAAGCCTGCTGCATCATCTGAAAAGGTGAAGAAAGAAGAGGAAAGTGTTCAAGCTCAGTCTTCTTTGGGAAAGAAGACTCTCAGAAGGAAAGAATTGGATTGTGTTATGTGCGGTAGTATTTCACATCTGGCTAAGGATTGTCAATACAATCCCAAGAGTACTATCCATATGATCAAGAAGAAAACTTCTGAGAAGAAGAAGAAGCAAACAGCTTCAGAAGGAAAATCTATTTCCTTCAGAAGCTCCAAAATGAAGAAGAAGGCAAGTAGGAAATTGCCTTCAGAAGAAAAGTTGGTCTCGGAAGAAAGGAATGCTTCCAAAGCAGTAAAGCTTGCTGTAGTGAAAGCAAGAGCTTCCAAAGGATCCGTCTCCAAAGCTTCCGAAGCTACAATAGCTTCCGAAGTAGTAAAGTTCAAGCCTAATCTTCCAAAGGTTGTGTGGAAGATGAAGGAAGACCATGAGACTGAAAGCTCCTCTTCAGAAACAGCAAATGATCCTCAAAGCCTGAACATAGGATCACTTACTATTTCATTGCCTTCATTTGAACTTTATAAGCCCAAAACCAATGAGGCTTGGGTTTCCAAATGTAACTATATCATCTCTTTTATGCAGAGACAGCCAAAGGCAAACAGAAATGTGTGGATCATTGATATTAGCTGCTCCAGGCACATGACAAGCAATGAGTCCCTACTTCAAAACATTGAAAGAATTGATGGAGGACCAGTTGCTTTTGGAGGAGATGCAGGAGGTTACATTACTCGTAGGGGCATGGTCTCAAATGGTAAGCTCAGCATTAAGAAGGTAAACTTTGTCAAGGAGCATGGATACAATCTTTTGAGTGTGTCCCAAATTTGTGACCAAAAACATCACATGCTCTTTACTGAGCATGAGTTCATTGTTCTCAAGCCCGGGGTCGACATTCCTCAAGAGCATATTTTGCTCAGAGCCCCCAAGAAAGGGAACATGTATAAGATGGACTTGCAGGAAACATCTCCCTCTGGAGAGATTTCTTGCTTTCTATCTAAAGAAAATAATGATGAGTCTTTCCTTTGGCATAAAAGAATATGCCTTGTAAACTTTAAGAACATGAATAAAATGATTAAGAATGATTTGGTAACTGGAATGCCAAAGAAAGAATTTACAAGTGATAACCACTGTGTTGCATGCCTGAAGGGGAAGCAACACAAAGTGTCTCACAAGCCAAAGGAAATGAACTCTATCACTACTCCCCTACACTTGTTACATATGGATCTGTTTGGTTCCACTAGTGTAATGAGTTTAGGAAGGACCTCATACTATTTGGTGATCACGAATGACTTCATAAGATTTACTTGGGTGTTTTTCCTTAGAACTAAGGATGAAACTCCTGAAATCATAAAGAATTTTGTTCTGAAAATTAAGAATCAATCTGATCACAAGGTCAAAATCATAAGATGTGATCAAGGAACCGAATTCAAAAACCAAATCCTTGATACATTTTGTGATGAAATGGGTATTTCAAGATAATACAGTGCTCCTAAGACTCCTCAGCAAAATGGTGTTGCTAAGAGGAGAAACAGGACACTTATTGAAGCTGCAAGAACCATGTTGTCTGACTCTAAATTACCCATTACCTTCTAGGCAGAGGCTGTCAACACAGCCTGCTATGTGCAAAACAAAGTTTTGGTAGTTAAGACACATGGTAAGACTCCTTATGAACTGTGGCACAAAAGAAGACCATTCATTGGTTTTCTCAGAACATTTGGATGACCCTGCACCATCTTGAATACCAAAGATCAAATAGCCAAGTTTGTTGAGAAATAAGATGATGGACACTTTGTTGGGTACTCTTCTCAAGCTAAGGCTTATAGAGTATACAATCTCAGAACTAGAATCATTAAGGAGTCAGCCAATGTGACTTTCAATGAACACACACCCTATGTAAAAGGTTCTGGTCCAGATTGGCTGTTTGATCTTGACTTAGTTACCAACTGTTTTAACAAATCTTGTGAGAATGTTTCAGGATCTACAGATAATAGGTCAACAGAAGATCCTGATCCAAGATTTGAGCTGAGAAGACCAAACAAGAAGACTACTTCAGCTCCTGTGGTGACTAACCCTGCAACTGAAGTTCCCATCAGCACTAGCATGTCAAATACTGCTGGTTCAAATGAATTGCCTTCAAATTCCAGATCTAAGGCTCAGAATTCAGGAGAAGAAACTTCAAATGCAAGAGGAGGAACTTGAGGTGGTGACAGTGATCAAGAATTTCTTGATGCTGAAAACCACTCCATTAAAGACAACATGAATGATGTTACACACTCATTGAATTAAGTCTCTCTTGATAAGTGTGTTGATTTGGTGGGAGACACCTCATTGCCATATCAGAATTTCTCAAATTTAGATCTATCTAACCAACTTGCTATGATCCCTTAACTTTGGATCCACAAGTCACATCCCACCACAAACATCATTGGAGATGTTGACTCAAGGGTAAGAACAAGAGGACAAGCTCATGACAACCATGTTTGTCTCCATTCTTTTTTCTTATCCCAGATAGAGTCGAAGAAGGTTGGTGAGGCTTTGAAGGATGGAAGATGGATTGAAGCTATGCAAGATGAGCTGCTTCAAATCCAAAGACAGAAGGTTTGGAACTTATGTCCTCTTTCTCAAGGGAAGAGTGTCATAGGAACCAAATGGGTATCAGGAACAAGAAAGATGATAGAGGGATCATCATCAAGAAGAAGGCTAGACTAGTTGTCCAAGGATACACTCAAGAAGAAGGAATTGATTACACTGATGTCTTTGCTCCAGTTGCAAGACTTGAAGCTGTAAGAATATTTATGGCTTATGCTGCATCCAAGGATTTCAAGGTCTACCAGCTTGATGTGAAGTGTGCTTTTCTCTATGGGGTGACTGATGAAGAAGTTTATATTAAACAACCACCTGGCTTTGCAAACCCAGATCATCCTGATTATGTTTGCAAATTTGATAAAGCCCTTTATGGACTGCATCAAGCCCCAAGAAAGTGGTATGAGACTCTATCAACATACCTCTGTCGACATGGATACAAAAGAGGTACTATTGATGGGACTCTCTTCATCAAAGAAACAGGAAATGATACATTTCTAGTTCAGATATATGTGGATGACATCATCTTTGGTTCAACTAATCCAAAGCTCTACAAAGACTTTGAGATGCTGATGAAGAATAGATTTGAAATGAGTGCCATGGGGGAACTCAATTTCTTTCTAGCCCAGATTACCCATTCTTCTCCTTTGTTAAAGATCCTATATTTCATTTTGAATCTCATGATCAATCACACTCTCAACAAGCACAAGAACATCCTATTTCAGAAAATTACAATGTTTCACAACATTTTCCTAATGATGGTCTTGAAATTATACAACCTGAGTCCTAAACATCATCGGTTTCTGATGATGTAGTTGTTACTGATAATCTTGATTTCTTTATCGACTCACCAACTCAAGTTCCTAATTTCAATCCACATACTTCGAACTTATTGCATCAGCTTTCCGACTTGAGCTTTCCAACTTGAACCAATCTAATCTGGATGTTAATGTTCAAGGAAATGAGATACCAACGTCTCGTATTCACAAGAACCATCCTATGTCTTAGATTATCGGTCCATTGAATGAGAGAACGATAAGAAGTCAATTAGAACAAGCAAACCTCTGCTTATACTCTTGTTTTCTATCTCAAATTATTCCTAAAATCATTACCGAAGCGTTAAAGGATAATATTT
The DNA here is from genome assembly GCA_025506505.1 of Flaveria sonorensis. Classification (NCBI taxonomy): domain Eukaryota; kingdom Viridiplantae; phylum Streptophyta; class Magnoliopsida; order Asterales; family Asteraceae; genus Flaveria; species Flaveria sonorensis. The sequence goes on along the minus strand of CM046430.1, from coordinate 31,642,981 downwards.
CGATTGAGGCAATGCAAGAAGAGTTATTGCAATTCCATAAACAGGAAGTGTGGATGCTTGTTGATTTACCTGATGGAGAAAATGCCATAGTCACAAAATGGGTGTTTAGAAACAAGTCAGATGATTGGGGAATTGTTGTTCACAACAAAGCAAGACTCGTTGCATAAAGTTACACCCAAGAAGAAGGAATAGATTATGATGAAGTATTTGCTCCTGTTGCAAGACTTGAATCAATTCATGTCTTCCTGGCTTATGCATCATTCATGCAATTCAAGGTGTATCAGATGGATGTTAAAGGTGCTTTCTTGTATGGACCAATCACTGATGATGTGTATGTCAAGTAACCTCCAAGTTTTGAAGATTCAGAATATCCTTATCGTGTGTACAAGCTTAGTAAAGCATTGTATGGTCTCCATCAAGCTCCTAGAATTTAGTATGAAACGTTATCACAACATTTGATCTAGCACGGATACACCCGAGGGAAAATTGATCCTACTTTGTTTATAAAGAAGGACGCTGATGATCTCTTACGTGTTCAAGTGTATATTGATGATATCATATTCGGTTCTTGATAGGATCAAATGGATCGATCTGTGATGATATTGTGATACAATTCAATCAAACAAACACATGCAATCAATTCAATGCAAACAAATCACAAAAATTCATAGGTTTTCATTGATTAGTAATCATAGAAAGTACACGTGTAAGTAAATACAGTTACAAGTTTTTAAACTCTAGTCTTAGGACTACTAAGATCTACCTACATAATACATTAACTATGCTATTTATACTATCAAGAAAACAAAAAGGAACATATTTACAAAAGTAGTCCCGATACTATGACAAAAACTATAAAAGACACATAAAGACTAAATGTTAATCTTTAAGAAGCATCTACAATACTCCCCCTAAGATTGACATTGTCTTTGGTCTTCAAAATCAATCTTCTATCTTCATATCTTCTATCTTCAATCTTCGATCTTCTTCAATCTTCATTTTTTGTCTTTATCTTCTGTCTCCATGCTTTTTCTTTGTCTTCAGTCTTCATAATCAAAGAAGTCTTCAGGCTCTTCTTTAATCTTGAATACTAGCTTCTCTTTATAAAGTTCTTATTCCCTTAGAGCTATAGCAATAGCTGACTTGAATTTGCTAGCTAAGATGCCTTGCTCTGGTTTTGCTTCATTCGTCTTTATTTCCATTTTGTTCATGATTTCCAAAGTTTCCTTTGATAGACCTGCAATGTCCACGTTAGCATAAAATTCTACTGGGTTTAGGCTATCTTTATAATGAATTTCTAAAACCCCTTTGCTAGATATCCTCATGAATTCAATATCCTTGATATCTTTCTTCACAATGTCAGCATACGCCAATGCTTTCCTCAATGATATCCTTTCCATCGCAGCATTCATCACTTTAATGATCGACAAAAAATACTTCTTATCATTCTTAGCCGTTTCTGGAAGAACTTTTTCAAACTTCTGTATAGACAAGAATGAAATGTAACTGGGATGCAAAAGCTTCAACTCAAAAACACCAAATAAAGAAATCATATCATGATCCCGATCATTCAAATCTCGTACTAACTTCAGCTCAAATTTATCGGCATTATAAAACCACCTCAAGATTGGCTTTGATTGTTGTGTTCCATTAATGACTTTGAGTCCCGGATTTGTTACTTTTTCAAAGTATTGATCACTGAATGCATCTAGGAACTTTTCTTCTCCAATATCTTTCTCAACTCCTTTTCTCTTCTTCTTTAAAAGCAACAAGTTTGTAAAAATGAACTCATCCTATTTATACCTCTATTTAACAATTGCACAAAATTTTCTCCACGCTTAGTTTTATAATACTTGAGAAAAATGATAAACGTCATAGATTGCATTTACCCTTTTGATAAAAAATGCTTCAAAGACCTCATCATATTTCAATGCGATGATTTTCACTTCTTTTGTAGTATCAGGAACATTCATGGCATTTAGTAGCTCAGAGATAGATTGTCCTTTATGCAAAACATTACGAACTAGATCTCCTGCTGAACGTGCCTTGTTCCAAAGTTGTTTTTGTTCCATAGAGACTTGATAACCTTGCCTTTCAGTCTCTGCAAACATTCTCATAAGCTCCATTCTTTGTTCATACACTGTGCTCTTTATAACCATGGACTGAATTTCCTGAGGTTTTAGAATCCTCATTCTTTTTGTGATTTCTAAGTATTGAGGATTGTCCATGTCTAGCACTATCATCTTGTTTGTTTGTCTTTCAGTGGCTTGGAAACTTCTCACTAAGGTCCTCAATGACTCAGCTTGTAATCGATTAAGTTTCTTTCGTGGATAATTTCGAGACTGTAAACACATTCTGAGTGCTGTAACATTCATATCATCAGGGTTTGGATGATGCAACTCAGAAGTAGATAGTTCTTCAATATTAATGCTTTCTTGCAATGGGTTCCACTCCCCGTGTTCCACTACAATCTCATCAGGATCAATTGGTGCACTGGATTCAGCAGCTACATACTTCTCAAACTCTTGATTAATTTGAGATGCAGTTAATCCATCTAGAAAAACTCTATTGTACTTCATTTTAATCAGATAGTTATACCTTTCTTCCACATCCACAGGTATATCATCATAGCTTATGTCAATACTTCATTATACCAATCATCTAATACTTCATTATAAAATCTTCATCAACATTGGCTTCTACTAAATCTTCATCATCTAATACTTCATTATACCAATCATCATCAAATTCACCTTCTAAATTATCTAAGGCTGCAATTGTTTCTTGAATATCCGAATCCTCTTCATCTATTCTTGCAGGTTCATCCATCACCTTTTGAACTTTGTATGATGATTCAGGTAGTACTGAAACATCAATATCATCTAGTTTCCTCTTTCTTTTATCCATTTCAGGGATTTTTTTCAACATCTATTAGAGTTATCTCAGAAATAATCATCAACTCTGGAGACAAAGACCTTTGTTTTTCTTTCATCTTTTCCGATTCTTCTTTCATACCTTCATTCTCTTCATTCAATTTCTTAAGCTTTTCCTCCATTAGATCATAGTCTTTCATCATTAGTTCAAATGTTTTAACATTATCTTCTTTACTTTTCGTCAACTCTTCAATCACTTCATCTTTCTTTTTTAATTCTTCTTGTAATTTCTCATTAGCTTCTTTTAATTCTTTAATCACTTTCAACTGCTTTGAATTCTCTTCTTTCAGCTCATCTATAGTCTGCTAAAAATTAACTTCTTCAGTTACATTAACTTCTTGTTGAGGTTCATTCATAAATTCATTATAAATTATAGCTTCAACAACTTCAAAGTTTTGAATATTCTCATTAAACTCAAACTGTTCATTAGTATCTGCCATCTCTTCAATCATACTCACTATCTCCTCAACAGTTTGACTATCTCCAACAATTTCTTCACTTTTATTAACTTCAGTATCATCATCATGAATTTCTTTAGTAACTTGATCAATCTCTTTTCCATTTTCATCAATTTCTTCATGAATTTCCTTAGTAGCTGACTCAGTTTCATCTACAGCATCATGTCTTTCTTCACGAGCTTCTTCAGTAACTTGCTCTGCTTCTTGTATATTATCATGAGCTATTTCCATCACATCATCATTATAACCACCATCATCACCATTATCATCTTCAAAAGAACTTGAACTCTCTTCATCATCATCATTATCATCATTGTCATCATTATCATCATCATCATTATTAGGCAATTCTTCAATGAGATCAGTAGGGTTTATAGGTTCTTCTTCTGTCTAATGTTAGTGATCAATAGTAATATCAACTTCATCATTAGCCACATTCCTTATGTAATCAAACAATGATACATTTTGAGCACCAGAGACTATAGCAAGTCTCTTATAAGAAATCTCAGACATGTGCTCTAGCATCAGAGTTTCACCACTCACACCATCTACATGTATATCCGGATGCTCTTCATTTATAATCATCTATAGGAATCTTGGATACATCAGATACTTGTTCCTAATTCCTTTTTCCAAGTTAAAGATAAAACCATTTAGAATCCACTTAGACATATTAAATCTCCGATTAGTTGCAAGTGCTATGATAGGAGATGCTATGTCTACTGGGAAAGAGTTCCATCCAGCACTCCTTTTAGACATACAGTGTTGAATGATATAGCATAACAGCTTCCAGTGGTTATAGACTCTTGCTCTAAAGAATTGTTACTTTGGAAAGTGATCAGAATGACCCATTTCCATGAATGTCTCTCTACATTCATTAAATGTCAATTCAGATAAATCCTCTGGATCATTTGGTACCAATCTTAAAGCTTCTCTTATGGACTCTTCAGATACTTCAATCATTCTGAAGTTTGTAATGAATCCCCTAACTACTTTTCTCCCTTCATCATTAACTTTAACAGATGCAGTGTTCCAGAACTTCTTGATTAGTCTTGCATAGATGATTGGCTGATAACACATAGCATAAACATACTTCGTTCTCAGCAAAAATCTAATCATCTCTTCATATCCTACAGCATCTCTTAATTCTTCATTCAGTAAAGCTGCAATATTATGTTTAGGCTCAAATTTTAATTCAGCCATCTGCAAAATTAAAAAACAAGAAATTTAGAAACTTGAATATGAAACAATTAAAATCAATTGAAAGTTTATTGAAATTTAAAGAATTTGTGTGTTTTAAAACATTTTTTACTAACTTGCACTTAAATATTCTAAGTGTTTGACATTCTGTTCAAGAACAAATCATAATTCAAATTAGTTTCTTTATGATTTATACACACTTTAACATGAATTTTTAAACAATGAATTTTTTGTTTATTAAAAAAAATTTGAACATGACTGTTCATCTTCATCAGTCGACTGATGAAGAATCATCACAAATTCAAGATCGATGAAAACCAGATTTAAATGTATCAACAAGGTCGAAATCATGTTTTCAGTAACATGCTATATCACAAGTTCAATAGATTCAATCAAATAGGGTTCATACGCCCTAATAGGTTCAATACGCCCAATCAAATTCAACCTATTAAACTGAAATTTCTATGATTTTGATCATAAACTTACATTTCGAATCTGATAAACTCACGATCGAATGCAAGGTAATAACAAAATCAAACAGAAATGAGTGAATCAGGGTTATTGAGAGTCGGGGTTTTATGAATGTTCAGGGGTTTTTGAGTGAATGAAGATTTTGAAATTACAAAGTGTTGCTTTTATACTAAGTGAAATTTTTAGGCGCATGAGACTGAATTTTTTACTAAGTACATAGGCACATGAACACTGTTTGTGCACATGAGCACTGTTTGTGCGTATGAGATCAGACGCATGAGCACTGTTCAGATGCATAAGCGCTGTTTAGGCGCTTTTGCACTGTTCAGGCGCATTGATCTACCTGAAATGCCCAACACTTGGTATTTTTCACTTGATACGCCCAATTCTTGAAAGTCTGGATACTGTGTATGCGTATGAGGATTTGTGAAACGCCAAACACTTGATCACCATTTTCAGAGTTATGACAACTGTTTAGTCTCATGACAACTGTTTAGTCGCATGAGGTTGCCTGAAATGCCTAACTTGTATAAATTCTGAAAAATCATCATGCTCCTAAACCTGGACTTATTAACACTGTTTAGGTGCATGAGATGACTTTTATGTGTCTACACTTGTAATTTTCAGATCTTCCACCTGTACACTGTTTAGACATATTAGTTCTGTTCAATACTAATATTTAATCAATTTATCAAATTTTGACTTATTAGTCAAATTTTGACTTTCACTCAAAATTTACACAATAGACTCTCAATTTTGAACTTTTTACATTTCAAATTTTTTTTATTTTGAATTTTATTAATTTTTATATTTTGACCTTTTTTGTTTTTGTTTAAATTTTTCAAAAATAATTTCCCGTCATTTTAGTCTCTAAACTTTAACAAATAATCTCATTTAAAATGTGCAACAAGCTTTTCCACTTAAAATATTTTTTAGGTTCATTTTTACATTATGTCAAACACACACAAGCTTGAACATTTTAGCTTCATCCTTTCCATCCAAAACATTAAATTTTTATTTTTCATATCTTTAAATTTGAAAATCAATTTTCTTAGAAACTTTTCCTTTTAACTCTTTTTACTCCCCTTAAACTTTTAAGTTTAACAAAACTTATTTGTCACATGAAGATCACACTAATCATTGTTAATACGCCTGCACACAGAAACATGAAAAAAATTAAAATTAAAGCAGAATAAAATTCTAATATTTACAACAGAATCAATTCTGCAGTGAGATCATATCAGTTAAGATCAGCACATTGAAATAAAAAATTGAGGTATAGTCATAGATAGTGAATAAATCCTGATCAAGTGTGTTACAGGTCAGCATTTGTCACACCCCGGGCCCAGGTAGGGTGGGACGTCACAGACTAGCAACAACATATGGCAGTAGCAACAAACCATCATAAGAGCACAAAAGGAGAGAACATCACATGGCATTAATGTTTAAAGAAAAACCAGGCTAGAAGTAGGTCTAGCCACCAATACAAATACATAAAGTCAACAATACAAATTGTTCCATGATAACCAAATTTAACTTGTTCCAAATGTTTTAAAACTAATCAAAGCAAATGCCATGGGTCACGGTGCTAGGACATCATAAGTCTTCTACAAAAGCCAGACCTTCATCACGGGTTACCTGAAACATGCTCAACGAAAATTTTGTCAACTAAAAAGTTGGTGAATTCAAGTGCTTAAAGTTTAAACACAAAAGGATTCAATAAAATCCAAATTTGATTTAAAAGTCATAGTTTCACTGTTGTGGGGATCACAATCAACCCTGCACTCAGTCCCGGCTAGCCTCTTCTAAAGTTATGTTATACCGGCTAATCCCGAAGGAAGAACTAAGCTTCATACGGTGGACCATACCTGCTGGATGGTTCACCCTAGTATCTTATTAAAACTTGTCACATGCCACAAACGACCCCGCAGGATCTCAGTGTGGTACCCTTCCCGTTCACCAAGGAAGGCACTGTGTGTGGGGGATTCCCCAAGTAGATCTACCCATATAAAACAAGCGGTTCACACAAGAATTAATGATCGTGATAAAAGTAAGTACAGGTTCTAAAACTTCCACAACGTATAGCATCATCATATAGCACAGATTTAATTCAGTTTAAATAGAGCATGCTTCATCCCAAAAACAGTAGTAAAAAGGGGGACACTAGAACTCACCTTAAGTTTCAAGCAACGGGTTCTTGGAGTACCGGGAAGGTTTCAAGTATAGCACCCTACCAACAAGATTATATGATAAGCCACTAATTCTAAGGTCATAGGAGGTAGGCAAAAAAAAGTGTTAAGGGTTAAATGTTCAATTAGCTTAGATTTGCCAAGGCTTGCATTAGAAAGTTTCCTTTTATAGAAAGTCATGGTTTCTTAAGGATAAATATAGATTTTTACACTATTAGGTCATTGATACTAGTTAAATTAAGTTTACCAAGTGATTACAAGTCCATTGGGTCGTTTTATAGAGTTTTGGAAGAATTTACAGTTTAGCCCCTCAAGTTTCAGAATTTATAATTTCTACCCTAAAGTTTGGTTATTTACATTTAATGGCCTTTATGACCAAATAACAGATTTTTGGAGTAAGTAATACATCTTAATCAAGTTAAGTTTCCAATTTTCAGAACTTTAGATTTGAGTTGGTAAACATATGTTTTTAAGTTACCGGTTACGGTAAAACCGAAGGTTTTTAACGGTTAAGTATTAAATCTTATAGTTTTATGTCTTAAAACTTTAAATATTATTTTAAGTACTTTTAATAAGTTTTATAATCTGTTTAGAATTTATTTTTAAGCCCTTTTTGTTGAAAGTCTCGTTTTTAAGTTCAACCCGTTAAAACGCGTTTTTACCCGAAATCGACCGTTCGAAGTCATGTTTGACCAATTTTTCACCATAGTTAAGTCTTAAAGTTCCCAATTTACTGAATTAACAAGTCTCCCATGGATTTTAGGTTTATTCTTGCATTTGCATGATTTTCTTCAAAAATCACCCGGTTAAGGCCCGTTTTTAACTACAAATTTTATTTAAATTGTTCTTAGACCCATTTATCCACAAATCCGACCAATTTCACTTTTTTAAACTCTTTAGAGCCTGGAATTATTTTTAGCATGGTCATACTCTATGTCCTCTTATTTTTAAGTCAATTTACCACCTTTCGGGTCCCCGAATATGTTCAAAATGTCTATAATCCCTACTATTATTATTTGTCAGCCTTTGACAACATTTCATACACCCAATAACATTCAAAACCTACTGAAAAATAGCTATAACATACGGATCTAACATGTAACCATGAAATAAGCTTGTAGTTGAGAGATTTCACCATTTTAGCCATTGACACATGTGTAAAACATCATAGATTGTACCCATTCATAACAAAAACATTTTGTAACTTACAAAACAGGTTATTAAGATGTTTAAAACTATTTTTAAGCAGATTCCAAGCTTGGGTTATGGAGGGTTACAAGACATAAGGTTCAATGGTGCTAAAATTACCCAAAAGAGGGTTTTCAAGGTGTAACTCGTGTTCCACCCATAGTATGACCAATATATCGTGTGAGATACCTCTAGTGAAGTTAAAAGCTCCTAAAGAACAAGGTGATAGCAGTGGGATTCTGTTAGAACAAAGAAAGTAAGGTTTTTGGTGGATAAAAGAAAGAATAACACATGACATAGTTTGTTTCGGGTAAGATGAAGCTTACTCTCCATATGGTTCATGGTTTGGAGAGTGTAGAGAGAAAAAATAGTCTGGAAATATTCGAACAAGGGCTAGAGAAGTTGAACTTGATGAAACCGTGTATCAAAAGCTCTCAAGGTAGTACGCCTTTGTTAGTTTGATGCTTGGCCGATGGGGTTTGATGGTGTTCTTCGAGTATGTGGCTGAAATGGAGAGAACTTGTGGTGTGTTTGAGTGCATTTCAGCTGGAGAAATCAAGAGAGAAGAGAGAATGAAGATTGTGTGCGTGGTGGTTGAATAAAATTGCATGAATGGAGAGTGGAGGAGGGTGTGGTGGTATGTAGTGGAGAAGAGAGGAGTGGATTGGTGGAGAGGGGGGCGGCCGAGTATTCTGGAGTCTAGTGGGTTTTATTTTAAATTTTAATTATAAATGTTATTATGTAGTGTAGTGTGGTGTAGTATTTTAGATGGTAATTTTTAGTTAGTTGTTTAAGTATTATGCATGTATATGCATGTTTCTAACCGTGAATGGGGTGTGAGTGCACACAATTTAATTGTTTCAATTAGGATTTAATTTTTGCAAGGGTGACTAATTGACATTCCCGGAACACGAAGTTATTCTTTGCGAAGGCTAGTTTTGACTAAATCATGCAAAATGGCACATGAAATGATAAAATGACACTAATAGCAAAAACAATAATAACACTAATAATAATAATAATAATAATGATATTACATTAATATTAATTGTATGGATAATGATGCAGGAGGTTAAAGGTTAGAATTATGACCTAGAGGTCGGTTGTTACATTCTCCCACCATTTGGGAAATTTCGTCCCGAAATTTTTTTAGCTTGGTATGCTCCGGAACGAGTGGATTTGAAGAGGTGTGGATAATTCTTTCTCATCTCGTCTTCCCGCTCCCAGGTGAATTCAGGTCCTCGCTTAGAATTCCATCTTACCTTGACCTTAGGTATGCGACTTCGCCTGAGTTTCTTGACCAGCCGGTCGGTGATCTCTATAGGCTCTTCCACGAAGTTCAATTTGTCATTAATCCTCGCTTCTTTCAAAGGTAACTCCATGGTCTTATCTACCATCCACTTCTTCAAATGTGACACATGGAAGGTGTCATGTATGAAACTTAACTCTTGAGGTAGCTTTAATTTATACGCCACAGGGCCAATTCTTGCTAGTATCTAAAATGGTCTTATGTATCTCGGGCTTAGCTTTCCTTTCTTTCCAAACCTCACAGTTCCCTTCCATGGTGCTACTTTTAGCATTACTCTGTCACCCACTTGAAATTCTAAAGGTTTTCGCCTTCTGTCAGCGTATTTCTTCTGACGGTCTCTGGCTGCTCTTAAACGCTCCTTGATTTTAAATATTTTGTCGATAGTCTCCATCACGATGTCGGGTCCCATTACTTGGCTATCTCTGATCTCATTCCAACTCAACGGTGATCGGCATTTCCTACCATACAGGGCCTCATATGGAGCTGCTTTTATACTTGCGTGGTAACTGTTATTGTAGGAGAACTCTACTAGAGGAAGATGGTTATCCCAGTTCCCTCCAAAGTCAATCACACAAGCCCTTAGCATATCTTCCAAGGTTTGGATAGTTCTTTCACTCTGACCGTCAGTTTGTGGGTGGTAAGCAGTGCTTCAATCCAGACGGGTTCCTAAAGCCCGCTGGAGTGACTTCCAGAAACGAGAAGTGAAACGACTATCACAGTCGGAGATGATTGATAGTGGCACCCCATGCCTGGTCACTATTTCGTCGATGTACAATTGGGCCAGCTTTGTCAGGTCGTTGTTCTCTCGAATCGGCAAGAAGTAAGCCGATTTAGTTAACTGATCAACTATTACCCAGATAGCATCATGACCTCTGAAAGTTCTGGGTAGTTTTTTAACAAAATCCATCGTGACGTTATCCCATTTCCATTCTGGGATTTCAGGCTGCTGTAACATCCCTGACGGTGTTTGATTTTCAGCCTTCACCATGGCGCACGTTGAACATTTCCCAACATATATGGCGATTGATTTCTTGATTCCAGGCCACCAGAAAAGTGCCTTTAGATCTTGGTACATTTTGTCACTTCCAGGGTGAATCGAGTACCTTGATTTGTGGGCTTCATGTAGGATCACCTCTCTAATTCCTCCGTACTTCGGTACCCACGTTCTTCCTTCAAATTTATATATACCATCGTTGCTCAACTCTAACCGCTTATCCATTCCTGTTAACAACTCCTCTGCTAATTTATCTTCCTTTAGCGCTTCGCCTTGAGCTTCTTTTAATCTCGCAATAAGGTCAGTATACACACTCATCCTTAAGGCATGGACACGAAGGGGTTTTTCTCTTTCTTTCCTGCTCAAGACATCCGCCACTACATTGGCCTTGCCGGGATGGTAGCGGATTTCGCATTCATAATCATTCAATAGCTCAACCCATCTTCTCTGACGCATGTTTAGCATATTCTGATCAAGAATGTGTTGCAAACTTCTATGGTCAGTGTAAATAACGCACTTTGTGCCATAAAGATAATGCCTTCACATTTTGAGTGCAAACACCACGGCACCCAATTCTAGATCATGCGTTGTGTAGTTCTTCTCATGATTGTTCAGCAGTCTGGATGCATAAGCAATTACTTTGTTATGTTGCATTAGTACGAATCCCAGTCCCTGACGCGAGGCGTCACAATAGACCACGAAATCTTCAACTCCTTCTGGGAGGGCGATGATAGGTGCACTACATAGTTTTTCCTTGAGTGTTTCGAATGCTTCATTCTGCTCTTGTTCCTACTCAAAAGCTGTATTCTTCTTGATCAAGGCAGTTAACGGTTGTACAATACGCGAGAAGTCCTTGATAAACCTTCTATAGTATCCGGCCAATCCAAGGAACTGTCTTATCTCGGTAGGAGTTTCCGGAATTTTCTAGTTCTTAATAGCCTCTATCTTTAAAGGATCCACTTGAATTCCGTCTTTATTTACGACATGCCCTAGAAATTGGATCTCTCGCATCCAAAATTCGCATTTGGAGATCTTGGCATATAGTTGTTCATTCTTGAGCAACTCGAGAATCAGCCTAAGGTGCTTCTCGTGCTTTTCCTTTCCACGGGAGTAGATCAGGATGTCGTCGATAAATACAATCACAAATTTGTCTAGATATGGGCGGCACACTCTGTTCATGAGATCCATAAATGCCACTGGTGCATTAGTCAGTCCAAAGGGCATGACTAGGTACTCATAATGTCCATATCTAGTTCTATAGGTTGTTTTGGGTATGTCTTCCTCTCTTATTTTTAGTTGATGGTACCCTGACCTTAAGTCTATTTTGGAGAAATAGCTTCCCCCTGCAGTTTATCAAATAGGTCATCGATTCTCGGAAGAGGGTAATGATTCTTTATTGTCAGCTTGTTTAGTTCCCGGTAATCAATACACATACGTAGGGTTCCATCCTTCTTTTTCACGAATAGCACCGGGGCACCCCATGGAGACACACTCGGTCGTATAAACCCCTTGTCGAGTTTCTCTTGGATTTGTAGCATTAGTTCTTTCATCTCAGGAGGGGCAAGTCGGTACGGTGCCTTGGCTACTGGTGCAGCACCATCAATAGATCTATTTGGAACTCAACCAGACGAGTCGGAGGGAGTCTCGGTAGGTCTTTGGGAAATACTTCCGGATATTCCAAAACCACTGGTATATCCTCAATCTTCTTTTCCTCTTTGGCTTTCTTTACATAAACTATGAAAGCTGGGCATCCCTTCATGAGACTCTTGGTTGCCTTCAAATAGGATTTCATAGGATATAGCGTGTTACTTCTTTCACCATGAACAACTAAGACCTTCCCGTCGTTCAATGGTATCTTAAGTAGGTGTTCATCACACATAATTTCGACTCTATACTTAGCCAGCCAATCCATACCAACAACCACATCAATTCCTCCTAGCTTAATAGGCATCAGGTTTATCTTAAATGTACTACCATCTAGGTTCATTAAGCAATCCTTAATGACTTCATTAGTTTCTAAGATGTTACCGTCAGCTAATTCTATGGTAAACGTATCAGTCAGGACACATGCACTCAAGTCAATCAAAGGCCAAAAAGTGCTAGAGACAAAACTAGCAGTTGCTCCAGTATCAAATAGAACGGTAGCAGGATTTATAAGGAACGTACCATTGACCACATCAAGTTCCTTACGAGCACTGGCTGGATCTATCACGAATGCTCATCCCTTGGGCTTATTAGGTCTGGCGTCCTTATCTCTCCCCAACTTAGGACACTTATTCCTCATGTGCCTTGGATCTCCACACTCATAGCATTGTTTACCTAGCACATACGTACAATCCTTAATCAAATGACCTGGTCGTTTGCATCGGAAGCAGGGCATCGGGTTGCACTCCCCTTGATTATGCAGTTTACACTTGTTGCAGAATGGGCTTGTTCCCGAGTATAGCTTCCAAGTCCTTCCACCCTGGTCTTCGCGCCTCATACCTTCAAAACCCTTCTTGCTTGACCCACTACTGTTACCAATTGATTTCTTCCCATCAAACCATTTGCTATTCTCACCCATCAACTTCCTCCTTTCCTCTATCCTGTTTTGTTCAGTCCACCCAGCCCTGACTAGATCATCGGTCAAACTACTGGTGAAGTCGACCGCAGCTTGCAGGGTTGAGGGCCTGGAGGATCGAGCCATACCCCTGACTCTGGGATGTAGTCCCCAGATGAAACGTGTTACGCCCTTGGATTCCAGTGTCACCAAGTGTGGCACCAGTCGAGCCAGGGCTAAGAAGCGGTTGATGTACTCGGTGTAGTTAGGGCCTTTTATTTCAAGGCTCAAAAATTCAGACTTCAGTTTCTCCAGTTGATTGATGGGGCAGTATTTGTTGGTTATCAATTCCCTGAATTCGGTCCAACTTATTTGGTTAGAAGCATTTCTTCCCCTGGGCTGAGTAACAGTCTTCCACCATTCCAGTGTTGATCCCTTGAGTGACTGGGAAGTATACCTCGCCATGTGTTCCATCTTACATTCACTGATATCTAGGACGGCTTCCATTCTATCAATCCATCGGTACGTCTCAATCGCACCCTCGGTACCATAGAAATCCTTCGGCTTGCACGCCATGAAAGTTTTGTAGGAGCATCCATTCCTTAGTGCTTCAGCTTCCTCATTGTTGCCCTCATTGTTCCCGGATCCATCATTACCATTGGGGTTGTTCCGGTCCGCATTGATTTGAGCGATGATGGTCGGGATGGCGTTAGCAATTTGTTGTGCTACGAGGTTGGCAATTCTCTCATCATTCCCCTGATTGACATTCACTCCACGAGGAGTTCCTGATGGAGTAAGGGGTTGGTTGCCGATTGGTCTAGCTTCCCCATGACGACCACTCGTAGCTCCTGGTCTTCTAATATGGGTTCCTTGTCTGGTCGGCATTCTGGTAGCATCACAGATAAATTCGTTTAGCATCTCGTAATTTTTTTTTGTTTCAAACAGCCCATGCATCACTTATCCTAATATACCATGTTCTAACAGGAGGGAGTGTAATATACACACCACTAAATACCTCTAATATGTTCTATTTAATTAATTGAGGACAGTTCAACCCAAAAAGAACGCAAGACAAAATTCCTACACATGTCATATCACATTGCATATCAATACAAATTACCCTGCAGAATCAGCACCATTAGAAATTGTTTCATAGATAGATTGGGTTAATAGTATCAGCAAAAGTAGAATTGCATCAGAGTTATAATCTTACAAATTGGAAGGTGCCATCACCCCCATAATACATAATAATAATTGTATCTGATAATAATAAAATTGTTTCCTTCAACTGTCTAAGAGACAGACAATCCCACATCTTCTCCATGCTCTCACATCCATTTCTTCTTTAGCCACCCTGAGTTCTTCTTCCTTTGTTTTTGCTCCAACCGCTGGACCCCATGCGAAGCCATCATGGCCTGAAACTGGGCGGACTGGGAGGTCCGAGTGGCGTGCTGGAGTGTCAGCTCGTGACGACGGATGGTCTTCAGAATCTCGTCCAATGCAGCATCAGAGGGACCTACGTCGCTTACCCGGCGGCTAGACTGGGATTACCGGTCACCAACTAGCACACTAGGGCCATCATACACGCTGTGCCTCGGTGGCATCCAGTGCTCATCATGTGGGTGGTGTCGGAGCGGGTCAAACATCAGTGGTGCAGGTGTTGATGTCGATGTCATAACACGTGCACCCCTATTCCTGATAGGCGGGATAGGTGAGTGTGCAGGAGCTACGACGTGTGGTGATTGGGAGCGTGTTCGGCTCCTGGAGGGAGATGTCGAGGAAGAGTCCTCCGATGGCTCCGTGTCATCAGACGTAACGGATATCCAGCCCGGGTGTCCGTATCTCCTCAAGTATTCTTCATACTCTTTCCGTGGCGTCGCCCTCTTAGGGCTCCCAGCTGGTGCAGTACCGTCAGTTGGGTACGCAGGTGCCTTCCCTTTGTCAGCCATAGCCTCGATGTCCTGTAAGAAATATCATGAGTAATTTGGTTTCACATAGCTCATGATTGCAATAATAATAGTACTTATTGTAGTAGTGATGGCAATAGTATCTGATATCCCAGCAGTATCAATAACCCGAGGTATCAGCAATCAATAGTATCATAAATCATTAGTCTCTTCAAATAATAGCAATAAAGTAGTTTCATTTTACAAAAACCCTTAGACCACTCAAAGTAAATTTTAAGAATTATAACATTCAAACAAAGGTCCAATCATTGCCTAACGGTCGATGCTGGAATTTACGCATCCGGTAACTTTATGATTACGTTGATCAAGTGTAATCATCAATTTACCCAACCCGATCATCCCAACACTTTCCCATGAGGACGGTCCTAAGGTATCAAGGTTGTAGCCTAGGGTCTACTATGGTATTCCCGACTTCTCTACAACCTTTGGCTCTGATACCAATCTGTCACACCCCAGGCCCAGGTAGGGTGGGACGTCATAGACTAGTAACAACATATGGTAGCGGAAACAAACCATCATAAGAGCACAAAAGGAGAGAACATCACATGGCATTAATGTTTAAAGAAAAATTGGGCTAGAAGTAGGTCTAGCCACCAATACAAATACATAAATTCAACAATACAAATTGTTCCATGATAACCAAATTTAACTTGTTCCAAATGTTTTAAAACTAATCAAAGCAAATGCCATGGGTCATGGTGCTAGGTCGTCATAAGTCTTCTACAAAAGCCAGACCTTCATCACGGGTTACATGAAACATGCTCAAAGAAAATTTTGTCAACTAAAAAGTTGGTGAATTCAAGTGCTTAAAGTTTAAACACAAAAGGATTCAATAAAATCCACATTTGATTTAAAAGTCATAGTTTCATTGTTGTGGGGAGCACAATCAACCCTGCAATCAGTCCCGGCTAGCCTCTTCTAAAGTTATGTTATACCGGCTAATCCCGAAGGAAGAACTAAGCTTCATACGGTGGACCATACCTGCTGGATGGTTCACCCTAGTATCTTATTAAAACTTGTCACATGCCACAAACGACCCCGCAGGATCTCAGTGTGGTACCCTTCCCGTTCACCAAGGAAGGCACTGTGTGTGGGGGATTCCCCAAGTAGATCTACCCATATAAAACAAGCGGTTCACACAAGAATTAATGATCGTGATAAAAGTAAGCACAGGTTCTAAAACTTCCACAACGTATAGCATCATCATATAGCACAGATTTAATTCAGTTTAAATAGAGCATGCTTCATCCCAAAAACAGTAGTAAAAAGGGGGACACTAGAACTCACCTTAAGTTTCAAGCAACGGGTTCTTGGAGTACCGGGAAGGTTTCAAGTATAGCACCCTACCAACAAGATTATATGATAAGCCACTAATTCTAAGGTCATAGGAGGTAGGCAAAAAAAAGTGTTAAGGGTTAAATGTTCAATTAGCTTAGATTTGCCAAGGCTTGCATTAGAAAGTTTCCTTTTATAGAAAGTCATGGTTTCTTAAGGATAAATATAGATTTTTACACTATTAGGTCATTGATACTAGTTAAATTAAGTTTACCAAGTGATTACAAGTCCATTGGGTCGTTTTATAGAGTTTTGGAAGAATTTACAGTTTAGCCCCTCAAGTTTCAGAATTTATAATTTCTACCCTAAAGTTTGGTTATTTACATTTAATGGCCTTTATGACCAAATAACAGATTTTTGGAGTAAGTAATACATCTTAATCAAGTTAAGTTTCCAATTTTCAGAACTTTAGATTTGAGTTGGTAAACATATGTTTTAAGTTACCGGTTACGGTAAAACCGAAGGTTTTTAACGGTTAAGTATTAAATCTTATAGTTTTATGTATTAAAACTTTAAATATTATTTTAAGTACTTTTAATAAGTTTTATAATCTGTTTAGAATTTATTTTTAAGCCCTTTTTGTTGAAAGTCTCGTTTTAAGTTCAACCCGTTAAAACGCATTTTTACCCGAAATCGACCGTTCGAAGTCATGTTTGACCAATTTTTCACCATAGTTAAGTCTTAAAGTTCCCAATTTACTGAAATAACAAGTCTCCCATGGATTTTAGGTTTATTCTTGCATTTGCATGATTTTCTTCCAAAAATCACCCGGTTAAGGCCCGTTTTTAACTAAAAATTTTATTTAAATTGTTCTTAGACCCATTTATCCACAAATCCGACCAATTTCAATTTTTTAACCTCTTTAGAGCCTGGAATTATTTTTAGCATGGTCATACTCTATGTCCTCTTATTTTTAAGTCAATTTACCACCTTTCGGGTCGCCGAATATGTTCAAAATGTCTATAATCCCTCCTATTATTATTTGTCAGCCTTTGACAACATTTCATACACCCAATAACATTCAAAACCTACTGAAAAATAGCTATAACATACGGATCCAACATGTAACCATGAAATAAGCTTGTAGTTGAGAGATTTCACCATTTTAGCCATTTACACATGTGTAAAACATCATAGATTGTACCCATTCATAACCAAAACATTTTGTAACTTAAAAAACAGGTTATTAAGATGTTTAAAACTATTTTTAAGCAGATTCCAAGATTGGGTTATAGAGGGTTACAAGACATAAGGTTCAATGGTGCTAAAATTACCCAAAAGAGGGTTTTCAAGGTGTAACTCGTGTTCCACCCATAGTATGACCAATATATCATGTGAGATACCTCTAGTGAAGTTAAAAGATCCTCAAGAAAAAGGTTATAGCAGTGGGATTCTGTTAGAACAAAGAAATTAAGGTTTTTGGCGGATAAAAGAAAGAATAACACATGACATAGTTTGTTTCGGGTAAGATGAAGCTTACTCTTCGTATGGTTCACGGTTTGGAGAGTGTAGAGAGACAAAATGGTCTGGAAATCTTCAAACAAGGGCGGGAAAAGTTGAACTTGATGAAACCGTGTATCAAAAGCTCTCAAGGTAGCACCCCTTTGTTAATTTGATGCTTGGCCGATGGGGCTTGATGGTGTTCTTTGAGTATGTGGCTGAAATGGAGAGAATTTGTGGTGTGTTTGAGTGTGTTTCAGCTTGAGAAATCAAGAGTGAAGAGAGAAGGAAGAGTGTGTGTGTGGTGGTTGAATAAAATTGCATGAATGGAGAGTGGAGGAGGGTGTGGTGGTATGTAGTGGAGAAGAGAGTAGTGGATTGGTGGAGAGGGGGGTGGCAGAGTATTTTGGAGTCTAGTGGGTTTTATTTTAAATTTTAATTATAAATGTTATTATGTAGTGTAGTGTGGTGTAGTATTTTAGATGGTAGTTTTTAGTTAGTTGTTTAAGTATTATGCATGTATATGCATGTTTCTAACCGTGAATGGTGTGTGAGTGCACACAATTTAATTGTTTCAATTAGGATTTACCTTTTTCAAGGGTGACTAATTGACTTTCCCGGAACACGAAGTTATTCTTTGCTAAGGCTAGTTTTGACTAAATCATGCAAAATGGCACATGAAATGATAAAATGACACTAATAGCAATAACAATAATGACACTAATAATAAAAATAATAATGATATTACATTAATATTAATTGTATGGATAATGATGCCGGAGGTTAAAGGTTATAATTATGACTTAGAGGTCGGTTGTTACAGCATTTCTACAGCAAAGGAGACACGAGATCTAAGGGCAGAAAAAGAGTGCATTTAGCAAGATATTCAGCACACTTACTTTTTCAATTCTTGGATTGATTAAGGTATAAATAGATATGACATTATGCAGTCACACATAGACTTAGAGAGGTTAATATTCATAAAAGATATGCAAGAAGTCACTGCTCTTGACTTGTTAACCTGACATATACTATAACCAGATCTCATTTGGTGTTTGTGCACATTGGCATCTTGTTGTATCAGTGAGAATATCCAGGTCTGTAATCACTTACAACAAAGGATATCTCATCACTTCAATTCTATGATGACTCATAACAAAGAAGTGTTAGATGCTTTAAATAATTAGAGCTCAATATTTATTCATATCACCATCAGGTGTGAGATTATGTCTTAACAAGCAATCAATTTGAGAAATCAACACTACTCATTAGTGCTAAGATAGACATACATGAATGCATGAGTGATTTAGTTTAATCACAAGAATTTACTTTTTCAGTCTAATTGCATGAACTTACTTTCACATCATATCTGATCACATCAGACTTTGTTATTGAGTGAAGTATGCAACTGATCATACTAATGTACTATCATTTCTCACATATTGCAAAGATAGATTCATTCATAAAAATGAATTAACAAAGAAAAACTCTATTTTTTTGTAGTTTTGTTTTATATTTTTATCATTTGATTTTTCAATTTTCTAATTTTGTATTTGGTTTTGCTTTTTCTAAGAAACATGCACACACAAAATACAATCAGGCAATTAACTTTTACACTTTCTCTTGCTGTTTCCTATTCGGTTAAGGAGAGTTCTGATCATATTTAGACTCAATTAACTGAAATACTTAAAAACCAGTTTTTTTAAATGTGGTTAATAAGACCAATTGACTCAACCAAATACACAAACCATCCTGGTAAGAAGGCTTTAGTAACAAGGTCCGCCAACTATTTTTAAGTTGCAATTTGAATCAGAGTGATTAAACCTTTTTCAGAGTTATCTTTGAGAAAATGATATCGAATATCGATATGTTTTGCTTTGGAATGTTGGACTGGATTAGCTGTAATGAACATAGCAGTAGTGTTATCAATGTAAATTGGAGTTTTAAGAAATTTGAACCCGTAATCCAGCAATTGGTTTTGTAACCAAAGGATTTGAGAACATCCTGCTGAAGCAGCTATGTACTCAGCTTCTGCGGTTGAAACGGAGACATTTGTTCGTTTCTTACATTGCCATGAGACTAATCTAGGTCCTAAAAACTGACAACCACCCGTAGTTGATTTTCTATCTTGACAACATCCTCCATAATCACTATTAGTATACCCATATAACTCGAAGTTTCCTTCATAAGGATACCATAACCCTAAGGCCGGTTTTCCTTTGAGATATCTGAATATGTGCTTGACAGCAATTAAGTGAGATTCCTTCAGGTTTGATTGATACCTGGCACACACACAAACAACATACATTATGTCAGGTCTAGATGCAGTACGATACATCAATGAACAAAACATAGATCTGTGTAAAGTTTGGTCTACAGATTTTCCTTTTGGATCAGGCTCAATCTTGGTGTTTACATCAGCTGGAGTTCTTATGGATTGACAATCTTGCAGTTTAAATTTCTTCAAGAGTTTGTCAACGAACTTCTCTTGATTAATAAAGATTCCATCTGCAGATTACTTGACTTGAAGTCCAAGAAAGAAATTTATTTCTCCCATAGAACTCATTTGAAATCAAGACTTCATGATTTCTTTGAATTCATTGCACAATTTTAGACTTGTAGAACCAAATATGATATCATCAACATACACTTGTACACATAAAGATCATCAGCATCCTTCTTGATAAACAGAGTCGGATCGATTTTCCCTTGCGTGTATCCATGTTGGATTAAGTGATGTGATAATGTTTCATCCCAGATTCTAGGTGCTTGATGGAGTCCATACAAAGCTTTGCTAAGCTTGTACACGTGATGAGGAAATTCCGATTCTTCGAAACCCGGAGGTTGCTTTACGAATACATCATCAATGATTGGACCATACAAAAAGGCACCTTTACGTCCATTTGATACACTTTGAATCTCATGAATGATGCATAAGCCAGGAAGACACGAATGGATTCAAGTCTTGCAACTGGAGCAAATACTTCATCATAATCTATTCCTTCTTCTTGGGTGTATCCTTGTGCAACAAGTCTCACTTTATTTTGAATAATAATTCCTCGATCATCAGTTTTGATTCTGAACAACCATCTTGTGCCTATGGCATTTTCTGCTTCAGGTAAATCCACAAGATTCCACACTTCTTGTTTGCGGAATTGAAGTAATTCTTCTTGCATAGACTTAATCCAACTATTTTCCTTTAACGCTTCGGTTACGTTTTTAGGAACAATATGAGAAAGAAAACACAAGTATAAACAAACATTTGCTTGTTCAGGTTTACTCCTCGTAGTTCTCTCATTCAATGGACCGATAATCTGAGATGTTGGATAGTTCTTATGAATAAGAGATGTTGGAATCTTATTTCCTTGAACATAAACATCCAGATTTGTTTGGTTTAAGTTAGAAGGCTGATGCAATAGGTTCGAAGAATATGGATTGAAATTGAGAAATTGAGTCGGTGAGTTGATGAAGTAATCAAGATTACCGGTGTCAACTACATCACCAGAAACGGATGAAGTACCAGACTCAGGTTGTATAATTTCTATACCATCATTAGGAATAGGTTGTGAAACATCTTGATTTTCTGAAATGGAATGATCTTCATCTTGTTGAGAGAGATCATCATTATTTTCAAATCGAATTATAGAATCTTTGACGAAAGGGAAAAATGGATAATCTGGGATTGAGTCATCCATATCATCAGAATCAAAATCATCACTGAAAGAACCGAGATCTCCTTGAGGTTTCTTCTTACCTGTAGAATCAAGCAAGTTAGATTGATCAAACAAGTTAGATTGAAAAGAGTTTGACAATGAATCTAAATCAAATAACCAAGCTGGACCATTTGAAACTGATGGAAAAGAATTTTCAAGGAATTTAACGTTGTATGTTTCAAGTATAACATTTTTCCTAGAGTTATAAACTCCATAGGCTTTTAAAACAGATGAATCTCCAACAAAAAATCCATCATCAAAATTAGCATCAAATTTTCCTAGCTGATCACTTGAATTTAAAATCATAACCGGACAACCAAAAGATTTAAGAAAATTTATGTTTGGTTTCCTGCCAAACATCAACTCATATGGAGTTTTTAGTTTGTCTTTCACAATTAAAGTATGATTCTATACAAAACATGCAGTAGATAGGGTTCATCCCAGAAAGTGATAGGAATTTTCGCATCTGCTAACATGGATCGTGCAGCCTCAATCAAAGTTTTGTTCTTCCTTTCAGCAACTCCATTTTGTTGTGTAGTTCTGGGAGCACTAAACTGATGAGCAATTCCTTTTTCTACACAGAACATGTCAATATTAGCATTTTTAAATTTCGTCCCATTATCACTTCTTATTATTTTTACTTTTTGTTCAAATTGGTTTTCAACTTTTATGATGAATTCTTTTAATAATTCAGCAGTTTCAGATTTAGCATTCAAAAAGAAAACCCTTGAAAATCTTGTGAAGTCATCAATTATAACTAAACAGTAAGATTTTCTTCTAATACTCTTCATGTTGGTTGGTCCAAAAGGGTCCATATACAACATCTGAAGAGGTTTGGAATTTGAATTTATCTGCTTGAGCTTATAAGACACTCTATGCTGCTTTCCCTTTAAACATGCTGAGCAGTGATTAGTAGTGGCAAACTTCTTTGATGGAAGGCCGATAACATGATTTCCCGCTATAAGCTTGTTCAGATTCTTGAGGTTGGAATGTCCGAGACGTCTATGCCAAAGCTGACTTTCGTCATTGATGCTTGAGCAATAAGGCATGTTGTTTTTGTAGATGGATCAACTTGAGACATATCCAGCTTGTACATATCTCGATCCCTAACAGCTTTAACAACCACCCAGTCTTTGCTAATCTGAAAACCTGGCTTCAAAATGTAGCAAAAAGAATCATCAAAAAGTACAAAATATGATTTATCACAAATTTGGGAAACGCTTAAAAGATTAAAGTTCAACTGTGAGAAGAAGTTGACTTTATCGAAGCTTATTATCCCATAGGATACTGTTCCCTCACCAGTGATTTTTCCTCTTGCATCACCACCAAAGGCGAAGTGTGTACCATCTTTTAACTTAAAATCTTGAAGTATGGCATGATTGCCCGTCATGTGCCGGCTGCACCCGCTATCCACATACCATGTGTTAATTGGTCTTCTCGGGCACACCTGCATTTCAAGAATAATTAAGTTGAATTATCAACCCGAGCCGAGATGGTATTGGGCTTGCCAAACTTATCAATAATTGTAAATTGTTTGAAATGAAAACAGGCTTATTTTTAATGAATTTACCAATTCTGTTATTATTCCCAAATTTTTTATTATTTGGAAAATTTATACTTTTTGAATGACCAATTTTTGAAAAACTTTTATTTTCAAAATTTTTATTATTCATTCTTACAGACCTTGGAATGAATTGATCTTTAACATATTGTTTTGGTCTCACCGGATCATTTCTTTTGAAAGATCTCAAACCTAAGGAACGTTGGTTAGTTAATCTATGAAACCCAACATTTTGATTTCTTTTATACTGAGGATTAACATAACCTTTGCTCACTGGTAAAGTAGCAAATTCTTTCCTCGATGAACTCTTTCGAAAGTAACAGTTTTCAGTATTGTGAGTCCGTTCATCACAGTAAGTACAGTACTTGTTAAAATAGCACTCTGATGTTGAGTGATTTCTCATGTCGCATATGTGACAGTACTTGTTGAAAAAGCATTCAGCGGTGTTGTGATTATACATGTCACATATTTCACAGTACCTCTGTGGAGTTTTAAACCAATTTTTATTAACTTTTGAAGTTGACGCAACATTTGTTTCTTGTTTAGGTCTAGGCGTCAAAAAGTTAATCTTTTATTTTTGATTTGACAGATTTTTCTTTTTCACATTCTGGTTTGTCTTTTGAACAAGAACTTCATTCGTTGTTTCCTTAGATACAAATCGTTTAATGACAGCGGAAGTCTTCGAATTTGAACCTGTTTTCAGATCAGAGGTCGATTTGTTCTTAGGAGTTTGCTTAACATCTTGAATTGAATTCATGTTTAACATACCTGCAGACACAAATTTTATTGGTTTAAATTTATTTGTTTGATTTGTTGTCTGTGTCTGATTTTCTTTAATTTGATCATTTTTAGCTTTATTCGTTTTTCTTCTTCTTCTCTGGTTCCTTGATTTTGTGGAACTTGATTTTACTTGAGATTGAACATCTTCAGTTGAAGATTCTTTTCCATTTTCTTTCTTTTTCTGGTCCAATTGCCATTTAATAAATTTAGGATTATTTAGACCATATGAATTAGAATATTCTGATGTTACTTCTTCATGTTTAGCTTTATCTTTGGTTTTGGAGTTTTGGTTATCATTTTTAGTGATTACTTCCTCCAAGACAGATTCTTTTGGAATAAAATTTTTCTTACTTTTCGGTCATGGTTCATAAGATTTGACTTTAGCCGGATGACCGTTTTTGATTTTATCAGTATCTTTCTCTTCAAAGATTTCAATATTAGCTTTTTCTTCTTCATTATCAGAAATCTTGTTTTTGTTTTGGAAAGCTTTGAGTTTTGCCTTATTCTCAGGAGAGTGATCATGTGTATTAAAGTTTTCTGGCAAAGTGTTAGTTATAGATTCAGGCATTGGTTCGTGAGTGAAACCTAATCCTGCTTTTTGTTTATCTTTTCTTTCACTTACTAGTTGTTCCACGATTGTTTCGGAACTTTTGACTTTAGCAAGATCAACTTGAGTAGCAGCATGTGCTATTTTCTCCTGTTCTAAGTTCTTGGTCATTTCATCAAGTTGTTTTGAAACTATTTCTAGTTCTTTCAAAGTTTTGTTCCATGAAGTTTGTAAAGAAATGATCTTTTCATCAGATATTTTATGATCATTTTTGAGTTTATTATGCATCAATTCGCCTTGCTTAAGTTTTTCACATATTTTGTATGAGTAATTTCTGTAATATTCAACGTGTTCAAAGCAAGATTTTGTGCATAATTTTTATATTACTTCTGATGGTATTTCAGGATATTTAGGAGGAGAGGTCTTAGAGTTAGTAGATGAATTTTCAACCTTTGGTTGATCTGATTGTGCCATTAAAGCAACTTCTTCTGAATCCTCTTTAGGATCAGATTTATCACTCCAATCATATTCTTCTTCATTCTTAGAATCATATTTAGCCTTTGGATCACTATCTTCTGACCAATCTTCTCCTTGAATTTCTACAATAAGAGATAAACTAGAGGTTAAGTCAGTTGTAAACTGCTCTGCATATGAACTCCAGTCGTATCCATCCTTGATGCTCACTACTAAAGCTTTCTTGGGTTCTTCAGAAGCTTTTGAGTCATCTTTAAGTTCAGGCATTGGTAAGCTTTGGTATGCCTTTTGGATTGTCTTTTGAGATGATTGCTGAAACTTTTGATTGCTTGAACTCGATTGGCTATTTCCTCCTTTGTTTCTGGGAGCTTTGCATTCCCTTGAAAAGTGACCATAGCTATTACAGTTGAAACACCTTGACTTAGACTAGTCAAATCCAACAGTCTTGTTAGCACTTGGCTTGTAGTTCCTGTTGACATAAGAGTGTTTCTGAGTTCTGTATGCAATCATCACCATTTGCCAGTTCAGATCCATTTCCTCCACGTCATCTGGGTGCATCTCGAATAAGTCCTGCAAAACAAAATCTAATTGAGTTAAATGACTACCTTGATAAGCTTGAAAACTAGTCATAAAAGCAGTAAAAGCAGATTTGGACTCTTCATCCTGTAATAGGATGTTAATGACATCTTTAACTTTGCTAGGTTTAGCAGAGTTAGAAGATGGAGTCTCAGTATGAGTGTTAGAAGTTTGAGGTTTAGGAGGAGACTGAGGTTGATGCTGTGTTGCATAAGCAGGAGCACTTGTATATGAAGAATCTGTAAAGAACCCTGCTCCAATAAACATATCACCCTCTTCTTCTAGTGCACTTTCATTCTTTGCCATAAACGCATTTTCCACAGTCCTAGCTGGTGATGCAACATACTTGTATTGAGACATTGATGTTTCCCTATCATTGTTTCTTGAGCTTTCATCAATTTCAACAGACTCAATTTTGGCTATCAACAGATCAAGATCCATAGGAAATTTCTCAGTATGCTTTAATAGTGTAACTGTTTATTTCCATGAAGATGGAAGAGCATTGAGAAGCCTAAAGTTTAGATCTTTTAGATCATTTTTGATGCCTGCAGTTGACATCTCAATTGTCAGTTGAACAAATCTATTCATCATTTGGTTTTTGGTTTCACCAGATAAATGCTCAAATAGCTCTAACTGTCTCTTCAATTTCTGCTTCTTGAGATCTTGAATCTCCTTACCACCTTTACAAATTATCTTCAAAGCTTTATACATGGTATATCCCATTTGATATCCATCTAGTCTAGTTAAGACTTCAAGTGGTAGTCCTTTACACATCAAGGAATAGGCTTTAATATCATTCTTGACTTTCCTTAGATCATCACCTTGTAACCCATCTTCAGGATATGGTTCTGGAGAATCTTTAGTGTAGACAAACCCTCTATCAGGACCATCTGAAGTGATAGGAATATGAGGTCCTCTTTCTTTTGACTTCCACAAGTCATTGTCAATAGAATTAAGGTGATGTTTCAATCTAAAAAGACCAGTTCTTAAAATCCGCTTTGTTCTTCAGCTTAGGAACTCTGTTCTCTGAATCTTCTGACTTCACCATTTTGTATTTTTGACTTTAGAAAAAGATATGTTTTTGTTGTTTTTAATTTTTGAATTAAAAAAAATGAATTGAAAATGTTTTTGGATTTTAAATTTTGAAAATTTTCTAAGTGTTGAGGTGATGCGCCTGAACAGTGATGAAGCGCCCAACCAGTGGTGAAACTCCTTTGACTTTGACTGAAGCGTCTAAGGGATTGCCTTAGAATTCTCAAACGCCCAACTTGTAATGCGCCTGAACAGTTGTCTAACGCCTGGGTGTAAAAAACGGCCACAGTTCAGATGCGCCTCAACAGTGGTAAAACGCCTAGACCAAAAATGCCTTAACAGTTATGAAACGCCTGAACAGTTGTCAAGCGCCCAAACACTTAGGCAATTTTTAGTAGTGTTTTGACCTAATGCGCCAAATTCAATAGATTCAAACGAACTCAGATCTGCTGAAAATCTTCAAAACTTGTTGAATTGCTTGGAAAACTTCCAATTAGACTGTAATTTGATCGATTAACAGTCCTTCATTTTCAATTTCACCAAACAACAACAACAATTCAGTTTTCTAATCGAATTTCAGTTCGAAAATGAAGAACAGGTTCGAACACTGATTTGAACAAATTCACTGTTTTGAACGAATTGAACTGCAAATTGTGATTCAATTCATGTTTCTAATGATGAAACACAACTGAATTCAATAATTACTTGATTGAATTGCTTATTAATCACAGATTCAAGTGATTTCATGAGTTCGACAGTTTGAAGAACTTCAATCACTGAACCAATAGCTCTGATACCATTTGATAGGATCAAATGCATCGATATGTGATGATATTGTGATACAATTCAATCAAACAAACACATACAATCAATTCAATGCAAACAAATCAAAAAATTCATAGGTTTTCTTTGATTAGTAAGCATAGAAAGTACACGTGTAAGTAAAAACAGTAACATATTTTTAAACTCTAGTCTCAGGACTACTAAGATCTACCTACACAATACATTAACTATGCTATTTATGCTATCAAGAAAACAAAAAGGAACATATTTACAAAAGTAGTCCCTATACTATGACAAAAACTATAAAAGACATATAAAGACTAAATGTTAATCTTTAAGAAGCATCTACAGTTCTACAAGTCCAAAATTGTGTAATGAATTTGAAGAAATCATGAAGTCTTGTTTCCAATTGAGTTCTATGGGAGAAATTAACCTTTTCCTTGGTTTTCAAGTGAAGCAGTCTACAGATGGTATTTTTATTAATCAGGAGAAATTTGTTGAAAACTCTTGAAGAAATTTAAACTGCAAGATTGTCAATCCATCAGAACTCCAGCTGACATAAATACCAAGATTGAACCTAATTTGAAAGGAAAATCAGTTGACCAAACTCTATATAGATCTATGATTGGATCATTGATGTATCTTACTGTATCTAGACCTGATATAATGTATGCTGTTTGTGTCTATGCCAGGTACCAATCTGACCCAAAGGAATCTCACCTAATCGTTGCTAAACGAATATTTAGGTATCTCAAAGGGAAACTGGGTTTAGGGATGTGGCATCCTTATGAAGGAAACTTCGAGTTACATGGATATATAGCTAGTGATTATGGAGGATGTTGCCATGATCGTATATCTACGACGGGTGGTTGTCTGTTTTTAGGTCCCAGATTAGTCTCGTGGCAATGTACGAAACAAACAAATGTCTCCGTTTCAACTGCAGAAGCTAAGTACATAGCTGCTTCAATAGGATGTTCTCAAATCCTTTGGTTATAAAACCAACTGTTGGATTACGGCTTCAATTTTCTTAAAACTCCTATTTACATTGATAACACTACTGCTATGTTTATTACAGCTAATCCTGTCCAAAACTCAAAAACAAAGCATATCAAAATTCGATATCATTTTCTCAAAGATAACTCTAAAAAAGGTTTAATCATTTTGATACAAATTACAACTGAAAAACAGTTGGCTGGCCTATTTACAAAAGCCTTTTTACCAGGTCTGTGACATCCGGTACTTTTCCGTTACCAAACTCCGTTAGTTCTGTTAGGCCTTGCATACACGTGTCGTGAGCACACACTAGTTGTCGTTGAATGTTGGTGACTTAATAATAATTAATAATGATAAACAAATAATTATTTAACTAATAATGTTGGTTATTAGTTGTGCTTATGCGATTTAAATATTATTTGTGGATTTTATCTTGTAACGTGCCAACGTGTGTATTTAATTCGTGTATTTTTGTGACTAGTGAAAATAAAGCATATGAATATTATTGTTGCCTAATAATGTTTGTATTATTAAGTTAAAACCTTTTAAAAAGTGTTTAAAAGATTAGTTTTTATAAAATATAAACAATAAGGGTTAAAAGGTAATTATTCTAAACATAAAACTTACCAAAAATCCAACCCTAATCCCCCCTAACCCTTGTTCGGCTACGGTCACCACCCCCACACACACACATTGCAAAATTCGACCAAGAACAAGCAAGAAAGCCTCGATTCTGATTGATTCCAAGCAATACAACACGTTAAAGGCTTCAATTCTTGTCCATTACGTGATTAAAGGTTAGATTTTTGTGGTTTTTCATGGATTTTTTGATGTGGGCCGAAACCCAAGTCGATTTTGGTGCTTGAGTGTTGATTTTTGATGGTTTGTTTATTTTATGATGATAGTTAGATAGTATTGATGATAGTTTACATGGATTGTGCAAGAAATTCGTGGTTTTGATGCGTAGTTCATAGCTTACTATTAATAGTAACTTTTGTGCATGAACTTGATAATTTGATGATGAATTGATGATGCTATGATGTTAATGATGTTGTGTGAATGTTGGATAGTTATTTTTATGCAAGAAAATCCATTTATTGATCGTGTAGTTCATACCTTGCTAAAAGTTAAAACTTTTGGATATGAGATTGATGAATTAGGATGATTTGATGATATTTAACATGTTTAAATGATAGTCATGAGCTTGAATAGGTATTGGGTTGGTGAATTCATGATTGGATTGAGTGTTAGATTGATTTTGGGATACTACTTTCCCAAAAAGGAAACTTTATTTGTGTGGAACTTTGGATATTATGAATTGGACATGTTTATGATGTTAGGGTCATGTTAGAATGTTTATTGATGATGTTTAATGTGATAGAATGTGTTAATTTAGTTATGTGGATGCTTAATTGGTCATGTGGAAATTTGGACTCTTAGTGGTTATACATGATGATGAGTTGGATGATAAACTAGATTGTATGATGATCTTGGTAGAACAAGTGGTTAAAGATATAGCATACGTGAACAACTTGTATGATAACCATGTATGATGAATTGTTATGCTTGATTAAATGGGATGTCAATGAAAATGTCACCAACGGGTCAATGGGTCAACTGGGTCAATGTGTCTTGTTTTTCCACAACCTTGAATCCATGTGTTTAAAGAGTACTTAGGGTTATTGATGATTTTGTGCACACGTACTCATGTACTTGCGTGTTCTAGGTAACCTATAAATGTTGTCTTTCCTCTCTCTTTTTCAAGTTAACCTTTTATATCGTTCAAGTGCACCAGGTGAGTTCATGCCCCACTCTTTTATACACTCTCTTTTGGGGGAAATAGCATACTCGTTACAAACGCTTTATTGATTATAAGTTGTGTATAGTGTAACATAGTATGATATACCATGAAAGTCCTCACACATTCGGATCGTTAATAATGGTAACTAGCGGGAAATCTTGGGTAGTACTACTGGGTCTGACGAGCCCCACTTGTGCGACTCGAGGTCAAACGGGGGCAATTTTGTCCTAACATAAACATTGTCACGACCTGGTAAGTCGTGATGGGAGGCAACAAATGAAACACAGTCAGCTTCGATCGCGAAATCACTATTGTTATTACTTGTGAATTTAGACTAGCTATCTAATTCAATGCACTCTTATATTTTATACTGCTACTGTTATGTTTACGCAAACTCTTGTACTCACCAACCATTGTGTTGACTCTTTTAGTATGCTATTCTCAGGTTGAAGTTACCATTGCCTAAGAGCACATTCACGAGTCAGCATTGTAGATGTCAGCATTGTTGGAACCCTGTGTGGTTTTTGGTTATTAAAACAATTATGTACTTATTTTACACAACAGTGGGCGCGTGTTTGCGCATTATTATACTGTGTTACATTATTTTTGGTTTTTCATGTTTACTTAACGCTTCCACATTGTTTTAAAGTTAAACTCTGATTTTGGTTAGTTTGTTCATATAGAGTCGTTCTGAGTAACTAATGACTGAGATCCTGGTATGTCACACGCCTCGCGGTAAAACCCTGCACGTGGATTTTAAGGGTGTGATTTATGACAGAGGAGCATTGCCCTCGAAACGAGGTGCAAAAGCTAGAAATGGAATTTTGGCAACTCAAAATGCAAGGCTCAGAGATTAAAGCCTACACGACCCGATCTCATGAGTTGGCCATATTATGCCCGGGAAGGGTTAATGAGATGCACAAAAGGATTGAGCATTACATATGTGGACTGGTGCCCGAGATCCAGAGTACGGTGACAGCCTCAAACCCTGCGACCATACAACAGGCTATCCAGTTAGCCCACAGGCTGACTGATCAGGCAGTAGAGCAGGGAAGATTACCCAAATGGGGCTAGCGTACCCGATAACAAATGTAAGTGGGAGAATACTGGTAATAAAGGCTCATCCTCCAGCAACCAGCAACAACAACAACAACAGTACGCTCAGCAGCACCAACCTCACCAACAACAAAGAAAGTTCGATAACAATCGTAACTTTAATCAGTCATCTTCGGCACCACAGGGACAAGGAGGCTATGTGGGGAAAATCCCAAATGCAACCGATGCAATTACCACCACACCGACAGGTGTGACAGTTTCCGATGCCAGCGTTGTGGTAAAGTTGGACACGCAGCGAAAGATTGCCGTGGTGAATTAATGAGGAAGCCTCAAGAAACTCAAGAAACGCCAAAAGGTTGTTTTGAATGCGGGAAAGAGGGCCATTAGAGGAGAAACTATCCACAACTGAGGAAGAACGGAAATGGTGGGAACAACAACAACAACAACAACAACGACAACAACAACAACAACAATGGCAACGGTAAAAATAATGGTGGCAACAACAGTGGAGCAAAAGGGAGAGCCTTCATCATTGGCTCAGGTGAGGCTCTAAACGACCCTACAACTGTAACTGGTAAATTTTCGATTAACAGTCGTTTTGCTACCGTACTATTTGATACTGGAACCGATAGAAGTTTCATCTCCACTAAGTTTAGTAGTCTTTTAAGTGATATGTCCTCAGCATTGGAATCTAATTACACCTTAGAGTTAGCTGACGGTAAGCAGATTCACATAACGCATATCCTTAGAGATTGCAAGATAGAACTTGCTGGTCATACTTTTGCCATAGATCTCATGCCTGTTACACTAGGGAGTTTTGATGTAGTAGTAGGCATGGATTTGCTTTCCGACAAGCAGGAAGAAGTCATATGTCACGAGAAGATCATACGAATCCCTATTGGTGAGGAAATTCTTACGGTCAAAGGTGATAGAAGTGGAGCAGTGATGGGCATAATCTCGTTCATGAAAGCGCAAAAGTTGTTGCGGAAAGGTCGCTTAGCCATATTAGCACTCGTCACTGACAAACAACCAGAAGAAAAAAGGATAGAGGATATCCCTGTCGATCGTGACTTTCCTAAGGTGTTTCTAGAGGATCTGCCTGGATTACCACCTCATCATCAAGTTGAATTCCAGATTGATTTGACTCCAGGAGCCTCTCCGATTGCGAGAGCACCTTATCGGTTAGCTCCTAACGAACTACAAGAATTATCTGCTCAACTACAAGAGCTGTTGGATAAAGGCTTTATCCCACCGAGCTTGTCGCCTTGGGGAGCACCAGTTCTGTTTGTTAAGAAGAAGGATGGTACATTTCGAATGTGCATTGACTATAGTGAACTGAACAAGGTTACGTTCAAGAATAAATACCCACTACCTCGTATAGATGATTTGTTTGATAAACTTCAAGGATCAAGCTATTACTCTAAGATTGACTTGAGGTCTGGGTACCATCAACTGAGAGTTCGAGAGGAAGACATCTCGAAGACAGCTTTCCGTACATGTTATGGTCATTACGAGTTCTTGGTCATGCCATTTGGTTTGACAAATGCACCAGCAGTATTCATGGATCTCATGAATCGTGTGTGTAAACCCTATCTCGATCAGTTTGTTATTGTGTTTATTGATGACATATTGATCTACTCAAGGACCAAGGAAGAACATGAAGAGTACCGACGTTTAATCATGGAATTACTCAGGAAAGAACAACTGTACGCCAAGTTTTCTAAGTGTGATTTCTGGATACGTGAAGTGCAATTTTTGGGTCATATTGTTAATGAGAAAGGGATACATGTCGATCCAACAAAAATTGAGGCGATAAAGAATTGGTCAGTTCCTAAGATGCCTAGTGAGATACGACAATTTCTTGGACTGGCAGGATATTATCGGCGGTTCATTGAAGGATTTTCTAAGATCGCTCAACCTCTCACAGCATTGACTCACATGGGAACACCATACAAATGGGGTGATAGTCAAGAGTTTGCTTTCCAGTTACTAAACCAGAAACTATGTTGTGCACCGATACTAGCATTTCTGGAAGGAAGTGATGATTTCGTAGTCTACTGCGATGCTTCTGTTCAAGGACTCGGTTGTGTCTTGATGCAGCAAGATAAAGTGATAGCTTACACCTCTAGACAACTGAAGGTTCATGAGAAGAACTATACCACCCATGACTTGGAGCTTGGTGCGATAGTTTTTTCCTTAAAGATCTAGAGACATTACTTGTACGGTACTAAGTGCACTATTTACACCGATCACAAGAGTCTTCAACACATCCTTGAGCAAAAGGAATTGAATATGAGACAAAGACATTGGGTAGAGTTATTGAGTGACTATGATTGTGCTATCAAATACCATCCAGGAAAAGCTAATGTAGTTGCTGCGCTGAGTAGAAAAGAAACTGCTAAGCCTCGACGCGTGCGAGCTTTGCAACTTACGATTAGCACATAGTTACTTGAACAAATCCGAGAGGCTCTGGCCGAAGCTCTGAAGGCAGAAAATATTGGTTCTGAATCGTTACGGGGAATGAATAAACAGTTGGAAGTAAAGGCGGATGGAATTTGTTATTTGATGAATAGACTCTGGATACCTCTGCATGGAAATCTGAGAGACTTGCTTATGAGTGAGGCACACAAGTCTAAATAATCTATACATCCTGGATCCGACAAGATGTATCATGACCTGAAGGCGCACTAGTGGTGGCCTAATATGAAAGCGGATGTAGCTACATATGTGAGTAAGTGTCTGACCTGCTCGAAGGTAAAAGTGGAATATCAGAAACCACCTGGACTATTACAACAACCTGAGATCCTATGTAGAAGTAGGAGCAAATCTCAATGAATTTCATTACCAAACTACCACGGACTCCTACTGGTTGTGGCATGATATGGGTTATCGTAGACCGATTAACGAAGTCCGCTCATTTCTTGGCGATAAAGGAAACAGACAAAATGGAGAAGTTAACCCGACTGTATCTGAAGGAAATAGTTTCGAGACATGGTGTACCAGTCTCAATTATTTCTGACTGCGATGCTCGTTTTACATCGCACTTCTCGCAGTCATTGCAAAAATCCTTGGGTACGTGATTGGACATGAGTACTGCTTATCATCTGCAAACCGATGGTCAAAGTGAGCGTACTATACAGAAGTTGGAGGACATGCTACGTGCTTGTGTGATTGACTTCGGGAATAATTGGGAAGTTCACCTACCATTGGTCGAATTTTCTTACAACAATAGTTATCACACCAGCATAAAGGCAACACCTTTCAAAGCTTTGTATGGGCAAAAATGTAGATCACCAGTTTGCTGGGCTGAAATTGGTGATAGTCAGCTAACGATTCCCGAGTTAGTGCACGAGACCGCTGAGAAGATTGTACAAATAAGGAACCGTATGGCTGCAGCGCGGGACAGACAGAAAAGCTATGCAGATAAGCGACAGAAACCTCTAGAATTTCAGGTTGGTGACAAAGTCTTATTGAAAGTCTCACCGTTGAAAGGCGTGATTCGGTTTGGCAAAAGAGGAAAGCTAAATCCGAGATATGTTGGACCATTTAAGATATTGGAAAGAATACGTCCAGTGGCCTATTGATTAGCCCTACCTGATTCACTGAGTGGAATTCATGATGTATTTCATGTCTCAAACTTGAAGAAGTGCTTAACCGACAAAACCATGGTAGTACCACTTGAGGAAGTGCAAGTAGATGAACAATTACGCTTTATTAAGGAACCAGTCGAGGTGATGGATCGTGAGGTAAAGACGCTTAAGCAAAGCAAGATACCCATAGTCAAAGTTCGATGGAACTCAAGACGTGGACCGGAATTTACGTGGGAACGTGAGGACCAGATGAAGCTTAAGTATCCTCAACTATTCGAAAAGACGATGCCAACCGATGAAGGTATTGATTAAATTTCGGGACGAAATTTCTTTCAACATGGGGATGATGTGACAACTCACCCGAGACTCACTCGATTACTTTGTGCCAATAGAATAGACCAGTGATGGAACACATACCATGTAACATAATTTTCGGGACAAACATTCTTTCAACATGGGGATAATGTGACATCCGGTACTTTTCCGTTACCAAACTCCGTTAGTTCC
This sequence comes from Flaveria sonorensis, assembly GCA_025506505.1. Lineage (NCBI taxonomy): Eukaryota > Viridiplantae > Streptophyta > Magnoliopsida > Asterales > Asteraceae > Flaveria > Flaveria sonorensis. The sequence goes on along the minus strand of CM046430.1, from coordinate 31,607,545 downwards.
GTTAGGCCTTGCATACACGTGTAGTGAGCACACACTAGTTGTCGTTGAACGTTGGTGACTTAATAATAATTAATAATGATAAACAGATAATTATTTAACTAATAATGTTGGTTATTAGTTGTGCTTATGCGATTTAAATATTATTTGTGGATTTTATCTTGTAACTTGCCAACGTGTGTATTTAATTCATGTATTTTTGTGACTAGTGAAAATAATGCATATGAATATTATTGTTGCCTAATAATGTTTGTATTATTAAGTTAAAACCTTTTAAAAAGTGTTTAGAAGATTAGTTTTTATAAAATATAAACAATAAGGGTTAAAAGGTAATTATTCTAAACATAAAACTTACCAAAAATCCAACCCTAATCCCTCCTAACCCTTGTTTACCGCGATCACCACCCCCACACACGCATTGCGAAATTCAACAAAGAACAAGCAAGAAAGCCTCGATTTTGATTGATTCCAAGCAATACAACACGTTAGAGGCTTCAATTCTTGTCCATTATGCGATTAAAGGTTAGATTTTTGTGGTTTTTCATGGATTTTTTGATGTGGGCTGAAACCCTAGTTGATTGCGGTGCTTGAGTGTCAAATTTTTGAGGGTTTGTTGATTTTATGATGATAGTTAGATAGTATTAATGATAGTTTACGTGGATTGTGCAAGAAATTAGTGGTTTTGATGCGTAGTTCATAGCTTACTATTAATAGTAACTTTTGTGTATGAACTTGATGATTTGATGATGATTTGATGTTGAATTGATGATGCTATGATGTTAATGATGTTGTATGGATGTTGGATAGTGATTGTTATGCAAGAAAATCCATGAATTGATCGTGTAGTTCATACCTTGCTAAAAGTAGAAACTTTTGGATATGAGATTGATGAATTAGGATGATTTGATGATGTTGAACATGTTTAAATGATAGACATGAGCTTGAATAGGTATTGGGTTGGTGAATTCATGATTGGATTGAGTGTTAGATTGATTTTGGGATACTACTTTCTCAAAAGGAAAAGTTTATTTGTATGGAACTTTGGATATTATGAATTGGACATGTTTGTGATGTTAGGGTCATGTTAGAATGTTTATTGATGATGTTTAATATGATGTAATGTGTTAATTTATGGATGCTTAATTGGTCATGTGGAAATTTGGACTCTTAGTGGTTATACATGATGATGAGTTGGATGATAAACTAGATTGTATGATGATCTTGGTAGAACAAGTGGTTAATGATATGGCATACATGAACAACTTGTATGATAACCATGTATGATGAATTGTTATGCTTGATTAAATGGGATTTCAACAAAAATGTCACCAACGGGTCAATGGGTCAACTGGGTCAATGTGTCTTGTTTTTCCACAACCTTGAGTCCATGTGTTTATAGAGTACTTAGGGTTATTGATGATTTTGTGCACACGTACTCATGTACTTGCGTGTTCTAGGTAACCTATAAATGTTGTCTTTCCTCTCTCTTTTTCAAGTTAAGCTTTTATATCGTTCAAGTGCACCAGGTGAGTTCATGCCCCACTCTTTTATACACTCTCTTTTGGGGGAAATAGCATACTCGTTACAAACGCTTTATTGATTATAAGTTGTGTATAGTGTAACATAGTATGATATACCATGAAAGTCCTCACACATTCGGTTCGTTAATAATGGTAACTAGCTGGAAATCTTGGGTAGTACTACTGGGTCCGACGAGCCCCACTTGTGCGACTCGAGGTCAAACGGGTGCAATTTTGTCCTAACATAAACATTGTCACGACCTGGTAAGTCGTGATGGGAGGCAACAAACGAAACACAGTCAGCTTCGATCGCGAAATCACTATTGTTATTACTTGTGAATTTAGACTAGCTATCTAATTCAATGCACTCTTATATTTTATACTGCTACTGTTATGTTTACGCAAACTCTTGAACTCACCAACCATTGTGTTGACTCTTTTAGTATGCTATTCTCGGGTTGAAGTTACCATTGCCTAAGAGCACATTCACGAGTCAGCATTGTAGATGTCAGCATTGTTGGAACCCTTTGTTGGTTTTTGGTTATTAAAACAATTATGTACTTATTTTGCACAACAGTGGGCGCGTGTTTGCGCATTATTATACTGTGTTACATTATTTTTGGTTTTTCATGTTTACTAAACGCTTCCACATCGTTTTAAAGTTAAACTCTGATTTTGGTTAATTTGTTCATATAGAGTCGTTCTGAGTAACTAATGACTGAGATCCTGGTATGTCACATGCCTCGCGGTAAAACCCTGCACGTGGATTTTAAGGGTGTGACAGATTATGACAGAGGAGCATTGCCCTCGAAACGAGGTGCAGAAGCTAGAAATGGAATTTTGGCAACTCAAAATGCAAGGCTCAGAGATTAAAGCCTACACGACCCGATCTCATGAGTTGGCCACATTATGCCCGGGAAGGGTTAATGATGATTTTGTGCACACGTACTCATGTACTTGCTTGTTCTAGGTAACCTCTGAAGGTTGTCTTTCCTCTCTTTTTCAAGTTAAGCTTTTATATCGTTCATGTGCACCAGGTGAGTTCATGTCCCACTCTTTTATACACTTTCTTTTGGGGGAGATAGCATACTTGTTACAAACGCTTTATTGATTATAAGTTGTGTATAGTATAACATAGTGTGATATACCTTGAAACTCTTCACACTTTCGGATCGTTAATAATGGTAAATAGCGGGAAATCTTGGGTAGTACTACTGGGTTTGACGAGCCCCACCTGTGCGACTCGAGGTCAAACGGGTGCAATTTTGTCCTAACATTAACATTGTTATGACCTGGTAAGTCATGACGGGAGGAAACAAACGAAACACAGTCAGCTTCGATCGCGAAATCACTATGGTTATTACTTGAGAATTTAGACTAGCTATCTAATTCAATGTACTCCTATATTTTATACTGTAACTGCTATGTTTATGCAAACTCTTGAACTCACCAACCATTTTGCTGACTCTTTTAGTATGCTATTCTCAGGTTGAAGTTACCATTTCCTAAGAGCATATTCATGGGTGGTCAGCATTGTAGATGTCAGTATTGTTGGAACCCTTTGTTGGTTTTTGGTTATTAAAACAATTATGTACTTGTTTTGCACAACAGTGGGCGCGTGTTTGCGTGTTATTATACTGTGTTACATTATTTTTGGTTTTTCATGTCTACTAAACGCTTCTGCATCATTTTAAAGTTAAGCTCTGATTTTGGTTTGTTTATTCATATAGAGTCGTTCTGAGTAACTAATGACTGAGATCCTGGTATGTCACACGCCTCGCGGTAAACCCCGCACTCGGATTTTGAGGGTGTGACAAGGTCGTTTTGAGTATTTGGTTGAGTCAATCGGACTTATTAACCATGTTTAAAACTGGTTTTGAGTAATTGAGTTGTCTGAATCATAAAAATGAAAAGAACCCTCCCTTTGCTGAATAAGAAGATTTATAGAGAAAACTGTCAAAGTTAATTGCCTCATTGTATATATTATGTGTGCATGTTCAATAGAAAAAGAAAAAGCAAACACAAAAATAGAAAATCGCAAAATCAAAAGAGAAAAGTATAAAATAAAAAGCCACAAAAATAGAGTTTATTTGTTAGTTAATTATTTAGGACTGAATCTGTCTCTACAATTTGGGAGAATTGATAGATACATTAGTTCTGATCAGTTGCATACTTCACTCGCTACTATAGTCTGACGTGATCAGATATGATGTGTAGGTAAGCTCATGCAATGATACAGAAAATGTAAATTCTTGTGATCAAACTAAATCAATCATGCATTCGTGTCTGTCCATTTTAGTACCAATGAGTAGTGTTGACTTCTCAAATGGATTGCTTGTTAAGTCACAAACTCACATCTAGTGGCGATATGAATAACCATGAGCTCTAATTATTTAAAGCATCTATTCACTTCTCTGTTATAAGTCATCATAGACCTGAAGTGATGAGATATCCTTTGTTGTAAGTCATTACAGACCTGGATATTCTCACTTGATGTAAAAGATGCCAACGTGCACAAACTAAACATGAGATCTGGTTATAAGTATATGTCAGGTTAATAAGTTGGGAAAAGTGCTTTCTTGCATATCTTGACGAGAGTTGAGCTCTCTAAGTCTAAGAGTGACTTACATAATGTCATATATAATTATACCTTAATCAATCCAAGAATTGAAAAAGTAAGTGTGCCGATTATCTTGCTAAAAGCACTCATTTTCTGTCCTTAGATTTCATGTCTCCTCTGCCGTGGGAATGCTAACATGGAACACAATTTTTTTAGATCTATCACTATCCACAATTTTTTATTTTAGTGTGCTAATCTTAACTGATATGATCTCACTGCAGGCATGTGATTCAATTGTGCATAGTAGATTTTTTTCCTCTGCTTTAATATTGATTTTTTTGCATGATTTTCTGTGTGCAGGCATGTTAATAATGATTAGTTTGCTCTACTTGCAAAATAAAAGAAACTTCTAAGTTTGTGAACTTAAAAGTTTAGGGGGAGTAAAAATGTAAAAGAGAAAATAAATGAAAAGTGTCAAAATGTGAAAAAGAAATAAAAAAGTTAAGTGCTTTGGATGGAAAGGATGAAGCTGAAATTCAAGCACGTGTGTGTTTGATATAATCTAAAAATGAACCTAAAAAAATTCAAAATAAGTGGAAAAGCTTCTTGCAAACAAAACAAGACTATTTGTGTTTCAAAAATTTAAAAATAGAGACTAAAATGACGGGAAAGTGTTTGAAAAATTAAATAAATTGATTCAAAATGTTGAAAATGTGCTTGGTTGGTGTTTGAATTGAAAATTCATGTTGAAAAATGAAAATATGAGTTTCAAATGATTTGTGATTATTTTTAAACAAAAACAATTTGATTGTTAAATTTGAGGGTAATTAATGTATATTTTGGGTGATAGTCAAAAAGAAAACTGACTAAGTGTTGAGATAATGTGCGTGAACAGTGTTAATGTGCATAAACAGTGTTCAGATGGATGTTGTGAAAGTTTCCAAGTGTCAGACTCATGGAAGGTTTCTCATACGCCAGAATAGTGCTCAGAAGTCGAAATTAGGAGTATGATGAATTTTAGAAATTTGTACAAGTGTTAAGCGTTTTGTTCAAGTACATGCGCCTAAACAATTGTCATGTTGCTGAAAATGGTTAAGTGTTGGGCGTATCAACTTATGCTCATGCGCCTGAACAGTTTCAGACTTTCCAATGTGGTTAGAAGTTTGAAGGTGATGTTTACCAAGTGTTAGGCGTTTCATCAAGTCTCTTGCGACTGAACAGTGCCTAAGCGCCTGATGTGCCTTCACAGTGCTCATGTATTTGAAGATTTAGTGTGAAACTTAGCCTCATATGACTTCACAGTACTCATGCGCCTAAGAATTTTTACACTTATATATATTCAATACTAGTAGTTCTCATTCATTCATTCACAAACTCAAACAATCTGATTCATATTCTCCCGCCCGATACATTCATTCACTCAACATTCAATTGTTACATGTTAATCCTTGTGATATATAGGTATATTCATTATATCTAAATAGCATGTTGATCTTAAAACATATGATTTTATTACCCATTTCAAACTTTGATTGGGCGTTTGAACTCTATTGAGGCGTTCGAACCCTAGGTATTCATAAATTTGAAATTTGTGATTTAAATGTGTTACGATAACTGAAATTGAACATCAAATGATTGTTATAACATGTTTTCGAACAGATTGTGAGAATCCAATAGCAATTTCATAAAAATGGGTTCTTGATGATTCATGGTTCATCAGTCAGTTTTTTAAGAACAAATATGAACAGTCAGTTCATAATTTTTCATCAAAATTGTTGTGTTAATCATCAAAATTCATCTATTCAACTGATATTGAGAAGATTTTAATTGGTTTAGTGTACTTTAAATAATTTGAACTAAAACTTGAATGTGCTCTGCTCTTGATAGAGTGTATTCTACACTTAGAAATTCTAAGTGTAAATTGTTAGGTTTTAAAATTTAAAATTTGCTAGCTCAAATTAAAATTCAATCAATTTTCATGTTTCATGATTCTTTAATTGATTTAATCATAAATTGTGTTGCTTTGTTCACGTAATGGGTTGTACAAAACACTTAGAAATTTTTTAAGTGTTATTGGTTCAAAATTGATAACACACAATATGATTGAAATTTTGGCAATTCAAATGTGATTAATATTTTGTTCTATGTATATAGATGGCAGATCTTAAATATGAGCCAGAGCATAACTAGCAACCTTTCTTAGTGAGGATTTTCGTGAAGCTGTTGGTTATAAAGAAATGATAAGATTTCTATTGAGAACAAAGTATGTGTATGCCATGCGTGCTCAACCAGTTATATATGCTCGTCTCATCAGAAGATTTTGGAGTACTGCTGAAATTGCAAGAGATGATAAAGGAAGGAAAGTAGTCAGAGGTTTTATCACAAACTATCGTATGATTGAAGTCTTTGAATAGTCGATTATAGCAGCTCTAAGACTGGGTGATAATGATCTTAAAGATTTGTCTGAACTCACTTTTAATGAGTTTAGAGACACATTTTTAGCCATAGGACATCTATATCACTTTCCTAAGAAATAGTTTTTTAGAGCAAGAGTATATAACCACTGGAAACTCCTATGTTATATCTTTCAACATGGAATGTCTAAGAGAAGTGCAGGATGGAATTCATTCCATGTAGGCATTGCATCTCCTATTATAGCTATTGCCATAAACAGAAGGTTTAATATGGCAAAATGGATCATGAATGGCTTTATTTTTAATTTGGAGAAAGGAATCAGGAACAAATACTTGATGTATCCTAGATTTCTTCAACTGATTATTAATGAAGAGTATCCTGATTCCTTGCTCATGGAGTAAGTGGAGAAAGATTAATTTTGGAGCACAAGACTAAAACCGTATACAAAAAACTTACTATCATGACAGGTGCTCAAAATGGTCAAATGTTTGAATACATGAGAGTTGTAGCAAGAGATGATGTGAACATAGATGAAAATCATTTTCATTTAATTGATGATGAACTAATTGATCCAAATGATTTGATTGAAGTTGTTCCTCAAGGACTTTCTGAGTCTGAAGCTGAGGATGATAATGAAGATAATAAAGATGATGATGAATCTGAAGATGAAGAAAGTTCATCATCAAGTGATGATAATGATGATGATGATGTCAGAGGTAATGAAGTTGAATAAGTTAATGATGATGTAGTTGTTACTGAAGTTGAAGAAGTTGATAATCTGAATGAAGATGTTCATAATGTTGATGATTCAATGGATGTGAATAAAGATACTAATGAAGTCAATGTACAACAACAAATAAAGTGTGATCTTCAAAATGTTGATGTATTTGAGCTTGTAGTACCAAATGAAGGTGAAAAATCAAGTCAATATGATACAGTTCTTACTGAGGAATTGATGTAACACCCGGAAAATTTTAAAAGACAAGAAAGAAAGAATAAATGTGCTGAAAAAGAAAGAAAACACAATTTAACCCAAGTTGAGGGGCTAAATGTGTCAAAAGGACAAAAAGAATAAAAGTTGGTGCATAAGTGGGCATGGCCGCCCACACTTCACTGCACACTTCTTTTCATCCGGATTTTCTAGAGAGAGAAAGAAGAAGAGCAGAGTTCGGATTTTGAAGAAGGAAGAACAAGAAACCGAATTCAAGGTGTTTGAACTCATTTGCAAACGGGTTTGAAGGAAGTCATACTTGAAGGTTGTCAAAGGTGAGTTCTAGAACCCACTTTTTACTTGTTTTAACTGATTTTAGGGCTGGAAATGCATGTATGTATGTTTTTATGAATGTGGGTTTTACACTCGTATGAATGCGTATGTATGAATGTGGGTGGGTTATGATTTGGGTAATTTATGATGTTTTGATGATGCCATGTTCATATTACGATGCTTTAATGCTAGAACTGGTTGAATTGATGATGTTGGGACTGATTATGATGCTGATAGTGAGAGTTGGTTGCACATGCACCTGAAATTGGCCCATATGCCCAACAGTCTAACTGCCTAAGTGTACTCCCATGCGCCCAAAACCCATGCGCCTGGGTAGTATCCATGCGCCTAGAATAGGCTGAGATTGACTAAGTGTCCCATGCGCCCAAAACTGCCCATGCGCCTAGGCATTCATGCGCCTGCATAGTGTCCATGCGCCTAGAAATTCCAAGAAAGACTAAGTGTTGGGTCATGCGCCCAAATAGTGCCCATGCGCCTGCATAGTGTCCATGCGCCTAGAAATGCCTAGAATGACTAAGTGTTGGGTCATGACCCCAAATAGTGCCCATGCGCCTGAAAGTTTCCCATGCGCCTAACTATTCCCATGCGCCTGCATAGTGCTCATGCGTCTGTGCCTTAGAATATTTTCTGAAATTTTTGGGAAAATGTAAAGTGTAGGCTTTGACATGGGATGTTCCCGGGGGTGATGCAAGTTGACTTTATGATGTCATATGTGATGTGATGATGATGCTATGTATGGTATGGTTATGTTTATGTTTATGTTCCTTGTTATGTATGTTATTTTCCCGTGGCTTTACGTGGTATGATTATGAAACGTAAATGGAAAGTATTATGTAACGTAAAGCGGAAGATAATTAAAAGGGAACATAGGGAATGAATGAATGCATGCATTAATGAATGTAATGAAAGTCTTGAAAGCAATGTATGGAGGTTCACACCCAATGAAGGGTGTTAGCTCAACTGTGTGCGGGTTAGCTACCCCGGAAGGATGCACACTTGGGGTCTAATATTTGTGATTGACCATATGTATGGGACCCTTGCCGCTTGCCCTAGGTACTGGAGTCAGCTTCGTGCATAATGTTCGAGGTCTATGATAGACCTCAGGCCCAGTAACCAGCTTCGTGCACAATGTTCGGGGTATAGGACATGGCATTGGTCCGGAATGAAAGATGAATGATAATGATGAGTGTACTTGCCCCAGGCCCTAGGGTCAGCTTCATGCACAATGTTCGGGGTACAGTACATGTCATCAGAAGTTAATGTATGTACGTATAGTACGGTAAGAAAGATAACGAATAATAAAGATGACGTACGATAATGAATGAATGGAAGTCAACGAATGATGATGAAAGATAATAATAAATTATTATCTATGTGTACTTATGATGCATGATCACATGTGAAAGTAAAGAAAGAATGGTTTTAAACGAAAGAAAAGTATTTTATTTTATAAAACTAGAACTCACTCAGAAACGCTGACTTTTATGTGTTTCCAGTTGGCAGGTAATGTTGCTGAGGATGGCACGGGGCAGCTACTTGGCATTTTTGGATGGCATCCGTTGTTTAGATTATAATGTTTTTGTGAGCTAATGCAAATTATGATATTTTGTGACAGTTAACTACAATGTATTATTTTGCAAAAGCAATTATAATGAAATGGTTTAAAATAATTCCGCTGCAATATTTTAGTAAAGTTAATGTATGTTTTATGCTTTGTGTGCAATGATTGACCAGCTGTAAGCATTCCGGGAATGGGGCCTTACAAGTTGGTATCAAAGCCAAAGTTTAAGTGAAATGGGTTAAAATTTTCAAAAAGAAACCTAAACTTAAACTGAGATTGGGACAAAGGGGAGGGATGCCAGTCCGAGTAGCTGCGTGCCATCAGGTATTTTCTTTAATGATAACAGGTATTATGTGTGCATGTTATGTGGTTTATGTGCTTCTTAGTAGATTTAGATACTGATGTAGTCAGGATAGGAAATGCTTGGGGTATGAAGAGTAAAGTAAGTGGCTAATCATAACTGGCCACTGTAATTAGGGACTTACTATACTTAACATAAACTGAGCTATTACCTAGAATGACCATGTTAGTGTTTGAATCTTATAGCGTGTTAGAGGATGGCCGGTGGTAGATCTTCAAAGGCTTCTAGAGGTGGAGGTCATGGTGGATGTGGTGCTGGACCGCGGGTCACAAGAGGAAGGCCTCGAGCTGAAGAGGTGGCTCATGAAGAGCTCGAGACCCTTTATCCGGAGGGCGGTGACGAGAGTGCTAACTTAAGGGCCTCGATGAAGGAGGATGTTGTAGAGGTGGTCGTCGAGGGAGTTCAACAGGTCATGCAGATGATTCTGCCACTTGTTGTGACTGAGGTGATTAGAGCCGTGAGGGAGGAGGCCGTAGTTGAGGTGAACAAGAAGGGTGGTGGAGATTGGAACTGGAATGGAAAGCGGTTTGGATGTGGCGGGGCCGCTCCAAATAACAAAGCTGTGAGGGTGGATGACCAGCGTGTGGTCATATCCAGAGTAGGGGTGAACAGTTGTGGTAAATGCGGGAAGAAGCATACAGGAGAGTGTAGGTGGGGATCAAACCTCTGTTTCAAATGCTGGAGGCCTGGCCACATGGAAAGAGAGTGCAAGGTGGCAACGTCTTTTAACTGTGGTGGAAAGGGCCACATGAGTCGAGAATGCAAGAAGCCAAGGGCTGAGAGTTCCGAGGCAGGGAAGAAGACCAGGACCGAGGGGCAGAGGGCGAGCGCCAGGGCATTCATGATGACTCAAGAGGAGGCTAGGGCGGACCTCGATGTCATGTCAAGTACGTTTCTAGTAAACCAAATTCTTGCTTCTGTGTTATTTGATTCAGGTGCTAGTAAAAGTTTTATTTCTACTGCTTTCTTTGCTAAGTTGCCTATTAGTAGTAGAAGTATTGATGAGCCCTTCGATGTAGAAACTGCCATAGGTAAGTCTACCAGGATTGTTGACCTGATAGAAGGCTATGATATAGAATTAGAGGGTCATATATTTCCTGCTAGACTGTTCGTGATGACCTTAAGCGGATTTGATGTAGTCCTAGGAATGGATTGGTTGGCGGACTACGAGGTGAATATCATATGTCGTAAGAAGATGATTCGACTGACAGCACCCGACGGGAGTTTGGTGACGATCTACGGTGATCGAGTTACGACTATCCCCGAAGGTGATTTCGATGGCGGTGGCGGGAAAGTGCATGAGGCGTGGTTGTAGTGCCTACTTGGCCTACGTGAAGGATGTAGATACGCCAACACCACAATTGTCAGATGTACCGGTTGTGTGTGAGTTCCCAGATGTGTTTCCTGAAGATTTACCAGGTGTGCCACCGGACCGTGAGATTGAGTTCCAGATTGACTTGATACCCGGTGCCCAACCTGTAGCTAAGGCACTGTATCGGTTGGATCCAACCGAGATGAAGAATTGATAGAACAACTGCAGGAGTTGCTTGATAAGGGGTTCATTAGACCGAGTATCTCTCCTTGGGGTGCTCCGGTCTTATTTGTGAAGAAGAAGGATGGTAGTATGAGGATGTGCATAGACTACCGCGAGCTGAACAAGTTGACGGTGAAGAATCGGTATCCATTGCCGAGGATTGATGACCTGTTTGATCAGCTCCAAGGTGCCAGTTGGTTCTCGAGGATAGATCTTCGATCTGGCTACCATTAGTTGAAAGTGAAGGATCAAGATATTCCTAAAATAGCTTTTCGCACGCGTTATGGACACTACAAGTTTCTCGTTATGTCTTTTGGTTTGACCAACGCGCCAGCTGCTTTTATGGACCTGATGAATCGAGTGTGTCAGCCGATGTTGGATAAATCAGTGATTGTGTTTATCAATGATATCTTGATTTATTTGAAGAATGAGGCGGAGCATGCCGGTCACATTTGGGAAGCGCTAGAGACGTTGAGAAAAGAGAAGTTGTATGCCAAGTTCTCCAAGTGTACGTTCTAGTTGCGCGAAGTTCAATTTTTGGGTCATGTGGTGAATCCTGAAGGGATCACGGTGGACTCGGCAAAGGTGGAAGCGGTGATGCAATGGAAGTCTCCAAATACGCCATCCGAGATTCGTAGTTTCTTGGGGTTGGCGAGATATTATAGGAGATTCATTTAAGACTTATCTAAGATAGCTTCTTCATTGACTAAGTTGACCCGTAAGGATGTGAAGCTTGTATGGGGTCAAGATCAAGAGAATGCTTTTTAGGAGTTAAAGGCAAGGTTGACTCAAGCTCTAGTTTTATCATTACCCAAAGGAAGCAAGGACTTAGTGGTCTATTCGGATGCTTCTTACTCCGGGTTGGGTTGCATGTTGATGCAGCGACGAAAGGTTATAGCCTACGCATCCCGACAATTGAAGGTTCATGAGGTGAATTACCCTACTCATGACTTTGAGTTAGCAGCTGTGGTCTTTGTACTAAAGATTTGGAGGCACTACCTATACGGAATAAAGTGCACAATCTTCACGGACCACAAGAGCTTGAAGTACTTCTTCGAGCAAAAGGACCTGAACATGAGGCAGAGGCGATGGTTGGAGCTCATAAAGGATTATGATTGCGAGATCCATTACCATCCGGGCAAGGCCAACGTAGTGGCTGATGCCCTTAGCCAAAAGGAGAAACTGAAGCCGATTTGGGTGAAGTCTTATCAGTTGATTATGACCTCTAATGTGACGAAGCAGGTCATGGAGTTTCAAGACGAGGCATTAAAAGAAGATTGTCTTAACTCCGAAAGGATGAGAGGTATGGTTGCGGAATTTGGTGAAAACACTCTTGGTGTTAGAACCCGATTCAGACGGATGTGGATCCCTCGTTACGGGGATTTACGTGGGAGGATTTTGGACGAAGCTCATAAGACTCGATACTCCATTCATCCAGGTGCTACAAAGATGCATCAAGATATGAAGGAAGATTATTGGTGGCCGGGTATGAAGCGCGATGTAGCGGAGTATGTAAGTAAGTGTCTTACTTGCTTGCAAGTGAAGGTCGAGCATCAGAAGCCGTACGGGAAGATCCAACCGTTGGATATACCAGAGTGGAAGTGGGAGCATATCACCATGGACTTTATTACGAAGTTACCGCATACCGTTAAAGGGTATGATGCCATATGGGTGATAGTTGATCGTTTGACGAAGAGTGCTCACTTCCTACCGATCCGCGAGATGTACTCCTCTGAAAGATTAGCAGATCTATTCATTAAAGAGATTGTGACTTGTCGTGGTGTGCCGGTGTCTATTGTTTCTTATCGTGACAGTCGGTTTACATCTAAGTTTTGGAAGAAATTCCATGATGCTATGGGGACGAGGTTACACATTAGCACGACTTATCATCCGCAGACGGATGGTCAGTCGGAAAGGACTATTTAGATGCTAGAAGATATGCTTCGGGCATGCGTCATTGACTTTGGAGGGTTGGGATGACCACTTACCGTTAGCTGAGTTCACGTATAATAATAGTTATCATGCCAGTATTGGTATGCCCCCTTATGAGATGCTATACGGTAGGAGGTATAGAACACCCGTTTGTTGGGGTGATATTGGTCAGAAGGAGTTGGGAAGTATTGAGGTGATTGAGGCTATGACTGAGAAGATCAAAAAGATCAAAGCCTTTATGAAGGCAGCCAAAGATAGGCAGAAGTCATATGCCGATAAGAGACGTAGGCCGATTGAGTTCCAGGTGGGTGATAGAGTTATATTGAAGGTCTCACCTTGGAAAGGTATCATTCGGTTCAGGAAGCGGGGTAAGTTAAGCCCGAGATACATAGGGCCTTTCTGAATCATTGCTCGAGTAGGAGAGGTGACCTATAGGTTAGAGTTACCCGATGAGTTAGGTGGAATTCACCCTACATTCCATGTATCTCATCTGCGGAAGTGTTTAGCTGACGAAGATATGGTTGTACCAATAGAGTACATTGAAGTTGATGAAAGGCTCAATTATGTGGAGCAACCAGTGGCAATCATTGACTTCAAGGCGAAAAGGTTAAGGAATAAAGTGGTTCCCCTTGTGCGTGTACAGTGGAAGCACAGGAAGGGATCCAAGTCTACGTGGGAGACTGAAGAAGAGATGAGGCAGCATTACCCACATTTGTTTAAGGAATAACAGGTTTCGGGGACGAAACCTATATAAGGGGGGTGGACTTGTAACACCCGGAAAATTTTAAAAGACAAGAAAGAAAGAATAAATGTGCTGAAAAAGAAAGAAAACACAATTTAACCCAAGTTGAGGGGCTAAATGTGTCAAAAGGACAAAAAGAATAAAAGTGGGTGCATAATGTGGGCATGGCCGCCCACACTTCCCTGCACACTTCTTTTCATCAGGATTTTCTAGAGAGAGAAAGAAAAAGAGCAGAGTTCGGATTTTGAAGAAGGAAGAACAAGAAACCGAATTCAAGGTGTTTGAACTCATTTGCAAACGGGTTTGAAGGAAGTCATACACGAAGGTTGTCAAAGGTGAGTTCTAGAACCCCCTTTTTACTTGTTTTAACTGATTTTGGGGCTGGAAATGCATGTATGTATGTTTTTATGAATGTGGGTTTTACACCCGTATGAATGCGTATGTGTGAATGTAGGTGGGTTATGATTTGGGTGATTTATGATGTTTTGATGATGCCATGTTCATATTACGATGCTTTAATGCTAGAACTAAGTGTTGGGTCATGCGCCCAAATAGTGCCCATGCGCCTGAAAGTTCCCCATGCGCCTAACTATTCCCATGCGCTTGCATAGTGCTCATGCGCCTGTGCCTTAGAATATTTTATGAAATTTTGGGGAAAATGTAAAGTGTAGGCTTTGACTTGGGATGTTCCCGGGGGTGATGCAAGTTGACTTTATGATGTCATATGTGATGTGATGATGATGCTATGTATGGTATGGTTATGTTTATGTTTATGTTCCTTGTTATGTAAGTTTTTTTCCCGTGGCTTTACGTGGTATGATTATGAAAAGTAAATGAAAAGTACTATGTAACATAAAGCAGAAGATAATTAAAAGGGAACGTAGGGAATGAATGAATGCATGCATTAATGAATGTAATGAAAGTCTTGCAAGCAATGTATGGAGGTTCACACCCAATGAAGGGTGTTAGCTCAACTGTGTGCGGGTTAGCTACCTCAGAAGGATGCACACTAGGGGTCTAATCTTTGTGATTGACCATATGTATGGGACCCTTGCCGCTTGCCCTAGGTACTGGAGTCAGCTTTGTGCATAATGTTCGAGGTCTATGATAGACCTCAGGCCTAGTAACGAGCTTCATGCACAATGTTCGGGGTATAGCACATGGCATTGGTCCGGAATGAAAGATGAATGATAATGATGAGTGTACTTGCCCCAGGCCCTAGGGTCAGCTTCGTGCACAATGTTCGGGGTACAGTACATGTCATCGGAAATTAATGTATGTACGTATAGTACGGTAAGAAAGATAACGAATGATAAAGATGACGTACGATGATGAATGAATGGAAGTCAACGAATGACGATGAAAGATAATAATAAATTATTATCTATGTGTACGTATGATGCATGATCACATGTGAAAGTAAAGAAAGAATGGTTTTAAACGAAAGAAACATATTTTATTTTATAAAACTAGAACTCACTCAGCAACGCTGACTTTTATGTGTTTCCAGTTGGCAGGTAATGTTGCTGAGGATGCCACGGGGCAGCTACTTGGCATTTTTGGATGGCATCCGTTGTTTAGATTATAATGTTTTTGTGAGCTAATGCAAATTATCTTATTTAGTAATAGTTAACTACAATGTATTATTTTGCAAGAGCAATTATAATGAAATGGTTTAAAAGAATTCCGCTGCAATATTTTAGTAAAGTTAATGTATGTTTTATGCTTTGTGTGCAATGATTGACCAGCTGTAAGCGTTCCGGGAACAGGGCCTTACAATTGAACACTAAGCAGATAATGGAAGCTTTGAAAGAAGAGAACATCAATTAGCTTAAGATGATTGAAAAGCTTAAAGATGAAAATAATCAATTAAAAGTAGAATCTTTAAAGAAAGACTTGAAAATCACTGAGCTTGAAGAAGTTTAGGAAATGAATGTAAAGAACTTTGATGTTTTACTCAGAGACTTTGATTTGACGGAAGAAAAATACAAGAAGTTGCAAGAAGATTATGACAAGTTGAAAGAAGAACTTGAAATTATGAAAGAAAGCTTAAAATCTCAATCTTCTCAACCTAAATAAAAAGACCCGTTGACTTCAGAGATAGAGGTTATTCCCAATGTACAACCTACTGAAGTTGAAAATTGTCTTAGGCTGTGAAAGGAAAACGAAAGATAGATGAATCTGATGTTCAAGTATTGGCTGAATCATCATCCAACCCTCCTTCAAATATGCTGAAAATTGTTTCAGAAACTCCTAAATAGTTTAAAAGACATTTCTGATTATATGTGTTGTTTTATGTAGATGCTTCTTAAAGATTAACATTTAGTCTTTATGTGTCTTGTATAGTTTTTGTCATAGTATAGGGACTATTTTGTAAATATTTGTTCCTTTTGTGTTGATAGTATAAATAGCCTAGATAAGGTATGTGTACTGAGATTAGATATGTCTTAGAAGCACCTAAGAACGAATTAGAACTGATTTCTATCCTTATTTATAAATAGCATAGATAAGTATCTATACTTGTACTTACTATGCATTCTATCAATGAAACTATGAATTTTTGTGATATGTTTTCATTGAATTGATTACTTGTGTTTATTTGATTGAATTGTATCATGATATCATCACAGATCGATCCATTTTGATTCTATCAAATGGTATCAGAGTTGTTGGTTCAGTGATTTGAATTCTTCAAACTGTCAAACTTTTGAATCACTTGAATCTGTGATTGATAAGAAATTCAATCTAACAATTTGATTTCAATTGTGTTTCATCATTAGAAACATGAATTGAATCACAATTTGCAGCTCAATTCGTTCAAATTCAGTGAATTGTTCAAAATCAGTGTTTGAACTTGTTCTTCACAGTCGAACCGATTTTTGAATCAAACATCAATTTGTTGTTGTTGGTTGATGAAATTGAAGCTAGAAGACTGTTAAATTGATTGAATTCCTACCTATTTGGAGGAGTTTGGGTCAATTCATCAAGTTTTGAAGGATTTTAGTTAATCTGAGTTCGTTGAAATCTGTTGAAGTTAGCGCATTAGGTCAAAACACTACTGAAAATTGCCTAAGTGTTTGGGCGTTTGACAACTGTTCAGGCGTTTCACAACTATTAAGGCATTTTTAGTCTAGGTGTTTTACCACTGTGGGGGCGCATTAAAACTGTTAAGGTGCATCTGAACT
Source organism: Flaveria sonorensis (assembly GCA_025506505.1). Lineage (NCBI taxonomy): Eukaryota > Viridiplantae > Streptophyta > Magnoliopsida > Asterales > Asteraceae > Flaveria > Flaveria sonorensis. The sequence goes on along the minus strand of CM046430.1, from coordinate 31,590,453 downwards.
GGTTGTTTGACACCCAGGCATCTGATAACTGTTTGGACGTTTCACAACTGTTCAGGCACATTACAAGTTGGGCGTTTGAAAATTCTTCCCAAGGCAATCCCTTGGGCGTTTCTCAGTCAAAGTTAGAAGTATCTCAACTGTTTGGGTGCTTCATCACTTTTTAGGCGCATCAACATCAACATTAATTTTTCAAAAAAAAAACTCAAAAAATAATAACAAAATAATCCAAAAATATTTTCAATTCATTGTTTTAATTCAAAACTTAAAAACAACAAAAACAAATCTTTTTCTAAAATTCAAACTTAAAAATGGTGAAATCAGAAGACTCAGAGAACAGAGTTCCTAAACTGAAGAACAGAGTTGATTTTAAGAACTGGTCTCTTAGATTGAAACATCACCTTAATTCTATTGACACTGACTTATGGAAGTCAATAGAAAGAGGACCTCACATTCCTATCACTTCAGATGGTCCTGATAAAGGGTTTAACTACACTAAAGATTCTCCAGAACCATATCCTGAAGATAGGTTACAAGGTGATGATCTAAGGAAAGTCAAGAATGACATTAAAGCCTATTCCTTGATGTGTAAAGGACTACCACTTGAAGTCTTAACCAGACTAGATGGATATCAAACAGTATATACCAGGTATAAAGCTTTGAAGATAATTTGTGAAGGTGGTAAGGAGATTGAAGATCTCAAGAAGCAGAAATTGAAGAGACAGTTAGGGCTATTTGAGCATTTATCTGGTGAAACCATAAACCAAATGATGAATAGATTTATGCAACTGACAACTGAGATGTCAACTGCTAGCATAAAAAATGATCTAAAAGATCTAAACTTTAGTCTTCTCAATGCTCTTCCATCTACATGGAAACAAACAATTACACTGTTAAAGCATACTGAGAAATTTCCTATGGATCTTGATCTGTTGACAGCCAAAATTGAGTCTGTTGAAATTGATGAAAGCTCAAGGAATAATGACAGAGCAACTTCAATGTCTCAGTACAAATATGTTGCATCTCTAGCTAGTACTGTGTAGAATGCCTTTATGGCTGAAAATGAGAGTTTACCAGAAGAAGAGGGTGATCTGTTTGTTGGAGCAGGGTTCTTTACTGAGTCTTCTTATACAAATGCACCTGCTTATACATCTCAGCCTCAATCTCAGTCTCCTCCTATGCCTCAAAGTTCTAAACCTCAAACTAAGACTCCATCTGTTAACTCTGCTAAATCTAGCATTGTTAAAGATGTCATCAACATCCTATTACAGGATGAAGAGTCCAAATCTGCTTTTACTACTTTTATGGCTAGTTTTCAAGCTTATCAAGGTAGTCATTTATAACTCAATTAGATTTTGTTTTGCAGGTTTTATTCGAGATGGACCCAGATGACGTGGAGGAAATGGATCTGAATTGGCAAATGGTGATGATTGCATACAAGACTGTTGGATTTGACAAATCTAAGTTAAGGTGTTTCAACTGTAATAGTTATGGCCACTTTTCAAGGGAATGAAAAGCTCCCAGAAACAAAGGACGAAATAGTCAATCGAGTTCAAGCAATCAGAGGTTTCAACAATCATCTTAGAAGACATTCCAAAAGCCATATCAAAGCTTACCAATGCCTAAAATAAAAGATGAATCAAAGTCATTTGAAGAGCCTAAGAAAGCTCTAGTTGTCAATATTAAAGATGGATATGATTGGAGTGCTTATGCTAAGCAATTTACTGCTGATCTAACTTCTAGTTTATCTATTATTGCAGAAGTTCAAGGAGAAGATCGGTCAGAAGATAGTGATCCAAAGGCTAAATATGATTCTGAGAATGAAGAAGAAAAATACGATTGGAGTGATAAATCTGATCCTAAAGAGGATTCAGAAGACGTTGCATTGATGGCAAAGTCAGATCAACCAAAGGTTGAAAATTCATGTTCTAACTCTGAGACCTCTCCTCCTAAATATCCAGAAATACCATCTAAAGTAAGAGAAAAACTATGCACAAAATCTTGCTTTGAACATGTTGAATACTACAGAAATTACTCATATAAAATATGTGAAAAACTTAAACAAGAGGAATTGATGCATAATAAAATCAAAAATGATCACAAAGTGTCAGATGAAAAGCTCATTTCTTTACATACTTCATGGAACAAAACTTTGAAAGAACTAGAAATAGTTTCAAAACAACTTGAAGAAATGACCAAGAACTTAGAACAGGAGAAAATAGCACATGCTGCTACTCAAGTTGATCTTCCTAAAGTCAAAAGTTCCAAAACAATCGTGGAACAACTGGTAAGTGAAAGAAAAGATAAACAAAAAGCAGGATTAGGTTTCACTCACGAACCAATGCCTGAATCTATAACTAACACTTTGCCAGAAAACTTTAATACACACGATCACTCTCGTGAGAATAAGGCAAAACTCAAAGATTTCCAAAACAAGAACAAGATTTCTGATAATGAAGAAGAGAAAGCTAATGTAGAAATTTTTGAAGAAAAGGATACAGAAAATATCAAAAATGGTCATCTAATAAAAGTTAAATCATATGAACCACGACCGAAAAGTAAGAAAATTTTTGTTTCAAAAGAATCTGTGTTGGAGGAAGTCATCATTAAAAATGAAGATAAGACAAAAGAAAAAGAAGAAACATCTGAAGACTCAAGATCTTATGAACAAAAAGATCAAAAAGAGAAAGAAAATGAAAAAGAATCTTCCACTGAAGATGTTCAATCTCAAGTAAAATCAAGTTCCACAAAATCAAGGAACCAGAGAAGAAGAAGAAAAATGAATAAAGCCAAAAATGATCAAATTAAAGAAAATCAGACACAGATAACAAATCAAACAAATATATTTAAACCAATAAAATTTGTGCCGGCTGGTATGTTAAACATGAATTCAATTCAAGATGTTAAGCAAACTCCTAAGAACAAATCAACCTCTGATGTGAAAACAGGTTCAGATTCTAAGTCTTCCGCTGTCGTTAACGATTTGTATCTAAAGAAACAAAGAATGAAGTTCATGTTCAAAAGACAAAACAAAATGTGGAAAAGAAAATTATGTCAAATCAAAAACAAAATTTGTCATATCTAAAACAAAAGATTAACTTTTTGACGCCTAAACCTAAACAAGGAACAAATGTTGCGTCAACATCAAAAGTTAATAAACAATTGTTCAAAACTACACAGAGGTACTGCGAAATTTGTGACATGTATAATCATAACACTGCTGAATGTTTTTTAATAAGTTTTGTCACATATGCGAGAAGAGAAATCACTCAAAATCAGAGTGTTATTTTAATAAGTACTGTACCTTTTGTGATGAACAGACTCACAACACAAAAAATTATTACTTTAGAAAGAATTCACCAAGGAAAGGATTTTATAATACACAATTGAGCAAAGGTTATGTTAATCCTCAGTTTAAAAGAAATCAAACTGTCAGTTTTCAAAGATTAACTAATCAACCTTCCTTAAGCTTGAGATCTTTCAAAAGAAATGTCTCTGTGAGACCAAAACAATTCATTCACGATCAATTCATTCCAAGGTCAGTGAGAATGAACAATAAAAAATTTGGAAATAAAAATTTTTCAAAAATTGGAAATTATATAATTTTTCTTAAAAATGATCAAAAATTTGTGAATCATAGAATTGGAAATTTCATTAAAAACAAGCCGGATGTCAACAAACATCATTTCAAACAATTTTCAATTGTTGATAAGTTTGGAAAACCCAAGACCATCTCGGCTTGGGTAGATAACTTAACTTAATTTATTTGTTTTGCAGGTACGCCCAAGAAGACCAATCAACACATGGTATGTGGATAGCGGGTGTAGCCGGCACATGACAGGCAATCATGCCTTGTTACAAGATTTTAAGTTAAAGGATGGTACGCACGTCGCCTTTGGTGGTGATGCGGGAGGAAAAATTACAGGAGAAGGAACAGTATCTAATGGGATAATAAGCTTTGATAAAGTCAACTACTACTCACAATTGAACTTTAATTTGCTAAGCGTATCCCAAATTTGTGATAAATCCTATTCTGTTATTTTTGATAATTCTTATTGCTATATTTTGAAGTCTGGTTTTCAGATTAGCAAAGACTGTGTGGTTGTTAAAGTTGCTAGGGATCGAGATGTATACAAACTGGATATGTCTCATGTTGATCCATCTACAGAAACAACTTGTCTCATTGCTCAAGTATCAAATGACGAAAGTCAGCTTTGGCATAGACGTCTTGGACATTCCAACTTCATGAATATGAACAACCTTGTAGCAGGAAATCATGTTATCGGCCTTCCAACAAAGAAGTTTGCCACTACTGATCTCTGCTCAGCATGTTTAAAGGGAAAGCAACACAGAGCGTCTTATAAGCCCAAGCGGATAAACTCAAATAACAAACCCCTTCAGATGTTGCATATGGACCTTTTTGGACCAACCAACGTGAAGAGTATTGGAAGAAAATCATATTGTTTAGTTATCATTAATGACTTTACATGATTTTCATGGGTTTTCTTTTTGAATGCTAAATCTGAAACGGCTAAATTATTAAAAGAATTCATCACAAAAGTTGAAAATTAATTAGAATAAAAAGTAATAATAATAAGAAGTGATAATGGAACGGAATTTTAAAATGCTAATATTGACATGTTCTGTGCACAAAAAGGAATTGCTCATCAGTTCAGTGCTCCCAGAACTCCACAACAAAATGGAGTTGCTAAAAGGAAGAACAAAACTTTGATTGAGGCTGCGCGATCCATGTTAGCAGATGCAAAAATTCCTATCACTTTCTGGGATGAAGCCAAATCTACTACGTGTTTTGTACAGAATCGTACTTTAATTGTAAAAGAAAAACTGAAAACTCCATATGAGTTGATGTTTGGCAGGAAACCAAACATAGATTTTCTTAAATCTTTTGGTTGACCGGTTATGATTTTAAATGCAAGTGATCAGCTAGGAAAATTTGATGCAAAATCTGATGATGGATTTTTGGTTGGATATTCATCTGTTTCAAAAGCCTATCGAGTTTACAACTCTAGGACAAATGTTATAATTGAAACATTCAACGTTAAATTCCTTGAAAAGTTTTTTCCATCAGTTTCAAACGGTCCAGCTTGGTTATTGGATTTAGACTCATTGTCAAACTCTTTTCAATCTAACTTGCTTGATTCTACAGGTGAGAAGAAAATTCAAGGAGATCTCAGTTCTTTCAGTGATGATTCAGATTCTGATGATAGGATGACTCAAGCCTAGATTATCCCTTCTTTTCTTTTGTCAGAGATTCTATAATTCAGTCTAATAATGATTCTCTCTTAACAAGATGAAGATCATTTCGTTTCAGAAAATCAAGAAGTTTCATAACCTATTCCTAATAATGGTATAGAAATTGTACAACCTGAGTCTGGAACCTCATCCATTTCTGGTGATGTAGTTGACACCGGTAATCTTGATTCCTTCATCAACTCACCGACTCAAGTTCCCAATTTCAATCCACATTCTTCAAGCCTTTTCAATCAGCTTTCTAACGTGAACCAAACCAATCTGGATGTTCATGTTCAAGGGAATGAGATTCCAACATCTCATATTCACAACAACCATCCAACATCTTAGATTATTGGTCCATTGAATGAGAGAACAACAAGAAGTAAATCATAACAAGCAAATCTTTGCTTATACTCATGTTTTCTTTCTCTAATTGTTCCTTAAATGTTACCAAAGCATTAATGGACAATAGTTGGATTGAGGCTATGCAAGAAGAATTATCGCAATTCCGTAAACAAGAAGTGTTGAATCTTGTGGATTTACCTAAAGGAGAAAATGCCATAGGCGTAAGATGGTTGTTCAGAAACAAAACAAATGATAGAGGAATTGTTGTTAGAAATAAAGTGAGACTCGTTGCATAAGGATACACCCAAGAAGAAGGAATAGATTATGATGATGTATTTGCTCCAGTTGCAAGACTTGAATCAATTCTTGTCTTCCTGGCTTATGCATCATTCATGAAATTCAAAGTGTATCAAATGGACATAAAAGGTGCATTCTTATATGGACCGATCACCGATGATGTGTGTGTAAAGCAACCTCTGGGTTTTGAAGATTCATAATATCCACATCGTGTGTGCAAGCTTAGCAAAGCTTTATATGGTCTACATCAAGCCCCTAGAATCTAGTATGAAACGTTATCACAACACTTAATCAAACATGGATACATGCGAGGGAAAATCGATCTGACTCTGTTTATCAAGAAGGATGCTGATGATCTTTTATGTGTACAAGTGTATGTCGATGATATCATATTTGGTTCTACAAGTCCGAAATTGTGCAATGAATTCGAAGAAATCATGAAGTATAGATTTCAAATGAGTTCTATGGGAGAAATAAATTTCTTTCTTGGACTTCAAGTCATGCAATCTGCAGATGGAATATTCATAAATCAAGAGAAGTTCATTGACAAACTCTTGAAGAAATTTTAAACTACAAGATTGTCAGTCCATCAGAACTCCAGCTGACGTAAACACCAAGATTGAGCCTGATCCAAAAGGAAAATTTGTAGACCAAACTTTTTATAGAACTATGATTGGTTCTTTGATGTATCTCACTACATCTAGACCAGACATAATGTATGCCGTTTGTGTCTGTGCAAGGTATCAATCAGACCCGAAGGAATCTCACTTAATTGCTGTCAAACGCATATTCAGATATCTCAAAGGAAATCCGGCCTTAGGGTTATGGTATCCTTATGAAGGAAACTTTGAGTTATATGGGTATACTGATAGTGATTATGGAGGATGTTGTCACGAATGAAAATCTACTCTGGGTGGTTGTCAGTTTTTAGGACCCAGATTAGTCTCATGGCAATGTAAGAAACAAACAAATGTCTTCGTTTCAACCGCAGAAGCTGAGTACATAGCTGCTTTAGCAGGATGTTCTCAAATCCTTTTAGTTACAAAACCAATTGCTGGATTATGGGTTCAACTTTCTAAAAACTCCAATTTACATTGATAACACTGCTGCTATGTTCATTACAGTTAATCCTGTCTAACATTCAAAAACAAAACATATCGAGATTTGATATCATTTTCTCAGAGATAACTCTAAAAAAGGTTTAATCATTCTGATTCAAATTGCTACTGAAAACCAGTTGGCTGACCTTTTTACTAAAGCCATCTTACCAGGACGGTTTGAGTATTTGGTAGAGTCAATTAGTCTTATTAACCACATTAAAAAACTGGTTTTTGAGCATTTCAGTTAATTGAGTCTAAACATGATCAAAACCCTCCCTTATATGAATAGGACACAGCCAGAGAACCTGTCAATGTTAATTGCCTAATTGTATTTTTGTGTGTGCATGTTTATTAGAAAAAGTAAAACCAAATACAAAATTAAAAAAAATTTGAAAAATCAAAAGATAAAAATATAAAACAAAAACTACAAAAATAGAGTCTTTATTTGTTAATTCATTATTTAGGATGAATCTGTCATTGCAATATGTGAGAAATGATAGAAACAATAGTTTGATTAGTTGCATACTTCGCTTTCGACTAAAGTCTGAAGTGATCAGATATAATGTGCAAGTAAGTTCATGCAATTAAACTAAAAAGTAAATTCTTGTGATTAAATTAAATCTCTCATGCATTCATGTATGTCTATCTTAGCACTAATGAGTAGTTTTGAATTCTCAAATTGATTGCTTGTTAAGACATGATCTCGCACCTGACGGTGATATGAATAACCATTTAGCTCTAATAATTTAAAGCATCTAACACTTCTCTGTTATGAGTCATCATAGACCTAAAGTGATGAGATATCCTTTGTTGTAGGTGATTACAGACCTGGATATTCTCACTGATGCAACAAGATGCCAATGTGCACAAATAACAAATGAGATGTAGTTATAGTATATGTCAGGTTAACAAGTCGAGAACAGTGACTTCTTGCATATCTTTATGAGAATTAACCTCTCTAAGTCTAAGTGTGACTGCATAATGTCATATCTAATTGTACCTTAAACAATCCAAGAATTGAAAAAGTACGTGTGCTGAATATCTTGCTAAATGCACTCATTTTCTGTCCTTAGATCTCGTGTCTCATTTGCTGTACAAATGCTGACCTGGAACACACTTGATCAGGATTTATTAACTGTCTATGACTATCTATCAATTTTTTTTCAATGTGCTGATCTTAACTAATATGATCTCACTGCAGACATTGATTCATTTGTAAATATTAGATTTTTATTCTGCTTTAATTTTGATTTTTTGCATGATTTCTATGTGCAGGCATATTAACAATGATTAGTGTGATCTTCATGTGACAAATTCAAGAAACTTCTAAGTTTGTTAAACTTAAAAGTTTAGGGGGAGTAAAAAGAGTTAAAAGAAAAAGTGTCTAAGAAAAGTGATCTTCAAATTTCAAGATATGAAAAATCAAAATTTAATGTTTTGGATGGAAAGGATGAAGCTAAAATGTTCAAGCATGTGTGTGTTTGACATAATATAAAAATGAACCTGAAAAATATTTAAGTGAAAAAGCTTCTTGCAAAATTGTAATATGAGATCATTTTTTAAAAGAAGTAGTTCATGATGGTGATGTGATGGAAGCAGTTCATGATGATATACAAGAAGCTGAGCAAGTTACTAAAGAAGCTCATGAAGAAAGACATGATGATGTAGATGAAACTGAGTCAGCTATGAGGAAATTCATGAAGAAATTGATGAAAATGTACAAGAAATTAACCAAGTTACTGAAGAATTTCATGATGATGATACTGAAGTTAATCAAAGTGAAGAAATTGTTGGTGATAGTCAAACTGTTGATGAGATAGTGAGTATGATTGAAGAGATGGTAGATACTGATGAACAGTTTGAGTTTAATGAGAATATTCAAGAATTTGAAATTGTTGAAACTGCAATTCATAATGAATTTGTGAATGAACCTCAACAAGAAGTTAATGTAATAGAAGAAGTTAATCTTCAGCAGATTATTGATGAGATGAAAGAAGAAAATTTGAAGCAATTGAAAGTGATTGAAGATTTGAAAGAAGTTAATGAGAAATTACAAGAAGAATTGAAAAAGAAAGATGAAGTGATTGAAGAGTTGATGAAAAGCCAAGAAGACAATTTGAAAACATTTGAAATAATGATGAAAGATTATGATCTAATGGAGGAAAAGCTTAAGAAATTGATTGAAGAAAATGAAGTTATGAAAGAAGAATTGAAAAAGATGAAAGAAAACCAAAAGTCTTCGTCTCCAGATTTGATGATTATTTCAGAGAGTAATCTGATAGATGTTGATAAAGTTCCTATTTTAGATAAAGGAAAGAGGAAAATAAATGATATTGATGTTTCAGTACTACTTGAATCATCATCCAAAGTTCAAAAAGTGATTGATGAACAAGCAAGTATAGATGAAGAAGATTCGGATATACAAGAAACCATTGAAGCTTTAGATGATATAGAAGCTGAATTTGATGATGACTGGTATAATAAAGTATTAGATGATGAAGATTTAGTAGAAGCAAATGTTGATGAGCATTATTCATCGATTGATATAAGCCATGATGATATACCTGTTAATGTTGAAGAAAGGTATAATTATCTTATCAGAATGAAGTACAATAGAGTTTTTCTTGATAGTTTAACTATGTCTCAAATTAATGAAGAGTTTGAGAAGTGCATAGCAACTGAGTCAAGTGCACCAATTGATCCGAATGAGATTATAGTGGAACACGGGGAGTGGAATCCATTACAGGAGAGCATTAATATTAAAGAACTGACTACATCTGAGTTGCATCATCCAGATCCAAATGATATGAATGTTACTGCATTAAGGACATGGTTACAATCAAGAAACTATCCATGGAAGAAGCTCAAGAGGTTACAAGCCGAATCATTAAGAAATTTGGTAAGGAGCTTTCAAGAAACAGAAAAGCAGACTAATAGAATGATTGTGCTTGATACTGATAATCCTCAGTATCTAGAGATCACGAAAAGAACGAGGATTCTGAAACCTCAAGAAATTCAGTCTATGGCTATGAAGAGCATAGTGTATGAACGAAGAAAGGAGCTTATGAGAATATTTCCAGAGACTGAAAGGCAAGGTTATCAAGTCTCTATGGAACAAAAGCAACTGTAGAACAAGGCACGTTCAGCAGGAGACCTAGTTCGCAATGTATTACAGAAAGGGCAATCTATTTCAGAATTACTCAATGCTATGATTGTTCTATATACTACAAAGAAGTGAAGATCGTCGCATGGAAATATGATGAGATTTTTGATGCATTTTGATTAAAAGGGTAAATGCAATATGTGACGTTTATCATTTTTTCTCAAGTATCATAAAACTTCATGTTCAAGATCTCAAAGAGTTGAATAAATTGCCATTGATTAATCCATCTAAAGCTAAGCGTAGATAAAACTTTATGAAATTGTTGAATAGAGGAATAACTCGAATGAGTTCATTTTTACAAACGAGGTGTGATCAGGAAGATAAGGATTATTTTCAAACAATAAAGAAGAAGAAAAAAGGTGTTGAGAAAGATGTATGAGAAGAAAAGTTTTTAGACGCATTTAGTGATCAATATTTTGAAAAAGTAACAAATCCAGGACTCAAAGTCATTGATGGAACACAGCAATCGAAACCAATCTTGAGGTGGTTTTATAATTCGGATACATTTGAGCTGAAGTTAGTACGAGATTTGAATAATTGGGATCACGATATGATTTCTTTATTTGGTGTTTTTGAGTTGAAGATTTTCCATCCCAGTTACATTTCATTCTTGTCTATTCAAAAGTTTGAAAAAGTTGTTCCAGAAATGGCTGAGAATGATAAGAAGTATTTTCTGTCGATCATTAAAGTGATGAATGCGGCAATCGAAAGGATATCTATGAGGAAAACACTAGCGTATGCTAACATTATGAAGAAAGATATTAAAGATATTAAGTTCATGAGAATATCAAGCAAAGGAGTTTTAGAGATTCATTGTAAAGATAATCCAAACCCTATAGAGTGTTATGCTAACGTGGATATTGCAGGTCTCTCAAAGCAAACTTTGGAAGTGATGAATAGCATGGAGATAAAGACGAATGAATCTAAACCGGAGCAAGGAATTTTAGCTAGCAAGTTCAATTCAACTATTGCTAAAGCTCTGAGAGAACAAGAACTATATAGAGAGAAGCCAGTATTCAAGATTAAAGAAGAGCCTGAAGACGTCTATGATTTATGAAGACTGAAGACTGGAGATAAAGAATGGAGACTAAAGATAAAAGAGAAGACAAAGACAAAAGATAAGAAGATTGAAGGCAAAGATCTGAAGACTGAAGATTGATTTTGAAGACCGAAGACAATGTCAATAGTAGGGGGAGTATTGTAGATGCTTCTTAAAGATTAACATTTAGTCTTTATATGTCTTGTATAGTTTTTATCATAGTATAGGGACTATTTTGTAAATATTTGTTCCTTTTGTATTGATAGTATAAATAGCATAGATAAGGTATGTGTAGTGAGATTAGATACATCTTAGAGGCACCTAAGAACGAATTGGAACTGATTTCTATCCTTGTACTTTCTGTGCATTCTATCAATGAAACTATGAATTTTAGTGATATGTTTGCATTGAATTGATTACTTGTGCTTGTTTGTTTGAATTGTATCATGATATCATCACAAATCGATCCATTTTGATTCTATCATTTTATTTTTATATGCTTGAATCTAATCTGTTTTTCTTATGCAGTGAATGTAGGCCATCCTTCGTTAAAGGAAATTGCAGAAGCAGACATACAAGAGCAAATCGAAGCACTGGATGATTTAGATCCAGAATTTTCAGATGCCTGGTATGATGAACTATTTGAGGAAGAAGATGTTGCTGAAGCTGCATATTCTCCAATTGAAGCTATCATTAAAGATATCCCTTTAGACATTGATGACAGATCCAATTATTTGGTCAAGAAGAAATACAATCTTGTATTTTTGGATGGTCTAACAGTTTCACAAATTAATGACAGCTCCGGTTGATCCAGATGAAATAGTTATGGAACATGGAGAGTGGAATCCGATGCAAGAAAGTATAAACATTGAAGACCTTCCATCATCTGAATTACATCATCCTGATCTTGAAAACATAACAACTATTGAGCTTAGGCTGTGGCTACAATCAAGGAATTATCCAAGAAAGAGATTTAACAGATTGCAAACCGAGTCTCTAAGAAATTTGGTCAAAAATTTTCAAGTGAATGAAAAGCAAAACAATAAAATGATTGTGCTTGACATGGATAATCCTCAGTATTCAAAGATTACAAAGAGAACTAGAATCTTATAGCCTCAAGAAATAAAAGAAATGGAGTTAGTGAAAAGCAGTCATGAAAAGAGAAAAGAATTAATTGATACATTCCTAGAGATAGAGAAACAAGCATACAAAGCCTCAGTTGAACAGAAACGACTATGGAACAAAGCTAGAACTATAGGAGATTTAGTTAGAAATATACTGCAAAAAGGCCAATCCATTTCTGAATTGCTCAATGCAATAATTGTGTCACACCCTCAAAATCCACATGCGGGGTTTTACCGCGAGGCATGTTACATACCAGGATCTCAGTCATTAGTTACTCAGAACGACTCTATAAATCAGAGTTTAACTTTAAAATATGCAGAAGCGTTTAATAAACCAGAATGACCAAAGTAAAGCAATATAATGTAAAATGCGCAAACACACGCGTCCAAAGTAATACCAACAAATACTTAAATGTTTAATAACCAAACCAAAACAAAGTTTCAAACACGCTGACAACTACAATGATGCTGACCCTTGCACGTGCTCCTAGGCAATGATAACCTCAACCTGAGAATAGCAGACCAAAAGAGTCAACACAATGGTTGGTGAGTTCAAGAGTTTGCGTAAAACATAACTGTAACAGTATAAAATATAAGAGTAAAATATAAGAGTGCATGAATTAGATAGCTAGTCTAAATTCACAAGTAATAATTATAGTTATTTCGTGATCGAAGCTGAATGTGTTTCATTTGTTGCCTCCGTCATGACTTACCAGGTCGTGACAATGTTTACGTTAGGACAAAATTGCACCCGTTTGACCTCGAGTCGCATAGGTGGGGCTAGTCAGACCCAGTAGTACTACCCAAGATTTCCCGCTAGTTACCATTATTAACGATTCGAAAGTGTGAGGACTTTCATGTTATTCAATGCTATATCATACTATACACATGTTATAATAATAAAGCGTTTGTAAGTCAGTATGCTATCTCCCCCAAAAGAGAGTGTATAAAAGAGTGGGGCATAAACTCACCTGGTGTGCACAAAAAAGAACTTAAGAGCTTAACTTGAAAGAGAGAGTGGAAAGACAACCTTCAGAGGTCACCTAGAACACGCAAGTACATAAGTACATGTACTCAAAATCATGATGAAACCCTAAGTGCTCTATAAACCAAAAAACTCAAGGTTTTGGAAAAACAGAACACATTGACCCAGTTGACCCGTTTGACCCGTTGGTGACATTATAGGTGAAAATCCATTTAAATCAAACATACGGTTCATCACACATGATTATCATGCAAGTTGTTCACATATATCACTTCATTAACCATATGTACTTCCTAGATCATCATAAAACCAGATTTTCATACAAGTCATGCGAATCTGAAATAATCATCATCTTTAACATAATTATATCATAACCCATGCATCATACAAAGAATCAAATCATGCATAACATGCCATGTGAAGCCACTCACGACTTCACACCCTAAACCCTGCCAACCCTACTAAGTAGGGGCGTCAGATCCGCATGCGTTTACGACCATCATCATATTATTCCACAGTGCCCACATCAACCAAAATATGCAACCATCTATTACAACCCAAACAATAGTCCTATCAATACCCATATGACCCACCATCATGTATACCCACAAAGAGACCAAATCTTTCAATTGACCAATTAAGCATTCATACAACCCAAATAATGCATTCTACCACAATAGAAATCATTCATGAACATGCTAACATGATCCTAAAGTCACAAACATGCCCAAGTCATCATATTCAAGATTTTGTGCAAATAAAGTTTCCCTTTTGGGAAGGTGCATCCCAAAACCTATCTAACACCCAATGCATTCATGATTTCATTAACAATATACCAATTCAAACTCATGCTATCATCTAGACATGTTCTACACATCAAATCATCATGATTCATCATTCTTAAAAACCAAAAGTTTCTACTTTCGGTAATACATGAACTACACCATCCATTCCTAGATTTCTAGCATCATCATCATCAATCTAGCATCCCTATAACAACATAAACACTCTAACAACATCAATTCATCATCAAATCACCATATTCATGCAACTAAAGTTACTATCATTAGTAACCTATAAACAACGCAACAAAATCGAAGCTTTCTTGCATAATCAACGTAAACTAGCATCAATATAGCCTAACTAACATCATAACATCAACAAACAACCAAGAATCGACCTTCAATTGTAGATTTCGAACACCAACCTTCGGTCATAACCAAAATACATGAAAAAAACACCAAAAGCTAACCTTTAAATGTGTAATGGCTTGTATTTGATGTTTCTAACTTGTTCTATAACTTGAAATCGATCAAATCCATGGGTTACTTGCTTGTTCAAGGATGGAATCTAAGTGTTGGTGTGTGTGGTGGTCGATCGCGGCCGAATGGGTGCATTAGGGTTAGAGTTTTGTATTTTGTAACTTAATTTAGTGTATTAACCATTTAAACCTTGTAATTTGTATTTTATAAAAAGACAACTCTTTAAACACTTTTTAAATGGTTTTTAATTAAAGTAATAAACATATAAACTAATAATAATAATCATATGCATTATCTTTACTAGTCACACAATACACGAATAAATATAACACGTTACTACGTTACGCGATAAAATTCACAAATAATATTTAAATCGCATAAGCACAACTAATAACCAACATTATTAGTTAAATAATTATTTTGATTCTATCATTTTATTTTTATATGCTTAAATCTAATCTGTTTTTCTTATGCAGTGAATGTAGGCCATCCTTCGTTAAAGGAAATTGCAGAAGCAGACATACAAGAGCAAATCGAAGCACTGGATGATTTAGATCCAGAGTTTTCAGATGCCTGGTATGATGAACTATTTGAGGAAGAAGATGTTGCTGAAGCTGCATATTCTCCAATTGAAGCTATCATTAAAGATATCCCTTTAGACATTGATGACAGATACAATTATTTGGTCAAGAAGAAATACAATCTTGTATTTTTGGATGGTCTAACAGTTTCACAAATTAATGACAGCTCCGGTTGATCCAGATGAAATAGTTATGGAACATGGTGAGTGGAATCCGATGCAAGAAAGTATAAACATTGAAGACCTTCCAGCATCTGAATTACATCATCCTGATCTTGAAAACATAACAACTGTTAAGCTTAGGCTGTGGCTATAATCAAGGAATTATCCAAGAAAGAGATTTAACAGATTGCAAACCGAGTCTCTAAGAAATTTGGTCAAAATTTTTCAAGTGACAGAAAAGCAAAACAATAAAATGATTATGCTTGACATGGATAATCCTCAGTATTCGGAGATTACAAAGAGAACTAGAATCTTATAGCCTCATGAAATAAAAGAAATGGAGTTAGTGAAAAGCAGTCATGAAAAGAGAAAAGAATTAATTGATATGTTCCCAGAGATAGAGAAACAAGCATACAAAGCCTCAGTTGAACAGAAACGACTATGGAACAAAGCTAGAACTATTGGAGATTTAGTTAGAAATGTACTGCAAAAAGGCCAATGCATTTCTGAATTGCTCAATGCAATAATTGTGTCACACCATCAAAATCCACGTGCGGGGTTTTACCGCGAGGCGTGTAACATACCAGGATCTCAGTCATTAGTTACTCAGAACGACTCTATAAATCAGAATTTATCTTTAAAATATGCAGAAGCGTTTAATAAACCAGAAAGACCAAAGTAAAGCAATATAATGTAAAATGCGCAAACACACGCGTCCAAAGTAATACCAACAAATACTTAAATGTTTAATAACCAAACCAAAACCAAGTTTCAAACATGCTGACAACTACAATGATGCTGACCCTTGCACATGCTCCTAGGCAATGGTAACCTCAACCTGAGAATAGCATACCAAAAGAGTCAACACAATGGTTGGTGAGTTCAAGAGTTTGCGGAAAACATAACTGTAACAGTATAAAATATAAGAGTAAAATATAAGAGTGCATGAATTAGATAGCTAGTCTAAATTCACAAGTAATAATCATAGTTATTTCGTGATCGAAGCTGACTGTGTTTCATTTGTTGCCTCGCGTCACGACTTACCAGATCGTGACAATGTTTACGTTAGGACAAAATTGTACCCGTTTGACCTCGAGTCGCATAGGTGGGGCTAGTCAGACCCAGTAGTACTACCCAAGATTTCCCGCTAGTTACCATTATTAACGATTCGAAAGTGTGAGGACTTTCATGTTATTCAATGCTATATCATACTATACACATGTTATAATAATAAAGCGTTTGTAAGTCAGTATGCTATCTCCCCCAAAAGAGAGTGTATAAAAGAGTGGGGCATAAACTCACCTGGTGTGCACAAAAAAGAACTTAAGAGCTTAACTTGAAAGAGAGAGTGGAAAGACAACCTTCAGAGGTCACCTAGAACACGCAAGTACATAAGTACGTGTACTCAAAATCATGATGAAACCCTAAGTGCTCTATAAACCAAAAAAACTCAAGGTTTTGGAAAAACAGAACACATTGACCCAGTTGACCCGTTTGACCCGTTGGTGACATTATAGGTGAAAATCCATTTAAATCAAACATACGGTTCATCACACATGATTATCATGCAAGTTGTTCACATATATCACTTCATTAACCACATGTACTTCCTAGATCATCATAAAACCAGATTTTCATACAAGTCATGCGAATCTAAAATAATCATCATCTTTAACATAATTATATCATAACCCATGCATCATACAAAGAATCAAATCGTGCATAACATGCCATGTGAAGCCACTCACGATTTCACACCCTAAACCCTGCCAACCCTACTAAGTAGGGGCGTCAGATCCGCATGCGTGTATGACCATCATCATATTATTCCACAGTGCCCACATCAACCAAAATATGCAACCATCTATTACAACCCAAACAATAGTCCTATCAATACCCATATGACCCACCATCATGTATACCCACAAAGAGACCAAATATTTCAATTGACCAATTAAGCATTCATACAACCCAAATAATGCATTCTACCACATTGGAAATCATTCATGAACATGCTAACATGATCCTAAAGTCACAAACATGCCCAAATCATCATATTCAAGATTTTGTGCAAATAAAGTTTCCCTTTTGGGAAGGTGCATCCCAAAACCTATCTAACACCCAATGCATTCATGATTTCATTAACAGTATACCAATTCAAACTCATGCTATCATCTAGACATGTTCTACACATAAAATCATCATGATTCATCATTCTTAAAAACCAAAAGTTTCTACTTTCGGTAATACATGAACTACACCATCCATTCCTAGATTTCTAGCATCATCATCATCAATCTAGCATCCCTATAACATCATAAACACTCTAACAACATCAATTCATCATCAAATTGCCATATTCATGCAAGTAAAGTTACTATCATTAGTAACCTATGAACAACGCAACAAAATCGAAGCTTTCTTGCATAATCAACATAAACTAGCATCAATATAGCCTAACTAACATCATAACATCAACAAACAACCAAGAATCGACCTTCAATTGCAGATTTCGAACACCAACCTTCGGTCATAACCAAAATACATGAAAAAAACACCAAAAGCTAACCTTTAAACGTGTAATGGCTTGTATTTGATGTTTCCAACTTGTTCTATAACTTGAAATCGATCAAATCCATGGGTTACTTGCTTGTTCAAGGATGGAATCGAAGTGTTGGTGTGTGTGGTGGTCGATCGCGGCCGAATGGGTGCATTAGGGTTAGAGTTTTGTATTTTGTAACTTAATTTAGTGTATTTACCATTTAAACCTTGTAATTTGTATTTTATAAAAAGACAACTCTTTAAACACTTTTTAAATGGTTTTTAATTAAAGTAATAAACATATAAACTAATAATAATAATAATCATATGTATTATCTTTACTAGTCACACAATACACGAATAAATATAACACGTTACTACGTTACGCGATAAAATTCACAAATAATATTTAAATCGCATAAGCACAACTAACAAAAAACATTATTAGTTAAATAATTATTTGTTTATTATTATTAATTATTATTAAGTCACCAACGTTCAACGACAACTAATGTGTGCTCACAAATAATATTTAAATCGCATAAGCACAACTAATAACCAACATTATTAGTTTGGTAACGAAAAATTACCGGATGTCACAGATTGTGCCAGATAACACAAAGAATGTTAAGATAGTTGCCTGGAAGTATGATGAGATTTTTGATGCCTTTCTAATCAAACGTGTAAATGCAATTTGTGATGTATATCATTTTTACACAAGCATCATAGCTTTGCCAGTGCAAGATCTCAAGGAGTTAAATAAGTTGCCTTTGATCAATCCTACCAAATAAATTCAAGGTGAAAATTTTGTTAAACTTCTAAATCGAGGCATTACCAGAATGGACTCTTATCTTAAAACTAGATGTGATCAAGAAGACAAAGAGTATTTCAAGTCATTAAAAGGTAAAAGAAAGGTGGCTGCTCATCCAGAAGAAGAAGAACAGTTTTTGGATGCGTATAGTGATCAGTACTTTGAAAAGGTCACTAACCCAGGCTTGAAGGTGATAGATGGCACTCAAACATCAAAACCAATTTCGAGATAGTTCTATCATGCTGACTTATTCCAGTTGAAGTGTAAGGCCCCGTTCCGGGAAACCCCACAATTGGATTTGGACATCAGAAACACAAGTTCTTGAACATCAAATTTCCTTAATATACGCAACGGAACGTACAAAAATTTATATTGTTTATCAATAACTTCAAAAGATCACTTTAGCTATCTATCTAAAGCTCTAAGCCAGGACGCCTGTCTTGATCATGTGCCAGATAGCTCTCTCCCATCCATGCCAAGCTCACCCCCAATAATGTATAGCATACCTGTCAATCTAATATTCATACAAAAGTCAGAGACTCTAGGTTAAAGAGAATAAAACTCTGACATAAACGCACGCCTTATCTTTTAAACATTCATAAAAACATTAACTGTACACATCATTTTAACAAACCCGTTCAATAATTATACTTTAACTTTTACTTTACCATCCACTTTACCATTTCATTACCCATACATTACTTTACCATTACATTACCCATACCTTACTTTGCCATTCACTTTACTTCATCATTTGAATATAGCATGAAGCTTAGTTCCCATAGGATGAGAATGCACAAAGCATGTATCCTATCAGGTAAGCACACAAAAGTGTAACTCTATCGGGTGAGAATGCATGAAGCATAACTCCTATCAGTTGAGCACACCGAAGTGTAACTTCTATCGGATGAGAATGCACGAAGCATATCTCCTATCAGTTGAGCACACCGATGTGTAACTCTTATCGGGTGAGAATGCACAAAGCATATCTCCTATCAGTTTAGCACACCGAAGTGTAACTCCTATCAGGTGAAAATGCACGAAGCATATCTCCTATCAGCTGAGCACACCAAAGTGTAACTCCTATCGGGTGAGAATGCACGAAGCATATCTCCTATCAGTTTAGCACACCGAAGTGTAACTCCTATCGGGTGAGAATGCACGAAGCGTATCTCCTATACAGGGTAACATGGTAACTTATTCTTTCGCGTTTCACATGAGAATTAATATCGTTCTTTAACCTTTAACTATCTTGATATATATAATATATATCTATATACGTACTTTAATTCTTTAGCATTAAGTTTATCATTAAGTCATTATTAACGCACATTTACGGGGTAACATAACACGTAACAGTCAGGAGTTTTCACGCAAGAAACCGCATTCGCGCGAAAACTTCCCTTTCGCTCGAGAACTTCTCTTTCGCGCGAGAACTTTCAAAATTTAACCGTCAGCCGCCAAAATCACATTTCGCGTGAGAACTTACTTCTCGCTCCCTAAGTTATCACTCCCTTAGCCCTTTTTACACCCAAAACATGCTATTACAGTTATAAACATCATTCTTTCACAAAACATTCGTTTAGGTATGCATATTAGCCCCAAAATCATGGTAAACACGTAAAAGAGGGGTCTAGAACTCACCTAATGATATCCCTGCAAACGAACATCACAAAACCGAGATTGTTTCAAACCAAAAGCTACATAATCGTAGTGCAATATCATTACATACGGTTCATACATGCTTAACTACATCAAATATCAACAAATACATACCTTAGACACCACCTAGCACCAACTTCTCTTTTCATAAGCACAACAACAGGACTTTTTGCAGGAAGTAGAGAAGATTAGGTGCATGGCACAACAACAGGACTTTCTGTTTGCGCGAAAACTGCCTCCACGCAAGAACTTGCAGACTTGCGCGAGAAGTCCACCTCTCGCGCGAGAACTTCTCCCTTCAACAAAAGAATTTTGGGTGCTACATGAATCTAGTTCGCAACTTGGAAGATTGGGATCAATATATGATTTCATTATTTGGAGGTTTTAAGCTTAAACTTCTACATCCAAGTTATATCTTTGATCGTGTTACGTCAGAAGTTGCAGATAATGATAGAAAATATTTTATGATAATTATTAAGGTAATGGATGCAACAATGGAGCGAATTTCATTGCGAAAAGCTCTAGCATTTTCTAACATCAAGAAGAAAGACATAAAGTATATTGATTTTATGAGAATTTCAAGCGAAGGCATGTTGGAAGTTCATTCTCATGATCATCCTAAACCTTTTGAGTTCTACGCTAACATAGATATTACAGGTCTGACAAAAGAAACTTTGGATGTAATAGACAAGATGGAGATTAAAACAAACGAGTCAAAGCCTGAGCAAGCTATATTTGCCCAGAAATTCAAGTCAGCTATCAAGAAAGAATTGCGTGAATTGGAGCCTTACAAAGAAAAGCCGGTGTTCAATAATAAAGACGAACCAAAAGAGTTCAATGAAGACTAAAGACAATGTGAATTTTAGGGGGAGTATTGTTAGAGCTCTTAAAAGATTAACATTTTGTCTTTTGCGTTTTGTCATAGTATAGGGATTATTTTGTAAATATATGTTCCTTGTTTTTCTTTGATAGTATAAATAGGATATTTTATGTATTGTGTAGGGTAGACCTAGAGAATGAAATAGTTAGAACAGATTGAACAACTGTAACTCACTCTACACTTTGTATCCTAAGCTTTTGCTATCAATGAAATCTATGAATCTTTAACGTAATTGCTTGTGCTTGATTACTTTTTGTTTGAATTTATTATTGCATTACGATATCATCACAGATTGATCCATTTTGAACCTATCTGATTGCTAGTGATTGTATGACAATAACTGCTTGATTGTATTGATTGTTTAAAAGCTTACAAAGGATTAGGGTAGTATGCTATTTAAGCCTATACACAGAGCTATATACAATAACTAAACTACCCTTATGTAAACAAAAATTACATAAATAATCCTAAGTCTATAAGCTGTCCGTTGTGAAGGATATACTGTTCGCTGTGCAAAACTAGTCGTCCGCTGTGAGTGGTTGATAAGTTGTCCCCTATGTCTTGGATGCTGTCCGCTGTGAACACTTATGTGTGTTTGCTTTGTATGTTGTCCGCTATTGAGTGTTCATCCGCTGTGGATGAACATCCGCTATAGAGTGTTCATCTGCTGTGGATAGTTCATCAGCTCTGGACTAGTCATCCGCTGTGTATGCTTGTTCATCCGCTGTAGACACTTGGAATCTTTTCTTCATCTGCTGCAGACTCTTGTTCATCCGCTGTGGAAGGTCTTCATCTGCTGCCGACACATAGCAAAAATTCCTTTTTAGTTACAAACCTGAAAAGGAAATTTAAGCAATATTAGTGTATGTTATGAGTGTTACTGATACTAATGTGTTAGTTAATGATTGTTTGAATGTTAGAACACATTTTGTTTGATTATGACAAGCATTATCCTTTTAACTATTATCCTATTAATGCACTTGTTGAGTCCAACAATACTCCTCCTAAGGATGATGTTGCCATCTCTTTTGTGGATGTTTACATGTTTGAATGTTATGCATGATTGATTGTTTATTTGTCTGATTACATGTATGATTGTTTGATAGAATGGTTGACTGTTTGTTTGTTTGTATGTTAGTGAACCTTTAAGAATGAGAAGGACCAGCTTCTTCAACATTCTTCTGCACTTCTGCAGTTGCCTTCAAGGATTCTTCTACATCCTTTTCAGTTACTTGATCATTTTTAGCTTTTGTTACTTGATCTGATAAGGGTGTGATCCTTAGTGCATTTCTGCAGTTGATAATATGCTCAACAAAATAATTCATTGCACTTTTCTGGTAATCATATTTGCTTTCAATGATGAGATTAACCAACTTTTCTAGTGTGGATTGATCTACGCTTTGCACATCAACATTGCTGACCAGTGTAGTCACAACATGATTGCCCTTCAGGATCTCAAGATTGTTGTCTTCTAATATTCTCATACCTGTTATGCCTTCAATGTGTGTTAGTGGTTGCTGTTTAGTTTCTAACCTCTATTTGAGTGCAACATTCATGTACACAGTCCCCAAAAATCTTAACATGTGAAGTAGTAACAATCTCCCTTACATAGCACATCTTCTATTGCTAGGAATGTCTTTGTTTTCAGAAATGAAACATATGATGGATGAAGGAGTTTGATTTCCATAGGATCAAACAACCTTATGTCTTGTGCTTTTCTTCCCTCAAGTTTTCTTTCAAGGACAACCTCAAAATAGGTTTCATCATAATACCATTTTGTTATTGGGTGATTGTACTGGTTACCATCAATCTTCTTCATAATCAGCTTTAAATCAGATGGCCTCATAGGATAACCAACCTTTTCTAACAATTTTGGGTCCATATCAAAGGATTGGTCTTCACTTGTATGTTTCCTCTTGCTAGCTTCTTGTTGTTCTTTTCTTAGATTAACAATATGAAGTTTATCTTCTTTATCAGTCTTTTGTTTTAATTCATGATGATGTTTGTTCATGTATGATCTTAGTATGTGAAAGAAATTGGCACCTCTTGGATTGTTTATGTGATTGACCATTCTTAACTGCAACAGGTCAAGACGGTCTTCATATGTTAATGATCCAAGTTGGGATATGTATGTTAAGTATTGGACAAGTCCAAATACTCTTTTGACAAGAACTGTATCCCAAGTTTCATCATACTTCCATGTCACAATTTTTCTTTCATTGGCATCAGCAATGAGAGTAATTCTGTCATATAGCTTGACAAAGTTTGTTTTCTCATTGATCATTTCTCTGACCTCATTGCCTTCTGGCCATAGCCTGTGAGGCATGAATTGTCTAGGCTCCTCTATAGGGTGTAGCTCAGGAGGAGCTTGATAATAAGTTGATAAAGAAGATGCAGGATAAGGTTTAAATACTTGTGGTTTCAATGCATTTGCAAGCATGTTCTTATAGATCTCTCTAGCCATTTCTTTCATTTAAGATAGAGATCTGCCTGCATAAGACCTATATGGCACTCTTGTATGACTCAGGCGGCTTTTAACCTGGGTGTAGCTCATCTTCTCTATCCAAGGATCATTTGGTAGATTCTTTTGAAGCTCTTGTTGATCCTTGATTTCCTTATACCTTCTGTATGTTTTTTTTTTTTTCATCTTTCATGACTTCTTGAAAGTCTTTGAGCAAGTCTTTAACCTCAGAGAGGTTAAGCTGTATGAATGTGTCATATGGAAATCCTCTTGTTACCAACTCAATTCCCATTAAGGTTTCAGGATCATTAAGGAAGAGTTCTTGTATGTTTTGCATAATATCTTCATCTTTGTCTACATCTTCTTTATCAGAATCACTCAAGATTATGATAGTCTGTTGCTCAAGTGTTTGATCAATTTCACCCTCTTCTAGAATAGCCTTCGAACATGTCTATTGTGGTTCATCCTCCACTGGTTAAGATTTGACTTTTAACAACTTCAGAAGAGGTGATTGAGGTTCTTTTGGTTCTTGTGCTTGTTGTTTTCCCTTTATTAAAGAGGCTAGGTACAATCCTTTCCTCTTCCTTTCATATGTTTTTAATTTAGGAGGTTATGAAGATGATGAAGCTTGATCTTTGGATGGTTTTGGTTGTTCTTTCAATGATTCAGCAAATTGTTTGATCAGCTCTTTTTGTTTTTCAAAGAGAGGGTTCATAGAAATAATGTCTGTTTGAGCTGATTTAGTGTCTGGTGTATGGAAATGTTGTTTGAGGATTGGAGAATAATGGATGTTCTCAAATGGGTTTGCCTCATCAAGCAATTGGTCTATTGAGTAAGACTCCTTAGGGATAATGAGTGCAAGCTCTGCATGATGTTCCTAAGTGCTTGTTTCTCCAATATGTGATGATGATTGATTAGTGAACTCTTCATTTAACTCATGTTCATGATCATCTGAATGTTTTTCCTCATTTATTTTATGTTGATCCATATCTTTCAACTCTTTGTTTAGCCTTTGAATTTCTTCATTTTGAGCCTCAACAATCTTTTTGAGCTCATCAATTTTAAAATCCTTTGCATCTATCTGCTCAGTCAGATATGCAATATCTAATCTTGTACTGTTGAGTTCTTGATCTTTTGCTTTCAGCTCTTCCTTTGATTGATCTAGTTGTTATTCTAGGAATTGAACAATCAACTTTTGAGCCTTTTGATCAGCTGTGAGCTTTTCTATTTCTTCATCTTTGCTCTTTAGCTTCTCTTTTAACCTTTTACCTCTATTGTTTGATTTCTCAATCAGCTTGTTATACTCAGTGAATAAAAACACTTTAGAGTACTGAATCTCATCCTCTGTTGGTATTACACTACCCTGATCATTACCTTCAACAGGTTTAGCAGTGCTTTGTTGTTCTATATCATGTTCTTGAGCTGATAAGGTGCCAACTTCTTCTTGATGACTTGTGTGTTCTTGCAAAGATGCATCAATGTCTCTCAATAGAGAAGATAATGTTTGTTGGTCAAAAAAGGTTGGGCTTTGTAGTGGTGAAAGGATGTGATGCTCAAACTGAAACTATTCATGTTCTTGGATTTTTCTTCTTGTGCTTATTCTTGCTCATTGATTGGTTCTGGGATGGGTGCAACTTGTTCTTCTTGAACTCTTGGCTCTTGTATGGGTGCAGTTTCTTCTTCTTGTATGATGGGAGCAGGCTATATGATTAGTTGTTGGTGAATCACATTTTAAAACATTATGTTTGGTTCACCCTGACCTGGAATCCTCATGAACACATCAGGCACAGGAAGATAATGATCTGTCATATGAGGTGGAACTGGAACCTCATCTCCTTGATAAAGACTTAACTTGATTCTACTAAAGACATGTTCATTAAAATGAACAGGTTGGAAGATAACTCCTTCTCTTGGTATGTTTGGCAAAAGATCATTAATGATCATCTAAAGAAACCTTGGTTACATCTGAAACCTGTTTCTTACTTTAGTCAAGTTGTAGATCATTCCATTTAGGATTTGAGCTATAAAGTTGAAAGGTCTTCTAGCAATGATACTTGCTATTGCAGAAGAGCTTCTCAAAGAAGTGGTATCCTAGCCAGTCTTCCTGTTTGTCATGGTTTTCTGGAATGTTTGCATTAGAAATCTGAATTGAGCACACAAGTAAGACTTCTTGATCTATTTCTTGTCAATGGTACCAGTATATCCTATTTGCCTGAAAACATGTAGAACATAGTTTTCATCAAATTCTACTGGACCTTCAGCATCTTCTTCACCAAGTTGCAAAACTCTACTTATAACTTCTTCAGATATCATAATCTAATGCTCATGAATGTTAGACATAACAACTTGTTGGTCATTGATATGCTCTAGATGATCATGAGTCCAAAATTTGACTATATGATCTTCATAGATCTCTAGATTGCTATCATAGCATGAAGAAGTCTAGTCTGTCTGATAGCTTGTATGATATCTCTGTAGTTCTCAGCCTTTGGTGAATCTGGGTTGAGAGAGGCATAGAGATTGTGATCTCTGACAAATACTAGATTTGCCATATCTGCAATGAAGAAGATAAATGTTAGTATCTTGTATGTTAATGATATGTGTTGATGATTGAGATGATTAAATGCTGATCAAATGTTCACTTCTGTTGTGATTGTTTTAAAATGATGAATTATATATGCTTAAAACTTGAGACTTGTTTTCAAATGTATGTTTGAATGACTTTAACAAATTAGTTAGTTTGACTTATCAAAAGTCAACTGTTTTATCAATTTTGATCTAAAATTGTTGTTTGATTCAATTTGCTTTAATCCAAATTGATTTTGCAATGTGTTTGTTTTGTAACAAAAAGTCTTTTTGATCTAATTATAACTCATAATAACTTGTTCATGAACTTTAGTTTGACCTTTTAAAGTCAAAAAGACCATTTAATGCACATTGAATGAATATGCGTTTAATGATTGTGTGTTCAATGCCATGCCAAATTAACTGATTTTACTTGTTTGTTATAGACTTTTGAACATGTTTACCAAGTTATAAAAAATTTTAAGTCATTTTAAACAGTTTCAAAGATCATACATCAGTTTTTGTATGATTTTCGCAAGAACATCATGACTGTTCATGAACCCGATGAACACTTAATGTAACAACTGACTCCTAGGTCCAGCTCCAAAACCTAAATGTAATTTATGACTTGTCTTTTGTTCATTATTCCATTTGTTTCATTGTACCTTCCTCTTTGTGATTAATAAATTCTTGTAATTTAATCTTATCTGAATGATTCTTGTATGACTTGCCTAAGCCTATAAGCTAATTCATAATGATAGAAAATGCTAATGACTAAACCTCCTTAACAAATTACTTATAATAAAAATAAAGTTTTGGATTGTTCATCATCATTTATTTGTCTTCATCCGCATTTCTTTTTCTCCATCCGCATTTCTTTGGTTTTCATCCGTATTTCTTCAATTGTCATCCGCATTTCTTTGATTTTTCACTTAGGTGCATGACAACTGTTCAGGCGCATGACAGTGGACGCATGGGCACTGTTCAGGCGCTGCGGGCAACACTTAGCATTTTTAAATTTTTTTTGAACCTTTCTAGAAGTCTTTGACCAGGTCTGCACACCTCCAAACCGACTAATGCATGGGCTGTTGCCATGCATTTGGCCATTCCACCATCCAACCACGCCACTCCTCGGTTGTCACTAACCAAAATTCACACTCCACCTCTTCCTTTAAAAACCAAAGTTCCTACTTCCTTCACCCTTTTCACACTCTCTTGAACTCTCTCTACACTCTACCTCTCCCTCTCGGCAACTCCTTTTACCAAAAGCCCGAGGACTTCTCTGAAGACTACATCGAGCAGGAACTAGAGCAGCAAGCTTCAACTCTTTTTTTAACCTGCAGCTCTTACACTCTATAAACCATCTTCAAACCCGAAACATCTTGAATGTAAGCAATCTTGTACCCGAACTAAGATAATATTGTGGTTTTCTCTACTTTTATTTCCATAAACACCATTTCTTTAATCTAAGCAGAAACTTTCGAGCACTTTGCTGTTTTTGTGTAACCCTCGACTCATCACAAGGTACATTATTCTTCATACTCGTATACTATGGGTTAGTACACTAGACTTCCACCTGAATATCCTCTTTTCATGGGTTTTCAGGACCATTCAACCACCTGTCCTGAAACTAAACTCCATTCTACATTTAAAACCTATTTTAAAGACAACTTATAAACATTTTATAACCCAAACTTAACCATTTCAGAAGGGATTTGGGCGTTTAAAACCGAACTTTCATGTTACACATGTGTAAAGAATTGCTTTAATACCGCAACCTTGACATTGTTATTTTATATCCATGGGGATGACCTGAATTTCCAGAATGTTGGATGATGCTAAACTGGTATTATTGTGGGATGGATGTTTTGGTATGGTATTATGGGCATTAGAAACATGTTTAGGGACCCGAATTGGTGATGGATGTACCCTAAATGGCCAAATTCCTAACAACATGCTAAGTAACAAAATTTTTTAGGCCCAAAGACTAATAAATCAGTGGCTAAAACCCGAACTTGGTGAATTTTTGGGTCAACATTTTAATTCTATGAACTTATTTAGCTTAAACGAGCCTAACCGAGAGATTTTTTTGGATGAGATTCTGAGAATAATGTAACGAGCCTAAAAACGAATGAAACCATAATATTTCAGTGAGTTTGAGGACCTCAAACTCGTATTTTGATGAAAAGATTTGAAGAGAATAGATTAAAATGTCGATTTCGGGTAAAAACGGGTTTTAACGGGTTAAACATTGGAAACAAGATTTTTGTACAAAGGACCCCAAAACCTTTTTTTTTAACTAGTTTAAAAGTGACCCCTAGAAACTATTAAGGGCCATAGTGTGTCAAGAAATGGAAGGAACCAACTTCGAGGTAAAAATTGCAATTTTGGAAACTTGAGGGACTAAAGTGTAAATTCTGAAAAAACGACCACATTTCAGTAAACATTTATGACCATAAACTATTTTTTTACTTAATTTTATGTGAGAGTCTGTGGGAAACCAAAAACTGGTCGTTTTACGCCTAAAATCCTAACTTTCCTAAAAAGGAAACTTTTTGACACAAATTTCTAAGTGATGTGGTCATATGTATTTTTAAACATATATTATCTTTGATTACACTCCCAATAGCCTAAGAACCCATAGCTTATGCATATTTCTTGCTCTTAGGGTGCTAGGACCTGAATCTATTTGTGTTGTGGAATCTTTACTCTGCTTAAGGTGAGTTTCTTGTGTCCCCTTTTAATTACTATTTTGGGGTGAAGCATGCTCTGTTTGAACTAAACTTTATTGGATACTATTATGCGACGCTATTGTACGTTGTGGCTATTGTTAGAACCTGCATCTATGTGTATCACAGTCATTAATTCTATGTGAACGCTTGTTTATATGCGTAGATCTACTTGTGGAATCCCCAAAGCACTGTGCCTTCCGATGAGAAGGGTACCACACTGAGATCCTGCGGGGTCATTGTGGCATGTAACAGGTTTTTATAAGATACTATGGTGTACCACTCGGCAGGTATGGTATACAGTTCTGAGGCTTAGTTTCCATATGGGATATACCGACAACACAAGTTTAGGAGAAGCCATCCGGGGCTGAGTGCAGGGTTGATTGTGATCCCACAACTGTGATACTATGTTTTTAAACTAAACTATGGATTCAATTAGTCCTTTTGCTTTTAAACTTTAAGCACTTTAACTCACCAACTTTTTAGTTGACACAAAGTCTTTTTGAGCATGTTTCAGGTAATCCTTGATGGGCTTGGAATTTATGGAGACTCTAAAGATGGCTTAGCACCGTGACTACCCCATGGCATTACTATGACTTTTAAAACATTTGAGACATTTGAAATTGTTAGGACTATTTTGGATATTTATGTAATGGGTCATTTTACGTTTGGGTTTGACTGTGTTAACCCGGATAAAATTTATGTAATGTTATGCCAATGTGATTTCTCTCCTTGTGTGCTCTTGTGTGGTTTGTTTCCGCTGCCATGTATGTTGCTAATCTGCGACGTCCCACCCTCTTCTGGGCCCGGGGTGTGACAGATTGGTATCAGAGCCACAGGTTGTAGAGAAATCGGGAATACCTTAGTAGACCCTAGGCTACAACCCTGATACCTTAGGACTGTCCTTATTTTGGAATGCGTTGGGATGAATGGGTTGGGTAAATTGATGATTACACTTGATCAACGTACTCATGAATTTACCGGACGCGTGAATTCCCTATTTGGTGTTAAAAATCTTTCTTTGCATAGAAAATGTTTTGAGTGAATCTAAATGTTGTTTTGTCCCTGTGGTAACCTGTGCTTTCACTATTACAGATACTATTACCATTGTTACTACTGTAACTATGATTATGAGATACTATTATCACTATTGCCATGAGCTATGAGAAACCAAATTACTCATGATGATTTTACAGGAACTCGAGATCGATGGCCAACGACGAAAAAGCACCCGAACTTCCCTTGGGTGAGACTGCCTCTGTAGGACTGCTGAGGAGGGCGATTTCTCCTTCACAATATGAAGCTTACATGAGGCGATGCAGCCACCCTGGGTGGATATATGTTACATCGGATGATACGGAGCCATCGGAGGATTCATCCCCGACATCTCAGGCGAGGAGCCGGACCCGCTCCAACTCACCTCATGTCGCAGCGCCTACCCATTCGTCCATCCAACCTATTGGGAATAGGGGCGCGCGATTCATTACTCGGCCGTGGAAGAGCACTCGACCCGGAGCTTCTGTTTTGTTCAGAATGCCACCTCCTCCACCTCCCCCTACGACTACTCCTGCACTGGCACCTCCGATGATGGGACCGCCCAGATGCGAACATCAGGACGAGTTCTGGATACCGCCTAGACGTAGCATGTACGATGGCCTGAGCGTTCTAGCTGGAGATCACTACTCGCAGTCCAGCCGCCATGCCAGTGACTTTGGTGCATCTGACCCCATGCTAAGCGACATACAGAGGACCATTCAGCGCCATGAGTTCACACTCCAGCACGCCACTCAGACCTCATAGTCCGCCCAATTTCAGGCACTAATGGCGTCCCATGGTGTCCAGCGCTTGGAGCAAGAACAAAAGAAGAAGGGGTCAGGCTGGTTCGGGTGGTTAAAGAAGAAGTGGCAATAGTGATGGACTGATGTTGATTATTTGAATGATGCTACTACTTATGAGAAACTACTTATTTATTTCTGATACTATTATTTGGAGGTGATGGCACCTTCCAGCTTGTATTACTATGAAACTACCTGCTCTGGTTTGATGATTGCTATGCTATTTATGAGTGAACTTCTTTTATGTTACTATCTTGTCTGTTGCAGGTTGCCTGATTGGAATATGCATTAGTATATTCTAGGGATCTAATGTGATTGCCTCTTAAATTGCTAATTGACTTAATGAATGTTTGAGACTATGTATGACTTATTGTGTGTTATGAGAATCCTTGTGTGTTGTGGAGCGACCTTAGGGAGTTAATTGGTGCGTGGGATACTCGAAACAAATTATGAGACACTAAATGAGATTTATCTATGATTGACACCAAAATGCCGCCTAGAAGAGAAACTCGCGGAGGAAGAAATAGAGGTGCTGGCGCACCAGGGGTCAAGGTGGGAATCGACCACCCACTCCACCAAGGGCCGACAATGGAGAAAACACTAACCGTGAAAACGATGAGAGGATGTTGATCGAGGACCATCAAATTGCAAATACTATCCCCACCATCATCGCGCAAATAAATGCTGATAGGGAAATACATCGCAGAATGATGGACTCGGAAGCAATGCGGGAGATGCTGAGAATGTTAAAGAGGTAGAACCGGGTGTTCATACAAAACTTTATTGTCATTCAAGCCAAAAGACTTCTTTGGCAATGAGGGAGCAATAGACACCTACCGCTGGCTGGACGAAATGGAAGCTGTGCTTGATATAAGTGAGTGCAAGAACAAACATATAGTCAGGTTTGCCTCCCAATCCCTAAAGGGTCCAGTCTTAGAATGGTGGAAGTTTATCGTTCAGCCAAGGGGCAGGGATGCTGCCGGCCGCATGAAGTGGTCGGAATTTCAAGAACTGATGACCGGTAAATACTGTCCGATGAACCAGCTGGAGAAGCATGAGGCGGAATTTCTGAGCCTGTAAATGAGGGGCTCAAATTACACCGAGTACATAAACCGATTCTCAGCTCTGTCCAGACTTGTACCTCACTTGGTAACTCCCGAATCTAAAGGTGTAGCCTGATTTATCTGGGTACTGCATCCCAAAGTCCGTGGCATGGTCCGATCTGCCAGGCCTACAACACTCCAATCGGCCGTCGATCTTACTGGCAGCTTAACGGACGACCTGATCAGGGCTAGATGGACGGATCAGGAGAGGATTGAGGATAAGAAGAGGTTAACGGGCGAGAAGAGAAGGTGGATCGATGTTAGAAGGGCCAGTAGCGGTGGTAGTTGTGACATCCGGTAATTTTCCGTTACCAAACTCCGTTAGTTCCGTTAAGTCTTGCATACACGAGTCGTGAGCACACACTAGTTTTCGTTGAACGCTGGTGACTTAATAATAATTAATAATGATAAACAGATAATTATTTAACTAATAATGTTGGTTATTAGTTGTGCTTATGCGATTTAAATATTATTTGTGGATTTTAACTTGTAACGTGCCAACGTGTGTATTTAATTCGTGTATTTTGTAACTAGTAAAGATAATGCAAGTGATTATTATTATTAGTTGGTATGCTTGTTATTTTTTAGTTAAACCATTTTAAAAGAGTGTTTAAAAGCTTAATTTTTATAAAATACAAATTAAAAGGACCTAAAAGGTAAATATTGTTAATTAAAAAGAAAAAACAAAACCCTAGCCCCCGCACCCCATCGGCCGTGATGGACCTTCACACACACACACACACTCGAAATCGACCAAGAATAAGCAAGGAATCCTCGAATTTGATCGATTACAAGCAATAGAACACGTTAGGAGCATCAATTGCAAGCCATTACACGATTAAAGGTTAGTTTTTGGTATCCTTTAGATGTGCTTTGTATATGGCTGAGAACTAGGGTTCAAGAATTACTATGAATGTCGAATTATTGGTTTTTTGTTGATATGGGGATGTTAGTTAGATTTTATAGATGTTAGTTAACGTTGATTATGCAAGAAAATCACAATTTTGATGCGTTGTTCATACGTTACTAATAATAGTAACTTTATTTGTATGTAATGGTGATTTGATGATGAATTGATGTTGTTAAAGTGTTTATGATATTATATGGATGCTAGAATGGTGATGATGATTCTAGGAATCTAAGAATGGATGTGGTAGTTCATGTAATACAAAAAGTATAAACTTTTGATTTCGTGTATTGATGAATTATGATGGATAGGTGATGTAGTGTGATTGATGATGTTATGTGAACATTGGGTTATGATTTTGATGCAAGAAATCAATGATTTAGGTGGTTTAGTTCATACATTGCCAAAAGTGGAAACTTTAATTTATGAAGATGTGTGTTTGGATGAATTGCTAGTGTTTATTGGATGTTTATGATCTCAATGAACTAGATAGGGTATATTATTGATGTGTATGAGTTGTAGTTCATGAAAGAATGGATTTTGGGATGTGCTTTCCCAAAAGGGAAACTTTTTATGCATAAAAACTTGGATATGTTGATTTGGGCATGTTTGTGACTTTAGGATTATGTTAGCATGTTCATGAATGATTTCTAAGGTGGTAGAATGAATTGTTTGGTAGTTAAACATTTAAGTATTTTGGTTGGCATGGATTCTGTTGAATAATATGATGATGATCGTCAATCTGAGGCCCCTACTTAGTAGGATTGGTAGGGTTTAGGGTGTGAAGTCATGAGTGGCTTCACATGGCATGCTGTGCATGATTTGATTCTGTGTATGATGCATGGGTTATGATATAATTATGTTGAACATGATGATTATTTGAGATTCGCATGACTTGTATGATAATCTAGTTGTATGATGATCTAGGAAGTACATGTGGTTAATGAAGTGATATATGTGAACAATTTGTATGATAATCATGTGTGATGAACCGTATGTTTGATTTAAATGAATTTTCACCTATAATATCACCAACAGGTCAAATGGGTCAACTGGGTCAATGTGTCTGTTTTTCCAAAACCTTGAGTTCTTTGGCTTATAGAGCACTTAGGGTTTCATCATGATTCTGTGTACACGTACTTATGTACTTGCGTGTTCTAGGTGACCTCTGAAGGTTGTCTTTCAACTCTTTCTTTCAAGTTAAGCTCTTAAGTCTTTATTGTGCATGCCAGGTGAGTTCATGCCCCACTCTTTTACATACTCTCTTTTGGGGGAGATAGCATGCTGGTTTTACAAACGCTTTACTATTATAAGTTGTGTATAGTATAATATAGTGTTGTATACCATGAAAGCCCTCACACTTTTGGATTGTTAATAGTATTATTTAGCGGGGAAAACTTGGGTAGTACTACTGGGTCTGACGAGCCCCACCTGTGCGACTCGTGGTCAAACGGGTGCAATTTTGTCCTAACACAGACATCGTCACGACCTGGTAAGTCGTGACGGGAGGAAACAAACGAAACACAGTTAGCTTCAATCGTTAAATCACTATGATTATTACTTGTGAATTTAGACTAGCTATCTAAATCAATGCACTCTTATATTTTATACTGTTACAGTTATGTTTTACGCAAACTCTTGAACTCACCAACCATTATGTTGACTCTTTTAGTATGCTATTATCAGGTTGAGGTTACCATTGCCTAGGAGCACGTGCATGGGTCAACATCATTGTAGTTGTCAGCATGATTGAAACTTTGTTTTGGTTTGGTTATTGAACATTTAAGTATTTGCTGGTATTATTTTGGGGAGTGTGTTTACGCATTTTACATTATATTGTTTTACTTTGGTATTTCTAGTTTATTAAACGCTTCCGCATATTTTAAAGTTAAACTCTGATTTTGAATGTTTGTTCATATAGAGTCGTTCTGAGTAACTAATGACTGAGATCCAGGTATGTCACACGCCTAGCGGTAAAACCCCACACGGGGATTTTGAGGGTGTGACAGATTGGTATCAGAGCCATTGGTTATAAGGAACTAGGTTGCATACACACACTAGACTATAACCGCACTGTTGTTAGTTACTTGTCACTTGTCACTTATTCTTTACTGTATACTCATTGGCTTACGCAACACGTACTTCGCAGCATGGCATCGTCATCCCTTGATTTGGGCAAGAGACCTGCTCGATCTGAGTCACCTTCTACTTCTCCCGTACCTGATAGGGTATTTAACTGGCCTTGGCACCCTTATCCTCCTGGTGAGATAGACTGGGATCAGCCTTTCATACCGCCTAAGCTCGATCCTCCGCGGAACTAGGATTTCTACCCCACCAACATAAACCGTATGGCTTATGGAGAGCGTGTACCAGCTATAGCTTCTACCCTCATCGACCGCCTCTGCATTGCCAACTCTTCCTACCTTGGACATTCCTCTGGAGCAGGCATTTGCAGCCCTAGTAGCCATACTGGACACAGAGAGATAGCGTATCCGAGGACTCACTGATGAGAACTCTGCCTTACGATCTGAGATGCGACAGTTGCGCTATCAGGTAGAGATGCTTCAGGAGCGACTCTTGATGGCCATTGGTGGACATCATACCCTGGCAGGCAACGTTGTAGCACTTACTGGGCTCATAGACACGCAGGATCACCATAACATAATGATCGATGATAGGTTTACTGATCTAGAGGCACATCTAGCAGCACTTCAGATTGCTGAAGCCCCTGCACCTTTGGCAGACCCTGATGAGGAAGACCCGGAAGAGGAACCGGAGGAAGCCCCCGAAGAAGAACCAGCAGAGATGGATGAGGACAGTGATGGATCTGACATGTTGGACTGATTCTACTTTTATATGACTTGGACAATATGGTGTTTCTTTCCTTTTAAAACCTATATGAGAAGGGTTGTTTCCCACCCAACTGAAAAACAAAAATTTTGACATTGATGAAATATTTTATGAACCATTTACAATTTATTTATCTTTGGTTATTATTTCTGTTATAATGTTGTGGTTGTGATGAAATCCTTATTTCTTATTCTTTACTGTACCTCAATGAGATTAATGTGTTGGATGTTACTCTTTATTGTATTTTTGAATGTAAAGTGAAATATGTACAGACCTGGAAGAGGACGTGGACGAGGTCATGGACGTGGCGCCGGAGGTCGTGGTGCGGGTGTCATAAACATGACACCTTTAGAGTTGGCTGCCCTAATTAACGAGCATGTACAGGTAGCAGTGGTTGCTGCCTAAACCGGACAGCCAGCAGGTAAATGATAAAAGAAGTTTAACCAATTATCCTAGTTACTTGTCTGGTATACCTGACTAATGTACGGTTTGTCGAAACAGGACCCCCACCTTGTACCTACAAATCCTTTATGGATTGCAAGCCCCATACCTACAGCGGGACTGAAGGAGTTGTGGGACTGGTGAGATGGTTTGAGAAGACAGAATCTATTTTCATGAAGTGTAACTGTCCACCAGCTGACCAAGTGAAGTTCGCGACTGGAACACTTGAAGGCGCATCTCTCTCATGGTGGAATGCCCAGGTGCACATGTTGGGCCAGGATATGGCTAATGACTTACCTTGGGCTAAATTCAAAGCAATGATGACGGAGGAGTATTGCCCCCGAAACAAAGTGCAGAAGCTGGAGATGGAATTCTGGCAACTTAAAAAGCAAGGCTCAGAGATTGAAGCCTACATGACCCGTACTCAAGAGTTGGCCACACTATGCCCGGGAATGGTTAATGAAATGCACAAGTGTGTCGAGCACTACATACATGGACTGGTGCCCGAGATTCAGAGTATGGTAACTGCTTCCAACCCTACTACCATACAGCAGGCTATCCGATCAGCCCACAGGCTGACTGACCAGGCAGTAGAGCAAAGACGGTTACCCAAACGGGGCGCAGTTGCTAGCGTGCCTGACAACAAACAAAAGTTAGAGAATGATAGTAACAAAGGCTCATCCTCCAGCAACAAGCCACAACAACAACAGCTCTATGTACAACAGTACCAACCTCCCCAGCAACAAAGGAGGTTTGATAATAACCGAAATTTCAATCAGTCATCCTCGGCATCACAAGGACAAGGAGGCTATGTGGGGAAAAGTCCCAAATGCAACCGATGCAATTACCACCACACCGGCAGGTGTGACAACTTCCGATGCCAACGCTGTGGTAAAGTTGGACACGCAGTGAAGGATTGCCGTGGAGAATTGATGAAGAAGCCTTAGCAATCTCAAGAAACTCCAAAAGGTTGTTTCGAGTGCGGAAAAGAAGGCCATTACAGACATAATTGTCCACAGCTTAGGAGGAATGGAAATGGCGGGAACAACACCGACAATAACAACAACGACAACAAAAATGACAACAGCAATGACAATGGTAACAAAAACGGTGGCAACAACAATGGAGCCAAAGGTAGAACTTTCGTTATTGGCTCAGATGAGTCTCTAAACGTTCCTACAACAGTAACTGGTAAATTCTCGGTTAATGGTCGTTTTGCTACCGTATTATTTGATACAGGAGCTGATAGAAGCTTTATTTCGACTAAGTTTAGTAGTATTTTAAGTGATATGCCTTCAACATTAGAATCTAAGTACACCGTAGAGTTAGCTGACGGTAAACAGATTCACGTGACACATATCCTTAGAGGCTGCAAGATAGAACTTGCTAGTCATACCTTCGACATAGATCTCATGCATATCACACTTGAGAGCTTCGATGTAGTAGTAGGCATGGATTGGCTTTCTGAAAAGCAAGCGGAAGTCATATGTCATGAGAAGGTTATACGAATTCCTAACGGTGAAGGAATTCTCTCAGTTCGAGGCAATAGGAGTGGTGCAGTGATGGGTATCATCTCGTTCATAAAGGCACAGAAATTGTTACGAAAAGGTCGTCTATCCATATTGGCACTTGTCACTGACAAACAGCCAGAGGAAAAGAAGATAGAGGATATCCACATGGTTCGTAAGTTTTCCGAGGTGTTTCTGGAGGACCTGCCTGGACTACCACTTATTCGTCAGGTCGAATTCCAAATTGATTTGACTCCAGAAGCTGCTCCGATTGCGAGAGCACCTTACCGGTTAGCTCCGAATGAACTACAAGAATTATCTGCTCAACTCCAAGAACTATTGGACAAAGGATTTATCCAACCCAGTTCGTCGCCCTAGGGAGCGCCAGTTCTATTTGTCAAGAAGAAGGACGCTACATTTCAAATGTGCATTGACTATAAGGACTGAACAAGGTCATGATCAAGAATAGATATCCCTTACCTCGTATAGATGATTTGTTTGATCATCTACAAGGATCAAGATATTATTCTAAGATTGACCTGAGGTCTGGATATCATCAGCTGAGAGTTCGAGAGGAGGACATCTCAAAGACTGCCTTTCATACACGTTACGGTCACTACGAGTTCTTGGTCATGCCATTCTGGTTGACGAATGCACCAGCGGTATTCATGGACCTCATGAATCGCATGTGTAAACCCTATCTTGATCAGTTTGTTATTGTCTTTAGTGATGACAAATTGATCTACCCAAGGACTGAGGAAGAGCATGGAGAGCACTTATGGTTAATCTTGGAATTACTTAGAAAAGAAAAACTGTACGCCAAATTTTCTAAGTGTGATTTCTGGATACGCGAAGTGCAATTGTTGGGTCATATTGTTGACGAGAAAGGAATACATGTTGATCCGGCAAAAATTGAAACGATAAAGAATTGGTCGGTTCCTAAGGCGCCAAGTGAGATACCACAGTTTCTTGGACTGGCAAGATACTATCAACAGTTCATCGAAAAATTTTCTAAGATTGCTCAACCCCTCACAACTTTGACTCACAAGGGAACGACGTATAAATGGGGCGAGAGTCAGGAATCCACTTTCCAGTTGCTGAAACAAAAACTATCTAGCGCACCGATATTGGCGTTACCAGAGGGATGTGATGACTTCATAGTCTACTGCGATACTTCTATTCAAGGACTTGGTTATGTCCTGATGCAGTGAGATAATGTAATAGCTTACGCCTCTAGACAACTAAAGGTTCATGAGAAGAACTATACCACCCATGATTTGGAGCAGGGTGCGGTAGTTTTTGCCTTAAAGATCTGGAGACACTACTTGTACGGTACCAAATGCACTATTTACACCAATCACAAGAGTCTTTAGCACATCTTAGAGCAAAAGGAATTGAACATGAGGCAAAGACGTTGGGTAGAGCTACTGAACGACTATGATTGTGCCATCAGATACCATCCAGGGAAAGCAAATGTAGTAGCTGACGCGCTGAGTAGGAAAGAAACTGCTAAACCTCGACGTGTGCGAGCTTTGCAACTTACCATTAGCACACAGTTACCTGAACAAATCCGAGAGGCTCTGATAGAAGCTTTTACAGTAGAAAACATTGGGTCTGAATCGTTAAGGGGAATGGAAAAACAGTTGGAAGTAAAAGCGGATGGAATTCGTTACTTCATGGACAGACTTTGGGTACCTCTACACGGAAATCTGAGAGACTTGGTCATGAGTGAGGCACACAAGTCTAAGTACTCTATACATCCTGGATCTGACAAGATGTATCATGATCTGAAGGCTGACTATTGGTGGCCTAATATGAAAGCGGATGTAGCTACCTATATGAGCAAGTGTCTGACCTGCTCAAAGGTAAAAGTGGAGTATTAGAAACCATTTGGGTTGTTGCAACAGCCTGAGATTCCTATATGGAAGTGGGAACAGATTTCAATGGATTTCATTACCAAACTACCACGGACTCCTACTGGTTGTGACACGATATGGTTATTATGGACCGATTAACAAAGTCTGCTCATTTCTTGGCGATAAAGGAAACTGACAAAATGGAGAAGTTAACCCGACTTTATTTGAAGGACATAGTTTCAAGACATGGTGTACCAGTTTCAATCATTTCCGACCGTGATGCTCGTTTTACATCACACTTCTGGAAGTCATTACAGAGATCTTTAGGTACGCGGTTAGACATGAGTACTGCTTATCACCCGCAAACTGATGGTCGATGTGAGCATACTATACAAACGTTGGAGGACATGCTACGTGCTTATGTGATTGACCTCAGGAATAACTGGGAAGTTCACCTACCATTGGTGGAATTTTCTTACAACAACAGTTATCACACTAGCATAAAGGCAGCACCTTTTGAAGCGTTGTATGGGCGAAAATGTAGATCACCAGTTGTTAGGCTGAAATTGGTGATAGCCAGCTAACGGGTCCTGAGTTAGTACACAAGACCACTGAGAAGATTGTACAAATAAGGAACCATATGGCTGCAGCACGTGACAGACAGAAAAGTTATGCTGATAAGCGACGGAAACATCTAGAGTTCCAGATTGGTGACAAAGTCTTATTGAAAGTCTCACCGTGGAAAGGCGTGATTCGGTTTGGTAAAAGAGGAAAACTAAATCCAAGATACGTTGGACCGTTTGAGATATTGGAAAGAATAGGTCCAGTGGCCTATCGACTAGCCCTACCTGATTCGCTGAATGGAATCCATGATGTATTTCATGTATCAAACTTGAAGAAATGCTTAACCAATGAAACAATGGTAGTACCACTTGAGGAAGTCCAAGTATATGAACAATTACGCTTCATTGAGGAACCAGTCGAGGTGATGGATCGTGAGGAAAAGACACTTAAGCAAAGTAAGATACCCATAGTCAAGGTTCGTTGGAACTCGAGACGTGGACAAGAATTCACGTGGGAACGTGAGGACCAGATGAAGCTTAAGTATCCTCAACTATTCGAAAAGACGGTGTAAGCCGGCGAAGGTATTGATTTAAATTTCAGGACGAAATTTCTTTCAACATGGGGATGATGTGACAACTCACCTGAAACTCACTCGATTACTTTGTGCCAATGCAGTAGACCAGTGATGGAATACACCATGTAAAGCAATTTTCGGGACTAAAATTCTTTCAACATGGGATAATGTGACATCCGGTAATTTTCCGTTACCAAACTCCGTTAGTTCCATTAAGTATTGCATACACGTGTCGTTAGCACACACTAGTTGTCGTTAAACGTTGGTGACTTAATA
Source organism: Flaveria sonorensis (assembly GCA_025506505.1). Classification (NCBI taxonomy): domain Eukaryota; kingdom Viridiplantae; phylum Streptophyta; class Magnoliopsida; order Asterales; family Asteraceae; genus Flaveria; species Flaveria sonorensis. The sequence goes on along the minus strand of CM046430.1, from coordinate 31,549,583 downwards.
ATAATTAATAATGATAAACAGATAATTATTTAACTAATAATGTTGGTTATTAGTTGTGCTTATGCGATTTAAATATTATTTGTGGATTTTACCTTGTAATGTGCCAACGTATGTATTTAATTCGTGTATTTTGTAATTAGTAAAGATAATGCAAGTGATTATTATTATTAGTTGGTATGCTTGTTAATTTTTAGTTAAAACAGTTTAAAAGAGTGTTTAAAAGCTTAATTTTTATAAAATATAAATTACAAGGACATAAAAGGTAAATATTGTTAATTAAATAAAAAAAACAACAAAACCCTAGCCCCAACACCCCATCGGCCGCGATTGACCTTCACACACACACACACTTGAAATCGACCAAGAACAAGCAAGGAATCCTCGAATTTGATCAATTACAAGCAATAGAACACGTTAGGAGCATCAATTGCAAGCCATTACACGATTAAAGGCTAGTTTTTGTTATTCTTTTGATATGTTTTGTATATGGTCGAGAACTAGGGTTCAAGAATTACTAAGAATGTCAAATCATTGGTTGTTTGTTGATATGGGGATGTTAGTTAGATAGTATAGATGTTAGTTAACGTTGATTATGCAAGAAAGTTGCGATTTTGATGCGTTGTTCATACGTTACTAATAATAGTAACTTTATTTGCATGTAATGGTGATTTGATGATGAATTGATGTTGTTAAAGTGTTTATGATGTTATATGGATGCTAGAATGGTGATGATGATGCTAGGTATCTAAGAATGGATGTGGTAGTTCATGTATTACCAAAAGTAGAAACTTTTGATTCCGTGTATTGATGAATTATGATGGATAGGTGATGTAATGTGGTTGATGATTGGGTTATGATTTTGATGCAAGAAATCAATGATTTAGGTGGTTTAGTTCATACATTGCCAAAACTTGAAACTTTAATTTATGAAGATGTGTGTTTGGATGAATTGCTAGTGTTTATTGGATGTTTATGATCTCAATGAACTAGATAGGGTATATTATTGATGTGTATGAGTTGTAGTTCATGAAAGAATGGATTTTGGGATGCGCTTTCCCAAAAGGGAAACTTTTTATGCACAAAAACTTGGATATGATGATTTGGGCATGTTTGTGACTTTAGGATCATGTTAGCATGTTCATGAATGATTTCTAAGCTGGTAGAATGAATTGTTTGGGGTTGTATTATGTCACTGTTGAATATTTTGGTTGGCATGGATTCTGTTGAATAATATGATGATGATCGTCATACACGCGTGCGAATCTAAGGCCCCTACTTTGTAGGATTGGCAGGGTTAGGGTGTGAAGTCGTGAGTGGCTTCACATGGCATACTGTGCATGATTTGATTCTGTGTATGATGCATGGGTTATGATATAATTATGTTGAACATGATGATTATTTGAGATTCGTATGAGTTGTATGATAATCTAGTTGTATGATGATCTAGGAAGTACATGTGGTTAATGAAGTGATATATGTGAACAACTTGTATGATAATCATGTGTGATGAACCGCATATTTGATTTAAATGGATTTTCACCTATAATGTCACCAACAGGTCAAACGGGTCAACTAGGTCAATGTGTCTGTTTTTCCAAAACCTTGAGTTCTTTGGCTTATAGAGCACTTAGGGTTTCATCATGATTCTGTGTACATGTACTTATGTACTTGCGTGTTCTAGGTGACCTCTGAAGGTTGTCTTTCCACTCTCTCTTTCAAGTTAAACTCTTAAGTCTTTATTGTGCACACCAGGTGAGTTCATGCCCCACTCTTTTACATACTCTCTTTTGGGGGAGATAGCATGCTAGTTTTACAAACGCTTTACTATTATAAGTTGTGTATAGTATAATATAGTGCTGTAGACCATGAAAGCCCTCACACTTTTGGATTGTTAATTGTATTATTTAGCGGGGAAAACTTGGGTAGTACTACTGGGTCTGACGAGCCCCACCTGTGCGACTTGTGGTCAAACGGGTGCAATTTTGTCCTAACACAGACATCGTCACGACCTGGTAAGTCGTGACGGGAGGAAACAAACGAAACACAGTTAGCTTCAATCGCCAAATCACTATGATTATTACTTGTGAATTTAGACTAGCTATCTAATTCAATTCACTCTTATATTTTATACTGTTACAGTTATGTTTTACGGAAACTCTTGAACTCACCAACCATTGTGTTGACTCTTTTAGTATGCTATTCTCAGGTTGAGGTTACCATTGCCTAGGAGCACGTGCATGGGTCAGCATCATTGTAGTTGTCAGTATGATTGAAACTTTGTTTTGGTTTGGTTATTAAACATTTAGGTATTTGCTGGTATTACTTTGGGCGCGTGTGTTTGCGCATTTTACATTATATTGTTTTACTTTGGTCTTTCTGGTTTATTAAACGCTTCCGCATATTTTAAAGTTAAACTCTGATTTTGAATGTTTGTTCATATAGAGTCGTTCTGAGTAACTAATGACTGAGATCCTGGTATGTCACACGCCTCGTGGTAAAACTCCGCACGAGGATTTGAGGGTGTGGCAATAGTAGCTCAAACAGGAGGGCCGATGAAAGGGCAAGACGTGATGAACAAGGGGCAAGAGGCCAAAGGCTGTATGTAGGTACCCACCCCTTATGCACCAAGTGCAAAATGCACCACCAAGGGGAATGTAATCTGATGCCCAGATTTAGGTGCAAATGAACCGGCCACCTGATAAAGGATTGCACTTTCGAGCCCTGGAAGCAATGCTACGAATGCGGGGATCCGGGACACATGCGAAACAAGTGTCCCAAGCTGGCAAGGGACAAGGAAGCTAGGCCTAACAAGCCTAAAGGGAGAGCGTTCGTGATGGACCCCAATGGTGCCCGCAAGGACCCCGACGTGGTGAACGATACGTTCCTCATTAATAACCACCCTATTGCTATTTTGTTTGATACTGGAGCAACTGGTAGTTTTGTTTCTACTATCTTTAGACACTTAATTGATTCGGAAGTTTGTACTCTAACTGATGCTTACACGGTAGAATTAGCCGATGGCAATATAATAGAAACCAGTGAGATTATCAAGGATTGCACAATAGAGTTAGAGGGTAACCTGTTTAAAATAGACTTGATGCCTATCACTTTAGGAGGATTTGATGTAGTCGTGGGAATGGATTGGTTAGTAAAACATAAGGCTATTATTGTATGTGGTGAGCGCTTGCTTAGGATACCTCTGACTGATGGAAGCACGCTAACGATCCACGGTGACAGAAACGACATGCTATACCCCATGATTTCTCACCTAAAGGCTACTAAGAGCATCCGCAAAGGATGCTCAGCCTTCATAGTCTACGTAATGAAAGCAAGGGAGGAAAGGAGAATCGAAGATATACCGATGGTGGCTGAGTACCCGGAAGTTTTTCTCGAGGACCTACAGGGACTCCCTCCGACTAGATAGGTCGAATTCTAAATTGACCTAGTGCCTGGTGCAGTACCAGTGGCCAAGGCGCCTTACCGACTCGCTCCACCTGAGATGAAGGAGCTAATGGTGCAAATCCAGAAATTACTGGATAAGGGATTTATTCGGCTGAGTGTTTCTCCATGGGGCGCACCGGTATTGTTCGTTAAGAAGAAGGACGGGACCCTGCGAATGTGTATCGACTATCACGACGTTAAGAAGCTTACAATCAAGAATCGCTATCCTCTCCCCAGAATTGATGACTTGTTCGACCAACTGCAAGGAGACAGCTACTTCTCCAAAATAGACTTAAGATCAGGGTATCACCAACTAAAGGTGAGAGAAGAAGATGTACCCAAAACAGCTTTTCGAACAAGGTATGGGCACTATGAATACTTAGTCATGCCCTTCGGACTGACTAATGCACCCGTCGTATTCATGGATCTCATGAACCAAGTGTGTCATCCATACCTAGACCCTAAACCCTAAACCCTAATGCACCCGCCGTATTCATGGATCTCATGAACCAAGTGTGTCATCCGTACCTAGACAAATTCGTCATTGTGTTTATCGATGACATCCTGATCTACTCCCGTAGCCATGAAGAACATGTGAAGCACCTCAGGCAGATTCTTGAACTGCTCAAGAGTGAACAGCAATATGCGAAATTCTCCAAATGTGAGTTTTGGATGCGTGAAATCTAGTTTTTAGGTCATGTGGTGAACAAAGAGGGAATTCATGTAGACCCATCAAAGATTGAAGCCATTAGGAACCGGAAAATTCTTGAAACCCCTACTGAGATAAGGCAATTTCTGGGGTTAGCTGGATACTACCGAAGGTTTATTAAGGACTTCTCTCAAATTGTACAGCCATTACCACTCTAACCATGAAGAATGCAACCTTCATATGGGGTAAGGAGCAGAATCAAGCATACGAATTACTCAAGGAGAAGCTGCGTAGTGCACCTATCCTCTCCCTACCCGAAGGTATTGATGATTTTGTGGTCTATTGCGACGCGTTGCGTCAGGGGCTGGGATTTGTGTTGATGCAGCGAGATAAGGTAATTGCTTACGCGTCCAGATTATTGGATGAACATGAGAGAAACTATACTGCCCATGATCTGGAACTAGGTGCCGTGGTGCTTGCTCTCAAAATATGGAGACACTACCTTTACGGTACAAAGTACGTCATTTACAAGGACCATAAAAGTCTGCAACACATTTTGGATCAAAAGATGCTAAATATGCGCAAGCGAAGGTGGGTAGAACTACTAAGCGATTATGAATATGAGATTCGCTACCACCCAGGAAAGGCCAATGTGGTAGCTGACGCCTTGAGTAGAAAGAAAGGGAGTAACCCCTTCGTGTCCGTGCTCTGAGAATGAGCGTGTACACCAGTCTTACCGCTAGATTGATAGAAGCATAAAAGGAAGCCTTGAGCAAGGACAAACTAATGGAAGAAATGCTAACAGGAATGGAAAAACGTTTGGAATTGTGTAGTGATGGGCATATAAGCAAGAGGGAAGAACCTGGATACCCAAACATAGGGGAATTAGAGAGATAGTCCTGGATGAGGCACACAAGTCAAGATACTAAGTTAATCCGGGAAGTGACAAAATGTATCAGGACTTAAGGGTTCTTTTCTGATGGCCTGGGTTAAAGAAATCCATTGCCACCTATGTGGGAATATGCCTGACGTGTGCCATGGTAAAGGCCGAGAACCAAAAGCCATCAGGAACCTTACAACAGCCCAAAATTCCCGAATGGAAATGGGAAAACATTACGATGGATTTCGTTACAAAGTTGCCAAGAACTTCTCGTGGGCACGATGCAATTTGGGTAATAGTGGATAGACTGACCAAATCAGCTCATTTCCTACCCATACGAGAAGATTATGATTTACCGAAACTAGCGCGACTGTACATCGATGAGATAGTAACAAGACATGGAGTGCCTGTTGGTCCATTTGATCGAATATCAGTATACTTGTGTGGTTGATTCGTTCAATATCAACAATAATGCCAAACAACAAACACAATGATGAAGAAGAACAAACAAAAGTATTCAATCATAAAGCAATAATGATCCAATATATTAAAAGGTAACAAAGCTCAATATATTTCTGTGAGAACCAGCTTACAAAGAGACTTGCAACAATGATAAACGTTTAGGGTTTTTGCAAGGATTACCCACAAAGAACAAGATCAAACAATACATATAGTAGGTATAGTTTCGCTGATAGTTTCGCTGTCAGCGAAACTATTCTGCCACTGACACAGTTTCGCCTGGCAGAGCCTGACAGTTTCGTCGGGTGAAACTAGAAGCTTGCTATGAGCGAAACTATAGTTTCGCTCATAGTTTCGCTGGGCAGGAAAACATAACAAACTTATAAAAGGAAACTAACATTAAATCTATTACAACTGAACATAACTAATATCTAATCTATGGTGAGTCCAACCTATACTTGATCTTTAATACTCCCCCTAGGTTGGATCTCAGCGTCTTGATCAATCTTCATTTTCTTTCAGCTCCGGTATCTTCCACCGCGTCAGATCTTTCTTTGTTACCTCCTGCGGCTTCATCCTCTGCACGTGCACTTGCCTGAGCAAATTGTCTTGTTAAGTCCCTCACGTCCATCCTCAACACATCTTCTTGCCAAACCTTCTGGGCTAGCTCCCTCACTTCAGTTCTAACACCCCTTACCTTGTTAGCAATCGTCATAAACAGGCTTGCTTCTTTGCGCGTCTCAGCTCCAGCCCCAGCTTTAATGTGATTTTCACACAATATCACCAGATCTTCATCAGAAAATGAAAATATCTTCATTGGAACAAAAAGTCTCATTTCAGCTTCATCCTTTACGCGAATCACTGCCTCACCCGTGTTGTTATCATAAAACCATTTTTCAAACTTCTCAAGCCTTTTGGGAAGGGGATCAGGTAACCTCACTAGACTCACTGTCTTCGGGGGCTTCACTCTCAACACAATCCGACCCTTTCTCGTCTCCCAATCCTTATCCTTCTTTGACCACGCCTCTCTGCCTTCATAAATCCAAAACCCTTAAAGTTATCATTCAGCCCTTTCTTTATTCTTCCTCTAACATCTTAGCCCTCTCACTCAAATCGGAATCTATCAAAGGAATTGCAGCTAATTTCCTCAGATCCCATTTAGGTATGGTCTTGAATACCTTCCTTTTATGCAGGTAAGAGATCCCTCCCCCTCTTCTCTTAATCATGAACATTTTGAGTTCAGGGTTGTATTTCCAGCTAATGATTTTCTTATCCGCCTCCTTCTTGTTGGGCCCCTAAACATTTTGAAATAATGGGGTTCTTTCCTCAGCCTCCTTCTCCCTAACGAACCACTCATCCTTATCCATTTCAAACACATCATTTTCATCCAAGCCCTTCTTGGCCACATACGTCAATGGTCGTTCATCCACTCATAATAATCAGGTTCTGAATCATAGTCAACCAGCTGCTCATCCTCTACATCCTCATCTATCAAACTCTTGTCAGCCCTTTCCACTGGATTATCTCTCACAACCTCCTCTCCTACCAGATCCTTCTCTATATCAAAGTCCAAATTCACAAACCAGCCTCAATCACCTCTTCTTCATCCTCAGACCTCCCGGTCACATTCTCAGTCTCAACATCCTTTCTCACCCTGAACCTCCTGCTGTCTCAGCTTCTGCACCACTAGTGCCCTCTCCTGCCCTCGATGATGTACCACATTCAGAAATAGGTACTTAGATAGATCAGTCATATCATCTAACTCAGTTTGAGTTAGCTAATTAGGTAGGCCGGATGCAGCCTTCTGCTTATTCACATCCACCAATAGTTTCTTTATTAACTTCTGCTGATCCACCAGCATCTTGGACATCCCTTCTAACATCTCATCCTTTCTTTTCTCTCTCAGCACTTGATTGGACAGCTTAGTTTTAATCATGGTTAACTCATTGGCTAAAGAAGTGTTGAGATTCCTGATATTGTCCTCATCCAACCCTGCCCTCTCATCCCTTCTCTGGGGCACAGAGAATGCTTGATTCTTATACTTTGTTCTCCTCTCCAACTCCCCCTCCTCAGCCTATTTCTTTGTTCTTCTTTCTTTTTCTGCTCTCACCTCCTGCTCAGCCTCATGAATATCTTCTTCAAAGTCATACTCTTTTTCCTTTGCATATCTCTTCCATTTCTTTATAGATTCAACTTGCTTATGTCTCGTCTCCTCATCCCTCTTATCCGCTGACTCAACCACCCTTAGAATATAATTCCATCTTTCAGGAGGGTACATAATTTCCAACAGATGTGTAATCTTCCCACTGAAATCGTGCCTTATTGCGTAGCAGTCAGAAAAAATGCGAGAGTTCATCTGCACTAATCTCTTTATCTCCCCGTGCCTCAAAACATTAGGAATAAGATCATCAATAATCATCTGTAGAAATCGAGGATACAACAGCCATTTATCTTTTTAGGGCCATTACATTCTCCGCCATGCAGTCAAAGATAAGTTGGGCTATATTGGCCTTTTGCTCTCTACAAAATATAACCATAGCTTTGGCCAATCAAGATTAGCCCATCGGATCCACCTTTTCGGTGATCTAAGCACATGATTAATACATGAGCGATATATCTCCACCTTTGGACAGAAAGGACTTCTTGATCTCCTTTCTAGTGCCAAAAGGAGGGCCCTCGTAACCAAAAACTGAATGCATCAAAAAACTCCGTCTGTCAACACGACCTCATCCCCCTATCCTCTTGAAGTCTTAACACGAGTGTAATGATCTTCAGCAGTAATAACAATGTCGTTCTCCAGTAGTCTCGCAACAATCCTTTGAGGATTGGCTCTGTGTCGTACTTGCAGTACGCCAGAAATCTCTGATGTGTAGATCATAGATGGTGGGAGAATGAGTGACAGCATATGCAATGGGAGAACTCTGAAGCCAACGGATATGTCTCTAAATCCCGCAGCTTTGGGATGTGTATCATCCAAGATGGCCGTGATGTTATTCCTCTCATCAAACTTTAGATTAGCCATTTAATTGAAAAACAGATGAAACGTATTAGTAAGATATATAAAATGAATAATAAAGAAAATAATTAAAAAGAATAAAAAAAAAGAAAAAGCAATTAACTTCTCTAGGCGAAAGTATAGTTCGCTAGCCGAAACAGTAGTTTCGGCAGGCGAAATATAATTTCGGCAACCAGCAAGAAGCAGTTTCGGCATGACGGAGAGCGTGCCGAAACTACAAATTCGGCAAAGCGAAATGAAACAAGACAACGAAACTGTGAGTTCGCGACTATCGTACTTGCAGTAAGAACTTTCGCATCGGGCAACATGACTTACAGTCTCGCTGAAAAACCTTTGAACTTTCGTTCAGTTTCGCAGGACTATCAGTACTTTCGCAGTAAGAACTGCGGAGGCACCGAAGAGTCACAGTCCAATCGGACCAAAAAAATGGTTAAAACTAGATTAAACTACAACCGATGGTTCGAAACTCACAACAGAAGAGAAAGAGACCACCAAACAATGAAACTCAGAACCACAGATTCGCACAAGATGGCCACGGGATACACACGATGACCTAAAACCCCGATGGTGCAAAAATGAAGTCTTAATTTTGCAATGAGCGATATATAGTATATAGTTACGCTGGTAGCGAAACTATAGTTTCGCCCGTAAATGTTTTTGTCAAAATGACATAGATAAGAGCGAAAGAGCCGGCGAATCAACAATTTCACCCTGCGAAACTATCAGCGAAAGTATAATTTCGCTGAAAACCAATTTTTTTTTTTTTTTTTATTTTTTTTAAGTAACAAAATAGAAGAAAACAAAAAAGGATTTGCCCAACAAGCCCTTACTAGACTTCACAAAAATTTAACATAATAAAGAGGAATTAAAATAAAGGTAGATAAGAACGAGAAACAGAAGAGATCTTCTGGAGAGTCATAGTTTGGTGGAATTGCTGATATATTTGTCCTTTTAAGTCCATGCCTTCTTCTTTTCAACAAATAAACTGCAGCTACAGTTATCATGTTTTGGTCGATTGAAGAACACTGAATGACTCAGTTCCCACAGACATTTGGCAAAGAGACTTATCCTGTCCTCATGATATATTGAACAAATGACATTCCCTGAAAGATTATTTCCCTTTAAAAAGAAACAAAGATCCTTTTTACAAGAGAAGCACATTCCTTAAAGACATCAAATGATGAGAGCTCCAGGTCTATACTCACGTATAACAGAGGAGATGATCAATTAGTCATTCAGATGAGAGCTTCAGGTCTATACTTACGTATAACAGAGAAGATCATCAAATGGTGCCGATGAGAGCTCCAGGTCAGTACTATCGTACAGCAAGGAGATCATCACTCCAGGTCAATGTTCACACATAGCAGAGGAGATAAGCACGAGGAAATATACAGTAAGGAGCTTCTTAGAAACAAAGACGAACAGCCATATAGCTATTGTCAAAGACAGGAAACAACAAATACAGCAACGCAGAGATGTCATGTTCTCAACCCTTTTTGAACAAGGACTTATAACTTTGTGAAGGCCAAGAATGTCAAGGGAATAATCCGAATCATCCAGTATCTTATACTGTTAGTTTAGCCACAAGATTACTGTCTACTTCGCTTTCAGGCTGAACCTATCAAGCGTATCCCAGCCCAAAACTATAGACTTCCTTACATCATCCAGGCAAGACAATTTTTATTAAGGAGAATACTGCAAAAGGTAACAAGAGAGACAGTTATTATTCTCCCCGAAATTTCTACAAATCAGCGAGATAGAAGAAATTTCAAAATAAAGATTTCAACGAAAGATATAATATATATTTTTTGTTTTTTTTTTATGTGAAAAGATAAAGGGTTAAGGGGCAAATAAAAAGATGAAACAGAGAAACAAAAGAATAAACAATATTCACAAGACCTAGGATAAAGAAAGGAAAAGATTTAAAAAGATATTAAACCTAGCATAGAGATCAGTTCATAAAAACGAGTTTGTCAAAAGTTTTAGTGAAAAGATCTGCTTTTTGATTTTTAGTGTGAATAGGAATAATATCAATAAAACCCTTTTCCTGAGCATCACGGATTGCATGAATCCGTGTCTCGATGTGCTTGGTTCGGGAATGATGAATAGGATTCTTTGCGATGCCAATGGCTGCTTCGTTGTCACAGAACAACGGTGTATGGAGGAAGTTGATGCCATAGTCAATCATGATGTTGTATCCAGAGCACTTGGAGCAGCAGCTTGAAGCAGCAATATACTCTGCCTCCCTCGTGGAAAGAGAGACTGTAGTTTGTTTTCTTGCTCTGCCATGATACAAGACAATCTCCTAGGTACTGACAGCCTCCGGTAACCAATTTTTTGTTAAACCTGCAACCATTTGAATCACTGTCAGAATAAGCATGTAAGTCAAAATTCCCACCATAAGGATACCAAAGCCTTAAACGAGAAGAGCCTTTAAGATAACAAAAGATCCGTTTGACTACCTTTTCATGAGACTCTTTCGGGGCAGATTGGTACAAAGCACCGTATCCTACAGCAAAGGTTATGTCAGGACGGCTTACTGTAAGATACATAAGGGAACCGATCATAGGTCTGTAAAGATGAGGATCAACAGGTTTCCCATTCTCGTCTGGTGTGAGGCAAGTTTGAGCAGTGAATGGAGTGAGTTCAGAAGAGGCATCATCCATCTTGAATTTCTTTAGAATATCTTTAATAAACTTCTCCTGATGAATGAGAATTCCCTCTGGTTTTTGTTCAACTTGTAACCCAAGGAAAAAGCACATCTCCCCCATCATACTCATTTCAAAACGGTTACGCATGATTTCCTCAAACTCCCGACACAGATTTGGATTGGTGGAGCCAAAAATAATATAATCCACGTAGACTTTCACAATTAGCATCTCCCCATTCACTTCCTTCTTGAATAACGTCATATCAATGGTGCCGCGAGAAAAACCATTGCTTAACAGATATTCTGTTAGAGTCTCGTACCAGATCCGAGGGGCTTGATGAAGGCCATAAAGGGATTTATCAAGCTTGTAGACTTTGTCGGGAAAGTTGGGATCCTCAAACCCTGGAGGTTGACACACGTATATCTCTTCGTAAATGTCGCCATAGAGAAATGCACATTTGACATCCATTTGATAGACTTTGAACTGCTTGTTGGTGGCATGAGCCAGAAAAATCCTAATAGCTTCAAGACGAGCTACGGGAGCAAAGACTTCCTTGTAGTCAATGCCTTCTTCTTGAGGAAATCCCTGAACAACCAATCTTGACTTGTTTCTAACCACAATACCACAGTCATCGGGTTTGTTTTTGAACACCCATTCCATGCCTATTGGGTATTTGTTTGGTGGAAGATCAACCAAGGTCCAAACCTTGAGCTTCCTGAATTGTTGCTGCTCCAATTGCATCGATTCAACCCAACAAGGATCCTGAAGGGCTGCATGAACATTTTTCGGTACGATTTGGGATATAAAACAAGAGAACAGACATACATTAATCAGACTAGACTGACTTCGCGTCCGCACTCTGTCGGTAATGGAACCGATAATGTTATCATGTGGGTGATCTTTCAAGGTTTTAAAATCGGTGGATAGAGGTAGGGGTATTGAAAGATGGTTGGTTAGAGTCAACAGGTGATGTGGATGGAACAGGCTGAGATGAGGTAGATGTAGGTAACGAGGGAATAGAAGCAGAAACAGGTGGAGGTGGAATATCAAAGGATGATGAAGAAGATGCAATGTCAACAGATGTAGCATTGTCAGCAGGTGAATTAGGAACTGGTTGATTAATGGAGTTAACAATGGGTAAGGAGTCCGGAGGGATGATGTTAGTTTGAATAGTTGAAGTGGACGCATCATCATCAAGAACTGGAAGATTGAATGAATTGAAAACCGTATTGGAGTCAAAGAACCATGCAGGCTCGGGTCGGACATCAGAAGACTTAGATTCCTGCCAATCAATATAGAAAGATTCTTGAACAATACGGGTTCTCTTGTTATACACTCGATAAGCTTTCTGAGAGGATATCCAACAAACTAACATTCATCAGACACAACACCGAATTTCGTCTTCTGAGCCTGGGTATTGAGTAAAGTGCACGAGCATCCGAAAGGCCGAAAGAAATCAATCAAAGGCTTCCTCTTATGAAAGTTCATATGCTTCATTTTGTCTTTGACAATCAACACTCTGTTAAGAACATATGAAGCACAATTCACCGCCTCAGCCCAGAAAATGATGGGTAAGGAGGACCAATCAGCATAGTACGAGCAGCTTCAATAAGAGTGTGGTTCTTTCTTTCAGCTACACCATTTGTTGAGGTGTTCTTGCAGCACTGAACTGTCTCAGAATTCTTTATCAGCACAAAATGAATCAAAAATTTGATTTCTGAATTCGGTACCATTGTCACTTCGAATCGCCATAACCTTCCTCTTGCTTATCATTTCAATAGAAAGAATCAACTTCTGCAGCTCGTCAGCCACCTCTCCTTTATGGGCAAGAAATCTCACCCATGAATACCTGGAAAAAATCATCTGTAACAACAAGACAAAAGGATTTCTTAGCAATTGATTTAACACTTATTGGGCCAAACAAATCAGTATGTAAACTCGAGGGGATTAGATATACTATTTTCAAGTTTGGATTTATGTGGTTTCTTATGTTGTTTTCCTTTGGCACATGCCATACATTTTTCAACCACTGAAAAGTCTTTTGAAGGTAATCCCCTAACAAGATTGTTTTTAACTAATTTGTTATAGTTTTAAAATTAACGTGGCCCAGTCTGCGATGCCATAAGAAGGATTCTGATGAAGAAGCTTTTGATAGAAGACAGGTGACGTTAGACGTTGATTCTCTTGAAGCCATGTCAAGAAGATATGTGTCATTCTTTCTCGGAGCCCGCATAAGCACCATCTCCTCTGGAATGTCAATCTCCGAATTCAGAAAGATACATTCATTAGATTTAAACAAGATCGGAATATCCTTATCACAAATCTGAGAGACACTCAATAGATTGAAAGCTAGTTCTAGCACATAATTCACTTTCTCCAAAGTGAGAGACCCGTTGGAAACATCTCCTTGACCAATCATTTTGCCACCCTTTTTGTCGCCAGCAAACGAGACATAACCTCCATTAATAATTTGGTAGTTTGTCAATAGATTCTTTCAACCCCGTCATGTTTCTGGAGCATCCACTATCAATATGCCATACACTATTTACCGCTTTAGTGGATGACTCCTGCATGAATACAAAGAACATATTAACCTGGTGAAACAGGAACCCATGAATGAACAATTTTGGGTCGTGGAGTAGTTGATTTCTTGCAAAATAAATTATTAACCAAATGAGTTAATCTACTACCAAACGAATTCCTGCTCCCATGTTTATGATGAAGCTCGGGACAATATTTAACGACATGATCATCTTTACCACATCTAAAACAGTGTGAATTTAATCTAGGACTATTATGCAATAAAGTGGGAATTTTATCAATGATTATCTCCTCATCGTATTCAGACAGTCTCGAATCAACATCACTATAGGTCACGTACATGTCTTTGGGTCTATTTTTATTTGGAAAAGAGTGGTTATTTACATTATATGATGAGTTTTCATCTGAAGTACGAATGGTACTAGTGCCACTTGTACTTGCATGAGATGATGACGTTACCCTTTCATTTGATAAAAAAATATTAGTTGGGGTAAAAGATGGGATGGGATGAGAAAAGAATTTTTCAAAACAATTACTTTTATTTGTTCTTTACTCTGCACAGTAGAATCATTCTCAACATCAACACAAACAAGAGAGACATCATCATTACAGTGCAAATTATCTAAAGAGGAAATAGAAACATCACTAGAACAAGATGAAACATTGTCTGAAACAGATTGTTTTGAAACAAAAACAGAACTTAAGCTAGATTTATTATCTAAAAAGAATGCTGAGATTCAGGTGTACTAAGACTATTGCATCCAAGCCCGCTAGTCGGTCCATAACCATAGTCTTCACGTACATGCTTAGTGTTCACACCTTCTAAACCTGCAGACATATTGTTAGTGTCTATTTTGATCAAATCATTAGAAGGGTGCGGAATAGGCATAGGTTAATAACAGTAAGTGCTAGGAGGAGGATAAACCTTAGCATCATCATATTCTAATCTGGTTTTAATCCTAGCCCCCCTTTGAGATTTGCATAAATCATCATGTTTCATCCCATATATTGTCCATTTATCAAGCTTTGACTGAAGTTTGCTTGTCTCAAATTCAGCAAGTGCGACCCATTCAGTCAAAGTCTTAATTTCAACATTTCTTTCCAAAACAATTCTTTTTAAATGATCATTTTCTTTTAAAGCTTTATTTAATTTAACAAAATATTTTGACTCGTTTATTTTAATCTCTTCATTAATTCGTTTTAAATCTTTTTCATTATCGATTAACAGATGATTTGCTTTATAGACACCAAATAATCTTATTTTGCATGCTGAGGAACACATATCCTGAATTACCTCGTATGGAAGTCCCATTATCACATTTTCTGCAACCAAAGCTTTCTCACATTAACACACCGGAGTACTCAGCTTGTTTTCCTCGACACTGGTTGCAGCATCATCTTTCTCGTTCCTTTGCTCTGTAGTCTGGCTTCCAACTCTTAACCCCTTCTTCTCTTCACCCTCTATCATAACCTCAGCATTCAAGTCTTCATCTTGAACTATCTTTACACACTTCTGACTATCCCCAGCCACTTCAGCTTCACTTCTAAATTCTTTGAATTGATCAAACTTTTCCTCATTGTTCACCTTCTCCTTTTCTTCAACAATCTCAGCCACCAACGCTTGATTAATTTCTTCTTTCGTCTCTTCTACTTCTGCACTCCAATCAAAGTTAGAGATCAAAGCTGTCTCTTTCTTCTGTTTCATTTCTTCTTTATCTCCACTTGAGGTTAATCTTGCGATTCCTGAATTGCTTTGATCAGTGACAATTGGCAATGGACATTCTCGTTTGAAGTGCCCTAACTGTTTGCAATTAAAGCACCTCAGTTTGGATTTATCAAATCCCAATTTCGAGTTAGAGCCTTGACCTCCAAAATTCTTTCTACCAGTTCTCTCCATAAATCTTCGAGCTCTGAGAGTCAACATCGCCATTTGCCACTGAATGTCAATCTCTTCTAGATCATCAGGATCCACCTGATACATATCCTCCATTGTCATTCCTCTTCCTTTCAACTCTCCAGGCCATTAATGCCTCATAACTCTGAACGAACATGCAAAATAGAGCCATCGTTTCAGATGGAATTGACGTTCCAGCATTTGCTATTGAGTTGGCTTGATGTCAACCACCATTAACACTACCACCAGAATGATTACCATTATTCACTCCTCCTTGTCTTGATGTCTGCACTGGAGAGCTTGCAGCGGAAGAAAGTAGTGCAGCATTCTGAGTGAAACCATGTGAAGGCATCAAGGTCTGATTGAACTCCCTTCGTTTCATGTCCAATTCAAATGATTTAAGCTTATTAATGATGTCCATAAGCTTATAGTTAGTGAAATCTCTTTCTTGCTTTAACATCCGCACCTGTAAACTCCACTGAGGTGGGAGAGAGTCTAATAACCTGTTCACCTGCTCACTATTTGAAAGTTTCTCATCATATTTCTTCAGTGTGCTCGAAACTGTCAGAAAACAGTTTGTAAGATCTGTGAGACTGTCATTCTTGTATCCCACAAAAGAGTTGAACTCCTTTTCAGCTTGAACACTCTTATCTTTCACCAACTCATCATTTCCATCATAAAACTCACAGAGAGCATCAAAAAGAGACTTAGCATTCTTGTGTTCAGCAAAACAATTATAGATGTCTGGTGCTAGACATAGAGTTAAGGCTCCAAAGGCTTTCTGATCTCTGTCAATCAACTTTAGATCTTTCACTGAAGGTAGCTGGGTCCTTGTTCTGAGATACAACATCACCAACAGTAACGGTTGGTATGTGTGGACCACAGATGATTGATTCCCATTGATTGTGATCCGTGTAGAAGAAAAAGGCCTTGAGACATCTCTTCCAATCTTCAAAATTGTCTCTGTTGATGAGTCTCGGTGGTCTGTTGGGTGCCACACTTTCAAGATCAGCAAGAGTGATCATAATCATATTAGTTTCGTAGAAGAAAATGCAGTTCTCTGGATAGAACTAGTTTCACAGGAAGCTTGTTGGACCAAAAGAACCAATGAGCCTGATCAGAAAAACCTTTAAGTCCCACAGACATTACAACAACTGAAGTAGTCTGCAACAGCTGAAGACATCAACTGATAACAAGGTCTGAAGACAAAGTCTGAAGTGAAACAGCTGAAGACAAAGTCAAGACAAAAGCTGAAGACAAAGTCTGAAGACAAAAGCTGAAGACAAAGACTGAAGACCAAGTTTCAGATGTTGTCATAACAGCTGAAGAAGACCTCTTCAGTAGTTGTGATGGTTTCCTTTCAGTAGTTATTTTCCTTTCAGTTCTTTGTAATCAGTAGTTTTATGTTTCTTGTAATCAGTACTTGTAGTTTCAGTAGTTTTAGTTTCATCTTGTACTTAGCATACTCTGAGATGTTCTCAGTTGTTGTGAACATTCTCAGTAGTTTGCTTACTTTCAGTTGTTTGTAATAATTCTGTTAGATGTCACTATCAAGTGACATCAGCAGACGTCACATTCCTTTATATAAGGAATGTTGACCTAATTGTAAGGTGCGAAGCTTAGCGGCCGCCATACCGAAGCATTTGTGCATGAATGATATTATCCTTTTGCAGAAAACCCTCTTTCTCTATAACCGTGTACTGTTCCATTGAATATCTATTGTGTTCGTGCTATATTTGTCTAATTCTTGTTCTAATTCCGCTGCGATTCAACTCTAATTGATCAAACTTAGATCACTGATCCTGTCAAATGGTATCAGAGCGGGATAATCATTGATCGGTTTAACAATTGATCATTGAAACTGCTATTTTGATATCTAAAGTTTGATCGAATTAGCATATTTGCAAGAATTGGTTATAGAGATTGATCTTCTGCTGCTTCTGGTTATTCAATTTGAGTTTCTTCTTGGTTCATATTGAGTTTGTTGTGTTTTTGTGCTAAATCTGTTGAAACTTGATTGAATTGGTTTGAATCTGAGAATGACTACTCCATCTAATGACCCTCATAATACTGGCTCCTCAACCAAGCCTCCGATGCTGGTTAGGAGTGAGTATAACATATGGCAACGAAGAATGCTCCATCACCTGTCTGTTAACAGTTCAGGTTGTTGGACATCTGTGGTTCACGGTCCACACAAGCCTATGGTGAACAATCCGGAGACCAACCAAATGGTTCCGAAGAAGAAGGAGCAATACTCAGATGAAGATCGTAAACTGTTTGAGATTGATGCTAAAGCCCATGGAATTCTGGCCATGGCACTGCCTAATGAAATCTATTCTGGGCTTATGCATCATGAAACTGCTCATGACCTCTGGAATGCTTTGAAGGAACAATTCGGAGGAACTGATGAGGTCTTAGCAAACAACAGAGAAATCCTCGCCCAACAATATGAGACATTCTCTCATAGGAAGGGTGAGACACTGACTCAACAGTTTGAGCGTTTCTCCTGCTTGATCTCTGAGCTGAAAATGGTCAAGCATGAGTATACTAACAGCCAGATGAACAACAGATTCCTCAGATCACTGCCTGAGAGATGGGACACATACACCATTGTCCTACGCTCCAGTGCAAATCTGGATAGCCTATCTCTCACCCAACTCCATGGGAAACTGCTTACATTTGAAAGAGAGATAGAGCAGAAAAGGAAACTGGCATCATCAGGAAAGCTCACTGATGACTTTGTACCAGGGAACACTGCCTTGGTCGGTCATGAGTCAGAATATGCTGGATCAGAAAGCCATTATGATGAGCATATAGATTTCTCTTCAAACAGTTCTGATCATGCATTTGTTGGTGTTGACAGTCATTCTGGGTGTAATAGTGATAATTTATGCTTTATCATGGATGATTTGAAGGGTATTGCTGATGATGATTTAGAAGAGATGGATATTTTGAGCCAAATGGCCTTGATCAATATCAGATCTCAAAAGTTCTACAAGAGAACTGGTAGGAATTTTCCAGGACTCTCTGGCAAAACCAAAGTTGGTTTTGACAAGAGTAAGTTGAGGTGTCACAAATGCCACAGGCTTGGGCACTTTGCAAGAGAGTGTAGATCAACTGGATCTAACTCCTCTGCACCCTTTGTGACCTTTCCAAGCAATAGTTCACAAAACAAAGGGCAACATCCTGCTAGTTCTGGTCATCACTCACAACCTCAATCTCCTGCATATTTTGTCCCTCAGGGTCCAATGCCATATCCATATCCCTGCTATTACATGCCACAGCCAAATCCAGTTCAAGTTCCTATAGCACAACAACCTCAAGCCCTACCTGAGCCTCAACCATCTCCATCACAATCTCAACCTCATCACAGCTTCTTCACACCAGGAGTTGTTGACTGGAGCAGCTTACCAGATGATCTTTCTGGTTTCAATGAGCAATTATTTGCTGGTGCTGGTCAACATGGTGGTGAACATCCTTTTGGGAATCTTGCTCTCATGGCCCTGGAGTCTACTGAGGGTTCCTGCTCCAATGCATCATCTTCACAGGTAACCCAGGTATCTTCTGAGGCTAAAGCCAAGTTATGTTCTGAATCATGCATAGCTGCCTTTGTCTCTATTAGAGAGGCAAATGTAGCTTTAATCAATCAAAATCTTGAGCTTGAGAAAACTATTTCCAAAAGAAAAGCTGAGTATGAGTCTGCTCTTAATGACAAAGATGATGAGATTTACAAGCTTAAATGCCAACTTAATGATGAAAAGGCTAAGGTAGAGGTCATACTTGAGAACCACAGAAGTCTCAAAGAGACACTTGCAGCTACCCAAGTTGAGTGTGACCGCTGGGTAACATCCTGCAAGGGATTTGAAATGCTTCTCAGCAAGCAAACAGCTTCAAATGTGAAGTTTGGAATAGGTTACAATCATACTGCACCACCTACTGATTTTACTTCAAAATCAATAGTAAAATCTGAAGGTGAAAGTAATTTCCAAACCACATCATCATGTGATTCATCCTCAAATGATAATACAAAATTAGAGGATGAAGTCAGTGTTAAGATCTCAGCAAATCAATTGCCTGATGGTTTAAATGCTGATAAACACATGAAGCTGAGCAATTCAGATGTTGTCCCTCAAAGTACTCCAAGTACTGAAGGGCAAGTCACAACATCTGAAAAGCATTTCAAATCTGCTGAAATAAAAGGATTAACAACTGCTGAGGAATCTATCATACGGTCTTTCAGGACGGATAGAGAACAGCTGAAGAACAAGTCTTCAGTTGTTACCGATCCTTCAGTACTTAACACAAGTACTGAAAGGAGGAAAGTACTGAAGATCACACCTTCAGTAGTTTCCACTTCAGCAGTTGATCAATCCAAGATGAAGAATAAGCCATGTGAAATATGTGGTAAATTCAATCATCTATCTGATGAATGCTGGTACAAAAAGGGTTCCAAACTCAACAGAGATAAGCTCATTAAAGAAGAGATTAATAAAATAAAAATGAGTTTGAGACCAAGTTTGTACCACAGTCATCTCAAACTGATAAACCCAAGGCCTCACCAAAATCCAAAAAGAAGGATGGGGTTTATCAGAAAACAGCTGATAGTGTTCCTCATGATAAACATCAGACTAAGTCTGTGAATTTCAAGAAGGAGGAAATGGTGGGTCACAGGAACTCATCAAAAACAAGTACTGATGTGTCAAATGAGCTGAAGGCTTTAGCAACAAATCAGACACAACTTGTTATGATGGTTCAGCATTTGTTGGGGAGAGTTAACCAACTAGATGCACCTGTGATCAAACCACTGAAAAGGAAATCCAAGCCCAAATCTAAGAAATCCATTTCAGCACCATCTCCACCTTCATCAGCTGTTAATCATGAGAAACAAGTTATGGTTAAATCTGTTGATGAAAACAGACCCAAAACCAAAAAGGTTTGGGTCTCTAAAGCTAACTAGTTTCTTATGATAAATGCAGGGTTCTTCAGCATGCCAAAGAAGCATCTGGTATGTAGACAGTGGAGGATCTATGCATATGACTGGGAGCAGTTCTCTTCTTAATGACTACTCTCAAGGAAAGAAGGGATTTGTCTCATTTGGAAATGATGCTAAGGGTTACATCATCGGGAAAGGATTTGTGTCAAATGGAGAAATCAGATTTGATGATGTTAACCATGTGGAGAATCTCAAGTATAATCTACTGAGTGTCAGTCAGATGTGTGATAAAGGGCATGTTGCACTTTTCACAAGCCAGAACTGCCGGATTCTGTCTTCCAAAGTTCTGAGGCTGATTGACAAGGTATTGGATGAACATACTCTCCTGAAGGCCAACAGGATAGGAAGAGTATATGCCTTGGATTTGTCAAAGAAGATTGATTTAAAAGGTCATCCTTGCCTGTTCTCCAAGGCCTCTCCTCAGGAATCTAAACTGTGGCATAGAAGGCTGGGTCATGTTAATCTCAAAAACATGAATCAGCTGATCCACAATAGTTTAGTGAGAGGTCTACCAATAAAGGAGTTCCACTGTGATGAAACCTGCACTGCTTGTTTAAAAGGAAAACAACACAAAGTTTCATTCCCTCCTATAGAAGAACCAAAGTCCACTGCCTGCTTGCAATTACTGCACATGGATCTCTTTGGTCCTGTGAGAGTAATGAGCATGGCAAAGAAGAAATACTGTCTGGTAATTGTGGATGATTACTCCAGATTTGTATGGACCTTCTTCTTGCATTCAAAGGATGAGGCTGCTCAGACAATTATTAACTTTGTGTTGTATGTTGAGAAGCAGTATTCCCTATCAGTCAAGTGTATAAGAAGTGATAATGGAACTGAATTTAGAAACCATACACTTGATGATTTCTACCTTTCAAAAGGAATCAAGAGGCAGTATAGCATCCCAAGGACTCCAGAACAAAATGGAGTAGTGGAGAGAAAGAACAGGACCCTAATTGAAGCTGCAAGGTCCATGTTGGCTGACTCTGGTTTGCCACTGACCTTTTGGGCTGAAGCTGTCAACACAGCATGCTATGTGCAAAATAGAGCTTTAGTGAATCAGAGGTTGATGAAGACTCCTTATGAAGTTCTACATCATTTGGCTCCTCTAATTTCATTCTTCAGAGCATTTGGGTGTCCTTGTTACATTCTCAACACAAAGGATCAACTCCAAAAGTTTGATTCTAAGGTGGATGCAGGGTATTTTGTTGGGTATTCATCCACTTGCAAGGCTTACAGAGTGTTCAACTGCAGAAC
The DNA here is from genome assembly GCA_025506505.1 of Flaveria sonorensis. Lineage (NCBI taxonomy): Eukaryota > Viridiplantae > Streptophyta > Magnoliopsida > Asterales > Asteraceae > Flaveria > Flaveria sonorensis. The sequence goes on along the minus strand of CM046430.1, from coordinate 31,527,805 downwards.
AAAGATGGTTGAAGAAACCTTGCATGTGAAGTTCAATGAATCTCCTAAGGACAAAATCCCACAAAACCCTGTGGAGTTGTTTGATCTGGACATACTGCAATATGTTCCTTATCAGCCTCCAGCTGTTGCAGATCATGTGAATTCATCACCTTCTGCAGCTAGTCATCCATCTGGTGGTACTGATGTTGATGATGATCCCAGTACTCACCTATTCAAGTTTAGTGATCAACTGCCTGAGTCTACTAAACTTGATGTTCCTGTAGCTTCAGTAGCACCATCCACAACAAATGCTGATGAGATTTCTGAATCCTCTACTTCATTTGACTTGCCATCTAATACTTGGTTTCAAGAATCTGGATCAACATCTGTTGCTGCTGAGCGTGCTACAAACACTTGCACAGATCTCATAGTGTACCAAGAGCTGAAGAATCACCCAATGTCTCAAATCATTGGTGATATCAATGCTGGTGTCTCAACTAGAAGTCAATTGTCCAACTTCTGCTTCTATGCTCTCTTCATCAGTCAGCAAGAGCCAAAGAACTATCATATTGCATTAAGAGACAATGGATGGGTTGATGCCATGCAGCTTGAGCTTCTTCAGTTCAAAAAGCAGCAAGTGTGGGAACTGGTTCCTCTACCCCCAGGTAAGTGTGCAATAGGCACTAAATGGGTGTTTAGGAATAAAACAGATGAAAATGGGCAAATTGTCAAGAACAAGGCCAGACTGGTTGTCCAGGGGTTTTCACAAGAAGAAGGTATTGATTATGATGAAACCTTTGCCCCTGTAGCCAGACTGGAGGCAATTAGATTGTTCTTAGCCTATGCTGCATTCCACAATCTTAAAGTTTTTCAAATGGATGTCAAAAGTGCATTTTTATATGGTAAAATAAAAGAAGAGGTTTATGTGTGTCAACCACCAGGTTTTGAGGATAATAAACATCCTGATTGGGTGTATAAACTTGATAAGGCTCTTTATGGGTTGAAACAAGCTCCTAGAGCCTGGTATGAAACACTGTCAAATTTTCTTCTTCAGAATAATTTCACTAGAGGCTCCATAGATAAAACTTTGTTCATTAAGAAAGTGGGTCAGCATAAGCTCCTTGTTCAAATTTATGTTGATGATATTATTTTTGCATCCTCTGATCCACAGTTGTGTGATGCATTTACAAAGTTGATGCAACAAAAATTCGAAATGAGTGCCATGGGAGAATTACAGTTCTTTCTAGGTTTGCAAATCAAACAAAAGGCTGATGGAACTTTCATTCATCAGTCAAAATACACAAAGAGTCTTTTGGAAAAGTTTGATTTACAAAACTGTAAGCCCTGTTCTACTCCCATGTGCAGCACCACACAACTGGATGCAGATCAGAAAGGTAAAGCTGTTGATGAAACACTTTACAGATGTATGATTGGGTCCTTGATGTACTTAACAGCTTCTAGACCAGATATTATGTTTGCAACTTGTGTTTGTGCTAGATTTCAGGCTGCTCCTAAAGAGTCTCATTTGATTGCAGTCAAGAGGATCTTTAGATATCTGCAAGGTACTCAATCTCTAGGTCTTTGGTATTCCACTGGGCACTCTTGCAAATTAGTTGCTTTTTCTGATAGTGACTATGCAGGGTGTAAATTAACTAGAAAATCAACTTCTGGTGGATGTCAATTCCTAGGCAACTGTTTGGTTTCTTGGCAGAGTAAGAAACAAACATCTGTTGCTACATCCACTGCTGAAGCCGAGTACATTGCTGCTGCAAGTTGTACATCTCAGGTACTCTGGCTTCAGAATCAATTATTGGATTATGGCATTACAGAGACTAAGACTCCATTACTAATGGATAGTGCTTCAGCTCTTTGTATTGTCAAGAATCCAGTCCAGCACTCTAGGACCAAACATATTGAGATCAGACACCATTTTATTAGGGATTGTTTTGAAAAAGGTCTGATTGATCCAAAGTTTGTTCCTAGTGCTGATGAGCTTGCAGACATATTTACTAAGCCTTTGGACAGTTCAACTTTCCAAAACCTAGTGTTAAGGCTTGGTATGCTGCAGCTAGAATAAGTGACAACTACTGATGATCTCAGTCAACAAGTACTGATGAGCATTCGTATACTATTGTCACAAATAAGTACTGATAAGTTCTTTTATCCTCAGTAGTTTTCATAACTACTGAAGACTAAATTACTTAAAAGTACTGAAGTACTCTATCTGTTGAAAAGAACTGATGTGGTTACAACTACTGATGTAGTTACAACTACTGATGTCAGTATAACAGATAAGTACTGATGACCAATGAAACGTCTGAAAATCAGACAAAAAGTCTGATAAGTGTTGAGGTCAGAATGAAACAGCTGATGAGCTAAGAATTGACGACAACAGCTGATGAGAAACTTTTCTCTTCAGTTGTTTCTACAACTGCTGTTTCACTTCATACAACTGAAGCCAAAACCATGTCTTCAGTAGTTTTACAACTACTGATGACTAACACCAAATCTTCAGTTGTTTACAACACCTGAAGCCAAAACCATGTCTTCAGTAGTTTCACAACTACTGATGACTAATACCAAGTCTTCAGTTGTTACAACTTTGAAAGTTAAAACCAGGTCTTCAGTTGTTTTCAAACAACTGATGACAGCACCAACACTTTCAGTCGTTTTATATCAGCCTTTTCTTACCCTATAAATACCTAAACCTACTTTCAAACGTTTCATTAGCCGTTTTATGTCCTTCACTCTCTCAACAATGGCGACCATGAAACTCAAACCCAGACACAACTGTGTTGCCTACCTCTCGAAATCGGCCTTTTGGAACAAATTTGATAATGCCATCGATCTTATGGTAGATTCCCAGTACCGAACCGCTTTTCTTCTGAATCCTACCATATACCCCGATTCCCTAAGCCAATTCTGGACCAACGTCTCTGTGCAAACTGGTGAGAATGATAGCCAAATCACTCTCCAGTCGTTGGTTAACCAGAAAAGGTGGTCATCACTCCAGACATCATTCGACAAACCCTAAATCTACATGATGCCACCTGTGTCACAGAATACCCGAAAGGCACAACTGATATGTCTTTCATCAATAACGGGTATGAAGGAGACTTAAGTGCTACCACCATTCTGAAGAAGCACTTCCATGATGCTGAACGTCTTATATTCCACATGGTGAATGTCTGCCTTGCATCAAAAACCTCCTCATGGGATCAGATGTCCTCCCGATGGCAACAGGTATTATACTCTATCTTTGAACGACAAAATCTAAATTTTTCTGAGATAGTTTTCATGGAACTAAAGGATCTGGCTTTGAAACCTGTGGCAAACAGATGGATATTATATCCCAGGTTTCTCATGGCCATAATTTTAAATCAGCTAAAATCAGACGGCCTTGTTGGCCTTGGAGTCCCTGCTCCGGCTGTATTGCCTGAAGTATACTCCAGGCACAACTCTGACCCTACACTGAAAGGGGCTGCCCGGCTGCTAAAACCCAAGCAGCGGGAACCCACAGCCTCCACTTCCAGATCCAAAGTCCCCACCAAACCCAACACCAAAAAGCCCAAAAAGGCTACTCAGGGAGATGAGTCCCCTGAGGATGCCCCTGTACCACCAATACAGGAAACACTTACTGGTTCTAACCCCCCAGTAGTGTCAAAGACTCCACCAGCCCTAGCCGCTCAGGATCCTCTCAACAGGATCCTGATGCAACCATAATTTGGGATACCACAATGCTGGAACCTATCTCAATTGAGAAGGTTACCATTGAAGAGCACCAGTCACCCCGGGTGCAATCTGCTTCAAACCTATCTCCAAATGCAACCGCCCCTCAAAGCCCAACCATTATAGTTGCACAAGTGCTGAGTCAGCTGCATTCCTCTCCTCCTCCCCAGAAACCAATTACAATGGGGGAACCTCAACAGCTGAGGAAGAGGACCAAAATGCTGCTGATAACCCACAGCACAGGGGTTATAATGTTCAATCTCCCCGTGTAGAGGAGGAGGTTAGAACATCTGGTGAGGCTGCCACTTCTACTGATTCAGCAAATGAACAGGATGCAGTTGGTAACATCTCTAAGACCTCACCAGAGGCAACTGCCGATGAAGGACTCAGTCCTGAGGCAGGAAGTCCCCAGAACCAAGAACAAGGGGCACATGCTACAACTGATCTACACTCAGGGCATGTACATCCTGATTCAATCAGGAGGTCAGGTGATTCAGCAAAGACTGATGATGACCTGGGCTTTTTCTTCGATGTCTTAGCATAACACAATCCTTGAGGCTGAGGTGAGCAGACTCAAAGAACTGCTTGCCAAAATGTCTCAGGATCAAAGTCCATCTGCCCCAATAAACCCACAGATGGCACCTTCATCTGAAGGTTCACCAAACACTCAGCCACTACACTCAACTGAGCCACCAGCCACTGCTTTTGGCACCACCTCTCAGGGACAGAACCCCTCTGAGCAGATGGTTGCTACCTTTCAACATTCCTTACCTCTCATCACTCCCATCATCAATGAGATTGTGCATAAAGCCATTGATGAGAGGATCTCCTCAAATCTACAAACACTTGTTGATGATGCTGTGCAAAAGAAGCTTTCTGCCATTCAAACCCCTGAACCCAATGCACCCAAAAAGGGGGAGTCTAAGGTAGTGAAAGAAAGAAAGAGAAAGAGAGTGGAAGATGAGAAACAACAACAGAAAGAAAAGGAGTTAGAAAAGGAAAAACAGCTGATCACATACAAGAGAAAGAAAAGTGCTGAAACTCAAAAGCCTGATGAAGAGAAATCATTGGAAGATCTGGTTAAAGAAGCTGATGAAGCTCACAGCAGATCAATGGACAAAATAATAGACCAACTCTTCAGACAAGGATTTGATACAGCTACATTAGACACTGAGATCAGAAGGCTGGAGATTAAAGAGATACAAGAGAGATGGGCCAGTTACAGTGTGATGGAAAGGGAGTGGTTGGAGATAATGATCAGGTTTATTGCAAAATACTTGGGAAGATAATTAATTGAGATTAAATCATGGACCAGAGACAGTATTCTGGCAATAACCACCAGAATCTGTGCTTCTGAAGCATTCAATAAGGGGTTGATTATCGAAGCCTTAGATGAAGCAGGTGCTGGGAAGAGAACTGATATGGCCAAGCTTTCCAAAGCCAAACTTACCACAAAAATGCTAGATCAGCCTTCCCAAACTCCCACTCAAAAACAACCAACCCCACAACTCTCCAAACCAATCCCTAAACCTAAACTTAAACCAACTCAACCCTCAAAACCAACTCAACCCTCAAAACCAACTCCCTTACCCCAAAAACAACCTCAAACCACATCCAATGATGCACCCAGAAGGAGGAGAAGGGTGTTGAGGATGGAAGAAGAAGAAGAAGATGATGATGAAGAAGACAGTCTGCGAATCTCTGCTGTTCTAAAAATACCTAAGCCCAGAAGTCAACAAATGATCACACCAGACTTTCAGAGGCAAATGGTGAAAGTTAAGATTGAAGAAGAAGAACAGCAGAAACAGCATGATGAGCAACTTTTGAAGATGGTTGACAAAGAGTTTCCTCAGTCATCATCTATACAAGCCATGAAGAAACACGCTCAAAGGCTGTATGCTCTCAGGCATACCTTTCAATATCAAAAGGAGAGAGTAAGGATTTGGCCAGACCCCAGGGTTAGTTCTAGAATTCATAAGAAATCCATACCAAGTATATACAATGGCCAAGTGAGAAAGACCATAGATGTTGTTATTATGTTGGCCATTGTAGTCTCACCCTGGGAGATACTTGAAGACTTCAAGAGAGCCTACAAGTCAAAGATGACCCCTCAAACTCTAATGGAGAACAAAATGGTCAAGAAGGGGTTGTTATACAAGAGGCTTGAAGAGATCAAGAAAAATGAACTCCAGTTGTTATTAGAAGGGACTCACCCAGATGAATTTGCTTACAGAGAGATAACAACTGTTGAGTTGAAAAATGGAAAGACAGTAAAGTACCTATCAGAGTACTATGGCCCAGAGTTCTTCTTCGAAGGAGAAGCAGAAGAACTCACTAAGGAGGAACAAGTTGTTCTCCTTGAGGCCTACGTCAGAGAGTCTTATAGACTCATCAATGGGAAGTAGGTTTCATGGTTGGGATAACAGCTCTGTGTCCAGTTCCCCAAGACAGAGTTCCCTTCCATCCTTTGACATTCACATCTACTGAAACCTGTTCCCTGGCCTGTGTTATCTGATATCTCTGAAGCTGATCAAGAGAGTATTTCTGCCAAGAATAAGTGGGACCTCAATAAGCTTAAAGGTTTTGGCTGCATTGGTTCAGGGGGAGTTTGTTGGACCAAAAGAACCAATGAGCCTGATCAGAAAAACCTTTAAGTCCCACAGACATTACAACAACTGAAGTAGTCTGCAACAGCTGAAGACATCAACTGATAACAAGGTCTGAAGACAAAGTCTGAAGTTAAAGAACTGAAGACAAAGTCTGAAGACAAAAGCTAAAGACAAAGTCTGAAGACAAAAGCTGAAGACAAAGACCGAAGACCAAGTTTCAGATGTTGTCACAACAGCTGAAGAAGACCTCTTCAGTAGTTGTGATGGTTTCCTTTCAGTAGTTATATTTTCCTTTCAGTTCTTTTGTAATCAGTAGTTTTATGTTTCTTGTAATCAGTATTTGTAGTTTCAGTAGTTTAAGTTTCATCTTGTACTTAGCATACTCTGAGATGTTCCCAATTGTTGTGAACATTCTCAGTAGTTTGCTTACTTTCAGTTGTTTGTAATAATTCTGTTAGATGTCACTATCAAGTGACATCAGCAGACGTCACATTCCTTTATATAAGGAATGTTGACCTAATTGTAAGGTGCGAAGCTTAGCGGCCGCCATACCGAAGCATTTGTGCATGAATGATATTATCCCTTTTGCAAAAAACCCTCTTTCTCTATAACCGTGTACTGTTCCATTGAATATCTATTGTGTTCTTGCTATATTTGTCTAATTCTTGTTCTAATTCCGCTGCGATTCAACTCTAATTGATCAAACTTAGATCACTGATCCTGTCAAAGATAAATGCAATTACACTAGAGTAATCTAGTTTCACAGAAGAGACACTAGTTTCGTTGTAGCAATTTCGGCAGACAGTTTCGCTGGAAATTTCGGCAGCAGTTTCGCTAGCCAAATCCCTGAAAATGCTTAGTTTTGGCGATAGTTTCGCAAGAAACAAGCTTGAACTTTCATTCAGAGATAACTTCGGCGGCAATTTTGCTTGAAAGTTGAACACTAGCACCACTGAACATTCGTTCAAAAATTATACTTCTGCTGAGAGGCTCAAAACTAATACAAGATGTAAAACACTTGTAGTTTCGCTGGATGAAGCTGCTAGTTTCGCTGGAAGAACACTAGTTTCGCCCGTTGAATCTGAAAAACTTTTTGAACACGAAATCAATCTGAAATCACCCAAATCTCGATGAACTTGAGATCTGATGATTACCAAGGCTTTCCCAACCAAGAACAAAACAATTTCAATCAAATTCCAAGACAAAAACACCTATATTTGACCCCAAATGATGAAATATTGATTTTGAACAAAAAGAACCAAAAAACCTAAAACAATCAAGAGCACTAAGGCTCTTATACCATTTTGTTGGTCCATTTGATCGAATATCAGTACACTTGTGTGGTTGATTCATTCAATATCAATAATAATGCCAAACAACAAACACAATGATGAAGAAGAATAACCAAAAGTATTCAATCATAAAGCAATAATGATCCAATACATTAAAAGGTAACAAAGCTCAATATATTTCTGTGAAGAACCAGCTTACAAAGAGACTTGCAACAATGATAAACGTTTAGGGTTTTTGCAAGGATTACCTACAAAGAACAAGATCAAACAATATATATAGTAGGTATATTTTTGCTGACAGTTTCGTTGTCAGCGAAACTATTCTGCCACTGACACAGTTTCGCCCCGCATAGCCTGACAGTTTCGCCGGGTGAAACTAGCAGCTTGCTATGAGCGAAACTATAGTTTCGCTCATAGTTTCGCTGGGTAGGAAAACATAACAAACTTACAAAAGGAAACTAACATTAAACCTATTACAATTAAACATAACTAATATCTAATCTATGGTGAGTCCAACCTATACTTGATCTTCAGTGCCCCTATGGATTATCTCAGACCATGATAGTCATTTCACTTCACGATTCTGGAAGTCTCTCCAACAAGCTTTGGGGACATGTCTTGACTTAAACACCACATAGCGCCCTCAAACTGATGGGCAAAGTGAAAGAACCATTCAAACATCGGAGGACATTTTGAGAGCTTGCGTGATTGATTTCGCGGGAAGTTGGGATAACCACCTTCCTCTAGTGGAGTTCTCCTACAATAATAGTTACCACGCAAGTATAAAAGCAGCTCCATATGAAGCCCTATATGGTAGAAAGTGTCGATCACCTTTGAGTTGGAATGAGATTGGTAATAGCCAAATAATGGGGCCCGACATTGTAATAGAAACCACGGAAATGGTATTCAAGATTAAGGAACGACTAAGAGTAGCTAGGGATCGTCAAAAGAAGTACGCCGATAGAAGGCGAAAGCCCCTAGAATTCCAAGTGGACGATAGAGTGATGCTAAAAGTTACGCCATGGAAAGGCACAGTGAGATTTGGTAAGAAGGGAAAATTAAGCCCGAGATACATTGGACCATTTGAAATGTTATCGAGTGTTGGCTCGGTAGCATACCAATTAAAGCTACCTCAAGAGTTGAGCTACGTACATGACACTTTTCATGTGTCAAACTTGAAGAAGTGTTTTGTAGACAAGGCCTTGGAACTTCCATTGAAAGATGCCAAAATCACCAATGAGTTGAAGTTTGTGGAAGAGTCCATAGAGATTACTGATCGACTTGTCCAAAAACTTAGACGAAGTCGTATACCCAATATCAAAGTAAGATGGAACTCTAGGTGAGGGCCCGAATTCACATGGGAACGAGAAGATGTGATGAGGAAAGAGTATCCACACCTCTTTAAGCCCACTCGTCCAGAATCTAATCGAAGCTAAAATTTCAGGATGAAATTCCCTAAACGGTGGGTGAATGTAACAACTGACTCCTAGGTCCAGCTCCAAAACCTAAATGTAATTTATGACTTGTCTTTTGTTCATTATTCCATTTGTTTCACTATACCTTCTTCTTTGTGATTAATAAATTCTTTTAATTTAATCTTATCTAAATGATTCTTGTATGACTTGCCTAAGCCTATAAGCTAATTCATAATGATAGAAAATGCTAATGACTAAACCTCCTTAACAAATTACTTATAATAAAAATAAAGTTTTGGATTGTTCATCCGTATTTCTTTGTCTTCATCCACATTTCTTTGTCTTCATCCGCATTTCTTTGGTTGTCATCTGCATTTCTTTGATTATCATCCGCATTTCTTTGATTTTTCACTTAGGCGGATGAAAACTGTTCAGGCGCATGACAGTGGATGAACGGGCACTGTTCAGGCACTCTGGGCAACACTTAGCATTTTTAAAAAAAATTCAAACCTTTCTAGAAGTCTTTGACCTGGTCTGCACACCTCCAAACCGACCAATGCATGGCTTGTTGCAATGCATTTGACCATTCCACCATCCAACCACACCACTCCTCGGTTGTCACTAACCTAAATCCACACTCCACCTCTTCCATCAAAAACCAAATTTCCTACTTCCTTCACCCTTTTCACACTCTCTCGAATTCTCTCTACACTCTACCTCTCCCTTTCGGGAACTCCTTTCACCAAAAGCCCGAGGACTTCTCTGAAGACTACATCGAGCAGGAACTAGAGTAGCAAGTTTCAACTCTGGACTCTCAAACCAGCAACTCTTACACTCTCTAAACCATCTTCAAACCCAAAACATCTTGAATGTAAGCAATCTTGTACCCGAACTAAGATAATATTGTGGTTTTCTCTACTTTTCTTTCCATAAACACCATTTCCTTAATCTAGGCAGAAACTTTCGAGCACTTGGCTGTTTCTGTGTAACCCTCGACTCATCACAAGGTACATTATTCTTCATACTCGTATACTATAGGTTAGTACACTAGACTTCCACCTGAATACCCTCTTTTCATGGGTTTTCAGGACCATTCAACCACCTGTCCCGAAACTAAACTCCATTCTACATTTAAAACCTGTTTTAGAGACAACTTAGAAGCATTTTATAACCCGAACTTAACCATTTCAGAAGGGATTTGGGTAAACCCGAACTTTCATGTTACACTTGTGTAAATAATTACTTTAATACCCCAACCTTGACCTTGTTATTTTATATCCGTGGGGATGACCTAAATTTCCAGAATGTTGGATGATGCTAAACTGGTATTATTGTGGGATGGATGTTTTGGTATGGTATTATGGGCATTAGAAACATGTTTAGGGACCCGAATTGGTGATGGATGTACCCTAAATGGCCAAATTCCTAACAACATGCTAAATAACAAAATTTTTTAGGCCCTAAGACTAATAAATCAGTGGCTAAAACCAGGACTTGGTGAATTTTTTGGTAAACATGTTAATTCTATGAACTTATTTAGCTTAAACGAGCCTAACCGGGAGATTTTTTTGGATGAGATTCTAAGAATAATGTAACAAGCCTAAAAACCAAGGAAACCATAATATTTCAGTGAGTTTGAGGATCTCAAACTTGTATTTTGATGAAAAGATTTGAAGAGAATAGATTAAAATGTCGATTTCGGGGTAAAAACGGGTTTTAACGGGTTAAACATTGGAAATAAGATTTTTGTACAAAGGACCCCAAAATGTTTTTTTTAAAAGTGGTTTAAAACTAATTTGAGGACCCCTAGAAACTATTAAGGGCCATAGTGTGTCAAGAAATGGAAGGAACCAACTTCGGGGTAAAAATTACAATTTTGGAAACTTGAGGGACTAAAGTGTAAATTCTAAAAACACAACCACATTTCAGTAAAAATTTATGACCAGAAACTATTGTTATACTTACTTTCATGTGAGAGTCTGTGGGAAACCAAAAACTGGTCGTTTTACGCCTAAAATCCTAACTTTCATAAAAAGTAAACTTTTTGACACAAATTTCTAAGGGATGTGGTCATATATATTTTTAAATATATATTAGCTTTGATTACACTCCCAATAGCCTTAGAACCCATAGCATTTGCATATGTCTTGCTCTTAGGGTGCTAGGTCCTGAATCTATCTGTGTTGTGGAATCTTTGCTCTGCTTAAGGTGAGTTTCTTGTGTTCCCTTTTAATTACTATTTTAGGGTAAAGCATGCTCTGTTTGAACTAAACTTTACTAGATACTATTATGCGATGCTATTGTATGTTGTGGCTATTGTTAGAACCTGCATCTATGTGTGTCACAGTCATTAATTCTATGTGAACCGCTTGTTTATATGGGTAGATCTACTTGGGGAATCCCCTACGCACAGTGCCTTCCGATAAGAAGGGTACCACATTGAGATCCTGCGGGGTCGTTGTGGCATGTAACAGATTTTTATAAGATACTATGGTGTACCACTCGGCAGGTATGGCATACAGTTCTGAGGCTCAGTTTCCCTATGGGATATACCGACAACACAAGTTTAGAAGAGGCTAGTCGGGGCTGAGTACAGGGTTGATTGTCATCCCACAACTATGATTCTATGTTTTTAAACAAAACTATAGATTCAATGAGTCCTTTTTCTTTTAAACTTTAAGCACTTCAACTCACCAACATTTTAGTTGACACAAAGTCTTTTTGAGCATGTTTCAGGTAATCCTTGATGGGCTTGGATTTTATGGAGACTCTAAAGATGGCTTAGCATCGTGACTACCCCCTGGCATTACTAGGACTTTATAAAACATTTGAGACATTTGAAATTGTTAGGAGTATTTTGGATACTTATGTAATGGGTCATTTTACGTTTGGGTTTGACTGTGTTAACCCGGATAAAATTTATGTAATGTAATGCCATTGTGATTTCTCTTCTTGTGTGCTCTTGTGTGGTTTGTTTCTGCTGCCATGTATGTTGCTAATCTGCGACGTCCCACCCTCTTCTGGGATTGGGGTGTGACACTTAATCGAATTACATCAGAACAATAGTCCTAATACTTTTGACTATGTCCATCTAACACATATTCAATGTTTGATTTGGTCTATAACATCAAATGATTCAAATTTTGATTTTGGTTCAATGTTCGACTTAGGTGGAACAATGTTCGAATCAGATAAGATGAACAAGATGTTTTGATGAATGTTTGATGATACGAATCATGTTGTTATACTTGTTTGATCTTGAATCAAAAGAAGAATCAAATAGATTTTAGGTTTTGAATGATCAGGGGGTTTAAGGGTTTAACGCACTATTGCAACGTTTAAAATTTTTTTATTTTTCTTTCTCTCACTCGTTATGATTAAAAAATTCATAAGTGTTGAACTATATATACAACGGACAAAAATGAATGTTCGCTGTGCAAACAGTTTATGTGTCCGCTGAGTAAACAATTTAAACTTAAAATTTTAATTTTAAGTGTCCCCTGTGAAATACACATGCGCTGTGTGAACAGTGCATCCGCTATACAATTTTAAACTTGTACGCTGTGGACCCTTATGATGTTGTGCTGTATGTACAGTGGATGACTACTTGGTCATGTGCTGTGTACACTTGTTTGAAATTGTTTGTTTGTTCACAGTGGATGAACATTAGTTCATGCGCTATGGATCCTTGGAAACTTGTTTGGTTGTTCACAGCGGATGAACATTTGTTCATACGTTGTGGACACTTGATGTGATGTGTGAATGTTTACAGCCTATGATTACCTGTGTGCATACGCTATATACACTTGTACTGTTTCTACAACAGATGACTTATGTTAGTCATGCGCTGTGGAATGGCACTGTATTCACAGCGGATGCCTTACCAACATCATACGCTGTGAACATATTTACGTTCACTAGTGCATAGCGGATGTATGTTTGTTTTGTCTGCTATATTCTCTTCATGTATTTTGCTTGTTATGAGGGTTACTATAGCTACAACAGATGTTTGTTCGTATATCCGCTGTGACAACAGTTGTCAAAAATTTCAAAATTTTGAAAAAACTTGATTCATTTTCTTCTGAAGTAAATGTTGTTTGTTTTTCTTCCGAAGCAATTTTTTGTTTGTTTTGAAATGATTTCTTTCAAAGCTAATTTTGAAAAATTTTCTTTCGAAGCTTATATTTGATAAAATTTCTTCCGAAGTAAATTTTGTTTGTTTTTCTTCAAAAGCATATGTTTGAAAAAAAAAAATTTTTTTACTGTTTTAAAATTTGAATGTTTCTTAAAATTTTAGAATTTTATCATGATCAATTTATGGTTATTAAAGAATCACTCACAAGCAATATTGTGCAATATTGTACATATGTATGTGTCAAACTGCTGTGTTTTGGTGCTTGCTTGACTTGGCTTTATTTAAAACTCAAAATTTTAAAAAGAAATTCAAATTTTAAAATGTATTATTATGCACATTTATGCTGCCTTTGATATTTCCATGTTCATTTTCTCCCCCTAAATTTGTGCATATTTATAAAAACCTTTTATAAAATGACAAAAATATGTATGTGTTAGAATGGAAATTATCAATGTCCAACTGATTGCTTGCTTGATAAAAGTTAGAAAGATAATGCCTTATCTAACTAATAAATGAATGATTTTCATGTTTGAACATGAATCATTTTTACATAACATGAGATCATACTAGTCTTAAATTCTCCCTGAGATGTTTGAATGTTTTTTTGAGAATAGACATAGACTAATACAATGTTGATTGTAGATATTGGATCCACTTAAACTCATGCATGGTATTAATGATTGACTGAAACAGTGAGTGATTATCATGTTTTGAGTTGATTGATATGAGTTGTATGTACCCCACATCTGATTATATGTTTAGAACAACCCTTCTCAAGATATGCTAGAAAGCACTTTCAATACTTAAGACCTAGCCACTTAGGAGTATAAATGCTAAATTTGATCCATGTTGTTTGATCCTTATTGGGATTCTTTTTCTCTTCACTTTGGAAGGTTATCCTTTTTAGGATTCTTTTGATTCATTCACAAGGAATGTAGTCTAGAAGACTTTATTGATTGTTCATCCAAGATGGATGTGTTCCTCATTAGGAATCTTTTTGGATCATGGTTTAGGTCATTCAGGTCTATGCTTAGCACAACAAAGAATGCCTTGGTGTACTCCAGGTCTATGAAAATCATAACAGAGGAGACACTTGTATTATTGAGAAGTTTATAAACTATTTCACTTGGTGTATTATAGTTACATTACAAGCAACCATTGTTGGATAGATCAATACTCACTATAAACCAAGATGTGTTGTTGACCACACAATCATGAGAATTTAGTTCTTCACTGTTGTATATGATGTAAGGTGTCCCATGCTTAGCCTATCCACATATCAAACAAAGTACCGTCAGTCTTTATTAGTGGATAATGACTCAAGTGAAGAATGAGCTAGTATACTATCATTTCACATGAGTGGTATGTGTGATTCAAGATGTTTGATTTTAAGAAAACATGAATGTTTGTTTGATTTCTTGATTTTGAAAGATACTTGTTGATGTTTAATTTGGACTTTGAAAAAATCATGCTTGTTTGAAATTAATGTTTTGAAAACATTACTTGTTTTATTAATAGTTGATCATACCAAGTGACTGAACCAGAAATTCAAATCTTGTTGAATCAAATGGTTTGGTAAACAGGTCAGCCAATAGATTGTCTGTATGGACTTTGATCAACTTTATCAAACCCTTTTCTGAGTAATCACTCAGAAAGTGATATCTGATATCTATGTTTTTGGTTTTTGAATGTTGAACTGGATTGTCAGTGATAAACATGGTAGCAGAATTGTCAATGTGTATGGGTGTTTGAAGAAAATTAAAGCCATAATCAAGCATTTGGTTTTGAATCCAAAGCATTTGAGAATAGCATGCAGAAGCAGCCAAGTATTCTGCTTGCGCTGTTGACACAGAGACATTTGTTTGTTTCTTGCACTGCTAGGAGATCAATCTTGATTGAAGAAACTGACAACCTCTTGTAGTGGATTTTCTGTTACTGTTGCATCCACCATAATCACTGTCTGTGTAGGCATATAAAGAAAAATCTCCATCTTTTGGATACCATAGCCCAAGAGCTGGTTTTGATAAAATCAGCTTAAACTCATGATGAACATGAATAAAAGGTTGATTCCCCCAAGGATCTTTTCAATATCTCTCAACTTCAACACACTAACACTATGGAGCGGAAACCCATAATGATAGAGTATGAAATCAGTGTGTGCGTGTGTTTGTGTGTGTATGGTGTGTGTGCAAGAACACAATGAAAATTAACTGCTTCTTTGTATCGATTTCATTCAAAAGCTTACAAAGGATCAGGGTAACATGCTATTTATAGCCTATACACATAGCTATATACAATTAACGAACTACCCTTATGTAAATGAAAATTAAATAAAATAATCCTAAGTCTATATGTCATCCACTATGGAGATCAGTCATCCGTTGTGGATGTTTGCTCATCCGTTGTGGAGAAGATCTTGTCATCCGCTATGCATGGTTGTATGTTATCCACTGTGGGATGTTCATCCGCCGTGGATGAACATCCACTGTGAATGTTCATCCGCTGTGGATGAACATCCACTATGGAATGTTATCCGTTGTGAGTTCTTCATCCATTGTAGGATGGTTGTTCATCCACTACACATACTTGGAAACAAATCTTCATCCACTGCTGATGATCTTCATCTGCTGTGAGACTTTCTTCATCCGCTGCGAACACTTGTCAAAATTTCCTTTTATGTACAAACCTGAAAAAGAAATTTAAACAAATATTAGTGATTGTTATGAATGTTAATGATGTTAATGTGTTATTAAATGATTGTTTTGTATGTTAAAACACATTATGTTTGTTATGCTTGATGTGGCAAGCATCATACTTTTTATGCATTAATTCTTAATGCAATTGTTGAGTCCAACAATACTCCCCCTAAGTATGATGTTGCCAACATTTTATGTTTGCTAGATTAATGTTTTGTTTGTTAGTAATGTGTGTTTGTGTGTTTTGTTATGAATAATTGTTTTGTTTGTTTGTTTACTTTGAATGTTATGTATGTTTTGATTGTATGTTAGGTATGATTGATTGTTTGATTATTTACTTGTATGATTGATTGTTATTGTGTATATTTGATTGATTACATGTGTAACACATGTTTGCTTTGTGTATGTTTACATGTGTTTATACAAAATACATGTTTGATTGAATGATTTCAAATGTTAGTATAATAAAACAATATTAATGATTGTATGAATCCATGTTTTTGTTAACACATATATGTATGTTTGCATGAATCTCATGTGTTTGTATCAACAACACATGTATGTATTATTTTATGATACCATGTATATAAAACCACATGTATGAATGATTGTACAATATCATGTGCATAAGGGCACATGTATGTATGAATGTATGAATGCATAATAATAAAGAAGGATATGTTTGTTTGTTTGTTTGTTTCCCCAGCTGTGTGTTTAGAAACCTTAGGAATGAGATGGTCCTGCTTCATCAGTCTTCTTCTGGGCTTCGTCCATAGCCTTAAGAGTATCTTCAATGTCTTGCACTATGGCTTTGTCAGCTTTAGATTCTTTCACCTGATCTTTGAGAGCTGTGATCTTGAAGGCATTCCTACAGTTGACTATATGTTCAGTGAAGTTGTCAACTGCACTCCTTTGATCTTCATATTTTCTTTCTATTATTAGGTGAACCAGCTACTCTAGAGTGGACTGATCAAGACTCTAAACATCAATGTTGCTCACCAAAGTGGTGACAACATGCTTTCCCTTGAGTATCTCTAAGTTATTGTTCTCAGAGACTCTCATTCCTGTAATTGCTTCAATACGGGTGAGTGCTACTGTTTAGTCTCTAACCTCTGCTTCAAGGCTGCATTGACATAGACTATGCCAAGAATCCTCAGCATATGAATGAAGTAACAGCAGTCTCCTTTGCACAATACATCTTCTATGGCTGGAAATGTTTTTGTTTTCAGAAATGATACATAAGATGGGTGTAACAATTTAATCTCTATCGGATCAAATAATCTTATGTCTTCAGCCTCTTTTCCTTCCAACTTTCTTTCCAATACCACTTCAAAATGATGTTCATCATAATACCATTTGGTGATTGGATGGTTATACTGATTTCCTTCAATCTTTTTCATGATTAACTTTAAATCTAAAGGTCTTAGTGGATATCCCACTCTCTCAAGCAATTCACTATCAATTTGCTCTATCTGTTCAGCTTGAGGTTGTTTGCCTTTGCCTGCTACTTTTTGCACTCTTCTAAGATTTTCAATGTGCAATTTTTCTTCTTTGTTTGCTTTTGCTCTCATCTCATTGTGATGTTTATGCATGTATGATCTCAATATATGATAAAAGTCTGCTCCCTTTGGGTTGTTGGTGTGATTGACCATTCTGAGTTGCAGAAGGTCTAATCTATCTTCATAGCTTAGGGATCCCAGTTAGGAGATGTATGATAGGTACTGAACAAGTCCAGAAACTCTCTTGACAAGTACAACATCCCAGACTTCACATATTTCCATGCCACAATCTTGATTTCATTAGCTCCAGCAGTTAGAGATATTCTGTCACACAACTTGACAAAAAAATTTTTTGCACTGATCATTTCTCAAACTTCATTGCCTTCAGGCCATAGTCTGTGTGGCATAAACTCTCTTGGTTCTTCAATGGGGTGTAGTTCTGGTAGTGCTTGGTGGTAAGTAGATAGAGAAGAAGCAGGATGTGGTCTAAAAATCTGTGGCTTTAGAGGATTTGAGTGCATGTTTTTATAGGTCTCTCTAGCCATGTCTTTCATCTGTGACAGAGATCTTCCTGCATATGACCTGTATGGGATTCTTGTGTGACTCAACCAACTCTTGACCTGGGAGTAGGTCATCTTCTCTATTTGAGGATCTTTATGCAAATTCTTCTGAAGTTCTTGATGATCCTTTATCTCTTTGTATCTTCTATATGTTTGCTCAGTTTCATTCTTCATTACTTCTTGAAAGTCCTTGAGCAAATCTTTAACCTCTTAGAGGTTAGTTGCATGAAAGCATCATAAGGGAATCCTCTTTAAACCAATTCAATTCCCATCAAAGTTTCTGGATCATCTGGGAAGAGTTCTTGAATGTTTTGAATGGTATCCTCAGCTTCTTTTTCTTCTATTTCATCATCAGAATCAGTCAATATGATGATTGTCTGCTTGTCAGTGCTTTGGTCAATCTCTCCTTCTTCAAGAGGACTTGCTTGTTGAGTTGCTTCATCATTCTGATTTGACTTTTAAAAGCTTTAGAGGAGGGGATTCAGGTTCATCAAAATCTTCAATGGCTTCATTGCCCTTGGATGAGGATCCCAAACACATTCTCTTTCTTTTCCTTTCATATGTTTTGATCCGGGGTTCAGAAGATGAGGCTTGAAAATCTTATTGTTCGATCTGCATGGTAGCAGTCTCAGCAAACTACCTAATTAATTCCTTTAGTTTGTTTGTGAGATGGTTATAAGGAACAATGCTTGTTTATTGAGCTTGTGGATCAGGGGTGTGAAAGTGTTGCCTCAAGATTGGGGAATAGTGAATGTTTTCAAATGGATTGACTTCACTAAACAACTTATCCATCAAGTAAGACTCTTCAGGGAAAATCAGTGCCAGTTCTGTTTGAGATTCTTGTTGGCTTACTTCTTCTTCTTCATCCACTTTTTGATCATCACTCAGGTCTTGTTCTAGACCTTTTGAATGTTCTTCCTCATTCAGTTGAGTGTCTTTAAGCTCAAGCTCTTTATTCAACCATTGAATTTCCTTATTTTGAGCTTCAATTATTCTTTTAAGCTCATCAATCTTATCACTTCTTGCTTCTGTTTGTTTGGATAAGTAGGCAATATCAAATTTTACACTACTGAGCTCTTTATCTTTGGATTTCAGCCCATCTTTTGTTTGATCAAGCTGTTGTTTTAGAAACTGCATAATCAACTTTTGGGCTTTTTGATCAGACTCCAGCTTCTCAATTTCTTTATCTTTTCCCTTGAGGTTGTCTTTTAGCTTCTTGGCCCTTGTGTTTGATCTTTCAATGAGTTTATTATACTCAGTGAATAAGAAGACCTTTAAGTATTCAATATCTTCCTCTGTAGGAATCTCACTACTTGATTCTTCAACATTTTCAGCAGCAGTTGGTTGTTCCTGTTCAGGCTCATGGTATGTAGAAGTGCTTACTTGTTCTTGTTCATTAGATTTTACTTCCAAGGCTGTATCAATATCTCTTAATAGAGATGATAATGTTTGTTGATCAGAAAGGTTTGGGATTTGAGGTGAATGAGGGAATTGGTGTTCCAATTGAATGTTTTCTTGTTGTGGGATTTCTTCTTCAATGATTGGGTCAAGATGAATGATTGGTTGTTCTTGAATGATTGGGGCTGGCTGTATGATTGGAGCTTGGTGTATTTCATGTTGAAAGATCATGTGTGGATCATCTTGGCCAGGTATTCTTAGGAATACATCAGGCACTGGCAGATCATAATCCATCATGTGAGGTGGAACTTGTACCTCATCTTTATTATACAATCTTGACTTGATACTGTTAAACACATGTTGATTGAAATGAACAGGATGGAAGATTGCTCCTTCTCTTGGGATGTTTGGTAAAAGATCATTGATGATCATTTGAAGGAATCTTGGAAACATCTGAAATTTGTTCCTGAATTCTGTTAAGTTGTATACCATTCCATTCAATACTTGTGCAGCAAAGTTGAATGGTGTTCTGGATATAATGCTTGCTATGGCAGAAAAGCTTCTTAATGAAGTGGCATCCCAGCCTGTCTTTCTGTTTGACATTTTCTTTTGGTATGTATGCATGAGGAATCTAAATTGGGCACACATATATGATTTCTTGATATGTTTCTTGTCAATTGTTCCTGTATAACCAATCTGTCTAAAAACATGTAAAACATAGTTTTCATCAAACTCAATTGGACCTTGACTATCTTCTTCACCCAATTGAAGTACTCTCCTGATTACTTCTTCAGAGACTGTAATATGATGATTATGAACTGAGGAGACCACTACTTGTTGATCATTGACTTGTTCCAAGTGTGCATGAGTCCAAAACTAGGCAATATGATCCTCACAAATGTCTGGTCTAGCAGTCATTGCATTTACCAGCCTTGTTTGCCTTAAAGCATAGATCATGTCTCTATAGCTCTCTGCCTTAGGTGAATCAGCATTGAGAAATGCACAAATGTTATGATCTCTGACAAACACTAAGTTTTCCATATCTACAATATAAAGAAGAGTATGTTAGTAACTTGTATAGGATGAATGTATGATGATTGAATTGATGAAATGTAGATCAAGTGTTCATTGACTTATTTTGATTGTTATAAAATGATAAATGTTGTATGTTCAACACTTGTGATTGGTTTGAAATGTATGTTAGAAAGGTATTACCAAATGAGATAGCTTGACTTTTCAAATTCAACTGTTTGTTATATCTTGGTCATGAAAAACTTGCATGATACAATTTGTTTTAATTCAACTTGATTCTTTAATGTGTTTGTTTTATCACAAAAAGGTTGTTTTGTTCAATATTTACAACAATTTCACTTCATAACAGCTTGTTCATGAATGTTAGTTTGTCCTTTTAATGTCAAAATGACCATTTAATGCATATGAATGAATATGCATTTAATGTTTGTGTGATGAATGTCATGCCAAATTAACTGTCTTTACTTGTTTGTTGTTGTATTATGAAAAAGTTTGCTAAGTTTTTAATTATTTTTTAACATTTTCAAAGATCAGACATAGGGTTTTGTTTGATTTTGGCATGAACACCCTGACTGTTCATGAACCCGATGAACAATTAATCAAATTTCATCAAATCAATAGTCTGAATACATTCAATTGAAGTCATAAAACACTCATTTAATGTTTGATTTTGATTATAAACATCAAGAGATATATGTGTGATTTTGGTTCAGGGTTCGACTTCATCGAACAGTGTATGAATGTGAATCACTGAATCTGATGTTTTAATGAATGATTGATGATAAGAATGTTGTTGTTATACCTATTTGATTGTGAATCAGATGATAAATCACAATGATTTTAGGCTTTCAATCGCACAGGGTTTCAAGGGTTTAAGGGTTTAAACACAGTGTATAACTTTTAAAAAAAATTGGATTTTTCTCTCTCTCTCTCGTGATGAAAAGAAAAATTTACAAGTGTTATGTTTATATACACAGTGGACAAAAGACTTATCCGCTGTGGGTACAGTGTCTGTATGCTGTATGAACAGTGACTTAAAATTAAATTTAGGTCATCCGCTGTGTGAACAGTGTTCATGCGCTGTGCATTTTACACTGTGCGATGTATGTTGTACTGTGCACACAGTGGATGAACAATTTGTTCATGCGCTGTGCACATAGTTTATACACTGCGTATGAGAACTGTAGTCACTGCAGATGAACAATTTTGTTCATACGCTGTAAACCCTTGGTCCATTGTACTGATTGTTCACAGCGAATGAACATTTGTTCATGCGCTGTGGATCCTTTGATCAAATGTTTGATATGTTCACAACGGATGAACAAAATTCATGCGCTGTGGACACTTGAATGAATGGAATGCTTTGTTCACAGCGGATGGACAATGTTCATGCACTGTGGAACACTTCAATAGAGATGTTCACAGCGGATGGACAATGTTCATACGCTGTGGAACACTTGTAATGTTTTGTGTGTTACTGTACCTACAGCGGATATAATATTTGTTCATCCGTTGTGTGAACAGTTGTCAAAATTAAAAAAAAAAATTTAAAATTTTGTATGTTTTGAAATCTTTCTTCCGAAGCAAATATTTAATGTCTTTGCTTCCGAAAGAAAATTTTGTTTTCTTCCGAAGCAAATTTGTTTGTTTTTCTTCCAAAAGAAGATTTTGTTTGATAAATCTTGTTTAAATCAAAATGTTTGTTTAAAATTTGAGTTACAATGTATGTTAAAATATTGAATTTTAACATATTCAATATATGGATGTTTTGATATCCCTCAGAAGCAATATTGTGCAATAAAATAAACAAATACGTATGTGTCAACCTGCTGTTTGTTAGTGTTGGCTTGACTTGGCTTTGTTTATTTTTTCAAAATTTGAAAATATCAAAATTTGAAATGTATGAAAATACACAATTCTGCTGCCTTTGATAATCCCATGTTCAATTTCTCCCCCTAAATTTTTGCATATTTATAAAAACCTGTTATAAAATGACAAAAATTTATATGCTTTAATATGGAAATTATCAAAGTCCAATTGATTGCTTGCTTGATAAAAGTTTGAAAGATAATGCCTTATCTAACTAATAAATGAATGATTTTCATGTTTGAACATGAATCTTTTGCACATACCATGAGATCATACTAGTCTACATGTCTCACTGAGTTGTTTGAATGGTTTTGAGAATAGACATAGACAAGTACAATGTTGATTGCAGATATATTGATCCACTTAAACTCAAGCATGGTATTAATGGTTGATTGAAACAGTGAGTGATTATCATGTTTTGAGTTGATTGACATGAGTTGTACGTACCCTACATTTGATTGTATGATTGGTACAACCCTCCTCAAGATATGCTAGAGAGCACTTTCAATACTTAAAACCTAGCTACTTAGGAGTATAAATGCTCAATTTGATCCATGTTGGTTGATCCTTATTGGGATTCTTTCTCACTTCACTTTGGAAGTTGATCCTCTTTAGGATTCTTTTGATTCATTCACAAGGAATGTAGTCATGAAGACTTTGTTGATTTTTCATCCAAGATGGATGTGTTCCACTTTGGGAATCTTTTTGGATCACAATTTAGGTCATTTAGGTCCGTGCTTAGCACAACAGAGAATGCCTAGGTGTACTCCAGGTCTATGATTATCATAACAGAGGAGACACTTGTATGATTGAGCAATTTATAAACTGTTTCACTTGGTGTATTGTAGTTACTTTGAAAGCAACCAATATTGGATAGATTAATACTCACCATAAACCAAGATGTGTTGTTGACCACACAATTATGAGAATTTAGTTCTTCACTGTTGTATGTAATGTTAGGTGTCCCATGCTGAGCATATCCACATATCACCCAGAATACAAGTCAGTCTTTATTAGTGGAAAATGACTCAAGTGAAGAATTAAGCTAGTTTACTATCATTTCTCATGAGTTGTATGTGTGATTCAATATAACAAATGAATGATTTATATGATTTCTTGATTTTAAAAAAGGTAAATTTTGTGTTAATCATGGACTTTGACAAAATCAAGAATGTTTGATTTTAATGTTTTGAAAAACATTAATTTGGTGATTCATAGTTGATCATACCAAATGACTGAACCAAAAATTCAAATCTTGTTGAATCAAATGGTTTTGGAAAAAGGCCAGCCAATTGGTTATCCGTGTGGACTTTGATCAACTTGATGACACCCTTTTCTGAGCAATCTCTCAGAAAATGATATCTGATTTCTATGTGTTTGGTTTTTGAATGTTGAACAGGATAGTCTGTTATAAACATGGCTACAGAATTGTCAATGTGTATGGGTGTTTTAAGAAAGTTAAAGCCATAGTCAAGCATTTGGTTTTGAATCTATAACACTTGAGAACAGCATGCAGAAGCAGCTATATATTCTGCTTCTGCTGTTGACACAGAGACATTGGTTTGTTTCTTGCACTGCCAAGAGATCAATCTTGATCCAAGAAACTGACAGCCTCCACTGGTTGATTTCCTATTGTTGTTGCATCCTCCATAATCACTTTCTGTATATGCCTATAAAGTGAAATCTCAATCTTTAGGATCCACAAACCAAGTGCTGGTTTGCCTTTCAAGTATGGAAAGATTCTCTTCACTGCATTAATGTGTGATTCTTTGGGATCTGCTTGATATCTTGCACACATGAAAACTGTATACATGATATCTGGTCTGCTTGCTGTAAGATACATCAGTGAACCTATCATAGTTCTGTAAAGTTTCTGGTCAACTAACGTTCCTTCTAGATCTAGTCCAAACTTCAATCCAGTTGCGAATGGTGTTTTGCTAGATGTGCAATCAGACGTGTTATACTTTTTCAAGATCTGATTCACATATTTGCTTTGATTGATGAAAATTCCTTCTGCTGATTGATGAACTTGTAGACCTAGAAAGAATGTAAGTTCTCCCATAGAGCTCATCTGAAATTTTGATTGCATAAGGGTTTCAAACTCTTTGTAATGCTGTGTGTTTGTGGATCTAAATATTATGTCATCCATATAGGCTTGCACTACTAGCAAGTCTTGTTCTTTTCTCTTTAAGAACAATGTCTAGTCAATTTTCCCACGAGTGTAACCATTCTGTAATAGAAACTTTGATAAAGTTTCATACCACTTTCTGGGAGCTTAATAAAGACCATACAGAGCTTTGTCTAACTTGTAGACTTTGTGAAGGAAATCTGGATCTTTAAACCCTGGTGGTTGAGCAACGTATACCTCTTCATCTATCGTACCATAGAGGAATGCACATTTGACATCCATTTGGTAGACAGTGAACTTCTGAGATGAGGCATAAGCAAGGAATACTCGGATGGCTTCCAGTCTTGCTACAGGAGCAAAGACATCATCATAGTCAATGCCTTCCTCTTGAGTATAACCTTGGGCTATAAGCCTTGCTTTGTTTCTTATGACAATCCTTCTGTCATCCACTTTGTTTCTGAATAGCCACCTAGTGCCAATTGCATATTGACTTTTAGGCAGATCTACCAGCTTCCAAACTTCTTGCTTCTTGAATTGCTGTAGTTCCTCTTGCATAGCTTCTATCCAACTGTTTTCCTTTAATGCTTCAGTGATGTTTTTGGGTACAATTAAGGATAAGAAATAGGAATACAAGCAAATGTTTGCTATATCAGATTGACTACGAGTCAATCTAGTGTTGAGGTCACCTATGATGTTTTCTATTGGATGGTCTTTGTGAACTCTTGTTGTTGTAATCTAATCAACATGAATTGTTGAATCAAGATTGGTGATTGTCTGATCATGTGATAATGGTTGAGCAAGAGTATTGGGTAATGTGTGATTGTTTTGTTGAGGGGGTTCAGTAAATGTTTGTGGTGAATCATGAAAGAAATTTAAGATTTCATCTTCATGATGTGTATCTGGTAGTGAATGGTAATCATTATCATCTTCATGTTGTTTTGGTTTGTTGGTTTCTTGTGATTGAATGGGTACAAGAGATGAAGATGCTGGAGTGTCTGATGATGTTCCTCTTGATGTGTTTGGTTGATCAGCTGGTGTTGACATAGTTGTCTAGAAGAAGTGTTAGTGGTTCTCCTTAGAGGATCAGCTGTCAATGGAACATCAATGGTTGTTAGTGGAACCATTGGATATTCGTTGTTATCCTTGGAACCTAAAACATCAAAATAAGATGTGTCAAATGATTTTGTTAACACATTAATATTAAACAGCCAGTTTGATCCAATGACTTTCTTAGTGAAAGAATGTTCATTGAAAACAACATCAGTTGTTTCTTCCACTATTTTTAGCCTTGGATTGAGTACTCTGTAAGCTTTTGAGCTTCCAGAATATCCAACAAAGAATCCATCATTTGCTTTTGGAGCAAATTTGAATAATTGTTTTCTGGTGTTTAATATGGAAACAGAACATCCAAAGGCCTTAAGAAATCCTATATATGGTTTTCTTTTAAACATTAATTCATAAGGCGTTTTGGAATGTTCTTCAATGATTAATGTTCTGTTTTGTATGTAGCAAGCTGTGTTTATGGCTTCAGCCCAAAAAGAGATGGGCAATACAGAGTCAGCTAGCATGGTTCTAGCTGCTTTTATTAATGCTCTGTTTCTCCGTTCAGCTACTCCATTCTGCTGTGGAGTTCTTGCTACGCTGAATTGATGACTTATTTCTTTTTCTGCACAAAAAGAAGGAATATAGTCATTTTTAAATTCAGTCTCGTTATCACTTCTTAAAAATTTAACTTTGAGGTCAATTTGATTCTCAATCTTTGTAATAAAGGATGTAATGATTTGTGCTCTTTTTGTCTTGTGTAGTAGAAAGAAAACCCATGTGAATCTGGAATAATCATCTACTATGACAAGACAATATTGCTTCTTTCCTACACTTAGGATGTTAGTTGGGCCAAAAAGGTCCATATGTAGAAATTTGAGTTGTGTGTTATTAGAGTTTATCAATTTTGATTTATGTGAAACTCTATGTCGTTTGCCTTCAGACATGTTGTGCAGTGATCTGTACAGAAAAATTCCTTTTGTGGTAGACCTATGACTAGATCATTTTTAACAAGTTTGTTCATTCTGTTAAAATTAGAATGACCTAATCATCTATGCCATAATTTTGAGACATCTTCTGTAGCTTTTGATAATAAACAAGTTTCAGGGGTTGAGGCTGAAACATTGTTCATATCAACAATGTATGTGTTGTTTAGACGAGGAGTTTTCAAAAGGATATGTTCTTCTGGAATCTGAAAACCAATCTTAAGGATGTAGTAGTTATTGGAGTCGAATAAGGTGGCATATCCCTTGTCACAGATTTAGGATACGCTCAGAAGATTGAACTAAAGATTGGAGCAGTAGTTGACATTCTCAAAGCTAATCAACCCATTTGTTATTGTTCCTTCGCCAGTTATCTTCCTACCTGTTTTATCTCCTCCAAAGGCTACATTGCCTCTATGTTTGTTCTTAAAATCCCGAAGGGGGGAACAATTGCCGGTCATATGATGGGAGCATCCACTGTCAACATACCAGATGTTGTCAGGCCTTCTAAGGTGTCCCTGTAAAACAAAAGAAATTAGTTAGTTGGAGCAACCCAAGCCATGATGGTCTTGGATTTTCCATCTTTTTCAACAACGCAAATTTCTTCCAAAACAACATTGTCTGCTCGTTTTGGAATTCTAGAAACACTAGATTCCCGTTGGTTTGTTTTATCTCTATTAGGAGAAGTGCTTTGTGCTCTTCTCTTATGTGAGCTAGTGTCAGTGTTTTGTCTATTCTGAGACTTTCATGTGGTATGAAAATTGTCATAAATTTTTTTAACATTATCTAAAACAATTTTCTGATGAGGAGTTTGTTTAGGAACTCCCATTCTGTCTTATTTTGAACAACTGATTGTTTTTTTAGTGTTTTTCTCAATCTGAGCTTGTTTGTTTTGTTTCTTGTTCTTCTTATTGAAGAAACAATTTGCAGTGCTGTGATTGTTTCTTTCACAAATAGAGCAGTAATTGTGAAAATGACATGATTCTGTAATGTGATTATTCATCTTACAGTACTTACAATACTTACCATATCTACATTTTTCAGTTGTGTGTGTGAATTGATCACACCACTCATAGTATGGCAACTCTGATTTTGTTTGTTTGCTGAAAACTTTTGATTTCAAATTAGATTTTAATGGAATTTCAAAAGTTATTGATTATTATTTTGGCTGAATTGTTGCTTTACCTTTTCCTTTATTTACCTATTTGGGAGAGGCAATGGAAGTTACAGTTTTTCTTCCACTGGAACAGATATCAAATCCTTGAATCTGTTTCGATTGTTTGTTTGATGTATCAGCCAGACTAGAAACCTTTTGAGTTTCAATATTTGGCTGATCAAACTCATCATCTAATAAATCATCCTCATCATCATCTGTTGTTTTATTATCAAATTCATTATTTTCTCCTTGATAAAAGTCAGTTGATTTGATTGGTGGTGGTGTTGAACTTTTAACAAACTTTATCAAGGGTGATTTTGATTTTAAAGGTGATTTTGATGATGATGATGATTGTTTGGAGTCATCAGTCTTTTCATGAGAATCATGTGATTCATCTTGTTTGTTGGTCATGGAGTCAGATAAAGGAATATAATTATCATTATAAGGTGGACTTACCTTATTATATCCTAAACCTGAAGGGTCCTTAAAGGCCCTACGTTGTGCAAGAAGTTCGTCGAACTTCTTGTTACTAACCTGAAACTTCTGAAGTTTCACTTCAATTTCAGCTTGTAATGATTTTGACTCAGTTAAAGAGATAGAGAGTTGCTCAACCTGAGCTGCCAAAGTCAGTTTTTCAGACATTAATTTGTCTAAATCTGTTTGTAATGAAAGTATTTTAGTTGCATATTGTTTCTGTTCAGATTTTAAACTCTCATTTAAAATGTTTGTTTCTATGACTTTCTTTGACAGTTTATCAGCATGCTCTCTATACCTATTTACCTCATCAATGCATGCTTGACTACAAAGGTTTTCTTTTACCTATTTTGGGATGTCTGTTAGTTTGTCTTTAATATCAGCCATAAGCGCATGATCTGAAGGTGATGGAATTTTAGCCTCATAAAGGCTCCAGTCACATTCTCCATCCTTTTTGATGATCATAGCAGAAGATGTTGGATGTTGAGTTGGACAGAATTGTTTGATTTGAGGTTGTGTTGGTTCATTTGGAATGCTAATTGTTGGAGGCACTTGTCTGTTTGAATGAATTCAACTAGAGGGTTGTGCCTGATGTGTATTTCTGTCAACTCTGTGCTATTGACATTCTCTTTAAAAGTGCCCATAAAGCTGACAGTTGTAGCACCTAACTTTGGTTTTATCAAAACCAATTCTTGTCTTTTTGTCCATGTTTAATCCCCGATTTCTTTGTAGAAATCTTTAAGACCTGTATGCTATCATGGCCATGGACCATTGCAGATCCATCTCTTCTACCATATCATGTGGAAGCTCATCCAAATCCTGTTGAATGATTTGAGATGGAGTCAAACTTGCTCCTAAGAATGCTTCAAAACTGGTGGAAAAGGCTGCATATGCTGGCTTTTGCTCTTCACTTTGTAGAATGATAGTAAGAGCATCCATTGGTTTTTCAAGTCAGTGTATGTTTGATGTTTGAGGTTTTGGCTGTTTGTCTGAGTTGGAGTTATGAGGGAGATGCTTGCTTTGGGGTGTAGCTTCATAAGAAGCATGAACATCAGTCTTCTTAGACTTGTGTTTGTTGCTGGATGATTCTGGTGCTGAAAAGAATGATGTGTCATGAGAATCCAAGAATTCTTCTTCTTCATCTTCTCCAGTGCTTGTGAGGAAAGCATTGTTTGTGTGTTGGGTGTTTTTGAACTTATAAGCCTCTACATGTCTGATCTGGTTATTATTCCTGGATTTTTCATCCATTTCTAATGCTTTAACCTTGGTTACTAGTGAGTCAAGGGATAGGGCCTCTAAGTCCAATGTTGCTTTCATGAATGACACTGACTGAGTCCAACTCTCAGGCAACGTGTGCAACATTTTCTTGTTGATTTCAATAGTGTCATATTTAAGTCCATACACTATCATTTCATTGACAAGTTGGACGTATCTATGTAACTGTTGAGGGATGGACTCTCCATGGATGTGGTGGAAGGTCTCATATTGGGTCCTCAGTTTTTCCTTCTGGATTTCCCGTATCACCTCACTACCTTCACACATGGTGTGAAGAACATTCCACAGCTCATGTGCTGTTTTGAAATTTTCAACACGAGTTAAAATTTCAAAATGCAAAGTCATTGCAAAAATGTTGTACGCCTTCACGTCTGTTTTGACCCGTTTCAGATCATCACCAGCTACACTCTTCAGGCTAACTGGATTTTGGATGTTGTAGTCAGGTCCTAATGTCAATGGATGTAAGGACCTTCTATGATGGATGTCCATATATCTGGATCTTGATATGTAATCTAGTTTCTAAACATAATTTTCCATTGCTTGAAATCTGATTTGTTCTTCAATTTAGGAGGTTTTAATCCACTGTTAGAACTCATAATTTCATCAGCCATGTTTGTTTAATTTTTTTTAACTTAATAATTTTCAAGTTAAATTTGTTTGTTTAAATTTTAGTCTATTAATCCTAATTGTCTCTAGGATTTGTTTGTTAATTTGATAAACTATTTGTTTTTAATTGTTTACCAAATAAAGGAATTAATTAATAATAATTAAATATCCTATGATTTGATTCTTTCTATGTCACGGTTGACAAGAAAGATTATGTGAAAAGGAATATTTGTCCTTTTTCTGATTTAATGAATGGTCAAATCTTTCAGTCAAAACCCTAACAACACTAAGTTTGTCTTTTGCAGAAAAGTTTTTGGATCAAAAAGTTGGTTTTTTGAGAACTTTTAAAAGAAGAAAACTGTTCTTCTTCGGTTCTTCAAATCTACAAACACAAATCCCGTGAATTGTGTATGAGTTTTTCTGATCAAAAACTAAGGTTTTTCTTCAACAAAACAGATTCTTAAATTTAAAAACACAAATGTGTCCTAGTGAGATTATCACTAGTTTGTGATGATTATGAACAATATAACCGGTTTAGATTGTTCAAACAATGATTGGTTTCGATTGAAAACCAATAAAACAGTGAATAAACACTTGAAATGTTTGTTTTAAAGGTTTTGATGAAGATTTGCAGTTGAAAACCTTCTGTAGAATGTTGTTTAACAAATGATTAACAATACCCGTGTATTGTTTTATCACAAAAACCACAGAAAACCTGTGTTATGTGTGATGTTCAAGCTGAAAAGCAACAACACTTCTTCAAAATGCACAAAATGATTTTGAAATCATGTTTGTTTGCATTTAATGAATGCTTATGAGTAGAAGAAGATGAGTTTGATGATGTTTCATCTTGTGAATGTCTGTTTTGAAGCTAATGAACCACTAAAATCAAGGTTTTTGAATGAGAGGATCGAAATCAATGAATGATTGAGCCAAAGCTCTGATACCACCTGATGAAATCAGCTTAAACTCATGATGAACATGAATAAAAGGTTGATTCCCCCAAGGATCTTTTCAATATCTCTCAACTTTAACAAACTAACATTATGGTGCGGAAACCCATAATGATAGAGTATGAAATCAGTGTGTGTGTGTGTGTTTGTGTATGTATGGTGTGTGTGCAAGAACACAATGAAAATTAACTACTTGTTTGTATTGATTTTGTTCAAAAGCTTACAAAGGATTAGGGTAGCATGCTATTTATAGCCTATACACATAGCTATATACAATTACCAAACTACCCTTATGTAAATGAAAATTACATAAAATAATCCTAAGTCTATATGTCATCCGCAGTAGAGATCAGTCATCCACTGTGGATGTTTGCTCATCCGCTGTGGAGAAGATCTTATCATCCGCTGTGGATGAACATCCGCTGTGGATGAACATCCGCTATGAATGTTCATCCGCTGTGGATGAACATCCGCTATGGAATGTTGTTCGCTGTGAGTTCTTCATCCGCTTTGGGATGGTTGTTCATCCGCTGCACATACTTGGAAACAAATCTTCATCCGCTGCTTATGATCTTCATCCGCTATGATACTTTCTTCATCCGCTGCGAACACGTGTCAAAATTTCCTTTTATGTACAAACCTGAAAAAGAAATTTAAAAAATATTAGTGATTCTTATGAATGTTAATGATGTTAATGTGTTATTAAATGATTGTTTTGGATGTTAAAACACATTATGTTTGTTATACTTGATGTGGCAAGCATCCTACTTTTTATGCATTAATTTTTAATGCAATTGTTGAGTCCAACAGGTTTGCCTTTTAAATATCTGAAGATTCTCGTTACAGCATTTATGTGTTATTATTTTGGATCTACTTTGTATTTTTCACACATGCATATGCATACATGATGTCCGGTCTGCTTGCTGTTAGGTACATCAGTGAGCCTATCATTTATCTATAGAGTTTCTGATCAATTGATGTTCCTTCTGGATCGGGTCCAAACTTCAATCCAGTTGCAAATGGTGTCTTGCTAGATGTGCAAACAGACATATTGTATTTCTTTAATATCTGATTGACATTCTTGCTCTGGTTGATAAAAATTCCTTCATTTGATTGTTTAACTTGAAGACAAGGAAGAATATATGCTCTCCTATTGAACTCATTTGGAATTTTGATTTCATAAGAGTTTCAAATTCTTTGCGAACTTGGATGTTTATGGATCCAAAAATTATGTCATCCACATACACCTGAACTACTAACAAGTCTTGTTCTTTTCGTTTTAAGAACAATGTCTGATCCATTTTCCCTCGGGTGTACCCATTCTGTAGTAAAAACATAGATAAAGTTTCATACCATTTCCTAGGTGCTTGATGAAGAGCGTACAGAGCTTTATCTAACTTGTAGATTATGTGAGGGATATTCGGATCTTCAAACCCTGGTGGTTGAGCAACATATACCTCTTCATCTATCTTTCAATATAGGAATGCACACTTGACATCCATTTGGAAGACTGGAAAGTTTTTGGATGTGCAAGGAACACTAGGATGGCTTCAAGTCTAGCTACTGGAGCAAAGACATCATCATAATCAATGCCAATTCTTGTCCATTATGCATTTAAAGGTTAGACATTTACAAGTTTTTCATTTTGTTGCTTGGATATCAATTTTTGATTAGTTTGATGAATGTATGATGTTAGTTATATAGTATTGTTGATGGTTTACGTGGATTATGCAAGAAGTTCATGATTTTGATACGTTGTTCGTACATTACTATGAATAGAAACTTTATTGCATGAAATTGATGAATGGATGATGAATTGATGATGTTAGTATGTTAATGATGTTATATGAAGGTTGGGATGATGATAATTATGCTAGAAATCAAAGAATTGATCTTGTAGTTCATACCTTACTAATAGTAGAAACATTTTTGATATGGGAATTGTGAATTATGGTGATTTGATGGTGTTGAACATGGCTAGATGATAGCATGGACTTGTATAGGCATAATATTAATGAATTCATGGATGTATTGGTTGTTAGATAGATTTTGGGATGTACTTTCCTAAAAGGTAAACTTTAATTGTATAGAATCTTGGATATGATGAATTGGGCTTGCTTGTAATGTTAGGATCATGTTAGCATGTTTATTGGTGATGTTGAATTTTATGAAATGTGTTAAATTAGATATTTGGATGCTTGGTTGATTATGTGGGAATGTGGACCCTTAGTGGTTATATATGTAATGATGGGTTGTGTTGGGTGATTCTAGGATCATGTTTGGGAATTGTAATAGATCATTGTTGGATAGGTTGATTGGCATGAATCTTGTTGAATAATGCGATTATGATCATCATACACGCATGCGAATCTGAGGACCCTACATTGTAGGATTGGTAGGGTTTTGGGTGTGAAGTCGTGAATGGCTTCACATGGCATGTTGTGCATGATTGGACTCCATGTATAATTTATTAGTTATGATATAATTATGTTGAGCATGATGATTACTTGAGATTAGCATGAGTTGTATGATAATCTAGTTGTATGATGATCTAGGTAGAACAAGTGGTTGTTGAAGTGACGTAGGTGAACAACTTGTATGATAACCATGTATGATGAACTGATATGCTTGATTAAATGGGATGTCATTAATAATGTCACCAACGGGTCAAACGGGTCAACTAGGTCAATGTGTCTTTTTTTTCCACAACCTTGAGTCCATTATGTTTATAGAGCACTTAGGGTTGATGATGATTCTGTGTACACGTACTCATGTACTTGCATGTTCTAGGTAACCTCTAAAGGTTGTCTTTCCCCTCTCTTTAAAGTTAGCTCTTATATCGTTCGTGTGCATACCAGGTGAGTTCATGCCCCACTCTTTTATACACTCTCTTTTGGGGGAGATAGCATACTGGCTTACAAACACTTTCTTCTTATAAGATGTGTAAAGTATGATATAGTGTTGAATAGCATGAAAGTCCTCACACTTTCGGATCGTTAATAATGGTAACTAGCGGGAAATCTTGGGTAGTACTACTGGGTCTGACGAGCCCCACCTGTGCGACTCGAGGTCAAACAGATGCAATTTTGTCCTAACATAAACATTGTCACGACCTGGTAAGTCAAGACGGGAGGCAACTAATGAAACACAGTTAGCTTCGATCGCGAAATCACTATGATTATTGCTTGTGAATTTAGACTAGCTATCTAATTCAGGCACTCTTATATTTTACTCTTATATTTTATACTGATACAGTTATGTTTTACTAAAACTCTTGAACTCACCAACCGTTGTGTTGACTCTTTTAGTATGCTATTCTCAGGTTGAAGTTACTATTGCATAGGTGCACATTCACGGGTCAGCATTATAGATGTCAGCATTGTTGGAACCCTTTGTTGGTTTTTGGTTGTTAAACAATTATGTACTTATTTTGCACAACAGGGGGCGCGTGTTTGCGCATTATGGTATTGTGTTACATTATTTTGGTTCACATGTTTACTAAACGCTTCCGCATCGTTTTAAAGTTAAACTCTGATTTTGGTTTGTTTGTTCATATAGAGTCGTTTTGAGTAACTAATGACTGAGATCATGGTATGTCACACGCCTCATGGTAAAACCCTGAACGTGGATTTTGAAGTGTGACAGATTGGTATCAGAGTATTTGGTTATAGGGAACTAGGTTGCATACACACACTAGACTATAACCGCACAGTTTGTTAGTTACTCGTCACTTACTTCCTTACTGTATACTCATTGGCATACGCATCATGTACTTTGCAGCATGGCATCATCATCTCGTGATTTGGGCAAGAGACCGGCGTGATCTTAGTCACCTCCTACTTCTCCCGTACCTGATAGGGGATTTAACTGGACCCGACATCCTTATCCTCTTGGCGAGATAGACTGGGATCAGCCTTTCATACCGCCTGAGCTCGATCTTCCGCGGAACTGGGATTTCTACCCCACCTACATAAGT
This sequence comes from Flaveria sonorensis, assembly GCA_025506505.1. Classification (NCBI taxonomy): domain Eukaryota; kingdom Viridiplantae; phylum Streptophyta; class Magnoliopsida; order Asterales; family Asteraceae; genus Flaveria; species Flaveria sonorensis. The sequence continues at coordinate 31,493,000 of CM046430.1, read as the reverse complement.
CGTATGGATTATAGAGAGCGTGTACCACCTGTAGCTCCTACCCGACCTAGAACTAGGTCATCTACAGCCTCTGCATTGCCCACTCTTCCTACCTTGGACATCCCTCTCGAGCTGGCGTTTGCAGCTTTAGTGGTCACACTAGACACGGAGCGACAACAGATTAGAGGACTCACTGATGAGAACTCTACCTTACGATCTGAGATGCGTCAATTGCGCTACCAGGTAGAGATGCTCCAAGAGCGACTCTCGATGGCCATTGGTGGATATCATACTTCGGCAGGCAATGTGCTAATGCTTACTGAGCGCATGGGTGTGCAGGATCATCAGAACATAGTGATAGATGATAGGTTTGCCGAACTCGAGGCACAGCTAGCAGCACTTCAGGTTGCTAAAGCCCCTGCACCTGTGGCAGACCCTGAAGAGGAAGACCTGGAAGAGGAACCAGAGGAAGCCCCTGAAGAAGAACCGGAAGAAATGGAAGAAGACAGTGACGGATCTGATGTGTTGGACTGATTCTACTTTTATATGACTTGGACTATATAGTGTTTCTTTCCTTTTGAAACCTATGTGGTGTCGTGATGGGTATCATATCATACATGAAAGCCCAGAAGTTGCTACGTAAGGGTCGATTAGCTATATTAGCACTCGTCACTGATAAGCAACCAGAAGGAAAGAGGATAGAGGATATCCTTATCGTTCGTGACTTTCCTGAGGTGTTTCCAAAGGATCTACCTGGATTACCACCTCATCGTCAAGTTGAGTTCCAGATTGATCTGACTCCTGGAGCCATTCCGATCGCCAGAGCACCTTACCGGTTAGCTCCGAACGAACTACAAGAATTATCTGCTCAACTACAAGAACTATTGGATAAAGGGTTTATTCGACCAAGCTCGTCGCCTTGCGGAGTGCCAGTTCTGTTTGATAAGAAGAAGGATGGTACATTTTGAATGTGCATTGACTATAGAGAACTGAACAAGATTATGACCAAGAATAGATACCCGCTACCTCGTATAGATGATTTGTTCGATCAACTACAAGGATCAAGCTACTATTCTAAGATTGACTTGAGGTTTGGGTACCATCAACAGAGAGTTCCAGAGGAGGACATTTCGAAGAGAGCTTTCCGTACACGTTATGGTCATTACGAGTTCTTGGTCATGTCATTCTGGTTGACGAATGTACCAGCCGTATTCATGGACCTCATGAATCGTGTGTGCAAACCCTATCTCGATCAGTTTGTTATTGTGTTTATTGATGACATATTTATCTACTCAAGGAGCAAGGAAGAACATGAGGAGCACTTACGTTTAATCCTGGAACTACTCAGGAAAGAACAACTGTACGCCAAGTTTTCTATGTGTGATTCTGGATACGTGAAGTGCAATTCTTGGGTCATATTGTTAACGAGAAACGGATACGTGTCGATCCAGCGAAGATTGAGGCGATAAAGAATTGGTCAGTTCCCAAGACGCCTAGTGAGATACGACAGTTTCTTGGACTGGCAAGATATTATTGAGGGTTCATTGAAGGATTTTCCAAGATCGCACAACCTCTCACGGCTTTGACACGTCAAGGAACACTGTATAAATGGGGTGATAGTCAGGAGTCCGCTTTCCAGTTACTGAAGTAGAAGCTGTGTAGTGCGCCAATATTGGCATTACTGGAGGGAAGTGATGACTTTGTAGTTTATTGTGATGCTTCTGTTCAAGGACTTGGTTGTGTCTTGATGCAGCAAGGTAAAGTGATAGCTTACGCCTCGAGACAACTAAAGGTTCATGAGAAGAACTATACCACCCATGACTTGGAGCTGGGTGCGGTAGTTTTTGCCTTAAAGATCTGGAGACATTACTTGTACGGTACCAAGTGCACGATTTACACTGATCACAAGAGTCTTCAGCACATCTTTGAGCAAAAGGAATTGAATATGAGGCAAAGACGCTGGGTGGAATTGTTGAATGACTATGATTGTGCTATAAAATACCATCCGGGAAAAGCTAATGTAGTTGCTGACGCGGAGAGTAGAAAAGAAACTACTAAGCCTCGACGCATGCGATTAGTACACAGTTACTTGAACAAATCCGAGAGGCTCAGACCGCAGCTCTGAAAGCAGAAAACATTGGGTCTGAATTCTTACGGGGAATGGACAAACAGCTTGAAGTGAAAGCGGATGGGATTTGTTATTTCATGGACAGACTCTGGATACCTCTGCATAGAAATCTGAGGGACTTGGTCATGAGTGAGGCACACAAGTCTAAGTACTCTATACATCCTGGATCTGACAAGATGTATCATTACTTGAAGGCGCACTATTGGTAGCCTAACATGAAAGCGGATGTAGCTACATATGTGAGTAAGTGTCTGACCTGCTCGAAGGTAAAAGTGGAATATCAGAAACCATCTGGACTATTACAACAACCTGAGATCCCTATGTGGAAGTGGGAGCAAATCTCAATGGATTTCATTACCAAACTACCACGGACTCCTACTGGTTGTGACACGATATGGGTTATCGTAGACCGATTAACGAAGTCCGCTCATTTCTTGGCGATAAAGGAAATGGACAAAATGGAGAAGTTAACACGACTCTATCTGAAGGAAATAGTTTCGAGACATGGTGTACCAGTCTCAATTATTTCCGACCACGATGTTCGTTTTACATCGCACTTCTGGTAGTCATTACAGAAATCTTTAGGTACGCGATTAGACATGAGTACTGCTTATCATCTACAAACTGATGGTCAAAGTGAGCATACTATACAGACACTAGAAGACATGCTACGTGTTTGTGTGATTGACTTCGGGAATAATTGGGAAGTTCACCTACCATTGGTGGAATTTTCTTACAATGATAGTTATCATACCAACATAAAGGCAGCACCTTTTGAAGCTTTGTATGGGTGAAAATGTAGATCACCAGTTTGCTGGGCTGAAATTAGTGATAGCCAGCTAACGGGTCCCGAGCTAGTGCATGAGACCACTAAGAAGATTGTATAGATAAGGAACCGTATGGCTGCAGCACGCGACAGACAGTAAAGCTATGCAGATAAGTGACTGAAACCTCTGAATTTCTGGCTAGTGACAAAGTCTTATTGAAAGTCTCCCTGTGGAAAGGCCTTATTCAGTTTGGCAAAATAGGAAAGCTAAATCCGAGATATGTTGGACCATTTGAGATATTGGAAAGAATAGGTCCAGTGGCCTATCGATTAGACCTACCTGATTCACTGAGTGGAATCCATGATATATTTCATGTTTCAAATCTGATGAAGTGCTTAACGGACGAAACAATGGTAGTACCTCTTAAGGAAGTGCAAGTAGATGAACAATTACGCTTCATTGAGGAACCAGTCGAGGTGATGGATCGTGAAGTAAAGATGCTTAAACCCATAGTCAAAGGTCGTTGGAACTCGAGACGTGGACCGGAATTCACATGGGAACTTGAGGACCAAATGAAGCTTAAGTATCCGCAACTATTCTAAAAGACGATGCCAGTCGGCGAAGGTATTGATTTAAATTTCGGGACGAAATTTCTTTCAACATGGGGATGATGTGGCAACTCACCCGAAACTTACTCGATTACGTTGTGCCAATGCAGTAGACCAGTGATGGAACATACCATGTAATGCAATTTTCGGGATGAAAATTCTTTCAACATGGGTATAATGTGACATCCGGTAATTTTCCGTTACCAAACTCCGTTAGTTCCGTAAGGTCTTGCATACACGTGTCATGAGCACACACTAGTTGTCGTTGAACGTTGGTGACTTAATAATAATTAATAATGATAAACAGATAATTATTTAACTAATAATGTGGGTTATTAGTTGTGCTTATGTGATTTAAATATTATTTGTGGATTTTATCTTGTAACGTGCCAAATTGTGTATTTAATTCGTGTATTTTGTGACTAGTGAAAATAATGCATATGATTATTATTTTTAATTAATAATGTTTATATTAGTAAGTTAAAACCTTTTAAAAAATGTTTAAAAGCTTAGTTTTTATAAAATATAAACAAAGGAGGTTAAGTGTAATTTCCTAAAACTAAAACTTAACAAAAATAAAAACAAAAACCCAAACCCTAATCACCACCCTCCCCTTTCGGCCGTGACTTCACCAAGAAACACACACACACTTTGAGTTTGATCAAGAACAAGCAACTGTGCATCAATTTGGATCGGTTCCAAGTATTACAACACGTTAGAAACACTAATTCTTGTCCATTACGCATTTAAAGGTTAGATTTTTACAAGTTTTTCATGGTTTCTTATCTTGGCCGAAACCCTAGTCGACTTTGATGCTTGGATGTTGATTTTTGATTAGTTTGATGAATGTATGATGTTAGTTAGATAGTATTGTTGATGGTTTACGTGGATTATACAAGAAGTTCATGATTTTGATGCGTTGTTCATACATTACTATGAATAGAAACTTTATTGCATGAAATTGATGAATGGATGATGAATTGATGATGTTAGTATGTTAATGATGTTATATGAAGGTTGGGATGATGATAATTATGCTAGAAATCAAAGAATTGATCTTGTAGTTCATACCTTACTAAAAGTAGAAACTTTTTGGATATGGGAATTATGAATTATGGTGGTTTGATGGTGTTGAACATGGCTAGATGATAGCATGGACTTGTATAGGCATAATATTAATGAATTCATGGATGTATTGGTTGTTAGATAGATTTTGGGATGTACTTTCCTAAAAGGGAAACTTTAATTGTATAGAATCTTGGATATGATGAATTAGGCATGCTTGTAATGTTAGGATCATGTTAGCATGTTTATTGGTGATGTTGAATGTGATGAAATGTGTTAAATTAGATATTTGGATGCTTGGTTTATTATATGGGAATGTGGACCCTTAGTGGTTATATATGTAATGATGGGTTGTGTTGGGTGATTATAGGATCATGTTTGGGAATTGTAATAGATCATTGTTGGATAGGTTGATTGGCATGAATCTTGTTGAATAATGCGATAATGATCGTCATATACGCGTGCGAATCTGAGGGCCCTACTTAGTATGATTGGCAGGGTTTTGGGTGTGAAGTCATGAATGTCTTCACATGGAATGTTGTGCATGATTGGACTCTATGTATAATGCATTAGTTATGATGTAATTATGTTGAGCATGGTGATTACTTTAGATTCGCATGAGTTGTATGATAAGCTAGTTGTATGATGATCTAGGTAGAATAAGTGGTTGTTGAAGTGACATACGTGAACAACTTGTATGATAACCATGTTTGATGAACTGATATGCTTGATTAAATGGGATGTCAATAATAATGTCACCAACGAGTCAAACGGGTCAACTGGGTCAATGTGTCTTGTTCACAACCTTGAGTCCATTGTGTTTATAGAGCACTTAGGGTTGATGATGATTTAGTGTACACGTACTCATGTACTTGTGTGTTCTAGGTAACCTCTAATGGTTTTCTTTCCCCTCTCTTTCAAGTTAGCTCTTATATCGTTCGTGTGCATACCAGGAGTTCATCCCCCACTCTTTTATACACTCTCTTTTGGGGGAGATAGCATACTGGCTTACAAACGCTTTATTCTTATAAGATGTGTAAAATATGATATAGTGTTGAATACCATGAAAGTCCCCACACTTTCGGATCATTAATAATGGTAACTAGCTGGAAACCTTGGGTAGTACTACGGGGTCTGACGAGCCCCACCTGTGCGACTCGAGGTCAAACAGGTGCAATTTTGTCCTAACATAAACATTGTCACGACCTGGTAAGTCGAGACGGGTGGCAACAAGCGAAACACAGTTAGCTTTGATCGCAAAATCACTATGATTATTGCTTGGGAATTTAGACTAGCTATCTAATTCATTTTACTCTTATATTTTATACTGATAGAGGTATGTTTTACTAAAACTCTTGAACTCCCCAACCGTTGTGCTGACTCTTTTTGTATGCTATTCTCAGGTTAAAGTTACTATTGGATAGGTGCACATTCACGGGTCAGCATTGTAGATGTCAGCATTTTTGGAACCCTTTGTTGGTTTTTTATTGTTAAACAATTATGTACTTGTTTTGCACAACAGGGAGCGCGTGTTTGCGCATTATGATATTGTGTTTTTCATGTTTACTAAACGTTTCCGCATCGTTTTAAAGTTAAATTCTCATTTTGGTTTGTTTGTTCACATAGAGTCGTTGTGAGTAACTAATGATTGAGATCCTAGTATGTCACACGCCTCGCGGTAAAACCCCGCACAAGGATTTTGAGGGTCTGACAAGCTTTGTTTTTGAAGAGCCATCTTGTGGCAGTGGCGTATTGATATTCAGGTAGATCAACCAGCTTCCATACCTCTTGCTTTCTGAATTACTGTAATTCTTCTTGCATTGCTTCTATCCAACTGTTGTCTTTAAGTGCTTCTGTGATGTTTTTGGGTATAGTTAAGGATAGGAAGCAGGAGTGCAAGCAAATGTTTGATGTGTCAGATTGTGTTAGAGCTCTTAAAATATTAACATTTCGTCTTTTGCGTTTTGTCATAGTATAGGGACTTATTTTGTAAATATATGTTCCTTGTTTTTCTTTGATAGTATAAATAGGATATTGTATGTATTATGTAGGTTGACCTAGAGAACGAAACAGTTAGAACAGATTGAACAACTATAACTCACTCTTAAAATTTGTATCCTAAGCATTTGCTATCAATGAAATCTATGAATATTTGAAGTAATTGCTTGTGTTTGATTACTTTGTGTATGAATTGATCATTGCATTACGATATCATCACAAATTGATCCATTTTGAACCCATCATATGGTATCAGAGCTTTCGATTCAGTGATCAGTGCTTATCGGCATTATTGAGCTCTTTGAATCACTTGAAATCTATGTTTATTGCAATTTGATTGATTAATTGTTGATTTTTGTTGTACTTCATCCATTGAAACATGATTTGAATCACAATTTGGTGTTTAATCCATTCAGATCTGAGTATTGATCAGATTTGTGTTCAAACTGTGTTCTTCATTTTCGGACTGTAATTCAATTAGAAAACAGATTTGTTGTTGTTGTTTGATCAAAAAGTTGATTGAAGATTGTTAATCGATCTATATACTACCTAATTGGAAGTTTTTAGATCAATTGAACAAGTTTTGAAGAATTTCATAAGATCTGAGTTTGTTAAAGATGATGAATGAGCTTGAGTTATGCAAAACTGCTGAAAATTGCTAAGTGATCAGACGCATTGCAACTGTTTAGGCGTTTCATCACTGCTAAGGCGATTTTAAAACAGGCGTTTTGCAACTATTTGGATGCATTAAGACTGTTTGGTCGCTTTGATACTTTGTTGGAACTTAGCAATTCTAGACGCTTGAGAACTGTTCGGGCATTTTTACCTCAGACGTTTCTATACTGTGTGGGCATTTTAGAACTGCTTAGACGTTTCATTAGTTAGGCATTTCAGAATTCATCTAAGGCATTCCCTTAGACATTTCTCGTTCAAATCCAGGCGCTCAGACTTATCAGTAAACATTTAGAAATTTTTTTTATAAACTAAAAATCCAAAAACATTTTCATTTCATAGTTTCATTTTAAAAATTTTAAAACAACAAAAACAAGTCATTTTCATTAATTCAAAAATTACAAAAAGGTTAAGTCTGATGATTCTGAGAACAGGGTTCCCAAGCTAAAAAATAAAGCTAATTTCAAAAATTGGTCTCTTAGATTGAAGCATCATCTAAACTCCATTGACACTAATTTAGGGAAGTCAATAAAGAAAGGACCACATATCCCAATTACATCCGATGGTCCTGAGAGAGGATTTGTTTATACAAAAGACTCTCCAGAACCTTATCCAGAGGATGGTCTACAAGGTGATGACTTAAGGAAGGTTAAGAATGACATCAAAGCTTATTCATTGATGTGCAAGGGGTTACCATTGGAAGTCTTGACTAGACTTGAAAGTTATCAAACTGGTTACACCATGTACAGAGCTTTGAAGATCATTTGTGAAGGTGGTAAAGAGATACAAGATCTCAAAAAGCAGAAACTCAAGAGGCAATTGGAGTTATTTGAGCATATTTATGGTGAAGCAATCAATCAAATGATGAATAGATTTGTGCAATGAACTACTGAAATGTCAACTGTTGGTATCAAAAATGATCTCAAAGATCTAAATTACAGACTTCTAAATGCTCTTTCATCTTCATGAAACAGACAGCCACTCTGTTGAAGCATACAGAAAAGTTTCCAATGGATCTGGATCTTTTAATTGCCAAAATTGAATCAGTTGAAATTGATGAGAGCTCCAGAAACAATGATAGAGCTGCATCAATGTCTTAGTATAAGTATTGCTTCTCCAGGTAACACAGTGGAGAATGCTTTTCTGGCATAATATGACAATTCTCCAGAAGACGATGGTGATTTGTTTGTTGGAGCTGGTTTCTTCAGAGATTCTTGTTACACAAGTGCTACTATTTATACAAATCAGCCTCAACCACAGACTCCTCCTAAAACTCAAACTCCTAAACCTCAAACTGAGACTCCATCTTCTAACTCTGTTAAAACTAGCAAAGTTAAAGATGTTATTAACATCCTTTTACAGGATGATGAGTCAAAATCTACTTTTGCTGCTTTCTTGGCAAGTTTTCATGCTTATCAAGGTAGTCATATAACCCAGTTAGATCTTGTTTTGCAGGATTTGTTTGAGATGGATCCTGATGATGTGGAAGAGATGGACTTGAATTGGCAGATGGTAATGATTGCTTACAGAACACAGAAACACTCATATGTTAACAGGAATTACAAGCCAAGTGCAAACAAAACTGTTGGCTTTGACAAATCAAAGTCAAGGTGTTTGAACTGCAACAGTTATGGTCACTTCTCAAGGGAATGTAAAGCTCCTAGAAATCAAGGTGGAAATGGTCAAGCAGGTTCTAACAGTCAACGATACCAATAGCAGTCTCAAAAAATCTTTCAAAAGCCTTATAAAAGTCTTCCCATGCCAGAACTTAAAGATGAATCAAAATCATCCGAAGAGCCAAAGAAAGCTCTTGTTGTTAGCATCAAAGATGGCTATGACTGGAGTACTTATGCTAAACAATTCACAGCTGATCTAGCATCTAGCTTAGCTCTTGTTGCTAAAGTTTCAAATGAAGACTGGTCTGAAGAAAATGATCCTAAGGCAGAAGGTGATTCTGAAAATGATGATGAAGATTATGATTGGAGTGAAAAATCCGACCCAAAAGAGTATTCAGAAGAAATTGCACTCATGGATCAGTCTGAAAAACCAAAGGTTGAGCATCCATGATCTGACTCTGAGACTTCTTTTTCAAGTTATCCTGAAATTCCTGTTGAAGTGAGAGAAAAAATGTGCACAAAAGCATGTTTTGATCAAGTTGAGCATTACAGAACATATTCATTTAAAATCTATGACAAACTTAAACAAGAAGAAGTAATTCACAACAAACTGAAAAATGATCACAAAGTCTCTAATGAAAAGATCTTATCTCTACAAACCTCATGGAATAAAACTCTACAAGAACTTGAACTTGTTAAAAACCAACTTGAGGAGATGACTAAAAATTTAGAAGAATAAAAAATAGCTCATGCTGGAACACAAGTTGATCTAGCTAACGTTAAAAGTTCAAAAACAATTGTAGAACAGTTGGTAAGTGAGAGGAAAGATAAAAACAAAAAAGGTCTAGGTTTTACACATGAGCCCATGCCTGAATCTATCACAAACACTTTGCCAGAAAACTTTAACACACATGATCATTCACCTGAAAACAAAGCTAAGCTAAAAGCCTTCCAAAAAAAGAAAAAGAATTCTGAAAGTGAAGAAGAGAAAACAAATGTTAAGATATTTGAGGAACAAGATTCTGAAAAGATTAAAAATGGTCATCCAGTAAAAGTTAAATCTTACAAACCACGACCAAAGAATAAGAAAATGTTTTTTTCCCAAAGAGTATATTGTTAAAGAAGTAATTGTAAAGAATGATAAACAAAACTCAAAGAATAAAGAGAAAGTAAAACAAGACGAAGTAACATCTGAAGATTCATTTTCTTACGGATTAAACAATCTAGACTTCATCAAATGGCAGAAAGAACAAAAAGATAAAGAAAATGCAAAAGAGTCTTCTACTGAAGATGGTCAATCACAAAGCAAGCAAAGTTCATCAAGAACAAGAAACCAGAGAAGGAGAAGGAAAAATGCTAAAGCTAAATTCTCTTAGAATAAAAATAAAAACAATCAAAATCATAGAACAAATCAATCTAATCAGTTTAAACCAGTGAAGTTTGTGTCTGCGGTTACTTTTGATATGAACACAATTCCTGAAATCAAAAGAAAACTCAAAGAAAAAATCTAACTCTGATCTAAAAACAGGTTTAGTTCAAAAGTCTTTCGCTGTTAACAAAAGATTTGTATCTAAGGTGTCTAGGAATGGTGTTAATGAACAAAAGTCAAAACCCAAATTTCTAAAGAACAAACTCTCAAATCAAAAACAACAGATTAACTTTGCAACTCCTAAATCAAAACAAGAATCAAATGTGGCTTCCATATCAAAGGTCAATCAATAGTTGTTTAAATTTCTACAAAGGTACTGTGATATATGTGATATGTACAATCATAAGACTGATGAATGTTTCTTTAACAAGTACTGTCACATTTGTGATATGGAAAACCATTAAATAGCTGATTGTTATTTTAATAAGTATTGTACCATTTGTGATGAAAGAACTCACAAAACTGAGAATTGCTACTTCCGAAGGAACTCGCCAAGGAATGGATATGCAAATCCACAATTTCAAAGAAATCAAAGTGTTGGTTTTCAAAGATTGACAAAACAACCTTCCTTAGGCTTGAGATCTTTTCGAAGGATTGATTCTGATTGTGATGATTCTTATGCTGTGAAAACAAACAATTATAATCAAGGAAAATTCATTCCACGATCTATGAGAATGAACAATGGAAAGTTTGGTAATAAAATTTTTCTAAAAATTTTTCTTCTGATGGTTTGAATTATCTTGACGATGATCTTAAAAAACGTTATGATGCTTTATGGACTATGCAAATCAAAGATAATAAAAATTTAGTTAGAAACAGAATTGGTAAATTTAAACAGCAAAAGAAGCCTGATTTTAATAAGCTTCGTTTTAAACAGTTTACCATTGTTGATAAATTTGGCAAGCCCAAGACCGTATTAGCTTGGGTTGATAACTCAAATTAAATCTCATTGAAATGTAGGTACGCCCAAGAAGACCAATTAACACGTGGTATGTTGATAGTGGGTGTAGCTGGCATATGACAAGCAACCATGCCTTGCTTCAAGATTTTAAGTAAAAAGATGGTACTCATGTTGCATTTGGAGGTGATACAGGTGGTAAAATAATAGGAGAAGGAATAGTGTCCAATGGGATTATTAGCTTTGATTAAGTCAACTACTGTTCACAGTCGAACTTTAGTCTTTTAAGTGTTTCCCAAATTTGTGACAAATCTTACTCTGTTCTATTTTATGACTCTTTTTGTTATATTTTGAAGCCAGGTTTTCAGATAAGCAAAGATTGGGTAGTTGTTAAAGCTGTACGTGATCGAAATGTATACAAGTTATGCTAAATCAAAAATTTCATAAACGTTGAGCTTGGATCTTAGGATTCATCATTTTCAGATCTGAGAACTCAAATATAAAGATAAGTGTATGAATCAAAGAACAAGGATGTGTGTGTAATGTATAATGTTATGATTTCATTGATATTGAATAACAAATTACAATGAAGAAACATATACAAATATGGATGAACATCAAACCCACCCAAAGGAGAGAATTTCTCCTTGGGTGGTGATTTACACCATGAAAAACACACACTTAAGAACTACCAGCCACTCACACACTTTGCAATAACCACTCATTTCAAAGTAGCACTAGTGGTTCTATTTGTAATGTTTTTTACATCATGACCTAATTTGACTTTTCTTGTGGTCTTGATGTTGACTTTGTCTTGTTGACTTTGTCTTGTGTTTGTTTTGTTCTGTTAATCAACTTGGTCTCTAAACTTGTACAATAAGATCTTTAGTTGGCTTTGATTATGGTTTGGAAAGCTTAAGTTTTTCAATTGTTGAACCCAACAATACTCCCCCTAAATTGATGCTTGCCAAACTTTGACTTGAAGATTTTCTCTGTCACATGTCTTCTTGATCAACTGATGTTTTGACACTGTTCACTATAGTTCTCCCTCTCAGATTAAGCTTCTTCTAATGTATTTCTGATAAAGGATAGAATCTCTTTGAGAATACTTAATGTATTGTATATGAGGTGTATCACTTTTGGATTACTTTTTTGTTCATATCACACTCAAAGAATTAGAATGTATTAGGCATATGATAAGGCTTTGAACTTCAATAAACAGCATCAGGAACACAAGTCAGTCTTGAAGACACTTCAACTCTTTGAATCTCTGAATTAACTTGATAATGGATGGTTCCAAGTACTTCAGAAAGAGTTTCTAACAATTGTACAAATCCTTGATTGGATCAGTGATTATGTGACCAAGGTTGATTTCTTCATTTCTGTTGAATGTGAAAATGGATGTGCCTGTTGGTTGCAATCATCCGTATTCATCATGTTCCTTGTTTTCTTATTTGTTGTAATCATCTGTTCATCATGTTTCTTGCATTTCTTGTTGTTGTAGTCATCTGTTCATCATCTGTTCATTGTTTCTGTTGTTGTTGTTGGTGTTGTTCTTGATGTTGTTGTTGATGTTGATGTTGATGTTGTTGATGTTGTAGTTGATGTTGATGTGGTTGATGTTGTTGTAGCTGATGGATGTTGTTGATGTTGTTGTTGTTGTTGATGTCATCAGCATTGTTTAAAACAAAGGCTGAAATTTGAATATAACATCCGCATTTGTTGAATCATCATAAGCATTGGTTGCCTTAACATCCGCATTTCAACACAACTTTATCCGCATTTGTTAAGTCAACAGCCGTATTTGTTTTTGGAACTCATCCGTATTGGCTTGTTAAACATCTGCATTAGTATGTTCTACATTAGCATTAGTTGCCTTAACATCCGCATTTGTTGAATCAACAGCTGTATGTTTTACATCCTCACATCCGTATTTGTTTCTTGTAACATTTGCATTAATTCTGTAACATCCGCATTGGATGAATCAACATCAGCATTGGTTGTCTTAATGCTGCATAACATCCGCATTTCTATTGTCACATCCGTATTTCATTTAAACAAATGCGGATGTGTTAAAAGTTAGTCGCATTTCTTGAACATACATCCGCATTTCTTTGAAGAAATGCTGATGCTTTGCTTGTCATCTGCATTTGTCTTCACTTGGTCAAGTTTCAGCCAAGTATACCAAGAAATGCGGATGAGTTCCAGCATTTGTTGAACTTGATCTTCGATCTGAATTTCAGATTCATTCCAAATCATCCAACACTTTTAATCGAGTGTGAAAATAAGTGATTGATTTTTTTTCGAAGACTTGAAGTTTGATGTAGGCAGCTTCAATTAACACATCAGTTCGAGAATTTTGTCTTCTTTGAAGCAACCTATTCAAGATCTGAATGTTCTTCTCGAGTACATGTTCTTTGTTGATTTTGAAATAGATCTGTTACAATTGCACCGAATTTGCAGTGATAAAGTGTGGAATGTTTTATCATCTTCAATTAGAACCAAATTAGAACAGATTTCTTGATTTTGTTGATTTTGCTGAAGAACAGATGATGCTGAAGATGAACAGAGACGTGTTCTTTATTTTTCTGATTTTCTTCTTTGTTGTAAACATCTTTAAAGATGAAACAGATCTGAAACATACATGAACCCAGCAACCAACAGCTTTGATACCATTTTGCTAAATCAATATTTCAGATTCGTTGAGCTTGGATCTTAGGATTCATCATTTTCAGATCTGAGAATTCAAAATTAAAGATGGGTGGAAGTGTGTGAATCGAAGAACAAGGACGTGTGTGTAATGTATAATGTTATGATTTCATTGATATTGAATAACAAATTACAATAAAGAAACATATACAAAGATGGATGAACATCAAACCCACCCATAGGAGAGAAATTCTCATTGGGTGGTGATTTACACCATGAAAAACACACACTTAAGAACTACCAGCCACTCACACACTTTGCAATAACCACTCATTTCAAAGTAGCACTAGTGGTTCTATTTATAATGTTTTTTACATCATGACCTAATTTTGACTTTTCTTGTGGTCTTGATGTTGACTTTGTCTTGTTGACTTTGTCTTGTGTTTGTTTTGTTCTGTTTATTAACTTGGTCTCTGAACTTGTTCAATTAGATCTTCAGTTGGCTTTGATTGTGGTTTGGAAAGATTCAGTTTATCAATTGTTGAACCCAACAAGATAGATATGTCTCAAGTAGATCCATTTACAGAAACAACATGCCAAATTGCTCAAGCATCAAATGTCGAAAGTCATCTATGGCATAGACGTCTCGGGCATTCCAATTTCAAGAACATGAACAAGCTTGTAGCAGGAAATCATGCAGTAGGTCTTTCAACAAAGAAGTTTGCTACAAGAGATCACTGCTCAGCGTGTTTAAAAGGAAAGTAACACAGAGCGTCTTATAAGCCCAAGCTGATAAACTCAAATTCCAAGCCTTTCCAAATGTTGCATATGGACCTATTTGGACCAACTAATGCGCATAGTATTAGAAAGAAATCTCATTGTTTAGTTATCATTGATGACTTTACAAGATTTTCATGGGTTTTCTTTTTGCATGCTAAATCTAAAACTGCTGAATTGTTAAAAGAATTCACCATTAATGTAGAAAATCAACAAAAGGTGAAAATTATCAGAAGTGATAATGGAACAGAATTTAGAAATTCTAATGTTGATATGTTTTATGCAGAAAAAGGTATTGCTCGTCAGTTCAGTGCTCCTAGAACTCCACAACAAAATGGATTGCTGAAAGGAAAAACAGAACTTTGATTAAGGCCGCACGCTCCATGTTAGCACATGCAAAGATTCCAATTAGTTTCTGGGATGAAGCCATATCCATTGCATGTTTTGTATAGAATCGTACATTGATTGTGAAAGATAAACAGAAAGCTCCTTATGAGTTGATGTTTGGAAGGAAACCTACTATAGATTTTCTTAAATCTTTTGGTTGTCCAGTTTTGATTTTAAATTCAAGTGACCAGCTAGGAAAAACTGATGCAATATCTGATGATGGATTTTTTGTTGGATATATGTCGGTTTCAAAAGCCTTTAGAGTTTATAACTCAAGGACGAATGTCATTCTTGAATCTTTTAATGTTAAATTTCTTGAAAACTCTTTTCCCTCGGCTGCAAATGGTCCAGCTTGGTTGTTTGATTTAGATTCTTTGTCAAACTCTTTTAATTCTAACTTGTTTGACTTTCCAAGTGAGAAAAAGAAACTAGGAGGAGATCTTGGATCTTTCAGTGATGATTCTGATTCTGATGATACGGATGATTCTAGCCTAGATTACCCATTCTTATTATTTGTTAAAGATCCTGTATTTTGTTCTGAATCTCATTATCAATCTCACTCTCAACAAGCATAAGAACATCCCTTTTTAGAAAATTCCAATGTTTCATAACCTATTCCTAATGATGGTCCTGAATTTCTACAACCTGAGTGCTGAAACAATATTTCAGATTCAATGAGCTTGAATCTTAGGATTCATCATTTTCAGATCTGAGAATTCAAAATTAATGATGGGTGGAAGTGTGTGAGTCGAAGAACAAGGATGTGTGTGTAATGTATAATGTTATGATTTCATTGATATTTAATAACAAATTACAATGAAGAAACATATACAAATATGGATGAACATCAAACCCACCCAAAGAAGAGAAATTCTCCTTGGGTGGTGATTTACACCATGAAATACACACACTTAAGAACTACCAGCCACTCACACACTTTGCAATAACCACTCCTTACAAAGTAGCACTAGTGGTTCTATTTATAATGTTTTTTACATCATGACCTAATTCTGACTTTTCTTGTGGTCTTGATGTTGACTTTGTCTTGTGTTTGTTTTGTTCTATTTATCAACTTGGTCTCTGAACTTGTACAGTGAGATCTTTAGTTGGCTTTGATTGTGGTTTGGAAAGCTTCAGTTTATCAATTGTTAAACCAATAATACTCCCCCTAAAGTGATGCTTGCCAAACTTTGACTTGAAGATCTTCTCTGTCACATGTCTTCTTGATTAACTGATGTTCTGACACAGTTCACTGTAGTTCTCCCCCTCATATTAAGCTTCTCCTAATGTATTTCTGATAAAGGATAGAATCTCTTTTAGAATACTTAACGTATTGGATATGAGGTGTATCACTTTTGGATTACTGTTTGTTCATATCACACTCAAAGGATTAGAATGTATTAGGCATATGATGAGGCTTTGAACTTCAATAAACAGCATCAGGAACATAAGTCAGTCTTGAAGACACTTCAACT
Source organism: Flaveria sonorensis (assembly GCA_025506505.1). NCBI lineage: Eukaryota > Viridiplantae > Streptophyta > Magnoliopsida > Asterales > Asteraceae > Flaveria > Flaveria sonorensis. Next base: position 31,476,552 of record CM046430.1, on the reverse strand, counting down.
CTTTGAATTTCTAAATTAACTTGATAATGGATGGTTCCAAGTACTTCAGAAAGACTTTGTAACAGCTGTACAAATCCTTGATTGTATTAGTGATTATGTGACCAAGGTTGATTTCTTCATTTCTGTTGAATGTGAATATAGATGTGCCTGTTGGTTGCAATCATCCGTATTCATCATGTTTCTTGTTTTCTTGTTTGTTGTTGGCATATGTTCGTCATCTTTCTTGTATTTCTTGTTTCTATTGTCAACTGTTCATCATCTGTTCATTGATATTATTGTGGTTGATGATGTTGTTGTTGATTTTGTTGTTGATGTTGATGTTGATGTTGTTGTGATGTTGATATTGTTGATGTTGTTGTTGATGTTGATGTTGTTGTTGATGTTGTTGTTGTCAGCATTGTTTAAAACAAAGACATTCGCATTTGTTGAGATAAGAAGCTGCATTAGTTGTGAAACATCTCCTTGTGACAACACATCCGCATTAGTTTTAAGTCATGAAGTGAAAAGCGGATGCATTGAAGAAATATGGATACCTTAGAAGAAATGCGTGTGCTTTAAATGAAATGCGGGTGCCTTAAGTTTCATCCGCATTTGAGGAATTATATGAGCATAAAAGCCGCATTTGTTGATTGCATAATCACATTTGTGATCAACAAATCCGCATTTGATCACTTGATGCATCCGCATTAGTTTGACAAAGCCACATTTCTTTAAGTTAACATCAGCATTTATTTGTTCTTCAACAGCATTTGTTGACATCACATCCGCATTGAGGCACATAACAGCCGCATTTCTTTTTGGATTCTTCAACTCATCCACATTGGCACAAGTCAACCGCATTTGTTTTGTCAACACAGGAACTCATCCGCATTGACGTAACAAACAACTGCATTTGTTTAGTTCTCAGTCGCATTTGTATGCCCTTTATCAGCATTAGTTCTGTTTGAACATCCGCATTTGGTTGCCTTAGTGACAAATGCGGATAGCTTCAGTAGGAAATGCGGATGCAAGAGAGAAATGCGGATGGCTTGTGTTTCATCCGCATTTGTCTTTCCTGTTCATCTATCTGAGAATATTGAATTCAGGTTCAATCCGAATCATTTCTGTTCGAGATCTTTGTAGTTAGCCTCGAAATCATGTTAATTGTACACAGGTCTTGGATTTGTGGTTGGATTTGATTCAACAACCCATTGATTAACCACCAGTTCGAGATCTTTGTATTTTGAATCAACCTGTTCGAGATCTGAATGTTCTTCTCAAATAAATGTTCGAACCGAATGTCTTCTGTTGAATGCTTTATCATCTTCAATTCGAACCCATTTTGAACATATTTGTTGATGTTCTGTGTATTTTGTTAATGAACAGATGATGGTTTGAGAAACAGATGCTTGTTCTTCATTTTTTTGATTTTCTTCTTTGTTGTAAACATCTTTAAAGATGAAAACAGATCTGAAACATACATGAACCCAGCAACCAACAGCTCTGATACCATTTTGCTGAATCAATATTTCAGATTTAATAAGCTTGGATCTTAGGATTCATCATTTTCAGATCTGATATTTCTAAATTAAAGATGGGTGGAAGTGTATGAATTGAAGAACAAGGACCTGTGTGTAATGTATAATGTTATGATTTCATTGATATTGAATAACAAATTACAATGAAGAAACATATACAAAGATGGATGAACATCAAACCCACCCATAGGATAGAAATTCTCCTTGGATGGTGGTTCACACCATAAGAAACACACATACAAGAACCACACTTGCAAAAATACACTAGTGGGTCTATTTATACTATTGTTACATCATGACCTAATTTTGACTTTTCTTTTTGTCTTGATGTTGACTTTGTCATTGTTGAATTGTCTTGTATTGTTGTTCTTGTTGTGATCAACTTGGTCTCTAAACTTGTACAATTAGATCTTTAGTCGATTATGATTATCATTTGGTAAGATTCAGTTTATTCAATTGTTGAAACCAACACTGAGTCTAGAACATCATCGGTTTCTAATGATGTAGTTGTACTGATAATCTTGATTACTTTATCAACTCACCGACTCAAGTTCCTAATTTCAATCCACATACTTCAAATTTATTACATCAGCTTTCTGACTTGAACCAATCTAATCAAGATGTCAATGTTCAAGAAAATGAGATTCCAACATCTCGTATTCAGAAGAACCATCCTACATCTCAGATTATCAGTCCATTGAATGAGAGAATGACGAGAAGTCATTCAGAACAAGCAAATCTCTGCTTATACTCGTGTTTTCTATCTCAAATTATTCCTAAAAACATCACCGAAGTGTTAAAGGAAAATAGTTGGATTGAGGCAATGCAAGAAGTGTTTTTGCAATTCCTCAAATAGGAAGCGTGGAAGCTTATGGATTTACCTGAAGAAGAAAATGCCATAGGCATAAAATGGTTGTTTAGAAACAAGTTAGAAGATTGGGGAATTGTTGTTCGCAACAAAGCGAGACTCGTTGGACAAGGTTACAACCAAGAAGAAGGAATATATTATGATGAAGTATTTGCTCCAGTTGCAAGACTTGAATCAATTCGTGTCTTTCTGGCTAATGCATCATTCATGAAATTCAAGGTGTATAAGATGGACGATAAAGGTACTTTCTTGTATGGACCAATCACTGATGATATGTATGTCAAGCAACCTCTAGGTTTGGAAGATGCAGAATATCCTCATCGTGTGTACAGGCTTAATAAAGCATTGTATGGTCTCTATCAAGCTCCTATAATTTGGTATGAAACGTTATCACAACATTTAATCCAGCATGGATACACGCGAGGGAAAATTGACCCTACTTTGTTTATAAAAAAGGATGTTGATGATCTCTTATGTGTTCAAGTGTATGTTTATGATATCATATTCGGTTCTACAAGTCCAAAATTGTGCAATGAATTTGAAGAAATCATGAAGTCTCGTTTCCAAATCAGTTCTATGGGAGAAATAAACTTTTTCCTTGGTCTTCAAGTGAAGCGGTCTGCAGATGGAATTTTTATTAATCAGGAGAAATTCATTGAAAAACTCTTGAAGAAATTTAAACTGCAAGATTGTTAATCCATCAGAACTCCAGCTGATGTAAATACCAAGATTGAACCTGATCCGAAAGGAAAATCAGTTAACCAAACTCTATACAGATCTATGATTGGATCTTTGATGTATCTTATTGTATCTAGACCTGATATAATGTATGTTGTTTGTGTCTGTGCCAGGTACCAATCTGACCCGAAGGAATCTCACCTAATCGCTGTTAAACGAATATTCAGGTATCTCAAAGGAAAACCGGCTTTAGGGCTGTGGTATCCTTATGAAGGAAACTTCGAGTTACATGGATATACAGGTAGTGATTATGGAGGATGTTGCCAAGATCATTAATCTATGACGGGTGGTTGTCAGTTTTTAGGTCCCAGATTAGTCTCGTGGCAATGTAAGAAACAAACAAATGTCTTCGTTTCAACCGCAGAAGCTGAGTACATAGCTACTTCAGTAGGATGTTCTCAAATCCTTTGGTTACAAAACCAATTGCTCGATTACAGGTTTAATTTTCTTAAAACTCCTATTTACATTGATAACACTGCTGCTATGTTTATCACAGCTAATCCTGTCCAACACTCAAAAACAAAGCATATCGAGATTCGATAACATTTTCTCAGAGATAACTCTAGAAAAGGTTTAAACATTTTGATTCAAATAACAACTGAAAAACAGTTGGCTTACCTATTTACAAAAGCCTTTTTACCAGGTCTATTTGAGTATTGGTTGAGTCAATTGGACTTATTAACCATGTTTAAAACTAGTTTTGAGTAATTGGGTTGTCTGAATCATAAAAATGAAACAAACCCTCCCTTTGCTGAATAAGAAGATTTATAGAGAAAACAGTCAAAGTTAACTGCCAGATTGTATATATTGTGTGTGCATGTTCAATAGAAAAAGAAAAAACAAATACAAAAATAGAAAATTGCAAAATCATAAGAGAAAAATATAAAACAAAAAAAAACCACAAAAATAGAGTTATTTGTTAGTTAACATTTAGGATTGAATCTGTCTTTGCAATTTGTGAGAAATGATAGATACATTAGTTCTGATCCGTTGCATACTTCTCTCACTACTAAAGTCTAACGTGATCAGATATGATGTGTAAGTAAGCTCATGCAATTATACTGAAAATGTAAATTCTTGTGATTAAACTAAATCAATCATGCATTCATGTTTTTCCATTTTAGTACCAATGAGTAGTATTGACTTCTCAAATTGATTGCTTGTAAAGTCACAAACTCACACCTGGTGGCGATATAAATAACCATGAGCTCTAAGTATTTAAAGGATCTATTCACTTCTCATTTATGAGTCATCGTAGACCTAAATTGACGAGATATCCTTTGTTTTAAGTCATTACTGACCTGGATATTCTCACTTGATGCAAAAGATGCCAATATGCACAACCTAAACATGAGATCTAGTTATAAGTATATGTCGGGTTAATAAGTTGAGAAAACTGCTTTCTTGCATATCTTGATGAGAGTTGAGCTCTCTAAGTCATATCTATTCATACCTTAATCAATCCAAGAATTGAAAAAGTAAGTGTGCTGAGTATCTTGCCAACAACACTCATTTTCTATCCTTAGATCTTGTGTCTCCTCTGCTATAAGAATATTGACCTAGAACACACTTGATCAGGATTTAATCACTACCAATGACTATCCATTTATTTTATTTTAATGTGCTGATCTTAACTGTTATGATCTCACTGTAGGCATGTGATTCAATTGTATATAGTAGATTTTTCTTCTGCTTTAATTTTGATTTTTGCATGATTTTCTGTATGCAGGCATGTTGATAATGATTAGTTTACTTTAATTGCAAAATAAAAGAAACTTCTAAGTTTGTGAACTTAAAAGTTTAGGGGGAGTAAAAATGTAAAAGAGAAAATCAATGAAAAGTGTCAAATGTGAAAAACAAATAAAAAATTAAGTGCTTTGGATGGAAAGGATGAAGCTGAATATTCAAGCATGTGTGCGTTTGATATGATGTAAAGATGAACCTAAAAAGAATTCAAAATCTCTCAAACTTCAACACACTAGAATCATGGTACGGAAACCCATGATAATAGAGAATGAAATCAGTGTGTGTGTGTTTGTGTGTGTGTGGTGTGTGTGCAAAAGCACAATAAAATAAACTACTTGTTTGTATTGAATTTGTTCAAAAGCTTACAAAGGATTAGGGTAGAATGCTATTTATAGCCTATACACATAGCTATATATAATTACTGAACTACCCTTATGTAAACGAATATTACATAAATAATCCTAAGTCTATAAGCTGTCCGCAGTGGATGATTAGCTGTCCGCTGTGGATGTTAAGCTGCCCGCTGTGGAAGTCAGATAGCATGTCTGTTGTGCCCTGGATGTAGTCCGATGTGAACACTTGTGTGTTTGCTTGTATGTTGTCCGCTATAGAATGTTCATCCGCTATGGATGAACATCCGCTGTGGATGAACATCCACTGTGAACACTTATGTGTCTTTGCTTGTATGTTGTCCGTTGTGGAATGTTCATCCACTATGGATGAACATCCGCTGTGAATACTTGTGTGTGTTTGCTTGTATGTTGTCCGCTGTGGAAGTTCATCCGCTCTGGATGAACATCCGCCGTGGACAGTTCATCAGTTATGGACTTAGGCATCCGTTGTGTGTGTTGTTCATCAGCTGTGGGCACTTGGACTTGATCTTCATCCGCTACATCTTCTTAGTCATCTGCTGTGGAAAACTCTTCATCAGCTGCCGACACTTAGCAAAAATTTCTTTTTATCTACAAACCTTAAAAAGAAATTAAAGCTATATTAGTGTATGATATGATTGTTAATGATGCTAATGTGTTAGTTAATGATTGTTTGAATGTTACAACACATTATGTTTGATTATGTTTGAATATGTTTGATTATGGCAAGCATCATCCTTTAAAGCATTAATCCATTAATGCATTTATTGAGTCCAATAATACTCCCCCTAAGGATGATATTGCCATCCTTTAATGATTGCTTGTTAGTGTTTTGTTTGTTAGAAAAAATGTGTGTGTGTTGGTGCTTGTTAATGATTTGTTTGTTAGGAAAATGTGTGTGTGAGTTTGATAAGAAAGATTGTACTGAATGTGTGTTATCTCTTAAACTGTTTGATTCCATGATTGTATGTTATTGAAATGATTTGTTTGTTCACAGCGGATGAACATTTGTTCATGCACTGTGGACACTTGAATGATTTTGATTATTCACAGCTGATGAACATTTTTTCATGCTCTGTGAACACTTGGATGTGATGTGTGAATTGACTGGGTTTGAGAATGATATTCTCGGTTGATGTGACTCAACCTAGGATCGAATATGCAGACTGAGTCAGTAATATAGTTGCGAAATCACTATATTACAGAACAGATGAACCTGAAATAAATGTTTGAGTAAATGCAGTACATGAACACAGAAGTCACAGATGTATAATATTGATGTTATAACTGTTGAAGACCAAAAACATACAAAGTTAGGGTATGCAGCCCTTTTTTTAGGCATACACATAATCTGTACAAAAGACTAAACTAACCCTAATATATACAAGAGAATCAGTCTAAGTACAAAATAAGTAAAAACATTGTAAGTTGTTCATCCGCATTAGTTCATGCAGATGAACAAGTCTTCATTAGCATTAGTTTTCTTGTGATCAGCATTAACTTAGTTCATCTGCATTAGTTTATGCGGTGAACAAGTCTTGTCAGTAGCATTTGATCGGCATGTGTTTGCTCACCCACATTATATGCGGATGAACAAGTCTTGGCCGCAACATTTGATCAGCATTTGTTTGCTCACCCGCATTAGTTTATGCAGATGAACAAGTCTTGGCCGCATTTCCTTTTGTTCATCCGCATAAACTAATGCGGGTGAACACTTCTTGTCAGTATTTCTTCAATTCATCCACATGGACAAATGCGGGTGAACACTTCTTGTTCAGCATTTCTTGTCTTCATCTGCATTTGTTAATGCGGGTGAACAAACACTTGTCAGCATTTGTTCTCGAGTTATCCGCATTAACAACCTCCAACCACCTCTTAAGTTAGCAAGTATGATCCTTTCAGGGTCTAACAATACTCCCCCTAAGGGTTATACTACCTAGGTTCCTCAAGAGTGTGATGGTGGTGGTGGTTGTGATGATTCTAGTCGGTCTTCTTGTGTAGTCTTCTTTTGGACTGATGTTGGAAGGAGAGTTGTAGCAACTTCTTCTAATGTTTCTGGTTGTGCCATTGAGGGATTGAGAATAGCCTTTATCATGTTAGAAAAATCCCTAGCTTCCTTCATCTTTTCTCTACTGAGCACATGAACCTTCATCTCACTCATTATATGAATAGTAGCAATAGGCATTTGTTTCAAAGAGATGGGTTCCCAAACTAAAATAGAAGATAACCCATTTCTATGAATCAGCAGTGAACCATCAGCAGTGAACCATCAGCATCAACTTCCAACTTGACTATGTTGCCTATCTGCATTGGTAGCCTTTTCTTCTTCCTTTGTTCTCTCTTATTGTTAATTCTATCAAAAGCCAGCTTCAATATCTTAACACACTTCAAAATAAACTCTAAATCATCTTCTGCAGCCTTGTTTTTAAGAGCTCTGAAGTGTCTGGTAAAGATGTAATGAATGTAAGACTCATCTAGCAATCTAACCTCATACCCACTGAAGATTCTTATTTCAGGGGCTTCCTTTCCTTCTTATTTTCTTTCAATTACAAGCTCAAAGGTGTCTTCATCATAATACACATTTGAAATAGGCTTTGTTTTATGAATACTAGCAATCATTTTCCTCTTCAAACTTTCTGTTGGCTTAACATGTAGTTCAGGAAACACAATCTCTTCAGCTTCTCTTTTCTTTCTTTGATCAAATAGGATCTTGAATGTTTTGTCTTTTCTGGTGTAGATAGCTTTCAGTGATTTGAAGTTCTTTGTTCTTTTAAACATCTTTAGAATATCTCCAAATTCATATCCTCTATACATTCCATCAGGATAAATCAAGTCTAGCTCAGCCAACTCTTTTAAATCATGAACTTTCAAAGCATTGACTAAGGCTGTGTACTCTGTGAAAAATTGGACTAATCCTGATATCCTCTTCACCATGAACATATTCCAGTTACTATCATACTTCCAGATAATAATTGTTACATATGTCTTGCCACTGAGAGTAGATACCCCTCTTATCATTTCAGCAGTAGTCAGCCCCTCTTAAAGTTTAAGTTGAGAAGGCTCAATAAACCACTCTGGATTATTGTGAAGTATAGGGCCGAAACTTCTTGATCTTTAACTGTCAACTACACATCTTGTGCTGATTTTCTTGTTCTGGGCTTCTGGGCAATCGCTTCTTCTTCAATTGCTTTTAGTCTTTCTTTCTTGTCATTGATCATCTTTAACATAGCAGCCCTAAGAGAATTAGTCTTCATGTTCCCCAGCTTTATTTTTGTAAATCCTTATTGAGACAGATAATCCTTCATTTCCTTATCTGTCATAATATAAGGATCAGGATATGTAGTTTGAGTGTCATACTTCTTTGCTGTCTTAGAGATACTTGTGACTGATTTAGTAGTTTCCTTTTCTTTTTCATATTCAGTCATAAATGTTGGATCAAGAAGCTTCTCCATCTTTCTCACTTCTTCTACCATACCTTCATAAGTCATGCTAAAGACTATATCAGCATCAAATCCATGGTTGATCAGGAACATGGCATAAATCATAAGATCATTAGTCTTAGCCTTCTCTATCATACTTTTAACAGATGGCTCAATAATTGATGGACTCCTCATGTCATCATGTTTCTTTGTTTGTTCATCTTCAGTTTCTCCTTCTTCCAACATAATCACTTCCAAAGTATACTGCAACTCCTTCTCAGCTTGTTCATGTTCATCTAAAAATTCAGCAATTGCTGCCGAACTCCTAGGATCATCTTTAGTTTTCTTCTTAGGTTGTTCTTCCTCAACCATAGGAAGTTTGCCTTTTGCTTTTTCAGTCAAGTATTTCCTTTTTCTTGTGTATATGATCACTCTTGGTCCTGATGTTAAAGCTACATCAGTTTTGGCCTGTTGTTTTTCCTCAACAGCCTTAAGCTCAGTAGTGATTCTTTGTTATTCAGCTTCTTGTCTGTTCAATTCAGTCGTTTCCTTTTCTTTGAATTCATCACAAAGTCTATTGATTAAACTTTGTTATTCAACAGTCAATACAATAGCAGGAACAAGCTGCATTCTCAGTTCTTCTTCTATTAGCATAGGTTGTGATGGAATTACAACTATAGACTTAGAAGGGGATTTGGTTTTTTTGATGTAATCCCAGAATTCCTCATCTATAATGTATTCACTTGAAAAGAATCTGTCCATGTCATCTATTAGTTATTTCATCATAGCCTCCTTTTCAATAGATGGATCAGAATGTACTACCATCACCCAGCTATCATCATCCCTAACACCACTGGTTTCTTGATGTTGTGAATGAACTGCCTTATCTGTTTCTTCAGCTTCATGTTCTTTTGCTTCTCTTTCAAATTCAGCCTTTAATTGAGCAATCAGTTCCAATTCATCAATTCTTTTCTTCAAAGCCTCATTTTGTTTGTTCAGATCAGCAATAATTTCTATTTGCATCTCCAACATGTGTTCTTGATTTTCCATAGCCACAATGTCCATATGACCACTGATTTCTTCTCTTGACATCTCTAAATAGGCATTTAAATGTTTGATCTCCTTATCTTTTGTTCTCATATCAGCATCATACTTGGCTTTTAATTCATTCAGGTCTTTCTCCTTTTCATCAAGTTCCTGAATCCTATCATTTATGATTCTGCCCTTCTATCAAGAGTTTTCTCCATTCTGGAGACTTTAAGCATCAACTCAGAAATCAGTTTGACTTTTTCATCAGGCCTGTTTATCTCAGATTCAGCATAACTTTCTAAGGGACCCTCCTCTGAGATCATTTGTCTCTCAGGCAGTGGTGCAGGATGTGGATAATCCTCCTCATCACTAGATGATTCAGAAGATGAACTAGTAGATTCACCAGATCCATAGAAGCATCAGTAGCTTCATGTGAGGGGCTGTTGGAGGGTTCTTCATGAGTGTGCATGTGAGAAGATGGAGAGGATACAATGGGATCAACCCTAAAAGGGGAATGAATCTCGGCATCATGAGTTGAAGGCTCAATGTGAAGATCACCACCTACATCAACATGTGGTGACATTGGCCTCAATATATCTTCTTGTGTTGCTGCATGCTCATCAGCAGTAGGTGGATTGAGAGCAACAGGTTGTTCTTCAACAGTTTGTTCATCTCTTTCTTATATAACATCAGCAGCCTCTTCATGAAAGGGTTCCTCAACAGGAACATTACCTTGAGCTTGTTCCTCAATATCATATACTTCTTCTTGAGGATTAATCTGCTATTGCATCCATGGTAGTAGTGGGAAGAAAGTACCACTATATGAGTTTCTAGGATACCTCTTTTTTATGTATTTGTAAGACGTGGCATTATAATGAGGCATATCTAGAATGGGACCTTCTAATGCCAAATCAGGAAAGGCTTCATTTATTAAGCATTGGATAAATCTTGGGTACATGAGGAACATGTTTCTTCATCCTTCTTCAACATTAGCAACCGTACCATTAAATACATATGCTGAGTAGTTGTAAGGTCTGTTTGTACAGAGAGCACAAACAAGTGATGATGTAGTCAAGGGTATATCATTCCATCTAGTTTTCCTTTTGAATAAGCAGTGTTGCACATAATGAATGAGGAATCTCCATTGCAAATCAACCAAACCCTTGACTATTTGTTTTGCCTCAAATCCACCTTCATATCCAATGTTTGCAAAGAAGGTCATTATATCATCCTCATCAAATTCAGTTGGAGAATTAGGATCATCTTAAAATTGAAGGCATTCTCTCACAGATTGTTCTGATATCAACAGAGTGTGATCATCAGATATTCTTCCAGAAATAACTTTTGTGCCATCAACCACTAGTATTTCAGCATTTCCCCAGAATGATCTTATGTAATTCTCATAGATTACAGGTCTCACTGTTACGGCATGAGCCACTCTTGTTTTGGCTATGAACCTGATCATGTCTCTGAGTCCCTCAGCTTCTGGGACATCAGGATCAAGAAAACCAATGATATTATGGAGTTTACTCCAGGTCAGGTTAGCCATGTGTAATCTGCATAATATATGAATGAATTAGTGAGAATTGTGGATAACATGTCTTAAATTGATATGAATTGTGTTTGATTTGTCCAATTTTGACTTTTTAAATCAAAATAGTGATTTTACTTGTTACTATTGCATTAGTTGTTTTGACCTAAGTTCGATTTTGAATGAAGAACAGTTCAAAAGTTTTGGTTTCTTTCTGTTGTATTGATTTGTGATTCATAAGTTTTACATTCTAAACACAGGTTTTGATTTCACAATGTTGTGGGATGATATCCCCTATTCATCGGTGTCTCAGTTGTACTTAGAACCACCTAAATCCTTGTTGTATACACTAATCATTGGTTTTAATGAACTTTGACATTCATATAAATCCATTGTTATTGTGTAGTTTGAGAGTTTTGCAATTTTAGGGTTCTATGTTCCAACATTTGTTTGACAGTCGAAGTTTTTCAAAATTCTGATAATCACCTTGTAGTAGACAATGTTTTGATTCAAAGGACACTTTTGAATGTTTTGATGTTTGGCTCAGCACTGAGATTGTTGATGATAGTAGATTTGAATTTTGAAGAAGTATATTTTCTGGCACTTGTCTTGCTATGAAATGTTCACTCAAAATTTGAAAAGTAATAAATGACTCACATTAGATGAGTATTTATATTACAACTCATAATTTTCACAAAATTTTACAAGTGCTGAAAAGTTCTGTACTGTAGCAAATGTGCATAGATAATTTCTATGGGTGCATTTACTGTAGCAAATGCTGATGAACAAATTAAGTTTGTCAGTATTTACCGTAACAAATGCGGAAGAGTTAATTTTACCTATCCGTATTTACTGTAGCAAATGCGGATGGACAAAGTTAACTTATTAGCATTTACTGTAGCAAATGCGGGAGAACAAATGACGGACGCATTTACTGTGACAAATGCGGGTGACCAAAGTTAACTTATCAGCATTTAATGTAGCAAATGCGGAAGAACAAATGACTTGTCCGCATTTACTGTGACAAATGCGGAAGAACACTTTGTACATATGCTGATGAGTTGGACTGTCCGCATTAGTTGTACTTGTACAATAACAGTTACCCGCATTGGTTAAATGACGATTACCTTCACCTGCATTAACCAATGCTCTTACCCGCATTAAATTTTGAACTTGTCAAAAATTAATGTTGTGACAGTGGATGGTTCTGACTGGTTTTGCATAGTTGTTTCTGTTTTTTTATGAAGATGAGTCTGCATCATTGGTGCTTTATAAAGATTTTGCAAATTCTGAGATTGTCAATTCTTGCTTGGATTGACTTGTATCCTTGATGAGATACATGTTTCCCAATATGACTGATTTTGGGCCTTGTGCATTTTCTGAAGCAGATTATGGTATAATTTCCATACAGACACAATCACTTCAAACAATATTGCCAGTTATATGTTTTTGTGATTTTGTAAATATTTCCTTGTAAATTTTGTTACTCCCCCTAAAGTTTATATCCATATGGGATAAAAACTTTAAACAAATTTATAAAAAATTTAAGAAAATATTTATGAATTTTGATTGTTTAGCATATCTGTAAACGAAGAGATTTTGTACTATTGTTTGAAATTTTGGGATCATATCAATCTTATCTTTTATAAGTGCAAGTTGTCATTGAACTTATTGATTGAAGGTATGTTTATCCTCTTAAACTCATGCTTGATCAGTATTGTAATGCAGGTGATTTTTATCATGTTTTGATTTAATTAAACATTCAACATGAACCTCACACTCATAAGCATAGCAAGATCAACTATCCTCATGTACTGTATGGTAGAACTTTTTCACAACTTTCAATACCTAGTCATTTAAATTATGAAACCTCATTCATTTTGGTAATGGGGATCCACTTTGGGATTCTTTTACCTGATCCTTATTTTGTTTGATCCTCATTGGGATTCTTTTTGCTCTTCACTTTGGAAGGTGATCAACTTTGGGATTCTTTTTATTATATTCTGTTTTATTTGTCACCCGTATTGGATGTGTTCCTAATTGGGACTCTTTTTGGATCTAGACATCAGCACTATGTGCTTGTTTCCCCAGGTCTTTGCTTAGCAAAACAGGGGAGAAACTGATGTGAATGAGATTCATAAGGTATCATGACCTGGTGTGTTTAGGTTACTACACATACATACACTTGGATAGGTTAGATACTTACATGCTCTGAGATGATGCATTCACAGTTGAATGTGATCTTAAGTTTATCACAGCATTTATCTTCTGTTCCAAGTTGAGCCTACCCTCATATCAGGTAAGTCATGTCAGTCTTTCAAGATATTGAATTAAGCATAGTGAGTGATATAACGACTGTAATTATATCATTTCCCATGAAGTACAAAACATGAACTTCAACAAAAGAAGATTTCTTTTTGTAATTTTGAGAATTTTGGATGTTTTTGTAAATTTTTGATTTTTACTCAAGGTAAATCATGTCGATTGATTGGACTAAGAATTTAAACCGACTTGGGTCAAATGTCTTAGTAAACAAATCAGCTAGCTGATTGTCTGTGTTAACCTGAATCAGCTTGATTAAACCTTTTTCAGCATAGTCTCTCAAAAAGTGATATCTAATTTCAATATGTTTTGTTTTTGAGTGCTGAACTGGATTGTTTGTTATGAAGACTGTAGCAATGTTGTTAATATGGATTGGTGTATGCAAGAAATTATAACCATAATCAAGCATCTGGTTTTGAATCCAGAGAACTTGAGAACAGCAAGCTGATGCTGCAATATATTCAGCTTCAGCTGTTGATACAGAAACATTGGTCTGTTTCTTTCACTGCCATGACACCAGTCTGGGACCAAGAAATTGACAACCACCAGATGTGGACTTTCTCTTGAAATTGCATCCCCCGTAGTCACTGTCTGTGTATGCATAGAGATTGAAGTCTCCTTCCGTAGGATACCATAATCCAAGAGCAGGTTTGCCCTTAAGACATCTGAATATCGTCTTGACTGCATTCATATGAGATTCCTTGGGATCTGCCTGCTACCTGGCACAAACACAAACACCAAACATAATGTCAGGTCTACTGGCTGTTAAATACATGAGTGAACCAATCATGGATCGATAAAGAGTCTGATCCACATATTTGCCATCTGTGTCCGAACCAATATTCACTTTTGTATCAACAGGTGTTCTGATGGACTGACAGTCTGCAAAGTGAAACTTCTTTAACATGGATTCCACATATTTTGACTGGTTGATGAAGATTCCATTGGATGTTTGTTGTACTTGAAGACCTAGGAAGAATGTGAGTTCTCCCATAGCACTCATCTGAAATTTTGAATGCATAAGATCTTAAAAGTCTTTGCAGAGTGTTTTGTTGGTGGAGCCAAATATGATATCATCCACATAAATATGGACAAGCAGCATCTCATTCCCTTTCTCTTTCTGAATAAAGTCTGGTCAATCTTCCCTCTTTCATAACCATGGTCAAGAAGAAAGGATGACAGAGTCTCATACCATTTCCGAGGGGCTTGATGTAAGCCATACAAAGCTTTATCAAGCTTGTATACCCTGTGAGGGAAATCAGGATCCTCAAATCCTGGTGGTTGACTCACGTAGACTTCTTCAAAGATCTTACCATACAAAAATGCATACTTTACATCCATTTGATAAACTATGAATTTCATGGAAGCAGAGTACGCAAGAAATAGTGGTATGGCTTCTAATCTAGCAATAGGAGCAAACACCTCATCATAATCTATTCCTTATTCTTGTGTATAGCCCTATGCTACCAACCATGCTTTGTTTCTGATGACGATCCCTCTGTCGTCAGTCTTGTTTCTGTATAGCCATCTGGTGCCGATCGGGTATTGACCTTCGGGAAGATCCACCAGATGCCATACTTCTTGTTTCTTGAATTGTAGCAATTCTTCTTGCATTGCTTCAATCCAGCTATTGTCTTGAAGAGCCTCTTTGATGTTTTTGGGTATAGTTTAACACAAAAAGCAAGAAAACAAATAGATGTTTGCAATACTTGACTGGATGATTCTTGGTGAGAGGCATTCAGATCATCTTGGTGAGAGGCATCTTGTGTATCCTGGTAACTGGAATCAGATCACCAGCAATAGACATATCAAGATTGGAGACATTCAGATCATCTTGGTGAGAGGCATCTTGTGGTGGAGTTGTAGGAGAATGATGAAAGGAATCAGAAGGTTTAGCATCTTCAGCTTCAGCAGCACTTTGGATACTTTCATCATTAGTGTTTCTGTTGTTTTCAACTGGTGCACAAGCTGGTTCAGGGTTTCTCACTTTAGTTGATGGCTCAGCTGAAGGAGAAGGCATTGAGCTATGATCAGCCTCAGTTAAAATACTTTGATGTTGAATAACTGGTATCACAGGATCAGCTTGTAGTGGCACTTCCTCATTAGCTTGATCATCAAAACAAGGTGGAATCATAGGAAAATCAGTTCTTCTATCCATTAAGCCAGAGGATCCTGCATTTGACAAGTTAAACTGATCAAAAGATCTTGTAAACGAGTCAATATCAAACAACCAGTCAGAACCGATTGATGATTTGGGAAAAGAGTGCTCATTGAATTCAATGTTTGTGGATTCATCAATGATGTTTAATCTCGGATTAAACACCCGAAAAGCCTTTGAAACAGAGGAATATCCTATAAAGAATCCCTCGCCAGACTTAGGAGCAAACTTTCCTAAATGGTCCCTGGTGTTCAATATTGAGACCGAACATCCAAATGACTTAAAAAATCCAATAAATATTTTTATGTGAAAAAGAAGTTCATAAGGAGTTTTACTGTGTTCTTTAATTATCAGAGTTTGATTTTGGACAAAGCATGCAGTGTTGATAGCTTCTGCCCAAAACGTAATGGGCAGTTTTGCATGTGCCAGCATTGTTCGTGCTGCTTCAATTAGAGTTCTATTCCTCATTTCAGCCACTCTATTTTGTTATGGAGTCCGAGGTGCACTAAATTGATGAACAATGCCTTTGTGTGTGCAAAATGAACTAAGATCCTCATTTTTGAATTATGTCCCATTATCACTTCTGATTGATTTTACTTTTAAATCAAGTTGATTTTCTATTTTTGTGATAAAATCTTTTATTATTTGGGACGCCTCATTTTTATGAAGTAAAAAGAAGACCCATGTAAATCGTGTAAAGTCATCTGTGATCACCAAACAATAGTGCTTCTTTCCAATACTCATGACATGAGTTTGATCGAAGAGATCCATATGAAGTAACTTCAAAGGAGAATTGTTTGTGTTCAAAAGCTTTGGCTTATGTGAGGATTTATGCTGTTTTCCTTTAAGACATGTAGTACAGTGATCAACAAAATGAAATTGTTTTTTAGGCAAACCAATTACATGGTTTCCTTTGACCAATCTGATCATGTTTTTAAAGTTCGTGTGTCCTAAACGTCTATGCCAAAGTTGTGACTCATCAACAGATGCGTTAGACAAAAGACATGTCTCTTCTGACAGATGAGCAGAATTAAGGTTCAAGACATATGTATTATTCTTCCTCGATGTCTTCAAGACAACCCATTCTTTAGGAATGTAGAATCCTAGTTTTAGAATGTAGCAAAGATAGTCTGTGAAGTGAGTGGAATATTTCTTGTCACAAATCTAAGACACGCTGAGCAGATTGAAGTTCAGTTGCTCGCAGTAGTTCATTTTGTCAAAGCTCAGTAGTCCGTTTGTCACAGAACTTTCTCTTGTAATTCTACCACCTTGTGAATCTCCTCCAAATGCTATAGTAGTTCCTTGAATATGCTTGAAGTCATGAAGGAGGGAACTGTCTCCAGTCATGTGTCGGGAGCATCCACTGTCCATGTACCATAAGCTATTGGACCTGTATGAATGACCCTACAAGCACAAAAAGAACTAGTTAGAATGAGGAACCCAAGCCATAATGGTCTTGGGTCATCCTTTTTCATCAATCACTGTTACCTCTTGGTATTTTCCTCTTGTTTGAGTTTTAATGGAAGATGATATCAATGCTATTCTGTTACTTCTTTGAAGTTTGATTTCATTAATTCCATCTGATGTGTCAGAAGAGTATACAAACCTTTCCTTTTGATTTTTATGTAAAGGTTGAACAGATTTTTTCTTGTCATTAATCACTTTGATTTTATATTTTTGATGAGATTTCAGTGATTTGTTCAGGTTAGCTTGACTTTTGGATCTGACCTTGTCAGTCGGAACTGATGAAATGGGCTTGTTTTGTGAACTTTTCAATCCTTTTTTATTAAAGTAACAATCAATTGTATTGTGATTGGTCATATCACACAATGAACAATATTTGTTAAAATGATAGTTTTTCGTTGAGTGATTGTTCATGTCACAGATAGAGCAGTACTCAGTGAAGTAGCACTCATCTGTATTGTGATTGGTCATATCATAGAATTCACAATACATTTGATTGTCCTTTCATTTTGAAACAGAAGTCATATCAGTCATTGGGGTGCCAACAGATTGTTTCACAATTCTGACTTGCTTTGTTTTTATGGACTGATAATGCTTCGTTCTGTATTCCCTTATTTCCCTTTCGAATTGTTCTACCTGTTCTTTGTTAAAGATATCAAACCCACTTCCTTGTTTGATATTTGATGAAAATGGTGAATCGGATTTCACTTTAGATTTTTGAACAAAAGTGGTTTTTCCTTTGGTAACTAAGGGAACTTTGGTTTTATCCTTGAAGTTCGATGAAACCCTGTCTGATTCGCTTGAATTTTTGGGAGATATGATCTCATAATCAGATCTGCTTTCAGTAGATGGTTTCACTGAGCATTTAGCAGTGTGATTCACTCTAAGATTTTGAGGAACAAATTTTACAAAAGGCACAATTGATTTGACTGGGCTCTTTGGTTTCTTGATAACCAAAGATTTGTCTGAGCACTCTTTAGATTCTTTTGTATCTGATTGAGTAAGTGACTCAGGCATAACAATGTAGTTATCATTATATGGAGGAGGAAAAGTTTTGTAGCCTATCCCAGTCATATCTTTAGCCCCCTTTTGAGACAAAAGTAACTCTTGCAGCTTGACAGATGAGAGCTGAAACTTTTCAAGTTTCATTCAGTAGCTGATTTGGTCAACAATTCAGTTAACGTCTCATTTTCAGCCACAAGTGTGTACTTTTCACCATGGAGTGTTTCCATGTCAGACAACAGAGATTTGATTTTAACTTCATAAATTCTCATTTCTTGTTTTAACATCTCTGATTTCACCTTTTCTTCTCTTATTTTGTTAGCCAATTTGTGATTATGTTCCCTGTACCACTGTACTTCTAGAACACATTTTTAGAACATAGATTGGATTTTATCTCAGATGGCATTGGAGTTGGTCCATCATTGATATGTGCCATAAGTGCGTGATTCTGAAACTATGGTTGGACTTCCTCAGCATACAAGCTCCAATCACAAACTCCATCTTTTCTGATGACAAGTGCATTGGAAGTTTGTTGATTACTTCCTTGAGATTGATGAGTCAGCAGAGGTTGTCTTTGCAGAATTGGTTGTTGCTGATTCTGCTACTGGTGTAGATGAGTATTGCTTGATTAAAAGTTGGTATTGTGTTGAGATGAATGCTGGCCATGTCTGGGTCTTTGAAAGTGGGTGTTGCTTCTCCTGGGAGATTTACATTCCCGAGAGAAATGACCAGTCATTCCACAGTTAAAACACTTAACCTTGGATTTGTCATACCCCAGCTTGGTATTCTCATCAAGACTCAGTTTCTTCCCTTTACGAAAGAACTTCTTTGCTCTCATGGCAATCATGGCCATCTTCCATTGTAAATCCATTTCTTCAACATCATCAGGATCCATCTCTTCCAGATCCTCTTGAATCAAGTGTGCTGATGGGAGTCTCCCCCCAATATAGGCTTCAAAGCTAGCAACAAAGGCATTGTAAGTAGCCTTCTGTTCTTTAGAACTTTGATCATTGGGTATACTGTAGGGTGTTGCTATGGGCTGAGCAGAAGATGAGGGTTTATGTTGTTGAGCAGCACAGAATCCAGTTGTCTTTGAATGGTCACTAGTTGAGAGAAAGTCATATTCTTCAATCACAAATGCAATCTCAACAGAATGTGTTTCTGATGGAAATTTGTAAGCCTCAATGACTTGTGGTCCACTGAGATTTCTACTCCTTTCATCCAACTCCAAAGCCTAAAGTTTGGCAATCATGATATCTAAGCTTGTACTCTCCAAATCAATGGTATTTTTTAACATAGTGACATTTTGTTTCTAGCTTTCAGGTAAACTGTGTAGCATTTTCTTGTTCAATTCTTTTTCTTTGTAAGTGACCCCTATGATTTCAAGATCATTTACAAGTTGAACAAATCTATGAAGTTTTCTTGAGATTGACTCTCCTTTGGTATGATGAAAAGTTTCGTATTGGTTTATCAGTTTATCTTTGTTAATTTTAGTCACTTCTTTACTTCCTTCACACATGATCTGTAGAGCATCCCACACCCCTTTAGTTGTTCTATATTTTTGTAATCTTTTCAGAACATCCATTTTCAGTGCTTGTGTAAGGATGGAATAAGCTCTAAGATCAATCTTGATTTTCTTATATTCTTTATCATCAAGAGTTAAATTGGGATCCTCAATGGGAATTCTTGCAGTTTTGTACTGAGCAGCTTGATCATCATTTAGAGATAGTGGAATGTAGGGACCTTTGCAAATAGATATCTAGTAGTCAGGATCTACACCTCTAACGTAGTTTCTAAAACAAATTTTCCACTGCTTAAACTCAGATTTGTGTTTAAGCATAGGAGGTTTAGAAGCATGCCCAATTTCAAAAAGATTGTGAGAGTCCATGTTAATAAACTAATTTTAACTTGGTTAAGTAAGGTTTTAAGTTGATTTTAAGTTTGAGCAGTGAGTTGTTCTCTGAATTTTCTGTTCACAGTCTTTACGAGATCTGTTAAGTTCAGATCTGTTAGCCGGAAGGAGTTCTATGTTTTGTTGTTTGTGAGTGTGAAGGTTTGTCAACGACAGATCTGTATGGTACCACTTCTTTGTGTTCGAATTTAGTGTGTATGTTTATCAGAAGTATAGATCTTGCTGATAAACAACTCAATCTACAGTTCAATCGATTTTCACACAAAATCTGAGAAGATTTTGTGATGAATTCAAGAGCCGAGGCTCTGATACCAATTGACTGGGTTTGAGAATTATATTCTCGGTTGATGTGACTCAACCTAGGATCGAATATGCAGACTGAGTCAGTAATATAGTTGCGGAATCACTATATTACAGAACATATGAACCTAAAATAAATGTTTGAGTAAATGCAGTACATGAACACAAAAGTCACAGATGTATAATATTGATGTTATAACTGTTGAAGACCAAAAACTTACAAAGTTAGGGTATGCAGCCCTATTTATAGGCATACACAAAATCTGTACAAAAAACTAAACTAACCCTGATCTATACAAGGGAATCTAGTCTAAGTACAAAATAAGTAAAAACATTGTAAGTTGTTCATCCGCATTAGTTCATGCAGATGAACAAGTCTTCATCAGCATTAGTTGTCTTATGATCAGCATTAACTTAGTTCATCCGCATTAGTTTATGCGGGTGAACAAGTCTTGTCAGCAGCATTTGATCAGCATGTGTTTGCTCACCCGCATTAGTTTATGCGGATGAACAAGTCTTGGCCGCAACATTTGATCAGCATGTGTTTGCTCACCCGCATTAGTTTATGCGGATGAACAAGTCTTGGCCGCAACATTTGATCAGTATGTGTTTGCTCACCAGCATTAGTTTATGCGGATGAACAAGTCTTGGCCGCATTTCCTTTTGTTCATCCGCATAAACTAATGCGGGTGAACACTTCTTGTCAGCATTTCTTCAGTTCATCCGCATGGACAAATGCGGGTGAGCACTTCTTGTTCAGCATTTCTTGTCTTCATCCGCATTTGTTAATGAGGGTGAACAAACACTTGTCAGCATTTGTTCACAAGTTATCCGCATTAACAAATGCGGGTAGTATATACTTAGTCTTTTTCTGTCTTCTTGGTCTTCTGTTAATAATGTCTTCTGTAATCTTCTGTTGTCTTCTGTTAATAATGTTATCCAACCAGGACAACCTCCAACCACCTCTTAAGTTGGAAAGTATGATCCTTTCAGGGTCTAACATGAATGTTTACAGCGTATGATTACCTGTGTGCATACGTTGTACGCACTTGCACTATTTCTACAACGGACGACTTATGTTATTCATGTGCTGTGGAATGGCACTATTTTCAGAGCGGATGCCTTACCAATATCATGCGCTGTGAACACTTGTATGTTCACAAGTGCATAGCAGATGTTTGTTTGTTTGTCCGTGATATACACTTGGTGTATTTTGCATGTTATGATGGTTACTGTAGCTACAGCGGATGTATGTTTATGTGTCTGCTGTGACAACAGTTTTTCAAAAATTTCAGATTTTTGTTTGTTTTGAACTAATATCTTCCGAAGCATATGTTTGATAAAATTTTCTTCCGAAAGAACATTTGTTTGATGAAACTTGTTTAAATCAAAATGTTTGTTTAAATCTTTGATTTAAAATGTATGTTAATATGCTAAAATTTTAACATGATCAATATATGGATGATAAGATATCACTCACAAGCAATATTGTGTAATAAAATAAACAAATGTATGTGTGTCAACCTGCTGATTGTTAGTGTTGGCTTGACTTTGGCTTTGTTTATTTCTCAAAATTTGAAAATTTCAAGTTTTGAAATGTGTGACAATGCACAATCCTGCAGAACATAAACATATTCAACATGAATAAAAGGTTGATTCCCCCAAGGATCTTTTCAATATCTCTCAAACTTCAACACAATAGAATCATGGTGCGGAAACCCATGATAATAGAGTATGAAATCAGTATGTGTGTGTGTGTTTGTGTATGTGTGGTGTGTGTGCAAAAGCACAATCAAATAAACTACTTATTTGTATTGAATTTGTTCAAAAGATTACAAAGGATTAGGGTAGCATGCTATTTATAACCTATACACATAGCTATATACAATTACTAAACTACCCTTATGTAAATGAAAATTACATAAAATAATCCTATGTCTATATGTCATCCGCTGTGGAGATCAGTCATCCGCTGTGGATGTTTGGTCATCCGCTATTGAGAAGATCTTGTCATCCACTGTGCATGGTTGTATGTTATCCGCTGTGGGAGTTCATCAGCTGTGGATGAACACCCGCTGTGGAAAGTTCATCCGCTGTGGATGAACATCCGCTGTGGAATGTTCATCCGCTGTGGATGAACATCCGCTGTATAATGTTATCTGCTGTCAGTATGTCATTCGCTATGGGATCTTGTTCATCCACTACACATACTTAAACAATGATTCTTCATTTGCTGCTAATGATTCTTCATCTGCTATGGATTCTTCTCATCCGCTGTGGGTACTTAGCAAAAAATTTCTTTATCTTAAATCTGCAAAAGAAATCTTTAACAGATATTAGTATTTGTAATGAATGTTAATGATGCTAATGTGTTGGTTAATGATTGTTTGAATGTTAGAACACATTATGTTTGATTATGTTTGATTATGGCAAGCATCATCCTTTAAAGCATTAATCCATTAATGCACTTGTTGAGTCCAACAATACTCCCCCTAAGGATGATGTTGCCATCCTTTAATGATTGCTTGTTAATGTTTTGCTTGTTAGGAAAATATGTGTGTGAGTTTGATATGGAAGATTGTACTGATTGTGTGTTATCTATTAAACTGTTTTATTGCATGATTGTATGTTATTGAAATGGTTTGTTTGTTCACAGCGGATGAACATTTGTTCATGCGCTGTGGACACTTGAATGATTTTTGATTGTTCACAGCTGATGAACATTTTTTCATGTGCCGTGAACACTTGGATGTGATGTGTGAATGTTTACAGCGTATGATTACCTGTGTGCATATGTTGTACACACTTGCACTATTTCTACAACGGACGACTTATGTTAGTCATGCGCTGTGGAATGGCACTATATTCACAGCGGATGCCTTACCCACATCATGCGCTGCGAACACTTGTATGTTCACAAGTGCATAGCGGACGTTTGTTTGTTTTATCCACGATATACACTTGGTGTATTTTGCATGTTATGATGGTTACTGTAGCTACAGCGGATTTATGTTTGTGTGTCCTCTATGACAACAGTTTTTCAAAAATTTCAGATTTTTGTTTGTTTTGAACTAATGTCTTCTGAAGCATATGTTTCATAAAATTTTCTTCCGAAAGAACATTTGTTTGATGAAACTTGTTTAAATCAAAATGTTTGTTTAAATATTTGATTTAAAATGTATGTTAATATGCTAAAATTTTAACATGATCAACATATGGATGACAAGATATCTCTCACAAGCAATATTGTGCGTTGTTTATTACTCAAAATTTGAAAATTTTAAGTTTTGAAATGTGTGACAATGCATAATTCTGCTGCCATTCATAATTCCATGTTTATAAAAACCTTTTATAAAATGAAAAAAATTTATATGTTTTAATATGGAAATTATCAAAGTCCAATTTGCTTGTTTGTTAATCATTTAGTAAGGGAAGATATTATCTTACTAAAAATGAATGTTTATCATGTTTTACACATGAATCTTTTACACATACCATGAGATCATACTAGTCTACATTTCTCACTGAGTTGTTTGTATGGTTTTGAGAAGAGACATAGACAAGTACAATGTTGATTGTAGATATATTGATCCACTTAAACTCAAGCATGGTATTAATGGTTGATTTAAACAGTGAGTGATTATCATGTTTTGAGTTGATTGACATGAGTTGTATGTACCCCACATCTGATTGTATGATTGGTACAAACCTCCTCAAGATATGCTAGAAAGCTCTTTCAATACTTAAAACCTAGCTACTTAGGAGTATAAACGCTCAATTTGATCCATGTTGTTTGATCCTCATTGGGATTCCTTTTCACTTCACTTTGGAAGGTGATCCTCTTTTGGATTCTTTTAATTCATTCACAAGGAATGTAGTCTAAAGACTTTATTGATTTTTCATCCAAACTGGATGAGTTCCTCTTTGGGAATCTTTTTGGATCATGATGTAGGTCATTCAGGTCTGTGCTTAGCACAACAAAGAATGCCTAGGTGTACTCCAGGTCTATGATTATCATAACAGAGGAGACACTTGTCTGATTGAGCAATTTATAAAATGTTTCACATGGTGCATTATAGTTACTTTAAAAGCAACCTATATTGGATAGATTAATACTCACCATAAACCAAGATGTGTTGTTGACAACACAATCATGAGAATTTAGTTCGTAACTATTGTATGTGATGTTAGGTGTCCCATGCTGAGCCTATCCACATATCAAACAAAGTATTGTCAGCCTTTATTAGTTGAAAAAGACTCAAGTGAAGAATTAAGCTAGTTTACTATCGTTTCTCATGAGATGTATGTGTGATTCAATATTAAAAATGAATGATTTGCATGATTTCTTGATTTTGAAAAAGCTAAGTTTGGTGTTAATCTTGGACTTTGACAAAATCAAGCATCTTTGATTTTAATGTTTTGAAAAACATTAATTTGTTGATTCATAGTTGATCATACCAAGTGACTGAATCAAAAATTCAAATCTTGTTGAGTCAAATGGTTTTGTAAAGCGGTTAGCCAATTAATTGTCTTTATGGACCTTGTCAACTTGATCAGACCCTTTTCTAAGAAATCTCTCAAAAAATAATATCTGATCTCTATGTGTTTGGTTTTTGAATGTTGAACAGGATTGTCTATTATAAACATAGCTGCAGAATTGTCAATGTGTATGGGTGTTTTAAGGAAATTAAAGCATAGTCAAGCATTTGGTTTTGAATCCATAACACTTGAGAACAGCATGCAGAAGCAGCTATGTATTCTGCTTCGGCTGTTGACACAGATACATTTGTTTATTCTTTGCACTGCTAGGAGATCAATCTTGATCCAAGAAACTGACAACCTTCTGTTTGCTTTTGTATCCACCATAATCAATCTCTGTGTAAACAAAGAAATCAGTTAGATGGTGCAACCCAAGCCAAGATAGTCTTGGGTTTTTTGTCTTTTCCCATAACATGAATTTCTTCTAACATGGCATTATCTGATGGTTTAGGAATTCTAGTGACACTAGATTTCCTCTGATTGGTTTTAGCTCTATTGGGAGAAGTGCTTTGTGCTCTTCTCTTTTGTGAGCTAATGTCAGTGTTTTGTCTGTTCTGAGACTTATGTCTCCTTGATGTGTGTTAAAAATCATCATAAAAAGTTTTATCATTATCTAAAACAATTTTCTCATGTTGAGTTTGTTTAGGAACTCCCATTTTGCTCTTATTCTGAACAATTTGTTGTTTCTCAGTTGTTTTCTTAACCTGAGCTGGTTTTTTTGTTTCTTGTTCTTTTTATTGAAGAAACAATTTGCAGTGCTATGGTTAGTTCTCGGGTTTATGTTCGGTTTTAGCTTAGTTTGCAGCTTGTAACCGAAGCTCTCGATGTTTTAGAAGGTTGTTCTCGGGATTTTGTAGCTGAAATAGCAGGTGGAAGTTTTTAGTTTGAACAGCTGCTTCAGGTGAGTTTCTAGAACCCCTCTTTTACACATTTTAAAGTGTTTTGGGGCTATTATGCATATCGGGTAAAAGGTTTTTAAAGATAACCATATGTTTCAGCTTTTGGTTCGATGTATGTGCTGTGGTTGTATGTTCTAGGCTTGTTATGGGGTAGTATTGTGCTTGGTAAGTTTTAGATGCCCTTAGTATGTTAGATCTATGCTTGGATGGTGTTAGAATTGTGTTCGGGTGAATTTGGCAGTGTTAGACATATTTCAGAATGTCCTCATGTGCCCAAGTGTTATGTGCCTAAGTGTTCTCATGCGCCCCAGGGTGGTGTGCCCGAACAGGGCTGATGTGCCCAGGTCATGCGCCGGAATAGTAGTCGTGCTCCCAGAAAGTATAAAAATTTGCTAAGTGTGGGTCATGCGCCTGCATAGTGCCCATGCGCCTAGAATTGTTTCTGTGGCTAAGTGTTGGGACGCCCCAACATGGTTCATGCGCCCGAATAGAGCTGATGTGCCCAAGAAGTTTTATACTTAGAATTTTCTGCTGATGCGCCTAAGATGTCCCATGCGCCTGATTTTAGACAGAGGTTTTTCTAAGGGGTTTTAAGAGGTGATGTTTGAGGATAGGTTCTGTTATTGATGTGTTGGCTTATGTTTGATGTGTGCATGATGGTGTGATGATGTTTATGATATATGGGTGTATGAGTTGTCTTTCTTCGTTAAGCGGCTTTCAAAGCGTATGTATTATGTTATATTATACATTATGTATGATGTATGACTTTACGTGGTTTGATGTATGGCTATGAATGAATGTAAAGTATTATATAACGAAATGAAAGATAACAATAATAAAAAGTGGAACGTAATAATAGTCATGCAAGCAAGACTGAGGTGAGTGACTGTGTTGTCACAAAAGACTCGTAAGCCAAGGTTGGGGTGAGTGACTGTGTTGTCTCAAAAGACTCATAAGCCAAGGTTGGGGTGAGTGACTGTGTTGTCACAACAGACTTGTATGCCAGGCTGAGGTGAGTGATTGTGTGTCACAACAGACTCGTAAGGGGTTTAATCCAAGAGATTGACCCGAGTGAAGTCCTTGTGGCTCGAAGGGAGTCCTTGTGGCTCGAAGGGAGTCTTTGTGGCTCGAAAGGAGTCTTTATGACTCGAAGGGAGTCCTTGTGACTCGAAGGGGGTCTTTGTGACTCGAAGGGGATCCTTGTCATGTACCCCGGTACTGTCGGTCTTCAGACATGAGTCGGGGGTATTGCATGAGAAAGGATCCAGCTTGAAGTGAAAGATAATGATAAAAGTACGAAATGTACGAATTGAACGATGATGAAGATAATAATAATATTATCAATGTGTACGTATGATGTGTGATCGTATACGATTACGAAGGTTATGTTTTAACGAAAGTAAAGTATTTTATTTATAAAACTAGAACTCACTCAGCGTCGCTGACTTTTTGTATGCATGATACTTGGTAGGTATTTTGTTGATACTGAGGAGTTGCAGGCATGGATACATACGCTACTGGGGACGTTTTAAGACTGACATCCACATTTTTGGACATGTTATTGTATTTTGAAATGTAAATGATTTATGTAATGAGATAACATGTTCTAATTATAAATGAAAGTTATTAATTTCCGTTGCAAAGAAATGAGTATTTTAATTAATTTATGCAATGACGGTCCAGCTGTACGCGTCCCGGAAACGGGGCCTTACAAGTTGGTAAGTTGCACGTTAGGAGTAGGAAGATCGATGCATCCTTCGATGCAGAAATTACTATTGGTAAGTCCACTAGGTTACCGGATGTCCTAGAGAATTGCGCGATAGTATCGAGAGAGCACGTGTTTCCTGCTAGACTGTTCAGGACAGACATGGGTGGATAGGCGTACACCTTTAGATGAATTGGCTATAGTCTATGATGCCAAACACCGATTGTTGCAAGAAGGTGGTTTGAGCAATCGCGCCCGAAAGAAGTTCGGTGCTGACCTACAGCGATAGAGTAATGATGAAGGCCTCGTTTTGGGAGAGAAGATCACCCGATTTTGAATGTGAGTGAAGCTAATACTAAGGTGTAAAGAACTAATCTGAACTGCTGCTCAGGAAAGAGAAGTGACATGTCAACTGGAGCTACTCGACGTGTTAAGTGAAGTATCCGACATTTCATGTATCTCGTTTAAGAAAGTGCTCAATCAGTGAGGATACGATCGTGCCACTTGAGAATGCCGAGATGGATGAGGGATTCAACTATGTGGAGCAACTGATGGTCATTCATGATAGAAGGAAAAGAAAGGCTAAGGAGAACGGTGGTTCCACTTGTGCAAGTACAATGGAGCCTAGAAGGGGACTAAGCCTACATGTAAGGTCAAGAAAGAGGTGAGACAGCGTTACTCGTGACTGTTCGAGAAGCGACAGGTTTCGGGGACGAAACCTATATAAGGGGGGTGGACATGTAACACCCCGAATTTATTAGAAAGAAAAACTAAAGAAAAGTATCCAGAAAGAAAGGATAATGGGTACAAGTTGAAAGGGGCAAAGTGTAAAAGTGCCAAAACTCATTATTTTAATATAAATGAGGGTATGTCCGCCCCATAAAGCAGCAGATCTGCTTTTTGGCCTCGGCTGAAGAAGAAGAAGAGCAAGAAATCAGGTTTTTGGAGAAGAAGGAAGAAGAAGCTGCAAAAAGGTTAGTTCTCGGGTTTATGTTCGGTTTTAGCTTAGTTTATAGCTTGTAACCGAATCTCTCGATGTTTTAGAAGGTTGTTCTCGGGATTTTGTAGCTGAAATCGCAGGTGGAAGTGTTTAGTTTGAAGAGCTGCTTCAGGTGAGTTTCTAGAACCCCTCTTTTACAGATTTCAAAGTGTTTTGGGGCTATTATGTATACCGGGTAAAAGGTTTTTAAAGATAACCATATGTTTCAGCTTTTTGTTCGATGTATGTGCTGTGGTTGTATGTTCTAGGCTTGTTATGGGGTACAATTGTGCTTGGTAAGTTTTAGATGCCCTTAGTATGTTAGATCTGTGCTTGGATTGTGTTAGAATGGTGTTCGGGTGAATTTGGTAGTGTTAGACATATTTCAGAATGTCCTCATGCGCCCAAGTGTTATGTGCCTAAGTGTTCTCATGCACCTCAGGGTGGTGAACCCGAACAGGGCTGATGTGTCCAAGTCTTGCGCCTCAATAGTAGACGTGCTCCCAGAAAGTATAAAAATTTGCAAAGTGTGGGTCATGTGCCTGCATAGTGCCCATGCGCCCAGAATTGTTTCTGCGGCTAAGTGTTGGGACGCCCGAACAGGGTTCATGCGCCCGAATAGTGCTGATGCGCCCAATATGTTTTATACTTAGAATTTTCTGCTAATGCCCCTAAGATGTCCCATGCGCCTGATTTTAGACAGAGGTTTTTCTAAGGGGTTTTAAGAGGTGATGTTTGAGGATAGGTTCTGTTATTGATGTGTTGGCTTATGTTTGATGTGTGCATGATGATGTGATGATGTTTATGATGTATGGGTGTATGAGTTGTCTTTCTTCGTTAAGCGGTTTTCAAAGCGTATGTATTATGTTATATTATACGTTATGTATGATGTATGACTTTACATGGTTTGATGTACGGATATGAATGAACGTAAAGTATTATATAACGAAGTGAAAGATAACAATAATGAAAAGTGGAACGTAATAATAGTCTTGCAAGCAAGACTGAGCTGAGTGACTGTGTTGTCACAAAACACTCGTAAGCCAAGGTTGGGGTGAGTGACTGTGTTGTCACAACAGACTTGTATGCCAGGCTGAGGTGAGTGACTGTGTGTCACAACAGACTCGTAAGGGGTTTAATCCAAGAGATTGACCCGAGTGAAGTCCTTGTGGCTCGAAGGGAGTCCTTGTGGCTCGAAGGGAGTCTTTGTGGCTCGAAAGGAGTCTTTATGACTCGAAGGGAGTCCTTGTGGCTCGAAGGGAGTCTTGGTGACTCGAAGGGAGTCTTTGTGACTCGAAGGGGATCCTTGTTGCGTACCCCGGTACTGTCGGTCTTCGGACATGAGTCGGTGGTATTGCATGAGACAGGATCCAGATTGAAGTGAAAGATAATGATAAAAGTACGAAATGTACGAATTGAACGATGATGAAGATAATAATAATATTATCAATGTGTACGTATGATATGTGATCACATACGATTACGAAGGTTATGTTTTAACAAAAGTAAAGTATTTTATTTATAAAACTAGAACTCACTCAGCGTCGCTGAATTTTTGTATGCATGATAGCTGGCAGGTATTTTGTTGATGCTGAGGAGTTGCAGGCATGGATGCATACGCTAATGGGGACGTTTTGAGACTGGCATCCACATTTTTGGACATGTTATTGTATTTTGAAATGTAAA
Organism: Flaveria sonorensis; assembly: GCA_025506505.1. Taxonomy (NCBI): domain Eukaryota; kingdom Viridiplantae; phylum Streptophyta; class Magnoliopsida; order Asterales; family Asteraceae; genus Flaveria; species Flaveria sonorensis. The sequence continues at coordinate 31,446,367 of CM046430.1, read as the reverse complement.
TGATTTATGTAATGAGATAACATGTTCTAATTATAAATGAAAGTTATTAATTTCCGCTGCAAAGAAATGAGTATTTTAAATAATTTATGCGATGATGGTCCAGTTGTAAGCGTCCCGGGAACGGGGCCTTACATTACAGTACTTGCAGTACTTACCATATCTACATTTTTCAGTGTTGTGTGTGAATTCATCACACCACTCACAGTATGGCAACTCTGATTTTGATTGTTTATTGATACCTTTAGTTTTCAAATTTTATTTTGATGGGATTTCAAAAGTTAATGACTGTTGTTTTGGCTGAAAAGTTGCTTTGCCTTTCCCTTTGTTTGCATGTTTGGGAGAGGCAGTGGAAGATACAACCTTCCTTCCACCGGAACAAATATCAAATCCTTGACTCTTTTTCGTTTGTTTGTTTGATGTATCAGCCACACTTGAAACCTTTTGAGTTTCATTAATTGGCTGATTAGCCTCATCATCTAATAAATCATCCTCATCATCATTTGTTGTTTGTTTATTAAATTCATTATTTTCCCCTTGATTAAAGTCAGTTGATTTGATTGGTTAAAGTCTTAAACTTTTAACAAACTTTATCAAAGGTGATTTTGATGATGATGATGATTGTTTGTAGTCCTCAGTCTTTTCATGAGGATCAAGAGATTCACCTTGTTTGTTGCTCATTGAATCAAGAAGAGGAATATTGTTTTCATTATAAGGTGGATTCACCTTATGATATTCAAGTCCTGATGGGTCCTTAAAAGTCAGTTGCTGAGCAAGAAGTTCTTCAAACTTCTTATTGCTGAGCAAAAAGTCCATGGGTTTTTCAAGTCTGTGAATGTTTGGTTCTGGCTGTGATTGTTTGTTGCTAAAGAGTGAGGGTGGTACTTGCTTTGGGGAGTGGCTTCATGAGAAGCATGCACACCAGTCTTCTTAGACTTGTGTTAGGTACTGGATGTTTCTGAAGATGAGAAGAATGAAGTTTCATTAGAATCCAAGAATTCTTCTTCTTCATCTTCCCCAGTGCTTGTGAGGAAAGCACTGTCTGTATGTTGGGTTTCCTTGAACTTATAACCCTCTACGTGTCTGATTTGGTTATTGTTCTTGGATTTTTCATCCATTTCCAATGCTTCAACCTTGGCTACTAGTGAGTCAATTGATAGGACTTCTAAGTCCAATGTTGCTTTCATGAGAGATACTGACTGAGTCCAACTCTCAGGCATTGTGTGCAGCATTTTCTTTTTTATTTCAACAGTGTCATATTTTAGTCCATAAACTATCATTTCATTGACCAATTGGATGTATCTATGCAACTGTTGAGGGATGGATTCCCCATGTATGTGATGAAAGGTCTCATACTAGGTCCTTATTTTTTCTTTCTTGATTTCCCATATCTCTTCACTACCTTCACACATAGTGTGAAGAACCTTCCATAATTTGTGTGTTGTTTTGAAATTTTCAACATGAGTCAAAAATTCAAAAGGCAGTGTTATAGCAAGAATGCTATATGCCTTCATGTATGTTTTGACCTGTTTCAGGTCATCACTAGCTACACTCTTTAGACTAACTGGCTTTTGGATGTTGTAATCTGGTCCTAATGTCAAGGGAATAAAAGGACCTTTAGTGATAGATGTCCATAGATCAGGATCTTGAAAATAATCCAATTTCTGAACATTATCTTCCATTGCTTAAAATCTGACTTATTCTATAACCTGGGAGGTTTTAATCCACTATTAGAAGCAGTCATACGTCAGCCATGTTTGTTTAAATTTTAACTTAATAATATGTTTTTTAAGTGAAATATGTTTGTTTAAATTTTAGTCCATTACTAAAATTTGATTAATCCTAATTGTCTCTTGGATTTGTTTGATATTTGTTAAACCTTTTTAATTGTTTACCAAATAAAAAAAATTAATTAATTAATTAATTTTCCTATGTAATGTTGCTTTCAATGCTACGGTGACAAGAAAGGGATATTGTGAAAATGAATGTTTGTCCTTTTTAATTAATGTGTGGTCAACGTAGAAAAAGGTCAAAAACCCTAAAAACAAAAGTTTTGTCTTTTGTGAGTTACTTTTTGGATCAAAAAGTAGCTTTTCGAAAAATTTCAAAAGAAGAATACTGTTCATCTTCGTTTCTTCAAATAAAGAAACAAAATTCCCTTGAATTGTGAATGTAGTTTCAGATAAAAAAACGTAGGGTTTTCTAGGGTTTTGATGTTTTGCGGTTCAACTATTCTTCAAAATTTCAACAAAACCGATTTTTGAATGAAGAACAAAAATGTGTTTCTAGTGAGATTGTCACCAGTTTTTGATAATAATGAACAATCTGACCGGTTCAGAATGTTCAAATACTGTTTGTTTCGAAGAAAACCAATGAAACAGTGTTCAACAGTATTCGAAAATGTTTGCAAAAACCCTTTAAAACTGATGAGATTTAAAGGTTTTGATGATGATTTTGTTGTTGAAAACCTTCTGCTGAATGATGTTAACAAGAGATAAACAATACCTGTGTATTGTTTTGTCTATTAAAACAATAGAAATCTTGTGTATGTGTGATGTTTCAAGCTAGAAATTCAAAAACACTTCTTTAAAATGCACAAACCGATTCTGAAATCATGTTTGTTTGCATTTAATGAATGTTATGACTAGAAGAAGATGAGTTTGAAGATTGTGCAGCTTGGAAATGTTTTATTTGAAGCTAATGAACAACTGATTTCATGTTTGTTGAATGAGAGGATCGAAATCTATGAATGATTGAGCCAAAGCTCTGATACCACCTGATGAAATCAGCTTAAACTCATGATGAACATGAACATATTCAACATGAATAAAAGGTTGATTCCCCTAAGAATCCTTTCAATATCTCTCAAACTTCAACACACTATTATCATGTTACAAAAACCCATGATAATAGAGTATGAAGTTAGTGTGTGTGTGTGTGTGTGTGTGTGGTGTGTGTGCAAAAGCACAATCAAATAAACTGCTTGTTTGTATTGAATTTGTTCAAAAGCTTACAAAGGATTAGGGTAGCATGTTACTTATAGCCTACACACATAGCTATATACAATTACTAAACTACCCTTATGTAAATGAAAATTACATAAAATAATCCTAAGTCTATATGTCATCCGCTGTGGAGGCCAGTCATCCACTGTGGATGTTTGCTCATCCACTGTGGATGTTTGCTCATCCGCTGTGGAGAAGATCTTGTCATCCGCTGTGCATGGTTGTACGTTATCCACTGTGGGATGTTCATCCGCTGTGGATGAACATCTGCTGTGGAATGTTCATCCATTGTGGATGAACATCCTCTGTGGAATGTTCATCCGTTATGGATGAACATCCGCTGTGGGATCTTGTTCATCCGCTGCACACACTTAGACAATGATTCTTCATCCGCTGTTAATGATTCTTCATCCGCTGTGGATTCTTCTCATCTGCTGCGGGTACTTAGCAAACAAATTCTTTATCTTAAATCTGTAAAAGAAATCTTTAACAGATATTAGTGTTTGTAATGAATGTTATTGATGCTAATGTGTTAGTTAATGATTGATTGAATGTTAGAACACATTATGTTTGATTATGTTTGATTATGGCAAGCATCATCCTTTAAAGCATTAATCCATTAATGCACTTGTTGAGTCCAACAGCTAATACTGTGCCGGGGTTAGTAAACAAACCCCTGACTCATGCTAAAAAGCTTACACAAAACTGGGGTACACGACACGGATCTCATCTCAACTCATACGCTACACCCCCAACTCATGCAAAAAGCTGATATTGTGCCGGGGTTCGTAAACAAACCCCCGACTCATGCTAAAAAGCTGACACAGCATTGGGGTACGTGACAAGGATCTCATCTCAACTCATAAGCTACACCCCCAACTTATGCTAAAAGCTGGTACTATGCCGGGGATAAGCACTCATGCCGAAGCTGACACAGTACCGGGGTCAGCAACAAAGATCTCATCGTTCATTACTTCCATTTTTGTCATTCATTATTTTTCACTTTCGTACATAATACTTTACCTACGTACTCATACATATCACACCATGTAAAGGCACATAATAGCAACATTCCACAAGCATATAACATCAACAGGCATATACCACCACAACACATCAGAACTTAACACTACATTCTACTTCCTAAAATTCCAGAATATCCTAAGTGCCCAAAGAGATGCGGATGAACATAAGCCAATGCGGCTGAATGTTCAACAAATGCGGATGAAAGTCTTAGAAAATATTCTAAGTGCCTAAAGATACGCGGGTGAACCAAATGCGGATGAACAAGTCCAAATGCGGATGAACAAGATACTTAGAATATTGAATATAAAACCAATGTGGTTTAATGTTTAGCAAATGCTGATGAACTCCAACAAAAGTCGATGTACAAACACGAATATGGATGAGCAAATGCGAGTGACCAAGTCTAAATGCGAATGTTCATCCAACAAATGCGGATGTACAAAAACAAATGCGGATGAACATTCAACAAATACAGATGAACAAAAGACTTATGCGTGTGAACAAGTCTAAATGCAGATTGTCATCCAACAAATGTGGATGTACAAAAACGAATGCGGATGAACATTCAACAAATGCGGATGAACAAAATACTGATGCGAGTGAACAAGTCTAAATGCGGATGATCATCTAACAAATGCGGATGATCGTTACCAACTTGCAATGCAACTTATGCCATAATCAGTTCCCAATCATCATTCTAATACATGCTTATGCCAGATCTAACATGATGAACCCATAAAACCTACTAAACATCATACATAACTTAGAAATCAAAAAACATACATCAACAGCACACAATGGCATGTCATGTTAAAATTCATAGTTTGGTTTAGAAACCTTCTGTCCAGTATGCATAACAGCCCCAAACACATAGAAAACTAGTAAAAGAGGGGGTCTAGAACTCACGTTGAACAGCTTTTGAGTAGAACACCTCAAACCCGAGAACCCACTTGAAGTTCCAGCACACAAAACCCACGAAAACGAGCACTAAATGCCAGATACTCGGTCCAGAGGCTGAAACCTGATTGAAAACCGAGAATAATTACCTTAAAATCTCACCTTCAAGCAAATCTTCCTCCTTCCCTCCCTAGAAACCGATGGCAGCTTCTTCTTCTCGTCTTGCAGCCAGAAGCAGATGTGGGGAAATGGGGATGTGAGCGGCCATCCCTTACTTTTTGAACCCACTAGAGGCAAGTTTGCCACTTACACACTTTAACCCTCTTTACTTTTGAAAAATGTTATCTTTCCCATTTTTCTATTCATTTCCTTTCCTTTCTACAAATTTTCGGGTGTTACAAGTCCACCCCCCTTAAATGGGTTTCGTCCCCGAAACCTGTCACTCCTTAAAGAGATCTGGGTAGTGCCATTTCATTTCTTCTTCTGATTCCCCAACTGGCCTCCATTCCTTTACCGCAAAGACCATAGCCGCCACTTTAGAGAAGTTTTGGATAATTACCCTGTATTACTCACCAAACTCAAGAAACTACGAATCTCGGATGGCTTCTTTGGTGACTTCCATTGCATCACCGCCTCAACCCTTGTCAGGTCTACCATAATCCCTTCAAGATTAACCACCTGACCCAAAAGCTGAACCCCGCATAACTAGTACGCACACTTGGAGAACTAGGCATACAGCTTCTCCCTTCGAAGCGTATCCAGCACTTCCCGAATATGACCAACGTGTTCTTCTTTGCTCTACGAAATAATCAGAACATCATCAATGAACACAGTCACTGACTTATCTAATATAGGTCGGCACACCCAATTCATCAGATACATACAGCTGGCATGTCGGTTAAACCAAAGGACATCACGAGGAACTCGTAGTGTCCGTAACACGTACGAAAAGCTGTTTTAGGAATATCATGCTCTTTACCTTCAATTGGTGGTAACCAGATCGGAGATATATTCTTGAGAACCAACTGGCACCTTGGAGCCTATCAAACAAGTCATCAATCCTCGGTAATGGATATCGGTTCTTCACAGCCAACTTGTTCAACTCACGATAGTTGATACACATCCTCATGCTATCGTCCTTCTTCTCCATAAATAAGACCGAAGCACCCCATGGAGAGACACTTGCTCGAATGAACCCTTTGTCTAACAACTCTTGCAGCTGAGTCACCAATTCCATCATCTTGGAGGGAGCTAGATGATACGACCCCTTAGGAACAGGTTGGGCATCAGGCATCAGATCAATCTGGAACTCGATCTTGCGGTCAGGTGTCACACCTGATAGATCCTTCGGGAACACGTCTGGGAAGTCACACACGACCGGTACATCCGTCAATTATGGTACTAACACATCCACATCCTTTATGTAGGCTAGATAGGCACCACTTCCACGTCTCGTACACTTCTCTGCCACAACCATCCAAATTACTTTCGATATCGTACTAACTCTATTGCCATAAATTGTCACCAAACTCCCATCAGACGTGGTCAATCGAATCATCTTCTTGCGACACACGATGTTTGCCGCATGGGATGCTATCCAATCCATCCCTAGGACTACATCAAATCTACCTAAGGGCATCACGAACAACCTAGTAGAGAACCTGTGGTCTTTCAACTCTATGTCACAGTCTTCTACTATATCAGAAATCCTGATTGACTTACCAATGGCAGTTTCTACATCGAAGGGCTCATCAATCTTCCTACTCCTAGTAGGCAACTTATCACAGAAAGCAGCATAAATAAAACTCCTACTAGCATCGAAATCGAAACGTACGGAGGCATAAGTTCGGTTTACTATAAATGTACCTAACACAACGTCGGGGTCCACCCTAGCCTCATCCCGGGTCAGAGTGAATGCCCTAGCCTTCATCCTCTGCTCTCCTTCTCAGCTCCCTTCTTTGCCCCGGAGTTCTCAGTCATCGACTTCTTGCAACCCCTTCTCATGTGCCCAGTCTCGCCACAGTTGTAACATTTAGCCATGCGACAATCCCTTGCCCTGTGGCCTTCCTTCCCACACTAAAAGCAGATGTTAAATCCCCACTTACACTCCGCCACGTGGCCTCTGCCATACTTCTTGCATGCCTTTTCCCTCTCTATTATCACCTTCTGGTCATCCACTCTCATCTTCTTACCTCTAGTCCTAAAACCACCATTGTTATACCACTTCTCATTCCCATTCCTATCATTGCCACACTTCTTTTTCACATCCACCACTGCCACCTCCTCTCGCACGTCATACAATCTCCCTGCGAGATCTACCACTGACCTGAACGTACCTGGCCGAACGGCGATCAGATGTCTGCGAATATCTTCCGGCAAACCCTGGACGTATCTATTTATATTTCGAGACACGGGTGTCACCTGCTCTTGCACCAACCTTGCCATTTCATTAAACTTAGTTATGTACTGCTGGTACGTCATAGTCCCTACCTCCAACTGCAGGAACTCTCTCTAGATCTTGTCGAGTTCCCTGTGAGGACAAAACTCCTCAATCACCAACTTCTTCAGTTCACCCCATCTCATCCTCTTGATCAACCTGCTACCCTCGACCTAGATGATGTTGTCCCACCAGCATAAGGCCGAATCCACAAACGCGTAGGTAGGAAACTTCATCTTCTGATCTTCCCTGCACTCGCTGATATTCAACACAGCCTCCATCTCTCTTACCCACCGGTGAGCAGCAGCACCACTCCCATTCCCATTAAATGTCGGGGGCTTGCATCTCTGGAATGCCCCATAGTCGCACCCCTTCACGGTTTCCTGCACTACTTCCTCCTCATCATCATCCCTGGAGACAACCATCTCAATATCCGGTTTCTCCATCTCCCTTGAACCTCCTCCTTCGCCCCCTCGCCTATCGGTCTTCCTCCTCTCCTCCTTCTCTTTCTTCTCATCCTCCCTCACAGCTCTAATAACCTCGATCACCACAGATGGCAGAATCGTCTGCATGACCTGATGAACTTCTTTCGCTACTACCTCCTTTATTAAGGCCCTCAGATTAGCACTCTTATCCCCATCATCATGGTGATGAGGTTTGGGCTCTCAGGAGTTGTTTCAGCAGTCTTAGCCCTATTCCTTGTGACACATAGCCCGGTACCACGTCTACCATGACCTCCACCTCATGAAGCCTCTAAAGATCTACCACCAGCCATCTCTAAGCACTACAAGATTCAAACACCAACACGGTCATTCAAGGTAATAACTCAGATTATATCAAGTATAGTAAGTCCCTAATTATAGTGGCAAGTTGTGATTAGCCACTTACTTTACTCTTCATTCTCCAAGCACATTCTATCTTGACTACATTAGTATACAAATCTACAAAGAACACATAATCCACATAGCACACGCACATAATTCCTTTTTCCATTAATTTACATAAAATGTTTACATGAAACATTTACCTGCAGGCATGTAGCTACTAGGACTGACATCCCTTACCCTTTCTTGTCCCTTTCTCAGTTAAGTTTAGGTTTTTTTTTGAAAATATTTTACCCAATTCACTTAAACTTTGACTATGATACCAACTTGTAAGGCCCCATTGCCGAGACGCTTACGGTCGGTCAATCATCGCATAAAACATTTAAAACACATCATTTGCAGCAGAATTAAAACTTTTCATCGATAATTAAAAATGCATCAATACATCATATCTTTAATTTACATCACAAAATTTGTATTAATACAATATTATCTCAAAATGTGGATGCCAGACTCAAACATTCCCAGTAGCTTATGCATCCATGCTTGCACCTCCTCAGCATCAAACGGCAACCTGCCAACTATTATGCATACAAAAAGTCAGCGACGCTGAGTGAGTTCTAGTTTTCACAATTAAGTACTTTACATTATGTTAAAACATATCCTTTACTTTCGTTCGTGATCACACATCATACGTACATCTAGAAAATATCATTATCTTCATTATCGTTCATCATCATTCATCTTTTACATCTTTATGGATCCTGCCTCATGCTATATCCCTGACTCATGCTAAAAGCTTCTACTATGTCGGGGTTTATAAATAAACCCCTGACTCATACTAAAAAGCTTACACAACATCGGAGTATGCGACAAGGATCTTATCTCAACTCATGTGCTACACCCCCGACTCATCCTATAAGCTGGAGTTCGTAAACAAACCCCCGACTCATGCTAAAAAGCTGATATAGCACCGGGGTAAGTGACAAGGATCTTATCTCAACTCATATGCAACACCCCCGACTCATGCAAAAAGTGGATACTGTGCCGAGGTTCGTAAACAAACCCCCGACTCATGATAAAAAGCTGACACAACATTGGGGTACGCGAAAGGATCTCATCTCAACTCATATGCTATACCCCTGACTCATGCTAAAAGCTGGTACTGTGCCAGGGATAAGCACTAATGCAGAAGCTGACATAGTACCGGGGTCAGCAACAAAGATCTCATTGTTCATTACTTCCATTTTTGTCATTCGTTATTTTTCACTTTTGTTACATAATACTTTACCTATGTACTTATACATATCATGCCACATAAAGGCACAAAATAACAACAGTCCACAAGCATATAACATCAACAGGCATATACCACCATAACACATCAGAACTTAACACTACATTTACTTCCCAAAATTCCAGAAAATCCTAAGTGCCCATAGAAATATGGATGAAGATAAGCCAATACGGCTGAATGTTCAACAAATGCAGACAATCAAATGCCGATGAAAGTCTCAAAAAATATTCTATGATCCTAAAGAAACGCGGGTGAACCAAATGCTGATGAACATGTCCAAATGCAGATGAACAAGTCCAAATGTGGATGAACAAGATACTTAGAATATTGAACATAAAACCAAAGTGGTTGAATGTTCAGCAAATGCGGATGAACTCCAACAAATGCGGATGTACAAAAACGAATGCGGATGAACATTCAACAAATGCGGATGAACAAAAGACTTATGCGAGCGAACAAGTCTAAATGCTGATGGTCATCCAACAAATTCGGATGTACAAAAACAAATGCGGATAAACAATCAAAAAATGCTGATGAATAAAAGACTTATGCCAGTGAACAAGTCTAAATACCAATGGTCATCCAACAAATGCAGATGATTGTTACCCACCTGCAATGCAACTTATGCCATAACGAGTTCCTAATCATCATTTTAATACATCCTTAGCACAGATCTAACATGATGCACCTATAAAACCTACGAAACATCATACACAACTTAGAAATCATCTAAAAAGATACATCAACAGCACATAGTCACACATCATGTTAAAATTCATAGTTTGGTTTAGAAACCTTCTGTCCAGTATGCATAACAACCCCAAACATATAGAAAACTAGTAAAAGAGGGGGTCTAGAACTCCCCTTGAACAGCTTTCGATTAGAACACCTCAAACCCAAGAACCCACTTGAAGTTCCAGCACCTAAAACTCACAAAAATGAGCACTAAACACCACAAACTCGGTCCAGAAGCTGAAATCCGACTAAAAACCGAGAAGAATTACCTTAAAATCACACCTTCAAGCAAATCTCCCTCCTTTTCTCCCTAGAAACCTATGGCAACTTCTTCTTCTCTTCTTGCAGCCGAAAGTAGATGTGGGGAAATGGGGGGCTGGGCGGCCATCCCCTTCTTTTTGAACCCACTAGAGGCAAGTTTGCCACTTGCACACTTTAAACCCCTTTACTTTTGAAAAATGTTATATTTTCCCTTTTTCTCTTCTTTTCCTTTCCTTTCTATAAATTTCCGGGTGTTACAAAGACTATTTGTGTTGTAAAAGTTTCAAAATAGCAACAAAAATGATGGGAAAGTGTTTTGAAAAATTAAAACATTGATTCAAAGTATTTTTCAAAATGTGCTTGGTTGGTGTTTGAATTGAAAATTCATGTTTAAAAATGAAAATATGATTTTCAAATGATTTATGGCGATTTTAAACAAAAACAATTTGATTGTTAAATTTGAGGATAATTAATGTAAATTTTGGGTGATAGTCAAAATTTGACTAAGTGTTGAGACAATGTGCATGAATAGTACTAATATGCATAAACGGTGTTCAGATGGATGTTGTGAAAATTTCAAGTGTCAGACTCATAGAAGGTTTCTCATGCACCTAAATAGTACTCGTAAGTCCAAATTAGGAGTATGATGAATTTCAGGAATTTGTACAAGTGTTGAGCATTTTGTTCAGTAAATACCTCTAAACAGTTGTCATGTTGCTAAAAATGGTTAAGTGTTGAGCGTTTTGTTCCAAACATGCGCCTAAATAGTTGTCATGTTGCTGAAAATGGTAAAGTGTTGAGCGTATCAACTTATGCTCATACGCCTGAACAGTTTCAGACTTTCCATTATGGTTAGACATCTGAAGGTGATGATTACTCTATGTGTTAGGCATTTCATCAAGTCTTATGCACCTGAATAGTGCCCAAGCGCCTGAACAGTACTCATGCGTCTGAAGACTTAGTGTGAAACTTATTCTCATGTGCCTTCACAGTGCTCATGCGTCTGGAGATTTAGTGTGAAATTTTAGTCACATGTGCCTTCACAGTGCTCATGCGCCTAAGAATTTTTACACTTATATATATTCAACACTTGTAGTTCTCATTCATTCATTCACAAACACAAACACTCTAATTTGCACATTCTAACACCCGATACATCATTCACACAACATTCGATTGTTACCTGTTAATCCTTGTGATATATAGGTATATTCATTGAATCAAAACATCATGTTGATCTTAAAACATCTGATTTAAATGTGTTATAATAACTGAAATTGAACATTAAATGAGTGTTATAACATGTTTTCAAACAGATTGTGAGAATCAAATCTCAATTTCAACAAAATGTGTTCTTGATGATTCATTGTTCATCAGTCGGTGCTTAAAGAACAAAAATGAACTATCAGTTCACAATTTTCCATCAAAATTGTTGTGTTAATCATCAAAATTCATCTATTCAACTGATATTTAGATGATTTTAATTGTTTTAGTGTATTTTAGATCATTAAACACTTAGAAAATTTAAGTGTAAACTGTTAGGTTTTAAAATTTAAAATTTGCTAATTCAATTAAAATGCAATCAATTTTCATGTTTCATGGTTCATTAACTGTTTTAATCATAAATTATGTTGAATCAAAATTGTAACCAGTGCATACTCTATTCATTTAATAGGTTGTACAAAACACTTAGAATTTTTTTTTAAGTGTTATCGGTTCAAAATTGATAACACACAGTATGATTGAAATTTTGTCAATTCAAATGTGATTAATATTTTGTTCTATGTATACAGATGGCAGATCTTAAATTTAAGCCAAAGCATAACTTAGCAGCCTTTCTTAATGAGGATGTTCGTGAAGCTGTTCGTTATGAAGAGATGATAAGATTTCTATTGAGAACAAAGTATGTGTATGCCAAATGTTCTCAACCGGTTACATATGCTCGTCTCATCAAAAGATTCCGGAGTACTGTTGAAATTGCAAGAGATGATGAAGGAAGGAAAGTTGTTAGAGGTTTTATCACAAACTATCGTATGATTGAAGTCTCTGAGTAGTCAATTAGAGTAGCTCTAAGACTTAGTGATATGATCCTGAAGATTTTGTTGAACTCACTTTTAATGAGTGTAGAGACACAATTTTAGCCATGGGACATCCAGATAACTTTCCTAATGACTGGGTCCTAGAATAAGAATCTTAGTTGATATGACTAAACTTAGGATCGAATATGATGATTGAGTCAGTGATTAAGTAGCGAAAATACCAAATCACAAAACATTTAATACTGAAAATTATAATAAATGCTTTGTTTAATGATGTGAGTAAACAAGATACAAAGACAGCTGGAGTTACAATTTAAATGAGTAATATTATCAATGTTGAAAGAAAAACTTGCAAACTTAGGTCAAACTGTTCTATTTATAGGCATACACATTTCCTGTACAAAATGACTAATCTACCCTGATAACTATACATCAGAAACTAGTCTAAGTAAAAAAACAAGAGCAACATTTGTAAGTGTTCATCCGTATTGACTAATGCAGATGAACAAGTCATCATCAGCATTTGTTGTTGACAGACTTCAGCATTAACTTAATTCATCCGCATTAGTAGACGCGGATGAACAAGTCTTGGCAGCAATTATTTTGTTCATCCGCATTAGTTAATGCGGATGAACAAACACTTGTCAGCATTTGTTTTTCTTCATCCGCATTAGTCAATGCGGATGAACAAATTCTTGTTAGCATTTCTTTTCTTCGTTTGCATTAGTTAATGCGGATGAACAAATTCTTGTAAGCATTTGTTCAATGGTCATCCGCATTAACTAATGTGGATACTTCAACACTTGTTCTTTTCTTCTGTTTCTTTTGCCGTATTTCTTCATGAATGGTCTTCTGTATTTCTTGTTAGTCTTTGGTGTTTTCCAACTAGAATAGCCTTCAACCACTTCTTGAATTGGCATGTATGATCCTTTCAAGGTCCAACAATACTACCCCTAAGGATTATACAGCCTATGTACTTTAAGAGTTTGATGGTGGTGGAGGTTGTGATGATTCTGGTGGTTCGTCATGAGCTTGTCTTGATTGGACTGTAGATGGACGTGGTGTTGATGCAGTAGCTGCAGAAGGTTCAGGATCTGTCAGTGTAGGATTCAGAATAGCCTTGATAATATTGGAGAATCTTTAGCCTCATTCATCTTGTCTCGGCTAAGGACATGTATCTTCATTGGGCTCATAGTATGAATTGCATCAATGGGCATTTATCTCAAGGAGATTGGTTCCCACACTGAAATAGTAGAAAGACCATCTCTGTGAATCAGTAGGGACCCATCAGCATCAACTTCAAGCTTTACAATGTTGCCCATTTGGAGAGGAACCTCTTTTTTCTTTCTTTGTTCTCTTTTCTTGTTTATTCTGTCATAGGCCATCTTCAAAATCTTAATACATTTCAGCATGAACTCTAAGTCATCTTCTCCCATTTTGTTGTTGAGTGATCTAAAGTGTCTTGTGAAGATGTAGTGAACATAGGATTCATCCAATAATCTCACCTCATATCCACTGAACAATCTGATTTCTGGTGCTTCCTTTCCTCCCTATTTCCTTTGAATAACCAACTCATATGTTTTCTCATCATAATACACATTGGAGATTAGTTTTGTCTTGTGTGTTCCAGCAACCATTTTTCTTTTTAATGGCTCAGTCGGCTTTACATTCAATTCTGGAAATATCAACTCGTCTGCTTCTCTTTTTTTTTCTGTTCAAACGGATTTCTAAAAGATTTATCTTTTCTTAAACAGATGGCTTTAAGGGATTTGAAGTTGTTAGTTTTCTTGAACATTTTTAGGATGTCTTCAAATTCATATCCTCTGTACATTGTATCATGATTTATCAATTCAAGCTCTGCCAACTCCTTTAAATCATGAATTTGCATAGCATTCACCATAGTAGAGTACTCTGTAAAGAATTGTACAAGCCCAGAAATCCTCTTCACCATGAACATGTTCCAACTGCTGTCATACTTCCAGGCAATGATCTTTACATCAGTTTTGCCTTTAGGAGTAGACACACCCTTGATCATCTCAGAAGTGGTCATCCCTTCTTGCAGCTTTAATTGGGAGGGTTCAATGAACCATTTTGGATTCTTGTGAAACATAGGGGCCAAAACATCTTGATCCTTGGTGGTTAGTTGAACATCTTGAGTAGATGTTCTTGTTCTTGGTTTTATGCCTATTACCTCTTCTTTAATTGACTGAAGTCTTTCCTTCTTTTCTTTAATCATCTTCAAAATTGCAGCCCTAAGGGAGTTGGTCTTCATATTACCCAACTTTCTTCTTGTGAAACCTTGCTTGGATAAATAATCCTTCATTTCCCTGTCAGTCATACTATAGGTATCAGGATATGCTGTTTCTTGCTGCTTTACAGGCTTAGCAGCACTAGAGGAGATCTTGGCAGTTTCAGTCATCTTCTCGTATTCAGTGACAAAAGTAGGGGCAAGTAGCCTTTCCATCTTTTTCACCTCTTCAACCATTGCCTCATAAGTCATGTTAAAGGCTTCATCTGCCTCATATCCATGATTAAACACATACATTGCTTTAATCATGAGATCATCTGATTTAGCCTTTTCTAACATTTCTTCAACTGAGGGTTCATCCCTATCATCACCTCCTTCAATCTCTCCTTCCTCTAACACAATCACCTCAAGCACCTTTTACATTTCCTTTTTAGCCTTCTCATGTTCTTCCAAAAACTCAACTATAGCTGCAAGGCTCCTCGGATCATATTTTTCTTTCTTAACAGGGGGTTCTTCTTCAACCATTGGCAATTTTCCTTTGGCTTTCTCTATTAAGTACTTTCTTTTTCTTGAATAAGAATGCAATCTAGGTACAGATGATGATGGGACAGAGGCTTCTATGTCTTGTTTCTTTCTTTCAAGCTCAAGCTTTTCAGCTTCCTCCTTCTGTTTATCAGCCATTTCTTTTTGATTTTCAGTTTCAGCTTTCTCTTTTTCACTCATTTCCCTTTCTTTCAGTTCTTCACATAGGCTTTTGATCAATTCTTGTTGTTCAACAGTCAAGGAGACTGCTGAAACAAGTTGCAGCTTCAATTCTTCTTCTATGGGAACAGGATTAATGGGAATAACAACAATTGGCTCTGTAGGAGTTCTCACATCTTTGATGTAGCCCCAAAATTCTTCATCAATGATAAACTCACTGGAGGAGTACATATCTAGATCATCTATAAGCTCTTTCATCACTGAATCTTCTTCAGTAGAGTGATCAAAGTGTACAACAATAGCCAAACTTTCTTCTCTCCCAACCCCACTAAATTCTGCCTGTTGTGAGGTTTTTGCATTTTTTGTTTCTTCATTGCCTTGATCGGTTACTTCTCTTTCCACCCCTTCCTTTAATTAAGCAAGTAACTCTAATTCAAAAATTCTTTTGTTTAGGGCTTCAATTTGTTTATTGAGATCAGCTATAATGTTTGTTTGGATCTCAATAAGGTTTTCTTGATCTTCCATAGCAATGGTCTGGATAGCTGCAGTATCCAAGTGACCACTTATTTCTTCTCTTGACATCTCCAATAAGGCTTTGAGTCATTTAATCTCATCATCTTTACTTTTTATTTCAGCCTCATGTTTGGTTTTTAATTCTTTCAACTCCTTTTCTTTTTTATAAAGTTCAAGGATTCTATCATTGATGATCCCTGCCCTTCTTTCAAGTGTCTTCTCCATTCTTGCAACATTCTGTAACAAATCTAAGATCATTCTATCTTTCTCATCTGGTCTATTAATCTCTGATTCAGCAAAGCTTTTTGAAGGGCCTTCCTCTTAGAGTATTTGTCTCGCAGGAAGTTCTGCAACTGGATGATCATCCTCCTCATCTGAAGATGATTCAGAAGAATCTGATAAGCTGCTAGATTCACCAGACTCAACAGATGCAGCAGCAGCATGTGGAGAAGAATCAGAGGGAGATACTTGATAGATTTGGATTGGTGAGTGTGGAGGTGAATCAGTGGGAGAAGCTCTAAATGGAGATGGAATTGCTTGTTCATGTACTAAAGGCATAGTGTGAGAATCACCACCTACATCTTCTTGTGGTTACAATATCCTTAGTATGTGTTCATCCTCCTCAGCATGCTCTTCAATAATATGTTGAACAAGAGCAGCTGGTTATTCTTTAATGTTTTCTTGAATATCAGCTTGTTCTTCCATAGCTTGTTCCTCAACAGCTTGTTCCTCAATAATATGAACAACATCATCAGTAGCTGCTTCTGGAACTTCTTCTAGGTTTATCTGTTGCAACATCCAAGGAAGTAGTGGAAAGAAGGTTCCACTATAAAAATTTATGGGATCCCTCTTCTTGATGTACTTATAAGATTTGGCATTGTAATGAGGAATATCCATGACATTGCCTTCTGGCACAAGATCGGGAAAAGCTTCATTTATGAAGCATTGGATAAACCTCAGATACATAAGGAACATATGCCTTCTCCCTTCATGAATGTTTGATATCAGTCCATTGAACACATAGGCAGACATGTTGAAAGGTGTGTTAGTGCACAAGGCACAGATGGCTAATGATATGGTGATGGGGATGTCATTCCAACCTTTCTTCCTCTTGGGTAAGCAATGTTGGAATAAGTGAATAAGAAATCTCTATTGGACATCAACCAACCCTTTGACTATTTGCTTCCCTTCAAATCCACCTTCATAGCCAATGTTGGCAAAGAAGGTCATAATATCATCTTCTTCAAGTTCTAGAGGAAAGTTGGCATCATCCTCAAACTGTAGACACTGACTCATAGTTTGTTCTGTGATTGCTAATGTATGATCATTAATAATCCTTCCTATTATGGTCTTTTCTCTATTAATTTCTGTAACCTCAGCAGTTCCCCAGAATGATCTTATGAAGCTTTCATAAATGATTGGTCTGATTGTAATGGCATGTGCCACTCTGGTTGTAGATATAAATCTGATCATATCTCTCAGACTTTCAGCTTCAGGAACATTTGGATCAAGAAATCCACTGACATTATGGAGCTTGCTCCATGTCAGATTAGCCATGATTCTGCAATAGATACAAATGGATTAGTAACACTCTAACATATATATATCATATGAACATGATCAGGTTTGACTTTTCACATTTGACATTTTTTTCAGGTCAAAATTGAAATTTCAAAGGTTACTATTTTATTAGGATGTTGACCTAATTTTGATTTTGATGATGAAAAATCATTGAAGTTAAGTTTTCTGCTTGATTTTTGATCATTTTCATTATTTCAAATGACTTTTACATCTTAAACATTGGATTTGATTTCCACATTTTCATGGTTCGGTTCCCCTGTTCATCGTGGTCAAATTAGGATTTGAAACTCAATCATTCTTTGTTATTCACAATTACATCTATCTTAATGAACTTTAGAAATCCATTTAAATCCATTGTTCTTGATTGAGATTAAGAATTTTCTTAAACCTAGGGTTCTTTGTTTCATGACTGGTTCAACATTTGAAATTTTCATATCCATTGAGAATCACCTTGTTTTTTATATTACCTCGGTGAAGAATCAAATAGAGATGGTATGAAGTTTGAATGATCAACAGAAACACTTGATTTGTGATTGTTTGAATGATGATGAAGAACAGTAGAAGAACGCTCGTCGCACTTTAAAAGTTCACTCAAATTTGAAAAGTAATAAATGACTCACAGTAAATGTGTTTAAATAGAACATTTGATAACTTACTTGTATTTTTTAAGTGTGAACAAATGCGCAGGTTTAATTTTACTACTGTAGCAAATACGCATGAACATTTTTCTTTGGGCGCATTTACTGTGACAAATGCATATAAACAAGTTATCTTGCAAGCATTTACTGTAGCAAATGCGGGGGAAGAAAATAACTTGACCACATTTACTATAACAAATGTGGAGGAACAAAATAACTTGACCGCATTTACTGTAACAAATACAGAGGAACAAAATAACTTGACCGCATTTACTGTAACAAATGCGGATGAACAATTTAACTTAACCACATTACTTTAGCAAAAGCGGAAGAACAAGTGAAATTGTCTGCATTTACTGTAGCAAATGCGGAAGAACATTAAGTTGTCCGCATTAGTTACACTTGTACAAATACCAGTTACCCGCATTGGTTATGCGTCTGGGTTACCTTCACCCGCATTAACCAATACTCTTACCCGTATTAATTTTTGAACATGTCAAAAATTAATGTTTTTGCAGATGATGATTCTGACTGTTTTTGCACTGATGTTCTGATTTTTATGAAGATGAGTCTGCAGTTTTGATTTTATAAAGTTTTATCAGTTGCTAGAATTGTCAATTCTTGCTTGGATTGACTTGTATACCCGGTGTGATACAAGTTTCCCAGTTTTGACTGATCTTCGACTTTGTGCTTCCAAATATCTGCATACACTGAGATACTTATGGTATAACATCCACACTAACACGGTTAAACCTTTTTGTTTTAGTTTTGTCTTAAACAAAAATTGATGCAAATTTTATGTTTTTGTGAATATTTTCTTTTAAATTTTTAATAACCCCCCCTAAAGTTTATGTCTAGATTGTATAGAAACTTTAATGAATTTTAAAATTGAAAGGAAAATATTTCTAAATTTTTGTTTTTCATATTTGTACATGACAAGGAAGTGTACCTTATTTGGGATCATATCAATCTTACCTCTCACAAGTACAAGTAGTCATGACCCTATTGATTGTAGGTATGTTTGTACTCTTAAACTCATGCTTGGTTAATATTTTAATACACGTGATCATTATCATGTTTTGAGTGGATTAAACATTCAACATGTACCTCACACTCAACAGCATAGCAAGATCAACTACCCTCATGAAATGTATGGTAGAACTTTTTCACATCTTGCAAAACCAGGTCATTTAGATTATGAAATCTTATTTATTTTAGGGTAAGGGGGATCCTAGTTGGGATTATTTTATTTTGATCCTTATATTTATTTGATCCACATTGGGATTCTTTTTGCTCTTCACTTTGGAAGGTGATCCACTTTGAGATTCTTTTTGTTCATTTATAAGGAATGTAATTCATCCACATTGGATGTGTTCCACATTGCTTGTTTCTCCAAATCTTTGCTTAGGAAAACAGAGGAAAAACTGATGAGGGTGAATGAGATTCATAAGGTATCATGACCTGGTGTTTTTAGATTACTACACATACACACATTCGGATAAGTGAAATACTTACACACCATGAGATGATGGCCTCATAGTTGAATGCGATCTTTAGTTTATCACAAAATTTATCTTCTTTTCCAAGATGAGCCTACCCGCATATCAGGTAAGTCATGTCAGTCTTTCAAGATTTTAAAATAAGCACAGTGGATGATATAACGACTGTAATTATATCATTTCCCAAGGAGTACATTTCATGTACTACAACAAAAATGACTTCTTTTTGTATTTTAATGATTTTTGAATATTTTTGAAATTTTGATTTTACTCAAGGTTAATCATGCCAATTGATTGGACCAAGAATTCAAACCGACTAGGGTCAAATGCCTTAATGAACAAATCAGCTAACTGATTGTCCGTGTGAACCTGAATCAACTTGACTAACCCCTTTTCAGCACAGTCTCTCAAAAAGTGATATCTAATTTCAATGTGTTTAGGTTTTGAGTTCTGAACTGGATTATTTGTAATAAACATGGCTGCTGTGTTGTCAATGTGAATTGGTGTGTGCAAGAAGTTAAAACCATAATCAAGCACCTAGTTTTGAATTCAAAGAACTTGAGAGCAACATACTAATGTTGCTATGTACTCAGTTTCTGCTGTTGAAACAGATATATTTGTCTGCTTCTTGCACTCCCAGGAGCCCAGTCTGGGACCAAGAAATTGACAACCTCCAGAAGTGGACTTCCTATTAAAGTTGCATCCCCCGTAGTCACTGTCTGTGTATGCATAGAGATTGATGTCTCCTTCCTTTAGAGACCATAATCCAAGCATAGGCTTGCCCTTGAGATATCTGAATATTCTTTTCACAGCATTCATATGAGATTCTTTGGGATCAACCTGATATCTGGCACAAACACAAACACCAAACATAATGTTAGGTCTAATAGCTGTAAGATACATAAGTGAACCTATCATTGATCGATACAGAGTCTGATCCACTGATTTGCCATCGGAATCTGGACCATTCTTCACTTAGTATCCACAGGAGTTCTGACGAACTGACAGTCTGCTAAATGAAAGTTCTTTAACATAGATTCCACATATTTTGATTGATTGATGAAAATTCCATTTGTTGTCTATTGAACTTGTAAACCCAAGAAGAAGGTGAGCTCTCCCATAGCGCTCATTTGAAACTTAGAATGAATAAGGTTTTCAAAGTCTTTATAGAGTTGCTTGTTTGTTGAGCCAAAAATGATATCATCCACATAGATCTGGACAAGCAACAGTTCATGTCCCTTCTTCTTTCTGAATAAAGTCTGATCAATCTTTCCTCTTTCATATCCATGATCAAGGAGAAAAGATCATAAAGTCTCATACCACTTCCGAGGGGCTTGATGTAAACCATACAGAGCTTTGTCAAGCTTGTACACCCTGTGAGGGAAATCAGGATCCTCAAAACCTGGTGTTTGACTCACATAGACTTCTTCTGAGATTTTTTCATACAAAAATGCGCACTTTACATCCATTTGATACACAATGAATTTCATAGATGCAGAGTAGGCAAGAAAGAGTCTTATGGCTTCCAATCTCGCAAAAGGAGCAAACACTTCATCATAGTCTATTCCTTCTTCTTGAGTGTATCCCTGTGCAACTAATCTTGCTTTGTTTTTGATGACAATGCCCCTGTCATCTGTCTTGTTTCTGCATAGCCATCTGGTACCGATAGGGTATTGTCGTTCGGGAAGGTCTACCAGTTGCCATACTTCTTGTTTCTTGAACTGTAGCAATTCTTCCTGCATTGACTCAATCCAGTTGTTGTCTTGAAGAGCCTTTTTAATATTCTCAGGTAATGATTGACACAGAAAGCAAGAAAACAAACAAATGTTTGCAACACTTGACTTGCTTCTGGTCACCCGCTCATCTAGATCACCAATGATGTTAGATGCTGGATGATTCTTATGTGTCCTGGTAATTGGAATTCAATCACTAGCAATGGACACATCAAGATTGGAGACATTCAGATCATCTTGGTTAGAGGCATCTTCAGGTTGTGTTGTAGGAGAATTGTGAAAGTAGTCAGATGCTTCATCAGCTTCAGCAGCACTTTGAAGACTTTCATCGTTTGCATTTCCTTCTGTTTCAACTGGAATAGATGCTAATTCTGGATTTCTCACTTTAGTGGGTGGTTCTGCTGAAGGAGTGGGCATTGAACTAGGACCAGCTTCAATTGAAACACTCTGATGTTGTGC
The DNA here is from genome assembly GCA_025506505.1 of Flaveria sonorensis. Taxonomy (NCBI): domain Eukaryota; kingdom Viridiplantae; phylum Streptophyta; class Magnoliopsida; order Asterales; family Asteraceae; genus Flaveria; species Flaveria sonorensis. Next base: position 31,424,476 of record CM046430.1, on the reverse strand, counting down.
AGCTTGTCTGATAGGATCGGCTTGTAGTGGGACTTCGTCATTAATTTGATTAGCAGAAGAAGGTGGAATCATAGGAAAGTCAGTTCTTCTATCCACTATTCCAGGAGATCTTGAATTTGATAAGTGAAACTGATTAGAAGATCTAGTAAATGAGTTAATATCAAACAACCAATTAGGACCATTTGTTGACTTGGGAAAAGAATACTCATTGAATTGAACATTGGTAGATTCATCAATAATGTTTAATCTAGGATTAAACACTCTAAAAGCATTTGAAACAAAGGAATACCCCACAAAGAATCCCTCGTCAGACTTAGGAGCAAACTTTCCTAAATGGTCTCGGGTGTTTAATATTGAGACAGGACAACCAAATGACTTCAAAAATCCAATAAATGGTTTTCTATGAAAAAGAAGTTCATATGGTGTTTTGTTGCTTTCTTTAACTATCAAAGTTTGATTTTGCACGAAGCACGATGTGTTTATAGCTTCTACACAAAAGGTAATTGGCAGTTTGGCATCGGCTAGCATTGTTCGTGCTACTTCAATCAGTGTTCTATTTCTTCTTTCAGCTACTCCAATTTGTTGAGGAGTCCAAGCTGCACTGAATTGTTGAGCAATGCCTTTTGTGTGCAAAATGAACTTAGATCTTCATTTTTAAATTCTGTCCCATTATCACTTCTGATTGATTTTACCTTTAAATCTAGTTGATTTTCAATTTTTATGATAAAATTTTTTATTATTTAAGAAGTCTCGTTTTTATGAAGTAAAAAGAAGACCCATGTAAATCGTGTAAAGTCATCTATGATCACCAAACAATAATGCTTCTTCCCAATACTCATGACATGAGTTGGACCAAAGAGATCCATATGAAGCAACTTTAATGGAGAATTGTTTGTGTTTACCAACTTTGGCATATGGGAGAAATTATGTTGTTTTCCTTTAAGACATGCAGAACAGTGGTCAATGAAATGAAATTCCTTTTGAGGTAAACCAAGTACATGATTTCCTTTGACCAATCTATTCATGTTTTTGAAATTCATGTGTCCTAAGCGTCTATGCCAAAGCTGTGACTCATCAAAAGATGCTTTAGACAAAAGACATGTCTCTTCTGACGGATAAGCAGAATTAAGGTTCAAGACATAGGTATTATTCTTTCTCGGAGTCTTCAAGACAACCCATTCTTCAGGAATTTGAAATCCTAGTTTTAGAATGTAGCAATGAGTGTTTGTGAAGTAAGTGGAATACTTCTTGTCACAGATCTGAGACACGCTGAGCAGATTGAAGTTCAGTTGCTCGTAGTAGTTCACTTTATCAAAACTCAGCAATCCATTCTTCATAGATTCTTCCCCTATAATTCTACCACCTTGTGAATCTCCACCAAATGCCATAGTAGTTCCTTGAATATGCTTGAAGTCATGAAGGAGGGAACTGTCTCCAGTCATGTGTCGAGAGCATCCACTGTCCACATACCATAAGCTATTGGACCTGTATGGATGACCCTACAAGCATAAACAAACTAGTTTGATTGAGGAACCCAAGCCATGATGGTCTTGGGTTGTCCGTTTCTATCCATCACTATGACCTCTTAATATTTTCCTTTAAGTTGTGTTTTAGAGGAAGATGCTTTGACCAATTTTTGTGGATTTCTTTTTGGTTTGATTTCATCAATTTCAACTGAACTGTTAGAAGAGTATGCAAATCTTTGATCTCGATTTCTATGTAGAAATTGGGTACGTTTTAGTTTTTCAGAAATCACTGTAGTTTTATATCTTGGATGAGAACTCAGTGATTGTTTCGTATGATTATTAAAGTTCTTTTTGGTACTCTTTTGCTGCCATTGATCATAGAAATCTGTATCAGTGTTTGAAACCCGTGAATGTTTAAGGTCTTTTTGACTTCTAATTTTGACCTTGTCAGATGAAATTGGTGAAATAGGCTTGTTTTGAGGAATTCTCAAGCCTTTTTGGTTAAAGTAACAATCAGATGTGTTGTGATTAGTCATATCACATACAGAACAATATTTGTTAAAATAACAATTTTTGGTTGAATGATCGTTCATGTCGCAGATAGAGCAATACTGATTCAAGTAGCACTCCTCTGAATTATGATAAGACATGTCACACATGTCACAATACATTTGTTTGTCCTTTGACTTTGATGAAGAAGCCAAATCAGTTTTCTGGGTGGCAGTAGATTGTTTCACAATTCTGCTTTGCTTAAGTTTTGCTGACTTTTGCTTCTTTTTGCTCTTTTTCAACTCTCTTTCAAATTGTTCCATATGTTGTTTATTGCAAATGTCAAAACATATCCCTTGTTTATTTTTAGATGATGATGATGAAACAGGTTTTACATTTGGTTTTTGAATCAAAGTGGATTTCCCTTTGGACACTGAGGGAACTATAGCTTTCTCTTTGAAGTTCAATGAAACCTTTTCTCGTTTGTTGGAAGTTTTAGGAGATTTGATCTCACTATCATATCTGCTTTTAGGAAAGGGTTTCATAGAACATTCAGCAGTGTTATTCATCTTGAGTTTTTCAGGAACAAATTTTACAAAGGGCACAATGGCTTTGACTGGGCTCTTTGGTTTCTGGACAACTACAGGTTTGTCAAAGCACTCTTTGATTTTGATTGGATGACCTAATTTGATTTTATCCTCATTTGTTTCAATGTAAACATTTGGTTTATTTTGAGGGTTAGTTATTTGTGAAACAATTGTTTTAGTTTCAGTAACTTTAGATTCAGTTGAATCAAATTGGGTAAGTGACTCGGGCATAACTGTGTAGGTGTCGTTATATGGAGGAAGAAAAGTTTTGTAACCTATCCCAGTCATATCCTTGGCCTCCTTTTAACAATCAAGTAACTCTTGCAACTTGACAGATGAGAGTTGAAACTTTTCAAGTTTCACTTCAGTAGCCGATTGCTCAGCATTTGATTTGGTCAACAGTTCAGTTAACCTCTCATTCTCAGCTGCAAGGGTAAATGACACCATGGAGTGTTTCCATGTCAGATAAAAGAGATTTGATTTTTACTTCAAAAATTCTCATTTCTTGTTTTGGCATCTCAAATTTCACATTTTCTTCTTTTATTTTATTAGCCAATTTGTGATTGTGTTCTCTATATCCCTGTACTTCTAGAACACATTTATGAGAACTTAAATTAGATTTTACCTCTGATGGCATTGGAATTGGACCATCATTAATGTGAGCCATCAGTGCATGATTCTGAAATTGAGGTTGAACTTCCTCTATGTATAGGCTCCAATCACACACTCCATCTTGTCTGATGACAAGTGCACTAGATGTTGGTTGGCTACTTCCTTGAGTTTGATGAGCCAATAGAGGTTGTCTTTGATGAATTGGTTGTTGCTGATTATGATGCTGATTTTGAAGCTGATTTTGATGCTGATTTTGATGAAGAGTACTTGACTAAAAGCTTGAATTGGGTTGATATGAATGCTGACCATGTGAGGTTCTTTGATAGTGGTTGTTGCTTCTTCTGGGAGCATCACATTTCCTAGAGAAATGGCCAGTCATTCCACAGTTAAATCACTTAACTTTGGATTTGTCATATCCAGGCTTTGTGTTCTCATCCAGACTCAATTTCTTCCCTTTTTGGAAGAATTTGTTGTCTCTTATTGCAATCATGGCCATTTGCCATTGAAAGTCCATTTCTTCAACATCATCAGGATCCATTTCTTCCAGATCTTCCTGAATTAAATGAGCTAAACTGAGTATGCCCACAAGATAAGCCTCAAAGCTAGAAACAAAGGCATTGTAAGATGCCTTTTGCTCTTCAGATCTTTACTCACTGGGCATACTGGTGGGTGTTACTGTGGGTTAAGCAGAAGATGATAGTTTATTTTGTTGTGGAGCAGCACAGAATCTAGTTGTCTTTGCTTGATCTCTTGATGAGAGAAAATCATCTTCTTCAGTCACGAAAGCATTCTCAACAGAATGAGTTTCAGATGGAAACTTGTATGCCTTAATGACTTGAGGTCCACTGAGATTTCTGCTTCGTTCATCCAACTCTAGAGCTTCAATTTTGGCAATCATAATATCTAGGCTGGTACTATCCAAATCCAGAGTGTTCTTTAACATAGTGACATTTTGTTTCCAACTTTCTGGAAAGCTGTGCAGCATTTTCTTGTTCATTTCCTTTTCTTTGTAAGTAACCCCCATAATCTCAAGATCATTCACCAGTTGTACAAATCTATAAAGCTACCTTGAGATTGACTCTCCTTTGGTGTGGTGAAAGGTCTCGTATTGATTTATCAGTTTATCCTTATTGATTTCAGTAACTTCACTGCTTTCTTCACACATTATCTGTAGTGCATCCAAAACCCCTTTGGTTGCTCCATATTTTTTCAGCCTCTTAAAAACATCCATTTTTTAAGCCTGAGTTAGAATGGAGTAGGCTTTAAGGTCAATATTGATTTTCTTATATTCTTCATCATCCAGATTTAAGTTTGGATCCTCAAAAGGGATTCTAGCAGTCTTGTACTGAGCAGCTTGATCAGCAGTGAGCGACAGAGGAATGTATGGCCCTTTGCAAATAGAGATCCAGTAATCAGGATCTACACCTGTAATGTAGTTTCTAAACCTGATTTTCCATTGCTTAAACTCAGATTTGTGTTTAAGCATTGGAGCTTTAGATGCATGACCAAGTTCAAAATAATTAGTAGAATCCATTTTAATTTTACTGATATTAATTGGTTTTGAGTATGATTATGTTGATTTTATGTCTTGAATGTTCAGACAGTCTACAGTCCTAGTGTTCTTGATTATTAGTTCTCAGCAGGGTTGCGATAAGGTTGTTTTGGTGTTGATTCCTGAGGAGTTGAATAATACAGAACAAGTTTCTTTGCGATTTCAGTATGTATATTTATTATCAGAGAAGATCTAGATAATAAACAACTCAATCACCAGATCAATCGATTTTCGTTCAAGATCTGTGCGGATTTTGAGACGAATTCAAGAGCCGAGGCTCTGATACCAATTGATTGGGTCCGAGAATAAGAATCGCAGTTGATATGAATCAACTTAGGATCGAATATGATGATTGAGTCAGTGATTAAGTAGTGGAAATACCAAATCACAGAACATTTAATACTGAAAATGATAATAAATGCATTGTATAATGATGTGAGTAAACAAGATACAAAGACAGTTAGGGTTATAGTTTAAATGAGCAATATTATCATTGTTGAAAGAAGAACTTGCAAACTTAGGTCGTACTGTTCTATTTAGAGGCATACACATTGCCTGTACAAAATGACTAATCTACCCTGATAATTATACATCAGAAACTAATCTAAGTAAAAAATAAGAGCAGCATTTGTAAGTGTTCATCCGCATTGACTAATGCGGATGAACAAGTCTTCATCAGCATTTGTTGTTGATAGACTTCAGTATTAACTTAATTCATCCGCATTAGTTGACGTGGATGAACAAGTCTTGGTAGCATTTCTTTTGTTCATCCGCATTAGTTAATGCAGATGAACAAACACTTGTCAGCATTTGTTTTTCTTCATCCGCTTTAGTCAATACGGATGAACAAATTCTTGTCAGAATTTCTTTTCTTCGTCCACATTAGTTAATGCGGATGAACAAATTCTTGTAAGCATTTGTTCAATGGTCATCCGCATTAATTAATGCGGATAATTCAACACTTGTTCTTTTCTTCTGTTTCTTTTGCCGCATTTCTTCGTGAATGGTCTTCTATATTTCTTCTTAGTCTTTGGTGTTTTCCAACCAGAACAGCCTTCAACCACTTCTTGAATTGGCATGTATGATCCTTTCAGGGTCCAACACCTAAGAAACAGTTTTTCAGAGCAAGAGTATATAACCACTAGAAACTCCTATGTTATATCTTTCAACACAGAATGTCTAAGAGATGTGCAGGATGGAACTCATTCCCTGTAGACATTGCATCTCCTATTGTAGCCATTTCCACAAACAGAAGGATAATATGGAAAAATGGATCATCAATGGCTTTATTTTTAATTTGGAGAAAGGAATCAGGAACAAATACTTGATGTATCCCGGATTTCTCTAGTTGATTATTAATGAAGAGTATCCTGATTTCCATGCCCATGGAGTAAGTGGAGAAAGATTAATTTTGGAGCACACGACTGAAACAGTATACAAAAGACTTTCTATCGTGACCAGTGCTCAAAATTTTCAAATGTTTGATTACAAGAGAGCTATAGCAAGAGATGATGTGAACATAGATGCAGATCATTTTCATTTGATTGATGATGAACCAATTGATCGAAATGATCTGATTGAAGAAGTTCCTCTAGGATTGTCTGTGTCTGAAGTTGAGGATGATGATGAAGATAATAAAGATGATGATGAATCTAAAGATGAAGGAAGCTCTACTTCAAGTGATGATAATGATGATGATGATGTTAGAGGTAATGAAGTTGAAGAAGTTAATGAAGATGTAGTTGTTACAGAAGTTGAAGAAGTTGAAAATTTGAATAAAGATGTTCATAATATTGATGAGTCAATAGATGTGAATGATGAAAATGATGAAGCCAATGTATAACAAGAAATGGAGTGTGATCATCAAAATGTTGATACATTTGAGTCTATAGTACTAGATGAAGGTGAAGATCAAGTCAACATGATACAGTTCTTACTGAGGAATTGAACACTAAGCAGATAATATAAGCATTGAAAGAAGAGAACATCAATAAGCTTAAGATGATCGAGCAGCTGAAAGATGAAAATAATCAATTAAAAGCAGAATCGTTAAAGAAAGACTTGAAAATTGCTGAGCTTGAAGAAGTTCAAGAAATGAATGTAAAGAACCTTGATGTTTTACTTAGAGATTATGATTTGACAGAAGAAAAATACAAGAAGTTGAAAGAAGATTATGATAAATTGAAAGAAGAGCTTGAAATTATGAAAGAAAGCTTAAAATCTCAATCTTCGCAACCATAAGAAAAAGGCCATTTAACTTTAGAGATAGAAAGATTATCTGAGGCAGTGAAAGGAAAACGAAAGATAGATGAATATGATATTCAAGTATTGACTGAATCGTCATCCAACCCTCCTTCAAAGATGCTGAAAATTGTGTCTGAAACTCGTAAACAGTTTAAAAGACATTTTTGATTATAGGTGTTGTTTTATTTTTATATGCTTGAATCTAATCTGTTTTTCTTATGCAGTGAATGTAGGTCATTCTTCTTTATAGGAAATTGCAGAAGCAGACATACAAGAGCAAGTCAGAGCACTGGATGACTTAGATCCAGAGTTTTCAAATGCATGGTATGATGAAGTACTAGAAGAAGAAGATGTTGCTGAAGCTATCTATTCTCCAATTGAAGCTGTCACTGAAGACATCCCTTTAGACATTGGTGACAGATACAATTATCTGGTCAAGAAGAAATACAATCGAGTACTTTTGGATGGTCTAACAGTTTCACAAATTAACGAAGAGTATGAGAAATGCATTATAGTAGAGTCAATAGCTCCGGTTTATCCAGATGAAAGTTATGGAACATGGAGAGTGGAATCCGATGCAAGAAAGTACTAACATTAAAGACCTTCTAGCATCTGAATTGCATCATCCTGATCCTGAAAACATGAAAAATGTTGAGCTTAGGCTATGGCTACAATCAAGGAGTTATCCAAGAAAGAGATTAAATAGATTGCAAACTGAGTCTCTAAGAAATTTGGTCAAAATTTTTCAAGAGATAGAAAAGCAAACCAAGAAAATGATTGTACTCGACATGGATAATCCTCAATATTTGGAAATTACAAAGAGAACTAGAATATTAAAGCCTCAAGAAATTAAAGAAATGGAATTAGCGAGAAGCAGTCATGAAAAGAGGAAAGAATTAATTGAGATGTTCCCAGAGACAGAGAAACAAGCATATCAAGTCTCGGTCGAACAGAAACAATTGTGGAATAAGGAAAGAACTGCAGGAGATTTAGTAAGGAACGTACTGCAAAAAGGCCAATCCATTTCTGAATTGCTCAATGCAATGATTGTGCCAGATAACACAAAGAATGCGAAGATAGTTTCCTGGAAGTATGATGAGATTTTTGTTACCATTTTAATCAAATGTGTAAATGCTATTTGTGATGTCTATCATTTTTACACAAGCATCATAGCTTTGCCGGTGCAAGATCTGAAGGAGTTAAATAAGCTGCCTTTGATTGATCCTACGAAATCAATTCGAGGTGAAAATTTTGCTAAGCTTTTAAATCGAGGCATTTCCAGAATGGACTCTTACCTCAAAACAAGATGTGATCAAGAAGAAAAAGAGTATTTCAAATCATTAAAGAGTAAAATAAAGATAGCTCCTCATACAGAAGAAGAAGAAGAACAATTTTTGGATGCTTATAGTGATCAATTTTTTGAAAAGGTCACTAACCCGGGATTGAAGGTGATAGATGGAACTCAAACTTCTAAACCTATTTTGAGATGATTCTATCATGCTGACTCATTCAAGTTGAAGCTGCTTCAAAACTTAGAAGACTGGGATCAAGATATGATTTCATTATTTGGATTTTTGAACTTAAACTTCTACATCCAAGTTATATCTCATTTTTGTCTATCCAAAAGTTTGATCGTGTAGCATCAGAACTTGCAGAAAATGATAGAAAATATTTTATGACTATTATTAAAGTAATGGATGCTGCGATGGAGAGAATTTCATTGTGAAAAGCTCTAGCATATGCGAACATCATGAAGAAAGACATAAAGTCTATTAATTTTATGATAATTTCAAGCAAAGGCGTATTGGAAATTCATTCTCACGATCATCCTAAACCTTTTGAGTTCTACGCCAACATTGATATTGTAGGTCTGAAAAAAGAAACTTTGGAGGTAATGGACAAGATGGAGATAAAAACCAACGAGTCAAAGCCTGTGCAAGCTATTCTTGCAAAGAAGTTCAAGTCAGCTATAAAGAAAGCATTGCATGAATTGGAGATTTACAAAGAAAACCCGATGCTCAAGATAAAAGAAGAACCAGAAGAATTCAATGAAGACTAAAGACAATGTGAATCTTAGGGGAAATATTGTTAGAGCTCTTAATAGATTAACATTTTGTCTTTTGTGTTTTGTCATAGTATAGGGACTTATTTTGTAAATATATGTTCCTTGTTTTTCTTTGATAGCATAAATAGGATATTTTATGTATTGTGTAGGTAGGCCTAGAGAACAAAATAGTTAGAATAGATTAAACAACTATGACTCACTCTTACACATTGTATCCTAAGCATTTGCTATCAATGAAATCTATACATTTTTGAAGTAATTGCTTGTGTTTGATTACTTTGTGTATGAATTGATCATTGCATTATGATATCATCACAGATTGATCCATTTTGAACCTATCAGATTGACTTCATGTCAACCTGGTATTGAGGTCACCAATGATGTTTTCTATAGGATGATCTTTGTGAACTCTGGTTGTTGTAATCTGATCAACAGGGATGGTTGAATCAAGATTAGTGATTGCTTGGTTGGGTGATGATGGATGAGCAAGGGCATTTGTTGGTGTTTGTTTGTATGGTTGTATGGTTTCATTAAATGTTTGTGGTGAATCATGAAAGAGTTCTAAGATTTCTTCTTCATGATGTGCATCAGGTAATGAATTATAGTCATCATCTTCTTCAATTGTGGTTGGATGTTCTGGTTGGGTGGTCACGGGTGTTGATGAAGATGGTGTGTTTGATGATGTTTCTTTTGATGTGTTTGTTTGTTCTGGAGGAGTTGAAACTGTAGTACTCGAAGGAGTAATGTTTGTTCTCCTTGGAGGGTCAGCAGTTAAAGGAACATCTATGGTTGTTGGTGGAGCCATGGGATACTCATTGTCATCCTTGGTACCTGAAACATCAAAATAAGATGTGTCAAATGATTTTGCTAATGAGTTAATATCAAACAACCAGTCTGGTCCAATGACTTTCTTAGTGAAAGAGTGTTCATTAAAAACAACATCTGTGGTTTCTTCCACTATGTTCTGTCTTGGATTGTATACTCGATAAGCTTTGGAGCTTCCTGAGTATCCAATAAAAAAATCCATCATCTGCTTTTAGAGCAAACTTAGATAATTGTTCTCTGGTGTTTAATATTGAAACAGAACATCCAAACGCTTTAAGAAATCTAATGAAAGGTTTTCTTTTAAACATTAATTCATATGGTGTTTTGGAATGTTCTTTGATGATCAATGTTCTGTTTTGAATATAGCAAGCTGTATTAATTACTTTAGCCCAAAAAGATATGGGTAATAAAGAGTCAGCTAGCATTGATCTAGCAGCTTCTATTAATGTTCTGTTCCTCCTTTCAGCAACTCTATTTTGCTGAGGAGTCCTTGTTACACTGAATTGATGACTGATTCCTTTCTGGAGTCATTTTTAAATTCAGTACCATTATCACTTCTTAAAGATTTAACTTTAAGATCAAATTGATTCTAGTGATAAATGATTTGATGATTTCTGATGTTTTTGACTTGTGTAGTAGAATGAAAACCCATATGAATCTTGGTAATCATATACTATAACAAGACAGTATTGCTTCTTTCCTATACTGAGGATCTTTGTTGGGCCAAAAAGGTCCATGTGAAGCAACTTGAGTGGTCTGTTGTTTGAGTTTACCAATTTTGACTTATGGGACACTCTGTGTTGTTTTCCTTTTAGACATGCAGTCTAGTGGTCTGTACAGAAGAATTCTTTTTATGGTAAACCTATTACTAAGTCACTTTTTACAAGTTGATTCATTTTGTTATAATTTGAGTGTCCCAAACATCTCTGCCACAATTGGGAAACATCTTCTCATCCTTTTGATAGTAAACATGTTTTAGGGGTTGAAGCTGAAACATTATTCATATCAACAATGTATGTGTTTTTAAGACCAGGTGTTTTCAAAAGGATACAATCTTCTAGTATTTGAAAACCTGTCTTAAGGATGTAGCAGTTGTTGGAGTCAAATAAGGTTGAATATCCTTTATCACAGATTTAGGATACACTAAGAAGATTGAACTGGAGGTTGGAGCAGTAGTTGACATTTTCATAGCTAATCAACCCATTTGATACTGTTCCTTCACCAGTTATCTTTCCACCTGTCTTATCTCCTCCAAAGGCTACATTTCCTTCATGTTCTCTTTTAAAATCCCGAAGGAAGGAACAATTGCCAGTCATGTGACGGGACCATCCACTGTCAACATACCAAATGTTGTCAGTCCTTCTTTGATGTCCGTGTAAAATCAAAGAAATTAGTTAGATGGTGCAACCAAGCCAAGATGGTCTTGGGTTTTCCGTCTTTTCCCATAACATATATTTCTTCTAAAGTGGCATTGTCTGATGTTTTGGAAAATCTAGTCACACTGGTTTTCCTTTGGATGTTTTTGGCTCTATCAGGAGAAGTACTTTGAGCTCTTCTCCTTTGAGTGCCAATGTCTTATGGTTGTCTGTTATGAGACTTATGTCTCCTGTTTGGTTGTTTAAAGTTGTCATTAAAAGTTTTATCATTATTTAAAACAACTTTTTGATGAGGAGTTTGTCTTGGTGCTCCTCCTTTGTTCTTGTTAGGAACAACTGTCTATTTCTTAGTTGATTTCTCAACTTAAGGCTGTTTGTTTTGCTTTTTGTTTTTCTTATTGAAAAAATAGTTTGCAGTGCTATGATTGTTTCTTCCACAAAGTGAACAATAATTGTGAAAATGGCATGTTTCAGTACTGTGATTATTCATGTTACAGTACTTGCAATATTTAACATATTTGCATTTTTCAGTGGTGTGATTGTATTGATCACACCATTCACAATATGGTAGATTTGAATGTTATTTGTTTAAAACTTTTGATTTTAAAGGTAAGTCAAAAGTTACAGTTGCTTGTTTTTGCTGAATGGGAGCTTTGCCTTTCCCTTTGTTTGTTTAAATAGGAGAGGCAGTGGAAGATCTAGCTTTTCTTCCACCAGAGGAGATGTCAAAACCTTTTATCTGCTTTGTTTGTCTAGTTGGTGTATCAACTACACTTGAAACTTTTGTAGTTTCAGTAATTGGTTAATCTGACTCATCATACAAATGATCAACATCATCTTCATCTGTTGTTTGTTCATCAAATTCATTATTTTCTCCTTGATAAAAATCAATTGGTTTTATGTATGGATGTGCTTGGCTTTTAACAAATCTTATCAATGGTGTTTTTGATATTAATGATGATTTTGATGATGATGATGATGATGATTGTTTTGAATCATCAGTCCGGTCATGTGGGTCAAGAGACTCACGTCATGGAGTCAGGTAAAGGAACATAATTATCATTATAAGGTGGGTTAACCTTATTATATCCTAAACCTGAAGGATCTTTGAATGCCCTTTGCTGAGCAAGAAGTTCTTCAAACTTCTTGTTGCTCACTTGAAATTTCTAAAGTTTCACTTCAGTTTCATCCTGTATGGTTTTTGATAAAGTCAAAGATTCAGAGAGTTGCTCTACTTGAGCTACTAGTGTTAACTTTTCAGATATTAATTTGTCCAAATCATTTTGTAATGAAAGAATTTTTGCTCCATATTGTTTTTGTTCAGATTTTAGACTTTCATTTAAAATGTTTGTTTCAATTACTTCTTGGAAAATTTGTCTGCATGTTCTCTATATCTGTTGACTTCATCAATGCATGCTTGTGTATAGAGGTTATCCCTTACTTTTTTTGGTATTTCTGAAATCGTATCTTCTATGTTTGCCATGAGTGCATGATCAGGAGATTGGATCTCAGCCTCGTACATACTCCAATCACACTCACCATCTTGTTTGATTATCATTGCTGATTATTTGGAGTGTTGATTTGGACTGTATTGTGTGATTTGAGGTGGAGTTGGTGTAGCTGGAATACTGATTGAAGGTGGAATTTATCTATTTGAATGGTAGCTGCTAGATGCTTGTGGTTGATTGTTATTTCTGTCAACTCGTGGTTGTTGGCATTTGCTTGAGAAATGACCATACAATTGACAGTTGTAGCATCCCACCTTTGTTTTATCAAAACCAATTTTGGTTTTCTTGTCCATGCTCAATCCTCTATTTCTTTGAAGAAACCTTTTTGATCTACAGGCAATCATTTCCATAGACCACTGAAGATCCATTTCTTCAACCATGTCTGATGGTAACTCATCCAGGTCCTGTTGGATGATTTGAGATGGTGTGAGACTTGCACCCAAGTATGCTTTAAAGCTAGTTGAGAAAGCTGCATAGGCTGCTTTCTGCTCTTCACTTTGTAGAATGATAGTGAGAGCATCTATGGGTCTCTCACATTTGTGCAAGTTTTGATTCTTTGACTATTGTTGTTTGCTAGAACTGGATGTGTGAGGATTATGTTTGCTTTGTGGTGTTGCTTCATACGAAGCATGAACACGTGTCTTTTTAGACTTCTGTTTGGTACTGGATGATTCAGGGGCTGAGAAGAAGGAGGTTTCATTTGTATCTAAAAATTCTTCATCTTCATCTTCTCCAGTGCATGTCAAAATGCACTGTCTGTTTGTTGTAGTTCCTTAAACTTGTAGGATTCTACATGTCTGATTGTGCTGTTATTCCTGGATCTTTCGTCTAGTTCTAATGCTTTAACTTTAGCAACTAGAGCATCTATGGACAATGCTTCAAGATCTAACGTTGCTATCATCAGAGAGACTAATTGAGTCCAGCTCTCTAGCAGTGTATGCAATATCTTTTTGTTGATCTCCATAGATTCATACTTGAGACCATAGACAATCATATCAGTTACCAACTGTACAAATCTATGAAGCTGTTGTGGAATTGATTCTCCCTGAACATGGTGAAAGCTTTCATACTGGGTCCTTAATTTTTCTTTCTTGATTTCCCTGATTTCCTCACTTCCTTCACACATGGTGTGAAGTACGTTCCATAGTTCATGTGCTGTTTTGAAATTTTCAACTCGTGTTAAAATTTCAAATGGCAAAGTCATTGCCAATATGTTGTATACTTTCATGCCTGTTTTGACCCGCTTGAGGTCATCACCAGCTATGTTTTTCAAGCTTACTAGTTTTTGTATGTTGTATTCAGGTATGAATGGTCCCTTAGTTTTGGATGTCGATAGGTTCGGGTCTTGGAAAATTATCCAATTTCTGAACATTATTTTCCACTATTTGAAATCAGCTTTATTCTTGAGTCTTGGTGGTTTGAGACCACTGTTTGTTCCTAAAATTTCATCAAACGTGTTTATTAAATTTTAATTTATTGTTTTAAGTAAAATTTGTTTAATAATTTTAACTTGGTGCTAAAATTTTCTTTTATCCTAAAGTCACTAGAATTTGTTTGTTAGTGTGTTTGTTTGTTTTTTTACCGAATAAATGAAATTAATTAATTTTATTTTCAAATTAATTAATGTCCAATGTTAAGTCACTGTCAAATCTCGATGAAAAGAAAGGAATATTCTGTTAAGGGAATGTCAACTTTTTAATGATGTCAGTCAATCAAAGTCAAAACCCTAAAGACACAGAAAATGTTTCTAAAAGTTAACTTTTTAGATCAAAAAGTAACTTTTTCAGAAAATTCAAAGAAGATTATGTTTCTTCATTGATTTTGATGATAAACCAACAAAAATCACCGTAAATATTTGAAGGATACGTATGAACAAAAACTAGGGTTTATCCTAGGGTTTGTTGGCGGATTATGAAAACTTGAACAAAACAACAATCGGTTTGTTGTTTGTAGAAGATTAATCATTTGTTTTGAGTGACGAACAACTCAAATATGATGTTTAAATACAATGAATGAATTCAAAGTATTCAAATGAGTGTTTGTTTGATGAAAACTAGAAAGAACAATAACCGGGTACTGTTTTATCTGAAAACCCTTAGAAACCGATGAGGTTTACAGAGTTTTGTGATGAACACGTTCGAAAATCAAGTATGAATTATGTTTTGAGCTTTAAACACACAAAATCTTCTTCATAATGCACAAAAACAGATTAAGAAATCATGTTTTAAGCATTTATGAATGTTTGGTGTAGAAGAACATGTTTGTGATGATTTTCAGCTTGAAATGTATGTTTTGAAGCTAATGAACCACAGATATCATATTGTTGAATGAGAGGATCAAAAATCAATGTATGATTTGAGTCAAGGCTCTGAACCACCTGATGAAATCAACAAATGGTGATTATGAACTTGATGAACAATAAGAACATAAACAGGTTGATTCCCCTAAGGATCTTTTCAAATCTCTCAAACAAGATATAACAATAGATTGTTATATTTGATTTCAACAAACAATAATCATGGTGCGGAAACCCATGATTAATGTTATGATATCAGTGAGTGTGTGTATGATTGCTAGTGATTGTATGATAATAACTGCTTGATTGTATTGATTGTTCAAAAGCTTACAAAGGATTAGGGTAGTATGCTATTTATAGCCTATACATAGAGCTATATACAATTACTGAACTACCCTTATGTAAATAAAAATTACATATATAATTCTAAGTCTATAAGCTGTCTTTTATGAATGATAGACTGTCCGCTGTGCATAAACAGTCGTCCGCTGTGAGTGGTTGATAAGCTGTCCGCGGTGTCTTGGATGCTGTCCGCTGTGAACACTTGTGTGTGTTTGCTTTGTATGTTGTCCGTTGTGGAGTGTTCATCCGCTGTGGATGAACATCCGCTGTGGACAGTTCATTAGCTGTGGACTAGTCATCTGATGTGTATGCTTATTCATCATCTGTAGACACTTGGAATCTTTTCTTCATCCGCTGCAGACTCTTGTTCATTAGTTGTGGAAGGTCTTCATCCGCTGCCGACACTTAGCAAAAATTCCTTTTTATCTACAAACATGAAAAGGAAATTTAAGCAATATTAGTGTATGTTATGAGTGTTAATGATACTAATGTGTTAGTTAATGATTGTTTGAATGTTAGAACACATTATGTTTTATTATGGCAAGTATTATCCTTTTAAGCATTTGTCACACCCTCAAAATCCGAGAGCGGGGTTTTACCGCGAGGCGTGTGACATACCAGGATCTCAGTCATTAGTTACCAAGAACGACTCTATATGATTAATAAACAAAACCAGAGTTAACGTTTAAAATACTGCGGAAGCGTTTTTAAAACTAGAAAACTCAAAACAAGTAGTATGTAAAGAGAATGCGCAAAACATACGCGCCCCAAACACAAATGTTTAATAGGAAAATAAACCCAAATGTGTAAACAAACAATGTAGACAACTCAACGATGCTGGTGTTCGTGCTCCTAGGCAACTGGCAACCTTAACCTGAGAATAGCATACTAAACAAGTTAACACATGGTTGGTGAGTTCAAGAGTTTGCTTAAATTATAAACCAATCAACAGTTTCCAGAGCATAAGTAGTGTATTGCAATAGATAGCTAGTCTATTAACATAAAAATATTAATCATAGTGATTTCGCGATCGAAGCTGACTGTGTTACGTTTGTTGCCTCCTGTCACGACTTACCAGGTCGTGACGAATATGTGTTAGGACAAAATTGTACCCGTTTGACTTCGAGTCGCACAGGTGGGGCTCGTCAGACCCAGTAGTACTACCCAAGATTTCCCCGCTATTCAATATTAACAATCCGAAAGTGTGAGAACTTTCCATGGTAAACAGCACTATATCAATATTATACACACTCATTTATAAAAGCGTTTGTGATCAACAGTATGCTATCTCCCCCAAAAGAGATTATGTAAAATAAGTGGGGCAAGAACTCACCTGGTATGTAAAGATAATTACTAAAGAGAACTGGTGATAGGTGCAAAGACAACCCTTCAAAGGTTACCTAGAATACAAGAGTACATAAGTACGTGTACAAAGAATCAACATGAAACCCTAAGTGCTCTACAAACCAAAGAACTCAAGGTTTAAGAAAGACAAGACACATTTGACCCAGTTGACCCGTTTGACCCGTTGGTGACATTATAGGTGATAATTCGCTAATACTAACACAACAGTATGTCATACATGATCAACATACAACTTGATTACATATAGCACATCATTAACCACATGTACTACCTAAATCATCATACAACCAATTATCATACAAGTCATGCGAATTACAACAGGCCCAAAACAGGTAACAAACCAAACCACCATTCATATAACCTAAACAACACATTTAATCACCTTAGAAACCATCCATGAACACACTAGCATGGTCCTAATATCCCAAACATGCTCAAATCATCCAATTCAAGGATTTGCACAATTAAAGTTTCCCTTTTGGGAAAGTTCATCCCAAATTCATCAAACTCACACAATAATCATGAATTCATCAATTATATACCAACTCAAGTCCATGACAATCTAAACATGATCAACCACACCTAATCATCATGAGTCATCAACATTCAACACCAAAAGTTACTATTTTTAGCAATGTATGAACTATATGACATCTTCTTGATTTTAAATTGTTCATATCATCAACTTAGCATCTAATCATCATCACAAACACATCCATAACATTCATACATCATCCAATCATCAATTCATGCAAAATAAAGTTACTATTATTAGTAACCTATGAATAATGTATCAAAATCGTAGCTTTCTTGCATAATCGACGTTAACTAGCATATATACAATCCAACTAACATCATTACAACATCAAACAACCAACATTCAACATCCAATTTGATCCAAATTCGCCTCAAACTCACGGCCAAGATAATCATATGAACAAACAACCAAAATCCAAACTTTCTTGCATAATCAACGTTAATTAACATGTAATCTATCTAACAAACACATTAACATCAACAAACAAGCAACATTCGACCTCCAATTCATCCAAATCGCAAATAACTTTCGGCTAGAACAAAATACATGAAAGAAACACGAAATTAACCTTAAAATCGCAAAGAGGAACAAGCTTTGATGCTTCTAATGTCTTCTAACCCTTGAAATCGATCCAATCCGAGGCTTACTCACTTGTTCTTGGTCGAATTCGAAGAGGAGAGGGAGAGGGAGTGCAAGTCGCGGCCGATTAGGGTGATTAGGGTTAGAGTTTTGATTTTTTTTATTAAATAATCCATAATTACCCTTTTAACCCTTATAATTTGTATTTTATAAAAATTAAGCTTTTTGAATAGTTTTTAAATAGTTTTTAACTACCAAACATTATTATTATTAATCACAAATAACAATCATGCATAATTCCCATTTATCACAAAAACACACGAAATAAATATGCACGTTTTCACGTTACGCGATAAAATCACAGTTAACATTTAAATCACATAAGCATAACTTAATAATCACATTGTTAACTTAATTATCATCAATTTAACATTACTGATTATTGTTAAGTCACCAACGTTCAACGACAACTAGTGTGTGTGCTCGACACGTGTATGCAAGACTTAACGGAACAAACGGAGTTTGGTAACGGAAAATTACCGGATGTCACATTATCCCCATGTTGAAAGAATTTTCGTCCCGAAAATTGCGTTACATGGTGAGTGTTCCATCACTGGTCTACTGCATTGGCACAAGGAAATCGAAATCGTGTGAGTTTTGGATGAGTTGTCACATCATCCCCATGTTGAAAGAAAATTTCGTCCCGAAATTTAATCAGTACCTTCGCCGGCTAGCATCGTCCTTTCGAATAGCTGAGGATACTTAAGCTTCATTTGGTCTTCACGTTCCCACGTGAATTCTGGTCCACGTCTCGAGTTCCAACGAACTTTGACGATGGGTATCTTGCTTTGCTTAAGCGTTTTCACCTCACGATCCATCACTTCAGCAGGTTCCTCAATGAAACGTAATTGTTCATCTACTTGAACTTCTTCCAGTGGTACGACCATTTTTTCATCCGTTAAACATTTCTTTAGATTTGAAACATGGAATACATCATGGATTCCACTCAATGAATCAGGTAAGGCTAGTCGATAAGCCACTAGACCAATTCTTTCCACTATCTCAAATGGTCCAACGTATCCCGGATTTAGCTTTCCTCGCTTACCAAACCGAACTATGCCTTTCCATGGTGAGACTTTTAATAAAACCTTGTCACCTATCTGAAATTCCAAAGGTTTTCGTCGTTTGTCAGCATAGCTTTTCTGTCTGTCTCGCGCTGCGGCCATGCGGTTTCTTATCTGAACAATCTTCTCAGTTGTCTCGTGTACTAACTCGGGACCCGTTAATTGACTATCACCAATTTCAGCCCAGCAAACTGGTGATCTACACTTTCTCCCATATAAAGCTTCAAAAGGTGCTGCCTTTATACTAGTGTGATAACTGTTGTTGTAAGAAAATTCCACCAATGGTAGGTGAACTTCCCAGTTATTCCCGAAGTCAATCACACAAGCACGTAACATGTCCTCCAAATTCTGTATAGTACGCTCGCTTTGACCATCAGTCTGTGGATGATAAGCAGTACTCATATCCAATCGCGTACCTAAAGCTTTTGCAACGACTGCCAGAAGCGTGATGTGAAACGAGAATCGCGATCAGAAATGATTGAGATCGGTACTCCATGCCTCGAAACGATCTCCTTCAGATAAAGTCGGGTTAATTTCTCCATCTTATCTGTTTCCTTTATCGCTAGGAAATGAGCAGATTTTGTCAATCGGTCCACGATAACCCATATTGTATCACAACCCGTAGAAGTGCGAGGTAACTTAGTAATAAAATCCATTGATATTTGATCCCACTTCCACATAGGGATCTCGGGTTGTTGTAGCAGACCAGATGGTTTCTGATACTCCACTTTAACCTTCGAGCAGGTCAGACACTTGCTCACATAAGTAGCTACATCTGCTTTCATGTTAGGCCACCAATAGTGCGCCTTCAAATCGTGGTACATCTTGTCAGATCCAGGATGTATAGAATACTTGGACTTATGAGCCTCACTCATGACCAAGTCTCTCAGATTTCCGTGTAGAGGTACCCATAGTCTATCCATGAAGTAACGAATTCCATCCGCTTTTACTTCCAATTGTTTTCCATACCCCTTAACGATTCAGACCCAATGTTTTCTGCTTTCAAAGCTTCTGTTTGAGCATCACGGATTTGTTCAGGTAATTGCGTACTAATCGTTAGTTGTAGAGCTCGCACACGTCGAGGTTTAGCAGTCTCTTTTCTACTCAACGCATCAGCAACTACATTTGCTTTCCCCGGGTGGTACTTAATAGCACAATCATAGTCGTTTAACAATTCCACCTAGCGTCTCTGTCTCATGTTCAACTCTTTTGCTCAAAGATGTGCTGAAGACTCTTGTGATCGGTGTAGATGGTGCATTTGGTACCGTACAAGTAATGTCTCCAGATCTTTAAGGCAAAAACTACCGCACCCAGTTCCAAGTCATGGGTGGTATAGTTCTTCTCATGAATCTTCAATTGTCTAGAGGCGTAAGCTATCACTTTATCACGCTACATCAGGACGCATCCAAATCCTTGAATAGACGCATCGCAGTAGACTACGAAGTCATCACTACCATCCGGTAACGCTAATATTGGTGCGCTACACAATTTATGTTTCAGCAACTGAAAAGCAGATTCCTGATTCTCACCCCATTTGTACGTCGTTCCCTTGTGAGTCAAGGCTGTGAGAGGTTGTGCAATCTTAGAGAATCCTTCAATGAATCGTCGATAATATCCCGCTAATCCAAGGAATTGTCATATCTCACTTGGTGTCTTAGGAACAGACCAATTCTTTATCGCTTCTATCTTAGCAGGATCAACATGTATTCCCTTCTCGTTGACAATATGACCCAAGAATTGTACCTCACGTATCCAGAAATCACACTTAGAAAACTTTGCGTACAGTTGTTCCTTTCTAAGTAATTCTAAGATCAAATGTAAGTGCTCTCCATGTTCTTCCTCAGTCCTTGAGTATATCAGTATGTCATCAATAAAGACGATAACAAACTGATCAAGATAGGGTTTGCACACGCGATTCATGAGGTCCATGAATACTGCTGGTGCATTCGTCAACCCAAATGGCATGACCAAAAATTCATAGTGACCATATCGTGTACGGAAAGCAGTCTTCGAGATGTCCTCTTCTCGAACTCTCAGCTGATGATACCCAGACCTCAGATCAATCTTAGAGTAATAGCTTGATCCTTGTAGTTGATCAAACAAATCATCGATACGAGGTAACGGATATCTATTCTTGGTAGTAACCTTGTTCAGTTCCCTATAGTCAATGCACATTCGAAATGTACCATCCTTCTTCTTCACAAATAGAACTGGCGCTCCCCAGGGAGACGAACTCGGTCGGATGAACCCTTTATCCAACAACTCTTGTAGTTGAGCGGATAATTCCTGCAGTTCGTTCGGAGCTAACCGGTATGGTGCTCTCGCAATTGGAGCGGCTCCTGGAGTCAACTCAATCTGGAATTCAACTTGACGATGAGGCGGTAATCCAGGAAGGTCTTCCGGAAACACCTCGAGAAACTCACGAACTACGGGGATATCCTCTATCTTCTTTTCCTCAGTCTGTTTATCTGTGACGAGTGCTAATATGGCTAGTCGACCCTTTCGTAACAACTTTTGTGCCTTCATAAACGAGATGATGCCTATCACCGCACCACTCCTATCACCTCTGACCGTAAGGACTTCTTCACCAATAGGAATCCGTATGATCTTCTCGTGGCATATGACTTCTGCTTGTTTATCAGAAAGCCAATCCATGCCTACTACCACGTCAAAGCTTCCTAACGTAACAGGCATGAGATCTATGGTGAATGTATGACCAGCAAGCTCTATCTTGCAGTCTCTAAGAATATGCGTTACGTGAATCTGTGTACCGTCAGCTAACTCCATAGTGTATTTAGATTCTAAGGCTGAGGGCATAACACTTAAAAGACTACAGAACCTAGTGGACACGAAACTTCTATCGGCTCCGGTATCGAATAATACGGTAGCAAAACAACCATTAACCGAAAATTTAGCAGTTACTGTTGTAGGATCGTTTAGAGCCTCACCTGAGCCAATGACGAAGGCTCTTCCTTTGGCTCCGTTGTTGTTTCCACCATTGTTGTTGCCATTACCATTGTTGTTATTATTGTTGTTGCTATTGTTATTGTTGCTGTTGTTCCCATTGTTGTCGTTACCATTACCATTCCTCTTAAGCTGGGGACAGTTGCGTCTGTAATGGCCTTCTTTTCCACACTCAAAACAACCTTTCGAGTTTCTTGTGATTGTTGTGGCTTCTTCATCAGTTCACCCCTACAGTCTTTGGCTGCATGACCAATCTTCCCACAACGTTTACACTTGAAGTTATCACACCGACCCACATGGTGGTAGTTACACCGGTTGCACTTCGGCAGTCTTCCACCATACCCGCCGGGTCCTTGATTTGAGTGCGCCTGGTTGAAGCTTCGGTTGTTATCGAACTTCCGTTGCTGTTGCTGACTTTGCTGCTGTTGTTGAGGTTGAGATTGGCTACTGGATGACGATCCCTTGTTGCTTGAACCATCCCACTTGTGTTTCTGGTCGGGCACGCTTGCCACCGCACCCCGTTTAGGTAACCGACCTTGCTCAACTGCCTGGTCAGTCAGCCTGTGGGCGGTTCGGATAGCTTGTTTATGGTAGTGGGGTTAGAAGCAGTTACCATACTTTGAATTTCAGGCACCAATCCCCGTATATAATGCTCCACCCTCTTGTGCATTTCATTCACCATCCCTGGGCATAAAGTGGCTAACTCATGAGTACGAGTCGTGTAGGCTTCAATTTCTGAGCCTTGCATTTTGAGTTGCCAGAACTCAATCTCCAGTTTCTGCACTTCATTCCGGGGGCAATATTCTTCAGTCATGATTTCTTTGAATTCATCCCAAGGTAGTTCATTGGCCATGGCTTGACCCAACATTTGTACCTGGGCATTCCACCAGGAAAGTGCTGCGCCTTCCAATGTCCCGGTGGCATACTTCACCTGATCAGCAGGCGGGCAGTTGCATTTCGCGAAGACAGACTCTGTCTTCTCAAACCACCTTACAAGCCCTACAGCTCCTTTCGTCCCGCTGTAGGTATGAGGTTTACAGTCCATGAAAGACTTGTAGGTGCATGGTGGTGGTCCTGTTTTGACAACCCAAACATTAGTCAGATATCCTAGACAAATAACTAGGATAATCAGTTTAACCTCTTGTTATCATTTACCTGCTGGTTGTCCTGGTTGGGCAGCAGCCACTGCCGCCTGAACATGTTCATTAATTAATGCCGCCAATTCCGCAGGCGTCATGTTTATGGCTCCGGCTCCACGGCCTCCGGCGCCACGTTCACTTTAAAATTCACAATTACAATAATGAGTAACATCCAACACATTAATCTCATCAAGGTACAGTAAACAATAAGAAATAATGCATTCACCACAACCACAACATTTATAACAGAAACAATAATCAAAGATAAATAATTTACAATTGAGTCACAAAATATTCCATCAATGTCAAAATTTAAGTTTGTCAGTTGGGTGGGAAACAACCCTTCCCACTTAGGTTTCAAAGGAAAGAAACACTACATAGTCCAAGTCATTTAAAAGGTAGGATCAGTCCAGTACGTCAGATCCGTCACTGTCCTAATCCATCTCTATTGGTTCTTCTTCGGGGGCTTCCTCGGGTTCTTCTTCTGGGTCTTCCTCATCAGGGTCCACCAAAGGTGCAGGAGCTTCAGCAATCTGAAGTGCTGCTAGTTGTGCCTCCAAATCAGCAAACCTATCATCAACCACTATGTTATGGTGATCTTGTGCGTCCATACGCTCACTAAGTGTTACCACGTTGCCTGCCAGCGTATGATGTCCACCAATGGCCATCGAAAGTCGCTCCTGAAGCGTATCTACCTGGAAACGCAACTGACGCATCTCAGATCGTAATGCAGAGTTCTCATCAGTGAGTCCTCTAATCCGCTGTCGCTCTGTGTCCAGTGTGGCTACCAAAGCTTCAAATGCCTGCTCCAGAGGGATGTTCAAGGTAGGAAGTGTAGGCAAAGTAGAGGCGGTTGATGACCTAGTCCTAGGTCGTGTAGGTGCTACAGGTGGTACGCGTTCTCTATAAGCCATACGGTTTATGTAAGTGGGGTAGAAATCCCAGTTACGCGGAGGATCGAGCTCAAGAGGTATGAAAGGCTGATCCCAGTCTATCTCACTAGGAGGATAAGGATGTCGAGGCCAGTTAAATCCCCTATCCGGTACGGGAGAAGTAGGAGGTGAATCAGATCGTGCAGGTCTCTTGCCTAAATTTCTGGACGACGATGCCATGCTGTGAAGTACGTGTTGCGTATGCCAATGAGTATACAGTAAGGAGAGTAAATGATGAGTAACTAACAACTGTGCGGTTATAGTCTAGTGTGTGTATGCAACCTAGTTCCCTATAACCAATGGCTCTGATACCAATCTGTCACACCCTCAAAATCCGCGAGCGGGGTTTTACCGCGAGGCGCGTGACATACCAGGATCTCAGTCATTAGTTACCAAGAAAGACTCTATATGATTAATAAACAAAACCAGAGTTAACGTTTAAAATACTGCGGAAGCGTTTTTAAAACTAGAAAACTCAAAACAAGTAGTATGTAAAGAGAATGCGCAAAACATACGCGCCCCAAACACAAATGTTTAATAGGAAAATAAACCCAAATGTGTAAACAAACAATGTAGACAACTCAACGATGCTGGTGTGCGTGCTCCTAGGCAACTGGCAACCTTAACCTGAGAATAGCATACTAAACAAGTCAACACATGGTTGGTGAGTTCAAGAGTTTGCGTTAAATATAAACCAATCAACAGTTTCCAGAGCATAAGTAGTGTATTGCAATAGATAGCTAGTCTATTAACATAAAAATATTAATCATAGTGATTTCGCGATCGAAGCTGACTGTGTTACGTTTGTTGCCTCCCGTCACGACTTACCAGGTCGTGACGAATATGTGTTAGGACAAAATTGCACCCGTTTGACCTCGAGTCGCACAGGTGGGGCTCGTCAGACCCAGTAGTACTACCCAAGATTTCCCCGCTATTCAATATTAACAATCCGAAAGTGTGAGGACTTTCCATGGTAAACAGCACTATATCAATATTATACACACTCATATATAAAAGCGTTTGTGATCAACAGTATGCTATCTCCCCCAAAAGAGATTATGTAAAATAAGTGGGGCAAGAACTCACCTGGTATGTAAAGATAATTACTAAAGAGAACTGGTGATAGGTGCAAAGACAACCCTTCAAAGGTTACCTAGAATACAAGAGTACATAAGTACGTGTACACAGAAACAACATGAAACCCTAAGTGCTCTACAAACCAAAGAACTCAAGGTTTAAGAAAGACAAGACACATTTGACCCAGTTGACCCGTTTGACCCGTTGGTGACATTATAGGTGATAATTCATTAATACTAACACAACAGTATGTCATACATGATCAACATACAACTTGATTACATATAGCACATCATTAACCACATGTACTACCTAAATCATCATACAACCAATTATCATACAAGTCATGCGAATTACAACAGGCCCAAAACAGGTAACAAACCAAACCACCATTCATATAACCTAAACAACACATTTAATCACCTTAGAAACCATCCATGAACACACTAGCATGGTCCTAATATCCCAAACATGCTCAAATCATCCAATTCAAGGATTTGCACAATTAAAGTTTCCCTTTTGGGAAAGTTTATCCCAAATTCATCAAACTCACACAATAATCATGAATTCATCAATTATATACCAACTCAAGTCCATGACAACATCTAAACATGATCAACCACACCTAATCATCATGAGTCATCAACATTCAACACCAAAAGTTACTATTTTTAGCAATGTATGAACTATATGACATCTTCTTGATTTTAAATTGTTCATATCATCAACTTAGCATCTAATCATCATCACAAACACATCCATAACATTCATACATCATCCAATCATCAATTCATGCAAAATAAAGTTACTATTATTAGTAACCTATGAACAATGTATCAAAATCGTAGCTTTCTTGCATAATCGACGTTAACTAGCATATATACAATCCAACTAACATCATTACAACATCAAACAACCAACATTCAACATCCAATTTGATCCAAATTCGCCTCAAACTCACGGCCAAGATAATCATATGAACAAACAACCAAAATCCAAACTTTCTTGCATAATCAACGTTAATTAACATGTAATCTATCTAACAAACACATTAACATCAACAAACAAGCAACATTCGGCCTCCAATTCATCCAAATCGCAAATAACTTTCGGCTAGAACAAAATACATGAAAGAAACACGAAATTAACCTTAAAATCGCAAAGAGGAACAAGCTTTGATGCTTCTAATGTCTTCTAACCCTTGAAATCGATCCAATCCGAGGCTTACTCACTTGTTCTTGGTCGAATTCGAAGAGGAGAGGGAGAGGGAGTGCAAGTCGCGGCCGATTAGGGTGATTAGGGTTAGAGTTTTGATTTTTATTTTATTAAATAATCCATAATTACCCTTTTAACCCTTATAATTTGTATTTTATAAAAATTAAGCTTTTTGAATAGTTTTTAACTACCAAACATTATTATTATTAATCACAAATAACAATCATGCATAATTCCCATTTATCACAAAAACACACGAAATAAATATGCACGTTTTCACGTTACGCGGTAAAATCACAGTTAACATTTAAATCACATAAGCATAACTTAATAATCACATTGTTAACTTAATTATCATCAATTTAACATTACTGATTATTGTTAAGTCACCAACGTTCAACGACAACTAGTGTGTGTGCTCGACACGTGTATGCAAGACTTAACGGAACAAACGGAGTTTGGTAACGGAAAATTACCGGATGTCACAGCATTATCCTATTAATGCACTTCTTGAGTCCAACAATTTCCCCTATGTAATATATAATAAGCCCATATTTTCAGAGCAAGAATGCCAAACAATCTTGATTCTTTACTTAATTAACCCTTTCGATCATTGTCCCCATCAGTTAGATAAGATAAGCCCACATTGTCAAGTTTCAATTCACGAGCGACCTGAATCAAATGTTATTGATATAGAATCTTGAACTTGATCAAACAACACAAAAACCCCTGTTTAGGTATGAACATCAAATCATCCGACATCCTCTAGATTTGGGCTGAAACACTTGTTCTAAACCTTCACAAACTAACAAGTTTTCCCATCCAGACAACGTTCTTACATTTTTGCGAAGTTTTCGCAAAAAATAAGTTGATAGTAAAAGTTTTGGCGCGAATGATGAAGTTTTGCTTGATGAAGTTTTCGCATATGAACTAGGTAGATGTTCTCCTGTGGGAACTTGATGTTCTCGGGCGGAAACTCCAAGTTATCACAAGAAGCGGTTACCGATGTGAAAACTGCCCAAGTTTTCGCAAAAAGCTGTTATTCGGGCGAAAACCTTGTCAAAATCAACTATTTGTGTTTTATTCACTGCTGTGATTTCAATTCTTCAATTTTCTTCATCACAAAGATACTGAGCGTATTGATGCAGATTATCAATTTAGCAAGTAACAAAGTTGATTTCATGTGTGTTCACCCTCGGTTTCTGCTTCTTCTCCTTCGAAACCAGTCCAAACTCGATCTATGCCTTTTAGATCTTCAACCTTCATGTTTAACGTCTTGGTACGGATGATTGAGGAATGAAAATCCGTATATCAAGAGCAACACCTTGCTCTAATACCAAATGTAAGGTCCTGACTATGATCGATTCCACAGTTTGTTGCACTTGATAATCAAATTAAGACGGATGTGTGCTTGTGTGATATCAACGAACATTAAAAAACTCAATCCAATATTATTAGTCAAATGATTACAATAACAAAAGAGTATACATCGTTTAAGCTCGATCCACCCGACGTGAGCTCCCCTCGGGCGGCCTATCAGATAACTATCTGTTCTCTCACCTTTAGAGCACTTTTAGAAAATGAACACACATTTTGAAATACAACAGAAAAATATCTATATATACTATCTAGATGTTCTCGTTCGAGAACATCAAGTTCTTACGTAGCAACTCCAAGTTCTCACATGATAAGTTCTTCATCAATCATCTTGGAGTTCTCGCATCCTTGTACTTCTAGATGAATTGAGTTTTTTCTTTTCAGTTGATATTGTAATCCATAAAGACTAGGTCCTTACAGAAACCCAAGACCATCATGGTTTGGGTTCAACATCTTCACTAATTTTTTTGTGCATGTAGGGTCCTCCTAGGAGGTCCAATAACATATGGTATGTGGATAGGGGATGCTCCCGGCACATGACATGAGATAGTTCCTCTCTACATGATTTCAAGCACATTCAAGGGACAACAATGGCATTTGGTGGAATTATCAAGGTTGAAGAATAAGTAGTGAAGGGACAATGACAAACGGCCAGTTCAGCTTTGACATAGTCAACTATTGTAAACAACTGAAGTTCTATCTGCTAAGCGTGTCACAATTTTATGATAAGAAATATTCTAGTCACTTTAGAGACACCCATTGTTTTATTCTGAAACTAGGGTTTTAATCTCTGAAGAATGGGTTTTCTTGAAATCCCCAAAGAAGAATAATATTTATGTCCTTAACCTAAATTATATCCAACCTACAAAAGAAACGTGTTTAGTTTCTGAAGTACCTTTTGATGAGTCACAACTATGGCATAAGCATTTGGGACATACAAACTTCAAAAACATGAACATATTGGTCAAAGGAAACCATGTCATCGATCAACCTCTGAAAGAATTTCACTTAGTTTACCATTGTTCAGCATGTCTCAAACGGAAGTAATATAAAACTTCTCATAAGCGTAACCTTGTGAACACAAACAATACTCATTGCAGTTACTTCATATGGATCTCTTTGGGCCAATTCATATCATGAGTATAGGCAGAAAGAAGTATTATTTGGTGATCATAGATGACTATTCTAGGTTTACTTAGGTCTTTTTTTACTTCCCAAGAATAAATCATCATAAATATTCAGAAACTTTATCGCTAAGATTGAAAGGCAATTAGGCTTAAAAGTAAAATCAATCAAAAGTGATAAGGCATAAAAATAAAAAATGATGATTTAAGTTCATTTTGTACTAACAAATGTATTGCTCATCAATTTAGTGCAACTAGAACTCCACAATTAAATAGAGTAGTTAAGAGAAGAAACAAAAAACTATTCTGCCAGCAAAAACCATGCTAGCTGATGCTAAACTATTAATCATCTTTTGGGCAAAAGCAGTTACAATAGCTCGTTATGTACAAAATAGAACTTTGATAGTCAAATAGAGCAATAGAAGACCTTATGAACTGCTATTTCATAAAAAACCTTCTATTGATTTCTTTAAATCATTTGGTAGTCCTGTCTCAATATTGAACACCAAAGATCATCTAGGATAGTTTGCTCCTAAATCTGATGAACAATTCATTGTTTGATATTCATCAACATCTAAAGTAGTTAGAGTGTTTGATAACATCCCATTGAACACATAAGCTGATATATTGAATGATTTTTAGTGAATAGGGCCCAAATGGCTGATGATGTTTTTAGGGGAATATCATTCTAGCCAATCTTCCTCTTGGATAAACAGTGTTGGAATTAGTTGACCCGAAATCTATATTACATATCCATTTGACCTTTGACTATTTGCTTCCCTTCAAAACCATCTTCATAACTACAGGACTGGTTAAGGGATGGTCAATACAATCAGTCTCACAATGAGAAGAGTGTTAGAACACTTAACAAATCAAATAGGGAACCAGGTTTATGTAAATGATACTAAGAACACAAGTAACTGAGACATAACTAAGAACAAGAATAGACTAATATGGTTTTCAAGAATGCTTTATATTGCTCTCAAGTTCTATTACAAGTGTTATAAAGCATAAAAAGAAATATAAGGACCTAAGATACTTTATACTACATCCTACAGCCGACCATACTTTGAAGGCCAGCTGGAAACATTAATCTAGATAATAAGATCAATGTAAAGTCAAAAGGTAGATTGCCTTTTACTAGTGACTATGACATGCCATAGCTCACATCCTAATATATTATAAAAGGATAAAAGGTACAAAGTTGGAAGTTACAGACTCAAGACCATAATCTACAGTTTACTAAAGCATGGACCTTTTCACCAACTTGTATAAGTTGGTGAGTCTTTAGAGTTGCAGCGGAAAGTAAGCTTTGTGGAAAAATAGATCAGAGAAAGCATGTTCTCTCTGTTTTTGAAAGAAATCAGTCTTCACTTCATTGGCTTCGGGAGACTTTGTCTTTGAAGATTTGGAAGACTTCATCTTTGGCTTCGGAAGATTTGGTCTTTGGCTTTGAAAGATTTTACACTTAGAATAATTTATGTGATGAGTGTAAAACTTCTGAAGTAACTCCTACCTTGTACGTCAGTGCATGCATGCAGGAAGCTCCTTGGTTGTTTTGGCTTCTTTAGTTGCATCAGCCTTCTAATATAAGCTTACAAACTCCCTCTAGGCTGATGCTACCAAAATAGAGAAGTTATTCAGATGTTGACAGTCCTCATTAGGATCAAGACCATGCCTTTCTTTATCATCTAGTCAGGATCCCTCAGACTCTTATAATATCTTCTCATGTCACGGAGATCATGTAGAGGAAGATCAAGCATGTCTTGCAAGAAATAGACGTCTTGACCTCCTTGATCTCTGATGACATACCACCTGTCTGGATTAGCAGCAAAAGTCCAGGACAATATCGGTCTTCCAGTATCAAGAGGCTCTACTTGAGTTGGAGTTGGTTGAACAGCCTCTTTTTGCACAACCTCAGGATGCTCTGACTCATCCTGAGGTGTAGAGGTTGATGCCTTGGTTTTCTTCTTGGAAACACTCTTCATGGCCATCCTTATCCTTTTCTTTGAAGTCTTTAACTGAGAGGAGTGGTCTTTAACACCAGGTTGTTCTATTGTGTCTCTCTCAGTTGGGTTCTCTTCTCTCATAGGTTCAGAAGGAGAGTGAAGAGGACCCTCCTATGGATCAGAAGATGAAGTTGGCTGAGATGCAGCTCTAGGTCCAAGTTGTGTTGTCTTAAGGGGTTCAACCTTTACCTTAACTTCAGGTTAAGCTGGACTTGGTAGAGAATGCAAGTTAGCAATCTCTCCCTTTTTAATCTTCTGCTTGATCAATCTAATGTGTCCATCTATAATGGATAGACACATTGGACCAAGCCTCCTTCCGAAGAATCCATACAGCTTCAAGAAGCTCATCATCCTTTGTCTGTCAGCAGACTTCTTTTGGCTCGTTTGGATGATGGCTCTTGAATTTACAGCTTTTAAGGCGAGAGAGACTAGTTCATCCATATTGTAGTTTCTGGTCCCCAAGTAGTTTATCTTGGCTGCCCTCAACTAATCATCCTAAGTGTTTGGCCTGGGGGCAACCCAGATGACAGCTTCCATGAAGCCTGGAGACTCTCTTGAACTTTCTCCCTTTAGCTTCCTTTTCCTCTCTCTTTCCTCCTCCTAAATGTCCTCAGAAGTCAGTTTCTTTTTCCTTTTATGACTCACAGGCCTTGGTGACTCAGGGTTGAAGGAGCTTTGGCCTTCATTGCTTGATTCAACAGTCAAGCTCTGGCCAAAGAGAGGTTGTGAAGCATCTTCACTAGCTTGTGCCTCACTAAGGGTAATGGGTGCTGAAGAAGTTCCTGTCTCAAGATTCATAGGTTCAACTTCTGATAGGATCAAAATGGATCGATCTGTGATGATATTGTGATGCAATTGAATCAAAACAAACACAAGTAATCAAATCAATGCAAACATATCAGAAAAAATTCATAGTTTTTCATTGATAGAAAGCATAGAAATACAAGTGTAGAGAACCGTTACAATTCATTCAACTGATTCTAAGGTGCACTAGTCTAGTCTTTGTGCTTACCTACACAATACATAATTTATGCTGTTTATACTATCAAAGAAAACAAAAAGAAACATATATTTACAAATAAGTCCCTAAACTATGACAAAACTATTAATAAAGACAATAAAGACTAAATGTTAATCTTCGAGAGGCTTCTACAATACTCCCCCTAAGATTGACATTGTCTTCAGTCTTCAAAATCTTCAATCTTTGGTCTTCGGTCTTCAAAATTCTTCAATCTTCATCTTTATTCTTCAATCTTCATTCTTCATTCTTCATACATCAAAGAAATCTTCTAGTTCTTCTTTCACTTTGAACATAGGCTTCTCCTTGTTCAACTCTTGTTCTCTCAATGCTTTTGTAATTGCTGACCAGAATTTTTCTACCAGAATAGCTTGCTCAGGCTTTGATTCATTTGTCTTTATCTCTATCTTTTCCATTCTTTCCAATGTCTCCTTAGACAAACCTGCAATGTCAATGTTAGCATAAAATTCAAGAGGTTTAAAGAACTCTTACATGTGAATTTCTAACACCCCTTTGCTTGAAATCCTCATAAAGTCAATCGACTTAATATCCTTTTTCACAATATTTACATACGCTAAGGGTTTGCGTAATGCAATCCTTTCCATTGCAGCATTCATGACTTTAATGATTGTCATGAAGTACTTCTTGTCATTTTCAGCAACTTCAAAAGACACCCGTTCAAACTTTTGAATTGATAAGAAAGAAATGTAACTTGGATAAAGCAATTTTAGCTCAAATACTCCAAATAAAGAAATCATATCTTTATCCCAATCATCTAGATTTCTAACAAGCTTCAACTCAAATGTATCAACATTATAAAACCATCGAAGAATTGGTTTTGTTGTTTGAGAGCCATCAATCACTTTCAGACCGGGATATGTTACTTTATCAAAGTATTTATCACTAAAAGCATCCAAAAATACATCTTCTTCTACACCTTTGTCTCCAAGTTTTCTTTTGCTTTTCAATGATTGAGTGTATTCTTTATCTTCCTGATCACATCTCGTTTTAAGAAATGAACTCATCCTTGATATTCTCCAGTTTAGCAATTGAACAAAATTTTCACCGTAACCAGCTTTTGTTGGGTTAATCAAAGGAAGTTTGTTCAGCTCTTTCAAGTCTTGCACAGGTAATTCAATGATGCTTGAGTAAAAGTGATAAATATCACATATAACATTTACTCTCTTGATCAAAAAGGCATCAAATACTTCATCATATTTCCAAGCTACTATTTTAACTTCTTTTGATTTATCAGGAACAATCATTACATTAAGCAGTTCTGAAATTGATTGTCCTTTTTGTAAAACATTTCCTAGCAAATCTCCTGCTGTTTGAGCTTTGTTCCATAGCTGATTTTGCTCAATGGACACTTGGTATGCTTGTTTTTCATTTTCTGGAAACAACTTCATTAGCTCCTTTCGTCTTTGATGTCCACTTCTTATCAATTCCATGTTTTTGATCTCTTGAGGCTTTAGAATTCTTGTTCTCTTTGTGATCTCGAGATACTATGGGTTGTCCATGTCGAGGACTATCATTCTGTTTGTTTGTTTCTCGGTTTCTTGGAAACTTCTCACCAAGTTCCTCAAAGATACTGCTTGAAGTCTGTTTAATTTCTTCCTAGGATAGTTACGTGATTGTAACCATATCCTTAAAACAGTTACATTCATATCATCTGGATCAGGTTGGTGTGACTCAGAAGTGGAAAGTTCTTCAACATTGATACTTTCTTGAAGCGGATTCCATTCTCCATGCTCTACTACTATCTCATCCGGATCAACAGGTGCAACAGACTCAGCGGTTATACACTTTTCATACTCTTCATTTATTTGTGAGACAGTTAATCCATCCAAAAATACTCTGTTGTATTTCATTCTAATCAAGTAATTGTACTTATCTTCGATATCAACAGGAGTGATTTCAGTTGTTTCCTGGATTAGTGAGTTGTTGGTTTCAACTATGTCTTCATCTTTAAGAACTTCATTATACCAATCGTCAGCAAATTCAGTTTCCAAATCATCAAGAGCTTTAATTTTTTCATATACATCTATTTCCTCTCCTTCTTTACTTTCACCTTCAGTCATAATCTTTTGTATTTTTTTGATGGTTCATCTAGAACTGAAATGTCTACATCATCAATTTTTCTTTTTCCTTTATCTACCTCAGATATCTTCTCAACATCAATTGGAGTAACTTCAGAAACTATCATAACTTCAGGAGATGGAGATTTTAGACTATCTTTCATTCTTTCGAATTCTTCTTTTAAAACCTCATTGTTTTTTTTCAACTTTTTGAACTTTTGTTCCATTAGGTCATAATCTTTCATCATGACTTCAAAAATTTTCAGGTTTGTTTCTTTATCTTTCTAGAAATCAGCAATCACTTTATCTTTCTTTTGTAATTCCTCCTTCAATTTCTCATTTTCTTCTCTTAACCTTTCAATGAGATTCACTTGCATAGCATTTTCTTCTTTTAATTCATTAATAATCAATGGAAAGTTTGTTTCTTCCACCACATGTGTATCCTGTTGATTCAAACTTACAGGATCATCATGTATCACATCTTCAAATACTTTAAAGTTTTGAACATCTTCATTAACTTCAGTTTGTTCTTCTGTTTCAATAGCTTCTTCAATCATATTAACTATCTCCTTAATAGTTTGACTTTCTTCATTTCTATCTTCAACTTGCTCAACTTCTTCCATAACTTCTTCAACTTTTTTAGTTTCATGAATATCTTCATTTACTTGTTCCATGTCATTGCCATCATCATCATCATCAGATGTGGAACTAGAACTATCATCATCAATATTCTCATCATTGTCATCACCTTCATCTTCATCTTCATCAACTAACTCTAGAGGATCTACTTTAATCAGGTCGTTTGGATCAACCGGTTCATCCTCAAGTAAATGAAAATGATCTTCATTTATGTTTACCACATCTTGAGCCCCAACCCTCATATATTCAAACATTGGTACATTAGGAGCACCAGTAATCATTGATAGTCGTTTGTATGAAGTTTCTGTCATATGTTTAAGAATCAATCTTTCACCACCAACTCTATAAGCATGATAATCAGGATTGGCTTCATTTATGATCATCTACAGGAATCTGGGATACATCAGATACATATTTCTGATTCCTTTCTCGAAGTTAAAGATAAATCCATTCATAATCCAATGAGCCATGTTGAATCTTCTGTTATTTACAATGGCAACAATTGGAGATGCTATATCAACTGGAAAGCAGTTCCAACCCGCAATTCTTTTTTACAAGCCATGCTAGAATATATAGCATAGTAGTTTCCAGTGATTGTACACTCGGGCTCTGAAAAATTGTTTCTTAGGAAAATTATCTGGATTACCCATAGCAATAAAGGTTTTTCTACATTCATTAAATAAGAGTTCTGCTAAGTCTTCAGGGTCATTGTTTCTAAGCCTTAATTCTTCTCTAATGGATTCTTCTAACACTTTAAACATTCTTTCATTGGTTATGAATCCTCTCAAAACTTTTCTACTTTCTTCATCTATCTCCACATTAGCAGTGTTCCAAAAATTCTTAATCAGTCTAGCATAGATGATTGGTTGGTACCACATAGCATAAACATACTTAGTCCTTAACAGGAATCTAATCATCTCTTCATAGCCTGTAGCATCCCGAACATCTTCGTTTAGAAGTGCTGCTACATTATTCTTAGGTTCAACTTAAGCTCATCCATCTGTATGCATAAAACAAAGAAATTTAGTCACATTTGAATTTGCAAAACTTAAAAACAAATTGTGATTTATCAATTTTGAACCAAAACACTTAAAAGTTTTCTAAGTGTTTATATATATCTCTTTACATGAACAAGAGTATATTGGTTACAAAATTTGATTTACACAATTCATAACACTCAAGTAATACATTAAGTGTCTTAAGTTTTGATTAGATTTCAATTGAATTAGTATTTTAAAATTTTTCAAACTTAACTTTCAAAAAATTTCTAAGTGTTCAACATACTCTATCAAGAGCAGATTGCATTCAAGTTCATGTTTGAATGATTTAAACATACCGGATCATTGAAATTTTTCTCAAAATCAGATTAATGAATAAATTTTGTGATTAATTTGACATTTATTAACAATTTCATGAAGTTGACTGTTCATATTCAAAACTCGACTGATGAACATAATCATCAAGAACACAATTTGATGAAATACTAATTTAATCTCACCGATATGCTCGAAAACATGAGTATATCATCATTTAATGTCCAGTTTCAGTTGATTGTTCGTATTATATTCACAAATTTCAGTTTTTCATTCGACTAGGGTTCATACACCTACACCGAACTAAAACGCCCAGTTAAATTTGAGATGTAAACTTGAAATCTGATGAATATGATCTCGAAATGAAGTTTAGATTTAGTGTATCTACCTATGAATCACAAGAATTAACACCAAACAATCGATAATGATGAACTGAATGATATGGGTGTATGAGTGTCGAGAGTGTTTCAGGGGATATCAGTGAATAAATGAAAAAATCACAAGTGATGTATATATATATGTGTGTGAAAATATAGGCACATGAGCACTATTTATGCGCATGAGGTCAGGCGCATTAGCACTATTCAGTTGCATGAGACTAAATTTAACTAAGTTTTTCAGGCGCATGAGCACTGTTTGTGCGCATAAGGTTTAAATGCATGGGCACTGTTCAGGCGCATAAGCACTGTTCAGGCGCTTTGGCACTGTTCAGGAGCATGTGACTAGATGAAATGCCTAACATTTGGAAATTTTTCGCTTCAAACGTCTAACTCCTTGGAAGCCTGGTACTGCTCAGGCACATGAGCATAAGATGAAACGCCCAACACTTGACCAAAAATTTTAGACATATGACAACTGTTTAGGCGCATGAGCTTGTTTGAAACGCCTAACACTTGTGTAAATTTCTGAAAAATCACCATACTCCTGAATTGGACTTAAGAGAACTATTCAGGCGCATAAGGATACTTCCATAATCTTGACACTAAGAATTTTTCTCATCATCCATCTGAACACTATTTAAACACATTAGCACTGTTCACTCTATTTTCAACACTTAGTCAAAATTGTTTAACTAACACTCAAATTTTAATTAATGACCCTTAATTTTAACATTTTTGACATTCAAAAATTTTATTTTTTGTTTTTGACAATTATTTTAATTTCAACTTTTCAAAAATTAATTTCCCGTCATTTTAGTCTCTATTTAATTTTTACAAAAACAAATAATCTTATTTTATTTGTAAGAAGCTTTTCCACTAAATTTGAATTCTTTTTCAGGTTCATTTTTACATCATATCAAACACACATATGCTTGAAATTGCAGCTTCATCCTTTCATTCAAAACACTTTATTTTTTATTTCTTTTTCACATTTTGAAGATCAATTATTTTCTCTTTTTTATTTTTACTCCCCCTAAACTTTTAAGTTTTACAAACTTAGAAGTTCCTTTGATTTTGTAAGAAGAGAAAACTAATCATTATCAACATGCCTGCACATAGAAAATCATGCAAAAAAAATCAAAATTAAAGCAGAATAAAAATCTATTATATACAATTGAATCACATGTCTGTAGAGAGATCATATTATTTTAGATCAGCACATTAAAATAAAATAAAATGATGTATAGTCATAGACAGTGATTAAATCCTGATCAAGTGTGTTCCAGGTCAGTATTTCTGCAGCGACACGAGATCTAAGGATAGAAAATAAGTGCTTTTGGCAAGATACTCAGCACACTTACTTTTCCAACTCTTGGATTTATTAAGCTATGATTAGATATGACATTATGTAAGTCACACTTAGAATTAGAGAGTTCAACCCTCATAAAGATCTGCAAGAAATCACCTTTCTCAACTTGTTAACCTGACATATACTTATAACAAGATCTCATGTGGAGATTGTGCACATTGGCATCTTTTGCATCAAGTGAGAATATCCAGGTCTGTAATTACTTACAACAAAGGATATCTCATCATTTCAGGTCTATGATGACTCATAACAGAGAAGTAAATGAATGCTTTAAATTAATTAGAGCTCAATGGTTATTCATATCGCCACCATGTGTGAGATTATGTCTTAACAAGCAATCAGTTTGAGAAATTAACACTACTCATTGGTACTAAAATGGACAAGCATGAATGCATGAGTGATTTAGTTTGATCACAAGAATTTACTTTTTCAGTATAATTGCATGATCACAAGCCTTCTAACATGATCAGATATGATATACAAGCCTTCTGACATGATCAGATATGATATGCAGGTAAGCTCTTGCAATTATACTGAAAAAGTAAATTCTTGTGATCAAACTAAATCACTCATGCATTCATGCTTGTCCATTTTAGTACCAATGAGTAGTGTTGACTTCTCAAAGTGATTGCTTGTTAAGTCATAATCTCACACCTGACGGCGATATGAATAACCATTGAGCTCTACTTATTTAATGCATCTAACACTTCTCTGTTATGAGTCATTATAGACCTGAAGTGATGAGATATCCTTTGTTGTAAGTGATTACAGACCTGGATATTCTCACTGATGTAACAAGATGCCAATGTGCACAAACACCAAATGAGATCTGGTTATAGTATATGTCAGGTTAACAAGTTGAGAATAGTGACTTCTTGCATATCTTTATGAGAATTAACCTCTCTAAGTCTAAATGTGACTGCATAATGTCATATCTAATTATACCTTCAACAATCCAAGAATTGAAAAAGTAAGTGTGTTGAGCCTCTTACCAAAAGCACTCATTTTCTGTCCTTAGATTTAGTGTCTCCTTTGTTGCAGAACTGCTGACCTGGAACACATTTGATCAGGATTT
Organism: Flaveria sonorensis; assembly: GCA_025506505.1. Classification (NCBI taxonomy): domain Eukaryota; kingdom Viridiplantae; phylum Streptophyta; class Magnoliopsida; order Asterales; family Asteraceae; genus Flaveria; species Flaveria sonorensis. The sequence continues at coordinate 31,385,799 of CM046430.1, read as the reverse complement.
AATCACTGTCTGTGACTACCCATCATTTTTTTTATTTCAATGTGCTGATCACTGCTAATATGATCTCACTGCAAACATGATTCATTGTGAATATTAGATTTTTATTATGTTTTCATTTTAATTTTTTGCATGTTTTCTGTGTGCAGGCAATTTAACAATGATTAGTGTGCTCTTCATGTGACAAATTCAAGAAACTTATAAGTTTTATCAAACTTAAAAGTTTAGGGGGAGTATAAATAGTTTAAAAGGAAAATGACTGTTAAATTTCAAAATATGTAAAATCAAGAAAAATCAAAATCTAATGTTTTTGATGGAAAGAACGATGCTACAGATGTTCAAGCATGTGTGTGTAACAAAATGAAAAATGAACCTGAAAAACATTTTAAATAAAAAAGCTTCTTGCAAAAGTGAAATGAGATTTTTTGTTAATTTTAGAGTCTAAAATGACGGGATACTAATTTTAAAACATTAAAAAAAAAAAATTTAAAGTTAAGGGTTAATTTTAAAAATTTGGGTAAAAGTCAAAATTTGACTTATTAAAGTCAAAACTTGAAAATTGTTTAAATATTAGTATGTGAACAGTGTTAATATGTCTAAACAGTGTGCAGGTGGAAGATTATGAAAATTTATAAGTGTTAGACACATGGAAGTAATCTCATGCGACTAAACAGTGGTCAAAAGTCCAAATGTAGGAGCATGATGATTTGTTCAGAATTTGTGCGAGTGTAGACATTTTGACTACTTCATGCGCACAAACAGTATTCATGCGCCTAAACAGTTCTAATGTGTTTGGGTAGAAACTAAGTATTGGGCGTTTCTGCTTAGTTCATGCGTCTGAACAGTGCAAAAGCGACTTAACAGTGCCCATGCGCCTAAGCTCATGCATACAAACAGTGCTTATGCATCAGAACAGTTCTCATACGCCTAAGCCCATGCGCAAAAACAGTGCTCATGCGCCTGAATTTTTTCACTTAGTATATAAACAACACTTTGTGTTTCTCAGATTTCATTCTCAAATCTCCCCTGAACACTCAGTTTCTCAAAACCCATACATCCCGATAAACCATAAATCCTCATTCTGATTGATTGTTGTGTTGCTGTTGCAATCAAAAGTGATAGAAATCGATTCTAAATGTAAGTTCGAACTTAAAATCACACAAATTTTAGATTAATAAGCTGATTGATTTAGGCGTTTCGAACCTATTTAGGCGTTCGAACCCTAATGATTGAATCTGGTAAAATGTGATTTAACAAAGGATATTGAATGAAAATTGATGATTATATGATGAAATGAACATGATTGCGAACCTGTTTATGCACTCAAATCGAGTATTCATCAAAGTTGAATGTTTGATGATAATCAAGCAGTCGACTTGAACATGAACAGTCAAGAGAAGTTTTTTTTTTTAAAAAAAAGAACAATAATAAAAATAAAATAAAATGGAAAATAAATCAAAATCTATATTGAAAATTGTTTTGAATAAAAGTCAAAATGTAAAATGGTAAATCATCTATGAAACAAAATTGTTTGAATGTGTGTAATTCATAAGAATATAAAAATCTCAGCAAATTCAAGCATTAAAGTGTTAAAGTCAAAAATTTCAAATTGAATAAAAATATAACTTTCAAAATCTAAATTTCTTTGTTTTCTTTGCAGATGGCAGATTTAAAATTTGAGCCCAAACATAATGTGGCTGCTCTTCTCAATGAAGAAGTTAGAGATGCCATCGGATACGAAGAGATTATCAGATTTCTACTGAGAACCAAATATGTATATGCTATGTGTTACCAGCCTGTTATATATGCTCGTTCGATTCGAAAGTTCTGGAGCACTGCATATATTGATACCGATGATAATGGAAGGAAAATAGTTAGAGGGTTTATAACCAACATGAGGATGATTGAAGTATCAGAAGATTCTATAAGATATGCTTTGAATTAGGTCAAAATGATGCTGAAGATTTATCTGACCTGACATTTGATGAATGTAGTCAAACATTCATGGAAATGGGTCATCCTAATCAATTTCCAAAGAAACAGTTCTTTAGAGCCCGTGTATTCAACCACTGGAAACTTCTGTGCTATATATTCCAACATTGTATGTCCAAGAGGAGTGCAGGATGGAATTCTTTTCCTGTTGACATTGCTTCTCCGATAGTAGCACTGGCAACAAACAGGAGATTTAACATGTCCAAGTGGATCATGAATAGGTTTATTTTTAATTTAGAAAAGGGCATAAGAAATAAGTATATGATGTATCCAAGATTCCTTCAAATGATCATTAATAAAGAATATCCTGACATAAAGGTAAATGGTTTTAGTGGAGAAACATTGATTCTTGAACACATGTCAGAGATATCATACAAAAGATTGTCTATGGTGATAGGTGCTCAGAATGTTCCTCTATTTGATTACATCAAGAATGTGGCAAATGATGAAGTTGATATCACTATAGATCACTATCATCTAACTGAAGAAGAACCACTAGATCCAGCTCATCTTATTGAAGAAATTCTAGCTGATGATGATGAAGAAGAAGATGATGATGATGATGATGAACATGATGAAGCTGATGATGAAAGTTCCAGTTCATCAGATGATGATAATGGAGATGATGGTAATGAAGGTGATGATAATGTTGAAGCTATGGAAGTGATCCATGAGCAAACACAAGAATCTGAGCATGTTTTTGAAGAGGCACATGAAGAAAGTCATGATGTTGTTGAAGAAACAGATGGTGATACTGAGGAAATGCATGAAAATATAGAAGAAAACATCCAAGAAGTTGATCAAATTACTGAAGAGCTAGTAGGTGAAAGTCAAACAGTTGAAGAAATATCTAAAATGATAGAGGAAATGGTTGGTGGTGAAGAACAGATCGTATTAACTGAGTTTGTACAAGAGTCTATTCATGAAGAAAATGTGAATAAGGAAGAAAAGTTACAAAAACAAAATTAATGAACTTAAAAAGGATAATAAGAATCAAGTTAAGAGAATTGAAGAGCTGAAAGATGCTAATAAAAAGTTAATTGAAGAGATGAAAGAGAAAGAAAAATTGATTGATGAGTTGAGGAAGAGTAAAGAAGAAAATTTGAAAACTTTTAAAGTTATGATGGTTGATTATGATTTGATGGAAGAAAAGTTAAAGAAGATGAATGAGGAGAATAATATGTTGAAAGGTGAACTAAACAGGTTGAAAGAAACTCAAAAGTCTCCATCTCCTGAGGTAATAATTATGTCTGAAATTGCTCCAGTTGAGGTTAAAAAGATTCAATCTGTAGATAAAGGGAAAAGGAAAGTGGATGAGATTGATGTTTCAGTTTTACCTGAATCATCATCTAAAATACAAAAGGTGAATGTTGAAGAAGGTGAAGCTGACATTCAAGAGACGATCGGAGCTCTAGATGACATAGAGTCTGAATTTGATGATTATTGGTACAATGAAGTACTTGATGATGAAGACATTCACGAGGCTAATGTTGAAGAACATTTTTCTCCAAGTGGATTAAGCCATGATGACATACCTGTTGATATTGAAGATAGATATAATTATCTGGTGAAAATGAAATACAACAGAGTATTCTTAGATGGATTAACTGTCTCACGGATCAATGAAGAATTTGAAAAGTGCATAGTAGCTGAATCAAGTGCACTGATTGATCCTAATAAGATTGTGATTGAGCATGGTGAATGGAATCCTCTAAGTGAAAGTATAAATGTTGAGGATATTCCAACATCAGAATTGCACCATCCGAATCTAGACGTCATGAACATAACCGAGTTAAAGATGTGGTTGCAATCAAGGAACTATCCTTGGAAGAAATTGAAAAGATTACAAGCTGAATCCTTGAGAAACTTAGTGAGAAGCTTTCAAGAGACTGAGAAACAAACAAACAAGATGATCATTCTAGATACTAACAATCCTCAGTATTTAGAAATAACTAAAAGAACAAAGATTTTGAAGCCACATGAGATTAAATCATTGGTTATGGATAGTTCAAGTTATGAAAGAAGAAGAGAGCTAATAAAAATGTTTCCACAAACAGAAAGACAAAGATATGACATTTCTTTAGAACAAAGGCAATTATGGAACAAAGCTCGATCTACGGGTGACCTTGTACGAAATGTTTTACAAAAAGGACAATCTATCTCAGAGTTATTAAATGCTATGGTTGTTCCTGACACAACAAAAGAGGTCAAGATTGTAGCTTGGAAATATGATGAAGTGTTTGATGCATTTTTGATTAAAAGAGTTAATGCTATATGTGACGTGTATCACTTTTTCTCAAGCATTATTAAGCTCCCAGTACAAGATCTGAAAGAATTAGCAAAATTGCCTTTGATAAACCATTCTAAAGCTAAGCGTGGAGAGATATTTGTAGATTTTCTTCACCAAGGAATAAACAGAATGCCATCCTTCTTGCAAACACGTTGTGATCAAGAGGATAAAGAATATTTCCAAAAGTTAAAGAAAAAGAAAAAAGGAGTAGAAAAGGATGTGGGTGAAGAAAAGTTTCTAGATGCGTATAGTGATGCATTTTTTGAAAAAATCACTAATCCGGGACTTAAAGTAATTGAAGGATCACAACAGTCCAAACCAATCCTAAGATGGTTCTATAATGCTGATACTTTTGAGATGAAGTTAGTTCGAGACCTAAATGATTGGGACAATAAGATGATCACTTTGTTTGGAGTATTTGAACTCAAATTACTTCATCCGAGTTATATTTCATTTTTGTCCATTCAGAAGTTTGAGAAGGTATTTCCCGAGAATGCAGAAAATGATAAGAAATATTTTCTATCCATCATCAAAGTAATGAATGCAGCAATGGAAAGAATATCTTTGAGGAAAGCAATGGCGTATGCAAATATAGTAAAGAAAGATCTTAAAGACATTGACTTTATAAGAATATCAAGTAAAGGTGTACTGGATATTTATTGCAAAGATAATCCAAATCCAACAGAATGCTATGCAAATGTGGATATAGCCAGATTATCTAAGAAAACGTTGGAAGTGATGAAGTCTATGGAGATAAAAACAAATGAGAAGAAGCCTGAACAAGGTGTGCTTGCTGAGAATTTAAAGCTGCAATTGCAAAGGCTATAAGGGAGCAAGAGACTTACAAGGAGAAACCAGTATTCAAAGCCAAGGAAGAACCTGAAGATTTTTTTGATGTTTGAAGACTGAGGATCAAGCTGGAGACTGAAGACTTGACTGAAGAGTAAAGGAGGAAGACCAGATTGAAGATTAAAGATTGAAGATCTGAAGCCCGAAGATTTTGAAGACCGAAGACATGTAAATCTTAGGGGGAGAATTGTAGATGCTTCTTTTAAAGATTAACGTTTGTCTTTGTATGTCTTTTACATTTTTGTCATAGTATAGGGAGTTTTATTGTAAATATGTTCCTTTGTTTTCTTGATTAGTATAAATAGGCTGAATATGTATTGTGTAGGTAGACATCTAGACATCTAGACATCTAGATATCTAGAGACATCTAGAGATTAGACTTTCAGTTTAGACGCTTTGTATCTGTTACTTACACTTTGTATTCTTCTATATTAATCAATGAAAACTTCTATGAATTTTTGTTGATTTCATGTGTTGAATTGAATACTTCTGTGTATTAGATTGAATTGTGTTCTTATATCGTCACAGATCGATCCATTTTGAGCTCATCATAGATTGATACCTGGCACAGACACAAACAACATACATTATATCAGGTCTAGATGCAGTAAGATACATCAAAGAACCAATCATGGATCTGTATAAAGTTTGGTCGACAGATTTTACTTTCGGATCAGGTTCAATCTTGGAATTTACGTCAGCGGGAGTTCTTATGGATTGACAATCTTGCAGTTTAAATTCCTTTGAGAGTTTATCCATGAATTTCTCTTGATTAATAAAAATTCCATCTGCAGACTGCTTCACCTGAAGACCAAGGAAAAAGTTAATTTCTCACATAGAACTCATTTGGAAACGAGACTTCATTATTTCTTCAAATTCATTGCACAACTTTGGACTTGTAGAACCAAATATGATATCATCAACATACACTTGAACACATAAGAGATCATCAGCATCCTTCTTAATAAACAAAGTAGGATCGTTTTTCCCTTGCGTGTATCCATGTTAGATTAAGTGTTGTGATAATGTTTCATACCAGATTCTAGGAGCTTGATGTAGACCATACAATGCTTTGCTAAGCTTGTACACATGATGAGGATATTTTGAATCTTCAAAACCTCGAGGTTGCTTGACATACACATCATCGGTGATTGGTCCATATAAGAAAGCACCTTTCACGTCCATTTGATACACCTTGAATTTCATGAATGATGCATAAGCCAGGAAGACACGAATTGATTCTTGTCTTGCAACTGGAGCAAATACTTCATCATAATCTATTCCTTCTTCTTAGGTGTAACCTTGTTCAACGAGTCTCACTTTGTTATGAACATCAATTCCCTTATTGTCTGTTTTGTTTCTAAACAACCATTTTGTGCCAATGGCATTTTTTCCTTCAGGTAAATCCACAAGCTTCCACACTTCCTGTTTGCGGAATTCCAATAATTCTTCTTGCATTGCCTCAATCCAACCATTGTCCTTTAACGCTTCGATGACGTTCTTGGGAACAATTTGAGATAGAAAACACTTGTATAAGCAAAGGTTTCCTTGTTCTGAATTACTTCTCATCATTCTCTCATTCAATAGACCGATAATCTGAGATGTAGGATGGTTCTTGTGAACACGAGATGTTGGAATCTCATTCACTTGAACATGAACATCTAGATTAGATTGGTTCAAGTCGGAAAGCTGATGCAATAAGTTCAAAGAATGTTGATTGAAATTTGCTGAGTCGATGAGTTGATAAAGTAATCAAGATTATCTGTAACAACTACATCATCAGAGATTGATGATGTTCCAGACTCAGGCTGTATAATTTCAGGACAATAATTAGGAAAAGGTTATGAAACATTGGTATTTTCAGACAAGGAATGTTCTTGAGCTTGTTGAGATTGATCATGATTTTTAGACTGAAATATAGGATCTTTCACAAAAGAGAAAAATGAATAATCTCGGCATGAGTCATCCATATCATCAGAATCAGAATCATCGCTGAATGATCCGAGATCTCTTTCTTGTTTCTTCTTCTGACCTGTAGATTCAAACAAGTTAGAATTGAAAGAGTTTGACAAAGAATCTAAATCAAATAACCAAGCTGGACTATTTGCAACTGATGGAAAAGAGTTTTCAAGAAATTTAACGTTGAAAGTTTCAAGGATAACATTTGTCCTAGAGTTATAAACTCTAAAAGCTTGTGAAACCGACGAATATCCAACGAAAAATCCTTCATTAGATTTTGAATTAAATTTTCCTAGTTGATAACTTGAATTTAAAATCAAAACTAGACAACCAAAAGATTTAAGAAAATCAATATTAGGTTTCCTGCCAAACATCAACTCATAAGGAGTATTTTGTTTATCTTTCACAATCAATGAACGATTCTGCACAAAACATGTAGTGGATATGGCTTCATCCCAAAAAGTGATTGGAATTTTGGCATCTGCTAACATAGACCATGCTGCTTCAATCAAAGTTCTATTTTTCCTTTCAGCAACTACATTTTGTTGTGAAGTTCTAGGAGCACTGAACTGACGAGCAATACCTTTTTCTACACAAAATCTATCAATATTAGCATTTTTAAATTCCGTTCCATTATCACTTCTAATTATTTTAACCTTTTGTTCTAGTTGATTTTCTACTTTAATGATAAATTCTTTTAATAATTCAGTCGTTTCAGATTTAGCATGCAAAAAGAAAACCCAAGAAAATCTTGTAAAGTCATCAATGATAACTAAACAGTAAGATTTCTTTCCAATACTCTGAACATTTGTTGGTCCGAATAGGTCCATGTGCAACATCTGGAGAGGTTTGGAATTTGAGTTTATCTGCTTGGGCTTATAAGACGCTCTGTGTTGCTTTCCTTTTAAACAACCTGAGCAGAGATTAGTTGTGGCAAACTTCTTTGTTGGAAGACCTACAACATGATTTCCTTATACAAGCTTGTTCATGTTCTTGAAATTAGAATGCCCGAGACGTCTATGCCAAAGCTGACTTTCGTCATTTGATGCTTGAGCAATAGGGTAAGTTGTTTCTGTAGATGGATCGACTTGAGACATATCCAGCTTGTATACATCTCGATCCCTAACAGCTTTAACAACCACCCATTCTTTGCTAATCTGAAAACCTAGCTTCAAAATATAACAGAAAGAATAATCAAAAAGAACTGAGTAAGATTTGTCACAAATTTGGGAAACACTTAACAAATTAAAGTTCAACTGTGAGCAGTAGTTAACTTTATCAAAGCTTATTATCCCGTTGGATACTGTTCACTCGCCTGTAATTTTTCCTCCTGCATCACCACCAAAGGCGACATGTGTACTATCTTTTAACTTAAATTCTTGAAATAAGGCATGATTACCTTTCATGTGCTGGCTACACCCAATATCCACATACCATGTGTTGATAGGTCTTCTTGGGCGTACCTGCAAGACAAAGAAAATTAAGTTGAGTTATCGACCCAAACCGAGATGGTCTTGGGTTTGCCAAACTTATCAACAATGGTGAATTGTTTAAAATGGAGTTTATTCACATCATACTTGTTTTTAATGAATTTACCAATTCAATTATTCACAAATTTTTTATCATTATTAAGATAATTCATACCATTTGAATGACCAATTTTTGAAAAATTTTTATTTCCAAAATTTTTACAACAACATATTGAACATGAACATATTAGAACAATATTCAATATGAATAAGTTGATTCCCCCAATGACCTTTTCAATATCTCTCAATAATCAACAAACAATAACCATGGTGCGGAAACCCATGATTCAAGTGTATGAAATCAGTGTGTGTGTGTGTGTTTGTGTGTGTTTGAATGCTCAAAAATGATAATAACTGATTGTTTGATTGATTGTTCCAAAGCTTACAAAGGATTAGGGTAGTGTGCTATTTATAGCCTATACACAAAAGCTATATACAATTACTAAACTACCCTTATGTAAACGAATATTACATAAATAATCTTAAGTGTCAAAGCTATCCGTTGTGGAATTAAGTCATCCGCTGTGGAGGTTTCTCATCCGCTGTGGAGAAGACTATTCATCCACTGTGCATAATTGGTTGTTCATCCACTGTGGATGTTCATCCGCTGTGGATGAACATCCGCTGTGGACAGTTGTGAGTTTTCTTGTATGTTGTCCATTGTAAGTTCTTCATCCGCTGTGGGATTCTTTCATCCGCTGCACACACTTAGATGAATTTTCTTCATTTGCTGCTGATGATCTTCATCCGCTGTGGAGACTCTTCATCCACTACGAACACTTGGTCAAAAAAAAATTTCTTTTATCTACAAATCTAAAAAAGCAATTTAAACAAATGTTAGTGATTGTTATGAATGTTAATAATGTTAATGTGTTATAAATGATTGTTTTGTATATTAAAACACATTTTGTTTGATATATGCTTTGGCAAGCATCATACTTTTTCATGCATTAATTCTTAATGCAATTGTTGAGTCCAACAATACTCCCACTATGTATGATGTTGCCACAGTTTAGTGTTTGTTTGATAAATGTTTTGTTTAAAAATGTGTGTGTGTGTGTGTTTATTATGAAAGATAGTTGTTTGTTGTTTGTCTTGAATGTTTGCATATTTAATAATGATTGATTGATTTCTAGTGTTATTAAAATAACACAAGCATGAATGTTTGTATGTATCTATGTGTTTACAAAAACACATATGTGAATGTTTGTATGATAATATTGATGTATGATTGTAAGATAAGAGACAAGGAAATATGTTTTTTGCTTGTTTCCCAGTTGTCTGTTTAGAAATCTCATGAATGAGATGGTCCTGCTTCTTCAATTTGTTTCTGAGCCTCTTTCATAGCCTTGATTGTATCTTTAATGTCTTGTTCTATGTCTTGGTCAGCTTCAGCTTCCTTAACTTGATCTTTAAGAGCAGATATCTTGAATGCATTCCAACAGTTGACTATATGTTCAACAAAATAGTCAACTGCTCTCCTTTGATCATCATACTTTCTTTATATAGTTAAATGAACCATCTGCTCTATGGTTGATTGATCGAGGCTTTGAATGTCAATGTTACTCACCAAGGTGGTGACAACATGTTTTCCTTTAAGAATTTCCAGGTTGTTATGTTCAGAAATCCTCATTCCTGTTATTCCTTTAATATGAGTAAGGGGCTGTTGTTTTGTCTCTAATTTGTGCTTTAAGGCTGCTTTCACATATACTATTCCAAGAATTCTTAGCATGTGAATGAAATAGCAGCAGTCACCCTTACACATCACATCTTGAATATCTGGAAATGATTTGGTCTTTAAAAATAAGACATAAGATGGGTGAAGAAGTTTAATCTCAACTGGATCAAATAATCTTATGTCCTCAGCTTCTTTTCCTTCCAATTTTCTCTCCAACACCACTTCAAAATGGTTTTCATCATAATACCATTAGGGGATAGGATGAGTGTACTGATTTCCTTCTATCTTCTTCATTATCAACTTAAGATCAGAAGGTCTAAGAGGATATCCTACTCTTTCAAGTAGTTCAGTGTCAACTTGTTCTATTTGATCTGGTTCGGGCTGTTTTCCCTTTCTGGCTGCCCTCTGCTCTCTCCTCAATTTCTCTATATGCAGTTTATCCTCTTTGTCTGCTTTGGCCTTTAATTCATGATGCCTTCTGTTCATGTATGATCTCAGAATATGAAATAAGTCTGCTCCCCTTGGATTGTTTGTATGATTTACCATTCTCAATTGGAGAAGGTCCAGTTAGTCTTCATATGAGAGGGATCCTAATTGGGATATGTATGATAAGTACTGGACAAGTCCAGATACTCTTTTGATGAGCACAGCAACCCAGACTTCATCATATTTCCAAGCCATAATCTTTGTTTCATTTGCCCCTGCTGTTAGAGAGATTTTGTCATATAATTTAACAAAGTTAGTCTTCCCACTGATCATCTCTCTTACCTCATTTCCTTCAGGCCATAGCCTGTGGGGCATGAACTCTCTAGGTTCTTCAATTGGATGCAGTTCAGGAGGTGCTTCGTGATATGTTGAGAGAGAAGCAGCTGGATGTGGTTTGAAAACTTATGGCTTCAGGGCATTTGATAGTATATTCTTGTAGATTTCCCTGGCCATATCTTTCATTTGTGATAAAGATCTTCCAGCATAAGATCTATAAGGAATCCTTGTGTGACTTAACCAACTCTTGACTTGTTGGTAAGTCATCTTGTCAATTTGAGGATCCTTAGGCAGATTCTTTTGTAATTCTTATTGATCTTTGATTTCTTTATATCTCTTGTAGGTCTGCTCACTTTCATTCTTCAAAACTTCTTGAAAGTCCTTGAGCAGATCCTTTACTTCAGTTACATTCATGGTCATGAATGCATCATATAGGAAACCTCTTGAGATTAACTCAATTCCCATAAGATTTTCAGGATCATTTGAGAATAGATCCTGAATGTTTTGAATTTGATCTTCTTGATCATCTTCTTCTCTTTCCTCATCAGAGTCTGATATGATTATAATTGGTGGTTGATCAGAAGTCTATGCTATCTCACCTTCTTCCAGTTGTGTTTACTCAGCATACTCAAGTTCTTCTTGTTTTACCTTAAGTAGCTTGTAAGGAGGTGATTTTGGTGATTCAGGCTCTACTGCTTGTTCTTTGCCCTTTGATGAAGAACCTAAATAGGTTCTTTTCCTTTTCCTCTCATATGTCGTTAATTGAGGAGATGATGATGATGCTCCTGTTATAACTTGTTCAGGTTGCACAGAGGCTGATTCAGCAAATTGTCTGATTAGTTCCATTTGTTTGCAGTGAAAGGATTGTAAGGAACTATGCGTGTTTCTTCTGTGACTAGATCAGGAGTATGGAAATGTTGTTTCAGGATGGGAGAATAATAAATGTTCTCATGTGGATTAGCCTCACTAAACAGTTGATCCATTGTGTATGTTTTTTCCGGGAATGATCAATGCTAGTTCAGCTTGTTCTGATTGGGTTTATTGTGGTTCTTCTCCTTCAGACTCACTCAAATCTTCAACAATATCATCTAAAAGTTCCTTTTCATTCAGTTAAGAGTCTGTATGCTCAATCTCTCTGTTTAGCCTCTTTATTTCTTCAGCTTGGGCTTCAATTAATTTTTCAATTTATCAATTTCATTTTCACTTGATATTGATTGGTTAGCCCAGTAGTCAACTTCAGCATTAGATATTAGAAGCTTATTATCCTTGACTTTCGAATCTTTTTGAGTTTGTTCAAGCTGTTGTTCTACAAACTTAACAATCAGCTTTTGAGCATTTTCATCAGCTTTAAGTTTTTCAATCTCTAAATCTTTCTCCTACAGTTTGTCTTTCAATTTCTTTGTTCTTCTGTTTGATCTTTCAATGAGTTTATTGTACTCAGTGAATAGAAAGACTTTTGAATGCTCTATGTCTTCTTCTGTTAATGTTTCACTGCTTGGTTTACCGATTTCAGCAGATGTGAATGTTTGAGCAGTTTCTGGCTCATGTAAAGAAGTACCAACCTCTTCATGTTCTTCTAGAAGTTGCTCAAGAGCTATATCTATATCTCTTAACAGAGATGATAGTGTTTGTTGATCAGAGAGGATTGGGTTGTGTGATAGTATAGGGCTAGGTGGATGTGGTGGGCAAAGTGGTTGTTCTGGTTGGATTGGTTGAGGAATGATTGGGTCATGTTGTATGATTAGGGCATGGAAGATTGGTGTTGGCTGTATGATAGGGGCTTGGTGAATTGCATGTTGGAATAGCATGAAAGGCTCATCTTCACCTGGTATCCTCATAAACTCATCAGGAACAGGGAGATCATGATCAATCATGTGTGGAGGCATAGGTACCTCATCTCCTTGATAGAGGCTTGATTTGATCCTGGTAAATACATGTTCATTGAATTGTACAGGCTGAAATATGGCTCCTTCTTTTGGAATGGTTGGTAGCAGATCATCAATAATCATCTGCAGGAATCTTGGAAACATTTAGAACTTGTTCCTCACCTCTGTGATGTTGTAAACCAACCCATTTAGGATCTGAGCACCAAAATTGAATGGTCTCCTTGCAATAATGCTAGCAATAGCACATAAAGCTCTTAGAGATGTAGCATCCCATCCTGTTTTCCTATTGGTCATAGTTTTCTGATATGTATGCATCGGAAACCTGAACTGAGCACACATGTATGATTTCTTAATCTGTTTCTTTTCAATAGTGCCTGTGTATCCAATTAGTCTAAATACATGTAGCACATAGTTCTCATCAAATTCTACACGGCCTTCTGCATCAATATCTCCCAATTGCAGAACCCTCCTTATAACTTCCTCAGTGATAATGATTTCTAGGTTATGCATAGTAGATATTACTACTTGTTGATCATCAACCTCTCCCAGGTGTGCATTGGTCTAGAACTAGACTATATGATCTTCACAAATATCTGGTCTAGCAGTCATTGCATGGACCAGTCTAGTCTGTCTAATGGCCTGGATCATGTCTCTATAATTCTCTGACTTGGGAGAGTCAAGATCTAGGAATGCACAGATGTTGTGATCCCTCACAAACACCAAGTTTGCCATATTTGCATAAAAGAAGACAAATGTTAGTGATTCTTTATGATATATGTATAATTGTTTGAAATGATGAAATGTTGATTAAGTGTTCATTTGTATGATTTTATATTGATAACTTAGGTATACTTAGAACTTGTTGTTTGATTAAAAATGAATGATTTGGGTGTTTTGAATGAAAATAACAGATTGACTTTTACAAGTCAACTGTTGAATGATTTTGATTGTTTAAAAATTGTTTGTTGTACTCTTTTATAATTCAAAACTGATTTCTGATTAGATTTGATGATATATCATGATTAACAAGTTCATGAACATGCATAAATTGCTCAATATATCTGTTTGATTTTTGAACTTCAGATTGACCTTTAGAAGTCAAAATAACATTTAATGCACATTCAATACATATGCCATCAATGTTAGTATGAGTTGTTTCTGCCAAAATAACTGTTTGTTATGTGGTTATTAGAAACTTTTGAATATGTTTACCAAGTTATAACATAGTATAAGCATTTTTGAACATTTTCAAAGATCAAACGGTGTTTTTTGTTCAATTTTGACATGAACACCCTGTTTGTTCATGTTCATCATGAGCATTTAATCAAGTTTCACCAAATAAACAGCCTAAGTACATTCGACTAAGCCCTTAACATATCATTTCAATGTTTAATTTGATTATTAACATCAAATTACTTATTGTTGATTAACGGTTCTTAGTTCGACTGAGTCGAACTATGTATGAGTCTGAAATTGATTAAATGGAGTCAAAATGGAAGATTTAATGTTTCTAACATATGATTATACCTTTTGAATCAACAAAATGATGATAAATCAATATTTGTTAGTGTTTGGATTTAATCAAGTAACAAGGGTTTACGAATGGTTTTGTTGAACAAGGTTTGAAATTGTCAATGTTTTACTTTTTCTCTCTTTACTGGTGAAAAAGTAAAAATGTGCAAGTGTTGTTTAAATATACAGTGGACAATGAAATATCCGCTGTGGATACAGTGGATATGCGCAAACTATCCGCTGTATGAACAGTGGTCATGTGTTGTGCAAAAATGACTTCAAATAAATTTAGGTCATCTGCTGTATGAACAGTACACACAGCAGATGAACAATTTGTTCATGCGCTGTGCACTTAACTTGTATGCTACTTGACATTGTTTTCACAGCGGATGAACAATTTGTTCATACGCTGTATACCCTTTGTCCATTTTACTGATTGTTCACAGCGGATGAACATTTGTTCATGCGCTGTAGATCCTTGGATCATATTTTTTATATGTTCACAGCAGATGAACAACTATCATGCGCTGTGGAACACCTGAATGTTTGAATGAATATACATAGCAGATGAACCTTATTCATGCATTGTGGACACAGAATGGATTGAATGCTTTGATCACAGCGGATGAACAATGTTCATGCGCTGTGGAACATTTGGTAATTTATAAATGAATATTCACAGCGGATGAACCTTGTTCATGCGCTGTGGATACTTTACTGTTATTGAGAGGATGTTCACAGTGGATGAACATTGTTCATGCGCTGTGTTCATCCGCTTGTAATGTTTTATGTGGTACTGTTGCCACAGCGGATGTTATATTTGTTCATCCGTTATGCGAACAGTTGACAAAAGTTTTAAAAATTTATAAATTTTTGTATGTTTTGAAGTCATTTCTTCCGTTGCAAATATTTTGCTTCCGAAGGAAATTTTGTTTTCTTTTAAAAACATATTTGTTTGTTTTTCTTCCAAAAAAAGATTTTGAATGTTAAATTTTGTTTAAACACTAATATTTGTTTAAACATTTGTATTAATTGTATGTTAAAATATTTGAATTTTAACATATTCAATATATGGATGTTTTGATATCACTCATAAGCAATATTGTGCAATAAAATAAGCAAATGTATGTGTGTCAACCTGCTGTTTGTTAGTGTTGGCTTGCCTTGGCTTTGTTTATTTTTCAAAATTTGAAAATATCAAAAATTGAAATGTATGATAATGCATAATTCTGCTGCCTTTGATAATTTCATGTTCAATTTCTCCCCCTAAATTTTTGCATAGTTATAAAAATCTTTTTAAAATGAAAAAAATTTATATGTTGTAATATGGAAATTATCAAAGTCCAATTTGCTTGTTTGTTAATTATTTAGCAAGAGAAGATATTATGATACTAAAAATGAATGTTGATCATGTTTTACACATGAATCTTTTGCACATACCATGAGATCATACTAGTCTATAGTTCTCATTGAGCTGTTTGAATGGTTTTGAGAATAGACATAGACAAGTACAACATTGATTGCAGATATTGTGATTCACTTAAACTCATGCATTGTATTAATGATTGATTTAAAACAGCAAGTGATTATCATGTTTTGAATTTATTAACATGAGATGTATGTACCCCACATCTGATTTTATGATTGGTACAACCCTCCTCAAGATATTCTAGAAAGCACTTTCAATACTTAAAACCTAGCTACTTAGGAGTATAAATGCTCAATTTGATCCATGATGGTTCATCCGCATTGGGATTCTTTTTCACTTCACTTTGGAAGGTGATCCTCTTTGGGATTCTTTTGATTCATTCACAAGGAATGTAGTCATAAAGTCTTTATTGGTTATGCATCCAATATGGACGTGTTCCTCTTTGGGAATCTTTTTGGATCATGATTTAGGTCATTTAGGTCTATGCTTAGCACAACAAAGAATGCCTAGGTGTACTCCAGGTCTATGATTATCATAACAAAGGAGACACTTGTATGATTGAGCAATTTATAAACTGTTTCACTTGGTGTATTATAGTTACTTTGAAAGCAACCTATATTGGATAGATCAATACTCACCATAAACCAAGATGTGTTGTTAACCACACAATCATGAGAATTTAGTTCTTTACTATTGTATCTGATTTTATGTGTCCCATGTTGAGCCTATCCATATATCAAACAAAGAATTTGTCAGTCTTTATTAGTGAAAAAAGACTCAAGTGAAGAATTATGCTAGTGTACTATCATTTCTCATGAAATGTATGTGTGATTCAATATTATCAAAATGAATGATTTGCATGATATCTTGATTTTGAAAAAAGGAAAGCTGATGGTAATCATTGACATTGACAAAATCAAGTATGTCTGATTTGAATGTTTTGAAAATATTAATTTGTTGTTTCATAGTTGATCATACCAAGAGACTGAACCAAAAATTCAAATCATGTTGAATCAAATGGTTTTGTAAAGAGGTCAGCCAATTGGTTGTCTGTGTGGACCTTGATCTGACCCTTTTTTGAGCAATCTCTCAGAAAGTGATATCTGATCTGTGTTTGGTTTTTGAATGTTGAACATGATTGTCTGTTATAAACATGGCTGCAGAATTGTCAATCTGTATGGGTGTTTTAAGAAAATTAAAGCCATAATCAAGCATTTGGTTTTGAATCCATAACACTTGAGAACAACATGCAGAAGCAGCTATGTATTCTGCTTCTGCTGTTGACACAAAGACATTTGTCTGCTTCTTGCATTGCCAAGAGATCAATCTTGATCCAAGAAAATGGCAGCCTCCACTGGTTGATTTTCTGTTGTTATTGCATCCTCTAAAATCACTATCTGTGTATGCACATAATGAGAAGTCTCCATCTTTAGGATACCACAAACCAAGAGCTGGTTTGCCTTTCAAGTATCGAAAGATTCTTTTTACAGCATTTATGTGTGATTCCTTGGGATCTGCTTGATATCTTGCGCACATGCATACTACATACATGATATCTGGTCTGCTTGCTGTTAGGTACATCAGAGAACCTATCATAGATCTATAAAGTTTCTGGTCAACTGATGTTCCTTCTGGATCTGGTCCAAACTTCAATCCAGTTGCAAATGGTGTCTTGCTTGAATTGCAATCAGTCATGTTATACTTCTTGAGGATCTGATGCACATATTTGCTTTGATTGATGAAAATTCCATCTGTTGATTGTTGGACTTGTAGACCTAGGAAGAATGTGAGTTCTCCCATTGAGCTCATTAGGAATTTTGACTGCATAAGAGTTTCAAACTCTTTGCAAAGCTGTGTGTTTGTAGAGCCAAATATAATGTCATCCACATAGACTTGCACTACTAACAAGTCTTGTTCTTTTCTTTTTAAGAGCAATGTCTGATCAATTTTACCTCTGGTGTAACCATTCTGTAGTAGAAACTTTGATAGAGTTTCATACCACTTTCTTGGTGCTTGGTGAAGACCATTGTTGGGTTCAACAATTGATAAACTGAAGCTTTCCAAACTATAATCAAAGCCAACTGAAGATCTCATTATACAAGTTCAGAGACCAAGTTGATAAACAGAACAAAACAAACACAAGACAAAGTCAACATGATAAACTCAACATCAAGACCACAAGAAAAGTCAAAATTAGGTGATGATGTAATAACATTATAAATGGAACAACTAGTGCCACTTGTAATGTGTGGTTGTTGCAAAGTGTGTGAGTGGCTTGTAGTTCTTAAGTGTATGTTTTTCATGGTGTAAATCACCACCCAAGAAGAAATTCTCTCCTTTGGGTGGGTTTGATGTTCATCCATCTTTGTATATGTTTCTTCATTGTAATTTGTTATTCAACATCAATGAAATCATAACATTATACATTACACACACGTCCTTGTTCTTCGATTCACACACTTCCACCCGTCTTTAATTTTGAATTTTCGGATCTGAAAATGATGAATCCTAAGATCCAAGCTCAACGACTCTAAAATATTGATTCAGCAACCATACACAGCTTTGTCTAACTTGTATACTCTGTGAGGGAAATCTGGATCTTCAAACCCTGGAGGTTGAGCAACATACACCTCTTCATCTATCTTACCATAAAGAAATGCACATTTGACATCCATTTGGTAGACAGTGAACTTCTGTGATGAGGCATAAGCAAGGAATACTCGGATGGCTTCCAATCTAGCTACAGGAGCAAAGACATCATCATAATCAATGCCTTCCTCTTGAGTATAGCCTTGAGCTATAAGCCTTGCTTTGTTTCTTATGACAATTCCTCTATCATCTACTTTGTTTATGAATAGCCACCTTGTGCCAATTGCATATTGACCTTCAGGCAGTTCTACCAGCATCTAAACTTCTTGCTTCTTGAATTGCTGTAGTTCTTCTTGCATGGCTTCTATCCAACTGTTGTCCTTTAAGGCTTCAATGATGTTTTTAGGTATAGTTAAGGATAAGAAATTGTTGGACCAAAAGAACCAATGAGCCTGATCAGAAAAACCTTTATGTCCCATAGACATTACAACAACTGAAGTAGTCTACAACAGCTGAAGACATCAACTGATAACAAGGTCTGAAGACAAAGTCTGAAGTTAAAGAACTGAAGACAAAGTCTGAAGACAAAAGCTGAAGACAAAGACTGAAGACCAAGTTTCAGATGTTGTCATAACAGCTGAAGAAGACCTCTTCAGTAGTTGTGATGGTTTCCTTTCAGTAGTTATATTTTCCTTTCAGTTCTTTTGTAATCAGTAGTTTTATGTTTCTTGTAATCAGTACTTGTAGTTTCAGTAGTTTTAGTTTCATCTTGTACTTAGCATACTCTGAGATGTTCTCAGTTGTTGTGAACATTCTCAGTAGTTTGCTTACTTTCAGTTGTTTGTAATAATTCTGTTAAATGTCACTATCAAGTGACATCAGCAGACGTCACATTCCTTTATATAAGGAATGTTGACCTAATTGTAACCAGCGAAGCTTAGCGGCCGATATACCGAAGCATTTGTGCATAAATGATATTATCCCTTTTGCAGAAAACCCTCTTTCTTTATAACCGTGTACTGTTCCATTGAATATCTATTGTGTTCTTGCTATATTTGACTAATTCTTGTTCTAATTCCGCTACAATTCAACTCTAATTGATCAAACTTAGATCACTGATCCTGTCAAATGGTATCAGAGCAGGTTAATCATTGATCGGTTTAACAATTGATCATTGAAACTGCTATTTCGATATCTAAAGTTTGATCGAATTAGCATATTTGCAAGAATTGGTTATAGAGATTGATCTTCTGCTGCTTCTGGTTATTCAATTTGAGTTTCTTCTTGGTTCATACTGAGTTTGTTGTGTTTTTGTGCTAAATCTGTTGAAACTTGATTGAATTGGTTTAAATCTGAGAATGACTACTCCATCTAATGACCCTCACAATACTGGCTCCTCAACCAAGCCTCCGATGCTGGTTAGGAGTGAGTATAACATATGGCAACGAAGAATGCTCCATCACCTGTCTGTTAACAGTTCAGGTTGTTGGACATCTGTGGTTCACGGTCCACACAAGCCTATGGTGAACAATCTGGAGACCAACCAAATGGTTCCGAAGAAGAAGGAGCAATACTCAGATGAAGATCGTAAACTGTTTGAGATTGATGCTAAAGCCCATGGAATTCTGGCCATGGCACTGCCTAATGAAATCTATTCTGGGCTTATGCATCATGAAACTGCTCATGACCTCTGGAATGCTTTGAAGGAACAATTCGGAGGAACTGATGAGGTCTTAGCAAACAACAGAGAAATCCTCGCCCAACAATATGAGACATTCTCTCATAGGAAGGGTGAGACACTGACTCAACAGTTTGAGCGTTTCTCCTGCTTGATCTCTGAGCTGAAAATGGTCAAGCATGAGTATACTAACAGCCAGATGAACAACAGATTCCTCAGATCACTGCCTGAGAGATGGGACACATACACCATTGTCCTACGCTCCAGTGCAATCTGGATAGCCTATCTCTCACCCAACTCCATGGGAAACTGCTTACATTTGAAAGAGAGATAGAGCAGAAAAGGAAACTGGCATCATCAGGAAAGCTCACTGATGACTTTGTACCAGGGAACACTGCCTTGGTCGGTCATGAGTCAGAATATGCTGGATCAGAAAGCCATTATGATGAGCATATAGATTTCTCTTCAAACAGTTCTGATCATGCATTTGTTGGTGTTGACAGTCATTCTGGGTGTAATAGTGATAATTTATGCTTTATCATGGATGATTTGAAGGGTATTGCTGATGATGATTTAGAAGAGATGGATATTTTGAGCCAAATGGCCTTGATCAATATCAGATCTCAAAAGTTCTACAAGAGAACTGGTAGGAATTTTCCAGGACTCTCTGGCAAAACCAAAGTTGGTTTTGACAAGAGTAAGTTGAGGTGTCACAAATGCCACAGGCTTGGGCACTTTGCAAGAGAGTGTAGATCAACTGGATCTAACTCCTCTGCACCCTTTGTGACCTTTCCAAGCAATAGTTCACAAAACAAAGGGCAACATCCTGCTAGTTCTGGTCATCACTCACAACCTCAATCTCCTGCATATTTTGTCCCTCAGGGTCCAATGCCATATCCATATCCCTGCTATTACATGCCACAGCCAAATCCAGTTCAAGTTCCTATAGCACAACAACCTCAAGCCCTACCTGAGCCTCAACCATCTCCATCACAATCTCAACCTCATCACAGCTTCTTCACACCAGGAGTTGTTGACTGGAGCAGCTTACCAGATGATCTTTCTGGTTTCAATGAGCAATTATTTGCTGGTGCTGGTCAACATGGTGGTGAACATCCTTTTGGGAATCTTGCTCTCATGGCCCTGGAGTCTACTGAGGGTTCCTGCTCCAATGCATCATCTTCACAGGTAACCCAGGTATCTTCTGAGGCTAAAGCCAAGTTATGTTCTGAATCATGCATAGCTGCCTTTGTCTCTATTAGAGAGGCAAATGTAGCTTTAATCAATCAAAATCTTGAGCTTGAGAAAACTATTTCCAAAAGAAAAGCTGAGTATGAGTCTGCTCTTAATGACAAAGATGATGAGATTTACAAGCTTAAATGCCAACTTAATGATGAAAAGGCTAAGGTAGAGGTCATACTTGAGAACCACAGAAGTCTCAAAGAGACACTTGCAGCTACCCAAGTTGAGTGTGACCGCTGGGTAACATCCTGCAAGGGATTTGAAATGCTTCTCAGCAAGCAAACAGCTTCAAATGTGAAGTTTGGAATAGGTTACAATCATACTGCACCACCTACTGATTTTACTTCAAAATCAATAGTAAAATCTGAAGGTGAAAGTAATTTCCAAACCACATCATCATGTGATTCATCCTCAAATGATAATACAAAATTAGAGATGAAGTCAGTGTTAAGATCTCAGCAAATCAATTGCCTGATGGTTTAAATGCTGATAAACACATGAAGCTGAGCAATTCAGATGTTGTCCCTCAAAGTACTCCAAGTACTGAAGGGCAAGTCACAACATCTGAAAAGCATTTCAAATCTGCTGAAATAAAAGGATTAACAACTGCTGAGGAATCTATCATACGGTCTTTCAGGACGGATAGAGAACAGCTGAAGAACAAGTCTTCAGTTGTTACCGATCCTTCAGTACTTAACACAAGTACTGAAAGGAGGAAAGTACTGAAGATCACACCTTCAGTAGTTTCCACTTCAGCAGTTGATCAATCCAAGATGAAGAATAAGCCATGTGAAATATGTGGTAAATTCAATCATCTATCTGATGAATGCTGGTACAAAAAGGGTTCCAAACTCAACAGAGATAAGCTCATTAAAGAAGAGATTAATAAAATGAAAAATGAGTTTGAGACCAAGTTTGTACCACAGTCATCTCAAACTGATAAACCCAAGGCCTCACCAAAATCCAAAAAGAAGGATGGGGTTTATCAGAAAACAGCTGATAGTGTTCCTCATGATAAACATCAGACTAAGTCTGTGAATTTCAAGAAGGAGGAAATGGTGGGTCACAGGAACTCATCAAAAACAAGTACTGATGTGTCAAATGAGCTGAAGGCTTTAGCAACAAATCAGACACAACTTGTTATGATGGTTCAGCATTTGTTGGGGAGAGTTAACCAACTAGATGCACCTGTGATCAAACCACTGAAAAGGAAATCCAAGCCCAAATCTAAGAAATCCATTTCAGCACCATCTCCACCTTCATCAGCTGTTAATCATGAGAAACAAGTTATGGTTAAATCTGTTGATGAAAACAGACCCAAAACCAAAAAGGTTTGGGTCTCTAAAGCTAACTAGTTTCTTATGATAAATGCAGGGTTCTTCAGCATGCCAAAGAAGCATCTGGTATGTAGACAGTGGAGGATCTATGCATATGACTGGGAGCAGTTCTCTTCTTAATGACTACTCTCAAGGAAAGAAGGGATTTGTCTCATTTGGAAATGATGCTAAGGGTTACATCATCGGGAAAGGATTTGTGTCAAATGGAGAAATCAGATTTGATGATGTTAACCATGTGGAGAATCTCAAGTATAATCTACTGAGTGTCAGTCAGATGTGTGATAAAGGGCATGTTGCACTTTTCACAAGCCAGAACTGCCGGATTCTGTCTTCCAAAGTTCTGAGGCTGATTGACAAGGTATTGGATGAACATACTCTCCTGAAGGCCAACAGGATAGGAAGAGTATATGCCTTGGATTTGTCAAAGAAGATTGATTTAAAAGGTCATCCTTGCCTGTTCTCCAAGGCCTCTCCTCAGGAATCTAAACTGTGGCATAGAAGGCTGGGTCATGTTAATCTCAAAAACATGAATCAGCTGATCCACAATAGTTTAGTGAGAGGTCTACCAATAAAGGAGTTCCACTGTGATGAAACCTGCACTGCTTGTTTAAAAGGAAAACAACACAAAGTTTCATTCCCTCCTATAGAAGAACCAAAGTCCACTGCCTGCTTGCAATTACTGCACATGGATCTCTTTGGTCCTGTGAGAGTAATGAGCATGGCAAAGAAGAAATACTGTCTGGTAATTGTGGATGATTACTCCAGATTTGTATGGACCTTCTTCTTGCATTCAAAGGATGAGGCTGCTCAGACAATTATTAACTTTGTGTTGTATGTTGAGAAGCAGTATTCCCTATCAGTCAAGTGTATAAGAAGTGATAATGGAACTGAATTTAGAAACCATACACTTGATGATTTCTACCTTTCAAAAGGAATCAAGAGGCAGTATAGCATCCCAAGGACTCCAGAACAAAATGGAGTAGTGGAGAGAAAGAACAGGACCCTAATTGAAGCTGCAAGGTCCATGTTGGCTGACTCTGGTTTGCCACTGACCTTTTGGGCTGAAGCTGTCAACACAGCATGCTATGTGCAAAATAGAGCTTTAGTGAATCAGAGGTTGATGAAGACTCCTTATGAAGTTCTACATCATTTGGCTCCTCTAATTTCATTCTTCAGAGCATTTGGGTGTCCTTGTTACATTCTCAACACAAAGGATCAACTCCAAAAGTTTGATTCTAAGGTGGATGCAGGGTATTTTGTTGGGTATTCATCCACTTGCAAGGCTTACAGAGTGTTCAACTGCAGAACAAAGATGGTTGAAGAAACCTTGCATGTGAAGTTCAATGAATCTCCTAAGGACAAAATCCCACAAAACCCTGTGGAGTTGTTTGATCTGGACATACTGCAATATGTTCCTTATCAGCCTCCAGCTGTTGCAGATCATGTGAATTCATCACCTTCTGCAGCTAGTCATCCATCTGGTGGTACTGATGTTGATGATGATCCCAGTACTCACCTATTCAAGTTTAGTGATCAACTGCCTGAGTCTACTAAACTTGATGTTCCTGTAGCTTCAGTAGCACCATCCACAACAAATGCTGATGAGATTTCTGAATCCTCTACTTCATTTGACTTGCCATCTAATACTTGGTTTCAAGAATCTGGATCAACATCTGTTGCTGCTGAGCGTGCTACAAACACTTGCACAGATCTCATAGTGTACCAAGAGCTGAAGAATCACCCAATGTCTCAAATCATTGGTGATATCAATGCTGGTGTCTCAACTAGAAGTCAATTGTCCAACTTCTGCTTCTATGCTCTCTTCATCAGTCAGCAAGAGCCAAAGAACTATCATATTGCATTAAGAGACAATGGATGGGTTGATGCCATGCAGCTTGAGCTTCTTCAGTTCAAAAAGCAGCAAGTGTGGGAACTGGTTCCTCTACCCCCAGGTAAGTGTGCAATAGGCACTAAATGGGTGTTTAGGAATAAAACAGATGAAAATGGGCAAATTGTCAAGAACAAGGCCAGACTGGTTGTCCAGGGGTTTTCACAAGAAGAAGGTATTGATTATGATGAAACCTTTGCCCCTGTAGCCAGACTGGAGGCAATTAGATTGTTCTTAGCCTATGCTGCATTCCACAATCTTAAAGTTTTTCAAATGGATGTCAAAAGTGCATTTTTATATGGTAAAATAAAAGAAGAGGTTTATGTGTGTCAACCACCAGGTTTTGAGGATAATAAACATCCTGATTGGGTGTATAAACTTGATAAGGCTCTTTATGGGTTGAAACAAGCTCCTAGAGCCTGGTATGAAACACTGTCAAATTTTCTTCTTCAGAATAATTTCACTAGAGGCTCCATAGATAAAACTTTGTTCATTAAGAAAGTGGGTCAGCATAAGCTCCTTGTTCAAATTTATGTTGATGATATTATTTTTGCATCCTCTGATCCACAGTTGTGTGATGCATTTACAAAGTTGATGCAACAAAAATTCGAAATGAGTGCCATGGGAGAATTACAGTTCTTTCTAGGTTTGCAAATCAAACAAAAGGCTGATGGAACTTTCATTCATCAGTCAAAATACACAAAGAGTCTTTTGGAAAAGTTTGATTTACAAAACTGTAAGCCCTGTTCTACTCCCATGTGCAGCACCACACAACTGGATGCAGATCAGAAAGGTAAAGCTGTTGATGAAACACTTTACAGATGTATGATTGGGTCCTTGATGTACTTAACAGCTTCTAGACCAGATATTATGTTTGCAACTTGTGTTTGTGCTAGATTTCAGGCTGCTCCTAAAGAGTCTCATTTGATTGCAGTCAAGAGGATCTTTAGATATCTGCAAGGTACTCAATCTCTAGGTCTTTGGTATTCCACTGGGCACTCTTGCAAATTAGTTGCTTTTTCTGATAGTGACTATGCAGGGTGTAAATTAACTAGAAAATCAACTTCTGGTGGATGTCAATTCCTAGGCAACTGTTTGGTTTCTTGGCAGAGTAAGAAACAAACATCTGTTGCTACATCCACTGCTGAAGCCGAGTACATTGCTGCTGCAAGTTGTACATCTCAGGTACTCTGGCTTCAGAATCAATTATTGGATTATGGCATTACAGAGACTAAGACTCCATTACTAATGGATAGTGCTTCAGCTCTTTGTATTGTCAAGAATCCAGTCCAGCACTCTAGGACCAAACATATTGAGATCAGACACCATTTTATTAGGGATTGTTTTGAAAAAGGTCTGATTGATCCAAAGTTTGTTCCTAGTGCTGATGAGCTTGCAGACATATTTACTAAGCCTTTGGACAGTTCAACTTTCCAAAACCTAGTGTTAAGGCTTGGTATGCTGCAGCTAGAATAAGTGACAACTACTGATGATCTCAGTCAACAAGTACTGATGAGCATTCGTATACTATTGTCACAAATAAGTACTGATAAGTTCTTTTATCCTCAGTAGTTTTCATAACTACTGAAGACTAAATTACTTAAAAGTACTGAAGTACTCTATCTGTTGAAAAGAACTGATGTGGTTACAACTACTGATGTAGTTACAACTACTGATGTCAGTATAACAGAAAAGTACTGATGACCATTGAAGCGTCTGAAAATCAGACAAAAAGTCTGATAAGTGTTGAGGTCAGAATGAAACAGTTGATGAGCTAAGAATTGACGACAACAACTGATGAGAAACTTTTCTCTTCAGTTGTTTCTACAACTGCTGTTTCACTTCATACACCTGAAGCCAAAACCATGTCTTCAGTAGTTTCACAACTACTGATGACTAATACCAAGTCTTCAGTTGTTACAACTTCTGAAAGTTAAAACCAGGTCTTCAGTTGTTTTCAAACAACTGATGACAGCACCAACACTTTCAGTCGTTTTATATCAGCCTTTTCTTACCCTATAAATACCTAAATCTACTTTCAAACGTTTCATTAGCCGTTTTATGTCCTTCACTCTCTCAACAATGGCGACCATGAAACTCAAACCCAGACACAACTGTGTTGCCTACCTCTCGAAATCGGCCTTTTGGAACAAATTTGATAATGCCATCGATCTTATGGTAGATTCCCAGTACCGAACCGCTTTTCTTCTGAATCCTACCATATACCCCGATTCCCTAAGCCAATTCTGGACCAACGTCTCTGTGCAAACTGGTGAGAATGATAGCCAAATCACTCTCCAGTCGTTGGTTAACCAGAAACAGGTGGTCATCACTCCAGACATCATTCGACAAACCCTAAATCTACATGATGCCACCTGTGTCACAGAATACCCGAAAGGCACAACTGATATGTCTTTCATCAATAACGGGTATGGAGACTTAAGTGCTACCACCATTCTGAAGAAGCACTTCCATGATGCTGAACGTCTTATATTCCACATGGTGAATGTCTGCCTTGCATCAAAAACCTCCTCATGGGATCAGATGTCCTCCCGATGGCAACAGGTATTATACTCTATCTTTGAACGACAAAATCTAAATTTTTCTGAGATAGTTTTCATGGAACTAAAGGATCTGGCTTTGAAACCTGTGGCAAACAGATGGATATTATATCCCAGGTTTCTCATGGCCATAATTTTAAATCAGCTAAAATCAGACGGCCTTGTTGGCCTTGGAGTCCCTGCTCCGGCTGTATTGCCTGAAGTATACTCCAGGCACAACTCTGACCCTACACTGAAAGGGGCTGCCCGGCTGCTAAAACCCAAGCAGCGGGAACCCACAGCCTCCACTTCCAGATCCAAAGTCCCCACCAAACCCAACACCAAAAAGCCCAAAAAGGCTACTCAGGGAGATGAGTCCCCTGAGGATGCCCCTGTACCACCAATACAGGAAACACTTACTGGTTCTAACCCCCCAGTAGTGTCAAAGACTCCACCAGCCCTAGCCGCTCAGGCATCCTCTCAACAGGATCCTGATGCAACCATAATTGGGGATACCACAATGCTGGAACCTATCTCAATTGAGAAGGTTACCATTGAAGAGCACCAGTCACCCCGGGTGCAATCTGCTTCAAACCTATCTCCAAATGCAACCGCCCCTCAAAGCCCAACCATTATAGTTGCACAAGTGCTGAGTCAGCTGCATTCCTCTCCTCCTCCCCAGAAACCAATTACAATGGGGAGAACCTCAACAGCTGAGGAAGAGGACCAAAATGCTGCTGATAACCCACAGCACAGGGGTTATAATGTTCAATCTCCCCGTGTAGAGGAGGAGGTTAGAACATCTGGTGAGGCTGCCACTTCTACTGATTCAGCAAATGAACAGGATGCAGTTGGTAACATCTCTAAGACCTCACCAGAGGCAACTGCCGATGAAGGACTCAGTCCTGAGGCAGGAAGTCCCCAGAACCAAGAACAAGGGGCACATGCTACAACTGATCTACACTCAGGGCATGTACATCCTGATTCAATCAGGAGGTCAGGTGATTCAGCAAAGACTGATGATGACCTGGGCTTTTTCTTTGATGTCTTAGCCCATAACACAATCCTTGAGGCTGAGGTGAGCAGACTCAAAGAACTGCTTGCCAAAATGTCTCAGGATCAAAGTCCATCTGCCCCAATAAACCCACAGATGGCACCTTCATCTGAAGGTTCACCAAACACTCAGCCACTACACTCAACTGAGCCACCAGCCACTGCTTTTGGCACCACCTCTCAGGGACAGAACCCCTCTGAGCAGATGGTTGCTACCTTTCAACATTCCTTACCTCTCATCACTCCCATCATCAATGAGATTGTGCATAAAGCCATTGATGAGAGGATCTCCTCAAATCTACAAACACTTGTTGATGATGCTGTGCAAAAGAAGCTTTCTGCCATTCAAACCCCTGAACCCAATGCACCCAAAAAGGGGGAGTCTAAGGCAGTGAAAGAAAGAAGAGAAAGAGAGTGGAAGATGAGAAACAACAAGAGAAAGAAAAGGAGTTAGAAAAGGAAAAACAGCTGATCACATACAAGAGAAAGAAAAGTGCTGAAACTCAAAAGCCTGATGAAGAGAAATCATTGGAAGATCTGGTTAAAGAAGCTGATGAAGCTCACAGCAGATCAATGGACAGAATAATAGACCAACTCTTCAGACAGGGCTTTGATACAGCTACATTAGACACTGAGATCAGAAGGCTGGAGATTAAAGAGATACAAGAGAGATGGGCCAGTTACAGTGTGATGGAAAGGGAGAGGTTGGAGATAATGATCAGGTTTATTGCAAAATACTTGGGAAGATCATTAATTGAGATTAAATCATGGACCAGAGACAGTATTCTGGCAATAACCACCAGAATCTGTGCTTCTGAAGCATTCAATAAGGGGTTATTATCGAAGCCTTAGATGAAGCAGGTGCTGGGAAGAGAACTGATATGGCCAAGCTTTCCAAAGCCAAACTTACCACAAAAATGCTAGATCAGCCTTCCCAAACTCCCACTCAAAAAAAACCAACCCCACAACTCTCCAAACCAATCCCTAAACCTAAACTTAAACCAACTCAACCCTCAAAACCAACTCCCTTACCCCAAAAACCACCTCAAACCACATCCAATGATGCACCCAGAAGGAGGAGAAGGGTGTTGAGGATGGAAGAAGAAGAAGAAGAAGATGATGAAGAAGACAGTCTGCCAATCTCTGCTGTTCTAAAAATACCTGAGCCCAGAAGTCAACAAATGATCACACCAGACTTTCAGAGGCAAATGGTGAAAGTTAAGATTGAAGAAGAAGAACAGCAGAAACAGCACGATGAGCAACTTTTGAAGATGGTTGACAAAGAGTTTCCTCAGTCATCATCTATACAAGCCATGAAGAAACACGCTCAAAGGCTGTATGCTCTCAGGCATACCTTTCAATATCAAAAGGAGAGAGTAAGGATTTGGCCAGACCCCAGGGTTAGTTCTAGAATTCATAAGAAATCCATACCAAGTAGATACAATGGCCAAGTGAGAAAGACCATAGATGCTGTTATTATGTTGGCCATTGTAGTCTCACCCTGGGAGATACTTGAAGACTTCAAGAGAGCCTACAAGTCAAAGATGACCCCTCAAACTCTAATGGAGAACAAAATGGTCAAGAAGGGGTTGTTATACAAGAGGCTTGAAGAGATCAAGAAAAATGAACTCCAGTTGTTATTAGAAGGGACTCACCCAGATGAATTTGCTTACAGAGAGATAACAACTGTTGAGTTGAAAAATGGAAAGAGGGTAAAGTACCTATCAGAGTACTATGGCCCAGAGTTCTTCTTCGAAGGAGAAGCAGAAGAACTCACTAAGGAGGAACAAGTTGTTCTCCTTGAGGCCTACGTCAGAGAGTCTTATAGACTCATCAATGGGAAGTAGGTTTCATGGTTGGGATAACAGCTCTGTGTCCAGTTCCCCAAGACAGAGTTCCCTTCCATCCTTTGACATTCACATCTACTGAAACCTGTTCCCTGGCCTGTGCTTATCCGATATCTTGAAGCTGATCAAGAGAGTATTTCTGCCAAGAATAAGTGGGACCTCAATAAGCTTAAAGGTTTTGGCTGCATTGGTTCAGGGGGAGTTTGTTGGACCAAAAGAACCAATGAGCCTGATCAGAAAAACCTTTAAGTCCCACGGACATTACAACAACTGAAGTAATCTGCAACAGCTGAAGACATCAACTGATAACAAGGTCTGAAGACAAAGTCTGAAGTGAAAGAGCTGAAGACAAAGTCTGAAGTGAAAGAACTGAAGACAAAGTCTGAAGTGAAAGAGCTGAAGACAAAGTCTGAAGACAAAAGCTGAAGACAAAGACTGAAGACCAAGTTTCAGATGCTGTCAAAACAGCTGAAGAAGACCTCTTCAGTAGTTGTGATGGTTTCCTTTCAGTAGTTATATTTTCCATTCAGTTCTTTTGTAATCAGTAGTTTTATGTTTCTTGTAATCAGTACTTGTAGTTTCAGTAGTTTTAGTTTCATCTTGTACTTAGCATACTCTGAGATGTTCTTAGTTGTTGTGAACATTCTCAGTAGTTTGCTTACTTTCAGTTGTTTGTAATAATTCTGTTAAATGTCACTATCAAGTGACATCAGCAGACGTCACATTCCTTTATATAAGGAATGTTGACCTAATTGTAACCGGCGAAGCTTAGCGGCCGATATACCGAAGCATTTGTGCATAAATGATATTATCCCTTTTGCAGAAAACCCTCTTTCTCTATAACCGTGTACTGTTCCATTGAATATCTATTGTGTTCTTGCTATATTTGTCTAATTCTTGTTCTAATTCCGCTGCAATTCAACTCTAATTGATCAAACTTAGATCACTGATCCTGTCAGAAATAGGAATACAAACAAATGTTTGTTGTATCATATTGACTATGAGCCAATATGGTGTTAAGATCACCTATGATGTTTTCGATGGGATGATCTTTATGAATCTTGTTGTGGTGATCTGATCAACATGGATTGTTGAATCAAGATTGGTGATTGTCTAATCATGTGATGAGGGATGAGCAAGAGTATTGGGTGATATGTGATTGTCTAATGGAAGAGGTTTAGTGAATGTTTGAGGGGAATCATGAAAGAAATATAGGATTTCATCTTCATGATGTGTGTCGGGTAGAGAATGGTAGTCATCATCATCTTCAGGTTGTTTTGTTTTGTTGGTATCTTGTGATTGAGTGGGTACAGGAGATGAAGATACTGGAGTGTCTGATGATGTTTCTCTTGAGGTGTTTGGTTGATCAGAAGTTGTTGACACAATTGTGCTTGATTGTGTGTTAGTGATTCTCCTTGGAGGATCAGCAGTCAATGGAACATCAATGGTTGATGGAGGAACCATTGGATACTCTTTGTTCTCCTTTGAACCTGAAACATCAAAATATGTTGTGTCAAATGATTTGATTAATGCATCAATATCAAACAGCCAGTTAGATCCAATGACTTTCTTAGTGAAAGAATGTTCATTGAAAACAACATTTGTTGTTTCTTCCACTATATTTAGCCTTGGATTGAATACTCTGTAAGCTTTTGAGCTTCCAAAATATCCAACAAAGAATCCATTATCTGCTTTTGGAGAAACTTTTGATAATTGTTCTCTGGTGTTTAATATTGAAACAGAACATCCAAAGGCCTTAAGAAATCCAATATATGGTTTTCTTTTACACACTAATTCATAAGGCGTTTTCGAGTGTTCTTTGATGATTAATGTTCTGTTTTGTATGTAGCATGCTGTGTTTATGGCTTCAGCCCAAAAGGATATGGGCAATAAAGAGTCAGCTAGCATGGTTCTAGCTGCTTCTATTAATGTTTTGTTCCTTCGTTCAACAACTCCGTTCTGCTGAGGAGTTCTTGCTATGCTGAATTGATGACTTATTCCTGTTTCGGCACAAAAAGAAGAAATGTAGTCATTCTTAAATTCAGTGCCATTATCACTTCTTAAAGATTTGACATTAAGAACAAATTGATTCTCAATCTTTGTGATAAAGGATGTAATGATTTGTACTATTTCTGTCTTGTGTAGTAGAAACAAAACCCATGTGAATCTGCAGTAATCATCTACTATGACAAGACGGTATTGCTTCTTTCCTATGCTTAGGATGTTTGTTGGGCCAAAAAGGTCCATATGAAGAAATTTGAGTTGTGTTTTGTTAGAGTTAATCAATTTTGGTTTATGAGAAACTCTATGTTGTTTGCCTTTCAGACATGCTGCGCAATGGTCTGAACAGAAAAATTCCTTTTATGGTAGACCTATGACTAGATCATTTTTAACAAGTGTGTTCATTCTGTTAAAATTAGTGTGACCTAATCGTCTATGCCATAATTGTGATACATCTTTTGTGGCTTTTAATAGTAAACAAGTTTTAGGGGTTGATGCTGAAACATTGTTCATATCAGCAATGTATGTGTTGTTTAGACGAGGAGTTTTCAAAAGGATATGATCTTTTGGAATCAAAAAACCCGTCTTAAGGATGTAGTAGCTGTTGGAGTCAAATAGGGTGACATATCCCTTGTCACAGATTTGGGATACACTCAGAAGATTGAACTGAAGATTGGAGTAGTAGTTGACGTTCTCAAAGCTAATCAACCCGTTTGTTACTGTTCCTTCGCCAGTTATCTTCCCACCTATTTTATCTCCTCCAAAGGCTACATTGCCTCCATGTTTGTTCTTAAAATCCCAAAGGAGGGAACAGTTGCCTGAGCATCCACTGTCAACATACCAGATGCTGTCAGTCCTTCTAAGATGTCCTTGAAAAACAAAAAAAATCAGTTAGTTGGAGCAACCCAAGCCAAGATCGTCTTTGTGACATCCGTCACCAAAATAGGTACATTGGCTTTGGCATTAATTTGAAATTTGACTTTTGACCTTGACTTTCGTCTTTATTTGGACTAGGTCTTGATTTATGGTTCTTTTCTTGATGGGCCAAAATTTTGGTCTTATGGGCCTACGTTTTTATGATGGGCCTGGAGCCTATATCATGATGTGACTAGTGGACTTGTTGCCGTATGAGGTTCTATGTATTGAGCCCAATCGAGGGTTTTCTAAAATGTAAAACACGAAACTTCACCATAACCCAATTAGCCTTACATCCATGGGCTTTACCCAAAGCCTGTTAAAACAACTTAAATTTGTTCTAAAAATATAATTTATCCAAATCCTGGGGCATGTGATAGTTCGTTGGAACCGTTATTGCGCATTGAATCTGAAAGCGTAAAAATTAGACGACGCGTGGCTCGAGACATGACGGAATCCACGAGACAGGCCAAGGGCCCGAAGGCCATTCTTCCTCTCAAGTTTCGGCCGCAAGGTTTAAGGGGGGTATTCCCCTTTGCCTTAGCTCATTTTCACAAATTCTAGTTTTCCCTTGAACCCTAGCCACCACTTCACCAAAAATCCTCTCTTCTTCTCTATAACCTATCAAAAATTCTGAAGATTCTTGAGCATCCATCGAGTTTAGGGCAATCAAATCATCCAAGAGCTTTAAACCAAGCAAGATACCTTCGTCTTCGTAGATACGGTAAGCGAAATTCGTGTTTGATGAAGTTTAATCCTTGTTTCACTCAAGGTAGATGATAATCATCATCTACACTCGAAATATTCATCTAATGATCTTTCAGTTTTAGCTTTTGGTGCTAGATCGTGAGAATCTAAGCGTTACGATCGTCGGATTCGCCATTTGGTAAGAAACCCTAATTCTTGGATTTTATGGTAATCGAATCCATCAAATTGAGTGGAAATCTTGGATGACCTGCCCTTAATCGAGATTTTGGACCTATAAAACATTTTGAAATAACTAGAATTGTTCCTTGAAAGTATTGATGTGTTGAACAAATCGAAACAACGAAACTAACAATCTGGGCAGCTTGCTGTCTGAAAAATGGGTCATCTTGTTCGTGTGATAAATTGGTCGAAACACGCCCAATTGGGGCAAACTCTGGGTCTAAATTTAAGCTCTATGAGTCCTCTAACTAACCCAAGTGTTTTCATGTCGTTTTGATATCGTTTGGTCCTCCAAACGTAGCAAACAAAACTGAAGGTCAAAACTGACGAATCTGGGCAGCAGATTGGTCTTTTTTCTTCGTGTCATAACTTACTCATATTTTGTCAAATGAACCTGTTTCTTTTTCTGGAGTTAATTTAAAGTCTCTTCTTTCAAATGACACCTCGTACGTGATGTTTCATGGTCGTGTCGATCTCCTAACAGCTTATACAAGACTGATGCGCAATCAGATATGTATGCTGAATTATTTTGTTAAAACTTAAAAATAAGGGTTGGGATTAAATAGTCTAAATTAAGACAAGTTTTGCATATAATATTGATTAAAACACTTTACAAAAGAATTAAATTAATAAGTGTGACGATGGAAAACCTTGATTAGTGTTAAGGGCTGGACTAACAGGATTGCACCCATATTAGTCATCGATATTTGGTGATATATTAATCATTTTGTGTATTATATATTTTTAGTGCTTACTCTGCGTGTTGTGGAATTTGAACTGTGACTTTTCAAGGTGAGTTTCATGGCCCCTTTTTAATATATTTTACTTGGGGGAAAAGCATGCTCATGGTTTTGGACTATGCCGTGTTTGATTTTCTTTTGAAATATTGTATGTGGTTTGGGTCATGGTATGAGTCTTGATATTCAATCATGAGTGTGTACTTGTGCTTGTGCTTGTGCTTCAACTTGTGTACTTGGATGTTATGGAGAGATATTGTTAGTACTAACGGGTTAACACCCCCACCCATGTTGTCGGTATACTAGTCGAGACCGACTTGGCCGGGGCTTGCCCTTGGGTGAATATAATCCGGTTGTGTGCAAATTTTGGAATGTCTTGGACTTGGGTTACATTCGAACTTATGTTGATATCTTGACTGCTATGTATCTCTTTCACATGCAATTTTCTATACATGTTTTACACGGCAAAATATTTGTACTTATAAACCTGTGAACTCATCAACGTATGTTGACCTTTTTAGAGCATGTCTTTTCAGGTAAGGAAGTCTAGGTGTATGGCTGTGGACTTAGACGAGACCGCTCTACTAGGAGCATTAGACATTCAAGAGACTTTTGGGACATGTTATGGATTGTTGGGTTTTATGGATTGTAATTTTGATGATTTTGAGATTTTTATTGTTTGACAATTGTGTTGATTTGTTTCTGTATGGAGCTTTGGTATGATTATGCATTTTGGTATGACATTCTGGTAGTGACTATCCTTGACATGTGTTCCTATGTGTCGGGCAACTTCATGACCCATGTACGGAGAATACCTTTAGATATTCTCTTGAACCCCCAATGTGTTATGACGATCCCGTCCTTCGCATCCTCGTGTTTCCGGTTTAGCGAGGGTGTGACAGATTGGTATCAGAGCCATTGGTTATAGAGAATTAGGTGGATTATTCGACCTAGACTATAACATAAGTACCTACATGTAGTATGCATCATAGGATTATGTGTGTACTATTATACATGTGAATGTTTTATGTGCATTATCTATTGTGCTGTGTTGCCTGCCTTGTGTGTTATCTATAATCTTCTTATTAGGAGAACTTTGGTCGTTGTATTATCCGTGTGTGCCTTAAGAAAGCATCAGGTAAGGATGTCCTCCCATTGTACGCTTGATTATTATTTGGTCTGGGTTGATAAGTGCGGGTGTAAGGATTGTTTTAAAGGACTTTGGGCTCTAAGCCCACCTTTATTATGTGCATCTGCTGGTGTTGGCTATGTTGTACGGGGTCTTATTTACAACTTGTGAGTTGAATATTGGGAGATGGACATGCTAGCTTACTTGACAACAACAGACAAGGGCCATGGTGTATTCGGGTCTGGTGACAGCTTTATTGGATCTCGGACTATACTAAATGAACTCTTTTGACCGTCCCTTACCCAAGTGAATGCTTTCTCAATCAATTTTTTTTTTTCTATACCACTTCAGTTAGTGTCCATATCCTTGATTCTCCAATCATAGATAACACTCTGTACTTAACAAGACATGTTAACTCTGGTAGGAGGAGCTAGTGGTGACCATGCAATGCAAATTACCATTACGGGTGCACACGTAATTGCAATTTGCAGTGCATGCAAAATCTGGCAAACCTCTTCTTGAGATAACAGTCATAGTTAGTACGAATCTTCCATTTTATACATGGGACAGTGGAGTTCCTGTTATTATGAGAATCTACAGTGTGGAAATACCAATCCCATTTATCCTTGAACAAGTACAAATAGATCTGGAGCCTTCATGGGAATCAAACTGGACCTTTTAGCCCGGTATCTATGAGACGTTTCTCTTGCTCTTGTTTTTGTGATCGTGGAAATTGACTACATGTTCAAAATGTACTTGGTATTTGAAGATTTGAAGTAGGGAAGTAAGACTCCTTGTACCTATGCTGCTTCGTTCAAACTAATCATAATACTTGCTGCATTGGTTGTCGAGAGATTCTAGCATTATACTTGATGGAGTAAATGGATGTCATCTAAACAGTTTAGACATCGTCCTTGGTATATCGTCGGTGTGGTGGGAATGCTGCGGGGAACCCTATACATAAACATATTCGCTATGCTAGGGATGTGTCTGAACTGGGCTATGTGATGATCCGAGAGGATGAGTGATGGACATAGTGAGACTGATAAATTGAAAGAAAGTGGCACTGGAGGCAAGATTAGTTGAACGTGCCCAAAGCACTAACATGGTGGAATATCCAAGTT
The DNA here is from genome assembly GCA_025506505.1 of Flaveria sonorensis. Taxonomy (NCBI): domain Eukaryota; kingdom Viridiplantae; phylum Streptophyta; class Magnoliopsida; order Asterales; family Asteraceae; genus Flaveria; species Flaveria sonorensis. Next base: position 31,348,909 of record CM046430.1, on the reverse strand, counting down.
CAAGCACGAAGTAGAAAAGTTGTGATGGTCATGACTTTGGATGGGCTAAACATTAATAACTGAGAGGTACTACCTCATGGACAAGATAAAAAATATAGATCATTAGTTGTGGAATCAAGTAATGGTGGGATCTAGTCATGCTGGTTATCCCTACTGATTCCATAAGTTGGCAAAGGTGGTGTCATATTTGTGGCACATAAATCAAAGCGAATGGAAAAGTACATCAGGGAGGCTGGTTCTATAGTTCGTGGAATGGTGGTCGCTACTACACCCCAACCATTTGGAGTGCAATACTGAAGACTTGTATTTAGTGGATGAGTTGGTTCGTATTAGACCCTCAAGAAAGCTAGTGAGATGTAGAAGGATGTTAAGGAATCGAGTGAGCTTGAAGTGTTAAAGTAGACAAGAAGGACAACTTCATGAAAGGATATGTGGCTGTCATGTTGGAAACGAAGAGCTATGCCGGCACTTGTCTGGAGAGTAATAAGTGCAATCTGCACCAACCGACTATGATGTCATGACCTGTGTGTTTCAATTTCAAGCAATTGTAATGCTTAGTGAAGTGTTTTAAGGTATTTGTGACCCCCAGCAGTGTGGAAACAAGCTATGTAGTTGAATAGGCTGACGGTAGCCTAGTAGAGACTATAGTTGTAATTCGGGACTATACCATAATATTAGATGACCATGCTTTTAGAATAGCTCTACCTTTTGGGCTTGGGAGTTTCAACGTAGTGGTGGGCATGAATTAGCTAACTAAGAATAAAGCTGAAATCATGTACAATGAAAAGATTTTGTGCATACCCTTACCAAATGCTAGGACGCTTGAAGTACATGAAGAGAAGCCTGAAGTGAATAAAGAACTCATAATGGGCATGAAAGTGGCGGAAATAAAGATTGAAGACATACCTGTTGTGCGGGACTTTCTAGAGGTGCTTTCGAAAGATTTGATAGGATTGCCACCTCCAAGACAGGTGGACTTCTGAAATGATTTGGTGCCTGACATAATGCCTGTAGCCAAGGCACCTTATCGATTAGCTCCATCAGAGATGCAAGAACTGTTTAGTCAACTCCAGGAGTTTCTAGACAAGGGTTTCAAACGACCAAGCCATTCGCCGTGGGGAGCGCCAGTGCTCTTTGTTAAGAAAAAGGATGGATCCTTCAGAATGTGCATAGATTATCGAGAATTGAACAAGTTAACTATTAAGAATCGTTACCCCTTGCCAAGGATAGATGATCTATTTGATCAACTTGAAGGGGCGACCTATTTTTCTAAGATCGATCTTCGTTCTGGATATCATCAGTTGAGGGTGCACGAGGACGATATACCAAAGACGGCTTTTAGGACGCGTTATGCGCATTATGAATTCTTGGTTATGCCTTTTGGGCTAACAAACGCACCCGTGGTATTTATGGATCTAATGAATAGGGTGTGTAAACCCTATCTGGATAAATTTGTCATAGTATTCATTGACGACGTTTTGATATATTCAAGGACGAAGGAGGATCATAAGGGACACTTGAAAGCAATCTTGGAGTTATTGGCAAGAGAGAAGCTCTATGCCAGATTCTCCAAGTGTGAGTTTTGGCTGCGAGAGGTGAAATTTCTTGGGCATGTAGTGAATGAAAAAGGAATTCATGTGGATCCTGGAAAGATCAAGGCAGTTAAAAACTGGGAGGCACCTAAGACGCCTTCAGAGATAAGACAATTCCTTGGGTTAGCAGGTTACTATAGGCGATTTATCGCGAACTTCTCAAGGGTTGCACAACCACTTACGCAATTGACACAGAAGGATAAGAAGTTCGAATGGGGTGATAAACAAGAGGACGCATTTAATACATTGAAAAATAAGTTGTGTAATGCACCGATATTGGCACTCCCTAAGGGTTCAGACGGATTCGTTGTGTATTGTGACGCGTCACATCAAGGTTTAGGTTGTGTGCTCATGCAAAAAGATAAAGTGATTGCATACGCGTCGCGACAACTTAAGAATCATGAGAAGAATTACACCACCCATGACCTGGAGTTAGGCGCGGTGGTCTTTGCTCTTAAGACCTGGAGGCACTATTTGTATGGTACAAAGTGTGTCGTTTATACCGACCACAAGAGCCTCCAGAACATTTTTGACCAAAAGTAACTGAAGATGAGACAGCGTCGATGGATGGAATTGCTTAGTGATTACGACTGTGAAATCCGGTACCACCCGGGTAAAGCAAACGTAGTAGCGGATGCTTTGAGTCGAAAGGAAAGAGTCAAACCTGTACTCATCCGGGCCCTACAAATGACCATTCTTTCAGATATTAAGACTCATATTATTGCTGCTCAAGTCGAAGCAATAAAGGAAACAAACATACAGAGTGAAGGGTTGAGAGGACTGGACCAACAGTTCGAACAAAAGGATGATGGAGGGTTATACCTTATGGGTAGGATTTGGGTACCCATAACGGGGAATGTTCGGGAAATCGTATTGGATGAGGCACATATGACGAGGTATTCGGTACACCGTGGTGCGAATAAAATGTACCACGATCATAGAGAATTATACTGGTGGCCCAGAATGAAGAGGGATACAGCGGTATATGTTAGTAAGTGTTTAACGTGTGCGAAGGTCAAGGAAGAACATCAAAGACCATCAGGTTTGTTGCGACAACCTGAAATCCCTGAATGGAAGTGGGAGAATATTACGATGGACTTTATTACAAAGTTACCAAGGACTAGTAGTGGGCATGATACGATTTGGGTTATTGTAGATCGAATGACCAAATCTGCACATTTCTTGGCTATACGCGAAGACTACAAAAGGGAAAAGTTGGCAAGGATCTATATCTGTGAGATTGTGTCTAGACATGGGGTACCCGTGTCAATCATATCTGATCGGGATGCACGATTCACATCCCGATTCTGGCAATCCTTACAGAAGTCACTGGGGACACGTCTTGACATGAGTACTGCCTATCACCCTCAGACCGATGGTCAGAGTGAGCGTATGATTCAAACTTTGGAAGACATGCTGAGGGCTTGCACGATTGACTTTGGCGGTAACTGGGACACTCACCTTCCATTGGTGGAGTTTTCGTACAATAATAGTTACCATACAAGTATTGGATGTGCACCATTTGAGGCATTGTATGGGCGTAAGTGCAGGTTGCCGGTGTGTTGGGCAGAGGTCGGGGAAAGTCAGATGATTAGACCCGAGATTATACAAGAGACTACCGACAAGGTGTTTCAGATAAGGGATAGATTAAAGGCAGCCCAAGACCCTCAAAAAAGTTATGCTGATAATCGAAGGAAGCCATTAGAGTTCACTGTTGGGGATAATGTTCTATTGAAAGTGTCTCCTTGGAAAGGCATTATTCGCTTTGGCAAGAGGAGCAAGTTAGCACCGAGATACGTTGGTCCGTTCAAAATTATTGAACGAATTCGTCCTGTTGCATATCGACTGGAATTGCCGCAAGAGTTGAACGGCATACATAACACGTTTCATGTTTCAAATCTCAAGAAGTGTCTCGCTGATGAGACGCTACATGTGCCACTCGAGGAAATTCAAGTGGATGAAAAACTTCGATTCGTCGAAGAACCATTAGAGATCATGGACCGGGAAATAAAGATGTTGAAACGTAGCAAGATCCCGATTGTGAAGGTAAGATGGAACTCAATGAGAGGCCCTGAGTTTACTTGGGAAAGAGAAGACGAAATAAGGATTAAGTACCCTCACCTATTTACGGATGGCAGTGCAGTTGATGACTCTAGTTGAATTTCGGGACGAAATTCTTTCAACTGAGGAGTTCTTGCTATGCTGAATTGATGACTTATTCCTTTGTTCTGCACAAAAAGAAGAAATGTAGTCATTCTTAAATTCAGTGCCATTATCACTTCTTAAAGATTTGACTTTAAGAACAAATTGATTCTCAATCTTTATGATAAAGGATGTAATGATTTGTACTGTTTCTGTCTTGTGTAGTAGAAACAAAACCCATGTGAATCTGGAGTAATCATCTACTATGAGAAGACGGTATTGCTTCTTTCCTATGCTTAGGATGTTTGTTGGGCCAAAAAGGTCCATATGAAGCAATTTGAGTGGTGTTTTGTTAGAGTTAATCAATTTTGATTTATGAGAGACTCTATGTTGTTTGCCTTTTAGACATGCTATGCAGTGGTCTGAACAAAAAAATTCCTTTTATGGTAGACCTATGACTAGATCATTTTTAACAAGTGTGTTCATTCTGTTAAAATTAGTGTGACCTAATCGTCTATGCCATAATTGTGAAACATCTTTTGTGGCTTTTGATAGTAAACAAGTTTTAGGGGTTGATGCTGAAACATTGTTCATATCAACAATGTATGTGTTGTTTAGACGAGGAGTTTTCAAAAGGATATGATCTTTTGGAATCAGAAAACCCATCTTAAGGAGGTAGTAGCTGTTGGAGTAAAATAGGGTGACATATCCCTTGTCACAGATTTGGGATACACTCAGAAGATTGAACTGAAGATTGGAGTAGTAGTTGACGTTCTCAAAGCTAATCAACCCGTTTGTTACTGTTCTTTCGCCAGTTATCTTCCCACCTATTTTATCTCCTCCAAAGGCTACATTGCCTCCATGTTTGTTCTTAAAATCCCAAAGGAGGAAATAGTTGCCTGAGCATCCACTATCAACATACCAGATGCTGTCAGTCCTTCTAAGATGTCCTTGAAAAACAAAAAAAATCAGTTACTTGGAGCAACCCAAGCCAAGATGGTCTTTGTGACATCCGTCACCGAAATAGGTACGTTGGCTTTGGCAATAGTTTGAATTTTTACTTTTGACCTTGACTTTCGTCTTTATTTGGACTAGGTATTGATTTATGGTTCTTTTCTTGATGGGCCAAAATTTTGGTCTTATGGGCCTATGTTTTTATGATGGGCCTGGTGCCTATATCATGATGTGACTAGTGGACTTGTCGCCGTATGAGGTTCTATGTATTGAGCCCAATCGAAGGTTTTCTAAAATGTAAAACACGAAACTTCACCATAACCCAATTAGCCTTACATCCATGGGCTTTACCCAAAGCCTGTTAAAACAACTTAAATTGGTTCTAAAAATATAATTTATCCAAATCTTGGGGCATGTGATTGTTCGTTGGAACCGTTATTGCGCACGGAATCTGAAAGCGTAAAAATTAGATGATGCGTGGCTCGAGACGTGACGGAATCCACGAGACAGGCCAAGGGCCCGAAGGCCCTTCTTCCTCCCAAGTTTAGGCCGCAAGATTTAAGGGGGGTATTCCCCTTTGCCTTAGCTCATTTTCACAAATTCTAGTTTTCCCTTGAAACCCTAGCCACCACTTCACCAAAAATCCTCTCTTCTTCTCTATAACCTATCGAAAATTCTGAAGATTCTTGAGCATCCATCAAGTTTAGGGCAATCAAATCATCCAAGAGCTTTAAACCAAGCAAGATACCTTCGTCTTCGTAGATACCGTAAGCGAAATTCGTGTTTGATGAAGTTTAATCCTTGTTTCACTCAAGATAGATGATAATGATCATCTACACTCGAAATCTTCATCTAATGATCTTTCATTTTTAGCTTTTGGTGCTAGATCGTGAGAATCTAAGCGTTACGATCGTCGGATTCGCCATTTGGTAAGAAACCCTAATTCTTGGATTTTTATGGTAATCGAATCCATGATATTGAGTGGAAATCTTGGATGACCTGCCCTTAATCTAGATTTTGGACCTATAAAACGTTTTGAAATAACTAGAATTGTTCCTTGAAAGTATTGATGTGTTGAACAAATCGAAACAACGAAACTAACAATCTGGGCAGCTTGCTGTCTGAAAAATGGGTCATCTTGTTCGTGTGATAACTTGGTCGAAACAAGACCAATTGGGGCAAACTCTGGGTCTAAATTTATTCTCTATGAGTCCTCTAACTAACCCAAGTGGTTTCATGTCGTTTCGACATCGTTTGGTCCTCCAAACGTAGCAAACAAAACTGAAGGTCAAAACTGACGAATCTGGGCAGCAGATTGGTCTTTTTTCTTCGTGTCATAACTTACTCATATTTTGTCAAATGAACCTGTTTCTTTTTCTGGAGTTAATTTAAAGTCTCTTCTTTCAAATGACACCTCGTACGCGATGTTTCGTGGTCGTGTCGATCTCTTAACAGCTTATACAAGACTGATGCGCAATCGGATATGTATGCTGAATTATTTTGTTAAACCTTAAAAATAAGGGTTGGGATTAAATAGTCTAAATTAAGACAGGTTTTTCATATAATATTGATTAAAACTATTTACAAAAGAATTAAATTAATAAGTGTGACGATAGAAAACCTTGATTAGTGTTAAGGGCTGGACTAACAGGATTGCACCCATATTAGTCATCGATATTTGGTGATATATTAATCCTTTTGTGTATTATATATTTTTAGTGCTTACTCTGCGTGTTGTGGAATTTGAACTGTGACTTTTCAAGGTGAGTTTCACGGCCCCTTTTTAATATATTTTACTTGGGGGAAAAGCATGCTTATGGTTTTGGACTACGCCGTGTTTGATTTTCTTTTGAAATATTGTATGGGGTTTGGGTCATGGTATGAGTCTTGATATTCAATCACGAGTGTGTACTTGTGCTTGTGCTTGTGCTTCAACTTGTGTACTTGGTTGTTATGGAGAGATATTGTTAGTACTAACGGGTTGACACCCCCACCCATGTTGTCGGTATACTAGTCGAGACCGACTTGGCCGGGGCTTGCCCTTGGGTGAATATAATCCGGTTGTGTGCAAATTTTGGAATGTCTTGGACTTGGGTTCCATTCGAACTTATGTTGATATCTTGACTGCTATGTATCTCTTTCACATGCAATTTTCTATACATGTTTTACACGGCGAAATATTTGTACTTATAAACCTGTGAACTCACCAACGTATGTTGACCTTTTTAGAGCATGTCTTTTCAGGTAAGGAAGTCTAGGTGTATGGCTGTGGACATAGACGAGACCGCTCCACTAGGAGCATTAGACATTCAAGAGACTTTTGGGACATGTTGTGGATTGTTGGGTTTTATGGATTGTAATTTTGATGATTTTGAGATTTTCATTGTTTGACAATTGTGTTGATTTGTTTCTGTATTTAGCTTTGGTATGATTATGCATTTTGGTATGACGTTCTGGTAGTGACTATCCTTGACATGTGTTCCTATGTGTCGGGCGACGTCATGACCCATGTACGGAGAATAGCTTTAGATATTCTCTTGAACCCCCAATGTGTTATGACGATCCCGTCCGTCCCATCCTCGTGTTTCCGCTTTAGCGAGGGTGTGACAGTCTTGGGTTTTTCGTCTTTTCCAACAATGAAAATTATTTCCAAGACAACATTGTTTGAAGGTTTTGGATCCCTAGACACACTAGATTTCCTTTGGTTTGATTTAGCTCTATTTGGAGAAGTGCTTTGTGCTCTTCTCTTTTGTGAGCTAGTGTTAGTGGTTTGTCTGTTCTGAGACTTATGTCTCCTTGATGTGTGTTGAAAATTGTCATAAAAGGTTTTATCATTATTTAAAACAATTTTCTGATGAGGTGTATGTATAGAAACTCCTACTCTGCTCTTATTTTGAGCTACAGGTTGTTTTTCAGTAGTTTTCTCAACCTGAGATTGTTTGTTTTGTTTCTTGTTTTTCTTGTTGAAAAAACAATTTGCCGTGCTGTGATTGTTTCTTTCACAAATGGAGCAATAATTGTGAAAATGACATGTTTCTATACTGTGATTATTCATCTTACAGTACTTGCAGTACTTGCCATATCTGCATTTTTCAGTTGAATGTGTGAATTGATCACACCATTCACAGTATGGCAATTCTATTTTTCTTTGTTTGATGAAAACTCTTGATTTCAAATTAGATTTTGATGGAATTTCAAAAGTTACTGACTGTTGTTTTGGCTGAATTGTGGCTTTCCCTTTCCCTTTATTTACCTGTTTAGGAGGGGCAATGGAAGTTACAGCTTTCCTTCCACCTGAACAGATATCAAATCCTTGAATCTGTTTAGATTGTTTGTTTGATGTATCAGCCACACTTGAAACCTTTTGAGTTTTATTAATTGGCTGATTAGACTCATCATCTAATAAATCGTCCTCATCATCATCTGTTGTTTGATTATCAAATTCATTATTTTCTCCTTGATAAAAGTTAGTTGATTTGATTGATGATGGTGTTGAACTTTTAACAAATTTTAACAAGGCTAATTTTGATTTTAAAAGTGATTTTGATGATGATGATGATGATTATTTAGAGTCATCAGTCTTTTCTTGAGAATCATGAGATTCATCCTGTTTGTTGGTCATGGAGTTAGGTAAAGGAATATAATTATCATTATAAGGTGGACTTACCTTATTATATTATAAACCTGAAGGGTCCTTAAAAGCCCTTTGTTGAGCAAGAAGTTCTTCGAACTTCTTATTGCTCACTTGAAACTTCTGAAGTTTCACTTCAGTTTCAGCATGTAATGATTTTGACTCAGTTAATGAGATAGAGAGTTGCTCGACCTGAGCTGTCAATGTTAATTTTTCAAAAAGTAGTTTGTCTACGTAATGAAAGTATTTTTGTAGCATACTGCTTTTGTTCTGATTTTAGACTTTCATTAAGAATGTTTGTTTCAATTACTTTCTTTGACAGCTTGTCAGCTTGCTCTCTATACCTGTTTACCTTATCAATACATGATTGACTACAAAGGTTTTCTTTTACCTCTTTCGGGATGTCTGTTAATTTGTCTTCAATATCAGCCATGAGGACATGATCTGAAGGTGATCGTATTTCAGCCTCATAAAGGCTCCAGTCACATTCTCCATCCTTTTTTATTATCATTGCAGAAGATGTTGGACGTTGAGTTGGACTGAATTGTGTGATCTAAGGTTGAGTTGGTGCATTTGAAATACTGATTGGTGGAGGCACTTGTCTGTTTGAATTAATTCCACTTGAGTGTTGTGCCTGATGAGTGTTTCTATCAACTCTGGGCTGTTGACATTCTCTGAAGAAGTGCCCATAAAGTTGACAGTTGTAGCACCTAACTTTGGTTTTATCAAAACCAATTCTTGTTTTCTAGTCCATTGTTAAACCTGTATTTCTTTGTAGAAACCTTTTGGACCTGTATGCTATCATGGCTATTGACCATTGAAGATCCATCTCTTCTACCATATCTGGTGGAAGTTCATCCAAATCCTATTGGATGATCTGAGATGGAGTTAGACTTGCTCCCAAGAAAGCTTCAAAGCTTGTTAAAAAGGCTTCATAAGTTGCCTTTTGCTCTTCACTTTGTAGAATAATAGTAAGAGAATTCATAAGGTTTTCAAGCCTGTGTATGTTTGATGTTTGAGGTTTTGACTATTTGTTTGAGGTGGAGTTATGAGGGTGATGCTTGCTTTGAGGTGTGACTTCATGTGAAGCATGAACTCCAGTCTTCTTAGACTTGTGTTTGTTGTTGGATGATTCTAGTGCTGAGAAGAATGATGTATCATGAGAATCAATAAATTCTTCTTCTTCATCTTCTCTAGTGCTTGTGAGGAAAGCATTGTCTGTGTGTTATGGTTCTTTGAACTTGTAGGCCTCGACATGTCTGATTTGGTTGTTGTTCCTGGATTTTTCATCCATTTCCAGTGCTTCAACCTTGGCTACAAGTGAGTCAAGGGATAGTCCCTCCAAGTCCAATGTTGCTTTCATGAGAGACACTGACTGAGTCCAACTCTCAGGCAATGTATGCAACATTTTCTTGTTGATTTCAACAGTGTCATATTTACGTCCATATACTATCATTTCATTGACCAATTGGACATATCTGTGTAACTATTGAGGAATTGATTCTCCATGGATGTGATGGAAGGTTTCATATTGAGTTCTTAATTTTTCCTTTTTGTCCTCTCTTATTTCCTCATTTCCTTCACACATGGTGTGAAGAACCTTCCATAGTTCATGGGCTATTTTGAAATTTTTGACCCATGTCAAAATTTCAAAAGGCAAAGCCATAGCTAGAATATTGTATGCCTTCAGGTCTGTTATCACTCGCTTGAGGTCATCACCACCTACACTTTTCAGACTAACTGGTTTCTGTATGTTATAGTCAGGTCCTAAAGTCACTGGAATGTAAGGACCTTTAGTGATTGATGTCCATTGATCTGGATCATGATATGTAATCCAATTCCTGAACATGATTTTCAATTGCTTGAAATCTGATTTGTTCTTCAACTTTGGGGGTTTTAGTCCACTGCTTTAACTCATCATATCATCAGCCATGTTTGTTTGATTTGATTTTAACTTAATAATATTTTTAAGTTAAATTTGTTTGATTAAAATTTTAGTCCGGTGCTAAAATTTAATTAATCCTAATTGTCTTTAGGATTTGTTTGTTAATTTGATAAACTAATTTGTTTTAATTGTTTACCAAATAAAGGAATTAATTAATTAATTAATTAATGTCCTATGAAATATTGCTTTCTAGGTCACGGTGACAAGAAAGATTGTGGATGATAGGAATATTTGTCTTTTAGTGAAAAAGTCAATATTCTTTTTGTAAAAACCCTACAAACAGATTTTGTCTTCTGTAAAACAACTTTTTGGATCAAAAAGTGGATTCTGAAACTTTTCAAACAAGACAATTTGTTTTACGAGATTTTATCAAAAACAACAACAATTCCCGTGAATTGTGTTCTGCAAAAACTAGGTTTTTCCTAGGGTTGAACAATGAACAAAATATATTTCTAGTGAGATTATCACTAGTTTGTGATGATTATGAACAATCTTACCAGTTTAGAATGTTCAAATACTGATTTGTTTCAAAGAAAAATCAATGAAACAGTGTTTAAAAACAAAACCCTTAAAATCCGATGAGGGTTTTAAAGTTTGAATGATGTAAAAATTTAAAAACCTTTTGTTTAAAGGATGTTTAACAATGTATGAACAATACCTGTGTATTGTTTGTTGCAAAAATCACTGAAAACTTGTGTGGTAGTGTGATGTTCAAGCAAAATTAACAACACTTCTTCAAAATGCACAAAATGATTCAGTAATCTTGATGTTTGCATTTAATGAATGTTTATGAGAAGTAGATGATGAGTTTGCTGCTTGAATGTGTGTTTTTGAAGCTAATGAACCACTGAAATCAATGTTGTTGAATGAGAGGATCGAAATCAATGAATGATTGAGCCAAAGCTCTGATACCACCTGATGAAATCAACTTTTACAACAACATATTGAACATGAACTGTAACACCAGAATTTTTATAAGGGCAAAAATGCAAAAGAAGAAAAGAATCTTGAATAAAGTGTTCAAAAGTCAAAAGTGGGTGTATAAAGAGCATGGTCGCCCATGCTCTTTCTGATGCTGCTTTTCGAAGAAGAAAAGAAAGAAAGAAAGCTGGGTTGTGTTTTCTCTCGGTCGAATTGTGAAGAAGAAGAAGAATCTTAAAGGTTAGTAGGTTTTTTTAATTAATTGGTTCGGTTTCTTTGAGGTTTCAACCTTAGAAAATGATTTCTATGTGTTCCTGGTGTTTGAGTGTTTGATTTGGCTTGTTCTAGGTGTTTGAAGTCTTGTGCATGCAAGTTGGGAGGAGATTCACTAATTTGCTGTAATAGGTGAGTTCTTGGACCTCAATTCTATGTTTTTAAACTTCTTTGGGGCTGAAAATGCATTTAAAATGTTTTACAACCGTTGCATATGATAACTGTGTATGTATGTGTATGAACTTCTATGTTCTATGAGGTTGTAAGCTTGTCCTAAGAGTTTAGCATGATAGATCGATGTTAAGAATGTATGAAAATGAGGTTTTAGAACTGGTTATAGCATAAGTCTCATTTACAGGTCTGATGGTTCATCCGCATTTACACTGTGATAATCGCCTAAGTGTTTTGTTCGTCCGCATTCACTTGTGTTCATCCGCATTTGCAAGTGTTCACCCGCATTCACTTTTGTTCGTTCGCATTCACTTGTGTTCACCCGCATTTGCAAGTGTTCACCCGTATTCACTTTTGTTCATCCGCAATTACAAGTGTTCACCAGCATTCACTTTTGTTCATCCATATTTGCAAGTGTTCACCCGCATTTCTTTAAGACTTAAGGAATTTTTTAGAATTTTGGAAGATCAACTTAGGGTTTGACCATGGTTGACTTGATGCTTGTACCTGATTATTTTATGCATGTTGTGGGCTGTCCTTATGTGCCTATTATGATATTAACATGTGACTTTATGTGGTTTGCCTATGATCATAAAGTATTATTATTAATCAAGTGAAATATTAATATTAACGAAAAGTGGAACATAAAGAATGAAAAGACTTGCAAGTAAAAATTTACAGGAGGTGCATGACCATGTTGTCGTTAACTCAACTGTGTACGGTTTAGCTAACCCAAAGGATGTACACAGGGTCAATCTTTAAGATTGAGGGGACCACTGTTGCTTCCCCGGTACTGGTGCCAGCATATGTGCACCACGGATGAAGTCTATTTATAGACTTCAAGGCCCAGTACCAGGTTTATGCGCATTATATGGGGGGTATAGCACTTTGGTCCATATCGACAGTGAAAGATAATAATAAATAAGCAAGAAAGATAATGGTGATGATGTAATGGATATGATTTGTATGTATGATGTGTGATCACATCCGAAAGAATGATAAGATATTTTCTTTAAGAAGTATTTTGTATACAAATCTATCAAGATATTTTTATGATTTTAAAATTAGAACTCACTCAGCAAAGCTGACTTTTAAGCATTTTCAGTTGGCAGGTAATTTGCTGAGGATGGCACTCGGGGAGGCTACTCGTCAGGATTTGGCTGACATCCATTCATGATCTATAACATTGTTGTTTTGTAATGAAAAATAAGGGTCTTTTGTAACTATTAACAAACCTATATTGCTTAGCAACAACGTTTATAAAGTTAATGAATGGCTTCTAAATGTTTAAATTCCGCTGCATTGTGATAATGAATTATGAAATGTTTTATGAATAGTGCTGTGAATGTCCAACTGTGAGGTCTCCAGGAACGGGGCCTTACATGAACATATTAGAACAATATTCAACATGAATATGTTGATTCCCCCAAGGACCTTTTCAATATCTCTCAATAATCAATAAACAAGAACCATGGTGCGGAAACCCATGATTCAAGTGTATGAAATCAGTGTGTGTGTGTGTGTGTGTGTGTGTGTGTTTGAATGCTCGAAAATGATAATAACTGGTTGTTTGATTGATTGTTCAAAAGCTTACAAAGGATTAGGGTAGTGTGCTATTTATAGCCTATACACAAAAGCTATATACAATTACTGAACTACCCTTATGTAAATGAATATTACATAAATAATCCTAAGTGTCTAAGCTATCCGCTGAGGAATTAAGTCATCCGCTGTGGAGGTTTCTCATCCGCTGTGGAGAAGACTATTCATCCACTATGCATACTTGGTTTTTCATCTGCTGTGATGTTCATCCGCTGTGGATGAACATCCGCTATGGACAGTTGTGAGTTTTCTTGTATGTTATCCACTGTATGTTCTTCATCCGCTGTGGGATTCTTTCATCTGATGCACACACTTAGGTGAATTTTCTTCATTCGCTGCTGATGATCTTCATCTGCTGTGGAGACTCTTCATCCGCTACAAACACTTGGTCAATTTCTTTTATCTACAAATCTAAAAAAGAAATTTAAACAAATGTTAGTGATTGTTATGAATGTTAATAATGTTAATGTGTTATAAATGATTGTTTTGTATGTTAAAGCAAATTTTGTTTGATATATGCTTTGGCAAGCATCATACTTTTTCATGCATTAAATCTTAATGCAATTGTTGAGTCCAACAGATCTCAAGCCTAAGGAAGGCTGGTTAGTTAATCTTTGAAAACCAACGGTTTGATTTCTTTTAAACTGAGGATTAACATATCCTTTGCTCAATTGTGTATTGGCAAATGCTTTCCTTGGTGAACTCTTTCTAAAGTAACAATTTTCTGTATTGTGAGTCCTTTCATCACAGAAGGTACAGTACTTATTAAAGTAACAATCTGCTGTTGAGTGATTTCTCATATCACATATGTGACAGTACTTGTTAAAAAAACATTCAGCAGTCTTATGATTATACATGTCACAAATTTCACAGTACCTTTGTGGTGTTTTAAACAACTGTTTATTAACTTTTGATGTTGACGCAACGTTTGATCCTTGTTTAGATTTAGGCGTCGAGAAGTTAATCTTTTGTTTTTGATTTGACAATTTGTTCTTTTGTATATTTGGATTTGACTTTTGTACATGAACTACGTTCTTAGAATCCTTAGAAACAAATCCTTTAACGACAGCCAAAGACTTCGAATCTGAACATGTTTTCAAATCATAGTTTGATTTGTTCTTAGGAGTATGTTTAACTCCTTGAATTAAGTTCAAGTTCAAAGTACCAGCAGACACAAATTTTATTGATTTAAATTGAGTTGCTTGATTTGTTGTTTTTGTTTGATTTTCTTGACTCTTATTTTGATCAGTTTTAGCTTTAGTCAATTTTCTTCTTCTTCTTTGGTTCTTTGATTTTGTAGAACTTGATTTTATTTGAGATTGAACATCTTCAGGTGAAGATTCTTTTTCAGTTTCTTTCTCTTTCTAATCTTTTTGCCATTTAATAAACTCTGGATTATTTAGACCATAAGAGTTTGAATCTTCTGATGTTCTTTCTTCTTGTTTTGCTTTATCTTTGTTTTTGGAGTTTTGTTTATTATTTTTAATGATCACTTCTTCCAAAACAGATTCTTTGGGAACAAATATTTTCTTACTTTTCGGTCGTGGTTCATATGATTTTACTTTTACCGGATGACCGTTTTAGATCTTTTCAGTATTTTTTCATCAAAGATTTCAACATTGGTTTTCTCTTCTTCGTTATCAGAAATCATGTTGTTTTTGTTTTGGAAAGCTTTAAGTTTAGCTTTATTTTTAGGAGAATGATCATGAATGTTGAAGTTCTCTGGTAAAGTGTTTGTTATAGATTCAGGCATTGGTTCGTGTGTAAAACCTAAGCCTGCTTTTTGTTTGTCCTTTAGTTCAATTAGCAGTTGTTCCATAATTGTTTTGGAACTTTTGACTTTTGCAAGATCAACTTGTATAGCAGCATGTGCTATTTTCTCCTCTTCCAAGTTCTTAGTCATTTCTTCAAGTTGTTTGGAAATAATTTCTAGTTCTTTCAAAGTTTTGTTTCATGAAGTTTGTAGAGAAATGATCTTTTCATCTGATATTTTATGGTCATTTTTAAGTTTATTATGCATTAATTTCTCTTGCTTGAGCTTTTCAGAAATTTTGTGTGAGTAAGTTCGGTAATATTCTACAAGTTCAAAGCAAGATTTGGTGCATAGTTTTTCTCTTACTTCAGCTGGTATTTCAGGATATTTAGGTGAAGTAGTCTCAGAGTTAGAAGATAAATTTTCAACCTTTGTGTGATTTGACTGTGTCATTAATGCAACTTCTTCTGAATCCTCTTTAGGATCAGATTTATCACTCCAGTCATACTTTACTTCTTCATTTTCAGAGTCATCTTCAGCCTTTGGATCACTGTCTTCTGACCAGTCTTCACCTTGAACCTCTACAATAAAAGATAAACTAGAGGTTAAGTCAGCTGTAAACTGCTCTGCATACGCACTCCAGTCATATCCATCCTTGATGCTCATGACAAGAGCTTTCTTAGGCTCTTCAGAAGACTTAGATTCATCTCTAAGTTCAGGCATTGGTAGACTTTGATATGGCTTTTGGAATGTCTTCTGAGACTGTTGTCGATATCTTTGATTGCTTGAACTAGCTTGATCGTTCCCTCCTTTGTTTCTAGGAGCTTTGCATTCCTGTGAGAAGTGGCCATAGCTATTGCAGTTGAAACACCTTGACTTAGATTTGTCAAATCCAACAGTCTTGTTAGCACTTGGCTTGTAGTTCCTATTGACATAAGAATGTTTCTGGGTTCTATATGCAATCATCACCATTTGCATGTTTAAGTCCATCTCTTCTACATCGTCTGGATCCATCTCGAGTAAGTCCTGCAAAACAAGATCTAATTGTGTTAAATGAATACCTTGATAAGCTTGAAATTTAGCCATAAAAGCAGTAAAAGCAGTTTTGGACTACTCATCTTGTAATAGGATGTTAATAACATCTTTAACTTTGCGAGTTTTAGCATAGTTAGAAGATGGAGTCTCAGTTTGAGGTTTAGAGTTTTGAGGTTTAGGAGGAGATTGAGGTTGTGATTAAGTTGCATAAGCAGGAGCACTTGTATATGAAGAATCTGTAAAGAACCCTGCTCCAACAAATAGATCACCCTCTTCTTCTTGTGAATTCTCATTCTTTGCCATAAAGGCGTTCTCCACTGTGCTAGATGGAGATGCAACATATTTGTACTGAGACATTGATGCTGCTCTATCATTGTTTCTTGAGCTTTCATCAATCTCAACTGACTCAATTTTGGCAATCAATAGATCAAGATCCATAGGGAATTTTTCAGTGTGCTTTAACAATGTCACTGTTTGTTTCCATGAGGATGGAAGAGCATTGAGAAGTCTGAAATTTAGATCTTTGAGATCATTTTTAATGCCAGAAGTTGACATCTCAATTGTAAGTTGCACAAATCTATTCATCATTTGGTTTATAGTTTCACCAGATAAATGCTCAAACTGCTCTAACTGCCTCTTCAGTTTCTGCTTCTTGAGATCTTGAATCTCCTTACCACCTTCACATATTATCTTCAAAGCTTTATACATAGTATATCCAGTTTGATATCCATCAAGTCTAGTTAAGACTTCTAGTGGTAATCTTTACACATCAATGAATATGCTTTAATGGCATTCTTTACTTTTCTTAGATCATCACCTTGTAACCCATCTTCAGGATAAGGTTCTGGAGAGTCTTTTATGTAGACAAAACCTCTATCAGGACCATCTGATGTAATTGGGATATGAGGTCCTTTTGCTATTAACTTCCACAAGTCAGTGTCAATAGAATTAAGATGATGTTTCAATCTAAGAGACCAGTTCTTAAAATCAACTCTGTTCTTCAACTTAGGAACTCTGTTCTCAGAATCTTCAGATTTGACCATTTTGAATTTTTGTTTTTAAGAAAAAGATTTGTTTTTGTTGGTTTTTTTAAGTTTTTGAATTAAAACAATGAAATGAAAATATTTTTGGATTTTTAAACTTTGAAAAAATTTCTAAGTGTTGAGTTGATTCGCCTAAATAGTGATGAAGCGCCCACACAATTGTCAAACACCCAACTTTGATGTAGAAACGTCTAAGGGACTTCATTAGTAGAATTCTGAAACGCCCAACTGATAATACGCCTGAACAGTTGTAATGCGCCTGAACAGTGTCAAGCGCCTAGGTTGTAGAATGCCAAAACAGTTCTAATGCGCCTAAACAGTGGTTATGAGCCTAGAATTACTTAGTTTCGGAAAACGTTTTAGAGTCCAAACAGTTGTAATACGCCTCAACAGTGGTCAAACGCCTAGACCAAAAACGGCTGAATAGTGTTCAAACACCTAAACAGTTGTCAAGCGCCTATACACTTAGGCAATTTTCAGCAGTGTTTTAACCTAATGCGCCTAATTCAATGGATTCAAACGAACTCAAATCTTTTGAAAATCTTCAAAACTTGTTGACTTGATCTAAAAACTTCCAATTAGGTAGTTTATAGGTCGACAATCAATCCTTCATCTTCAATTTCAACAAACAAAAAAATAATTCAATCTTCTGATTGAAATACAGTCTGAATATGAAGAATAGGTTCGAATAGAATTTAGGTCAAATTCTCAGATTTGAACGAATTGAACATGAAATTGTGATTCAAATCATGTTTCTATTGATGAAACACAATTGAATTCAACAATTATTTGATCAAATTGCTTATCAATCATAGATTCAAGTGATTCAGAGAGCTCAAAATGTTAGCTCTGATACCATTTGATAGGATCAAAATGGATCGATTTGTGATGATCTTGTGATGCAATTGAATCAAAACAAACACAAGTAATCAAATCAATGCAAACATATTAGAAAAAAATCATAGTTTTTCATTGATAGAAAAGCATAGAAATACAAGTGTAGAGAACCATTACAATTCGTTCAACTGATTCTAAGGTGCACTAGTCTAGTCTTTGTGCTTACCTACACAATACATAATCTATGCTATTTATACTATCAAAGAAAACGAAAGGAACATATATTTACAAATAAGTCCCTAAACTATGACAAAACTATTAATAAAGATTAAATGTTAATCTTTGAAGCTAATCTTAAGGTCCACCTCAACATCCAGTTGACCAAAAGTCTTACCTGCTAGCCTCATCTATATAGTCTTGACCACAGCTTGTATTCTTCAAATACCTTTTCTTGAATCTTATCTGCTAATCTTGCAGCTTGTCTGTTTTGACTTGGGTTGACAAGTGGAAGATCAATCAGATGGATGCTCTCATAGAAGCTCAGGTTGAAAAAGTTGAACTGTTGACCCTAAGATCTAGATATGACTAGAGCTCTTCTAACAGTTTCATACCTCCATCCCATGATTGGATTCTCAGAGTGATGAGATAGGGTAGGCATAGCTCTGGGAATACCTTCCTTAAAAAAAATTTGTATGAGTAAGTCCACATCCATGTAGACTTGAGGAGGTTGCTGAGTATGGACCATTTCAAGTGAGGGTGGTGAATCCTCAAAGTCTATACTCTGTGAAGAACTCCCAGGTTTAGTGATTGTTTGGACTTTCTCCCCATTTTTGGTAGCATCACCTTCTTGCATAAGTGAGCATGGGGTTGGGTCTATCACATCCGCATACTTCCCTTATCTTCATCAAAAGAATCATTGGGGAATGAGGGAATAGGACCAAGATCTTCTTCCTCATCCCCAGTACTTTGTTCTTGGCTGCTGGATTTCCCCTGCACCATGATTGCTTCAAGTGAAGTGTCAATGAGCTGGGTTGCCATGGTTGAGGTCTTAATGATGTAGTCACTTGCTGAAGTGAGAGCCTCTTCCATATGGACCTCCTAAACAGGTTCAGGGAGATCCACCTCAGTAGTAGGTGGATAATATGGGCTAGACATGGGAGAAATAGGAGTACTCATCTCTTCTTGAGCAGGGGTGGAGAAGAGAGACTCATGATACTCACTGAAGCCCATGTCTTCATTATCATAGAATTCAAGGTTTGGGATTGGTTGGTTTATATCAAGAGGCTTGGGATGGTAACTGAGCCCTAAAGGTTGTTCACTATAGTTTTGAGACACTGAGTGAAGGCTTAAGGCTGTTAGGGTTGTGAGCTCAGCAGGCTAAGCATGAGGAACCTTAGCACTGATCATTGGTGAGATCGGAGTGGTTTGCTCCTCAGGAGAAGCGGGAGCTCCAGTGTCCACTTCCTCCTGTAAAGGTGATGATACAGGGGCCTGCATAAATGATATCATCCACACGAATTTAGACCAAAAGTAGCTCATGGCCATTCTTCTTTCTAAATATGGATTGATCAATCATTCTTCTTTTATACCCGTGTTCGAGAAGGAAATATGATGATGTCTTATACCACTTTCGTGGGGCTTGATGTAGACTATACAAAGTTTTATCAAGCTTGTACACCATGTGAGGTCAATTTGAGTCTTCAAAGCCTAGTGGCTGACTGACATACACTTTTTCAAAAATTTTCCCATAAAGGAAATTGTTGGATCTAATGAGGCTGATGCAACCAAAACCACACTTAGATATATTTTGATGTGCTAAACAAATGGTCTTCTGAAGGAACAAGCTACACTTCCGAAGCTAAGTCAAAGATCTTCCAAAACTCAAGTGTGAAGAACTTCCAAAGGAAGAACTTAGTTTTACAAGACTAAGTTCTTATTCTTCCGAAGTATGCAACTTAGAAGATCCAAAGACAAAGTATTTTGAAGAATAAAGTCCGGAAGACTTGCAAAAATTTGGAAGAAGTTGATTTTCTGAAGTATAAATGCCAATGGAAGAATTTATTCTTTCGAAGCCATTTAGCTTCGGAAGAACTTTTATTTATCTTTCACCAGCAATGTACGATTCTATACAAAACATGCAATGAATATGGCTTCATCCCAGAAAGTAATTGGAATCTTTGCATCTGCTAACATGGAAGGTGCTGCCTCAATCAAAGTTCTGTTTTTCCTTTCAGCAACTCCATTTTGTTATGGAGTTCTAGGAGCACTGAACTGACGAGCAATTCCTTTTTCTGCACAAAACATGTCAACATAAGAATTTTTAAATTTAGTTCCATTATCACTTATGATAATTTTCACCTTTTATTCTAATTGATTTTCTACTTTAATGATGAATTTATTTTAACAATTCAGCAGTTTCAGATTTAGCATGCAAAAAGAAAACCCATGAAAATCTTGTAAAGTCATCAATGATAACTAAACAATAAGATTTCTTTCTAATACTTTGCACATTAGTTGGTCCAAATAGGTTCATGTGCAACATTTGGAGAGGCTTGGAATTTGAGTTTATCAGCTTGGGCTTATAAGACGCTCTGTGTTGCTTTCCTTTTAAACACATTGAGCAGTGATTTGTTGTAGCAAACTTCTTTGTTGGAAGACCTACTACATGATTTCCTGCTACAAGCTTGTTCATGTTCTTGAAATTGGAATGCCCGAGACGTCTATGTCATAACAGACTTTCTACATTTGATGCTTGAGCAATTAGGCATGTTGTTTCTATAGATGGATCTACTTGAGACATATCTAACTTGTATACATCTCGATCTCGTACTGCTTTAACAATTACCCATTCTTTGCTTATCTTAAAACCTGGCTTTAAAATATAACAAAAAGAATCATCAAATAGAACAGAGTAAGTTTTGTCACAAATTTGGGAAACACTTAAAAGATTAAAGTTCAACTATGAACAATAGTTGATCTTATCAAAGCTAATAATCCCATTGGATACTGTTCCTTCGCCTGATATTTTACCACCTGCATCACCTTCGAATGCAACATGAGTACCATCTTTTAACTTAAAATCTTGAAGCAAGGCATGGTTGCTTGTCATATGCCGGCTACACCCACTATCAACATTCCACGTGTTAATAGGTCTTCTTGGGCATACCTACATTTCAAAGAGATTTAAGTTGAGTTATCAACCCAAGCCGATATGGTGTTGGGCTTGCCAAATTTATCAACAATGGTAAACTGTTTAAAATGAAGCTTATTCAAATCAGGGTTCTTTTGCTGGCTAAATTTACCAATTCCATTTCAGACAAATTTTTAATTATCTTTGATTTGCATAGTCCATAAAGCATGGTAACGTTTTTCAAGATCATCGTCAAGATAATTCAAACCATGAGAAGAAACATTTTTAGAAAAATTTTTATTACCAAACTTTCCATTGTTCATTCACACAGATCGTGGAATGATTTTTTCTTGATTATAATGCTTTGTTTTCACAGCATAAGAATCATCACTATCAGAATTAATCCTTCGAAAAGATCTCAAGCCTAAGGAAGGTTGTTTTGTCAATCCTTGAAAAACAACACTTTGATTTCTTTGAATTGTGGATTTACATATCCATTCCTTGGCGAGTTCCTTCGGAAATAGCAATTCTCAGTTTTGTGAGTTCTTTCATCACAAATGGTACAATACTTGTTGAAATAACAATCAGCTGTTGAATGGTTTTCATATCACAAATGTGATAGAACCTGTTAAAGAAACATTCATCAGCCTTACGATTGTACATATCATATATTTCAGAGTACCGTTGTTGAAATTTAAACAACTGTTGATTAACCTTAGATGTGGAAGCCATATTTGATCCTTGTTTTGATTTAGGAGTTACAATTTGATTTGAGAGTTTGTTCTTTTGAAATTTTGGTTTTGACTTTTGTTCATTAACACCATTCCTAGACACCTTAGATACAAATCTTTTGTTAACAGTGGAAGACTTTGGAACTGATCCTGTTTTTGATCAGAGTTAGATTTGTTCTTTGAATATGATTTGATTTCTGGAATTATGTTCATATCAAAAGTACTCGCAGACAAAAACTTCACTGGTTTAAGCTGATTAGATTGATTTGTTCTTTGATTTTGATTATTTTTATTTTTATTCTGAGATGATTTAGCATTAGCATTTTTCCTTCTTCTTCTTTGGTTTCTTGGTCTTGATACTCTCTGATTGCTTTGTGATTGAATATCTTCAGTAGAAGACTCTTTTACATTTTCTTTATCTTTATGTTCTTTCTGCCATTTGATGAAGTCTAGATTGTTTAATCTGTACGAAAATGAATCTTCAGATGTTACTTCATCTTGTTTTTCTTTCTCTTTATTCTTTGGGTTTTGTTTGTCATTCTTTGCAATGACTTCTTCAACAACATACTCTTTGGTAACAAACATTTTCTTATTCTTTGGTCGTGGTTCGTAAGATTTAACTTTCACTGGATGACCATTTTTAGTCTTTTCAAAATCTTTTTCCTCAAATATCTCAACATTAGTTTTCTCTTCATCACTTTAAGAAGTCTTTTTCATATTTTGAAAGGCATTTAGCTTAGCTTTGTTTTCAGGTGAGTGATCATGTGTGTTAAAGTTTTTTGGTAAAGTGTTTGTGATAGATTCAGGCATGGGCTCATGTGTAAAACCTAGACCTGTTTTGTTTTTATCTTTACTCTCACTTACCAACTGTTCTATAATTGTTTTAGAACTTTTAACTTTAGCTAGATCCACCTGTGTTGCAGCATGAGCTATTTTTTTCTTCTTCTAAATTTTTAGTCATCCCCATAAGTTGTTTTTTAACAAGTTCAAGTTCTTGTAGAGTTTTATTCCATGAGGTTTCTAGAGATATGATCTTTTCATCAGAGACTTTGTGATCATTTTTTAGTTTGTTGTGTATTACTTCTTCTTGTTTAAGTTTGTCACAGATTTTAAATGAATATGTTTTGTAATGCTCAACTTGATCAAAACATGCTTTTATGCACATTTTCTCTCTGACTTCAACAAGAATTTTAGGAAAACTTGAAGAAGAAGTCTCAGAGTCAGATGATGGATGCTCAACCTTTGGCTGTTTAGACTGAGCCATGAGTGCAATTTCTTCTGAATCCTCGTTTGGGTCAGATTTGTCACTCCAATCATAATCTTCATCATCATTTTCAGAATCAACATCTGCCTTAGGATCATTTTCTTCAGACCAGTCTTCATTTTGAACTTCAGCAACAGGAGCTAAACTAGATGTTAGATCAGCTATGAATTGTTCAGCATAAGCACTGCAGTCATAGCCATCTTTGATGCTAACAACAGGATCTTTCTTTGGCTCTTCAGATGATTTTGATTCATCTTTAATTTCTGGCATGGGAAGACTTTGATAAGGCTTTTGAAAGGTATTCTGAGACTGTTGTTGGTATCTTTGACTGCTAGAACCTGCTTGACCATTTACACCTTGATTTCTAGGAGCTTTACATTCCCTTGAGAAATGACCATAACTGTTGCAGTTGAAACACCTTGATTTTGATTTGTCAAAGCCAATTGATTTGTTTGCATTGGGCTTGTAATTCCTGTTAACATATGAGTATTTCTATGTTCTGTAAGCAATCATACCATCTGCCAATTCAAGTCCATCTCTTCCACATTATCAGGATCCATCACAAACAAATCCTACAAAACAAGATCTAACTGGGTTAGATGACTACCTTGATAGGCATGAAAACTTGCCATGAAAGCAGTAAAAGCAGATTTTGACTCATCATCCTGTAACAGGATATTAATAATGCAAAAGACTAAATGTTAATCTTTTAAGAGCTCTAACACTGGATTAGCAGCAAAAGTCCAGGACAAGATGTGTGAATCCAAGGATCGAAACATGAATTATCAGTTTGATTGAACAAATAATGATCGCGGAAGTATCATAACTCGTTGTTTAATTAATTGTTTAAGAAATTGTAATTGTAACTAAAATCGATGAAGAACAGATGAGAGAAATGGAAAACAAGCTAAAGTAATATGATAAACAAATTTGCTTCAAATGATTTACATTAATACTGAATTGATTACAATCGGTTTTGATCTTTGTTGATATGATAATTGCTATGTGATGTTCTAGGTGTTCTTGGTGTATTGTTGGTGTAATGATGATATTGATTACTGATGCTAATGATCTGGTTGCTCTAGGGTGTCGTAAAAGTGTGCACCCATGCCTTCTATTTATAGGTAGAGGGATCCACTTTTTACATGGGTAAAAGTAACTTTCTTATTGTGGTAAGAAAGTTACACAAATAAAATTCTTGATGTGACACGCAATATTCGTTTCTGACAGAAGTGCAATGTTGACTTGATGACATCACTTCAGAGAATTTGACTTGTTGACTTCATTAGGCTTCCTTGATGAATGGAGTTCATGCAAGTATTTTGTTCTTCCGTAGGAAACAACCTTCCATAGGAGTTGGTCTTTCGTAGGAGTTAGCCTTCCGTAGGAGTTGGTTCTTTGATCTTCATGTTGAACTTCATTATCAAGAGCAAGCTTTCTTCCGCAGGAGCAGCATCAGACTTGATCTTCCATAGAAGTTATAATGCTTCCACAGGAAATCTACGGATGCACATACTTTGACTTGTTTTTCGGGAGATGTTCTTGTACTTGCTCAAATTTCAAACTTGACCAAGTATGATGTATTCTTGCAATTACACATACTCGACACAAATAATAATATGGGCTAACATATATATAACTTGCATACAAAAAGATAAATATGTACAAGAGTTCATTACAAGTGATGAATAATCTTCTAAACCTATACAATTAATCTAGTCCTAACAATACTCCCCCTTAGGTTTAGACACTTGTAATCAGTTGTTCAATGCTTTCAGCTCCTGAACTCTTTCGAAAATCTTTTTGGTGAAGTATGCAATAGCATCCTTCTGATATTGATAAGTATACTTGATCATCATTCTACTCATATTCTTTAATGTCTTAAAATTGAGACCAAGAACATCTTCTTCAGTAGCCAATGTTGCAACTACTTTGTTGTTTGATACTACTTCCAGCTAATCTTGTTCAAAAATTTGAAGATTAGTGATAGAAGGGATTTCAGATCCCATGAGTTAACCAGACTCAAATTTTCTTCTCTTGTAAGCTTTTGCATGAAGTTTGTCTATCACTTGAATAATGTGCACATATATACATATGTCACCTTGAGCAATATAATCAAAAAACTTTTTAAAATACTTATCAATCAAGTATGAGGTGTAACTTGGATGAAGAACCTTAATTTCCATTAGATCAAACAGTGTGATACTTGAAGCTTTCTTGTTTGGATCACTTCTTTGCAGCACCAATTCCTTTGTTCTTTCAACATATCCCCATCCAGTATTGGGATATGAATATTGATTTCCTTCAATGGTCTTGATAGATGCTGTACTCTTGTCTGCATATCCAATTCTTCTCAGAAATTCATCATCAACAGGTTGAGAGGAGCTAGATTGAGACCTCTTCTATTTTTTTTTTCTCCTTTTATGATCTGCTTCATCTCTTTTTGCTTCCTTCATAACATCTCCTATAAATTTGTTCCTTAATTTTGCAATGATCACAGAGAAGTCTCTCTCTCTTGGATTGATTGGGTAGTTAGTGATTGGGATGTTTTGTAGATAAGTGATGTCTGCATCTGGGAGTGAAATGAGAGTCTCCATCCATGGAAAGTATTAAATCATCCAAGATGCTCTTTTTATTGCTGCACAATCCCAGTCTGGATCAAACTTCCAAGCAATGATTCCATTCTCTTCAATAGATCTTGGAGTTGTCAAATGATCATACAATTGAATGAGAGTTGATTTTTGCTCAGTGATCTCCCTTACTGTTGTTCCCAAAGGCCAAATTTTTCTAGGAATTACATCCCTTGGCTCCTTGATTAGTTTTTCTTTACTTTTGTGCAAATCTTTACTTTCAACTAAAATTGGCACAGCAGGGGATGGCTTTTTTGTTACTTTTATGTAGGATTAGGTGCCCCAGTTCTGAATCTAACACCAGTTTCCAATTCAAATTTCATCACATACTGCATCATGCTTCTAAGCTTAGCTACTGTCCTTCCTTTAAATTCATGGGACTCATAATTATGGCTTTGCAGCCAATATGTCATGTTGTATTTGGAGAGCTTTTTGGTGTCATAATGACCCAATTCTTGCTTTATCTTCTGAATTGATTGAAATTTTGTGAAGGTTTCATACTTACACATAGGAAGCACAAACCACGCTACATCAAACTCTTTCAAGACTTGCTTCATCTCATTCATGAATCCTTTCCACCATGTCATATGGAAAACCATTGTTGATCAGATCCATGAACATGGAGGATTAGGCTTTTTCTTCAAATATGTCTTCAGTAGTAAGCAGGTCATCAGACCTTGCTTCTTCAGCACCCTTGGGAGACTCACCCTTGGTTAAATCTTCCCACTCAGCATCACTCTCTTCTTCATTGTATTGAATTGGTTTGTGAGTAGATAGATCTGCTGATGGAGTGTGCTCAGGAGACATGGTTTTTGTTTTCTTTGGAGAATCTTCAATCATAATTACTTTAGCTTTTGTTCCTCCCATTACATTCTGTTTCTGTTGTACTTGATTGTAGGGTTTTTTGGCTTTATCAGTGGAAGGTTAGCTGCCAATGCTGAAGTTGGTTAAGCAACTTCTTGGATTTGTTCTTGTATAGGCACCTTCTTCTTTAGAGCTGCTATCTCTTCATATTTTGCTTTCAGTAGATCTGATTGTTCAGAGAGAGCTTTTAGAGTTTTGTTCAGTTCAGACATAACATCCTCTTTATCTTTTCTTTCTTTTTTAGGAGAATCAATGGACTCAGTTACCAACTGATCCATAGAGTCAAACAATTTATTAATTGATAGAATTTCTTCTCTCAACTGCTTGATGGTTGCTTCTTGAGTTGCAATGGTTTCATCTTTCTCCTTAAAATTGGTTTTCAACTCTCTTAACTTCTCCAACTTTTGATTACTTTTGATGATTAGATTGTTATATATAGCCACAAGGAATCTCTTACTCACATTAATCTCTTCTTCTCTTAGATCATCTTCATCAAGAGCAGTGATATCAATAAAGTGAGTATCACTCTCATCTTGTTGTTCTACATAAACATCTTGAATATGTTATTCAACTTCCTTTTCATTATTTCCCTCAGCTTCTAAACAGATTTCTTCTATTGCACCATCTTTCATTTCATTATCATCATCATCTTTAAGATTGATAATTTTAGTGAGTGCAGGGCTTTCAGCTGGTGAGGTGAGTTTAGGAAGTGGGGGTAAGGAATTTTGCTATGTTGGTAGATGAGAAGGTGTTTGATGGTGATTAGGTGAGAATGGTTCTGTTGTAGTAGTATTGAGTGATGATTGGGATTTAGAAGGGGAGAAAGGTTGAGTCTGTTCACTTTATGGTGAATTCAATTGAGCAGGTGGTGATTCTAGTAAATTTATCAAAGGAGTTGGTGGTGGAGAATGTGGTTCTTGTTGTGGTGATTGTTGAAAGTGATCAGGTGAGAATGGTTCAGTTGCAGTAGTATTTAATGATGATTGGGAATGGGAAAGAGAAAAGGGTTATGTGTGTTCACTTGTTGGTGAGTTGAGATGAACAGGTGGTGTTTCTTGTTGCTTTATCAAGGATGTTGGTGGTGGAGAAAGTGGTTCTTGTTGTATTGGTTCAGGGGACTTAGCAGATGATGCTTGTTGTTGTTTAGTGTACATAAGCTCTTGGGGAATGTTTGCATTTTCATCTATTACATGAGCAAACATCTCCATATCTCTTCACTGATATTGCCCACTGATTTTGTTAAGCACAGACCTTCCAAAGTAAGATTGACAAAAACTCCACCTTCTACTTGAATGTTTTGCAAAACATCATTGATGATCAGTTGGAGAAATCTAGGGAACATGTACACCTTATCTTCTTTCTGTATCCTGATGTGGTTACATAAGCACCCAAAGATGTATTTAGCATAGTTGTATCTTCTTCCCTCAAACACACCGATTATTCCAGATGATATGTGCCTCGAAAACCTATCTAGCCTAGATTTTCTGTTTGACATACACATCAGATAAGTGTGGCATAGAAACCTATAAGGTTTGCACAACCTAGCTTTCTTGATCCCTCCATTCTTATAATCTCCATCATATCCAATCAGACGAAAGATTCTTTCAATGTAGTCGTGCTCAAACATGTCTGGATGATTCTCTTCTTGTTCTCCCAGCTGCAACACCCTTCTGATGATTCTTTCATCACCCCTTAACATTTCATTTTTTACGGTTGAATAAATTACCTTTTCATTATCCTCCTCCTCTATTCATGTTGTGCTCCAAATATCTATCATATGAGATTGATAGATGGTTGCTTTTGTAGATAATGTATAAGATATTCTTGATCTTTTCAAATAATTGATTATATCTCTGCATCCTTCGGTCACTGGGTCTTCGGCGTTAAGAAAAGCACAAACATTATGTTCTTTTGCAAATCTGTTAGCCATCTTGAAAATGTTGTATGTTCGATGGTATGATGTTGAAATTTAATAGTGGATGGTTGTGTGGAGTGGGTAATTTGAATGTTGGTAGAAAGAGGGGTTTATGGGATGAGAGCGTTTTTCTAGGTCTGAAAAAGTGAATAAGAATGACAACGGTCAAGAACATCATTTATACCCCCTCAGGATATTTAAATTGTTTTATTTAATGATGTGAGACCCTCAATCCTCATTACCCTTCCGTGGTTGTTTGGATTATGATTCTTCCACAGAATATCATTAAATCCTTTTATCCGTAACTTAATTCTTCCGTAGAACCACAAATTAAATGTTCCGCAGAACAAGTTAATTCTTCCGCAGAACATCTACGGAAGGCAAACATGTTATGTTTTTTCTGTATGATCCTAACATTTTGTTAGATCATTTCTTGATTTCTATTGGACCTTGTTGACTTTGCTTCATGGCAAATATGAAAGAGATTGATTTGGTTAGAAAATTTCAGATATCTTGCAGCCAAGTTAGTGCTCAAGTTCCAATTTTCTTCATTTAAAAGTGAAACTCACTTGATAAACTCATTTTCATGTTGATGACTACTCCCCTAAATTTCTGATATATCATGAACCTATGCATTTAGCAGAAATTTATGAAGAGAATAGCATGAAAAGCAATTATCTGTCCATCTTATTAGCAAAGAAAAGAACATAAACAAAATCTTTTTATATTTTTGTTTATAAGCAGAAACTACACAACATATTTACAAGCAACTTAACCACAACATGGGATCATACTATGACACTAAGCAACTTCCTGATGCATTTTGTATGATGATAGTAGACATAGATCTAATACTGATTGCAAGTATTATGATCCACATAAATTCAAGCAAGAGTATATATTCAACTTGTCATGCTTTTTATTATGTTTTGGTAGTGATTAAAGATAGACAAATATGGACTCCACATTCAATTCACATTAGAGTTTGTCCTATGTTAATGAGTAAATTCATCACTTTTTCACACTTGAAAACTATGTTCCTTAAATCATAAGCTCTATCATAAGATTTCTTTGAAATCTTATTAATGCTGTTGATATGATTTTTATGCTCTTTAAGATAATATACATTTGATCAATTTGGACTCTTTTAGAGTTGTTCCTTTTTGGAACTTATGATGATCAACATCAAGTCACCAGGTCGTTACTCACGTAAAACAAAGGTACCTAAGAACCCAGGTCTTTGCTCATGCAAAACAGAGGGTCCTATGAACCCAGTTCTTTGCTCACGCAAAACATAAGGTTCATGATGCGCAAAGATAGAGGTTGTAAAGTGTCAGAACATAGTGTGCTTAGGTGACTAAGTTGATCACAACAGGATAAGACTTACTTGCTTGCTCCTCAAAATGGAATTGCCCACAAGTAGCCATCTTGGCATTATGTTAAGCATGGACTTGTTTATTTTCCACTCAAGCTGAACCTACTCACATATCAAATCACATTTGATCGATATTTATTGTTTGTTTTAAAAACATGCAATAAAACAAAGGTATAGTGTGTAATCATTTCCCATGATATGAATTGTTTTTTCAAGAAATCATATTTATAAGACAATATTTTTGGAGTTTTATATGTTTTATGGATGATTTTGGCCTTTTCATATTGAGATTTATAAAGGATAGATCATGCTTTCTTTGTGATGATGACTATTCTAAAGACTCAATTAAGAAATTAAATCTCACTGAGTCAAAGGCTTTAGTGAATAAATCAGCAAGCTGATTTGTTGTAACCACTTTGATCAACTTGATTAAACCTTTTTCTGAGCAGTCTCTCAAAAAATGATATCTAATTTCTATATGTTTTGTTTTACTATGTTGCATTGGATTATCAATTATAAACATAACAGCTGGGTTATCTATGAAAATTGGTGTTTGAAGAAAATTGTAACCATAATCAAGTAGTTGGTTTTGCAACCACAAAACTTGAGAGCAACCAGCTGAAGCAGCTATGTACTCAGCCTCAGATATGGATACTAACACATTTGTTTGCTTTTTGCACTGCCAAGAAACTAGTTTTGGTCCAATTAATTGATAGCCACCAGTTGTTGATTTTCTGTTATTGTTGCAACCTCCAAAGTCACTATCAGAATATGAATAGAGGTTGAAATCTCCTTTTTTGGGATACCAAAGTCCAAGAGCTAGCTTCCCTTTGAGGTATCTGAAAATCCTCTTAACAGCATTCATATGTGACTCCTTGGGGTCTGATTGGTACCTAGCACAAACACACACAGCAAACATTATGTCAGGTCTGCTGGCAGTTAAGTACATCAAAGATCCTATCATAGATCTATACAATCTTTGATCAACTGATTTCCCTTTAGGATCAGGTACAATCTTATCTATTGTTAATGTTGGTGTTTTGCATAAAGAGGAGTCAGCAACGTTGTACTTCTTGAAGATTTGGTGCATAAACTTCTCCTGATTGATGAAAATTCCATTTGATTTCTGATGAACTTGTAAACCAAGGAAGAATGTTAATTCTCCCATGGAACTCATTTGGAACTTAGATTTCATCAAAGATTCAAAGTCGTCACATAATCTATTGTTTGTTGATCCAAAAATGATATCATCCACATAGATTTGGACAACCAAGAGGTCTTGATGATCATGTTTGAGGAAGAGTGACTAGGTTTGAGAATGATATTCTCGGTTTATGTGACTCAACCTGGGATCGAATATGTGGAATGAGTCAATAATATAGCAGCAGAATTACTATATCAAATAACATTAATAGTTGTAGTAAATGCTTGAATGTAAGAGAATCAAGAACCGTAGTAAATGTTCTATATTATTGTCAATATTACTGCTGAAGTTAACCCACTTTACAAAGTTAGGGTATGTGACCCTATTTATAGGCGTATTCATTGCCTGTACAAAAGACTAAACTAACCCTGATCTATACAAGAGAATCTAGTCTAGGTACAACGTGTAAGTTGTTCATCCGCATTAGTTCATGCGGGTGAACAGGTCTTCTCAACATTTGTTGTTTGCTCACCCGCATTAGTTCATGCGGGTGAACAGGTCTTCTCAGCATTTGTTGTTGCTCATCCGCATGGACTAATGCAAGTGAACACTTCTTGTCAGCATTTCCTCAGTTCATCCGCATGGACTAATACGGATGAACACTTCTGTTCAGCATTAGTTGTCTTGATCCGAATTTGTTAATGCGGGTGACCAAACACTTGTCCGCATTTGTTCACTAGTCATCCGCATTAACAAATACGGGTGCTCTATACTTGATCTTTTCTTGTCTTCTGTTTTCTTGTGTTGATAATGTCTGTTGCGTTATTCTGTAAATAATGTGCTCCAACCAAAAAAACCTCCAACCACTTCTTGAGTTGGCAAGTATGATCCTTTCAGGGTCTAACAATACTCCCCCTAAGGATTATACTACCTAGGTTCCTTAAGAGTGCGATGGTGGTGGTGGTTGTGAAGATTCTAGTCGATCTTGATGTGATGTCTTCTGTTGGACTGTTGTTGGAGAGATTGATGCTGCATCTTCATGATGTACCTCAGGTTCTGCAAGGGAAGGATTTATGATTGTCTTTATCATGTTTGAAAAATCCCTAGCTTCCTTCATTTTTTCTCTACTAAGCACATGAATCTTCATCTCACTCATTGTATAAATAGTAGCAATGGGCATTTGTTTCAAAGAGATGGGTTCCCAAACTGAAATAGAAGATAACCCATCTCTATGAATCACCAGTGAACCATCAGCATCAACTTCCAACTTGACTATGTTGCCCTTCTGCATAGGTACCTTTCTCTTCTTCTTTTGTTCCCTTTTGTTGTTGATTCTATCAAAAGCTAGCTTCAAGATCTTAACACACTTTAACATAAACTCCAGATCATCTTCAGCAGCTTTATTTTTGAGGGCTCTAAAGTGTCTTGTGAAGATATAGTGTATGTAAGACTCATCTAGCAGTCTGACCTCACAACCACTGAAAATTCTGATCTCTGAGGCTTCTTTTCCTTCCCACTTTCTCTCAATCACCAACTCATAGGATTCTTCATCATAGTACACATTGGAAATTGGTTTTGTTTTGTGAGTTCCAGCAATCATTTTTTGTTTCAATGATTATGTTGGTTTCACATGCAGCTCAGGGAACACTACCTCTTCTGCCTCTCTCTTTCTTCTTTATTCAAGGGGATTTTTGAAAGATTTGTCTTTTCTAGTACAGATGGCATTTAGAGACTTGAAGTTGTTGGTTCTCTTAAACATCTTCAGAATATCCTCAAATTCATAACCCCTGTACATTCCATCACAGTTGATTAGATCTAACTCAGCCAATTCTTGTAAGTCATGGACCTTTATAGCATTAACTAAGGCTGTATATTCTATAAAGAATTGCACCAGGCCTGAGATTCTCTTGACCATGAACATATTCCAGCTGCTATCATACTTCTAGGTGATGATTTTGACATCTGTTTTGCCTTTGGGAGTAGATACCCCTCTAATCATCTCAGCAGTGGTTAAACCCTCTTGAAGTGTCAGTTGTGAAGGTTCAATGAACCACTCTGGGTTTTTATGTAGAATGGGGGCCAGAACATCTTTGTCTTTTATAGTCAATTGTACATCTTGTGTAGAAGATCTTGTTCTAGGCTTCTGGGCAATTACTTCTTCTTCAATTGCTTTCATTCTATCTTTCTTTTCATTGATCATTCTTAACTTTGCAGCCCGAAGTGAATTAGTTTTCATGTTTCCTAACTTTCTTTTTGTAAATCCCTATTTGTTGAGATAATCCTTCTTTTCCCTATCTGACATGCTATAGGGACCAGGAAAAACAAACTGTTGGTCATCTTTCTTTGCTGTTTTAGATATACTTGTGACTGATTTAGTAGTTTCCTTTTCTTTTTCATATTCAGTCATAAAGGTTGGATCAAGAAGTTTCTCCATCTTTCTCACTTCTTCTACCATACCTTCATAAGTCATGCTAAAGACTATATCAGCATCATATCCATGGTTGATTAGGAACATGGCATGAATCATAAGATCATTAGTCTTAGCCTTCTCTATGATACTTTCAACAGATGGCTCAATGATTGATGGACTCCTCATGTCATCATGTTTCTTTGTTTGTTCATCTTCAGTTTCTCCTTCTTCCAACATAATCACTTCCAAAGTATGCTGCAACTCCTTCTCAGCTTGTTCATGTTCATCTAAGAATTCAGCAATTGCTACGAAACTTCTTGGATCATCTTTTGCTTTCTTCTTAGGTTGTTCTTCCTCAACCATAGGAAGTTTTCCTTTTGCTTTTTCAGTCAAGTATTTCCTTTTTCTTTTGTATGTGATCACTCTTGGTCCTGATGTTGAAGCTGCATCAGTTTTGGCCTGTTGTGTTTCTTCAACAGCCTTAAGTTCAGCAGTGATTCTTTGTTGTTCAGCTTCTTGTCTGTTCAATTCAGCTGTTTCCTTTTCTTTGAATTCATCACAAAGTCTATTGATTAAACTTTGTTGATCATCAGTCAATACAACAGCAGGAACAAGCTGCATTCTCAGTTCTTCTTCTATTGACACAGGTTATGATGGAATTAAAACTATAGACTCAGAGGGGGATTTGGTGTTTTTGGTGTAATCCCAAAATTCCTCATCTATAATGAATTCACTTGAAGAGAATCTGTCCACGTCATCTATTAGTTCTTTCATCATGGCCTCTTTTTCAGTAGATGGATCAGAATGTACTACCATCTCCCAGCTATCATCATCCCTAACACCACTGGCTTCTTGCTATTGTGAATGAACTTCCTTATCAGTTTCTTCAGCTTCATGTTCTATTGCTTTTCTTTCAAATTCATCCTTTAATTGATCAACCAGTTCCAATTCATCAATTCTTTTCTTCAAAGCCTCATTTTGTTTGTTCAGATCAGCAATAACTTCTATTTGTATCTCCAACATGTGCTCTAGATCTTCCATAGCTACAGTTTGAATAGCCACAATGTCCACATGACCACTGATTTCTTCTCTTGACATCTCTAAAGAGGCTTTTAACTGTTTGATATCCTCATCTTTTGTTCTCAAATCAGCATCATACTTGGCTTTTAATTCACTTAGTTCTTTCTCCTTTTCATCCAACTCTAGGATTCTATCATTGATAATCCCTGCCCTTCTATCCAAAGTCTTCTCCATTCTAGACATTTTGGCTAAGAGATCTGATATCATCCTATCTTTTTCATCAGGTCTGTTCACCTCTGATTCTGCAAAGCTCTCAAAAGGAGCATCTTCAGGGACAAGTTGTCTTTGTGGTAGAGGCACAGTATGTTTGTTATCTTCTTCATCATCAGAAGATTTAGAAGATTTTGAGGAGCTGGTAGATTCACCAGAACTCCCAGCCTCAACATCTGCTTCATGTGGTGAGCTGCCTTATGAATCTTCTTGTATGTGAATTGGAGAGAATGATTGTGGGATAACGGGATCAACCCTCAAAGGAGATAAAATAGCAGTTTCTTGTAGTGTTTCACTAGTGTGAGGATCACCAATCAAGGGTGACACTGGTATAATGTGTTCCTTAGTTTTTGCATACTCATCAACATGGTGTTGTTCATGAGCAGCAGCCTTTTCATGAACAGGTTCCTTAGTAGGAACATCATCTTGTACTTGTTCTTGTATAACATGTCCTTCTTCTTGTTGTTGTAATTGTTCGTCATCCATTGGCACATCATCTTGGGGATTTATTTGTTGTTGCATCCAAGGTAAAAGTGGAAAGAAAGTACCACTATAGAAGTTTCTTGGATCTCTCTTCTTGATGTACTTCAAAGATTTGGCATTATAATGAGGAACTTCAAGAATATGGCCTTCTAAAACCAGATCAGGAAAGGCTTTATTAATAAGACACTGAATGAATCTGGGGTACATTAAGAACATGTTCCTTCTCCCCTCTTGAATGTTTGCCATCATTCCATTAAAAACATAGGCTGAAAAGTTGTAGGGTCTGTTAGAGCAGAGAGCACAAACAAGTGATGATGTAGTCAAGGGTATATCATTCCATCCAGTCTTCCTTTTGGATAAGCAGTGTTGCACATAATGAATAAGGAATCTCCATTGCAAATCAACCAATCCTTTGACTATCTGTTTATCCTCAAAACTACCTTCATATCCAATGTCAACAAAGAATGACATGATATCTTCTTCATCAAATTCAGTTGGTGAATCAGGTTCATCTTCAAATCTCAAGCATTGTCTTATTGTTTGCTCAGAGATTATCAGTGTATGGTCAGAAGTTATTCTTCCTAAAATTACTTTTTCTCCATCATTGTCTACTACTTCTGCATTGCCCCAAAATGATCTGATATAGTTCTCAAAGATCACTGGTCTAACTGTAATGGCATCGGCTACTCTGGTAGTGGCAATAAATCTGATCATGTCTCTGAGACCTTCTGCTTCAGGAACATCTGGATTGAGAAAACCACTGACATTATGGAGCTTGCTCCAAGTCAGGTTAGCCATTATGTAATCTGCACACAAAGAGGATGAATTAGTGAGAATTGTGTGTGATTTGTTTAGTTTTGACTTTTTAGGCCAAAATGAATTCTGCTTGTTACTGTTACATTTGGTTATTTAACCTGATTTTGATTTTTCATGAAGAACAGTTCAAAATTTTGTTTCTTTGTGTTGGGATATACTAATTTTGATTGTGTTTTAACAGGTTGTGATGTTAACATTGTTATACACCAGTATCCCCTGTTCATCGATGTTTTATGTGTTCTTAGAACCACATGAAATCTTTGAAGTTTACACCGATCATTGGTTTTAATGAACTCTGTCATTCATCTAAATCCAGTGTTCTTGAGTGTATTTGAATCATTTCACAAGATTAGGGTTCCATTTCAAGAAATTTTATTCGACAGTCAAAGTTTTTCAGTATCAGATGATCACCTTGTGGTTGATAATACTTTGATTTAACAGACAATGTTATTTGTTTTGATGTTGGATTTGAACAAAATGAAGCTTGATTAGTGTAGATTCGAACTTCGAAGAAGAACGGTTTCCTGGCACTCGACTCACTATAAAAGTTCACTCAAAAATTTGAAAAGTAATAAATGACTCACATTAAATGAGTATTTATAATACATTTTATAATTTTCACAAAATTTTACAAGTGCAAAAAATTTTATTACTGTAGCAAATGCGGTTACAGAATTTCAATGACCGCATTTACTGTAGCAAATGCTGATGAACAAACTAGCATTCACTGTTAACGAATGTGGAAGGACTAATTTTACCCATCCGCATTTACTGTAGCGAATTCGAGAGAACAGATTACTTGTCCGCATATACTGTGACAAATGCGGGTGAACAAATTGATCAGCATTCACTGTAGCAAATGCAGGTGAACAAATGACTAGTCCGTATTTACTGTAGCAAATGCGGGTGAACAAAGTTAACATCAGCGTTTCATGTAGCAAATGCGGGTGAACAAATGACTTGTCCGCATTTACTGTTGCTAATGCGGATGAACAATTTTTGTCCGTATTAGTTTACTTGTACAAAAAACAGTTACCCGCATTGGTTAAATGGCAGGGTTACCTTCACCCGCATTAACCAATGCACTTACCTGCATTAAATTTTGTAGTCAAAAAATAATGTTTTTGCAGTGGCTGAATCTGATTGGTTTGTACAACTGCTTCTGATTTTATGAAGATGAGTCTGCATTTTTGTTGTTTTCCTAAGATTTTGCAGATTCAGAGATTGTCAATTCTAGCTTGGATTGTCATGTATCTTTGATGTGACACAGATTCCCAACTTGACTGATTTTGGAGCATATGCATCTTTTGAAGCTGATTATGGAGTAATTTCCATACAAACACAATCAATTTGACAAAGTTGTCAATCTACTATTTGCAATTTTAATGTTTTTGTAAATATTTCATTTTAAAATTTTATTATTCCCCCTAAAGTTTATATCCATGTGGGATAAAAAATTTAAATAATATTTATAAAATTTTAGGATAATATTTCTGCATTGTTTAATTGTTTGGCACTTTTGTTTGAAATTTTGGGATCATAACAATATTATCTTTCATAAGTGCAAGTTGTCATGAGCTTACTGATTGAAGGTATATTTGACCTTTTAAACTCATGCTTGGTCAATGTTGTAATGCATGTGATAATTATCATGTTTTGATTGAATTAAACATTCAACATGTACCTCACACTCATAAGCATAGAAAGATCAACTATCCTCATGTACTGTATAGTAGAACTTTTTCACAACTTTCAATACCTGGTCATTTAAATTGTGAAGTCTCATTCATTTTGGTAAGGGGGATCCACTTTGGGATTCTTTTACCTAATCCTTATTTTGTTTGATCCACATTAGGATTCTTTTTACTCTTCACTTTGGAAGGTGATCCACTTTGGGATTCTTTTTGTTATGTTCTGTTTTATTTGTCACCCGTATTGGATGTGTTCCATATTGGGACTCTTTTTGGATCTAGACATCAGCACTATGTGCTTGTTTCCCCAGGTCTTTGCTCAACAAAACAAAGGAGAAACTGATGTGAATAAGATTCACAAGGTATCATGACCCGGTGTGTTTAGGTTGCTACACATACACATACTTGGATAAGTTAGATACTTACATGCTCTGAGATGATGTATTCACATTTGAATGTGATCTTAAGTTTATCACAGCATTTATCTTCTGTTCCAAGTTGAGCCTACCCACATATTAGGTAAGTCATGTTAGTCTTTCAAGATATTGAATTAAGCACAGTGAATGATATAACGACTATAATTATATCATTTTCCTAAAGTACAAAACAAGGACTTCAACAAAAATTGATTTCTTTTTGTAATTTTGTGAAATTTTTGATTTTTATTTTTTTTACTCAAGGTTAATCATCCTGATTGATTGAACTAAGAATTCAAACCGACTTGGGTCAAATGCCTTAGTAAACAAATCAGCTAGCTGATTGTCTGTGTTAACCTGAATCAGCTTGATTAAACCTTTTTCAGCACAGTCTCTCAAAAAATGATATCTAATTTCAATATGTTTTGTTTTTGAGTGCTGAACTGGATTGTTTGTTATGAAGACTACAGCAGTGTTGTCAATATGAATTGGTGTGTGCAAGAAATTGAAACCATAATCAAGCATCTAGTTTTGAATCTAGAGAACTTGAGAGCAACAAGCTGATGCTGCTATGTACTCAGCTTCAGCAGTCGATACAGAAACATTGGTCTGTTTCTTGCACTGCCATGACACTAGTCTGGGACCAAGAAATTGACAACCGCCAGAAGTGGATTTTCTATTGAAATTGCATCCCCCGTAGTCACTGTCGGTGTATGCATAGAGATTGAAGTCTCCATCCTTTGGATACCATAGTCCAAGAGCAGGTTTGCCCTTAAGATATCTGAATATCCTCTTGACTGCATTCACGTGAGATTCCTTGGGATCTGCTTGATACCTGGCACATACACAAACACCAAACATAACATCAGGTCTACTGGTTGTTAAATACATAAGAGAACCAATCATGGATCGATAAAGAGTCTGATCCATAGATTTGCCTTCTATGTCTGGGCCAATCTTCACTTTTGTATCAACCGGTATTCTGATGGACTGACAGTCTGCAAAGTGAAACTTCTTCAACATTGATTCCATATATTTTGACTGGTTGATGAAGATTCCACTGGATGTTTGTTGTACTTGAAGACCTAGAAAGAATGTGAGTTCTCCCATAACACTCATCTAAAATTTTGAATGCATAAGATCTTCAAAGTCTTTACATAGTTGTTTGTTGGTGGAGCCAAATATGATATCATCCACATAAATCTGGACAAGCAGCATCTCATTCCCTTTTCTCTTTCTGAATAAAGTCTGGTCAATTTTCCCTCTTTCATAACCATGGTCAAGAAGAAAGGATGACAGAGTTTCATACCATTTTCAAGGGGCTGATGTAAGCCATACAAAGCTTTATCAAGCTTGTATACCCTGTAAGGGAAATCAGGATCCTCAAATCCTGGAGGTTGACTCACGTAGACTTCTTCAGAGATCTTTCCATATAAAAATGCACACTTTACATCCATTTGATAAACTGTGAATTTCATGGCTGCAGAGTACGCAAGAAAGAGTCGTATGGCTTCTAGTCTAGCAACAGGAACAAACACCTCGTCATAATCTATTCCTTCTTCTTGTGTATAAGCCCTGTGCTACCAATCTTGCTTTGTTTTTGATGACGATCCCTCTGTCATCAGTCTTGTTTCGGTACAGCCATCTGGTACCGATAGGGTATTGACCTTCAGGAAGATCCACCAGCTGCCATACTTCCTTTTTCTTGAATTGTAGCAATTCTTCCTGCATTGCCTCAATCCAGCTATTGTCTTGAAGAGCCTCTTTAATGTTTTTGAGTATAGTTTGACACAGAAAACAAGAAAACAAACAGATGTTTGCAATACTTGACTTGCTTCGTGTCACCCGCTCGTCTAAATCACCAATAATGTTGGACACTGGATGATTCTTGTGTGTCCTGGTAATTGAAATCAAATCACCAGCAATGGACACATCAAGATTGGAGATATTCAGATCATCTTGGTGAGTGGCATCTTGTTGTTGTAGTTTGGGAGAGTGATGATCAGAATCAGAGGGTACAGCATCTTCAGCTTCAGTAGCACTCTGAGTACTCTCATCATTTTCATCTCTGTTAGTATCAGCTGGTGCATGAGTTGGTTTTGAATGTCTCACTTCAGTTGAAGGTTCAGCTGAAGGAGATGGCATTGAACTGCGACCAGCATCTGTTGAGATACTTTCATTTTGTGTAACTTGCCGAATAGGATGAGCTTGTAAGGGCACTTCTTCATTGTCTTGATCGGTAGAAGGAGGAATCATTAGGAAGTCTGTTCTTCTTTCAACTGACCCTGATGTTCCTACATTTGACAAGCTGAACTGATCAAAAGATATTGTAAATGAATCAATATCAAACAACCAGTCAGGACCATTTGATGATTTGGGAAACGAATGCTCATTGAATTGAATATTTGTTGATTCATCAATGATGTTTAATCTTGGATTGAACATCCTAAAATCCTTAGACACTGAGGAATATCCCACGAAGAATCCCTCATCAGACTTAGGAGCAAACTTTCCTAAATGGTCTCTTGTGTTCAATATTGAGACAGGACAACCAAATGACTTCAAAAATCTAATGAATGGTTTTCTATAAAAAAAATGAAGTTCATAAGGAGTTTTATTGTGTTCTTTGATTATCAGAGTTCAATTTTGCACAAAACATGAAGTGTTAACTGCTTCTGCCCAAAATGTAATTGGTAGTTTTGCATCAGCAAGCATTGTTCTTGCTGCTTCAATCAGTGTTCTATTCCTTCTTTCAGTAACTGTATTTTGTTGTGGAGTACGAGCTGCACTGAACTGATGAACAATGCCTTTTGTTGTGCAAAATGAACTCATTCTTTTATTTTTAAATTCCGTCCCATTGTCACTTCTAATAGATTTTACATTTAAATCAAGTTGATTTTCAATTTTGGTTATAAAATCTATTATGATTTGGGATGCCTCATTCTTATGAAGTAGGAAGAAGACCCATGTGAATCGAGTAAAGTCATCAATGATCACTAAACAATAATGCTTCTTGCCAATACTCATGATGTGAGTTGGTCCGAAGAGATCCATATGAAGTAACTTCAGTGGAAAATTTTTAGTGTTCACAAGTTTTGGCTTATGAGATGATTTATGTTGTTTTCCTTTGAGACACGCGGTACAGTGGTCAACAAAATGAAATTCCTTTTGAGGAAGACCAATTACATGGTTTCCTTTGACCAATCTATTCATATTTTTAAAATTCATGTGTCCTAAACGTTTATGCCAAAGTTGTGATTCATCAAATGATGCTTTAGACAATAGACATGTCTCTTCTGATGGACGAGCAGAGTTAAGGTTCAAGACATATGTATTATTCTTCCTTGGTGTCTTCAAGACAACCCATTCTTCAGGAATGTAAAATCCTGGTTTCAAGATGTAGCAATGAGTGTCGGTAAAATGAGTAAAATATTTCTTGTGGCAAATCTGGGATACACTGAGCAGATTGAAGTTCAACTGCTCGCAGTAATTGACTTTGTCAAAGCTCAGAATCCCATTCGTCACTGAACCTTCTCCAGTAATTCTACCGCCCTGTGAATCTCCGCCAAATGCCATAGTAGTTCCTTGAATGTGCTTGAAGTCATGAAAGAGGGAACTATCTCCTGTCATGTGTCGGGAGCATCCACTGTCCACGTACCATAAGCTATTGGACTTGTATGAATGACCCTACAAGCACAAAAAGAACTAGTTAGAATGAGGAACCCAAGCCATAATGGTCTTGGGTTGTCCTTTGGCATCTATCACTGTTACTTCTTGATACTTTCCTCTTGTGTGTGTTTTAGAGGAGAATGATTTCAGCCCTTTTCTTTTGTTTCTTTGAGGTTTCAGTTCATCAATTTCATCTGATATGTCAGAGGAGTATACAAACCTTTCCTTTTGATTTTTGTGCAAAGGATGAACAGATTTTTGTTTTTCAGAAATCACTTTGATTTTATACATTTGATGAGAATTTGGTGATTTGTTTAGGTTTGTTGGACTTTTGTTTTTGACCTTGTCAGTTGGAACCGATGAAATGGGCTTGAGTTGTGAATTTTTCAATCCTTTTTTATTAAAGTAACAATCAATTGTATTGTGATTGGTCATATCACACAATGAACAATATTTGTTAAAATCACCGTTTTTTGTTGAGTGATTGTTCATGTCATAGGTAGAGCAGTACTCAGTGAAATAGCACTCATCTGTTTTATGATTGGTCATATCACAAAATTCACAATACATTTGATTGTCCTTTAATTTTGAAACAGAAGTCATTTCAGTCTTTGGAGTGCCAACAGATTGTTTCACAATTCTGACTTGCTTTGTTTTTATGGACTGATGATGCTTCTTTCTGTATTCC
The DNA here is from genome assembly GCA_025506505.1 of Flaveria sonorensis. Lineage (NCBI taxonomy): Eukaryota > Viridiplantae > Streptophyta > Magnoliopsida > Asterales > Asteraceae > Flaveria > Flaveria sonorensis. The sequence continues at coordinate 31,306,494 of CM046430.1, read as the reverse complement.
CTTATTTCCTTATCGAATTGTTCTACTTGTTCTTTGTTGAAGATATCAAACCCACTTCCTTGTTTGATATTTGATGAAGATGGTGAATCAGATTTCACATTAGATTTTTGAACAAAGTGGTTTTTCCTTTGGTAAGTACTGGAACTTTGGTTTTATCCTTGAAGTTCAATGAAACCCTGTCTAATTTGCTTGAATTTTTAGGAGATATGATCTCATAATCAGATCTGCTTTCAGCAGATGGTTTCACTGAGCATTCAGCATTGTGCTTCAATTTAAAATTTTGTGGAACATATTTTACAAAAGGTACAATTGCTTTGACTGGGCTCTTTGGTTTCTTGATAACCACAGGTTTGTTTGAGCACTCTTTGATTTTGATAGGATGACCTAATCTGATTTTATCCTCATCAGTTTCAATGTAAACACCTAGTTTGTTTTGAGGATTTGTTGTTTGAGAAATCATTGACTGGGTTTCAATAATTTTAGATTCTTTTGTATCTGATTGAGTGAGTGACTCAGGCATAATAGTGTAGTTATCATTATATGGAGGAGGACAAGTTTTGTAGCCTATTCCAGTCATATCTTTAGCTCCCTTTTGAGACACAAGTAACTCTTGCAGCTTGACAGATGAGAGCTAAAACTTTTCAAGTTTCATTTCAGTAGCTGATTGCTCAGCTTTTAATTTGGTCAACAATTCAGTTAACCTCTCATTTTCAGCTACAAGTGTGTACTTTTCACCATGGAGTGTTTCCATGTCAGACAACAGAGATTTGATTTTAACTTCATAAATTCTCATTTCTTGTTTTAACATCTCTGATTTCACCTTTTCTTCTATTATTTTATTAGCCAATTTGTGATTGTGTTCCCTGTACCCCTATACTTCTAGAACACATTTTTTAGAACATAGATTGGATTTTACCTCAGAAGGCATAGGAGTTGGTCCATCATTAATATGTGCCATAAGTGCATGATTCTGAAACTGTGGTTGAACTTCCTCAGCATACACGCTCCAATCACAAACTCCATCTTGTCTAATGACAAGTGCATTTGAAGTTTGTTGATTACTTCCTTGAGATTGATGAGTCAGCAGAGGTTGTCTTTGCTAAATTGGTTGTTGCTGATTTTGTTGTTGCTGAATTGGCTGCTGCTGATTTTGTTCTTGGTGTGAATAAGAGTTGCTTGGCTGAAAGTTGGTGTTGTGTTGAGAAGCATGCTGGCCATGTGGGGGTCTTTGAAAATTGTTGTTGCTTCTCTTTGGAGAGTTACATTCCCTAGAAAAATGACCACTCAATCCATAGTTAAAACACTTAACTTTGGATTTGTCATAGCCCAGCTTTGTATTCTCATTGAGACTCAGTTTCTTCCCTTTTCGAAAGAATTTCTTTGCTCTCATAGCAATCATGGCCATCTGCCATTGCAAATCCATTTCTTCAACATCATTAGGATCCATTTCTTCTAGATCTTCTTGAATTAGATGAACTGATGTGAGTCTTCCTCCAAGGTAGGCTTCAAAGCTAGCAACAAAGGCATTGTAAGTTGCCTTTTGTTCTTCAGATTTTTGCTCATCATGCATATTGTTAGGAGATACAGTGGGTTGGGCAGAAGATGGTTGTTTTTGAGGTTGTTGAGCAGCATAAAATCCTGTTGTTCTTGTTTGATCTCTTGATGATAGAAAGTCTTCTTCTTCAGTAACAAAGGCATTTTCAACAAAATGAGTTTCAGATGGAAATTTGTAAGCCTTAATGACTTGAGGTCCACTCAGATTTCTACTCCTTTCATCAAGTTCAAGAGCCTCAATTTTTGCAATCATGATATCCAAGCTAGTACTCTCCAAATCAAGAGTATTCTTCAACATCGTAACATTCTGTTTCCTGCTTTCAGGCAAGCTGTGCAGCATTTTCTTGTTTATTTCCTTTTCCTTGTAAGTGACCCCCATTATTTCAAGGTCATCTACAAGTTGCACAATCCTGTGAAGCTGTCTGGAGATAGACTCTCCTTTGGTATGATGAAATGTCTCATACTGATTTATCAACTTGTCTTTGTTAATTTCTGTAACTTCACTGCTTCCCTCACACATAATTTGTAGAGCATCCCAAACACCCCGTAGTTGTTCCATATTTTTCTAATCTTTTCAGAACATCCATTTTTAGTGCTTGAGTAAGGATGGAATAAGCTCTAAGATGAATCTTAATTTTCTTATATTCTTCATCATCAAGAGTTAAGTTTGGATCCTCAATGGGAATTCTTGCAGTTTTGTAATGAGCAGCTTGATCAGCATTTAGAGACAGTGGAATGTAGGGACCTTTGCAAATAGATATCCAGTAGTCAGGATCTACACCTGTAATGTAGTTTCTGAAACGAATTTTCCACTACTTAAACTCAGATTTGTGTTTAAGCATAGGAGGTTTGGATGCATGACCAATTTCAGAATGATTATAGGAATCCATGTTAGTTAAACTGATTTTAACTTGTTGAATGTTGTTTTAAGTTGATTTTAAGTTCGAACACTGTGTTTTTCTTCAAATCTTCTGATTTCGGTCAAGAACAGGTTTGTTAAGTTTAGATCTGTCGATTTGAAGGAGTTCTAAGTTCTTGATTTTGTGTAGTTGGGTTCGACAGCAGTAGATCTGAAGCTTTTGTACTTTGTGGTGTTCTATTACAGTATGTTTTGTTTATCAAAAGAGTAGATCTTGCTGATGAACAACTCAGTCTAAAGTTCAATCGATTTTCACCCAAAATCCAAGATGATTCTGTGATGAATTCAAGAGCCAAGGCTCTGATACCAATTGACTGGGTTTGAGAATGATTTTCTCGATTGATATGACTCAACATGGGATGGAATATGTGGAATGAGTCAATAATATAGCAGTGGAATTACTATATCAAAGAACATTAATAGCTGTAGTAAATGCTTGAATGTAAGAGAATCAAGAACCGTAGTAAATGTTGTATGTTATTGTCAATATTACTGCTGAAGTTAACAACCTTACAAAGTTAGGGTATGTGACCCTATTTATAGGCGTATTCATTGCCTGTACAAAAGACTAAACTAACCCTGATCTATACAAGAGAATCTAGTCTAAGTACAACGTGTAAGTTGTTCATCCGCATTAGTTCATGCGGGTGAATAGGTCTTCTCAGCATTTGTTGTTTGCTCACCCGCATTAGTTCGTGCGGGTGAATAGGTCTTCTCAGCATTTGTTGTTTGCTTACCCGTATTAGTTCATGTGGGTGAACAGGTCTTCTCAGCATTTGATGTTGTTCATCCGCATGGACTAATGCGGGTGAACACTTCTTGTCAGCATTTCTTCAGTTCATCTGCATGGACTAATGCGGATGAACACTTCTGTTCAGCATTAGTTGTCTTGATCCGCATTTGCTAATGCGGGTGAACAAACACTTGTCCGTATTTGTTCACTAGTCATCCGCATTAACAAATGCGGGTGCTCTATACTTGATCTTTTCTTGTCTTCTGTTTTCTTGTGTTGATGATGTCTGCTGTGTTATTCTGTAAATAATATGCTCCAACCAAAACAACCTCCAACCACTTCTTGAGTTGGCAAGTATGATCCTTTCAGGGTCTAACAAAGAGAGTCTGATCAATGGTTCCCCTTTTGTAACCATGCTTGAGAAAGAAAGATGACAATGTTTCATACCATTTTCTTGGTTCCTGATGTAGACCATACAAAGCTTTGTCAAGCTTGTATACCTTATGTGGGTAATCAGGATCCTCAAAGGCTGGTGGTTGGGCAACATAGACTTCTTCCTCAATTTTACCGTATAAGAAGGCACATTTTACATCCATCTGGCACATTTTACATCCATCTAGTGGTTGGGCACATTTTGTTAAAGAGGTGATCAGATGCTCAACTTGTGCTTTCAAATTATATTTTTTAGATAAAAGTTTATCCAAATCCTTTTGTAGAGAAGTGATTAACCTGATATAATTTGTGTTCTCTCACATGAGATTCATTCAAATTCATAGTTTCATTGATTTTATCAGCCAATTGTTGAGCATGGACTCTATATCTTTCAACCTCTTCAAAACATCTGGATGAACACAATCTATCCCTTACCTCTCTGGCCATAGGTGAAACTTAGTTCTCCATGTTAGCCATCAAAGCTTGATTTTTTTCCAGAACTTCTTTCTCATACGTGCTCCAATCACTAGTACCATCCTGCAAGATAATTAACCCAGTTTTTTTAGTGTTACTTGTACCTGCTGATGAACTTGTTGCTGGTTGGGATGAGTTTGTAAGTTGAGGTTACTTGAAGTTTCTTTGGTTTGCTTGTCTCAAGTCACTTGTTGATTGCTAATTGCATTCTCTTGAAAAGTGACCATACAAGTTGCACTTGTAGCATCTCACTTTGGATTTGTTAACACCAATATTTGTAGTTCTCCCTTCAACTACCAATCCCTTGTTCCTTCTCAAGTACATTTTAGCTCTGTAAGCAGTCATGGCCATTTGCCATTGTAAATCCATTTCCTCCACTTCATCAGGATGAAGTTCTTCAAGATCTTGTTGACAAATGTGAGCAGGGGTCAAAGTACTACCCAGATAAGCTTGGAAGATTGAAAAGAAGGCTGCAAATATTGCCTTTTGCTCTTTTGATTCTAGTACCATAGTGATTGGTTCAAATTGAATATTGTTTTTGTTGGTTGTGAATCCCTTTATGGCAATAGCATTTAAGGTTTTGGAATCATCATGTTTCCCTTTCACTTTCTTTTTTGAACTGCTTTGAGAGTTTGATTTAGAGGACTTTGTTGCATAGAAAGCTGCTTCATCTTCATCATCACTCTCAACAAAAGAGCTTCCATCATAATCATTGGAAATAAATGCACTTCCAGCACCCTTTGTTTTTTTAAATTGATATGGTGTAATTGGTGCTTTTACACTTTTGTTTCTTGTTTTCTCATCCAACTCCAGAGCTTCTATATTTGCTACCAAAGTATCTAGCCCAATTGCCTTTAGATCAAGGGTATTCTTGAACATAGACACAGTTTGAGTCCAACTTTCTGGCAAAGTATGGAGCATCTTTTTGTTCAACTCCTCATTACTATACTTCAACTCAAAGATGTTCATTTCAGTAACAAGTTGCATGTATCTGTGGAGTTGTTAAGGAACAAATTCACCCTTAATATGATGAAAAGTCTCATATTGTGAACGAAGGGTATCCTTCCTAATGCTTCTGATCTCACCACTTCCTTCACAAAAAGTGTGAAGAATCTTTCACAAAGAGTGGGCTATTTTGTATGATTCACATCTGATCAAGAGGTCTTCAGGTAAAGCCATAGTAAGCATACTATAGGCCTTAATATCAATTTTAACCCTCTTAGCATCTTCAGGAGATAGATCTTTCACACTTATGAGTTGATTGTTGTCATTATAATCAGGTCCAAGAGTAGGTGGAATGTAGGGACCTTCAGTCATAGACACCCATAAATCAGAATTAGTGTAATTAACATGGTTCCTGAATCTAACTTTCCATGTTTTAAAATCAGCTTTGTTTTCCAGTTTTCAAGGTTGATAAGCTGAGCCAACAATTGAATTACTCATTTTAGTTAACTTGGAAATTATCAAATTATCAACTGATCTAATACCCTATGAATATGTAAAGTAAACGTGATGCAAACACACTCACACAGCAAGAACAAATCATTTATAATACTGATATCAAATCAACTAAGATAGAAATTCGTTTGAGTTAATGGCTTTCGTTGAGAATAAGCTAATTACTAACAAACTCTTAATTATCAAACGATTAAGCAGTAGTGGTCAAAATTAGTCAAAACTCTCACTAAATTCTCTGATGATTTGAATTTGAGATGTTAGATGATGGGATCTATCCAAATTTGTTTGAACAACCTTCAAATATCGAACAACAACACAAATCCATGAATCAAATTGATTTTGACGTAGATCAGAGTTAATCGAGCAATGGAATAGTACTCGATGATCGATATAACAGGGTTTGATGATTTTAACCAATTACACCAATTTATTGAGTAAAATACCTTCGTTAGCTATTGATTAGCTAAACTCAACTTGTGTTTTGTTAATTTGTTCAACAACACGCTTAAATCTGAGTTATGAACTCTCAAGCTGTGACGAACACTCAAAAGCAACTTTAAGCCAAACTTATTATATCTAATCAAAAAACTGATAGATCTAATGAATTAACAACTAATTAGACAAATCAAAACTGATAGATCAATTGATCTAGATCAATGAGCACGTAGCTCTGATACCACCTGTGAATCCAAGGATCGAAACAGGAATTATCAGTTTGATTGAACAAATAATGAACGCGGAATTATCATAACTCGTTGTTTAATTAATTGTTTAAGAACTTATAATTTTAACGTAAATCGATGAAGAACAAATGAGAAAAATGGAAAACAAGCTAAAGTAATATGATAAACAAATTTGCTTCAAATGATTTTCATTAATACTGAATTGATTATAATCGGTTTTGATCTTTGTTGATATGATAATTGCTATGTGATGTTCTAGGTGTTCTTGGTGTTCTTGGTGTATTGTTGGTGTAATGAAGATTTTGATTTCTAATGCTAATGATGCTAATGACCTGGTTGCTTTAGGGTGTCATAAAAGTGTGCACCCATGCCTTCTGTTTATAGGCAGAGGGATTCACTTTTTACATGGGTAAAAGTAACTTTCTTATTGTGGTAAGAAAGTTACACAAATAAAATTTTTGACGTGACAAGCAATATTCGTTTCTGACAGAAGTGCAGTCTTCCACAGATGTTGACTTGATGATGTCACTTTAGAGAATTTGACTTGTTGACTTCATGAGGCTTCCTTGATGAATGGAGTTCATGCAAGTATTTTGTTCTTCCGTAGGAAATAGCCTTCCGTAGGAGTTGGCCTTCCGTAGGAGTTAGCCTTCAGTAGGAGTTGGTTCTTTGATCTTCATGTTGAACTTCATTCTCAGGAGCAAGCTTTCTTCCATAGGAACAGCAGCAGACTTGATCTTCCGCAGGAGATCTACGGATGCACATTCTTTGATTTGTTCTTCCAGAGATGTTCTTGTACTTGGTCAAATTTCAAAGTTGACCAAGTATGATGAATTCCTGCAATTACACATACTCGACACAAATAATAATATGGGTTAACATATATATAACTTGCATACAAAAAGATAAATATGTACAAGAGTTTATTACAAGAGATGAATAATCTTCTAAACCTATACAATTAATCTAGTCCTAACAAGATGGGTTTTCCAGTTGCAAGAGGCTCTACTTGAATAGGAGTTGGTTGAGCAGCCTCTTCATGCACTACCTCAGGATGCTCTGACTCATCCTATGCTGTAGAGGTGGATGCCTTGGTCTTCTTCTTGGAAACACTTTTCATGGCCATCCTTTTCCTCTACTTTGAAGTCTTTAACTGAGAGGACTGGTCTTCAGCACCAGTTTGTTCTACTATCTCTCTTAGTTGGGTTCTCTTCTCTCACAGGTTCAGAAGGAGAGAGAAGAGGACCCTGCAATGGATCAGAAGATGAAGTTGGCTAAGATGCAGCTCTAGGTCTAGGTTGTGTTGTCTCTAGGGGTTCAACCTTTACCTTGGCTTTAGGTTGAGCTGGGCTTGGTGGAGAATGCAAGTCAACAAGCTCTCCCTTCTTAATCTTCTGCCTGATCACTTTGATATGCTCATCCATAGTGGATAGAGACATTGGACCAAGCCTCCTTATGGAGAGTCCATACGGCTTCAAGAAGCTCATCATCCTTTGTCTGTCAGCAGACTTCTTTTGGCTCTTTTGGATGATGGCTATTGACTTTGCACCTTCTTTCCTTAGTTTTCTCTTAGCAGCTTTTCTTAATTTGGTGATTTGTTACTCCAGCTGCTTGAGATACTCAAGTTCAAATTACTCAAATGATAAGGGAAGAAGTGCATATGCCTGATAGAGTCCTGTGGCACTCAGGTAGTTGATCGTGTTCAGTCTCTCAGCTTCCTTGTCTACCTGAGGTTGTTTAGTTGCCATAGCCTCTTTCTCAGGACTTTCTTGAACTTGATGGTTCAGGCTGTGTAGCAGTTGTACACAGCTGATCAGCCTTCTTCTCTTTGCTGGAATGATTTGGACCTGAACTAGAACTCCTAGTACTAGAGTTCATAGTTGAGTCTTTAGCCTTCACCACTTCAAATCCTGTATAGATAAACACTTGTTTCTGCTTAGAATTGAAAGTGGCCTTGATTTCTTGAGCCTTCTTTGACTTTATCATGGCCCCTGTGATCAAGTTCTTCCTCTTAGTCTTGGTCATCCCAGCTTCTTTTCTCTCCTCGGGAGAATAGTGACCCTTCTTAGGATGATCTTTTTCACTCTTGTCAGACTCATCCTTCACTAACTCCTCTTTATCATCTTCAACAGTAGGGTCTATGAGGGGAAGCTCATCTTCACAAGTTCCACACCTTGGAGATCTTACAGACAATAGAGTGTGTAGAGGAGCTATCTCAGTAGATCCCAGTCCCTGCTTATTCTGATAATAAACTTTGCATGCAGGGATAAGGATATCATGTTCTTGAAGGTCTTTTCTTCAAGAACAAGTTTTTCTGCCCTGGCTTTGCTGATCACAAGCTCAACCTTGCATTCAGTTAACTTAGTGATGAGATCTTTTATCTGAGTCCTGTAGTTGGTATGTTCATGCTCAAGAGTTGAAATGGTTTTCTCTAAATCTCCAATTTTAAGTTTGTAATCATTTTTAGCTCTTTTGAAATCAGCTTTTAAGATGTTTAAGGACTCAAGATCAGATCTCATCTCTAAGTTATAGGACCTATATTTATTAACTTTAGCAATACATTCGGGTGTATAGAGATGTTCCAATACCTTGGCTTCTTCATAATCTGCCATCATTGCATGGTTTGGAGATGCATCCTCCACCTGAAAACTGCAGTCATTGCCATCATTGCTTGTTGCTTGGGCTTCTCATTCTGGCGAGCTCCTTCAGTGTAGTTTGGTCTGGTTTGTGCTTGGCCACCATTTGTCTTTGGTGCCTTACACTCTCTAGCAAAGTGTCCTATTTGGTTATAGTTGTAACACTTCACCTTGCTTTTGTCCTGCCCAAACTTTCCACTGGATATGTTGCTAGGAAATTCCTCCCTATCCTCTTGTAAAAATTTTTTGCTCTGTGAGTGAGAAGAGCTATCTGTTGGACTATTTCCATGTACTCCAGGTCATCTGGATGGATACAGTCCAGGTATTTAAGGGTAAAGAGAAAGTTGTCTGTGCTTTCATCAGAAGACATAAAGGCTTGTGAAGAGCTTGTCTCTTAGAATGGGCTTCCATGGATGTGGCTCTCTCTTGGTGTTTCCAGGGAGGTAATGAAAGGACCCTTTTGTGAGTTGTCAGGGTAGAAAATGAGATGATGTTGTGGTTCTCTGCAATACCTTTCAACCATATGAAGGGCTAAACTCTGCTGGTTGTTGGAGTTACCAAATGAATTTTGCATATTCATCTTTATCTGGTAGCCACTAAGGATACCATACAACTCAGTGAGAGTAAGGGTTTTGAGGTTCTCAGTCCTCTTAATGACTAAACAATAGTGTGTCCATTGTCTGGGAAGAGAAGAAATGAACATCCTGATAATGTCGTTGTTCTCAAGAGTTACTCCAACATCCACTAGAGTATCCACAATCTCAACATACCTGGAGTACTGTTGAGTCATGGTTTAACCTGTCTTAAAGGTGAAATTCTCATACTGCTGCTTCAAGATGTCCTTCTTATTCTCTTTTGCTTTATTTTACCCTTCATACATCAGCTTCAGTGCATCCCATAGTTGCTTGGTAGTCTTGCACTTCTTGAAGCCTCTGTAGATACAGTTTGGAAAAGCAGTTTGGAGGGCGGTTATGGCCTTCTGCTCAATATCAATCTTATTCCAGTCTTCATCAGAATAATTAGTCACTTCCTTTGATATCATACCACCACCAGCAGCAGCTGAAGGGGTGGATGGTACATGATGTCCATAGACAACAGATCCCCACATCCTGGGGTCTTGAGACTTGATGAAGCCTTCAATTCTTTGGCCCCAAGTGTTAAAGTCTTCAGTAGTGATCAGTGAAGACTTAGTCATAGTACCAGTTTCCATATCAGCCTTGGTGAGATCTTATAATCAAGAACCTAAAATGCTCTGATACCAGTTGCAGGACCATGTGAAAGGTGGTCAATACAATCAGCCTCACAATGAGGAGAGTTTTAGAAGACTTAATAGATCAAATGGGGAACTGGGTTTGTGTGAGATGATACTAAGAACACAAGTAAGTAATAAGATGAAACTAAGAACAAGAATAGAGAAGTATGGTTTTCAAGGATGTTGTATATTGCTCTAAAGTTCTATTACAAGTGTTACAAAGCATGAAAGAGCTACAAGGACCTGAGATACTTTATACTACATTGATCATCCGTCAATACTTAAAAAGAAAGTCAAAAACACTAATATAGATAACAAGATCAATGTAGAGTCAAAAGGTAGATTTCCTTTTGACTAGTGACTATGACAAGCCATAGCTCACATTTTTTCCTAATATAAAAAGGTTTATAGGTACAAAGTAGGAAGTTACAGACAATGACCTTAGTCTACAGTTTACAAAAGCTTGGACTTTTCACCAACTTGTATAAGTTGGTGAGTCTTCAGAGTTGCAGCGGAAAGTGTGTCAGTCTTCAGAAGAAATCTGTCTTCACATCAAGTTGGCTTTAGAAGACTTTATCTCTGAAGAGACTTTATCATTGGCTTCGGAAGATTTCGACTTTGGTTTCGGAAGATTTTACACTTAGAATATTTTTCTGTGGAGAGTGTAAAACTTCTAAAGCAACTTCTACCTTTTACATTCAGTGCATGCATGCATGAAGATCCTTGGTTGTTTTGGCTTCTTTGGTTGAATCAGCCTTACTATCTTCTAATATAACCGTACAGTGTCTATTGAATTTGATTCGGTCAAGGACTCAAGCATGATAGTGTAGTTGTCATTATATGGTGGGGGACAAGCATGTAGCCTATGCTAGACATATCCCTTAGATCTTTCTATGCATCAACTTACTCTTGTATCTGGTTGATAAGAATTGGAATTTCTCAAGTTTGATTTGTGTGGCTTACTGATCAGCTTTTGACTTTGTTAAAAGTTCAGTCAAATTTTCAACCTGAGCTTCAAGGGTGTACTTTTGAACATGAAGCTTCTCATCTGCAAGAAGAGGTTTAATTTTAATTTGAAAATCTCTTAATTCATGTTTAAACATCTCTGATGTAACCTTCTTATCCTTTACCATTATAGCCAATTTTAGATTATGTTCTCTGTAGCCTTGAACCTCCTTAATGCATTTTTTACTACAGAGATTGGCTTTTACCTCTTCAGGCATTGGACTTGGAGTATCATTGATATGAGCCATGAGAGCATGATTATGATATTTTGGCTTCACTTCTTCTGCATACATGCTCCAATCACATACTCCATCTTGTTTGATGACAAGTGCACTTGAAGTTGGTTGAGATGTGCATAAAGGTTGTTGATATGTGTGATCTGATTTTGTGCTTGATGATGAGATGGTTGATGATGTGATCCTTGATTTCCTTGATGTGAGTGAGAGCTTTGATGTGAGGAGGGATGAGGAGCTCTAGAAAATTTCTTATGATTGTTTCTTGGTGCATTGCATTCTCTGGAGAAATGCCCATTTACATCATAATTATAACACTTAACTTTGGTTTTGTCAAATTCAAGTTTAGTTTTTTCATTCTGGCTCAACTTCTTTCCCATCCTAAAGAATTTCTTAGCTCTCAGTGTGATCATGGCCATTTTCCATTGAAGATCCATCTCTTCAACATCATCAGGATCCATTTCTTCTAAATCATCTTGGATCACATGTGTAGTTGTTAATCCTCCACCAAGACAAGCCTCAAAGCTTAACACAAAGGCATTGTAAGTTTCCTTTTGGTCATCATTGGAGTGGTTGCATGATGGGAATGTCTAATTTGTTGGTTGTGCAAATGTGGTTGGTGGTTTGGTGATTTTGACATGAGGGGCTGAGATGAATGCTGTTGATCTTGGGCTTTCAGGTGCTGACATAAAGTCATCTTCTTCTATGATGAAGATATTTTCCACTAAATGACTTTTAGTAAGAAATTTATATGCCTCAACAACCTATGGACCACTGAGATTTATTGACCTTTTATCAAGTTCCAATGCTTTAATCTTTGCTACCATGATGACCAAATACTTTACAAATCAAGTGTGTTGTTAAGTATAGTCACACTCTGCCTCCAGCTCTTAGGTAGTGAATGTAGCATCTTTTTGTTTAGCCCTTTCTCCATGTAGGTCACTCCCACGATCTCCAGATCATTTACTAGCTGAACAAACCTATGAAGTTTTTTGAAACTGATTCACCTTTGATGTGATGAAATGTCTCATACCGATTAACAAGCTTCTCATTATTAGTTTTAGTAACTTCAGTGCTTCCTTCACACATGATGCAAAGAGCATCCCATACCCCTTTTGTTGTGCTATATTTCTCCAATCTTTTGAATACATTTAGCTTCAAAGCTTGAGTGAGTAAGGAGTATGCCTTTAAATGAACTTTTATAGTCTTATAGTTCTTCAGGATTGAGGACCAAGTTGTGGTCTTCCCTTAGAAATCTAACAGTCCGATACTAATCAACATCCAAAGTAGTGGGGATGGAGGAACCTCTGAATATACGATGAACAATAGGGTTCAAGGAAATGCGATGAATAGTTCACTAATGCAAATGCGATGAACCATGATTTTCAAAGAAAATGCCGTGAACAGTAGTCAATGTGCAGAATGCGATGAACAGTGTTCAACACCAATATGATGAACAGTTCTCCATTCTGTTTGTCTGTTTTTGATGATTTTGCTTGTTGTTTTCAATCAAATCTGATTTAAAACCTTTTGATTAGGATCTTAACTAATTTCAGGTTGTTTAGCTCACTATCACTCGGTAATTTGGTAAATGGGTTTGGTTTTGATGTAAGTTTGATCAATGAAAAAGTGTTCATCAACTCATGATGAATTTGAAGTGCTAATTGATTGAAACAATGAGTAAATCTGTTCTCATGTCTAATCAGTTATGCCAAACACAATGAAAAACAAATCAAATGATAGTTCGAACGAGAATCATGAAGAACACTAGGTGTTCTTCATGATTTCGAAAGCGAAGGCTCTGATACTAATTGATTGGTTTAGAATCAACGAGGATCGAATATATCAGATGATTTTTTAGCGGAAATACAAAATGATCAAATTAATATAAATACTCTTAATAATGTATTGTACTTATTTTAATGTGGACAAAGCTTGCGGTGTGAAAGTTTGTGCACTAGGTACAAAGTTGCTAATGTTGGCTAAGAGTTTCAAAAATGGTAAAAACCTTATCTATTTATTGGTTAGACCCTATGACCTGTATAATAACCTAAATACCCTAGCATATAATCTTGGAATACTAAGTACAAAATATAAAATAAAAGTATCCGCAAATATGGTTCTTCACCAGGGTTTGTATCTTGTACATCCGCATTTGTTTTTGCTGGTGCAAAACTCTTGTCCTTATTTCTTGTGTTAGGCTAAGTATTTGTTTTTTTTTCACGCGTATTAGTTCTTTATGGGTGGACAAATGCGCATCCGCATTTGTCTTTGTTCACCCGTAAAAACTAATGCTGCTGAACACCTTAGCCATTTTCATCATCCACATAAATCACACTTGTATATTTTCCAACCCAAACATAATCCATCACTACTTGAATTAGCTTGCATGATCCTTTTAGGTCCAACATCTTCTCATGACTCTAAATCATCACATTGATGAGGAAGTAAAAGAAGAGACAAGTGATCACATTGAAATTGCTGCCATTCAAACTCTAGTTATGAAAGATCAAGAGAAGCTTATTGAGATTAAAAATGAGAAGACTGACTAGTTAGTTAAGAAAATTGCAGAATTAACAAAGAGAATGAATCATATGTAGAAGGAAATGAAGAAGAAAGATGATGAAGGAGAGAAATGAGAGAAGGATGAAATTAATCACATCTTGTCAATGAGATTAATAGTGATGATAATAGTGATGATAAATGATCACTTAAAAGACAGATTGTGACACCTCCGGTTATACCGGAAACACGAGGATGTAACGGACTGGATCGTTATAACACATTGTTAGTTAATAGAGATGTATTAAATGATGTAAGGCCAACATGTCATGATGTCACCCGACACAAAGGGAGGCTTGTGTCGCTGCAAGTCAATCCCACGACAAACATAATGAAACAGTCAAAGAAATTTAAGTCCCACAACCCGGGAACAAGTAAACAAGACATGATCAACAAAGGTATTTCCAAACTAACATAATATCAGTAACACAAGACAGTCTCTAAAATGCATTTCCTTAGAGTCATCGCTAAAGCCAACAACTCTAGCTACGCTCGAAGATTATTACCTCAAGAGATATGCTCAAAAGGTCAACATATTATTCATGAGTTCGTAGGTTTAAATAATAAACAAAAATTGATGTTGTGGAATAGTTTGGTAGGACATAGTGCATACAGGTATAAGTAAGCAATATCACATGTAAACATGAGCCTCACAACTAAACCTATGACGTACACACAGATCTTTTCAGAACATATTCGTCCTAGGGCCCGTTCGTGACCACTGTCAGTCCTAACTAGTATACTAACAAACAAGGGTGGGGGTGTCAACCCAATAATACTATCAATACCTGCCCGTCGGCTCCAACACTAGAGTTAAATAGTTGTGAATAAAGAACAACATAGAAAACTCACACATGTACCAGATATTAACTTACAAAACAGTAAACACAACCATCCCAAAGATTAAACAAGTTCACAGCATAAAACGGGTGAGCATACTTTCCCCCCTAGGTTTTGCAAATAATTGAAATGAATACGGGGCCGCGAAACTCACCTTGAACAGAGACGAATAAAAGCTAACAAAAGGATTCTAAAGACGCGAACAACGAACGAACAAATACCTATAATTAGTTGTAATTAAATCTTTAAACAAGTCTAAAGAGGATAGATATATTAGGTCGGTTTCGGGTTGTTCGGGTTCAACGCGCGACACGCACACAAAATACGTATGCCATTTATGCATTCTAGCACACTATATGATAATAATAATAATGATAAAATGTATAATAATAACATTGATAATATTTATAATAATAATATTAATAATAATAACAAAGTATCCAAACAAAACAACAAAAAAAGAAAGAAAAACACACACACACAACACACAAAAGCACCACATGGTTACTCACACACATACTATTCACACTAACAACATATATATAAACCAACACACACTCAATTCTAACACACACAGACACACTACATCAACACATACAGTAACACTCACACACATACTGCACATACTAACACACCCACTACACACACTAACATACACACCTTGACTAACACACAACACACACTGCACACACTAGCACACACACTACCCATACTAACATACACCTATGCCTAACACACAACACACACTGCACACACTAGCACCACGCACCATCCAGTTCTCAAACCCACGCACCCGCACACACACAACACACACAAACCGCCGGGCACACTCACGACTTATATATGTATATACATACACACGGTGGCTCAACACACACACACACATATATATATATATATATATATACATATGTGTATATATACGTACGAGCAAACACACTCAAACACTACACCAACACCACGGATCACACACACACCAAAACACACACCACACCCCACGGTTCACACACACATATGTAACACACCCTAAAACTCACACCACACTCACGGTTCACACACACATCGTAACACACCCTGAAAAACACACCACACTCACTTCCATGTATCAAACACACACCACACTCGCACATACACACACACAAGACACACACACTGCCATATGCATGTACACTGCCGATACACACAAAACATACATACGCCATGGTAGAATCGTGCACCCGAACACCACCATTGCACCACTACATCGCAGCCCACCCTATATCACCCCGACATAACCGAATACTTGATCGGCGCAACGAATAATTCGTATTGTTACCAGACGATATTCAAACAAAACGAGGCGAAACTGGATGAAACATACCTGCGGTTAACGCTAGTGGTGGCTTGACGGCGTACAACGGTGGCTACTCGATCGAAAGTGGTCGCGAAGGGGGGGGTGTTTTCATGGCGTTTAGGGTTTCGGAGCGGGAGGGGTCGACGGTGAGGGTATTTATATATATATATATTTACTATTTACACTAAGGTCCCTTAAGTTTAGTTAATTTGCAATAAGAACCTTCAACTTTAATAATAATAATAATAATAATAATAATAATAATAATAATAATAATAATAATAATAATAATAATAATAATAATAAATATAGTAATAATAAGGTTTATTATAATAATAATAATAATAATAATAATAATAATAATAATAATAATAATAATAATAATAATAATAATGATGATTTTTGTAATACTACTTATACTAATAATGATTAGTTTTATTAATTATTATTTGTATAATATTTGTCCAGTTCATCATATTATAATATTAGGGTTAACACGCATGGCGGATACGACAAGATTCGACTCGAACACGAAATAATTACGTAAAGATAACAAATCACGAGGAGAGTTAACGAACTTGGAGTCAATTAATGGACCTAGTAGTGACGGATGCACACAGATGAAATTTGATACCAAAGTTGGTCCAAGTACATCTAAGAAGACAGTAGAGGAGTTGAGCCTTGCAATAATTCCATACTCAGGTCCTGCTTCAAGTGAATTTAATCAAAAGGAAGTCATGAGTACTTTGATTGAAAAATTTGATGCTTATTCATCTGGGGACTTCACTATTGATGAAGAAGTCATGGAGATTATCAGAGAATCAAGTTAAGAAATAGAGCAGTGCGTGTTGTTTCCTCAACCAATTATATTTGAAATAAACTGAAATGTAAATGGTACCTATTATGGTTCTTATAGATGAACAAAAAGAATTAATCATGAGATTAGTAGAAGAATTCCAGGCAAAACAGAAAGAACAACAAGCTTAAGCACAAGTTCGTCACTCTAAACCTCCAACATCTGGTTCTTTTGAGTTTCAAACTTACACAAGAAAGAGGAAGTACCTAGCTAAAAAACCAAATAGAAAAAGACCAATCATTGAAGAAGAATCTGAGCCTCCTGGAAAAAAAGAGAAGGAAGATCTAATGAGCCATGCTAATGTTGCTCGATTTATTAAAGAACATCAAAAAGCAACAGAGCAATTAACGATTGAAAAGGTTATAATTGATTTAAACGAAGGGGACAAAGAAAGCTTGATCACATCTAAAATGTTACAGGGTGTGTCTACTCCTAAAGGCAAAATAGATGTGAAAATTAGTGCCAAGAATTATGACTATGACTGGAATATTTTAATGATAAAGAGGTTATCTGGGTTAGTTTAATTCTTTCATTGAATACCATGATCTTTTTTACTCCCTATGGATCCATGACTTGAAAGAGTTAGCTGATGTAGAGTTAATAAATCATGCTACAATGGTAAGAGGTTATTAGTTTAAAGCTATGAAAGAGATCAAATTGAGAAGTGATATACCCTTTACCAACCAATTTGAAGAGAAGAAAAAAAGAAGTCAATTGAAGAGTTGGTAATTTTAAAGAAAATAGTAAAATCCAAATGATGAATTAAAGAGGAAAAGATTGTCGGGAACTCACCTAGTTATACCAATCTTAAATGTCAAATATGATGACAAAACATACAAGTTAGTGTTAGAAAGAAGATGGTAAGGAAAGGAGGGTCCTGATATAAGATTCTTACTGCTTAGAAAATGCGGCTGCTGTGTGACAACCCACTGGACGGGGTCCGGTCGTGACTAACTAATATCAACACAATGCAGTGGAAGGGTAATAATAATAATCCATTAAGCTGTCATACAGTCATCCATATTAGTTAATTCTAAAGCTCGTCAAGTGTTTTCTAATCCCGATTACATCAACATGATTTAATTGTCCCAAATGATATTATCTAGAAATAGGGTGGTGGCTAACCTCCAAATATCCAGTTTAGTCATCTCCTAACCATGATCACTCGGTCATTTCATTCTTCTCCTGAAATACACACCCAAAATACGTCAACATAATGTTGGCAAGCTCATGTGTTTATGACACGAGACTTAACATATTTCATAAAATAGGTTAACAATATTCATGATGCACAAGAGAAAGTATGCCAATCAAACCTGGACCCGGGTGACCCTCCTGAGTGCTAAAACATCCCCTAACACATACCCTTTATTGTTATGGGCTCGATTGTGCCCTGCTAAGCACATAATTCTGCAATAATTTTGTGACACATCGATTTTTGAATCTCAATGGGGGGTTTCCCTGTCCATAGGGCCCATTGTGTGCGGGGGATTCCCAAATAGTACTATCCACAAATCACGCGGCTCCCGCTGTAGTTAAAGATTTTGCTCATGTTCGGGGACAAGAGCAGGTAGTGTTGAACCATAATAACATAAAAACCAGCGAGTATGTATTTCACCCCAAAAGTTATGAAGTAAAAAAGGGGGTCATGAAAATCAGCTTAGCTTGACCTTAGAGTGAGTGTTTGGTTTAAGGAGCTACTAGCCAGCAAGGTTCCTATGTTCATTTTTACAGATGTTAGTTCTATTTCAATCAGTTGAGTAAGTCTAACCCCTCTAGTTCAGGTTTACTTTACGCGATTAGGCGGTTTTCATTACATATGTGTAATTTGGTTCAACCTTTGTAAATTGAAGTTTTTGGTTTGAAAGTTGGGTATGCTACTGTAGTGAGTTAGTTTTTATGCCATTTAGGTCTTGGTAACTCTTTTTACCCTTTTTCTTTCTAGCGCAGTGTTAGATTTCTTATATTAGTGTTATTTTTGTATTAATTCCTAGAAAATTCTATAATTGAAAATATTTGGTTTTTAGTATGATTTTATCATCATTAGGCCCATAGATACTATATTTTTGAGTCTTAGGTTGTTTTATGTCGGTTTTGTTATCTCTACGTTCGGGTCTCGGTTTTTAACGGGTTCCTAGGTTCGGGTCAACTTCAGGTCCAATTTAGCTTTAAAATATTCTAAAATACTTAGAGTAAGTTCTTGAATCTGAAAGTTTCAAGTCCCTAACTTAGAAGTATGTTTTGTTGAATTTTTATTATTTTAACATGAATATCTTCTATATTTTTGTTTGCTAAGCAAACTAGCTCTAAAGGTCATAAAGTTTAATTTCTAAGTATTATTTATCATTATAAACCTACTGAAATTTTTTAAATTCGGAATTTATGTATGGTTGGTAATTTCGTTGCATTAGCCGGTTAGTTCCATTAAGTGTTCGTTAAGTCTCGGTTTTGGGTTTCTATGTGTTTTAATCTGATTTTTCCTTCTTCACCTACTTTTATAACGTAAATAACACCTATGTGAATCCATATTTCCAGTAAGTTATGTTGATCACATTCTTTTTATATTTTTAAGAAATCCGAATTTTCGTGTGTGTTAGATTTATAAAAACCGTTCTTTTTGTAGATTTTACATTCTTTGGTTACTGGAATATATGGTAACTTAGGTGTTTAAGATGTTGGGGGTGACACGGGGTTGTTCATGTCACCAACGAGACGATTCGTAAAATACCGAGACTTTTCGAGTAGTGACGGTTACTTTGCGAGGTGGACGTAGTGAAAGCGGGGGCTGTCAGGAAGCTTCTGATGGGTGAGAGAAGGTTGTTAGATATGAATGGACATGGAGATGTGAGAAAAAAGATACGTGGGTGTGTGTGTGTGTTCAATGGATGTTTACCTTAGCGTGTTGGAGCTCGGGTGCAGTCTGCTTTCTGGCTTTGAGAGGCTGGAATTTGATGCTGTAAGTGTGCAGAGAGTGAGAAGCAGAGGAGTGTTTAAAGTGTTGGTAGTATAGAGAAAGTTTGCTATTTATAGTAGTGGTGGTGGTGTTGTAGTGATTCTGCCGAGGTGTTGGGAAGGGGGTTCGGGTCCCACTTCTTAATTGCAGGCTTTTTTTGGTTAAAGGGAGATTTTAGTTAGTGGGATAAGTTAGCATGGGTTAAGAAGCTAAGCCATGCATTAGGTGGTTTGGTTGGTGATTGGACAAGTCAACTTCCTTCTAGAATATATTTCATACGGGTGCATGCATATTATAATTTGCGGATTTCCTTTATTATTTATTATTCACTGCATGTTTGTTTTTAAATTTATATGTGAAAATATCATGTTGGTTTGTATTATTATTACTGTCATTATAACAGCTTGTGAAGGATTTAATATTTTTGGTTTATGATTTAATAATTTATAGGTATTTAATTTCTATATTCAAAGTTTTAGAATAATTCCAAGTGTTATAATGCATATCCTTTGAAATTTTGGAAGATTTGAATTTGGCTTCGAAAGTTCTAAGTCTTGGCTTCGAAAGATTGGGTTTTGTGTTCGGAAGATTGAAATGCGGCTGCACAGTGCTCATGCACCTGTACAGTGCTCATGCGCCTGCTTGATCCTTAGTTCTTCCGAAGGTGAAATGTGGCCACACAGTGCTCATGCGCTTGTACAGTGCTCATGCGCCTGTACAGTGCTCATGCGCCTGTACAGTGCTCATGCGCCTGTACAGTGCTCATGCACCTAAGGAGTAAACAAATGTGGGATGAATAGTCAACAAATGCGGATGAAGAATTAACAAATGCGGATGAAGAGTTAACAAATACGGATGAAGAGTTTACAAATGCAGATGAAGAATTAACAAATGCGGATGACTTAAAGTCTTAGGATTATTTTTGTAGTTTTTGATTATTAGATTTAAGTTGCATAATGTTTCACTAGGACATTGTGCCTAAGGCCCACTAGTGTTGGTAGCTCACAAAAAATCTCATCGCATGGCCTATTGGCCCATTAAGGTCTTGTATGTCAAGCCCACTTATTGCTATGGCCGAATGACCAATTCAAAGTTTGATGGGCCTAAGCCTATTAGGGTTTGTGTGTATATCCATGTCCAGGAGTTTGATCTTGTTGGGTCCATCACATGGGCTTCGGTTGATCATTGTGTGGCCCATTATGGTTTCCAAAACAAAATTTTGTGGGCCTAAAAATCAGGGTTGTCACATCCTCCCCTACTTACAGAAATTTGGTCCTCGAAATTTGCTTATGTCTAGTTTATCAAACTTTATTCTAATTCTAAGGATGCAATAGGATTGGTCAATCATCATGGTTCACACAATGCAATGTTTCAGCTACTAAAATAGGTTTATATATATACATATTAAGTCAGTTTAGTGTGATGCCAGGACAGGGGTTTTACGGACTCTTTCTTGTATTCCATTGCTAGGGTTTTCAGGTTTGAAAAGGTGCGTGTACTTTTTAATTTCGCTTTCTGGTTCCCAGGTGAACTCAGGACCTCGTCGTGAGTTCCATTTGACCTTCACAATCGGAATCTTACTTTGTCGAAGTTTCTTTTCATGTCGTTCCATTATTTCGAGTGGTTCTTCAATGAATTGGAGCTTGTCATTAATTCGCACTTCTGTGTATGGTACTATCAGGTTTTCCGCGGATAGGCACTTCTTGAGATTCGAGATGCGGAATGTGTTGTGTATCTCGCTTAGTTCCTCAGGTAATTCTAACCTATAGGCAACGGGTCCGATCCTCTCAAGAATCTTGAAGGGTCGAATGTACCTCAGGCTCAATTTTCCATGCTTCCTAAATCTGATTAACCCTTTCCATGGTGATACCTTCAGCATCACCCAGTCTTCTACTTGAAATTCTAAGTGTTTTCTCCTATTATCAACATAACTCTTTTGTCGATCTCTCGCTGCACCTAGACGTCCTCGTATTTGGTGAATCTTATCGGTTGTTTCTTGCACTATTTCTGGACCGGTTAACTAACTATCTCCTACCTCAGCCCAATAAATCGGTGACCTACACTTACGTCCATAAAGTATTTCAGAGGGTGCAGCTCCTATGCTGGTGTGGTAGTTGTTATCATAGGAAAATTCAGCTAGTGGGAGGTGGGTGTCCTAATTTCCACCAAAGTCTAATACGCAAGCCCTCAACATGTCTTCAAGGGTCTGGATTGTCCTTTCGCTTTAACCATCGGTTTGAGGGTGGTAGGTTGTGCTTAAGTAGATGCATGTTCCTAGTGCCCATTGAAATGCTTGCCAGAATCGGGAGGTAAATCGACTATCTCGGTCTGAGATAATTGACAAGGGTATTCCGTATCGGGACACTATTTCATTGACATATATCTTAGCCAGCCTTTCCATTTCATTGTCTTCCTTGATTGCCAGGAAATGTGCCAACTTGGTCAGTCAATCCACTATTACCCATATAGCATCATGCCCTCTCAGGGTTCGGGGAAGTTTTATGACAAAATCCATTGTGATTCTTTCCCATTTCCATTCCTATATTTCTGGTTGTTGGAGTAATCGGGATGGCTTTTGGTATTCTACCTTTACCTTGGCACATGTCAAGCATTTTCCCACATAGGTGGCTATTTCTCTTTTCATACCAGGCCACCAATAGTTTATTCTTAGATCCTTATACATCTTGTCATTCCCAGGGTGAATGGAATACTTTGATTTGTGAGCTTCATCTAAAATGATGTCTCTTAGTCCTCCTAGCATCGGGATCCACGCCCTTCCATTCAACCTCATTATTCCGTCTTCTGAGATGTTTAGTTGTTTCTCCATCCCCTTTAATCCATCTTTTTCATAGTTTTCCTCATTCATAGCCTCTTTTTGGTTTCTTTGTATTTGGTCTTTCAAATTGATTTGTGCCTTTATTCGTAAGGCACGTACCCTAAGCGGTTTAGCCCTTTCCTTTCTACTTAAGGCATCGGCTACTATGTTTGCCTTTCCGAGGTGGTATCGGATTTCACAATCATAGTCGTTCAGCAATTCCACCCATCTTCTTTGTCGCATGTTTAACATCTTTTGATTAAAAATGTGTTGTAGGATTTTGTGATCGGTGAAGACCACGCACTTTGTTCCATACAGGTAGGGCCTCCAAATTTTTAGCGCAAATGCTATGGCTCCTAATTCCAAGTCGTGTGTGGTGTAGTTTTGCTCATGCACCATTAATTATCGTGAAGCATATGCTATCACCTTTCCTCTTTGCATCAGGACTCACCCTAAACCGTGGTGTGAGGCATCACAATATACTGTGAAATCGTCATTCCCCTCGGGTAGGGACAGGATCGGTGCACTACATAGTTTTTGCTTTAGGGTTTCAAAGGCTTCTTGTTTCTTTGGTTCCCATTTGAATTTAGTGTTTTTCTGGGTTAGGTACGTCAATGGCTTGGCAATTCTCAAGAAGTTTTCTGTGAATCTTCGGTAGTAACCGGCCAACCCTAGAAATTATCATACCTAAGTAGGGGTCTTAGGTGGCTCCCACCTCTGAATGGCCTCAATCTTGGAGGGATCAACTTGAATTCCTTTCTCGCTTACTATGTGACCCAGAAACTGCACTTCTCGCATCCAGAACTCACATTTTGAGAACTTGGCATATAGCTGCTCAGTTCGCAGTAATTCTAAAGTCAACCTTAAATGTTGTTGGTGTTCTGCCTCGGTTTTGGAGTATACTAGTATATCGTCTATAAATACTATCACGAATTTGTCCAAGTATGGCTTGCAAACCCTATTCATGAGGTCCATGAATACTGCTGGTGCGTTTGTTAAACCGAAAGGCATCACTAAGAATTCATAGTGCTCGTACCTAGTTCTAAATGCGGGTTTTGGTACGTCATCCTCCTTGATTTGTAACTGATGATACCCTAACCTCAGGTCTATCTTGGAGTAATATCGTGATCCTTGGAGCTGATCAAACAAGTCATCAATCCTCGGGAGTGGGTATCGGTTTTTGATTGTGACTTTGTTTAGCTCTCGATAGTCAATGTACATTCTTAGGGTTCCATCTTTCTTTTTGACAAACTGGAATGGAGCTCCGCAAGGTGAGAAGCTTGGCCTGATGCACCCTTTGTCCATAAGTTCTTGCAGTTGCATCATCAACTCTTGCATCTCTGACGGGGCTAGTCTATAGGGTGATTTGGCTACCGGTGTTGCTCCCGGTATTAGGTCGATGCGAAACTCAACCTGCCTGTGTGGAGAGAATCCTGGAAAATCATCGGGAAATACGTCCACGAACTCCGACACTATAGGGACGTCCTCGAGCCATTTTTCCTCTTTAGTAGACATTACATAGGCCAGATATCCAATGCATCCTTTCCTCAGGCACTTATTGGCCTTTATGCACGAAATGATGTTCATGTCTCGTCTTGGTCTCTCACCATATATCACGAGAATATCTCCTTTAGGTAGGGGAATTTTTACTAGTTTCTTGTCACATATAATTTCAGCCTTATTTTTCACTAGCCAATCCATTCCCACTACTATGTCAAACCTCCTAGTTCTACCGGTATTAAGTCTATGGGGAATTCATGCTCGTCTTGTTCTATCGTGCACCCAACGATTGTCTCATCAGCTTTAACTAACATTGCGTTCGCTAGTTCTATGGTATATGTGTCGGCTAGTCTAGAGGAGCTTAATTCAATTCTTGGTCTAAAGCTTGTAGAAACAAAGCTTCTATTGGCCCCGGTGTCAAATAGTACATAAGCATAATGATTGTTTACTAGGAACGTACCGGTCACAACTTTGGGCTCCTCCCTGGCAACTTCTGCATTCATCACGAATGCTCTCCCCTTGGGGCATCCTACTGATGGTTTCTTGGCCTTTAGCTTGGGACAATCAGGGCGGATATGCCCAGTTTTGCCACACTCGTGGCATCTTACAGGCCCTGTGGTTTCGGACTTGCATTCCCTTGCAAAATGACCTGGTTTGTTGCACTTGTAGCACATGACGGTCTTGCCTTCTTTGACCTGTGGTTTAACCGCCATCCTCGCCGTACACATCCCTAGGTGATGGCGTCCGCATTTTCCACAAAACGGTTGCTTTCCTAAATAGGGTTTCTTTCCTTCCAGTTGTCGATTTTCCGAATTTCTCTCACTTGAACTCCCACTCATGGAGCGGAAATTCTCCTATTTTCGTTTTGCTCCTACATTCTCTATACCTCTCGCTCCCTCGCATCTCACAACCTCATCATTTAAGGTTGCCAATATCTCCACCGTTTCCTGAAACGTCATTGGCTTGGCTGCCTTCACCATTCCCCGAATCTTTGGGGTTAATCCCCACACATACCTGCCAATCTTCTTAGATTCAGGAGTCACCAAGTGCAGCACAAGCAGTGACAGCTCATTAAATCTTTTGGTGTATTCCAAGTGTGCCATGCCCTTCTTCTCTAGACCTAAAAATTCAGCCTCCATCTTTTCAATTTCATTAATCGGACAGTAACGTTCCACCATCAAGCTTTAAAACTCTTCCCATCTCATCCGGTTCACCGCGTTTCTCCCTCAGGTTTGCAACAGTGTGTTCCACCAATTAAAAGCTCCATTCTTGAGGGAGTGTGTGGCAAACGTTACCTTGTTTACCTCAGCACAGTCGTTTATATCTAGTACTGCTTCCATTTCCTCTAGCCATCTTATCGTTCCGGTGATGAAGCTCGGGCTCTGCAGGAGCCGTCTCAGCAGTCTTAGCCTTGTTCCTGATGACACGTGGCCTAGCACCACGACCAACCTGCACACCTCCTCGAGAAGCCTTCGAAGATCTAACACCCCCCATCCTCTAAACACTATAAGATTCAAACACCAACACAGTCATTCAAGGTAATAGCTTAGATTATGTCAAGTATAGTAAGTCCCTAATTACAGTGGCCAGTTGTGATTAGCCACTTACTTTACTCTTCATCTCCCAAGCATTGCCTATCCTGACTACATCAGTATCCAAATCTACTAAGAGCACATAAATCAGATAGCATGCGCACATAATACCGGTTAACCTTAAGAAAATAAATTACCTAATGGCACGTAGCTACTTAGGCTGGCATCCCTCCATTCGGTCCCATTCTCAGTTTAAGTTTAGGTTTTTAAAATATTTACACATTTCTCTTAAACATTGGCTCTGATACCAACTTCTAAGGCCCCATTCCCGGGAACCCCACAGTTGGTCAATCACAACCTCATTTATATCAAAACATATTAAGATTTATTAAGTACACAAAATATTGCAGCGGAATAATTCATCAAAAACCATTTCATGCTTTAATAAATACATTTGCCAAGTAATACATCGTCATTTAAAAGATTACCAAATATCACTTAGTTGTCTTACAAAACAACATCATTATCGTGCATGAAATGGATGCCAGTCTTTTCCCGCCAAGTAGCTTCACCCTCGTGCCATCCTCAGCAACAAGCTACCTACCAACTGAAAATGCATAAAAAGTCAGCGTTGCTGAGTGAGTTCTAGTTTTAAATAATAAAATACTTTACCTTTTGTAAAAACCTTTCCTTTACTTTCGTTCGTGATCACACAATATACATACATCTTGATAATATCATTATTATCTTTTATCATTGTTCATAATCATTCGTTTCATACTTTTTCATTATCTTTCACTTCTATCTAGATCTTGTCATAAGCTATACCCCATCATTAGGCATGAAGCCACCTCAGTCTTAGGGTTAAGCGACAAGGATCCCGTTTCGCACGTATGGATTAGTCACCAAGACTGACCCCCTATGTGTATACCCTCATGGGTTAGCCAAGATCGCACGCTACATCTCACGCAGTTAAGCTAACATTTCTTTAATGAGTTGTGACCCTCTTTAAATTTGCTTGCAAGACTTTCATTCATTTGTTATGTTCCATTTTTCATTATCTTTAATCTTCCGCTTCTTTTATGATAATACTTTACGTATAAGAGCCTTAGCACACCATGAAAAGTCACGTAATAATACGTAATAAGGAACATCAATAACAGACCACAAACACGCGCAACATGAACAAACATAAACCATCAACACATTCCAGAGCTCAATCATTAATTTCTATGTTCCAAAATTCACAAAAAAATCCTAAGTCAGTTTAGGCGCATGAGCACTATGTGAGCGCATGGGCACTATGCAGGCGTATGGGTAGTTGGGCGCATGAGAAAAGTTGGACGCATAGGAAAATCTTAGGCGCATGGGTACTATGCAGGCGCATGAGTACTATGCAGGCGCATGAGTACTATGCAGGCGCATGGGTACTTGGGCCCATGGGCAGTTAGGCGCATGGGAAAAAACTTACGCGCATGGGCAAAAACTTAGGCACATGGATACTATGCAGGCGCACGCGCAAGTGTTAGGCGCATGGGCAAAAATGTTAGGCTCATGGGCAGTTACCAGTTCTAACTTATACTAATTTCAGTCCCCATTCATCATCCTAACGTATTATTAGCCCAAATCTAGCATATTAAGCACATAGAACAAGCATACAACCATATGATTCGGTCCAAACATTCACAAACACACACACACACACGTAAAATAGGGGAACACCTACGGTTCCACACACTGAAAGTTGTAAAAAGAAAGTTTATATGAATTTCAGCCCCAAAACAAGTTTAAAACAGAAAAACCGAGGATCTAGAACTCACCTATAGTAGACTTCAAGTAAAACTCCTCCAAACTCGAGAGCACTTGGAGTTCAAACACCTAAACACCCCAAAAACACCCAACCGAACATAAAGGAACACATAAGACTCGATCCACAAGCTGAAAATTCAGCTGAAATCGAACAAAACACACGAAAAACTAACCTTCAAGTTGATCTTCTTCTTCTTCTCTCTAAAACCGATGGAAAAACTCTGATGTTCTTCTTTTGTAGTCAAGCAGTTGGGTGGAGCAGGGGTGTGGGCGGCCATGCCCACCTTTTAAACATAATTATAATAAAGTTTGCCTCTTGCATAACTTTAACCCTTTAACTTGGGTTATTTCACCTTTCTTTCTTTACACTTCTCTTTTCTTTTTTTATTTTTATTTTTTAAATTTGCGGGTGTTACATGGTGTGCACCATTTTCCATTCGACTTAACAAATACTTGGAATGATAAAAAGTGCCCAAACATAAAGATCAACATAAGAAGGAGTAAAGAATTGATTTGAGTTTTATTTATTATTTTAACCCATAATGTTATTACAAGATACATAACTAGTTCCTTAAATGTAGAATCACTTAAATACTGTTTAATTTAACACAGAAAATTAACAGAGTTAGTTTCAGAGGTCAAACTAATAAAAAAGACGAAATGCTAAGTGTTGATATGTTAGGAGATTTCTTTTTGGGTTGTAGGGTTAAATCACATAAACTACTAGGCCATAATAGTAATTTGTACTCTCTCTCTCTCTCTTTCTCACTCTCTCTCTCTCTCTCTCTATATATATATATATAGATATATATATATATAGGGTTAGGTTCTTTACCAAACACTGCTTATTTTCAGAACATGAAGAACCAATCCGCTGCATTCATTATTTTCTAATTACAAAAATTAAAAATCAAATGAAAAGGGTGTAATGGTAATAAGTTGAATTTTTCTCTCTCCAATTACTTGGTTACCTAATTAATTGATTGATTATTTTTCATAATTTCTCTCTCCTTTCATATTTTTTACAATTTTACACATACATTAAAAAACAAACTCATTTTGAACTAAGCATTTATTTTTTTTCAATTTGGATAAAGATCAAACTTTTTAATTATCATCTATTTGTTTCTATTAAATGTTTTAAATATTTATAATTATGCTTTTAGTTTTTATATATAAGTAAATCTTCAAACTTATCATCCTTTTATCTCATCGACTATTTATATGTATGTAAGTCTTTATACTAGTTTTTGAATGATGTAAGTCTTTACACTAACACTTTGTTTTTTCTCAAATTAATCTTCTATTTCATATGTTAATCTTCAAAGGATGTATTTACATTTTTCAAACTTATGGTCTATTTACATATATGTTAAATCTTCAAGATGATCATCCATTTTTTAAACTTATGGTCTATTAACATATATGTAAATATCTACATTGACAATTATTTTTTTACATATATACGAATCTTCATAGTAATCATCAATTTTCACACTGATCATACATTATTAAGGTAATAATCTTGATACCTACATATGTGTAAATTCGTATACATTTCCATTTTGTCAACTCATCTGTTATTTACATATATGTAACTAAATGGACCATCTATTTCAATTACATAATTATATACCCATATGCAATTACCAGATATGTGCAAAGAAAGAAGTAAAATTAAAACAATTGTGTTTAAACCTTACATAGATATCAAATTGATACAAACTTGAAAATACAAGCCTGTAGTCTTAATGGATCTAAATAAAACATAAAATAATTTAGGTATCTATAGAACATTGTACCCCAAATGATACAGTTTAACAATTTCAAATAACTAAAACAATGTACTAAATCTCATATAGAATAAAAGATGTTAAATGAAAATGCAAGAAGCCATATTGAAGAACAAAAATAACAATAAAATTGACTTATTTGGATTTCTACTACTGACTAAATATATTTTTTTTATTAAACACTTTCAAGTTCATCAGTATAATAAAAGTTCCAAAACAGAGTCCGGGACGCTTATAGTTGGTCAATCATCGCATAAAACATAAAAAACTTATCATTTTGCAGTGGAAATTTGACTTTTCAATAATAATTGAAAAACATGTCAAATCATCATATCATTTCATTTACATCCGAAAAATGTATTAATACAATAACATTCTCCAAAATATGGATGCCAGACTTGAACCATCCCCAGTAGCTTATGCATCCATGCCTGCATATCCTCAGCATCAACAATTACCTGCCAACTATTATGCATACAAAAGTCAGCGACACTGAGTGAGTTCTAATTTTATAATAAAATACTTTAATTTTGTTTAAAACATTTCCTTTACTTTCGTACTTGATCACACATCATACGTACATCTTGATAATAATCATTTATTATTTTTCATCATCGTTCGTAATCGTTCGTTTCGTACTTTTATTCATTAATATCTTTCACTTTTATCTGGATCCTGCCATATGCTATACCCCCACGTCATGCCAAAGCTAGTACTGTGTCGGAGCTTACAAGTAAACCCCCACGTCATGCTCAAAGCTAACATATTACTAGGGTAGAGCGACAAGGATCCTATCACATTTTGGTCAATCACAAGGATTAGACTCCTGTGCGCATTAACAAGGCTTAGCTAAACCGCACACAGTTGAGCAAACAACTACCTCGTTGAGTTGTGAACCTCTATCATTTTGTTTGCAAGACTTTACATTCATTCATTATGTTCCACTTCACGTTAACGTTATCTTTCACTTTCATTACATAATACTTTACGTACATATACATATCATGCAACGTAAAGTCACGTCATAATACATAACAAGGAATATCATCATCATAACAACAGCCCACAAGCATACATAACATAAACAAGCAAAGGCCAACATAAAATATTAGTACTTAGCACTAAAATTCTATTCCCA
Source organism: Flaveria sonorensis (assembly GCA_025506505.1). Lineage (NCBI taxonomy): Eukaryota > Viridiplantae > Streptophyta > Magnoliopsida > Asterales > Asteraceae > Flaveria > Flaveria sonorensis. The sequence continues at coordinate 31,275,984 of CM046430.1, read as the reverse complement.
AAATTTTAGAAATAACCTAAGTGTCCACAGTGCATGAGTAAGTTATACAACGGATGGCTTAAATGCTAAGTGTCCACAACGGATAGCTAAGGTCCATAGCGGACGACCAAATCCAAAGCGGACGGCTAAGGGTCCACAACGCAAGAATATGAAACTAAGTGTATCCACAGTTGATGACTAAGGTTCATAGCGGATGACTTAAAACATTCTAAGTGTCCACAGGGGACAGCCAAGTCCACAGCGGACGCCAAATCCACAGCGGACAACATATAATCTCTAAGTATCCATAGCGGAAATGCAAAGTCCAAAGCGAACAGTTTATGTCCACAGCGGACAACATAATAATCTCTAAGTGTCCACAGCTGACATGCAAAGTCCACAGCGGACAGTTTATGTCCACAACGGACAGTTTATGTCCACAACGGACAACATAAAAATCTCTATGTGTCCACAGCGGACAATTTATAACCATAGCGGACAACATAATAATCTCCAAGTGTCCATAGCGGACATGCAAAGTCCATAGCAGACAGTTAATGGTTCACAGCAGACATGCATGCATACTTAAAGGGTCTACAGCGGACATGTTAGGCACTTAAGTGTCTACAACAAATGTGCATGAATTCATAAACTGTTCATAGCGGACAAACAATGTCCACAGTTGACGGTCTAGATCACAAGGGTCCACAGCGGACACTTAGTATCCACAGCGGACGGCATGCATAAATCTCTAAGTGTCCAAAGTGGACATACAAAGTCCACAGCGGACAACATGTTCCACCTGCAATCCAACTTACGTTCTAATCGCATACATCATTTCTAAACATATACTTAGCGTGGATCTACCAGTTCACATTTAAAACACCACAAACCACCATACCACAACATGGAAATCCTTTAAAAATATACATCTTCCTTACACAGTCGTATTTTTATAAAAAAACATAGTTTGGTGAAGAAACATTCTTTTTAGTATGCATAACAGCCCCAAACAAGTAGAAAACCGGTAAAAAAGGGGGATTTAGAACTCACCTTAATAGCTTTCGAGCAAAACTCCTCAGACCCGAGAGCCAATTTGGAGTTCTAGCACCTAAAACACACGAAAACAAGCACTAAACACATGGAACTTGGTCCTGAAGTTGGAGCCCGACTGAAACTTAGAAGAAATACCTTAAAATCTTACCTTTTGAAGATCTCTTCCACTTTCTCTCACTAAAACCAGATGAAGCTTCCTTCTCACTCACTCTAGCCGAAAGTTGAGTGTATGGGAGAGAACTATGGGCAACCTTTCCTTTTTTAAACCCCATTATGGGCAGGTTTGGCCCTTGCATGCTTCTAACCCCTTGCTTTTGAAATAACTTCCTGTTTGCTCCCTTACGTTTCTTTTCTTTTCTTTTTCTAAAATTTCCAGGTGTTACAAGTCCACCACCCTTATATTGGTTTCGTCCCAAAAACCTATCACTCCTTAAAGAGATCTGGGTAGTGCCATCTCATTTCTTCCTCCGACTCCCAAGTGGCATCCAATTCTTCAATGCAAAGACCACAACCACCACTTTAGAGAAGTTTTGGATAAATCTCCTATAGTAACCCGCCAAACCCAAGAAACTACGAATCTCGAATGGCGTCTTTGGAGACTTCCATTGCATCACTGCCTCAACCTTTGTTAGGTCTACATTAATCTATTCAGGATTAACCACATGATCCAAAATTGAATCTCGCGTAACCACAACGTATACTTGGAGAACTTAGTGTACACCTTCTCTCCTCTAAGCATCTCCAACACCTCGCGGATGTGACTAGAATGCTCTTCTTTGCTCCTTGAATAAATCAGGATGTCATCAATAAACACAATCGTTGATTTATTTAGCATAGGTCGACACACCCGATTCATCAGATCCATAAAAGCAGCTGAAGCGTTGGTTAAACCAAAAGACATCACGAGAAACTTGTAGTGTCCATAACGCGTACGAAAAGCTGTTTTAGGAATACTGTGCTCCTTACCTTCAATTGGTGGTAACCAGATCAAAGATCTATCCTCGAGAACCACCTGGCACCTTGAAGTTGATCGAATAAGTCATTAATCCTCGTTAAAGGATATTGGTTCTTCACAATCAAGTTGTTCAACTCATGGTAGTCAATGCACATCCTCATGCTACCATCCTTCTTATCTAAAAGCTCTTATAGCTGAGTCATCAATTCCTTCATCTCGGAGGGAGCTAGAAGATACGACGCCTTAGCAATAGGTTGGGCATCAGACCTCAGATCAATCTAGAACTCGATCTTGCAGTCCGGTGGCACACCTGGTAGATCCTTCGGGAACACATCCTGGAAGTCACACGCGATCGGTATGTCCGCCAATCGTGATATTAACGCATCCACATCCTTCACATAGTCCAGATAGGCACCACTTCCACATTTCATACACTTCTCTGCCACAACCATCGAAATTACTTTCGGGATCGTACTAACCCTATCACCGTAGATCGTCACCGAACTCCCATCTGGCGCGGTTAATCGAATCATCTTCTTACGACACAAGATGTTTGCCTCATAGGCTGCTAGCCAATCCATCCCTAGGACTATATAAAATCTACCTCAGGGCATGTCGAACAACCTAGCAGAGAACCTATGGCCTTTCAAATCTTTGTCAAGTCTTCTACCATATCAGAAATCCCGATTGACTTACCAATGGCAGTTTTTACATCAAAGGGCTCAACAATAATCCTACTCCTAGCGGGCAACTTATCACAGAAGGTAGCAGAAATAAAACACCCACTAGCACCGGAATCAAAAAACACAGAGGCACAAGTTTGGTTTACTAGAAATGTACCTAACACCGCATTGGGGTCCACCCTATCCTCCTCCCAAGTCATAGCGAATGCCCTGGCCTTCGCCCTCTGCCCTCCTTCTCAGTCCCCTTCTTTGCCCCGAAGCTCTCAGTCCTTTACTTCTTGAAGTCTCTGGTCTGTGCCCAATCTCACCACAGTTGTAACATTTCACCACACGATAATCCCTTGCCATGTGGCCCTCCTTCCCACACTGAAAGTAGATGTTTGATCCCCACTTACACTCCCCCATGTGGCCTCTCCAACACTTCTTGCATGCCTTCTCCCTCTTTATTATCGCCTTCCGATCATCCACTCTCATCTTCTTACCTCCAGCCATAAAACCACCGTAACAACCGGAAATTTAAAAGAAAAGAAGAAGAAAAGAAGAAAGGGTGAAATGTCCCAAGTCAAGCGGTTAAATCTATGCAGGTGGCAAACTTGCACCTTTATGAGATTTAAAAGAAGTGTGGGGTTTTCGGGAATGGGGCCTTACAAGTTGGTATCAGAGCCAAAGTTTAAGGGATATGGGTAAATATTTTCAAAACCTAAACTTAAACTGAGAATGGGACTAAATAGAAGGATGTCATCCCAATTAGCTACGTGCCATCAGGTAATTCATGCTGTGAGGGAGGATGAAAAGAAAGAGAAGGAGGAGAGGAGGAGGACCGTTGGGAGAGGGGGTGAGGAGAGAGGTACAGGTGAAGTGGAGCAACCAGAAACCGAGATGGTCATCTCCAACGATAAAGAGGAAGAGGAAGAGGTACAGGAAACTGCCAAGGGGTGTAGTTATGGGGCATTTCAAAGATGCAAGCCCCCGACTTTTGATGATAACGGGAATGCTGCTGCTGCTCACCGTTGGGTGAGACAAATGGAGGCTGTGTTGGACATCAGCGAATGTAGGGAGGATCAGAACGTGAAGTTTGCTACCCACTCATTTGTGGACTCGGCCTTGTGCTGGTGGGACAATATTGTCCATGATGAGGGTAGTAGGGCTGTTGGGAGGATGAGGTGGAGTGAACTGAAAAAGATGGTGATCAAGGAGTTTTGTCCTCACAGGGAACTTGACAAGATTGAGAGAGAGAGTTCTTACAGCTGGAGGCGGGAACCATGCACACCAGCAGTATACTACTAAGTTCAATGAGATGGCAAGGCTGGTACCGGATCAGGTGAGGCTGGTCTCAAGGAAGATCAAGAGGTATATCAGGGTTTGCCGGCAGATATCCGCAGGCACATTATCACCACCCTACCGAGTACTTTTAGGTCGGTGGTTGATCTGGCAGGGAGGTTGTATGATGAGAGAGAGGTGGTAGTGGTAGAGGTGAGTAAGAAGGGTGGTGATGTCAGGAACTTGAATGGGAAGCGGTTTGGTCGTGGTGGTTTGACTCCAAATAACAAGAGGGCAAGGGTGGATGATCAAAGGGTAATAACATCAGGTACAGGAATAAAGAGGCATGGTAAGTGCGGAAAGGAACATACAGGGGAGTGTAGGTGGGGACTGAATCTCAGCTTCAAGTGTGGGAATCCTGGTCAAATGGCAAGAGAGTGTGGGGTTGTAAGATGTTATAACTGTGGTGAAGAGGGCCATCTGAGTAGGGATTGCAAGAAGCCGAGAGCAACTGGTACGTCAGAAAATTATGGTACTGACGCATCCACATCCTTCACGTAAGCCAGGTAGGCACTACATCCATGTTTCATGCACTTCTCTACCACCACCATCATAATCTCCTTCGGAACCATAGTAAATTGATCACCGTAGATTGTCACCGAACTCCCACCAGGTGCAGTTAATTGGATCATCTTCTTGCGACATACAATATTTGCTTCATAGGCTGCTAGACAATCCATCCCTAGAACCACATCGAATCCACCTAGGGGCATCATGAATAATTTAGCAGAGAACCTATGGCCTTCCAACTCTATGTCACAATTCTCTATCAGATCAGAAATCCTGGTAGACTTACCAATGGCAGTTTCTACATCGAAGGGCTCATCAATCTTTCTACTCCAAACCGGTAAAGAAGGGGACCGAGAATGATGGGCAGAGAGCAAAAGCTAGAGCATTCACGATGACCCGGGAGGAGGCTAGGGTGGATCCCGATGTCGTGTCAGGTACGTTCCTAGTAAACCAAACTTGTGCCTCTGTACTATTTGACTCTAGTGCTTGTAAGAGTTTTATTTCTGCTGCCTTCTGTGCTAAGTTGCCTGTTAGGAGTAGAATGATTGATAAGCCCTTCGATGTAGAAACTCCCATTAGTAAGTCTACCAGGATTTCTGATCTGACAGAGAATTATGACATAGAGTTGAAAGGCCATAGGTTCTCTGCTAAATTATTCGTGATGCCCCTAGCTGGATTCGATGTGGTTATAATGGATTGGCTAGCAGCCTATGAGGCAAATATTATGTGTCACAAGAAGATGATCCGATTGACTGCACCTGATGGGAGTTCGGTGACGATCTACGGTGATCGAGTTACTACGGTTCCGAAGGAGATTATGATGGTGGTGGCAGAGAAGTGCATGAAACATGGATGTAGTGCCTACATGGCTTACGTGGAGGATGTGGATATGTTAGTACCGTAATTGTCCTACGTACCAGTTGTGTGTGACTTTCCAGATGTGTTCCCAGAAGATTTACCAGGTGTGCCACAGACCGCGAGATCGAGTTCCAGATTGACTTGATACCTGGTGCTCAACCTGTTGCCAAGGCATCGTATCGATTGGCTCCGTCTGAGATGAAGGAACTGATGGTTTTGTTGCAAGAGTTGTTGGACAAAGGGTTCATTCTACCAAGTATCTCTCCCTGGGGTGCTCCGATCTTGTTTGTAAAGAAGAAGGATGGTAGTATGAGGATGTGCATCGACTACCGTGAGTTAAACAAGTTGACGGTGAAGAACAGATATCCACTACCTAGAATTGATGACTTGTTTGACCAGCTCCAAGGTGCCAGTTGGTTTTCGAGAATAGATCTCAGATCTGGTTACCATCAGATGAAGGAGAAGGAGCAAGATATCCCCAAAATAGCTTTTCACACGCGTTATGGACACTACGAGTTTCTCGTTATGTCTTTTGGTCTATCTAATGCGCCAGCTACCTTTATGGATTTGATGAACCGGGTGTGTCAGCTGATGTTGGATAAATCAGTGATTGTCTTTATCGATGATATCCTGATTTATTCGAAGAGCAAAGAAGAGCATGCCAGTCACATTCGTGAGGTATTGGAGATACTTAGAAGATCTCCTGTATGCTAAGTTCTCCAAGTGTGCTTTCTGGTTGCACGAGGTTTACTTTTTGGGTCATGTGGTAAATTCCAAAGGGATCATGGTAGACCCAGCAAACATGGAGGCAGTGATGCAATGGAAGACTCCAAATACGCCATCCGAGAACCGCAGTTTCTTGGGTTTGGCAGGCTATTATAGGAGATTCATTCAAGACTTTTCCAAAATAGCCTCACCATTGACCAAGCTGACCCACAAGGATGTGAAGTTTGTATGGGGTCTAGAATAGGAGAATGATTTTAAGGAGCTAAAGACAAGATTGACTCAAGCTCCTATCTTGATGTTACCCGAAGGGAATGAAGAGTTAGTGGTCTATTCAGATGCTTCTTATTCAAGATTGGGTTGCGTGCTGATGCAACGGGGAAGGGTTATAGCCTATGCTTCCCGACAATTAAAAATCCATGAGTCTAGTTACCCTACTCATGACTTGGAGCTAGCAGCTGTGGTCTTTGCATTGAAGATTTGGAGACACTACTTGTACGGGATGAAGTGCACTATCTTCACTGACCATGAGAGCTTGAAATACTTCTTTGAGCAGAAGGACCTCAATATGAGGCAAAGGAGGTGGTTCGAGTTAATCAAGGATTATTATTGTGAGATCCACTACCATCCTGGCAAGGCCAACATAGAGACGGATGCCCTTAGCTGAAAGGAGAGACCCGAGCCAATCCGGGTGAAAGCTTACCAGTTGGTGATGACCTCCGATATGATGGCACAGGTGAATGAATTTCAAGATGAGGCACTAAAGGAAGACCGAATCAACTCTAAAAGAAAGAAAGGTCTAGTCTCGGAGTTGGGTGAGAACACTCTCAGAGTTAGAACCCGCTTCGGGCGGATATGGATCCCTCGTTATGGAGACCTACGGGGGCGAATCATGGATGAAGCTCATAAGACTCGATACTCCATTCATCCTAGTGCTATGAATATGTATCTTGATATGAAGAAAGATTACTGGTGGCCAGGTATGAAGCATGATGTAGCGGAGTATGTGAGCAAGTGCCTTACTTGCTTGCAAGTGAAGGCGGAGCATCAGAAGCCATACGGGAAGATCGAACCTTTGGATATATCTGAGTGGAAATAGGAGAACATCACCATGGACTTCATTATGAAGTTACCACGTACGGAAAGGGGGTACGATGCTATATGGGTGATAGTTGACCATTTGACGAAGAGTGCTCAATTTCTACCGATCCGCGGGACATATTCATCTAAGAGGTTAGCGAATTTTTTCATCAAAGAGATTTTGACGCATCATGGTGTACCAGTGTCTATCGTGTCTGATCGTGACACTCAGTTTACATCCATGTTTTGGAAGAGATTTCATGACGTGATGGGGATGAGGTTGCACATCAGTATGGCTTATCATCCTAAGACGGATGGTCAGTCAGAGAGAACTATACAGAAGCTTGAGGATATGCTCCGAGCATGCGGCATTGATTTCGGAGGAAGTTGGGATGAACACTTACCGTTAGCTGAATTCTCATACAACAACAGTTATCATGCCAACATTGGTATGCCACCATATGAGATGCTATACGGTAGTAAGTGTTGAACGCCCGTATGTTGGGGTGACATCGGACAGAAGGAGTTGAGGAGCATTGAGGTGATCGAGGATACGACTGAAAAGTTGGAGAAGATCAAGGCCTTTATGAACGCTGCAAAAGATAAGCAAAAGTCTTATGCTGACAAGAGGCGTAGACTAATTGAATTCAAGGTGGGTGATAAAGTTATGCTGAATGTTTAACCTTGGAAGGGGTTCATTCGATTCAGAAAGCAGGGTAAGCTAAACTCGAGGTATATAGGACCTTTCTCAATCATTACTCAAGTAGGAGAGGTGGCCTATAGGTTGGAGCTACCCGATGAGTTAAGTGGGATTCATCCAACATTCCATGTATCTCATTTGAGAAAGTGACTAGCTGATGAAGATATAATTGTACCACTGGAGGACATTGAAGTGGATGAATGACTCAATTATGTGGAGCAACCAGTGGCAATTATTGACTGAAAAGAGAAGAGATTACGGAATAAAGTGGTTCCACTGGTGTTAGTACAATGGAGGCACAGGAAGGGATCCGAGTCTACATGGGAGACTGAGGAAGAGATAAGACAACATTATCCACAACTATTCAAGGAGTGACAGGATTCGGGGACGAAACCTATATAAGGGGGTGGACTTGTAATACCCGAAAATTTTCAAAAAAATAGAAGAAAAGAAAAGAGAAGTATAAAGAAAGAAAGGTGAAATAACCCAAGTTAAGGGGTTAAAGTTGTGCTAGAGGCGAACTTTATTATTATGATGTTTAAAAGGTGGGCATGGCCGCCCACTACCCTGCTCCACCAACTGCTTCGACTGAAAAAAAAAAAGAAGAACAACGGAGTTTTCCATCGGTTTTTAGAGAGAAGAAGAAGAAGATCGGCTTGAAGGTAAGCTTTTCGTATGTTTTGTTCGGTCTCAGCTGGATTTTCAGCTTTTGGACCGAGTCTTATGTGTTTCTCTATGTTTGGTTGTGTGTTTTTGGTGTGTTTAGGTGTTTGAACTCTAAGTGCTCTCAAGCTTGGAGAATTTTTACTCGAAGGCTGTTGTAGGTGAGTTCTAGGTCCTTGATTTTTCTGTTTTAAACTTGTTTTGGGGCTGAAATGCATATAAACTATCATTTTACAACTCACAGTGCATTAGAACTGTATGTTACCCCTGTTTTACGTGGGGGTGTGTGTTTGTGAATGTTTTAACTGAAACATGTGGTTGTATGCTTGTTCTAAGTGCTTAGTATGCTAGATTTGGGCTAAGAATACGTTAGGATGATGAATGGGGACTGAAATTAGTATAAGTTAGAACTGGAAAACTGCCCATAAGCCTAACACTTTGCCCATACGCCTAACACTTGCCCGTGCGCCTGCATCGTACCCATGAGCCCAACTTCCCATGCGCCTAAGTTTTTCCCATGCGCCCAACTGTTCCCATGCGGCTAACTTCCCGTGCGCCTACATAGTAACCATGCGCCTAAGTTTTTTTAATGTGCCTAATTTTTTCCCGTGCGCCCAAGTGTTCCCATGCGTCCAACTACCCGTGCGCCTGCATAGTACCCATGCACCGGCATAGTGCCCATGCGCCTAAGTTGACTTAGGATTTTTATGAAATCTTGGGAAATAGAAATTAATAATTAAGCCCTGGAATGTTTTGGTGGTTTATGTTTTTTCATGTTACGCATGTTTGTGGTCTGTTATTGATGTTCCTTATTACGTATTATTACCTGAATTTACATGGTGTGTTAAAGCTCTTGTACGTAAAGTATTTTCGTAAAAGAAGTGAAAGATTAAAGATAATGAAAATTGGAACATAACGAATGAATGAAAGTCTTGCAAGCAAATTTAAAGAGGTTCACAACTCATTGAAGAGTTGTTTGCTCAACTGTGTGGGATGTAGCGTGCGATCTTGGCTAACCAATGAGGGTACACACATGGGGGTTCAGTCTTGGTGACTGATCCACACGTATGAAATGGGATCCTCGTCGCTTAACCCCAAGACTGAGGTGGCTTCGTGCCTAACGATGGGTCAAAGCTTATGACAGGATCTAGATAGAAGTGAAAGATAATGAAAAAGTGCGAAACGAACGATTATGAACAATGATAAAAGATAATAATGATATTATCAAGATGTACGTATGTTGCATGATCACGAACGAAAGTAAAGGAAAGGTTTTTACTAAAAGTAAAGTATTTTATTATTTAAAACTAGAACTCACTCAACAACGCTGACTTTTTATGCATTTTCAGTTGGTAGGTAGCTTGTTGCTGAGGATGGCACGAGGGTGAAGCTACTTGGTGGGCAAACTCTGCATCCATTTCATGCACGATAATGTTGTTGTTTAGTAATATAACTGAATATTCTTTTGTAACTCTTTTAAAATAATGATGTATTATTTGTCAACATCAAATATTAATGCATGAATGGTTTTTGATAAATAAGGTTGTGATTGTCCAACTGCGGGGTTCCCGAGAGCGGGGCCTTACAAGGGATGACCGGAGGGTAGTGTCGGCAGGTACGGGGATGAAGAAGTGTGGTAAGTGTGGAAGAGACCATGCGGGGGAGTGTAAATAGGGATCGAACATCTGCTTCTAGTCATATGGAAAAGGAGTGTGGGGTGAAGAGGTGTTATAACTGTGGTGAAGAGGGCCATCTAACCAGGGATTGCAAGACGTCAAGGGCCGAGAGCTCCGGGGTGAAGAAGGGGGTTGTGAAGGAGGGGCCAAAGGCAAAAGCCAGAGCATTTACTATGACCCGGGAGGAGGCTAGGGTGGACCCCGATGTTGTGTCAGGTACCTTCCTAGTAAACCAAACTTGTGCCTCTATACTATTTGATTCTGGTGCTAGTAAGAGTTTTATTTGTGTTTCCTTCTGTGCTAAGTTGCCTATTAGGAGTAGAAAGATTAATGAGCCCTTCGACATAGAAACTGCCATTGGTAAGTCTACCAGGATTTCTGATCTAATAGAGAATTGTGACATAGTGTTGGAAGGCCATCGGTTCTCTACTAAATTATTTGTGATGCCCCTAGGCGGATTCAATGTGGTTCTAGGGATGGATTGGCTAGCAGGCTACGAGGCAAATATTATGTGTCACAAGAAGATGATTCGGTTGATTGCGTCAGATGGGAGTTAGGTGATGATTTATGGTGATCGAGTTACTGCAGTTCCGAAGTGGATTTCGATGGTTGTGGCTGAGAAGTGTATGAGGCATGGATGTAGTGCCTACCTGGCTTATGTGAAGGATGTGGATGTGTCGGTACCACGATTGTCAGATGTACCGGTCATACGTGACTTCCCAGACGTGTTCCCGGAAGATTTACCAGGTGTGCCACCGGACCGCGAGATCGAGTTCAAGATCGATTTGATACCCGGTGCCAAACCTGTTGCCAAGACACCGTATCGACTAGCTCCCTTAGAGATGAAGGAGATGATGGTCCACTTACAAGAGTTGTTGGATAAGGGGTTTATCCGACCGAGTGTCTCTCCCTGGGGTGCTCCGGTCTTGTTTGTAAAGAAGAAAGTCGGTAGCATGAGGATGTGCATTGACTACCGTGAGCTGAATAAGTTGACGGTGAAGAACCGGTATCTGCTACCGAGGATTGATGACCTATTTGATCAGCTCCAAGGCGCCAGTTGGTTCTCAAGAATAGATCTCCGATCTGGTTATCATCAGCTAAAAGTTAAGGAGAAGGATATCCCGAAGACTGCTTTTCGGATGCTATACGGACATTATGAATTCCTCGTCATGTCCTTTGGTTTAACCAAAGCACCAACTGCTTTTATGGATTTGATGAATTGGTTGTGTCGGCTGATGTTGGATAAATTAGTGATTGTGTTTATTGATGATATCCTGATTTATTCGAAGAGTGAAGAAGAGAACGCCGATCACATTCGTGAGGTATTGGAGACTCTTAGAAGAGAGAAGCTGTATGCTAAGTTCTCCAAATGCGCATTCTGGTTGTGGGAAGTTTAGTTTTTAGGTCATGTGGTTAATTCTGAAGGGATTATGGTGGACCCAACAAAGGTGGAGGCGGTTATGCAATGGAAGACTCCAAAGCGCCATCCGAGATCCGTAGTTTCTTGGGTTTGGCGAGCTACTACAGAAGGTTCATCCAAGACTTCTCCAAGATAGCTTCACCATTGACCAAATTGACCCGTAAGGATGTGAAGTTCATATGGGTTCAAGTGCAGGAGAATGCTTTCGAAGAGTTAAAGACAAGATTTACTCAAGCTCCTGTCTTGATGTTACCCGAAGGGAATGAAGACTTGGTGGTCTATTCAGATGCTTCTTATTCTGGATTGGGTTGTGTGCTGATGCAACAGGGAAGGGTTATAGCCTATGCGTCCCGACAGTTGAAAATCCATAAGGCTAACTATCCTACTCATGACTTGGAGTTGGCGGCTATGGTTTTTGCATTGAAGATTTGGAGGCACTACCTGTACGGGATGAAGTGCACCATCTTCACTGATCACAAAAGTTTGAAGTACTTCTTCAAGCAGTAGGATCTCAACATGAGGCAGAGGAGGTGGATAGAGTTGATCAAAGATTATGATTGTGAGATCCCTTACCATCCGGGAAAGGCCAACGTGGTGGCGGATGCCCTTAGCCGAAAAGAGAAACCAAAGCCGATTCGGGTGAAAGCTTACCAGTTGGTTATAACCTCTGATGTGATGACACAAGTCAAGGAATTTCAAGATGAGGTGCTGAAGGAAGATCGAATCAACTTCGAAAGAATGAAAGGTCTAGCCTCGGAATTGGGTGAGAACATTCTCGGAGTTAGAACCCGCTTTGGGCAGATATGGATCCCTAGTTATGGAGATCTACGAGGGAAAATCATGAATGAAGCTCATAAGACTCGATACTCAATTCATCCCAGTGCTACGAAGATGTATCATGAAATGAAGAAAGATTACTAGTGGCCGGTTATGAAGCGTGATGTAGCGGAGTATGTGAGTAAGTGCCTTACTTGCTTGCAAGTGAAGGCAGAGCATCAGAAGCCATACGGGAAGATTCAACCTTTAGATATACCCGAGTGGAAATGGGAGCACATCACCATGGACTTCATTATGAAGTTACCACATACAGCAAGGGGGTACGATGCCATATGGGTGATAGTTGACCGTTTGACGAAGAGTGCTCACTTTCTACCAATCCGCGATACATATTCATCTGAGATGTTGGTGGACCTGTTCATCAAAGAGATTGTGACTCGTCATGGTGAACCGGTGTCTATAGTGTCTGACCGTGACACTCGGTTTACATCTGAGTTTTGGAAGAGATTCCATGATACGATGTGTACGAGACTACACATCAGTATAGCTTATCATCCTCAGAAAGATGGCCAGTTAGAGAGAACCAGACACAAGCTTGAGGATATGCTTCAAGCATGTGTTATTGATTTTGGAGGAAGTTGGGACGAACACTTACCTTTAGCTGAATTTTCATACAACAACAGTTATCATGCCAGCATTAGTATGCCACCATATGAGATGCTATACGGTAGGAAGTGTAGGACGCCTGTATGTTGGGGGGACATCGGGCAGAAAGAGTTGGAAAGCATTGAAGTGATCGAAGCTATGACTAAAAAGTTGAACAGATTAAGGCCTTTATGAAAGCGGCAAAAGATAGACAGAAGTCGTATGCCGACAAGAGGCGTAGACCGATTGAATTCGAGGTGGGTGATAGAGTCATGTTGAAGGTCTCACCTTAGAAGGTCTCATATTGAGGTGGATGAACGGGTCAATTATGTGGAGCAGCCAATGGCCTTCATTGACAGAAAAGAGAAGAGGCTACGGAATAAAGTGGTTCCACTTGTGCGAGAACAGTGGGGACACAGGAAGGGGTCCGAGTCTACGTGGGAGATGGAGGAGGAAATGAGACAACATTACCAGCAGCTGTTCATGGAATGTCAGGTTTCAGGGATGAAACCTATATAAGGGGGGTGGAATTGTAACACCCAAAAATTTAAAAGAAAAGAAGAATAAAAGAAGAAAGGGTGAAATGTCCCAAGTCAAGGGGTTAAAGCTATGCAAGTTGCAAACTTACACCTTTATGAGATATAAAAGAAGTATGGCAGCCCACACTTCTCCCTATACAGACATTTCTCGACTGCTAGAGAGAGAGAGAGGAGCTGCAAATCGATTTCTAGAGAGGGGAGGAGGAAGATCTGCTTATAGGTAAGGTTTTCTTGTGTTTCCTGTTTGGTTTCAGCTGTGTTCGAGCTACTGGACTGATTCTTGTGTGTTTCTATGTGTTCAGTTGTGTGTTTCTGTGTGTTTAGGTGTTTGAACTCTAGGTTGCTCACGGGTCTGAAGAAGTCTTACTTGTAAGTTGTTAAGGTGAGTTCTAGATCCTCGGTTTTACTTGTTTTGAACTTGTTTGGGGCTGAAATGCATAGTAACTACTGTTTTACTACCGACAGCATGATCTGATCTGTGTTTTTGCATCTGTTGTGAGTGTGGGTGTGTGTTTTTGAATGTTTGATTGAGTCCTGTGATTGTACGCTTGTTCTAAGTGTTTATCATGCTAGATCTGGGCTAAGAATGTATAGGAATAAGGGTTTGGAACTGAATATCACATAAGTTGAAACTGCAGGTTGGTTTAGATCATCCGTATTTAGATTTGAATATTTGCATAAGTGTTTTGTTTAGGCGTATTTGTCACAGTGATCATGCGCATTTCTTTTGTTCATGCGCATTTGCTACAGTGTTCAGGCGCAATTGTTTCAGTCATCCACATTTGGTTCATGCGCATTTCTTTGGGGCACTTAGAGTATTTTCTGAGTATGAACATCCGCATTTGTTCATCCGTATTTCTTTTGTTCATCCGTATTGATCTGTTCTTCCTCATTGGTTTGCTCATCCGCATTTCCATAAGGACATAGAATTTTCAGAGATTTGGGGAAGTAGAATTTAAGTGCTAAAAAATGATGTTTTATGGTGGCTTATGCTTGTTTATATGTATGCATTGTATAATGATGTTGTCCCATGTTATGTATGATGTGACTTTACGTGGTGTGTTATGCTTATGAATGTAAAGTATTATATAATGAAAGTGGAAGACAACGTTAACGAAGTGGAACATAATGAATGGATGAAAGTCTTGCAAGCAAATTAAAAAGGGAGTTCATAACTCAATGAAGGGTTGTTAGCTAAACAGTGTGGGGTTTAGCTAACCCATAAGAATTCACACAGGGGGGTCAGTCTTTGTGACTGATCAAGATGTACAAAAACGGGATCCTTGTCTGTTGACCCCAAGACAGTAGTTGCTTCGTGCACAAATGATGGGGCATAGCTTATGACAGGATCTAGATTAAAGTGAAAGATAATAATGAAAGAATGTATAAAAACGAACGATTATGAATGATGATAAAAGATAATAATGATTTTATCAAGATGTACGTATGTTGTGTGATCACGAATGAAAGTAAAGGAAAGGTTTTTACTAAAAGTAAAGTATTTTATTATATAAAACTAGAACTCACTTAGCAACGCTGACTTTTATATGCATTTTTAGTTGGCAGGTAATGTTGTTGCTGAGGATGGCACATGGGTGAAGCTACTTGGCGTGCAAGGACTGGCATCCATCTCATGCAATAATAATGATATTGTTTTGTAATACATCTAAGTGATCTTTTGTAATCCTTTAAACAACAATGTATTACTTGGCAAATGTATTTACTAAAGCATGAAATGGTTTTTGATGAATTATTCCGCTGTAATGTTTTTATTACTTAATAAATCTTAATGTGTTTTGATATAAATGATGCTGTGAATGACCAACTGTGAGGTTTTTGGGAACAGGGCCTTACAACCACCACCGTTATACTGCTTCTCATTCCCATTCCTATCTTTGCCACACATCTTCTTCTAATCCATCACTGCCTGTCAAATCGACCACCAACCTAAACATATCTGGCCGAGCGGTGATTAGATGTCTGCGGATATCCGCTGGCAAACCCTGGATGTATCTCTTTATTTTTCATGACACGGGTGTCACCTGCTCTGGCACCAGCCTCGCCATCTCATTAAACTTAGTTGTGTACTGCTGGTGCGTCATAGTTCCCGCCTCCAACTGCATGAACTCTCTCTCGATCTTGTCGAGTTCCTTGTGAGGAGAAAACTCCTCGATCAACAGCTCCTTCAGTTCACTCCACCTCATCCTTCCAATCGCCCTGCTACCCTCGGCCTAGACAATGTTGTCCCACCAGCATAAGGCTGAATCCAAAAACGAGTGGGTAGCAAACTTCACCTTCTAATCCTCTAGGCACTCGCTGATATCAAGTACCGCCTCCATCTCCCTCACCCATCATTGAGCAGCAGCAGCACTCCCATTCCCATCAAATGTTAGGGGCTTGCATCTCTGAAATGCCCCATAGTTGCACCCTTTTGCAGTTTCTTGCACTGCTTCCTCTTCCTTATCATCACTGGAGACGACCATCTCAGTCTCAGGTTGCTCCCTTTCCCTTGAACCTCCTTCTTTGCCCTCTCGCTTAGCGGCATTCTCCTTCTCCTGTTTGCCCTTCTTCTCATCTTGCCTTACAGCCCTAATAACCTCAATCACCACAGATGGAAAAATCATCTGTATGACCTGATGGACCTCCTCAACCACCGCCTCCATCAATGAGGCCCTCAAATTAGCACTCTCATCCCCACCGTCTTGCTGATGAAGCTCAGGCTCTTTAGGAGCCGTTTCGGCAGTCTTAGCCCTGTTCCTCGTGACACGCGGTCCAGCACTACGTCCACCATGACCTCTACCTCCAGAAGCCTTTGAAGATACACCACCAGCCATCTCTAAGAACTATAAGATTCAAACACCAACATGGTCATTCAAGGTAATAGCTCGGATTATGTCATGTATAATAAGTCCCTAATTACAGTGGCCAGTTGTGATTAGCCACTTACTTTACTCTTCATTCCCTAAGCATTTCATATCCAGACTACATCAGTATCCAAATCTATAAAGAGCACATAATTCACATATGACACGCACATAATTCCTTTTTACATTAATTTACATAAAACGTTTACGCAAAACATTTACTTGCAGGCATGTAGCTACTAGGACTGGCATCCCTTTTCCCTTTCTTGTCCCATTCTCAGTTTAAGTTTAGGTTTTGAAAATAATTTACCCAATTCTCTTAAACTTTGGCTCTGATACCAATTTTTAAGGCCCTGTTCCCGGGACGCTTACAGTTGGTCAATTATCGCATTAAACATATAAAACTCATCATTTTGCAATGGAAATTTAACTTTTCATTAATAAATGAAAACATGTCAAATCATCATATCATTTCATTTACATCCCAAAAATGTATTAATACAATAACATTCTCTAAAATATGGATGCCAGACTTGAACCGTCCCAAGTAGCTTATGCATCCATGCCTGCATCTCCTCAGCATCAACAATTACCTGCCAACTATTATGAATACAAAAGTCAACGACACTAAGTGAGTTCTAGTTTTATAATAAAATACTTTACTTTTGTTTAAAACATTTCCTTTACTTTCATACGTGATCACACATCATACGTACATCTTGATAATAATTATTTATTATCTTTCATCATCGTTCATAATCGTTCGTTTCATACTTTCATTCATTAACTTCATTCACTTTTATCTGGATCCTGCCATATGCTATACCCCACGTCATGCTAAAGCTGGTAGTGTACCGGGGCTCACAAGTAAGCCCCCATGTCATGCTTAAAGATGACACGATACCGGGGTAGAGCGACAAGGATCCCATCACATTTTGCTCAATCACATGGATTAGACCCCTGTGCATATTAACAAGGGTTAGCTAAACCGCACACAGTTGAGCAAACAACTACCTCGTTGAGTTGTAAACCACCATCATTTTGCTTGCAAGACTTTACATTCATTCATTATGTTCCACTTCACGTTAACATTATCTTTCACTTTCATTACATAATACTTTATGTACATATACATATCACGCCATGGAAAGTCAAGTCATAATACATAACATGGAATATCATCATCATAACAGCATCCCACAAGCATACATAACATAAACAAGCATAGGCCATCATAAAATATCAGTTCTTAGCACTTAAATTCTATTTCCAAAATTTTCTAAATAACCTAAGTGTCCACAGCGTATGAGTAAGTTAAACAGCGGATGGCTTAAATGCTAAGTCTCTACAGCGCACAGCTAAGGTCCACAACGGACTACCAAATCCACAGTAGATGGCTAAGGGTCCACAGCGCATGAATAAGACACTAAGTATGTCCACAGTGGATGACTAAGGTTCATAGCGGATGACTTAAAATATTCTAAGTGTCCACAGCGGACAGCCAAGTCCATAGTGGATGGCCAAGTCCACAGCGGACGGCCAAGTCCACAGCGGACGGCCAAGTCCATAGCGGACATGCAAAGTCCACAGCGGACAGTTTATGTCCACAGTGGACAACATAATAATCTCTAAGTGTCCACCGCGGACATGCAAAGTCCACAGCGGACAATTTATATCCATAACGGACAACATAATAATCTCTAAGTGTCCACAGCGGACATGCAAAGTCCACAGCGGACAGTTTATGTCCACAGCGGACAACATAATAATCTCCAAGTGTCCATGCCGGACATGCAAAGTCCACAGTAGACAGCAGACATGTTAGGCACTTAAGTGTCTACAGCAATGTGCATTAATTCCTAAAGTGTCCATAGCAGACAAACACTATCCACAGCAAATGGTCTACAGCGGACATAATTCTCTAAGTATCCAAAGCGGACACACAAAGCCCACAGCGGACAACATGTTCCACCTGCAATCCAACTTACGCAGTTTCTAATTCCATACATCATTTCTAAACATATACTTAGCATGGATCTACCAGTTCACACTTAAAACATCACAAACAACCATACCACCAAATGGAAATCCTTTAAAAACATACATCTTCCATACACAGTCTTCTTTTTATAAAAGAAAACATAGTTTGGTGAAGAAACATTCTTTTTAGTATGCATAAAATCCCCAAACAAGTAGAAAACCGGTAAAAGAGGGGGATCTAGAACTCACCTTAACAGTTTTCAAGCAAAACTCCTCAGACCCGAGAGCCAACTTGGAGTTCTAGCACCTAAAATACACGAAAATGAGCACTAAACACATGGAACTCGGTCCTAAAGCTGGAACTTGACTGAAACCGAGAAGAAACACCTTAAAATCTTACCTTTAAAGATCTCTTCCACTCTCTCTCACTAAAACCGGATGAAGCTTCCTTCTCTCTCACTCTAGCCGAAAGTTGAGTGTATGGGAGCGAACTTTCTTTTTTTAAACCCCATTATGGATAGATTTGGCCCTTGCATGCTTTTAACCCATTGCTTTTGAAATAACTTCATGTTTGCTCCCTTACTTTTCTTTTCTTTTTCAAAAATTTTGGGTGTTACAGTAGATTGTAAGATACCACGATCACCTCCGGATCATTATTATTCTTTTAGAAAGCAAGATAATTATGAAAGACCATATGCATTAACCCTACATGAATCATGTTGCGTAAACAAGTAGCAACTAAAATAAAATTGAAGAAAATCAAACCTGAAGAATATCTAGAACTAGTTGAATGTTTCATATTTCAAACAATTAGAAAGAAGAAGCATGATTGTTTCGAGAAGTCAATGATGAGATGCGGTGATTGTGCATAGTAATTTTACTTACCTTCTTGCTAATAACAACCCTAATGCATCTCTATTGGAATGAAGGTAGTTTAGTAGATGGAGAGAAATAATGGGAAAAGTGAAGAAAGAGAATAATTTCAATCTCAAAAATACCCTTTTCTTATTTAATTACTCTCTATAATCTTTTGTTTAATTACATAAATGTCATGAATGTTTTAAGTCATTGATCAAATCATCTAAGGGTTGAGATTAGTTCCTATAGTTCTGAAAATATATATATATATATATATATATATATATATATATATGTATATATATATATATGTATATATATATATATGTGTGTGTGTGTGTGTGTGTTTGTGTGTGTGTGTGTGTAGTTGAACAAACTTATCATTTGATTCTTCCATTCAAGGTTACGCTGCGTAATTTTAGTATTAACGTTAACTTATTCAATTCCTAAAACTTAATCTATATCATTTTATTTGTTCCATGGTACATACTATTTGTCACACCCCAACCAATGGCGGAATTATCGGGGCGGACGAATGTGAACCGATTGCTCATAACACATGATAGTAAATGCATTGAAATAATATTAAATGTCAATTTCATTGAATAAAACTAATCAAATGATCATTAAAATTAAATAATACAAATAAAAATAACAAAAGCCTTTTACTAAACTAGGTCCAAGTCCTAAATGAGCATGAAGAACTCCACTAATCAACATTCCTGAAATCATGTGACAAAGTAACGAGTCAGCTAACGAATTAGCCGGTAAGTAAATATAGGTTTGCATAGATATATAGACTGAATAAAATAAATGAAAACAATTCAATTAACATGGCAATGTTAAGACTTATAAATGCAATAGTGTAATATAAAAGACAAACCAACACAGTCAAACATAATAAATGAATTGACTCGGACCGCAGACAAAGGCTTATAGAATGAATGATTCTGGTTTCAATCATCACGTAACTAAAAAAATAGGGTGGGTTTATCAAACCAATAAATCTATCACTGTTACCATGGCTGCATGGATTAATGATTGTGTTTTCATCAAGTTTATCAAACTATGCACACATAATTACAAGTAATAACATAGCATGTATAGAATTGAATTTTGAATAGAATAACAATGTATAACAATAATTGAATATAAATCACATGATTTCCCTAAAATATAAAACATGAAAAATGGGTTATGAATACTCACTTGAATTATAAACGATTTGGAAATGATAGAATGTTAGATTTGACACCAAAAACTCCTCAAGGTTCAACCTAAGGCTTGGTGTATATTTGTTAGAATATAAATGGTTTAAAGAGTAGGTATGAATTAGGGTTATGATTGGGATTTGTTGTTTTAATAAATAGTTTTAAATAATGAAGTTGATTTATAACTTGAAAATATTTAGATTTGCAAATATTAATTAATAAAGGAAATAAAATAATTAAAGATAAATTATATATTTTAATTTATAATGATTGAGTAAATAAATTTTGAATATTAAAGTGTGAAAATAAATAATTAATTTAATAATTAATTATTTAATCATTCGGTAAGAATAATTGATTTGGTAATTAATTGATTTGTAAAATATTAGTTTAATATAATTAAAAACAATTTATGTTTGATTTAAATATTTTATTAGATTTAACATTTATAAATTATAATATTAAAACCCTTTTTTACTTTAAGAAAATAAAAAAAAGAAAATTATATTGGCCAAGAATTTCAAAAATTAAAGTAACAATTTCTAGGATAAAGTTAAAATAACAAAGTAATTTTAACATTAATATAATAACAATTTTGTGCAATTAAAATTAAAAAATATATTTTTAAAAAGGTTTGAAGGTGCCTGGGGTCGAATCCGGGACCTTTAATGCATATGGTTAAGGTGTTAACCGATGGGCTATAAGCCCAGATTTGTTTACAATCCCGAATTAAATTTTAAAACATGTTAATATGAAGTCCCCCAAATCACAAGAACCGTAGAGTCGATTTCGGTTAAATTGAACATCAAAACCAGTATGATAACTAAAATAAACATGGGCTTTGATTCCCCATGTTTAATCAAGTATGTGTGCGTGTTAGATTTACCTAAATAAGAACAATTTGAAGATGAACAGATGAAATATAGTAGCCACGGATTTGGATATGATTCGAGATGCAAATGATGATGAGAAACAATATAATTTCGTATGAAGTTCCTGAGGGTGATTATGATTCAAAGCTCTCCATCAATTCCTGTTTAAAACGATTCGAATATAATGTTCGACTAGCTTGCATTTGTGTGTTGAAGATGTTGATCTAATTGGATGTGTGTCTGTTTTGTATAAAATTAGATGTTCAAAGAGTGAAATGTAGTAGACTAGATGATTTGCCCTTTGATAAATAGGGTCAATTAGGGTTGTTCTGATGCGATGGAGTTCTTTGTGTGATTCAGGAGTTTCGGTTTGATTCAACTATCGTACGAGTATATATAGACCTAATTTACTGATTATTACAGTCGTGATGATTGGAATTTGAGTTTTAGATCCATCAATTGAATCATCGAATTGAAATCTTGAGTCAAAACAAAAGTGAGGTTTGAATTTGGGGATGTCGGTTTCGTTTGAATAGTTCAACAGCTTTATTATTCAAAATGAAAGAGTTGTGGTTTGAATCATGGCTGCGACGGTGTAGATGGGTTTTTAATGAGTTAATACAGTCGGGTTTTGGGGGTGATAGCTCGCCGGAGCATTGGACGAAGCTTGGCCGGAGATTCAGGCGACAGAGGGATGGGTGGTATGGGTTTTAATCAATTTACACTTAGGTATCTAATCTTTATAACTGTTATCATTTAATGTATAAACTTTTAAAATAAAGTTTAAAAAATGTGCAATTAAAACCCTAGACTTTGTAAGGTCCAAAATTTTAGTAACTAAATAAATTATTTATTTATAAAAAAAAACTTTATAAATTTTAGAAATATTTTAGAACTTGTGATTTAATTATTTATAATAATTTGATTATTTAAAAACTCATAAATGCCACGTAAAACTTTATAACTTTTTAGAATTTATTTTATAAATTATAAAATTATTATAAAATGATTAAATTATTTAATAAATGAAAAGAGAATAACACAATTCACAATATTGATTAAATAACATGTTTATTGTCTTTTAATGAATAAAAATTACTCGATTGTGTGAAAGATCAAAATGGTTCGTGTTTGAGTTTTTAGTTTGAAAACGGGTCGGATGTTACACTATTATATATGATAACTTATAGTCTTATACATGCTATACATGAGTTTAAATAATAACTACATTTGTTAGTATGGCTAATCTTTGCTTTATAACTTTACTTGTGCCATTATCGTAAGAACTTGTGTCATAACAGTTATATGAATGTAATGAACATCCATATGATTTGCTCATGCTGATTGGAACCCTAAGTTACTAATATCATAAAGTTCTTATATACTTATAAAATTTTTAATGTTTATATAATAATTAAAGTTTTTAAATTCTTATAAAAATGCACATGTACTACTTTTGTACACATGAATAATAATACTAAACTTTTAGACTACCAGCCTTAATATAATAGAAATTATTAGTTATAATATTACTATAAAAGTTTAAAGTTATTATTCTTTTATAAAAAAAACCTAAGTAATTTTAAGTTTTTATAATCCTCCAAGAAATCCCTTATTTTACAACTTTAATACAACCTTTTTCATAAAAACTGTTTTACAAAACATTCAATCATTTTTATAAAATTTAAAAGACCAAACCCTTCTTCTTTGACTCATTTACAACACACCTATATCCCCCTTCCCCCACCCCGCAAACCTTAATTTTGCTCATAAAACTTCTCTATACATACGCTCCATTTCCTCACCTATGTGTACTAATTTTTATCTCGCCCCTCTCTTGCACCAGCTCCTATTTTCAACTTGTAAGAGAGTTCTTCTTAACACTCTATAAAATTTCAAGAAATTTTCAACCCCAACCCTTCATCGAAGCCTTAAAAGTTTCAAGTCTATTCATCGTTCTTAAGGTACCAGCCATATTCTTAATTTTAGTGTTCTCATTATTCTTTTGATTCCTTAATGATCCTAAACAACTTTGATTCCTTAGTGATAATCTAAGTGATAAAGAGTGTTTAGCCCATGAGGCTTACATGTAACGCCCCGAAGTTTTTGAATGAAGAGAAAAGTTTTAGCGCGAAGGTGGAGTTCTCGCGCGAGTCAGCAAGTTCTCGCGTGGAGGTGGTTCTCGTGCGAGAACAGCTGCGAGGAGAGAGAGACACTATAAATAGGCCCATGCACCTAATCTTCTCTACTTCATGTGAAAAGTCTTGCTGTTGTGCTTGTGAAAAGAGAGGTTGGTGCTAGGTGGTGTCTAACGTATGTATTCGTTGATATTTGATGTATTTAAGCATGTATGAACCGTATGTAATGATATTGCACAATGATTATGTACGTTTTGGCTCGAAACATTCTCGGTTTTATGGTGTTCGTGTGCAAGGATATCATTAGGTGAGTTCTAGACCCCTCTTTTACATGTTTTATCATGTTTTGGGGCTAATATGCATACCTAAATGAATGTTTTGTAAAAGAATGATGTTTATAACTGTTATAGCATGTTTTGGGTGTAAAAGGGGCTAAAGGAGCGATAACTTGGGGAGCAAGTTGTGTACAGCAGAAAACTTATCATGCGAGAGGTAAGTTCTCGCGCGAAATGTGATTTTGGCGGCTGACGGTTATCTTTCAAAAGTTCTCGCGCGAATGATGAAGTTCTCATGCGAAAGAGAAGTTCTCGCATGAATGTGGGTTCTCGCGCGAAAACTCTAGACCGTTACATGTTATGTTACCCCGTAAACGTGCGTTAATAATGACTTAATGTTGAACTTAATGCTAAAGAATTAAAGTATGTATGTAGATATTATATATATATATATATATATATATATATATATATATATATATATCATGATGGTTAAAGGCTAAAGAACAATGATAATTGACATGTGAAACGCAAAAGAATAGTTACCCTGTTACCCAGTATAGCACAGTTGTGAAAACGTTAAAGCGCTAAAGAAGTCTTGCAAGCACTTGATAGGAGCTACACTATGGTGTGCTCAACCGATAGGAGTTATGCTTCATGCATTCTCACTCGATAGGCGCTACTCTTTAGTGTGCTCAACTGATAGGAGATATGCCTCGCGCATTCTTAGAATAGGAGCTACACTTTGGTGTGCTCAAATTGATAGGAGACATGCTTCATGCATTCTCACCCGATAGGAACTAAGCTTTTGTGCTAAGTTCAAATGATGACGTAAAGTGAATGGTAAAGTAAAATATGGGTAACGTAACGTAAAGTGAATGGTAATGTAAAATATGGGTAATGTAACGTAAAGTGATTGGTAAAGTAAAATTTAAAGTATAATTATCGAATGAGTTTAGTAAGTTGATGTGTATAGTTAATGTTTTATAATATGTTGAAGATGATAAGGTTTATGTGTATGTTAGAGTTTTGTTATAGTAAACCTAGAGCTCACTCAGCATCACTGACTTTTGTATGCATATTAGATTGATAGGTATGCTATACATTTTTTTTGTAGGGGTGAGCTTGGCATGGATGGGAGAGAGCTACCTGGCACATGATCGAGACTGGCATCCCGTCATAGAGCTTTAGTTAGATAGCTATGGTGATCTTTTGATGTAAATGTTAAACGATAGAAACTTTTGTATGTTCCACTACGTATATTAATGAAATTTGATGTTCGAGAACTTGTGTTTCTGATGTCCAAATCCAAATGTGGGGTTTCCCGAAACGGGGCCTTACATTACAAAAACCACAACCAAACTCTTAATAATGAAGGACAATATGATAGATCTAGAGATTTTCAAACCAAAGGTGAGTAGAGTTGGGTTGTGTGGACTTGAATCTTCCTTTGAAATGCTTGATCTTCAACCTAGCTTGAACTCTTAAAAGTCTTCTTCCAAAATCACCACAAGAATGGAGAAAACTAGGGCTTCTTCTTGTAAAATTCATCTCTCCCAAATTGAGGTAGATGTAGGGCTTAAAAGGGGGTCCTGGTGTGTTGTTGTGGCTGACAGAATCAGTCATGACCATAATGCGTAGGAAAATAGGACTTGATGCTTATTATGGTCATGTAAGAATCAGTCATGATCATAACAGCCTTTAAACTTCCAAAATCTTCATGAATTTCTTGTACTTTTCTTTTGAAATCATCAGCAACCATTCAAAAGTACAAAATCCAAATTAATCATAATTAAGTATACAAAAGGATGAATTTATAACAAAAAACACTTAAAATAGGGAAAGATCTGCATTATTAACATGCATATTTATTCACATATTAGCTAGCATGTGATCGCTATCTTTATAAAGCTTTACATGACCATGATAGTGCTATTGGTTTAACACTTTCCCGAACGAGCAGTTGTAGACAACATTTATGTATCGAAACTGATATTTTTAGTCTAACCCTATGGTTATGAACACCTGTCAACAAAGGTTTGATTAATGCATTTGGTTTAGTCATATTTGCTTGAATTCATACTTTGACACATGAATCATGTTTTAAATCTAGTTTATGTAACAATACCTATGTTTACTCACCAACTTGTTAGTTGCCCTAAATTTTATACATGTTAGGGAATGCTGCTTGAGATGTCTAAAATTTTATGACACTTAGGATGCTCGTAAACTTAGTTAATAAATCAAACATCTTTATGCTATGTTTGTCTAAACAATTTATGGTATCATTGTAAGACTTATGTAATTAGGTTGATTAAATAATTTATCACTTTAATAGTGTCACATGTTATGCACAATCTAAATACACCTACCATTCTGAAAATTTTTGGGGTGTGATAGATTGGTATCAAAACCATAACTATAGGGAATTAGGTTATTAGACACAATGACCTAGACTATAAGCTTAGGTACCCCAAACGTGAGTTACCTCATATATGCATTCTAAAATTCTATGTTCGTACGTGTTATTTAATCATACCTTACTTTATTCCATGATATATATATATATATATATATATATGTGTGTGTGTGTGTGTGTGTGTGTGTGTGTGTGTGTGTGTGTGTGTGTGTGTGTATATAAAAGTCCTGGCTTTATGCCTAAATTATTATCATATTTTCAAACTAATATTTATTGTAAAATTGTTCTAACATGATAATTTCGGATTTCACTACACGATTTTTAATATTATATTCTCGTCAAAAGTCTAATTATAAGTGAAGAACATGTAGTAAATGGAAGGGTAGTGGATGCGGTAGTCAGATTACTTGCCTAGGTTGGCATTGCATATAAAGCCATATCTAGCCCATTAGGCCAATGCATGTCAAATTACATGTCATAAGAATTTAAAAACTTTGATAAGTCAAGGTGCTCTTTATGGGTACCAATCCATACTTAATTATCAGTCTAAACTGTATGATATCCTATGTAAAACTTATAATTCATACTGTTGATTTGATATTTTTAACCCAACTTTTTCCTATCACTAAACCAACCAAAAAGCCTTACACTAAAACTTTTCCCTTGTGTAACACCTGCACCTATCCATCCTCTTAGAACCCCTTACCGCAATGCATCAAAAGTGGTTGTTTAAGTCATTTTTCCACTATATGTCGTCAACCTACTCAATCTCAAACCAATTAATCTCTTCTCCCACTCATTGCGTCACCCAATGCTCAACCCACAAACAATGGGCGCACTTATTTTCTATGTGGTGACCCAACCCATTTCATTTATGTATGTCCATAACTTGCCAAGGGAAAAATCCTCAAGCTAACCTAAGTGCATGTAGTCATGCATTCAACATCAATGCTAATCAAGCTCAAGTCAACAATGATGCGGTAATGGTGTATTTTTAGTTAATAACTAATATGCTTCTATTTTATTTGACACTAGAGCCGATAAGATTTTTATGTGATTTGATTTGGAGCCTTTACTTGCTACCATGTGTCCTAAGTTAGAGAAACCTTCACGGTGGAGGTGGTTGATGGAAAATCCATCACCATTAACTCTATTATTAGTGACTACACTCTTAACCTCAATGAGCATAACTTCTCTATCGATCTCATACCCATGCATGTTGTAGTTTTGATATTATAGTAGGCATGGATTGGTTATCTTAACACTATGTTGAAGTTATTTTATTTCAATAAGTGTCTTCAAATTCCTCTCACAGAAGGCTAAGTCTTACAAATCTATGGTGAAAAACCTTCTCAGAGGCTTAAACATATGTCTTGCACCAAAGCTCAAAAGTACTTGCATAAGAAGTATATGGCCTTCTTGGCCTATATTATGGAAGCTAAAGGCAAGGAGAAAAAGATACAAGACATTCCTATTATTTGAGATTTTCCTAAAGTGTTTCTGATAATGTATCTAGTCTTCCACCTGTTCGGCAAGTCGAATTCCACATTGACCTTGTATTTGGTGCAACTCCCATGGCAAAATCTCCTTATTATCTTGCACCTTCAGAAATGCAAGAGCTTGGTTATCAACTTCAAGAGCTATCTTGCAATGGTTTTATTCATCTGAGCTCTTCACCTTGGGGTGCACCCATTCTATTCGTAAAGAAAAAGATGGATCATTTCGCATGTGTATCGACTATCGTGAACTTAACAAGCTCACCATCAATAATCATTATCCTTTGCCTAGAAGTGATAATCTTATTATTCAACTACGAGGTGCCATTTTTTTCTCTAAAATTGATATTCATTTTGGGTATCACCAACTTCGTGCCTATGAAGATGACATTCCAAAAGTTAGCTTTCGTACAATGTACGGTCACTACGTGTTTATTGTTATGCCTTTTGGCTTAACCAATGCACCCATGGTATTTAAGGATCTTATGAATCGTGTTTGAAAACCGTATTTGGATAAGCTCATGATTTTCCTCATCGAAGACATCTTAAGCTACTCCAAATCCAATCTGATTATAAGAAACACCTACGCCTTTTCTTTACCTTTTAAGGAGAGAACAAATATATGCCAAGTTCTCCAAGTGTAAAGTTTAGCTAAAGTAAGTTCTACTCTTCAGACACATTATCAATGAAAAGAGTATTCATGTAGATCCAACTAAAATTGAAGTCGTCGAGAATCAGAATACAATAACTACCCCTACCAAGTTCAATCTTTTCTTAGCTTGGTAGGGTCCTAAAGGCAAGCCATATGAGTGGGGTCCTAAGGAAGAGTTTCCATTTCAAACACTTAAGTATATGCTATGTGATGCTCCCATCCAAACGTTTTTGGATAGTAATGATGATTTTGTACTCTATTGTGATGCATCAAACAAAGGTCTTGGTTGGGTTCTCATGCAACTGGGTAAAGTTATTGCTTATGCCTCAAGACGACTTAAAATTCATCAGAAAGAACTATACAACATATGACCTTGAATATGGTGCGGTTGCTTTCGCTTTAAAAATTTTGAGACATTACCTTTATGATACTTAATACGTGATTTTTACAGAAAAAAAAAGTCTTCAACACATCTTAAACAAAAAAGAGCTTAACATGTGACAACACCGACCGGTCGAACTGTGACATCCGGTAATTTTGCGTTACCAAACTCCGTTAGTTTCGTTAGGTCTTGCATACACATGTCGTGAGTACACACTAGTTGTCATTGGACGTTGGTGACCTAATAATAATTAACTATGGTTAAAAGATAATAATTTAATTAATAATTTTGATTATTAATTTATTGTTATGTGATTCATGAATTTTAAATATTATTTGTGAATTTTACTTTGTAACGTGTGTGATATTTGATTCATGTGTTTTGTGGTTAGTTGAAAGATATATATGATTACTATTGTTGATTAATAATGTTTGTGTTTTGTAGTTACAATTGTTAAAAAGTGCTAAAAAGATTAACTTTTATAAAATGTAATAAAAGAGGGTTTAAAAGGTAATTTTTAAATAAGTTAAGTTTGACAAAAACCTAACCCTAGCCTTCCTAACCCCAATCGGCAGTAAACCCTCTCCCAACACCCCATCCTTGCGATTTCAAGCCTTTAACATCAAGAACATTCGATTTTGGAGCTATTGAGATCATTACAACGCGTTAGCAAGTCCAATTCTTGATCATTACACGATTAAAAGTTAGATTTTGATTGGTTTTTTCATAGTTTTTTATTCAAGAACAACCCTAGTTCAATTAACATGATTAAAGTTGAAATTGATGCTGTTTGATGATAATATGATGTTAGTTGTATTGTATTGATGTTAGTTTACATGAAGTATGCAAGAAATTCATCGAATTTACGTGTTGTTCATACCTTACTATAAGTAGTAACTTTTATGCATGAGATTTGGGAATTATGATGAATTAATGATGTTATCATGTCTAGATGGTTGTTATGAACTAGATTCGGCATAAAGTTGATGAATTTATGAATGAATTGGATAATAGATTGATTTTGGGCATTACTTTCCTGAAAGGGAAACTTTATTGATATGAATCATTGGATATTATGAATTAGGCATGTTTATTATGTTAGGAGCATGCTAGAATGCTTGTTGATGATGTCTAATATGTTAGAATGTGTTAATTTGGTCGTATAGATACTTGATGGATTACTTGGAAATCTAGGTTTTATGGAATGTTGCAAAAGTGTTGAGTTATGTTAGGAGGTTAGGAAATCATGTTTTGGACTATAATAGATCATTGTTGAGTATGTTAGTTGGTATGAATCTTGTTGAGTAATATGATAATGATCGTCCTACACGCGTGTGAATCTGAGGCCCCTACTTAGTAAGATTGGCAGGATTTAGGGTGTGAAGTCATCAGTGGCTTAACATGGCATGTGGTGCATGATTAAACCCAATGTATGATTTGTTGATTATGATGTAATTATATCTATGTCGAGCTTGTTGATTGGTTGAGGTTTGCATGTGTTGTATGATAATCTATGTTGGTATGATGATCTTGATAGAACTTAAGATTGATGATGTGGCATACTTGAATAACTTGTATGATAATCATGTGTAATGTGTTGCCATACTTGATCAAACAAGATTTCAATTAACATGTCACCAACCGGTCAAACGGGCCAACTAGGTCAAATGAGACTTTGTTTTCCAAAACCCTTGGGTCAACGTGTTTATTGAGCACTTAGGGTTGTTAAACTTTCTGGTTACACGTACTTATGTACTTGCGTGTTCTAGGTAACCTTTGACGGGTTGTCTTTCCACTCACTGTTAGCTCCATAATATTGTTAGTTTGTGCATCAGGTGCGTTCAATGCCCCACTTTTATTTACTCTCTTTTTAGAGGAGAAAGCATACTTTGTTTCAAAATGCTTTACTATTATAACATGTGTTTAGTAAGACATAGTGTGATATACCATTGAAAGCCCTTACACTTTCTGATCGTTAATTAAGGAGTCTAGCGGGAAATCTTTGGTAGTACTACTGGGTCTGACAAGCCCCACCCGGACGACTGGAGGTCAAGCGGGTGCAATATTGTCTTAAATGACTAACAGCTTCACGACTTGGTATGTCATGGCGGAAGCCAAACAGACAAACATAGTCAGCTTCGATCGCGAAATCACTATTGCTTATTACTAATGAAATTAGACTAGCTATCTATTTCAACGCACTTGTTTATATTTTGCAAACGCTATAGTTTATGATAACTTGCAAACTCTTGAGCTCATCAACCGTCATGTTGACACTTTTAGTACGCTTTTCTCAGGTTGTTACTAGCAGCTGCCCATAGGAGCACGCACATGTCAAGCATACTTTGAATAAACATTGATTTACATTTGACTTATTACATACTTACGTACATTGGTTTAAGCACGTGTTTTGCGCAGTTTACATTTATCACTTTGGGTTTGAAATATTTACAAAATGCTTCCACAAATGTTTTAAAGTTTTAAACTATGATTTGTCTTAAATGTTACATATAGTGTCGTTCTGAGTAACTAATGACTTGGATCCTGGTTTGTTCACTCGTCTCACGGTAAAAACCCGCACGTGGATTTTGAGGGTGTGATTGATTGGTATTAGAGCCATTGGTTATAGGGAACTAGGTTCCATACACACTAGTCTATAACCACACACAGTTAGTTACTCGTTAGAGATTCCCTTACGGTTACTCATTGGCATACATATCACATACACTGTAGTATGGCATCATCATCATCTTCATCCCCTATTCGACACACACCGGGAAAGGAACCTGAGGTTCCTACTATTCCTTCATTATCTATGAGTTATGGTTCTCGACCCCCCTGCGTTTATATCTGATATGTATCTTACGGGGGAGCCTATGATTGAGCGGGACATGGCTAATCCTAAAAATTGGGACTGGTATCGCACTACACTGATCAGGATGCTGGAAAAGGAGTGTGTTCCATTTTTGATTCCCACTATGACTAGAGATTTCATATTATACCCTCTACCCTGCACCCCTTATAGGGCTACCACCGCAGTGGTGGTGTAACACCCGGCCTCTCACACCAACAATATTGTCCACTTTGCCCACGAGGAACTCACGGATTTGCTTTTGGTTACCTGGGTGAAAACTTCCGAGGGAGGTCATGCATCCCTGGATTGTTGCCACTTGAGCATACTTAACTATGGAGTTCTCCCCTCGTCCACAGCCAATACACCCAAAATGCATTGATGATATTAGAGGCAGGACATTCCTTATGAACCAGGAATCTCTCATGTTCACGACCGATGTGGGATTTGCCTAAAGTGTTACAAACACCCCCCCCCTTTTTGGACTCATCATCCTCGATGAGGTTTGCCCCACCATCCCATCTATGGATGTGGGATTGGCCTAAGGTGTCCCTTTGAACACCCCCGAGGACTCACCTTTCTTGATGAGGTTTGCCCCACCATCCTGAACAGCACAGGAGTGGCTCTGATACCATTTTGTAACACCCGGCCTCTTACACCACCAATATTGTCCGCTTTACCCACGAGGAGCTCACGGATTTGCTATTGGTTGCCCGGGTGAAAACTTCCTTGGGAGGTCACCATCCCTGGATTGCTACCACCTGAGCACGCTTAACTATGAAGTTCTCCTCTCATCCAGAGCCAATACGCCCAAAACGCGTTGATGATATTAGAGGCAGGACATTCCTTATGAACCACGAATCTCTCCTGTCCACGGCCGATGTTAGATTTTCCTAGAATGTTACAAAGGAATGTCCTGCCTTGAATGACATCAACGCGTTTAGAAGTATTGGCTGTGGATGAGAGGAGAACTCCATAGTTAAACGCGCTCAGGTGGTAGCAACCTAGGGATGGGTGACCTCCCTAGGAAGTTTTCACCTGGGCAAGCAAAAGAAAATCCGTGAGCTTCTCGTGGGCAAAGCGGACAATATTGGTGAGAGGTCGGGTATTACAGAATGGTATCAGAGCCACTCTTGTGCCGTTCGGGATGGTGGGGTAAACCTCATCAAGAAAGGTGAGTCCCCGGGGGTGTTCAAAGGGACACCTCTTAGGCCAATCCCACATCCATAGATAGGATGGTGGGGCAAACCTCATTGAGGATGATGAGTCCAAAAGGGGGGTGTTTGAAACACACTAGGCAAATCCCATATAGGCAGTGGACAGGAGAGATTTCTGGTTCATAATAAATGTCCTGCCTCTAATATCATCAACTCGTTTTGGGCGTATTGGCTATGGATAAGAGGAGAACTCCATAGTTAAGTGTGCTCAGGTCGTAGTAATCCAGGGATGGGTGACCTCCCTAGAAAGTTTTCACCCGGGCTAGAGTGAGGCATAGTGGTATCACAATAGTAAACCAGTAGAGTGACTAGCCCGGGCGGCGTTAGTCAAACCCAGTAGATCTACTAACAATCACCTCGCTAGTACCATATTGACGGTCCGAATGAGGCATAGTGGTATCACAATAGTAAACCAGTATATGCAGTATTACCAATCTAAAGTACCGTACAGTTTACAAAAAACATATTCTCTCTCCCCGAAAAGAGAGTATAGTATGAAAGTGGGGCTGTAAACTCACCTCGTATACACAATGAATAAGATAATGTAGAGAGCAGGAAGTTAGGTTTTCGAATAACCTGAATTTCAGTTAATATATAATTAATATTAATTACCAATTATGAACATAAAAATTGTACGGTTTCACATTTCACGACTCGGTTATGGTGTCGGTTATCGATATTTCCCCATTCCCCAAACAACACAGTCAAGCACAAACTCACACCCAATGAAAGGAATCCAGTTATCACGTATCTAAGTACACTTTAAATACGTGAGCTATTTATAATAAAACCCATACTTATAAATAGCACATAACCAATTTATATCAATTTGCTGTAGCCAACTATAAACCCCTTAGGTAATTTATACATCTACGCATGCATACCGTAACATAAAATATGCAATGGATTATATATATATATTATATAAAATTCACACTCATGGAATTATGCATGACATACGAACCCACATGATCCATAGTTAACACATAATATGCATGCACACCACCCCTTGGAAATATATATATACACATGAACATGAGTACCAATGCATCAACCTAACAAACTATATATTATATGAATGTTACACACTATAACATTCTTAACACACTACACACATACCAATTACAATATACATTGCATACACATACCAAGTAAATTGCATTCATCCTTTGCAATTAAACAACTAAATGAAAACTCCTCATGAGAACACACACCCACAAAAACCTTCTACCCAAACCCACATCAATATTTCCTACACACATAACCACACCTACATGACACACACACTAAAACACACGCACACAACACTCTCGAAAGAAAAGAAAAACACACACACAATCAGTAATTTACATACTCATATGCATAGAAACACACAATATGAATTCACCCTAAGCTATTTCCCCATAATTGAACACCCACTGCCCACATCACCAAAATCACACACCCATAACATAGACTCCATGCAGCACATAATCATAAGAACATACACGCAGAAGCATACACATGCACCCACCGCGCGTACGGCTTGGACTCCCGACCAACACATTAGTCGTGATCCCCCCAAAGCCGCGACACCAATGAAAACATACAACCGACCCACGCAGCCCGCAAATAACCCAAAGAAAGCTAGAATCAAAACCATAACCGAAACCGTAATGTTCCAAATGAGAAATAACGAGAGAGAGAACCATACGGAACAAGATGTGGGTTGATTTGGTTGTCGTTCACTGTCGTCAGACGCTCACGATTAAAAGTGGAGAGAGTTGTTTGTTTGCGTTGTCGTTCGATCATGTAGAACGCCACAAGAGGAATCGTCGCGTTAAACGGAGCAGATGTCGGAGGCTAGAGGTCGCGAACAAGGGCTGCTGGATGAGGCTTTGCGCAAATGAGGAGGTCGACGATAGCAGGATGAAGAAAGGGGGTTCGGTGGTTTTAGGTTTATGGTTTGAAGAATGGCTAAGAGGGAAGGGGAAGGGGTTACGGTTTCTATAGGGTTTGCTACAAGAATTTGCGCAAAGGTCCTTCCACATCTTCTAATTTGCATTTTGAGTTAGGTGAGTTTAGTTAATAGTTATAAATTAATTGTGTTTAGTTGGTAATTATGATAAAAGTCATTGTTGTTTAATAGTAGTAAATTTGATTAATCATAACATAACAAAGAGAGGTTAGGTTAATGGAATGAGGTTAACCTGAAAACTCGAGTTGTGACATCATCCCCTTGTTGAAGGAATTTTCGTCCCGAAAATTGGAACACCAGGGTCAACGAACGACTAGTGAACATGCTGGTCAGTTATCTGGAAACATAAACAAGATAAGGTTTCTGAGGATTTCTAAACAAACTAAAAACAAAGAAACGTAAGGTTTCGCGAGAGTTGCGACATCATCCCCTTGTTGAAGGGAATTTCGTCTCGAAATTTAAGGAAAAGAAATCTTAAAAATGATACCTTAAGAAGTGGATGCCTAATCTTTGAACAGTTGTGGATACTTCTTCTTCATTTGATCCTCACATTCCCCAGTAAACTCTGGTCCACGCTTTAAATTCCACCTAACGCGTACAATAGGAATCTTACTAAGCTTTAGGGTTTTGACTTCTCGATCCATAACCTCAACTGGTTCGTCAACGAAACGCAACTGCTCGTCAATCTCCAGTTCCTCAAAGGGTACGATCAACGATTCATCATTTAAGCACTTCTTTAGGTTTGACATGTGAAACACGTTGTGTATTCCACTGAGCTCTTCAAGTAAATTTAGCCGGTAAGCTACTAGACCAACCCTTTTAACAATCTCAAAAGGTCTGACGTAGCGTGGATTTAGGTTTCCCCATTTTCTGAAAAGGATTACACCTTTCCAAGGTGTGACTTTTAGGAGTACCTTGTCACCAACCTAGAATTCCAATGGTTTATAACGTTTATCTGCATAACTCTTCTGTCGATCACGTGCCACTGTCATATGGTTACGGATTCGCACGATCTTCTCAATCGTCTCGTGCATAAGCTCAGGACCCGTAAGTTGGCTTTCTCCAACTTCTGCCCAACAGATAGATGATCAGCATTTACATCCCTACAGTGCCTCAAATGGTGCGGCCTTGATGAGGTGTGATAACTGTTATTGTAAGAGAACTCAACCAATGGTAAATAAGTTTCCCAACTACTGCAAAAATCAATCATGCAAGTACGTAACATGTCTTCTAGTGTCTGGATCAAACGCTCACTCTGACCATCGGTTTGCGGATGATACACAGTGCTCATATCCAACCACGTTCCCAATGATCGCTGCAAAGATTGCCAGAGATTAGAAGTGAACCGAGCGTCACGATCAGAGATGATAGATATTGGCACACCATGCCGAGAGACTATTTCTCTTAAATAAATTCGTGTCAGCTTCTCCATTCGATCAATCTCTTGGATTGCTAGAAACTACATGGATTTTGTTAAGCGATCTACTATAACCCAAATGGTATCGCATCCACTGGGAGTACTAGGTAACTTTGTGATAAAGTCCATCGAGATCTGCTCCCATTTCCATAATGGAATTTTTGGTTGCTGAAGTAAACCGGATGGTCTCTGGTATTCCACCTTAACTTTAGAGCAAGTTAGACATCTACTTATGTAGGTGGCAATCTCAGCTTTCATGTTCGGCCACCAGTAAAACTCCTTCAGATCCTGGTACATGTTGTCTAAACCCGGATGAATTGAGTAGCGTGACTTATGAGCTTCATCCATTACCAGCTCTCATAAATTCCCATACCGTGGTACCCAGATCCGTTCCATGAAATAACGGATTCCATAAATCTTGATCTCTAATTGTTTCTCCATGCCTCGCATGGATTCTGCCTTTAAATTCTCAACTTTTAAGGCCTTGGATTAAGCAGCCTTGATTTGCACTGGCAGATTGGAGTGGATGGTCATTTGCAATGAGCGCACCCGATGAGGTTTCGGTGTTTCCTTTCGACTGAGGGCATCGGCTACCATATTAGCCTTACTTGGGTGTAATTGATTGCATAGTCTTAATCATTGAGCAATTCTAACCACCGTCGTTGCTGCATATTCAGCTCGTTCTGATCATAGATGTGCTGGAGGCTCTTGTGATCTGTATAGATCGTGCACTTGGTTCCATATAAGTAATGCCGCCAGATCTTCAAGGCTATCATTACAGCTCCTAGTTCTAGATCATGCGTTGTGTAGTTCTTCTTATGCACCTTGAGTTGTCTAGATGCATAAGCTATGACATTGTTGCGTTGCATTATTACACAACCCAAACCTTGGAAGGATGCATCACAGTGAACAACGAAGTCATCAGTTCCTTCTGGTAAAGCTAGGATCGGCGCGCTGCAGAGTTTCTTTTTAAGCGCCTGAAATGATGATTCTTCTTTGCTGCCCCATTTGTAGATGGTTCCCTTATGAGTTAGGGCAGTCAAAGGTTGTGCCAACTTTGAGAATCCTTCGATAATCGTTTGTAATAGCTCTCCAAACCAAGGAATTATCGCACCTCAATAGGTGTTTTTGGTGCCAGCCAATCCTTGATTGCTTCAATCTTAGAAGCATCTACATGTATACCCCTTTCATTCACCACATGCCCAAGAAATTGTACTTCTCTCATCCAGAAGTCGCATTTTTAGAACTTTGCATAAAGTTGTTCATTCTTCAATAAATCCAGAATTATTCTTAAGTGTTCCTTATGATATTCCTTATTCTGAGAGTAGATTAGTATGTCATCAATGATAAGAATGACAAACTTATCCAAATAAGGCTTGCAAACATGGTTCATGAGGTCCATGAAAACTGTTGGGGCATTAATCAGTCCAAAAGGCATTACCGCGAACTCGTAGTGCCCATAGCGAGTTTGGAATGCCGTCTTCGAGATGTCTTCCTCCCGAACCCATAACTAATGATAACCTGATCTCAGATCAATCTTGGAATAGTAGCTTGATCCTTGCAAATGGTCAATAGGTCATCAATGTGTGGGAGTGGATATATGTTCTTGATCGTTACCTTGTTCAGCTCCCGGTAGTCAATACACATTCTGAAGGTTCCATCTTTCTTTTTCATAAAAAGAACTGGAGCTCCCCAGGGTGAAGAGCTGGGACGTATGAATCTCTTGTCTAGCAATTCCTGCAATTGCTTAGATAACTCTGTTAGTTCGTTCGGTGCCAAACGGTACAACGCCTGAGCGATCAGAGCTGCTCCAGGTGCTAACTCAATCTGGAATTCTACC
The DNA here is from genome assembly GCA_025506505.1 of Flaveria sonorensis. Lineage (NCBI taxonomy): Eukaryota > Viridiplantae > Streptophyta > Magnoliopsida > Asterales > Asteraceae > Flaveria > Flaveria sonorensis. The sequence goes on along the minus strand of CM046430.1, from coordinate 31,237,971 downwards.
TGCCTATGCGGAGGAAGGCCAGGTAAGTCTTCGGGAAATACTTTCGGAAAGTCTCTGAAAACTATAATATCTTCGATACGCTTTTCATCCACCTTCTTTTCTGTAACTAGTGCCAGTAAAGCAAAATGCCCTTTCCTAAGACATTTTTGGGCCTTCAGATATGAAATGATGCTGACCACAGCACCAATCTTGTCACCCTCAACCATAAGAATCTCATCACCCGAGATGGGTAACTTGATCAGTTTCTCCTTGCAGATGATCTCAGCATTGTTCTTGGATAGCCAATCCATCCCAACTACTATGTCAAAACTACTGAGTGTGATGGGAATAAGGTCTATATTGAAGGTGTGTCCAGACAAGCCTACCTTACAGTTACTGAATACTTGGGTAGCTGTTATCGTCCTACCATCAGCTATTTCTATGGAATACTCAGAATTCAAGTCAGTATGTACTACCCCAAGTACTTTACTAAACTTATTGGACACATAACTCTTATTATCATTAGAGTCAAATAAACAGAGGCCTAACAAAAATTTATAGTGTATCTACCAGACACTATAGTAGGGTCATTTCAAGCCTCACCTGAGCCAATGATGAAATCTCTGCCTTTGCACCCCCGCTTCCGCCATCGTTGTTGTCCTTTGGTTTATCAGCAACACCATTGTTAGCATTTCTCTTAAGCTTTAGGCATTCCCTCTTAAATTGACCAGGTTGCCCATATTCAAAACACCCAGTCTGATTATTGTTTTGCTGTTGCTGCTGCTGAGGGGTTTACCTTGCAATTCTTGGCAGCATGCCCAAACCTTCCGCACCTCTCACAAGTGTTCTTCATGCATTGCTTGTTGTGATGAACTTATATTTGTTGCATTTTAGAAGGTTGCCATGGTAGCCACCAAAACTATCGAAGTCTTGAGTAGGTTGTGATTGGTTGAATTTATTGTTTTGCTACTACTGGGGAGTGGAGGATGAAGATTGTTTTCCATTGGCAGAAGGTTCCTATTTTCTCTTGTTTTCATTAGAACTGGATGCAGCACTATGCGAGGGCAGCTTGCCTTGCGCGACGGCCTGATCCTTTAGCTTGTATGCCAGTCGGATAGCCTCTTGAATAGTAGCTGGTCTGGCGGTGGTGACCATGCTTTGTATCTTTGGTACCAGACCATCAATGTACCTCTCAACCTATTTGTAAGCCAGGTTGATCATTGTAGGACACAGGGTAGCCAACTCATAAGAACGAGTTGTGTAAGCTTCAATCTCATAACCTACCATCCTCAGGTTCCAGAATTCAGTTTCTAGTTTTTGCACTTTGTCCCTTGACAGTATTCCTCCTTGAGTAGGTTCTTGAAATCCTCCCAAGATGTTGCATTTGCGGTTTTAACACCCAACATCTAGACTTGAGTGTTCCACCAGCTTAGTGCAGCACCATCCATCGTGCCAGTTGCATACTTCACCCTACTCTCAGCAGGGCCATTGCACATCTCAAACACAGACTCTAATTTTTCAAGCTAGCGGAGCAATCCCACTGCTCCTTTAGTTCTCTTGAATGGATTAGGCTTGCAGTCCATGAAGGACTTGTAGGTGCAAGCCGGTTGTCCAACAGGATTTGGTTGCAGAGGGTGCTAGTTTACCAGCGCCGCAGTGACACTGCCAATTCAGCATGCGTCATATTAATACTACCTCTTCCACGTCCACGGCCACGTCCAAACATTCTTTATAATCACAACATTCAAAAATAAGCAAATATCCAACATATTTAACTTCATTTAAGTGTAAACAATTAAAGAACAATTAACACCACTATTAAATATTCAAATAATAATGTCTGATGAAACAAATTGTAAGTATGTCTATAATTAATTCAACCAAATATCAAAATTTAAACAAATCAGTCAGATTGGGAACAACCCTTCCCATCTAGATGTAGAAAGAAATAAAGCATGAAAGAGAAACAGATTGTTTCCATATCAATAGTGAAGTTTCATAAGGATCGAGACTCTTCTGTCCCAAAGTATAGAAATGAAAATTTGTACCGACTATGACAGTTGTCAGCAGACAGGGTTCGCTAGACTTCTCATGCAAGACAAATTAGAATTACGTGTGCACCCATAATGGTAATTTTCTTTGCATGATCTCCCATAGTTCCTCCTATCCAAGCTAATATACCATGTCACATACAGAGTGTTATCAATGATAGAAGTATCAAAGATATTGTCATCAAACCAAGGGTCAATTAACCAAGGTTGTACAAAGGAATCGGTTGGGAAAGCATTCACTTGGGCGAGAGGCCGTCGATGTACTCAGGTTAGATGGGTAAGTTAGCATTATCGTACGTAAACCCTGATAAGTTGTCTCCCAATGTCTATAGTAGTCACCAGTGCAGCTATTGCCGGCTTCACACGGTAGGGGAGAAGTTTTAATGTAGGTAAAGAAAGTATGACAAAAGTATCTCTCGTCCGAGAAAACATTTAACATGAGGCAGGACATGCTCCCGATGAACCATCCAAGTCCGGTACCAAGGATACTGTATCCAATTCCGAGAGGTATAATGTAAAAGGTAAGGTATAGGTAATTTGTAAGTAACCTTCTCGTGACTCTCAGTAACTCGGAGTCACTTGTATGGAGTAACAGGAGGTAACAGCGGGGGATCAGCACGAACTAGCCTTTTCCCGTAAGCTTAGAATAAAAAAATGAATACGTCATTCCTGTAGCCGAATGCTCAAAGGAATATACCACAGCAAGAAAATCCTAAGCAAGTATAACTTAATAATCTACGTGTGTGTAACTAAGGCTTCAGGCTATAGTCTAAATGCAATGCAAATGAAATGCAAATTTGTTTTAGTTCGCTATAACCATTGGCTCTGATACCAATCTGTCACACCCTCAATTTCCACAAACGGGGTATTACCGTTAGGCGCGTGACATACCAGGATCTCAGCCACTAGTTACACCAAAAGACACATCAATTACAAAACATAATTGCTCGTTAACCTTTGAAATTCCCAAAAGCAGAGTTAATAATGTAAACGTGAAAATAATTGCGGAAGCATAATAATTTGTAAATCAAATGGCGTAGACACACACAAACCAAATAAAGTATAATGGATAGAAATTTATAAATCGTTCATTAGACGCAACGATGATGCATGCATTAGTGAGATGCTCCTAATCATGCGCACCTTAAGAACCTAAAAGAAACATGCTAAAGTGTCAACACAAGGTTGGTCAGTTCACAGGTTTATCAGAAAACAGTAAGTAATAGTAATGAAATCTAGATTCAGTAATCAAAGCATATAAGTAGGTAGCTAGCCTACAACAAGTCACTATGTGTATGAATTTCATGACCGAACTGACAGTAATAATGTAAAGAATGCCCTGGCAGTGGATACCAGACCACAGCAAAGTAAAACAGGCTAACCATTCACCCGTTTAACCTCCAGTCAAGCTAGAGTGACTAGCCCGGGCGGCGTTTGTCAAACCCAGTAGATCTACTAACAATCACCTCGCTAGTACCCTATTGACGGTCCGAATGAGGCATAGTGGTATCACAATAGTAAACCAGTATATGCAGTATTACCAATCTAAAGTACCGTACAGTTTACAAAAAACATGTTCTCTCTCCCCGAAAAGAGAGTATAGTATGAAAGTGGGGCTGTAAACTCACCTCGTATACACAATGAATAAGATAATGTAGAGAGCGGGAAGTTAGGTTTCCGAATAACCTGAATTTCAGTTAATATATAATTAATATTAATTACTAATTATGAACATAAAAACTGTACGGTTTCGCGTTTCACGACTCGGTTATGGTGTCGGTTATCGATATTTCCCCATTCCCCAAACAACACAGTCAAGCACAAACTCACACCCAATGAAAGGAATCCAGTTATCACGTATCTAAGTACACTTTAAATACGTGTGCTATTTATAATAAAACCCATACTTATAAATAGCACATAACCAATTTATATCCATGTACTATAGCCAACTATAACCCCCTTAGGTAATTTATACATCTACGCATGCATACTGTAACATAAAATATGCAATGGATTATATATATATTATACAAAATTAACACTCATGGAATTATGTATGACATACAAACCCACATGATCCATAGCTAACACATAATATGCATGCACACCACCCCTTGGAAATTTATTATATATACACGTGAACATGAGCACCAATGCATCAACCTAACAAACTATATATTATATGAATGTTACACGCTATAGCGTTCTTAGCACACTACACACATACCAATTACAATATACATTGCATACACATACCAAGTAAATTGCATTCATCCTATGCAATTAACCAACTAAATGAACACTCCTCATGAGAACACACACCCACAAAAACCTTCTGCCCATACCCACGTCAATATTTCCCACACACATAACCACACCCACATGACACACACACTAAAACACACGCACACAACACTCTCGGAAGAAAAGAAAAACACACACACAATCACTAATTTACATACTCATGTGCATAGAAACACACACTATGAATTCACCCTCGGCTATTTCCCCACAATCAAACACCCACTACCCCCTTCACCAAAATCACACACCCATAACACACACTCCATGCAGCACACAATCACAAGAACATACAAGCAAAAGCATACACACGCACCTTCCGCACGCACAGCTTGAACTCCCGACCAACTCATCAGTCGTGAACCCCCCCTAAAGCCGCGACACCAATGAACATATACAACCGACGCACACAGCCCGCAAATCACCCAACGAAGGCTAGAATCAAAACCGTAACCGAAACTGTAATGTTCCAAACGAGAAATAACGAGAGAGAGAACCGTACGGAACAAGATGTGGGTTGATTTGGTTACCGTTCACTGTCGTCGGACGCTCGCGATTAAAAGTGGAGAGCGTTGTTTGTTTGTGTTGTCGTTCGATCACGTAGAAAGCGGCAAGCAGAATCGTCGCATTAAACGGAGCGGATGTCAGAGACTAGAGGTCGTGAACAAGGGCTGCTGGATGAGGCTTTGCGCAAATGAGGGGTCGATGGCAGCAGGATGAAGAAAGGGGTTTTAGGGGTTCTAGGTTTTGGGTTTGAAGAATGGCCAAGAGGGAGGGGAAGGGGTTACAGTTTCTGTAGGGTTTGTTACAAGAATTTGCACAAAGGTCCTTCCACATCTCCAAATTTGCATTTCGAGTTAGGTGAGTTTAGTTAATAGTTATAAATTAATTGTGTTTAGTTGGTAATTATGATAAAATTCATTGTTATTTAATAGTAGTAAATTTGATTAATCATAACATAATGGAAAAAGGTTAGGTTAATCGAACGAGGTTAACCTGAAAACTCGGGTTGTCACATCATTAAGTTCAAAGTATAGTTTTTGGCCGGTTATCATTATAACATATAATCTACCCTCATATTTGCGCATGTCAAGAAAATTCATGATGGTGACTCTATTGATATCAGGGCCAAAATAACCTGGTAACAAATTGATGCCTACATGGAACCATTGATAGAAGATCTGAAAGTCTTATGGAAACCTGGCATTAGAATATTTGATGCTTACAAGAAAGAATACTTCAATATAAAGGTTGTATTACTTTGGGCTATAAATGACTTCCGCACGTATGGTAATCTTTCTGGGTGTGTTACCAAAGGTTATAAAGCTTGTCCAGTATATCTAGAGGATACTTGTTCAAAATGGTTGCCAAAGTCCAAAAGATTATGCTTCCTTGGGCATAGAAGATTCCTCCCACCTGAACATCCTTTTCATAAAAGAAAGAAACATTTCAATAACCAACAAGAAGAATGGTGTTATACTAAAACCATTATCAGGTGAAGAAATTTACGACTACCTAGTGGGGTTTGAGAACACATGGGGTAAGAAAAAGAAGTCAAAGAAGAAAAAAGAAAGTATTGATGAATGAGAGAATTTGTGGCACAAGAAGTCAATTTTTTTAACTTGAATATTGGAAGAAATTACTTGTTCGTCATCAGCTAGATGTTATGCACATAGAAAAGAATGTGTGTGAGAGTCTTTATGGAACATTGTTGAATTTGCCTCACAAGACGAAGGATGGGTTGAAAGCAGGGCAAGATCTTGAGGAGCTGGGCATTAAGTCTGAATTACAAGATCAACTAAAAGGGAATTGACTATGGCTCCTGCCTTCATGCTACACATTGTACACCTTAGAGAAAAATTTATTTTATGATACCTTGTCTAACATAAAAGTGCCATATGGGTATTGCTCCAATTTCAATAATCTCGCGTCTGATGATGTTTCAAAGATGAACGGTTTGAAGTCCAATGATTGTCATGTATTCCTTTCACTATCAAGGGGGTGTTAGATATGAAAGTGAGGAAAACAATTTTAAGTTTGTGTCATTTTTTCAACGAGTTATCTAGTAAAGTTGTTGATGTTATAAGCTAGGAAAATTGCAAAATGACATCGTCTTAACTTTGTATTTTTTAGAGAAGTATTTTCCTCCTTCATTTTTCGATGTCATGATTCACTTGATGGTGCATTTAGTTAGAGAGGTGAGGTTATGCGGCCCGATTCATTTTAGGTGGATGTATCCATTTGAGAGATACATGAAAACACTCAAAGGATATGTACAAAATCACCATAGACCCGAGGGTTGCATTGAAGAATGTTATGTGGCAGAGGAAGCCTTAGATTTTTGCTCGAACTACTCAAAGAGCCTAAAATCAATTGCCAATCCTCATGAATGTGTTAATGAAAGAATCCGCACCGGCAAGCCTTTATCACGGGCTACAATCATTTTTGTGGATCATAAGTTAGTTGATCAAGCTCATCTTTATGTATTACGACACACTACTGCTGTAGAGCCGTATATAGAATAAGATTTGCATAAAGCTATTTGTTTTTTGTGCCTTATCTAATTACATAAAACCTTCTAAATTCTACTATAACTCAGGCAACATATGTTGGAATTGAAGGATCAGAACCCTCGTGCCTCTTGAAATACTACATGGCTAGAGAACCAACACAACCGGTCATTTATTACATGGCTTAAGATCAAGGTTGAAATACGTTTGGGTAACAGGGAGGATATTTGTTACAGTGTTCGTTGGTTGGCCAAAGGGCCTAGTTATGTTGTTACCAAATATAGCAGCTTTGTCGTAAACAAGTATTAATTCCATACAACTTCTCTAGATGAATCTAGAACAACTCAATATAGTGGATTATCTTTTGTAGAAAATACTATGCACATTGCTAGTGCAAAAGACTCCAATCCCGTGTATGGCGTTGTTACTTTCTTTGGTCGTATAAAGGAGATATGGGATCTTGATTATCGCATGTTTTCTGTTCCTGTTTTCATTTTGGATTCATAGTGGTTAAGTTTGATAGGATTGGCCAACAGTCTGACCTTTTCATATTAGCTAGTCAAGCCAAATAAGTTTTTTATGTTCAAGATCAACAAGATAAAAATATGTTTTTTGTTGGCTTCACACTACATAAGATGTACAAGTATGGAGAAAGTGGTGAAATTGATGATGATTTGTTGAAATATGTTGGTAGTGTTAATGTTACACAAGACTCCAGTTTACTAGATCTTGATGATATTTTTTGTGTACACGCCCGGATGGTGAGGGCATATTAGTGTAAAGCATTATGTTGAAAATAAGAATTTTACTTTTTTGGTATGTTTTTGGTATATTTTATTTATTTCAGTTGTTAAAAATATGATTGATATGTTGTAACTAACTATTTTATTTGGAACATGTTAAATTTTGTGACATGGATTCAAATAATAATGATGTGGAGAAGCAAAAAAATTCTGATCCGGATCATGATGATGATGCAAGATCACAAAGAGGCCCAACAATAAAACCAATAACTAAAAAAGAAAAGACAATAATAAGATACAATACAAGAGGTGTTCCAACCGGAGAAGGGGCAAAGAAACTATCCACTTTTGAGGGAATGGTAGCAAGAACCATGGTTCCCATAACCTATGCACATTGGTTGGATGTACCCAAAGACATTAAAGATTATTTATGGAAATATGTTTTGGTATGTCTCTATCTCTAAAATAAATATATATGTAATATGTATCACTTTTTTATATATAATTTTTATGAGTTATATTTCAGACACAATTCATACTTGACTCAAAGAGCCGGAAGCATGTTGTTCAATCAGTTGGTAGCAAGTGGAGAAACTTCAAGTATAATCTAAATATGAAGTTTATTAAGCCATACAAACATGACCCTAAGGCGACGAGTTTGGTGGATCCTGCAATTTAGTATCTGTCAATAAAGAAACAAGATTGGAAACTTTTTGTATCATAAAAAAACTTTTAAAAAAATGGGAGGTTCATTAAACTGTGCATGTTTATATATGTTCAATATTGTTTATTGTTAATTTACTTTAATAATTAAAAACTTTCTTGAAAGTACGTTTAATATTTTTTCTATTGTGAGAATAAAGTAAGAAAGCTAAAAACCTTCGTGCACTACATAAATACAATCACCCTTTAAGCCGAAAGGGATACACGGACTAATCGCTGAAATTGTATGAATTAAATTAATCAGATACAATACATTTGTTTACTGTTAATTTACATTTGTTAATTATTGATTATTTAGATAAAATAAACTGGCCGGACAAAAGAGGAGATTGATAGAGCAATGCTATGGAAAAAGTCAAGAGAGTTGAAAACTAGAGGTTATTACCCGGATGTTTAAGAAGTTGTTAAAAGGATTATAAGTTTGGATGATATATACACACATATATATATGCTATAGACCTACATAATCATTTATTTTTAATGCCAATTTTAGGATGAGCTACATGATTCAACAGCAAGTTTAGGAGAGGTTACATGAACTAACGATTTGCTTACACAAGCCCTGGGTACTGAGGAACAACGTGGGTGGTGTACGTGGGATGGGTAAATTTGTAAACCCACAACACTATTTTTACATGCCGAGGACCGTTGAGGAGATTTTGGATATTGAGAAGAAGAAGGTAGATCAACGCTTTAACAAACTTAAAGAGGAGATAGAGAAACTAAAAAAAGGTACAAGTGTTTCTGAAGCAGCAAGCTACCAAGTTGGTGGCCACAAGGAAGATATTGAACACGAACCAAATGAAAAATCACTTGTAAGTGTTCGGTACAAGTGTCTCTTTATTAAATCATTCCTTTATTTTTTATAAATAAGAATTAGTTGCAAGTATTTTGTAACATCCATTATTTGTAGAATAAAGCATGTTATCTTGCTGTTGATGTGGCATGTAATATAGTCGCCAAAGGAACCATAACGAACTATAATGTATTGGGTACGTATTACAAAAAGTTTATGATATATTATAGTTTAAGTATTTTCATTTTTTTTACATTTTGTACATACATATAATAGGTGAGAACATTGAAGTTTTGTTGGAAATATGTTTACAAGAAGACGCTTTACTGCCAATTCGACCAAAAGACAATTTGTTCATTGAGAGAATAAAAAATGTAGTTGGGCTTCTACTAACTTGGCGAAGGAAACTAGTCATTCGATGCATTGACTTAGTAATACAATTTAAAGAATTTATTTATTGTAGATGATTGGTTTCAATCTAAAGGACACACACACACACACATATATATATTGTTGGGTTTCTAACAAGTTTTATCAAAGTAGTTTAACCATTTAAACATCAAAACGCAGCGGATATTTGAGACTTAAAACTTGTTTTAGTTTCTAAAAATGAACCATTTTTTTTCAAGAAACAAACCCAAGAACAAGGATCATATATGTGAAAAGAAATGCTATCAAAACCGAAAAACAACAACCATAGGATGTTCTTAAAACTACCTTTCAGGAACAAGGTAATGTGATATGGATGAGAGGAAGGAGATGATGCTCTTGAACGGCTAGCCTTCAAAAGAGAAACCCTCAAGCTTGTATACCCACAAGCTCTTGCAAACACCCAACTTGTTAGGAAGTTTGACACCAAAAATCTTCTTGAAACCCTTCCTTTTTTCGAAAATTTGCAAGGAGAAAAGAGAGAAGAAGAACTTTGCATGTATGAGAGAGAGAGAGATGGTTGAGTGTATCTATGAACTAGTTAATGTCTTGTATTAAAACAAGACAAAAGAATCCCAAGGCCAACACCAAGGGGGCGACCGAAGATTTCAAATGGGTTCCCACCCATTTGAAATGTCTTTGATTCATTATTTGTTATATGTTTATAAAATTAAACCTCCTTTTAATTTTATAACTTAACCACACACTATTATTTGTTGTTATTTAACCTATTTAAATAACAATACAAACAATATCTCATGAACAAAATATCCATATAATTTGTTCTATCTCAAATGCAATGATTTAGAAAACCCATTTTCCAAATTGGTGTCAATATTTATTTGCTTGATCATATCAACAAATAAATATTTATTGGTGTTTGTTTAGCTTATTATTGGGTATGACCCGACATGGATCATAACATACTAACCACATCAATCTTGTATGTGTCTTGGGCATATAAGATCCAACAATCTCCCACTTGCACAAGATTCATAGAAGATTGATGCAAGCAGTAAATACCGCCTAACAACGGTTTACTACCCTTAATACGTATGACTAAGAGCCATTCAATAACATCATACCCTTCAAGTACCTTACTCGAAAATGTTTTAGGTGAGTCAATCATTTATCCTTTTGTCATAGATGTCATGTTAAATCCTAGAGACACAGAATGACCATTCTCCATCGATTTAACTTTAGCAGGCCTTAGACATCTTGCTCTTAATGAATAAGAGGGACAAATCCCATCTTGATTACATACGTCTTTCACAATCACCTTGTGCTATACCTGAATTTAGTCTTATGTACTGCCATGTTTCAGAACAGCGAAGAACTAAGTCAAAGTATAATACCCGGTGAATATCAAGACCCAATATGTATCTCAGGTCAGAGGATACCAAATGATATTCGCCTTTACTCAAATTTACTTATGATCAATCAAGGAGATTCCATTTAGTAATATTTGAGATGCGGGTCAGTCCAATATTTGTATCCCATAAATATCTATGAACTTTGGCAGCAACCCTTTGCTCTATATTCATCCATATGAATATTCACCAATCCAAGTTCATAATAGTCTTACCCTCATACTTGTTCCCACAAGTATGAACGACTACAGACGTTTAGAGTAAATGATTTACTCATGGATTAAACATGGAAAATTGGAACATTAGTTGAAGCATTATATCCAAATAATTCATTCATGTAATAAAAGGTTCCAATATCCAAATACAAAATTACAAGATCAAATCTAGTCACTAGAATATCGAAGTCCCATGGCACAAGTATGACCTTCATGTTTTGCCTTTTCAAGGAGCTTCGTGAGTGGATCCGCAATGTTCTGATCCGTGTGAACTTTGCGAATACATAGTTTTCCCTTTTCAACTTCATCCCTTATGTAGTTGAATCTCCGCTCAATATGCCTAGTCTTTTAATATGCACAGGGTTCCTTGATTTGAGCAATTGCACCCTCGTTATCACAAAAAATTTCTAGGGGGTCCCGAATGGAAGGGACCCCTAGATCGGCAATGAATTTCTTCAACCATGAAGCTTCTTGAGCTGCTAATGAAGCGGCGATGTATTCTGACTCTGTAGTTGATAATTCCATCACATCTTGTTTAGAGCTCTTCCAAGAGACTGCTCCTCCATTCAGGATGAAAATGTATCCTGATTATGATCGTGAGTCATCACGATCAGTTTGGAAACTCGCATCCGTGTAACCTTTTACCACGAGTTCCTCCTCACCAGATCCATAAATTAGGAACATATCTTTAGTCCTCCTTAGGTACTTAAGTATGTTCTTAACAGCCATCTAATGACTATTTCCAGGATTTTGCTGGTATCGGCTTGTCATGCTCAAAGCGCATGACACGTCTGGCCTAGTGCATATCATTGCATACATGATGGATCCTATAGCAGGCACATATGGGATTCCCTTCATTTTATCTTGCTCATCCTTTGAGCTTGGACATTGAGTCGTACTCAATATCGTTCCTCTTTTAATAGGTATCGTACCTTTCTTAGAGTTCTCCATCTTGAACCTTTTCAAGATCTTATCAATGTATGCACTTTGATTTAAACCTATCAACCGCCTTGATCTATCCCTATAGATCTTTATTCCCAAAACATAGGCGGCTTCACCAAGATCCTTAATGGAAAAACAGCTTCCAAGCCAGGTTTTTACACCTTCCAAGGTTGGAATGTCATTTCCAAATAGTAGGATGTCATCAACATACAATACTAGGAAAGTGATGATGCTCCCACTAGCTTTCTTATACGCACATGCTTCATCAGCGTTTTTGATGAACCCAAATTTGATTACCTCTTCATCAAAATGGTGATTCCAACTTCTTGATTCTTATTTCAATCCATAGATTGATTTCTTTAACTTGCATACTTTGTTAGGATGTTTTGGGTCGACAAAACCTTCAGGCTGAACCATATATACATCTTCCTCAAGATATCCATTCAGAAAAGCGGTTTTGACATCCATTTGCCAAATCTCATAATCATAATAAGTAGCTATGGCAAATAATATCCTAATAGACTTTAGCATTGCAACCGGCGAGAAGGTCTCATCATAATCAACCCCTTGAGTTTTAGTGAAACCTTTTGCTACAAGTCTAGCTTTATAATTATTCAAGTTTCCATGCATATTGGTTTTCTTCTTGAAAACCCACTTACTTCCAACTATCTTGGAGTTAAGAGGTGGTACAACCAATTCCCACACTTGGTTGTCATACATGGATTGCATTTCAACGTTCATGGCTTCAAGCCATTTGTCACAATCCATATTAGACACTGCATCATGGTATGTGATTGGTTCATCGAAATCTACCACATAGCATCCATCTATGAAAAATCCATATCTTTCAGGTGGATTACTAGTTCTACCAGATTTGCGAACATTTTGTGTGTATTGATCAACCATTTGATCATCCTCAACAACCTCATGTTGAGTGCTAGTGTCAACCAAACGTGTATCGGGTTGTGGTTCTTGATCCTCCTCAAGATCCACTATTCTACTGCTAGCTCCTTCCATAAGGAACTTGGCTTCCAAGAACTCACCCTTCTTGGCAACAAACTCCTTTTGTTCCAATGGATCATAGAAATAATATCCCATAGAATCTCTAGGATATCCAATAAAGATACACTTAGTGGAACGACTTTCTAACTTGTTTAAGGTGGGAGTCTTTACATAAGCCTCACATCCCCACACTTTTAAATATGATAGAGATGGAACCCTTCCATGCCATATTTCAAAAGGTGTCTTTTTCACTTTCTTGGTTGGGGCCATATTCAAAATACGGACCGCAGAGAGCAAAGCGAAACCCCAAAATGATAGAGGCAATGAGCTTCTAGCCATCATAGATCGAACCATATCCAATAGAGTTCGATTTCTCCTCTCGGACACACCATTGTGTTGTGGTGTTCCAGGTGGAGATAGTTGTGAGACAATCCCACAACTTCTAAGATGATCTCTAAAAGCATCACTTAGGTATTCACCTCCTCTATCGGTGAGGAGAATATTTATTGATTTGTTGAGTTGATTTTCTACTTCATTTTGGAAGGTTTTGAACATTTCAAAAGCTTCATCTTTGTGTCTTAACAAGTACACATACCCATACCGACTATAGTCGTCGGTGAAGGTAATGAAGTATCTTTCATTGTACCTAGTTATTGGCTTAAAAGGACCACATACATCCGAATGTATGATACCTAATAAATCTTTTGCCCTTTCGGTTTTGCCACTAAAAGGTGCCTTAGTCATTTTGCCTTGTAAACAAGATTCACATACATCAAATGAATCATATTCACTTGCTTTTAAAATACCATTCTTTTGAAGTGTTTGTATGCACTTCTTGTTTATATGACCAAGACGGCAATGCCAAAGATAGGTATCACTCAAATCCAATTTGAGCTTCTTAGTGGTGGTTTGGTACAACGAGCTATCATATGATGTGTTTTCACGAACCAATTCATAAATACCATTAATAGGAGTAGCTTTAAAATAAAAGATGTCATTTAAAGAAACATGATATTTCATTTTCAATAAATGTCAAAACATAACCATATTGTCTTAATTGGGCAACTGAAATAATGTTCCTAGTCAAACTAGGAGCATACAAAACATTGTTCAAAATTTCTTCCAAACCATTTGGAAGCTTCAAGATGTAGTCCCCTCAGGCTTCAACTTGAACCTTTGCCCCATTCCCCATGTAGAGGCTAACATCCCCTTTCTTGAAGTGTTTACTTCTTTTGAACCCCTGCAACAAATTGCAAATATGAGTTCCACATCCGGTATCCAATACCCATGTGTTAGAGGATATTAAATTTAGATCAATATGAATCATGAAAATTGTACCTGAGGTTTGCCCGGCATCCCTCTTAGCTTTCAACTCTTTGAGATGGACAGGACAATTTATTGCCCAATGTCCTATCTCCCCACACTTAAAGCATGGGTCATCAGAAGCGACCTTTTGCTTCTTCTCTGCTGGTTTTGGTGGTGGCACTTTTACCACTCCCTTTCCCTTTCTCCCAACATACCCTTTACCTTTAGCAACACTTGCCTTGGATGCGGGGTGAGGCCACTTCTTGTTCCCACCTTCATTGATGGTGAGAACAGGTAAACCCCTTTTACCCATGGCTGCCATGGCTGTTTTGAGCATAGAGTGAAGCTCAGTTATGCTCTTGTCCCAACCATTCATGTTATAATTCATAACAAAATTATCAAACCTTTTTGACAAAGAGTTGAGGATCAAATCCGTAGCCAACTCTTTCGAGATGGGACAATTCAGCCTTTCGAGGCGGTCTATGTGGCTCTTTATCTTAACTACATAAGACGAGACCGATTGGGTATCATCCATACGACATGCATGGAGTTCTCGAACCGTTTCAAAGCGCGCTACCCTTGCTTGTTGTTGGAATGTTTCCTTCAACTGGGTAATCATGTCGTATGCTCCATGATGTTCATACTCCTTTTGGAGATCCGGAGTCATACTTGCCAACATGAGGCAAGACACTTGGACCGAATCCTCAGTGTATTTCACCCAATTATTGTAGGCCTCCCTATCCTCCGCATTGGGTTCATCGGGAATCAGATCATCTAAAACATATGACCGTTTCGCTTGAGAACAATTCTCAAGTTCGAAACCAATCAATAAAGTTGTTATGGTTTAAACGCTCCTTTTGGAGAGTGGTTCTTAGTGATAGGGTATGAGCGGACGAGATATCATTGTTTTCATTGTTGTTGGTGGCCATCTACAAAATTAACAAGGTTCAATTTTAGCATTTACGATATTATCATATTTAATTATTAACACCCTTTTATGTGTCATACACAAATTAAAATTCTAGAATCCAACGTTACATTTAAATAGTGGTTATGTGACCTTTATCCCATTATTTAAATTAACAAGGTAGTCAACGTTTGACAATTGCAACCCTTTGCAACTTCTAGAGGTATGGGATCGACTTAAACATCATATGTATAGTCGGCATGTTAATCCCATCAACACCTTTTGTAAACCACATTGTAGGTGATCCATATAACATGGTTTGCAAATCAAGTCACCCTACTTACACACACATGTGAGTTTACCAATATAAGTGGTTAGGTGATCTTTATCCCACAAATATGGCATTCTCACCTCAAATCAAAAGTTCTCTCAAAATGGTTAGGTGACCTTTATCCCATTAAGAGTTTCCAAGTGACTCAAGTGTTGTGCAAAAGGGCGGTGTTAAACTTGTTTTCAAAATAAATTTTAAGTTTTCATAATTCTAGTTCAGAAAACTCTATGTACCTTGTATTTGCATGCTCTCAAATACATGGTACCCTATGGTTCTTTTAATAAAACCCTTTTATTTAAAATCATTAATCCTTTTAATAACCTTTTATTAACCACTTAATGATAAAGAACCATTTTATTTTAGCTTGTTATGTTTATTAATTTGTTTGTTATGCATATCCATATATCAAACAACCAACATAAAATAAACAACCAAACAAGCACAACCATACAATCACAAGTGCATAACCATAGCTACTAAGGTGACCACACTTGTTTTCCATCACAAGTGTTGTCATTTGGTCTTTCCTAAGGGTTTATAATAACACATCAAAATGTGTCCAAGAACTCCCACTCGAATCCGCATCCAAATGCTTTAAGTGTCCATGTCTTTTGAGTCCTTCCTTTGTATCTTCCTTTGAGTCTCCAACTTGTGCATCTTTTTTTACAAAAATTATATCCTAATACAATTTTTCTAATAAAAGAAATGCACCTAATATATTTATTACATAATCAAAGAATAAATAAATTACAACCTAAAAGATACAAACACCAAAATTATTATTACAACCCTTTAATGAATAAAACCAAACATGACAAAATACATACAACCAAATCCAAAACACACTAGGTCAAGGCTATGTTATGCACCAAAACATGTAACCAAATACAACATTCAAGAACCAAATGAACTCCCCTTGTAACCCTTAAAGTTTTGGCCAACATAAACCAAAACTTTTGGAGTTTAGTCCAAACAAAATAATCAACCACTTGATATTAATCTTTCAAGGTTTATTCTAAAGCATGTAAAATAAAACTTGAAAGATAAGGGATTCATACATCCATAACAAAACAGCCCCTAATGGGCTAAGAAAGTCCAACAAAACTAACTTTTCTTGGACTTTTGAAGCAAGTTTTCCACATAACCGGCTCTAGATGCCATTGTTGGGTTTCTAACAAGTTTTATCAAAGTAGTTTAACCATTTAAACATCAAAACATAGTGGATATTTGAGACTTAAAACTTGTTTTAGTTGCTGAAAATGAACCATTTTTGTTCAAGAAACAAACCCAAGAACAAGGATCATATATGTGAAAAGAAATGCTATCAAAACCGAAAAACAACAACCATAGGATGTTCTTAAAACTACCTTTCAGGAACAAGGTAATGTGATATGGATGAGAGGAAGGAGATGATGCTCTTGAACGGCTAGCCTTCAAAAGAGAAACCCTAAAGCTTGTATACCCACAAGCTCTTGCAAACACCCAACTTGTTAGGAAGTTTGACACCAAAAATCTTCTTGAAACCCTTCCTTTTTTCTAAAATTTGCAAGGAGAAAAGAGAGAAGAAGAACTTTGCATGTATGAGAGAGAGAGATGGTTGAGTGTATCTATGAACTAGTTAATGTCTTGTATTAAAACAAGACAAAAGAATCCCAAGGCCAACCACCAAGGGGGCGGCCGAAAATTTCAAATGGGTTCCCACCCATTTGAAATGTCTTTGATTCATTATTTGTTATATGTTTATAAAATTAAACCTCCTTTTAATTTTATAACTTAACCACACACTATTCTTTGTTGTTATTTAACCTATTTAAATAACAATACAAACAATATCTCATGAACAAAATATCCATATAATTTGTTCTATCTCAAATGCAATAATTTAGAAAACCCATTTTCTAAATTGGTGTCAATATTTATTTGCTTGATCATATCAACAAATAAATATTTATTGGTGTTTGTTTAGCTTGTTATTGGGTATGACCCGACTTGGATCATAATGTACTAACCACATCAATCTTGTATGTGTCTTGGGCATATAAGATCCAACATATATATATATATATATATATATATATATATATATATATATATATATATATATATATATATATATATATATATTTGTAGGAAAAAATGGCGAAAAAACCAAAGAGAAACATTGTTGAAAAACCATTAAATCAATTTGAAGGAAAGAAAGAAAATAAACGAGTAAGAGGATCTACATGTGAGGAAAATGAGAATGCAAAGAGGGATGGGGAGAAAATGGAAAACAAAAATGTGGAGAAAGGAAAAGAACTGAAAAAGAAGGATGCAAAGAATATTGAAAAGGTTGATGGAAGGGCTATGAAGCAAAGAAGGATTACTAGAGCACAAAGGAAGGAAAGGATAAAGATTAAAGATGTTGTTTTGAAAATGACTCAAATGATGGTTGATGGCCAAGTGGCGAAGGTTGATTCTATAAGAGTGCAGTGTGAGGAAAAACTATTTGGGTACGAAAGTTTCACTTACTTAACTTGAGATGATTTTGAAGCAGTTTTTACGTTGGATGAGCTTAGCGGTGCTATTATTACTACTTAAATGATGTAAGATTTTAAATTTAATTTTATTATTTGTAAAACACAAGTTATTTTTAGTCAATTTATTTTTCTTTGTTACTATATAGGTACTTGTTTGAGCAATTCAAGAATGGGAGAAAAAAGATTGTGGAATTTGTTTTATGAGCCCCTCTACGATCTTGCCAATTGAACCTCAAGTGAAATCCAAAAATATTGATGATTCAAGTAGAAGCATTGCAAATTGTTTGTCTACAAGAGGGCATAATGACATCATTCTATTGCCCTGCAATCCTGGGTTTGACTTAATTGATTATCAAATTTCACCATCGTAGTAAATAAGTTGTTTGACGTAAGTTGGTTATTGGTTTTTGTAGAAAACATTGGGTGTTAGTTGTGCTAGACATGAAGACATTAACTTGCTATTATCTTGATTCTCTAAGGGTTAGCATTATCAATTCGTTATTGAAACAAACCATTGATGCGTAAGTGATACAAATTATAAAAACTTTACGTTATATTCTTTTATATTTTCTTCATTAATCAAACTTTATTGTAGGGCAATGAGCTTATATGCTACATAAAGTGGATGCAGCATAAGGATGACTAAACTCAAATCGATCAATTCTACAATGAGCACTTAATTCTTATTCGAAAATTGCACCTTTAATTAACTTCATTATTAAGCTCATCATTAAAATATGATACTGTAGTGTCCATGTCAGCCAAGAAGTACTGAATGTGGATACTATGTGCTAAAGTTCACGAAAGAACTAGTTGATGAAAGGCTTGAAATACAAGTCAATAACAATGTAAGTAAACCATCCTACTATATATTTAACAATTATCTCTTTTTAATTTATATATATGCATATATGACTGTCTATGTTAATATATATTTTTTTTGTTAATTTTGTATTAATTTGATCGATTTATTCTAGAAGTATGTAATCTAAAGTTTATATGTAGTTGAATTTTGTTTAATTTGATTGATTTTGTGACTAAGTAGTTGAATTTTGTTAATATCTAGGACTTGGAAATGTGGGTGATTTTGTTAGAAATTATGGAATAGAGGTTGTTAGTTTATTTGGATTGTCCAAATTCACAAGTTTAATTTGTAAGGCCCCATTCACAGGACGCTTACAGTCGATCAATTATCGCATAAAACATATAAAACTCATCATTTTGCAGCGGAACTTTAAACTTTTCAATAATAATTAAAAACATGTCAATACGTCATATCTTTAATTTACATCATCAAAAATTGTATTAATATAATATCATCTCAAAATATGGATGCCAAACTCAAAGCATTCCCAGTAGCTTATGCATCCATGCCTGCACCTCCTCAGCATCTGCAATACCTGCCAACTATTATTCATACAAAAAGTCAGCGATGCTGAGTGAGTTCTAGTTTTCATAATCAAAATACTTTGCATTACATTACATCATATCCTTTACTTTTGTTCGTGATCACACATCATACGTACATCTAGATAATAATTATTTATTATCTCCATCATAATTCGTTTTCGTACATTCATTCGTTAATGACTGGGTTTGAGAATAAGATTCTCGGTTGATGTGACTCAACCTAGGATCGAATATGTGGACTGAGTCAATAATATAGTTGCAGAATTACTATATTAAAGAACATTAATTACTATAGTAAACGCTTGAATGTAAGAGAATCAAGAACAGTAGTAAATGTTGTAAAATATAGTGGATATTACTGCTGAAGTCAAAAAACTTACAAAGTTAGGGTATGTGACCCTATTTATAGGCGTATACATTGCCTGTACAAAAGACTAAACTAACCCCAATCTATACAAGTGAATCTAGTCTAAGTACAAAACAAATATAAAACAGTGTAAGTTGTTCATCCGCATTAGTTCATGCGGATGAACAAGTCTTCATCAGCATTTGTTGTTTGTAGTCAGCATTTGTGTTTGCTCACCCACGTTAGTTCATGATGATGAATAAGTCTTGTCAGTATTTACTGTTGTTCATCCGCATGGACTAATGCGGGTGAACAATCTTTGTCAGCATTTACTGTTGTTCATCCGCATAGACTAATGCAGGTGAACAATCTTTGTCAGCACTTCTTCAGTTCATCCGCAAGGACAAATGAGAATGAACACTTCTGTTTAGCATTAGTTGTCTTGATCTGCATTTGTTAATGTGGGTGAACAAACACTTGTCCGCATTTGTTCACCAGTCATCCGCATTAACAAATGCGGGTGCTTTTTACTTGTCTTTTCTTGTCTTCTGTTGTCTTCTGTTGTTTTCTGTAACTAATGTTCTCCAACCAGAACAACCTCCAACCACTTCTTGAGTTGGCAAGTATGATCCTTTCAGGGTCTAACAATACTCCCCCTAAGGATTATATTGCCTAGGTTCCTCAAGATTGTGATGGAGTTGGTGGTTGTGAAGATTCTGGTTGGTCTTCTTGTGATGTCTTCCGTTGGACTTTTGGGGATAAAGTTGCAGCAGCTTCTATTTGAGATTCAGGTTGTACCATTGAGGGATTGATAATGGCCTTGATCATATTGGAAAAGTCTTTTGCTTCTTTTATCTTTTCTCTGCTCAGCACATGTATCTTCATCTCACTCATGGTGTAGATAGCAGCAAGGGGCATTTGTTTCAAAGAGATGGGTTCCCAAACTGAACTGGAAGATAACCCATCTCTATGGATCAGCAATGACCCATTAGCATCAACCTCTAACTTGACAATATTGCCCTTCTGCATTGGCACCTTTCTCTTCTTCCTTTGTTCCCTTTTATTGTTGATTCTGTCAAATGCCAGCTTTAAGATCTTAACAGACTTCAACATAAACTCCAGATCATCTTCAGCAGCTTTGTTTTTGAGGGCTCTAAAGTGTCTTGTGAAGATATAGTGTATGTAAGACTCATCAGCAGTCTGACCTCATATCAACTGAAATTCTAATTTCAGGGGCTTCTTTTCCTCCCCATGTTCTTTCAATCACAAGCTCAAAACTTTCTTCATCAAAATAAACATTAGAAATAGGCTTTGACTTATGAGTGTCTGTAATCATCTTTCTTTTCAGACTTTCAGTTGGCTTTACATACAATTTAGGGAATACTATTTCTTCTGCTTCTTTTGTTCTTCTTTTCACAAGTGGGTTGTTGAAGGTCTTGTCTTTTCTTGTGCAAATGGCTTTCGGTGATTTGAAGTTGTTAGTTCTTTTAAACATCTTCAAAATATCAGCAAATTCATATCCTCTGTACATGCCAGCAGGATTCACCAGATCAAGCTCAGCCAGTTCTTTCAGATCATGAACTTTCAATGCATTGACTAAAGCTGTATACTCAGTGAAGAATTGTACCAATCCTAATATTCTTTTCACCATGAACATATTCCAGTCGCTATCATACTTCCAAGCAATGATTTTAACATCAGTCTTGCCACTTGGAGTAGACACCCCTCTAATTAATTCAGCAGTGGTTAGCCCTTCTTGGAGTTCGAGCTGAGAAGGCTCTATAAACCACTCTAAATTCTTATGTAAGATAGGGGCCAGAACATATTTATCTTTAACTGTCAGCTGTACATCTTGTGCTGATGTTCTTGTTCTGGGCTTCTGGGTAATTACTTCTTCTTCAATTGCCTTCAATCTGTCTTTCATGTCATTTATCAATTTTAATATTACAGCCCTTAAGGAATTGGTCTTCATGTTACCAAGTTTTCTTTTTGTAAACCCTTGTTTGTTAAGATAGTCCTTCATTACCCTATCAGACATACTATAGGGATCAGGAAACACAGACTGTTCAGCATCTTTCTTTATTGTTTTTGAGATGGAAGTTGTTGTTTTTTAAGCATTTTTCTTTTCAGAATCTTTCATCATCTCATACTCTGTTACATATGATGGATCTAGCAGTTTTTCTGTCTTCTTTACTTCTTCTACAATCTCATCATAGGTCATGTTGAATACCATATCAGCTTCATAGCCATGATTGATCAGATACATAGCTTGAATCATCAGATCATCAGTTTTGGCCTTTTCAATCATGCTTTCAACAGATTGCTCAATAATAGCTGGGCTGGTCACATCATCATGTGTCTTTCGTTGTTTGTTCTTAGAGTCTTCTTCATCCAGCATTATTACTTCCAAAGTATGATGTAACTCTTTTTCAACCTGCTCATGTTCATCCAAATTCAGCATTTGCTGCCAAACTTCTGGGATCATCTTTGGTTTTCTTTTTAGGTTGTTCTTCCTCAACCATAGGAAGTTTTCCTTTTGCCTTTTCTGACAAATACTTCCTTTTTCTTGTGTATGTCATCACGTTTGATCCTGATGATGAAGCTTCATCAGTTTTGGCCTTTTGTTCTTATTCAACAGCCTTAATTTCAGGAGTGATTCTTTGCTGTTCAGCCTTAACAGCTTCTTGTATGTTCAATTCAGTAGTTTCTTTTTCTTTTAACTCATCATAAAGTCTTTTAATTAGGCTTTGTTGTTCAACAGTCAGCACAACTGCAGGCACAGGCTGTATTCTTAACTCTTCTTCAATTGGCACAGGTTTTGAAGGAATTACTACAATAGAATCAGAAGGGGACCTTATGTATTTGATGTAGTCCCAAAACTCTTCATCTATGATTAATTCACTGGAAGAATACCTGTCCAAGTCATCAATCAATTCTTTCATCATAGTAGCATCTGCAGATGAAGTTTCAGAATGAACCACTATTTCCCAACTGGATTCATCCCTGACTTCTTCTTCCTTTTCTTGTTCTTGTTGTTGTTCTGCTATTTGTTGTTCAATTTCATCACTATATTTCTCATCCTTTTCTTTTATAATTTTATCTTTCAATTTCACAAGGAGTTCTAGTTCATTAACTCTTTTTGTTAAGTCATCATTTCTTTTTGTGAGCTCATCAATTAACTCATTTTGAGACTCAATCAAGTTTTCTTGTTCCTCCATTGCTTCTGTTTGTATGGCAATAGTTTTAACAAGCCCATACACTTCTTCTCTTGCCATTTCCAAAGATTATTTTAGTTTACTGATTTCATCATCCTTCATCCTCATCTCAGCTTTATACTTTTCTTTTGACTCCCTTAGTCCTTTTTCTTTTTCATCTAACTCTTGGAGTCTATCACTGAGTATCCCTGACCTCCTGTTTAATGTATTCTCCAGTCTAGACACTTTTGCCATCAGTTCAGATATCATCTTATCTTTATCATCTGGTCTGTTTATTTCTGATTCAGTAAAGCTCTCAGAAGGAGCATCTTCAGAGACAATTTGTCTCTATGGAAGAGGTGCAAACTGTTGATTATCTCCCTCATCATCAGATGATTGAAAAGAGTCTGTGGAACTGGTAGATTCACCAGAACTTTCAAATACAGTAGCAGCTTCTTGTGCAGGGATTTCTTGTGATTCTTGATGAGTATGAATAGGAGAACATGATTATGGGATAATGGGTCAACCCTAAAAGGGGATAAAACAGCAGCTTCTTGTATTGTTTCACCAGAGTGAGGATCACCAATCAAAGGTGACACTGGTCTAATGAGTTCTTCAGATTCTGCATGCTCATCAACATGGTGTTGATCATGAACAGCAGCCTGCTCCACTGATTGTTTTGGAGCTTCTTCTTGAACATTCACTTCATGAATTGGTTCCTCATCAGGAACATCAGCTGCCATTTCTTGTGCAGGTTCCTTAATAGGAACATCATCATGTAAAATAGGTTCTTATTGTTGTAATTGTTCCTCATCCATTGGCACATCATTTTGGGGATCTATTTGTTGTTGCATCTAAGGTAAAAGTGGAGAGAAAGTACCACTATAGAAATTTCTTAGATCTCTCTTTTTGATGTACTTCAAAGATCTTGCATTATAATAAGGAATTTCAAGAATGGGGCCTTCTAAAACCAGATCAGGAAAGGCTTCATTAATAAGACACTGAATGAATCTGGGATACATTAGGAACATGTTCCTTCTCCCCTTTTGAATGTTTGCCATCATTCCATTAAAGACATAGGCTGAAAAGTTGTAGGGTCTGTTAGAGCAGAGGGCACAGACCAGTGAAGATATAGTTAATGGTATATCATTCCACCCAGTTTTTCTTTTAGATAAGCAGTGTTGGATATAATGAATGAGAAACATCCACTGCAAATCTACCAATCCTTTCACTATCTGTTTTGCCTCAAATCTACCCTCATATCCAATGTCAGCAAAGAATGACATGATATCTTCTTCATCAAATTTAGTTGGTGAATCAGGTTCATCTTCAAATCTCAAGCATTGTCTTATTGTTTGCTCAGAGATTATCAGTGTATGGTCAGCAGTTATTCTTCCTGAAATTACTTTTTCTCCATCATTGTCTACTACTTCTACATTACCCTAAAATGATCTGATATAGTTCTCAAAGATCACTGGTCTAACTGTAATGGCATAGGCCACTCTGGTAGTGGTAATAAATCTGATCATGTCTCTGAGACCTTCTGCTTCAGGGACATCTGGATTGAGAAAACCACTGACATTATGGAGCTTACTCCAAGTCAGGTTAGCCATTATGTAATCTGCACACAAAGAGGATGAATTAGTGAGAATTGTGTGTGATTTGTTCAATTTTGACTTTTTAGGTCAAAAATGAATTCTGCTTGTTACTGTTACATTAGGTTATTTGATGAACTCTGTCATTCATCTAAATCCAGTGTTCTTGAGTGTATTTGAAGCATTTCACAAGATTAGGGTTCCATTTCAAGAAATTTTGTTCGACAGTCGAAGTATGTAAGAAACTGATAATCACCTTTTAGTTGACAATACTTCGATTTAACAGACAATGTTGTTTGTTTTGATGTTGGATTTGAACAAAATGAAGCTTGATTAGTGTATATTTGAACTCAGAAGAAGAACTGTTTTCTGGCACTCGACGCACTATAAAAGTTCACTCAAAAATTTGAAAAGTAATAAATAACTCACATTAAATGAGTATTTATACTACATTTCATAATTTTTTACAAAATTTTACAAGTGCAGAAAATTTTACTACTGTAGCAAATGCGGCGATAGAATTTCAATGGCCGCATTCACTGTAGCAAATGCTAATGAACAAACTGTCAGCATTTGCTGTTAACGAATGCGGAAGAACTAATTTTACCCATCCTCATTTACTGTTGCAAATACGAGAGAACAAATGACTTGTCCGCATTTACTGTGACAAATTCGGACGAACAAAGTAACTTATCAGCATTCACTGTAGCAAATGCGCAAGAACACTTTGTACACTGCTGATGAGTTGGTCTGTCTGCATTTACTATAGCAAATGCGGAAGAACACTTTGTTGTCCGCATTAGTTTTACTTGTACAAAAACACTTACCCGAATTGGCTAAATGACAGGGTTACCTTCACCCGCATTAACTAATGCTCTTACCCGCATTAAAATTTGTACTTTTCAAAAATTAATGTTTTTGCAGTGGCTGAATCTGATTGGTTTGTACAGCTGCTTCTGATTTTATGAAGATGAGTCTGCATTTTTGTTGTTTTATGAAGATTTTGCAGATTCTGAGATTGTCAATTCTTGCTTGGATTGTCATGTATCTTTGATGTGACACAGATTCCCAACTTGACTGATTTTAGAACATATACATCTTCTAAAGCTAATTATGGAGTAATTTCCATACAAACACAATCAATTTGACAAAGTTGTCAATTTCATGTTTTTGTAAATATTTCCTTTTAAAATTTATTACTCCCCCTAAAGTTTATATCCATTCGGGATAAAAACATTAAATAAAATTTATAAAATTTTAGGACAATATTTCCGAACTGTTTAATTGTTTTGCACTTTTGTTTGAAATTTTGGGATCATATCAATCTTATCTTTCATAAGTGCAAGTTGTCATGAACTTATTGATTGAAGGTATGTTTGTCCTCTTAAACTCATGCTTGGTCAATATTGTAATGCATGTGATTTTTATCATGTTTTGATTTAATTAAACATTCAATATGAACCTCACACTCATAAGCATAGCAGGATCAACTATCCTCATATACTGTATGGTAGAACTTTTTCACAACTTTCAATACCTGGTCATTTAAGTTATGAAACCTCATTCATTTTGGTATTGGGGATCCACTTTGGGATTCTTTTACCTGATCCTTATTTTGTTTGATCCTCATTGGGATTCTTTTTGCTCTTCACTTGGGAAGGTGATCCACTTTAGAATTCTTTTTGTTATATTCTGTTTTATTTGTCACCCTTATTGGATGTGTTCCTCATTGGGAATCTTTTTGATCTAGACATCAAAACTATGTGCTTGTTTCCCCAGGTCTTTGCTCAGCAAAACAAAGGAGAAACTGATATGAATGAGATTCATAAGGTATCATGACCTGGTGTGTTTAGGTTACTACATATACATACACTTGGATAGGTTAGATACTTACATGCTCTTGAGATGATGCATTCACATTTGAATGTGATCTTTAGTTTATCATAGCATTTATCTTCTGTTCCAAGTTGAGCCTACCCACATATCAGGTAAGTCATGTTCGTCTTTCAAGATATTGAATTAAGCACAGTGAATGATATAACGACTGCAACTATATCATTTCCCATAAGAAGTACAACTCAAGGTCTTCAACAAAAATTGATTTCTTTTTGTAATTTTGTGAATTTTTTTTTGATGTTTTTGTAAATTTTTTATTTTTTTTACTCAAGGTTAATCATGCCGATTGATTGGACTAAGAATTCAATCCGACTTGGGTCAAATGCCTTAGTAAACAAATCAGCTAGCTGATTGTCTGTGTTAACCTGAATCAGCTTGATTAAACCTTTTTCAGCACAGTCTCTCAAAAAGTGATATCTAATTTCAATATGTTTTGTTTTTGAGTGCTGAACTGGATAGTTTGTTATGAAGACTGCAGCAGTGTTGTCAATATGGATTGGTGTTTTCAAGAAATTATAACCATAATCAAGCATCTGGTTTTGAATCCAGAGAACTTGAGAACAGCAAGCTGAAGCTGCAATATATTCAGCTTCAGCTGTTGATACAGAAACATTGGTCTGTTTCTTGCACTGCCATGACACCAGTCTGGGACCAAGAAATTGACAACCGCCAGATATGGATTTTCTGTTGAAATTGCATCCCCCGTAGTCACTGTCGGTGTATGCATAGAGATTGAAGTCTCCATCCTTTGGATACCATAGTCCAAGAGCAGGTTTGCCCAAAAAATATCTGAATATCCTCTTGACTGTATTCACGTGAGATTCCTTAGGATCTGCTTGATACCTGGCACATACACAAACACCAAACATAACATCAGGTCTACTGGCTGTTAAATACATAAGAGAACCAATCATGGATCGATAAAGAGTCTGATCCACAGATTTGCAATCTGTGTCTGGGCCAATCTTCACTTTTGTATCAACAGGTGTTCTGATGGACTGACAGTCTGCAAAGTGAAACTTCTTCAACATGGATTCCATATATTTTGACTGGTTGATGAAGATTCCACTGGATGTTTGTTGTACTTGAAGACCTAGGAAGAATGTGAGTTCTCCCATATCACTCATCTGAAATTTTGAATGCATAAGATCTTCAAAGTCTTTGCAGAGCCTTATTCCCTTTTCTCTTTCTGAATAAAGTCTGGTCAATCTTCCCTCTTTCATAACCATGCTCAAGAAGAAAGGATGATAGAGTCTCATACCATTTTCGAAGGGCTTAATGTAAGCCATACAAAGCTTTATCAAGCTTGTATACCCTGTGAGGGAAATCAGGATCCTCAAAGCCTAGAGGTTGACTCACGTAGACTTCTTCAGAGATCTTTCCATACAAAAATGCACACTTTACATCCATTTGATAAACTGTGAATTTCATGGATGCAGAGTACGCAAGAAAGAGTCGTATGGCTTCTAATCTAGCAACAGGAGCAAACACCTCGTCATAATATATTCCTTCTTCTTGTGTATTGCCCTGTGCAACCAATCATGCTTTGTTTCTGATGACGACCCTCTGTCATCAGTCTTGTTTCGGTACAGCCATCTGGTGCCGATAGGGTATTGACCTTCGGGAAGATCCACCAGCTGCCATACTTCCTGTTTCTTGAATTGTAGCAATTCTTCCTACATTGCCTCAATCCAGCTATTATCTTGAAGAGCCTTTTAATGTTTTTGGATACAGTTTGACACAAAAAGCAAGAAAACAAACAGATGTTTGCAATACTTGACTTGCTTCGTGTCACCCGCTCGTCTAAATCACCAATAATGTTGGACACTGGATGATTCTTGTGTGTCCTGGTAATTGGAATCAAATAACCAGTAATGGACACATCAAGATTGGAGACATTCAGATCATCTTAGTGAGAGGCATCTTGTTGTTGTAGTGTGGGAGAGTGATGACCAGAATCAGAGGGTACAGCATCTTCAGCTTCAGTAGCACTCTGAATACTCTCATCATTTCCATCTCTGTTAGTATCAGCTGGTGCATGAGTTGGTTCTGAATGTCTCACTTCAGTTGAAGGTTCAGCTGAAGGAGATGGCATTGAACTGCGACCAGCATCTGTTGAGATACTTTCATTTTGTGTAACTTGCCGGATAGGATCAGCTTGTAATGGTACTTCTTCATTGTCTTGATCAGTAGAAGGAGGAATCATTGGGAAGTCTGTTCTTCTTTCAACCGACCCTGATGTTCCTGCATTTGACAAATTGAACTGATCAAAAGATCTTGTAAATGAATCAATATCAAACAACCAGTCAGGACCATTTGATGATTTGGGAAACAAATGCTCATTGAATTGAATATTTGTTAATTCATTAATGATGTTTAATCTAGGATTAAACACCCTAAAAGCCTTAGACACTGAGGAATATCCCACGAAGAATCCCTTATCAGACTTTGGAGCAAACTTTCCTAAATGGTCTCTGGTGTTCAATATACAGGACAACCAAATGACTTCAAAAATCCAACGAATAGTTTTCTGTGAAAAAGAAGTTCATAAAAAGTTTTATTTTGTTCTTTGATTATCAGAGTTCGATTTTGCACAAAACATGAAGTGTTAACTGCTTCTGCCCAAAATGTAATTGGCAGTTTTGCATCAGCTAGCATTGTTCTTGCTGCTTCAATCAGTGTTCTATTTCTTCTTTTAGCAACTCCATTTTGTTGTGGAGTACGAGCTGCACTGAACTGATGAACAATGCCTTTTGTTATGCAAAATGAACTCATGCTTTCATTTTTAAATTCCGTCCCATTGTCACTTCTAATAGATTTTACTTTTAAATCAAGTTGATTTTCAATTTTGGTTGTAAAATCTATTATGATTTGGGGCGCCTCATTCTTATGAAGTAGGAAGAAGACCCATGTGAATCGAGTAAAGTCATCAATGATAACTAAACAATAATGCTTCTTGCCAATACTCATGACGTGAGTCGGCCCGAAGAGATCCATATGAAGTAACTTCAATGGAAAATTATTAGTGTTCACAAGTTTTGGGTTATGAGATGATTTATGTTGTTTTCCTTTGAGACACGGGGTACAGTGGTCAACAAAATGAAATTCCTTTTGAGGAAGACCAATTACATGGTTCTCTTTGACCAATCTATTCATATTTTTAAAATTCGTGTGTCCTAAGCGTCTATGCCAAAGTTGTGATTCATCAAATGATGCTTTAGACAATAGACATGTCTCTTCTGACGGATGAACAGAATTAAGGTTCAAGACATAGGTGTTATTCTTCCTCGGAGTCTTCAAGACAACCCATTCTTCAGGAATATGAAATCCTGGTCTCAAAATGTAGCAATGAGTGTCGATGAGTAGAATATTTCTTATCACAAATCTGGGATACACTGAGCAGATTGAAGTTTAGCTGCTCGCAGTAATTGACTTTGTCAAAGCCCAGAATCCCATTCGTCACTGAACCTTCTCCAGTAATTCTACCGCCCTGTGAATCTTCACCGAATGCCACAGTAGTTCCTTGAATGTGCTTGAAATCATGAAAGAGGGAACTATCTCCTGTCATGTGTCGGGAGCATCCACTGTCCACGTACCATAAGCTATTGGACCTGTATGAATGACCCTACAAGCACAAAAAGAACTAGTTAGAATGAGGAACCCAAGCCATAATGGTCTTGGGTTGTCCTTTGGCATCGATCACTGTTACTTCTTGATAATTTCCTCTTGTGTAACTTTTAGAGGAAGATGATTTCAGCACATTTCTATTGTTTCTTTGAAGTTTGATTTCATCAATTTCATCTGAAGTGTCAGAAGAGTATACACATCTTTCCTTGTGATTTTTGTGTAAAGGTTGAACAGATTTTTGTTTGTCAGTAATCACTTTGATTTTATACTTTTGATGAGAATTTAGTGATTTGTTCAGGTTTGCTGGACTTTTGTGTCTGTCCTTGTCAGTTGGAACTGATGAAATGGGCTTGTTTTGTGATCTTTTCAATCCTTTTTGATTAAAGTAACAATCAATTGTATTATGATTAGTCATATCACATAATGAACAATATTTGTTAAAATGACAGTTTTTCATTGAGTGATTGTTCATGTCACAGATAGAGCAGTACTCAGTGAAGTAGCTCTCATCTGTTTTGTGATTGGTCATATCACAGAATTCACAATACATTTGATTGGCCTTTAATTTTGAAACAGAAGTCATATCAGTCTTTGGAGTGCCAACAGATTGTTTCAAAATTTTGACTTGCTTTGTTTTTGTGGACTGATGATGCTTCTTTCTGTATTCCCTTATTTCCTTATCAAATTGTTCTACCTGTTCTTTGTTAGAGATATCAAACCCACTTCCTTGTTTGATATTTGATGAAGATGGTGAATCAGATTTCACTTTAGATTTTTGAACAAAAGTGGTTTTTCCTTTGGTAACTACAGGAACTTTGGTTTTATCCTTGAAGTTCAATGAAACCCTGTCTGATTTGCTTGAATTTTTAGGAGATATGATCTCATAATCAGATCTGCTGATCAGATCTCCTTTCAGTAGATGGTTTAACTAAGCATTCAGCAGTGTGATTCACTTTAAGATTTTGAGGAACAAATTTTACAAAAGGCACAATTGATTTGACTGGGTTCTTTGGTTTCTTGATAACCACAAGTTTGTTTGAGCACTCTTTGATTTTGATAGGATGACCCAATCTGATTTTATCCTCATCAGTTTCAATGTAAACACCTGGTTTGTTTTGAGGATTTGTTGTTTGAGAAATCATTGATTTGGTTTCAATAATTTTAGATTCTTTTGTATCTGATTGAGTAAGTGACTCAGGCATAACAGTGTAGTTATCATTATATGGAGGAGGAAAAGTTTTGTACCCTATTCCAGTCATATCTTTAGCCCCCTTTTGAGACACAAGTAACTCTTGCAGCTTGACAGATGAGAGCTGAAACTTTTTAAGTTTCATTTCAGTAGCTGATTGCTCAGCTTTTGATTTGGTCAACAATTCAGTTAACCTCTCATTTTCAGCCACAAGAGTGACTTTTCACCATGGAGTGTTTCCATGTCAGACAATAGAGATTTGATTTTAACTTCATAAATTCTCATTTCTTGTTTTAACATCTCTGATTTCACCTTTTCTTCTCTTATTTTATTAGCCAATTTGTGATTGTGTTCCCTATACCCATGTACTTCTAGAACACATTTTTTAGAACATAGATTGGATTTTACCTCAGATGGCATTGGAGTTGGTCCATCATTGATATGTGCCATAAGTGCATGATTCTGAAACTGTGGTTGGACTTCCTCAGCATACAAGCTCCAATCACAAACTCCATCTTGTCTGATGATAAGTGCATTGGAAGTTTGTTGACTACTTCCTTGAGATTGATGAGTCAGCAGAGGTTGTCTTTGCTGAATTGGTTGTTGCTGATTCTGCTGCTGGTGTAGATGAGTGTTGCTTGATTGAAAGTTGGTATTGTGTTGAGATGAATGCTGGCCATGTGTGGGACTTTGAAAGTTGGTGTTGCTTGTCCAAGGAGATTTACATTCTCGAGAGAAATGACCTGTCATTCCACAGTTAAAATACTTAACCTTGGATTTGTCATACCCCAGCTTGGTATTCTCATCAAGACTCAGTTTCTTCCCTTTACGAAAGAACTTCTTTTCTCTCATGGCAATCATGGCCATTTGCCATTGCAAATCCATTTCTTCAACATCAACAGGATCCATTTCTTCTAGATCTTCTTGAGTCAGATGAGCTGATGTGAGTCTCCCTCCAAGGTAGGCTTCAAAGCTAGCAACAAAGGCATTGTAAGTTGCCTTTTGTTCTTTAGATTTTTGCTCATCATGCATGTTGTTAGGAGATACAGTGGGTTGGGTAGAAGATGGTTGTTTTTGAGGTTGTAGAGCAGCACAAAATCCTGTTGTTCTTGTTTGAGCTCTTGATGACAGAAAGTCTTCTTCTTCAGTAACAAAGGCATTTTCAATAGAATGAGTTTTAGATGGAAACTTGTAAGCCTCAATGACTTGAGGTCCACTCAGATTTCTGCTCCTTTCATTAAGTTCAAGAGCCTCAATTTTTGTAATCATGATATCCAAGCTAGTACTCTCCAAATCAAGAGTATTCTTCAACATTGTAACATTCTGTTTCCAGCTTTCAGGCAAGTTGTGTAGCATTTTCTTGTTTAGTTCCTTCTCCTTGTAAGTGACCCCTATAATTTCAAGGTCATTTACAAGTTGCACAAATCTATGAAGCTGTCTGGATATAGACTCTTCTTTGGTATGATGAAATGTCTCATACTGATTTATCAACTTGTCTTTGTTAATTTCTGTAACTTCACTGCTTCCCTCACACATAATCTGTAGAGCATCCCAGACACCCTTAGCTGTTCCATATTTTTCTAATCTTTTCAGAACATCCATTTTCAGTGCTTGTGTAAGGATGGAATAAGCTCTAAGATCAATCTTGATTTTCTTATATTCTTCATCATCAAGAGTTAAATTGGGATCCTCAATGGGAATTCTTGCTGTTTTGTACTAAGCAGCTTGATCAGCATTTAGAGATAGTGGAATGTAGGGACCTTTGCAAATAGATATCCAGTAGTCAGGATCTACACCTGTAATGTAGTTTCTAAAATGAATTTTCCACTGCTTAAACTCATATTTGTGTATAAGCATAGGAGGTTTAGATGTATCGCACCCTTGGAGATTTACCACTACTCGTTAGCACCGAGATAGGAGCCGCCCTCCGAGTATGGGAATGGTTGGATTTGGGAATTTGATGATGAGAGTCCTCCTGCTGTTGGGGAGCCTAGTCAGGCAGCACCTGTTAATGATGAGCATGTTCCTGACATTCCTGATCATGTTCCTGAGGTTCGCTTTGTCTACTCAAGGAAGAAGAAGAGGGTGTCGAAGATAGTTACCAATGAGACTACCAGTGAGGTACCGGAGGAGACTGAGCCCAAGAGGGCTAGAGTGCGGGACGAGCAGTGGGATTGGTTGACTGGACGATTACAGGAGTGGGCTGATCAGGGTGGTATACCCTCAACTGGAGATGGCGAAACTAAAGGTTGAGGCTGCAGAGGCTGGATTGGTAGCAGCACAGCAACAGGTGACTTCTCATGAGGAGCAAGTGGAGGCAGCATTAGGGTTGGCAACGGTTTGCATGATGATGGCTTCGGTGGTGGTACGTGCTGATGTGATGGCACAATTCTCTCGTTAGATTTGTAGGGTCTTTCTTATGTTAGTATTTGGAATATTGAAACAACTATTTTGTAATGATGTTGATGCTACTGTAACATCTATTTTGGGTTGTTTCTGGACATGTATTCTGAACTAATTATCTCTCTCATTAATCCATTTTGATGATTTTAATGAATGATGTGATTATCAAAATGTTCTAATTGTATACCTATTAATATTATGCATTTTGATATTATTTCGTGTATGTCGTTTATTCTCTTTTGTTTAATCCATAACAGAAGTTAATTCATGGCACCTAACACGCGAAACACCGCCGGTGCTAGAGGTACTGGTTTACCTACCACTGCTGAAGAGTTAGCACAATTGATATCCCAACATGTAAACTCTGCCCTCGAGCAACATGACGTAAATGGGCGTGGTAAAGGACGTGGCACCATGGGTGGTTCCAGTGGAGGCACTTCTATTGGAAATCCCTCTGGGAGTCAAGCTCAGGGTTGTACCTACAAGACATTCCAAGCTTGTAATCCATGAATCTTTTCAGGAGCTGAAGGTCCTCTTGATATTATTAGATGGATAGAGAAGATGGAATCTGTGATGGCAATCAGCAACTGTTATGCTGATCAGCGAGTGAAGTATGCCACATGTTCATTCCAAGATGAAGCACTGAGTTGGTGGAATTCGCAGGTTCAGAACCTAGGAGAGGAAGCTGCCTTTGGTCTCTCTTGGAATCAATTAAAGGAAATGTTGCTTAAGGAGTACTGTCCTTGCAATGAGCTCCAAAAGATCGAGACTGAATTCTGGAATCTTACTATGGAAGGTGCAGAAGTTAGAGCCTATACTTCCAGGTTTAATGATCTGGCAAGACTCGTACCCTGAATGGTGACTCCAGACTACGTTAGGATTGAGAGATATATTTGGGGATTGGCACCCCAGATCAGAGGCATGGTTACAGCATCAAACCCTATCATAATGTAAAGCACAGTGGCACTAGCAAATTCATTTACTGATGATGCTATTGGGAGAGGTGTGCTGGTTAAGAAAGGGGATACTGGTAAGAAACCCATGGAGAATGAAAGGAAGGTTGTGGAGTCTGATAAGAGGACTATGGAGAATAAGAGGAAGTGGACAGGAAATTTCAAGAACAGAGCCGGAAATCAGAAGAATCAAAGGGTTGGATCAGGAAATATGTATGCTACTAACTTATCGGATGTAAGGAGGCAAGCTGGTGTACAGCTGAGGTGTAGCAAGTGTAATCTTCATCATGGTGGAAACTACAATGTGAATGTGTGTTCGGGTGTAACAAGTATGGGCACCAAGCCTAGACTTGTCGAGTAAGGTTGATGGAGAAGCCTGAGAGAACTGGGCGAAGATGTTATGAATGTAGTGTTGAAGGTCACTACAAGAGGGATTGCCCTAAGCTGAAGGGATCAAGCGCAAGGGGCAGGGCGTTTGAGATGAATGCCAAGGAGGAAAGGCAGGAACCATCCGTCATTACTGGTACGTTCCTTGTCAACAATCATTTCAAATCTATATTATTTGATACTGGAGCTGATATGAGTTTTGTGTCAAAGAACTTTGAACCATTACTTGGCCTTAGATCTAGTAAATTAGATAAGAAATATATTATCGAGCTTGCCAACGGAAAGATAATTGAAGCATGTGATGTAGTTAGAGGGTGCACTATACAATTAGAGGGTCATTCCTTTAACATCGACCTCCTACCTGTTGTGCTTGGTAGTTTCGATATTGTCGTGGGTATGGATTGGTTGTCAAAGCATCATGCTGAAGTAATATGCTACGAGAAGATTATTCTTCTCCCTATTCCAAATGGTGCAACTTTGACAATCCTAGGTGATAAAGGGAAACCTACCCTGAAGATTTTCAATGTAATGAAGGCTTGCAAGTATCTACGTGAAGGGTATCCAGCGTTTCTTGCCAAAGCGGTGGGTACTAAGAATGAGGAGCGAAAGATTGAAGACATACCGATAGTAAGAGAATATCCAGATGTCTTTCCTGATG
This sequence comes from Flaveria sonorensis, assembly GCA_025506505.1. Taxonomy (NCBI): domain Eukaryota; kingdom Viridiplantae; phylum Streptophyta; class Magnoliopsida; order Asterales; family Asteraceae; genus Flaveria; species Flaveria sonorensis. The sequence continues at coordinate 31,202,187 of CM046430.1, read as the reverse complement.
ATTTGCCTGGATTACCTTCATCTAGACAAGTTGAATTCCAAATCGATTTGGTACCAGAAGCTGCTCCTATTACCCGATCACTATATCGATTAGTGCCTTCGGAGATGCAAGAGTTGTCCAAGCAATTAGAAGAATTGTTGGATAAGGGATTTATAAGACCAAGCTTCTCGCCATGGGGAGCACCGCTCTTATTTGTCAAGAAGAAAGATGGATCATTTAGAATGTGCATCGATTACCGAGAGTTGAACAAACTCACTATCAAGAATCGATACCCATTACCAAGAATCGACGATCTGTTTGATCAGCTTCAAGGATCCAGTTTCTACTCAAAGATTGACCTGCGATCGGGTTATCATCAATTGTTAATAGCTGAGGAAGATGTCCCAAAAACAGCATTCAGAACACGTTACGGCCATTAGGAGTATCTGGTTATGCCATTTGGTCTGACAAATGCACCTGCTGTGTTCATGGATCTTATGAATAGAGTATGTAAACCTTACTTAGATAAGTTTGTCATAGTATTCATCGATAATATACTAGTCCATTCAAGAACCAAGAAAGATCATGAACAACATCTGAAGATCATCTTGGAGACGCTAAGGAAAGAGAAGTTGTATGCAAAGTTATCGAAGTGCGAGTTTGGATTCGAGAGGTTCATTTTCTTGGACATGTCGTTAATGAGAAATGCATACATGTAGATCCGGCAAAGATTGAAGCGATTAAAAACTGGGAGGCACCCGAGTCCCCGACCGAGGTGCGTCAGTTTCTTGGATTGGCTGGATATTATCGAAGATTCATTGAAAATTCTCGAAGATAGCACAGCCGTTGACGCTATTGACTCAAAAAGATAGGATGTACGACTGGACTGATAAGCAAGAGGCAGCTTTTCAGTTACTGAAGCAGAAGTTATGTAGTGCTCCTATTTTATCTCTTCCTGAAGGAACTGAAGGGTTTGTTGTGTACTGTGTTGCGTCCTGTTTAAGTCTTGGTTATGTGTTGATGCAGAGAGATAAGGTCATAGCCTATGCATCCAGACAATTAAAGGTGCATGAGAAGAATTACACCACTCATGATTTAGAGTTGGGAGTGGTGGTTTTTGCACTCAAGATTTGGAGGCATTACCTATACGGTACGAAGTGTGTTATTTACATAGACCACAAGAGTCTTCAGCATATCTTTGATCAGAAAGAGCTTAACATGAGGCAACGTCGATGGGTAGAGTTGCTAAATGATTATGATTGTGAGATCCGCTATAATCCGGGAAAAGCCAACGTAGTGGCCGATGCATTGAGTAGAAAGGAGAATGATAAGCCTAAGCATGTAGTTAGACAATTTAGTACGGATATTCTAGTGTTACAGATGCCTTCTCGGACCCAGTTCATTCTGATCCATGACTCTGATACTGACTACGACGATCCATGTTTTCTCTTCCCCCTGATACCAACTTCTGTCACACCCCGAAAAGCGCACCGGAAGGGCATGCGTGTGACGGAGATAACGGAAGTTGGATTATTTCCAACAATTATTAAGCAAACAAATCATGGATACCAAAGTTAACTATTATTATAGAATGTTATTACATTGATCAAAAAGTAGTCTTAACTTGAAAACTAAAATAGTAATAACATAATATTGTTTTTAAACATTAACAAGAGTTTTTGATTGGCAGCGGAAATTGGGTCCAAAATGGTATCCAAACTTGATAAGTTTGCCGTTAAAACTCTTTTCATTCCCATGCATGCCTAATCACCTGAAAAACATGCCCAAAAGTTTATCAGCAAAAAAAACTAGTGAGTTCACAGGTTTATATAAAAAGGTTATCATAAGTTCCTATATAAAAAGATATGATTATCCCGGAATCAACCCTTGGATCGTCAAGGACTAGCTAGGTCCACTGACTATGATCGCAACCAAGAGCCCCATAATCAAACCAAGACACAAAGTCCCTCAAAATCCTTTCAACATATATTCCCTCTGTACCAGACCGGTAAAACCGATCCTGAGGGGCGGTTGTCAAACCCAATAGATCTACCAATATATCCTGCGGCCCTCCAAGGGTTAATGATTATGTAAGAGGGCAATCATACACAAATAATAAAACAACTCAAGGCCATCATAAAGATCATGCAGTTATTCCATAATTAAATCATATCACAAATAAAACGTTATAGCATGTTTTTCCCCTAAAATAGTTAAATAAGACGTTATTTAAAAATAAGGGCTGTGAAAACTCACCTTCAAATGTTACAGAGTGATGATCTAGCAAAAATCGAGCCCGGAAATAAACGACCAATTAATGCTCTAAACACAAGGTATCTATTAATTGTTGAGTAATAAGTCTATACGTAAGTTGTTTACCCAACTCACTAGACTTGTCTTGAAATCCGTTTTATTAAAGAAAGACCCGTTGGTGACTTTTGCTTTAGTTTAATAATTTGTATTATATGTGACAAATATTTATTTATCAAATAAATTATTTATCCCTTAAACAACAACCACATAACACACACAAGATAGACAGATAAAAGTATACAAAAATAAACGTAAAATTTACTACGTTATGTAATATATAAACAAACAAACAAACAAACAAATAAATAAATGAATAAATAAATAATTATCCTTTCATAATAATATTTAATTTAGTATTAATATCCATATTCTTGCTTTAGTTAAGAAATCTATTTCTTATATTATTACTTTATAACTACTACTTTATTTAACACTTGCCAACGTTTATTAATCTTTTAACAAGTAATAACATTTTCAGTAGTAAAATATATATAAATTTATTTTAGATAAATTTTTATTATAAAAATATGCTCTATTTTGTTTGACCCATATTTCACCCATATATGGTGATTTTTGACCCGAAACCGCACGGTTTTACACGCATAAACCATACATCAACCCATATATATTCTTGTGACCATTTTAAATGTTTAAAAATGGCTCTTTTATACCAAAAACATTTTGAAATAATTTGTTAAAACTCAGTTTCAAAACAGTCCATTATTTTTAATCCGAAATTGTCGGTTTTCTGTTTTTTCACACGTATAAAGTCATCACCGAAGACCTTGCTTGTTATGGGTTTGTTATATACTTAAAAAAATAATTTTTTAACTTAAAACAAAATATTATTTTCTGTCCAAAACCGGACTTGTACATTATTACTTGTTTTAAAACCCGAAAACACCATTTTTAACGCGTTTTTAAACGTAAAACGTTTACGAGATTAAACCCAATCATTAAGACTTTTATTTTTATTAATATTAATAAATTTTAACTTATATTTTATATGTTTTAAACTTATTATTCTAGATTTTACAAGGATACTTGCCTTGTTAGCTATCAACTTTTATGACATGACCACTAGTGATCATGTCCCATCTATACTTGAGTACCTTTAATTCCAATTTGCTTTTATCTTTTCTTAAAATAAAATGTGAATAAAAACAACAAAATCTCCAGATCATGATCACCATATACATGGATCATTTCAATCATCTCTAAACTTATGAGTGAAGAACAAATCAAGAACAAAAGTGTAAACCATACATACATACATATACATGATTTTATACATACATATATAATCCATATCATATATTTTATCTTATGTTCTTAGTTTTCATTTCAACAAAACATACTTAAAAATCAAAAGATTTCAGATCATGATCACCATTATTCATGGATCATCTCAATCCTTTATGAAATCAAGAGCAAGATGAGTTCAAGAATATCATTCTTTACATACAATCATGTATTACCCATTTTCATTATTTGATAGACTCCTTTTGGAGATGGGTTTCTTATGATGTTCATAACCTCAAATCAAAGTTTGATCATCTTGCATGCAAGTGGAAATCAACAAAATGTTAAAAGATCATCAAAATACAAAATCATCACACACACACACACTTACGGCACACATACTCACACACACACACATTGTTTAGCAACACATTTTCTTGATTAAAACCTTTGTTGGAACCTTGGATTTCTACAAAAGCTAGTTTTTGGTGAATAAAACTTGCAAAAATCATCCAAAAGTCATGTTGCATGTTAAAAGATGAAATGTTCATGCCTAAGATGAACAAGTTTTAAAGATTCAAGAATGATTTCCTTGTAGATTTCTTCTCCTTTGAGTTGGATTTATGCAATGTTTTGCACCAAGTTCATAAGGAATCCTTGAAATCAAGAAATAAAAGCTTGAAACAAACTTTGGATGATCAAAATCAAAGAAATGAGGGCTGTTCTTGGAGCTTCCAGCCGTGAGTTTTAGAGAGAAGGGAGAGAAGAGTGTGTAGGTGATTTCTAGTGAGAGAAAGGGTGGGTTGAGTGTGTGTAAAAGATGGAGTGTGAAGTTGTTTATATAGAAATGATTAAGTATGTTTAAAGTAAGTTAGTCATGTGATTATATTGATGATATGGCTAGTGGATCTCCAAGTGAGATGCCACCCGGTGTAAGGCGGGTGTCGGTCTCGTTAAATTTTTGTAAAATTCTTAAACGTTCGGGTTTTTACGTGAAAATTTTATATAAAATCAAAGTATTAATTTGATACTTTCCAAAGGTTCACAACATTTAATAATAGTGAAAAAAATTCAAGAATTAAATATACACGGTACAACACAGTATGCAACGGACTATACGTTACAACAAGGCAATATTTTGAAAAGTCTTAATTTTACGCGATCAAGGTAAATAATAATAATTATTATTTTTCACGACTAATAATATTTTAACTTGAGATACATTAAATCATAAAAATCGACATATATTGACCAAATTTATTTAACAAGATTGTCACCAACGTTCGTTAAAAGTTTTGTCGCTACGCGTCCAGGTAATTCTCAAAATTACCAATCATAAAATTTATGTACAAAGGGCTTTGCTAAACCTTAAATGACCTTAGTTATCATAAAATTAAGTCTTATGACGCATTTAATTATTTTATCACATTTCATTAACGTTCAAATATTAACCTGGAAACACGGGATGTCACAAGATGCATGACCAATTTCAAAATAATTATAGGAATCCATGTTAGTTAAACTGATTTTAACTTGTTGAATACTATTTTAAGTTGATTTTAAGTTCGAACAGTGTGTTTTTCTTCAAATCTTCTGTTTTCAGTCAAGAACAGGTCTGTTAAGTTTAGATCTATCAATTTGAAGGAGTTCTAAGTTCTTGATTTTGTGTTGTTGGGTTCGACAGCAGCAGATCTGAAGATTTTGTACTTTGTGGTGTTCGATTACAGTATGTTTGTTTATCAGAAGAGTAGATCTTGCTGATGAACAACTCAGTCTACAGTTCAATCGATTTTCACCTAAAATTCGAAATGATTCTGTGATGAATTCAAGATCCAAGGTTCTGATATCAATTGACTGGGTTTGAGAATAAGATTCTCGATTGATGTGACTCAACCTAGGATCGAATATGTGGACTGAGTCAATAATATAGCAGCGCAATTACTATATTAAAGAACATTAATTGCTGTAGTAAACGCTTGAATGTAAGAGAATCAAGAACAATAGTAAATGTTGCAAAATATTGTGGATATTACTGCTGAAGTCAAAAAACTTACAAAGTTAGGGTATGTGACCCTATTTATAGGCGTATACATTGCCTGTACAAAAGACTAAACTAACCCTGATCTATACAAGTGAATCTAGTCTAAGTACAAAATAAATATAAAAGTGTAAGTTGTTCATCCGCATTAGTTCATGCGGATGAACAAGTCTTCATCAACATTTGTTATTTGTAGTCAGCATTTTTGTTTGCTCACCCGCATTAGTTCATGCGGATGAATAAGTCTTGTCAGCATTTACTATTGTTCATCCGCATGGACTAATGCGGGTAAACAATCTTTGTCAGCATTTACTGTTGTTCATCCGTATGGACTAATGCAGGTGAATAATCTTTGTCAGCATTTCTTTAGTTCATCCGTATGGACAAATGCAGATGAACACTTCTGTTCAGCATTAGTTTCTTGATCCGCATTTGTTAATGCGGGTGAACAAACACTTTTCCGCATTTGTTCACTAGACATCCGCATTAACAAATGCGGGTGCTTTATACTTGTATTTCTTGTCTTATGTTGTCTTTTGTTGTTTTTTGTAACTAATGTTTTCCAACCAGAACAACCTCCAACCACTTCTTGAGTTGGCAAGTATGATCCTTTCAGGGTCTAACAATACTCCCCCTAAGGATTATACTGCCTAGGTTCCTCAAGAGTGTGATGGTGGTGGTGGTTGTGAAGATTCTGGTCGGTCTTCTTGTGTAGTCTTGTTTTGGACTGATGTTGGGAGGAGAGTTTCAGCAACTTCTTCTAATGTTTCTGGTTGTGCCATTGATGGATTGAGAATTGCCTTTATCATGTTAGAAAAATCCCTAGCTTCCTTCATTTTTTCTCTACTAAGCACATGAATCTTCATCTCACTCATTATATGAATAGCAGCAATGGGCATTTGTTTCAAAGAGATGGGTTCCCAAATTGAAATAGAAGATAACCCATCTCTATGAATCACCAGTGAACCATCAGCATCAACTTCCAACTTGACTATGTTGCCCATCTGCATAGGTAGCCTTTTCTTCTTCCTTTGTTCTCTTTTGTTGTTGATTCTATCAAAAGCCAGCTTCAATATCTTCACACACTTCAAAATAAACTCTAAATCATCTTCTGCAGCCTTGTTTTTGAGAGCTCTGAAGTGTCTGGTAAAGATGTAATGAATGTAAGACTCATCTAGCAATCTAACCTCATACCCACTAAAGATTCTTATTTCAGGGGCTTCCTTTCCTTCCCATTTTCTTTCAATTACTAGCTCAAAGGTGTCTTCATCGTAATACACATTTGAAATAGGCTTTGTTTTATGAGTACCAGCAATCATTTTCCTCTTCAAACTTTCTGTTGGCTTAACATGTGGTTCAGGAAACACAATCTCTTCAGCTTCTCTTTTCTTTCTTTGATCAAATGGGTTCTTAAATGTTTTGTCTTTTCTGGTGCAGATAGCTTTTTGTGATTTGAAGTTCTTTGTTCTTTTAAACATCTTTTGAATATCTTCAAATTCATATCCTCTATACATTCCATCAGGATTAATCAAGTCTAGCTCAGCCAACTCTTTTAAATTATGAACTTTCAAGGCATTGACTAAGGCTGTGTACTCAGTGAAAATTGAACTAATCCTGATATCCTCTTCACCATGAACATATTCCAGTTACTATCATACTTCCAGGCAATAATTTTTACGTCTGTCTTGCCACTGGGAGTAGATACCCCTCTTATCATTTTAGCAGTAGCCAGCCCCTCTTGAAGTTTAAGTTAAGAAGGCTCAATAAACCACTCTGGATTCTTGTGAAGTATAGGGGCCAGAACATCTTGATCTTTAACTATCAACTGCACATCTTGTGCTAATTTTCTTGTTCTGGGTTTCTGGGCAATCACTTCTTCTTCAATTGCTTTTAGTCTTTCTTTCTTGTCATTGATCATCTTTAACATAGCATCCCTAAGAGAATTAGTCTTCATGTTCCCCAGCTTTCTTTTTGTAAATCCTTGTTGAGACAGAAAATCCTTCATTTCCTTATCTGTCATACTATAAGGATCAGGGTAAGCAGTTTGAGTGTCATACTTCTTTGTTGTCTTAGAGATACTTGTGACTGATTTAGTAGTTTCCTTTTCTTTTTCATATTCAGTCACAAATGTTGGATCAAGAAGCTTCTCCATCTTTCTCGCTTCTTCTACCATACCTTCATAAGTCATGCTAAAGACTATATCAACATCATATCCATGGTTGATCAGGAACATGGCATGAATCATAAGATCATTAGTCTTAGCCTTCTCTATCATACTTTCAACAGATGACTCAATAATTGATGGACTCCTCATGTCATGATGTTTCTTTGTTTGTTCATCTTCAGTTTCTCCTTCTTCCAACATAATCACTTCCAAAGTATGCTACAACTCCTTCTCAGCTTGTTCATGTTCATCTAAAAATTTAGCAATTGCTGCCAAACTCCTAGGATCATCTTTAGTTTTCTTCTTACGTTGTTCTTCCTCAACCATAGGAAGTTTTCCTTTTGCTTTTTCAATCAAGTATTTCCTTTTTCTTGTGTATGTGATCACTATTGGTCCTGATGTTGAAGGTACATTAGTTTTGGCCTGTTGTTTTTCTTCATCAGCCTTAAGCTCAGCAGTGATTCTTTGTTGTTCAGCTTCTTGTCTGTTCAATTCAGTTGTTTCCTTTTCTTTGAATTCATCACAAAGTCTATTGATTAAACTTTGTTGTTCATCAGTCAATACAACAGCAAGAACAAGCTGCATTCTCAGTTCTTCTTCTATTGACACAGGTTGTGATGGAGTTACAACTATACACTCAGAATGGGATTTGGTATTTTTGATGTAATCCCAGAATTCCTCATTTATAATGAATTCACTTGAAGAGAATCTATCCATGTCATCTATTAGTTCTTTAATCATGGCCTTTTTTTCAGTAGATGGATCAGAATGTACTACCATCTCCCAGCTATCATCATCCCTAACACCACTGGTTTCTTGCTGTTGTGAATGAACTTCCTTATCTGTTTCTTTAGCTTCATGTTTTGTTGCTACTCTTTCAAATTCAGCCTTTAATTGAGCAATCAGTTCCAATTCATCAATTCTTTTCTTCAAAGCCTCATTTTGTTTGTTCAGATCAGCAATAATTTTTGTTTGCATCTCTAACATGTGTTCTTGATATTCCATAGCCACAGTTTGAATAGCCACAGTGTCCACATGACCACTGATTTCTTCTCTTGACATCTGTAAAGAAGCTTTGAGCTTTTTGATCTCATCATCCTTTTCTTTCATATCAGCTTCATACTTGGCTTTTAATTCATTTAATTCTTTTTCCTTTTCATCAAGTTCCTAAATTCTGTCATTTATGATTCCTGCCCTTCAATCCAGAGTCTTTTCCATTTTAGCAACTTTGTGCATCAGATCAGATATCATCTTGTCTTTCTCATCTGGTCTGTTTATCTCAAATTCAGCAAAACTTTCTGAGGGACCCTCCTCTGAGATCATTTGTCTCTCTGGTAGTGGTGCAAATTGTTGATTATCCTCCTCATCACTAGATGATTCAGATGATGAACTGGTAGATTCACCAGATCCATCAGAAGCATCAGCAGCTTCATGTGAGGGGCTGTTGGAGGGTTCTTCATGAGTGTGTATATGAGAAGATGGAGAGAATATAATAGGATCAACCCCAAAAAGGGAATGAATCTCAACATCATGAGTTGAAGGCCCAATGTGAAGATCACCACCTACATCAACATGTGGTAACATTGGCCTCAATGCTTCTTCATTTAATTCTGCATACTCATCAACAGTGGGTTGTTCCTCAATTGTTTGATCATCTCTTTGTTGAGCAACATCAGAACATCATCATGAGCAGCAACCTCTTCATGAATAGGTTCCTCATTAGGAACATCATCTTGTACTTGCTCTTGTATAACATGTTCTTCTTCTTGTTTTGGTTCCTCATCCACTGGAACATCATCTTGTGGATTAGTTTGTTGTTGCATCCAAGGCAAAAGTGGAAAGAAAGTACCACTGTAAAAATTTCTTGGATCCCTTTTTTTAATGTACTTGTAAGACCTTGTATTGTAATGAGGAACATCAAGGACAGGACCTTTTAATGCCAAATTAGGAAATGCTTCATTTATTAAGCACTGAATAAATCTTAGGTACATGAGGAACATGTTTCTTCTTCCTTCTTGAACATTAGCAACCATACCATTAAATACATATGCTGAGTAGTTGTATGGTCTGTTTGAACAGAAAGCATAAACAAGTGATATGTAGTCAAGGGTATATCATTCCATCTAGTCTTCCTTTTGGATAAACAGTGTTGCACATAATGAATGAGGAATCTCCATTGTAAATCAACCAACCCTTTGACTATCTGTTTATCCTCAAAACCACCTTCATATCCAATGTTTGCAAAAAAGGACATGATATCATCCTCATCAAATTCTATTGGGGAATTAGTATCATCTTCAAACTGCAAACATTGTCTTACAGTTTGCTCAGAGATTATCAAAGTATGATCATCTGTTATTCTTCCAGAGATGACTTTTTCTCCATCATCTTCCAAAACTTCAGCATTTCCCCAGAATGTTCTGATGTAATTCTCATAGATTACAGGTCTGACAGTTATGGCATGTGCCACTCTTGTAGTGGTTATGAATCTTATCATGTCTCTGAGTCCTTCTGCTTCTGAGACATCAGGGTCAAGAAAGCCACTGACATTATGAAGCTTACTCCAAGTCAGGTTTGCCATATGTAATCTGCACACAATATAAATGAATTAGTGAGAATTGTGGACAATATATCTTATATAGATATGAATTGAATTTGATTTGTTCAATTTTGACTTTTTAGATCAAAATAGTGATTATGCTTGTTACTGTTACATTAGGTTGTTTGACCTAATTTTGAATTTGAATGAGGACCAGTTCAAAAGTTTTGGTTTCTTTCTGTTGAGTTATAGTGATGATGAATGTGTCTTAACAAGTTTACATCTTAAACTGTTGTTTTTGATTTCAACATTGTTATGGGTCAGTATCCCCTGTTCATCGATGTTTGAGGTGTTCTTAGAAACACAGGAAATCTTTGTTGTTTACACTGATCATTGGTTTTAATGAACTCTATCATTCATGTAAATCCATTGCTCTTGAGTGCATTTTAACAATTTCTCAAAATTAGGGTTCCATTTCAATGCATTTGGTTAGACAATCGAAGTTTTCAGAATCTGATGATCACCTTGTGGTTGACAATACTTTGATTTAACAAGCAATGTTGTTTGTTTTGATGTTGGATTTGAACAAAATGAAGCTTGATTAGTGTAGATTTGAACTCAGAAGAAGAACGGTTTCTGGCACTCGACTCACTATAAAAGTTCACTCAAAAATTTGAAAAGTAATAAATAACTCACATTAAATGAGTATTTATACTACATTTCATAATTTTTTACAAAATTTACAAGTGCAGAAAATTTTGCTACTGTAGCAAATGCGGTTACAGAATTTCAATGGGTGCATTCACTGTAGCAAATGCTGATGAACAAACTGTTAGCATTTACTGTTAACGAATGCGGAAGAACTAATTTTACCCATCCGCATTTACTATAGCGAATGCGAGGGAACAGATTACTTGTCCGCATATTTTGTGACAAATGCGGGTGAACAAAGTAACTTATCAGCATTCACTGTAGCAAATGCGGGTGAACAAATGACTTGTCCGCATTTACTGAGACAAATGCGGGGTGACCAAAGTTAACATCAACATTTCATGTAGCAAATGCGGGTGAACAAAAGACTTGTCCGCATTTACTGTAAATAATGCGGATGAATAGTTTTTTGTCCGCATTAGTTTACTTGTACAAAAAACAGTTACCCGCATTGGTTAAATGACAGGGTTACCTTCACCCGCATTAACCAATGCACTTACCCGTATTAAATTTTGTACTTGTCAAAAATTAATGTTTTTGCAGTGGCTGAATCTGATTGGTTTGTACAGCTGCTTCTGATTTTATGAAGATGAGTCTGCATTTTTGTTTTTACGAAGATTTTGCAGATTCAGAGATTGTCAATTCTTGCTTGGTTTGTCATGTATCTTTAATGTGACACAGATTCCCAACTTGACTGATTTTGGAGCATATGCGTTCTGAAGCTGATTATGGAGTAATTTCCATACAGACACAATCAATTTGATAAAGTTGTCAATTTAATGTTGCAAATTTCATGTTTTTGTAAATATTTCCTTTTAAAATTTTATTACTCCCCCTAAAGTTTATATCCATGCGGGATAAAAACTTTAAATAAATTTATAAAATTTTAGGACAATATTTCTGAATTGTTTAATTGTTTTGCACTTTTGTTTGAAATTTTGGGATCATAACAATCTTATCTTTCATAAGTGCAAGTTGTCATGAAGTTATTGATTGAAGGTATGTTTGTCCTCTTAAACTCATGCTTGGTCAATATTGTAATGCATGTGATTTTTATCATGTTTTGATTTAATAAAACATTCAACATGAACCTCACACTCATAAGCATAGCAAGATCAACTATCCTCATGTACTGTATGGTAGTACTTTTCCACAACTTTCAATACCTGGTCATTTAAGTTATGAAACCTCATTCATTTTGGTAATGGGGATCCACTTTGGGATTCTTTTACCTGATCCTTATTTTGTTTGATCCTCATTGGGATTCTTTTTGCTCTTCACTTTGGAAGGTGATTCACTTTGGGATTCTTTTTGTTATATTCTGTTTTATTTGTCACCCGTATTGGATGTGTTCCTTATTGGGAATCTTTTGGATCTAGACATCAGCACTATGTGCTTGTTTCCCCAGGTCTTTGCTCAGCAAAACAAAGGAGAAACTGATGTGAATGAGATTCATAAGGTATCATGACCTGGTGTGTTTAGGTTACTACACACACATACACTTGGATAGGTCAGAACTTACATGCTCTTGAGATGATGCATTCATATTTGAATTTTATCTTTAGTTTATCACAACATTTATCTTCTGTTCCAAGTTGAGCCTACCCACATATCAGGTAAGTCATGTCAGTCTTTCAAGATATTGAATTAAGCACAGTGAATGATATAACGACTGTAATTATATCATTTCCCATAAGAAGTACACATAAGGACTTCAACAAAAATTGATTTCTTTTTGTAATTTTGTTAATTTTTTGATGTTTTTGTAAATTTTTGATTTTTTACTCAAGGTTAATCATGGCGATTGATTGGACTAAGAATTCAAACCGACTTGGGTCAAATGCCTTAGTAAACAAATCAGCTAGCTGATTGTCTGTGTTAACCTGAATCAGCTTGATTAAACCTTTTTCAGCACAGTCTCTCAAAAAGTGATATCTAATTTCAATATGTTTTGTTTTTGAGTGCTGAACTGAATTGTTTGTTATGAAGACTGCAGCACTGTGTTGTCAATATGAATTGGTGTGTGCAAGAAATTGAAACCATAATCAAGCATCTGGTTTTGAATCCAGAGAACTTGAGAACAACAAGCTGATGCTGCTATGTACTTAGCTTCAGCTGTCGATACAGAAACATTGGTCTATTTCTTGCACTGCCATGACACCAGTCTGGGACCAAGAAATTGACAACCGCCAAATGTGGAAATTTCATCCCCCGTAGTAGAGATTGAAGTCTCCATCCTTTGGATACCATAGTCCAAGAGCAGGTTTGCCCTTAAGATATCTGAATATCCTCTTGACTGCATTCACGTGTGATTCCTTGGGATTTGCTTGATACCTGGCACATACACAAACACCAACCATAACATAAGGTCTACTGGCTGTTAAATACATAAGTGAACCAATCATGGATCGATAAAGAGTCTGATCCATAGATTTACCATCTCTGTCTGGGCCAATCTTCACTTTTGTATCAATAGGTTTTCTGATGGACTGACAGTCTGCAAAGTGAAACTTCTTCAACATGGATTCCACATATTTTGACTGGTTGATGAAGATTCCACTAGATGTTTGTTGTACTTGAAGACCTAGGAAGAATGTGAGTTCTCCCATAGCACTCATCTGAAATTTTGAATGCGTAAGATCTTCAAAGTCTTTGCAGAGTGGTTTATTGGTGGAGCCAAATATGATATCATCCACATAAATCTAGACAAGCAGCATCTCATTCCCTTTTCTCTTTCTGAATAAAGTCTGGTCAATCTTCCCTCTTTCATAACCATGGTCAAGAAGAAAGGATGACAGAGTCTCATACCATTTTCGAGGGGCTTGATGTAAGCCATACAAAGCTTTATCAAGCTTGTATACCTTGTGAGGGAAATCAAGATCCTCAAAACCTGGAGGTTGACTCACGTAGACTTCTTCAAAGATCTTTCTATACAAAAATGCACACTTTACATCCATTTGATAAACTGTGAATTTCATGGATGCAGAGTACGCAAGAAAGAGTCGTATGGCTTCTAATCTAGCAACAGGAGCAAACACCTCATCATAATCTATTCCTTCTTCTTGTGTATAGCCCTGTGCTACCAATCTTGCTTTGTTTCTGATGACTATCCCTCTGTCATCAGTCTTGTTTCAGTACAGCCATCTGGTGCCGATAGGGTATTGACCTTCGGGAAGATCCACCAGCTGCCATACTTCCTGTTTCTTGAATTGCAGTAATTCTTCCTGCATTGCCTCATTCCAACTATTGTCTTGAAGAGCCTCTTTAATGTTTTTGGGTACAGTTTGACACAGAAAACAAGAAAACAAATAGATGTTTGCAATACTTAACTTGCTTCGTGTCACCCACTTGTCTAAATCACCAATAATATTGGACACTGGATGATTCTTGTGTGTCCTGGTAATTGGAATCAAATCACCAACAATGGACACATCAAGATTGGAGACATTCAGATCATCTTGGTGAGAGGCATCTTGTTGTTATAGTGTGGGAGAGTGATGACCAGAATCAGAGGGTACAACATCTTCAGCTTCAGCAGCACTATGAATACTCTGATCATTTCCATCTTTATTAGAATCAGTTGGTGCATGAGTTGGTTCTGAATATCTCACTTTAGTTGAAGGTTCAGCTGAAGGAGATGGCATTGAACTACGACCAGCATCTGTTGAGATACTTTCATTTTGTGTAACTTGCCGGATAGGATCATCTTGTAAGGGCACTTCTTCATTGTCTTGATCGGTAGAAGGAGGAATCATTGGGAAGTATGTTCTTCTTTCAACTAACCCTGATGTTCCTGCATTTGACAAATTGAACTGATCAAAAGATCTTGTAAATGAATCAATATCAAACAACCAGTCAGGACCATTTGATGATTTGGGAAACGAATGCTGATTGAATTGAATATTTGTTGATTCATCAATGATGTTTAATCTAGGATTAAACACCCTAAAAGCCTTAGACACTGAGGAATATCCCATGAAGAATCCCTCATCAGACTTAGGAGCAAACTTTCCTAAATGGTCTCTGGTGTTCAATATTGAGACAGGACAACCAAATGACTTCAAAAATCCAATGAATGGTTTTCTGTGAAAAAGAAGTTCATAAGGAGTTTTATTGTGTTCTTTGATTATCAGAGTTCAATTTTGCACAAAACATGAAGTGTTAACTGCTTCTGCCCAAAATGTAATTGGCAGTTTTGCATCAGCTAGCATTGTTCTTGCTGCTTCAATCAGTGTTCTATTCCTTCTTTCAGCAACTCCATTTTGTTGTGGAGTACGAGCTGCACTGAACTGATGAACAATGCCTTTTGTGGTGCAAAATGAACTCATGCTTTCATTTTTAAATTCCGTCCCATTGTCACTTCTAATAGATTTTACTTTTAAATCAAGTTGATTTTCAATTTTGGTTATAAAATCTATTATGATTTGGGGCGCCTCATTCTTATGAAGTAGGAAGAAGACCCATGTGAATCGAGTAAAGTCATCAATGATCACTAAACAATAATGCTTCTTGCCAATACTCATGACGTGAGTCGCCCGAAGAGATCCATATGAAGTAACTTCAATGGACAATTGTTAGTGTTCACAAGTTTTGGCTTATGAGATGATTTATGTTGTTTTCCTTTGAGACACGCGGTACAGTGGTCAACAAAATGAAATTCCTTTTGAGGAAGACCAATTACATGGTTCCCTTTGACCAATCTATTCATATTTTTAAAATTCGTGTGTCCTAAGCGTCTATGCCAAAGTTGTGATTCATCAAATGATGCTTTAGACAATAGACATGTCTCTTCTGATGGACGAGCAGAATTAAGGTTCAAGACATATGTATTATTCTTCCTCGGTGTCTTCAAGACAACCCATTCTTCAGGAATATAAAATCCTGGTTTCAAGATGTAGCAATGAGTGTCGGTGAAATGAGTAGAATATTTCTTGTCACAAATCTGGGATACACTGAGCAGATTGAAGTTCAGCTGCTCGCAGTAATTGACTTTGTCAAAGCTCAGAATCCCATTCGTCACTGAACCTTCTCCAGTAATTCTACCGCCCTGTGAATCTCCGCCAAATGCCACAGTAGTTCCTTGAATGTGCTTGAAGTCATGAAGGAGGGAACTGTCTCCTGTCATGTGTCGGGAGCATCCACTGTCCACGTACCATAAGCTATTGGACCTGTATGAATGACCCTACAAGCACAAAAAGAACTAGTTAGAATGAGGAACCCAAGCCATAATGGTCTTGGGTTGTCCTTTGGCATCGATCACTGTTACTTCTTGATACTTTCCTCTTGTGTGTGTTTTAGAGGAGGATGATTTCAGCCCTTTTCTATTGTTTCTTTGAGGTTTCAGTTCATCAATTTCATCTGATGTGTCAGAGGAGTATACAAACCTTTCCTTTTGATTTTTGTGCAAAGGATGAACAGATTTTTGTTTGTCAGAAATCACTTTGATTTTATACTTTTGATGAGAATTTGGTGATTTGTTCAGGTTTGTTGGACTTTTGTGTCTGACCTTGTCAGTTGGAACCGATGAAATGGGCTTGTGTTGTGAATTTTTCAATCCTTTTTATTAAAGTAACAATCAATTGTATTGTGATTGGTCATATCACACAATGAACAATATTTGTTAAAATGATAGTTTTTTGTTGAGTGATTGTTCATGTCACAGATAGAGCAGTACTCAGTGAAGTAGCACTCATCTGTTTTGTGATTGGTCATATCACAGAATTCACAATACATTTGATTGTCCTTTAATTTTGAAACAGAAGTCATATCAGTCTTTGGAGTGCCAACAGATTGTTTCACAATTCTGACTTGCTTTGTTTTTGTGGACTGATGATGCTTCTTTTGTATTCCCTTATTTCCCTATCGAATTGTTCTATCTGTTCTTTGTTGAAGATATCAAACCCACTTCCTTGTTTGATATTTGATGAAGATGGTGAATCAGATTTCACTTTAGATTTTTGAACAAAAGTGGTTTTTCCTTTGGTAACTACGAGAACTTTGGTTTTATCCTTGAAGTTCAATGAAACCCTGTCTGATTTGCTTGAATTTTTAGGAGATATGATCTCATAATCAGATCTGCTTTCAGTGGATGGTTTCACTGAGCATTCAGCAGTGTGATTCACTCTAAGATTTTGAGGAACAAATTTTACAAAAGGCACAATTGATTTGACTGGGCCCTTTGGTTTCTTGATAACCACAGGTTTGTCTGAGCACTCTTTGATTTTGATAGGATGACCCAATTTGATTTTATCCTCATCAGTTTCAATGTAAATACCTGGTTTGTTTTGAGGATTTGTTGTTTAAGAAATCATTGATTTGGTTTCAATAATTTTAGATTCTTTTGTATCTGATTGAGTAAGTGACTCAGGCATAACTGTGTAGTTATCATTATATGCAGGAGGACAAGTTTTGTAGCCTATCCCAGTCATATCTTTAGCCCCCTTTTAAGACACAAGTAACTCTTGCAGCTTGACAGGTGAGAGCTGAAACTTTTCAAGTTTCATTTCAGTAGCTGATTGCTCAGCTTTTGATTTGGTCAACAATTCAGTTAACCTCTAATTTTCAGCCACAAGTGTGTACTTTTCACCATGTAGTGTTTCCATATCAGACAACAGAGATTTGATTTTAACTTCATAAATTCTCATTTCTTGTTTTAACATCTCTGATTTCACCTTTTCTTCTCTTATTTTATTAGCCAATTTGTAATTGTGTTCCCTGTACCCCTGTACTTCTAGAACACATTTTTCAGGACATAGATTGGATTTTACCTCAGATGGCATTGGAGTTGGTCCATCATTAATATGTGCCATAAGTGCATGATTCTGAAACTGTGGTTGAACTTCCTCAGCATACACGCTCCAATCACAAACTCCATCTTGTTTGATGACAGGTGCATTTGAAGTTTGTTGATTACTTCCTCGAGATTGATGAGCCAGCAGAGGTTGTCTTTGCTGAATTGGCTATTGCTGATTTTGTTGTTGCTGAATTGGCTGTTGTTGATTTTGTTGTTGGTGTGAATAAGAGTTGCTTGGCGGAAAGTTGGTGTTGTGTTGAGAAGCATGCTGGCCATGTGAGGGTCTTTGAAAATTGTTGTTGCTTCTCTTGGGAGAGTTACATTCCCAAGAGAAATGACCACTCATTCCACAGTTAAAACACTTAATTTGGATTTGTCATATCCCAGCTTTGTATTCTCATCGAGACTCAGTTTCTTCCCTTTTCGAAAGAATTTCATTGCTCTCATAGCAATCATGGCCATCTGCCATTGCAAATCCATTTCTTCAACATCATCAGGATCCATTTCTTCTAGATCTTCTTGAATCAGATGAGCTGATGTGAGTCTCCCTCCAAGGTAGGCTTCAAAGCAAGCAACAAAGGCATTGTAAGTTTTCTTTTGTTCTTTAAATTTTTGCTCATCATGCATGTTGTTAGGAGATACAGTGGGATGGGCAGAAGATGGTTGTTTTTGAGGTTGTGGAGCAGCACAAAATCCTGTTGTTCTTGTTTGATCTCTTGATGACAGAAAGTCTTCTTCTTCAGTAACAAAGGCATTTTCAACAGAATGAGTTTCAGATGGAAACTTGTAAGCCTCAATGACTTGAGGTCCACTCATATTTCTGCTTCTTTCATCAAGTTCAAGAGCCTCAATTTTTGCAATCATGATATCCAAGCTAGTACTCTCCAAATCAAGAGTATTCTTCAACATTGTAACATTCTGTTTCCAGCTTTCAGGCAAGCTGTGCAGCATTTTCTTGTTTAGTTCCTTCTCCTTGTAAGTGACCCCCATAATTTCAAGGTCATTTACAAGTTGCACAAATCTGTGAAGCTGTCTGGAGATAGACTCTCCTTTGGTATGATGAAATGTCTCATACTGATTTATCAACTTGTCTTTGTTAGTTTCTGTAACTTCACTACTTCCCTTACACATAATCTGTAGAGCATCCCAGACACCCTTAGCTGTTCCATATTTTTCTAATCTTTTCAGAACATCCATTTTTAGTGCTTGTGTAAGGATGGATTAAGCTCTAAGATCAATCTTGATTTTCTTATATTCTTCATCATTAAGAGTTAAGTTTGGATCATCAATGGGAATTCTCGCAGTTTTGTACTGAGCAACTTGATCAGCATTTAGAGACAGTGGAATGTAGGGACCTTTGCAAATAGATATCCAGTAGTCAGGATCTACACTTGTAATGTAGTTTCTAAAATGAATTTTCCACTGCTTAAACTCATATTTGTGTTTAAGCATAGGAGGTTTGGATGCATGACCAATTTCAGAATGATTATAGGAATCCATGTTAGTTAAACTGATTTTAACTTGTTGAATACTGTTTTAAGTTGATTTTAAGTTCAAACAGTGTGTTTTTCTTCAAATGTTCTGTTTTCGGTCAAGAACAGGTCTGTTAAGTTTAGATCTGTCGATTTGAAGGAGTTCTAAGTTCTTGATTTTGTGTTGTTGGGTTCGACAGCAGCAGATCTGAAGATTTTTTACTTTGTGGTGTTCGATTACAGTATGTTTGTTTATCAGAAGAGTAGATCTTGCTGATGAACAACTGAGTCTACAGTTCAATCGATTTTCACCCAAAATCCGAGATGATTCTGTGATGAATTCAAGAGCCAAGGCTCTGATACCAATTGATTGGGTTTCAGAATGATATTCTGGGTTGATGTGACTCAACCTAGGATCGAATATGTGGACTGAGTCAATAATATAGTAGCGGAATTACTATATTAAAGAACATTAATTGCTGTAGTAAATGCTTGAATGTAAGAGAATCAAGAAAAGTAGTAAATGTTGTAAAATATTATGGATATTACTGTTGAAGTCAACAACTTACAAAGTTAGGGTATGTGACCCTATTTATAGGCGTATACATTGCCTGTACAAAAAACTAAACTAACCCTGATCTATACAAGTGAATCTAGTCAATATAAAAGTGTAAGTTGTTCATCCGCATTAGTTCATGCGGATGAACAAGTCTTCATCAGCATTTGTTGTTTGTAGTCAGCATTTGTGTTTGCTCACCCGCATTAGTTCATGCGGATGAATAAGTCTTGTCAGCATTTACTGTTGTTCATCCGCATGGACTAATACGGGTAAACAATCTTTGTCAGCATTTACTATTGTTCATCTGCATGGACTAATGCGGGTGAACAATCTTTGTCAGCATTTCTTCAGTTCATCCGCATGGACAAATACGGATGAACACTTTTGTTCAGCATTAGTTTCTTGATCCGCATTTGTTAATGCGGGTGAACAAACACTTGTCCGCATTTTTCACGAGACATCCGCATTAACAAATACGGGTGCTTTATACTTGTCTTTTTGTGTCTTCTGTTGTCTTCTGTTGTTTTCTGTAACTAATGTTTTCTAACCAGAACAACCTCCAACCACTTCTTGAGTTGGCAAGTATGATCCTTTCAGGGTCTAACAATCAATGTTGAGGTTCCTCATGCTCAGCCTGATGAGCTCACAACTCCACAAACAGCCTTAAGCCATCACTCTGAGTCTCAACACTCTAGTGATCAACCTTCATGGGAAAGCTACCATCCCCAACCTCTTGATCTCAACCGCCAAATACCCAGCCTTGACTTCTACTCTGATGAAGATTTGGGATTCAGTGAGTACCATGAATGTCTCCACTCTACCCACACTCAAGGGGAGACGAGTACTCCTGCTTCACCCATGTCGAGCCCACATCAGACACCCAAAACTGAGGTGGATCTTCCTGTGATTGTCCCGGAGACCCATGTGGAAGAGACTCTCACTGTTGCCAGTGATTACATCTTTAAGACCTCAACCACGGCAACCCAGCCTCTTGACATTGTCATGGGGTAGGGGAAATCCAGCAGCCAAGAACCCTATGCTGGTGGTGAAGGAGCAGACCTTGGTTCACCTCCTTCATCCCCTAATGATTCTTCAACTGAAGATGAAGGGAGTCTAAAACTCAGGGTGCACCAACTCGAAGACTGCTGAATCAAGCAATGAAGGCCAATGCTCTCCTCAGGCTGAGTCATCAAGATCTGCAATTGACAAAGGCAAAAGGAAGATGACTCCTGAAGAGATTGAAGAAGAAAAGAGAGAGAGGAAGAGGAAGCTGAGGGCAGAGAGTTCAAGTTGTTCCCCAGGATTCATGCAAGCTGCAATTCTGGCTGCCCCTATACCAAACACTCAAGAAGATGAATTAAGGGCAGCCACGCTCAACTATCTGGGGACCAGGAACTTCAACATAGTTGAACTCATCTCTCTCCCCTTAGAAGAGTTAAATGAACTGGTTGACATTGAATTGTCAAAGGAGAGGAAGGAAGCAGAGGATGCAGCCTTGACCCTCAAACACAAGGAAGAAATGAGGAGAAAAAGGCTTTACAAGAACATTCCTGTCCTCTCCCTAGTTTAAGAAAGTCCTGAGTTAGAGACTATGGCTGCTGAACAACCTCACGTAGTTGATGAAGAAGAAAGATTAAAAATGATCAACTATCTGAGTGCCACAGGTCTCTATCAGGCACCTGCACTCCTTCCCTTGCCTTATGATTATATATTATTTGAATACAATAAGCAGCTGGAAGAGCAAGCCAAAAAAGAAAGCCAAGCTGCTAGGAAGAGGCAAATGGAAGAAGCTGCAAAATCAAGAGCTATCATCCAGAAAAGTTAGAAAAAGTCTACAGATAGACAGACGATGAGGAGCTTCTTGAAGCTGTATGAGTTCTCCGGAAGAAGGCTTGGTCCCATGTCTCTATCCACAATGGATGAGCACATAAGGGTGATCAAGCAGAAGATAAAAAAGGGAGAGCTTGTGGACCTTCATTCATCATCAAGTCAAGCTCAACCTGAAGTTGAGGTAAAGGTGGAACCTACAGAGACAACACCACCTGCACCTGAAGTTGCACAACAGCCAACTTCATCTTCTAACCCACAGTAGGGTTCTCCTCCCACTCCTTCTGAAACTAGGAGAGAGGAGATCCCAACTGAGAGGGAATCCATTAAAGAACTTGGTACTGAAGACCAACCCTCTCAGTTAAAATCATCAGGGAGGAGAAAAAGGATGGCCAGAAGAAGATCATCTTCAAAGAAGAAAAGAAGAAAGGCATCATCCTCCCAACCTCAGGATGAGTCAGAACATCCTGAGAAAGTGCATGAAGAGGACTCTCAACCAACTCCTATCATAGTAGAGCCTCTCTCTGTTGGAAGACAAATTCTGTGCTGGGACATTTGTTGAAGATCTAGACAGATGGTATGTCACTAGAGATCAGGGAGAACAACATGTCTACTTCACAAGTGACATGATTGAACTCCCTCTGCATGATCTCAATGACATGAGAAGGTACTTCATGAGTCTGAAGAATCCAGATCTGCTGATGAAGAAAGGAATTCTGAAGATCCTCATGTGGACTATCCCAGTCTGAAGAACCTCTCTATTTTGGTAGCATCAGCCTAGGGGGAGTTTTGTAGGAACCTCTGAAGTTAAGAGGCTGATGCAACCAAAGGATACCAAAACAACCAAGTCTTCCAACATGCACTTCGGAACAAAGGTGAACTAGCTTCGGAAGTTTTACACACTCAAGAAAAATGCTAAGTGTAAATCTTCCGAAGCCAAAGTTCAGAAGAAACTGCTGCGGAAGCTTTACACTTAACTTGGAAAATATTCTAAGTGCAAAGTCTTCTGAAGCCAAAGACTCAACTCTTCCGAAGGTAAAAGATGAAGTCTTCCAAAGCTCTCAAGACAAAGTCTTCCGAAGCTTTTAAAAGACAAAACTGATTTTCTTCTGAAGAGGGAGAAAATATACCTTTTCCATCAACTTTATCATAAAGCAACCTACTTTCCGCTGCATGCTCCGGTAGTTCACCTGCTATCACTAGTTGGTGAAACTTTCGTACTTTATGATAAAGTAGATAAGGTCTTCGCCTGCAAGTTTTATTTTTGTTCCTTCTTGGCTTTTTGTAATAGGAAAGTCAGTGAGCTATGGCATGTCATAGTCACTAGTCAAAAGGCAATTTGCCTTTTGACTTTAGGCTGATCTTGTTATCTAGATTAGTCACTTCCAACTGTCTTTTTGCATATTAACGGTTGTAGGATGTAGTATAAATAGTCTCTGGTTCTTGTATTCAAACATATACTTGTACAACACTTGTAATAGAACTAGAGAAGCAATATACAACTTTGTTGAAAATTTATCTTGTGTTCTTGTTCTTGTTTTTACTTGTGTTTGTCTTGTATCTTCAGTAAAAGTTTATAGTTCCCTATTTGAATTGTTAAGTGATTTTAAGATCCTCCTAAGTGTGTTAACTAAGTGCAAGCTTAAGTACCCTTTAACGGTCCTGCAACACCCTTTAAATGTACACAAACAGAAACATGGATTTGGAAAAACAAAAAAAAAAATATCATCAGTATAAAGAATGCTTAACTAAATTTAAACTAAAACTGATGTTGCAGATATAAGAAAACATCAAATATATTTTGTCAATGATTATTTTTAAGCTATAAATAAAATCATATATTATCATACATATCAAATTCTGTGTAAAAAAGGTGAAGTTTTTGCATTATATATCACATAAAGTTTTACACTTCTCTAAACATTATTCTCCAACAAACAATGCACATGCATCAAAATAGCATTTCCAATTAATTCATGTATCAATATGATTCAAAATACACAAAAAGTTAACAGTCACTATAATGTTACATGAAAAAGTAGCTATTGTAGTATTAATTGAATGGAGTATAATAGGATCATCCATTATGTTAACCGAAACATAACCTAAACGAACAACAAAACATAATGTTATACAAAGTCAAAACAAAAGAATAGCAACATATTTTCTGTAACTCTAATGTAAGGGTGCTCTATTTTACATGTTGCAATCACCACCACAAACCAAAAATAACAAAACTTGGAAAGAGCAAACCTTACTCCCAATAGTTTACACGAACATTGAATATCTTAAATCAACCCCCAATATCACATACTAATCTTCCCTTTGCATTATTTCATTGATCATCCAAACCAAAAACTTATTGATTATAAAATAGATGAATTATTAATACTTTGATTTTAAGGGAGGTAAAAACCAGCATATAATACTAACTGATCCTTCATACACCCATTAGGGTCTATTTGGTATAATGGAATAGAATGACAAATGGATCGTCGCCATCTATTATCATGATCAAAAGTCTAGCAAAACATTGGTTTTTCATAAAATACCATAAAATCCAGAAATGTTAGTTATTTTGAACAATAACAAAAAAAACATTAAACTATGAATATTTGTAAAGGTAACAGTATATACATTCATACAGAGAGAACTATAGTTTTCAACCTAGTAAAATAACAATGAAAGTTGGAAACAAACAATTTACCATATGAGCATTGGCAATTCCCAGACTCAAGTAAAACGAAATTACAAATTAACAAATCGTTCTGCAACGTGTGAAGAATATAAAATAAAGGAATAAGAACATTCAATTCAAAGAGAAACAATAGATCCAAAATATCAAGACTTCAAATTAAACCACAAACTTGACTACCAAAACTTCAATTCTCTAGGACTTTGAAATTTCTAAAAGCATTGTATATTGACAAAAAAAAGAACGAGACTATCTTGGGAAAAAAATTGTACTTCAAATTTATCCTAAGAAAAATTTTTGCATAGAGAGACCAATCAAAACAAAAAAGCCCAAAGCTCAACCATCAAACATCATAGAACTCATGGTGAAGTGGTTTGAAAGACTTGATGAACTTCCTTGATATTTGTTTACTTTTCAAACTTCTGAATAATCCAATATAGGCATAACCATTATATTTTTTATTTGTATGATATTTTGTTCAACTTATGTTTGAAAAGAAGTTATGCAGCATCTTTTAAATAATCCTATACAACCAATAGTCCATTCATATTTACTTTATAATTTACCTGCATGAACCAGAAACGCTTACACTTTTGATATTGGTGGTCTGGTGGATCTAAAGGTTGCCGGTATCCTTGACAACATAATTAAGAATCCTACTCAGACTTTTGATTCCACTGGGTATTCAACACCTTTGGTGACACATCTTCAAGGAATTAATGACTCACATAGCTCTTACAAAAAATAAAGTTTGCTCAGTGAAGTACTCACTAACATGCTGCAACCAGATTTAAATTTTACAAACAGCCGGAAAAAATTCATAAAAGTTTTAACGGGTCAGACTATCGTATCATACAAGTTACACAGTCAGTCCATCTTTCCACATACTAAAACAGATTTAATCATAATATCATCATAGTAACTAAGATTTTTGTTTAACATTATTAAATCTTAACTACTTGCCAATGATTAATACATAGATGATGATGACTCCGAATATTAAAATAGGAGGTAAGGAATGTGTTCAATAACTCTGGATATTCACTGTAACTAAGGAGAAAGATTATGAAATGTGACCACATTTGAGCAAGTTATCTTTGTTCCATTTTCTTGTAATTTCATGGGTTGGATTTGATTTTCTTGTTCGAAGGGTTGAACTGAATGTCTTCTAGTTAAAGAACAGATGATGATGAAGATGAACAGATGCTTGTTCTTCAATTTTTTTGATTTTCTTCTTTTTGTAAACATCTTTAAAGATGAAAACAGATCTGAAACATACATGAACCCAACAACCAACAGCTCTGATACCATTTTGTTGAATCAATATTTCAGATTCGTTGAGCCTGGATCTTAGAATTCATCAGTTTCAGATTCGAAAATTCAAAATTAAAGACGGGTGGAAGTGTGTGAATCGAATAACAAGGATGTGTGTGTAATGTATAATGTTATGATTTCATTGATGTTGAATAACAAATTACAATGAAGAAACATATACAAAGATGGATGAACATCAAACCCACTCAAAGGAGAGAAATTCTCCTTGGGTGGTGATTTACATCATGAAAAACACACACTTAAGAACTGCAAGTCACTCACACACTTTGCAATAACCACACATTACAAGTGGCACTAGTTGTTCTATTTATAATGTTATTACATCATGACCTAATTTTGATTTTTCTTGTGGTCTTGATGCTGACTTTGTCTTGTTGACTTTGTCTTGTGTTTGTTTTGTTCTGTTTCTCAACTTGGTCTCTGAACTTGTACAATGAGATCTTCAATTGGCTTTGATTGTGTTTTGGAAAGCTTCAGCTTATCTATTGTTGAACCCAACAAATCAAACCCTACTTCACCAATAATATACTAATAATAAGGGTGTTACTTACTCGCAAGAAGCCAAACTTGGTGAAACTGAGGTATCCATAAACCCCTAAAGCAATCGATCTCCATGCCGGTATCAAATCGAATGTAACAAAAGCAGGATAACAAACCCATCTACCAATATCATCGACCATTTATGAAAGTAAACGACCATTCGTACAATCAATTAGAAGATACATTTTCAAGAACTTGTACATGTAAATCCAATTGGCGAAGAACCAGGCGGTGAGAGATTGAAGAAGCCAAGAAACGAACCAAAGGATTTCAAATTAGACGCCCGGCTACAGTCGCATCGAAGGGGCATGCGAATTAGGGAAGGCCGGTATATGCAAACGCAGACTTGGGAAGGTAAACAGGCAGGGGCTTTGAATGGGGGTGCGGAAAGGTCATGGAAACGCCTTCACATGGGAGGTGAAACGGACCTACGGCAGGGGAGCTGGCGACGGCCGAAAACGGATGGGAGGGGGAGGCAAGGGGCGCATCTTACAGGTGTGGTAAAATTACCAAGCTACCCATCGTTTGTGTATTATATAGTATATATATATATATATATATATATATATATATATATATATATATATACACACATATATATACATATATATATATATGAGGTTGTTTGGTTATTAAATTTAGTTCAACTGATCCAACTAGTAAAGTAATAAACTCCTAAAACGATTGGTTTGTACTCGAGTACGATTCTTAAAAAAAGAAAAAAAGTAAGGTGCAAATGAAGACATCAATAAAACACATCATCAGTAAAACACGTGGAAGTCAGGATGGGGTAAAAGGCAGTTGTTTGGCCAAATTGATTAGGGCAAAAGAGTTGGCTGGAAGCAGAAACTTTGAGAAAGGAAAATCAAAGCAGCAGAAGAACAAGATGACGTCCCTGCGCCTGATTCCACTTCCATCATGCACATCGGTAATTTTTAAGTTTGTAAAATCTGCAAATGCAAAGACGATGATTGAAAATTGAGATGCAATTGGTATTTTTGTCAGAACTTTCAGTGGAAATTGGATGCTCAAAAGCAAGTAAGGGCGAAGTCCGTCAGCTGTACTAATAACTGTGAAGCCAGATCATTTTTCCTCAATCCTTCTGATGAGCGTATTCTTAAGAAAGCTTTGAAGGTAATCCTTATTCCGATTTGCCTCAAGTTGTTTGTCTGTTTGAATAAATTATTGTTGGTGTCAATTGCTGCTGTTTTTATAACCAAAAGATGATTACAACAACGTAAATGGTCTACAAAACAAAAGAATCTAATGGACAAAGCAAAAACAGTGGACGAACATACATCCATCTAATTCCCAACCTGTAAATTAGAAGAATCATGTATTGCTATATATATTTGTATATGTAAGTCTTTTTTATTGTTTATGCAGCCAATTATACTGTTCTTTTGTGGTGCTGTTAAGCAACGAGTATTTTTCATTTTACTAGGCAGATACTCATCTTTTTATGTCCATTTATAATTAGAGCATGATCAAACTGGTAATCTCAATATCACTTCATGCACATTTAGTGTGTGCGGTATACATGTCCATGGTTGGTGATGGTGCTATTTATTATAATTTATACGGAACTTGAATTTTTTTTATAGTAATTACCGACCTAACCTTGATCTGGGAAACAACATACTAATAATCTTAATAATTATGCTGAATGATGATAATAGCACCTACATTTAGTATATATGTACATGCCCGGTTTCTACCTACAACTTTCGCAAGTGAGGTGCTGAATTACAAACGAAGACACTGCTCACTTTGACCCAAGACTACATCAAGTTGAAGGAGAGATAATCCGATAACTAATCTCGTGTGATCTGGGGCTGAGCTAGTTGATGTGATAGATCATTTGTAGAGCGGCAAAGCGAGGTAATATGGAATTTTTGGTAATCAATATTAGAATGGAATTTTTGGTGGCAAAAGAGATACCAAAGGTGCCTACTATTTCATTATACCATTCACCATATAAAAATTGGAATTACATGGACTAAATGCCAGATCGTTATGAACTAGCCTGTTTCTTTATGGAACTAAAAGCCAACAATTGACCCCATTTTTTGTCTAAATAGCTGCTTGTTCATGATCCGAACTTAGTTCTTTATGAACATTTAATTATTTATCCTTTGCATTAAGCGGCAATTTCAAAAGCTAAGCTAAAATTTGGGGAAGTCTTAGCTATACTATCCAATGGAGCATCAGCATCCTGGTTCATGCATACGACCAAATATGCAAAATCTCTATCTAAACACACACCATTAAAATGCAACGGGATCATTTGACTTATTTTATTTGGTTGGATTTTTTTTATTAATAACAATAGGTGTCGAAGGCGCAATCATGGAGCAAAGGGTGACCGTGAGCCTTGGGCTTTGGTGCAACTCGCTTAAAATGTGATTTTTTTAAACGAAGCACATAGTATAAAAATACCATTTTCAGGGGTTAGTTTTAGGCTTGTTGTGGGCTGTTTTAGGTTGATTCTAGGTTTGTTTATGGATAGTTATTTGTTTCAGGACTGCGCAGATTATTTCTGGCCGGAACTTGGCCAGAAAATGTGCCTGACAGCTTAAAAATGGGGCTTTAGAAGCAAGGCGACTAGGTGCGCTAGGCTGCACTGAGGGCCTAGGTGCATGCCTTGTGGGCCTAGGTGCATGCCTTGTGGGCTTTTGACAACAGAGTAAATAAACAATAACCAAATAAAATACAAAACAAACACCACTGGTCCACTACACACACATCTGTCTATACACACACACACATATATATATAGAGTGCGGTTAGATACTATATGTGTAAACACACACAATAAACAAATATAGAGTGAGCAATTTTTAAATAGAGATAAGCAAAAACCATATAAGCACTTGTCCTTTTTCCTTTATCCGTGATAACGGCTATGTTACCCTATAATCACTTTTGTTTCCCCCGTCTCTCTACTTAAATTTGTTATGTAATTATATACTTATCCATACATGCAAACGGAGACTCAAGAAAATGAAAATGTAACTTAGTAGGACAAAGAAATATGAATGTGGAAGATGTAAGACAAAACGATGAAATGTGAATCCGGAACTAAATTGTGAAGGGGATGTAGATTGTACCCAGGACTAGAAAGAGCTAGTTGTTAATGTTTGTAGTGGTTTTGATTTTAAATACATGACAGGAACCTGTTGCTTTCATGGGAGGGATGTTTGCAGGAGTTCTAAGGTTAGATTTGAATGAAGATCCTCTCAAGGAATGGGTTACTAGGACTGTTGAAGCTTCTGGGATTATTACAGATGAGGAAGAAGAATTTGGCCATGAAAGCAATATGACACCACAACCCCAGCAGATAGAGATTGATTGATTTCATCCACTTTTCTACGAATCCATACACATGTAATGCCACTCCACTCTACTCTACTTGAATCGAACTAAAGATCAACTATGTGATGTACTCAACCTGAATCAATGGTGGTATGGAGTTGCTTGGTTGTTTTAATATAACTTGACCAATGGATTTGAGAATATATCAAATTACTAAACTAGAAAATAAAACATAGTTCGTTATATTAATAGGGTGCGACACAAGAGCAAATTAAACAAAAAAAAAGCATAATAGAAACATATTTACCCATGAAATAAGTATTTAACTGGTTTTCTCACCATCGCGTGCTCAGCCGGGGATGAATATCAATTTGGTTACCTGCATGCTCTAACAATGCCTCTGCCCTAAAATTAAATTCAAAAGTTTGTAACTGATCGATTGCCAATTTTGTGTTATAATGCAATCTCACCAGTATGTAATAATTTAAATGATCTATTGCTACTTTTGGAGTTGTGCCATAAAATAATCAAATCTTGAACATCTCGCATGTACAGTATCATGTAAAGCATTGGTTTATACAATATGGTTTATACAATATAGTTTATAAAATAATCAATTTAAGAAGTCGTAAAATTATGAGTACATCTCGCTAAAACATCTGCTCTTTCAATCAATCTATGAATACGAAAAAGAAACAATTCTCAACAACATTTGAAATCATGTTTTAGTTAGATCCATAGGAGTTTAGGTATAAAATTTTACTCACCTCATTGAAGATGAGAAACCTTTTTTAATTTAAGAAGTCATAAAATTATGAGTACACCTTGTAAAAACTTTCGTTCTTTCCATTAAATATTATGAATACAGAAAAGAAACAATTCTCAACAACATTTGAAATCATGTTTTAGGAAGATCCATAAGAGTAGCTATAACTCGCTTACCTCTTTGATGATAAGAAGGCTTAAATATATAACTCACACCTGTAAAAACTTATGTTCTGTTAATCAATCTATGAATATGAAGAAGAAACTATCAAACTCAAGAACAAACAAAATTGTGGGGCATGGACCCACAAAACAGTCATCAGCTTGATGACATGCACACATCTCAAATCAACCACTTCATGCATATGATTGACCCATGGGCAACCGGTCCAGATCCGTGACCCGTGAAAGAACTCCTGCCATTTTAACTGCAGTTTATCATGTTTTGATTATTTAATTTATTGCTTTCAGTTATTTACTTTTCACGGAAGTGCATGTGCACGTCGTGAGTAGAGTAGTGGTTTTTTTTTTTGACTGCCATTTTGTTTCTTATGTAAGGGGGGTATTCAATGAAAAGAGGTAGATATTGATTACCCTAAATTGTGTTTACGTGTGTAAATTGATTCCACTGCTAGTTCATACTTTGGCAAGTTTGAACGGTGAACTTTGGATTCCATTTGTTGGATTAGTGGTGCAACTGTAGCTAATCTAATATTTGGGTATGCCCTGCGACAAAGTTGTGTGGTGAAGCTGTATCGCAACCTCGTTGTAGTTTTCATTCAAGTAATAAATTTGGAATAGGTTTGGTTTTGAGACCAGATTTACATCATCTGGTATCAGAGCCGAAACCGACCCGTTTCGACTCATAGCTTCTTCCACAATCACAATAGTACATCCATTTTCTTTTACCTTCAAGTTCAACAACGGCGTGTACATTAGAGCAGCAAGTCAAAGACTTACAACAACAGTTGAAAGACTTGATGGTTGCTATGCAACGGCATAAGATGGTGACTGAACACCTCCACGCTATCAACGACGATGACGATGTTGACGGCTATTCTACCACCGGAGACTACAACCCTTACGGGCGTCGAGTTCATGATGGGCATTTTAGTGGCGATATCAAGGTCAATGTACCCGAGTATAAAGGAAGGCTTGATTCAGACGAGTTTATTGAATGGTTACGTACCGTAGAACGGGTGTTCGACTACAAACAAACTTCCAAGGAAAGAAAGGTTAAGTTGGTTTCCTTGAAGCTTCGCAGATATGCGTCTACTTGGTGGGATAATGTTTGTCGTAAGAGAGCACAACTTGGTAAAGAAAGGGTTAAAACATGGAGCAAGATGAAAAAGTTGTTAAAGCAAAAGTTCATGCGAATGTTTTATGATATGGCCTAAGCAAGTCCAACACAAGAACCTGCTCATGAAGACTCAAGGCCCAAACGATTCAGCAAAAGGCCGGCCCATTTTGAAGACTGAAGCTCAAGAAGTTGCATGTTTTCCACTACTGTTATTTCCTTTATTTTTGCATGTCCACTAGTTGTTGAATCCTTATTTTTCTGCATTGTTGAATTAGTCATTAACTGGGTAGAGATAGAATAGGAGGTAGTGGCATAAAATAAGGACATGGGTGTCGTCGTCAAGTCCCTGCATGTTTAAATTGATGTTTTGCATTATGGAATGGAAAGAAAAATTGCCCCAATCTTTTGTTCTCTCTAATTTTCTCATTGGAGTGTTTGCCTACTAAAAAAGGCTATACCATTTTGATGCTTTCATTCTCGTTCCATCCTTCCGCCATCCCACCACGCAAGGAAACTTCTTCCTCGGAAGAATTTCCACCCACCGTCACCGAACAACTCACTGAATTAAACAACACCCTCACTACCCAACTTGCTGCTCTACTAAAAGCCACTGAAAATGTTAAACACAAAACTCGATACGCAGACGGAAACAACTGCTCGATTGGTTAACAATGTGACCCAATTGAATGATTATCTCACTGCCGAATCTTCCCCCAGCGGCGGTCACAAGCCTCCGGGTAACCCAACCACAACACTTCACACTCACAATAACAGTAACCAACCGCGTCCACCAAAAATCACTCTTCCACTTTTCGATGTTTCAAACCTGCTCGGGTGGATTTTCCAAGCCGAAAACTACTTCACATACAACCACATTCCAGCCGGTGAACACGTATCTCGTACGGCCTTCTAATTCGTAGGCGATGCACTTTCATGGTACCAACATCTGGCAAATAACGATCTCTTGGGTACTTGGGCAGGATTTAAGCGGGAAGTTGAACTTAGGTTTGGTCCGTCAGCCTACGAAAACCACGAGGCTACCCTCTTTAAACTCAGGCAAATTACCACCGTGGCAGCGTACCAGACTGAATTTGAGCGTATTAATAACCGGGTCACTAGTCAATCCCAACAAACCCTACGGAATTGTTTCATCTCGGGCCTGAAACCTGATATCCAGTCGGAGCTAGCCATTTTAAAACCCAATACCTTACATCAGGCTTGTGCATTAGCCCGATTGGTAGAGGATAAATTACACCAACCATCAAAGCCCAAGATCTCATACACTTCCAAGCCCACCTCTACACCCATACTTACGTTACGTCCACCTCCACCTGAACCTCAACCTCAACCTCAACCTCAACCTCAACCCTTTCAAGCGATAAATCAATTACTTCCATCTCCACCTAAACCTTTACCATTCACCAAGCTATCCCCAGAAGCAATCCAACAACGTTGCAAAGACGGGTTATGTTTCCGTTGCCCGGAAAAGTTTTTTTCGGGTCATAAGTGCTCTCCTCCCCAATTCTTGCTCATTGTGGATAACGACGACCACGCCGTTATGCCGGATAACACTGATCAATCCATAAAGGACGAGGAACACCACTCTCAATTTTATTCCCTCTCTGATACAGCGTTCTTTGGATTATCATCTATCCAAACCTTACGGGTTACCGGGTTTATTAAGGGGAAACCAGTAACCATACTGGTTGACTGTGGAAGCACACATAACATTGTCCAGCCACGCATAGCATCACTGTTCAACCTACAATCTAACCCAATTCAACCGTTTGCTGTTATGGTTGGGAATGGGCAGATCATTCGTTGCAATAGTTACTGCCCTGATGTCACATTGAATCTACAGAAAGCCACATTCAAAATTCTTTTCTATGTGTTGCCAATAGAGGGAGCGGGTGTCGTCCTTGGAATTTCGTGGTTAAGCACCCTTGGATCCATCATGACTGATTTTTCAATTCCTCAAATTTGTTTCCAGAAAGATGGCCATCAATGTGTACTCAAAGGTGTACATTTGTCTCAACAAGTTTCTTCAAGTTCACTTTCTGCTCCTTTTAAACATGGGTCAGTTGCATCATTGCATACTTTGATTATGGAAAACCCCACTATACCAACCCAAACACAAAACTAAAAAGAAAACCCTTTTAACACCACTGATAACCAAATCATCACCCTACTAGAACTTTTCAAACCATTGTTTCAGGAACCACATCATCTTCCCCCAAACCGACCCTATGATCACCATATCCCCTTGCTTAATGAAACCAACCGGTTAACGTTAAGCCATACCGTTACCCCCATTTTCAAACGCCGATTATGACCCGTTTGACCAGTGAAATGTTGCTGGATGGTATAATTCGCCCAAGCCATATTCCGTTTTCATCTCCGGTTTTGTTAGTAAAAAAAAGGATGGTTCAAGGCGTTTCTGTGTGGATTACCGAGCTTTAAATGCGGTACCCATTCGTGATCGATTTCCGATTCCCACCATCGATGAACTTCTTCATGAGCTTCATGGTGCTACGGTCTTCTCCAAGATAGATCTTCGCTCCAGGTACCATCAAATTAGGGTGGCACAAGAGGATATCCATAAAATCGCGTTTCGAACTAACGATGGTCATTACGAATTTCTCGTGATGCCATTTGGTCTCACAAATGCACCTTCTACGTTCCAATCGGCTATAAATGATCTCTTTCGAAAGGTTCTTCGGCAATTCGTGTTAGTATTCTTTGATGACATTCTTATTTATAGTACCTCCATAGAAGACCATTATTCACACTTACAGTACGTTTTCAAGAGATTGTTGGATAACAAGTTTTTTGCTAAAGGGTCTAAATGTGTTTTCGCCATGCCGGAAATTTCCTTTTTGGGTCATAGGATATCTTGTATGGGTGTATCTCTGGAACCGGACAAAATGGAGGCCATTCAACAATGGCCACCACCGGTTTCTTTCACCACACTTCGTGTATTTTTTGGTTTAACCGGCTACTATCGTCGTTTTGTTCCAAACTATGCTCAGATTGCTAGCCCACTAACCGATATATTGAAGACAAAGGAATTTAATTGGTCCACAGAAGCAAATGAGGCCTTCACAGCTTTAAAGTCTCAAATGCAGCAGCTGGTTACTCTTGTTTTGCCAGATTTTACATAACACACAACGTTTTGATGTGACGACTGATGCTTCCGGTCAAGCAATCGGTGCGGTTCTCTCACAGCATGCAAAAGCGATTTCTTTTTTCAGTAAGAAATTATGTCCAACTATGCAAACCCAGTCCACCTACACTAAAGAGCTATATGCAATTACCGAGGCGGTCAAGAAATGGCGTCAATATCTCTTGGGTCGTCTGATTCGAATCTTTACCGACCATCACAGCTTGAAGCACATTCTAACCCAAACAATTCAGACCCGGAACAACAAAAATGGGTAACAAAGTTAATGGGTTATGAGTTCGAAATAAATTTCAAACCTGGGAAAGAAAATACTGTTGCGGATGCATTGAGCAGAGTTGATATTCCGGCTATGATGGCTATCTCCCACCCCACGACAACATGGTTAGCAGAATTACGTGCCTATTACAAGAATAACCAACTTGGAGCAACCCTGGTCAAGGAGATCACTACAAACCCGATGTCGTTTCCGCACCACTCATTCAGGGATGGATTAATGTACGGGCATGGTAAGCTTTTAGTTCCACCAATTTCTAATTTACCTACCCGTTTATTGCACGAGTTCCATTCTTCTTTTATTGGGGGTCATGGTGGTGTCAATGCTACTGTTAAACGATTGGCATCCTCTTTTACTTGGGTGGGGCTTAAAAAGGATGTATCCATCTATGTTGTTGGGTTCAACAATTGATAAACTGAATATTTCCAAACCACAATCAAAGCCAACTAAAGATCTTATTGTGCAAGTTCAGAGATCAAGTTGATAAACAGAACAAAACAAACACAAGACAAAGTCAATATGACAAAGTCAACATCAAAACCACAAGAAAAGTCAAAATTAGGTCATGATGTAATAACATTATAAATAGAACAACTAGTGCCACTTGTAATGTGGGGTTATTGCAAAGTGTGTGAGTGGCTTGTAGTTTTTAAGTGTGTGTTTTTCATGGTGTAAATCACCACCCAAGGAGAATTTCTCTTCTTTGGGTGGGTTTGATGTTCATCCATCTTTGTATATGTTTCTTCATTGTAATTTGTTATTCAAGATCAATGAAATCATAACATTATACATTACACACACGTCCTTGTTCTTCGATTCACACACTTCCACCCATCTTTAATTTTGAATTCTCGGATTTGAAACTGATGAATTCTAATATCCAAGCTCAACGAATCTGAAATATTGATTTAGCATATGTCAAGCATTGTGGCGTTTGTCAGGCAATTAAAACTCCAAATCATAAACCGTATGGTTTACTACAACCGCTGCCCACACCGGACTATCCGTGGACCGATATCTCCATGGATTTCATTACTAATTTGCCTATCTCCAAAGGAAAAACAGCCATTTGGGTTATTGTTGATCGCATGTCAAAGTCGCACATTTCATAGCATTACCAACCGGCTATACAGCCGTATCCTTGGCTAACATTTTCATGCGTGAAATTTACCCGCTACACGGTCTTCCAAAGACAATCGTATCAGATAGAGATCCCATTTTTGTTAGTCGATTTTGGCGTGAACTCTTTAAACTCATGGGCACCAAGTTACTCCATTCAAGTGCTTACCATCCGCAAACGGATGGTCAATCAGAAGCCGTTAATCGTTGCCTCGAGATGTATTTAAGAGCATATGTTTATGATGAGCCAAAAAAATGGGAGCGTTTCTTGTACTTGGCTGAGTTCTCCTATAATACCAACCACCGCTCATCGATAAACATGACACCTTTTCGAGCATTATATGGTCATGATGTAGCATCCCTCCATGATTATATACCAGGAACAACATCCAATGCCTCAACTGAATCTTCACTAATCGAGCATCAACTAGTATTACAAGCTCTTAAGGAAGCGATGGAAAGAGCAAAAGAAACGATGATCAAACAGACAAACAAGAAGAGGATGGAAAAAGAATTCAATGTTGGTGACTTTGTCTATATACGCTTGCACAAGTACAAGCAACAATCGGTCCAACAACGCACTAATCACAAGCTGTCTAGAAGATTGAAGCTCAAGAAGTTGCATGTTTTCCACTACTATTATTTCCTTTATTTTTGCATGTCCACTAGTTGTTGAATCCTTATTTTTCTGCATTGTTGAATTAGTCATTTACCGGGTAGAGATAGAATAGAAGGTAGTGGCATAAAATAAGGACATGGGTGTCATGCTCAAGTCCCTGCATGTTTAAATTGATGTTTTGCATTATGGAATGGAAAGAAAAATTGCCCCAATCTTTTTTCTCTCTCTAATTTTCTCATTGGAGTGTTTGTCTACTAAAAAAGATTATACCATTTTATTTGCAGGAAAGTTTTTCAAAACTTCACTCCATTAAACAAGGTAGTCGCTCGGCAAAAGATTACTCACAGGACTTTGAGCACCTTCTAATGAAATGTGATCTCAATGAGGATGATCCTCAAACCCTTGTTCGATATATAGGAGGACTCGAGCCTCGAATTGCCAATGTTGTAGAGTTACACACTTACACCCTTACACCTCGCTAGCCGAACTAACCCTTTTAGCCCATAAAGTCGACCTCCAATAGAAGACAAAAGGTAAGTTTGAAGCATCTAGTTCTACTATACCCAACGCTTCAAAACATGTCTCGTCACCCGATGCTTGGAGTCCAAGTCCAAGAGCTCCCCGACGTTGTTTTCGGTGTCAAGGTGCGAGGCACATCGCATCTGACTATCCTAACAAGCGAGTGGTTACTATTGCTAAATTTGACGGTTTTGATCAACCGTTCTATGATGTGGAACGGGGGGTTGGAGGTGATTGCAAATCGGAACCAAAGGAGGTGGAGATAGGTCCCGACGAAGGCGAATGTTTGGTGGTAAGGAGGGCTCTTAGCGGTACCATTGGTCAAGAGGAAAGCCAACAACGTGAATCCATTTTTCGCACATGGTGCACCATTTTCAACAAGGTATGCTCTTTAGTTATTCATGATGGATTATCCTAAATTGTGTTTAAGTGTGTAAATTTATTCCACTGCTAGTTCATACTTTGGCAAAATTGGATGGTGAACTTTGGATTCCATTTGTTGGATTAGTGGTGCAACTGTAGCTAACCTAATCTTTGCGTATGCCCTGCTAGAAAAAGTTGTGTGGTGAAGCTGTATTTTTCATTCAAGTAATAAATTTGGAATAAGTTTGGTTTTGAGATCAGGTTTGCATAAAAAATGATACTGATGATTTTTAATACCTTTGATTGCTATTAAAAGTCAAAACAAGGTCTGATGAACTGTTGTTGGAATCGATTGTTATAAATAGAATTAAGAAAAGACAAAAGATATGTGTTAGTTTTGTGTACAAAATCTCTGAGTCTCGATCGCATCTGAATTTCAACGGGGAGCAAAGAACTTACCATAAATGATGATTAGTTCTTTTGTTGATTTTACCAACTGGAACTCCAAATAAGATCTATGGCATGCTGACTCACTACAAATAATAAGCAACCTGCAGTTTACTTAGAGAATCTAGGCATAAGTTAATATGTCAAAAAATCTAAGGCTTAGCATCTGAATCTATTCTAGTTTTTGTAAATTGCACAGAATACAAAATAGATGGCAGACGTGAAAGATGTATTCTGTTAAATCACGATTTTACATTCATTAAGCTTAGATCATAATATTTATTATGTTCATGATCAAATAGTCAAAACTAAGATGAGTGTGAGTGTGTGAATCCAAACAACATAAGAAATTGATGATGATAAAACATGATTTTGATGTTGGTAGATAAATTACAATGAAATTAATAGAAAGAATCAACGCACCCAAAGGAGAATTTTTATCTGGTTGTTGATTCACACTATAGAAAACGCACACATACAAATCCACTAGTGGGTTTCTATTTGTAGGTGATTAGGGAGTACTCAATCATAAACCCAAAATTGATTAATTCTTTATCTAAATTTTGACTTATTGGTGTTGACTTTGTCTTCTCTTTTTATTTTTCTTTATCAACATGGACTATAAATCTGTACAATAAGATCTTTAGTCAACTGTGAATGTGATTTGGTAAGCTGTTTATGTGTTGTTGTAATAACGAATTTGTGATGTGGAATCTCACGAATAAGATATTTATGATGATGATTTCATAAAGAACAATAAGAACATGATGAAGATTTACTCAAAATTCTGTTAATCTCATTTTATCATAAAAGTTGCTTGTACAAGGAATACATCATCATTCTTATTACCATAATACATATCAACTATACCTACTAAAATAGAAAAATATTGACAATAATACCCTCGTAAGTACACAATAATTCTTTTAATCAAAAATAATAAAAACGTCTTCACTTGCACTTGATCGACTTGAACTTGCGACTCGTCTTTGTTCATTCGCACTTGTTCTTGTACTCGTCCGTATATTAATTGATTGCTTATAAGTCCTTATTCCCAAGAATCCTCATCGTCGGTCATTCATAGCATAAAATATTTATAACTATAATATTTGCAGCGGAAATCATATTTAATCATCAAAATAATATTTGTGTTAAAATATAAATCGATTTTATTTAAACATAAAAATGTATTCACATAAACGCCGTTTCAAAACTTTAGATGACATACTTGAACTATCCTAGTAGCTTTCATGTTTATACCTACATCTTCTTAGCATCAACAATTACCAGCCAACTATTATGTATAAAAAATCAACAAGATTGAGTGAACTCTAGTTTTATAATAAAATAATCTTTACATGCTTTAAAACCATTGCTTTTTTCATACCTGGGAACACCTTAACATATATATGTATATAAATAGATATACAAGTGTGTATATATATATATATATATATATATATATATATATATATATATATATATATACACACACATATGTATATATGTATGTATACATACACACACACACACACATATATATATATATATATATATATATATATATATACATACACACATATATATATATACATACATACATATATATATATGAATATATACACATATATAAATATACATGTATATATATACATGTATATGTATATATCTATAAATGTATATATATACATGTATATACATATACTACTTGGTCTCGAAATACTTGGTTCTACCTTTGGAAGTTCTTCATATACTTCGGAAGGAAAACTACTTAGTCTCGAAAGACTTAGTTTTCCTTCGGAAGTTCTTCATACTTAAGCTTCGGAAGATCTTCAATTTTTCTTCGGAAGAGCAGCTTTGTCTTCGGAAGAGCAGCTTTGTCTTCGGAAGACTTCTTCAATTGTACTTCAAAATGCTCTAAGTGTTGTTTTGGTTGCACCAGCCTTATATGATCTAACAAACTCCCCCTAGGCTGATGCTACCAAAACAGAGAAGTTATTCAGATGTTGACAGTCCTCATTAGGATCAAGACCATACCTTTCTTCATCATCTGGTCAGGCTCCCTCAGACTCTCATAATATCTTCTTATGTTATGAAGATCATGCAGAGGAAGAACAAACATGTCTTGCCAAAAATAGACATCTTGACCTCCTTAATCTCTGATGACATACCACCTGTCTGGATTAGCAGCAAAAGTCCAGGACAAGATGGGTCTTCCAGTTGCAAGAGGCTCCTCTTTGAGTTGGAGTTGGTTGAGCAGCCTCTTCTTGCACTACCTCAGGATGCTCTGACTCATCCTGAGGTGTAGAGGTGGATGCCTTGGTCTTCTTCTTGGAAACACTTTTCATGGACATCCTTTTTCTCTTCTTTGAAGTCTTTAACTGAGAGGACTGGTCTTCAACACCAGGTTGTTCTGCTGTGTCTCTCTCAGTTGGGATCTTTTCTCTCACAGATTCAGAAGGAGAGTTAAGAGAACCCTGTTGTGGATCAGAAGATGAAGTTAGCTGAGATTCAGCCCTAGGTCCAGGTTGTGTTGTCTCAGGGGGTTCAACCTTGACAACCTCAGGTTGAGCTGGACTTGGTGAAGAATGCAAGTCAACAAGCTCTCCCTTTTTAATCTTCTACTTGATCACTCTAATGTGCTCATCTATAGTGGATAGAGACATTGGACCAAGCCTCCTTCCGGAGAATCCATACAGCTTCAAGAAGCTCATCATCCTTTGTCTGTCAGCAGACTTCTTTTGGCTCTTTTGGATGATGGCTTTTGACTTTGCAGCTTCTAGGGGGAGAGAGTAGTTCATCTACAATGTAGTTTCTAGTCCCCAAGTAGTTTATCCTGGCTGCCCTCAACTCATCATCCTGAGTATTTGGCCTGGGGACAGCCCTGATGGCAGCTTCCATGAAGCCTGGAGACCCTCTTGAACTTTCTCCCATTAGCTTCCTCTTCCTCACTCTCTCCTCTTCCTCAATCTCCTCAAAAGTCAGTTTCCTTTTCCCTTTGTCACTTACAGGCCTTGTTGACTCAGGGTGGAACCATTTCTCCCTCACAGGTCTTGGTGACTCAGGGTGGAGAGAGCTTTGGCCTTCATTGCTTGATACAGCAGTCAAGCTTTGGCCAGAGAGAGGTTATGAAGCACCTTCACCAGCTGGTGCCTCACTGAGGGTAATGGGTAATGAAGAAGTGCCTGTCTTAAGGTTCACAAGTTCAACTTCTAGGCCTTCAGTCAAGGCTTCCCCTTTGAAGCTAATCTTAGGGTCCACCTCAACATCCAGTTGACCAAAAGTCTTACCTGCTAGCCTCTATCTGTATAGTCTTGACCTCAGCTTGTATTATTCAAACACCCTTTCTTGAATCCTATTTGCCAATCTTGCAGCTTGTTTGTTTTGACTTGGGTTGACAAGTGGAAGATCAATCAGATGGATGCTCTCATAGAAGCTCAATTTGAAAACGTTAAAAATTTCCTGTTGACCCTGAGATCTAGAGATGACGGAGCTCTTCTATTAGTATGATACCTCAATCCCATGATTGGATTCTCAGACTGATGAGATGGGGTAGGCATAGCTCTAGGAATACCCTCCTCAAACAAACTTTGTATGAGTGAGGCCACATCCATGTAGACTTGGGCAAGTGAGTCCACATTCATGTAGACTTGAGGAGGTTGCTAAGTATGGATCATTGCAAGTGAGGGTGGTGTCATCTTTTATAAGTGTTAGAAAGCATACAGAGAAATACAAGGACCTGAGATACTTTAGACTACATCCTACAGCCGGTTATACTTGGAAAACTAGCTGGAATTTACCACTAGACAAATACTACATTGCTAGAAGTAAAGTATCAAAGATAAAATATTATCCTAGATTAGGTAGTCATGCAGGTCCATGACTTACCTTTTGTCACTAACTAAGTATGGTAACTGAACTAACTGATAAAGGTGAACAGTGGATTAAAG
Organism: Flaveria sonorensis; assembly: GCA_025506505.1. Taxonomy (NCBI): domain Eukaryota; kingdom Viridiplantae; phylum Streptophyta; class Magnoliopsida; order Asterales; family Asteraceae; genus Flaveria; species Flaveria sonorensis. Next base: position 31,160,128 of record CM046430.1, on the reverse strand, counting down.
TATGGTCAACTACATGGGCATGGGAAAGCGCCATCCAGTATATCAGAGTTGGTAGCGGATGTCAGACAACCCATACTTATGTCCAGTGGTTCATAGTTGATTCTTCCGAAGGCAAATGGCTTTGGAAGAATAAATTCTTCCGAGACCTATTTATACTTCGGAAGAATCAACTTCTTTCGAGTCTTCTGCAAGTCTTCATGACTTCATTCTTCGGAAGACTTTGTCTTGGATCTTCTAAGTGTGAATACTTTGGAAGGAGAACTACTTGGTCTCGGAAGACTTGGTTCTACCTTCGGAAGTTCTTCATTCACTTCGGAAGGAAATCTACTTAGCCTCGGAAGACTTAGTTTTCCTTCGGAAGTTCTTCATACTTAAGCTTCGGAAGATCTTCAATTTGTCTTCAGAAGAGCAGCTTTGTCTTCGGAAGACTTCTTCAATTGTACTTCAAAATGCTCTAAGTGTTGTTTTGGTTGCACCAGCCTCATATGATCCAACAAACTCCCCCTAGGCTGATGCTACCAAAACAGAGAAGTTATTCAGATGTTGGCAGTCCTCATTAGGATCAAGACCATACCTTTCTTCATCATCTGGTCAGGATCCCTCAAACTCTTATAATATCTTCTCATGTCATGGAGATCATGCAAAGGATGATCAAGCATGTCTTGCCAGAAATAGACATCTTGACCTCCTTGATCTCTGATGACATACCACCTGTCTGGATTAGCGGCAAAAGTCCAGGACAAAATGGGTCTTCTAGTTGTAAGAGGCTCCTCTTTGAGTTGGAGTTGGTTGAGCATCCTCTTCTTGCACTATCTCAGGATGCTCTGACTCATCCTGAGGTATAGAGGTGGATGACTTGGTCTTCTTCTTGGAAAAACTTTTCATGGACATCCTTTTCCTCTTCTTTGAAGTCTTTAACTGAGAGGACTGGTCTTCAACACCAGGTTGTTCCACTGTGTCTCTTTCAGTTGGGTTCTCTTCTCTCACAGGTTCAAAAGAAGAGTGAAGAGGATCTTGCTGTGGATAAGAAGATGAAGTTAGCTGAGATTCAGCCCTAGGTCTAGGTTGTGTTAGCTTAGGGGGTTCAACCTTGACAACCTTAGGTTGAGCTGGACTTGATGGAGAATGCAAGTCAACAAGCTCTCCCTTTTTAATCTTCTGCTTGATCACTCTAATGTGCTCATCCATAGTGGATAGAGACATTGGACCAAACCTCCTTCCGGAGAATCCATACAGCTTCAAGAAGTTCATCATCCTTTGCCTATCAGTAGACTTCTTTGGCTCTTTTAGATGATGGCTTTTGACTTTGCAGCTTCTAAGGGGAGAGAGAGTTGTTCATCTACATTCTAGTTTCTGGTCCCCAAGTAGTTTATCTTGGCAGCCCTCAACTCATCATCCTGAGTATTTGGCCTGGGGGCAACCCTGATGGCAGCTTCCATGAAGCCTGGAGACCCTCTTGAAGTTTCTCCCCTTAGCTTCCTCTTCCTCTCTCTTTCCTCCTCCTTAATCTCGTCAGAAGTCAGTTTCCTTTTCCTATTATCACTCACAGGCCTTGGTGACTCAGGGTGGAGAGAGCTTTGGCCTTCATTGCTTGATTCTGCAGTCAAGCTCAGGCTAGAGAGAGGTTGTGAAGCACCTTCACCAGCTGGTGCCTCACTGAGTGTAATAGGTGCTGAAGAAGTTCTTTTCTCAAGGTTCACAGGTTCAACTTTTGGGCCTTCAGTCAAGGCTTCCCCTTTGAAGCTAATCTTAGGGTCCACCTCAACATCCAATTGACTAAAAGTCTTACCTTCTAGCCTTTGTCTTATATAGTCTTGATCTCAGCTTGTATTCTTCAAACACCCTTTCTTGAATCCTATCTGCTAATCTTGCAGCTTGTCTGTTTTGCCTTAGATTGACAAGTGGAAGATTAGTCAAATGGATACTCTTATAGAAGCTCAGGTTGAAAAAGTTGAAAATTTCCTGTTGACCCTGAGATCTAGAGATGACAAGAGCTCTTCTATCAATGTCATACATCCATCCCATGATTGGATTCTCAGAGTGATGAGATGGGGTAGGCGTAACTCTAGGAATACCCTCCTTAAACAAACTGTATTTGAGTGAGTCCACATCCATGTTGACTTGTGCAAGTGAGTCCACATTCATGTAGGCTTGAGGAGGTTACTGAGTATGGACCATTGCAAGTATGGGTGATGAATCCTCAAAGTCCATACTCTATGAAGAAATCCCAAGTTCTGTGATTGTTTGGACTTTCTCCCCCTTTTTGGTAGCATCACCTTCTTGCATAAGTGAGCTTGGGGTTGGGTCTGTCACATCCACAGGTTCTTGTGGACCTGGTTGAGTTCTCCTGAGTGGTCTCTTAGCTAACTTGCCCTTGAGATCGGTGATCTCAAGTTGCTGGTCATTAACCCTCCTTTGAAAGATAGTCACCTGAGATTCCAGGTGACTTATCTTTGAGATTAAAAAGGTGCATGTTTTTGTCAGTTTTTGCACCTTTAGTTTTAGACTCCCTCATCTTGATTAGAAGAATGATGAGGGGATGAGAGAATAGGACCAAGGTCTTCTTCCTCATCACCAGCAATTTATTCTTGGCTGCTGGATTTGCCCTGTACCATGATAGCTTCAAGTGAAGTGTCAATGGGCTGGGTTGCCATGGTTAAGGTCTTAATGATGTAATCACTTGCTAAAGTGAGAGCCTCTTTCATATGGACATCCTAAACAGGTTCAGGGAGATCCACCTCAGTAGTAGGTGGATGATGTGGGCTAGACATGGGAGAAGCAGGAGTACTCATCTCTCCTTGAGTAGGGGTGGAGAAGAGAGACTCATGATACTCACTGAAGCCCATGTCTTTATCATCATAGAATTCAAGGTTTGGGATTGGTTGGTTTAGATCAAGAGGCTGGGGATGGTAACTTTCCCCTGAAGGTTGTTCACTAGAGTTTTAAGACTCAGAGTGAAGGCTTAAAGCTGTGAGGGTTGTGAGCTCATCAGGCTGAGCATGAGGAACCTTAGTACTGCTCATTGGTGTGATGGGAGTGGTTCGCTCCTCAGGAAAAGTGGGAGCTCCAGTGTCCACTTCCTCCTGTATTGGTGATGATATAGGGGCCTGCACAAACTGAGTAGCATGTGCAGGGGTTTGTTTGGATTTTCTTTGGTAGGTGATGGTTATTTTTGGCTGTATTGGTGGTTGGGAAGTAGAAGGTGTGGGTTCAATACTAGCTGGTGCTGCTAGATTGTCACCTTGAGCAATGAGCTCTAACATTTTTTGGACAAGGGTTGTTTGTACCCCTGAGAAGCCAGCAGTTGGCTTCCTCATAGTCTTGAAGATGCCAGGATTTATCTGTCCCATTTGGAAAACCCAAGCCTTGGTATTTGGCTTATCAAAGTGATTTGAAGACAATGTAACACTAACTGATCCTATATTCAAGCTTTGAGGATCACTAGCTGTTGTTGATGAAGAACTTTCAGTCACTTGGTCTTTCTTCATCTTCCACACCATCTTTGAAAGATTGGACTTGACCTTCAACACCTCGGAAGTTTTGACAAACTTCGGAAGTTTTGGAGACTAGACCTTCGAAAGATCTTGCTTTCACTACAGCTGGCTTCAGTACTTCGGAAGCATTCCTTTCTTCCGAGACCAAATTTCTTCCGAAGGCAAGTTTTCACTTGTCTTTATTTTCACCTTGGAGCTTCCAAAAGGAAAGGATTTTCCTTTCGAAGCTACTTCTTCTCAGAAGTTTTCTCTTTGATCATGTGAATAGTACTTTTAGGATTGTAGATGCAATCCTTAGCAAGATGAGAAGTACTACCACACATGATGCAATCCATTTGCTTCCTTCTGAGAGTCTTCTTTTGAGATAAAGACTGAACTTGATCACTTTCCACCTCCATCTTCATCTTCACAGACAATGCAGCAAGCTTCTTAGGTTGAGGCTTACTCTTGGAACTGGATGGTTCAGGCTGTGCAGCAGTGATACACAGTTGATCAGCCTTCTTCTCTTTGCTAGAATGAGTTGGACATGAACTAGAACTCCTGGTACTAGAGTTCATAGTTGAGTCTTCGGGCTTCACCACTTCAAATCCTGCAAAGATGAACACTTGTTTTTGCTTAGAGTTAAAAGTGGCCTTGATCTTTTGAGCGTTCTTTGATTTTCTCTTTGCTTTCCTGATCAAGTTCTTCCTCTTAGACTTGGTCATCCCAGATTCTTTTCTCTTCTCAGGAGAATAATGACCCTTTTTAGGATGATCTTCTTCACTCTTCTTAGAATCATCCTTCACTATCTCCTCTTCATCCTCTTCATCAATGGGGTCTATGAAGGGAAGCTTATCTTCACAAGTTCCACACCTTAGAGATCTTGGCTTCTTTATGATCTGCCATCAGTGCTTGGTTTGGAGATGCATCCTCAACCTAAAAGCTCCAGTCAAAGCCTCATTCTTCAATAGCAACTGCAGCTTGCTGCTTGGGCTTCTCATTCTAGGGAGCTCTATCAGTGTAGTTTGGTCTGGTTTATGCTTGGCCACTATTTGTCTTTGGTGCCTTGCACTCTTTAGCAAAGTGTCCCATTTGGTTACAATTGTAACACTTCATTTTGCTTTTGTCCAGCCCAAACTTTCCACTGGTTGCATTGCTAGGAAACTTCCTCCTTGTCCTCTTGTAAAACTTCTTGGCTCTGTGAGTGAGAAGAGCCATTTGCTGCACTATTTCCATATACTCCAGATCATCTGGATGGATACAGTCTAGGTCTTCAAGGTTAAAGAGAAAGTTGCCTGTGCTTTCATTAGTAGACACAAAGGTTTGGGAAGAGCTTATCTCTTGGAATGGGCTTCCTTAGATGTAACTCTCTCTTGGTGTCTCTCAGAAAGGTGATGAAAGGACCCTTTTGTGAGTTGTCAGGGTAGCAGATGAGATGATGTTGTGGTTCTCTGCAATCCCATTCAACCACATGAAGGGCTGAACTCTGCTAATTGTTGGAGTTACCATAATCTCAACAGTTACTCCAACATTCATTTGAGTATCCACAATCTCAACTTACCACCACCAGCAACAGCTGAAGAGGTGGAAGGTACATGAGGTCCATAGACAACAGATCCCCACATCCTGGAGTCTTGAGACTTGATGAAGCCTTCTATTCTTTGGCACAAAGTATCAAAGTCATCAGGAGTGATCAGTGGAGACTTTGTCATAAACCCAGTTTCTATATCAGTCTTTGTGATAGGTACCATTTGAGATGTTAAGTGTTTTGTGAAATTAAAGTGATTTAAGATGGTGAGATCTTACAATCAACAGCCTAAAAAGCTCTGATACCAACTGCAGGACCGGTTAAAGGGATGGTCAATACAATCAGTCTCATAATGAGGAGAGTTTTAGAACACTTAACAGATCAAATGGGGAACCGGGTTTATGTAAATGATAATAAGAACACAAGTAAACAATGAGACAGAACTAAGAACAAGAACAGAGTAATATGGTTTTCAAGGATGCTGTATATTGCTCTCAAGTTCTTTTACAAGTGTTACAAAGCATACAAAAAAATACAAGGACCTGAGATACTTTATACTACATCCTACAGCCAATTATACTTGGAAACCAGCTGGAATTTACCACTAGACAAATACTATATTGCTAGAAGTAAAGTATCTAAGATAAAATATTATCGTAGATTAGGTAGTCATGACAGGTCCATGACTTACCTTTTGTCACCAACTAAGGATGGTAACTGTACTAACTGATAACGGTGAACAATGGATCAAAGTATGGTCAACTACATGGGCGTGGAAAGCGCGATGCAGTATATTAGAGTTGGCAGCGGATGTCAGACAACCCATACTTATGTCCTGTAAGATCCCGTTCCCGGAGACCTCACAGTTGGTCAATCACAGCATAATTAAATAAAAACATTACATAATTCTTAAAGCATGGCAGCGGAATTAACGTCAAAAGCCATTCATTAATTAATAAATTCTGTTGCTAAGTAATACATGTGTGTTTGTTAACAGTTACAAAAGATCATTAGAACGCATTACAAAACAACAATGTTATTAATCATGAATGGATGCCAGTCCTGCCCTGACAAGTAGCCTCCCCGTGTGCCATCCTCAGCAAAATTACCTGCCAACTGAAAATGCATAAAAGTCAGCGTTGCTGAGTGAGTTCTAGTTTTAAAATAGTGAAAATACTTTATGAGTTTTGTATAGGAAAATACTCGTTAAAATACTGTTTACTCTTTTGTATGTGATCATACGTCATACATGAACTTTTACTTTTAATCTTTCACTTCGATATGGACCAAGGTGCTATACCCCCAATTAATGCGCATAAACCTGGTACTGGGCTGAAGTCTAATAATAGACCCCATCCGTGGTGCACAAAGCTGAATCCAGTACCGGGGCAACAACAATAGTCCCCTCAATCTCAACGATTGACCTTGTGTGCATCCAACGGGGTTAGCTAAACAGCACACAGTTGAGCTAATAACCTAGTGGTTGTGAACCTCAAGTGAATTTGCTTGCAAGACTTTCTTATGTTCTTTATGTTCCACTTTCATTAGTCTTTCCACTTTATTAAAGATAATACTTTACGGATAAGGGTAAAATCATACCACGTAAAGTCACGTAATATAATAATAAATAGGAACACAAGAACAACCCAAACAGGAATAAAATAATCAGATAATAGCATCGAGTCAAACCAGGGTCAAACCCTAAAATTCTGATTTTCCCAAAATTCCAGAAAATTTTCTAAATGTTTAGGCGCATGGGCACTATGCAGGCGCATGAGCCCTGCTTAGGCGCATTAACACTATTCAGGTGCATAAACTCTACACTTAGGCATTTTAGCTTACATTCTGGGCGCATGAACTGTTTAGGTGTATTAGATTTATACTTGGCCATTTCAGGCAAAACTTTGGGCGTAAAGGCACTATTGGGGCGCATGAGCCCCACTTATAATTTTTCTAAGGCAATTTTCCAGGCTCACGGGCCCTGTTTGGGCGCATGGCCTGTACTTAGGTTTTTCTAAGTCAAAATCCTCAGGCGCATGGGCCCTGTTATACATTTTTCAGAATCAAAACTAACCTAAATCTGTATTTGCACCTGTTCTAAGCATAAACTTAACATTCTAAGCATCCACAACACATAAACAAGCATAAACATAAGCATAAACATACACAACATACGAGTACCTAATTACAAGTTTAAAAATCCTTTAAAATGCATTTTCAGCCCCAAAGTTAGTTTAAAACACATGTATATCAGTGTCTAGAACTCACCTAGCGTAGCAAATAAGCAAAACTCCTCCGAACCTGCTTGTACACGAGTTCAAACACCTAAAACAAGCACAAACAAGCACCAAAACACCAAAAACACTTAATAATCGGTTTCTAAGGGTGAAACCACAAAGAAACCGAACCAATTAACATGTATACACACTAACCTTGAAGGTTTCAGTTCTATTTCCTTCTTGGAACCGAGAGAGCTGGTCTGCAGCTTCCTTTCTTCTTCTTTTCGGTCGAACAACAGCAACAACAGAATGTTATGGGCGGCCATGCCCATATAAAGTGCATTTTCTTGACTTTGGTGTACCATTTACACATTACACCCCTCATCTTTGCCTTCTTTTAATTTTCCTCCAAAATACTCTCTTTTTTTTTTATTTGACCAAGTTTTCGGGTGTTACAAGTCTACCCCCCTTAAAGAGGTTTCGTCCCCGAAACCTGTCACTCTTCGAATAATTGTGGGTATTGCTGTCTCATTTCTTCTTCCGTCTCCCACGTAGACTCAGAACCCTTCCGGTGTTTCAATTGCACCCGCACAAGTGGGACCACTTTATTCCTTAACCTCTTCTCCTTCCGATCGATGATTGCCACTGGTTGCTCCACATAGCTGAGCAGTTCATCCACTTTGATATCCTCCAGTGGTACAATCATGTCTTCGTCGGCTAAGCACTTTCTTAGATGGGATACATGGAATGTCGGATGAATTCCACTTAACTCAAAATACTTTCTTTTCTTTTTATTTGACCAAGTTTTCGGGTGTTACATGTCCACTGGTTCATAGTTGATTCTTCCGAAGGCAAATGGCTTCGGAAGAATAAGTTCTTCTGAGGCCATTTATACTTCGGAAGAATCAACTTCTTTCGAGTCTTCTACAAGTCTTCATGACTTCATTCTTCGAAAGACTTTATCTTGGATCTTCTAAGTGTGAATGCTTCGGGAGGAGAACTACTTGGTCTCGAAAGACTTCGTTCTACCTTCGGAAGTTCTTCATATACTTCGGAAGGAAAACTACTTAGTTTCGGAAGACTTAGTTTTCCTTCGGAAGTTCTTCATACTTAAGCTTTGGAAGATCTTCAATTTGTCTTCGGAAGAGCAGCTTTGTCTTCGGAAGACTTTTTCAATTGTACTTTAAAAAGCTCTAAGTGTTGTTTTGGTTGCACCAGCCTCATATAATGCAACAATATATATATATATATATATATATATATATATATATATATATATATATATATATATATATATATATATATATATATATATATATATATATATATGGAAGGGATTAAATGAAAACCATCTTTATAGTTGAAAACTATGAAAACTATTTTCTATCAATCAAATAATTTCTATTTATCTAATTTTATTTTTTGTTCAAAGGGCATTTTAGTAAAATTTACATATAATTATTTTAAGAAAATATTATTATTTATAGAATTTCTCTTCTTATTTGAGTTTTGAATTTGTAACTACATTTGTAGACTATACCTAACCAAATCAATTAACAAATCCATTTGAATTTTAAGTCATATTAAAATATTCAATTTTTATCTTTTATTCTTCAAAATATGAATTTATGGTGAGTTCATAGTGGTAATCCATATTTGAGACATCTTCATTTCTTCGGTTCCTTTCATAAAAAAAACACTACATCCAACATCGATTCATGCCTATATTACAATCGATCTTTACTATTTAATGGTGTGGATCTTTTTGGGTTTAACTTTAAAGATCTTGAGTGGACTTGGGTGTTGGTTCACCCAGGCATAAATGTAGATAATGAAGAATCAATAAATTAAGCAAAAGATGGATAACGCTCAGCAAAAGATGACACATGATAAATAATTGATAACGCTCGTGACTTTGATGCTAGGTTTGGAGATGGCGATCGAAAAGTATGAAGACATTAAAATCAAGGGGTAAGCTTTTAAATCGGTAACACTCATGACTTTGATGCTTTGTTTGAAGCAAGTAGAAGTATCGATTGGTTTTGGTTCTATGATTGGAGGTTCGAGGAGTGTCGGGTCGTTTTGAATTCAAAATCAAGAGGTAAGCTTTTAAATTTAATTGTAAAAAGTGTGGTAAACATAAAATTTATATTGATTTAATAATGATAAATATGTGTCATAAAAGCGGGGTGATGACTAGGGTTACATATGGATAGAACTGGTAACATCAAGATGAAAAAGATGATGATGGAAAATGGTTATCGGATAAAATACATATATGTAATCACTCTTGATGTACGTATATGTAAGTTTTATAGCTATGAAGATGAAGATCAATAGGATGAAAAATGGTATCTAGGTCATTAAGAATAAACTAAACAAAACGAATACTTAGTACTATTGTTACATATATGTAGCACTGCTGGTACATATACATAACAGTGTTGTTACATATAAGTCACACTACTGTTACATATGTAAAATTATGTTTTTATTGTATTGTAGTTATTTTATTTTATGTATACGGAGAAAGTCTTATCTTTTTATTTTGGTAGATTTTTTTAACGATTTTGGGTAGAGGTATGGTTACAACTCATCTGTTGCTAGTCTTTCTTGCTGCAATCTCATATTATATCTTTTATACATCTTTCTGGTTTCAATATTTTCTTTTGTTTTTTAATTGGATTGTTATCAGTTTACCATAGTTACATTATGTAAAACTATCGGTTACGTATTGTAACTACGTGGCTATGTGTATGTAGCTCCATTGTTAATTGTTAGCCATAAGCAATTAATTCATGTAACATAGTCCCCTGATGGAACATCTTATCCTTATCAGGTTGGGTTAAAAGGTCAAGAAAGGATAGGGATGTTATATCTAATGACCCGGGATATTGGTCAGCACCTAATGGCTTAGCTGTAATAGTAGTTGAGCCAATTATATGGCAATCCCTTCTTGGTTGCTCAGGGGAGTGTTGAGACTCACCCTGAGGGCTTAATGCTTTGGTTGTGGGCTCTTTAGGTTGAGACTGAGGAGACTTAACACTGATATTAAGGTCAATTGAGGAGGATTGTTGGACCTCTGGCTGAGTGGGAGCCCTTGATTCCACTCTAGCCTTTTTGGTTTGAATAGAGGGGACTTGATCAATCAGAGTAGATTGATCAAGTGTTCGTTTAGGGCATCTTTTGTAGGTAATTTTGATTGGGTGGGAAGAAGTAGATGGCATTGTAGTGGTGGTGTCTGGTGTGGGTTCATCACCTGCTGGGCTTGCAGGGATGTCACCAGGAGCCATTGACTCAAGCATACCTGGAAGGAGATCAGTGAATCTTCCAGTGAAATTGGTGGACACCTTCTTTAGAGTTTTGAAGATGCTAGGATTTATGTGAGGGACCGGTAGAACATGGTCAAATTGTAGTTTGTCTTCGTCCAACTCACAGTTGATGAAATGCTGAATCAACCAAGGATACATATAGAACGAATCCTTTGTGAGATTGCTTCTTAAGTTGTTTAGCACAAACCTCAAGTAGTTGAATCTGAGGCTTTTTACCAACCCATGGACTATGAATCCCAAATCATATAGGATTTGATCCCATCCCCCTGACTTGTTGGATAGCCTGTGCAGGACAATGTGCAGCAAGAACTTCCAATTGTAGGAGAAATTAATTTTGTAGACCGTAGACTTGCTCACATCTTCGCCATATCCCATCTGAGTGTAGGTATCCTCCAACTCAGACTTAGGGAATTTAGTGGGGGCGCCTTCATCATGGAGCTCCAGATGGTCCCTAACGGTTATCTCACTTATGGTTATCTCCTACCTGCAAATCCTCGATCTAATGACCCTTTCATCATTGAGCGTTACACTTCAACAATTACCCAGAATTTAGCCAAATGGTTTGATTAGATGGTGGGGTTAACAGTGAGGGCAGTGAAGTATGTTGATTGTGACAGAAATTGGACAATAGGGGCAAAATCGGCATCCTTTGAAAAATCAAGGATGGCGACTTGGTTGTGTTGGGGTTTCAAAGCCATTGTTCAGAAGGTACTATTTGATTGAAGGAATTTGAGAGTGAATGAAGAGATAATAGAAATTCGGGGCTTTTACAGTGTTAAAGAAAGTAAAGAAAGAGAGTCAGAAATTTTAAATGGGGTTAAAAATCCAAATGGATAGGGTGAAAAGATGGATGAAAGAACGGTGTAGGTTTCGATTAGACATAGGCGGCAAGATAAACCATTTAAAATATTCTGACAATCATCAATAAAATCTTACTTTTTACAAAGTGGGACCCAAAGACTTCCATTACACAATAAAAGTTTCCTTCTGAGAGTAATGATACTTCCAAGAGAAAACACTTGTGTTTCTCAGTATTGTCTTCCGAAGCCAATTTTTACTTTCGAAGGCAAACCATGTCTTTAATGACAAATTTGCTTCTGAGAGTAAAATATTCTTTCGAGAAAAGAAGTTAGTAAGCTTCGGAAGTGTATTTGATCTATAATCAAATGTCCTTCCGAGGCTAAAAATTCTTCGGAAGAGAATACTTATGCAGAGGAATTTGCCTTCTGAAGATGAATAAAGATCTCTTCCGAGGGTAAATTTCTCTTCGAAAGCATTCTTATATAGAAATTTTTGAAGAAAACCTTTTTGTAATAGGGCTTAGATTGTATTTGGACAATATAGACAAGACATATTTTTAAAAGGTTTTCAAAAGAAAAGGACTAGTCAATGTTAATCATCACAATAGTTGTGATTAAATATTTAAATCTTTGTTCATCAAAGGCTTTTGTGAACAAGTCAGCATATTGTTCATTTGAATTGACTTTGACTAGCTTGATTAGATTTTTCATATGAATAACTCGAATGAAATGATACCTGATGTCAATGTGTTTTGTCTTGGAGTGCTTGCTGGATTTTCTGTGATAGAAATGACACTCTTGTTGTCTGTATGGATAGGAGTCTCTATGAAGTTGAAACCATAATCCAGCATCTGATTCTAAATCCAAAGTAGTTAAGCATAGCAGATTGCTGTATCAATATGCTCAGCTTCAGCAGTTGATGTGGATACACATGATTGCTTCTTACATTGCCAGAAGATGATCCTTCCACCAAGAAATTGACATCCTCCTGATGTGGATTTCTTGTTGATATTGCAGCCACCATAATCACTGTCAGTGTAACCATAGAGGTTAAAATCCTTAGGATACCAAAGACCCAGTTTGGGAGCTCCTTTGAGGTATCTAAGGATCCTTTTGGCAGTAATTAGGTGAGACACCATTGGAACAGCTTGATATCTTGCACAGATTCAAGTTGCAAACATGATATCATGTCTACTTGTAGTAAGATACATCAGAGATCCAATAATTACCCTGTACTGATGTTGATCAGTATCCTACCCCTCAGAATCAGGACAAAGATTGTGATTTCTAGGTATAGGTGTCTTGGCTGGCTTACAATCTTTCATCTTAAATCTTTCTAAGATGTCCTTGACATACTTAGATTGATTGATGAAGAACCCTTCTTCCATCTGCTTCACTTGAATTCCAAGGAAGAAGTCCATCTTTCCTATGGAACTCTGTTGGACCCTGAAAGGATCATACATGCCAATTCAAGAGGTGGTTGAAGGTTGTTCCGGTTGGAAATACCCACAAGTCCAAGAAGTAATGCGGGTGAAGAATACAGAAGAAAAAGAAGACAAGTGTCGACTATCCGCATTAGTCAATGCAGATGAGCAAAGAACAAATACGATCAAGTATTTGTTCATCCACATTTACTAATGCGGATAGGTAGAACAAATACAACTAAGTATTTGTTCATCCACATTTACTAATACAGATGTGCAGAAGCAAATGCGCTTAAGTATTTGTTCATCCGCATTAGTCTACGCTCATGGCATACTTAATGCGGAAGCACAACAAAAGAAATGCTGATGAAGATCAACATATCCATATTAGTTAATGCGGATGAACATTTACAAATGTTGATTACCTTTTGTACTTAGACTAGTATTCTGATGTATAGTTGTCAGGGTAGTTTAGTCATTTTGTACAGGCATTGTATCAGCCTATAAATAGAATAGTATACACTAAATGTAAAGTGACAAAGTTTCTGTTTTGTGCTGCAACTCCTAACACACTTTGTATCTTGTTTACCAATATCAATATACAAAGCATTTATTAGTATTTTTAGCATTAAATGTTCTTTGATTCTGTATTTCCGCTATATTATCATTGACTCAATCATCATATTCAATCCTAGTTGAGTCACATTAACTCAGATTCACATCTCGGACCCGGTCAATTGGTATCAGAGCCTCGGCTCTTAAATTCGTCTCAAAATTAGCACAGAACTTGAACGAAAATCAATTGGTCTGTTGATTGAGTTGTTTATTAGCATGTTTCAGACTTCTAATAAACATTCATACTGAAAACACTTGGAGCTTCTTCAACCGTTGATAATATTCTAATAAACAAACACAAGAACACTGTTCGTTTGTTGATTCTCTACAAAAATTAGTCAAAAACCACTCATAATCAAAAATATTAACCTAAAATCAACCTAAAATCGACTCAACAGTGAATTGTTCATAAATCGAATCTACTACCGCTGTTCACCAAAACTATATAAGAAAATCTTCACATTGGACTGTTTGAACATTCTGGACTTAAAGTCAACTTAATCAATATTCAAACCATCTAAAAACAAGTTTCTCATAATGGATTCTGCTAACTTTTCTGAACTTGGTCATGCATCTAAATCTCCAATGCTTAAACACAAGTCTGAGTTTAAGTAGTGGAAAATAAGGTTTCGAAATTACAAGTGTGGATCCTGAGTACTGATATCAATCTGCAAAGGACCCTACATTCCTGTTTCTCTCAATGCTGACCAAACTGCTCAGTACAAAACTGTTAGAATTCCCATTGAGGATCCTAATCTAAATCTTGATGATGAGGAATACAAGAAAATCATGATAGATCTCCTAGCCTACTCGATTCTTACTCAAGCTTTGAAAATGGATGTCCTCAAAAGACTAGAAAAGTATGAAATAGCCAAAGGTGTCTGGGATGCACTGCAAATTATGTGTGAAGGAAGTAGTGAGGTGACAAAAATAAACAAAGACAAACTGGTGAACCAATATGAAACATTTCATCATACAAAGGGTGAATAAATCTCCAAGAAGCTACATCAATTTGTAGAGTTAGTGAATGATCTGGAAATCATGGGAGTTACATACAAAGAAAAGGAAATGAACAAGAAGATGCTGCACAGTCTTCCTAAAAGCTGGAAGCAAAATGTCACAATGTCGAAGACCACTCTTGACTTGGAGAGCACCAGCTTAGACATCATGATTGCTAAGATTGAAGCTCTTGAGTTAGATGAGAGAAGCAAAAATCTCTGTGGACCTCAAGTCATTGAGGCATACAATTTCCCATCAAAAACTCATTCTGTTGAAAATGCCTTTGTGATAGAGGAAGATGATTTTCTATCCTCTAGAGATCAAGCTAGAACTATTGGATTCATTGCTGCTTCACAACAAAACAAGCCCTCATCTTCAACTCCATCTACAACAACACCCATATGCATGCCTAGTGATCAAAGATCTGAAGAGCAAAAGGCAACTTACAATGCCTTTGTTGCTAGTTTTGAGGCATATCTAGGAGGAAGACTTACTTCAGCATATCTGATTCAGGAAGATCTGGAAGAAATGGATCCAGATGATGTTGAAGAAATGGACTTGCAATGGCAGATGGCCATGATTGCAATAAGAGCCAAGAAATTCTTCTAAAAAGGGAAGAAGCTAAGTCTGAATGAGAACACTAAACTTGGATATGACAAATCCAAGGTAAAGTGCTTTAATTGTGGTGTGAGTGGCCATTTCTCTAGGGAATACAATGCTCCCAGAAGAAGTAGCAACAATTACCAAGAACTTCACATGGTCAGCCATCATCTCAATCCAATTCAAGCTTTCAATCTAGCAATCCCCATAAATGTCAACATCAAAATCAGCATCAACAAACTCATCACAATCAACCATAACTTACACATCAAGCTCAGGGAAGCGACCAAGCAACCTCTAATGCACTTGTCATCAGACAAGATGGAGTCTGTGACTGGAGCCAATATGTAGAGGAAGTCAAGCCTCACTTCCAAAATCATGCTCTCATGGCTCACATTAATGATGGTCCAACTCCAATGCCATCTAAGGTAAAATCCAATATCTGTAGTGAAAAATGTATTAAAGAAGTACAGGAATATAGAGAACATTATCACAAGTTGGCTTTTAAAATCAAAGAAGAAAGGTCAAATATGAAATGTTGAAACATGAGGTGAAAAGTTTTGAAATTAAAATCAAATCACTTGTTTAAGATATTGAAAAACTCCATGGTGAAAATTACACTCTAGCAGCTGATGAGAAGTTAACTGAATTGTTAACAAAAACCAAAGCTGAGCAATCAGCTACAGAATGAAACTTGAAAAGGTTTAATTCTTTTCTGCTAAGCTGCATGAGTTACTTGACTTATAGAATGAGCCAAAGGATATGACTGGGATAGAATACAATTCTTGTCCACCTCTATACAATGACAACTATACGGTTATGCCTGAGGCACTCACTCATTCTGATTCAATTGAACCTAAAGTTATTGAAACAAAAACAACTGTTTCTCAAATAACCAATCCTAAAAAAACCAAGTGTGTATATTGAAACCAATAAGGATAAAATTAAGTTCGGTCACCCAATCAAAATCAAAGAGTTGTAAGGCCCCGTTCCCTGGATGCTTACAGCTGGACCGTCATCGCATAAAATATTTAAAAAAAAAATACATTACTTTTGCAGCAGAATTTAAAACTTTCATTAATAATTAAAAACATATCATTGGATTACATCATTCATATGAATTTCAAAATACAGCATCATATTAAAAATGTGGATGCCAGCCTCAAACGTCCCGAGTAGCGTATACACCCATGCCTGCACCTCTTCAGCATCAACGAAATGCCTGCCAACTCCTATGCATATAAAAAGTCAGCGACGCTGAGTGAGTTCTAGTTTTATAAATAAAATACTTTACTTTCGTTAAAACATAACCTTTTACTTTCGATCGTGATCACACATCATATGTACACATTGATTATAATTAATTATCTTCGTCATCATTCATCATCAAACAATACATATCATCATCCGAATCCTGCCTCATGCAATACCCTCGACTCATGTCCAAAGACTGATACTGTGCCGGGGTCTGTAAACAAACCCCAAACTCATGTCCGAAGACTAACACAATACCGGGGTACGCGACAAGGATCCCATATCGTATGCAACACCCCTGACTCATGTCCGAAGATTGATACTGTGTCGGGGCTTGTAAACAAACCCCCGACTCATGTCCGAAGACTGACATAGTACCAGGGCGAGCAAAAAGACTTCATCTCCTTCACATGCCATCCTGTCTCATGCAATACTCCCGACTCATCTCCGAAGACTGATACTGTGTCGGGGCCTTTAAACAAACCCCCGACTCATGTCCGAAGACTGACACAGTACCGGGGTACGCGACAAGGATCTCATCATCTGCCACTTCCATTATCATCATTCATTATCTTTCACTTTCATTACATAATACTTTACGCACATTCATACATCATACCACGTAAAGTCATAACATCATACATAACGTATTACATAACATAATACATACATTTTGAAAAACCATTAAACAAGGAAAGATAACACATCACACACATCATAATCATCACATCATCATGCATAGCACATCAAGCACAAGCCATCATATCACAACAGAACCTATCTCAACCAACAACCTCATAAAATCCTTAGAAATACCTAAGTCCAAAATGGAGAGCAGTTGGACATCTCAGGCGCATGAGCATAAAAATTCTAAGGAAAACAGCCTAGGCGCATTATCACTATGCAGACGCATCAGCCTTGCTTAGGCGCATGGGAACTGTTGGGGCGCATGGCCAACACTTAGGCGCATCGGCAACTCTGGGCGCATGGGCACTGTTCAGGTGCATGCCTTACACTTAGGCGCATTGGCAACTCTGGACGCATAGGCCACTGTCCAGGAGCATGGCCTAAACTTAGGCGCATGGGTATCATGCTGGGCGCATGACTACTATTTGGGCGCATGATCTTGGGCGCATGAGGTCACTTGGGTGCATGACAACAATTCAGGCGCATGGGAATATTCTGGGTGCATGATCAACAATCTAAAATATAACAAGTTCTACAAATTACCCCCAAACATCGGTCGAACATCAAAGCTGAAAACCTATGGGTACTTTAAAAATATTTTGTTCGGTATGCATAATAGCCCCAAACACTTAAAAACCAGTAAAAAGAGGGGTTCAAGAACTCACCTGAAGCATCCTTCAAGCAACACACTTCAACCTGCAAATTCAGCTCCTAAACCCATGAAAACAAGAACTTAGCACCACAAATCTTGGCCTAGAAGCTGAAAATTCAGTTGAAACTAAACATTAACCCAAGATAACTCACCTTTTTGCAGATTTCAGCTTCTTTCTCTAAAACCGTGAACTTTTCTTCTCTTCTCCTTTCTTCTTCCTAAACCGCAAACAGGAAAGTGGGTTTGGCAGTGTAGTGAGTGGCCAAGCCCTCTTTTAAACATAATAATATTAAAGTTTGTATCTTGCACAACTTTAGTCCTTCAACTTGTGTTATTTATCTTTTCTTTCTTTATACTTTTCCTTTCTCTTCTTTTTAATCAAATTCGGGGTGTTACAAGTCCACCCCCCTTATATAGGTTTCGTCCCCGAAACCTGTCGCTTCTCGAACAGTTGCAGGTAATGCTGTATCATCTCTTCCTTGATCTTGTACGCAGGCTTAGACGCCTTCTGGGCTCTCCTGTACTCGCACAAATGAAACCAACCTTCTCCTTAGCCCGTCTCTCCCTTCTATCAGTAATGGCCACCAATTTCTCCACGTAGTGGAGTCGTTCGTCCATCTCGGTATTCTCTAGTGGCACGATCATGTCCTCCTCGATTGAGCACTTTCTCAGACGAGATACATGGAACGTCAGATGAATTCCACTTAACTCATCAGGTAGCTCCCGTCGATAGGCCATTTCTCCTACCTGATCGACAATTTATAATGGCCCTATATACCTTGGTAATTGCTTTCCTTGCTTTCTGAATCAGACGATCCCCTCTCCAAGACGAGGCCTTCATCGTTACTCGATCGCCGTAGGTCGGCAACAAACTCTTGTCGGGCGCAATTGATCAAACCACCTTCTTGCAAAACTCGGTGTTTGCCTCATAGACTACTAGCCAATTCTACCTAAGGCACGTATCGATCTACTTACGTTCATCCTGAACAGTCTAGCAGGAAACATGTGCTCTTCCAATTCTATCGCACAATCCTCTAGGATATGAGGAAACCTAGTGGACTTACCAATAACAATTTCTACATGGAAGGGCTCATCGACCTTCCTACTCCTAACGTGCAACTTATCACAGAAGGCAGCAGGAATGAAACTACTACTAGCACCACACTCAAAGCACAAATGCACAATTTAATTTACCAAAAACGTACCTGACGTCACGTCGGAGTCCGCTCTAGCCTCCTCCCGGTCATAGCGAATGCTCTGACCCTCATCCTCTGCTCCCCTTCCTTGCACCGGAGCTTCCTGCTCTCGACTTCCTGCAGTCTCTGCTCATGTGTCCAGTCTCGCCACAGTCGTAACATTTAGCCATGTGGTATTCCCTCGCCCTGTGGCCCTCTTTCCCACACTGGAAGCAGATGTTCAGTCCCGACTTGCATTCCCCCTCGTGGCCTCTAGCACACTTCTTGCATACTTCTTCCCTCCCTGTTACCATCCTCCAATCATCGACCCTCAACATCTTACCTCCAGCCACAAATCCACCATCGTTACCCCGCCTTCCATTCCCATTCTTAACATAGCCTCGCTCCTCCTCTACATCCACTATCTCCATCGCCTCTCGCTCATCATACAGGCGTCACCTGATCTGGCCCCAACCTTGCCATCTCGTTGAACTTCGTTGTATACTGTTGGTGCGTCATTGTTCCCGCCTCCAACTGCAGGAACTCTCTCTCAACTTTGTCAAGCTCTCTATGAGGGAAAAATTCCTCAATTACCAACCTCTTCAGCTCTTTCCACCTCATCCTCCTGATTGCCCTGGTACCCTCGGCTTGAACATTGTTGTCCCACCAGCACAAAGCTAAATCCACAAATGAGTGGGTAGCGAACTTCACCTTCTGATCCTCGCGGCACTCGTTAATGTCCAGTACCGCCTCCATCTCCCTCACCCAATGATGAGCAGCAGCCGCACTCCCATTCCCTTCAAACGTAAGGGGCTTGCATATCTGGAATGCCCCATAGCTGCTTCCCTTCACAGTTTCCTGCATAGCTTCCTCCTCCTCTTCATCGTCACTGGAGACAACCATATCAGTCTCTGGTTGCTCCCTTCCCCTTAAACCTCATTCCTCGACTCCTCGTCTAGCGGTCTTCCTCTTCTCAGCCTCCTTCTTTTCATCCTCCTTCACAGCTTTAATAACCTCGGTCACTACAGTCGGCAGAATCGTCTGCATGACCTGATGAACCTCCTCAACCACTGCCTCCTTCATTGAGGCTCTTAGATTATCACTCTCGTCCTCACCATCCTGGTGACAGAGCTCTAGCTCTTCAGGAACCGTCTCAGCAGTCTTAACCCTGCTCCTCGTGACACGCGGTCTAACACCTTGTCCACCCCGACATCCACCTCAGGAAGCCTCAGAAGACCTACCGCCAGCAATCTAAATACTACAAGATTCAAACACCAACATGGTCATTCAAGGTAATAGCTCAGTTGATGTCAAGTATAGTAAGTCTCTAATTACAGTAGCCAATTATGATTAGCCACTTACTTTACTCTTCATCCCCCAAGCATTGCCTATCCTGACTATATCAGTATCTAAATCTACATAAAAGCACATAAACCACATAACACGCACACATAATTCCCCTTTATTAACTTACATAAAATGTTTACATAAAACCTTTACCTGCAGGCACGTAGCTACTAGGACTGGCATCCCTTTCCTTTCGTCCCATTCTAAGTTTAAGTTTTAGGTTTTGACAATATTTACCCAATTCACTTAAACTTTGACTCAGATACCAACTTGTAAGGCCCCGTTCCCGGGACGCTTACAGCTGGACCGTCATCGTATAAAATATTTAAAAAAACATACATTACTTTTGCATCGGAATTTAAAACTTTCATTATTAATTTAAAACATATCATTACATTACATCATTCATATGAATTTCAAAATACAATGTCATATTAAAAATGTGGATGCCAGCCTCAAACGTCTCGAGTAGCGTATGCATCCATGCCTGCACCTCCTCAGCATCAACAAGATGTCTGCCAACTATTATGCATACAGAAAGTCAGCGACGCTGTGTCAGTTCTAGTTTTATAAATAAAACACTTTACTTTTGTTAAAACATAACCTTTTACTTTCGATCGTGATCACACATCATACGTACACATTGATTATAATTAATTATCTTCGTCATCGTTCATCATCAAACAATACATACCATCATCTGAATCCTGCCTCATGCAATACCCCCGACTCATGTCCGAAGACTGATACTGTGCCGGGGTCTGCAAACAAACTCCCAACTCATGTCCGAAGACTAACACAGTACCGGGGTACGCGACAAGGATCCCATCTCGTATGCAACACCCCCGACTCATGTTCGAAGACTGATACTGTGCCGGGGCCTATAAACAAACCCCCGACTCATGTCCGAAGACTAACACAGTACCGGGGCGAGCAACAAGACAACATCTCCTTCACATGCGATCCTGTCTCATGCATTACCCCCGACTCATGTCCGAAGACTGATACTGTGTCGGTGCCTGTAAACACACCCCCGACTTATGTCTGAAGACTGACACAGTACCGGGGTACGTGACAAGGATCTCATCATCCGCTACTTCCATTCTCCTCATTCGTTATCTTTCACTTTCTTTACATAATACTTTACGCACATTCATACATCATACCCGTAAAGTCATAACATCATACATAACGTATTACATAACATAATACATACATTTTGAAAACTGTTAAACAAGGAAAGATAACACATCACACACCTCAAATCATCACATCATCATGCATAGCACATCAAGCACAAGCCATCACATCACAACAGAACCTATCTCAACCAACAACCTCATAAAATCCTCAGAAATCCCTAAGTCCAAAATGGAGAGCAGTTTGACATCTCAGGCGCATGAGCATAAAAATTCTAAGGAAAACAGCCTAGGCGCATTACCACTATGTAGACGCATCATCCCTACTTAGGTGCATGGGCACTGTTGGGGCGCATGGCCAATAGTTAGGCGCATGGGCAACTCTGGGTGCATGGGCACTGTTCAGGCGCATGGCCTACACTTAGGCGCATGGGAAACTCTGGGCTCATGGGCCACTGTCTAGGCACATGGCCTACACTTAGGCGCATGAGCATCATGCTGGGCGCATGACTACTATTTGGGCGCATGACCTTGGGCGTATGAGGTCACTTGGGCGCATGACAAGAATTCAGGCGCATAGGAACATTCTGGGCGCATGACCAACAATCTGAAATATAACAAGTTCTACAAACTACCCCCAAACATCGGTCGAATATCAAAGCTGAAAACCCACGAGTACTTTTAAAGTCTTTTGCTCGGTATGCATAATAGCCCCAAACACTTAAAAACCAGTAAAAAGAGGGGTTCAAGAACTCACCTGAAGCAACCTTCAAGCAACACACTTCCACCTACAAATTCAGCTCCTAAACCCATGAAAACAGGAACTTAGCACCACAAATCTCGGCCTAGAAGCTGAAAATTTGGTTGAAACCGAACATTAACCCAAGAAAACTCACCTTTTTATAGATTTCAGCTTCTTCTGTCTCTAAAACCGTGAACTTTTCTTCTCTTCTCCTTTCTTCTTCCTAAACCGAGAACAGGAAAGTGGGTGTGGTAGTGTAGTGGGCGGCCATGCCCTCTTTTAAACACAATAATATTAAAGTTTGCATCTTGCACAACTTTAGTCCTTTAACTTGTGTTATTTATCTTTTCTTTCTTTATACTTTTTCTTTCTCTTCTTTTTAATAAAATTCGGGGTGTTACAAGAGTGCTCATACAAACCTGTAGGTGTCAAGAAACCTAACAGCCCAGTCAAAACCATTGTGCCATTTGTGAAATTCTTCCATGAAAATCTCAAGGTGGTGAAGAATGCTGAAGTTTCATTGAAATCCTCTGCTGAAAGAAGATCTGATAGTGAGATTAAATCTCCAAAAAATTCAAGCAAATCAGAAAAGGTTTCACTAAAATACAAAAGCAACTCAATAGCATATCCACCATCCAAGGAAAATCTCCCATTGTTCAAAAATCAAAAGTAAAAACTGAACAAATATCATTAACAAAGTCAAAATACGGGGTCGGTTTTGACAGTTTCAATAAAAAGGATATAGACCAATTTGAAAAGGAGTTAAGAAAGGGAAAAAGGAAGCAAAAGCAATCTCCAAAGACCAAGCAAAGTAGAATTATGAAACAATCTACCGAAACTAAGAAGGCTGATTTTTGCTTCTTCATTGAACACAAAATCTGAGGCTAATCTAAAATCTGTTAAATCAAATGAAGCCTCAACATCAAAATCAAAAGACAAACACATGTACTGTGAGATTTGTAACATGTCTAATCATAACACAGATGAGTGTTATTTTAATCAACATTGCTCCATCTGTGACATGAACAATCATTCTACTAAAAACTGCTATTTCAACAAGTATTGTTCTGAATGTGATATGACAAATCACAATACATCTGATTGTTTCTTTAAATAGAAAGGCTTGAGAATCCCACAAAACAAACCTATTCCACCAATTTCAACTGACAAGGTCAAACATAGAAGTCTATCACATATTCAACAAACACGGATTTCAAATTATGATGATGACTTTTATGATCAATGGCAGTCAAAGAGTGTCGAAAGAAATTTCAATCATAATATGAAACAATCACTTGGTCCTCACCCAAAAATTAAAACAAAAGTAATTTCTGAAAATCAAAAACGTGCCTAATTTCTACATAGAAACCAGGATGAAAGATTTGATTACTCTTCAGACAACTCTATTGAAATTTATGAAATAAAAACAAAAAGGACTCGACAGAAATTCTTCAAAGCATCAAGCTCTAAATTACAACCTAGAGGCAGGTATCAAAAGGTTACAGTAATAGATAGAAACGGGCAACCCAAGACCATCATGGCTTGGGTTCTATATTCTAACTAGTTCTTTTATGCTTGTAGGGTCATCCATACAGGTCTAACAGCTTATGGTATATGGATAGTGGATGCTCCCGACACATGACTGGAGATAGTTCCCTCCTTCATGAATTCAAGCATTTACAAGGAACTACCGAAGCATTCGGTGGAAACTCACAAGGTGGCAGAATTACTAGGGAAGGATCTGTAACAAATGGACTACTGAGCAACTGAATTTCAATATCCTCAGTGTCTGTGACAAGAAATATTCCAATCATTTCACAGACACTCATTGCTACATTTTGAAACCAGGATTTCAAATTCCTGAAGAATGGGTTGTCTTGAAGACTCCGTGAAAGAATAATACCTATGTCTTGAACCTTTATTCTAGTTAACCAATAGAAGAAACATGTCTTTTGTATAAAGCATCATTTGATGAGTCACAACATTGGCATAGACGTTTAGGACACACAAATTTCAAACACATGAATAGATTGGCAAAAGGAAATCATGTAACTGGTTTACCTCAAAAGGAATTTCATTTAATTGATCACTATTCTATGTGTCTCAAAGGAAAACAACATAAATCTTCCTATAAGCCAAAGCTTGTGAACACAATCAATACTCCATTGAAGTTACTTCATATGGATCTCTTTGGACCAACTCATGTCATGAGTATTGGCAAGAAATAGTATTGTTTGGTGATCATTGATGACTTTTCACGATTCATATGGGTCTTCTTCCTACTTCAAAAGAATGAAGCGTCCCAAATAATAAAAGATTTTATCAAAAAAATTGAAAATCAACTTGATCAAAAGGTAAAACCAAAGGTAAAACCAATTAGGAGTGATAATGGGACAAAGTTCAAAAATGAAAATCTAAGTTCTTTTTGCACATAAAAAGGCATTGTTCTTGATGCTTCATTCAGTGTTCTGTTTCTTAATTCAGTGTCTTTAAAGTGCTGCTGATCCTGAAGCTGAAGCTGGTGAAGCGTTTGATTACTTTCACAATTCTCCTACATCACAACCTAAAGGTTCCTCTCGGCAAGATGATCTGAATGTCTCCAATCCTGATATATCAATTATTGGTGACTAATTTCCAACTACCAGGATACATAAGAATCATCCAGTGTCAAGCATCATTGGTGAATTAGATGAGCGTGTGACAAGAAGCAAGTCATGTATTGCAAACATCTGTTTGTTTTCTTGCTTTCTATGTCAAACAGTACCCAAGAATATAGAAGAGGCCTTCAAGACAACAGCTGGATCGAGGTATCTTCAGTTCAAGAAACAAGAAGTATGGCAGCTGGTAGACCTTCCCGAAGGACAATACCCTATCGGTACCAGATGGTTATACAGAAACAATACCGATGACAGGGGCATTGTTATCAGAAACAAGGCAAGATTGGTTGCACAAGGATACACCCAAGAAGAAGGAATAGACTATGATGAAGTGTTTGCACCTGTTGTAAGATTAGAAGCCATAAGACTTTTTCTTGCGTACTCTGCATCTATGAAATTCATTAAGTATCAAATGGATGTAAAGTGTTCATTTCTTTATGGCAAAATCTGTGAAGAAATCTATGTGAGTGAACCACCAGGCTTTGAGGACCCAGATGTTTGATTACGGCTATAACTTCTTGCACACACCAATTCACATTTACAACACAACCGCCATGTTCATAACAAACAATCCAGTTTAGCACTCAAAAACCAAACACATTGAAATTAGATATTACTTTTTGAGAGACTGTGTTGAAAAAGGGTTAATCAAGTTGATACAGGTTCACATGGACAATCAATTAGTTGATTTGTTCACTAAGGCATTTGACCTTCGTCGGTTTGAATTCTTAGTCCAATCAGTGGCATGATCAACCTTGAGTAATAATCAAAATTTGCAAAAACATTCAAATATTATAAAAATACAAAAAGAAGTTATTTTTGTTGAAGTATTTGAAATATACTCCAAATCAGAAATGATATAACTACAGTCGTTATATCATTCACTATGCTTATTTCAAAATCTTGAAAGACTAACATGACTTATCTGATATGTGGGTAGGCTCAGCTTTGAAAAGAAGATACATGCTGTGATGAACTAAAGCTCTTATTCAACTGTGAAGTCTTCATCTCATGCATGAGTAAGTATTAGCTTATCCAAGTGTGTGTGTGTGTGTAGTAACCTAAACACACCAGGTAATGATGCCTTATGAATCTTATTCACCCACATCAGTTTCTCCTCTCTTTTGATGTGCAAAGACCTGGAGAAACCCGTATAAAGTACCGATGTCATGATCCAAAAAGATTCCCAATGTGGAACACAACCAAACTTGATGAATTAATAAAATCAAAAGAATCCAAAGGATCACCTTCCAAAGTTAAGTGCCAAAAAGAATCCCAATACAGATCAAATAGTTATTAGGATTAAAGTAAAAGAATCCCAATGTAGATCCCCCTTACCCAAAACCAAATGAGATTTCATAATTTAAATGACCTGGTCAGTTGTGAAAAAGTTCTACCATGTATTTCATACGGGTGGTTGATCTTGCCATGCAATTGAGTGTGAGGTACATGTTGAATACTCAATTCACTCAAAACATGATAAAGATCACAAGCATTAAAATATTAACCAAGCATGAGTTTAAGAGGACAAACATACCTACAATCAATATCTTCATGATTATGTTTGTTTTACTAATAATTGTGTGCACTTGTGAAAGGTAAGATTGATATGATCCCAAATATGGTATACTTCCTCTTCATGTATAGATAAGAAAATCAAAAATTACAAAAATATTTTCCTTTCAAAATTTTAAAATCTTTAAAGTGTTTATACCATATGGATATAAACTTTAGGGGGAGTAATTAAAATTTTCATCATTTTTGCATAGTTGTTGCTTTTCATAAAAATATAAAATTAGAAAAATGAATATGTTGGTGTGGAAGCTATACCATAGTATTTCAGTGTATGCAAACATTTAGAAACACAAAAGTCCAAGATCAGTCAAATCTGGGAAATTTGTATCACACCTGGTGTACAATTCAATCCAAGCAAGAATTAACAATCCAAGCAACAGTCAAAACTTCATAAAAGTCAAAGCAACATACACACCTTCATAAAAGTCAAAGCATTAGTGCAAAAATAGTCAAAACTATCGACAACAAAAACATTAATTTTTAACAAGTTCAAATTTTAATGCGGGTAAGAGGATTGGTTAATACGGGTGAAGGTAACCCATGCATATAGCCAATGCGGGTAATAGTTTTGTGCAAGAAAAACCAAAGTGAAACTAATGCATGCATGTTAAGTCATCCGAATTTGTTTCCAAACAAATGCATACAACAACATCTGAAGTATCATGGATGAAAACTTATGCGGATTAAAATTTTATTCCTCCGCATTCCCTAATGTGGGTATGTTTTTGAAGGCAGAAAACTTAGGCGGATAAAATTTGGTTCTTCCACATTTCCCAAATGCAGTTAAGTTTTGTTCATCCGCATTTACCAAATGCGATTGACATGATCAATGCGTTCAATATTGTTGTGTATTTGTATCAAAAATAAATCATGTGCTCACACTCTTCTGTCATGATAAGTGTTTGAACCTCAGTTAATGTGGATGGATAATGCAAAGCACATAAATAGTAACATCCATCAACATTAACTAATACGGTAGAAGTTCAAGAAATGCGGATAACTAAATTGTTCATCCGCATTTGTTGCAACAAAAATGCAAGCTGATGTAAATGCGGACAAGTCAAATGTGCTTCCTCATTGGTCACAATACACAAATGCGTACAAGTCAAAAACATCCACATTTGATACAGTATAAAATTAAAACTTCCGCATTTGTTCATACACTTGCAAAGTTTGAGAAAGACATTAAATCGACTATTTAAGCACATTAATAGAGTCATTTAATACTTTTCAAATTTGAGTGAACTGATAGTGCGACGAGCATTTTTCTCATTTATCTTCATCAATCATCCAAACCATCTCAAACCTTGTGTGTCGATTGTTCATCCAACTCCATTTCATCTCTATTTCAATTCTTAGCCAAAGTAGTATCGAAACAAGGTGATTTTTGATGGATTTGTAAACTTCAAATGCTGAACCAGTGATGAACATAGAACCCTAGGTTTAGAAAACTCCAAAAATTAACCATGAACAATGGATTTCAGTGACATTATTAAGTTCAATGAAACAGATGTTAATGTGAATAACAAAGAACAACCGATTTACAAACCCTAGGTTAACCACGATGAAAAGGGGAACTGAAACTTGAAAATGTTGAAATCAAATCCAATGTTTCAGTGTAAAAAGATGTTTGAATCAGTAAAGATGAGAGAAAATAAGCATAAAATATAACACAAATGGTTATTCATCATAAAAACAAATATAGGTCAAATTTCTATACAACAATAACAATTGATATCTCAATTTTGACCTGAGAAAGTCAAACTGAGAAAAGTCAAACCTACTCTTAGTTGTATAATCTGATAATAGTTAGTACATTACTAACACATGTGTCTCTATTGCAGAATCTATGGAAAACCTCACCTGGAGCAAGCTCCATAATGTCAGTGGATACCTTGATCCAGATGTGCCAGAATCTGAGGGTTTAAGAGACATGATCAGATTCATCTCCACAACAAGAGTAGCACATGCGATCATTGTTAGTCCAATCATCTATGAGAACTTCATCAGATCATTCTGGGGAACAACTGAAGTGACTGAAGTAGATAGTGTGAGGACCATATCAGGAAGGATCACTGATGATCACACATTAGCCATCTCTGAACAAACTGTAAGATAGTGTCGATAGTTTGGGGATGATGCCAACTCTCCCTAAGAACTAGAAGAAGATGACATCATGACCTTCTTTGCCAACATTGGTTATGAAGGGGGTTTTGAAGGAAAACAGATAGTCAAGGGGTTAGTTGACTTATAGTGGAGATTCTTGATTCATCTATTCCAATATTGCCTGTCAAAGAGGAAGACTGGTCGGAATGACATCCCCATCACTACATCATTAGCTATTTGTGCCTTATGCACTAACAAACAATTCAACATGTCTGCTTATATGTTCAATGGCATGGTCTCCAACATTTAGGAAGAAAGGATACATATGTTCCTGATGTATCCACAGTTCATCCAATGCTTCATCAATGAAGCTTTCCCTGATATTGTAGCAGAAGGCCCTATGATGGACATTACTCACTACAATGACAAGTCCTACAAGTATATCAAGAAAAGAGACCCGAGGAACTTCTATAATGGAACTTTCTTTCCTCTACTTCCATGGATGTTACAACAGATCAATCTTGAAGAAGTTCAAGCCGAGGAAGTTGTTCCAGATGTTAAGGAACAAGCTCATGATGATGTTCTTGCTGATGTGCATGAGATTGTACTGCTCATGATCAACAAACTATTGAAGAGCATGCTGAAATAGCTGAAGAAGGACTAAGGCAAGTGTCACCATAGGTTGATGTAGGTGGTGATCTTTACACTGTGCCTTCAGTTCAAGAAGCTGATATACCATCACCTTTCAGAGCATCACCTGTCCATTCTCCTCCATTATCTCATATCCACTCTTATCATGTATCTCCTATCCATTCTTCACCAGAAGCTGCTGCTGCATCTGCTGAATCTGGTGAATCTACCAGTTCATCAGATGGGTCTAAATCATCTTCGGATGAGGAGGATCATCATCCTGATTTTCAAAGGCCTGAGAGACAAGTATACTCAGAGGCCGGTGCTTTAGAAAGCTTTACAGAATCTGAAGTCAAAAGTCCTGATGCTGAAGATGAAATGATTTCTGACCTATTACTGAAGGTAGCCAGAATGGAGAAACTTTTGGATAGAAGGTCTGGCATAATAAGAGATAGACTTATTGAACTAGTGAGAAGGAGAAGAACTAAAAGAACTAAAATCCAAGTGTCAGTCTGATAAAGAAGAAAAAGAAAAAGAGATTGATAGACTTAAATCAGCCCTAAAACAGGCCAAACAAGAAATCAGTGGACACTTGGATGCTGCTACCATTCAAACTCTTGCCATGGAAGAACAAGAGAATCTCCTTAATGTCCAAACTGTTATTATATCTGATCTTCATAGATAGATAGAAGCTTTAACAAAAAGAGTTTCTGAACATAAGATGTTAATCATCAAGATTAAAGAGGAATTGGCAAAAGAAAAGGATGAGAAGGGTGATGATGAAACTGATAATGACAAGGATGATGAGGCTGAAAAAGAAAAAGATTCAAAAAAAGAAAAAATGTCTCTGGTGGGAGCAGTAATGATGATGATGACTCTACACCATCAAAGAGACTAAGAATGACTGAGACTGTTCAGCAAGCTCAACATAGTGAGGTTAGGGAGGAAGATGAAAGCATGGTCATGGTTGTTTATTCTAGTCAAACTCCTGAAGAAAGACTTGATGAGGAGGCTAAGATGAATGAAATGAATAAAGACTTAGACATCTATTCTTCTGGAGAGTTCATTATTGATAAAGACTTCTGGGATTTTATTAGAGATCTTAGAGCTCCAATTGAACCAATAGTGGTGATTCCCCCTAGCCCTGTGCCTTTAGAAGAAGAATTAAGCTTACATCTTGTTCTTGCAATCTCATTGACTGATGAACAAAAGGAACTCATAATGAGGCTATGTGAAAAGCTTAGAGAGAAATAAGAAGCTGAAAAGCTTGAGAAAGAAAAGAAGCAACAGGAAGTTGAAGCCTCTGTACCCTCTTCTTCTTGCCCTCGTATGCATACATACTCCAAAAAGAGGAAGTACTTAACTGAAAAGGCCAAAGGCAAAATGCCTATAGTAGAAGAGGAACCAGCTCCAAAGAGACAAAGAGATGATCCAAGAAGCCTTGCTGCTATTGCCCAATTTCTGGATGAGCATGAGAAGGCTGAGGAACAATTAAAGAAGAAGACTGAGGTGATTATCCTGGAAAAAGGAGAGATAGAAGGAGGATACCTAGAAAGCTTTATTGATGACCCTTTGTTCACGGACAGACTTGAAAAGGTTAAGTCATCTGTTGTAGAGATGGTGAAGAAGGCATAAACTGATGACCATATGGTTAAAGCCATGTATTTGATCAACCACGGTTATGATGCTGATGAAGTTTTTGGGATGACATATGATGGAATGGTAGAAGAAGTTAACAAGATGCACAAACTTCTTGACCCTACTTATATGACTGATTATGAAAAGAAGACAGTCAGGTCCCCAATCTCATTCACTCCAACACAGTCTCAACAGTCTCTAGTGCTTCAATCCTAATATCCTGATCCCTACAACATGACAGACAGGGAAATGAAGGAGTATCTATCTGTTCAAGGATTCACCAAAAGAAAACTGGGTAATATGAAGACAAATTCCCTTAGAGCTACAATTCTCAAGATAGTCAAAGAGAAGAAAGAAAGATTAAAGACTATTGAAGAAGTGGTTGTAGGGAGGAAACCCAGAACTAGAATGTCAGCTCAAGATGTCCAACTCACTACTAAAGACCATGATGTCTTGACACCCATGCTACACAAAAACAGTGAATGGTTTATTGAACCCTCTTAATTGAAGTTACATGAAGGGTTAACCACTTTAGACATGATCAAGGGTGTGTCTGCTCTAGAAGGCAAAGTTGATGTGAAAATAATTTCCTGGAAGTATGACAGTGATTGGAACATGTTCATGGTGAAAAGGATCTCAGGGCTAGTTTAGTTCTTCTCAGAGTATGTTTCTCTGGTGAACTCCCTGCAGATACATGATCTGAAGGAACTAGCTAAGCTGGAATTGATTAATCATCAAGCTATGTACAGAGGATATGAGTTTGAAGATATGCTGAAAATGTTCAAGAAAACAAACAAATTCAAATATCTAAAGGCTATATGCATAAGGAAAGACAAATCTTTCAATAGTCCTATTGAAAAGAAGAAGAAGAAAAAAGAAACTAAAGAGTTGGTATTTCTGGAGTTGAATGTAAAACCAACTGAATCATTAAAAAGAAAGATGGTTGCTGGAACCCACAAGAAAGAAAGATTTGAATACTGATGTAGTCAGGATAGGAAATGCTTAGGGGATGAAGAGTAAAGTATGTGGCTAATAACAACTAGCCACTGTAATTAGGGACTTACTATACTTGACATAAACTGAGCTATTACCTTGAATAACCGTGTTGGTGTTTGAATCTTATAGTGATTAGAGGATGGCTGGAGGTAGATCATCTAAGGTATTTAGAGGTGGAGTACGGGGTGGTCCTGCTGGTAGACCACGGGCCACAAAGAACAAGACGAGAACTGTAGAGACGGCTCCTGGAGAGCCTGGGCACCCGGAGGGCGGAGATAAGAGTGCCAACCTGAGGGCCTCATTGAAAGAGGTAGTGGTGGAGGAGGTTCACCAAGTAATGTAGACTATCCTACCGTCTGTCGTGACTGAGGTGATCTGGGCCGTAAGGGAGGATGAGAGGAAAGAAAAGCAGGAAGAAAGAGGGGCTGCTGCTGGGAGAAGGAAGAATGAAAGAGATCATGATGATGAGGAGGAGATGAATGTTGAAAGGGGAGCCTCCAGTGATGAAGAGGATGTAGAGGTGCGGGAAACCACGAGGGGATGCAGCTACGGGGCATTCCAACGATGTAAACCCCCTACTTTTGACGAAAATGGTAATGCTGCAGCTGCCCACCGCTGGGTTAGAGAGATGGAGGCGGTGTTGGAAATTAGTGAGTGCAGGGAAGACCAGAAAGTGAAATTTGCCACTCGCTCATTCGTTGACTCGGCTTTGTGTTGGTGGGACAATATTGTCCAAGCCAAGGGCAACAAGGCCATCGGGAGGATAAGATGGGGAGATTTGAAGAAGTTGGTTGTTGAGGAATTCTGTCCTCACAGGGAACTAGACAAAATAGAGAGAGAGTTCCTACAACTGGAGGCGGGAGCCATGACCCATCAGCAATACACTGCCTAGTTTAACGAAATGGCGAGGCTGGTGCCGGATCAGGTGAGGCCAGTATTGAGGAAGATTAAGAGGTACGTGCAGGGATTGCCGGCTGATATCCGCAGGCACTTGATTGTTGCCCAACCAAGCACTTTTAGGTCAGCAGTGGATCTGGCTGGGAGGCTTTACGAAGAGAGAGAGGTGTCGGTGGTTGAGGTGAAGAAGACAGGTGGTGGTGACAAGAACTGGAGTGGGAAGAGGTTTGGGCGTGGTGGTTTCACCCCAAACAACAAGAGGATGAAAATGGATGACCGAAGAGTGGGGTCATCAAGCTCCGGAGTGAAGAGGTATGGTAAGTGTGGAAGGGAGCATAGTGGGGAATGCTGGTTGAGACTAAATGTTTGCTTCAGATGCGGGAATCCTGGTCACATTGCTAAGGATTGTAGAGTGTTGAGGTGTCATATATGTGGGGAAGAGGGACACATGAACAGGGATTGCAAGAAGCAAAAGGCAGAGAGTTCCGGGGCGAAGAAGAGGACAGAGAGTGAAGGGCAGAGGGCAAGAGCAAGAGCATTTAAATGACCCGAGAGGAGGCCAGGGTGGATCCCGATGTCGTGTCGGGTATGTTTCTAGTAAACCAAACTTGTGCTTCTGTATTGTTTGATTCTGGTGCTAGTAGGAGTTTTATTTCTACTGCTTTCTGTGATAAGCTGCCTGTTAGTAGTAGAAGAATTGATGAGTCATTTGAGGTAGAAACTGCTATCGGTAAGTCTACCAGAATTTTTGATATGATTGAGGATTGTGGTATAGAGTTAGAAGGCCATAGGTTCTCTGCTAAACTATTTGTGATGCCCCTAGGTGGATTTGATGTAGCTCTGGGGATGGATTGGTTGGCAGCCTATGAGGCAAACATCGTGTGTCGCAAAAAGATGATCTGACTGATAGCGCCCGATGGAAGTTCGGTAACGGTTTACGGTGACCGAGTTACTATAGTTCCGAAGGTGATTTCAATGGTGGTGGCCGAGAAGTGCATGAAACGCGGATGTAGTGCCTACCTGGCTTATGTGAAGGATGTGGATGCGTCAGTACCACAATTGTCCGATGTACCAGTTGTGTGTGATTTTCCAGATGTGTTCCCAGAAGATTTACCAGGCGTGCCACCAGACCGTGAGATTGAGTTTCAGATTGATTTGATACTCGGTGCTCAACCCGTTGCCAAGGCACCGTATCGATTAGCTCCAACCGAGATGAAGGAGCTGATGGTTCAACTGCAGGAGTTATTAGACAAGGGTTTCATTTGACCGAGTATCTCTCCTTGGGGTACTCCGGTCTTGTTTGTTAAGAAGAAAGACGGTAGTATGAGGATGTGCATAGACTACCGGGAGCTAAACAAGTTAACAGTGAAGAATCGATATCCCTTACCAAGAATAGATGACTTGTTTGACCAGCTCCAAGGTGCCAGTTGGTTCTCATGAATAGATCTTCAATCTAGTTACCATCAGTTGAAGGTTAAGGAGCAAGACATTTCTAGGACAGCTTTTCGCACACGTTATGGACACTACGAGTTCCTCGTTATGTTTTTCAGTCTAACTAATGCGCGAGCTGCCTTTATGGATTTGATAAGTCAAGTGTGTCAGCCGATGTTAGATAAATCAGTAATTATGTTTATTGATGATATCTCGATTTATTCAAAGACCAAGGAAGAACATGCCGGCCACATACGTGAAGTAATGGAGATGCTTCGTAGGGAGAAGCTTTATGCGAAATTCTCTAAGTGTGCTTTTTGATTACGTGAGGTTCAAATTTTGGGTCACGTGGTGAATTCTGAAGGAATTATGGTGGACCCGACGAAGGTTGAGGCAGTGATGCAATGGAAGTCTCCAAAGACGCCATCCGAGATTCAAAGTTTCTTGGGATTGGCGGGCTACTACAGGAGGTTCATTCAAGACTTTTCCAAGATAGCCTCACTGTTGACTAAATTGACTCGCAAGGAGGTGAAGTTTGTGTGGGGACGAGAACAAGAGGATGCTTTTGAGGAGTTAAAGGAAAGATTAACTCAAGCTCCTGTTTTGACATTACCCGAAGGGAGTGAAGACTTAGTGGTGTATTCGGATGCCTCATATTTGGGGTGTGTTAATGCAACGTGGGAGAGTAATAGCCTATGCGTCCCGACAGTTGAAAACCCACGAGGTCAATTATCCCACGCATGATTTGGAGCTCGCGGCTGTGGTCTTTGCATTAAAGATTTGGCGGCATTATCTGTACGGGGTGAAATGCACAATCTTCACGGACCATAAGAGCCTAAAGTATTTCTTTGAGCAGAAAGATCTAAACATGAGGCAGAGGAGGTGGTTAGAGCTGATTAAGGATTATGATTGTGAAATCCATTACCATCCGGGTAAAGCCAATTTAGTGGCTGATGCCCTCGGCCGAAAAGAGAGACCCGAGCCAATCCGGGTGAAGGCTTATCAATTGGTGATGACCTCTGACGTGATAACACAGGTCAAAGAATTTCAGGATGAGGCATTGAAAGAAGATCGCCTTAACCCTGAAAGGATGAGAGGTCTAGTCACGGCGTTGGGAGAAAATACCCACGGAGTTAGAACCCGCTTTGGGCGGATGAGGATTCCCCGCTACGGTGATCTACGGGGACGAATTATGGACGAAGCTCATAAGACTTGATACTTCATTCATCTCGATGCCACTAAGATGTATCAAGATATGAAGAAAGACTATTGGTGGCTGGGTATGAAACGTGATGTGGCGGAGTATGTGAGTAAGTGCCGTACTTGCTTACAAGTGAAGGCAGAGCATCAAAAGCCATACGGGAAGATCCAACCGTTGGATGTACCCGAGTGGAAGTGGGAGCACATCACCATGGATTTCATCACGAAGTTACCACGTATGGCAAGGGGGTATGATGCAATTTGGGTAATAGTTGATCGTTTGACAAAGAGTGCTCACTTCCTACTGATCCGCGAGACGTATTCATCCGAGAGGTTGGCGGATCTGTTCATCAAAGAGATTGTAGCTCGTCATGGTGTGCCGGTGTCTATCGTTTCAGACCGTGACACTCGGTTCACGTCAAAGTTCTGGAAGAGATTCCACGATGCGATGGGGACGAGGCTACACATCAGTACGGCTTACCATCCTCAAACAGATGGTCAGCCTGAGAGGACAATTCAAACGCTCGAGGACATGCTCCGAGCATGTGTGATCGACTTTGGAGGAAGTTGGGATGATCATCTACCATTGGCAGAGTTCTCATACAACAACAGCTATCATGCCAGCATTGGCATGCCACCTTACGAGATGCTATATGGTAGGAGATGTAGAACGCCCGTGTGTTGGGGAGACATTGGGCAGAAAGAATTGGGAAGCGTGGAGGTAATCAAGGCTACGACTGAGAAGTTAGAAAAGATCAAATCCTTTATGAAGGCAGCCAAGGATAGACTAAATTCGTATGCCGATAAGAGGCGTAGACCTATCGAGTTCAATGTGGGTGATAAAGTCATGTTAAAGGTCTCGCCCTGGAAGGGGATCATCCGGTTCCGGAGGAGGGGCAAGCTGAGTCCGAGATACATCGGGCCTTTTCGAATCGTTGCACGAGTAGGGGAGGTGGCCTATTGACTAGAATTGCCTGATGAGTTAAGTGGAATTCACCCGACGTTCCATGTATCTCATCTAAGGAAATGCTTAGCCGATGAATATATGATTGCGCCACTGGAAGATATCGAAGTGGATGAAAGGCTCAATTATGTGGAGCAACCAGTGGCCATCATAGACAGGAAGGAGAAGAGATTGAGAAATAAAGTGATTCCACTAGTACGTGTGCAGTGGAAACACCGGAAAGGTTCCGAGTCTACGTGGGAGGAAGAAATGAGACAGCATTACCCACAGTTATTCGAAGAGTGACAGGTTTCAGGGACGAAACCTCTTTAAGGGGGGTAGACTTGTAACACCTGAAATCTTGTCAAAATAAAAGAAAAGAAAGTATCAAGAAGAAAGCAAAAAGAAGCCAAAGATGAGGGGTGTTTTGTGTAAAAGTACACAAAAGTCAAAAGTTCTCTTTATATGGGCATGGCCGCTCATATCACTCCTGCTGCTGCTGTTGTTCAACTGAAACAAAGAAGAAGAAGAAGAAATCGAAGTTCTCTCGGTTCTAGATAGAGAAAGAGGCTGTTTTTCATCTTGGTATGTATTTCTTTGTATAATTGGCTCGGTTTATGTTGGGTTTTGACCAACAAACCGATTTATATGTGTTTTATGTGTTTTGTTGTCTGTTTTTGCTGGTTTTAGGCGTTTGAACTCTTGTGCGCACGAGTTTGGAGGAGTTTTGCTTATTTGATGCGCTAGGTGAGTTCTAGACCCCGGTTTTTGTGTTTTAAACTTCTTTGGGGCTGAAAATGCATGTTTAAAAGGTTTTACAGCTGTTTTATGCTTTACCGTATGTATATGGGTGTTTGTGTTTGTGCTTTATGGTGGTTTTTGTGCTGTTGATGCTTGTGATGTTGAGTATAAGCTTCGAACAGATGGATAAGCATGTTTGGTTAGGAACTGTTGGTGTTTTCGTGGTTGTATGCCTGCTCTAGATGTTAAGCATGTTAGATCCATGATAAGTATGTGTTAGATCGAGGATTGGGGACTGAATAATTGCATAAGTGCATTTGCAGGTTGGTTAGTTCATCCGCATTTATGTACTTTGTTCATGCACATTATTGTTTGTTCATCCGCATTTAAGTACTTTGTTCATGCGCATTGTTGTTTGTTCATCCGCATTTAAGTACTTTGTTCATGCGCATTGTTGTTTGTTCATCCGCATTTAAGTACTTTGTTCATGCGCATTGTTGTTCATCCGCATTTGTAATTGCTTATGCGCTCAAGTGTTCTTCCGCATTTATTTTGTTCATGCGCATTTTCTACAGTGTTCATGCGCATTTGTTTCAGTCATTCGCATTTGTTCTACCAGCATTTAGTTGAACACTTGGAATAATCTGAAGTCATTCATTCGCATTAGTTGTTCATCCGCATTAGTTGTTCATCCGTATTAGTTACTATTCATCCGCATTTGTCTAAGGACTAAGGATTTTTCAGAAGCTTGGGAAGTAGAATGTAACGGGTAAGTTCTGGAATGTTTTGCTGGTTCATGTCTGTTGTGGGCTGTTGTTGATGCTTTATACTATGTATAATGTGGCTTTACGTGGTGTGTTTATATTAGTATGCGTAAAGTATTATGTAACGAAGTGGAAGATAACGATAATGAAAAGTGGAACGTAATGAAAGAATGAAAGTCTTGCAAGCAAAGATTGAGGTGAGTGACTGTGTTGTCACAAAAGACTCGTAAGGGGTTTAATCCATGAGATTGACCCGAAAGATGTCGTGATGCTCACCCCGGTGCTGTGACGGTCTTCGGACATGAGGCGGGGGTGTTGCAAAAATAGACGGGGTCCTTGTCGCGTACCCCGGTACTGTCGGTCTTCGGACATGAGTCGGGTATTGCATGAGACAGGATCCAGATTATAGTGAAAGATAATGATGAAAACGTACGAAATGAATGAATACGTGTGTTAATGAATGATAATTAAGTCTATACCTTGATGTATGTATGATGAATGCTCACGTGTGAAAGTAAAGGAAGTATTTTATTGAAAAAGATATTTTCATGTATAAATCCTACAAGGTATTTTAAACGTTTTAAAACTAGAACTCACTCAGCGACACTGACTTTTATGCATTTTCAGTAGGGAGGTAATTGTTGCTGAGGGTGGCAAGCGGGGGAAGCTACTCGGCAGGGCAAGATTGGCATCCATTCATCTTTGATCATATTGTTGTTTCGTAATGCAATTAATATGATCTTTTTGTAACTATTAACAATTAATGATGTATTGTTTAGCAACAATATTTATTAATGAAGTGTATGGCTTTTGTTATTAATTCCGCTGCACTGGTTTATGAACTGTGAAATGTTTTATATATATTGTGATATGATTAACCAACTATGAGATCTCCGGGAACGGGACCTTACATGTATGATGATGAATGAATGATGAACAATCAAGAGCACACTCAAAAATATTTCATTCATCCATATGTATGATGATACAAGGAGATTACAAAGGGAGTTTGCTTACTTAATAATGGTTAGAGTATAAAATGCTTGCTTACCTGAATGCTTGCTTACTTAATTGTTTCTCTCACTAGCCTAATTCTCAGCACTGCTTGCTTACCTGAATGCTTGCTTACTTAATAATTGTTAGAGTTTAAAATGACTACACTTAGTCTATTTATACTCTTTACATAAATGAACAAAATTACATTTAAGCCCTAATAATTACACAAATATTCTTCTTAGACTGATAAATTCTCTATTGCTGATACGTGATTGCCGGGTGCTGACGTCATTCGGGATGACCGCTGATGTTGACTGTTGACTTTGACCACGGTTGACCAAGTTTGACTTTGGTCAATTTTCTTCGTTTTGATCATATTTTCAGCGTAGCTTCACCGTGTTAGTTTTGGTAATCATCGTGAGATTCGGCATTTAGGTTTTGATAAGTATCATCTTCAAATAGTCCAACAACTTCTAGGAGCACTATATTGTCTAGCAATCCCTATTGAGTTACAGAATTAGTCAAGAACTTGATTCCAAAACTCAGTCCCTTGATCACTTCTAATTATTTTTACCTTGTGATCTATTTGATTTTCAATTTTAAGAATAAAAGATTTTAAAGTTTCAGCAGTTTCATCTTTAGTTCTTAAAAAGAAAACCCAAGTGAATCTTATGAAATCATCAACAATCACAAGGCAATATGATTTCCTTCCAATGTTGATTATACTTATAGGACCAAAAAGATCCATGTACAATAAGTGTAATGGGGTGGTGATGGAGTTAACCTCTATGGATTTGTGGAAACCTTGTGTTGCTTTCCTTTCAGGCAGGCAACACCATTATCTTTACAAATAAGCTCCTTTTTGGGCACACCATATACCAAATTATTTTTAACCAATTTATTCATGGTTTTAAAATTAACATGGCATATTCTTTTATGCCAAAGAGTTGACTCATCACCATTTTCTTTGGAAAGAAAGCATGATACTTCACCTAGTTTGGAAGCATTGTTCATATCTAGCTTGTACATATCCCCTCTCCTAGGAGATCTAAGAAGCACCTGAGGAATTGTTATCCCGGGTTTGAGGATGATGCACTCATGTTCTGTGAAAAGCATTTGGTGCTTTTGATCATAGAATTAAGAAACACTTAAGAGATTGTGTTCAAGCTTTTTGACAAAGTTTACTTTGTCAACTTTTAATTTACCATGGGGTGTACTACCTCTACCAGAAATGTATCCTCCGGTTTCACATCCAAAATGAACAGGACCTCCATCAAAGTGTACAAACCTTTGTAAGAGAGATCTGTTTCTTGTCATGTGCCTGGAGCATCCACTATCTACATGTTAGGTCTAGATTGATTGTATAGGTTTAGAAGATTATACATCTCTTGTAATGAACTCTTGTAAATCTTTATCTTTTTTGTATGCAGTATATATATATATATATATATATATATATATATATATATATATATATGTTAACCCAAATAATTATTTTTGTTGATTATATGTGTAATTGCAGGAAAACATGATACTTGGTCAATTTTGAAAATTGACCGAGTACAAGAAATATATACGGATGAACAAGTTTGTACTTCCGTAGATGTTCTGCGGATCATGAAAGAAAAAGTCAAGGAATATGCATCCATGGATCTCCTAAGGAAACATTGACATCTACGGAAGAACAAGTCTGCTCATGAGATCAAGTTACTGTTGCTCCTGCGGAAGAAGAAAGCTAGCTCCTGCGGATGAAGTTCAATACGAAGATCAAAGAGATAACTCCTACGGAAGAACAAAGTACTTGCATGAACTCCAATCATCAAGAAAGCCACATGAAGTCAACAAGTCAAACTCTCTGGAGTGATGTCATCAAGTCAACATCTACGGAAGACTGCACTTCTATCATAAATGAATATTTCATGTCACATCAAGAATTTTATTTGAGTAACTTTCTTACCACAATAAGAAAGTTATCTTTAGCCATGTAAAAGTGAATCCCTCTGCCTATAAATAGAAGGCATGGGTGCACTCTTTTAAAAGAACAATACACAAAAAAACAATACAACAATTCTGATTACACTAGAATAGCAATCAAAATAGCAAGAACACCAAGAACATCACCTAGCAATTACCATATCATCAAAAATCAAAACCAATTGTAACCAATTCAGTATTAATGGAAATCATTTGAAGCAAACTAGTTTATCGTATTACTTTAACTTGTTTTCCATTTCTATCATCTGTTCTTCGTCGATTTACGTTACGATTACAATTTCTTAAACAATTAATTAAACAACGAGTTGTGATAATTCCGCGACCATTATTTGTTCAATCAAACTGATAAATTCCTGTTTCGATCCTGGGATTCACAGGTGGTATCAGAACCTCGTGCTCATTGATTTCGATCAATTGATCTATTAGCTTTGATTAGTCAAATTAGTTGTTAACTTCATTAGATCTATCAGTTTTTGCTTAGATATGATAATTTATCTTAAATTTGCTTTTGAGTGTTCGTCACAGTTTGCGAGTTCATAACACAAATTTAAGTGTGTTGTTGAACAATTTAATCAAAACACAAGTTGGGTTTAGCTAATCAATAGCTAACAAAGGTATTTTACTGAACAAATTGGTGTAATTAGTTAAAACCATCAAACCCTATTATATCGATCATCGAGTACAGTTCCATTGCTCGATTAACTCCGATCTACATCAAAATCATTTTGATTCGTGGATTTGTGTTGTTGTTCGATATTTAAAGGTTGTTCAAACAAATTTGAACAGGTCCCATCATCTAACATCTCAAATTCCAAATCAGCTGAGAATTCATTGAGAGGTTTGACTAAATTTGACCACAACTTCTTAATTGACTGATAATTAAGAGTTTGTCATTAATTATCTTATTCTCAACAAAAGCCATTAATTCAAATAAAATTTTGTCTTAGTGGATTTAATATCAGTATTATCAGTGATTTGTTACTGCTGTTTGAGTGTGTTTGAATTACGTTTACTTTACACATTCATAGGGTATTAGATCAGTTGATAGTTTGATAATTACCAAGTTAACTAAAATGAGTAATTCAATTATTGGCTCAGCTTATCAACCCCCAAAATTGGAAAACAACGCTGATTTTAAAACATGGAAAATTAGATTCAGGAACCATGTTAACCACACTGATTCTGACTTATGGGTGTCTATGACTGAAGGTCCCTACATTCCACCTGCTCTTGGACCTGATTATAATGACAACAATTAGCCTATAAGTTTGAAAGATCTGTCTCCTGAAGATGCTAAGAGAGTCAAAATTGATATTAAGGCCTATAGTATGCTTACTATGGCTTTACCTGAAGACCTGTTGATCAAATGTGAAGCTTACAAAATAGCCCACTCTTTGTGGAAGATTCTTCACACTTTATGTGATGGAAGTGATAAGATAAGAAGCACTAGGAAGGATTCCCTTCGTTCATAATATGAGACCTTTCATCATATTGAGGGTGAATCTGTTCGTCAACAACTCCATAGATACATGCATCTTGTTACTGAAATGAACATCTCTGAGTTGAAGTATAGTAATAAGGAGTTGAACAAAAAGATGCTCCATACTTTGCCAAAAAGTTGGACTCAAACTGTGTCTATGTTCAAGAATACCATTGATCTAAAAGCAATTGGAATAGATACTATGGTAGCAAAGTTGGAAGCTCTAGAATTGGATGATAAAACAAGAAACAAAAGTGTAAAAGCACCAATTACACCATATCAATTGAAAGAAACAAAGGGTGTTAGAAGTGCATTTATTTCTAATGATGATGGTGGAAGCTCTAATGTTGAGAGTGATGATGAAGATTAAGCAGTTTTCTATGCAGCAAAGTCTTCTAAATCAAACTCTCAAAGCAGTTCAAACAAGAAAGTGAAAGGGAAACTTGATGATACAAAAAACTCAAATGCTACAGCCACAAAGGGATCCACAACTAACAAAAGCAACACTCAATCTGAACTAATTACTATGGTACTAGTATCAGAAGAGCAAAAGGCAGCCTTTACAGCCTTCACTTCAAGCTTTCAAGCTTATCTGGGTAGTACTTTGACCCCTGCTCACATTTGTCAACAAGACCTTGAAGAACTTCATCCTGATAAAG
This sequence comes from Flaveria sonorensis, assembly GCA_025506505.1. NCBI lineage: Eukaryota > Viridiplantae > Streptophyta > Magnoliopsida > Asterales > Asteraceae > Flaveria > Flaveria sonorensis. The sequence continues at coordinate 31,117,434 of CM046430.1, read as the reverse complement.
TGGAGGAAATCGATTTACAATGGCAAATAGCCATGATTGCATACATAGCTAAGATGTATTTAAGAAGGAATAAGGGATTGGCTGTTGTAAGGAGAACTACAAAGATTGGTGTTGATAAATCCAGAGTGAGATGCTACAAGTGTAGTTTGTATGGTCATTTTTCAAGAGAATGCAATCAGCAATCAAGAAGTCACTTGAGATAAGTAAACTAAAGAAACTTCATGCAACCTCAACTTACAAGCTCATCCCCACCAGCAACAAGCTCTTCAGCAGGCACAAGTATGGTACTTCTGATTAGAGCATGTATGAGAAAGTAGTTCTGGAGGAGAATCAAGCATTGATGGCTAACATGGATAACAAAATTCCACCTATGGCTAGAGAGATAAGGGATAGATTATGTTCATCCAGATGTGTTAAAGAGGTTGAAAGATATAGAGTCCATGCTCAACAATTAGCTGATAAAATCAAAGAAACTATGATTTTGAATGAATCTCATGTGAGAGAACACAAATTATATCAGGTCAAAATCACTTCTTTACAAAAGGATTTGGATAAACTCTTGTCTGAAAAATATAATTTGGAAGCACAAGTTGAGCATATGACCACCTCTTTAACAAAATTAATATCTGATCATGCATCCACTGATGTGAATCATCAGAAGTTTCAATTATCATCTCCGTAATATGAGAAACTTTTGAATACTCATATTGAAACAAAGCACAGGTATGGGTTGGGATTTCATGCTGTTGCACCTCCATTGAATGATAACTACACCACATTACCTGAGTCAATGACCAATAGTTTGTCAAACCATTTTGTATCAAGTACCAAAACTGAACCAAAAATTGAAATTAATGAATTGATAAATGGTGAAGATACTCAGGCCAGTGAAACTTATTCATATGAATCAGAATGTTTAAAACAAATTGAATCAGAATTTGACTTTGATGATTATGATGACCTGGATGAGTTTGATGAGCCTAATGAGCAAAAATATGCTGGTCTGGGTAAGGGGAAGAATGTGTTAATTGAACCTATAGTTCCCAAAGTTCCTGAGGAGATTATGCTACCTTATCCTCCTAAACAAAGAAATATGTTAAAGACCATCTACACAAGAATTACTCAATTAAATGAAGGAATTCATGAGCTTAACAAGAAGCACAAAACTTATTCATCAAAAAGTACCGTTGGATCCATGAAAGAAGAGAAAATCACTTCCGCAGAACACCTGCAGAAGAAGAAAACCGTCTTAGAACCATCTATAGAAAATCCACAAAAGAAGACAAATGTTGCTCTTTCAAAATAGTCAACATCTGTAGAAGATCTACGAAAGAAGCAATCATCTGCCGAATCACACAATGCCAACAAGAAAGGTAAGAAACAACAGAGAGTTGTGAATCCTCAGCAACAAGAACCATTTGACATCATGTCTGGTAGAGGTCAAGATTCTTTAGCTGCAAAGTTTGAGAGTGAATTGAAGAAGCAGAAGAAGATAGTGATGGAGTCTGAGAGTGAAGTTGAAGAAAAATACTGTAAGTGGTGTGACATGTATATTCATAACATAGATGATTGTTACTTCAGCAGCTATTGCTCCATATGCAACATGAACAATCACATGACTGCTGATTGTTACTTCAACAAACATTGTGTTATTTGCAATAAGAATAACCATTGTACTCAAGATTGCTACTTCAACAAGAAGAACAAATCAAAAGTCCCAAAGCAGCAACAATCTGAGAATGTTGAATCAGACTCACAACCCACTGAAAGTAAGGCAAATTCAAAGCAAAAGAGGCAGCAACCAAAACAAAAGGTTCCAAAGGTAAAGAAGCCAAAATCTGCTAATGATCAAACAAAGAGGAAGAAGGAGAAGCAAGACTCTCAAAGGAAGACTCCTCACAAGAAGGTAGATTTGTAGGAAGATGAAGCCTTCTATGACCACTTTGAAAAGGGTAATCAAGTACCACAATCAAAGATAATAGAAGCAGAAACTTTCTCTAATCAAGTATCATCATCAAGTTCAAAGAACAAGATACTCAAAGAAGAGGTGACAGAGGAAGTGCTTGTGGATTAAGAACAAAGTGCTTCAAGTTCATCTTTAATAGAATTATCCTCACCCCAAACAAACCATAATGAATCAAATGAGTCTAAAAACAACCCTGAGACATCTAGGCTCATCCATGAGGGAGTAACAATCTTAAATACCAATGGCAAGCCGAAGACCATTAAGGCTTGGGCTCCATGCTCTAACTGATATCATTATTTGTGCAGGAACATCCATGGAGGACTAACAACAAGTGGTATGTTGACAGTGGTTGTTCCAGGCATATGACAGGAAACTATTCTCTCCTCCATGATTTTAAACACAAAAATGCTTCATATGTGGCATTTGATAGGGATAAGAAGGGAGGTAAAATTGTTGGTGAAGGAATGGTAACAAATGGTGTACTCAAATTTGAGAAAATAAACTTTTGTGAAAATTTACAATACAACTTACTGAGTGTATCTCAAATTTGTGATCAAAAGTATACCACTTTATTTGATAACACTTACTTTTACATTCTTAAGCCAGGTTTTCAAATCCCAGTAGATTGGATCCTTCTTAAAGCACCAAGAAAAGGAAACACATATGTATTGGACATGAACAACACCTCAATGACAAGCAATGAAACCTGCCTGATTTCTAAGTCATTAGAAGATGAAGCTCAACTTTGGCATAGAAGGATGGTTTATTCAAACATGAAGAACATGAATAAGCTGGTCAAAAATGACTTAGTTATTGGTCTTCCCAAGAAAGAATCTTACTGTGCTAATCATTATTCATCATGTTATAAGGGAAAACAACATAGGGTGTCACATAAGTCCAAAACAATCAACACAAACACAACTCCACTCAAAATGCTACACATGGATCTTTTTGGTCCAACCAATGTGATGAGCATTGGAAAAAGGCAATACCGTTTGGTGATTGTTGATGATTTCACTAGATTCACTTGGGTTTTTTTCTAAAAACATAAAAGTGAAACATCAGAAACATTAATGGAGTTTATCACTAAGATTGAAAATCAACTTGATATAAAAATCAAAATCTTAAGAAGTGATAATGGATCTGAATTTGTTAACCATGTTTTAGACTCCTTTTGCAAGAACAAAGTCATAGCCAGACAATTTAGTGCTCCAAGAACTCCATAACAAAATGGAGTTACTGAAAGAAGAAACAGAACTCTAATTGAGGAGCAAGAACAATGCTAGCTGACACATATTTGCCAATAACATTTTGGGGTGAAGCAATGAACACAGCATGCAATGTTCAAAACATGACCTTAATTGTCAAAGAACATAATAAAACACCCTATGAACTTTTGTTTAAAAGAAAAACTTTTATAGGAAATCTTAGAGCATTTGGGTGTCGTGTGTCTATTTTAAACACTAAAGATCAATTTGGAAAGTTTGCTGAAAAAGCCTATGATGGTTTCTTTGTTGGTTACTCATCAACATCTAAATCGTATAGAGTCTACATTCCACATCAAAACATTATGGAGGAAACTCCTAATGTATCATTTGATGAATCCTTATTTCCAAAATCTATAAAAGGATCATCTTGGCTATTTGATATAGATGCATTAACAAATTCATTAAACACTAGTTATTTGAAGTTACAGGTCCTTCGGATACATGCTATCCTTATGTACCTCCAAGTATGAGTGAAGTGCCATTGACTGCTGATCCTCCAAGATCATCGCATTCACACATTTCAAGTGTTGCTGATCCTGGCCCTTCATCTCAAATAAGTAATGGAAATTCTGATGGAAATTAAAATTCAACTTCTGAAGAAGTAACTAATACATCAGCAGAAGTTAACCATGAATCCGCAAAAGTTACTAATGCATCTGGAGTAGTGAACAATGCATTAGCAGAAGTTCCTTCTACATCCGTAGATGTCCCATCTACTTCTGGAGATGATTCATTACCTTCAACTAAAGTTCCGAATCCATTAGGAGATATTCCAACTACATTCACAACATCTACAGATCAACAAACTACATCATCTATAGTTGTTCCTGTAACTCCCGCGGAAGTTATTCCTACATCTGCGGAAACACAAACTCATGAAGATGGTTTTCATTCAGCATCAGAAGAACAAAATGATGAGGATTTCAACTACTATGTTGATTCTCCATCTCAGCTGGATCCATCTCCATCGTCATTAACTGATATCACTAACTTGGAATCATCCATTCTAGTTGAATCAAATCCAACATCAAGAATTCATAAGTATCATCCAATAGAAAACATCATTGGTGATCTTAATGAAAGAACCACAAGAAGCCAAGGGGGAGCTGCCAATATTTTTCTTTTCTCTTGTTTTCTTTCACAAGTGGTTCCTCCTAATATCACTACTGCATTAAAAGACAACAACTGGATTCAAGCAATGCAAGAAGAACTTTAGCAATTCAGAAAGCACAAATTTTGGTATCTAGTTGATCTTCCTGAAGGTCAATATCCAATTGGTACAAGGTGGCTTTTCAAGAACAAACTAGATGACAGAGGTATCATTGTCAGAAACAAAGCAAGGCTGATAGCACAAGGGTATACTCAAGAAGAAGGGATAGACTACAATGAAGTCTTTGCCCCAGTTGCAAGGATTGAAGCTATTAAAGTCTTCCTAGCCTATGCTTCACATAAGAAGTTCACAGTTTACCAGATGGATGTAAAATATGCATTCTTATATGGTAAAATTGATGAAGAAGTCTATGCTGTCCAACCACCAGGCTTTGAAGATCCTGATTATCCACACAGGGTATACAAGCTTGATAAAGCTTTGTATGGTCTTCATCAGGCACCTAGAAATGGTATGAAACATTGTTTTCTTTCTTTATCAAGCATGGTTACAAAAAGGGAACCATTGACCAAACTCTCTCCCTCAAACATGATCATCAAGACCTCTTGGTTTTCCAAATCTATATGGATGATATCATTTTTGGGTCAATAAACAAGAGATTGTATGAAGACTTTGAATCTTTGATGAAATCTGAGTTCTAAATGAGTTCCATGGGAGAATTAACATTCTTCCTTGGTTTACAAGTTCATCAGAAATCAAATGGAATATTCATCAATCAGGAGAAGTTTGTGCACCAAATCTTGAAGAAGTACAACCTTGCTAACTCTTCTTCATGCAAAACACCAGCATCAACAATAGATAAGATTGTACCTGATCCTAAAGGAAAATCAGTTGATCAAAGATTGTATAGATCTATGATAGGATCTTTGATGTACTTAACTGCCAGTAGACCTGACATAATGTTTGCTTTGTACGTTTATGCTAGGTACCAATCAGACCCCAAGGAGTCACATATGAATATAGTTAAGAGGATCTTCAGATACCTCAAAGAGAGGCCAGCTCTTGGAGTTTGGTATCCAAAAGAAGGAGATTTCAACCTCCATTCATATTCTGATAGTGACTTTGGAGGTTGCAACAACAACAGAAAATCAACAACTGGTGGCTGTCAATTCATTAGACCAAGACTAGTTTCTTGGCAGTGCAAAAAGCAAACAAATATGTCAGTATCCACAGCTAAGGCTGAGTACATTGCTGCTTTAGCTGGTTGCTCTTATGTTTTGTGGTTACAAAACCAACTACTTGATTATGGTTATAATTTTCTTCAAACACCAATACACATAGATAACTTAGCTGCTATGTTCATAACTGCTAATCCAGTGCAACATAGTAAAACAAAACATATAGAAATTAGATATTATTTTCTAAGAGACTACTCAGGAAAAGGTTTAATCCAGTTGATCAAAGTGGATACAACAAATCAGCTTGCTGATTTATTCACTAAAGCATTTGACTCAGTGAGATTTCATTTCTTAATTGAGTCTTCAGGCATGATCAACTTAGATTAGTCATCATCACAAAAAAAAGCATGATCTGTCCTTTAAAATTCTCAATATGAAAAAGCCAAAAACATCCATAAAACATATAAAACTTCAAAAATATTGTCTTGTTAATATGTTTTCTAGAAAAAGCAATTCATATCATGGGAAATGATCGCACACTATATCTTTGTTTACTTGCATGGTTTTTAACTTACAATAAAGACTGATCAGATGTGATTTGATATGTGAGTAGGTTCAGCTTGAGTAGAAAATAAACACGTCCATGCTTAACATAATACCAAGGTGACTAATTGTGGACAATTCCATTTTGAGGAGCAAGCAAGTAAGTCTTATCCTTCTGCGATCAACTCAGTCACCCAAGCACACTATGTTACGACACTTTATAACCTCTATCTTTGCGCATCATGGACCCTCTGTTTTACGTGAGCATAGACCTGGGTTCATAGGCACATTTGTTTTATATAAGTAAAGACCTGGTGACCTGATGTTGATCATCAATAAGTTCCAAAAAGGAACAGCTCTAAAAGAATCCAATATGATCAATTGTAAATTATCATAAAGAGCATAAAAATCATAACAACAGCATTAATAAGATTTCAAAGAAATCTTAAGATATAGCTTATGATTTAAGGAACATAGTTTTCAAGTATGAAAAAGTGATGAATTGACTCATAAACGGAGGACAAACTCTAATGTGAATTGAATGTGGAGTTTATATTTGTCTATCTTTAATCAATAACAAAACATGATAAACATCATGACAACTTGAATGTATACTCTTGCTTGAATTTATGTGGATCATAATACTTGCAATCAGCACTAGATCTATGTCTACTATCCTCATACAAAATGCTTCAGGAAATTGCTTAATGTCATAGTATGATCCTATTTTATGGTTTAAATGCTTGTAGATATGTTATGTGTAGTTTCTGCTTATAAACAAAATCACAAAAACATTTTGTTTATGTTATTTTCTTTGCTAATATGATGGACAGATAATTGCTATTCATGCTATTCTCTTCATAAATTTCTGCTAAATGCATAAGTTCATGATTAATCACAAATTTAGGGGGAGAAGTCATCAGCATGAAAAATAATTATATCACATTTAAATGAAGAAAATTGGAGCTTGAGCACTAACTTGGCTGCAGGATATTTGAAGTTTTTAAACAAATCAATCTCTTGTACATTTTCCATGAAGCAAAGTCAACAAGGTCCAACAGCAATCAACAAATGATCTAACAACATGTTAGGATGATACAACAAAAACATAACAAATTTGACTTTTCGTAGATTGGTATCCTATGGTAAAGTAAAGTATACTTTCGTCGATTGAATACGGATAAAATAAGGAAAGTTTGCCTTCCGTAGATGTTATGCGGAAGAATTAACTTGTGGATAAACTTGATTGTGTATCCAAATAACCACAGAAGGGTAATGAGGTTTAAGGGTCCCACAACATTAAATAAAAGGATGCTGATGCATACTTTAACAAAAAGATTTTGGAAAGAGTTTAGGAGTTGAAAACATTGAACAACTAATTACAAAGTTCTAAACCTAAGGGGGAGTATTGTTAGGTCTAGATTGATTGTATAGGTTTAGAAGATTATACATCTCTTGTAGTGAACTCTTGTAAATCTTTATCTTTTTGGTTGCAAGATATATATATATGTTAACCCAAATAATTATTTCTGTTGATTATGTGTGTAATTGCAAGAAATCATCATACTTGGTAAATTTTGAAAATTGACCAAGTACAAGAACTATATACGGATGAACAAGTTTGTACTTCCGTAGATGTTCTGCGGAACATAAAAGAAAAAGTCAAGGAATATGCATCCGTGGATCTCCTGAGGAAACATTGACATCTATGGAAGAACAAGTCTGCTCGTGAGATCAAGTTACTGCTACTCCTGTGGAAGAAGAAAGCTTGCTCCTGCGGAGGAAGTTCAATATGAAGATCAAAGAGATAACTCCTACGGAAGAACAAAGTACTTGCATGAACTCCAATCATCAAGGAAGCCACATGAAGTCAACAAGTCAAACTCTCTGGAGTGATGTCATCAAGTCAACATCTATAAAAGACTACACTTCTGTCAAAAATGAATATTTCATGTCACGTTAAGAATTTTATTTGAGTAACTTTCTTACCATAATAAGAAAGTTACCTTTACCCATGGGTGCACTCTGATAATCTAACATAGGTTGGACTCACTATAATTGATAGGTTTACTTTGTTATGTAATAGGCTAAATGTTAGTTTATTTTGTAATTTGTATTTCTTATGTATTTTTGTATTTCAGCGAAACTACGGGCGAAACTATAGTTTCGCTCGGAGTTAGCTGCTTCTGATCACCCGGCGAATCAGTAGTTCGCTGTCGGGTGAATCTAGTAGTTAGACAGCGAAACTGCAAGTGAATCTAAGGTTGCTTATATATTGTAAATTTTCTATCTTTGTAAGAAATCTTTTCCAAAACCCTAAAATAGAATATTGTTGTTGCAATTGTGTGTGTGGCTGGAAGTTCATTTTCAACATCATTGAGCCTTTGTTATTGTTTATTATTGTTTAGATTCAATCTAATTCATTATGCTATTGAGTTTGTAAGTGTTTATTCGGTGGGAAATCATTGTCAAGCATCAAGTGTACTATTGAATCGATCTACAGGACCAACAATATGGTATCAGAGCCATTGTGCTCTTGATTAGTTGGTTTTTATGCTCTATCAAAGACTAGTTACTGTTCAATCGATTTTGACTACTAATTTAGGTGTTTTTGTTATGGAAATTGATTGAGGATTGTATGTTTTGAATGTGCGAAGATACTGTAATCATCAGATTTCAAATTTGTTGTGTTTTGAATGAGATAGGGTTGATTTTGTTCTGAAAAGGCTTTTTAGATTCATTAGGCGAATTTAGAATTCGTTCAGTGAATTTACCTGCGAATCTAAGGATTTGGTAATTTTCAATTCAGGTGTTATTGTTAGCGAAAGCAGTCTACTTTTGACGAAAGTTTAACTTCCTGCTAGTCATTACAAGTGAAAGTGCTGGCGAATTCATTTTAGAATGAAAGTTCTACTACCCTCAGTGAAAGTATCGTTGAAACTAGAGTTTTCGATCATTGGTTCAGGCGAAACTGCTGCTTGTTTGTCAAGCGAATTTGTTAGCGAAGTTACCAGCGATTCTACAAGCGAATTTATTAGCGAATTTACCAGCGAAACTGCCTTTTGTCAGCGAAACTATCTCCTTTTAGCAAATGACGTCCACCAATATAACCATATCTGACTTGGAGAGTGTTGCTCCTAATAACCCACCGAGGCTTATAAATGGTGATAACTTTGAGGAATGGAAAAGATGTTTGAAAGCTTTCTTTTACTACACTCATCATAAACAATGGGAATCAATTGTAAATGGTCCTCACACTCCAATTGTCGATGTCGATCAAGTTACTTCACCAAACACCGATCCATCTACCTTCATTGAAAGAGATCTCAAGCTAATTGATCGTGATTAGAAAGCTTTTGGAGCTTTAACTCTCGGCTTATCCTAAGATATCTATAACCGCTTTGCTGAACATAAGAATGCAAAATCTTTGTATGACTCCTTGTGTGAATTCTATGACGGAAATGAGGATCTGAGGAAAGACAGGAAAGCTCAAGCTAAAAAGGAGTTTAATTCATTTGTAGGACACAAAAATGAAAGCCTTACTGACATAACAAATTGATTTTTGTCTATCTCAAGCACCTTAAAGAAATATGATGAGCAGTTAGGAAATCATGAACAAGTCTTTAAACTCTTGGACTCACTCCCACCTCAGTGGAGCCTGCAAGTTAGGATGTTGAAGCAGGAAAGAAACTTTGCTGATTACAAACTTATGGATGAAATCAACAAATTTAAATCTTTTGATTTGGATTTAAAGAGGAGAGAATACAATCAATCCATGATGCCAGCCACTGTATATCCACAAAGTGATGCATTAATGTCATCCGCTGCAAACTCGTCTATGTATGGTTCAGCTTATGGTGGTTCTACAGGATTTGGTGCTTCAAATATGTCCAGTGGGGGGTCTACAGGTGTTGGTTCAAGCTCAAAGCCATCTGTTACTGCTCAAATTCCATCCGATACTATGGCATTATTTGGGATGTTTGTGCATAGTTATGAGGCTCTAGTCGCTGGGGAGTTAAAGGGAAAATGAATGACCATTGAAGACATGTATCAAGTCGATCCAGATGACTTAGAAGAAACAGACATCCAATGGCAAATGGTCATGCTCACACTACGTGCAAGAAGATTCATGGAACGAACTGGTAGAAGGAGCTTTGGAAATCAGAATCAGAATTCTAAGCTTGGTTTTGATAAGTCGAAATTAAGATGCTTCAATTGCAAACAGCTGGGGCACTTTAAAAGAGAATGTTCAAATCCTATCATTACTGAACCAGGAACTTCTAAAACTTCTAAAGTTATCCCAATCCCTGACAAGGAAGAAGTCAAGTCAAAGAAGGAAACAGCTCTCATCTCAAACTTTGATTGGAGCGTTGAGATTAAGGAAACTGAAGAAGAAATCAATCATGCACTAGTGGCTGAGTTAGTAAATAGTGATGTGGATTCTATTGACGACTTTGATCCTTTTAGAGAGTTCAAGAGTGAGACTCAAGAGGTCATTGGTGAAAGTAACGAGCAAAGGGTTCAGGTTGAAGAGAAAAAGGTTAAGAAAGCTGAAGTTGAAGAGGGTGGATATGAGAAAGCTGGTGTTGAAGTTGAAAAGAAGGTGACTATTGGTTAAGATTATGAAAAGAAGGCAAGTGAGTCAAAAGAAGAATTGAAAGAGGATAGTGAGGCTAAGAAGAATAGCATGAAAGCAATGGAGGATGAAGAAGACAAGAAGAATACTCCGGTTTGTCAGTGTGACAAGGCTCTGGCTGCTGAAAAGGTAGTTATGGGTCTCCCTTATGAGGTAATTCAAGACATGTGCTCTCCTTCTTGCAAAATTCGTTTATTTGGGGTTTATAAGGCAAACAGACTGCTATTGGATAATGAAAAATAATTGAAACAAATTAATAAGGAACTTAAAACAAATGAGTCAGCTGCTTCTGATCACCTGACGAATCTGTAGTTCGCTACCGGGTGAATCTAGTAGTTAGACAGGCAGTTTCGCTAGTCAGCGAAACTGCCAGCGAATCTAAGGTTGCTTATATATTGTAATTTTTCTATCTTTGTAAGGAACCTTTTGCAAAACCCTAAAAGGAAATATTGTTGTTGCAATTCTGTGTGTGGCTGGAAGTTCATTTTCAACATCATTGAGCCTTTGTTATTGTTTATTATTGTTTAGATTCAATCTAATTCATTATGTTATTGAGTTTGTAAGTGTTTATTCGGTGGGAAATCATTGTCAAGCATCAAGTGCACTGTTGAATCGATCTACAGGACCAACACACTCTTTTAAAAGAACAATACACATAAAAACAATACAACAATTCTGATTACACCAGAATAGCAATCTAAATAGCAAGAACACCAAGAACATCACCTAGCAATTACCATATAATCAAAAATCAAAACCAGTTGTAACCAATTCATTATTAATGGAAACCATTTGAAACAAACGAGTTTATCATATTACTTTAACTTGTTTTCCATTTCTATCATCTGTTCTTCGTCGATTTACGTTACAATTAAAATTTCTCAAACAATTAATTAAACAACGAGTTGGGATAATTCCGCGATCATTATTTGTTCAATCAAACTTATAAATTCCTGTTTCGATCCTTGGATTCACACCACAATCCAAACATTTCCATTCTTGTCATGTGGATGTCCCTGCACATAAGGTGAAATGATTAGTTACTATTGGAAACCCAAGCCTTATTGGTCCTGGGCTCTTCCAATATGGATGATATAATTGAACCAAAATGTATGCATGGGGTTTCAATTATGGTTTGTGAAGAAGGGGATTAGGCTGCAGCATCTTTTCTGATCTTCCGTTCCATCCTTTGGTTGATCAGTATTGATGAGCCTGAAGAGGCTTGTGCAACATAACTTGCTTCCGAGGCTTCTTTCTTCTTGGAAGAAGTTGCCACCACCTTTTCTTCCAAAGCAGTCTTCTTCTCGGAAGGTTTCAAAGGATTCTTTTTTTCCTTTGTATGTTCTTTGGCTTGTCTTCCAAATCTATTTTCCTTTCTGAAGAAAGAGTTTCTTCCGAAAGCAACTTGGCTTCGAAAACAAGCTTTCCTTTCCTTAACACTTGGACCATATGGTAAGGTCCAAATGTAAAACCATCCTTGACTCCTCCTTTCTTAACATTAGATGCATAATGTGTGCTTGCTGGATTGCAGTAACAATCTTTAGCCATGTGATTATGCAGACCACAGATTATGCATTCAATGTTAATTTTGATGGGGCATGTTGACTGTTGTTTCTTGCACTTCTTTTCTTCTTCAACAGCCTCCCCTTCAATTTTTGGTCCTTCATCTAGATAGGAGTGCTGGTACTACACTCTTTTCTTGAATCAGGATTTCCAACCACTTGAAATCCAGCTAGTATGAATACAACCTTTTGCCTTGGGTCTATCTTCAACTTAGTCTCACCTACTTTCTTGGCAGTTTTTCTTGCTGCCATGATTTTGTTCTTTCTTGTCACACCCCCGCTTATAGCGGAAACACGAGGATGTAACAAACGGGATCGTCATAACACAATGTTAATAAATAGAGATGCATTAAATGATGAAAAGTCAACGTGTCATGACGTCACCGGACACAAATGTAGAAATGTGCTGTGGCTAGTCAATTCCACGACAAACATAGCCAAAGAATCAAAAGAATTGTAATTCCCACAACTCGGGAGCAAGTGATCAAAGTGTGAGTAACAAAGAAAATCCAATGTAGTTGTCAGAAACATCCAATATGTTTAAACAATGCAATCCTAGGGTCGTTGCTAAGGCAGCATCCCTAGCTATCCTCAATGATTGTTACCTGAAAAGAAAATGCTCCAAAGGCCAACATATTGTTGGTGAGTTCGCAAGTTTAAGTAGTAAACATAATTGATGTTGTGTAATAGTTTTGTAGGACATGGTGCATACTGTTATAAGCAAGTTATCACATGTAATCATGAGCATCACAACTAAACCGACGACATACACACAGATCTTGTCGAAACATATTCACCCTAGGGCCCGTCCCTGGCCACGGTCAGTCCCAACTAGTATACCAACAAACAAGGGTGGGGGTGTCAGCCCAATAGTACTATCAATACCTGTCCGTCGACTCCAACACCGGAGTTAAATAGTTATGAATAAAGAACCACATAGAAAACTCATGCATGTACTAGATATAACTTACAAAATAGTACACTTAATAGTCCCAAAGAATAAATAAGTTCACAGCATAAAAAGGGTTGAGCATACTTTTCTCCCTTGTTGTTTATAAATATTTGAAATCAAAACGGGGCCGAGAAACTCACCTTGAATGGTACGAAGTAAAATGAATGAAACGGCTTCAAAGAATAAGAGCAACGCACGATCAAACACCTATTATTAATTGTAATTAAGTCTTTAAACACGTTCAACGAGATAAAGGTACATTCGGTTGGTTCGGGTCGGTTCGGGTTTGACGCGCACGCAAAAATATGCATACATTAATTATTTATTTTGTAAATAAAAACATCATATGTTTATTTATGTATTGTTAACTCATACACGTTCATTATTAATCGTCCTTATATTGACATAACATATAATCTATTAGTCTCCACACCTTACCCATTTTACACACGACAATGTAGATAATTATATATCATATATATATATATATATATATATATATATATATATATATATATATATATATCATATAAACATCTATATTTGTTCACACACACCACAATTCATTAGCACACACACGCACATGCTTATTAAGACTCACACACAATATATATATATATACAAACGACACACACAATATATAGTCATACATGCCAGCATACACTCACACCAGGAATACAAACACATACACACACACACCCCCCCATACCACGGTACACATCAACACGCACACAAACGCAACACGCATGTTGTAATACATATATATATATATATATATATATATATATATATATATATATATATATATATATATATGTATATATATATATATATATATATATATATGTATATATATATATATATATATATATATATATGTATATATATATATATATATATATATATATATATATATATATATATGTATATACGTTCAACACACTCGACCAGCAGGCACTAGACACACACTTAAACCCACGCACACACTATAATATATATGTATTATGTTAATAAACATACTCAAGTACACACACAAACATATGCTGCTGCCCTTCGGCCATCCTGCGGTCACATACCATCAACACACACACATTTGTATGTACATACGAGCAGGCACACATGCATGTACATACACTTGATTACGCACACAACATCATACATATACATACAAACGGTCACACACAGACATACATACGTACGGACGAAGAACAAGGCCACACGACGACCGAACCGATCCAAACACCGCGGAACGAGACGAAACGAAGTTCACAATGATCGGTTACCTGCGACAAGAGTAAATGGCAAGACGACGGCGACTAACGACGGCTAACGGCGACCGGAGGGGCTGTTTCGGTGGCTCACAGGTGAAGGGAAGATGACGGCAGTGGTAGGGTTACAGGAGGGATCGATGGTTTGGGTGTTGATATATATAATTTTTTTATTTGCAGTTTAGCCCCCGAACTATTTATGAATTAATTCCTTTTAGTTGGAAAAATATTTATTTTAACCCTGAACTTCTTATTTTATTTTTATTTAATCCAATCTTTTTAAACGTACTCATAACGAACCAATTTAAGAAAAATATGTATACGGGTTATGACGTGATGAAAAATAACATTCGCGCGTTCAAAGTTCGCGACGTCATGGGTGTGATTCAATAGATTTTAATGTGTGTGAATTTATATATATAATAATGATAATAATAATAATAATGATAATAATAATAATTTTAATAGACATTATTAAAATTTTAAGAAAAGGAAAAAATATATAAATTGAATTTATTATACTATTAAAAGTCAACGCGCAAGGCGGATGCGATGAGATTCGGTTCGAAAACGAATTAATTACGCAAGGATAATTAATACACAAGGAGGGCTAACGAGCTTATCGTAACTTAACGGACCTGTTAGTGACGGATGTCACATTTCTAGCTTTGGTAGTTAAGGGTTGATCATCAACAGTGGGGATGAGGTTTTCTACCTTATCCTTCCTTGTGGTGGTTCCTATTATTGCATCATTCTTCTACTCTTTGGGTAATGGGTCAGCAGTTGGAACCTCTTGCTCATCAGTACGACATCTTGGTTGTCTAATAGACACAAAGGAGTATGGTGGAGCAATTTCATTGGTTCCCAACCCACTTTTGTTTTGATAACACACCTTTGAGTGGGAGGATGATACAATGATGGTATTGAAGTTATGCTCTTCAATGGCATACTTCTTGGCTTCAGCCTCAACTGTTACTAGCTGGGCTTGAGCCTCAGTCAACTTGGAGATTAAATCTTTTATTTGAGCCCTGTAGTTTGAATGTTCATGTTTTAAAGAGGACACAATTATCTCTAACTCTTCTATTTTAAGTTTGTAGTCAGATTCTACTCCTTTTAAATCAGATTTTAGTCTATTTAAAGACTCAATATCAGATTTTATTTTCATGTTGTAGTCCTGATACAACTTGACCTTAGCAATACCAGCTGGAGTACAGAGATGTTCATATACCTTAGTGTCTTCAGTTCCAGCCATGAGAGCTTGAGTAGGAGTGACATCTTGCATCATAAAGCTCTAATCAACTTCTTGAGAAATAGCTACAGTCTGTTCTTTAGTGGGTTGGTTGCAGCCTTTGGGGTAGTAGGATGTTGGAAGGCTTGAGTTGCTCCAGGATTAGATCTAGAAGCTTTGCATTCCCTTACAAAATGACCAAGCTGGTTGCAGTTGTAACACTTGGCCTTTGTCTTGTTAAAACCAAATTTGTCGTTGGTTGGGTTGCCTTCTAGTTCTTTTGGAGAACATCTTTGCTCTATAAGTCAGGAGAGCCATTTGTTGGACAATGTCCATGTATTCTACATCACTTGGGCTAAAAACACTCCAGATCATCAAAACAAAATTGAAAAGCTCTAGAGTGCTTATTCCCTGAAACAAAAGCACAACTATCCTGGAAAGGATTTTGTTAAGCCTGTTGAGACCTGGGTGTCTCCGGGAATGTGATGTATGGGCCAGAGGAAAATGATGGCTGTTGGGGGTAGTTCAGGTACAACTGGGGCTGGGGAGTTCTTCAACCTTCAGTAACACGTAGAGCATTGCTAACAGGAAGGTTTGAGGGTCGGCTCATCTGATGGCTTTTCTGAGTTTCCATCTCCATAAGGTATCCATCAAGGATTCCATATAGTTCAGTCATAGTCAGAGTGTTGAGATTCTCAGTTCTTTTGATTGAGACACAATAGAAAGTCCACTCATGAGGAAGTGCACTCATGAATGTTCTTACTATGTCTCTCTTCTCAAGAGCCACTCCCATAGACTGAAGAGAGGTGATCAAGTCCATGTATCTGAAGTATTGTTGTCTCAAGGTCTCACCAACAATATATGTGGTGTTCTCAAACAGTCATGGCCTCGCAGTCAATGGATTCAGCAGAACCAGAGTACATCAGCTTCAAAGCATCAAAGAGTTGTTTGGCAGACTCGCATTGCTTAAAGCCTACCATTTTAGAGTTTGGTATAGCGGTAAGCAAAACAGTCATGGCTTTGTAGTCAATGTCTATCTTCTTGAAGTTTCATCAGAGTAGTCTTCAACGGCCTTCTCAATCATGGCACCATTACCAGTTGGGGATTCCACCTTTGGTTAGTATGGACCATAAGTAACTGATCTCCACATGTGGCTGTCTTGATACTTGATAAAGCCTTCAATACGTTTGCACCAGATTCCAAAGTCATCGGGAGTGATAATAGGAGCCTTGGTCATGGTTCCCATCTCAGACTCAGAAAATTTCTAGTTAAGAGCCATTTGAGTGAACTAAGTGAGTGTGAAGAAAACAAGGGTGATTTGAGATGGTAAGATCTCACAATCAAGAGCCAAGAAAGCTCTGATACCAATTACAGGATCGGTGTTTGTCTCACAACACAAGATATTCTCACAAACTCACATAACATCACTCGGGTTGATGAAGCAGAATCTCTACTGAGTTCACAAGTAATATAATAAGTTAATGAAAGCACAAGAACACAAGAATGATATTTCAAGATACTTGTATATATTACTTTTCAAATTAGTATTACAAGACTCGTACAAGCATGGTTACTAAGTTACATGGAGAAACTATATATACTACTATCTACAGCCGGTTATATTTGGAAAATGAGCTGGAATTTACAACTAGTCAAATAATACATTGCTAGAAATATCCTAGATTAGAAAGTCATGACATGTCCATGACTTAGCTTTTGTCACCAACTAAGAATGGCAACTGTACTAAGTTGAGAATGGTGAACAGTGGATTAAAGTATGGTCAACTACATGGGCGTGGGAAAGCGCCATGTAGTATATCAGAGTTGCAGCGGGCTGTCAGACAGACCATACTTATGTCCATTGGTTCATAGTTGGTTCTTCCGAAGGTAAATGGCTTCGGAAGAATAAATTCTTCCGAGGTCATTTTGGCTTCAGAAGAAACAACTTCTTCCAAACTTCTGCAAGTCTTCAGGATTTTATTCTTCGGAAGTGTCACACCCCCGCTTATAGCAGAAACACGAGGATGTAACGGACGAGATCGTCATAACACATTGTTAATTAATAGAGATGCATTAAATGATGTAAGGTCAATGTGTCATGACGTCACCCGACACAAACGGAGACTTGTGTCGTTGTTAGTCAATCCCATGACAAACATAGCCAAACAGTCAAGAGAAATGTAAATCCCACAACCCGGGAACAAGTGAACAAAACATGATGAACAAGGATAATCCAAAACATAATGTCAAAGACACCCAACAAGTTTAAAATGAAATTTCTATGGTCATCACTAAGGCAGCATCCCTAGCTATCCTCAACGGTTGTTAACTGAAAAGATATGCTCAAAAGGTCAACATATTGTTGGTGAGTTCGCAGGTTTAATTAGTAAATCCAAATTGATGTTGTGTAATAGTTTTGTAGGACATAAGTGGATACAGTTATAAGCAAGTAAAATCACATTTAATCATGAGCATCACAACTAAACCTATGACGTACACACAGATCTTGTTGAAACATATTCACCCTAGGGCCCGTCCGTGGCCACTATCTGTCGTAACTAGTATACCAACAAACAAGGGTGAGGGTGTCAACCCAATAGTACTATCAATACCTGTCCGTCGGCTCCAACACCGGAGTTAAATAGTTGTGAATAAAGAACCACACAAAAAACTCATGCATGTACCAGATATAACTTACAAAATAGTAAACACAATAGTCCCAAAGAATAAATGAGTTCACAACATAAAAAGGGTGAGCATACTTTTCCCCCTAAGTTTATAAACAGTTGAAATGAAAACAGGGCCGCGAAACTCACCTTGTAATGATACAAAATAAAGTGAATGAAAAGGCTTCAAAGAATAAGAACAACGCATGATCAAACACCTATAATTAATTGGAATTAAGTCTTTAAACACGTCCAAGGAGAAAAGGCACATTCGGCCGGTTTCGGGTCGGTTTGAGTTCGAAGCACGACACGTATACAAATATATATATATATGTATACCACACCATATAATAATATTATTATTAATAATGATAATATTATAATAATAAAGATATTATTTTTATTATTAATAGAATATAATAATAAGCACAAAAATAACCCACACACACCACTCATATATATATATATATATATATATGTATACACGGCTCTCACACCCAAACACACATATATACATATATATACACGGCTCACACACCAAAACATGCATATATACATATATATACACGGCTCACACACCAAAACACACTCTCACACCCAAACACACGTATATATACACGGCTCACACACCAAATCATACATATATACATATATATACATGGCTCACACACCAAAACACACACGACACACACCACGGTTTACACACCCACGCACTCACGCACTCACACACCAAAACACACATACTGTTAACACACACACTATTATCACACATACTTTTAACACACACCAAAACACCACACCAACACACACCCAACACACCCTTTGCACACAGTCAACACACGCACAGAGTCACTCCACCACACACACACATATCACGTACACACACACACATTTCGCTCACACACTGCACACACAGTTAACACACGCACACACACACACACACTTCGGTTCACACACTATACATATACTCAACTGCATCCCCTCACACTACCACACTCACACCCGTGTATATATATATATATATACACACACACAATCTTTTTACATACAGCCATACATATACCGTGTTACATACATACGAACCGAGAGTACCACGCATACGCATACGGTTATCACACACAGCAGCCAATGCTGTTGTGTTGGTCTCCTTCGGACAACACAAACATAACAAAACACTCACACACACCGTCACATATACATACATGTATATTTATGCCCACACTTGCAACTCACACACACACATATACATACAACAGTCGCGACACACGCACACACATCACACACCACGGTCGCGACACACACACACACACACTGCACACATCCGTATGAAACAACCCGAAAAGCCCGGACCGAAACTACGAGTAAATACCGTGAAACGAAACGAAGCAAGGTTCAATACGTTCGTTTACCTGCGGAATAACTAAACGACGAGACGACGACAACAAACGACAGCGAACGGCGACCGGAGGGGCTATTACGGTGGTTGCGAGCTGTGGAAGGTTCACGGCGGGGGGGGGGGGGGGGTGGGGACGGCAGTAGGGTTAACGGGGTGGGGGGTCGATGGTTTGGGATTAAAATATATAGTTTTCATATTTACATTTTGCACCCCAAACTTTCAATTAATTAATCCCTCAAGTTTGCTTTATTTACAATTTAAACCCTGAACTTAAATAATAATAATTTTAATAATAATAATAATAATAATAAGGAGGATGATAACAATGATGTTAAAAGTATGGAAATTATATTATTAATCATAACTACATTTATGATGATTTAAAATGAAATTTTAATTCAATTTATCTGATTTATCATATTATAAGATTAGGGTTAACTCGCAAATAAATAAGAACAAGGATCGGTTCAAAAATGAATTAATTACGCAAGGATAAAAAATGCACGAGTAGAGTTGACGAACTTCGCGTCATTTAACGGACTTGACAGTGACGAATGTCACAGGAAGACTGTCTTTGGATCTTCTAAGTTGTATACTTCGGAAGAAGAACAACTTGGTCTTGGAAGACTGAGTTCTTCCTTCGGAAGTTCTTCATACTTTGAGCTCCGGAAGATCTTTGACTTAGCTTCGGAAGAGCAGCTTTGTCTTTGGAAGACCACTTAATTTAGCACTTCAAAATTCTTCTATGTTTTGTTTTGGTTGCACCAGCCTCATATGATCCAACACATACGGAAGGTACAAAGAGATCAAGGATCAGCAAGAATTCCAAAAGAACTTGCCCAAGGATCCTCAGATTGAAAAAATGACATACTCCCAGGTTAAAAGCTGGTTGAGTCATACAAGGATGCCTTACAGATCTTATGCAGGCAAATCTCTTTGAGAAATGAAGGATGTGGCTAGATAAATTTACAAGAACATGTTGACAATTGCTTTGAAGCCATAGATCACTAGACCTCATCCAGCCTCATCTCTATTAACATATCATCAAACTCCACCTGAGTTATATCCCATTGAAGAACCCAGACAATTCATGCCTCACAGGCTTTCGCCAGAAGGTAATGAGGTGAAAGAGATGATAAATAAAAACACCAACTTTGTTAAGTTGTATGACAAAATAACACTCATAGCCTCAGGTGATGAAAGGAAGATAGTCGCATGGAAATATGATGAGACATGCGATGATGTGCTTATCAAGAGAGTATCTGGACTTGTCCAATACTTATCATACATATCCCAACTGGGATCATTGACTTATCAAGACCGATTCAATCTGATGCAGCTAAGAATGGTCAATGATACAAATAATCCAAGAGGTGCTGATTTCTTCCATATCATAAGATCATACATGAATAAACAGCACTATGAGATGAGACTAAAAGTTGATAGAGAAGACAAACTTCACATTGCTAAGCTTAGAAGAGGACAACAAGCAGCTAGCAAAAAGAAACAAACAAGTGAAGAACAAACAGAGCAGCAAGATAGTGAACTACTAGAGAGGGTTTGTTATCTAATGAGTCCATCAGATTTGAAGTTGATTATGAGGATGATTGATGGTAATCAGTACAACCACCCTATCATAAGATGGTACTATGAAGAGAACCACTTTGAAGTGGTGTTAGAAAGAAAATTAGAAGGAAACGAAGCTGCAAACATTAGATTGTCTGATCCTATTAAGATCAAACTTCTACATCCATCATATGTATCATTTCTGAAAACAAAGTCATTCCCTATAATCGAAGATGTGTTGTGCGAGGGAGACAGTTGTTACTTTATACATATGCTGAGAATCCTAGGCACAGTGTACATGAATACTACTTTAAAGCAAAGATTAGAAACACATCAGCAATAATTAACAATTATTGAAGGAATCACAAGACTAGGTATCTCTGATAACAACAATTTAGAAGTTCTTAAGGGTGAACATGTTGTAACCACTTTGCTTAGAAACATTGAAATTCATAGTTCTGACTAGACCACCCTAGAACAGATGGTACAACTACCAATCAAGTTCAAGTATGATGATCAGAAGATTGTAGTTCAGTACTTCACTGAACATATAGTGAACTGCCTTAAATGCATTGAAGATTACTACTTTACCTGATCAAGTGAAGGAAGTTGAGAAAGACTAGATCATAGAAAAAGATGTTGAAGAGTCTCTCAAAGCAACAACTGAAGTATAGAAGAGTGTGGATGAAGCTGGTCCATCACATTCTTAAAGGTTATCTAATAGACAAATAAACAAAAACAAACAAAAATATCGAACCTTTCAAACAAACAAAACATCCAAACATGCATAACAAATAGCAAACACATCAGAGCATCAATCATTCATCAATATCATACATATTATTAAACATAACAACTATTTTGCAAATAACAAGTCATACTAGCAAGTATACATGAATCAAAACATACAAGATAATCTGATTACACATATGTAATCAGTTAATCATACAACCAAGCAATCATACATGTAATCATACAATCATACACATATTACAATTAATCAATCAAACATAAAAATCATTCAATCATGCAAATCATTCCATCATACAATAATACACATATTTCAATTAATCAATCAAACATAAAAATCATTCAATCATGCAAATCATTCCATCATGCAAATCATGCAATCAAACATTCTAAGTCAATCACACAAACATGAAATCATTCATTCAAACACAAACACACTTTTTTACTAACAAGCATAACATTAACAAGCAAACATTAAAGCATGGTAACATCATCCTTAGGAGGAGTATTATTAGACCCAACAAGTGCATAAAAAGGATAATGCTTGCCATAATCAATCATAATGTTCTAAGATTCCAACAATCATTAACTAACACATTAGCATCATTAACATTCATAACATACACTAATTAAGTTAAAAAAAATTTTAGGTTTGTAGATAGAAGAATTTTTGCTAAGTTTCCACAGCGGATGAGGACTTGTCCACAGCGGATGACTAAGAGGATGCAGCGGATGAAGAACAAGTCTAAGTTCCCACAGCGGATGAATAACACACAGCGAATAACCAAGTCCATAGCTGATGAAGAGTCTAAAGCGGATGTTCATCCATAGCGGATGAACATGCCATAGCGGACAACTACCAAAGCAAACACACAAGTGTTCATAGCAGACAACATCCAAGGCACAACGGACAAGTTCTTTAATTTCCACACCGGACATCTTTTCATCCACAGCAGACAGCTAATCATCCATAGTGGATGACTTATAGACTGAGGATTTTATGTAATTTTTGTTTACATAAGGGTATTTTTGTAATTGTAGATAGCTGTCTGTATAGGCTATAAATAGCATAATACCCTAATCCTTTGTAAGCCTTTGAACAATCAATATAAACAAGCAGTTATTATTATCATTGAAGCATTCAATCACTAGCAAACACATAATCATACACACACATAGATATCATATATTTAATCATGGGTTTTCGCACTGTGATTATTGAGTATTGAATATATAACAATCTGTTGTTATATTTGAGAGATTAAAACGATCCTTGTGGGAATTCATTATTTGTTATTGGTGTTCTAAGTTGTTTAAACCCAAGAACTACTTGAGTTTCATCACAATCTCTATAGTTAAAAATGCATCAATTAGGTGCAAGGCTACAGAGAACATAATATCAAATTGGGTGCAATGGTAATGGATGAGAAGGTTAAATTAGAAATGTTAAAACATGAAATATGAGATTTTGAAAATATAGTTAAATTGTTTCTTGCTGATATCAAAAAGCTTCATGGAGAGAAGTACACCCTTGAAGTTCAGATTGAGAATTTGACTGAACTCTAAACAAAGTCAAAAGCTGATCACTCAGCCACACAAGTTAAACTTAAGAAATTTCATTTCTTATCAACCAAGCTTCAAGAATTACTTAATGCATAAAAGGATCCAAATGATATGACTGGCGTAAGCTATAATGCATGTCCTACACGATACAATGACAACTACATTATCATGCCTGAGCCTTTGACAAAATCAGATTCAATAGACAATAACACTTTCAAAACTAAATCTTAAACTTTTTGTCAATCAACAAACCCACAAAATAAAACCTTGTCACCCGATTAAATTTCAACAATGCTCAAACAAGCTAATGTATGTTAGCTACTCTAAAAGTCCAATCAAAGCCATCATACCCTTTGTATGGCTAGCTAGGATTTGACAAAGTCAACTATTATGAACAACTGAAGTTCAACCTGTGGAGCGTGTCACAAATACGTGACAAGAAATATTCTATTCATTTCACTAACATCGATTTCGACATTCTGAAACCAAGGTTCAAAATCCCTAAAGAATGGATTACCTTGAAAACACCAAGGAAGAATAAGATAAGTCCTTAACCTTAATTCTATCCAACCTACATAAGAAACATGTCTACTTTCAAAGGCATTGTTAGACAAGTCATAGTTATGGCATGGACATTTGGTACACAAAAATTATAAAAACATGAACAAATTGGTTAAAGGAAACCATGTCATTGGTTTATCTATGAAAGAATTTCATCCTCTTGACCATTGTTCAACGTGTCTTGAAGGGAAGCAACATAAAGTTCTCATAAGCCTAAGCTTGTGAACACAAACTATACTCCATTAAAGTTGCTACACATAGATCTTTTTGGACACACTCACGTCATGAGTATAGGCAAAAAGCAATATTGTTTTGTAATCGTAGATGAATTTTCAATGTTCACATAGGTATACTTTCTAATTCATAAAAATGAACCATCCTAGGTCATCAAAGACTTTATCATAAGATTAAAAACTAACTTAATTTCAAAGTAAAATCAATTAAAAGTGATAATGGAACCAAATTCAAAAATGATGATTTAGATTCATTTTGTACCCAAAAATACATTGCTCATCATTTCAGTATGTCTAGAACTCCACAACAAAATAGGGTAGCTTAAAAAAAGAAATAGAATACTGATTGAAGCAGTAAGAACCATGCTAGCTAATGCTAAACTTTCAATCACCTTCTGGGCAAAAGCAGTTAACATAGCTTACTATGTACAAAATAGAACTTCGATAGTCAAAGAGAGCAAAAAATACCATATGAACTACTCTTTCACAGAAAACCATTAATTAGTTTCTTTATGTCTTTTGGTATTCTTGTTTCAATATTAAACACCAGATACCATATAGGAACGTTTGCTCTCAAATCTGATGAAGGATTATTTGTTGGATATTCATATACATTTAAAGTATTTAGTGTTTAACACCAGGTTAAACATTATAGATGTATCAACAAATGTTGAGTTCAATGAGCATTCCATTCCTAAGTCTTCTAATGGTCCTGATTGGTTGTTTGATATTGACTCTCTGGCAAAATCACTTAATCAGTTCAACTTGTCTAATGTAGAAGATCAGCTAGGAACAATATCATCTATAGTTGTACAAGATGATTTCCCTATGATTCCTCCATTATCTACTCATGTACAAGCCCAACAAGTTCCTCTCCAGGCTGATCCAGTTAGACAACCACAACTTGTAACTACATTAACTGAGGCTGTTCCAAGTTCATTACAAACAACTCTCCAAATACATCTCCTGAAGTGTAACAACATGGATCTATTATAAATGATGTTGATGGAGTGGTGAATCCAACAGATGAAATATATCAAAGTGCTTCAGATGAAACCATTCAATATAAAGAAGATTATAATTATTTTCATGACTCTCCCACTCATTTTAATCCACAAAAAGATGCTACACACCAACCCAACATGAATGTTTCCAATCTGGATGCTTCCATCAAAGTAGATGCCATTCCTACTTCGAGGACACATAGAAATCATCTGGTCACAAACATAATTGGTGACCTTGATGAATATGTGACAAGAAGCAAGTCAAGCACAACCAACCTCCATCTCTTTTCATGTTTTCTCTATCAGTCTATCCCAAAGAACATCAAGGAAGATCTTCCAGATAATAGTTGGATTGAGAAAATGCATGAAGAGTTGCTTCAATTCAGGATATAGAAATTATGGCAACTGGTTGACCTTCCCAAAGGAGAATATCCTGTCGGTACCAGATGGCTATACGAAAACAAGACTGGTGATAAAGGTATTGTCATCAGAAACAAAGTAAGATTGATTGCCCAGGGCTATATACAAGAAGAGGGTACTGATTGTGATGATGTGTTTGCACCTGTTGCTGGACTAGAAGCAATCAGACTCATTCTTGCTTACGCCGCATCTATGAAGTTGACAGTGTACCAAATGGATGTAAAGTGTGCCTTCCTTTATGGGAAGATTACTGAAGAAGTCTATATCAATTAGGCACCGGGCTTTAAAGACCTCATGCATTCCAAGTTCAAAATGAGGGCTATTGGTTAGTTGACTTTCTTCTTAGGGTTGCAAGTACAATAAATAAAGGATGGGATCTTCATTAACCAGTCCAAGATATGGATACAATGTTGAAGAAGTTTTGTTTCTCAGATTGTTAGTCTATCCGACACCTATAAATAAAAAAATGAAGATTGGTCCTGATCTTGATGGCATATCTGATAAGTAAACACATTATCGTTCCATGATAGGATCACTCATGCGTCTGATAGCAAGTAGAGTTGATATCATGTTTGGAGTATGTGTTTGTGCCAGATATCAGGTAGATCTTAAAGAGTCTCATGTCAATGCTATAAGAATATTCAGATATCTCAAGGGTAAACCTACACTTGGCTTATGATATCTAAAAGAAGGAAACTTCAACCTCTATACATATGCAGACTGTGATTACGGGGGTTGCAACTTCAATGGGAAGTCCATATTAGGTGGTTGTCAATTCATTGGTCCTAGACTAGTGTCATGGCAGTGCAAGCAGAAGACAAGTGTGTCAGTTTCAACCGTAGAAGTTGAGTACATAGTAGCATCCATTTGTTGTTCTCAAGTTCTCTTGATTCAAAACTAGATGCTTGAATAACTTTTTGCATACACCAATACACATTGATAACATAGCTACAATGTTTATCACAAACAATCCTTTTCAGCACTCAAAAACAAAATATTGAGATAAGATATTACTTTTTAAGGATTGTGATGAAAAGGGTTTAATCAAGTTAATACAAGTTCACACAAATAATCAACTGGCTGATTTGTTTACTAAGGCATTTGAACCTAGCCGATTTGAGTTTCTAGTTCAAACAATAGGCATGATTAAAAATGAATAACACATAAATACAATATCACTTTCTTTTTGTTAATGATCCATCTTGCTTTTTATAATATCAAAACATAAAACCATTTGAAAACAAAACAAAGTACAAAAAGATCTGATTTTCTTTTAAAAATAACAAAAAGACAAAAACAAATAAAAATCAAGAAAAATATGAAAGACATATCTATGAGTTTCAATAACACGAAATAAAATATGCGATATGATATATTATAGTCAGTATATCATTAGCAATTAAATTCAAAAATCTATCAATGACTCACACACCTATTTGATATGCGGGTATGCTCAGCTTGAAATTAAAGATATACGCTTTTGTGACAAACTAAAGCTCCTCATTCCATTGTGAAGATATCATCTTCGGGTATGGGTAAGAATTAACTCATTTAAGTAGGTGTGTGTAGTAACCTAAACACAATAGGTAATGATACTTTATGAATCTCATTCACCCACATCAGTTTCTCCTCTATTTTGTTATGTAAAGAACTAGAGTAAACAAAGCACAAGGTGCTGATGTACATGATGCAAAAAGATTCCTAATAAGGAACATATTCCAAAGTGAATAAACAATAAAGTCCACCTTCGGTTACAACAAAAGAATCCTAAAGAGGGTCACCTCCAAAATGATAAAAAAAGAATTTTAATATGGATCAACATATAAAAGGATCAAATAAACAATATATATAAACTAATGTGGATAACTTGGTCAAGTAAGTTATAGCAATGTTCAACCATGCATTTCAAGCGGGTGGTTGATCTATTTGTGCTTCTGAGTGTGAGGTACATAGAAATTGATCAACAAACGCAAAACTTGATAAATATCACAAAGCAAAAACAATATATATACACCATTGCTTGAGTTTATGTGGATAATTATACCTACAATCAATATATGTGTGATTAGGTCTAATCTTCTAAAATATTTGCAAAGGTAGACTATTATGATCTAACAGAAGGTATTCCTCTATATTCATTTACAGAATTTATCCACAAAATATAAAAATATGGTTTGATTATATTTTATGTTTTTTATGGTGTCATTTACATTTTCTAATTTTTTAAATCATTAATGTTTTTATCCTTGTGGGATATAAACCTTAGGGGGAGTAATTAAAATTTCAGAAAATTATCTCTCAAAAACATTCAAAAATGATCAAAAATACAAAAATATCTGATTTTATGTTGGTAAAGTTGATTGACTTTTCAAAATATAAGAAACACAAAAATATGACAAACGGATATGTTGGTGTCAAAAGTTATGAAACCACAAGTGTATATTTGTCAATGCATGTTATTAAAATGCACAAACACGTCATTGACTTGTCAGAAAAAGAATTTGTATCACATCAGTGACCAAATCATTCCAAACAAAGATTGACAGCATCAACATGAAGGAGCCAAAAGTCAAAGTTAATAGAACAACAACAATGCAAACATCACATCCGACATCACATACCGAAAACATTAAATTTTGACAAGTTCAAAATTTAATACGGGTAACAGTGTTGGTTTATGTGGGTGAAGGTAATCCTAGTATTAAACTAATGCGGGTGGTCAATTATCAGAACTAAATATATCAGAAAAAGGAATGCAGTAACAGTGTTTACTCAAATACGATTGACCAAAAATGCTTATACGGGTAAGAATTTGTTCATCCGCATTTGTTTTGGTGGTAAACAGTGTCATTGCGGGTAACAATGTAACAAGCATTTAAACAAAACTTTTCACCAAGTGTTAAAAGGAATTAGTAAACACTAATGAATAAATGCGAAGCACAATACTCAACGGTCTTTATTAATGCAGACAAACAAGAATTAATATGGTTCATTAAGTTTAAAAAATGCGAACAACACTATTTACGGCATTTGTTTTTGCGAGTGAAGTATTGTTCATCGAAATTGTTTATGCTAACAATAGTTGACTACTTTCTGTTCAACCACATTAGATTTTTTCAAGTAACAGTAACTTTGCAGACAAAGCATTTGTTCAACGTATTTGTTTTTGTGGTGAACAACACTTTTTGTTCAACCGCGTTAGATTTGTAGATAACAGTAACTTTGCGTACAAAGCATTTGTTCAATCGTATTTATTTTTATGGTGAACAGTATACAAATGTGGTTCAAAATTTGAAACTCGCATTTGTCTCCAACACTTATGAAACTCAAAAACATTAAAAGTCCGCCTATTTAAACTCATAATCATACCACATTTAATACTTTTCCAATCTGAGAGAGTATATAGTATGATGAGAGTTCATGGTTTCAAACATCCAAACTCATCCATTGTTCTTCCATTCAGAACAAGATTTACATCTATCCATCTTCATAAATCAATCATGTAGGGATTGAACCTAGAGGATCGGAAAATCAAATCAAGATAATAAAGATCAAGTCACGCGAGGACCTAAAGTTGCAGCGCGAAAACTATATCTCGCGCGAGAACTAGGAAGTCGCTTGAGAACTGTACGAGAACTTCTTACTTTAGAATAAATAGATGTTTTATGATGAAATTTAGTGAGCTTTTGTACTTTCCTCATTTCATACTCATTTGTAAGACATTGAAAGTCAGAGAGCAATAGAATTGAGAAATTTATTTACATTCGTGTTCTTCATTTACATTTCAATCCTATTACGTGATGTCTATTACGTGATGTTAACATTTTGTATTCTCGTCATGAGATCGATCTTATTTGTATTGTACTGATCCTTACAATTGGTATCAGAGCTTGGTATGCTCTAAATCGATTGTTTTTGAAGATTGAAGAGTGTTTTTGAAGTATTCTTGAGCTCCGATTTGGTTTTTGTTGAAGATCTACTTCATTCTACTATTTTTGATCATTTGTGAAGATGTTGAAGGCTGTTATGAAGTTGATTGAAGATTTGGTGAAGTTCATATGTTTAATTGATCTTAACGCAATCAGTTAGAGATAATTAGGATCAAAACTAAACCTAAATTGCTAATTGGAAGCTTAATCAAGTAATTTTTGAACAACTTGATGATTGTTTGAAGCTAGAATCATCGAAATTGAGAAATTTTTATGAGGCGAAAACTTAAGTTTCACACGCGAAAAGTATCTACTTGCGCGAAAAGTCTAAGTTTCGCAAAAGTTTGTTGGAAAATCTGTTACAGAAGATTCCTTTCACGCAAAAAGTTGATCATTTCGCAAAATTCAGTTACAAAAGTATCCGCGTGAAATGTTTGTGCCAGAAGCATGTGCGATTAGTTTTGTTCAAAACTATTCGCGCGAGAACACTTTCTTTCGCGCGACAACTTCAAGTTTGAAGAATTTTTAAAAAAAGTTTGAATCCAAAGTTTCCCAATGGCAAACTTAAAGCACATCACTGGTACTCTTAATCTCGACAATGAGATTGGCACAAGCACAAAACCTCCTAGACTTCTGAGCGAAGAAGATTATCCCGATTGGGTTTATCGCTTTGAAAATCATGTTATTTACACCGAACCCCAGATGATATGGTCAATCAAACAAGGCCCGTATATCCTAGTGTATACCAATGAGAAAGGAGACTTGGTGCCAAAACCTGAACACCTCTGGGATAAGGATTACTTGAAGAAAATAGGTTTGATCATAAAGCATATGCTGCCATCACTATGACACTTACTACTAAAATTGTTCAGAAGTTCAAGGATTTTAGAAGGGCAAAAGATTTATGGGATGCGATGGAGGAGCAGATTATGGGAAATAAGGATATGAGGGAAAGTCAAAAGGGCATGTTAAACCAAGAGTTTAATATGTTTAATCACATCCTTGGTGAAACCTTAGAGGCTCAAATGTCAAGGTTTGTAAAGCTGATAACGAAGATGAAAAGTGCAGGAATTACGCTGGAGAAAATCTCAGTAAACAAGAAGCTATTAAACTCACTACCTTACAGCTGGAACAACAATTGCACTACCATCAAGCGAACCAAGGATTTATTCACCTTGACCCTTGGTGATCTAATCTCAATCATCAAATCTTATGAAATGAATGACAAGCAGAGAGCTGCTAATTACATCAACACAATGGGAGCTAAAGCATCAACCTTATATGCTAAAATGGCTAGTAATCCAAACTATTATGTCAGCTACTCCTAGTTGTGACAACAACAACAATTAGCCATTACTGTTGATCCAAATGTCAAAGATCCATCCTTTCCTCAATTCCAAGCTTCTCATCAAAACCTTTATAATCCAGCTCAATCTGAATCACAACCCTAGATTTACCAACAAAGTCAAACCACTTAACCTTCACAACAAGCATTTGTTGTAAACTCCCACCCTACCAAGCAAACTATTCAAATAGCTAAAGAGCATCTAGCTCTATTCACCACTTTCATGAAAAGTTATGAAGCATTCACTGCTGGAAGACTCAATCAACACAACATCTTAGTTGATGGCTTACAACAAGTTAATCCTGATGATGTTGAAGAGAATGATATTAAGTATCAGATGGCTATGGTGGTATACCGTGCTAAAAATTTTGCAAGAAGAACTGGTAGAAAGATGTTTGGTCTGAACAATTCAAGCAAGATTGGGTTTGAAAAATCAAGTTTGAGATGTTATAACTGTGACAAGCCTGGCCACTTTGCAAGAGAATGCATTGAAGGAAGGTCTAATCAAGCAAATAATGGAAAGAAGATGGTGACTGTGGAAGTGGAATCAAAGGGAGACAAAGCAAGTTCATCAAATAACAAAGTCATAGTTTCTCAGACTAATGAAGTGTATGATTGGTCCAATCAGATGGAGATTCTAGATATCAAATTGTCTATAGCTTTGTTAGTAAAAATTCAAACTATCAAAGAACATGTTGGTGAGAATGTACTAGCTGAGTTTGTATCTGATGATCTAATGAACGGAGTGTTTGATGAAGAGGTACAAGTTGAAGAGGCACAAGTTGATGTGGTGCTTAATGAAAAAGCTGTTAAGATTACTCCAGCTAATTTGAAGGTGAATGTTGAAGGAGGGAAAGAAGTTAATAAAAAAGATATTGAGATTACTTCAGCTCAATCAAACATCATTGAAAAGAAGAAGATTAAAGAAGTGAAAGAAAAGGCTGTTGAGTTCACTCCGACCAAGGTTTAAAAGACTGTGCTTCTCATTGAGGAAACTTCGACATCTGCTTGTGGAAAAATTAGCAATGCTATTGAGATTACTCCGGCACAAGAAGTAGCAGTAGAAAAATACTGGAAGCCTTCATGGTAAATATGATACCTAAAGAGAAGAAAAAGGAAGAAAAGACCAATGAGGTACATTCTAATATTTGTTCAAATACATGCATAAAAAAGGTACAAAGATATAGAGTTCATAACGAACGCTTGATTTTAGAAATTGAAAAACATTAATATCAAGCTCGTAAATATAAAACTACAATGGATTAGGTTTTCAACCAAAGTCAGACTTAATATCATAGACAATGTTTCACTGACTATTGACCCTGTCATAAAAATTGAAATTAAAATTAATGGTGATAATTATTTTGTAGAAAATGTGAAGTAGGAAGGGTTGGTTGAAGAATGGGAAAGTGATGATGAAATAGATTTTAAGGAAAATAAAAGTTGTAATGAAAAATATTTATGTAATTCATCATTAGTTATTAATAAAATTTTAGATATTCTTATTTCTACAAATGATTTTTCAAAAATGCCTAACAAACAAAAGAAACTGAAATCAAAAATAGATTTTAAGGACAATGAAAGAAAACAAGTCACAACATCAGTATCTGACTTGAAAACTGATTTTTAGAATGGATTTGTTTCAAAAGGAAACATTGATAACGAAGATCATATTCTTAAAGAAACAAATGCCAGTTTCTTTAAGAATAAGTCTCCTATTACTGCTAATTTTTTGAAACACGATGTTTGTAGATCAAGTATCAAAGACACAGGTCCCATTCCAGTACCCGTGATTCAAAAGGTTAAAGCTACAGTTCATGCCTCATCGGCTTCAGATAATAATCAAAAAGCTAGAAAAGATACCTCAATTCTTCTAGAATCATCTAGAACAATTCTTAATTAAAGAAAGAAAAGAGATATTGTTAAAGAATCGCAAGGCCAAAGAAATACTAAGGCCAGATTTTATGATAACTGTGGAGGTTATCATAAAAAGTTTGTGCAAAATACACAAGTATCAAATACATATCATAAAATGTGTTGTTATGTATGTGGCAAGCCAAATCATAAGGCTAGAAATTATCATCATCAACATCAATTGTCAAGCAAACAAAGATTTCATAATTCAATTTCAAATAATAGAAAACAATTCTTTTTAAATGCAAAATACAAAAGGATTTCACATCAGTCAGATTCTTTAGTTGATAAAGGCAATGATCAAATGAAAACAAATTTGAATAAAGAAAAGTCAAATGAGAAAACTTTACATGTTGATGATAGCAATTCTACTTCAATTCAGACCACTTTAGGGAAAATGGTTTCATGTCTGATCAAACCAATTCAAAAGTGGAAAATAAATTTAACAAAATCTGAGCCAGGTATTATTGAAAATGATATTTTCATTAATAAAAGAGATATGATATTCAAGTCTGTATCATATTTGGATGAAAAAATGCTCAAATCAACCATGGCTTGGGTTCCTAAACATGAATAAATTCATTCATATGTGCAGGAACAACCAAGGAAGTTATAAATAGTGTTTGACATGTTGATAGTGGTTGTTCAAGGTATATGACTGGTAATATATCTCTGTTAAGCAACATACAACAATACAACGGAGGATATGTTATATTTACAGGAGATAAAGGTGGTATGATTACAAAGAAAGGTATAGTGTCTAATGGTGTGTTAAGCTTTGAGGATGTCAATTTGTAGAGGAACTTAAACATAATATGCTAAGTGTCTCTCAAATTTATGACAAATGATATTCAACGCATTTCACTGATAAAGAATGTCTTATTCTAAAACTTGGCTTTGTAATTCCTAATGAATGGATTTTGTTGAGAATACCGAGAGACAAAGACACATATTTACTTGACATGAATGGTTCACATTCATTTGTAACTGTGTCTTGTTTGTTGTCTAAAGCCTCGAAATGTGATTCAATATTATGGCATCATCGCCTTGGTCATGTAAACATTAAAAATATGAACAAGTTGGTTAGAGAAATTCATGTTGTAGGCCTACCATTAAAAGAATTTCAACTTACTGAACATTTTCTATCATGTTCAAAAGGTGTTGGTCCTTCTGATTATTATAACAGTGCAATTGATGTTTAAACAAGAAATTCCCACTGAATCAACACCATAATATGTAACACCCGAAAATTTGCTAAACGAGAAAAGAAAAGAAAAGTATAAGGCAATGAATATTTTAAAAGTATTATTCCTAACCAAGTAGACACAAAGAAATAAAAGAAGACAGTGGAACTTAACGAATGTTACCCACGGGCCCTTATAAACAATGGAAAGCCTTGCAACCACAATGGAATGAGGTGCACGACCTTGCTATCGTTAGCTCAACTGATGTGTGACTGATTCAGGATGCACATCTGGGGTCTAATCCTAGGGATTGACCAAACTAATAGGACCCGTATTCATGAGCAGGCTTCATGCCTAGCCGTGTGGGTCAACTGTCGAATGGGTTAGCTACCAAAAAGTCATTTGCCGATAGGGGTTCGGCATCTGTTGCCAACCAATAATGTAGGCTCTTGCTTTGTGCAATCCTAGTTAATGAAAGTGAAAGATAATGAAATAAGGAAGATGAAGAATCTCTTAATGATGAATTATGTATGATGATGAATGATCACCAAGTGAAGTTTACAAAAGTATATTTTCTATATTGTTAAACTAGAACTCACTCAGTAACACTAACTTTTATATGCATTTTCAGTTGGCAGGTAATGTGGTTGCTGAGGGTGGCACGGAGTTGAAGCTACTTGGCAAACAAAGACTGGCATCCATCTCATGCAAAAAAAGAATGTTGTTATTTTGTAATACAACCAAGTACTTTTTTATGATTTTAATCAACGATGTATTATTTGGCAAAAGTAACTATAAATGTATTAAATGGATTTGATACTTCTTCCGCTGTAATATTTTCTTATGTTTATATATTTTAAATGGGTTTTAATAATGAATGATGCTATGAATGACCAACTGTATGCGTCCCGGGAACGGGGCCTTACATAATATCAATAACACAATGAACAATTTGAGAATATAAGCAATAATAATCAATCAATGGCTCAAAAATAATGATAAATGAACTTCTAGCCGACACACACAGTTGCAACAAAGATATCTCAGTATTAGGGTTTTGCAAAAACTTGCTTACAAATATAAAAACATGACAACATATAAGCAATGATAGATTCGCTGACAGTTTCGCTGGCTAGCAAAACTGTCTTGACCATCAACTAGATTCACCCGGCAGCGAACTATAGTTTCATCGGGTGACCTAGGACAGCTGACTACGAGCGAAACTGTAGTTTCACCCATAGTTTCACTGGGTCAAAGAAACTATAAAAATGCAAATTACAAGGAAACAAACTAACATCCAACCTATTAAATACATAACAAAATAATCCTAACAACTATGGTGAGTCCTACCTACACTAGATCATCAATACTCCCCCTAGGTTGGACCTCACCTCTTATCTTTTTTTTCATATCCCACTTCCATAGCAGCTTCTTCTCCCCTTGCACTGGCCTTTTCAAATTTTCTTGTCAGCTCCTGTTCATCCATCCTCAATTCATCAGCTTGTAATACTTTCTCAGTAAGCTCCCTGATCTCAGCCCTCACACCACAAGCCTTGTTAGCCACCTTCATGAATAGACTGGCTTTAGTTCTTGTTTCAGCTCCAGCTCCAGCTTTGATATGGTTCTCGCATAGCACCACCAAGTCTTCATCACAGAATGAGAACACTTCTGTCGGGTCAAATAGTTTAATCTCTTCACCACCTTTCAATCTAATCATAGCTTCCCCAGTATTGTTGTCGTAGAACCACTTCTCAAACTTTTGTAGTCTTTGGGGAAGTGGATTGGGCACTCTCACTCTATTAGCTATTTTGGCTGGC
Organism: Flaveria sonorensis; assembly: GCA_025506505.1. NCBI lineage: Eukaryota > Viridiplantae > Streptophyta > Magnoliopsida > Asterales > Asteraceae > Flaveria > Flaveria sonorensis. The sequence goes on along the minus strand of CM046430.1, from coordinate 31,081,377 downwards.
TTGAGCTTCAACACTATCTTCCCCTTTCCTGTAGCCCAATCTAGATCCTCCTTGGATCTCCTCCTTTCTATTTTCATGTATCCAAACGCTTCAAAATTATCATTTATCCCTATATTAATCTCCTTCTCCAACAGCATTGGTCTCTCACTCACATGAGCCTCCAGTAGGGGAATTTCAGAAAGTCTCCTCAAATCCCATTTAGGCCAGGTCTTGAACGCCTTCCTTTTATGCATGTAAGAAATGTCCCCTCCCCTTCTTTTGATCATAAACATCTTTAACTCATGGTTGTAGTTCCAACTCACTATCTTCTTATCTGATTTCTTCCTACTTGGATCCCTTATGTTTTGAAACAATGGAGTTAGTTGTTCTTGTTCTTTCTCTTTGACGAACCAATCTTCCTTACTAAGCTCGACTACATCTCCTTTATTAGAACCACTTTGAGCCACATAAGTCATTAGGCGCTTATCTATTTCATAATACTTAGGTTCAGAATCATAATCAACAAATTGTTCTTCATACTCCTCTTCTTTGTCTATAAGATTCATTTCAGCTCCTTTCTTGCTTCCATCAATTGCTCCTTCTCTGAATACATCAAGCCCAGTCAAATCAATGTCTATGTTCAGCCCTAAATCTACAAACCCAGCCTATACAACCCTAGGCTCACCTCCTATAGCACCTTCCATATCACTTCTCTTCTCAGCTTCAGTTCCGACAACTTTATCAATTCCAGCATTAGGGCCACCATCACCACTACCACTAGCACCTGCTCCTACTCCACTAGCATCTCCTCCAATCCCTGTTGAACTTCCCACCTTCAAAAATGAATACTTGGACATATCTGTAAGATCATCTAGCTCTGCTTGAGATAACTGGTTGGGCAGGCCAGCATTAGCTTTATGCTCATTTACATCTTTGAGTAATCCCTTAATTAATTTCTATTTATCTACCATCATTCTCTTCATGCTCTCCAGTTCTTTATCCTTCTCCTTTTCTCTCAGTTCCTGATTCACCAGCTTTGTTTTTATCATCCCCAATTCATTGGCCAATGATGTATTCAGATTTCGAATAACATCTTGATTTAATTCAGATCTGGGATCCCTTCTTTCTTCAAAAACTGGTTGCTTATGCTTAGATCTCCTTTCAGTTACATGTGCTGGTTCTCCTTGATCAGATTTCATTTTAGTTCTCCTCTCCTTTTGAATTCTCAACTCCTCCTCCACTTTATCAATCTCAGCTTCTAAGTCATACTCCTTCTCCTTTGCGTACCTTTTTCGCTTCTTTATGGCCACAACTTGCTTTTCTTGATTATCTTCTACATTTTTGTTCTTATTTTCAATCAACTTCCTTATGTAACTCCATCTTTCAGCAGAGTACATATTCTCCAAATGATACGTTATCTTCCCGCTGAAGTCATGTCTCACAGCTGAGCAATCTGCAAATATTCTAGTGTTCGTTTGCACCAGTCTTTTAATTTCTCCATGTCTAGGAAGATCTGGCTTTGAATCATTAATGAGCATCTGTACAAATCTTGGATATAGCAGCCACTTATCCTTTTTTAACTCCATTATATTCTCAGTCATGCAATCAAAAATCAACTTTGCAATATTGGCTTTCTGTCCCCTGCAAAATACAATCATAGCTTTTTCCCAGTGCTGATTTAGACCATCTGACCCTCCTTTCCTATGATCCAGTCACATAATAAATACATGGGCGATGTATCTCCATTCGTTAGATAGGAAGGACTTCTTGATTTCTTTCTTTGAGCCAAAAGAGGGTCCTTCATACCCAGTGCTTCTAAAAGCATTTTGTACCTCTACATGAGACATTATCACCTCATCACCACAATCTTCCTTCAGCTTTAATACCCTTGCCACAGTCTCAACAGTAATAACAAAGTCATGCTCAAGGACTCTAGCAGTAATCCGATATGGATTAGTCCCAAGGTCATACTCTGCCGTTCTCCAAAAGTCTCTTATGTGGAGATCATAGATCGTAGGCATATGAGAAATAGCAAAACTGATTGGGGACTGCTTCAACTACTTAATGCAATCTCTGAATCCAATGGTCTTAGGGTTACTATCATCCAATAGTGCAACAATGTTTGTCTTCTCATCAAACTTCAGATTTTCCATCTTTACTGAAAATTAAACAAAAGTAAGTTAGTTAAAAAATAAAAAAAGGATAATAAATGAAATAGAAAAATTCAAGAAAATTCAGTAAAAAATTCAACAGGACAAGCAAAACTGTAGTTTCGCTGACAAGCGAAGCTATAGTTTCGCAATAGGCACAGGTTTATAGTTTCGCTATGATTTGAACTTTTAGTTTTGTCCAAGCAAAAGTATAGATTCGCTGTGACACAGGCACAAACTCATGTGTCTAAGAGATTTTATAGTTTCGCTGAGGGAGAAATTGATGTTCTTACAACAGCGAATATGTAAGTTCGTTGAAACCCTTACAAAAATTGTGTGCCTGAGCGAATCTATAGTTTCACTGAAATTCTCCTGGCGAAACTTTCAAGTACACGCGGTCAGCATAACGAGATAGTTTCGCTCGGGACATTGAACTTTCGTTCAGATTCGCTGGATGGTTTCGCAGTTTCGCTGAACGAATCAGCGAACTTCCTGAACTAGTGAATCAATCTACAACTATTATCTAGTGTATAAAACCTCAATCAATGCGTAAGAACAGGTTTGAAACACCCACCTAAGCACTAAGAACCAAACAATCGCTACGAAAATCGATTTTGAAGAGTGTGGGTATAAAATCGTAGAGAAACTAGGGTTTATGTTCGCTACTGAATATGTGAAACAATTTTCATACTGTGCAATATATAGGACTTGGTTTCGCTGGCAGCAAAACTATAGTTTCGCTCGGCATCACAAACAATGTCATGTATCCCAGTGAATAGCGAGTTTGCCGGCGAATCTATAGATTCGCTTAGCGAAACAGCTGGAACCTAACACTTTGTAAATTTTGAAAAATAAATTATTATAATTACAAAAATTTTCATGAAAACATTCTTCACCGTATAATATCAACACGAACAAAATAAAAAATAACAGAAGATTAAAATTAAAATAAAATAAAATGACATAAAGCACAAGGTAAAAGAAAAAGGCAAGAATAGAAGAATATAGACACTTTTTTTTTAAGAAGTTGATCCAGAGAGTCTAAGATTGGCAGGATTGCTGATATGTTTGTCCTTTTAAGCCCATGCCTTAATCTTTTCAATGTGTAATCTGCAACTGTCTTTATCATGTTTTGGTTTATATTCAGAGACTCAGAGGATTTGGTTCCTACAAACATTCAGCAAAGTACTTATCCTATCCTCATGTTTTATTGAGCAATATGATTAACTCTGCTTGAGTTTCTTTTGAGTTTTCAACAATGATTCTTAATTTAAGAATCATTGTGCTTTTATTTGTGAATAGATGATGAGAGCTCCAGTCTATACTTACATATAACAGAGGAGATGACCATCTTAACTTGCTGATGAGAGCTTCAGGTCTATACTTACGTATAACAAAGAAGATCATTAGAACGTGCTGATGAGAGCTCTAGGTCTATACTCACGTATAATAGAGGAGATATGTTAGGATCTGTCTACCCAAGACACATATTGAATTGATGTGGCTAGTATGTTATGATCCAACTCGGGTCATACCCAATAACAAGCTAGACAAACACCTATAATATTTATTTTATGATATGATCATGTAAATAAATATTGACCCTTGAAGTATTTAGAAATTGGGTTTCTAAATATTTGCAGTAGTGTTATGAATAAATTATATGGATAATTTATTCTAAAAAGAGAATACTTTGTATTGTTATTCAAATGGTTGAACAAACAATACAAGTGTTTTGTCCGCATTTCTTTTACTCATTTGAATTTACTAATGCGGATGTGTTACTGAGGAAATGCGGATGAATGTTCATCATCCGAATTTACAAATGCGGATGTGCATTTGGGGAAATGTTGAAGGAATTACCTCACCCGCATTTACTAATGCGGATAGTAAATGCGGATGAGCATTTAAGTAAATGTTGATGAGACTGAGAATCCGTATTTACAAATGCGGATGTGCATTTTGGAAATGCTGATGGAGTTACTTATCCGTATTTACAAATTCGGATGTACATTTGGGAAATGCGAATGAAGTTTCTTCTTCTGCATTTACAAATACGGTTAGAGTTTGTTCATACGCATTTACTAATGCGGATGAATATTAGAGAAATACGGATGGGTTAAAGGGATGGGACCCGCCCACTTTTCTCTCACTCTGAAATTCAGTTTCATAGGGTTTGGTGTAGAATTTAAGTCCATTTGGAAGCTCAAATCGAATGGGAGAATCACAACACAAAGTGGACACTTGAAGCATTTGAATGCGGGAACAAGTGGGAGTTCACCGACACAAGTGTTACCCTTAGGAAGGACCTAATAACCTACTTGGTTTAGTCAACGAGTGATGTTAAAATTAGTTGGCTATGGTATGAACTTGTTGTTGTATGTGTTGCTTGTATGTTTGATTTAATTTATTGTTCATTTGATATTTGGATATGCGCTATTAAACAATTTCAAATCAACATCAAGCTGCAAAAGGTTCTTTTGGAAACATTAACATGGGTAATAAAATGGTTTTATTAAAGGTTAATGTTTTTGCAATAAAATTGGGTTTTATTAAAAGAACCTTGGAAATTGGTTTCGCTCGTGTACCACGCATTTGAATGCATGCAAATGTAAGGTACAAAATGTTTTCATAACTAGAATTAATGGAAACAAAATCCCTTTTAAACAAGTTCAACACCATCCTTTTATACAACACTCAAATCACTTGGGAACTGTTTGTGAGATAAAGGTCACCTAACCACATTTAGGGAACTTGTGTGTTTGAGGTGGGCTTAACATATTTGTGGGATAAAGGTCACCTAACCACCTGTATGTGTAAACGCACACGTGTGTGTAAGTAGGACGACTTGAATTGGAAACCTTGTGAATAGGGTCACCCAAGCAAGGCGTACAATGGTGTTGATGGAATTAAACATGCCAACTAAACATAAAGATGTTTAACCGATCCCATAAGCTAGAAGTTGCAAAGGGTTACAATAGTCAAAAGTTGACTACCTTGTTAATTTAAATAATGGGATAAAGGTCACCTAACCATTAATTGAATGTAAAGTTGTATTCTAGATTTTAATTATTAATTTTCTATGAGACATGAAAGGGTATTAATATTTAAAATGTTATTTTATAAATACTGGAATTGAACTTTGTTTATATTGTAGTAATGGCCGCTAATAATAACAACGCTACCTCCCCAACCGTCCATAACCTATCACTGAGAACTATCCTTGAAAAGGATCGTCTAAATCACAATAATTTCATGGATTGGTTTCAAAACTTGAAAATTGTTCTCAAGCAGAAAAAGAAATCATACGTGTTGGACGATCCTATTCCCGATGAACCCAACATTGATGATGTTGATGCCTACGAGTACTAGGTTAAGCACACTGAGGATTATGTGCAGGTTTCCTGCCTCATGTTGGGAACCATGATTCCCAAGCTTCAAAACGATTTCAAACATCACGGGGCATACGACATGATTACCCAGCTGAAGGAAATGTTCCTTCAACAAGAGAGGGTGGAGCGCTTCGAAACTGTTCGAGCGCTTCATGCATGTCGAATGGAAGAAACCCAATCTGTATCATCTTATGTGATGAAGATGAAAAGCCACATTGATCGCCTCGAAAGGCTAAATTATCCCATCTCAAAAGACTTGGGCATGGATTTGATCCTCAATGGTCTAACCAAGAAGTTTGAGACTTTTATCATGAATTATAACATGAATGGATGGGACAAGAGCATTATGGAACTTCATGCAATGCTCAAAACAGCCGAGGCAGGGATGGGTAAAAGGGTTTTACCGGTTCTCACGATCAATGAGGGTGGCAATAAGAAGAGGCATCACCCCGAACCCAAGGCAAATGTTACCAAAGGCAAGGGGTACATCAAAGGAAAGGGTAAGGGAAAGACTAAAACGGGACCACCAAAACTGAGGCTTAAGAACCCAAAGGTTACGAAGAATGATCCATGCTTTGAGTGTGGTGAGATATGACATTGGAAGAGGAATTGTCCAATCTATCTTAAGGATTTGAGAAACAAGAGAGATGCTGGGCAGACCTCAGGTACAACTTTCATGATCCATATTGAACTTAATGTTATTTCTTTAAACACATGTGTATTAGATACCGGATGTGGAACTCATATTTGCAATTTGTTGCAGGGGTTCAAAAGAAATAAGCATTTTAAGAAAGGGGATATTAGTCTCTATGTGGGCAACGGAGCAAAGGTTGATGTCAAAGCCTAAGGAGACTATATCTTGAAGCTTCCAAGTGGTTTGGAAGTCATTTTGAAGAATGTTATGTATGCTCCTAGTTTGACTAGGAACATAATTTCAGTTTTCCTTCTAAAACAATATGATTATGAATTAAAGTTTGTAAACGATGGTATCTGTGTATTTATGAATGATATATTTTATTTTAAGGCTATGCCTTTTAATGGTATTTATGAATTGGTTCATGATGACTCATCCTTTAATAACTCGTTATACCAGTCGAGCACCAAGAAACATAAAATGGGTTTAAGTGAATTATATCTTTAGCATTGCCGTCTTGGTCACATAAACAAGAATCGTATTGAAACACTTCAAAAGAATGGTCTTTTGGAAGCAAATGAAGAGGGTTCATTTGATAAGTATGAATCTTGTTTACAAGGAAAGATGACCAAGGAACCCTTTAGTGGTACTAACCAAAGGGCAAAAGACTTATTAGGAATTATACATTCAGATGTATGTGGTCCTTTAAAGCAATGACAAGAAATGGTGAAAGATACTTCATTACCTTCATTGACGATTATAGTCGTTATGGTTATGTCTACTTGTTGAGACACAAAGATGAAGCTTTTGAAACATTCAAAATCTTCAAGAATGAAGTAGAAAATCAACTCAACAAAACCTTCAAAGTTCTTCGTTCGGATAGAGGAGGTGAATACCTTAGTGATGCTTTTCAAGATCATCTTAGGAGTTGTGGGATTGTCTCACAGCTTGCTCCACCCGGAACACCACAACATAATGGTGTGTCTGAAAGGAGAAATTGAAACCTATTGGATATGGTTAGATCTATGATGGCTCGAAGCACACTACCTCTGTCATTTTAGAGTTTCGCATTGCTCTCTGCGGCCCGTTTTTTGAATATGGCCCCAATCAAGAAAGTGGATAAGATACCTTTTAAAATATGGCATGGAAGGGTTCCATCGTTATCATATTTAAAGGTATGGGGTTGTGAGGCTTATGTTAAGCAAAACACCCCAAACAAGTTAGAAAGCCGATCCACTAAGTGTATCTTTGTAGGATATCCCAAAGACTCGATGGGATATTACTTCTATAATCAACAGAGCAAAAGGTATTTATTGCTCGAAAGGTTGAGTTCTTGGAAACTAAATTCCTTATGGAAGGAACTACCGATAGAACAGTGGATCTTGATGAGGATCGAGAACCACAAGCCGATACATGTTTTGTTGATACTAGCAATCAACAAGAGGTTGTTGATAATGATCAAGTGGTTGATCAATACATACAAAACGTTCGCAGATCTGGTAGAACTAGCTATCCACCCGAAAGATATGGATTTTTCATGACTGGATGCTATGTAGTTGACTCGGATGAACCAACTATGTACCATGATGCAATGTCCAATTCGGATTATGACAAGTGGCTTGAAGCCATGAACGTAGAGATGCAATCCATGCATGACAACCAAGTGTGGGAATTGGTTGTGCCACCACTTAAATCCAAACTAGTTGGATGCAAGTGGGTTTTCAAAAAGAGAACTGATATGCATGGAAACTTGGATACTTATAAAGCAAGACTTGTAGCAAAAGGTTTCACTCAAACTCAAGGGGTTGATTATGATGAAACCTTCTCGCCTGTGTCAATGGTAAAGTCAATTAGGATATTATTTGCTATAGCTGCATATTATGACTATGACATTTGGAAAATGGATGTCAAAACTGCTTTCCTTAATGGACATCTCGAAGAGAATGTCTATATGGTTTAGCCTGAAGGTTTTGTCGATCCACAATATCCTAATAAAGTATGCAAGTTAAAGAAATCAATCTATGGTTTGAAACAAGCATCAAGAAGTTGGAATCAACGTTTTGATAAAGAGATCAAAAGGTTTGGATTCATCAAGAATGCTGATGAAGTTTGTGTGTATAAGAAAGCTAGTGGGAGCATCATCACATTCTTAGTATTGTATGTTTATGATATATTACTATTTGGAAAAGACATTCAACCATGGAAGGTGTTAAAACCTGTCTTGGAAGTTGTTTCTCCATCAAAGATCTTGGTGAAGCTGCCTGTATTTTGGGAATAAAGATCTATTGGGATAGATCAAGGCAGTTGATAGGTTTAAACCAAAGTGCATACATTGATAAAATCTTGAAAAGGTTCAAGATGGAGAACTCTAAGAAAGGTTTAGTACCTATTCAAAGAGGTACAATATTGAGTGCATCTTAATGTCCAATCTCAAAGAATGAGTAAGAAAGGATGAAAGAAATCTTATATGTATCTACTATAGGATCCATCATGTATGCGATGATATGCACTAGACCGGACGTGTCATGCGCTTTGAGCATGACAAGCAGATATCAGCAGAATCTGGGAAATAGTCATTGGATGTCTGTTAAGAGTATATTGAAATACCTAAGGAGGACTAAGGATATGTTTCTAATATACGGATCTGGTGAAGAGGAACTCGTTGTAAAGGGTTACACGGATGCGAGTTTCCAAACTGATCGAGATGATTCTCGATCACAATCGGGGTATGTCTTCATTATGAATGGAGGGGCAGTGTCCTGGAAGAGTTCAGAGCAGGATGTGGTAGCATTGTCCACTACAGAATCAGAATGCATCGCCACCTCATTGGTAGCACAGGAAGCTAAATGGTTAAAGAAATTCATTGCCGATCTAGGGGTTGTCTCTACCATTCAAGATCCCCTAGAGATCTTTTGTGACAACAAGGGTGCGATTGCTCAAATCAAGGAACCCCGTTCACATCAAAAGACAAGGCACATTGAGTGGAGACTCAACTACATAAGGGATGAAGTTGAAAAAGGAAAGATATGTATTCGCAAAGTTCCCACCGATCAAAATATTGCGGATCCACTCACGAAGCTCCTTGAAAGGCCAAAGCATGAGACTCATACTTGTGCCTTAGGACTTTGATATTCTAGTGATTGGATTTGATCTATTTTGTATTTAAATATCAAAACAATTGTTATTTTGACTCATATTTATATATGATTATAATACCATGAGTTATGTTCCATTTTAGCATGTTTAAATCCATGAATATGTTTATTATTCTATATGTTCGTAGTCGCTCATATTTGTGGGAACAAATATGAAGTAAGATTATTATGAACTTGGATTGGTTGATATTCATAAGGTATGAATATAGAGCAAGAGGTTGCTACCAAGGTTCGTAAATATTTGTGGGATACGAATATTGGACAGACCTGCTCTCAAATTTTACTGCATGGAATTATGTAATTGATCATAAGTAAATTTGAGTAAAGGCGAATATCGTTGTATCCTCTAACCTGAGATACATATTGGGTTTCAATATTCACCAAATATTATACTTTGATCTAGTTCTTCGTTGTTATGAAATAATGGATAGTACATAAGGCTAATTTCAGATGATTGTGAGAAATGTATGTAGTCAAGATGGGATTTGTTCCTCTTATTCATCGAGAGTATGATGTCTAAGGCCTGATTAAGTTAAATCAAAAGAGAATGGTCATTTTGTGTCTCTGGATTTAACATGACATATGTAACAAAAGGATAAATGATAGATTCACCTAAATCATTTCCAGTAAGGGACTTGAGGATGATGATGTTATTGAATGGCACTTCGTCATGCGTATTAGGGGTAGTAAACCGTTGTTAGGCGGTATTTACTGCTTGCATTTACAAATGCAGTTAGAGTTTTTTCATCCGCATTTACTAATGCGGATGAATATTAGAGAAATGCGGGTGTTAAAGGGATGGGTCCCGCCCACTTTTCTCTCACTCTGAAATTTAGTTTTATAGGACGTGCAATATATGATTGCATTCAACCACTCTCTCTGATAACCTACAACACACACAAAAGGTGCAGATCGGTGTTCCTGTAGCTTTTCTTCAAGAAAAGAAAATCCTAGCAACCTGGTGTCTTGTTGGAAGCTTAGGGTAGACAATCTTGAGGTTTCCTGCTTTGCAAGCTGCTGGTCAAAGATCTTCTTCCTCTGTCCCATTCGAGAGGTAGATTTCTAAACACCCTATGGTTGTTTGTAAGCATGGTTTTTCATATAACGATCCATTACGGGTTTTAACAGATATATAAATTGGTGCATATACATTAACTCTAACAAGTTTTTCATACCATTTCCGCTACGTTTTCATTTTATATGGATAAAATGACTCTGATTTACTTGTGAAAACCCTACAAGATCATCACTCCAGGTCAATGTTCACACATAGCAGAGGAGATAAGCACGAGATATATCTCTGAATAGCTAACGAGAAGCATCAATTCAGAGACAAGGTGATGGGGAGATATTGAAACAATCAAAGCAGAGATTTAAAACTCTCAACCCATTTTTGACAGGTCTTGTAACTTTATGCAGGCTGAAATATCAGGAGGATAATCCTTATCACTGAGTTCTTAAACATTAATTAAGCTACACGATCACTGTTTACTTTGTTTTCAGGCTGAGCCTACCATGCATATCCTAACACAAGGCTGTTGACCTCCTTCAAATTTGTTTTTCTTGAAGTTCCTGAAAAGACAAAATTGAAAAACCTAAGAATTTAATCTTTATTCTCCCCCGACATTTCTTTTTAGCAGCCATGCAATAGAAATTTCTATATATATATATATAATATATATATATATATATATATATATATATGTTAAATTTGTAAAAGATCAAAGATGTGAAGACATATGGGACTCAGAAGTTTATCAGTAAATGTTTATACATATATATATATATATAAAGAAACAAAACGGAGTTATTTACAGATATTTACACACTTTGTTAAGAAACGAGGTTTTTTTAAAAAGATATTAAACCCAACATTGAGATCAATTCATAAAAATGAGGTTTATCAAATGTTTTTGTGAAAAGATCTACACTTTGAATTTTTGTGTCAATTGGAATAATATCTATAAAACCCTTTTCCTGAGTGTCCAGTATGGCATGAATTCTTGTTTCAATGTGCTTGGTGCGAGTATGATAAATTGGATTTTTGGCAATTCCAATAGCAGCTTCATTATCACAGAAAAGTGGTGTATGAAGGAAATTGATTCCATAATCCATCATCTGATGTTCTATCCAAAGCACTTGGCAGCAGCAACTGGATGCAGCAACATATTCAGCCTCTCCTATAGATAGAGATACTGTTGTTTGCTTCTTGCTTTGCCATGAAACAAGACAATCTCTGAGATATTGACATCCACCAGTGATAGATTTCCTGTTGATCCTGCAACCACCATGATCACTGTCAGAATATGCATGTAAATCAAAGTTCCCTCCTTTTGGGTACCAAAGACCCAACCAAGTAGAACCCTTTAAGTAACGAAAGATGCGTTTAACAGGTTTTTCATTTGATTCTTTTAGGTTTTCTTGAAAACGGGCATAGTAGCACGCTGCGAATGTAATATCAGGACGGCTAGCCGTGAGATACATGAGAGATCTGATCATAGAACGATAGCGACGAGCATCCACGGATTTCCCATTATCATCTGGAGTTAAACAGGTTTGAGCAGTGAATGGATTGAGTTCTGGAGAAGAATCATCCATCTTGAACTTTTTGAGAATCTCCAGAACGTACTTCTCTTGGTTAATCAGAATACCAGCAGGCTTTTGTTCAACCTGCAACCCCAAGAAAAAACACAGCTCCCCCATCATGCTCATTTCGAAGCGATCCTTCATTAATTCTTCAAACTCTCTGCATAGTTTCTCATTCGTTGACCCAAAAATGATGTCATCAACATACACTTGAACAATTAGCATTTCACCTTCAACTTCCTTCTTGAATAGAGTCATGTCTATAGTTCCACGAGAGAAAACCTTGCTGAGCAGATATTGTGTCAGAGTTTCAGACGAGATGCGAGGTTCTTGATGTAATCCATATAAGGACTTATCAAGTTTATATACTTTTTCAGGAAAATCTGGATCCTCGAAACCTGGAGGTTGACAAACATAAATCTCCTCATCAATGTTGCCATAGAGAAATGCACACTTCACGTCCATCTGAAACACTTTAAAGTTTTATGAGCTTCGTGTGCAAGAAAGATTCTAATGGCTTCAATGCGAGCAACTAGAGCAAACACTTCAGTATCTCTATCTACAGGAGAGGTTGAATATGTTGCTGCATCTAGTTGCTACTGCCAAGTGCTTTGTATACAACATCAGATGATGGATTACGGAATCAATTTCCTTCATACACCGCTTTTCTGTGATAATGAAGCTGCTATCGGAATTGCCAAAAATCCAATTCATCATACTCGCACCAAGCACATTGAAACAAGAATTCATGCCATACGGGACGCTCAGGAAAAAGGGTTTTATAGATATTATTCCAATTGACACAAAAAATCAAAGAGCAGATCTTTTCACAAAAATATTTGATAAACCTCATTTTTATTAATTGATCTCAATGTTGGGTTTAATATCTTTTTAAAAAACCTTGTTTCTTAACAAAGTGTGTAAATATCAGTAAATAACTTCGTTTTTTTTTCTTTTTTTATATACATATAAATTTTTACTTATAAACTTCTGAGTCCCATATGTTTTCACATCTTTGATCTTTTACAAATTAAAAAAAAAAATAATATATATATATATATATATATATATATATATAGAGAGAGAGAGAGAGAGAGAGAGAAATTTCTATTGCATGACTGCTAAAAAGAAATTTCGGGGGAGAATAAAGATTAAATTCTAAGGTTTTTCAATTTTTTCTTTTACAATGAGAACCCTGTTAAGTACATAGGAAGCATAATTGACAGGTTCTACCCAAAAAATAATTGGAAGCTTTGACTCAATCAGCATAGTTCTTGCTGCTTCAATAAGGGTTCGATTCTTCCTTTCAGTAACACCATTTTGTTAAGGTGTCCTGCCAGCATCGTACTGTCTGAGAATCCCTTTGCATGCCCAGAAGGAGTCAAAGATATGGTTCCTGAATTCAGTACCATTATCACTTTAGATGGCCATTACATTCCTTTTGCTGGTGGTTTCAATTAAGAGGATTAGCTTCTGAGGCTCTTCTGCAGTATCTCCCTTGTTTGCTAGAAATCTTACCCAAGAGTATATTGAATAATCATCTGTAACAACCAAACAATAAGAATTTTTAGCAGTAGATTTAACACTAATAGGACCAAATAAATCAGTATGTAATAATTGAAGGGGTTTTGAAATTGTGTTTTCAAGCTTAAGCTTGTGTGGCTTTTTGTGCTATTTTCCTTGAGCACACGCCATGCATTTTTCTACCATTGAAAAATCTTTAAGTGGTAGCCCCCTCACAAGATTGTTTTTAACCAATTTATTTATATTTTTGAAATTAACATGTCCTGATCATCTATGCCACAGAAAGGATTCAAAAGATGAAGCTTTGGACAGGAGACATGTCACAGTGGAGGTAGATTCTTGTGATCCTATATCCAGAAGATAAGTATCATTCTTTCTTGGAGCATGCATGATCACTAAATCTTTTAGAATAATAAACTCTGGTTTGAGGAACAGGCATTCATTTGACATAAACAGCACTGGTATATCTTTATCATAGATTTGTGATACACTTAACAAATTGAATGCCAATTCTGGAACATAGTTCACTTTCTCTAGAGTCAAGGAACCATTTGAGACTTCTCCTTGACCAATCATCTTTCCACCTTTCTTGTCTCCAGCAAAAGCGACATATCCTCCATTTATTATGCGATATATTGTGAGTAGGTCCTTCAACCCGTTCATATGCCTTGAACATCCACTATCAACGTGCATGAAGCTATTGACAGCTCTTCTGGAATGTTCCTAGCATATAAACAAAAAAATTGTTAAGATTTGGAAATTGGGACCCAAGTCCTGACTGACTTAGGTCTTGGAACAGAGGATTTTTTACAGAAAAAATTATTTACGAAATGATTTAATCTACTTCCTAAGGAACTACTATTTACATTTCTACTAACAAACGCATGGTAGGTTTTAATAACATGATCATCCTTCCTACGTCTAAAACACCGAGACTTTAAACCTTTCTTAATACATTTTGAAACAGATGCTTAATCAGTTAATATTTCTTCCTCACATTCAGACATGTGTGATACAGAATTGCTATAAGAGTCGTATGATTCTTTTAATATTTCCTTTGTGACCTTAATTTTAGTAGATTCTGATTTGTTTACATTAATGTTTCTAACGTTTGAGAAAGTTTTTCCTTTCTCTTTAGGTTTAGAGATCCGAATTGGTGTAAAAGATGGGATAGGATGAGAAAGAAACTTTTTAAAGCAACCTTAGTTAGTATGTCTATCTAAAGCTTTACTTAAACAACCATCATTTCTATTAACATGAGCATTTGAAATATCATGATTTGATTCATAGACATCTGAAGATAAACAAGCTGGATTAGAACTAGAACTACATGTGCTATTGTCTGTAATAGACGTTTGGGAAACAAATCTACTTAAACTAGTGTCTATTAAAGACTTTTTGGAATCTAAAATGTTAAGACTAGAGCTGCCCAGACCACTACTTGCACCATAATTAAATCATTAGTTGGATGAGGTATAGGCATAGGAGAATAACAATAAGTACTTGGAGGAAGATAAACATGAGTCGTTTCTTCGCTTCCCAAACCAGTCTTAATTCTAGCCCACTGTTGTTTCTTGCAAAGCTCCTCATGTTTCATCCCAAAAATTGTCCAATCTTCAAGTTTAGTTTTTAATTTGCTTGTTTCAAATTCAGCAAGTGCTATTATTTCAACGTTTCTTTCCAAAAGATTTCTTTTTAAATGCTCATTTTCTTTTAAAGCTTCATTTAACTTGACAAAATATTTAGACTTATTTGTTTTAAGTTCCTTATTTATTTGTTTTAATTTTTTTCATTTTCTAATAATAGTTTGTTAGCTTTATATACCCCAAATAAACAGATTTTGCATGGAGGAGAACACATATCTTGAATTACCTCATAAGGGAGACCCATAACAATCTTTTCAGCAGCCAGGGCCTTTTCACATTGACAAACCGGAGTGTTCTTCCTACATTCTTCTTCCTCTGCTACTTTCTTCCTAATCTCCTCAGCTTCACTTTCCTCATTTTCTTCTTTACAGACATCCTTCTTCCCTTCACTTACTTCACAAACAGTCACTTTCTCTTCAACATTCTCACAATCACCATTTTCTTCTTTAACTTTCCCAGTCTTCATCTCTTCAACTTGAACTTATTGCTCACAACTTTCACCAATGGCATCTTCTTGAATCTCACTCTTGAACTCCCTAAAGGATCAAAGTCCTCAACAGAATCCACGTCACTGTTCACCATCTCAGCCACTAGCGCATGATTGATTTCTTCTTCAGTTTCCTTAATCTCAGCACTCCAATCAAAGTTTGAAATGAGTGTTGTTTCCTTCTTGGGCTTAGCTTCTTACTTGTCGGTGATCGGGATAACTTTAGAAGTTCCAGAAGTTCTTGGTTCAGTGATGATAGGAGATGGACATTCTCCTTTAAAGTGCCCCAGCTATTTGCAATTAAAGTATCTCTATTTTGACTTATCAAAGCCAAGCTTAGAGTTCTGGTTTTGACTTCCAAAGCTCCTCCTACCAGTTCATTCCATGAATCTTCTTGCACATAGTGTGAACATGGCCATTTGCCATTGGATATCAGTTTCCTCTAAATCATCAGGATCAACCTGATACATGTCTTCAACAGTTATTCCTTTTCCCTTCAGCTCTCCTGCAACCGGAGCTTCATAGCTGTGTACAAACATTCCGAATAATGCCAATTTTATCAGATGGAATTTGAGTAGTGAGGAATGGCTTTGAGCTTGAACCAACACTTGTAGATCCACCACTGGACTTGTTTGATACGCCATATCCTGTAGAACCACCATAAGCTGAACCATGCATAGGCGATTTTACAGCGGATGACATTAATGCAGCATTTTATGGATATACTGTGGCTGGCATCATGGATTGATTGTGTTCCATCCTTTTTAAATCCAAATCAAAAGATTTCAATTTGTTGATTACATCCATAAGTTTGTAATCAGCGAAGTTTCTTTCCTGCTTCAACATCCTAACTTGCAAGCTCCATTGCGGTGGGAGTGAGTCCAAGAGCTTAGCAACTTGTTCATGGTTACCCAGATGTTCATCATACTTCTTTAAGGTGCTTGAGATAGACAAAAATCAATTTGTAATGTCAGTAAGGCTTTCATTCTTGGGTCCTATGAAAGAATTGAACTCCTTTTCTGCTTGAGCTTTCCTGTCCTTCTTTAAATCCACATTTCCATCATAAAATTCACACAGAGAATCATATATAGATTTTGCATTCTTGTGTTCAGCAAAGCGGTTGTAGATGTCCTGAGATAAACATAAAGTTAAAGCTCCAAAAGCTTTCTGATCACAATTGATTAGCTTGAGGTCTCTTTCGATAAAGGTAGATGGATCAGTGTTTGGTGAGGTAACTTGACCAACAGTGATAGTTGGAGTGTGTGGACCGTTTACTATTGATTCCCATTGATTATGATCAGTGTAGTAGACGAAGCCTTTTAAACTTCATTTCCAGTCCTCAAAATTATCACCATTTATAAGCCTCAGTGGCTATTGGGAGCAACACTCTCCAAGTCAGAAATGGTGATATTGGTGGATGTCATTCTTTATATAGTATTAATTTCACTGAAGAATCTAGATTCGTTGGTAAGTTCGCTGCTAAATTCGCTGACTACTTCGCTGGTAGATTTGCTTGCAAGCAAAGAGAAGTTTCGTCTGAATTAGTGCTTGAAAACTCTAGTTTCGGCGATAGTTTCACTGAGACTAGTAGAACTTTCGTTCTAAGACAATTTCGGCAACACTTTTGCTTGCTATGGCAATCAAGGAAGTTGAACTTTCATTCAAAAGAGCTACTTTCGCTAAAACAAAGAAACCAGAACTAACCACCATGAATTTTGTAATTCACTGAAACAAGTGGCAGTTTCGCTGGAAGATATCTAAATTTCCTCGACGAATCTAAAAACCTTTTTCAGTACAAAATCAATCCAAACACATCCAAATCTCAATGGATTTGAGCTATGATGATATCTATAGCTTTCCACACCCAAAACACACAAGCCTCAATCATTATCCATGTAAGAAATAAGCAAACAGATCAATAAGGAATGGAATAGTAACTTTATTGGAAAATACTCAAAAAACCAATCAATCAAGAGCACATTGGCTCTGATACCATATTGTTGGTCCTTCTGATCGATATAAATAGTGCAATTGATGTGTAAACAAGGAATTCCCACTGAATCACCACCACAATATCAATAACATAATGAACAATTTGAGAATCTAAGCAATAATAATCAATCAATGGCTTAAAAATAATGATAAATGAACTTCCAGCCGACACATACAGTTGCAACAAAGATATTTCAGTATTAGGGTTTTGCAAAAACTTGCTTACAAAGATAAAAACATGACAATATATAAGCAATGCTAGATTCGCTGACAGTTTCGCTTGCTAGCAAAACTGTCTTGACCATCAACTAGATTCACCCAGCAGCGAACTACACTGGGTCAAAGAAACTATAAAAATGCAAATTACAAGGAAACAAACTAATATCCAACCTATTACATACATAACAAAATAATCCTAACAACTATGGTGAGTCCATCCTATACTAGATCATCAAAAGGGAAACAACATAAACATCCTCATAAACCAGTTTCTCATACCAAAATTCGCTCAATTCTTCAACTGCTATACATGGACTTGTTTGGTCTTGTTAGCGTTTTGAGTTTAGAACGTTGGGCATATTGTTTGGTTATTACTGATGATTTTTCCAGATTTACATGGGTTTTCTTTTTAGCAACCAAAGATGAAACACCTCACTTGCTGATAAAATTCATGACTCTAGTGGAAAATCAAACTAACAAAACCATCAAGTGCATTCGAAGTGATAATGGAATGGAATTTTGCAATGATTCAAAGGGGATAACTAAACAATTTATTTCTGCAGGAACTCCACAACAAAATTGAGTTGCTGAAAGATGAAACAACACTTTAATTGAAGCTACCAAAACAATGTTATCAGCAGCCAAATTACTGTCATTCTTTTGGGCTGAAGTAGTTAACACTGCATGTTATGTTTAGAATCATGTGTTAATCAACAAACAACAAAATATGACTCCTTATGAAATCTTTTTCAAACATAAACCCAAAGTCAAATATTTTAAAATTTTGGATATTATTGTACTTTGTTAAACACATCTGATTCTAAATCAAAATTTGACAAAAAAGCTGATGAAAGTTATTTTGTTGGATATTCAACCAATAAAGTTACATACAGGGTTTATAATAAAAGAACTAAACAAATAATTGAGTTATTTTATATTGATTGGCACGAGTCTAACAAAATAGATGCAGCTTCAACACCTTTATGGATATATGATTATGATTCATTATTTGAAATGTTTTATCAATCATAAGTTATTTTTATAGCTAATCAACCTTTGACATTATCAATTCAAGATATTCTTACTGATGAAGTTGGCCCTATGTCATCTTCAGCTACAGGAAGATATTCAGACATACCTTTTTTTTCAAATGTCAAAGCTATTCCACAGTCTACATCTAAGTCTGTTTTATCTCATTCTAATTCAGTTATTGAACAAGCTCCACAAGTTTCTGATCAAAGTTCTTCTTCTACTCAAATTGATCTGATTGATACAATTCAACTTCCATTTGAATATTTATCTATTGATAATGATACTCTTCAAGAGGAAGATATTGTGTATAAACCTAAAGGAGGGAACAATGCTGATGAACCAGTTGGTCATATGTCTAATTTAGACGAAGTTATTTCTGAAGATACCATTCCTCAGCTGAGAATTCAAAAGAGTCATCCAACAGAAGCAATCATTGGTCCGTTATCACAAGGTGTCCATACTCAAAGTCAATAAGGCATATTTAATACATGCATGTACTCATGCTTCATTTCTCACATTGTGACAAAGAACAATGAGATGACATTAAAAGAAAACAGTTGGGTTGAGGCTATTCAAGACGAACTGATGCAATTCAAAAAGCTCAATGTGTGGGCATCTTTGTGAATTACTAAAGTGTAAGTTGCAGATGGGTACAAAATGGATATTCAGAAATAAAACGAATGAAAAAGATTTGATTGTATACAAGAAGGCTAGACTTGTTGTTCAAGGATTCTATCAAGTTAAAGGTCTTGATTATGAAGAAGTATATGCTCCTGTTGCAAGACTAGAAGCTATATGCATCTTTCTGGCTTATGTTTCATACAAGAACTTCAAGATGTATCAAATGGATGTCAAAATTGCATTCTAATATGGCGAGATGAAAGAAGAAACCTATGTGTGTCAACCACTAAGTTTTGAAGGTCCAGATCATCCAGATTATGTTTATAAGTTAGACAAAGCTCTCTATGACTTACATCAAGCACCACAAGCTTGGTATGCCACCCTCACTGAATATTTGCTTGCAAATGGTTATACATGGGGTGCTATTGATGAAACCTTATTCTTATGAAAGACTAGTGATTCTCTGATTCTTGTTTAAGTATATGTCGATGATACTATCTTTGGATCTACCAATGATGATTTGTCAAGGAATTTGAAGATGTGATGAAAAAGAAATTTGAGATGAGTTCTCTTAGAGAAATGTCATTTTTCTTAGGTATCCAAGTTAAACAAAATGATAAGGGAATACTGATACATCAAGAAAAATATGTTCACAATATCCTGGACAAGTATAAATTTCATGACCCGAAGATTTCTCCTACTCCAATGGCTTCTCGTCCAACTTTAACTCCAAATCTCACGGGTGAAGACGTTGATCAGCATTTGTATCGATCAATGATTGGATCTCTGATGTATCTAACAGCCAGTAGGCTAGACATCATGTTCCCTATCTGTCCATGTGCACGTCATCAAAGTAATCCGAAGTAATCACACATGAAAGCTGTCAAGCGAATTTTCAAATTCCTCAAGGGTCAACCAACACTCGGTCTTTGGTATCCTAAAAATTCCAATTTCAATTTATATGCTTATACTAATAGTGTTTATGCAGGATGTAACTTGGATAGAAAATCAACAACCGGTGGCTGTTAATTCCTTAAAAATATGTTGATTTCTTGGCAATGCAAGAAGCAGCAGGCGGTATCCACATCCACTGAGAGGCTAAATATGTGGCTGCATCAAGTTGTTTTTCTCAGATTGTTTGGATTCAACAACAACTTCTTGATTATGGCCTTAATCTTTATGATACCAAAATACTATGTGACAATAGTGCAGTGTTAAACATAGTAAAGAATCCGATCCAACACTCAAAGACAAAACATATCGACAATCGCATGCACTTTATCTGTGACTGTTTTGATCGAAAACTTATCCATTTGGAATTTATCTCAATAGATGACAACATTGCTGATTTGTTTACTAAAGCATTTGATCATTCCAGATTTGACTTCTTAGTCCAATCTCTAGGAATGATTAACTTTGTTTAATAATTTTCCATAAACCCTTTCAAAAATATTTTCATTCATTTGGTTAAAATTGTAATTTTCTTTGTAGATAATCATAATTTTAGGGGGAGAAATTTTGAAAATGTCTCGAAAAACATTTTTGTTCTTAGGGGGAGTAAAACAAAAATTGCAAAAACATTTTGTTTTACATATTAAGAAAATTAAAATTTTCAAGGATGTATAGGAAATAATAATACATTTCTTAATTTTGATTCATTACATCTTTAGGCATAAAAAAAACTGACTTGGATTATGTTTGATATGTTAATAGGTTTGACTTCGAAGACTAAAAAGCACTATGATCTGTGATAAACATAAAGTAAACTCAAAATGATTGACGTGGGTTACTAATCAAGGTTTTGTGGTAACACTAATTCCAAGCTAAAACAGGCTGAGAATTACAGTCTAGTCATACTCAAGCCAGTTACTATCTGATTCAGAGTCTTTTAGAAGAAATCAGAAATATGTATATATAAATATCAAAAGAAGAAAAATATATGAAAAGCAAAGACAAAAAGAGAAAATGAATATTGTCAAAAAGAGCAAAAAGATGTCGAAAGGCTATATAGGAATAAAGATGCCAATGTGCACAATAATATAAGATATGTCACAGACATACATACTATAAGATAAATATTTTCCTTTTTGAGGATATATTTTGACACAGGAGGCAAAATCAAAAGATGGGGCATGTAAGTCCTAAACGTCTTGCGAGGGCAAAACATAAGTCCGACTGGCAGTTAATAAGTCCTAAAACTTGTTAATATTCTGTGTTAAAAAATGTTTCTCAGGCTAGTTACGCTCTAAAGAGAAATTATAATAAAAAAAATTATGAAAATGCTTATAAGAGGTAAAAGGTTTAAGTTAAATTGGGGTGACTTGAATTCTCAAAAGTGTCTTGAAGCTGGATAACAGTTCTACAGGATTTTTGATAGTGAAATTCATAGATTTCATATAACTCAATCTAAACATAATAAAATCACAGAACATGTGTCCAAGTAAATATTGAAGTCCAAGTTTAAAATGGACAAAATATATTGACAATCAACATAACCAATCTTATTTAAATAAAACTGGACGATGTTAATGATCGATTTCTTAAGAAATATGATCCTATACTTGAAAATTTACCAAAAACATTTAAGTTTAAGTACAAAGAAAATATCCATTTGTTTTATGTTAAAGTTTGTTTTTGAGTTACAAAATTTCATAAAATTAAGGGTTCTCGGATAATTATAAACATTTAGTTAAACATACTTTTACTCATAACAAATCAAATGGTTTAACAGAATAAATAAATTTGAAAAAGTTGAAAAATTTTAGAAGTTCAATGGAATTGAACTTCTCGCATGTGAGAAGTTCAAATGGTGAGAAATGTGATGCGACCAGTGGAACTAGTCGCATGCGACAGAAGTGAAAAAGTCATTGTGTGCGAAAACTCTGACTTCTCGTGCGAGAAGTCAGATGGGTTTTAAAATCAATTATGGCAAAGGAAAATGGATTAGGAATATGATTTGGAGGCGGAGTAAGACTAACATCAAAATAGGTGTATTGACCATTGACTTTGACCGTTTACTTAGACTTTAACTTTTTGACTTTGACTCTTTGACTATGACTTGATATGAGATTAGTACATGAGACTCGTGTAGACACGCTAAGTTCTAGAACTGTACGTTATGGGCTTAATATGTTCTAGTGGGTGATGGATATGATGACAGTGGACGTTCACCGATTTGGACTTAGCATGATGGTTGTGTGCTTAAAATTGGACTAAAGACTTAAAAATATAAAAATATTCATCTTACATTAAGAACGCAAACAAAATCAGACATCAATGGGCCTTACCTAAAGTCTACTAAATACACTTAATTTAATTTAAAAATATAAATTTAGTAATTTATATAGCATATAATAGTCCGTTGGAATCGTATTAACAAGGAGAATTTAAAGATGAAAAAATTGGACGACATGCGCATCAGGACGAGATGAAATTTGGATGAAATGTACAAAGGGCCTGGGAGGCCCATCTATGGCCCCCCTTGGCTGAATCCATCTAAAAAAAGGATTCCCTTGTTTTCCATTCATTTGTTGAAACTTATTTTTCAAGTTTCTCTCAAAGTAAAACCCTAGCCACCACTCTCAATTTCATCTTGTTCTTCTTCTTCTCCATCGTAAATCACCATCATCAACATCTTTCCATCTATTTTTGGTGCAACAAAGACATTCAAGATTGTGTTCTAAGCTAGTCTTGTTCATCTTCTAATCTTCCTGTAAGAAAAATCATTTCTTGATGATTTTATTCCTTGTTCTACCTTGATATTGATGATATTCATCATTTAAACATAAAACCATCATCTAATATTCTTACATTCTTTGTTTTAGACTTTGGATCGTGAAGACCTAGGTGTCACGGGTGTTGGACTCTCTAACCGTTAAAACCCTAATTCTTAGTCTTTGTATATGTTTGAATCTATCAAGATTGGGTTGTAATCTTGTGTGACCTGATCAAAATGGACATCTTGGTCATATAAATTGTTGTTGAAATCATTAATCTCATTTCTTGAATGGATGGACGCGTTAAACAATCAAAATCATGTATTGATTAATTAATGTTGTGAACCGGAAGACTAAAATCCAACTAACTGTTTTGGGACTGAAAAATTGGGATAATCCAAGTGTTTGATACATGTTTTTGTCAATTAGTTCATGGAATAAACGTTCTTTAAGTGCTCGGGTCAATAATGGTCAAATATTGAGGTTTGGGATGCAAAGGAACAAGACTAATGAACTGGACAGTTTGCTATCAGCAAAAGAGGAAGTTTTATACAAGCTATAACTTGGTCATAATAAGTCCAAATTGGTCAAAACTTTCATCTAAAAACAAGGTCAACGAGTCCTCTAACTAACTCAAGTGGTCTTGTGTTGTTTCAACATCGTTGGTTCCTCCAAACGTGGATATCAAAATTGAAGGTCAAAACTGACGAATCTGGGTAGCAGGTTGGTCTGTGTTCATCGAGACATATCTTTCTCATATTTTATCCAATGGAGATGATTCTTTCTCTGGAGTATAATTTGAAGTTTTATCTTTCAAACGATACTTATTACACAATGTTTCGTTGCGGTTTCGACCTCCAAACAGTTTATGCAAAACTGGTGCGTAATCATCTTTACATGCTGAAATATTTTAATAAATTTAAAGCTAAGGATTTGAAACTAAATAATCAAATAAAGACAACATTTTTAGTTAAGAGTGCTTAAATGAATTTTTAAAAGATTAAATTAATAATGTTTATAATTCATTGAATATGGACTAATAGATGTTCATTGAAGGGCGTTAATAAATTAATATAATGTGATAATTGAAACCCTAAACATGGCGTGATTTAAAGTTTAAATCCGACATTGGACCTGTTCTATTACTAAATCATGCTTTCATAAAATAAAAACCTTGATGGACATTAAGGACTAGGCTACAAGAATTACACCTATATTTGTCATTTTGTCCTTTAGTAATCCTTTTATGATTTGTACTTTTAGTGCTTGTTTGGTGTATTGTAGGATTTGGACTGTGTTATTTCGAGGTGAGTTTCACGGCACCATTTTAATATATTTATCTGCTAAAAAAGCATGCTCATGGTTTTGGACTATGCCATGTCTTAAAAATTATTTTGGAATATTGTCTGTGGTTTGGGTCATGTTTTGAGTCTAGATGTTCATTAATGAGTGTGTATTTGTGCTTGTGCTTGTGCTTGTGCTTATGCTTGTTCTTGGGCTTGTTTATATGGTTCACTGTCATGGAGAGGTATTGTTGTCGTCGGTATGCTAACTGAGACTGACTTGGCCTGTGTGTGCCCTTGGGTGAATATAATCCGGTTCATTGGACTTGGACTAATCGTAAACTTGTGTTCATATCTATGGCTGCCATGTACTCTTACTCACATACAACCTTATGTACATGTTATACACGGTAAACTGTTTGTACTTTTAAACATGTGGACTCACTAACGTATGTTGACTTTTTAGAACATTTCTTTTCTGGTAACAGTGCTTAGGTACTTGGACAGTGGACTTTATACGAGACCGCTCCATCAAGAGCATTAGACATTGGAACATTAGTTTTGCAGTATGTTTTACTATTGATGGACTTGTAAATGTTTTGGATTGTTCTTGTACTACTTGTTCTAGTTTTGAACTTCTAGATTATTTATGCAATTATGGAATAATGTTATGGTATTGATTATTCTTTACACTTGTTCTTTTGTGTCGGGCGACGTCATGATCCATTAACGGAGAATTTCTTTAGAGATTCTCTTACACCTCCAATTGTATGACGATCCTGTTCATCGCATCCTCGTATATCTGCTGCTAGCGGGAGTGTGACAGATTGGTATTAGAGCCATTGATTATAGAGAATTTGGTGGATTATTCGACCTAGACTATAACCTAAGTACCCACATGTAGTATGCATCATAGGATTATGTGTGTACAGTTATACATGTGAATGTTCTTTGTGCATTATTAGTTGTGTCGAGTAGCTTGTTTTACATGTTATTTGCGATGTTCTTATTTGGAAATATTTGGTCTTGTATCATCTGTGTGTCAACCTTGAGAATGCATAGGTAAGGACACCCTCTCGTTATGCGCTTGACTATTATTTGGTCCAGATTGACAAGTGCTGCCATAAGGATTCTTTTAAAGGGCCTAGGTTATTCAACCAACCTTAATATGTGTGTCTGCTGGTGATACCTATGTTGTGAGTTGAATCTTGGGAGATGACTACTCTAGCTGACATGACACCAGCAGAAAAGAGCCATGGTGTACTCAAGTTAGATGACTGCTTTATTGGATTTTGGACTATACTAAATAGATTCCTTTGACTGTTCCATACCCAAGTGAATGCTTTCTTAATCAATTCCTCTGTATAACTCCGGTTACTTAACCTCCGGTTAGTGATCATATCCTTGATTCTCCAATCATAGATAACACTCTATACTTAGCAAGACATGTTAACTTTGGTAGGAGGAGCTAGGGGTGAACATGCAATGCAAATTACCATTATGGGAGCACACGTAACTGCAATTTGTAGTGCATGCAAAATCTGGCAAACCCTTTCGCGAGATAACAGTCATAGTTAGTACGAATCATCCATTTTATACATGGGACATTAGTGTTGGACTATTTAAAGATGATAGTTACCAAAACCTAAGTGCCAAATCTCATGATGATTACCAAAACTGACACGGTGAAGATATGCTAAAGATATGATCAAAACGAAGAAAATTGACCAAAGTCAAACTTTGTCAAACTTGGTCAACAGTGGTCAAAGTCAATAGTCAACATCAGCGGTCGTCCCGAATGACGTCAGCACCCGCCAGTCACGCATCAGCAATAGAGAATTTATCAGACTTAGAACTATATTTGTGTAATCATTTGTGCTTAAATGTAATTTTTTCTTATTTTTGTAAAGAGTATAAATGACTAAGTGTAGTCATTTATACTCTAACATTAGAACAATCACTAACAATCCCTAGCTTTCACTTGAGGGTGTAAATGGATGTCATGTAACTAGTTTAGACGTGGTCCTTGGTATATCGTTGGTGTGGTGGGAACGCTACGGGGAACCCTATACATAAACATCTTCGGTATGATAAGGATGTGCCTGAACTGGGCTATGTGATGATCATAGGGGATTAGAGTTGGACATGGTGAGACTGATAACGTGAAAGGAAATGGCATTGGAGGCAGGATTGGTTGTATGTGCACAAAGATCATGACATGCAAGCCAAAAGAGTACGACGGTAAAGTTGGAGCAATAGCCTTGTCCCGTTGTATTGAGAAAACATAAATGGATGTGGACATCTAGATCTGTGCTAATAATCAATGGGCAAAGAGTGTTATTTGGCCACTAATGGGCAAAGCACTATCATGGTGGAATATCCAAGTTCAAGTACGAAGTAGAAAAGTTATAATGGCATAACTTTGGACGGGCTTAAAGCATTAGTAACTGAGGAGTACTGCCTTATGGACAAGACGCAAAATATAGATCATTAGTTTTGGAATCAAGTAATTGTAGGATCAGATCAAGCCACCTTTCCCTACCAATTCCATAAGTTGGCAAAGCTGGTGCCATATTTGTGAAACTTAAATCAAATTGGATGGAGAAGTAAATCAGGGGGCTTGTTCTATAGTTCATGGAATGATGGTCGCTGCTACACCCCAACCATTTAGAGTGCAATACTAAAGACATGTACTTTAGTTGATGAGATGGTTCGTATTAGACCCTTGAGAAAGCTAGTGTGATGTAGAAGGATGTTAGGGAATCGGGTGAGCTAGCTGGTGTTAAAGTAGACAAGATGGACATGGTCATGAAAGGATATGTGGCTGTCGTGCTGACAACGAAGGACTATGCTAGCACTTGTCCGGAGAGTAATAAGTGCAATCTGCACCACCCGACTATGATGTCATGACCTATGTGTTTCAATTTCAAGCAATTGAAAGCTTAGGGAAAAGTTTTAAGGTATTTGTGAACCCTATGGTGCCTATTAATGTGGTCAAATCGGCAAGAGTTTGACATTGATATTATGAGTGCGGAAGCCAGGAGCATTATTGAAATGCATATGGATGGTTAAATAGGGCTCAAGGTCAAATGGTCAATCAAAAATAAAAGGAAAAACAACACAAATCTGGTCTGCAATTTGTGTAAACCCAGGGCAAGGTAATATGGCAACCCTATTCATAGAAAGGTATTATTGGTGTCAATGATGCCCAAAAGGACCCAAACATAGTGACTTTGACTTTTGTAACTAAGTTGGGCTTAACCCCAGTCATGAGGATGTGCTATTAATGGGCTAATGATAGACTTGTAAAGACTACGAAAGTAATATGGGACTGTACTATGCTATTAGAGGATCATGCATTTAGAATAGATCTTGTACGATTTGGGCACGAAAGTTTCAACATGGTCACGAGGATGGATTGATTGTCAAGGAATAGTGCTGAGATCATCTGTTGTGAGAAGATTGCTTGCATACTATTGTTAAAAGGTGAGACACTTAACATGTATGGTGAGAGATCAGAAGAAGAGAACAAGCGGATCTCGAGCATGAAGGGGGAAGAATAAGAGTTAGATGATATACCTGTTGTGTGAAACTTCTAAGAAGTGTTCCTGAAGGATTTGATATGCTTGCCTACTTCATAACAGGTGGACCTTTGGATTGACCTAGTACATAAGGCGGTGCGTGTTCCAAGGGCTTCTTATCGCTTAACACCGTTGAAGATGCAAGATCTATCTAATCAACTTTAGGAGTGGTTCGGTAAGGGTTTTATACGACCCATTCACTCACCATGGGGTGCTAGTGCTTTCTGTCGAGAAGAAGGATGGATCGTATAGGACGTGCATGGACTATCAAAAGCTGAATAAACTAAAGGATAAGAAGCATTATCGTTTGCCAAGGATAAATTACTTATTCAATCCGCCTCAAGTATCAACGTACTTTTTGAAAATTGATCTCCTTTCAGTAGTCATTAACATAGAGTACATGTGGATGACATACCAAAGAAAGCATTTAGAACTCGTTACAAATATTACGAGAGTTATGAATTTTGGGCTAACAAATGCACTTTCGGTGTTCATGGACGTGATGAAATAGAGGTGTATGCCATATCTAAATTTGTCATAGTGTTCATTAAGGACATTCAGAATTATTTGAGGATAGGTAGGATCATGAGAAACATACGGGGACAGTCTTGGAAATGTTGAAAAGGAGAAACTATACGCTAGGTTCTCCAAGTGTGTCATCTGTACTGATCGTAAGAGTTTTCAACGTATATTTCATAAAAAAACTGAACATGAGATAGAAATGTTCGATTGAATTGTTTAGCGACTATGACTGTGTAATCTAGTATAACCCAGAAAGGTAAATATGGGTTAGGATGTGTTGAGTTGTAAGGGGAGAGTCAAACCCATGTGCTTACCTCATTGCCACTCAAGTCGAGTAAAACGAGGGGACTAAATATGGAGAATGAGGCTTTGAGAGGTCTAAACAAATAGTTTGTACAAAAATACGATGGAGGATTGTACGTTATTAAGCAAATTTAGGTTTCATTTACGGGGAATGTGTAGACATTAGTGTTGGATGAAGCACAGAAGTTTAAGTATCGTATTCATCCTGGTGCTAACAAGAGGTGGCATGATCGTAAGGACTTGTATTGGTGGCCTGGAATGAAAGGGTTCATAGCGGACTATGTGTGCAAGTGTTTGACTTGTTCTAATGTTAAAGTGAGGCATCGAAGGCTACCTAGCCTGTTACAAAAGTTTGAGATTCTAGATCGGATGTGGAAAAACATGATTGTTGACTTTATCATGAAGCTAATAAGAATTAGTAGTGAGCATGATTTGATTTGAGTCATTATGGATAACATGACCAAATCTCCTGACTATTCGTGAGGACAACAAGATGGAAAAGTTGGCAAGGATTTATGTTAGTGAAGTTGTGGATAACATGGAGTACCTATGTCGATTATCCATGTTCATGCTAGTCGTTTCATGAAATAATTCGGCATAGCTTATAGTAGGCGTTGGGTACATGTTTGGACATGAGTGAGACTTACCAATATCATACTGATGGTATGAGTGAGAGACCTATTCAGACATTGGAGGATATGTTAATGTCTTTTATCATTGACTTGGAGGTAGCTAGGAGACTCACCAACTATTGGTTGTATTTCCTTATAATAATAGCGGCAATGAGAGTCTTATGGGAGCACCGTTCAAGGCACTAAACGGATGTTAGTGTCGATTGCGGATGTAATGGACAGAAGTTGTGTAAAGTTAGATGAATGGGCCATATTTCATTCAAGAGATGAATGATTAGAAGTTTTGGATCACAGACAGACTAAAGGTAGCTCAAGATCATTAGAATTTTACACTGAAAATTAAAGGAACCCTTGCTTTAGGCACATGTTCTCAGACGTTGGTTGATTTGATAATTAGGTACGGTTGGTGACTGATACACTATCAAGATTTTAGTAGTGTGGTGGGTTAGCTACGGTACACCCTATATATAAATACTATTGATACCTTGAATATGAAATCAGAATCTAATTTTTGGTAATGGACAATAGTCATACTCTGGGGATATCAGTAAATAAGTTGTAAAACCTAAAAAGCCATCTTAAGAGTCTTTTTTTTTATGGGCAGTATACAAGCTGTTGCCTTGGAAAGGCATTGTTTGTCTAGTCAAAAAGAGCAAATTGTCACCTAGATTTGCAAGTATAGTTCAGACTACAGAATAGTTTTGGTCTTGTGATTTATTGGATGGGATTCCACCACGAACTGAATAAGGTGCATGTCTCGCAATATATGCTGAAGCTCAAGTAGTTTCATGCGGATGAGACCTTATATGTACTGATAGAAGAAATTCGTGTGGATGATATATTTCAATTCGTCAGATAAATGGCTGAAATCAGGTCTACAAAAATAGAACTTTGATGAGTAGTAAAATCCTTATCGTACAAATTAAATGGAACTCAAGTGAGGACCAAAATTTTATCTGTGTGCGTGAAGATCAATTGATGACTAAGCACCTTCACCTATTCACAGAAAGGCGTTGTAGTTGATAACTTCGACTAAATTTCAGGATGAAATTCTCTCAACTGGGGGATACTGTGACATCCGTCACCAAAATAGGTGTATTGACCATTGACTTTGACCGTTGACTTTGACATTGACTTTTTAACTTTGATTCTTTGACTATGACTTGATTTGAGATTAGAACATTAGAAGCGTGTAGACATGCTAAGTTCTAGAACTGTACATTATGGGCTTAATATGTTCTAGTGGGCATTGGACATGTTGATAGTGGAATTCACCGATTTGGACTTAGCATGATGGTTGTATGCTTAAAATTGGACTAAAGACTTAAAAATGTAAAAATATACATCTTACATTAAGAACGCAAACAAAATCGGATATCAATGGGCTTTGCCTAAAGTCTACTAAATACACTTAATTTAATTGAAAAATATAAATTAAATAATTTATATAACATATAATAGTCTGTTGGAATCGTATTAACAAGAAGAATTTAAAGATGCAAAAATTAGACGACATATGTATTGGGACGAGACGAAATTGGATGAAATGTGCAAAGGGCCCAGGTGGCCCATCTAAGACCCCCCTTGGCCGAATCCATCTAAAAAGGGGGTTCCCTTGTTTTCCTTTCATTTGTTGGAACTTATTTTCCAAGTTTCTCTCAACGTGAAACCGTAGCCACCACTCTTAATTTCTTCTTGTTCTTCTCCTTCTCCATCCTAAATCACCATCATCAACATCTTTCCATCAATTTTTGGTGCAACAAAGACATTCAGGATTGTGTTCTAAGCAAGTCATGTTCATCTTCTAATGTTCAGGTAAGAAAAATCATTTCTTGATAATTTTATTCCTTGTTCTACTTTGATATTGATGATATTCATCATCTAAACATAAAATCATCATCTAATTTTCTTACATTCTTTGTTTTAGATGTTACATCATGAAGACCTAGGTGTTACGGGTGTTCGACTCTCTAACCGGTAAAACCCTCGTTCTTAGTCTTTGTATATGCTTGAATCTATCAAGATTGGGTTGTAATCTTGTGTGAACTGATCAAAATGGACATCTTGGTCTTATAAGTTGTTGTTGGAATCATTAATCTTGTTTCTTGAATGGATGGATGTGTTAAACAATCAAAGTCATGTGTTGATTAATTAATGATATGAGCCAAAAGACTAAAATCCAACTAACTCTTTTGGGTCTAAAAATTTGGGATAATCCAATTGTTTGATACAAGGTTTTATCAATTATTTTATGGAATAAAATATGGGATTTGGACTGTGCTATTTTGAGGTGAGTCTCATGGCCCCTTTATAATATATTTCACCTGGTTGAAAAGCATGCTCATGGTTTTTGACTATTGTATGTGGTTTGGGTCATGGTGTGAGTCTAGATGTTCATTCATGAGTGCGTACTTGTGCTTGTGCTTGTTCTTGGGCTTGTTCTTGGGCTTGTTTTTGTGCTTGAATGTGATGGAGAGGTATTGTTAGTACTAACGGGTTGATACCACCACCCCTGTCGTCGGTATGCTAGCTGAGACTGACTTGGCCTGTGCGTGCCCTTGGGTGAATATAATCCGGTTCATTGAACTTGAACTAATCGTAAACTTGTGTTCATATCTATGGCTGTCATTTACTCTTACTCATATACAACCTTATGTAAATGTTATACACGATAAACTGTTTCTACTTTTAAACCTATGGACTCACCAACGTATGTTGACTTTTTAGAGTATGTCTTTTTAGGTAATAGTGCTTAGGTACTTGGACAGTGGACTTTATAAGAGACCGCTCCTTCAAGAGCATTAGACATTGGAGCATTAGTTGTGGACTATTTTTTACTATTGTTGGACTTGTAAATGTTTTGGATTGTTCTTGTACTAGTTGTTCTAGTTTTGAACTTCTAGATTATTTGTGCATTTATGGAATAATATTATGGTATTGATTGTTCTTGACACTTGTTCTTTTGTGTCGGGTGACGTCATGATCCATTAACGGAGAATTCTTTTATAGATTCTCTTAGACCCTCAATGTGTATGGCGATCCCGTCTGTCGCATCCTCATGTTTCCGCTACTAGCGGAGGTGTGACAAGACGGGACACACATTGATACACTGTTGACAGAGAATACCCTATTATCGACCTTGTGGATTTGCTCAAATTTGGAAAAGAATATTTGATGAGGTTGCAAGCATGTCCAATTGCAGCAGATGAATCTGTTTAGTTCATAGCATCACAGTTCGGTTGGTTGATTACGAAGGCCCTGGACAACAAGATGTATACATATGGGGGCAATTACAAGGCTGCAGATATGGACTTCTAAGTACATTGATTCTCCAAGCCTAGGGGGAATTTGTTTGGATTAAACCTAGAGGCTAGGAAAATCAAATCATGATTATAAAGATCAAGTCGCGCGAGAACCTGAAGTTATCACGCGAAAACTATATCTCGCGCGAGAACTAGGAAGTCTCACGAGAACTGTGTGGAACTTCTTAGTTTAGTATAAATAGATGTTTTGTGATGTAATTTAGTGAGCTTTTGTACTTTCCTTATTTCATACTCATTTGTAACACTTTCAAAGTCAGAGAGCAATAGAATTAAGAAGTTTATTTACATTCGTGTTCTTCATTTAGATTTCAATCCTTGATGTTAACATTCCGCATTCTCGTCACAAGATCGATCTTATTTGTATTGTACTGATCCTTACAAATCATCTGCTACTGTAATATTCATCAATAGGTGATTACTCATACTTGTTCAATCGACCGACTCAAAATTCAAACCGATGATAAACCCTAGGTTTAGTATCAAAAAGGAGGAAAATTAATAATAAAATAACATTGGTTCAGACAACTACAAACATCTTTAAAAGACTATGAACTTGATTCTTTCAAAGATTGTAACTAATAGAATCCCAATGAACAGGAGTTCTTCATTCGAACAAACCTAACCTGAAATTCAAGTGTTATAATGGTTAAAGATAGTTGTTATGAACTTAAAATGACAAAATAACTTCATTAAAACACAAAAGAATGAAAAAAGTCAGTTTCATTGGTATGTATGTAATAGAACAATGAGTTATTAAAATTGATTTTGACTTTTGAATGGTCAAACCTTGACTCACTTGTTTTAAGTCAAACAAATTTTACATAAAGTTATCATCAATAAAGTTATCATCATCAAAGTTATCATCATATAAGCTTACACATATGTATCTTTTGTTGATAATGGCTAATCTTAATTTGAGCGAAAGTCACAATATTAGTGTTTTTCTTGACCCTGATGTGCCTGAAGCTACTGATCTAAAAGATATGATCAGATTCATCTTGACTACTAGAGTAGCATATGCCATTAGTGTGACGCCAATGATCTATGAAAACTTCATAAGATCATTTGGGAGAACTGCTGAGGTAAACATGATGGATGATGTACCAACTATCACAGGAAGGATTGATGATCAACATGTTCTTTCTAACTCTAAATAGACTGTGAGACAATATCTAAATAGTTTGGAGATGATGCTGGCCAGCCACAAGAGATTAATGAAGATGACCTGCTTACCTTCTTTGTAAACATTGGATATGAAAGTGGAATTGAAGGGAAGTATATTGTGAAAGGTCAAATACATTTATAATGGAGATTTTAGTTCCATTACTTCAAACATTGCCTGCCTAAGAAGAAGACTAGCTGGAATGATATTCCCTTCACCACTTCATTCGCCATATGTGCCTTATGCACTAACAGACCATTAAATATGTCAGGTTAAGTGTTTAATGGCATGTTATCAAACATTTGGGAATGAAGAAGATCTATGTTCCTTATGTATCCAAGATTCTTACAGTGTCTGATCAACCAAATCTTTCCTGATCTAGTAGGCACATGACCTATAATAAATCTAGTTCATCTTTCTATAAAGACATATGGATACATTAACAAGAGAGACCCCAGTAACTTAATAAAGTGGTGCTTTCTTTCCACTTTTACCTTGAATGCTGGAACAAATTGGTCAAGGTAATGATAAAGATGGAGAACAACAAGAACAAGAAGATATACAGGCTATAGAAGTTATTCAGGATGAACCTATCATCCAAGATATGTCTAAAAAAGAAGAACAAGAAGTTGTTGCTAAAGGTCAGGAGGCAATGTCAACACATGGAGATGAAAGTGGTGATCTTCACATTGCATCTCTTGATCAAGTACCATCTCCCATAGCATCTCCAATTTCATCTCCATTTCACCCATCTCCTACTGCTACTAAATCAGCTGATACTAGTGAATCTACTAGTTCAATTAGTAGTCCTGAATCATCTCCAGATGAGGAGGAATAGCCTGTTATTCAAGAGGAAGTAAGAAGAAGACAAACTTCTAAATCCTTACCTTCTAAGGCCACTCAAGAATCAATAGGTCAAGTACATCATCAATAGTCAAGCAAGTCTAACAGAGATGAGGTTATTTATGAGCTTCAGCTCAAGCTTAACAAAACGAAAAAGAATATGAGCAGGAAAGACATGGTTGTTGCTGATAAAATTAATAAATTCATCTTAAAAGATAACAAGATCAAGGAGCTAGAGTTTTTAATTAAGAAGATGAAAGATGAGATTGATGAGCATGTTAAGAATTCCAACATCCAAACTATTCACATGGATGATCAAGATAGTGTCACTAATACATAGTCAGAGAAGATAGTGAAGTTGTAGAAAAAGTAACTAACCTAACTCAAAGACTAAGTCTACTTGAAGATATGCTAATCGAGAAGGAACAAGATGAAGACGAAAAAGATAATGACACTAACAAAGATTATTTTGATGACATTTTCTATTCAAATAATGAGAATGATGGTGATGGTGAAGAAGGAGGTGATGATAGGTCTCCTAAAGATAAAATACAGAACAATAAAAGGATATGTCTACTGAACAACCAAAAGACATTCTGATAGAACAGACAAAGGATATGCCTTTTAAAGAAGAAAGTACATCTGGGAAGCATGTAGAGGAAGAATCACATGCCATGGTTCCTTACACAGCTCCTATATCAATTCAAACTGAAGAGGAGGCTGTTGATTGAAGAACATGATGCTTATTTTACTGGTGATTTCTTTATTGATGAAATATCTTGGGGATCATCAGAGAAGCAAGTACCCTTACAGAACCCTTTGTATTCATTCCTCAATAGCCCATTATCTTTTAGGGAGAACTCCAACTATAAATGATTCCTGTTGTAACTCTAACTAAGAAGCAAAATGAAATCATTAGGAGGTTGTCTGAGGAATTTACATCAAGAACAATAGAAGAAAAAGAAAGAGTATTGAGTAACACTACTAAACCAATTCAGGTTTTTGAGTCTGGTTCATCTAAACAACATACATATTTAAGAAGAAGAATGTACTTAGCTAAAAAGGCAAAAGGAAAGTAGCCAATTGTTAAAGACGATGTTCCTAAGCCTAAGAAGATGAAAAGAGAAGAAGAAACAAAGCATGGTTGTTGTTGCTCAGTTTATGGAAGAACATATTCAAGTAACTGAGCAACTAGCCATTGAAAAACAAGTAATCAATCTTGAAGAATGCGAGATTGAGGGTGGTTACACTCTTAAGGAAGGAATGTATGATGAGCCTGAATTCCAAGAGAACCCCCTAGAAAAGAATCAATAATTAAAGAGATGGTGGCATAGGCTCAGACTGATAATTTGATCATATGTTTAGCATGACATATGAGGCTATGTGTGAAGAAATAAAAAAGTTGAAGAGATTGATTGATCCTACTATTAAGACTGAGTATGAGTTGAGGAAAACAGAAGAAACAAAGAAAGTTAAAGCTAAAGCCACACCCTCCTCTACTACAGCACCACCTTATTTAAGACAACCACCAGTACATTATCCATTTCCTAATTTCTATGAGATAAGTGACAAGGAAAGGAAAAAATTCCTTGCAAGAAATGGATTCACTAAGAGAAAGTTGGGTCCCATGAAAACCAACTCTCTTAAAGTTGCAATGCTCGGAACCATTCTTGACTTGAAGGAAAAGATAAGAATGGTTGAAGAAGAAATTATTTCGAGTCAGCCCAGACAGGGAAGATTAGCCTAACAAGTATAAGTTTCTAGTACAGATCAAGATTCTGTGGTAGCTTTGTTGAGGAAGCAACAAGAGTGGTTTAACCAGCCGTCACAACTACAACTACAAGAACGGCTTACCACTTCTGAGATGGTCCAAGGTGTGTCTGCTCTAAAAGGCAAAGTGGATGTAAAGATCATAGCCTGTAAGTATTACTCTGACAGGAACATGTTCATGGTCAAGACAATATCAGGGTTATTTCAATTTGCAGGATTGGTGTTGGTCTCTCAACACAATTTTTGTATCTTGCAAACTCACTAAGTATCACTCGGTGGATGAAGCAGATCTCTAACTAAGTTGACAATAATATAATAAGTTAATGAACACAATAATGGTTTTCAAGATACTTGTATATATTACTTCTCAACATAGTATCACAAGTCTCTTATAAGCATGGTTACTTAAGTTACAATGCGAAACTATATATACTATTATCTACCGCCGGTTATACTTGGAAAACTAGCTGGAATTTACCGCTAGACAAATACTACATTGCTAGAAGTAAAGTATCTAAGATAAAACAATATCCTAGATTAGGTAGTCATGAATGGTCCATGACATACCTTTTTGTCACCAACTAAGTATGGTAACTGTACTAACTGATAAAGGTGAACAGTGGATTAAAGTATGAACAACTACATGAGCATTGGAAAACAACATGCAGTGTATCAGAGTTGTCAGCGGATGTTAAACAGCTCATACTTATGTCCACTGGTTCATAGTTGATTCTTCTGAAGGCAAAATGGCTTCAGAAGAATAAATTCTTCCAAGGCCATTTATAATTTTGAAGAATCAACTTCTTCCGAGTCTTCTGCAAGTCTTCATAACTTCATTCTTCAGAACACTTTGTCTTGGATCTACTAAGTATGAATGCTTTGGAAGGAGAACTACATGGTTTCAAAAGACTTGGTTCTACCTTCAGAAGTTCTTTACATACTTCTGAAGGAAAACTACTTAGTCTTGGAAGACTTAGTTTTCCTTCACAAGTTCTTGATACTTAAGATTGTCTTTGGAAGAGTAGCTTTAGCTTCGGAAGATTTTTTCAATTTGTACTTCAAAATATTCTAAGTGTTGTTTTGGTTGCACCAGCCTCATATGATCCAACAAATTGCCCCTAAGCTGATGCTACCAAAACTTTACTTCCTTCTGCTCCACAAGGTCTTCAACACCAAGGAAAAAAGATATTTATCTGTCTCTTTGTTCTTCCCTGATGTGGTGGTGATGAGCTTGTATAAGTCATTCGTAGATAATAGATCAAGTCTGTTGTTCTGAATGAAATGCACCCTTTGCTGCGTCCCTCTGAACAGAGTTAGTTGATGGGAATTGTAGTCATATTCCCATCTAACTATAGGATCAAAAGTTGATCCTTCAACCATCTGAAGGAATGTTTATCCTTTTGTAGTTATGCCTTCTTCCACATCTTTTGCTCTCTTTTTCAACTCTTCTTCAGTCTTGGCTTTCTTTGTAATCTCAGCCAGATGAAGACTGCTTAGATGATTTTTGATGTGAGTAGCAAACTGAGAGTTGGTGGGATTGGAGAATGGTTTCTCTACTAACTCAGTAATGTCAAATCTGCTGGAGTGTAACAGAGATGAAATATCAACCCTGTTTACTTCATCATTCTCTCTTTTCACAGCAAATCTGTGTGAAGGTTCATCGAACCTCCACTGGACTATTTATTTTCTAGGATTGAGGGGTTTGGATGAAAGCTTTTCTCCCTTCCTAGTATCCAGCAGGGTCACCAGTCTCCTACTTAACTTCTACTCTTCTTCTGTTAGAACATCTGAATTGACTGCAAGAAGTTGGAGAGCTTGGTCCAGTGTTCCCCTAGGCAGATCAAGGAATGCATCTCTTATGAGGGAACTGGAAGAGCCATTAATATATTTTAGCTTAATTGTCTCTTCTTCACAAGAGATGTCGCTCAGTGTTGTGCAGTTGATGAGCTTCTCCTTGATCTCCTTGAATTCTTCTAAGGTCAGGGGCTTAGATGTTTCAAAAGATGGTTTGGTTAGAGATTAGGTTCTGGGTTGTGTTTTGGGTTTGAGGATAGGTAGTGGAGGTGGTTGTTGGGAAGTAGTGGGTGGGGTGTAGGTAAGGTTGATGGTGTGGGTTTAGGGGTGTGAGGCTTAGTGGTTGGTTCAGTTTCGATGGGGAAGGGAAAAGGTATGGGTGTAGGTTGTGCTGGTTTGGGTGTTGGTGTT
Source organism: Flaveria sonorensis (assembly GCA_025506505.1). NCBI lineage: Eukaryota > Viridiplantae > Streptophyta > Magnoliopsida > Asterales > Asteraceae > Flaveria > Flaveria sonorensis. Next base: position 31,042,620 of record CM046430.1, on the reverse strand, counting down.
GGTTTGGGTGCCTTCTTCTGAACACTTGATGTTTGACTTACCTTCTGCATTCTTCCTAAGCGAATGTCAGCCTTGATGTTGCTGACATGTCGTTGTAGGGTCTTCAGTAACATGGGACCCACTTGCTTGCCGGAGAAGCCAAAGGATTTAAAATAAGTTTACATCCATTCCTTATAACCCTCCTTCTTGGCAGCAGCAAGTTGTGCCTCTTCCTCTTTCTTCTTCTTCTCTCTCAGCTTCTCCCTGGCATCCTTCTTCCTTTCTTTGTTGATCTGATCTTGTTCTTTATGGAAAAGAAACAAGATCGTATCATAATTATGAGGTGCCAACTCCTCTTGGGAGTAGCCTCTAGAATAAAGAAAGGCTATCCTCTCCATCCTCTCCCTTTCCATAGTCTCCTCCTTCCTTTTCCTCCTCTCCTCCTCTTTGGCCAACCTTGCTGCCTCCTCTCTTTCCATTTGAAGCAAAGTAGCCTTTTATATCTTCACAAGTTCATCAAGTGGGCGTAGATGGATTTTTTCATTAGCTTCTCCCAGGCAGAAGAGCCTGTCAATGACCTCCACTCTCTTTTTGTTGTTGATACATTCTTGAGCAGCTGTTGCTGCTTTGCTACTTGCAGCCAATAGCTACCCAGTATCAACTCTTCCTTTCTCCTTTTTCTTGAGCTTTTCCAATCATTCCTCCTATAGAAGTTCCTCAACAGTGAGCTTCCTCTTCCCTTTAGGATCAGAGGAAGATTTAGCCTTTGGAGACTCAGGTTTAGAGGATTCAGGTTGGGGAGAGGGGGTTTGAACTTGTTGCAGTTAGGAGAGAGGGTTTGTAAGGAAGTCCTCACTATTTACCTCAGAAGCTAGATCAAGAATGGCTTCTGTGATGAACAGATCATTGGACAAGGAAGACAGTTCAATTATTCCTTGCACAGCTTGGATTTCTGCTTCAAAAGTAATTGGAACTGCACTACCTGTCCCTTCCAAATTGGTTTCTGGGCCATGAGTTTGTATATCCCCTTCGAAGTTAATCTTAGGTTCAATAGAGACCTTAGGTTGACCAACTTCCTTTTCAGAGGTAGGTGGTGCACTCAGCCGTTAAAGCTCCTCAGCTCCAAAGTAAACAACGACTACATCAGAGGAAGGTTGTTCAATGGATGAGCTTATAAAAAATGTTGTTAAAAACCTGTTGAGGTCTATAAGCATATTTGGATACACTTGAATAGTAATGGGAGCTGGTTGTGGGAAGATGGTTGCAGGCTGTTATTGTGTAGGGTACAAAGAAGATATGGCATCAAGGGAAGTTGCTGTGATGGCAAAGCAGAGATCCTCATGTCTTTGTTTCTGTACATTCTCCCTGTTTTTGTTAGCATCATCTTGAGAAGTAGATGAGCTAGAGGAAGAACTTAAAGAAACCTGAGTATGTACATGCCTAATAGACTTCTCAATCTGTGTCTCAGCTAGCTGAGCCTTGAGATTTTCAATCTCAAGTTGCTGAGTCGCAGACCTATCCTCTAAAGTAATAACCTTTAATTCAAGGTTTGAGACTTTGTCTCTTTACTCAAGAACAACTCCTATAGTCTGAAGAGAGGTGATCAAGTCCATATACCTGAAGTATTGTTGGCTTAAGGTCTCACCAACAACATAACTGAAGTTCTCAAACTTCTGCTTCAGCATATCTTTCTTGTTCTCCTTTGATTTAGTAGAACCAGAGTACATCAGCTTCAAAGCATCAAATAGTTCTTTGGCGGTCTCGCATTGCTTAAAGCCTACCATTATGGAGTTTGGTAAGGCAGTAAGCAACACAGTCACGGCTTTGCAGTCGATGTCCATCTTCTTGAAGTCTTCATTAGATTAGTCTTCAACAACTTTCTCAATCATGGCGCCATTACCAGCCGGGTCCGCTACCTTTGTCTTCTAAGTACCATGAGTGATAGATCACCACATGCGGATGTCTTAATACTTGATGAAACCTTCAATACGTTTGCACCAAGTTCCAAAATCATCAGGGGTTATGATAGGAGCCTTGGTCATGGTTCCCATCTTAGACTTAAATTTTTTTTGGTTAAGAGCCATTTGAGTGAAGTGAGTGAGTGTGAAGAAACAAGGGTGATTTGGGATGGTTAGATCTCACAATCAAGAGCCTTAAAAGCTTTGATACCAATTGCAGGATCGGTGTTGGTTTCTCAACACAAGTTTTGTATCTCACTAACTCACTAAGTCTCACTCGGTTGATGAAGCAGAATCTCTAACTAAGTTGACAATAATATAGTAAGTTAATGAACACAAGAATGATTTTCAAGATACTTGTATATGTTACTTCTCAACTTTGTATCACAAGACTCATACAAGCATGGTAACTTAAGTTATAATGAGAAACTATATATATTACTATCTACAGCTGGTTATACTTAGAAAACCAGCTGGAATAACCGCTAGACAAATACTACATTGCTAGAAGTAAAGTATCTAAGATAAAATAATATCCTAGATTAGGTAGTCATGACAGGTCAATGACTTACCTTTTGTCACCAACTAAGTATGGTAACTATTCTAACTGATAAAGGTGAATAGTGGATTAAAGTATGATCAACTACATGGGCATGGGAAAGCACCATGCAGTGTATCAAAGTTGTCAACGGATGTCAGACAGCCCACACTTATGTCCACTGGTTCATAGTTGATTCTTCTAAAGGCAAAATGGCTTCAGAATAATAAATTCTTCCAAGGCCATTTTTACTTTGGAAGAATCAACTTCTTCTTAGTCTTTTGCAAGTCTTCATGACTTCATTCTTCCGAGGACTTTGTCTTGGATCTTCTACGTGTGAATGCTTCGAAAGAAGAAGTAATTGGTTTCGGAAGACTTGGTTCTACCTTCTCAAGTTCTTCATATACTTCGGAAGGAAAACTACTTAGTATCGGAAGATTTAGTTTTCCTTTGAAAGTTCTTCATACCTAAGCTTTGGAAGATCTTCAACTTGTCTTCGGAAGAGCAGCTTTAGCTTCAGAAGACTTCTTTAATTGGTACTTCAAAATATTCTAAGTGTTGTTTTGGTTGCACCAGCTTCATATGATCCAACACAATTCTTCACAGACCATACTGAACTAGTAAACTCCCTAAAGATCCATGACTTGAAAGAACTTGTTGATCTAGAATTGATTAACAATGCTGTAATGTCAAGGGGATATCAATCTATAGACATTTTGAACATGTTCAAAAGAAATAACAACTTCAAAACCCTTAAGGAGATATGTATTAGAAAAGACAGAACATTCAGAAACCCCTTTGAACATCAAAAGAAGAAGAAGACAGCAGAAGAGTCGGTAGTCCCAAAGGGTATCATAAAGCCATCTGAGTTGCTAAAGAGAAAGAAGGTAGTTGGTACTCATCAGTCCATGACAATCTCAAATGTCAAGTATGATAAATAGATATATGAGTTGGTTACTAAAAGAGGATCGGAAGGGAAAGTTGGCCCTGAAATCAAATTATTCAATGCTTATGAAGTGCGTTTGCTAGATGAATTGTATATTCACTATATATTCACTAGGCACTTTGAGAGCCCCACCATCAACTTGGGATCTTCTGTTTTCTTGAAGTGTATAAGGATCTTGAAGATTGCTTATGATTGGATTAACAGGAAGGGAGAGGATAAGAAAAGAAAGAGAATGCCTTTGAACTTTGCTAACATAGTAAAGTTAGAGGTAAATTTTGATGGTGAATGATCATTCAAAGAGATGGATTATCTACCATAGCTATGTTTGAACCTCACTCCCTCAAGCAAATTCCCGTTGAAGCTGTGGAAAGGATTAAGCAATTAAAGATACATGTGCTTGATAGGAACAAGATAAATGAGGCAAGGGAGTAGCCAACTATGATTAACTTCTTCTAGGATCCTACTAACCCCAAATACCATTATTATCTTTCTAAGGAAGAACCTCCAGTAGATACAACATCAACACCAGTAATTACAACCACAGTAGCTAGAACAAAAACATCAACATCAATAGTAGCTCTATCAACAGCACAACCAACAACAACCACCACTGCATCAACTTCAACTTCTATAATAGTCCAAGCATCCATATCACAACAACAAGCAACAACTGAAGATCTACCAAAATCTTCATATCTTCCATCAGCCAAACACACTTAAAGTACTTAGGCTGCATAATCCTTAGGGGGAGTATTATTGGACCCTAAAAGGATCATGCATGCCAATTCAAGTAATGGTAGATTATGTGTTGGTTGGAAAATATATGTGTCGAAATTTCTGGAAGAAGGGATGAAGAAATGCGGATAGCAGAAAAGGCCAAGTATTGTTCGGCCACATTAGTTTTTGTGGGTCAACAAAGAGAAATACAAATGAGCATTTGTCTACCCATAAAAAACTAATAAGGGTGAACTAAAATTGATACTTATGCCTAACAACAATAAATGCAAACAAGATTTGTACACCCGCAAAAACAAATACGGATGTAGAGAAGACAAATGCGATAAAGAACTTATTTTTGCGGATACTGTTATCATGTACTTTTTACTTAGTATTCTAGATTGTATGTCGGGGTATTTAAGTCATTATGCAATTCATAGTTTCTGACCTATAAAGAGATAAGTTCTTACCCTTTTAGTAACTCTTGTACCTCTCACACAACCCTACAATCTGATTACACTAAAACTCATATTATAATATTCAATGATATCTATTATAACAACAAAATTCTAGGTTCTACTTTAAACTTTAATATAATCTAGCATTATTCCATTTTTTTACTATATTATTACTATTTTATTTCTTCCATGTAAATTGTTTACATGCTTAATTGCCTTAGAAGATCCCACTATGACTTGCTTTAGTCTAGAAATTATTAAACGATTTTAGAAAAATTATTAAATCTATACTAAATTAAGAATTCTAAATAAAACAAATTATATGTGTGTACACACACATATTTATGGTGCGCGTGCACACACACACACACACACATATATATATATATATGTCATTTTACACACTTAAAACCTTATAAAAGCAAGAATTTATAATCCACTACACCATAACACATTACACTACAATTTATATAAAAAAACTAAAAATAAAAGAAAACACCCCCATTCATCAACCTTGGCCGCCTCTCTCTCCACTCACCATCCTCCCTTGACTAATTCAAAAACCACACCAACACTCCACTTCCCCTCTTCCACATACATGCAATCTACACTCCCAACCCCTTCTCTCTCCCTCTTTCATGAATTCAGCAAAGAAATCACCCAAACATCCAAAAATCTACATTTTTCCCTCCATTTCAGCCTCAATAGTCGAAGATTAGCCTCATCCCAACTTCAACCGAGTGCAAAACAAGCTAGAAACTGAGTTTTAGTGAGTTTTTACACGAGGTTCTTGCAAAAACAAGGTGATCCAGCTCAAGTTCGTGAACCAACAGCTCTCACACTCTCCAAATCATTCCAAAAGCACAAAACATCTAGAGTGTAAGCATCAATGAACCCAAATAAAGCTATTTCTTGATTTTTTTTCCTCTCTTTTTCTACAAAATCTTACTTCTTTTGTTTAAAAACAGAAACTTTCAAGATTACCTACTGCATTTTGGGAACTGTCAACATCTTACAAGGTATCTTTTGAAGGTAGAACGCGAACCAAGGTTGGTGCACACGTTTGCACCCCCAAAAACCCCATTTCTCATGAGTTTAAGCACCGAAAACCCTATTGTTTTGAAAACCCCTCAACCCATATTGAGATCTGCTCAAAAAAGTAAATTAACTTCACTAAAATATGTTTCAAAACCTACAAAAAGATTTGGTGACATTTATGCTCAAACTATGGGGATTACATAAGTGTAAATGTAGTATTTCACCCTTTGATGCAACATAAGGTGCCATGTATGTAAAAATCCATGAACTAATGCATTGTTGCAGTAGCTTGGTGATATTAAACATATACAATTCGTGGTAGTTGTTGAATAGGTACAAAGGTGTGGTATTATGGACTAAATGGGTGAAATTAAAGACCCGAAAGGTGGTAAAATTCTCAAAAATGGTCAGAACTTAAAAAGTTACAAGTTTAAAATGTTCCAGGCCCTAAAATAAGTATTTTAGTATTAAAAATTGAATTTGGTGACTTATTGAATTAATATGTGATTTTTATGGATTTATTTAACAAAAATTTGTCTTTTAAATCCGTCAAACTAAATTACAGAAACTTGGAGTTTAAATAGGCCTAAATGTGTTGCTAAAACCTGTGGAAACTAGTAAGGGCCATATTGGGTAGATAAATGAAAGAAATCAAACTTTTGGGTAAAAATTGTAAATTTTGAAACTTGAGGGACCAAAGTGTAAATTCTGCAATTTCACCAAAAATTCGACCAGCCATAACTAAAAATACTTGGTGAACTTATTATCACCTTAAGAAATTGATAAGAATCATAAAAACTTGTCATTCATATGATAAAACCCTAACTTTCCTAAAAAGGGAATCTTTTTGACGTAGACGCTAAGGAAATGAAGCTACATAAACTTATGACCATAAAACACACCTAATTACACCTATAATAGTCTAAGAGCACATAGCTTACTACTTGTATATTGCTGATAGGGTGCTAGGACTTGAATCTTTTTCTGTGCTGGAAGAACCGTTGATTAACCCTAAGGTGAGTTTAGTGTTCCCCTTTTTACTACTGTTTTGGGATGAAACATGTTGTGTTTGAGCTGAAATTATTTACGTGCTTTAATATGATGCTTATATGTTATGGTGATTGTTAGAACCTGCTCTTATATTGTATCATAATCATTAATTCTCAGTGAACCACTTGTTTTATATGGGTAGACCTACTTGCGGAATCCCCCACGCACAGTGCCTTCCGTCATAACCTAATAACATATCCAACAAGAGCTTAGGCATAAGCAACAAATAAAGCAATTCCTTAAGTATTATGGTTTCTCTTGTAAACAAGTAAGACCAATGAGTATGTTAACTCTTGATCTAAATATCAGAGGAATCAAACAAAAGGTTGTAGCTAGAGAACTTCTAAAGTTAGAAAAAGCCTGGGAGCAATGGGAAATTCAACATGCCAAAACTAAGAAAGTCACTCACAAGCCTTCCCATCTGCCGACTAAGTCTGTAGCATCTCCTGACTCTGAATCAACAACCTCTAATGATAGTCAGCCCATCTCTAAAATCCTTACAAAGAAGAAAATAGCATCAAAGAAAGTTATGAAGGCAAGGATTGTTGATCCTGAAGTAAGAGAGAAGATACTCAAAAGAACAAAGGTGTTAGCTGTTGGGTATCTCACCCAAAGGAAGAAATTTGCTTTTAAGAGGGCTAATGGAGAAATCATATACTATGATTAAAAAAATAGGTAATTGATTTGACCCTTGACATTCTCGAGCAAATTGTTAAGTACTTCAGCATCTTTGGATTTCAAAATGTTGAATCCAAAGTGCGGCTAAACAAAGTATTATCCTTAGTCAAAGCTAATGCTGGTGAAGAGATTTCTAAAAGTCACTATCAGTACATGAACTTATAGTGCAGTGGGAATATGAGAAAACGAAGAATACCTACTTTATAACCAGATCGGTAGGTAGAAGAGTACCTTACTCAAGGAACCAACTGGTGCGCCCTAACCAGTTTGAGATATCTGACTTGACTAGGCCAAGACAAAGGAATCCAAGCAATGATTCTTAGGCAAGGGAAGTGGAGAAGGTACTAATAAGGATCTACAACTGTCATCTAGAAGGATCAAGGCAAGCTTTAGAACAAAGAAAGAAGAAACCAAAGTCTGAACCACTGAGTATGTTTCTCTACATGTCCAATAACCTTCTCAAATAGCTTAATCCCCTTCCTAGAGCCAATTTGGTGATTCAGCAGATGAAGTAATAATCACAGATGTAGCTGAAAGGATAAGACATAGATTGGAACATCCTGTAAAAGAAGAATAACCCTCAGAAGATGATGAAAAAGAAGACTAAGATAATGATGATATAACAATCATAAAATAGGATTATGATTTGAAAGCTGAGAACTTATTCACAAAAAAAAAAACAAGTCCAAATCTTTCTTTCTATCTGAGCTAGAGATTCTCAAACTCATCCTTGACGAACTAAAAAGGATGCATAAGCTAGCTTCAAAATTTGAAGGCATGCTAGACAAGTAAAAATCTATGGCTGCCATTTTGAAGATAAAGATTGGAAACAAGGCTGAGCAAAAGGAAGAAAAAGAAGTTCTACATCTGATTTGACTAAATGTTCATAACCCAATCACCTATCAGAGTTATAATACTTCAACCAACACCTTCAGTCTGACATATGCTGGTGCTGGAAAAGTAGAAGTTAAAAGTATGATCTTTTTAGACTCTCTTGGTACAACATGATGGATTTGGTGAATCTACTTCTTCACAACCCCTCAAGAGATAGAAGAGGATACATGTATGAATTTCTACTGATCAGAATGCTTGAAGGATGATGATAGAATTTTGGTAGCATCATCCTAAGGGGAATTTGTTAAGCTATGAAGGATGAAACTACTATAAACTCAGGATTTCAACACTGATGCCAACTATCAAATCAAGTCAAGAATTGAATCCACTACCAAACAGCATATGCTAAATGACTACTGATCAGCACATGCTGAAGCAACTACCAATCAGCCATATACTGATGAGCTACTGATTTACTGTTGCTGATCCGCGGAGAACTCCATCAACTGCTTCAGCATAGTACTAAAGCCGACGGATGCTCTGTTTCACCTTTTTGAGACAACATAGTACTAAAGCTGCCAACATTGATACACAGATTATTTGTTTTGCTGTAGACTCTAAACATAGAATAATTTATTCTTATTGTTTAGATTTCCTAATAATAAAATTCCTCACACTTGTATAAATAGGTAAGTTTTTAAGCCACTTGATTGTATCTGCAGAATCTAAGTTAACGGCTTACTATCACAACACAACTACTTTGAGGAAAGATAAATGCACAATAAAATGTTTCAAAGTATTCACTTGATTAATCTTTTGAGTACAAATAATATAATCGGCAGATACAATCAAGTGGCTTGAAAAGCTTGCCTTTACTATACAAGTGTGAGGACTTTTATACTATGAAATCTAAATAATAAGAATAAACTATGATATGTTCAGAGTCTATAGAAAAATAGATATTCTATGTATCTGAGTTGGTAGCTTCAGTACTATGTTGTCTCCAAAAGGGCAAACACAGTAGTCGTCGGCACAAACATACTTGTTTTGAGTAGCAGTTGATCAGTAGACGATGGAGTTTTCTACTGATCGACAACAGTTAATCGGCTGATCTTGGGTAGACTGCTGACCGGGTTGCTCAAGATAAGCTGATCAATAGTCATTCAGCATATGCTGATCGACAGTAGATTCCATACTTGGCTCAATTCGGCTGTTGGCAGTCGGTGCTGAAGTCCTAAGATTTTAGTAGCTTCATCCGCATCATAGATCAACACTAACAACTGGAAAGGTTCCTAGGTTCATTTCGTATGTATTAGTTTCATATCAATCAGTTATATAAAGCCAACCCTTAAGTTTTAGATTTATCTTTCATGAGTTGGTGATTTTTCTTTTGTATGTGTATTTTGTTTTAAGTCTTTGGGTTTTTGAAGTCTTGACTTGGGTTTTGATTAAGTTTGGGTTATTATAATATAAATTCAGATTTTAACAGTTCTTATGAGTATGATTTGGTTCGAAAATAATAAGTTTTCAATTGTTGGCAAATTTGGTCCCTCGACTTTTCAAAATTTACATTTCTAGCCCTAAAGTTTTGAATTTTGAACTTTACTTATTTATGATGTCTTTTATTGTTTTAAGTGAGTCTAGCTACTGGAATTTATTGATATAGTTGTTATTTATCCTCAATTAACGGTTTTTAGAATATATTTTTTAATTTGGCAATTTATGTCGGTTAAAAATAAGAATTTTTTGCTTAATGTTGTTAAGTGGTCTAAATAGTGTTTATATTTTAGTAATAATTATTCTGAGTATGAAATAGCCTCTAAAATATTAATGTTGTGATCATAGGGTCAGTGAATTGGTTATTATATTTTTAAACGCGTATCGGATCGCGTTTTGTGTGCTTTATGTGGTGTATTTTTAAGTCCATTGGTTTTATTAAATTTTTAGTTGTACTTTATGCTTGTAAGTCATAATTTACTGAAAAATTTCAACTTCTTTAATTTGAATATTTTTATATATTTTTATTATTTTTCTTTTTACTGGGTAATTAAATATTTTATATTAATGGTAAATTTTGTATAAATTACTAGAAAACTCTTTAATTGTTGATATTTGGCTTTTAATTTATTTTTATTATTATTAGTCTATTAGTTACTAGAATTCAAGTCTTAATTTGTCTTTTTTGACGGTTTTAATACTTTAACGTTCGAGGTTCGGTTTTTAAGGGTTTTCGGGTTTCGGTTGGCTTTGGTCATACTTTAGTCATATATTCTGATGAAATCCAAATCTAAGGATGGATTCCCCCAAGGATCTTTTCAAATCTCTCAAACAAATATAACAACAGATTGTTATATTTTATTCAACAATCAATAGTCATGGTGTGGAAACCCATGATCAGAGATATGATATCAGTGTGTGTGTGTGTGTGTGTATGAATGTGTAATTGCTAGTTATTGAATGCTTGAATGATAATAATAAACTGCTTGTTTGTATTGAATGTTCAAAAAGCTTATAAAGGATTAGGGTATTATGCTATTTATAGCCTATACAGATAGCTATCTACAATTACGAAAATACCCTTATCTAAAACAAAATTACATAAATAATCCTAAGTCTATAATTTGTCCGCTGTGGATGATAGACTGTCCGCTGTGAATGGTTAATAAGTTATCCGCTGTGTCTTGGATGTTGTCCGCTGTGAACACTTGATGTGTGATTTGCTTTGTATGTTATCCGCTGTGGAGTGTTCATCCGCTATTGATGAGCATCCGCTATGGACAGTTCATCAATTATGGACTAGTCATCCGTTGAGTATGCTTTGTACATCCGTTGTAGACACTTAGAAGCTTTTCTTCATCCACTGCAGACTCTTGTTAATCTGCTGTGAAAGGTCTTCATCCGCTGCAGACACTTAGCAAAAATTCCATTTTATCTACAATCCTAAAAAAGAAATTCAAGCTATATTAGTGTATGTTATGAATGTTAATGTTACTAATGTGTTAGTTATTGATTGTTTGGATGTTAGAACACATTATGTTTGATTATGGCAAGCATTATGCTTTTAAAGCACTTATTGAGTCCAACAATACTCCCCCTAAGGATGATGTTGCCATCTCTTTAATGTTTGCTTATTAATGTTATGTTTGTTAGTAACCATGTGTTTTTGTGTTTGTCCTGACTGATTGTAATGATTGTGTGTTTGACTTACAATGTTTGATTGCATGTTTTTATGTTATGTACGATTGAATGATTGACTGTTTGTTCTGATTACATGTATGAATGAGTGTCTGTTTGTCTGATTATATGAATGAATGATTATCTGTTTGTCTGATTACATGAATGTTTCATTTTTTGTTTGATTAACTAATTACATGTACGATTGCATGATTTACTTATATGATTCACTAATTACACATGTGTAATAAGATTTCCTTGTATGTTTGATTTATGTATGTTTGAATGTCTTGTTTGTTGAAAGGTTAGATATGTATGTTTGTTTGTCTTTGTCTGTTTGTTTGTTAGAAACCTTTAGTAATGAGAAGGACCAGCTTTTTCTATAATCTTCTGAACTTCAGAAGTAGCCTTCAAGGATTCTTCAATATCTTTCTTAATTGCTTGATCCTTTTCAGCTTCTTTCACTTGATCTGACAGTGGAGTGATCCTCAGTGTATTTCTGCAGTTGACTATATGCTCAACAAAATAATTAACAACACTTTTCTGATCATTATATTTGCTCTTAAATGTTAGATGAACCAACTGTTCAAGTGTAGACTTGTCTAGGCTCTGCACATCAATGTTGCTACCCAGTGTGGTTACAAAATGATTGCCCATCAGGATCTTAAGGTTGCTATGTTCTGATATTATCATGCCTGTTATGCCTTCAATATGTGTTAATGGTTGTTGTTTGGTTTCTAACCTTTGTTTGAGTGTAGCATTTACATACACAGTGCCCAAAATTCTTAGCATGTGTATGAAATAACAACAATCTCCCTTGCAAAGAACATCATCTATTGCAGGGAATGTCTTTGTTTTCAAAAATGATACATTGGATGGACGAAGGTGTTTGATTTCCACTAGATCAAACAACCTTATATCAGGTGCTTCCTTTCCTTCAAGCTTTCTCTTAAGTACAACTTCAAAATGGGTTTCATCATAATATCATTTTATGATTGGGTGGTTGTACTGATTTCTCTCATTCTTCTTCATAATCAGTTGCAAATCATAAGGTCTAATTGAGTAACCAACCCTTTCCAATAATTCTTTGTCAATTTCAAAGGGTGATTCTTCAATTGTATGCATCTTCTTTCTAGCTTCTTGTTGTTCTTTTTGTAGCTTAACAATGTGAAGTTTATCATCTTTCTCATCGTTTTGTTTTGTTAGATGATGTTGCTTGTACATGTATGATCTTAGTATGTGAAAGAAATTAGCTCCTCTTGGATTGTTTATGTGATTGACCATTCTTAATTGCATCAAATCAAGTATGTCTTTATATGAGAGTGATCTAAGCTGGGATATGTAGGCTAAGTATTGGACAAGTCGAGATACTCTTTTGATTAGAACAGCATCGCGAGTTTCATCATACTTCCAAGCTATAATTTTTCTTTCATTTGCATCAGCAGTAAGAGTTATTATGTCATAAAGCTTGACAAAATTTGTTTTCTCATTATTTATTTCTCTAACCTCATTTCCATCAGGCCATAGCCTATGAGGCATAAACTGCCTTGGTTCCTCAATTGGATGAAGCTTAGGTGGAGCTTGATGGTAAGTTGATAGAGATGATGCTGGATGAGGTTTTATGATTTGTGGCTTTAAGGCGTTAACCAACATGTTCTTGTATATCTCTCTTGTCATATCTTTCATTTAAGATAAAGATCTGCCAGCATATGACCTGTATGGTATTCTTGTGTGACTCAACCAGCTTTTCACCTGGGAGTAGCTCATTTTGTCTATTGGAGGAGTTTGGGCAGATTCTTCAGAAACTCTTGTTGATCCTTGATTTCCATGTATCTTTTGTATGTTTGCTCTTGTTTATCATTCATGACTTCTTGAAAGTCTTTGAGCAAGTCTTTAACCTCAGAGAGGTTAAGATGTATGAATGATTCATAAGGAAATCCTCTAGCTATTAACTCAATTCCCATTAAAGTTTCTGGATCATCTGGGAAGAGTTCTTGTATGTTCTGCATAACATCTTCATCACTATCTTCATCTTCATAATCTGAGTCACTCAACAGCTTTAGTGGAGGTGATTTAGGTTCTTTTTGTTCTTGAACCTGCTGCTTTCCATTCTTCAAAGAAGCTAGGTACAACCTCTTTCTCTTTCTTTCATATGTTTTCAGGGAACGTTGTGATGATGATGAGGCTTGATCTTTGGTTGATATGGGTTGTGCTTTTAGAGATTCAGCAAATTGCTTGATTAGCTCCTTTTGTTTTTCAGATAGTGGATCTACAGGCATAATGCTTGTTTCAGTAGTTTGAATTTCTGGAGAATGGAAATTCTGTCGAAGGATGGGTGAATAGTGTATGTTTTCAAATGTGTTTTCCTCTCCAAACAGTTGATCCATAGAGTATGACTCTTCAGGAATAATGAGTGCTAATTCTGTATGTTGTTCCTTAGTGCTTGTTTCTTCTTCTTGAGTCATAATCTGTTCTTTAAAGTCATCACTCAGGTCATCTTCTTGACCTTCTGAATGTTCTTCCTTATTCAATTGAGTGTCTTCGAGTTCCAACTCTCTGTTTAGTTTGTTTATCTCTTCAGATTGAGTATAGATTATTCTTTTTGGTTCATCAACCTCAACATCTTTTGAGTCTGTTTGCTCAGTCAAGTAGGCAATGTCTAGTCTTGCACTACTAAGGTCATGTTCTTTAAACTTGATCTCTTCCTTTGATTTTTCAAGTTGTTATTCCAAAAATTGAACAATCAACCTTTGAGTAGTTTGATCAGATGATAATTTCTTAAGCTCTTCATCCTTTTCTTTGAGTTTATCTTTTAGCTTTCTTGCTCTTTTGTTTGACTTCTCAATCAGCTTATTACACTCAGTGAATAAGAACAGTTTAGAGTATTCAATCTCTTCTTCGGTGGGTATCACATTACCCTGTTCTCCACCTTCAACAGGACTGACAACATCTGGTATGTTGACAGTGGATGCTCCCATCATATGACAGACAACTGTTCCCTCCTTCGGAATTTTAAGATCAACCAGTAGAGGCTGCCAGTTTCTTGGATCAAGATTGATCTCTTGGCAATGCAAGAAATAGATAAATGTCTTTGTGTCCACAGCCAAAGCAAAATATATAGCTGCTTCTGCATGCTGTTCTCAAGTGTTATGGATTCAAAACCAAATGCTTGATTATGGCTTTAATTTTCTTAAAACACCCATACACATTGACAATTCTGCAGCCATGTTTATAACAGTCAATCCTGTTCAACATTCAAAAACCAAACACATAGAGATCAGATATCACTTTCTGAGAGATTGCAGAAAAGGGTCTGATCAAGTTGATCAAGGTCCACACAGATAACCAATTGGCTGACCTTTTTACAAAACCATTTGATTCAACACGATTTGAATTTTTGGTTCAGTCTCTTGGTATGATCAACTATGAAACAACAAATTAAGATTTTCAAAACATTCAAATTAGACATTCTTGATTTTGTCAAAGTCCATGATTACCATCAGCTTTCCCTTTTTCAAAATCAAGATATCATGCAACTCATTCATTTTGATAATATTAAATCGCACATACATTTCATGAGAAATGATAGTTCACTAGCATAATTCTTCACTTAAGTCTTTTTCCACTAATAAAGATTGACAAATTCTTTGTTTGATATATGGATAGGCTCAGCATGGGACATATAAAATCAGATACAACAGTGAAGAACTAAATTCTCATGACTGTGTGGTTAACAACACATCTTGATTTATGGTGAGTATTGATCTATCCAATATAGGTTGCTTTCAAAGTAACTACAATACACCAAGTGAAACAGTTTATAAATTGCTCAATCATACAAGTGTCACCTTTGTTATAATAATCATAGACCTGGAGTACACCTAGGCATTCTTTGTTATGCTAAGCACAGACCTGAATGACCTAAATCATGATCCAAAAAGATTCCCAAAGAGGAACACATCCATCTTGATTGAATCATCAATAAAGTCTTTATGACTACATTCCTTGTGAATGAATCAAAAGAATCCCAAAGACGATCACCTTCCAAAGTGAAGTGAAAAAGAATCCCAATGAGGATCAACCAATATGGATCAAATTGAGCATTTATACTCCTAAGTAACTAGGTTTTAAGTATTGAAAGTGCTTTCTAGCGTATCTTGAGGAGGGTTGTACAAATCATACAATCAGATGTGGGGTACATACATCTTATGTCAATCAACCCAAAACATGATAATCACTCAATGTTTTAATCAACCATTAATACCATGCTTGAGTTTAAGTGGATCACAATATCTGTAATCAACATTGTACTTGTCTATGTCTATTCTCCAAATCATACAAACAACTCAGTGAGAACTATAGACTAGTATGATCTCATGGTATGTGCAAAAGATTCATGTTCAAACATGAAAATCATTCATTTATTAGTTAGATAAGGCATTATCTTTCTAACTTTTATCAAGCAAGCAATCAATTGGACTTTGATAATTTCCATATTAAATCATACAAATTTTTGACATTTTATAAATGATTTTTATAACTATGCAAAAATTTAGGGGGAGAAATTGAATATGGAATTATCAAAGGCAGCAGAATTATGCATTATCATACATTTCAAATTTTGATATTTTTAAATTTTGAAAAATAAACAAAGCCAAGTCAAGCCAACACCCAAACAGCAGGTTGACACACATACATTTGTTTATTTTATTACATAATATTGCTTATGAGTGATATCAAAACATCCATATATTAAATATGTTAAAATTCAATATTTTAACATACAATTTAATTCAAATTTTTTAAACAAATATTTTGATTTAAACAAACAAATTTGCAATTTTATGTGCTTCGGAAGCAAGATATTTGCTTCAAAAGAAATGGCTTCAAAACATACAAAATTTTTAAAATTTTGACAACTGTTCACACAACGGATGAACAAATATCTCATCCACTGTAGGAACAGAACCATTCATATCATCAAAGTGTCCACAGCGTATGAACATTGTTCATCCGCTGTGAACATCTCTCAAAAAAATTACCAAGAGTTCCACAGCGCATGAACATTGTTCATCTGCTGTGAACAAAGCATTCAATCCATTCTAAGTGTCCACAGTGCATGAACATTGTTCATCCGCTGTGAACAAAGCATTTAATCCATTCAAAGTGTCCACATCGCATGAATAAGGTTCATCCGCTGTGTATATTCATTCAAACATTTCATGTGTCCACAGCGCATGAACAAATGTTCATCCGCTGTGAACAAACAATCAAATGTTTCCAAGGATCCACAGCGCATGAACAAATGTTCATCCTCTGTGACCAAACAAACCATTTTAACAAACAACTATACATGCATAACATTCAAAACAAACAAACAAACAACTACCCTTCATAATAAACACACACACATTCATTATTAATAGATAAAACAGTAACAAGCAATCATTAAATTGATGGCAACATCATACTTAGGGGTAGTATTGTTGGACTCAACATGTGCATTAAGAATTAATGCATAAAGGTATGATGCTTGCCATATCAGACATATTTCAAACATAATGTGTTCTAACATTCAAACAATCATTCATAACATTTTTTTAAATTTCTTTTTCAGATTTGTAGATAAAAGAAATTTTGACCAAGTATTCGTAGCGGATGAAGAGTCTCCACAACGGATGAAGATCATCAGCAGCGGATGAAGAAAATTCATCTAAGTGTGTGCAGTGGATGAAAGAATCCCACAGCGGATGAAGAACATACAGTGGATAACAGACAAACAAAAACACACAAGTGTCCACAGCGGATGTTCAATCCACAACGGATGAACATTTCACAGCGGACAACATCCGCAGTGGATGTTCATCCACAGCGGATGAACATCCACAACGGATGAACAATCAAGTATGCACAGCGGATGAATAGTCATCTCCACAGTGGATGAGAAAACCTCCACAACAGATGACTTAATTCCATAGCAAATAGCTTAGACACTTAGGATTATTTATGTAATATTAATTTACATAAGGGTAGTTCAGTAATTGTATATAGCTATGTGTATAGGCTATAAATAGCATTCTACCCTAATCCTTTGTAAGCTTTTGAACAATCAATCAAACAATTAGTTATTATTATTTTTGAACATTCAAACACACACAAACACACACGCACACACACTGATTTCATACACTTGAATCATGGGTTTCTGCACCATGGTTCTTGTTTGTTGATTATTGAGAGATATTGAAAAGGGCCTTGGGGGAATCAACTTGTTCATGTTGAATATTGTTCTAATATGTTCGTGTTCAACATATTGTTGTAAAAGTTGATTTCATCAGGTGGTATCAGAGCCACAAACTCCTCCACAGAACATACAAAAGAACATTAGATTTTTTAAACCAACCAAAGGATTTTCAAAAGCCAAACAAACTCCTTTTGTTAAACAAGCTAAAGTTGTGTCAGTTGCTTCAAAATCAAAACAATGTTGGATAAAGAAAACACACCACTCAAATTGCTTCATATGGACCTTTTTGGCCCAACAAACATCCTAAGCATAGGAAAGAAGCAATACTATCTTGTCATAGTAGATGATTACTCCAGATTCACATGGGTTTGCTTTCTACTACACAAGACAGAAACAGCACAAATCATTACATCCTTTATCACAAACTGTTGAAAATAGATCCTTGCATGAGTTTAAGTGGACAAAAATACTTACAATCAACTTTGTTCTTTGTCTATATCTATTCCAAACTTTAAACATTCTTAGATGTAGAGGATTTTGGATTAGTATGATCTCATTGCAGTTGAAGGATTCATACTTGTAAATATCTTAATTTTTGAAAAAAATCTAAAATTCCAAAAAGATTTGTCATTTTTAGTATTTTTCTTAGTTTCGGCAGATTTACGTGTGTTATTAATTTAGGAGTGAAACTTCCATGCAATACCTCTACCGAGAGGATTTAGACTTTTGCAGGTGATGAATTGCACGACATGCCTGAGTTTCTTAGTCAGTTCAAGATGTCAAGAGAACACTCCTTCTTTCTTCAAAGATCTCCAGCCAGTTGCTGAGAAGTAAGAATCCTCCTCTTGGTGTCTCATACACAAAGGTTCCTCTCCCTCCAAAGCTTTTGTTGAGGGAGAGTATATGTCAAGTCTGAAGAATTTCTGATACTTGTCCTTCACTTCTGAAGTTGAGATAATGTGCTGATATTGCTACCTGTGCAATCCACAGTGTATGCATATGGGTGCATTTTCAAGTCTTAAAAACAAGACTAGAAGATCAAGCTGATGAAACAACCATCAAGTGCCGAACCAAAGTCTTTATATGCTGAAACAAAGTCCTTTTCTCAATGCCTTTTTATGAAGCTTCTAAGAAGATGCTACCAAAAAGGGGGAGAAGACTGCACCTCAAGACTGCACGTCAATCAACATCCAAGGTTTTGATAATCATGAGGTTTTGGCAGCATCATCTTAGGGGCAATTTGATTGCTTGTTGTTGTTTACTAGAGTTGGAAGTGTGAGGATGTTGTTTGCTTTGGGGTGTTGCTTCATCGGAAGCATGAACACCAGTCTTTTTAGACTTTTGTTTGTTGTTGGATGATTCTGGAGCAGAGGAGAATAAAGTTTCACTTGAATCCATAAATTCTCATCTTCATTTTCATCGATGCATGCCAAGAATGCACTGTCTATTTGTTGAAGTTCCTTGAACTTGTATGATTCCACATATCTGATTGTACTGTTATTCATGTATCTTTCATCTAGTTCTAGTGCCTCTACTTTGGCCACTGGTGCATCTAGAGATAATGCCTCAAGATCCAATGTTGCTTTCACCAGAGAGACTGATTGAGTCCAGCTTTCTAGCAGTGTATGCAACATCTTTTTATTGATCTCCACTGATTCATATTTGAGACCATAGATTATCATATCATTGACCAGTTGAACAAGTCTATGGAGTTGTTGTGGTATGGATTCTCCTTGAACATGATGGAAAGTTTCATATTAGGTCCTTAATTTCTCCTTTTTGATTTCCCTTATCTCCTCAGTTCCTTCACGCATGGTGTGAAGTACCTTCCAGAGTTCATGAGCTGTTTTGAAATTTTCAACACTTGTCAAAATTTCAAATGGCAGGGACATTGCCAATTTGTTGTATGCTTTCATGTCTGTTTTAACCTTCTTGAGGTCATCACCAGCTACACTTTTTAAGCTTACTGGCTTTTGTATGCTATAGTCACGCCCAAGAGTTAATGGTACGAATGGACCCTCGGTTATGGATGTCCATAGGGTCCGGGTCTTGGAAATAATCCAATTTCTGAACATAATTTTCCATTGTTTGAAATCTGCTTTGTTCTTGACTCTTGGTGGTTTGAGACCACTGTTTGATCCTGAAATTTCTTCAGACATGTTTGTTAAATTTTTTATTCATAAGACATGTTTGTTAAATTTTTAACTTTATGTTGTAAGTCAAATTTGTTTGGTTATTTAGCTTGGAGCTAAATTTGTTTTTATCCTAAAGTCACTAGGATTTGTTTGAAGTTTTTTGTCTCTTTTAATTGATTACAGAATAAAGGAAATTAATTAATTTATAATTAATTAATTAATGTCTTAGGTTAAATCACTGTCTAAGTCTTGATGAAATAAGGAATATTTAGTTAAGGATGTCACACTCATTCAAGATAGTCAAAACTTTTTTAATGAATCTGGTCAAAAAGTCAAAACCCTTTTAATGAATCTGGTCAACAAGTCAAAACCCTAAAAACAAATATTTTGTTTAAAAAGTTAACTTTTTCGGATCAAAAAGTGACTTTTTCAGAAAATTCAAAAGAAGGATATGTTTCTTCTTTGATTTTGAATGATGAACCAACACAATCACCGGAGATTATGAAGGTTTGAATGAACAAAAACTAGGGTTTATCCTAGGGTTTGTTGGCGGCTGTAACCATTTCAACAAATCAACAATCAGTTTGTTGTTTGAAGAAGATTAATTGCCTGATTTGAGTGTTAAACAACTCAAATATGATGTGCAAATACAATGAATGGATTCAAAGTATCCAAATGAGTGTTTGTTTGATGAAAACAGGATAGAACAATACCCGTGTGCTGTTTATTTGAAAATCCTCCCTAACCGATGGGATTTCAATGATTTTTGTGATGTTTCTGTTTAAAAACTGTGCATGAATGATTTTGAGAGCTTTGTTAGAACAAAAACACAGAATCTTCTTCAAAATGAATGAAAACAGATGATTAACTCATGTTTTTGAACATTTGTTGAATGTATGATGTAGAAGAAGAATGTGTGTTGATTTCAAGCTCCAAATGTATGTTATGAAGCTAATGAACCACGGATATCATGTTGTTCAATGAGAGGATCGAAAATTGATGTTTGATTTCAGCAGAGGCTCTGATACTACCAGATGAAATTCAAATCTTAGGATTGATTCCCCCAAGGAAATTTTCAGATCTCTCAAACAAATATAACAACAGATTGTTATATTCTATTCAACAATCAATAATCATGGTGTGGAAACCCATGATCAGAGATATGATATCAGTGTGTGTGTGTGTATGATTGTGTGATTGCTAGTGATTGAATGCTTGAATGATAATAATAAACTGCTTGTTTGTATTGAATGTTCAAAAAGCTTACAAAGGATTAGGGTATTATGCTATTTATATTCTAAACAGATAGCTGTCTACAATTACAAAAATACCCTTATGTAAAACAAAATTACATAAATAATCCTAAGTCTATAATCTGTCCGCTGTGGAAGATATGTTGTCCGCTGTGCATGATCAGTCGTCCGCTGTGAATGGTTAATAAGTTGTTCGCTATTTCTTGGATGTTATACGCTGTGAACACTTTATGTTTGATTTGCTTTGTATGTTGTCCGTTGTGAAGTGTTCATCAGCTGTGGATGAACATCCACTGTGGACAGTTCATCAGTTATGGACTAGTCATCCGTCGTGTATGCTTTGGAGATCCGCTGTAGACACTTAAAAGCTTTTCTTTATCTGCTACAAACTCTTGTTAATCCGCGGTGGAAGGTATTCATCCGCAGCAGACACTTAGCAAAAATTCCTTTTATCTACATTCCTGAAAAAGAAATTTAAGCTACATTAGTGTATGTTATGAATGTTAATGATACTAATGTGTTAGTTATTGATTGTTTGGATGTTAGAATGCATTGTGTTTGATTATGAGAAGTATTATCCTTTTAATGCACTTGTTGAGTCCAACATATTCCTTTAATATATATAGGGACATTTTAGGTTCTAGAGTTTTCATGGATTTGGCTTAAGAGCTCATTTTTATGCATTTTCTACTATTTGTATTTTGGTTTGCTAGGCAAATAAATTTTAAAAATTCTAAAACTTAATTTCTTGGAATATCTTAATATTATAAGGCTACTAAAATATTGTATTCTGTATTTTATGTGTTTTGATAATTTCGTAATATTAACCGGTTAGTTGCGTTAAGTGTTCCTAAGTCTTGGTTTTGGATTACTTAGCATTTTAGCTAGACTCTTTCCTTCTTAAATTTTTATAACATAAATAACTTCTAAATAACCCCATAATTTCAAGAACTTACATCTCCAAGCTATTTCCTTTATTTTCTCCAAATCACAAATTTCAAGTTTTTAAATTAATTTTTAGAGTGTGAAATACATATGCATAAATCCTAAAACTTTAAATTTAACTAAAGGTAGTTACTATTAACCATTGATGCCAAGGTAACATCATATGAACACACCTACACTATTTCAAGCTTACATCTTTTATTTCATTCATCTTAGAAGATAGACTAATCCATTATTTTGGATAGCCTTCTCTCATCATTCCAAGTTCTTATGGTAGCCCACACACTTATCTCAACCCCCTCTCACATTAAGGTAACCCTTCACTACTCGAAAACACATGAAATATCACATATTGTCACGTTAGTGACACAACCAACCCTACGACACACTAACTTCTTATGAAAGTTTAAAAACACCTTTTTAAGTAACTAAAAGATATATAAGCTTTTTCAAAACCTCTTTGATCACCAGCATGGTTTTGGTAAAACTATCTCACCCAAAAACTCGATTTTCACAAAAATATAAAAGCATAGTAAACAAGTTCAAAAATTATAATCTAAATGATGGTGCTTCACTTATGGCTCGATTTAGGCTTGCTATAGGGTTGGAGCTTGATGTTCTTGAGCACAAGGAAGTAATAGAATCAATAGAGAGGGAACTAGAGAGTGTTTAAAAAGATGTGCTTGTTTGAAGTGAGATGTGGAGAGTTGTGGGGGAGGGGTCGGCCAAATGGAGGGTTATGGGGTGAGTTAAGGATTTTCAAATCTTGGTTCTCACAAGATTTGACAAGACTATTATTTTTCAAATGTGTAGGCTAGTGTGGTTCTCAAATCTTAAAATCAAATGTGTAGGCTAGTGTGTGTGCGCGCACACCATGATGATCATTACAAAACTGTTATTTTTCTTCAGAACTACAAAACTTATCACAACCATTAAATTATTTGATCAATGGTTAAAAAAAGTTATGGCATTATCATAATTAACATGAAATTTTAATTAATTGTTGGTCCTAATGATCGATTCAACAGTACACATGATGTATGACAATGATTTCCCACTGATTTAACACTTATAAACTCAATAACATAATTAATTAGATTTAATCTAAGCAATAATAATCAAGTAATAGGCTCAATGATGATGAAAATAAGCTTCCAGCCCCACACACACAATTGCAACAATGATATTTCCTATTAGGGTTTTTCAATCCGTTCCTTACAAAGATAGAAAAATTACAATATATAAGCAACCTTAGATTTGCTAGCAGTTTCGCTGACTACCGAAACTGCCTGTCTAACTACTAGATTCACTCGGCAGTGAACTACAGATTCGCCAGGTGATCAGAAGCAGCTGACTCCGGGCTAAACTATAGTTTCGCCCGTAGTTTCACTGGAACACAAAAGTCAACAAATTTAAATTACAAGAGAAAAACTAACATTAATCCTATTACATAACATTTAACCTATCAACTATAGTAAGTCCAACCTATACTAGATTATCAATTCTCCCCCTAGGTTGGACCTCACTCTTGGTCTTCTTGCCCATCTCTCGCTTCCTCTTAAGCTTTATCAGATGTTTCTTAATCCGCTCCTGCTGTACTTTCCTCTTCTACCCTTGCACTTGCCATTTCAAATTGTCTTGTAAGATCCTATATGTCCAACCCTTGTAAGATCCTGTACGTCCAATCTTAACTCATCAGCCTTTGATACCTTCTCAATGAGCTCCCTGACCTTTGTTGACTTTGACTGTGTTGATAATATAGACTATCCTTATCTGAACCAACAATACTCCCCCTTAGTCTATCATTATCAACGTCTTGTATCATGATCAGCACCGATAAGTCAACCATATAATGATCTTCAATCTCCCCTTATATTGATGATCTGGTATTGAAGATCTTTCATCTTACAGGCTCCCCCTTTTTGTATGCACCCCCTCTTCATGTGCATTCTTTCTGAATGATCAGGAACAGTTTTCCAACTCTCTATTCTTGAGTGCTTCAGAAGATGTAGGAGGAGGAATCCTAGCTCGGTATCTTCTGCAAACTTGAGGAACAGGTTCTCTAGTCAGGTAATTTGCTCAGCTGATGATCGGCCATCATTTGAACAAAAATCTGTAACACAATCACAACCACAATCTCACAACTTCCTATCAGATCATTTTAGTTAACAAATAAACCCGTGTTTATCTGTGTGTGCAATTTCCTGTGAAATGCATATGAAAATAATAATATTTTAATAGCATAATGTAGAAGACTTAAAATAATTTGAAATGAAAAACCCCCTTTTTATATATATATATTTTAATCACCTTACACCAAGAACTAATTTGATCATGAGATCACATCCTCAAGATATACATAAGCACAAGGATGTATTTAAACATCGACAAGTTAGTGAGATCACACTAAAGCAGAGTCTGATCACGATTTTAAAATTTTAATAGCCAAAAACAGTTTAAGAATTATTGTTGGTATATTTGTCCAATTTAAACCCATGCCTTATTCTTTTCAACAAGTGACCTGCAACTGATTTTATCATGTTTTAGGTTCGATTTGAGAAGCTCAGGTAACTTGGTTCCCACATACATCCGGCAAAGAACTTATCCAGTCATCAGGGCTTATGGAGTAATATGATTAACACTACTTGATTTTCTTTTGAGGTTCAATAATGATCTTGGTTTAAGAATCACTGTGCTTTTATTTTAGGGAATAGATGATGAGAGCTCCAGGTCTATACTTACGTATAACAAAGGAGATGATCATCTAAGCATGCTGATGAGAGCTTCAGGTCTATACTCACGTATAACAGAGAAGTTCATCGATCCAGGTCAATGCTTCCGCATAGCAGAGGAGATAAGCATGAAAAGGATTCTGAAGAGCTTACAAGAAGCGTCAATTCAGAAACAAGGACGAGGGAATTTGGGAATAGAAGTAATCAAGGCAGAAGTCAGATACTCTCAACCTATTTTTTGACAAGACTTGTAACTTTATGCAGGCCAAGATGTCATGGAAATGATTCTTATCACCGAGTTCTAAAGCTATAGTTAGGCTACATAAACACTGTTTACTTTGTTTTCGGGCTGAGCCTACCATGCATATCATATAATGAAACTGTCTTTTTCAGATTTTAGAATTTTAAGTGATACAGATATCTACATCAGTTACTATTATTTCTCACAAAGTACAAGTCATGCAAATAAGCATACCAAGAAGACATACTATCATTTCTCAGTCATCCCAAATTAAGTTCTTAGTTTCCATTTCAATAATACTAGCAAAGAAAGTCTTCCAAATTATACTAGTAAAAAAATGAGAAATAAAGTACCAAGAAAAATGCAGTGATTGTGAAGTGTGAACTGTAATAGTGCAGATAAGTATCCAAAACATGGATGAGATACCAAAACCATAACCTGTTTGTTCTGCTTCAAATTTGATTGAGGAACATTCTCTGTAGGTAAAAACGGATTACTAACAGTCCTCCTGAAATGTTCCTGCACTCATTAACAGATTAGTTAGAGAGGGAGACCCAAGCCATCATGGTCCTGGGAGTTCCTTTTTCATCAGTGTACATAACCTGCTTTAGCGTAAACTCTTTTGAAATTTATCTCTGTAACCTATTGTTTTACTTTCCAAAATTATTTCTGTTCAATTACTTTAGATTTAAAAGAATTGAATTTGGAAATTATTTTCCTTTTAAGACCCGTAGGTTGAGATTTTGATTTTGAAACATTGGTTCTTTTCATCTTTGAATAATGTGAAACCGGCTTCATATGAGAAGGTTTGGATAGATTGTTCTTTATCCAACTATTCAAAGATATGTGCTTTTTACCTTTTGAACCCAAGAAGCAACCTGTGTTATCTTTACCTCTCGAAGCTTTCCTTTGAACCTGAGGGCACTTCTTTAGCACATGACCTTCTTTTCCACATCTAAAGCAAGCCTTGAAAGGCTTTTGGTTCTTTGTAGTCCCATGGATAATAGGAGAGGGTGGAGCCTGCTTTGAGGTTGATGCAGCTTGTTGACAACCTTGATGCTTCTTCTTTTGGATATATGGAAATTGAACCTTTTGAGGCTTTGTAAATATGGATTTCGAACTGGGCTATGATTTGATTTGTGATGTTTCGGGAGCTGAGATCTGAACATTCTTATGAGTACACTTTTGTATGACTGGTGATTTGGTAGACTTGGAGGCAGATTTGTGGTGAGCTTGATGGATAGCAGATGAAGATGTTGAGTGCTTCTGCTGAGCTTTGGAGGAACTGCTGATTTGCTTAGCAGTTGGAGATGAGATTCGTATAGGTCTTGATTCAACTGAAAGCAGCTTTTGACACTTGATAACTTCAGATGACTTGATGATCTCTAGTTCATCATCAAAACTTGTCCAGTCTTGTATACATAAGTCAGCTTCCAATGGATCTTGCTTTATGACTCTTGTTGAGTCAGTTTGTGTTGTTGAGTTCTGATTGCTTGACGATTCCATAGCTGTTCCTTCTTTGACAAGCTTGACAGGAACAAAAGAAGGGATGTTACCTATTTTGAATTTGTTAAAGAAGTTACGTGAAACAACTGATATTGGTTTTGAAGCATCAGAGTTGGAATTATCATTTTGCAGATCAGATCCTTGCTTGATGAGCCCCAAACCTGCAAGAAAATCATATTCATCTCAAACCTCTTTATGATTAACACTGCTTAAACCTGCATGTAGACTATTAGTATTTGCAACTTCAATTAAATCATTAGATGGATGAGGTTGAGGCATTGGAGAGTAACAATGAGTGCTAGGAGGAGGATAAACATATGAAGTTTCACCACATCCCACATCTGTTTTGATTCTAGCTCCCCTTTGCTTACAGAATAATTCTTCCTGTTTCATCCCTGATATCATCCATTTATCAACTTTAGGTTTAAGCTTACTAGTTTCAAATTCTGCTAATGTGACACGTTCGCTTAAAACATTAATCTCGACATTCTTTTCTAAAAGATTTCTTTTTAAAAGATCATTTTCTTTTAAAGCTTCTTTTAGTTTGATAAAATATTTGGACTCATTGATTTTAAATTCTTTGTTTATTTGTTTTAATTCTTTTTCATTTTCTAACAATAATCTGTTAGCTTTATAACTCCAAATAAACGAATTTTGCAGGGAGGAGAACACATGTCTTGAACAACCTCATAAGGAAGTCCCATAACTAGCTTTTCAGCAGCTAGGGCTTTTTCACATTGACAGACAGGAGTGTTCTTTTTGTATTCTTCCTCCTCAACAACTCTCTTCTTAGCTTCTTCAGCTTCACCTTCCTCTTGCTTTTCTTCATCCTGATCTTTATACTAGCTTTCACAATCACCAACATCACCAACACTCTCACCTTGAGTGTCACACCTGAATTCTGTGAAATGATCAAAATCCTCAACAGAATCCTCATCACTATTTACCACCTCAGCCATCAATGCATGGTTGACTTCTTCTTTAGTTTCTTTGATCTCAACACTTGAAGATACACCACCATACATGCATTGATTGTACTCTCTTCTTTTCATATTCAATTCAATTAACTTCAACTTGTTGATAACTTCCAAGAGTTTGTAGTCAGCAAAATTTCTTTCTTGTTTTAACAACCTAACTTGTGGACTCCACTGTGGAGGAAGAGAGTCCAAAAGTTTTGTGACTTGTTCATGGTTCCGCAGCTGGTCATCATACTTCTTAAGATTGCTTGCCACCATCATAAATTGATCAACAAAATCAGATATCTTTTCATCTTTCATGGATGCAAAAGAATCAAACCTACTTTGTGCTGATATTAGATTATTAGATTTATGAAAATTAGCTACTTCTGAAGATGACATTTTAAAGATGATCATAGGTTAATTTCGGTGAAATTTCACTAAATTCGCTGACAAATTCGCTGAAATTTCACTAAATTCGCTGGCAAGTTCGCAGGTAGTTTCGGTAGCAGTTTCGCCCGAACCAATGATCGAAAACTCTAGTTTCGGTGATACTTTCGCTGAGACTAGTAGAACTTTCATTCTAAAATGATTTCGCCAGCATTTTTACTTGTAATGACTAGCAGGAAGTTGAACTTTCGTTCAAAAGTGGGCTACTTTCGCTGACAATAACACCTGAATTGAAAATCACCAAATCCTTAGATTCGCTAGTAAATTCGCTGGATGAATTCTAAATTCGCCCGATGAATCTGAAAAGCCTTTTCAGAACAAAATCAACCCTATCTCATTCAAAACACAACGAATTTGAAATATGATGATTACAGTAGCTTCGCACATTCAAAACGTACAATCCTCAATCAATTTCCATAACAAAAACACCCAAATCAGTAGTCAAAATCGATTGAACAGTAACTAGTCTTCGATAGAGCATAAAAACCAACTAATCAAGAGCACAATGGCTCTACCATATTGTTGGTCCTAATGATCGATTCAACAATGCGCTTGATGTATGACAATGATTTCCCACTGATTTAACACTTACAAACTCAATAACATAATGAATTAGATTGAATCTAAATAATAATAATCAAGTAATAGGCTCAATGATGATGAAAATAAGCTTTTAGCCCCCCACACACAATTGCAACAATGATATTTCCTATTAGGGTTATACAATCCGTTCCTTACAAAGATAGAAATATTATAATATATAAGCAACCTTAGATTCTCTGGCAGTTTCGCTGCCTCTCTAACTACTAGATATTTTTTTTGTTGCAA
The DNA here is from genome assembly GCA_025506505.1 of Flaveria sonorensis. Taxonomy (NCBI): domain Eukaryota; kingdom Viridiplantae; phylum Streptophyta; class Magnoliopsida; order Asterales; family Asteraceae; genus Flaveria; species Flaveria sonorensis. The sequence goes on along the minus strand of CM046430.1, from coordinate 31,013,960 downwards.
CAATGATATTTCCTATTAGGGTTTCGCAATCTGTTGCTTACACAGATAGAAAAAATTAAAATATATAAGCAACCTTAGATTCGCTGGCAGTTCACTGACTAGCAAAATTGCCTGTCTAACTACTAGATTCACCCGGCAGCAAACTACAGATTCGCCGGGTAATCAGAAGCAGCTGACTCCGGGCGAAACTATAGTTTCGCCCATAGTTTCGCTGGAACACAAAAGTAAACAAAATACAAATTACAAGAGAAAAACTAACATTAATCCTATTACATAACATTTAACCTATCAACTATAGTGAGTCCAACCTATAATAGATTATCAATTCTCCCCCTAGGTTGGACCTCACTCTTGGTCTTCTTGCCCATCTCTCGCTTCCTTTTCAGCTTTATCAGATGTTTCTTAATCCGCTCCTGCTGTACTTTCCTCTTCTGCCCTTGCACTTGCCATTTCAAATTGTCTTGTAAGATCCTGTACGTCCAACCCTTGTAAGATCCTATACGTCCAACCTTAACTCGTCGGCCTTTGATACCTTCTCAATAAGCTCCCTGACCTTTGTTGACTTTGACTGTGTTGATAATATAGACTATCCTTATCTAACCCAACATTAATAGAAAGGGTATTATAGGGATATCCAAAATAAATAAATTCCTTCTATATCTCCAAATCATATTTTCTTTGACTTTTCCTTCATATATTTTTTTTAATCTCCATATCAATTCCTATATTTTGATTTCCAGTTCTTTTGTTCTTAAGTAAATGACTGAGATTTTCCAAACCCACTAACAAGATGAAACAATGTATATATAGTTCCAAGCCTAAGTTTGGCCCATTTCATGGCCCCCATAGTGATCATTTTTTGGCCCGTTATGGTTTTTTGAAAAAAAAATTCCAGGCCCAAAATTAGGGTTGTCACATACTTCCCTACTTACATAAATTTCATCCTCAGAAATTTGCACAAGGCTATCTACCAAAAGTCATGCACTTAGTCTAATATTCAATTGAGTCCATTAATTATCAAATCTCATAAAATATAATACCTGGTTACACAAATAGTCAATTTATTATGATGCCAGGTTCAGGACTTCACCGACTTCTTCAGTAATTCCATCGCTAGAGGTTTTAGGCTCAAACAAATGGGGGTACTCTTTTGGATTTTGCTTTTTGGTTCCTGTGTAAACTCAAGACCTCGTTTGGAATATCATTTAACCTTCACAATCGGAATTTTACTGTCCCTAAGCATATTTTCCTAACTTATCATCAACTTCCACTTCCATTTATGGTATCAGATTCTTATCAGATAAGCACTTCTTGAGATTTGAAACATGGAACATGTCATGTATTCCTCCCAATTCTTTTGAAAGATTCTCATCAGATTCTTTCTAGAATTTTGAAGGGCTTAATATACCTTAGTCTCTATTTCCCGTGTTTTCCAAACTTAATCAGCCCTTTCCAAAGGGACACCTTTACCTCAAACAATCCCCACTTAGAATTCCAAGGGCTTTCATCGGTTATCTATATAACTCTTTTGTCGATCTCTCGCTAGGCTAGACTCTCCTGAATTTGGTAAATCTCATTGGTTGTTTGCTGTGTGATTTGATGCCTTGTCATTTGGATTTCTCCCACTTTAGTCTAATAGAATGGGGACCGACAATTACGCCCGTAAAGTGCCTTAAAAGGTGCAGCTTCTATGCTTGGGTGATTGCTTTTATTATAAGAATATTTAGTTGGCGTTAAGTGGGTGTCCAAAGATCCACCAAAGTAAATCATGCAAGCCCTCAATACATCTCAAGTGTCTGAATTGTTCTTTGGATCTAACTGTCAGTCTAAGGATGATTACAGGTGCTTAAGTCTAGACGTGTTCCTAAGCTTGTTGAAATAACTACCAAAACCTGGAAGTGAAATGATTATCACTATCAAATGGCACCCCATGTCGGTACATGATTTTATCAACATTTATCTTGGCCAGCTTTTCCATTTTGTAGTCCTCCCTTATTGCCAAGAAGTGTGCCAACTTGGCCAGTCAGTCCACAATCACCCATATGGCATTGTGCCCTCTTAGGGTTCGGGGAAGTTTTGCGATGAAATCCATGGTGATTCTCTCCCGTTCCCATTCGGGTATCTGCAGCTGGTTGAGCAATCTTGATGGCTTTTGATACTCTGCTTTCATATATGTGGTTATCTCCCTCTTCATACCCGGCGACCAGTAATTTATCTTTAGGTCCTTGTACACCTTGTCACCTCTAGGGTGAATGGAATACCTTGATTTGTGGGACTCATGTAATATTGTGCCTCTTAGCCACCTTTAGTCGGAATCCATGCCCTTCCATTCATCCTTATTAACCCATCATCTTGGGCTCTAGTTGGTTTTCCACTCCCATTTAATCATTCTTTCTCATAAATCGCTTTCACTAGGGCCTCCTTTTGTGTTTTTTGTAACTGATCCATCAAGCTAATTTGTGCCTTCATTCATAAGGATCCAACCCTAAGTGATCTTCTTCCTTCCTATAAAATGCGTCAGATACCATATTTGCCTACCGGGGATGGTATCGGATTTCTTAATAATACTCATTAAGCAGTTCTACCCTTCTTCTTTGTTGCATATTTAACATCTTTTGATCAAAGATGTTTTGTGGGCTGTTGTGATTTGTAAAGATCACACATTTCGTTCCATACAGGTAGTGCCTCCAAATTTTAATTGCAAACACAACGGCTCCTAGCTCCAATTCATGAGTGATGTAATTTTGTTCATTCACTTTTTATTGTCATGAAGTGTATGCTATCACCTTATCTCTTTGCATCAGGACACAGCCAAGTCCTTGATGTGATGCATCGCAATACATGATGAAGTCATCTGTTCCTTCTGGTAGAAATAGGATTGGTGCACTACATAACTTCTACTTTAAGATTTCAAAAGCATCCTATTGCTTGGTTCCCCATTTGAATTTAGTGTTCTTCTAGGTCAGATACATTAATGGTTTGGCAACTTTTGAGAAATTCTCTATAAATCTTCAATAGCAACCTGCCAAACCTAGAAAATGTCGTACCTTGGTGTGGGTCTTGGGTGCTTCCCACTTCATGATTGCCTTAATCTTAACAAGGTCCACTTTAATTCCTTTCTCACTTAAGATATGGCCAAGAAACTAATACTCTCACATCCAGAACTCACCCTTGAAAATTTTTCACATATAACTGCTCCTTTATAAGCAATTTCAAAATCAATCTCAGGTTCTGCTTGTGTTCAGCCTCTGTCTTGAAGTATATCAAGATGTCATCTATTAAGAGGATCATGAATCTATCTAGTTATGATTCACAAATCCTATTCATGAGATTCATGAATACTACTAGTGTGTTAGTTAAACCAAAGGGCATCATTAGACTCTTTAGGTAATATTTTTCCTTGATTCTTAGCTGGTGATACCTTGATCTCAGTTCTATCTTGGAGAAATATCATGACCCTTGGAGTTGATCAAATAAGTCATCAATCCTCAACAGGGGGTATCGGTTCTTGATTATGACATTGTTTCACACTTGGTGGTTAATGCACATCCTTAGGGTTCTATCTTTCTTTTTGACAAATAAAACTGGGGCTCCCCAAGGTGAGACGCTTGGCCTAATGCACCCTTTATCCATATAATCTTGTAGCTGAATCATAATTCTTGCATCTCTGAAGGGGCTAACTTATATGGTTATTTGGCTATTGGTGCAGCTCCCGATATCAGATTGATCTGAAACTCAAGTTGCCACTGTTGATGGAGTCTTGGTAGTTCATCGGGAAATATGTCTACGATCTCAAACAATATAGTGACATCCTCAAGCCCTTCCTCCTCTTCAGTAGTCATTAGATAGGCTATGTATGTAAGACATCCCTTTCATATACACTTATTAGCTTTCATATAGAAAATGATACTCATGTCCTGCCTTGGACTCTCACCCTATACGACGATGGTTTTTCCTTTAGGTAGGGAATCTTCAATAGGTTCTTGTCACATATATTCTTTACCCTATTCTTTGCCAACCAATGCATTTCTACCTCTATGTCAAACCTTCCTAGTTCTACGGGTAAGAGGTCTATAGGGAATTCATGTTCATGCAAATCTAATATGAACCTAACGATTGTTTCATCGGCTTTGACTAATGTTCCATTAGCCAATTCTATAGTATATGTGTCAGCTAGCCTAGAGGAGTTTAATTCAATTCATGAATTGGTATAAAGTTTGTAGAAACAAATCTTCTGTTAGCCCTAGTATCAAAGAGTACATAGTTTATTAGAAATGGACCAGTCATGACCTCAGGATCCTCCCTAGTAACCTCTTTATTCATCACGAATATTGCTCCTTTGGGGCATCCAACTGTTGGCTTTTTAGCTTTCAGCTTAGGCAATGAGGGTGGATGTGCCCAACTTCACCATACTCATGGTAACTATTGGATCATATGAGGCTAGTGCAACCAAAAGAACACTTAGAATATTTTTGAAGTACAATTGAAGAAGTCTTCCAAAGCTAAAGCCGCTCTTCTGAAGACAAGTTGAAGATCTTCTGAAGCTTAAGTATGAAGAACTACAAAAGGAAAAAATAAGTCTTCCAAGACTAAGTAGCTTTACTTCCGAAGTATATGAAGAACTTCCAAATGTAGAATCAAGTCTTTCGAAGTTTATAAAGACCAAGTAATTCTCCTTCTGAAGAATTCACACTTAGAAGATCCAAGATAAAGTCTTCCAAAGAATGAAGTCATAAAGACTTGCAGAAGACTTGGAAGAAGTTGATTCTTCCGAAGTATAAATGGCTTCGAAAGAACTTATTCTTCCGAAGCCATTTTGCCTTCGGAAGAATCAACTATGAACCAGTGGACATAAGTATAGGCTGTCTGACATCCGCTGACAACTCTGATACACTGCATGGCACTTTCCCACTCCTATGTAGTTGACCATACTTTAATCCAATATTTACCTTTTTTAGTTAGTACAGTTACCATACTTAGTTGGTGATAAAAGGTAAGTCATGGACCTGTCATGACTACCTAATCTAGGATATTATTTTGTCTTAGATATTTTACTTCTAGCAATGTAGTATTTGCTTAGCGGTAAATTTCGGCTGCTTTTCCAAGTATAACCGGCTGTAGATAGCAGTATATATAGTTTCTTATTGTAACTTATGTAACCATGCTTGTAAGTGTCTTTTAATACAGAGTTGAGAAATAATATATACAAGTATCTTGAAAACCATTCTTGTGTTCATCAACTTATTATGTTATTGTGAATTTAGTTAGAGACTCCTCTTCATCAACTGAGTGAGACTTAGTGAGTTTGTGAGATACAAAACTTGTGTTGAGAGACCAACACTGATCCTGCAATGGGTATCAGAGCTTTTTAGGCTCTTTATTATGAGATCTAACCATCCCAAATCACCCTTGTTTCTTCATACTTACTCACTTCACTCAAATGGATCTTAACCAAAAATTTTCTGAGTCCAAAATACAAACCATGACCAAGGCTCCTATCATCACCCCTAATGATTTTAGGACCTGGTACAAATGTATTGAAGGTTTTATTAAGTATCAAGACAGCTGCATGTGGAGATCTATCACTCATGGTCCTTATAAGCCAAAGGTGGCGAACCCGGCTGGTAATGGCGCCATGATTGAGAAAGCTGTTGAAGACTACTCTGATGAAGACTTTAAGAGGTTGGACATAGACTACAAAGCAATGACCGTGTTGCTTAGTTCCATACCAAACTCCATAATGGCAGGCTTTAAGCAATGCGAGACCGCCAAAGAACTCTTTGATGCTTTGAAGCTAATGTACTCTGGTGCCACTGAATCCAAGGAAACCAAGAAGGATACCCTGAAGCAGAAGTTTAAAAACTTCACTTATATTGTTGGTGAGACTTTGAGCCAATAATACTTCAGGTATATGGACTTGATCACCTCTCTTCATAGTTGATTCTTCCGAAGGAAAATGGCTTCGGAAGAATAAATTCTTCCAAGGCCATTTATACTTTGGAAGAATCAACTTCTTCTGAGACTTCTACAAGTCTTCATGACTTCATTCTTTTGAAGACTTTGTCTTGAATCTTCTATGTGTGAATGCTTAGGAAGGAGAACTACATGATCTCGTAAGACTTGGTTCTACCTTCGAAAGTTCTTCATATACTTCAGAAGGAAAACTACTTAGTCTTGGAAGACTTAGTTTTCCTTTGGAAGTTCTTCATACTTAAGCTTCGGAGGATCTTCAACTTGTCTTCGAAAGAGCAGCTTTGTCTTCGAAAGACTTCTTCAATTGTACTTCAAAATGCTCTAAGTGTTTTTTTGGTTGCACCAGCCTCATATGATCCAACAAACTCCCCCTAGGCTGATGCTACCAAAACTTCACTTTCTTTTACTCCTTAAGGTCTTCAACACCAGGGAAAGAAGATATTTGTCTGTCTTATTGTTCTTCCCTGATGTGGTGGTGAGGAGTTTGTACAATCATTCATAGATAATAGATCAAGCCTATTGTTCTGAATGACATGCACCCTTTTCTGCATCCCTCTGAAGAGAGTTAGTTGATGAGAATTGTAGTCATACTCCCATGTAACTATAGGATCAAAAGTTAATCCTTCAACCATTTGAATGAATGTTTTTCCATTTATAGTTGTACATTCTTCCTCATCCTTTGCTCTCTTTTTCAACTCTTCTTCAGTCTTGGGTTTCTTTGTATGCTCAGCTAGATGATGACTGCTCAGATGATTTCTGATATGAGAAGCAACCTTAGAGTTGGTGGGATTGGATAATGGTTTCTCTGCTATCTCAGCAATGTCAAATCTACTGGAGTGTAACAGAGATGAAGTATCAACCCTGTTTACTTCACCATTCTCTCTTTTCACAACAAAGCTATGTTAAGATTCATCGAACCTCCACTGGAATATTTGTTTTCTAGGATTGAGGGGTTTGGATGAAAGCTTGTCCGGCTTCCTAATATGCAGCACCACCAGTCTCCTTCTTAACTTTTTCTCTTCTTCTGTTAGAACATCTAAATTGGTTGCAAGAAGTTGGAGAGCTTGGTTTAGTGTTCCCCTAGGCAGATCAAAGAATACATCTCTTGTGAGGGAATTGGAAGAGCCATCAATATACTTCAGCTTAATTGTCTCTTTTTCACAAGAGATGTCGCTCAACATTATGCAGTTGATGAGCATCTTCTTGATCTCCTTGAACTCTTCTAAGGTCATGGGCTTAGATGTTTTAGAAGATGGTTTGGTTAGAGATTGCATTCTGGTTTGTGTTTTGGGTTTGAAGATAGGTAGTGGAGGTGGTTGTTGTGAAGCAGTAGGTGAGGGTGTAGGTAAGGCTGATGGTGTGGGTTTAGGGGTGTGAGGCTTAGTGGTGGGTTTAGTTTGATGGGGAAGGGAAAAGGTATGGGTGTAGGTTGTGCTGGTTTGGGTGTTGGTGTTGGTTTGGGTGCCATCTTCTGAACACTTTATGTTTAAATTACCTCCTACCTTCTTCCTAAGCGAATGTCAGCCTTGATGTTGCTGACATGTCGCTGTAGGGTCTTCACTAACATGGGACCCACTTGCCTGCCGGAGAAGCTAAAGGCTTTGAGATAAGTTTTCATCCATTCCTTATTTCCCTCCTTCTTGGCATCAACAAGTTGTGCCTCTTCCTCTTTCTTCTTCTTCTCCCTGACATCCTTCTTCTTTTCTTCGTTGATCTGATCTTGTTCTTTGCGAAAAAGATACAATATCTTATCATAATTGTGAGGTGCTACCTCCTCTTGAGAATAGCCTCTAGAGCAAAGAAAGGCTATCCTCTCCATCCTCCCCCTTTCCATAGCCTCCTCCTTCCTTTTTCTCTTTTCCTCCTCTTCGGCCTACCTTGCTGCTTCCTCTCTTTCCTTTTGCAGCATGGTAGCCTTCTCTAGCTTCACAAGCTCATCAAGTGGGCGTAGAAGGATTTCTTCTTTGGCTACTCCCAGGTTGATGAGCCTGTCAATGACCTCCACTCTCGTTTTCTTGGTGATACTTTCTTGAGCGGTTGCTGCTGCTTTGCTACTTGTAGCCAATAGCTTCCCAGTATCAACTCTTTCTTTCTTTTTAAGCTTTTCCAATCTTTCCTCCTTTAGAAGCTCCTCAGCAGTGAGCTTCCTCTTCCCCTTAGGATCAAAGGAAGACTAAGCCTTTGGAGACTCAGGTTTAGAGGATTCAGGTTGGGGAGAGGGGGTTTGAACTTGTGGTATTTAAGAGAGAGGGGTTGTAAGGAATTCCTCGCTGTTTACCTCAGAGGTTAGGTCAAGAATGGCTTCAATGATGTACAGATCCTTGGACAAGGAAGACAGTTCAATTATTCCTTCCGCAGCTTGGATTTCTGCTTCGGAAGTAATTGGAACTACACTACATGTCCCTTCAAAATTGGTTACTGAGCCATGAGTCTGTATATCAACTTTGAAGTTAATCTCTGGTTCAATAAAGACCTTAGGTTGGCCAACTTCCTTTTCATAGGTAGGTGGTGCACTCAGCCTTTGAAGCTCCTCAGCTCCAAAGTACACAACGGCTACATCAGGGGAAGGTTGTTCAATGGATGAGCTTATCAGAAATGAGGTTAAAAATCTATTAAGGTCTATAAGCATCTTTGGGTCCACTTGAATAGTAATGGGAGCTGTTTGAGGGAAGATGGCTGTAGGGTGTTGCTGTGTAGGGTACAAAGAAGATATGGCATCAAGGGAAGTTGTTGTGATGGCAAGTCAGGGTTCCTCATGTCTTTGTTTTTGTACATTCTCCCACTTTTTGGTAGCATCATCTTGAGAAGTAGAAGAGCTATTGGAAGAACTTAAAGAAACATGGATAGGTACGTGCCTGACAGACTTCTCAATCTGTGTCTTAGCTAGTTGAGCCTTGAGATTTTCTATCTCAAGTTGCTAAGTTGCAGACTTGTCCTCTAAAGTCTTAACCTTTAATTCAAGGTTTGAGACTTTAGAAAGCAGGTCTCTGATGATGAGTTTCAGATTACCCTCATCTTCTTTTGAAGAATCATTAGGAGATGGGGTAACATACCTATTATGTTCATCATCACCACCAGTAATGGTTTCTTGGGACCCCGGATACCCTTGCGTGCTAATGTCTCATTCAGAGTCATCAAGGGGCAAGGTTGTCGTAGACTTAGTCCCACTTATGTTACCACTATCCTGAGAGGTTAGTGAAACACTTTCAGTAGTGGCAGCTGAGCCTACATGAGTCACCTCCACACCAGTTTGACTCACCTTAGTTAGGTTTAGCTGATGTGGGCTAAACATTAGAGGTTCTGTGGGGCTCAGTTGATCTTGAGAGTGGTGTGGTATATCAACATCATGGCTCGAATGAAACATAATGTCCTCATTAGGTCACGTTAATAGGTCAACGATGGATAGGGAGGTTAAATCTAATGACCCAAGACCTTGGTCAGCACCTAAGGGTTCTTCTACTATAGCAGATGACCCAATGATGTTGGTGTTCCTTTTTGGGTGCTCAGGGGAGTGTTGAGACTCACCCTAAGGGCTAAAGGCTTGGGTTGTGGGCTCGTCAGCTTGAGTCTGAGGAGACTCAATGCTGACATTGAGGTCTATGGTGGTAGATGGTTGGACCTCTGGTTGAGTAGGAGCCTTGAGTTCCACTCTAGCCTTTTGGTTTGAACAGAGGGGACCTGATCGATCAGAGTAGATTGTTCAAAGGTTTGTTTTGGGCGTCTTATGTAGGTGATCTTGATTGGGTGGGAAGAAGTAATTGGCATTGGAGTGGTGGTGTTTGGTATGGGTTCATCACCTGCTAGGCTTGCAGGGATGTCACAAGGAGCTGTTGGCTCAAGCATACCTAGAAGAAGATCAGTGAATCTTCTAGAGAAGTTGGTGGATGCTTTCTTTAGCGTTTTAAAGATGCCAGGCCTCATGTGAGGGACCAGTAGAACATCTGCACATTGTAGTCTGTCCTGGTATAGCTCACAATTGATTATCTTCTGAACCGGGGATACATGTAGAATGGATGTAGGTGAGATTGCCTCTTAAGTTGTTCAACATAAATCTTGAGTAGTTGAACCGTAGACCCTTTAACAACCTGTGGACTAGGCAGCCCAAATCATATGGGATTTGATCCCATCCCCCAGACTTGTTGGATAGGCAGTGCAGAACGATGTGCAGTAAGAACTTCCAATTGTAGGAGAAGTTAAATTTATAGACTGTAGACTTGCTCACATAGCCACCATATCCCATCTGAGTGTAAGTGTCTTCCAACTAAGATTTGGGGAATTTAGTAGGGGCGCCCTCATCATGAAGCTCCAGATGCTCCCTGATGGTTGATGCAACCCATAAAGAGCTTTATCTAGTTTGCACAAATAGTTAGGGTGTTGTGGGTCTTCAAATCTAGGTGGCTGACACACATAGAATTCTCTATTTATATCCCCATATAAAAATGCACATTTGACATAAAGTTGATAGATAGTGAAGTTCTTGGATGCTGCAAAAGCAAGGAAGATTCTTAAAGCCTCATGTCTTGCAACAGGTGCAAAGACAGCAGTGTAATCTATGCCTTCCTCCTATGTGTAGCCTTGAACAACAAGTCTTGCCTTGTTCTTGATGATCAAACCTCTATCATGTCTCTTATTTTTGAACACCCACTTGGTGCCAATGGGGACTTGGCCAGGTGGCAATGGACACAAGTTCCATACGACTGGGATGCGATATCTAACTAAAGATATAGATACACCACTTCGGTTAAGAAATCTTGTCTAAGAACACCACCCAATATGCCATAATTAAGCTAGCAAAGACAAAATCAATTTAACTCAAACTTTGACTGAAATGAATATAAATTCTTTAATATCAAAACTCACTGTGCTCTTTCTTCTCCCATTTCATAGTACATAAAAAAAAGTAGAAAATACTACGGACCCACATTGCTAACATTTAGGAAATAAAAAACTACTTTAACATGAAAACAAAAATAATATAAATTAGATTTTAAACTTGAACACATGGGGTGCATGTGCAGGATCCGTGTTTGTCTCACAACACAAGAAAATCACATAAATTCACTTAATGTCACTTGGGTTGATAAAGCAGAATCTTAACCATGTTCACAAGTAATATAATAAGTTCAAACAGAAAACATAAAAGCACAAGAGTGGTTTTCAAGATACTTGTATATATGAATTCTCAACTTAGTATGACTCTTACAAGCATAGTTACTTAAGTTACAACGAGAAACTATATATACTACTATCTACAACCGGTTATACTTGGAAAACCAGCTGGAAATTACAACTACACAAATACTACATTGTTTAGAAGTAAGATATCTAAGATAAAATAATAATATCTTAGATTAGGTAGGCATGACATGTCCATGACTTACCTTTTGTCACCAACTAAATGTGGCAACTGTACTAAGCTGAGAATGGTTGAACCATGGATTAAAGTAAGGTAATTACATAGGCATGGGAAAACACCATGCAGTCTATCAGATTGCAGCGGATTGTCAGACATACCATACTTATGTCAGACAAACCATACTTATTAGAGTGGGTTCGGAAGAATATATTCTTTCGAGGCCATTTACACTTTAGAAGAATCAACTTCTTCTGAGTATCTGCCAGTCTTCAGGACTTTATTCTTCGGAAGACTTTGTCTTTAGATCTCCTAAGTTGCATACTTCAGAAGAATAAGAACTTAGTATTGAAAGAATAAGTTCTTCCTTCGGAGGTTCTTCACACTTGAGCTTTGGAAGATCTTTGACTTAGCTTCAGAAAAGCAGCTTGTTCCTTCAGAACACCATTTGTTTAGCACATCAAAGTATATCTAAGTGTGGTTTTGGTTGCACCAGCCTCATTAGATCCAACAATACTCCCCCTAGGCTGATCCTACCAAAACTTCAATTGTTTCATCTCCTTGAAGTCTTCATCACTAGGGAAAGAAGGTCTTTGTCTGTCTCTGAGTTCCTTCCTGATACAGTAGTGAGGATTTTATACAAGTCATCCGTGGATAGTAGATCCAGTTAGTCAGTTCGGATGACATGTCTCCTCTGTTGTGCCCCTTTGAAAAGAGTTAGTTGGTGAGAACCATAGTCATATTCCCATCTGTCTATTGGTTCTGAAGTTGATCCCTCAACCATTTGCATGAATGTTTTTCCCTTGATTGTTGTTTTTTCCACTTCAGCCTATGCTTTCACTTTCATATTATTGACATGAATGCTACTCAAATGATTTCTTATATTAGTATCAATATGAGAGCTGGAGGGGTTGGAGAATGGTCCCTCTACTAACTTAGCAATATCAAATCTACTTGAGTGTAGTAGAGCGGATGAATCAAGTCTAGTTATTTGACAATTCTCCCTCTGTATTATGAAGCTTTGAGTAGATTCATCGAACCTCCACTGGACAATTGAGCTTCTAGGAGCAAAGGGGCTGGTTGGCAGCATATTCCCATTTCTAGTGTCCACCTGAGTCACCAACCTTCTCCTTAACTTCTTCTCCTATTCTTCAAGAGTATCATTGTTAACGGCTAGAAGTTGGAGAGCTTGGTCAAATGTTCCTCTAGGCAGATCACGGAATGCATCACTTGTGAGGGAACAGGAAGAGCCATCGATGTATTTCAGTTTAATTGACTATTCCTCATAATAGATGTTACTCAAGGTTATGTAGTTGATGAGCTTCCTTTTGATCTCCTTAAATTCTTCTAAATACAGGGGCTTGGAAAGTTTAGAAGATGGTTTGGGTTGAAATTGGGTTCTGGGTTGTGTTTTGGATTTAAGGACGGGTGGAGGTGGAGGCTGTTTAGAAACAGGGGATGAAGGTGTAGGAATGGCTGATGGTGTTGGTTTAGGAGTTAAGGGTTCAGTGATTGGTTCTGTTTTGATAGGGAAGGGTGAAGGTGTGGGAAGTGGCTTTGTTGGGTGTGGTTTGGATTTGGGTTTTATCTTCTGAGGGCTTTGTTTCCAAGGCACCTCCTACTTTCTTCCTAAGCGAATGTAAGCCTTTATGTCGCTGACATATCGCTATAGGGTCTTCTCTGACATGGGGCCTGCTTGCCTTCCAGTGAAGCCATGGGCTTTACGATAGGTTTTCATCCATTCCTTATCACCCTCCTTCTTGGTAGATGCAAGTATAGCTTCTTCTTCTTTCTTCTTATCCCTTAGCTTTTCCCTTGCAACCTTCTTTCTTTCTTTGTTGATCTCCACAGTTTCTTTGTAGAAAAGACACAAAATTATATCATGATCATGAGGGGCCAACTCCGCTTTTGTATAGCCTCTCTTGCAGAGAAAGGCTATCTTTTCCTTCCTATCCTCGGCCTTTGCTTCCTCCTCCCTTTTCTTTTCTCCTCCTCTTTGGCTAATCTTGTTGCTTATTCTCTCTCTTTCTACAAAAAGGTTTCTTTCTCAAGCTTCACAAAGCTTATCAAGTGGGAAAAGAAGCATTTGTTCATCTTCTACTCCCAGGCTGATGAGCCTGTCAATGATCTCCATCCTCTTCTGATTGTTGATACTTTCACGAGGTGTTGCTGCTGCTTTTGTGCTTGCTGCAAGCAACTTCTCAGTATCAACTTTTCATTTTCTGCTTAGCTTTTCAAACCTTTCCTACTTTTGAAGTTCTTCAGCAGTGAGCTTTCTCTTCCCTTTTGGATCAGAGGAAGATTCAGCATTTGGAGATTCTGGTTTTGAGAATTTAAGTTAGGGTGGTAGAGATTGAGCTTGTGATGTTGGGTTGAGAATGGTTGAAAGAAAGTCCTCACAGTTGACTTCAGAAGCTAGATGAAGAATAGCTTCTGTAAGCAGCAATTCATCAAACACAGAGGACAACTCTATAATTCCATCTGCAGCTTGGACTTCAGCTTTGAAAGAGAATAGAAGTGCTTCCGAAGCTTGAGCTTCCACTTCAGAAGTTGTTCTCACAGCCTTGGAAGTAACAAGAATTGCACTATCTGTCCCACTTGAGTCAGTTGCTGGGCCATCAGTCTATGTCTCCCCTTCAAAGTCAATCTTGGATTCAATAGAGACCTAAGGTTGACTAACTTCCTCCTTAGAGGTTGATGATGCAATCAACCTTTGAAGCTCTTCAGCCCCAAAGTATGTAATGGCAAGATCAGGTGAGGGTTGTTCAAGTGAGGAGCTTATCAGAAACTGGGTTAAAAATCTATTAAAGTCGATAAGCATCCTTGGGTCTGCTTGAACTAAAATGGAAGGTAGTTAAGGAAAGATGGCTACAAGTTGTTGCTGTTTGGGGTAGAAAGAAGAAATGGTAGTATGGAGTTCGACTTGAGTTGATATCTCCTCATTAGTGTGAGTAGATATATCCTTATCATGTCTTTGTTTCTATAAATTCTCCCCCTTTTTGGTAGCATCACCTTAAGAAGTAGATGAGATAGAGGAAGAATTCAAAGAAACTTAACTACGTACATGCCTATCAGACTTCTTAATCTCTTTCTCAGCTAGTTAAGCCTTGAGATTTTCAATCTCAAGTTGTTGAGTGGCAGATCTATTTTCTAAAGTCTCAACCTTTGATTCAAGATTGGTGACTTTGGAAATTAGGTCTCTGATGGTGAATTGCCGACTACCCTCATCTTCTTTGGAAGAATCATCAGGAGATGGGATAAAATACCTAGTATGTTCATCCTCATCACCAGCTGTGGTTTCTTGGCGCCCTGGATACCTTGCATACTTATGTCTCTTTCTAAGGCATTAATGGGCAAGGTTGTCATAGATACAGTCTGAATGATGTTACCACTGTCTTGAGATGCTATTGAAACATTCTCAGTAGTGGCAGCTGAATCTACATGAGTCACCTCCACTCAGGATCAACTCATCTAAGTTTGTTCTTGCTGATGTGGGCTAGATATCAGAGGTTCCCTAGGGATCAGTTGATCTGGAGAGGAATGAGGTAGATCAACTTCATGGCCCAGATGAAACATGAGATCCTGATCAGGTCGTGTTAAAAGGTCAAGAAAGGATACAGAGCTTATATCTGTTGACCCGGGATCTTGGTGTGCACCTAATGGCTTGGCTGTAATAGCAGTTGAGCCAATGATATGGCTATCCCTTTTTGGCTGCTCAGGAGAGTGTTGAGACTCACCATGAGGGCTTATGGCTTGGGTAATGAACTCATTAGGTTGAGACTAAGGAGACTCAACGTTGATATTGAGCTCAATTGTAGAGGATGGTCAGACCTTTGACTGAGTGGGAGCCCATGATTCCACTCTAGCATTTTTGGTTTGAACAGAGGGAACTTGACCAATCAGGGTAGATTGATCAAGGGTTTGTTTGGTGTGTCTTTGGTATGTCTTTGGTATGTGATTTTAATTAGGTGTGAAGTTATGCATGGCAGTTTAGTGGTGGTGTCTGGTAGGGGTTCATCACCTGCTGGGCTTGCAGGATGTCACCATGAGCCATTGGTTCAAGCATGCCTGGAATGAGATTGGTGAATCTTCTAGTAAAGTTGGTGGACACCTTCTTTAATGTCTTGAAGATGCCAGGTTTCATGTGAGGAAGTAGTAAAACATGAGCAAATTATAGTTTATCCTGGTCCAACTCACAATTGATAATCTGCTGAATGAACCGAGGATACATATAGAATGAATCCCTAGTGAGATTGCTACTCAAATTATTTATGACAAACCTTGAGTAGTTGAATCAGAGGCGTTTTACCAACCCATGGTTTAGGCAGCCTAGAGCATAGGGAATTTGATCCCATCCCCCTGATTTGTTGGATAGTGTGACACCCTACATATTCCCACATCGGCCGTGGACAGGAGAGTTTCTTAGTTCATAAGTAATTTCTGGTCTCTAATATAACCAACGCATTTTAGGCATATTGGCTATAGCTGAGAGGAGAACTCCATAGTTAAGCGTGCTCAGGTGGCAGCAATCCATGGATGGGTGACCTCCTTGGGAAGTTTTCACCCGAGCAACCAAAAGCAAATCCATGAACTCCTACTGGGAGAAGTGGATAATATTGGTGGTATGAGAGGCCCGGTGTTACAAATTGGTATCAAAGCCACTCATGTGCCGTTCGGGATATCGGACATACCTCATCAAGGATGGTGAGTTCTCGGGCTCATCGAGGACGATGAGTCCAAAGTGTTGGGGGTGATTGTGACACCCTACATATTCCCACATCGGTCGTGGACAGGAGAGTTTCCTAGTTCATAAGTATGTCTGGTCTCTAATATCACCAACATGTTTTGGGCGTATTGACTGTAGATGAAAGGAGAACTCCACAATTAAGGGTGCTCAAGTGGTAGCAATCTAGGGATAGGCGACCTCCCTTGGAAGTTTTCACCCGAGCAACCAAAAGCAAATCCGTGAGCTCCTCATGGGTGAAGCGGACAATATTAGTGGTATGAGATGCCGGGTGTTACAGATAGGCTATGCAGGACAATATGAAGCAGGAACTTCTAATTGTAGGAGAAGTTGAATTTCTAGACTATAGATCTGCTCACATATCCTCCATATCCCATTTGAGTGAAGGTTTCCTCCAAATCAGACTTTAGGGACTCTGTGGAGGCGCCTTCATCATGGAGTTCCAGATGCTCCCTGATGGTTGTTTCACTGATAATGATCTTCTGTCTGAAGATCCTTGATCAGATGACCCTTTCATCATTGATCATTTTGCTTTGACCATTGGCCCAGAATTCGGCCATGTGGTTAGAGTAGATGGTGGGGTTAACAGTAAGGGCATTAAAGTATGTTGATTGAGAAAGAAATTGGATGATAGGGGTAAAATCAGCATCCCTTGAAGAGTCAAGGATGGCAACTTGGTTGTGTTAGGGATTCAAGGCCATTGTTCAAATGGAAACTATTTGATTGAAGTTGGAAAATAGCAATAGCAGGATGAAGAAGATGAATAGTGAAATCTTGGGGTTTCGATGAACGGTAAAGAAAAGTAAGAAAAAGAAACAACCGGTAATTTTATATGATAAAAAATCCACTAGATAAGGTGAATGATAGATGAAAAGATGGTTTGAGGTCCAAGTGGATGTAGGCGGCATATGATATGATGAAAAAGATTTAAAATTACGGCTAGTTACTGTTCTACGACAATATCTCTACCTTAAAATCTTGTGGGGCCCAAAGATTTTTGTTGCACAGTAATATTTCTTTCGAGAGTTAAAACTCTTCCGAAGACAAACGAGTTTGTTTTCAAAGATTTTCTTGCGAAGACATTTTATTTCCGAAGGCAAACATTGGTTACAACCACATTTGCTTCTGAGAACAATAAATGCTTCCGAGAATTAAAGTTAATAAGCTTAGGAAACTTTTTGACTAATCGTCAAAATTTCATCTAATGCCAAAAATTCTTCAGAAGAAAATGTTATTGAAGGATTTTTACTCTTCGGAAAAGTTATGTAAGACTCTTCCTAGGGTAAAATTCTCTTCGGAAGATTTCTTACTTAGAAAATTTTTACAATTTTCAAAAACTTGCTGGCAACAGGGCTTAGATTGTATTTAGACAACATAGACAAGACACATTTTAAAAGGTTTTCAAAAGAAAAAGACTAGACAATGTTAATCATCCAAATAGCTGTGATTAAATACTTAAATCTTTGTTCAGCAAAGGCTTTTGTGAACAAGTCAGCATATTGTCCATTTGAATTGACTTTGATTAGTTTGATTAGATTTTTCTCATGAATATCTCAAATGAAATGATACCTCATGTCAATGTGTTTTGTCTTTGAGTGCTTGACTGAATTTTCTATGATAGAATGACACTTTTGTTGTCTATATGGATAGGAGTCTTTATGAAGTTGAAACCATAATCTAGCATCTAATTCTGAATCCAAAGAAGTTGAGCATAGCAACTTGCAGTAGAAATATACTCAGCTTCAGCAGTTGATGTGGATACACATGATTGCTTCATACATTGCCAAAAGATAATCCTCCCACCAAGAAATTGACATCCTCCCGATGTTGATTTCTTGTTGATATTGCAGCACTATAATCACTGTCAGTGTAACCATAGAGGTTAAAATCCCTATTCGTAGGATACCAAAGACCCAATTTAGGTGTTCCTTTGAGGTATTAAGAATTCTTATGGCAGCAATTAAGTGAGACACCTTTGGAGAAGACTGATATCTTGCACAGATTGATGTTTCAAACATGATATCAGGTCTACTTGCAGTGTGATACAACAAAGATGCAATAATTGCCCTGTACTCATACTGATCAGTATCCTCCCCCTTGGAATCAAGACTAAGATTGTGAATCCTGGGTATAGGTTTCTAGGCTGGCATTCAATCTGTCATCTCAAATATTTTTAAGATATCTTTGACATACTTGGATTGATTGATGCAGAGCCCTTCTTCCATCAGCTTCATTGGAATTCCTAGTAAGAAATCTATCTTTCCTATGGAACTCATTTCAAACATCTTCCTCATGATGCTTTCAAAGTCTTTGCATATTAGGTCATTTGAGGAACTAAATATGATGTCATCAACATAGACTTGTACAAGCATCATATCCTTCCCAGGCTTCCTTATGAATAAGGTTTTGTCTATTGTGCCTCTGGTATAGCCATTCTTGAGAAGGAACTAAGACAGTGTCTCATACCACAGCCTAGGTGCCAGATGTAACACATAGAGAGCTGTATCAAGTTTACACACATATTTAGGATGTTGTGGGTCTTCAAATCTAGGTGGATGGCACAAATAGAGTTCTCTGTCGATATCCCCATACAGAAAAGCATATTTCACATCAAGTTGATAGACTGTGAAGTTCTTGGATGCAGTGAAAGCAAGAAAGATTCACACAGGCTAAAGTCTTGCAACAGGTGCAAAGACATTTATGTAATCTATGTCTTTCTCCTATGTGTATCCTTGAACAACAATTCTAGCTTTGTTCTTGATGATCAAACCTCTATCATCTCTTTCGTTTCTATACACCCACTTAGTGCTAATAGGAACCTGACCAGGTGGCAATGGACATAAGTTCCATACTTTTTGCCTCTTCAATTGAAGGAACTCCTGTTGCATTGCTTCTATCCAATTGTTATCATTGAGGGCTTCTCCACCTTCTTTGGTTCTTTTTGAGAGAGAATACATGAGTAAAAGCAAACATTCCTATTATAGGTCTGACTTCTTTTTTTACACCTTCTGAGATGTCCCCAATGATATTCTCAGCTGGATGAGTGTTGTGTATTCTGAGCCTAGGAATCATATCTAGTCGCATAGTTAGATCTATGTTTGAAAAGTTTTCTTAGGATTTTGAACACCATCACCAGATGATGTTTCACATTCATTCAATGAAGACTGATTCTATGAATGTGTGATAGCATCAATGGCATTTTGCTGAGAAGCATCATCAATAATTGTCTGTTCCTCCTGACCACTGTCTTCATCAGCTTGGTGTTGAATTCTTGAGTTGTCAACTGTTGACTTATGAGGCTCAGTTGGCTGATAACTTGATGAAGCTCCATTGTTTCCTGAGATGTTCAAGCTTTTAGGATTTTTAGTTGAAGGAGATTGATCTTCATTTCTTCTTGGAGAAATTTGAATAGGTCTTGGTAACTCAAACATTTGATCTTCTTAGGGGTCACCTTGAATTCTTGTTCCAGCTGAAACATTCTCACAAGATGTTTTAGAATAGTTTGGAAACAATTCTAAATTGATGATATATTCAGGACCATTTCCCTTAACACAAGGTGTATGCTCATTGACAACAATGTTGGATGATTCCTTAAATTGTTGATTTTGATATTATACACTCTATATGCAATAGAGGTTGAGTAATATCCAATAAAGATAGCATCATCATACTTTTCCACAAAGTTTGCTAAATTGTCTTTTGTCTTAAGGATGGTACATCTAATGCCAAATGACCTATTAAAGCCAATGAATGGTGGCCACTTGTTCCATAGCTCATAAAGGGTTTTTCCATGTGGTTTAACTATAAGAACCATGTTCTGCACATAACATACAGTGCTGACTATATCTGCCCAAAAGGTTAAGGGCAGTTTTGAGTCGGCTAATATAGTTCTAGCAGCCTTAATTAGTGTCCTTTTCCTCCTGTCAGCAACACCATATGTTGAGGAGTTCCAAGAGCACTATATTGTCTGGCAATCCCTTTTGAATTACAGAATGAGTCAAGAACTTGATTCTTAAACTCAGTCTCTTGATCACTACTAATTATTTTTACCTTGTGATTTATTTGATTTTCAATTTTAAGAATAAAAGATTTTAAAGTTTTAATAGTTTCTTCTTTAGTTCTTAAAAAAAACCCATGTAAATCTTGTGAAATCATCAACAATCACAAGGCAATATGATTTTCTTTCGATGCTCATTATATTTATAGGACCAAAAAGATCCATGTGCTACAAGTGTAATGGGGTGGTGATAGAGTAAACCTCTTTGAATTTTTGTGATACTTTATGTTGCTTCCCTTTTAGGTAGGCAACACAGTTGTCCTTACAAATAAATTCCTTTTTAGGCACACCATGTACCAAATTATTTTTAACCAAATTATCTATGGTTTTAAAATTAACATGGCATATTCTTGTATGCCAAAGAGTTGACTCATCACCATTTGCTTTGGAAAGAAAGCATGATACTTCACCTAGTGGGGAAGCTTTGTTCATATCTAGCTTGTACATATCCCCTTTCCTGGGAGATCTAAGAAGCACTAATTCCTGAGGAATTATTATCCTGGGTTTCAGGATGATGCACTCATGTTTTATGAAAAGCATTTGGTGCTTTTGATCACAAAATTGTGAAACACTAAGGAGATTGTGTTCAAGCTATTTGACAAAGATTACTTTGTAAAATTTTAACTTACCATTGGATACACTACCTCTACCAGATATGTATCCTCCGGCTTCACCTCCAAACTAAATAGGATCTCCATCAAAGTGTTCAAATTGTTGTTGGAGAGATCTGTTTCCTGTCATGTGCCTGGAGTATCCACTGTCTACAATTTAGATATTTTCATTTTTGTCATGTAGATGTCCCTGCACATAAGGTGAAATGGTTAGTTACTATTGGAAACCCAAGACTTTTTGGTCTTGGGCTCTTCCAATTCAAATGATATAATTGATCCAAAATGTATGCGTGGGGGATCAATTATGGTTTGTGAAGAAGAGGATGGGCTGGAGCATCTTTTCTAATATTCCATTCCATCCTATGGTTGATCAAGCTTGATGAGCCTAAAGAGGCTTGTGCAGGTTAGCTTGCTTTCGTGGCTTCTTTCTTTTCAGAAGTAGTTGTCTCAACCTTTTCATCTGAAGGAGTCTTCTTTTCGAAATGTTTTGAAGGATTCCTTTTGTACCTTGGTTTTGCTTTAGAAGCTAGTTTGCTTTTGGATGTACATGCTTTTAAAGGCACTCTAGCTTCAAGGGAAAACTTAGGAAGCTTTTGTTTGTTATTTTGTTTGTCTTTTGAAGTCAGTTTCCCTTCGGAAGATTAAGCTTCTTCCAAAGGCTCCTTGGCTTTGGAAACAAACTTTCCTTTTCTTACCACTTGGGCCACATGGTAAGGTCCAAGTGTGAAACCCTCCTTCACTCCTTCTTTCTTAACATTAGATGCATAATGTGTGCTTTCTTGATTGTAGTAACAATCTCTAGCCATGTGGTTATGCAGACCACAGATTATGCATTCAATGTTAATTTTGATGGGGCAGGTTGATGGTTGCTTCTGGAGCTTCTTTTCTTTATTATCATCCTTCCCTTTTATTTCTTGTCCTTTTTAGAATAGAAAGGATGGTACTACATTCCTTTCTTGAATCAGGATTTCCAACCACTTGAATTCCAGCTGATATGAATACAGCCTTTTGCTTTGGGTCTAACTTTAACTTTGACTCAACCACCTTCTTGGTAGTTTTTCTTGCTGCCCCGACTTTGTTTCTTCTAGCTTTGGTGTTTAAGGGTTGATCATTAGCTGTTGGGATGAGGTTTTCTACCTTATCCTTCCCTGTGGTGGTTTCCATTATTGCATCATTCTTCTGCTCTTTGAGTAATGGGTCAGAAGATTGAACCTCATGCTCATCCACACCACATCTAGCTGTCTAATAGACACAAAGGAGTGTGGTGGAGCAATTTCATTGGTTCCCAACCCACTTTTGTTTTGATAACACACTTTTGAGTGGGAGGATGATGCAATGATGGTATTGAAGTTATGTTCTTCAATGGCATACTTCTTAGCTTTAGCCTCAGCTATCACTAGCTAGGCTTGAGCCTCAGTCAACTTGGAGATTAAATCTTTTATTTGAGCCCTGTAATTTGAATGTTCATGTTTTAAAGAGGACACATTTTTCTCTAACTCTTCTATTTTGAGTTTGTAGTTAGATTCTGCTATCTTAAAATCAGATTTTAGTATATTTAAAGACTTAATATCAGATTTAATTTCCATGTTCTAGTCCTGATACAATTTAACCTTAGGAATACAAGTTGGAGTACAGAGATGTTCATATACCTCAATGTCTTCAGTTCCAGCCATGAGAGCTTGAGCAGGAGTGACATGCACCATGAAGTTCCAATCAACTTCTTGAGCAATAGTTGTAGTTTGTTGCTCAGTGGATTTGGTTGTAGCTTTATGTGTAACAGGATGTTTGGAGGATTGAGTTGCTCCAGGATTACATCTAGGAGTTTTGCATTCCCTTGAAAAGTGACCAGGCTGGTTGTAGTTGTAGCAGTTGGCCATTATTTTGTCAAATCCAAATTTGCTGGTGGTTGGGTTCTATGGGGACTGCCTTTCAATTATTTTGAAGAACTTCTTTGCTTTGTAGGTCAGGAGAGCCATTTGTTGGACAATGTCCATATATTCTACATCATCTGGGCTGAAACACTCCAGATCATCAAAACAGAATTAAAAATCTCCAGAGTGCTCACTCCCTGAAAAAAAGGCTCAATTATCTTGGAAAGGATTTTGATGAGCCTGTTGAGACTTGGGTGTCTCAGGGAATATGATGTAAGGCCCAGAAGAAGAGGATGACTGTTAGGGGTAGTTCAGGTACAACTAGGGCTGGGGAGTTCTTGAACCTTCAGCAACATGTAAAGCATTGCTGACTGTAGAATTGGAGATACTATTCATCTGATCGCTTTTCTGAGATTCCATCTCCATACAGTATCTATCGAGGATTCCATATAGTTTAGTCATGGTGAGAGTGTTGAGATTCTCAGTTCTCTTGATTGAGACATAATAGAAAGTCCAATCATGAGGCAGTGCACTCATGAATTTTCTTATTATGTCTCTTTTCTTAAGAATCACTCCCATAGACTGAAGAGAGGTGATCAAGTCCATGTATCTGAAGTAATGTTAGCTCAAGGTCTCACCAACAATATATGTGAAGTTCTCAAACTTTTGTTTTAGTGCATCTTTCTTTGACTCCTTGGATTTAGCAGAACCCGAGTACATCAGTTTTAAAGCCTCAAAGAGTTCTTGGCAGACTCGCATTGCTTAAAGCCTACCATTATAGAGTTTGGTGTAGCAGTAAGCAGAATAGTCATGGCTTTGGAATCAATGTCCATTTTCATATAGTCTTCATATGAGTAGTCTTCAATGGCCTTTTCAATCATGGCACCTTTTCCTGTTGGAGATGCTACTTTTGGCTTGTATGGACCATGAATAACTGACGTCCACATTCGGCTATCCTGATTCTTGATGAAGCCTTTAATGTAGATGCACCAGGTCTTAAAATCATCAAGAGTGATGGAAGGAGCTTTGGTCATAGTTCCCATCTCAGACTCAGAGGACTTTTGGTTAAGAGCCATTAGAGTGAAGTGAGTGAGTATGAAGAAACAAGGGTGATTTTAGGATGCTAAGATCTCACAATCAAGAGCCTAAAAAGCTCTGATACCAATTACAGGATTAATGTTTGTCTCACAACACAAGATAATCACACAAACTCACTTAATGTCACTCGGTTGATGAAGAAGAATCTTAACCAAGTTCATAAGTAATATAATAAATTCAAAACATAAAACATAAAACACAAGAGTGGTTTTCAAGATACTTGTATATATTACTTCTCAACTCAGTATTTCAAGACTCTTACAAGCATAGTTACTAAGTTATTTGGATAAACTATATATACTACTACTATAGCCGGTTTTACTTGGAAAACTAGCTGGAACTTACAACTAGACAAATACTACATCGTTTAGAAGTAAGGTATCTAAGATAAAATAATAATATCTTATATTAGGTAGTCATGACATGTCCATGACTTACCTTTTGTTACCAATTAAAAGTAGCAACTGTACTAAGCTGAGAATGGTTGAACAGTGGATTAAAGTAAGGTCAATTACATGGGCGTGGGAAAGCACCATGCAGTCTATCAGAGTGGTAGCGGGCAGTCAGACATACCGTACTTATGTCCACTAGTTTATAGTTAGTTCTTCCGAAGCTAAATGGCTTCGGAAGAATAAATTCTTCCGAGGGAATTTATACTTTGGAAGAATCAACTTCTTTCGAGTCTATGCATGTCTTTAGGACTTTTTTCTTTAGAAGACTTTGTCTTTTGGATCTTCTATGTTGTATACTTTGGAAGAATAAGAACTTATTCTCGGAAGACTTAGTTCTCCCTTCGGAAGTTTTTCATACTTGAGCTTCGGAAGTTCTTCATACTTGAGCTTCAAAAGATCTCTGACTTAGCTTCGGAAGAGCAGCTTATTCCTTTGGAAAGTTCTTCATACTTGAGCTTTGGATGATCTTTGATTTAGCTTCGGATGAGCAGCTTGTTCCATCGGAAGACAATTTGTTTAGCACATCCAAATATATCTAAGTATGGTTTTGGTTGCACCAGCCTTATTAGATCCAACAATAGTCATATTCAGCTCTTTTGAAATCAGCTTTTAAAATGTTCTAGGAGTCAAGGTAAGATCTCACTTCCAAGTTGTAGGACTTGTACATGTTAACTTTAGCAATGCATTCAGGAGTACAAAGATGTTCTAATACCTTGGCTTCTTCATGATCAGCTATCAGGGCTTGGTTGGGAGAAGTATCTTCTACCTGAAAGCTCCAGTCAAAGCCTACTTGGAGCTGCATCAGTGTAGTTTGGTCTGGATTATGCTTGGCCACCAAATGTCCTTGGTGCCTTGCACTCATTACCAAAGTGTCCCATTTGGATATAGTTCTAACATTTCACCTTGCTTTATTCCAGGCCAAACTTTCATCTGTCCATATTACTTGGAAACTTCCAACATGTTCTCATGTAAAACTTCTTGACTCTATGAGTGAGAAGAGCCATATGTTGGACTATCTCCATATACTCCAGGTCATCTGGATGAATACAATCCAAGTCTTCAAGGGTGAAAAGAAAGTTGCCACAACTTTCATCAGCAAACACAAAGGCTTGAGTAGAGCTTGTCCCTTGGAATAGGCTTCCTTGGATGTAGCTCTCCCTTAGTGTCTTAGGGAAGGTAATGAAAGGACCCTTTTATGAGTTGTCAGGGTAGCTGATAAGATGATGCTATGGTTCTCTACTATCCCTTTCAACCACATGGAGGACTGAACTCTGCTGATTGTTGGAAGAGCTGCTAGATGGAGTTTGCATGTTCATCTCTATCTGGTAAACACCAAGGATACCATACAACTCTATGAGAGTAAGGGTAGAGAGGTTTTCAGTTCACTTAATAGCCACACAGTAGTGAGTGCATTGTCTGGGAAGAGAGAACATGAACTTCCTTATAATATCCCTATTCTCAAGTTTTACTCCAACATCCATCAGAGTATCCACAATCTCAACATACCTAAATATTGTTGAGTCATGGTTTAACCTATCTTGTAGGTGAAGTTCACAAACTGCTGCTTCATGAGGTCTTTCTTGTTTTCCTAGGCTTCCTCAGGCTCCTCATACATAAGCTTAGGTGCATCCCAGAGCTGCTTAGAAGTTTTGCACTTCTTAAAGCCTCTGTATATAGAGTTTGGAAGAGCAATTTGACGAGAGGTCATGGCTTTCTGATCTACATCAATTTTCTTCCAATCTTCCTCAGAATAGTCAGCTATTTCCTCAGGAATCATAATACCTTCAATAGTGGCTGAAGAGGTGTTTGGGATGTGAGATCCTTTAATAACAAATCTCCACATCCTGCTATCTTGAGACTTGATGAACCATTCCATACGTTGGCACCAAGTATAAAAGTCATCAGGAGTGATTAGTGGAGACTTTGTTATGGTACCGGTTTCCATACCAGCCTTTGAGAGAGTTGCCATTTGAGCTAGTAAGTGTTTCGTGAAACTGAAGAGATCTAAGATGATGAGATCTTCCATATCAGCATTTGACAGAGTTGCCAATTGTAGGACCGATGAAGGGGGTCAATGCAATAGTTTCACAGTTGTTAGGAGAATGTTTGAACACCATAAGAGATATGAGGTGTGGTGGTATTGGGATTTGGGAATGAACAATATGAAATTACACAAATGAAAAGAGGTTAAAATGAAATACAAGCTCACCATTGGAGTGAGGAGGAGGAATTTAGGAATTTAGGAATTATGCTTGGGATTAGGAATCTAGGGAAAATTTGTACAGGCCAGCTAGCTTATGCCAAATTAGCTTGTTTTTAGTGTTGTAAAAATTGGCTTACTCGACTGAGTACTCAAGATGTACTTGTGAATCAACTAGTTACTGAAGCAATTTTCTCCTACTTGTCAAAAAACTTGGATTCGAACCCCCTCGGTACTACTCGATCAAAAATTGGCCCACTCAATCGATGGTTCTAGGGCTGACTTTGACGATTAAAAATAAAATTAAAACCTAATTTTCCACTTTTAACTACTAACTAGTACTAAGTCCTCTGTGTTGCTGCAGGGGGTGTAAACCGTGTCAAGTAATACTAATGTGACACCATTATTAGTAACAACCGACACAAAAAAAAAATTTATATTAAAAAAGAAATAAAAACAAAAAAAATAAAACCAAACGGAGAGTATAGGTAACAACGTTGAACCACGCATGTGAATCGCAAAATATTAAAAATAGTAGCTAAGTTGATCTAGGACCCGCACGTTGCGACAAAGATGTTAACCGAAAAAAATAAGTGTAACAACATTGAACCATACGTGAGCGTTACGAAACATTAACTCTCAAAATTTATACCGTAATTCAAAATTTTTGTTAAAGATAAAAAGTGCAGATAACTAAAGTTGAAAGTGAAAAATTTTAGTGGTTAAATTATAAAAAATGTATCACGCGCAACTCCATTCTAAATTAACTTCACCTCCAAGTGCAAATAAAAAATAAGCACATCATGACAGTAAATTAAAAGTTTTATAAACATTAAACTTTAACGGTTATAAGTGAAAAACACAAAACAAAAAACAAAAATATGAGTAGGTAAATAGCAAAATGTATAGGGCATAAGGTAGATATGTTATAAATTTGAGAGTGCTAAAAACTAAGTTTGCAGGGCTAAAAATAAAACTTTATAACATTTGAATAATAAGGTTCAAGATTTGAGAGATTTACATCTTTACCATTCAAAAGACATGCACTGAGGTGTAGTATCCAATGCATAACATGCTTCAGTTTTGATTTTTAAAATAGGCAAATTGGATTTTAATAATCCAAACAATTAATCATTGTGCAGGACCGATGAAGGGGGTCAATCTAACAGTTTCATAGTTCTTAGGAGAGTGTTAGAACACTTAATAGATCAGATAGGGTACCGGCTTATGATGAAACAAAGAACACAAGTAAAGAACAGAACAAGAACAACATAATATGGTTTTCAAGAATGATATATATTGCTCTCAAGTTCTTACAAATCGTTACAAAACTTAAATGCTAAAGTTACATGTACTTGAGATATTTTATACTACATCCTACAGCCAACCATACTTTGAAGGCCAGCTGGAAACACTAATCTAGACAACAAGATCAATGTAGAGTTAAAAGTCATATTGCCTTTTGACTAATGACTATGACACACCATAGCTCACATCCTAATATATTACAAAAAGGATAAAAGTACAAGAGTATAAAGTTACAGACATAAGACCTAAATCTACACTTTGTCAAAAGTATGGACTTTTCACCAACTCATATAAGTTGGTTAGTTTTCAAAGGTGACAACGGAAAGTAGTTCAGCTTTTGTCAAAAGGTGAATAAGAAAAATACATGTCTTCTCTATCTTTGGAAAAATTCAGTCTTTAGTTTTGAATGACTTGCTCTTTGAAGATTCGGAAGACTTCATCTTTGGCTTCGGAAGATTTGGTACTTTGGCTTCGGAAGATTTGGTACTTTGGGTTCGGATGATTTGATACTTAGTATAATTCACTGAGTTATATCAAATCTTACAAAGTAACTTCCCTGTACTTCATATATGCATGTGGAGAGCTCTTTGATTGCATTAGCCTCTAAGTGTGATCCTTACACATTGGGTGATAATAATCCATACTATTGATTTGACCGGTACCAATCCAAACTTTTATTTTTGTTACCAACAACAATACAAGTAAAATAATTATTAAAAATTTACGCTGTATTTCGACTTGCTTTCGTTCATAATAATGAATATAAATGAAATGAAAAAGCATAGAAGCTAAATCGTGTGTAAAATAAGTATAAAACGAGTGCGAATGCATGATAATTATATTACTAGAATTGTTTTTGGTAATAAAAATAATAGTTGTAATTATTACCGATCAAATCAATAGTATAAATTATTATCGGGAAATCGCGATTGTTTGCATTACTAAAACTCAATTTTTCTTTAAAGTTAATAGTAATTTCCTTTAACAACAAAAGCATATTCCAAACTTAACCTAAATCGCCGAAGGCTTCAATCTTCATTAATCACATCCTTCAATCTTCAACCATCGCAGCCTTCAATCTTCATTCATTATGGATTCGGTACCTATAGCGTAATCATTTATAGCAGCCTCGCAGAGTCGCAGGTAACTATAGTAGCATAGTGTTAGATTTGGTAATCTTCATTCATCGCAGATTTGGTGTCATTGTTTCCCGTAGCATAATGTTGATTAGTTAATAAAATCTACTTGACTTTTGGTCCGATAGTTTGTTCCCATGCTGGATGCTAATGTTTTAGTAGGATTTTTTGTTCGAGTAGGCAGTTGCCTATCGAATTGGCTGGCTAATGTTTGCCAATATCAGTTTGTTTTGGTCAGATTGTTTAGTTCCTATGTTCGTTTGCCTAATGTTTCCTGTAGTAGCTTAATCAAGGTTTTTCTTTTTAAGTCCATTTATATATTTGAAATGATTATTTGTCACAATTTGTATATGTTAACATGTAATCATGTGTGTAAGCGTGTTAGTTTATATCATGAGTTTCTTGTAAATAGTTTTTGGTTAATTATATTGTTTTGTGACTTTTTCTATCTCGTGACTTTGACATATATGTAATCTCCTATATGTTAATTTCTTTATTATTTACCATGTCTGAGTATTTCCCAAGTACTCCCCGCCTAGGCCGAGTACTCACAACTCCCTAGTCGACCGAACTAAGAGCACCTAGCGACTTCTACAACACTGCTTGAGTTATAGTGTTAGTTCTAAGGGAGTCAGGAATCATGAGGTTTTCTACCTTATCCTTTCTTGTGGTGGTTTCCATTACTGCATCATTCTTCTGCTCTTTGGGTAATGGGTCAGCAGTTGGAACCTCTTGCTCCACTACACCACATCTAGGCTATCTAATAGACACAAAGGAGTGTGGTGGAGCAATTTCATTGGTTCCCAACCCATTTTTGTTTTGATAACACACCTTTGAGTAGGAGGATGATGCAATGATGGTGTTGACGTTATGCTCTTGAATGGCATACTTCTTACATTTAGCCTTAGCTATTACCAACTGTGCTTGAGCCTCAATCAACTTGAAGATTAAATCTTTTCTTTTAGCCATGTAATTTGAATGTTTATGTTTTAAATAGGACACAGTTTTCTCTAACTCTTCTATTTTGAGTTTGTAGTTAGAGTCTGCTCTCTTAAAATCAGATTTTATTATATTTCAAGACTCAATATCAGATTTAATTTCCATGTTGTAGTCCTGATACAATTTGACCTTAGCAATACAGGCTGGAGTTCAGAGATGTTCATATACCTTAGTGTCTTCAGTTCCAACCATAAGAGCTTGAGCAGGAGTGACATCTTGCACCATGAAGCTCCAATCAAGTTCTTAAGAAACAGCTACAGTTTGTTGCTCAGTGGATTTGGTTGCAGCTTTAGGGGTAGCAGGATGTTGGGAGGCTTGAGTTGCTCCAGGATTTGATCTAGGAGCTTTGCATTCCCTTGCAAAGTGACCAAGCTGGTTGTAGTTGTAGCACTTGGACTTTCTCTTGTCAAACCAAAATTTGTTATTGGTTGGGTTCTGAGGGAACTGCCTTCCAGTTCTTTTAAAGAATTTCTTTGCTTTGTAGGTCAGGAGAGCCATCTATTGGATAATGTCCATGTATTCTACATCACCTGGGCTAAAACTCTCCAGATCATCAAAACAGAATTGAAAATCTTCAGAGTGCTCATTCTCTGAAACAAAGGCACAGCTATCCTGGAAAGGATTTTGATGAGCCTGTTGAGACTTGGGTGTCACAGGGAATATGATGTAAGGCCAGTAAAGGATAACTGTTAGGGGTAGTTCAGGTACAGCTAGGGCTGGGGAGTTCTTAAACCTTCAGCAACATGTAGAGTATTGCTGACTAAAGTATTGGTGATACTGTTCATCTGATGGCTTTTTTGTGATTCCATCTCCCTACAGTATCCATCAAGGATTCTATATAGTTTAGTCATGGTAAGAGTGTTGAGATTCTCAGTTCTCTTGATTGAGACACAATAGCAGTCCACTCATGAGGCAGTGCACTCATGAATTTTCTTACCATGTCTCTCTTCTCAAGAATCACTCCCATAGAATGAAGAGAGCTAATCAAGTCCATGTGTTGGATCATATGAGGCTGGTGCAACCAAAACAACACTTAGAGAGGTGATCAAGTCCAGTGGTTCACAGTTGATTCTTTCGAAGGCAATGGAAGAAGTCTTCCAAAGACAAAGCTGCTCTTCTAAAACAAATTGAAGATCTTTTGAAGCTTAAGTATGAAGAACTTCCAAAGGAAAACTAATTCTTCTGAGACTAAGTAGTTTTTGATGAAATCAACTTTACAACAACATCTTGAACATGAACATATTAGAACAATATTCAACATGAACATGTTGATTCCCCCAAGGACCTTTTCAATATCTCTTAATAATCAACAAACAAGAACCATGGTGCAGAAACTCATGATTCAAGTGTATGAAATCAGTGTGTGTGTGTGTGAGTGTTTATGTGTGTTTGAATGCTTGATAATGATAATAACAGATTGTTTGATGGATTGTTCAAAAGCTTACAAAGGATTAGGGTAGAATGCAATTTATAGCCTATACATATAGCTATATACAATTACTAAACTACCTTTATGTAAACAAATATTACAAAAATAATCCTAAGTGTCTAAGCTATCCGCTGTGGATGATTAGCTGTCCGCTGTGGATGATATCTCATCCGCTGTGGAGAAGACTTGTCATCCGCTGTGCAGTGTTTGTTCATCCGCTATGGAATGTTCATCCGCTGCGGATGAACATCCGCTGTTAATGTTGATACGCTGTGGACAGTTGTGTGTTTGCTTGTATGTTGTCCGCTGTGGAATGTTCATCCGCTGTGGATTGAACATCTGCTATGAACCCTTGTGTGTTTTTGCTGTCTGTTGTCCGCTGTATGTTCTTCATCCGCTGTGGGATTCTTTCATCCGCTGCACACACTTAGATGAATTTTCTTCATCCGCTGTGGAGACTCTTCATCCGCTGTGAACACTTGGACAAAATTTCTTTTATTTACAAATCTAAAAAAGAAATTTAAACAAATGTTAGTGATTGTTATGAATGATAATGATGCTAATGTGTTAGTAAATGATTGCTTGAATGTTAGAACACATTATGTTTGATATATGTCTGATATGGCAAGCATCATACTTTTATGCATTAATTATTAATGAACTTGTTAAGTCCAACAATACTCCCCCTAAGTATGATGTTTCCATCAATTTAATGATTGCTTGTTACTGTTTTGTCTGTTAATAATGAGTGTGTGTGTGTGTGTGTGTTGGTGCTTGTTAATGATTTGTTTGTTAAGAAAATGTGTATGTGTGTTTGATATGAAAGATGTATTGATTGTGTGTTATTGCTTAAACTATTTGTTTGCATGATTGTATGTTATTGAAATGGTTTGTTTGTTCACAACGGATGAACATTTGTTCATCTGCTGTGGACACATGAAATATGGTGTGAATGTTTACAATGTATGATTACCTGTGTGCATACGCTTTATACACTTGCACTTTTTCTACAACGGATGACTTATGTTAGTCATGCGCTGTGGAATGACACTGTACTCACAGCTGATGCCTTACCAACATCATGCGTTGTGAACACTTGTATGTTCACAAGTGCATAGCAGACGTTTGTTTGTTTAGTCCGCGATATACACTTGGTGAATATTGCATGTTATGATGATTACTGTAGCTACAGCAGATGTATGTTTGTGTGTCCGCTGTTTGGGTGTTTGCTTGCCTTGGCTTTGTTTATTTTTCAAAATTTGAAAATATCAAAATTTGAAATGTATGATAATGCACAATTCTGCTGCCTTTGATAATTCCATGTTCAATTTCTCCCCCTAAATTTTTGCATATTTATAAAAATCTTTTATAAAATGTCAAAAATTTATATTATTTAATATGGAAATTATCAAAGTCCATTTTCCTTGTTTGATAATCATTTAGCAATAGAAGAGTGAATCTTACTAAAAATGGATGTTTATCATGTTTTACACATTAATCTTTTGCACATACCATGAGATCATACTAGTCTATAGTTCTCACTGAGTTGTTTGTATGGTTTTGAGAATAGACATAGACAAGTACATTGTTGATTGCAGATATTGTGATCCACTTAAACTCAAGCATGGTATTAATGATTGATTTAAAACAGTGAGTGATTATCATGTTTTAAATTAATTGACATGAGATGTATGTACCCCACATCTGATTGTATGATTAATACAACCCTCCTCATGATATGCTAGAAAGTACTTTCAATACTTAAAACTTAGTTACTTAGGAGTATAAATGCTCAATTTGATCCATGTTGGTTGATCCTCTTTAGGATTCTTTTTCACTTCACTTTAGAAGTTGATCCTCTTTGGGATTCTTTTGATTTATTCACAAGGAATGTAGTCATAAAGACTTTATTGGTTATTCATCCAATATGGATGTGTTCCTCTTTGGGCATCTTTTTTAATCATGATTTAGGTCATTCAGGTCTGCACTTAGCATAAAAAAGAATGCCTAGGTGTACTCCAGGTCTATGATTATCATAACAAAGGAGACACTTGTATGATTGAGCAATTTCTAAACTGTTTCACTTGGCGTATTGTAGTTACTTTGAAAGCAACCTATATTGGATAGATCAATACTCACCATAAACCAAGATGTGTTGTTAACCACACAGTCTATGAGAATTTTGTTCTTCACTGTTGTATCTGAATTTATGTGTCCCATGCTGAGCCTATCCACATATCAAACAAAGAATTTGTCAGTCTTTATTAGTGGAAAAAGACTTAAGTAACGAATTATGCTAGTGTACTATCATTTCTCATGAAATGTATGTGTGATTCAATGTTATCAAAATGAATGATTTGCATGATATCTTGATTTTGAAAAAGGGAAAGCTAATGGTAATCATGGACTTTGACAAAATCAAGTATGTCTGATTTGAATGTTTTGAAAATATTAATTTTTTGTTTCATAGTTCATCATACCAAGAGACTGAACCAAAAATTCAAATCGTGTTGAATCAAATGGTTTTGTAAAAAGGTCAGCCAATTGGTTGTCTATGTGGACCTTGATCAACTTGATCAGACCCTTTTCTGAGCAATCTCTCAGAAAGTGATATCTGATCTCTATGTGTTTGGTTTTTGAATGTTGAACAGGATTGTCTGTTATAAACATGGCTGCAGAATTGTCAATGTGTATGGGTGTTTTAAGAAAATTAAAGCCATTATCAAGCATTTTGTTTTGAATCCATAACACTTGAGAACAGCATGCAGAAGCAGCTATATATTCTGCTTCAGCTATTAACACAGAGACATTTGTCTATTTCTTGCATTGCCAAGAGATCAATCTTGATCCAAGAAACTAGCAGCCTCCATGTTTGTTCTTAAAATCCCGAAGGAGGGAACAGTTGCCTGTCATATGATGGGAGCATCCACTGTCAACATACTGGATGTTGTCAGGCCTTCTAAGATGTCCCTGAAAAATAAAATAAGTCAGTTAGTTGGAGCAACCCAAGCCAAGATGGTCTTGGGTTTTCCGTCTTTTCCAACAACACAAATTTCTTCCTAGACAGCATTTTCTGAAGGTTTTGGAGCTCTAGATACACTATGGTTTGATTTAGCTTTATTAGGAGAAGTGTTTTGTGCTCTTCTCTTTTGTGAGCTAGTGTTAGTGTTTTGTCTATTCTGAGACTTATGTCTCCTTGATATGTGTTGAAAGTTGTCATAAAAAGTTTTATCATTATCTAAAACAATTTTCTGATGAGGAGTTTGTTTAGGAACTCCCATTCTGCTCTTATTTTGAACAACTGATTGTTTTTCAGTGTTTTTCTCTATCTGAGCTTGTTTGTTTTGTTTCTTGTTTTTCTTGTTGAAAAAACAATTTGCTGTGCTGTGATTGTTTCTTTCTCAAATGGAGTAGTAATTATGAAAATTACATGATTCTGTACTGTGATTATTCATCTTACAGTACTTGTGGTACTTATCATATCTACACTTTTCAGTTGTGTGTGTGAATTGATCACACCATTCATATTATAGTAACTCTGATTTTGTTTGTTTGCTAAAAACTTTTGATTTAAAATTAGATTTTAATGGAACTTCAAAAGTTACTGATTGTTGTTTTGGCTGAATTGTGGTTTTGCCTTTCCTTTTATTTACCTATTTGGGAGGGGCAATGGAAGTTACAACTTTCCTTCCACTGGAACAGATATCTAATCCTTGAATCTATTTTGATTGTTTGTTTGATGTATCAGCCACACTTGAAACCTTTTGAGTTTCAGTAATTGGCTGATCATACTCATCATCTAATGAATCGTCCTCATCATCATCTGTTGTTTGATTATCAAATTCATTATTTTCTCCTTGATAAAAGTCAGTTGATTTGATTGATGATGGTGTTGAACTTTTAACAAACTTTATCAAGGGTGATTTTGATTTTAAAAGTGATTTTGATGATGATGATGATGGTTGTTTAGAGTCATCAGTCTTTTCTTGAGAATCATGAGATTCATCCTGTTTGTTGGTCATGGAGTCAGGTAAAGGAATATAATTATCATTATAAGGAGGACTTACCTTATTATATCCTAAACCTGAAGGGTCCTTAAAAGCCCTTTGCTGAGCAAGAAGTTCTTCGAACTTCTTATTGCTCACCTGAAACTTTTGAAGTTTAACTTCAGTTTCAGCTTGAATTGTTTTTGACACAGTTAATGAGATAGAGAGCTGCTCGACCTGATTTGTCAATGTTAATTTTTCAGAAAGTAGTTTGTCTATGTCTGATTGTAATGAAAGTATTTTTGTAGCATACTATTTTTGTTCTGATTTTAGACCTTTATTAAGAATGTTTGTTTCAATTACTTTCTTTGACAGCTTGTCAGCATGCTCTCTATACCTGTTTACCTCATCAATACATGCTTGACTGCAGAGGTTTTCTTTTACCTCTTTCGGGATGTCTGTTAATTTGTCTTCAATATCAGCCATAAGGGCATGATCTGAAGGTGATGGTATTTCAGCCTCATAAAGGCTCTAGTCACATTCTCCATCCTTTTTTATTATCATTGCAGAAGATGTTGGACGTTGAGTTGGACTGAATTGTGTGATCTAAGGTTGAGTTGGTGCATTTGGAATACTGATTGGTGGAGGCACTTGTCTGTTTGAACTAATTCCACTTGAGTGTTGTGCCTGATAAGTGTTTCTATCAACTCCGGGCTGTTGACATTCTCTGGAGAATGCTTCAAAGCTTGTTGAAAAAGCTGCATAAGTTGCCTTTTGCTCTTCACTTTGTAGAATAATAGTAAGAGCATCCATAGGTTTTTCAAGCCTGTGTATGTTTGATGTTTGAGGTTTTAACTGTTTGCTAGAGGTGGAGTTATGAGGTTGATGTTTACTTTGGGGTGTAGCTTCATGAGAAGCATGAACTCCAGTCTTCTTAGACTTATGTTTGTTGTTGGATGATTCTGGTGCTGAGAAGAATGATGTATCATGAGAATCCATAAATTCTTCTTCTTCATCTTCTCTAGTGCTTGTGAGGAAAAACTTGTCTGTGTGTTGTGGTTCTTTGAACTTGTAGGCCTCGACATGTCTGATTTGGTTGTTGTTCCTGGATTCTTCATCCATTTCCAGTGCTTCAACCTTGGCTACAAGTGAGTCAAGGGATAGTCTCTCCAAGTCCAATGTTGCTTTCATGAGAGACACTGACTGAGTCCAACTCTCAGGCAATGTATGCAACATTTTCTTGTTGATTTCAACAGTGTCATATTTAAGTCCATATACTATCATTTCATTGACCATTGGACATATCTGTGTAACTGTTGAGGAATTGATTCTCCATGGATGTGGTGGAAGGTTTCATATTGGGTCCTCAGTTTTTTCTTTTTGATTTCCCTAATTTCCTCACTTCCTTCACACATTGTGTGAATAACCTTCAATAGTTCATGAGCAGTTTTGAAATTTTCGACCCATGTCAAAATTTCAAAAGGCAAAGTCATAGCTAAAATGCTATATGCCTTCATGTCTGTTTTGACCCGCTTAAGGTCATCACCAGCTATACTTTTCAGACTAACTGGTTTTTGTATATTATAATCGGGTCCTAATGTCAGTGGGATGTAGGACCTTCAGTAATTGATGTCCATAAATCTAGATCTTGATATGTAATCCAATTCC
Organism: Flaveria sonorensis; assembly: GCA_025506505.1. Lineage (NCBI taxonomy): Eukaryota > Viridiplantae > Streptophyta > Magnoliopsida > Asterales > Asteraceae > Flaveria > Flaveria sonorensis. The sequence goes on along the minus strand of CM046430.1, from coordinate 30,977,075 downwards.
TGAACATGATTTTCCATTGCTTGAAATCTGATTTGTTCTTCAACTTTGGGGGTTTTAGTCCATTGTTTGAACTCATCATATCATCAAACGTGTTTGAATGATTTGATTTTAACTTAATAATAATTTTTTTAAGTTAAATTTTGTTTGATTAAAATTTTAGTCCGATGCTAAAATTTAATTAATCCTAATTGTCTCTAGGATTTGTTTGTTAATTTGATAAACTAATTTGTTTTAATTGTTTACCAAATAAAGGAATTAATTAATTAATTAATTAATGTCCTATGAAATGTTGCTTTCCAGGTCATGGTCACAATAAAGATTATGGATGATGGGAATATTTGTCTTTTAGTGCAAAAGTCAATATTCCTTTTGCAAAAATCCTAAAAACAGAGTTTGTCTTTTGTTATACAACTTTTTGGATAAAAAGTTGATTTTGAAAACTTTTCAAATAAGACAACTAGTTTTTCGATGGTTTTATGAAAAACAACAAACATAATTCCCGTGAATTGTGTATTCAAAAACTAGGGTTTTCCTATGGTTTTTGGACAATGAACAAAATATGTTTGTAGTAAGATTGTTACTAGTTTGTTATGATAATGAAGAATCTAAAATGGTTAGATTGTTCACAAAATGATTTGTTTCAAAGAAAAATCAATTAAACAGTGTTTAAAAACAAAACCCTTAAAATCCGATTAGGGTTTTAAGGTTTGAATGATGTTAAAAGTTAAAAACCTTCTGTTTAAAGGTTGTTTAACAATGTATGAATAATACCCATGTATTGTTTGTTGCAAAAACCACTGAAAACTTGTGTGGTAGTGTGATGTTCAAGCAAAAATCAACAACACTTTTTCAAAATGCACAAAATGATTCAGTAATCATGATGTTTGCATTTAAAGAATGTTTATGAGAAGAAGAAGATGAGTTTGATGCTTGAATGTGTGTTTTTGAAGCTAATGAACCACTGAAATCAATGTTGTTGAATGAGAGGATCAAAATCAATGAATGATTGAGACAAGGCTCTGATACCACCTGATGAAATCAACTTTACAACAACATGTTGAACATGAACATATTAGAACAATATTCAACATGAACAAGTTGATTCCCCCAAGGACCTTTTCAATATCTCTCAATAATAAACAAACAAGAACCATGGTACGAAAACCCATGATTCAAGTGTATGAAATCAGTGTGTGTGTGTGAGTGTTTGTGTGTGTTTGAATGCTTAATAATGATAATAACAGATTGTTTGATTGATTGTTCAAAAGCTTACAAAGGATTAGGGTAGAATGCTATTTATAGCCTATACACATAGCTATATACAATTACTAAACTACCCTTATGTAAACAAATATTACATAAATAATCCTAAGTGTCTAAGCTATCCGCTGTGGAGAAGACTTGTCATCCGTTGTGCAGTGTTTGTTCGTCCGCTGTGGAATGTTCATCCGCTATGGATGAACATCCGCTGTGAATGTTGATACGCTGTGGACAGTTGTGTGTTTGCTTGTATGTTGTCCGTTGTGGATTGAACATCTGCTATGAACACTTGTGTGTTTTTTCTGTCTGTTGTCCGCTGTATGTTCTTCATCCGCTGTGGGATTCTTTCATCCGCTGCACACACTTAGTTGAATTTTCTTCATCCGCTGCTGATGATCTTCATCCGCTGTGGAGACTCTTCATCCGCTGCGAACATTTGGTCAAAATTTCTTTTATCTACAAATCTGAAAAAGAAATTTAAACAAATGTTAGTGATTGTTATGAATGATAATGATGCTAATGTGTTACTAAATGCTTGTTAGAATGTTAGAACACATTATGTTTGATATATTTTTGATATGGCAAGCATCATATTTTTATGCATTAATTGTTAATGCACTTGTTGAGTCCAACAGTTTTCCTTCCGAAGTATATGAAGAACTTCCGAAGGTAGAACCAAGTCTTTCGAGACCAAGTAGTTCTCCTTCCGAAGCATTCACACTTAGAAGATTCAAGACAAAGTCTTCTGAAGAATGAAGTCATGAAGACTTGCAGAAGACTCGATAGAAGTTGATTCTTTCGAAGTATAAATGGCCTCGAAAAAACTTATTCTTCCGAATCCATTTGCCTTCGGAAGAATCAACTATGAACCAGTGGACATAAGTATGGGTTGTTTGACATCCGCTGCCAACTTTGATATACTGCATGGCGCTATCCCACACCCATATAGTTGACCATACTTTAATCCACTGCTCACATTTATTAGTAAGTACAGTTACCATACTTAGTTGGTAACAAAAGTTAAGTCATGGACCTATCATGACTACCTAATCTAGGATAGTATTTTATCTTAGATACTTTACTTCTAGCAATGTAGTATTTGTCTAGTGGTAAATTCCAGCTGGTTTTCCAAGTATAACCAGCTATAGATAGTAATATATATAGTTTCACATTGTAACTTAAGTAACCATGCTTGTAAGAGTCTTGTAATACTAAGTTGAGAAGTAATATATACAAGTATCTTGAAAACCCTTCTTGTGTTCATTAACTTATTATATTATTTTCAACATAGTTAGAGATTTTGCTTCATCAACCGAGTGAGACTTAGTGAGTTTATGAGACAAAACTTGTGTTCAGAGACCAACACCGATCCTACAATTGGTATCAGAGCTGTCTAGGATCTTGATTGTGAGATCTAACCATCCCAAATCACCCTTGTTTCTTCACACTTACTCACTTCACTCAAATGGCTGTTAACCAAAAATTTTCTGAGTCTGAGATGGGAACCATGACCAATGCTCCTATCATCACCCCTGGTGATTTTGGAACCTGGTTTAAACGTATTGAAGGTTTCATCAAGTATAAAGACAGCCGCATGTGGAGATCTGTCACTCATGCTCCTTACAAGCCAAAGGTGGCGGCCCCAGCTGGTAATGGCGCCATGATTGAGAAAGCTGTTGAAGACTACTCTAATGAAGACTTCAAGAAGATGGACATCGAATGCAAATCCATGACCGTGTTACTTACTGCTATACCAAACTCCATAATGGTAGGCTTTCAGCAAAGCGAGACTGCCAAAGAACTATTTGATGCTTGGAAGCTGATGTACTCTGGTTCTACTGAATCAAAGGAGAACAAGAAAGATATGTTGAAGCAAAAGTTTGAGAACTTCACTTATGTTGTTAGTGAGACCTTGAGCCAACAATACTTCAGGTATATAGACTTGATCACCTCTCTTCAGACTATAGGAGTTGTTCTTGAGAAAAGAGACATAGTCAGAAAATTCATGAGTACACTTCCTCATGAGTGGACTTTCTACTGTGTCTCAATCAAGAGAACTGAAAATCTCAACACTCTCACTATGACTGAATTGTATGGAATCCTTGATGGATACCGTATGGAGATGGAGACTCAGAAGAGCCACCAGATGAACAGATCCTTAATTCATGCAGTCAACAATGCTCTACATGTTGCTGAACGATCAAGAACTCCCCAGCCTTAGTTGTACCTGAGCTACCCCAATCAGTCATCATCCTCTTCTGGGCCATACATTACTTTCCCTAAGACACCCAGGTCTTAACAGGCTCAACACACTTCCTTCCAGGATAGTTGTGCTCTTGTTTCAGGGAGTGAGCACTCTGGATGTCACACCCCGGGACCAGGTAGGGTGGGATGTCATAGACTAGCAACAACATATGGAAGGGGAAACAAACCATCATAAGAGCACAAAAGGAGAGAACATCACATGGCATTATATTTAAAGAAAAACAGGGCTAGAAGTAGGTCTAGCCACCAATACAAGTACGTAAATTCAACAATACAAATTATTCCATGATAACCAAATTTAACTTGTTCCAAATGTTTTAAAACTAATCAAAACAAGTGCCATGGGTCACGGTGCTAGGTCATCATAAGTCCTCTACAAAGGCCAGACCTTCATCACGGGTAACCTGAAACATGCTCAAAGAAAATTTTGTCAACTAAAAAGTTGGTGAATTCAAGTGCTTAAAATTTAAACACAAAAGGATTCAATAAAATCCATATTTGATTTAAAAGTCATAGTTTCATTGTTGTGGGGATCACAATCAACCCTGCACTCAGTCCCGGCTAGCCTCTTCAAAAGTTATGTTGTACCGGTTAATCCCTAAGGAAGAACTGAGCCTCATAAAGTGGACCATACCTGCCGGATGGTTCACCCTAGTATCTTATAAGAACCTGTCACATGACACAAACGATCCCATAGGATCTTAGTGTGGTACCCTTCCCATTCATCACGGAAGGCACTGTGTGTGGGGGATTCCCCAAGTAGATCTACCCATATAAAACAAGCGGTTCACACAAGAATTAATGATCATGATAAAAGTAAAAGAAGGTTCAAACATTTCCACAACATATAGCATCATAATATAGCACAGAATTAGTTCAGTTTAAACAGAGCATGCTTCATCCCAAAAACATTAGTAAAAAGGGAACACTAGAACTCACCTTAAGTTTCAAGCAACGGGTTCTTCGAGTACCGGGAAAGTTTCAAGTCTAGCACCATACCATCAATATTAAGTGATAAGCCACTAGTTCTAAGGTCACACGAGGTGGACAAAGTGTGTTAAGAAGTTAAATGTTCAACTATCTTATATTTGCTAAGGCTTGCATTTAAAAGTTTCCTTTTATAGAAAGTTAGGGTTTCTTAAAGGGAATTCATGTTTTTACACTATTAGGTCATTGAAACAAGTTAAATTAAGTTTATCAAGTGATTACCAGTCCAAGGGGGTTGGTTTATTGAAGTTTGGCAGACTTTATAGTTTAGTCCTTCAAGTTTCAAAATTTACATTTTCTACCCTAAAGTTTGCTTCTTTACATTTAATGACCTTTATGACCAAATAACAGAATTTTGGAGTTAAATATTACATTATTAATAAGTTAAACTCCCAAATTTTCCAGATTTTAAATTTGAGTTGGTGAACATATGTTTTAAGTTACCGGTTACGGTAAAACCGAAGGTTTTTAACGGTTATGCATTGAATCTTATAGTTTTATGTCTTAAAACATTAAATATTATTTTAAGGACTTTTAACAAGCTTTATAATCTGTCAAGAATGTATTTTCAAGCCCTTTTTGTTGAAAGTCTCATTTTTAAGTTTAACTCGTTAAAACGCGTTTTCACCCGAAATCAAACGTTCAAAAGGTGTTAGACCAAATTTTTCATCGACCTCAAGTCTTAGAGGTCTCAACTTACTGAAATAATATAATTTACCTAGATTTTTGGTTTATCCTTTTATTTTCAAGATTCCTTCCAAAAGTTACCCGGTTAGGGTCCGTTTTTATCTAAAAATTCCATTTAAATTGTCTTTTGACCATTTATTCAACAAATCCGGTCCAAGTCACTTGTTTAACCCTTTTAGAGCCTGGAATAATTTTTAATATGGTTAAACTCTATGATTTTTTATTTTTAAGTCATTTTACCACCTTTCGGGTCCCAAAATGAGCTCAAAATGCTTACAATCCCTACTTTTATTATTTTTCAGCCTTTGACATCACTTCATACACCCAATAACATCCAAAACCTACTGAAATAATGATTCTAACTCACGGGTTTTGCATATAACCAAAGAACAAGTTGTAGAATCGTGATTTCACCATTTTCACCCATTACACACATGTAAAACGTTATAGATCATGCTTGAACATTACCAAATCCTTTTGTAACTTTAAAAACAGGTTATTAAAAGGTTATAAAACTATTTCTGAGCAGGTTACTATCTTTACTTCGGAGGGTTACAAGATGTGCAAGTTAGATGGTGCAAACATCACCCAAAAAGAGGGTTTTCATGGTGTAAATCGAGTTCCACCCATGGAATCACTAACATATCAAGTGAGATACCTTCAAGGATGTTAGAAGCTCCTCAAGAACAAGGTGATAGCAGTATAATTTTGTTATAACAAAGAAAGTAAGGTTTTTGGTGGATAAAAGAAAGAATACCACATGACATAGCTTGTTTTGGGTTAGATGAAGCTTACTCTTTGTATGGTTCACGATTTGGAGAGTGTAGAGGGACAAAACGATCTGGAAAGCTTCGAACAAGGGCTGAAGAAGTCGAACTTGATGAAACCATGTATCAAAAGCTCACAAGATAACACCATCTTGCTAGTTTGATGCTTGACCGATGATGTTTGATCATGTTCTTTGAATATGTTGCTGGAATGGAGCTGGAAATCATGGTGTGTGTGTGTTTTCTGCTGAAAGAAACCGAGAGGAAGAGAGGAGAGAGTGAGAGGTGAGAATGAGGGTGTGTGTTCAAATTTGCATGCAAAGGTAGTGGTGGAGGATGGTGGCAATTGTAGGTGGTGTAGAAGGGAATGGATTGGTGGTGTAGAAGGGAATGGATTGGTGGAGAGGGTGGTGAGAGGGGTGGCCGAGCTTGGAGTGTGGTGGAGTGGTTTTGTTTTAAATTTTTATTAGTAATTGTTATTATGTAGTATTATTTTGTAGTGTAGTATTTTAAGTGGTAAATTCTAGTTAGTTGTTTAAGTATTAAGTATGTATATGTATATGTTAAACCGGGAATTTATGTGTGTATATACACATTTTAATTGTTTCAACTAAGATTTAACTTTTGCAAAGGTGACTAACTGACTTTCCCGAAACACGAAGTTACTCTATGCTAAGGCTAGATTTAGCTAAATCATCTAAAAAAAGCACATGAAATAACAAGAATGACAATAATAGCAATAACAATATTAATGCTAATGCTAATAATAATAATGATATTAACATTTATATTAATTGTATGGATAATGATGTAGGAGGTTAAAGGTTAGAATTATGACCTAGAGATCGGTTGTTACACTGGAGATTTTCAATTCTATTTTGATGATCTAGAGTGTTTTAGCCCAGATGATGTTGAATATATGGACATTGTCCAGCAAACGGCTCTTTTAATCTACAGGGAAAAGAAGTTCTTTAAAAGAACCGGATGGTAGTTTCCTTAGAACCCAACTAACAACAAATTCGGGTTTGATATAAGCAAGGCCAAATGCTACAACTGTAACCAGCTTGGTCACTTTGCCAGGGAATGTAAAGCTCCAAGATCTAATCCTAGAGTAGCTCAAGCCTCCTAACATCCTGCTACCTCCAAGACTGCAACCAAACCCACTAAGCCACAAACTGCTATTATTGCACAAGAGGTTGACTGGAGCTTTATGATGCAAGATATCACCCCTGCTCAAGCTCTCATGGCTGGAATTGAAGACAGCAAGGGAAGGATAAGGTAGAAAACCTCATTCCCATAGTTGATAAATCCTTGACCACTAAAGCCAGAAAGAACAAGATCAGGGAAGCAAGAAAAACTACTAAAAAGGTGGTTGAGACTAAGATAAAGACAGACCCAAGGCAAAAGGGTGTATTCATCTCAGCTGGATTCCAAGTGGTTGCAAGTTCTGATTTAGGAAAAGAGTATAGTACCAGCACTCCTATCCAACTAAAGGATCAGAAATATAAGGGAAAGCCTGTTGAAGAAGAGAAGAAGTGCACGAAACAACAGCCCATATGTCCCAACAAGAATAACATTGAGTGCATAATCTGTGGTCTGCATAACCATATGGCTAAAGATTGTTACTACAATCCAGCATGCACACATTATGCAACCAATGTTAAGAAAGAAGAAGTCAAGGATGGTTTCACATTTGGACCTTACCATATGGTCCAAGTGTTAAGGAAAGGAAAGCTTGTTTCTGAAGCCAAGTTGCTTTCGGAAGAAATTCATTCTTCCGAAAGAAAAATAGCTTCGAAAGACAATCTAAAGAACAAACAAAGAAACAAAAAGATTTCCTTAAGACCTTTCGAGAAGAAAACTAATTCTGAAGAAAAGGTGTTGAAAACTGTAAGGAGCATCTGAAGATTAAAGGCTGATGCCACCAAAGGATACCAAAACAACCAAGTCTTCCTGCATGCACTAAGGAATAAAGATGAACTAGCTTCAGAAGTTTTACACTCACAAATAAGTCTAAGTGTAAAATCTTCCTAAGCCAACAACTCAAAAGAAGTTACTTCGAAAGTTTCACACTTATCATAAAATTATTACAAGTGTGAAATCTTCCGAAGCCAAAGATGAAGACTTCCAAAGCTTCAAAAGACAAAGTCTTCCGAAGCCATTTTGTTGTGAAGATAGATTTCTTCCGAAGACAGAGGAAATATGCTTTCTTTGAGTTATTTTTTGATAAAGCTGATGTACTTTCCGCTGCTGCTCTAAAAACTCACCTGCTAACATTAGTTGGTGAAACTTCCATACTTTATCGAACAGTAGAAAAAGTTTTTGACTGTAACCCCACTTTTGTTCCTGTAGACTTATCTGTATAAGATTAAGTCAGTGAGCTATGGCATGTCATAGTCACTAGTCAAAAGGCAATCTGCCTTTTGACTGTAGATTGATCTTGTTGTCTAGATTAGTCTAAATTTCAACTGTCTTTCTGCATATTGATGGTTGTAGGTTGTAGTATAAATAGTCTCAGAATCTTGTGATTTCATATACTGGCAAACACTTGTAATAGAACTTGAGAATCAATATACAACTTCCTTGAAAACTTAATCTTGTGTTCTTGTGACTTTGTTCTTGTTCTTATAGTTTTGTCTCTTTAATATTGCTTGTGTAGCTTTATATCATCAGTGAAGTTACCAGTTCCCTATTTGAGTGGTTAAGTGATTTAAGATCACTCCTCTTGTGAAGCTAATTGCACTCTTAAGTACCCTTACCGGTCTTGCAATTGGTATCAAAGCATTCCAGGCTCTTGATTGTAAGATCTCACCATCTTAAATCCTCTTAGTTTCACACTTCACTTAACTTTTCAAATGGCAGCTATCTCAAAGGCTGATATGGAAACTAGAACTATGACAAAGTCCCCACTGATCATTCCTGAGGATTTTGATACTTGGTGCCAAAGAATGGAAGGCTTCATCAAGTCTCAAGATTCCAGGATGTGGGAGTCTGTTGTCAATGGACCTTATGTACAATGCACCACTTCAGCTGCTGGTGGTGGTAAGATACCAAAAGAAAGGGATGATTTTTCTGAAGAAGATTGGAAGAAAATTGATATTGATCAGAAAGCTATGACAGCCCTTCAAACTGCTCTTCCTAACTCTATCTACAGAGGTTTCAAGAAGTGCAAGACCGCCAAACAGCTATGGGATGCATTGAAGCATATCTATGAGGGGTCCAATGAAGCAAAAAAAACAAGAAGGACCTCTTGAAGCAGCAGTTTGAAAATTTCACCTTCAAGACAGGTGAAATCATGACTCAACAATACTTCAGGTATGTTGAGATTGTGGATACTCTAGCTGATGTTGGAGTAACCATTGAGAATAGAGATATTGTTAGGAAGTTTATGTCCTCTCTTCCTAGACAATGGACACACTACTGTGTGGTCATTAAGAGGACTGAAAACCTCAAGACTTTTACTCTCACTGAGTTATATGGAATACTCAGTGGATACCAGATGGAGTTGAACATGCGAAATTCATCTGGTAACTCCAACACTTCTCAGAGTTCAGCCCTCCGTATGGTTGAAAGGGATTGCAGAGAACCACAGCACCATCTCATCTGCTACCCTGACAAATCACAAAAGGGGTCCTTTCATCATCTTTCCAGAGACACCAAGGGAAGGCTACATCCTTGGAAGCCCATTCCAGGAGACAAGTTCTTCATAAGCTTTTGTGTCTTCTGATGAAAGTTCAGGAAACTTTCTCTTCACCTTTGAAGACCTGGACTGTATCCATCCAGATGATCTGGAATATATTAAAGTAGTCTAGCAGATGGCTCTACTCACTCATAGAGCCTAGAAGTTCTACAAGAGTACTGGGAGAAGGTTTCCTAGCAATGCAGCCAGTGGAAAGTTTGGGCTGGACAAAAGAAAGGTAGAGTGTTACAACTATAACCAAATGGGACACTTTGCCCGGGAGTGCAAGGCACCAAAGTCAAATGGTGGCCAAGGATAATCCAGGCTAAGCTACACTAAGGGAGCTTACCAGAATGAGAAGCCAAGACAGCAAGCTACAGTTGCTGTTAAAGAAGGAGGCTTTCACTGGAGCTTTCAGGTTGAGGATGCTTCTCCAAACCAAGCACTAAAGGCAGATCATGATAAAGCCAAGGTATTGGAACATCTTTATGCTCCTGAATGCATTGCTAAAGTTAATAGATACAGGTCCTATAACTTAGAGATGAGATCTGATCTTGAGTCCTTAAATATCTTAAAAGCTGACTTTAAAAGAGCTGAAAATGATTATAAACTTAAGATAGAAGATCTAGAGAAAACCATTTCAACTCTTAACCATGAGCAGACAAACTATAGGACTCAAATCAAAGATCTCATCACAAAGTTAACTAAATGCCAGGCTGAGCTTGTGATCAGCAAAGCCAGGGTAGAAAAATGTGTTCTTGAAAAAGAGACCTTCAGGAACATAATATCCTCATCCCTACATGCAAAAGTTTGTTATCAGAATAAGCAGGGACTGGGATTTACTTAGATAGCTCCTCCACACACTCTATTGTCTGTAAGATCTCCAAGGTGTGGAACTTGTGAAGATGAGCTTCCCCTCATAGACCCCATTGTTAAAGAGGATGAAGAGAAGAGTGAATAAGGTCATCCTAAGAAGGGTCACTATTCTCCTGAAGAGAGGAAAGAGGCTGGAATGACCAAGTCAAAGAGAAAGAACTTGATTAGAAGAGCGAAGAGAAGATCAAAGAAGGCTCAAGAAATCAGGGCCACTTTTGACTCAAAGCAGAAACAAGTGTTTATTTCTTCAAGTTTTGAAGTGGTAAAGACTGAAAACTCAACTATGAACTCTAGTACCAGGAGTTCTAGTTTAGTTCCAAATCATTCCAGCAAGAAGAAAAAGACTGACCAGCTGTGTACCACTGCTACACAGCCTGAACCATCCAGCTCCAAGAGCAAGTATCTCCCTAAGAAGCTTGTTGCTTCATCTACAAAGATGAAGGTAGGAAAGGAAAGTGATCAAACTAAGTCTTTCTCTCAAAAGAAGGAACTCAATTGTGTCATGTGTGGTAGTAATCCTCATATGGCTAAGGATTGCAAGTACAATCCCAAAAGTACCATCCACATAACCAAGAAGAACATTTCTGAGAAGAAGAAGGATCCAATAGCTTCGGAAGGAAATTTTGTTTCCTTTGGAAGCTCCAAAATGAAGAAGAAGACAAATGAAAAATTGCCTTCGGAAGAAAAGTTGGTCTCGAAAGAAAGGAATGCTTCCGAGTACTGAAGCTTGCAGCAGTGAAAGCTAGATCTTCTGAAGGTATAGTCTCCAAGACATCCGAAGTTGTCAAAACTTCCAAAGCTTTAAAGGTCAGGCCCAATCTTCCAAAGCTAGATCTTCCGAAGGAAGACCATGTGACTAAAAGTTCTTCATCAATAACAGCAAATGATCCTCAAAGCTTGAATAAAGGATCACTTACTGTTGCATTGTCTTCAACTCATGTTAATAAGTCTAAGACCAATAAGGATTGGGTTTCTAAGGGTAACTAATCACCTCTTTTTGTGTAGGAACAGCTAAAGACCAAGAAGAACGTTTGGATTATTGATAGTAGCTATTCCAGGCACATGACTGGCAATGGTTTTCTGCTTCAAAACTTTGAGAAAATTGATGGAGGACCTGTTGCTTTTAGAGGGGATTCTGGCGGTTACATTTATGGAAGGGACAGAGTCACAAATGGTAAGCTCAGCATTGAAAATGTAAACTTTGTCAAAGAGCTTGGAGAAAATCTTCTGAGTGTATCCTAATTTTGTGATCAGAAACACCATATGCTCTTCCCTAAGCATGAGTGCATCGTTCTCAAGCCTAGGGTGGCCATTCCTCAAGAGCATATCCTGCTCAGAGCCCCCAAGAGAGGGAACATGTACAAGATGGATTTATATGAAACATCTCCCTCAGGAGAAGTTTCTTGTTTTCTATCTAAAGATAGTGATGAGTCATTCCTTTGGCATAAAAGAATATGCCATGTAAACTTTAAGAACATGAATAAATTGATTAAGAATGATTTGGTAACTGGAATGCCAAAGAAAGAGTTTACAAGTGATGACCATTGTGTTGCATGCCTGAAAGGGAAGCAACACAAAGTGTATCACAAACCAAAGGAAATGAACTCCATCACTAGTCCCCTACACCTATTACATATGGACTTGTTTGGCCCCACTAGTGTAATGAGTTTAGGAAGGACCTCTTACTGCTTAGTGATCACAGATGATTTCACAAGATTCACTTGGGTCTTTATCCTTAGAACTAAGGATGAGACCCTTGAGATCTTGAAGAATTTCATTCCGAAAATTAAGAATCAATCTGATCATAAGGTCAAAACCATAAGATATGATCAAGGAATAGAATTTAAAAACCAAATCCTTGATACATTTTGTGATGAAAAGGGTATTACAATACAATATAGTGCTCCTAGAACTCCTCAGCACAATGGTGTTGCTGAGAGGAGAAACATGACACTTATTGAAGCTGCAAGAACCATGCTGTCTGACTCTAAACTGCCCATCACCTTCTGGGCAGAGGCTATTAACACAGCCTGCTATGTACAGAATAGAGTTTTATTGGTTAAGACTCATGGTAAGACTCCTTATGAGCTGTGGCACAAAAGGAGACCAGTTATTAGTTTCCTCAGGTCATTTTGATGTCCTTGCACCATCTTGAATACCAAAGATCAAGTAGCCAAATTTGATGAGAAGTCAGATGATGGACACTTTATTGGATACTCTTCATAAGCTAAGGCTTATAGAGTATACAATCTCAGACCTAGAGTAGTTGAGGAGTCAGCCAATGTGACATCCAATGAGCACACTCCAAGTGTGAAAGGTTTTGGTCCAGATTGGCTATTTGATCTTGACTTAGTTACCAACTGTTTTTAACAAGTCTTGTGAGAATGTTTCAGGATCTACAAATAATATATCAACAGGAGATCCTGAACCAAGATTTGAGCTGAGAAGACCAAGCAAGATTATGACTTTAGCTCCTTTGGTGACTAACCCTGCAAATGAAGATCCTATCAGCACAAACTTGACAAATTCAGCTGATACATCTGAGGTACCTTCAAATTCTAGCTCAGAGGTTCAAAACTCAAGAGAAGGAACTTCAAATGTAGGATGAAATAGAGGTGGTGAATTCTTGATGCTGATAACCACTCCATAGAGGACAACATAAATGATGTCACACATTCATTGGATCAAGTCTCACTTGATAAATGTGTTGATGTGGTGGGTGACACTCCATTGCCAAATCTAAATTTCTCCAATCTAGATTTGTCTAACCAACTTGCTGTGATCCCTTAACTAAGGATCCACAAGTCACACCCCACCACAAACATCATTGGAAATGTTGATATTGGGGTGAGAACAAGAGGACAAACCCATGATCAAAATGTTTGTCTACACTCTTGTTTCTTGTCCCAGATTGAGCCAAAGAAAGTTGATGAGGCTCTAAAGGATGGAAGCTGGGTTGAAGCTATACAAGAAGAGCTACTTCAAATCAGAAGACAAAAGGTTTGGAACCTATGTCCTCTTCCTCAAGGGAAGACTGTCCTAGGAACCAAATGGGTTTTTAGGAACAAGAGGGATGATAAAGGAATTGTCATCAAGAACAAGGCTAGACTGGTTGTCCAGGGATACACACAAGAAGAAGGAATTGATTACATGGATGTCTTTGCTCCTGTAGCAAGACTTGAAGCTGTGAGATTATTCCTGGCTTATGCTGCATCCAAGGATTTCAAGGTCTATCAGCTTGATGTAAAGTATGCCTTCCTTTATGGGGTGATAGATGAAGAAGTTTATGTCAAACAACCACCTGGCTTTACAGACCCAGATCATCCTGATTATGTCTGCAAGCTTGATAAAGCTCTATATGGACTGCATCAAGCTCCAAGATAGTGGTATGAGACACTATCAAAGTATCTTTGTCGACATGGATACAAAAAAGGTAATATTGATGGGACTCTCTTCATCAAAGAAACAAGAAATGACATAATGCTAGTTGAGATATATGTAGATGACATTATCTTTGGTTCAACTAATTCAAAGCTCGGCAAAGACTTTGAAATGCTGATGAAGAATAGATTTGAAATGAGTGCCATTGGGGAACTCAACTTCTTTCTAGGAATTCAATTGAAGCAGGTTGAAAATGGCATCTTCATTAGTCAGTCAAAATATGTCAAGACATACTTACAAGATTCAAGATGACTGATTGTAAGGTTGCAAAGACACCCATAGCCAGAAACCACTCCCTTGGCCCTGATCTTAAGGTGCAGTGTGTTGATGAACCTCTCTACAGGGCTATGATTGGGTCTCTTATGTACCTTACTGCTAGCCAACCAGATATCATGTTTGCCACATGTATATGTCCAAGATATCAAGCTAACCCCAATATGTCACACCTAGTTACTGTGAAAAGAATTATCAGATACCTCAAAGGTGCCCCTAAACTTGGCCTTTGGTACCCAAAGAATTCAGACTTTAATCTGTATGCTTATACAGTTAGTGATTGTGGTGGCTGCAACATGACTGCAAAGTCTACATCTGGGGGATGTCAATTCCTTGGTGGAAGGATAGTCTCTTGGCAATGCAAGAAGCAATCCTGTGTGTCTGCATCAACTTCTGAAGCTGAATACATTGCTACTGCAAGCTGTTGTGCTAAAGAGCTATGGATTCAGAATAAGATGCTAGACTATGGGTTTAACTTCAAGGAGACTCCTATCCATATAGACAACAACAGTGCCATCTCTATTACAGAGAATCCTATGTAGCACTCAAGGACCAAGCACATCAACATCAGCTATCATCTGATTAGAGATAATTTTGAAAAAGGATTAATCAAACTAATCAAAGTTAACACAAATGAACAATATGCTGATCTGTTCACCAAAGCCTTTGATGAACAGAGATTTAAATATCTTATATCAGCCATTGGGATGATTAACTTTGAATAGATTTTCTTTAAATACTTAATCAACCTTATTTCTTAAAATTGTGTGTCCTAAGTTGTTTATTAGATCACCCTCATAAGCCAAGTTCTCTTTGGAGGTAAATTAAAATTTCAAATGATATTCCTTAGATTTGTGAAAATTTAGTATTTTGTCTCGGCAAAACTCAAATTACCTTCGAAAGAAATTTATGTCGTTAAATCATTTAACTACTTATCAGAGTTTACCTTCGGAAGAAATTCTTGGAATATTTCCGAAGCTTAAATATGCTTATATGTACTTAAATGCGTTCAAAGAACAAATGTCTTCCGAACGCAATTAAGTCTCTAAAGATTTATTATCCAAGGATAACAATTTTCTCAGACTTAGTTCTTCCGAAGCAAAATATACGTCGGAAGAAATTTCTTTAAGTATATTTCTTTCGAAGCCAAATTTTCATAACTCTTTGAAATATCTTCCGAAGCAAAATTGCCTTCGGAAGCTTTGCTGAAAAGCTTCCGAAGCAAAAATACCTTCGGAAGATTTGCAACTTCCAAGAAAACTAACTCTTTGGGCACTTTTTCAGAAGTGGGACCCCCTTGCGGATTTTAAAGTTTATCTTTTTGTCTTAACTTTGACTCATATCCACAGCATATATCTTCTCAACGGTTCCACTTCATCTCTCTACTCTCACAAATCCTTAACCTAAATTCTCCCAAAATTTACCTTCTTCTTTCTTTCTTCACTGATAAGCTTCACCTAAATGGCCAACATTGATCGTCGAAATGACCCAAACTTCTCCATGCACCTACACAGGCAACACAATCAAGTTGCCCTGTTGCACTTTGAGAAGGATCCAAGTTTCTCCGACGTGTGTAGGTACCTTTCTTCGCCTTACTACCTCACCTCCCTTACAATCGATCCTCCTCTCTATGAGGATCAGTTGCTTGAATTCTGGTGGACCTGTCAAGAGGTCACCATGGATGGGGAGAGGGAACTAGCTACTACAGTGCAGGAAAGGACTGTTTTCATCACTCCGGCTATCATAAACACTCATTTGCAGCTGGATGATGAAGCAAGTGAACTGTCCTTCCCAAAAGATGTTGTCAACCTTTCCTTCCAGCAGATGGGCTATGAAGGTGACTTCACAGTCAAAACCTTCAGGAAGGGGAAGGTCCCATCCCAATGGAAATACCTCCTCCATATCATCATACGCAGTTTATCTAACAAACATGGGGGATGGGATAAAGTTCAGAAGACCTCTCCTTCATAATCCATGGGATGGTATAGGGAGTCAAGTTCAGGTACTCTCAATTTTTTACACAAATTTGCTTGCTAACTTGGATTCTTAGAGTATTACATGTTCCCCAGGTGTGTTCAACACATTCTGAACTATCAATTGGGCTCATAGTTGAGGGGGATTGGTAATATTCTTAAATTAGGACAAATGAGGCCCGGTATTTTCAAAATCTTGAAGAAGCCAACTGTTGGCTTCTCAGGGGTAGAAACAGACCTTGACCTAAAAATGTTTGAGCTCATTGCTCAGGGTGACAACCTAGCAGCACCAACTAGTGTTGATCCCACACCCTCCACCTCTCAACCACCTCAAACACAGCCTACCATCACCATCACCTACACTAGAAAGGGTAAACGAACCCCTACACTTGCTACTGAGCATGTGCAGCCACATATATCACAACCCATACAGGAGGAAGTGGAATCTCATGCTCCCACTTCCCCTGAGGAGCAGACCACTCCCATCCTTGAAATGATCAGTGTTGAGGTTTCTCATGCTCAGCCTGATGAGCTAACAACCCCACAAACAGCCTTAAGCCATCACTCTGAGTCTCAACACTCAAGTGATACCTTTTGGGGACAGCTACCATCCCCAACCTCTAGACCTTAACCGACCCATCTCCGGCCTTGACTTTTACTCTGATGAAGATTTGGGCTTCAGTGAGTACCATGAATCTCTCCTCTCTTCCCACACTCTAAGAGAGATGAGTACTCCTGCTTCTCCCACTTCTAGCCCACATCAGCAACCCCCTACTGAGCTGGATCTTCCTGTACTTGTTCAGGAGACCCATATGGAAGAGGCTCTCACTTTTGTAAGTGATTATATAACTAGGACCTCAACCATGGCAATCCAACCTATTGACACTTCTTTGAAAGTTGTCATGCGGCAAGGGAAATTCAACAGCCAAGAACCACATGCTGGTGGTGAGGAAGAAGACTTAGGTCCTATTCTCTCATCCCCTAATGATTCTTCATCTGAAGATGAAGGGAGTCTAAAACAAAGAGTGCACCTACTGACAAATACATGCACTTACTTGGTTTCAAAGATAAGTCACTTGGAGTCTCAAGTGACTTTCTTACTAAAAAGGGTCAATGACCAGCAACTTGAGATCACCAACCTCAAGGGCCAGTTAGCTGAGAAACCAATAAGGACAACTCAACCAGGCCCACAAGAACCTGTGATTGTTATGGATCAATCTCCCATGTCACCTAAGCAAGAGGGTGATGCTACCAAAAAGGGGGAGGAAATCCTGACAGTCACAGAACCTGGGAGTTCTTCCCAGAGTATGGACATAGAGGAATCACCACCCTCTCTTGCAGTTGTCCACACTCAGCAACCTCCTCAAGTCATAGATCTAGACATGCTTTTTCAACATCTGTTTGAGGAGGGAATCCTAAGAGCAATGTCTGCCCCTTCAGAGAATCCAATCATGGGTTTGGGGTATGACAGCAATAGGAGAGCTCTTGTAATCTCTAGAGCTCAAGGTCAACTAGAAATTTTTAACATTTCACACCTGAGGCTCTATGAGAGTACATATCTGGTGGATCTACCACTTGTCAACCCTAGCAACAACAGACAAGCTGCCAGATTGGATGACCGGATACAAGACAGGGTGCTAGAAGAATTCAAATGGAGATCAAGATTATATATACAGAGGCTAGCAGGTGAGGCCTTTGGTCAATTGGAAGTTGAGGTGGACCCTAAGATTAACTTCAAAGGGAAATCCTTGACTGAAGGCCCAATGGTTGAGCCTATGAACCTTGAGACAGGATCTCTTTCTGCACCTGTTACCCTCAATGAGGCACTAGCTGGTGATGGTGCTTCAAAACCTCTTTTTGGCCAGGGTTTGACAGCTGAATCAAGCAGTGAAGGCTAAAGCTCTTTCCTCCCTGAGTCACCAAGGCCTGTGGTTGACAAAGGAAAAAGGAAGTTAACTAGTGAGGAGATGGAGGAGGAGAAGAGAGAGAGGTAGAGGAAGCTGAGGGGAGAGAGTTCAAGTGGTTCCCCAAGGTTCATGGAAGCTGCAATCCTAGCTGCCTCTAGGCCAAACACTCAAGAAGATGAGTTGAGGGCAGCCAGGATATACTACCTGGGAACCAGAAACTACAATGTTAATGAACTCATCTCTCTCCCCTTAGAGGAGCAAAATGAACTGGCTGACACTGAGTTGTCAAAAGAGAGGAGGGTGGCAAAGGATGCAAAACTGCTCCTTAAAGTCAAAGAACAAAGGAGGCTGAAAAGACTCTACAAAGATGCTCCTGTCCTCTCCCCAGTTCAAGAAAGTCCTGAGCTAGAGACTGTGGCCATTGAACAACTTCAGGTAGTTAATGAAGAAGAAAGACTAAAAATGATCAACTACCTGAGTGCCACAGGTCTCTATCAGGCACCTACACTTCTTCCCTTATCACATGAGTACATAAAGTTTGAATACAACAAGCAGCTGGAAGAACAAACCAAAAGAGAAAGGAAAGCTACAAGGAAGAGATTGAGGGAAGAAGCTGTAAAGTCAAGAGCTGTCATCCACAAAAGCCAAAAGAAGTCTGCTGATAGACAAAGGATGATGAGCTTCTTGAAGCTGTATGGGTTCTCTAAAAGGAGGCTTGGTCCTATGTCTCTATCCATAATGGATGAGCATATTAGGGTGATCAAGCAAAAGATAAAGAAGGGAGAGCTAGTGGACTTGTATTCTCCACCAAGTCCAGCTCAACCTGAAGTTGCGGTGAAGGTTGAACCTATTGAGACAACACAACCTGAACCTGGAGCTGCATCTGAGCCAATTTCATCTTTTGACCCATAGCAGGGTCCTCCTCTCTCTCCTTCTGAACCTGTGAGAGAGGAGAACCTAGCTGAGAGAAACACAATAGAACCAACTGGTACTTAAGACCAGTCCTCTCAGTTGAAGAAATTAGGGAGGAGAAAAAGGATGGCCAGAAGAAGATCTGCTTCAAAGAAAAAGAGAAGAAAGGCATCGACCTCCCAACCTCAGGATGAGTTAGAGCATTCTGAGGAAGTGCATGAAGTGGTCTCTCAACACACTCCAATCATAGTAGAGCCTCTTGCTGTTGGAAGACAAATTTTTTCCTGGACTTATGTTGAAAATCCAGACAGATGGTATGTCACAAGAGATCAGGGAGAACAACATGTCTACTTCATAAATGACATGCTTGAACTTCCTTTGCATGATCTCTATCACATGAGAAGGTTCTATGTAAGCCTGAAGGATATAGATCTAATAATGAAGAAAGGTCTGCTGAAGATCCTGATATGGACTATCAAAATCTGAAGAACTTCTCTGTTTTGGTAGCATCAGCCTAGGGGGAGTTTGTAAGGAACTTCTGAAGATTAAAGGCTAATGCAACCAAAGGATACCAAAACAACCAAGTCTTCCATCATGCACTAAGGAACAAAGATGAACTAGCTTCGGAAGTTTTACACTCCCAAATAAGTCTAAGTGTAAAATCTTCCAAAGCCAACAGTTCAGAAGAAGTTACTTCGGAAGTTTCACACTTATCATAAAATTATTACAAGCGTGAAATCTTCTGAAGCCAAAGACTCATTTCTTCCAAAGCCAAAGATGAAGTCTTCCGAAGCTTTAAAATACAAAGTCTTCCGAAGCCATTTTGCTATGAGGACAGATTTCTTCTGATAAAGCTGGTGTACTTTCTGCTGCTGCTCTAAAGAGTCACCTGCTAACATTAGTTAGTGAAACTTCCATACTTTATCAAACAGTAGAAAAAGTCTTTGACTGTAACTTCCCACTTTTATTCCTGTAGACTTGTCTGTATTAGATTAAGTCAGTGAGCTATGGCATGTCATAGTCACTAGTCAAAAGGCAATCTGCCTTTTGACTGTAGATTGATATTGTTGTCTAGATTAGTCAAAATTCCAACTGTCTTTTGACATATTAATGGTTGTAGGTTGTAGTATAAATAGTCTCCAGTTCTTGTAATTTCATATACATGCAAACACTTGTAATAGAACTAGAGAATCAATATATAACTTCCTTGAAAGCTTAATCTTGTGTTCTTGTGACTTTGTTCTTGTTCTTATAGTTCTGTCTCTTTAATATTACTTGTGTAGCTTTATATCATCAGTGAGGTTACCAGTTCCCTATTTGAGTGGTTAAGTGATTTAAGATCTCTCCTCTTGTGAAGCTAATTGCACTCTTAAGTACCCTTACCGGTCCTGCAAAAACTTCTTCCGAAAAGAAAGAAGCCTCGGAAGCAAGTCATGCTGCATAAGCCTCCTCAGGCTCATCACCATTACTCAACCATAGGATGGAATGGAAGACCAGAAAAGATGATGCAGCCCAAACCTCTTCTTCACAAACTATAATTGAGCCCACATGTATACAATTTGGTTCAGTTATATCATCTACATTAGAAGAACCCAAGACTATCAAGGCTTGGGTTTTCAATAATAACTAATCATTTCACCTTATGTGCAGGGACATCCATATGACAAGAATGGAAATGTCTGGATTATGGACAGTGGATGCTCCAGGCACATGACAGGGAACAGATCTCTCCTATAATAATTTGAACATTTTGATGGAGGTCCTGTCTTTTTGGAGGTGAAGTCGGAGGATACATTTCTAGTAGAGGTAGTGTATCCAATGGTAAGTTAAACATTGATAATGTAAACTTTGTCAAACAGCTTGAACACAATCTCTTGAGTGTTTCTCAATTCTGTGATCAAAAGCACCAAATGCTTTTCGTAGAACATGAGTGCATTATCCTCAAACCCGGGATGACAATTCCTCAGGAATTGGTGCTTCTTAGATCTCCCAGGAAAATGGATATGTACAAGCTAGATATGAACAATGCTTTTCCACTGGGTGAAGTATCATGCTTTCTTTCCAAAGCTAATGGTGATGAGTCAACTCTTTGGCATAAAAGAACATGCCATGTTAATTTTAAAACCATGAATAAGCTGGTTAAAAATAATTTGGTATATGGTGTGCCTAAAAAGGAGTTTTTCTGTAAAGATAACTGTGTTGCTTGCTTGAAAGGATAAAACGGCTGAAACTTTAAAATCTTTTATTCTTAAAATTGAAAATCAAAAGGAACACAAGGTAAAAATCATTAGAAGTGATCAAGGGATTGAGTTTAAGAATAAAGTTCTTGACTCATTCTGAAACTCAAAAGGGATCGCCAGACAATACAGTGCTCCTAGAACTCCTCAATAGAACAGTGTTGCTGAGAGGAGGAGCAGGACACTTATTGAGGCTGTAAGAACTATGTTAGCTGATTCAAAGTTGCCTCAAACTTTTTTGGTAGAAGCAATCAGCATTGCATGCTATATGCAGAACAAGGTTCTCATTGTTAAGCCCCATGGAAAGACCCCTTGTGAGTTATGGAAAAAGAGGCCACCGTTCATTGGCTTTCTTTGGTCCTTTGGCAGCAGGTGTACCATACTTAACACAAAAGACAATTTAGTAAAATTTGCTAAAAATTCAGATGATGCTATCTTTGTTGGATATTCGTCAACCTCTATTGCTTAGAGTGTATAATATTAAAAATCAACAATTTAAGGAATCATCCAACATTGTTGTTAATGAGCACACTCCTTATGTTAGAGGGAATGGCCCTGATCATATCTTCAATCTAGAATCATTTCCAAACTATTCTAAACCATCTAGTGAGAATGTTTCAGCTGGAACAGGAACTCAAAGTAACCTCTATGAAGATCAAATGTTTGAGTTACCCAGACCTATTCTCAGTTCTCCAAGAGGAATTGAAGAACAAGCTCCTACTACTAGAAGTCCTGAAAGCTTGAACATCTCAGGAAATAATAGAGCTTCAACAAGTTGTCAGCCAACTGAGACTCAAAACTCATTAGCTAACAACTCCAGCATTCAACACCAAGCTGATAAAGATAGTAATCTGGAGGAACAGGCAACTGTTGATACAGCTTCTCAGTAGAATATCATTGATGCTGTCACATATTCATTCAATCAGTCCTCATTGAATGAGTGTGAGACATCAGCTGGTCATGGTATTTAAAATCCTGAGCAAAACTTCTCAAACCTGGATCTATCTATGCAACTAGATGTGATTCCTAGGCTTAGGATACATAACTGTTGGTCCTTGTGATCCATATAACAGTGCAATTGATGAATAAACTTAGAAATCCCACTTAATCAACACAATACTCATAATAACATAATGTATAAGTTTCGAATCTACTCAATAATCACCAAACAAAGGCTCAAAAGTAATGACAAATAGGCTTCCAGTCGAAAACACAGAGTTGCAACAATAATATTTTTGTATTAGGGTTTTTCAAATCTTGCTTACAATGATAGAACATGAAAATATATAAGCAGAGTTAGTTTCGCTAACAGCGAAACTATCTTGACTATCAACTAGATTCACCCAGCAGTAAAATACAGTTTCACCGGGTGACCTAGGACAGCTGACTATGAGTGAAACTATAGTTTCACTCGTAGTTTCGTTGGGTCAGTGAAACTATACAAATACAAAATACATGGAAACAAACTAACATTCAACCTATTACATAAAAGACAAAATAATCCTAACAACTATGGTGAGTCCAACCTATACTAAATCATGAATACTCCCCCTAGGTTGGACCTCGCCCTTGATCTTCTCCTTCATCTTCCACTTCATCAGTAGCTTTATCTAAAGTTTCCTAATCAGCTCAAGCTGTACTCTCTTCCACTCCCCTTGCACTGGTCATTTCAAATTTTCTTGTCAGCTTCTGCACATCCATCGCTTGAAGTACTTTCTCTGTAAGCTCCTTGACTTCAGCCTTGACACCGCGAGCATTGTTAGCTACCCTCATGAATAGGCTAGCTTCATTCCTCGTTTTAGCTCCGGCTCTGGCTTTGATGTGATTTTCACACAAAACCACCAAATCTTCATCGCAAAAGGAGAATACTTCCATAGGATCAAATAATTTAATCTCTTCTCCACCCTTTAGTCTAATCACAGCTTCCCCTGTATAATTATCATAGAACCACTTCTTAAATTTTTATATTCTTGGGGTAAGTGGATTGGGCACTCTCACTCTATTAACAGTTTTGGCTTGAGCTTCAACACAATCTTGCCCTTTCCTTTAGGCCAATCAAAATCTTTCTAGGATCTTTTCCTTTTAGTTTTCATATACCTAAAAGCCTCAAAGTTGTCCTTAAGCCCCTTTCGTATCTCATTCTCTAGCATAATTGCCCTCTCGCTTAGGCTTGAGTTTATGAAAGGAATCTCAGCCAACCTTCTCAAATCCCATATTGGCAAGGTTTTGAATGCCTTCCTTTTATGTTGATATGAGATTTCCCCTCCTCTTCTTTTAATCATAAACATTTTCAATTCATGATTATATTTCCAACTAACTATCTTCTTGTTGGATTTCTTCCTACTTGGTTAACTTATGTTTTGAAGTAATGGAGTCAGTTGTTCTAGTTCTTTCGCCTTAATGAACTAATCCTCCTTGTTCAACTCAAACACATCTCCTTTGATAGAACTCTTCTGAGCCACATAAGTCATTGGACGCTCATCTAGTTCAAAGAATTCAGGCATAGAGTCGTAATCAACTAACTGTTCCTCAAACTCCTCTTCTTCATCTATCAGATTCGGCTCAACTCCTTTCTTTCCTGCTCCGTCTGCTTCTTCTCTAAATACTTCATCACCAGTCAAATCAATATTTATATCAAGCCCCAAATCTATAAACCCTGCTTCTACAACCCCAGCCTCATCTCCTACAACACCTCCTGCATCACTTCCTTTCTCAACTCCATATCCAATAATATCATCAACTCCAACATCAAGTCAACCATAACCACTGCCACTAGCACCCGCTCTACCAACACCAGCATCACTTGCATCAACTCTGGCTCTACTTGTGTCTCCTCTGATCCCAGTTGAACTCCCCACTTTCAAAAAGGAATACTTATACGTGGCAGTAAGATCATCTATCTTAGCTTGACTTAACTGGTTGGGCAGACCAGCATTAGCTTTCAGCTTATTTACCTCCTTGAGTAGTCTTTTGATTAAGTCTTATTGATCAACCATCATTTTCTTCATGCTCTCCATTTCCTTATCTTTCTCCTTCTCTCTTAGTTCTTGATTCACCAACTATTTCTTAATCATCCTCAATTCATTTGCCAATGATGTATTCAAATTTCGAATAACATCTTGATCTAGTTCTGACCTTGCATCCCTTCTTTCAGGGGCTTCAGAAAAAGTTTTTTGTTTGTGCTTGGTTCTTCATTCAGAAAAATTAGCAGGTTCACCTTGATCAGCTTTCTTTTTCATTCTCCTCTCCCTTTGAGTCCTTAATTCCACCTCCACTTCATCAATTTCTGCTTCTAAATCATAGTCCTTCTCCTTTGCATATCTTTTTCTTTTTTTTATTGCCTCATCTTGCTTCTCCCGGTTCTCTTCAGCATTCTTATTTTCATTTTCAATTAATCTCTTGATGTAATTCCATCTCTTAGCAGAGCACATATTTTCCAAAAGATATGTTATCTTCCTGCTAAAGTCATTTCTCACTGCTGAGCAATCTGCAAACATTCTTGTATTCATTTGCACCAGTCTTATAATTTCTCCATGTCTAGGCAGATCTTGCTTCAAATCATTAATCAGCATCTGTACAAACCTTGGATATAGCAACCACTTATCCTTTTTCAAAGCCATTATATTTTCAGTCATGCAATCAAAGATCAACTTAGCAATATTGGCTTTCTGCCCCCTGCAACATACAATCATAGCCCTTGACCATTGCTGATTTAGACCATCTAACCCTCCTTTCCTATGATCCAGGCACATAATAAATACGTGGGCAATGTATCTCCATTCCTTAGATTGGAGGGACTTCTTGATTTCTTTCCTTGAGTCAAAAGAGGGTCCCTCATACCCAATGCTTCTAAATGCATTTAATACTTCTGCATCAGACATTACCACCTCATCCCCACAATCTTCCTGCAGCTTCAATACTCTTGCCACAGTCTCAACAGTAATAACAAAGTCATGCCCAAGGACTCTAGCAGTAATCCGATGTGGATTAGACCCAAGGTCATACTCTGAAGTTCTCCAAAAGTCTCTTACATGAAGATCATAGATCGTGGGCATGTTAGATATAGCATAATTGATTGGGGAGTACTTCAGCCACTTAATGCAATCTCTAAAGTCAATGGTCTTCGGGTTGCTCTCATCCAATAATGCAACAATGTTTGTTCTCTCATCAAACTTTAGGTTTGCCATCTTAATTGAAAATTAAACAAAATAGGTTTATTAAACCATTGAAGTATGAATAAACAATGTAATAAATAAAATAGAAGAAAATGTAGAAAGTTTAACAGTTTCGCTGACAAGCAAAACTGTAGTTTCGCTAAAAGCACAGATTAACAGTTTCACTGCTGTTTAAACAGTAGTTTCGTTCAAGCAAAAGTATATATTCGCTGTGACACAGGCACAAACTCATGTGTCTGAGCGATTCTATAGTTTCGCTGAGGATGAAATTATAGTTTTTACAGCAGAGAAATTGTAAGTTTGCTGAGACCCTGACACAGAATCATGTGCCTGACCGAATCTATAGTTTCGCCATAACTATCCTGGCGAAACTGTAAATTATGATTTGATAGCATGACTGGACAGTTTCGCTCGAAACACTTGAACCTTCATTCAGATTCGCTGGTTTGTTTCGCAGTTTCGCTGAACGAATCTCCGAAACTATCAACCTAGCGAATCAACCTAAAACTAAGGTCCAATGTTTAAAACCTCAATAAATGCATAGGAACAGGTTTGAAACACCCACCTAAGCACTTAGATACAAATAATCGCTATGGAAATCGATTTAGAAAAATATGGGTGTGAATGCACAAAGAAACTAGGGTTTACTTTCGCCAAACAAGTGCGTGAAACTGATTTCACATTGCGCAATATATAGACACTAGTTTTGTTGTCAGCGAAACTATAGTTTCGTTCGGCATCACAGATGAAGTCATGTAATCCAGTGTGGAGCGAGTTTGCCAACGAATCTATATACTTGCTTAGCGAAACAACCAGCGAAACTTAGTTTTGTTGAAACTTAACACTTAGTAAATTTTTAATAAAATTTTTGAAAATTTTATATATTTTAAAAAAATAAAAAAATTAAGTCTTATATTTAGAAAAACTTTCATGAAAAACGTCTTCACCCCATAATATCAACACAAACAAAATAAGAATAACGGAAGATTAAAATAAAATAAAATAATATTAAAATAAGAAATAAGAGAAAAATTAAGAATAATAGGATATAGAGACTTCTTTTTCAAGAAATTGTTCCAGAGGGTCAAAGATTGGCGGGATTGCTGATATGTTTGTCCTTTTAACCCCATGCCTTATTCTTTTCAATGTGTAATCTGTAGCTGTCTTTATCATGTTTTGGTTTAATTTTAGAAACTCTAATAACTTGGTCCCCACAGATATTTAGCAATTTATTGAGCAATATGATTAACTCTGCTTGAATTTTCTTATGAGTTTTCAACAATGATCTTAATTTAAGAATCACTATGACTTTATTTGGGGAACTGATGATAAGAACTCCAGGTCTATACTTACGTATAATAAAGGAGATGACCATCTGAACTTGTTGATGAGAGCTTCAGATCTATACTTACGTATAATAGAGAAGATCATCAGAATGTGCTGATGAGAGCTCTAGGTCTATACTCACGTATAACAAAGGAGATCATCACTCCAGGTCAATGTTCACACATAGCAGAGGAGATAAGCATGAGATATATCTCTGAAGAGCTAACGAGAAGCTTCAATTTGGAGACTAGTTGATAGGGAGATTTTGGGAATATCAAAGTAGAGATTTGAAACTCTCAACCCATTTTTGACAAGGACTTGTAACTTTGTGCAGGACAAAATGTCAGGAGGATAATCCTTATCACCGATTTCTTAAACTTTGATTTAGCTACACGATCACTATTTACTTTGTTTTCAACCTGAGCCTACCATGCATATCCCAACACAACGCTGTTGACCTCCTTCAAACGTCTTTTTTCCGGGGTTCCTAAAAAGACAAAATTAAAAAAATTAAGAGTTTAATCTTTATTCTCCCCCGAAATTTCTTTTTAATTGCCATGTGATAGAAATTTCTGTTTTTCAAATTTTGTTAAGATCAAAGATGTGAAGAAATATGGGACTCAGAAGTTTATCAGAAAAAGTTTATATAAAAAACTAAACAAAAGAGTAATTTACAGCTATTTACACACTTTGTTAAGAAAAGAGGTTTCAAAAAGATATTAACCCCAGCATTGAGATCAATTCATAAAAACAAGGTTTATCAAATGTTTTTTTGAAAAGATCTGCTCTTTGATTTTTTTGTGTCAATTGGAATAATATCTATAAAACACTTTTCCTAAGCTTCCCAGATTGCATGAATCCTTGTTTCAATGTGCTTGGTGCGAGTATGATGAATTGATTCCGTAATCCATCCTCTGGTGTTGTATCCAAAGCACTTGGCAGCAGCAACTGGATGTAGCAACTGGATGTAGCAACATATTTAGCCTCTCCTGTAGATAGAGATACTGTTATTTGCTTCTTGCTTTTCCATGAAACAAGCCAATCCCCGAGATATTGCCATCCACCAATGAAGGATTTCCTGTTGATCCTACAACCACCATGATCACTGTTAGAATAAGCAGGTAAATCAAACTTCCCTCCTTTTGGGTACCAAAGACCCAACAAGAAGAACCCTTTAAGTAACGAAAGATGCGTTTAACAGCTTTTTCATGTGATTCTTTTGGGTTGGCTTGAAAACGGGCATAGTAGCACATAGCGAATGTAATATCAGGATGGCTAGCTGTGAGATACATGAGAGATCCGATCATAGAATGATAGTGATGAGCATCCACGGATTTTCCATTATCATCTGGAGTTAAACAGGTTTGAGCAGTGAATGGAGTGAGTTCTGGAGAAGCATCATCCATCTTGAACCTTTTGAGAATCTCCAGAACTTACTTTTCTTGGTGAATCAGAATACCATCAGGCTTTTGTTCAACCATCAATCCTAAGAAAAAGCACATCTCGCCCATCATGCTCATTTTGAAGCGATCCTTCATTACTTCTTCAAACTCTCTACACAGTTTCTCATTTGTTGACCCGAAAATGATGTCAACAACATACACTTGAACCATCATCATTTCACCATCAACTTCCTTCTTGAATAGAGTCATGTCTATAGATCCACGAGAGAAACCCATGGTGAGCAGATATTGTGTTAAAGTTTCATATCAGATACAAGGTGCTTGATATAATCCATATAAGGATTTATCAAGTTTATATACATTGCCTGGGAAATCTGGATCCTCGAAACCTGGTGGTTGACAAACATAAATCTCCTCATCAATATTCCCATAGAGAAATGCACACTTCACGAGCAACTGGAGCAAACACTTCACTATAGTCAATTCCCTCCTCCTGAGCAAATCCCTAAACAACTAACCTTGATTTGTTCCTTATTTCAACTCCTCGATCATCTGGTTTGTTCCAGTATACCCGTTTGGTACCAATAGGAAACTTGTTTGGAGGAAGATCAACTAATTGCCAAACTTTTAGTTTCCAAAACTACTGAAGCCTCATCAGCATAGATTCAACCCAACTTGGGTCTTGAAGTGCTGCTAAGATATTTTTAGGAATGATTTAAGATAAGAAACATGCATAGAGACATTCATTTATCAATCCAGATTTACTTCGTGCCCTCACACCATCTGTAATGGAACCAATGATGTAATTATATAGATGGTCTTTTAAGGTTTTGAAGTTGGTG
This sequence comes from Flaveria sonorensis, assembly GCA_025506505.1. Lineage (NCBI taxonomy): Eukaryota > Viridiplantae > Streptophyta > Magnoliopsida > Asterales > Asteraceae > Flaveria > Flaveria sonorensis. The sequence goes on along the minus strand of CM046430.1, from coordinate 30,948,065 downwards.
TTAAGGGTTAATGGATTGGAATGAGATGAAGATGTGGTTTGTGATGATTATGAAGGGGAAGTTGGTTAGGATAGAGGAGTCGGTTGTAGTGGAGGTGTGGGTGGAACATCAAGCGGAGGTTGAGGTGGAGGGTCAATTGGTTATTGTGGATGAGATTCAGGTGGAAGAGGTTTGGTTGGAAGAATGATTTGCACATTGGTTTGTGAATAACATCATCATCAAATACTGGAAGGTTGAAAGATTCGATGACAGTATTGGAGTTATAAAACCATGATGGGTCTGTCCCCATGTTTGGTGAATTAGACTCCAGCCAATCAACATAGAATGATTCCTGCATAATACGCGTTCTTTTGTTGTACACTCTATACACCTTTTGTGAGGAAGAATAGCCAACGAAGAAACATTCATCAGAGACTGCTCCAAACTTTGACTTTTGAGCCTGAGTGTTTAGCAAAGTACATGAGCAACCAAATGGACGAAAAAAGTCAATCAAGTGTTTCCGTTTATGAAGAAGCTCATAAGGAGTCTTCATTTTCTCTTTCATAATAAGAACCCTGTTTAGTACATAGGAAGCATAATTGATAGCTTCTGCCCAAAAAATAACTGTAAGCTTTGACTCAATCAGCATAGTTCTTGCTGCTTTAATAAGGTTCCAATTCTTCCTTTCAGTAACACTATTTTGTTAAGTTGTCCTGGCAGCACTGAACTATCTGAGAATCCCTTTGCTTGCATAGAAAGAGTCAAAGATAGGTGTTAGGTCTAGATCTTTTGTATAGGCTTAGATGATGAATCATTTCTTGTAATGAACTTCTGTAATTCTTTATTATTTTGTAATGTATGAAATATATGTTAACCCAAATATTATTTGTGTTGATTTTATGTAATTACAGGAAAACATCATACTTAATCAATTTGGAAAATTAACTAAGTGAAAGAACTCCTGCGGATGAACAAATTGTTCCTCCATAGATGTTTTGTGAAACAAAGAACAAGGAATACACATCCGTAGATCTCCTGTAGAAGCTCAACATCTACTGAAGAACAAGTTCTGAAATTAAGTTGGTGCTGCTGTGGAAGAAGGAAGTTTGCTGTTGAGGATGAAGTGTTGGGAACGGTCTGCCCAAGACACATATTGAATTGATGTGGCTAGTACATTATGATCCAAGTCGGGTCATACCTAATAACAAGCTAGACAAACACCTACAATATATATATTATGATATGATCATGTAAATAAATATTGACACTTGAAGTATTTAGAAATTGAGTTTCTAAATATTGGCACTAGTGTAAAATAAATTATATGGATAATTTATTCTAAAGAGAGAGTACTATGTATTGTTATTCAAATGGTTGAACAAACAATACAAGTGTTTTGTCCGCATTTCTTTTGTTCATCCAGATTTACTAATGCAGATGTGTAACTGAGGAAATACGGAATGTTCCTCATCCGCATTTACTAATGTGGATGTGGATTTGGGGAAATGCTGAAGGAATTACTTCATCCGCATTTACAAATGCGGATGTGCATTTTGGAAATGCTTATGGAGTTACTTCTCCGCGTATACAAATGCGGATGTACATTTGGGAGATGCGGATGAAGTTTCTTCTTCCGCATTTACAAATGCGGATAGAGTTTGTTCATCCGCATTTACTAATGCAGATGAATACTAGAGAAATGCGGATAGGTCAAAGGGATGGGTCCCACCCACTTTTCTCTCACTTTGAAATTCAGTTTCATAGGATGTGTAATATAGATGATTGCATTCAACCAGTCTCTCTGATAACTTACAACACACACAAAGGTGCAATCGGTGTTCCTGTTGCTTTTCTCTCGATCGGTCGAGAAAAACCAATAACTAAACCCGATTCAAGCAAGAAAAATCCTAGCAACATGGTGTATTGTTGGAAGCTTGGGGTAGACAAGCTTGAGGTTTTCTACTTTGGAAGCTGCTGTTCAAAGATCTTCTTCCTCTGTCCTATTCGAGAGGTAGAATTCTTAACACCCTATGGTTGTTTGTAAGCATGATATTTCATGTAACGATCTATTATGGGTTTTCTTTTACAGATATTATAAATTAGTTTATATATTAACTGTAACAAGTTTTTCTTTCCACTTCCGCTACGGTTTTCATTTTATAAGGATAAAATAACTCTGATAAACTTGTGAAAACCCTACAGTGGTATCAGAGCAGGTTATATGGATACATGCTTCATCTGGACTGAATTCTTGGTTTCTTGTTGTTATTCACCAACAGACCAAAAATTCAGGTCTATGTTTCCCCTGTTTTTCAAGATTCTACTTAACATGCATATTGTAATCTTGAAAAGTCTTAATCATCTGGATGATTTAAGTGGTTTGGACAAGTATCATGATTTTTGGTTTGTTTATACATTAACCGAAAGCCTGTGATTCAAGGGGAATACTCTCGGGTTTTGCTTACATATTTGGATATGTATCTTGATGTTAATAACCTAGCCGAGACCTTGTGTTTGGTTGTGTTGTGATTTATATTTGATTATTCAAAGGGTTGTAATATTTAAATTTGTTTGTTCTTCCTATTGGCTTTGTAATTTTTTTTATTTTCATTTGGTATGTAAAATAAATAGATTAGTTGCTTTTCACTTTGTCACACCCTCAAAATCCGCGAGAGGGGTTTTACCGCGAGGCGCGTGACATACCAGGATCTCAGTCATTAGTTACCAAGAACGACTCTATATGATTAATAAACAAAACCAGAGTTAACGTTTAAAATACTGCGGAAGCGTTTTTAAAACAGAAAACCCAAAACAAGTAGTATGTAAAGAGAATGCGCAAAACATACGCGCCCCAAACACAAAATTGTTTAATATGAAAATAATCCCAAATTTGTAAACAAGGCAAATGTAGACAACTCAACAATGCTGGTGTGCGTGCTCCTAGGCAACTGGCAACCTTAACTTGAGAATAGCATACTAAACAAGTCAACACATGGTTGGTGAGTTCAAGGGTTTGCGTTAATAGGTAAACCGATAAACAGTTTTCAAATCATAAGTAGTGTATTGCAATAGATAGCTAGTCTATTAACATAAAAATATTAATCATAGTGATTTCGCGATTGAAGCTGACTGTGATAGTTTGTGCCTCCCGTCACGACTTACCAGGTCGTGACGAATATATGTGTTAGGACTAAATTGCACCCGTATGACCTCGAGTCACACAGGTGGGGCTCGTCAGACCCAGTAGTACTACCCAAAATTTCCCCGCTAGTCAATATTAACAATCCGAAAGTGTGAGGACTTTCCATGGTAAACAACACTATATCAATATTATACACACTCATATATAAAAGCGTTTGTGATCAACAGTATGTTATCTCTCCCAAAAGAGATTATGTAAAATGAGTGGGGCAAGAACTCACCTGATGCGCACAAGAATTAACTTAGAGCTTAACTTGAAAGAAAGAGGGGAAAGACAACCTTCAAAGGTCACCTAGAACACATGAGTACATAAGTACGTGTACACAGAATCAATATGAAACCCTAAGTGCTTTACAACCCAAAGGACTCAAGGTTTTAGAAAGACAAGACACATTTGACCCAGTTGACCCGTTTGACCCGATGGTGACATTATAGGTGATAACTCGTTAATACTAACACAACAGCATATCATACATGATCAACATACCACTTGATTACATATAGCACTTCATTATCCACACGTACTACCTAGATCTTCATACAACTAGATATCATACAAGTCATGCGAATCATAACAGGCCAAAATAGGTAACAAACCAAATCAACATCCCTATAACCTAAACAACACATTTCATCACCTTAGAAACCATCCATGAACACACTAGCATGATCCTAATATCCCAAACATGCTCAAATCATCCAATTCAAGGATTTGCACAATTAAAGTTTCCCTTTTGGGAAAGTACATCCCAATTTCATCAAACATCCAAGACATTCATGGATTCATAATTTACATACCAATTCAAGTCCATGACAACATCTAAACATGATCAACAACACCTAATCATCATGATTCATCAACGTTCAACACCAAAAGTTACTATTTTTAGCAATGTATGAACTATAAGACATCTTCTTGTTTTTCAATTGTTCATATCATCAACCTAGCATCTAATCATCATCACAAACACATCCATAACATTCATACATCATCAAATCATCAATTCATGCAAAATAAAGTTACTATTATTAGTAACCTATGAACAACGTATCAAAATCATAGCTTTCTTGCATAATCGACGTTAACTAGCATCTATACAATCCAACTAACATAATAGCATCAACAAACAACCAACAACTAACATCAAATTCAGATTTTCGAGTTAGGGTTTCGGCCCTAATGTAATTTCCATAAAAACTTGTAAAAATCCAACCTTTATTGCATACTTGACGTTAATTAACATGTAATCTATCTAGTAAACACATTAACATCAACAACTAGGCATCAATCGACCACCAATTGCAGTTTTCGCATAGAACTTTCGGCCAATCATGAAACATCATCAAATCATATAAAAATCTAACCTTTAAATGTGTAATAGTTTGCAATTGAAGGTTCTAACTTGTTGTATGCCTTGTAATCGATCAAATTCGAAGATGATTGCTTGTTCTTGGGCTGAATTCAAAGAGGAGAGGGAGAGGGGAGGTCGATCGCGGCCGATGGGGTGGGATTAGGGTTAGAGTTTTTGTTTTATTAATTTAATTTTGCATAAATACCCTTTAAACCCTTACATTTTGTATTTTATAAAAATTAGACTCTTTGAATAGTTTTTAAACAATTTTTAACTACTAAACACAATTATCATTAGTCACAAATAATAATCATGCATAATTTCCATTTGCCACAAAACACACGAAATAAATATACACGTTTCCACGTTACGCGATAAAATTACAGTTAACATTTAAATCACATAAGCATAACCAATAATCAACATAGAAATTATTGTTTAACATTATTAATTATTATTAAGTCACCAACGTTCAACGACAACTAGTGTGTGCTCCCGACACGTGTATGCAAGACTTAACGGAACTAACGGAGTTTGGTAATGGAAAATTACCGGATGTCACATTATCCCCATGTTGAAAGAATTTTCGTCCCGAAAATTGCGTTACATGGTGAGTGTTCCATCACTGGTCTACTGCATTGGCATAAGGAAATCGAAATCGTGTGAGTTTTGGATGAGTTGTCACATCATCCCCATGTTGAAAGAAATTTCGTCCCGAAATTTAATCAATACCTTCGCCGGCTGGCATCGTCCTTTCGAATAGCTGAGGGTACTTAAGCTTCATTTGGTCTTCACGTTCCCACGTGAATTCTGGTACACGTCTCGAGTTCCAACGAACTTTGATGATGGGTATCTTGCTTTGCTTAAGTGTTTTCACCTCACGATCCATCACTTTGACAGGTTCCTCAATGAAACGTAACTGTTCGTCTACTTGAACTTCTTCCAGTGGTACGACCATCGTTTCATCCGTTAAACATTTCTTTAGATTTGAAACATGGAATACATCATGGATTCCACTCAATGAATCAGGTAAGGCTAGTCGATAGGCCACTGGACCAATTCTTTCCACTATCTCAAATGGTCCAACGTATCTCGGATTTAGCTTTCCTCGCTTACCAAACCGAACTACGCCTTTCCACGGTGAGACTTTTAATAAAACCTTGTCACCTATCTGAAATTCCAAAGGTTTTCGTCATTTGTCAGCATAGCTTTTCTGTCTGTCTCGCGCTGCGGCCATGCAGTTTCTTATCTGAACAATCTTCTCAGTTGTCTCGTGTACTAACTCGGGACCCGTTAATTGACTATCACCAATTTCAGCCCAGCAAACTGGCGATCTACACTTTCTCCCATACAAAGCTTCAAAAGGTGCTGCCTTTATGCTAGTGTGATAATTGTTGTTGTAAGAAAATTCCACCAATGGTAGGTGAACTTCCCAGTTATTCCCGAAGTCAATCACACAAGCACGTAACATGTCCTCTAAAGTCTGTATAGTACGCTCGCTTTGACCATCAGTCTGTGGATGATAAGCAGTACTCATAACCAATCGCGTACCTAAAGCTTTCTGCAACGACTGCCAGAAGTGTGATGTGAAACGAGAATCGCGATCAGAAATGATTGAGATCGGTACTCCATGCCTCGAAATGATCTCCTTCAGATAAAGTTAGGTTAACTTCTCCATCTTATCTGTTTCCTTTATCGCTAGGAAATGAGTAGATTTTGTCAATCGGTCCACGATAACCCATATTGTATCACAACCCGTAGAAGTACGAGGTAACTTAGTAATAAAATCCATTGATATTTGATCCCACTTCCACATAGGGATCTCGGGTTGTTGTAGTAGACCAGATGGTTTCTGATACTCCACTTTAACCTTCGAGCAGGTCAGACACTTGCTCACATAAGTAGCTACATCTGCTTTCATGTTAGGCCACCAATAGTGCGCCTTCAATTCGTGGTACATCTTGTCAGATCCAGGATGTATAGAATACTTGGACTTGTGAGCCTCACTCATCACCAAGTCTCTCAGATTTCCGTGTAGAGGTACCCATAGTCTATCCATGAAGTAACGAATTTCATCCGCTTTTACTTCCAATTGTTTTTCCATACCCATTAACGATTCAGACCCAATGTTTTCTGCTTTCAAAGCTTCTGTTTGAGCCTCACGGATTTGTTCAGGTAACTGCGTACTACTCGTTAGTTGCAGAGCTCGCACACGTCGAGGTTTAGCAGTCTCTTTTCTACTCAACGCATCAGCAACTACATTTGCTTTCCCCGGGTGGTACTTAATAGCACAATCATAGTCATTCAATAACTCCACCCAGCGCCTTTGCCTCATATTCAACTCCTTTTGCTCAAATATATGCTAAAGACTCTTGTGATCGGTGTAGATGGTGCATTTGGTACCGTACAATTAATGTCTCCAGATCTTCAAGGCAAACACTACCGCACCCAGTTCCAAGTCATGGGTGGTATAGTTCTTCTCATGAATCTTCAATTGTCTAGAGGCATAAGCTATCACTTTATCCCGCTGCATCAGGACACATCCAAGTCCCTGAATAGAAGCGTCACAATAGACTATGAAATCATCACTGCCATCCGGTAATGCTAATATTGGTGCACTACACAATTTATGCTTCAGCAACTGAAAAGCAGATTCCTGACTCTCACCCCATTTGTACGTCGTTCCCTTGTGAGTCAAAGCTGTGAGAGGTTGTGCAATCTTAGAGAATCCTTCAATGAATGGTCGATAATATCCCGCTAATCCAAGGAATTGTCGTATCTCACTCGGTGTCTTAGGAACAGACCAATTCTTTATCGCTTCAATCTTAGCAGGATCAACATGTATTCCCTTCTCGTTGACAATGTGACCCAAGAATTGTACCTCACGTATCCAGAAATCACACTTAGAAAACTTTGCGTACTGTTGTTCCTTTCTAAGTAATTCTAAGATTAAACGTAAGTGCTTCTGATGTTCTTCCTTGGTCCTTGAGTATATCAGTATGTCATCAATAAAGACGATAACAAACTGATCAAGATAGGGTTTGCACACGCGATTCATGAGGTCCATGAATACTGCAGGTGCATTCGTCAACCTAAATGGCATGACCAAAAATTCATAGTGACCATATCGTGTACGGAAAGCGGTCTTCGAGATGTCCTCTTCTCGAACTCTCAGCTGATGATACCCAGACCTCAAATCAATCTTAGAGTAATAGCTTGATCCTTACAGTTGATCAAACAAATCATCGATACGAGGTAAGGGATATCTATTCTTGATAGTAACCTTGTTCAGTTCCCTATAGTCAATGCACATTCGAAATGTACCATCCTTCTTCTTCACAAATAGAACTAGCGCTCCCCAGGGCGACGAACTCGGTCGGATAAACCCTTTATCCAACAGTTCTTGGAGTTGAGCAGATAATTCCTGCAGTTTGTTTGGAGCTAACCGGTACGGTGCTCTCGCAATTGGAGTGGCTCCTGGAGTCAACTCAATCTGGAATTCAACTTGACGATGAGGCGGTAATCCAGGCAGGTCTTCCGGAAACACCTCAGGAAACTCACGAACTACGGGGATATCCTCTATCCTCTTTTCCTAGATCTGTTCATCTGTGACGAGTGTCAATATGGCTAGTCGACCCTTTCGTAACAACTTCTGTGCCTTCATAAACGAGATGATGCCTATCACCGCACCACTCCTATCACCTCTGACCGTAAGGACTTCTTCACCAATGGGAATCCATATGATCTTCTCGTGGCATATGACTTCCGCTTGTTTATCGGAAAGCCAATCCATGCCTACTACCACATCAAAGCTTCCAAATGTAACAGGCATGAGATCTATGGTGAATGTATGACCAGCAAGCTCTATCTTGCAGTCTCTAAGAATATGCGTTACGTGAATCTGTGTACCGTCAGCTAACTCTACGGTGCATTTAGATTCTAAGGTTGAGGGCATATCACTTAAAAGACTACAGAACCTAGTGGACAAGAAACTTATATCGGCTCCGGTATCAAATAATATGGTAGCAAAACAACCATTAACCGAAAATTTACCAGTTACTGTTGTAGGATCGTTTAGAGCCTCACCTGAGCCAATGACGAAGGCTCTTCCTTTGGCTCCATTGTTGTTATTGCCTCCATTGTTGTTGCCATTACCATTGTTGTTGTTATTGTTGTTGCCATTGTTATTGTTGCTGTTGTTCCCATTGTTGTTGTTGCCATTACCATTCCTCTTAAGCTGGGGACAGTTGCGTTTGTAATGGCCTTCTTTTCCACACTCAAAACAACCTTTCGGAGTGTCTTGTGATTGTTGTGGCTTTCTCATCAGTTCACCCCGGCAGTCTTTGGCCGCATGCTCAACTTTACCACAGCGTTGGCATCGGAAGTTGTCACACCTGCCGGTGTGATGGTAGTTGCATCGATTGCACTTAGGACTTTTCCCCACATAGCCTCCTTGTCCCGGCGATACCGAGGATGGCTGATTGGAATTTCGGTTGTTATCAAACCTCCTTTGTTGCTGTGGATGCTGATGCTGCTGAGTGTGCTGTTGTTGCTGCTGATGTTGCTGAGATTGGTTGTTTGACAAAGATCCCTTATTGCCAGAGTTGTCCCAGTTGCGTTTATTGTCAGGCACGCTTGCCATAGCGTCCTGTTTGGGTAGCTTTCCCTGCTCCACTGCTTGGTCAGTAAGCTTGTGAGCCAATCGAATAACCTACTGGATAGTGGTGAGGTTCACAACAGTCACCATGCTTTGTATCTCCAGAACCAAGCCACGCTGATAAAGCTCAATTCATTTGATCGGCGGATTGATCATGCCTGGGCAAAGCGTTGCCAAATCGTGAGACCTCATGGTGTAAACCTCGATCTCAGATTCCTTCCATCTTTAATTGCCAGAAAGCCTCCAACTTCTGGACTTCATCCAGTTCTTCCTCCAGATCTTCTTCTGGTTGTTCCTCATTAGGGTCTTCCCCAAAGGTGCAGGGGCTTCAACAACCTGAAGTGCTGCTAGCTGTGCCTCTAAATCAGCAAACCTATCATCGATCACTATGTTATGGTGATCCTGTTCGTCCATGCGCCCACTAAGTGCTACCACGTTGCCTGCCAGGGTATGATGTCCACCAATGGCCATCGAAAGTCGCTCCTGAAGCGTCTCTACCTGGAAACGCAACTGACACATCTCAGATCGTAATGCAGAGTTCTCATCAGTGAGTCCTCTAATCCGCTGTCGCTCTGTGTCCAGTGTGGCTACTAGGGCTGCAAATGCCTGCTCCAGAAGGATGCTCAAGGTAGGAAGTGTAGGCAAATTAGAGGCGGTCGATGACCTAGTCCTAGGTCGTGTAGGTGCTACTGGTGGTACGCGCTCTCTATATGCCATACGGTTTATGTAGGTGGGGTAGAAATCCCAGTTCCGCGGAGGATCGAGCTCAGGAGGTATGAAAGGCTGATCCCAGTCTATCTCGCCAAGAGGATAAGGGTGTCGGGGCCAGTTAAATCCCCTATCAGGTACGGGAGAAGTAGGAGGTGACTCAGATCGTGCAGGTCTCTTGCCTAAATTCCTGGACGACGATGCCATGCTACGAAGTACGTGTTGCGCATGCCAATGAGTATGCAGTAAGGGGAGTAAGCGATAAGTAACTAACAACTGTGCGGTTATAGTCTAGTGTGTGTATGCAACCTAGTTCCCTATAACCAATGGTTCTGATACCAATCTGTCACACCCTCAAAATCCGCGAGCAGGGTTTTACCGCGAGGCGCATGACATACCAGGATCTCAGTCATTAGTTACCAAGAACGACTCTATATGATTAATAAACAAAACCAGAGTTAACGTTTAAAATACTGTGGAAGCGTTTTTAAAATAGAAAACCCAAAACAAGTAGTATGTAAAGAGAATACGCAAAACATACGCGCCCCAATCACAAAATTGTTTAATATGAAAATAATCCCAAATTTGTAAACAAGGCAAATGTAGACAACTCAACAATGCTGGTGTGCGTGCTCCTAGGCAACTGGCAACCTTAACCTGAGAATAGCATACTAAACAAGTCAACACATGGTTGGTGAGTTTAAGAGTTTGCATTAATAGGTAAACCGATAAACAGTTTTCAATTCATAAGTAGTGTATTGCAATAGATAGCTAGTCTATTAACATAAAAATATTAATCATAGTGATTTCGCGATTGAAGCTGACTGTGATAGTTTGTGCCTCCCGTCACGACTTACCAGGTCGTGACGAATATATGTGTTAGGACAAAATTGCACCCGTATGACCTCGAGTCACACAGGTGGGGCTCGTCAGACCCAGTAGTACTACCCAAAATTTCCCCGCTAGTCAATATTAACAATCTGAAAGTGTGAGGACTTTCCATGGTAAACAACACTATATCAATATTATACACAATCATATATAAAAGCGTTTGTGATCAACAGTATGCTATCTCCCCCAAAAGAGATTATGTAAAATGAGTGGGGCAAGAACTCACCTGATGCGCGCAAGAATTAACTTAGAGCTTAACTTGAAAGAAAGAGGGGAAAGACAACCTTCAAAGGTCACCTAGAACACAAGAGTACATAAGTACGTGTACACAGAATCAATATGAAACCCTAAGTGCTTTACAACCCAAAGGACTCAAGGTTTTAGAAAGACAAGACACATTTGACCCAGTTGACCCGTTTGACCCGATGGTGACATTATAGGTGATAACTCGTTAATACTAACACAACAGCATATCATACATGATCAACATACCACTTGATTACATATAGCACTTCATTATCCACACGTACTACCTAGATCATCATACAACTAGATATCATACAAGTCATGAGAATCACAACAGGCCAAAACAGGTAACAAACCAAATCAACATCCCTATAACCTAAACAATAGAAACCATCCATGAACACACTAGCATGATCCTAATATCCCAAACATGCTCAAATCATCCAATTCAAGGATTTGCACAATTAAAGTTTCCCTTTTGGGAAAGTACATCCCAATTTCATCAAACATCCAAGACATTCATGGATTCATAATTTACATACCAATTCAAGTCCATGACAACATCTAAACATGATCAACAACACCTAATCATCATGATTCATCAACGTTCAACACCAAAAGTTACTATTTTTAGCAATGTATGAACTATAAGACATCTTCTTGTTTTTCAATTGTTCATATCATCAACCTAGCATCTAATCATCATCACAAACACATCCATAACATTCATACATCATCAAATCATCAATTCATGCAAAATAAAGTTACTATTATTAGTAACCTATGAACAACGTATCAAAATCATAGCTTTCTTGCATAATCGACGTTAACTAGCATCTATACAATCCAACTAACATAATAGCATCAACAAACAACCAACAACTAACATCAAATTCAGATTTTCGAGTTAGGGTTTCGGCCCTAATGTAATTTCCATAAAAACTTGTAAAAATCCAACCTTTATTGCATACTTGACGTTAATTAACATGTAATCTATCTAGTAAACACATTAACATCAACAACTAGGCATCAATCGACCACCAATTGCAGTTTTCGCATAGAACTTTCGGCCAATCATGAAACATCATCAAATCATATAAAAATCTAACCTTTAAATGTGTAATAGTTTGCAATTGAAGGTTCTAACTTGTTGTATGCCTTGTAATCGATCAAATTCGAAGATGATTGCTTGTTCTTGGGCTGAATTCGAAGAGGAGAGGGAGAGGGGAGGTCGATCGCGGCCGATGGGGTGGGATTAGGGTTAGAGTTTTTGTTTTATTAATTTAATTTTGCATAAATACCCTTTAAACCCTTACATTTTGTATTTTATAAAAATTAGACTCTTTGAATAGTTTTTAAACAATTTTTAACTACTAAACACAATTATCATTAGTCACAAATAATAATCATGCATAATTTCCATTTGCCACAAAACACACGAAATAAATATACACGTTTCCACGTTACGCGATAAAATTACAGTTAACATTTAAATCACATAAGCATAACCAATAATCAACATAGAAATTATTGTTTAACATTATTAATTATTATTAAGTCACCAACGTTCAACGACAACTAGTGTGTGCTCCCGACACGTGTATGCAAGACTTAACGGAACTAACGGAGTTTGGTAACGGAAAATTACCGGATGTCACACACTTTTAGTAGAAAATGTATATAGGATATATAATTTTGTAAAAGAAAATACAACAAGAATGTTTTTGGGTTTGGGCCGATTTTCTGCCCAAAGGGCTTCATAACTCTTATTGAGATTTAAGCCTAGTAACCAAAAACATATTTTGAAGGCCCAAAGGGGTTTGGTGCAAAATTTAAGTCCATTTGGAAGCTCAAATCGAATGGGAGAATCACAACACAAAGTGGACACTTGAATCATTTGGATGCGGGATCAAGTGGGAGTTCACCGACACAAGTGTTACCCTTAGGAAGGACTTAATATCTCACCTGTTTCGGTCAACAAGTGATGTTAAAATTATGGTTATGAACTTGTTGTTGTATATGTTGCTTGTATGGTTGATTTAATTTATTGTTCATGTGATATTTGGATATGCACTATTTAACAATTTCAAATCAAGAACAAGCTTCAATCGGTTCTTTTGGAAACATTAACATGGGTAATAAAATGGTTTTATTAAAGGTTAATATTTTCACAATAAATTGGGTTTTATTAAAAGAAATTTTGGAAATTGGTTTCACTTGTGTACCATGCATTTGAATGCATGCAAATGTAAGGTACAAAATGTTTTCATAACTAGAATTGATGGAAACAAAATCCCTTTTAAACAAGTTTAACATCATCCTTTTATACAACACTCAAATCACTTGGCAACTATTTGTGGGATAAAGGTCACCTAACCACATTTAGGGAACTTGTATGTTTGAGGTGGGTTTAGCATATTTGTGGGATAAAGGTCACCTAACCACCTGTATGTGTAAACTCACATGTGTGTGTAAGTAGGATGACTTAAATTGGAAACCATGTGAATAGGGTCATCCAAGCATGGCATACAATGGTGTTGATGGGATTAAACATGCCGACTAAACATAAAGATGTTTAACCAATCCCATAAACTAGAAGTTGTAAAGGGTTGCAATTGTCAAAAGTTGACTACCTTGTTAATTTAAATAATAGGATAAAGGTCACCTAACCATTATTTGAATGTAACGTTGGATTCTAGATTTTAATTATTAATTGTCTATGAGACATGAAAGGGTATTAATAGTTAAAATGTCTTTTTTATAAATACTAAAAAAGGACTTTGTTTATATTGTAGTAATGGCCGCTAATAATAACAACGCTACCTCCCCGACCGTCCATAACCTATCATTGAGAACTATCTTGGAAAGGATCGTCTAAACCATAATAATTTTATGGATAGGTTTCGAAACTTGAGAATTGTTCTCAAGCAGGAAAAGAAATCATATGTGTTGGACGATCCTATTCCCGATGAACCCAACATTGATGATGTTGATGCCTACGAGGATTGGGTTAAGCACACTGAGGATTCTGTGCAAGTTTCTTGCCTCATGTTGGGAACCATGATTCCCGAGCTTCAAAAGGATTTTGAACATCACAGGGCATACGACATGATTACCCAGCTGAAGGAATTGTTCCTTCAACAAGCGAGGGTAGAACGATTCGAAACGGTTCGAGCACTTCATGAATGTCGAATGGAAGAAACCCAATCTATGTCATCTTATGTGATGAAGATGAAAAGCCACATTGATCGCCTCAAAAGGCTAAATTGTCCCGTCTCAAAAGAGTTGGCCACGGATTTGATCCTCAATTGTCTAACCAAAAAGTTTGAGACTTTTATCATGAATTATAACATGAATGGATTGGACAAGAGCATTGGAGAATTTCATGCAATGCTCAAAATAGCCGAGTCAGGGATGGGTAAAAGGGTTTTACCAGTTCTCACGATCAATGAGGGTGGCAACAAGAAGAGGCATCACCCCGAACCCAAGGCAAATGTTGCCAAAGGCAAGGGGTACATCAAAGGAAAGGGTAAGGGAAAGACTAAAGCGGGACCAGCAAAACCGAGGCCTAAGAAGCCAAAGGTTACGGAGAACGATCCATGCTTTGAGTGTGGTGATATTTCAAGGAGTTGAGAAACAAGAGGGATGCTGGGCAGACCTCAGGTACAGCTTTCATGATCCATATCGAACTTAATATTATTTCTTCAAGCACATGGGTATTAGATACCGAATGTGGAACTCATATTTGCAATATGTTGCAGGGGTTCAAAAGAAATAATCATTTTAAGAAAGGGGATACTAGTCTCTATACGGGCAACGGAGCAAAGGTTGATGTCGAAGCCCAAGGAGACTATATCTTGAAGCTTCCAAGTGGTTTGGAAGTCATTTTGAAGAGTGTTTTGTATGCTCCTAGTTTGACTAGGAACATAATTTTAGTTTCCCTTCTAAAACAATATGGTTATGTATTAAAGTTTGTAAATGATGGTATTTGTGTATTTATGGATGATATATTCTATTTCAAGGCTATGCCTTTTAATGGTACTTATGAATTGGTTCAATATGACTCATCCTTTAATAACTCGTTATACCAGTTGAGCACCAAGAAACTTAAAATGGGTTTAAGTGAATTATATCTTTGGCATTGTCGTCTTGGTCACATAAACAAGAATCGTATTCAAACACCTCAAAAGAATGATCTTTTGGAAGAAAATGAAGAGGGTTCATTTGATAAGTGTGAATCTTGTTAACAAGGAAAGATGACCAAGGAACCCTTTAGCGGTACTAACCAAAGGGCAAAGGACTTATTAAGAATCATACATTCGATTGTATGTGGTCCTTTAAAAATAATGACAAGGAATGGTGAAAGATATTTCATTACCTTCATCGACGATTATAGTCGTTATGGTTATGTCTACTTGTTGAGACACAAAGATGAAGCTTTTGAAACGTTCAAAATCTTCAAGTATGAAGTAGAAAATCAACTCAAAAAAACCATCAAAGTTCTTCATTCGGATAGAGGAGGTGAATACCTTAGTGATGCCTTTCAAGATCATCTTAGGAGTTGTGGGATTGTCTCACAGCTTGCTCCACCCGGAACACCACAGCATAATGGTGTGTCTGAAACGAGAAACCGAACCCTATTGGATATGGTTCGATCTATGATGGCTAGAAGCACACTACCTCTGTCATTTTGGGGTTTCGCATTGCTCTTCGATGCCCGTATTCTGAATATGGCCCCAACCAAGAAAGTGGATAAGACACCTTTTGAAATATGGCATGGAAGGGTTCCATTGTTATCATATTTAAAGGTATGGGGTTGTGAGGCTTATGTTAAGCAAAACACCCCAAACAAGTTAGAAAGCCGATCCACTAAGTGTATCTTTATAGGATATCCCAAAGACTCGATGGGATATTACTTCTACAATCCAACAGAGCAAAAGGTATTTATTGCTCGAAAGGCTGAGTTCTTGGAAACTAAATTCCTTTTGGAAGGAACTACCGATAGAACAGTGGAACTTGATGAGGATCAAGAACCATAAGCCGATACATAGTTGGTTGATACTAGCAATCAACAAGAGGTTGTTGATAATGATCAAGTGGTTGATCAATACACACAAAACGTTCGTAGATCTGGTAGAACTAGCTATCCACCCGAAAGATATGGATTTTTCATGAATGGATGCTATGTAGTTGACTCGGATTAACCAACTATGTACCGTGATGCAACATCCAATTCGGATTGTGACAAGTGGCTTGAAGCCATGAACGTAGAGATGCAATCCATGTACGACAACCAAGTGTGTGAATTGGTTGTGCCACCACTTAACTCCAAACCGGTTGGATGTAAGTGGGTTTTTAAGAAGAAAACTGATATGCATGGAAACTTGGATACTTATAAAGCAAGACTTGTAGCAAAAGGTTTCAGTCAGACTCAAGGGGTTGAGTATGATGAAACCTTCTTGCCTATGGTAATACTAAAGTCAATTAGGATATTATTTTCCAGAGCTGCATATTATGACTATGAGATTTGGCAAATGGATGTCAAAATTGCTTTCCTTAATGGACATCTCGAAGAGAATGTCTATATGGTTCAGCCCGAAGGTTTTGTCGATCCACAATATCCTAATAAAGTATGCAAGTTAAAGAAATCAATCTATGGATTGAAACAAGCATCAAGAAGTTAGAATCAATGTTTTGATGAAGAGATCAAAAGTTTTGGATTCTTCAAGAACGCTGATGAAGCTTGTGTGTAAAAGAAAGCTAGTGGGAGCATCATCACATTCTTAGTATTGTATGTTGATGATATATTACTATTTGGAAATGACATTCCAACCATGGAAGGTGTTAAAACCTGGCTTGGAAGTTGTTTTTTCATCAAAGATTTTGGTGAAGCCGCCTATATTTTAGGAATAAAGATCTATAGGGATAGATCAAGGCGGTTGATAGGTTTAAACCAAAGTGCATACATTGATAAAATCTTGAAAAGGTTTAAGATGGAGAACTCTAAGAAAGGTTTGGTACCTATTCAAAGAGGGACAAAATTGAATGCATCTCAATGTCCAAGCTCAAAGGATGAGCAAGAAAGGATGAAGGAAATCCCATATGCATTTGCTATAGGATCCATCATGTATGCGATGATATGCACTATACCGAACGTGTCATGTGCTTTGGGCATGACAAGCAGATATCAGCAGAATCCAGGAAATAGTCATTGGATGGCCGTTAAGAGTATATTGAAATACCTTAGGAGGACTAAGGATATGTTTCTAATATACGAATCTGGTGAAGAGGAACTCATTGTAAAGGGTTACATGGATGCGAGTTTCCAAACTGATCGAGATGATTCTCGATCATAATCGGGGTATGTCTTCATTATGAGTGGAGGGGCAGTGTCCTGGAAGAGTTCAAAGCAGGATGTGGTAGCATTGTCCACTACAGAATCAGAATACATCGCCGCTTCATTGGCAGCACAGGAAGCTGCATGGTTAAAGAAATTTATTACCGATCTAGGGGTTGTCTCTACTATTCAAGATTCCCTAGAGATCTTTTGTGATAACAAGGGTGCGATTGCTCAAATCAAGGAGCCCCGTGCACATCAAAAGACAAGACACATTGAGCGAAGATTCAACTACATAAGGGATGAAGTTGAAAAGGGAAAGATATGTATTCGCAAAGTTCACACTGATCAAAATATTGAGGATCTACTCATGAAGCTACTTGAAAGGCCAAAGCATGAAAGTCATACTTGTGCCTTAGGACTTAGATATTCTACTGATTGGATTTGATCTATTTAGTATTTAAATATCGAAACAATTGTTATTTTGACTCATATTTATATATGGTTATAATACTATGAGTTATGTTCCATTTTAGCATGTCTAAATCCATGAATATGTTTATTATTCTAAATGTCCGTAGTCGATCATATTTGTAGGAACAAATATGAAGTAAGACTATAATGAACTTGGGTTGGTGGATATTTATAAGGTATGAATATAGAGCAAGAGGTTGCTACCAAGGTTCATAAATATTTATGGGATACAAATATTGGACAGACCCGCTCTCAAATTTTACTGCATGTAATTATGTAATTGATCATAAGTAAGTTTGAGTAAAGGCGAATATCGTTGTATCCTCTGACCTGAGATACATATTGGGTTTCGATATTCACCAAATATTATACTTTGATCTAGTTCTTCGCTGTTCTGAAATAATGGACAGTAGATAAGGCTAGTTTCAGGTGTGATACAAGGTGATTGTGAGAATGTATGTAGTCAAGATGGGATTTGTTCCTCTTATTCGTTGAGAGTATGATGTCTAAGGCCTGATTAAGTTAAATCAATAGAGAATGGTCATTCTGTGTCTCTAGATTTAACATGACATTTGTAACAAAAGGATAAATGATAGATTCACCTAAATCATTTTCAAGTAAGGAACTTGAGGAAGATGATGTTATTGAATGGCACTTGGTCATGCGTATTAAGGGTAGTAAACCATTGTTAGGTGGTACTTACTGCTTGCATCAATTCTCTATGTATCTTGTGCAAGTGGGAGAATGTTGGGAATGGTCTGCCCAAGACACATATTGAATTGATGTGGCTAGTACGTTATGATCCAAGTCGGGTCATACCCAACAACAAGCTAGACAAACACCTACAATATTTATTTTATGATTAGATCATGTAAGTAAATATTGACACTTGAATTATTTAGAAAATGGGTTTTTAAATATTTGCACTAGTGTTATGAATAAATTATATGGATAATTCATTCTAAAGAGAGAGTACTATGTATTGTTATTCAAATGGTTGAACAAACATTACAAGTGTTTTGTCCGCATTTCTTTTGTTCATCCGCATTTACTAATACGGATGTGTAACTGAGGAAATGCGGATGAATGTTCCTCATCCGCATTTACTAATGCGGATGTGCATTTGGGGAAATTCTAAAGGAATTACTTCATCCGCATTTACAAATGCGGATGTGCATTTTGGAAATGCTGATGGATTTACTTATCTGCATTTACAAATGCGGATGTACATTTGGGAGATACAGATGAAGTTTCTTCTTCCGCATTTACAAATGCAGATAGAGTTTGTTCTTCCGCATTTACTAATGCGGATGAACATTAGAGAAATACGGATGGGTTAAAGGGATGGGTCCCACCCATTTTTCTCTCACTTTGAAATTCTGTTTCATAGGATATGCAATATAGATTATTGCATTTAACCACTCTCTCTGATAACTTACAACACACACAAAGGTGCAATCAGTGTTCCTGTTGCTTTTCTCTCGATCGGTCGAGAAAAACCAATTACTATACCCGATTCAAGCAAGAAAAATCCTAGCAACCTGGTGTATTGTTGAAAGCTTGGGGTAGACAAGCTTGAGGTTTCCTGCTTTGGAAACTGTTGTTCAAAGATCTTCTTCCTCTGTCCCATTCGAGAGGTAGAATTCTTAACACCCTATGGTTGTTTGTAAGCATGATATTTCATATAACGATCCATTAAGGGTTTTTTTTACAAATATTATAAATTAGTTTATATATTAACTGTAACAAGTTTTTCTTTCGACTTTCGCTTCGGTTTTCATTTTATAAGGATAAAATAACTCTGATAAACTTGTGAAAACCCTACATGCAGTTCAAGATCAAAGGATCAACTCCTACGGAAGATCAAAGGATCATCTAAATCAATTGATCTATCAATTTGATTATTTTAATTGGTTGTTTGTTTCATCAAATCATCAAAAACTTGCTTTATCGATCATTATTCACTGTTCCATTGCTCGATTAATTTCAATTTGCATTAGAATCGCTGTTGATTTGTGGATTTGTGTTATTGTTCGATTTCTCAAGGCTATTTTAATCAAAACCATCATCATCTAAAATCATAATTTCAAATTAACTGAGAATATATTTGATAGGAACAAAATGGATCAATCTGTGATGATATTATGATACAATTCAATCAAACAAACACAAGTAAACAAATCTAAACAAACATATCAAAAAAAATTATAGTATTGATTGATAGAATGCATAGAAAGTACAAGTGTAGAGAGAAACAGTTACAATTTGTTACTATTCTAAGAGCTTCTAAGGTGCTTACTTAGGTGATTTCCTACACAATACCTTATCTATGCTATTTATACTATCAATACACAAAAGGAACATATATTTACACAATAAGTCCCTAAACTATGACAAAAACTATACAAAGACTAATAAAGACTAAATGTTAATCTTCAAGAGGCTTCTACAATACTCCCCCTAAGATTGACATTGTCTTCAGTCTTCAAATTATCAATCTTCAGGCTCAGATCTTTGTCTTCAATCTTCGTTAATCTTTTGTCTTCAATCTTCTGTCTTCAATCTTTTATCTTTAATCTTTAATCTTTTCTCTTGTCTTTTCTCTTTGTCTTCATACTTCAAAGTAATCTTCGGGTTCCTTCTTGATCTTGAACATCGGTTTTTCCTTGTATAGCTTCAACTCAGACAAAGCTTTGGAAATTGCTGATTTGAATTTGCTTGCAAGTACTCCTTGTTCTGACTTTGATGGATTAGTCTTTATCTCCATTTGATTCATTATCTACAATGTTTCTTTCGACAAACCTACAATATCAATATTAGCATAAAGTTCAATTGGATTTGAATGGTCTTTTGCATGAATCTCTAATACTCCTTTACTAGAAATTATCATAAATTCAATCTCCTTAATGTCTTTCTTCATAATGTTTGCATATGCAAGAGCTTTTCTCAAAGAAATTCTTTCCATGGCAGCATTCATCACTTTGATTATTGACATGAAATACTTTCGATCATTCTCTGCCACTTCAGAAGATACTTTATCAAATTCTTGAACAGATAAAAATGAAATGTAGCTAGGATGCAGCACTTTAAGCTCAAATACACCAAACAATGAGATCATATCTTTATCCCAGTCATCAAGGTTTCGAACTAATTTCAACTCAAAAGTATCTGAATTATAAAACCATCTCAAAATTGGTTTTGTCTTTTGTGAACCATCAATCACCTTCAATCCAAGAGTAGTGACTTTTTCAAAAAATTGATCACTCTAAGCATCCAAAAACCTTTCTTCTTCTTCTGGATTCTCAGCAATTTTTCTTTTACTTTTGAAAGATTTAAAGTATTGTTTATCCTCTTGATCACATCTTGTTTTTAGATAAGACTCCATTCTTGTCATACCTACATTCAGGAGGTTAACAAAATTTTCTCCTCGATTTGATTTTGATGGATTTATCAAAGGCAACTTATTCATTTCCTTCAAATCTTGCACTGGTAAGGCTATTATGCTCTTGTAAAAATGATAAACATCACAAATAGCATTTACACATTTGATCAAAAATGCATCAAACACCTCATCATACTTCCATGCTACTATTTTCACATTCTTTGTAGTATCTGGCACAATCATTGCATTGAGCAATTCAGAAATTGATTGGCCTTTTTGCAAAATGTTTCTAACTAGATCACCAGCAGTTCGAGCTTTGTTCCATAATTGCTTTTTCTCTACTGACACTTCATAAGTTTGTTTTTCATTCTCAGGGAATAACTTTATTAACTCTTTCCTTCTCTCATGTCTACTTCTGTTTAGCTCCATATTCTTTATTTCTTGAGGCTTCAAGATTCTTGTTCGTTTTGTGATCTTAAGATATTGAGGATTATCTGTATCAAGCATAATCATTCTATTGGTTTGTTTCTCAGTCTCTTGGAAACTCCCCACCAAATTTCTCAATGATTCTACTTGTAATCTATTGAGCTTCTTCCTTAGATAGTTACATGATTGTAACCATGTCTTTAAAGTAGTAACATTCATATCATTTGGATCTGGATGGTGCAATTCAGAAGTTGAAAGTTCATCATCATTGATACTTTCACTAATAGGATTCCATTCACCATGTTCAACAATAATCTCGTTTGGATCTATAGGAGCACTTGATTCAGCAGTTACGCACTTCTCATATTCTTTGTTAATTTGAGATACTGTCAATCCATCAAGAAATACTCTATTATACTTCATCCTGATTAAGTAATTATACCTATCTTCAATATCCACAGGAATGACTTCAGTAGATTCTTCAATAGGAGAATAATTTGCTTCAACCAAATCTTCATCTTCAAGTACTTCATCATACCATGCATGATCAAATTTTGAGTCTATGTCATCAAGAGCTTCTATCTTCTTTTGAGTTTCAAACTCTCCTTCTTTTTCAAGTACAGGTTCTTCAACAATCTTTTGAACTTTTGATGATGATTCAGGTAAACTGATACATCAATGTCATCAATTTTCCTTTTACCTTTATCTACTTCTGATATCTTCTTAACATTTGTTGGAGTTACATCAGATATAATCATCACTTCAGAGATGGAGATTTTGAACTTTCTTTCAATTTCTCAAATTCTTCTTTCAATAAATGATGGCTTTCTTTCAACTTCTTAAATTTTTCTTCCATAATATCATAATCTCTAAGCATCACTTCAAAATTTTGAATATTTGCTTCTTTATCCTTTTCAAGTTCAGCAATCACTTGATTTTTCTTTAGTAAATCTTCTTTCAACTTATCATTTTCTTCTTTCAATTCCTCAATAAGCTTCAATTGCTTAGAGTTTTTTTCTTTCAAATCATCAATGATCTGTTGAACATTTGTTTCTTCATCCATATAAACATCTTGTTGAAAATCATTTTGAATCTCAGCTTCAAAAACTTCAAAATGTTGAATATTTTTAGTGTCCTGTTGAATATTAGCTTCAACATTTCCTTCAATCATCTCAATGATCTCTTCAATAGTTAATTCATTTTCATTTTCACCTTCAACCTGTTCAGCTTCATGTATATCATCATCAACATGTTCAGACTCATGAACAACATCTTCATGAACTTCTTCCATTTCATCATCATCATTACCACCACCATTATTATCATCATCATCATTAGAAGAACTTGAAGTTTCATCATCATCATCATTCTCATCATCATCTCCTTCATCTTCATCATCATCAAAAGGTTCTTGAGGTAATTCTTTAATAAGTTCATTTCTCATGAGTTCAAACATTTCTATAGTAATATCCACCTCTTCATTAGCAACATTTCTCATGTATTCAAACATGGGTACATTTTGTTCACCTGTGATCATAGCAAGTCTTTTATAAGAAATTTCTGACATATGCTCTAGTATCATTGTCTCTCCACTAAAACCATGAACTCACTCTTCATTAATTATCATTCGTAATAATCTAGGATACATCAAGTACTTATTCCTGATTCCTTTCTCCAGATTGAAAATAAAACCATTTAGAATCCATTTTGACATGTTAAACCTTCTGTTTGTTGCAAGATCTGCAATCGAAGATGCTATATAAACTGGAAAAGAATTCCATCCTGCACTTCTCTTTGACATGCAGTGCTGAAAGAAATAACACGGTAGCTTCCAATGATTATACACTCATGCTCTGAAGAATTGTTTCTTGGGGAAATGGTCTGCGTGACCCATAGCCATAAATGTTTCTCTATATTCATTGAAAGATAATTCAGCTAAATCATCAGGGTCATCATGTCCCAACCTTAATGCTTCTCTAATTGAGTCTTTAGAAACTTCAATCATTCTCATATTAGAAATAAATCCCCTTACAACCTTTCTACCATCATCATTGAGTTCAACTGTAGCTGTGTTCCAAAACTTCTTTATCAATCTTGCATATATGACTGGTTGATAGCACATAGCATATACATATTTAGTTCTTAACAGGAACCTAATCATTTCTTCATAGCTAACAGCCTCTTGTAGTTCTTCATTTAGTAAAGCTGCCACATTATGCTTTGGCTCAAATTTTAACTCAGCCATTTGCAAAAATTTGAAACAAGAGATTTAGACACTTTGAATTTTAACACTTAAAATTAATTTTTAAAGAATTAGCATGTTTTATCAATTTCTATTCTAACTTGCACTTAAAAAATTTTTCTAAGTGTTTACATGGTCTGTTCAAGAACAAAATGCATTCAAGTTAGTATGAAAGTGGTATAAAACACATTAATTCAATAAATTCTTATCAAAAATAGATTTTAACATGATTTTATGATTATTTTTTTTATTTTAAAAAAAATTCAAATTTGATTGTTCATCTTCAACATTCGACTGATGAACATTCATCATCAGGAACAATTTCGATTAACAACTGATTTGAATGTATCAACATGCTCGAAATCAAGTTTATATTAACAATCAATCATTAATTTTAGTTCTTATATCCATTTTATTTAACAATTTCACATATTTTAGATAACTAGGGTTCATAGGCCCGTATAGCATAGAAATGGCCAATCAAATTCAACCATTAAACATGAATTTTGTGTTATTTTGTTCAAGAACTTACGTTTATAATCATTAATACTCATTATTGAACATACTTTGAAAATCAAAGATAATCGAGAGTCGGGTGTGAGAGAACAGGGTATTTTGAGTGAATGAATCGACTGAAATCACAAACTGTTGTTTTATGCTAAGTGAAATTTTTTGGCCCATGAGCACTATTTATGCGCATGAGCTTAGGCGCATGAGCACTATTTGTGGGCATGAGGTTAGGCGCATGAGCACTGTTCAGACGCACAAGCACTGTTTAGGCGCTTTTGCACTGTTCAGGCGCATGAGTCTTGCTGAAACACCCAACACACTTGGTAATTTTTCACTTGATACACCCAACTCTTGAAAGTCTGGTACTGTGCAGGCGCATTACTTTGGATGAAACGCCCAACACTTAAAACCAAATTTCAGACATATGACAACTGTTTAGACGCATGAGGTTGTCTAAAATTTTCATAATTTACCCAAAATTATTATTTTGACTTTCACCCAAAATTTTCATAATTTACCCTCAATTTTGAACTTTTAACATTTCAAACTTTTTATTTTTATGTCAAAATTTTATTTTTATGTTTTAACATTTTTATTTTTGTTTTATATTTTTTTAATAAACAATTTCCCGTCATTTTAGTCTCTAATTTTAACAAATAATCGCATATTACAATGTTGCAAGAAGCTTTTCCACTTTAAAATATTTTTCAGGTTCATTTTTACATTATGTCAAACACACTCATGCTTGAACTTTTTAGCTTCATCCTTTCCATTCAAAACACTAAATTTTGATTTTTCATATCTTGAAATTGAATAATTTTCTCTTTGACACTTTACTTTATACTCTTTTTACTCCCGCTAAACTTTTAAGTTTAACAAAACTTAGAAGTTTCTTGAATTTGTCACAAGAAGATCAGACTAATCATTGTTAATATGCCTGCACACAGAAAACATACAAAAATCAAAATTAATGCAGAATAAAAATCTAATATTTACAAATGAATCAATGTATGCAGTGAGATCATATCAGTTAAGATCAGCACAGTAAACTAAAAAAATTGATGGATAGTCATAGACAGTGAATAAATCCTGATCAAGTGTGTTCCAGGTCAGCATTTCTGCAGTAAAGGTGACACGAGATCTAAGGAGACAAAATGAGTGCATTTAGCAAGATATCAGCACACTTACTTTTTCAATTCTTGGATTGTTTAAGGTACAATTAGCTATGACATTATGCAGTCACATTTAGGCTTAGAGAGGGTAATTCTCATAAAGATATGCAAGAAGTCATTGTTCTCAACTTGTTAACCTGACATATACTATAACCATATCTCATTTGGTGTTAGTGCACATTGGCATCTTGTTGCATCAGTGAGAATATCCAGGTCTGTAATCACTTACAACAAAGGATATCTCATCACTTCAGGTCTATGATAACTCATAATAGAGAAGGGTTAGATGCTTTAAATAATTAGAGCTCAATGGTTATTCATATAACCGCTAGGTGTGAGATTATGTCTTAACAAGCAATCAATTTGATAAATCAACACTACTCATTAGTGCTAAGACAGACAGACATGAATGCATGAGTGATTTAGTTTAATCACAAGAATTTACTTTTTCAGTCTAATTGCGTGAACTTACCTGCACATCATATCTGATCACGTCAGACTTTATTATCGAGTGAAATATGCAACTGATCATACTAATGTATCTATCATTTCTCACATATTGCAAAGACAGATTCATCCTAAATAATGAATTAACAAAGAAAAACTCTATTTTTGTAGCTTTTGTTTTATATTTTTATTTTTTGATTTTTCAATTTTCAACTTTTTGTATTTGGTTTTGCTTTTTCTAAGAAACATACACACACAATATACAATCAGGCAATTAACTTTGACAGTTTCTGTGGAAACCACTGATTCTGCTAGTGGATCGAATATTGCAATCGTATTGTTGCCGTTTATCGAATTTGTGATGCGGAAACTCACAAACCCGTTGATGATTTCAAATGAAGATCTATTGCAAGATGAACATGTATGATGATCAATGAATGATGAACAAATTCAAGAACATATAATCATATAAATTTCATTCATTCATATGTATGATTCTAGAGAATTACAAGGGAGTTTGTAAGAACACTCTCTCACACACACTCAACCTTGATTTCTCACTCTAGTGTATGCTATCGATTGTTAGTGATTTTCCTCTACAATGTTCTAAAATTGTTCTTGGAGTATAGATGACTACACTTAATCATTTATACCCTTTACAAAAACAATAAAAATATTACATTTAAGCACAAACTGATTACACAAATATAGTTCTAAGTCTGATAAATTCTTCTGTTGCTGATGCATGACTGTCGGGTGCTGACGTCATAGGGACGACCACTGATGTTGACTGTTGACTTTGACCATGGTAGACCAAGTTTGACTTTGGTCAATTTTATTTGTTTTGATCATATCTTTAGCATATTCTTCACCGTGTCGGTTTTGGTAATCATCATGAGATTTGACACTTAGGTTTTGGTAAGTATCATCTTCAAATAGTTCAACAATACTCCCCCTAAGATGATGCTGCCAAAACCTCATGATTATCAAAACCTTTGATGTTGATTGAAGTGCAGTCTTCTCCCCCTTTTTGGTAGCATCTTCTTAGAAGCATCATAAAAAGGCATTGAGAAAGGACTTTGTTTCAGCACATAAAGACTTTGGTTCGGCACTTGATGGATGTTTCATCAGCTTGATCTTCTAGTTTTGTTTTAAGACTTGAAAATGCACCCATATGCATACACTGTGGATTGCACAGGTAGCAATATCAGCAGCTTTATCTCAACTTCAGAAGTGAACGAGAAGCATCAGAAATTCTTCAGACTTAACATATACTCTCCCTCAACAAAAGCTTTGGAGGGAGAGGAACTTTTGTGTATGAGACACAAGAAGGAGGATTCTTAGTTCTCAGCAACTGGCAGGAGATCTTTGAAGGAAGCAGGAGTATTCTCTTGACATCTTGAACTGAATATGAAACTCAGGCATGTCATGTAATTCATCACCTGCAAATGTCTATATCCTCTTGGTAGAGATATTGCATGGAAGTTTCATTCCTAAATCAATAACACATGTAAATCTACCAAAACTAAGAAAAATACTAAAAAATGACAAATCTTTTTGGAATTTTAGGTTTTTTTAAAAAATTATGATAGTTACAAGCATGAATCTTTCAACTGCAATGAGATCATACTAATCCAAAATCCTTTACATCTAAGAATTTAAAGTTTGGAATAGACATAGACAAAGAACAAAGTTGATTGTAAGTATGTTTGTCCACTTAAACTCATGCAAGGACCTATTTTCAACACTTTGTGATATTTATCATGTTTAGGTTTGATTAGATATGCAAATTGAGTACCCCACACTCAGAAGTATGGAAGAACAACCCTCCTTATGAAATACAAGGTGACACTTTATCAGAACTTGAACTAGGCTACTTAGAGTATAAATTCTCATGATTTGATCCACTTTGGGATTCTTTTATATTTGATCAGCATTGAGATTCTTTTATACTTCACATGGGAAGTTGATCCTTATTGGGATTCTTTTAGCTTTGATCCACGTTGGATTTCTTTTTAGCATCAACACTTTTAGTGCAAGGACAACTAGGTCTGTGCTCAGCATAATAGAAGTTGTCCTCATGTTTACTCCAGGTCTGTATTTACATACAACAAAGGAGAAACAGATGCTTTTATCAATGAGAAATTTATAAACCATTTTCTCATGGTGTGTTTAGGTAACCACACAAGCAAACACTTGGAAAAGTCATTGCTTACCAATACCCTAAGATGGTTTTGGTCCACAATGCATATTGATTTAGTTCATCATAAATATGCTTATTTTGAATCCAAGCTGAGCCTACTAACATATCAAACAGAGCCTTGTCAGTCTTTATTGATTTTGAAAAATAGATGCAGAAGATAGTAGATGAGTGTACTCTCATTTCTCATGTAAATACAGGAAGATTCAATACAAATATTTTTTTGGACTTTTCTGGATTTTCTATTTTTTTAGGATTTTTGTTTTGAGAAAATAAAGAAATGGCATATGTGTTATCAATTTAATAGAGATCATCAATAGTTAGTCCATGTAGCAATGTAATCAGACTAAGCAGACGGAATGAAACATTGGTTGTTTCTTGCATTGCTATCATAGTTTCTGTGAATGATTGATGTCCTGCATTGAATTCTGGTTAATTTCTGCTCCATTTGGCTCAGTTGCATTATAATATCATGAACAGGAAGAACGTTCTTGTCATGAGAAGGGATTAGCCACTGCTCACTTTTCTTGGGTTGGCAGGCCTCCATAACTGTCCCTATCACACTAGCAAATCAGTTAGATGTTTCAACCCAGGCCATTACTGTCCTGAGCTGTCCATTAGCATTTTTATATGTGACTTGCTCGTATGTGTATGATTTTGCTTTATCTGATGATATATCAGATTCACCTCCTGAAATTATTTTCTTTCTCCAACATTGTTTTGATTTTGAACCAACTGACTCAACTTTAACTTGTTTAACAAAAGAAGTTTGTTTGGCTTTTGAAAATCTTTTGGTTGGTTTAGAAAATCTATTTTTCTTTTGAATGTTTTATGGAGGTGTAGCAAAGGATCTTTGTCCTTGATCATGTTTGTTTCTTCTAGGCATGTGATCATATTCATCATAAGAATTATACTTATGATTATAATAATTTGGTGGATATGATCTTCTATGATATTTATTATGCCAAGTATTATTCCTATATCTGTCAAACTGATGTTGTGTGTATGACCTAGGATAATGTCTTTGTGCCCAATAATCATAAATATCATAATGTTTAAAATCATACCCATGCCGATGTGATCGAGGAGAAGAGTAGCTATGATGTCTGTTGAAGTACTCATGCTCTGATCTTGGTGAGTATGACTCTAATGTATGATAAGATCTTTGACCTCTTCTATGTTGTGATGTTGGAGAGTTGTTGTATGAACACTTTAAAGTGGTATGATTCTCCACATCACAATTTAAGCAGTAAGGAGTAGGTCTTGATCTTCTTCCCTTAGACTTGAATGATGAAGTTGGATTTGGTTAAAACTTCACAGCCTATTGTTTTGTTTGTTTTTGTTGCTTTCTCTTGATAGGACATATATATATATATATATATATATATATATATATATATATATATATATATATATATATATATATATATATATATATATATATATATATATATATATCACTATCAGTGTTTTTACACACTGAAGTGTTGTGTGAATCTGAATTACATGTCTCATAGAGAATTGGTTGTTGTTTTGGAGTTTTCAATGTAGCCTTTGAGGTTGATGGTTGGTTTGGATCAGGTGTAGAAGACTTGGTTTGACTTTTCTTCTTTCTTTTAGATCTGGTCTTCTTCCTTTTGACTTGTTCTTTGATTTCTTGTACCTCAGGCTTCTGTTTGTTCTTTAACTCTATCTTAATCTTTGTCTTGAGCTCTGCCTTAGGCAATTCTGGTTCAAGAAATCCTGCTAGATTGAATTTCTTATAGAGAACCATAGCCTTTTGTTTGTTATCAGGCTTTGCTGCTTTGGATTTCTGTGGTTGTGTTTGTTTTGGAATGATTTCTTCAATGACATGATTAATACATGCCAATGTTTGTTTGTTTGGTTGGTTGATTTCTTTATCACTATCATCACTTGTAGAATCTTCATCTTGATCATCACAAGAATGAAAGCTTTCATTCTGTGGTGATTCTGGTTTAAGATACAGCTTTGGTGCTGTTTCAGGAGAAGTGATTTGAGTGATAGTGGATGGTTTGTTTGTTTGATGATGATCATGCATCTTTGAATCTTCTTCAACCGGACTTGTCATTGAAGTTGTCATTTCTGTGTAGCTGTCATTGTAAGGTGGAGGAACAACATGGTATGTAATTCCAGCACTCTTTTTTGATCTCTTTATGCATCAAGCAGTTCTTCCAACTTGCTAGCAGTCATCTTTAAGTTTTCAAATTCAACTTCTGTTGATGCGTGATCTGATTTTGTCTTTGTTAAAGACACAGTGAGTCTTGTAACTTGAGCTTGAAGACTAAATCTTTCTCCAAGGAGTTTGTCTATATCCTTTAGAAGAGAATTGATTTTATCTTCAAAGGCTTTATACTGTATCTTTAATTCTGCATTTGTAGCCTTTTCTGTTGTAATTGCTTGATTTTGACGCTCAATGTAATGTTGCAAGTTATTGATTGTTTTGGTTGTACTTGCTTTTGATATTTTGACTTTAGCTTCAGCCTTTGTGTTTGTTAACTTAGCAGAGAGTTCAGTTGATTGAGCATTCAGCTTGTGGGTCTCTTTAAACAATTTATCAACTTCTTTCTCTAGTGAACTGATTTGTTTTGCAGAAGTTTGTAGTTCCTCTGCATGTGAAGCACTTTCCTCCTTTATCGTGTATGATATATTGTTGCAATAATGACGATATGCTTGAACTTCATTTATGCATGCTGATGAACACAGATTGATCTTTCTATCGTCAGGAATTTCAGGCACTGAAGGAATGCTTGTGTTGTTGATGTTTGTGACTTTTGCAAGCTCAGCAGTTAACTCCTCAATTTTGATTTGTTGTTGAACCATTATGTCTTTCAAATGGTTCATCTTTTGAGTTAAACTGGTGTTTTGTTGATTCAATGTCTTGATTTGTTCTTGATTATTTCTTTGAGATTTTTCCATCTCTGACCTGCATTTTATCAAATTATTAGACAATGTGTTGTTTGAGTTTGCATGATCACTTAAATGTAAGTGCATCAGTTCTTTTTCAATGTGACTGATATACAACTGTATGTTTGTGTTATCAAACAATGAGTTATTGTTTGATGTTCTGCTGATGTTTGGTTGTTTGCAATTTTTGTTTGATTTGCTGCTGTTGTTTGGTTGTTTGCAGCTTGGTTTGCTTTGTTTGAATTCTTGAAACCTCTTTCTACCTGCAGCAAGAAAGATAGCTCGGTTTTTTGAAACACGAGTGTCAGTGTATGATGTTAAATTTTTCATTTTGTTTGATCAACAAAAATGATTTGAAAATTTGTGTTGTGTTTTAAATCAAAATCAAATTTAAACTTTAATTAAATCCAAAGAACGTCAAAACTCAATTTAATTAGATCAGTCTAATTAAAGAGTTAACTTTGTTCAATTACAATTTATTTAAGCTCAATTAATATTAATCAAGCTTAATTAAAAAGTAATAAAATTTGGATCAAATCAATTAAAATTACATGATTTTGGTGAATTGATTCCAAATAAATCGACTTCTTTAAAACTTCCGAGAGCAAATTTTAAAATTAGTCAAGTTGAAAATTTGGAAAAATCAAAATCTTTCGAGACAAACTTTAAAAGTTTTGTCAAACTATAAAACTTTGTAAAAATTTAAAAACTTCGGAAAGTAATGAGAATCTTTCGAAACCAAACTTTATGAGTTGGTCAAAGTTAACAACTCATGAAACTTTGAATTTATTTGATATATTTTAAAAAGACTTTCGAAGTTTGATATGTTTGATTAAAAATTTATAATTATTAAAAAAAATTAATTTTTAAAAACCTTGAATTTGTCTTTATGAGTTGGTCAAAGTTAACAACTCATGTAACTTTGAATTTGTTTGATATATTTTAAAAAGACTTCCAAAGTTTGATATGTTTGATTAAGAATTTATAATTATTAAAAAAAAAATTATATTTTGCTGATCAAAATAAAAATAAATGTCAAAATTGAAGCACTTTATAACCGATTCCTAGTTTTGTAGAAACTTCCTCTGCCCTCTTTCCCAATTCTCTCGGCTTCTCTGTCTCTGTATTGTGGAAATCCGATACTGATGGATCGAACATTGTAATTGTATTGTTGTCGTTTATCGAATTTGTGATGCTGAAACTCACAAACCCGTTGATGATTTCAAGTGAATATCTATATGCAAGATGAATATGTATAATGATGAATGAATGATAAACAAATTCAAGAACATATAATCATAAAGATTTCATTCATTCATATGTATGATTCTAGAGGATTACAAAAGAGTTTATAAGAACACTCTCTCACACACACTCGACCTTGATTTCTTACGCTAGTCTATACTATGGATTGTCAGTGATTCCTCTAATGTTCTAAAGTTGTTCTTTTGTTCTGATTAAAGGTCGACTGAGGATGTTGAGTCGATTGTTGAATTGGGGGGTGTCGGTTGATGGTGGTTGTGTCCGCTGTGAAGCTGCTTGTTGTCCGCTGCGTATGTCTTGTGATTTGTATTTGGCACCTTGTCCGCTGTGAACAAAAGAGGTACGTCCGCTGTGGACTTCAACTTGGTGTCCGCTGCAGATTTAAATTCGTCTGCTGTGGATTAAGGACTTGTTGAATTTCAGCAGTTCATCCGCTGTGAAACTATTCTTGCTGTCCGCTGCCAACAGTTGGTGATTCGTCCGCTGTTAGCTGAAAATTTTGTCCGCTGTGGACCTGAACTTGGTTATCCGCTGTATGTTTCTTGTTGCTGTCCGCTGTGGACAGATTGCTTATCCGCTGCAGATCAGGTAAACAATCCGCTGTGGATAACAAATTTTGTCTGCTGTGGACAGAAATTTCAGCTTACTAAACGTCCGCTGTATGTTTATAAGGTATCTCCGGACCTGTTCTTAGTCGGATGTGTTTGGGATTGTGAATCCGCTGTGGATTCAAGAAGTTCTGCTGTGAACAAAATTTTCAGCAGCTTGTATGATGTTTGATGATGTGTGAATGAGTGTGAACGTTGTTTGAAGAGACTGAATGATCTTGATTGGGCTGCGGATTGAAAGAATTGAGATAATGGATGATGATAAATCTGAAATTTGGGGTTGTTGTGTGATGATGATGAATGAGGTTGGTGAATGTGTGAAGTATGGGCTACGAATTTGGAATGAATGTGATTATTGATGATGATAAATGATGTTGGTATAGTGTGATGTATGGGCTGCGAATTTGAAATGAATGGTGGTTATGGATGATGAGAATGTTGAAGATGAAGGTGAAGATGATGAAAATTGATGATGGTGAATGTGTGATTAGATGTGGGTGTATATGATGAATGTAGAAGATGGTGATGAATGTTGGTAGCCTTGAATCAAAGTGCAAGTTAAGAAACTTAACACATCAGCTGTAGAATTAGAACATAAGCTGTAGGATTAACTCATCAGCTGTGTATGATAGAACACGTAATCAAAAATCAACTACAAGTGTAATATGTATGTTATTGTAAATCTGATTATGAATGAAAATTCACTTTCAAATTCACAAATTGTTGTATGTATGTGTGTTGAATGATTTTGAATGATTGTATGATGAATGTATGATGAAAAAATGAATCAAAAACAAGATTAAATCATGTATTTGGCTGATTTTTAGATTCAAAACAGTTTGACTTTGAAAAAGTCAAACTTCATGTTCTTGAATAAACCAACTTTTGATTCTTGGATTTTTGATGGAATTGG
This sequence comes from Flaveria sonorensis, assembly GCA_025506505.1. NCBI lineage: Eukaryota > Viridiplantae > Streptophyta > Magnoliopsida > Asterales > Asteraceae > Flaveria > Flaveria sonorensis. Next base: position 30,914,132 of record CM046430.1, on the reverse strand, counting down.
GTGAAATCAAAGGTTATAATAGCTGTAGATAAGTGATTCTAAGCTACAACAACAATCAATTTCATATAATTATCATCTAAACTCTGATTTAGATGATAAACCCATGAAGAACACAATGAAGAACAAAAACCCAGATCTAAGAATCAATGATCAAAATGTATGATCTGGATGTTGTGAATGAAAAACAAACCTTATATTTGATGTTTCTAAGCTAAAACCACTATCAATTTCAGCTAAAAAACATCAGATTCATGATTTTTGATGATTTTTCACTAAGAACAGTGAACTTTTCTTAAGAATACCAAATTTTCAAAAATCTTCAAATTCAAGAGTTGTGTTTATCCAATTGATATGAAACTTTACAGATGTGTTAGTTATCACAATCTAAAGCTATTAGAAGCTTAAATTCGATCAAACAACATCAAAATCAAAATTTCATGTTCATGAGCATTTGAAAACTTGAAGAACAAGTTTGCTTAAATCTTTAAATTAGTGGCTCAAATGAACTTCAATTGATGTGAAAACTTGCAGATCTTCACGAAATAACAAATCTAAGCTAATGGTAGCTTGATTTCATCAAAAACAACAACAATTTGCAGATCAAACTTGTGGTTCAATTTTTTTTGAGAAAAATTTGAAGAATAAGGAGCCAAGACTCTGATACCAATTGTAGAAATCACTGATTCTGCTAGTGGATCGAATATTGTAATCGTATTGTTGCCGTTTATCAAATTTGTGCGGAAACTCACAAACCCGTTGATGATTTCAAATGAATATCTATTGCAAGATGAACATGTATGATGATCAATGAATGATGAATAAATTCAAGAACATATAATCATATAAATTTCATTCATTCATATGTATGATTCTAGAGGATTACAAGGGAGTTTGTAAGAACACTCTCTCACACACACTCAACCTTGATTTCTTACTCTAGTGTATGCTATCGATTGTTAGTGATTTTTCCTCTACAATGTTCTAAAATTGTTCTTGGAGTATAAATGACTACACTTAGTCATTTATACCCTTTACAAAAACAAGAAAAATGTTACATTTAAGCACAAAATGATTACACAAATATAGTTCTAAGTCTGATAAATTCTTCTGTTGCTGATGCGTGACTACCGGGTGCTGACGTCATCCGGACGACCGCTGATGTTGACTGTTGACTTTGACCACGGTTGACCAAGTTTGACTTTGGTCAATTTTCTTTGTTTTGATCATATCTTTAGCATATTCTTCACCGTGTCGGTTTTGATAATCATCATGAGATTCGGCACTTAGGTTTTGGTAAGTATCATCTTCAAATAGTCCAAGTTTCTCTTGCTGTGTCATATTCAGGTAAAGGAGGGTTCTGATCATATTTAGACTCAAGTAACTGAAATGCTCAAAAACTAGTTTTTAAATGAGGTTAATAAGACCAATTGACTCTACCAAATACTCAAACCATCCTGGTAAGAAGGCTTTAGTAAAAAGGTCAGCCAACTGTTTTTTAGTTGCAATTTGAATCAGAATGATTAAACCTTTTTCAAAGTTATCTTTGAGAAAATGATATCGAATCTCGATATGTTTTGTTTTTGAATGTTGGACAGGATTAGCTGTAATGAACATAGCAGCAGTGTTATCAATGTAAATTGAAGTTTTAAGAAAGTTGAACCCGTAATCCAGCAGTTGGTTTTGTAACCAAAGGATTTGAGAACATCCTGCTGAAGCAGCTATGTACTCATCTTTTGCGGTTGAAACGGAGACATTTATTTGTTTCTTACATTGCTATGAGGCTAATCTGGGTCCTAAAAACTGACAACCACCTGTAGTTGATTTTTTATCTTGACAACATCCTCCATAATCACTATCAGTATACCCATATAACTCGAAGTTTCCTTCATAAGGATACCATAACCCTAAGGCTGGTTTTCCTTTGAGATATCTGAATATGCATTTAACAGCATTTAAGTGAGATTCCTTCGGGTCTGATTGATACCTGGCACAGACACAAACATCATACATTATGTCAGGTCTAGATGCAGTAAGATACATCAATGAACCAATCATAGATCTGTATAACGTTTGGTCTACATATTTTCCTTTTGGATCAGGCTCAATTTTGGAATTTACGTCAGTTGGAGTTCTTATGGACTGACAATCTTACAGTTTAAATTTCTTCAAGAGTTTGTCAACGAACTTTTCTTGATTTATGAATATTCCATCTGCAGATTGCTTGACTTGAAGTCCAAGAAAGAAATTTATTTCGCCCATAGAACTTATTTGAAATCGAGACTTCATGATTTCTTCGAATTCATTGCACAATTTTGGACTAGAAGAACCAAATATGATATCATCGACATACACTTATACACATAAAAGATCATCAGCATCCTTCTTAATAAACAGAGTCGGATCAATATTCCCTCTCGTGTATCCATGTTGGGTTAAGTGCTGTGATAATGTTTCATACCAGATTCTAGTGGCTTGATGTAAACCATACAAAGCTTTGCTAAGCTTGTAAACACGCTGTGGAAATTCTGAATCTTCAAACCCCGGAGGTCGCTTTACGAACACATCATCGGTGATTGGTCCATACAAGAAAGCACCTTTCATGTCCATTTAGAACACCTTGAATTTCATGAATGATGCATAAGCCAGGAAGACACGAATTGATTCAAGTCTTGCAAGTGGAGCAAATACTTCATCATAATCTATTTCTTCTTCTTGGGTGTATCCTTGTGCAACGAGTCTCGCTTTATTTCTAATAACAATTCCTCGATCATCTGTTTTGTTTCTGAACAACCATCTTGTGCCTATGGCATTTTCTCCTTCAAGTAAATCTAAGAGATTCCACACTTTTTGTTTGCGGAACTGCAATAATTCTTCTTGCATAGCCTCAATCCAACTATTGTCCTTTAACGCTTCGGTAACGTTTATAGAAACAATTTGAGAAAGAAAACACGAGTATAAGCAAAAAATTGCTTGTTCTGATTTACTTCTTGTTATTCTCCCATTCAATGGACTAATAATATGAGACGTTGGATGGTTCTTGTGAATACAAGATGTTGGAATCTCATTCCCTTGAACATGAACATCCAATTTTGTTTGGTTCAAGTTAGAAAGCTGATGCAATAGGTTCGAAGAATATGGATTGAAATTGGGAACTTGAGCCGGTGAGTTGATGAAGTAATCAAGAATACCGGTATCAACTACATCACCAGAAATAGATGACGTTCCAGAACCAGGTTGTATAATTTCTATACCATCATTAGGAATAGGTTGTGAAACTTCTTGATTTTTTGAAACGGAATGATCTTCATCTGGTTGAGAGAGATCATCATTATTATCAAATCGAATTATTGAATCTTTGACAAAAGAGAAAAATGGATAATCTGGGCTTGAGTCATCCATATCATCAGAATCTAAATCATCACCGAAAGAACCGAGATCTCCTTGAAGTTTCTTCTCACCTATAGAATCAAGCAAGTTAGATTGATTAAACAAGTCAGATTGAAAAGAGTTTGACAATGAAGCTAAATCAAATAACCAAGTTGGACCATTTGAAACTGATGGAAAAGAATTTTCAAGGAATTTAATGTTGAATTTTTCAAGTATAACATTTGTCCTAGAGTTATAAACTCGATAGGCTTTTGAAACAGATGAATATCCAAAGAAAAATCCTTCATCAGATTTTGAATCAAATTTTCCTAGATGATCATTTGAATTTAAAATCAAAACTGGACAACCAAAAGATTTAAGAAAATCTATGTTTGGTTTCCTGCCAAACATCAACTCATAAGGAGTTTTCATTTGAATGACCAATTTTTGAAAAACTGACAGTTTGATTTCTTTTAAACTGAGGATTAACATAACCTTTACTCAATTGTGTATTAGCAGATTCTTTCCTTGGTGAAGTCTTTCTAAAGTAACAATTTTCTGTGTTGTGAGTCCGTTCATCACAGAAGATACAGTACTTATTAAAATAACATGCTGATGTTGAGTGATTTCTCATATCGCATATGTGACAGTACTTATTAAAAAAATATTTAGCAGTGTTGTGATTGTCATGTCACAGATTTCACAGCACCTCTGTGGAGTTTTGAACAACCGTTTATTAACTTTCGATGTTGACGCAACGTTTGATCCTTTTTTAGGTTTAGGCGTCGAAAAGTTAATCTTTTGTTTTTGATTTGACAATTTTTCTTTTGTATATTTGGTTTTGACTTTTGTACATGAACTGTATTCTTAGAATCCTTAGAAACAAATCGTTTAACAACAGCAGAAGTCTTCGAATATGAACCTATTTTCAAATTAGAGTTTGATTGGTTCTTAGGAGTTTGTTTAACATCTTGAATTAAGTTCATGTTCAAATTACCAGCAGACACAAATTTTATTGGTTTAAATTGACTTGCTTGATTTGTTGTTTTTGTTTGATTTTTTTGACTCTTATTTTGATCAGTTTTAGCTTTAGTCAATTTTCTTCTTTTTCTTTGGTTTCTTGATTTTGTAGAACTTGATTTTATCTGAGATTGAACATCTTCAGGTGAAAAGTCTTTTTCATTTTCTTTCTCTTTCTGATCTTTTTGCCATTTAATAAATTCAGGATTATTTAGACCATAAGAGTTTGAATCTTCTGATGTTTCTTCTTCTTGTTTTGCTTTATCTTTGTTTTTTGAAGTTTTGTTTATTATTTTTAATGATCACTTCCTCCAACACAGATTCTTTTCGAACAAAAATTTTCTTACTTTTCGGTCGTGATTTATATGATTTAACTTTTACAGGATGACCTTTTTTATTTTTTCAGTATCTTTTTCTTCAAAGATTTCAACATTGGTTTTCTCTTCTTCACTATCAGAAATCTTGTTTTTGTTTTGGAAAGCTTTAAGTTTAGCCTTATTTTCAGGAGAATGATCATGCGTATTGAAATTCTCTAGTAAAGTGTTTGTTATGGATTCAGGCATTGGTTCGTGTGTAAAACCTAAGCCTGCTTTTTGTTTGTCCTTTCGTTCACTTATCAGTTGTTCCACAATCATTTTGGAACTTTTTACTTTTGCTAGATCAACTTGTGTAGCAGCATGTGCTATTTTCTCATGTTCCAAGTTCTTAGTCATTTCTTCAAGTTGTTTGGAAACAATTTCTAACTCTTTCAAAGTTTTGTTCCATGAAGTTTGTAGAGAAATGATCTTTTCATCTGATAGTTTGTGATCATTTTTAAGTTCATTATGCATTAATTCCTCTTGCTTAAGCTTTTAAAATATTTTATAAGAGTAAGTCCGGTAATATTCTACATGTTCAAGCAAGATTTGGTGCATAGTTTTTCTCTTACTTCAGCTGGTATTTCTGGATATTTAGGTGAAGAAGTCTTAGATTTAGAAGATGAATTTTCAACCTTTGGTTGATCTGATTGTGCCATTAAAGCAACTTCTTCTGAATCCTCTTTAGGATCAGCTTTATTACTCCAGTCGTATTCTTCTTCTTCATTCTCAGAATCATATTTAGCTTTTGGATCACTATCTTTTGACCAATCTTCTCCTTGAACTTCTGCAATAAGAGATAAACTAGAGGTTAAGTCAGCTGTAAACTGCTCTGCATATGCACTCCAGTCGTATCCATCCTTGATGCTTACTACTAAAGTTTTCTTGGGTTCTTCAGAAGCTTCTGAGTCATCTTTAAGTTCAGGCATTGGTAAGCTTTGGTATGGCTTTTGGAATGTCTTTTGAGATGATTGTTGAAACCTCTGATTGCTTGAACTCGATTGACTATTTCCTCCTTTGTTTCTGGGAGCTTTGCATTCCCTTGAAAAGTGACCATAGCTATTGCAGTTGAAACACCTTGAATTAGACTTGTCAAATCCAACAGTCTTGTTAGCACTTGGCTTGTAGTTCCTGTTGACGTAAGAGTGTTTCTGAGTTCTGTATGCAATCATCACCATCTTCCAGTATAGATCCATTTCCTCCATATCATCTGGATCCATTTCAAATAAGTCCTGCAAAACAAAATCTAATTGAGTTAAATGACTACCTTGATAAGCTTGAAAACTAGCCATAAAAGTAGTAAAAGCAGATTTGGACTCTTCATCCTGTAATAGGATGTTAATGACATCTTTAACTTTTCTAGTTTTAGAATAGTTAACAGATGGAGTCTCAGTTTGAGGTTTAAAGCTTTGAGGTTTAGGAGGAGACTGAGGTTGAGGCTGTGTTGCATAAGCAGGAGCACTTGTATATGTAGAATCTGTAAAGAATCCTGCTCCAACAAATAGATCAACCTCTTCTTCTGGTAAACTCTCATTCTTTGCCATAAAGGCATTCTCCACAGTGCTAGCTGGAGATGCAACATACTTGTATTGAGACATTGATGCTGCTCTATCGTTGTTTCTTGAGCTTTCAACAATCTCCACTGACTCAATTTTTGCAATCAACAGATCAAGATCCATAGTAATTTTTTCAGTGTGCTTCAACGATGTCACAGTTTGTTTCCATGAGGATGGAGGAGCATTGAGAAGCCTGAAGTTTAGATCTTTGAGATCATTTTTGATGCCAGCAGTAGACATCTCAGTTATGAGTTGCACAAATCTATTCATCATCTGATTTATGGTTTCACCTGATAAATGCTAAAATAACTCTTACCGCCTCTTCAGTTTCTGCTTCTTGAGATCTTGAATCTCCTTACCACCTTCACATATTATCTTTAAAGCTTTATACATGGTATATCCAGTTTGATATCCGTCAAGTCTAGTTAGTACTTCAAGTGGTAATCCTTTACACATAAAAGAATAGGCTTTAATGTCATTCTTTACTTTTCTTAGATCATCACCTTGTAACTTATCTTCAGGATATGGTTCTGGAGAATCTTTAGTATAGACAAACCCTCTATCAGGACCATCTGAAGTGATAGGAATACGTGGTCATCTTTCTATTGATTTCCACAAGTTAGTGTCAATAGAATTAAGGTGATGTTTTAATCTAAGAGACCAGTTCTTAAAATCAGCTCTGTTCTTTAGCTTAGGAACTCTGTTCTCTAAATCTTTTGACTTCACCATTTTATATTTTTGATTTTAGAAAAAGATTTATTTTGTTGTTTTGTTTTTTTTTAGTTTTTGAATTTGAAAAATGAATTGAAAATATTTTTGAATTTGTAAATTTTGAAAAATTTCTAAGTGTTGAGTTGATGCGTCTGAATAGTGATGAAGCGCCCAAACAGCTGTGAAACTTCTGACTTTGACTTTGAAACATCTAAGGGATTGGCTTAGAAAAACTCTCAAAAACGCCCAACTTGAAATGCGCCAGAACAGTTGTCAGACGCCTGGGTGTCAAAAACGCCTAAACAGTTCAGATGCGCCTACACAGTTGTAATGCGCCTAAATACTTAGTGTAAAAATCAACTCTATGTGCACAAACAGTTGTAATGCGCCTCAACAGTGATAAAACGCCTAGACCAAAAACGCCTTAACAGTTGTCAGCCGCCTATACACTTAGGCAATTTTCAGTAGTGTTTTGACCTAATGCGCCAAATTCAACAGATTCAAACGAACTCAGATCTGCTGAAAATCTCCAAAACTTGTTGAATTGCTCTGAAAACTTCCAATTAGACTGTAATTTGATCGATTAATAGTCCTTCATCTTCAATTTCACCAAACAACAACAACAATTCAGTTTTCTGATCGAATTTTAGTTCGAAAATAAAGAACAGGTTCGCATACTGTTTTGATCAATTCACTGATTTTGAACGAATTGAGCTGCAAATTGTGATTCAATTCATGTTTCTAATGATGAAACACAACTGAAATCAACAATAGTTTGATTGAATTGCTTATCAATCACAGATTCAAGTGATTCAAAAGTTTGACAGTTTGAAAAAGTCAAATCACTGAACCAACAGCTCTGATACCATTTGATAGGATCAAAATGGATCAATTTGTGATGATATTATGATACAATTCAATCAAACAAACACAAGTAAACAAATCTAAACAAACATATCAAAATATACATAGTATTGATTGATAGAATGCATAGAAAGTACAAGTATAGAGAGAAACAGTTACAATTCGTTACTGTTCTAAGAGCTTCTAAGGTGCTTACTTAGGTGATTTCCTACACAATACCTTATCTATGCTATTTATACTATCAATACAAAAAAGGAACATATATTTACACAATAAGTCCCTAAACTATGACAAAAACTATACAAAGACTAATAAAGACTAAATGTTAATCTTCAAGAGGCTTTTACAATATTGTGTGATTTGACTTAGTTTGACCACAACCTCTTATTTAATTAAGAGTGTGTTATGAATTAGTTCATTCACAACAGAATTCATTAATTTCAAGAAATTTTTGTCTTAGTTGATTTTATATCAATATTATTAGTGATTTGATATTGTCATGTTAGTGTGTTTGCATTGTCTTTGCTCTGTCATAGGATATTAGATTAATTGATAATTTTGATAATTAACAGCTATAATCAACATGAGCAATTCAGTGGTTGGAGCTTATCAACCTCTGAAGTTGGATAACAAATCTGATTTCAAAACATGGAAAATCAGATTCAGGAATCATGTTAACTATACAGATTCTGATTTATGGGTGTCTATTACTAAAGGTCCTTACATTCCACCTGCTTTAGGACCTGAATATAAAGACAACAATCAGCCCATAAGTCTGCAAAATCTGTCACCTGATGATGCCAAGAAAGTCAAAGTCGACATTAAGGCCTATAGTATGCTTACTATGGCTTTACTTGAAGACCTACTGATCAGGTGTGAAGCATACAAGACAACTAACTCATTATGGAAAATTCTTCACACTTTGTGTGAAAGAAGTGATGAGATTAGAAGCATCTGGAAGGATTCCTTGCTTTCACAATATGAGACATTCTATCATAATCAGGGTGAATCCGTCCCTCAACAACTCCATAGATTTATGCAACTTGTTACTAAAATGAATATTCTTGAATTGAAGTACAGTAATGAGGAACTGAACAAAAAGATGTTACATACCTTGCCTGAAAGTTGGACACAAACTGTGTCTATGTTCAAAAATACCATTGATCTAAAGGCAATTGGACTAGATACTTTGGTAGCCAAGGTAGAAGCATTGGAGTTGGATGAGAAAACAAGGAACAAGAGTGTTAAAGAATCAATAGCACCATACCAATTCAAAGAAACTAAGGGTGTTAGAAGTGCTTTTATTTCCAATGACGATAATGGAAGCTCTTGTGCTAAAAGTGATGATGAAGAAGAAGCTGGTTTTTATGCAGCAAAGTCTTCTGAATCTTGCTTTCAAAGCAGTTCATGTAAGAAAGCAAAAGGGAAAGCTGATGGTTCTAAAAGTTTAGCAGCAAAGGGATCATCAAACAACAAAAGCAACAACAAATCTGAACCAATCACTATGGTTCTAGAAACAGAAGAACAGAAAGCAGCATTTGTAGCATTCAGCTCAAGCTTTCAAGCTTACTTGGGTAGTACTCTGACTCCTACTCATATCTGTCAACAAGACCTGGAAGAACTTCATCCTGATGAAGTGGAAGAGATGGATCTACAATGGCAAATGACCATGATTGCTTACAAGGCCAAGATGTACATGAGAAGGAACAAAGGACTATCTGTTGCTGGAAGAACAACAAAGATTGGTGTTGACAAATCAAAAGTGAGGTGTTACAAATAGAATTTGTTTGGACACTTCATAAGGGAATGCAATAGCAATCAACAATCAACAACAGACACAAGACAAGCAAATCAGAGAAGCTTCAAGCAACCTCAACTAACAAACTCATCCCCACCAGCCACAGGTTCTTCAACAGGTACTAGTAACTCTAAAGAAACTGGTTTGATTATTTTGTAGGATGGAACTTATGATTGGAGCATGTATTAGAAGGAAGTGAAAGAGGAAAATCAAGCACTGATGGAAAACTTGGAAAACATAATTCCACCCATGGCCAGAGAGGTAAGGGATAGGTTATGTTCACCAACATGTGTTGAAGAGGTAGAGAGATACAGGGTCCATGATCAATAATTGGCTGATAAAGTCAAAGAAATAATGATTTTAAATGAATCTCATGTAAGAGTACATAAACTGTATCAGGTCAAAATCACTTTCTTGCAAAAGAATTTAGATAAACTTGGGTCTGAAAATTATAATCTGAAAGCACAAGTTGAGCATCTGACCACCTTTTTAACCAAGTCCATGTCTGATCATGCATCTACTAAAGTGAAACTTCAGAAGTTCCAATTGTCATCATAGCAATATGAGAAACTGTTAAACTCTCATATTGAATCAAAGAACAGGTATAGGTTGGGATTTAATGCTGTTGCACCACCAGTAACTGATAATTACACCACATTACCTGAGTCAATGCCAAACAGTTTATCAAATCATTTTGTGTCAAGCACCAAAACTGAATCAAAAGTTGAAAATAATGAAGTGGTAAATGGTGAAGATACTGAAATCAGTGAAACTGATTCTTCTGAATAAGAATTTTCAAAACAAAATGAATCAGAATTTGACTTTGATGACTATGATGATCTGGATGAGGTTGATGAGCCTAATGAACAAGAATGTGCTGGGTTGGGTAAGGGAAAGAATGTGATAATTGAACCTATAATTCCTAAAGTTCTTAAGGAGTGCAAGCTACGTTATCCCCCAAAACAAAGAAATTTGTTGAAGACCATCTACACAAGAATTGGTCAGCTTAATGAAGGAATTCAGGAGCTCAACAAAAAGCACAAAAGTCAGTCAGCAAAAAGAACTATGGAGGAAGAAGAGAGAAACACTTCAGCAGAACACCTGCGGAAGAAGAAGACTGGTTCTCACACATCCATAGAAAAGCAAAGGAAAATTGCTCCAAAGTCAACTTCCGTAGAAGATCTGCGGAAGAAGCATTCATCTGAATCAAAACAGTCATCCGTAGAAAATCTACGAAAGAAGAAAACATTTGCTGAATCACAAACTGTCAAGAAAGTAAAGAAACAACAAAGAGGTGTGAATACTGAGCAACAACAAGAAGATACATCAGCTACAAAGATTGAAAGAATATTAAGAAAGAAGCAGAAGAAGACAGTGGAGTCTGATAGTGAAGCTGAAGAAAAATACTGCAAGTGGTGTGACATGTATAATAATAACACAAAAGATTGTTATTTCAGCAACTATTGTTCCATATGTAATATGAACAATCATATGACTTCTGATTGCTACTTCAATAAGCACGGTGCTATTTGCAACTAGAAGAACCATTATACTCATTAATGCTACTTCAACAAGAAGAACAAATCTAAAGTGCAAAAGAAGCAACTATCTGAGAATGATGATTTAGACTCACAATCTTCTGAGAATGAAGAATCAAAGGTCTCAAAACAATTGAAGCAGCAACCAAAACAAAAGGTGCCAAAGGTCTAGAAGCCAACATCTGCTGATGATCAAACAAAGAAGAAGAAGGAGAAGCAACACTATCAAAGCAAGACTCCTCATAAAAAGGTAGTGTTGCAGGAAGATGAAGCCTTCTTTGATCACTTTAAACAGGGTAATCATATACCACCATCAAAAACAAAAGATGCTAACAATTTTTCTAACAAAACGTTATCTTCAAGTTTGAAGAAAAATATACTCAAGGAAGAAGTGATAGAGAAAGTGATTGTGAATCAAGATCAAAGTGCTTTAAGTCCATCTTCAATAGAATCATCCTCACCCCAATAGAACATAATGAATCAATTAAGACTAAAAACAATCTTGAGTCATCTAGGCTCATTCATGATAGAGTAACTATTCTAGATAACAATGGCAAGACCAAGACCATTAAGGCTTGGGCTCCACTTTCTAATTGATTTCATTATTTTTGCAGGAACATCCATGGAGGACCGACAACAAGTGGTATGTTGACAGTGGTTGTTCTAGGCATATGACAGGAAACTGTTCACTCCTCCATGATTTCAAACGTAAAAATGCTTCATATGCGGCATTTGGTGGGGATAAGAAGGGAGGTAAAATTGTTGGTGAAGGAATGGTAACAAATGGAGTACTCAAATTTTAGAAAGTTAATTTTTGTGAAAATTTACAATACAACTTACTTGTTGTATCTCAAATTTGTGATCAAAATTATACCACTTTATTTGATAACTCTTTCTGTTACATTCTTAAGCCAGGTTTTCAAGTCCCAGCAGATTGGATCATTCTTAAAGCACCAAGAAAAGGAAACGCTTATGTTTTGGATATGAACAACACCTCTATGACAAGCAATGAAACCTGCCTAATTTCTAAGTCATCAGAAGATGAAGCTCAACTGTGGCATAGAAGGATGGTTCATTCAAACATGAAGAACATGATTAAGTTGGTCAAACATGACTTAGTCATTGGCCTTCCCAAGAAATAATTTTATTGTTCAAACAATTGTTCATCATGTTACAAAGGAAAACAACATAGGGTGTCACACAAGTCCAAAACAATCAACACAAACATGACACCTCTTAAAATGCTACACATGGATCTTTTTGGTCCAACCAATGTTTTGAGCATTGGTAAATGGCAATACTGTTTGGTGATTGTTGATGATTTCACTAGATTCACATGGGTCTTTTTCTTAAAACATAAAAGTGAAACATCAGACACATTAATGGAGTTTATCACTAAGATTGAAAACCAACTTGATTTAAAGATCAAAATATTAAGAAGTGATAATGGATTTGAATTTGTTATTCATGTTTTAGATTCCTTTTATAGGAAAAAAGGCATAGTAATCAGTGCACCAATAACTCCATAACAAAATGGAGTTGCTGAAAGAAGAAACATAACTCTAATTGAAGCAGCAAGAACAATGCTAGTTGATTCATAGTTGCCTATCACATTTTGGGTAGAAGCAGTGAACACAACATGCAATATTCAAAACATAACTTTAATTGTCAAAGAACATAATAAAACACCTTATGAACTTTTTTTTTTTAAAAGAAAACCTTTTATAGGCTATCTTAGAGCTTTTGGGTGTCATGTGTCAATTTTAAACACCAAAGATCAATTAGGAAAGTTCGATAAAAAAGCTTATGATGGTTTCTTTGTTGGTTACTCATCAACATCTAAATCATATAAAGTATACATTCGTCATCTTGATATTGTAGAGGAAACACCTAATGTATCTTTTGATGAATCCTTATTTCCAAAATCTGTAAAAGGTTCATCTTGGTTGTTTGATATAGATACATTAACAAATTCATTTAACTCTGGTTATTTGAATGTTGCAGGTCCTGCGGATACATGTTATCCTTATGTACCTCCAAGTTTGAGGGAAGTGTCATTGTCAGCTAATCCTCCAAGATTACCCCACACACATACTTCAAATGTTGCTGATACAGGCCGTTCATCTGAAACAAGCACTAAAAACACTGATGGACATGGAATTTCAACTTCAGCAGAAGTCAACAATGCATCCGTAAAAGTTCCTTACACATGCGTAGATGTTCCATCTACTTCCAGAGATGGTTCATTGCCTTCAATTGAAGTTCCAAACTCATCAGAAAACATTCCAACAACATTCACATCTGCAGATCAACAAACTCCTACATCCGTAGTTGTTCCTGTAGCTGCTGCGAAAGTTGTAACTACATCTGTGGAAACACAAAGTCATGAATATGGAGTTCATTCAGCATCTGAAGGCCAAAATGATGAGGTCTTAATCACTTTATTGATTCTCCATCTCAGCTGGGTCCATCTCCATCAACCAACATTACCAACTTGGAATCATCCATTCTAGTTGAATCAGTACCAACAACAAGAATTCATAAGTATCATCCTATTGAAAACATTATTGGTGATCTTACTAAAAGAACCACAAGAAGTCAAGGGGGAGCTGCCAATATCTGTATGTTCTCCTGTTTTCTTTCACAAGTGGTTCCAGCCAACATAACTACAACATTGAAAGACAACAACTGGATTGAAGCAATGCAAGAAGAACTTCAGCAATTCAAAAAACAAAAAGTCTGGAATCTAGTTGATCTTCCTGAAGACCAATATCCAATTGGCACAAGGTGGATTTTCAAGAACAAACTAGATGATAGAGGTATCATTGTGAGAAATAAAGCAAGGCTGATAGCACAAGGCTATACTAAAGAAGAAGGGATTGACTATGATGAAGTTTTTGTTCCTGTTGCTAGGATTGAAGCCATTAGAGTCTTTCTAGCCTATGCATCACATAAGAAGTTCACAGTTTACCAGATGGATGTAAAATGTGCCTTCTTATATGGTAAAATTGATGAAGAAGTCTATGTTGCCCAACCACCAGGCTTTGAAGATCCTGATTATCCATACAGGGTATACAAGCTTGACAAAGCTTTGAATGGTCTTCATCAGGCCCCAAGAAAATGGTATGAAATATTGTCATCCTTCTTACTCAAGCATGGTTACAAAAGGGGCACAATTGATCAGACTCTCTTCCTGAAACATGATCATCAAGATCTCTTAGTTTTCCAAGTCTATATGGATGATATCATCATTGGATCAACAAACAAGAGATTGTGTGAAGAGTTTTAATGTTAGATGAAATCTGAGTTTCAAATGAGTTCCATGAGAGAATTAACATTTTTCCTTCGTTTGCAAGTTCATCAGAATCCAGATGGAATTTTCATCAATCAAGAAAAGTATGTGAATCAAATCTTGAAGAAGTACAACCTTGCTGATTCATCTTCATGCAAAACACCAGCATCAACAATAGATAAGATTGTAGCTGATCCTAAAGGGAAGTCAGTTGATCAAGGATTATATAGATCTATGATTGGATCTTTAATGTATTTAACTGCCAGCAGACCTGACATAATGTTTTCTATGTGTGTTTGTGCTAGGTACCAATTAGACCCCAAGGAGTCACATATAAATACAGTTAAAAGGATATTCAGATACCTCAAAAGGAAGCCAGCTCTAGGACTTTGGTATCCCGAAGAAGGAGAATTCAATCTCTACTCATATTCTGATAGTGACTTTGGAGGGTGTAACAACAACAGAAAATCCATAATTGGTGGATGCCAATTCATAGGACCAAGACTTGTTTCTTGACAGTGCAAAAAGCAAACAAATATATCAGTATCCACAACAGAGGCTGAGTACATAGCTGCTTCAGCTGGTTGCTCTCAAGTTTTATTGTTGCAAAACCAATTACTTGATTATGGTTACAACTTTCTTCAAACACCAATACATATTCATAACTCAACTGCTATGTTTATCACTGCTAATCCAGTGCAACATAGTAGAACAAAACACATTGAAATCAGATATCATTTTTTGAGAGATTGTTTAGAAAAAGGTTTAATCAAATTGATTGAAGTGGATACAACTAATCAGCTTGCTGATTTATTCACTAAAGCCTTTGACTCAATGAGATTAATTTCTTAATTGAGTCCTTAGGCATGATCAACTTAGATTAAATCAACACAAAGAAAAGCATGATCTGTCCTTAAAATTCTTAATATTAAAAAGCCAAAAACATTCAATAAACATATAAATTCCAAAAAATATTGTCTTAGTTTCATATTTTCTTGAATAAGCAGTTCATATCATGGGAAATGATAGTACACTATGCCTTTGCTTAATTTCTTGAATTTTATTACACAATAAATACTGATCAGATTTGACTTGATATATGAGTAGGTTCAGCTTGAGTGAAATCTATACAAGTTCATGCATAACGTAATGCCAAGGTGACAAATTGTGGACAATTCCATTTTGAGGAACAAGCAAGTCTTATCCTGCTATGATCAACTTATTCACCTAAGAACACTATGTTGTGACACTTTATAACCTCTATCTTTGCACATCATGGATCCTTTGTTTCGTGTGAACAAAGACCTGGGTTCACAAGCATCTCTGTTTACATAAGTAAAGACCTGGTGTCCTGTTGATCATGATCAAAAAGATTCCAAAAAGGAACAGCTCTAAAAGAATCCAATGTGATCAACTGTATATTAATTTAGAGTTTATAAATCATATCAGCATTAATAAGATTTCAAAGAAATCTTAAGATAGAGCTTATAACTTAAAGAACATAGTTTTAAGTGTGAAAAAGTGATAAATTGACTCAAAAACGGAGGACAAACTCTAATGTGAATTGAATGTGGAGTCTATATTTGCTATCTTTAATCAATACCAAAACATGATAAACAACATGACAAGTTGAAAGTACACTCTTGCTTGAATTTATGTGGATCATAATACTTGCAATCAGCACTAGATCTATGTATTCTATCATCAAACAAAACTGGTTCAGGAAGTTGCTTAGTGTCATAGTATGATCCCATTGTATGATGTAAATGATGTAAATGCTTGTAAATTAGTTTAAGCTTGTAAATTAGTTTTAGCAAAGATACAAAAAGATTTTGTTTTTGTTGGTTATAAAGTCATAACTATGAGCATCATGAGCTTAAGGGAAGAATAATGAGTGAATTGAGAGCAATGATGGAGCATGTAATGAAGGTTGAACTAGACACTAGTGTAAGATTCAGGACTAGGGCTCCTAATCCTGCTTACAAACAACAACCAAAACAAACTCTTGCTGAGCCAACAGTAGTTGAGAGCAGAGACATGCACAAGGGAAAAGAAAAGTTGATCAGAGAGCCAAGGGATATGATACCCAACAAAAAGATTAAGCCAAAGGAATAGAAAAGTTGATCAGCAAAGATACAAAAAGACTTTGTTTTTGTTCTTTTATTTACTAATATGTTTGACTAGATAATTGCTTTTCATGCTATGCTCTTAATAAATTTTTGATAAATGCATAAGTTCATCATTAATCATAAATTTAGGGGGAGTAGTAATCAGCGTGAAAATTTGAGTTTAATGTGTTTTATTTTTAAATGAAGAAAGTTGAATCTTGAGCACTAACTTGGCTACAGGATATCTGAAGTTTTTAACTAAATATCTATGCACATTTGCCATGAAGCAGAGTTAACAAGGTCCAATAGCAAACAACAAATGATCTAACAATATGTTAGTATCATACAGCAAAAACATTTGCTTCGGAAGAAAATTTTATTAAAATTACCTTCGGAAGAAAAGCATAAGTTTTGCCTTCAGTAGATGTTCTGTGGAAGAATTAACAGAAATAAAATTTTATCTTCCGTAGATGTGCTGCGGAAGAATGAAATTAAAACAAATCAAAAATAGAAGGTTTTGCCTTCCGTAGATGATCTACGGAAGAATAAACTTGTGGATAACCACGAAAGGGTAAAGAGGTATATGGGACCCATAACATTAAATAAGAGCTTTTAAATTGTCTGAAAGAGTATAATATCAGATATCTGAGAAGATCAAGATTGTTCTATGCCCTATCTACAAATCCTGTTATCTATCAAGATCACATAACCGATTTCTGGAACTCAGCACGAATTGAGGAGGAGCAGGATGAAAAGGTAATCTATGCTACAATCAGAAATGAACAGCTGAGGGTAGATGAATGAAAAATAAGGAGGGTACTGGAGTTAGGAGAAGGTGAAGAAGGACACCATGATGTATTCGACCATGAATACATTCAAAAAGTTTTTCAACTGATGGGATACGAAGGTGATTATAGAAATGCTGAAATCAAGAAGGGAAGGTTGTGTAAGCCATATAGATTTCTATGCCACACTTATCTGAAGTGTATGTCCAACAGGAAGTTGGGGTTGGACAGATTTTCAAGGCATATCTCCTCCGGAATCATTGGTATATTTGAAGGGAGGACATACAATTATGCTAAGTACATTCTGGGATGTTTATATGACCACATCAAGCTGGAGAAGGAAAATAAGATTTATATGTTTCCAAGGTTTCTTCAGCTGATTATTAATGAAGCAATTCCCAATATTGAACGAGAATGTAAAGTGCTTGTTCAATCTCACCTAGGAAGATCTATGCTCAACAAGATCACTGGGCAATATCAAGGAGAAGAAATGGAGATGTTTGCTCATGTAGTTGATGAGAATGCTCACATTCCTCAAGAACTCTATACATTGATGATCCGCAACAACAAGCATCATCAGCTGAATCTTCTGATCAATAAGAACAACAATCTCCACTAGCTGAATCCCCTGAACCACAACATCAAGAACCCAATCCTCCTTCACCACCATCCTTTACCAACATACCATTATCACCACCTGTCCATATCATCTCACCACTAAGTGAACACACACAACCACTATCTCCTTCACTTTCTCAACATCAATGAACTCTGCTGAAACAGAAGTGTTCTCATTTGATGACTTTCAGCAATCTCCATCACACCTAACAACACAACCAACTTCCTCACCCACACCTACTACACCAATCTCACCTGATGAAAGCCCAACTCACACTGAACCAGTCAATCTTGATAAGGATGATGAGCATGATGCTGTGAATGATGGTGCTACAAAAGAGTGTTATTTAGATGTAGAAGGGGAGAATGATGAAGCAGTCAAACAACCAGATGAGGAAAACTATGCTGACATCATTGCATATGATGAGAATGACTTGAATGATGAAGAAATAGATGTAAGCAAAAGCTTCATCATGGCAAAGTATAACAGTCTTATCATCAAAAGCAACAAGAAGTTGGAAAAACTAAGGAGAATCAAAGGAGAGATAAGGAACAAAGATGAGACAATCTTAAAGATTGAAGGAACAATCAAAAGGATAAGAGAAGAGATTGAATCCAATAATGAAGTAATTGAGGCTATGGATCAGCTGCTAACTAAACAGTCAGAGACGATGAAAGGCAAAGATACTTAGATAGAAAGACTGAAAAAGAAAGTGGCTGAACAAGAAGCAATCACTCAACAAGAGCCAATTAAAGAAGCTGTTGTCCTTCCAATGATCAAATCAAAGGAACTAACAATCATGTATAGCAGGAGGAGAAAGTACTTGGGAAAAGTTCAAGAAGATGTGATTGAACTTGGAGACACCCCAAAAAGAACAAAAACAATATCTCCAGAGCACACACCACCAATTGAACACATTGAAGTAGATAGTGATGATGAGTGGGGAGAATTAAGAAAAGAAGAGCCTGCTGAAGCTGCTAAAGAAGCAAACTCTGATGACTTGCAATCAACTGAAGACATCCTTGAAGAAAGGGCACAATCTGCCATGTTTATGGACTTGATAAACAATGGCTTTCCTTATGATATGGTTGAAAGAATGATCATGACTGAAATGATTCAAGTTTTGAAAGAGTTTGATGCTGCAAGGCTAATGCTGCCGGTATGCAACTATGAAATATTCTTAAAATACAAAGCAATGGAAAAGATAAGGAATGAACTGGGCCATTGTGACACAAAGAAGCTGACCAGGTACAACATGACTTGTTGGTTACAAAGTCATAACTATGAGCATCATGAGCTTAAAGGAAGAATAATGAGTGAATTGAGAGCAATGATGGAGCATGTAATGAAGGTTGAACTAGACACTAGTATAAGATTCAGGATTGGGGCTTCTAATCCTGCTTACAAACAACAACCAAAACAAACTCTTGCTGAGTCAACAGTAGTTGAGAGTAGAGACATGCACAAGGGAAAAGAAAAGTTGATCAGATAGACAAGGGATATAATACCCAACAAAATCTGGCCTCTGGGAACTGTTGTAAGAGAAGTAACAGAGCAAAAATCTTCACTGATACAACTTTTTGACCATATGACTACTCCAAGATCAGCTAAAGAAAACAGGATAATTGCATGGAGATATGACCCGGATTAGGACAGTGTTACCATCAAAAGAGCATCTGGGATGGTATAATACTTTCCATGGATGGAGGTCCTTATTACTCTCCCAGTTGCAGATCGTCACAGCCTTCAAAATATTCCCATCACCAACTATCCAATCAATCCAAGGGGAAGAGACTTCTTAGAAATTATTGCCAAGTTGAGACACAAATTCAAAGGAGATGTCTTAAGAGAAGCTAGAAGAGATGATAGAGAGAACAAAAGAAGGAGACAAAAGTAGAAAAGGTCTCATTCCAGTTCTCCTCAAGCTATAGATGATGAATTTTTAAGGAGAATTGGATATGAAGACAAGGCTAAAGCATCTATCAAAACAATTGAAGGCAATCAATACTCATTCCTTATCACAGAATGGTGATATGTGGAGAGAACAAAAGAGCTTATGCTACAAAGGAATGATCCTCAGAAGAAAGCATCTAGCATAAGACTATTTGACCCAATGGAGATCAAACTCTTTCATCCCAGCTACACATCCTATCTCCATGATAAGTATTTTCCAAAATTGAATGACAAAGTAGCTCAAGATGACTTATGCTTATATGTCCATATCATCCAAGTGATTGACAAGCTGCATGCTAAAGCTAAAAAAAGAAGAAGATTTAAAGCAGGTTAACTTATGAAAACTGACATTCCATCAATCACTGAGCTCAAAATATCAGAACAAGATGAACTTGAAGTGGTTTCAAACAATAGTGTAATGGCAACACTGACCACTAAAGAGGACATCCTTGGACTTAATTATAAAGCACTAAAGAAAATGAAGAGAATGAAGATCAAGAATTTATACGATGATCAAAAGAATGCAATTGATTACTTCTACACTAGAATTTTGAGAAGAGTTCAAGAATTGAGAGCTCTAAGCCGATGATTACAAGAATCTAAACCTAAGGGGGAGTATTGTTAGGTCTAGACCTTTTGTATAGGTTTAGATGATAAATCATTTCTTGTAATGAACTTCTGTAATTCTTTATTATTTTGTAATGCATGAAATATATGTTAACCCAAATATTATTTGTGTTGATTTTATGTAATTGCAGGAAAACATCATACTTAGTCAATTTGGAAAATTGACTAAGTGAAAGAACTCCTGCGGATGAACAAATTGTTCCTCCGTAAATGTTTTGTGAAACAAAGAACAAGAAATACACATCCTTAGATCTCCTGCACAAGCTCAACATCTACTGAAGAACAAGTTCTGAAGTCAAGTTGCTGCTACTGCGGAAGAAGGAAGTTTACTGTTGAGGATGAAGTTCAAGATCAAAGGATCAACTCCTACGGAAGACCAACTCCTACTAAAGACTAATTCCTACGGAAGAACAAAACACTTGTATGATCTCAAATCATCATGTACAACATAAAGTCAACCTGTTACGTAATCAAGTCAACGACCATGGAAGACACTATTTATGTCAAGCAAATATTCCACATCATATCAATAATATTTCTTTTGTAAAGTAAATCCCTCTGCCGCTAAAAATAAGGCATGGATTCACACTTTTAGGAGAGTTTGTTAGGTTATTAAGGGAGATCGATAAAACTATAAAGAGACATATTCTTAGTATTAAAATCGACGAATCAATCAATCAATCACTCAAGAAAGATAGCAAAACAGCAAGAACATCATTGGATATCACAAGATCACCAGAGCATCATAGCAATTGTAATTGATTGTGTTTTAATGAAAAACAATTTAAAGAAATCTTTTGTTGCATTATATTATTCTGGTTTCAATTTGTTTTATATTTTGTTTGTCGATTTCAATTTCACAAACAATTAAATTAAATATCAAATATTGATAATTCCGTGATCTTTATTTGTTCAATCAAACCAATAATTCCTGATTCGATCCTTGGATTCACATATGGTTTATGAATTCAGTTCCATTATCACTTCGGATGGCCATTACGTTCATTTAGTTGATGGTTTCAAGTGAGAGGATCAGCTTCTAAAACTCTTCTATAGTGTCTCCCTTGTTTGCTAGAAATCTTACCCAATAGTATCTTGAATAATCATCTGTAACAACCAAACAATAAGATTTCTTAGCAATAGATTTAACACTAATAGGACCAAATAAATCAGTATGTAATAATTCAAGGGGTTTTGAAATTGTATTTTCAAGCTTAAGCTTGTGTGGCCTTTTGTGTTTTTTTCCTTGAGCACATGCCATGCGCTTTTCTACCACTGAAAAATCTTTAAGTAGTAGCCCCCTCACAAGATTGTTCTTAACCAATTTATTTATATTTTTAAAATTAACATGTCCTAATTGTCTATGCCACATAAAGGATTCAGAAGATGAAGCTTTGAACAAGAGACATGTCATAGTGGAGGTAGATTCTTGTGATCCCATATCCAGAAGATAATTATCATTCCTTCTTGGAGCACGCATGATCACTAAATCTTCTGGAATAATAAACTCTGGTTTGAGAAACAAGCATTCATTTGACATAAACAGCACTGGAATGTCTTTATCACAGATTTGTGATACACTTAACAGATTGAATGCCAATTCTAGGACATATTTCACTTTCTCTAGAGTCAAGGAACCATTTGAGACTTCTCCTTGACCAATCATCTTTCCATCCTTCTTGTCTCCAACAAATGCAACATATCCTCCATTTATTATGCGATAAGTTGTAAGTAGGTCCTTCAACCCGGTCATATGCCTTGAACATCCACTATCAACGTGCCAGAAGCTATTGATAGCTTTTATGGAATGAACCTGGCATATAAACAAAAAAATGTTAAGATTTGGAAATTGGGACCCAAGTCGTGACTAACTTAGGTATCGTAATAGAGGATTTTTTTATAGAAAAACTATTTATAAAATGATTTAATCTACTTTCTAATGAACTATTATTTACATTTCTATTAACAACCTCAGGACAAACTTTAATTACGTGATCATCCTTCCCATATCTAAAACATCGGGACTTTAAACCTTTCTTCTTATATTATGAAACAGGAGCTTGATATATTAATATTTCTTCCACACATTCAGACATGTGTGAATCAGAATTGCTACAAGAGTCATATGATTCTTTTAATTTTTATTTTCTGACCTTAATTTTAGCAGATTTTGATTCATTTACAATAATGTATCTAACTTTTGAGGAAGTTGTCTCCGTTTGTTTAGGTTTAGAGATCCGAATTGCTGTAAAAGATGGGATAGGATGAGTGAGGAACTTTTCAAAACAATTTGAGTCAGTATGTCTATCTGAAGCTTTACTTGAACAACCATCATTTCTATTAACATAAGCATTTGAAACATCAAAATTTGATTCATAGACATCTGAAGATAAACAAGCTAGACTAGAGCTAGAACTACACATGCCATTATCTGTAATAGACTTTTAGGAAACAAATCTACTTAAAGTATTATCTATTGACGACTTTTTGGAATCTGAAATGCTAAGACTAGAGCTGCCTAGACCACTACTTGCACCATAATCATATTCCTCTCGAATCTCCTGATGATTCACTCCTTCTAAACCTACATACGAACTGCCAGTATATTTCTGAATTAATTCATTAGTTGGATGAGGTATAGGCATAGGAGATTAACAATAAGTACTTGGAGGAGGATAAACATGAGTGGTTTCTTTGCTTCCCAAACCAGTCTTAATTCTAGCCCCCCATTGTTTCTTACAAAGCTCCTCATATTTCATCCCAGAAATTGTCCACTTTTCAAATTTCATTTTTAAATTTCTTGTTTCAAATTTAGCAAGTGCTACATGTTCAGTTAAAGCATTTATTTCAATTTTTCTTTCCAAAAGATTTATTTTTAAATGCTCATTTTCCTTTAAAGCTTCATTTAACTTGACAAAATATTTAGACTCATTTGTTTTAAGTTTCTTATTTATTTTTTTTAATTCTTTTTCATTTTCTAACAATAATCTATTAGCTTTATAAACCCCAAATAAACGGATTTTGCCTGGAGGAGAACACATGTCTTGAATTACCTCATAAGGGAGACCCATAACTACTTTTTCAGCAGCTAGGGCCTTTTCGCATTGACCAACTAGAGTGTTCTTCTTGCATTCTTCCTCCTCTAATGCTTTCTTCCTGGTCTTCTCAACTTCACTTTCTTCTTTCTTATCTTGATTAGAGACATCCAGCTTCACTCCACTTACTTCAACTTATTATTGTTTCCCGAACTCATCATCTTCATAAACTGCCACTTTCTCTTTAGCATACTCATAATCACCTTTTTCATCGTTTACTTTCCCAATCTTCACCTCTTCAACTTGAACCTGTTGCTTACTACTTTCACCAATAGCTTCTTCTTGAATCTCACTCTTGAACTCCCTGAAAGGATTAAACTCCTCAACAGAATCCACATCACTGTTCACCACCTCCGCCACTAGAGCATGATTGATTTCTTCTTTAGTTTCCTCAATCTCAGCACTCCAATCAAAGTTTGAAATGAGTACTGTTTCCTTCTTTGGCTTTACTTCTTCCTTGTCAGTGATCGAGATAACTTTGGAAGTTCCAGAAGTTCCCAGTTCAGTGATGATAGGAGATGGACATTCTCGTTTAAAGTGCCCCAGCTGTTTTCAATTAAAGCATCTTAATTTTGACTTATCAAAACCAAGTTTAGAGTTTTGATTTTGATTGCCAAAGTTTCTCCTTCCAGTTCGTTCCATGAATCTTCATGCATGAAATGTGAGCATGGCCATTTGCCATTGGATATTAGTTTCCTCTAAGTCATTAGGATCCACCCGGTACATGTCTTCATCAGTCATTCCATTTCCCTTCAGCTCTCCCGTAACCAAAGCTTCATAGTTGTGTACAGGCATTCCAAATAATGTCATTGTGTCAGTTGGAATTTGAGCAATGATGGATGTCTTTGAGCTTGAATCAACACTTGTAGATCCACCACCAGACTTGATTGATATCCCATATCTCATAGAACCACCATAAGCTGAACCATACATGGACGAGTTTGCAGCGGATGAGATCAATGTAGCATTTTGTGGATATACTGTGGCTGGCATCATGGATTGATTGTATTCCCTCCTTTTCACATCCAAATCAAAAGATTTCAGTTTGTTGATGACATCCATGAGTTTATAATTAGCAAAGTTTCTTTTTTGCTTCAACATCCTGACTTGCAAGCTCCATTACGATAGAAGAGAGTCCAAGAGCTTACTAACTTGTTCATGATTACCCAACTGTTCATCATATTTCTTTAAAGTGCTTGAGATAGACAAAAATCGATTGGTAATATCTGTAAGGCTTTCATTCTTGTGTTCTACGAATGAATTGAACTTCTTTTCAGCTTGGGCTTTCTTGTCCTTCTTCAGATCTTCATTTCCATTATAATATTCACACAGAGAATCAAACAATGATTTTGCATTCTTGTGTTCAGCAAAATGATTATAGATGTCTTGTGATAAATATAAGGTTAAAGCCCTGAAAGCTTTCTGGTCACGATCGATTAGCTTGAGGTCTCTTTCGGTAAAGGTTGATGGATCAGTGTTTGGTGAGGTAACTTGACCAACAGTGATAGTTGGAGTGTGTGGACCATTTACTATTGACTCCCATTGATTATAATTAGTGCATAAAAGAAGGCTTTTAAACATCATTTCCAGTCCTCAAAGTTATCACCATTTATAAGCCTCGGTGGCCTATTGGGTGCAACACTCTCCAAGTCAGAAATGGTGATGTTAGTGGATGTCATTTTTTAAACAGTATTAATTTCACTGAAGAATCTCTAAATTCGCTGATAAATTTGCTGGTAGATTCGCTCGAAAGATGAACAGCAGTTTCGCTCGAATGAGTACTTAGAAACTCTAGTTTCGGCGACAGTTTTGCTGAAACTAGTAGAACTTTCGTTCTGAGGACAATTTCGGCAGCACTTTCGCTTTCTTTGGAAATTAAAGAAGGTGAACTTTCGTTCAAAATGAGGTACTTTCGTTGAGGCAAAGAAACCAAATCCAAAAACCACAAATTATGTACTTTCACTGAATCTAGTGTCAGTTTCGCTGGAAGAACTCTAGTTTCGCCCAACGTATCTGAAAAACTTTTTCAGCACTAAATCAACTCAAACTCATCCAAATCTCAATGAATTTGAGATCTAATGATTTCTATAGCTTCCCACAAAAATACAAACAAGCCTCAATCAATTTCCATATCCAAAACAAGCATATAAGAACAGTATTGAATGGAACAGTGACTTTAAGCTCGAAAATACACACAACTCAAACAATCAAGAGCACAATGGCTCTAATACCATATTGTTGGTCCTTTTGATCGATATAACAGTACAATTGATGAATAAACTTAGAAATACCACTAAATCAACACAATACTCAAAATAACATAATGGATAAGTTTCAAATCTACTCAATAATCAGCCAACAAAGGCTCAAAAGTAATGACAAATAGGCTTCCAGCTGAAAACACAGAGTTGCAATAATAATATTTCAGTATTAGGGTTTTGCAAAACCTGCTTATAGTGATAGAACATGACATATAAGCAGAGTTAGTTTCGCTGATAGTTTCGCTGGATAGCTAGCGAAACTGTCTTGACCATCAACTAGATTCACCCGGCAGCGAAATACAGCTTTGTCGGGTGACCTAGGACATCTGACTCATAGTTTCGTTGGGTCAGTGAAACTATACAAATACAAAATACATGGAAATAAACTAACATTCAACCTATTACATAAAAGACAAAATAATCCTAACAACTATGGTGAGTCTAACCTATACTAAATCATCAACAACACTTACCCAGCTGAGAACATCATTGGGGATGTCTTAGAAGGTGTGAGAACAAGAAGTCAGACCCATAATGGGAATGTCTGCTTGTACTCATGCTTTCTTTCTT
The DNA here is from genome assembly GCA_025506505.1 of Flaveria sonorensis. Taxonomy (NCBI): domain Eukaryota; kingdom Viridiplantae; phylum Streptophyta; class Magnoliopsida; order Asterales; family Asteraceae; genus Flaveria; species Flaveria sonorensis. The sequence goes on along the minus strand of CM046430.1, from coordinate 30,887,613 downwards.
AAATGGAACTAAAGAAGGTAGAAGAGGCCCTCAAGGACAATAATTGGAATGCAGCTATGCAAGAGGAGTTGCTTCAATTCAAGAGGCAAAAGGTATGGAACTTGTGTCCATTACCACCTAGCCAAGTCCCTATTAGCACCAAGTGGGTGTACAGAAATAAGAGAGATGATAGAGGTTTGATCATCAAGAACAAGGCAAGACTTATTATTCAAGGATACAAACAAGAGGAAGGCATAGATTACACTGATGTCATTGCATCTATTTTTTGCAGCATCCAAGAACATCACTATCTATCAACTTGATGTCAAATGTGCATTTTTATTGGGGATATCAATAGAGAAGTCTATATGTGTCAATCACCTGGATTTGAAGACCCACAGCACCCCAACTATGTGTGCAAACTAGATAAAGCTCTTTATGGGTTGCATCAAGCACCAAGGTTGTGGTATGAGACCCTGTCTTAGTTTCTTCTTAGGAATGGCTACTCCAAAGGCACAATAGACAAGACATTATTCATAAAAAAGTCTGGGAAGGATATGCTACTTGTTCAAGTCTATGTTGATGACATCATATTTGGTTCCTCAAATGATTAAATGTGCAAAGACTTTGAAAGCATAGGAAGAAGTTTGAGATGAGTTCAATAGGAAAGATGGATTTCTTCCTTGGAATTCAAGTGAAGCAGATGGAAGAAGGGCTCTTTATCAATCAATCTACGTATGTCAAGGACATCTTAAAGAGATTTGAGATGAAAGATTGTAAGCCAGCCAAGACACCTATACCCAGAAATCACAATCTTTGTCTTGATTCCGAGGGGGAGGATACTGATCAGCATCAGTATAGGGCGATTATTGGATCTCTGATGTATCTCACTGCAAGTAGAGCTGATATCATGTTTGCAACCTGCATCTGTGCAAGATATCATGTTGCTCCCAAGGTGTCTCACCTAATTACTGCCAAGAGAATTCTTAGATACCTCAAAGGAGCTCCGAAACTAGGTGTCTAGTATCCTAAGAATAAGGACTTTAATCTCTATAGGCACACTGATAGTGATTATGGTGGCTTCAACATTAACAAGAAATCAACATCCGGAGGATGTCAATTTCTTGGTGGAAGGATTATCTCCTGGCAATACAAGAAGCAATCATGTGTCTTTACATCAGCTGTTGAAGCTGAATACATTGCCGCTCCGAGCTGTTGTGCTCAACTACTATGGATTTAGAATCAGATGCTGGACTATGGTTTCAGCTTCGTGGAGACTCCTATCCACATAGACAACAATAGTGTCATTTCTATCACAGAAAATCGAGTCAAGCACTCCAAGACAAAGCATATCGGCATCAGGTATCATTTCATAAGATATTCATGAAAAAATCTAATAAAGCCTGTCAAAGTCAATTCAAATGAACAATATCCTGACTTGTTCACCAAAGTCTTTGATGAACAAAGATTTAAATATTTAATTATAGCTATTGGAATGATTAACATTGACTAGTTCTTCACTTTTGAAAACCTTTTTAAATATGTCTTGTGTATGTAGTCTAAATACAATCTAAACCTTGTTATAAAAAAGGTTTTCTTCAAATATCTAAGTGTAAATACTTCCGAAGAGAAATTTAACCTTGCAAGAGATCTTTATCCATCTTCCGAAGGCAAATTCCTCTACATAAATATTATCTTCCGAAGAGTTTTTAGCCTCAGAAGAACAATTGATCATAGATCAAATCTACTTTCAAAGCTTACTAACTTTTGTTCTTGGAAGAAGACTGTACTGTCGGAAGCAAACTTGTCATTGAGACATGGTTTGCTTTCGGAAGTAAAAATGGCTCCTGAACAAAATACTGAGAAACACAAGTGTTTTCTCTTGGAAGCAATTTTACCTTCAGAAGAAAACCTTTACTATGTAATGGAAATCTTTGGGTCCCACTCTATAAAAGTAAGATTTTATTGATGATTGTTGGAATATTTTAAATGGTTTATCTTACCGCCCCTATCAAATCGAAACCCAAACAGTCCTTTTATCTTATCGGTTTGATTTTTTTAACCTCCATTTAAAATTTTCAACTCTCTTTATTTACATTCTTTACCACCGCAAAAGCCCCAAATAACCACTATCTTCTTCACTCACTCTCAAAATCCTTCAATCCAACAGTACCTCTTAACAATGGTCCTAAATCCCTAACATAATCAGGTCGCTATCCTTGATTCTTCAAAGGATGCCGACTTTGCCCCTATTGTCGAATTTCTGTCCTAATCGGCATACTTCACTGCCCTCACTGTTAACCCCACCATATACTCTAACCATATAGGCGAATTCTTGGCCAATTGTCGAAGTGAAACACTAAATTATGAAAGGGTCATCAGATCGAGGATCTACGGACTGGAGATCACCATTGTTGAATCAACCATCTGGGAGCATCTGGAGCTTCATGATGAGGGCCCCCCCCTACTAAATTCCCCAAATCTGAGTTGGAAGACACTTATACTTAAATAAGATATGGCGGCGATATGAGCAAGTCTAAAGTCTATAAATTTTACTTCTCTTACAATTGGAAGTTCTTGCTAGAAATCGTCCTGCACTGCCTATCCAACAAGTCCTTGGGATGGGATCAAATCCTATACGATTTGGGCTGCCTAGTCCACAGGTTGGTAAAAGTCCTGCCCTTCAACTATTCACGCTTTGTGTTGAACAACTTAAGATGCAATCTCACCCGGGATATTCAACACATAATCAACTATGAGCTGGACCAGAACAGATTACAATGCGTAGATGTTCTACTGATCCCTCACATGCGTCCTGGCATCTTCAAAACTTTGAAGAAGGTGTCCACCAACTTCACTAGAAGATTCACTGATCTTCTTCCAGGTATGCCCGAGCCAACGGCTCTAGGTGACATCCCTGCAAGCCCCGCAGGTGATGAACCCACACCAGACACCACCCCTCAAATGTCAATCACTTCTTCCATCCCAATCAAGATTACTTACACAAGACGCCCAAAACAAACCCCTAATCAATCTACTCTGATTGATCCAGTCCCCTCTGTTCAAACCAAAAAGGCTCGAGTGAAACTCAGGGCTCCTACTCAGCCAGAGGTCCAACCATCCTCCACCATTGACCTTAATGTCAATATTGAGCCTCCTCAGTCTTAACCTAACAAACCCATAACCCAAGCCTTTAGCCCTCAAGGTGAGTCTCAACACTCCCCTAAGTAGCCAAAAAGGGACACTAACATCATCAGGTCATCTACTCTAGCAGAAGAACCCTCAGGTGCTGACCAAGGTCCCAGGTCATTAGATTTAACCTCCCTATCCCTCATTGACCTATTAACCCGACCTAATGAGGACATTATGTTTCATCCGGGCTATGATTTGATCTACCACACCACTCTCAAGATCAACTGAGCCCCAGGGAACCTCTAATGTTTAGCCCACATCAGCTAAACCTAACTGAGGTGAGTCAAACTGGTGTGGAGGTGACTCATGTAGGCTCAGCTGCCACTACTGAGAGTGTTTCATAAACGTCTCAAGACAGTGGTAATATAAGTAAGACTGAGTCTATGGTAATCTTGCCCCTTGATGACTCTGAAAGAGACATCAGCACGCAAGGGTATCCAGGGCGCCAAGAAACCAATACTGGTGGTGATGATGAACATACTAGGTATGTTATCTCATCTCCCAATGATTCTTCAAAAGAAGATAAGGGTAGTCTGAAACTCATTGTCAGAGACCTGCTTTCTAAAGTCTCAAACCTTGAATTAAAGGTTGAGACTTTAGAGGACAGGTCTGCCACTCAGCAGCTTAAGATAGAAAATCTCAAGGCTCAACCAGCTGAGACACAGATTGAGAAGTTTGTCAGGCACGTACCTATCCAGGTTTCTTTAAGTTCCTCCTCCAGCTCTTCTACTTCTCAAGATGATGCTACCAAAAAGGGGCAGAATGTATAGAAACAAAGACATGAAGAACCCTGCATTGCCATCACAACAACTTCCCTTGATGCCATATCTTCTTTTTACCCTACACAATAACACCCTGCAACCATCTTCCCTCAAAAAGCTCCCATTACTATTCAAATGGACCCAAAGATGCTTATAGACCTCAATAGATTTTTAACCACATATCTGATAAGCTCATCCATTGAACAACCTTCCTTTGATGTAGCCGTTGGCTACTTTGGAGATGAGGAGCTTCAAAGGCTGAGTGCACCACCTACCTCTGAAAAGGAAGTTTGTCAACCTAAGGTATCTATTGAACCTGAGATTAACTTCAAAGGGGATACACAGACTCATGGCCCAGCAACCAATTTGGAAGGGACAAGTAGTGCTATTCCAATTACTTCTGAAGCAGAAATCCAAGCTGCGGATGGAATAATTGAACTGTCTTCCTTGTCTAATGATCTGTTCATCATAGAAGCCATTCTTAACCTAGCCTCTAAGGTAAACAGTGAGGAGTTCCTTACAACCCCTCTCTCCCAAATACCACGAGTTCAAACCCCTTCTCCCCAACCTGAATCCTCTAAACCTGAGTCTCCAAAGGCTGAATCTTCCTCTATTCCTAAAGGGAAGAGGAATCTCACTAGTCAGGAGCTTCTAGAGGAGGAAAGATTGGAAAAGCTCAAGAAGAAATGAAGAGTTGATACTAGGAAGCTGTTGGCTGCAAGTAGCAAAGCAGCAGCAGCCGCTCAAGAAAGTATCAGCAACAAAAAGAGAGTGGTGGTCATTGACAGGCTCATCAACCTGGGAGTAGCCAATGAAGAAATCCTTCTATGCCTACTTGATGAGCTTGTGAAGATGGAGACGGCTACCTTGCTACAAAAGGAAAGAGAGGAAGCAGCAAGGTTGGCCGAAGAGGCGGAGAAGAGGAAAAGGAAGGAGGAGGCTATGGAAAGGGAGAGGATGGAGAGGATAGCCTTTTATCTGCTCTAGAGGCTATTCTTAAGAGAATATGGCACCTCATAATTATGATATGATCTTGTTTCTTTTCCACAAAGAACAAGATCAGATCAACAAAGAAAGGAAGAAGGATGTTAGGGAGAAGCTGAGGGAGAAGAAGAAGAAGGAGGAAGAGGCATAACTTGCTGCTACCAAGAAGGTGGGAGATAAGAAATGGATGAAAACTTATCTTAAAACCCTTGGCTTCTCTGGCAGGAAAGTGGTCCCATGTCACTGAAGACCCTACAACAACATGTCAGTGACATCAACGCTAACATTTGCTTAGGAAGAAGGCAGGAGATAATTCAAACATCAAGTGTTCAGAAGATGGCACCCAAACCAACATCAACACCCAAACCAGCACAACCTACACCTATACCTTTTCCTTTCCCTATCAAAACTGAACCAACCACTGAGCCTCACACCCCTAAAACCACACCATCAGCCTTACCTACACCTTCACCCACTGCTTCCCAACAACCACCTACACTACCTATCCTAAGACCCAAAACACAACCAAAAACCCAATCTCTAACCAAACCATCTTCTGAAACATCTAATCCCCTGACCTTAGAGGGGTTCAAGGAGATCAAGAAGAAGCTCATAAACTAGACAACATTTAACGACATCTCTTGTGAGGAAGAGTCAATTAACTTGAAATATATTGATGGCTCTTCCAGTTCCCTCACAAGAGATGCATTCCTTGATCTACCTAGGGGAACACTGGACCAAGCTCTCCAACTTCTTGCAACCAATTCAGATGAGAGAAGAAGTTAAGAAGGAGACTGGTGACTCTGATGGATACTAGGAAGGGGGACAAGCTTTCATCCAAACCCCTCAATCCTTGAAAACAAATAGCCAAGTGGAGGTTTAATGAACCTTTACACAACACTACTATGGAAAGAGAGAATGGTGAAGTTAATAGGGTTGATACTTCATCTCTGTTACACTCTAGTAGATTTGACATTGCTGAGTTAGCAGAGAAACCATTCTCTAATCCCACCAACTCTTAGGTTGCTACTCATATTAGAAATCATCTAAGCAGTCTTCATCTTTCTGAGCATACAAAGAAAGCCAAGACTGAAGAAGAGCTTAAAAAGAGAGCAAAGGATAAGGAAGAAGGTACAACTACAAAAAGGAAAACATTCCTTCAGATGGTTGAAGGCTCAACTACTGATCCTATGGTTAGATGGGAATATGACTATAATTCCCATGAACTAAGTCTCTTCAGTGGGATGCAGCAAAGGGTGCATGTCATTCAGAACAACAGACTTGATCTATTATCTATGAATGACTTGTACAAGCTCCTCACTACCACAGTAGGGAAGAACAAGGAGACATACAAATATCTTCTTTCCCTGGTGTTGAAGACCTTAAGGAACAGAAGGAATTGATGTTTTGGTAGCGGGGGAGTTTGTTGGATCATATGAGGATGGTGCAACCAAAACAACACTTAGAGCATTTTGAAGTACAATTGAAGAAGTCTTCCCAAGACAAAGCTGCTCTTCCAAAGACAAATTAAAGATCTTCCGAAGCTTAAGTATGAAGAAATTATGAAGGAAAACTAAGTCTTCTGAGACTAAGTAGTTTTCCTTCCGAAGTATATGAAGAACTTCCGAAGGTAGAACCATCTCTTCCGAGACTAAGTAGTTCTCCTTCCGAAGCATTCTCACTTAGAAGATCCAAGACAAAGTCTTTCGAAGAATGAAATCATGAATACTTGCAAAAGACTCGAAAGAAGTTGATTCTTCCGAAGTATAAATGGCCTTAGAAGAATTTATTCTTCCGAAGCCATTTGCCTTCGGAAGAATCAACTATGAACCAGTAGACATAAGTATGGGTTGTCTGACATCTGCTGCCAACTCTGATATACTGCATGGCGCTTTCCTAAGCCCATGTAGCTGACCATACTTTAATCTACAGTTCACCTTTATCAGTTAGTACAGTTATAATACTTAGTTGGTGACAAAAGGTAAGTCATGGACCTGTCATGACTACCAAATCTAGGATAGTATTTTATCTTATATATTTTACTTCTAGCAATGTAGTATTTGTCTAGTTGTAAATTCCAGCTGGTTTTCCAAGTATAACCAGCTATAGATAGTAATATATATATAGTTTCTCATTGTAACTTAAGTAACCATGCTTATAAGAGTCTTGTTATACTAAGTTAAGAAGTAATATATACAAGTATCTTGAAAACCATTCTTGTATTCATTAACTTATTATATTAGTGTCAACTTAGATAGATTCTGCTTCATCAACCGAGTAAGTCTTAGTGAGTTTGTGAGATAAAACTTGTGTTGAGAGAGCAATACCGATCCTGCACTATGTATCTGAAGTATTGTTAGCTCAAGGTCTCACCAACAATGTATGTGAAGTTCTCAAAGTTTTGCTTCAGTGCATATTTCTTTGACTCCTTTTATTCAGCTAGACCAGAGTACATCAGCTTTAAAGCCTCAAAGAATTCATTTGGCAAACTCGCATTGTTTAAAGCCTACCATTATAGAGTTTGGTATAGTAGTAAGCAGAACAGTCATGGCTTTGGAGTCAATGTCCATTCTATTATAGTCTTCATCTGAGTAGTCTTCAATGGCATTCTCAATCATTGCACCATTTCCTATTGATGATGCCACTTTTGGCTTGTACGGACCATGGGTAATAGACGTCCACATCCGGCTATCCTGGTACTTGATGAAGCCTTTAATGCAGATGCACCAGGTCTTAAAAACATCAGGAGTGATGCTAGGAGCCTTGGTTATAGTTCCCATCTCAGACTCAGAGGACTTCTGGTTGAGAGCCATTAGAGTGAAGTGAGTTAGTATGACGAAACAAGGGTGATTTAGGATGGTAAGATCTCACAATCAAGAGCCTAAAAAGCTCTGATACCAATTGCAGTACTGGTGTTTGTCTCAAAGCACAAGATAATCACACAAACTCACTTAATGTCACTCGGGTTGATGAACAAGAATCTTAACCAAGTTCATAAGTAATATAATAAGTTCAAACAGAAAATATAAAAGCACAAGAGTGGTTTTCAAGATACTTGTATATATTACTTCTCACACTCAGTATTACAAGACTCTTACAAGCATGGTTACTAAGTCACATGGAGAAACTATATATACTACTACAAACAACCAGTTATACTTGGAAACCAGCTGGAAACTACAACTAGACAAATACTACATTGTTTTGAAGTAAGATATCTAAGATAAAATAATAATATCTTAGATTAGGTAGGCATGACATGTCCATAACTTATCTTTTGTCACCAACTAAACGTGGCAACTGTACTAAGCTGAGAATGGTTGAGCAGTGGATTAAATTAAGGTCAATTACATGGGTGTGGGAAAACGCCATGTAGTCTATTAGAGTGGCAGTGGACTGTCAGACAGACCATACTTATGTCCACCGGTTCATAGTTAGGTCTTCCAAAGCTAAATGCCTTCAGAAGAATAAATTCTTTCGAGACCATTTATACTTTGGAAGAATTAACTTATTTCGAGTATCTGCAAGTCTTCAAGACTTTATTCTTCAGAAGACTTTGTCTTTGGATCTTCTAAGTTGCATACTTCAGAAGAATAAGGACTTAGTCTCGGGAGACTAAGTTCTTACTTCGAAAGTTCTTCACACTTGAGCTTCGGATGATCTTTGACTTAGCTTCAAAAGAGCAGCTTGTTCCTTGGAAGATTATTTGTTTAGCACATCAAAATATATCTAAGTGTGGTTTTGGTTGCATCAGCCTCATTAGATCCAACAGTATGGAAATCGCACGAAATCAATACATAGGAGGAGTTTGCTTCATGATATCAACTCATTTTGACACAGTTGAACTGACCCGCATGTTGACCCGATGTGAGCCTATTTGCTATCATTCCCTCCTGCATAATAGAAGTTTGTCCTCAAACATGGTAAACAATCATCAAGTGGTGGCTCAGAAGGTATTTCTGATGGATATCCGAAGGCATGTAGTTTGAAACAAGATCGGAACCTATATGGATGACTTAACGTGTGATTTATAACTTGAAAAAATAACATGGCTACTTGGTACTTTTAGTGTGCATGACTCCAACTAAGCTTAGATTCTGCTTCAGCTTTTCTTCACCATCTTATTCAAAACCATAAGCCACATATAGATTAAACTTCATCCTTTTTTATTGTAATCTATATTCCTCATTCCCCACCTCTTCAATTTTTGAACATGATTCAACATCTAATTCATGTAATGGACCATTTTAGGAATTTGAACTTTTAAACATGGCTTTATCTTCTTGATCAACATTCCTGCAAAGAACGCATTCCACAAATCACACTCGTTTTGATTGGGAAAAAGTCCATCGTCATCATATCAAGGTACAATGTTTGAGTCCTTTGCATCTGGTTTCATGCCTTAATCATCAAGGGACATGGCCATTTCTTTTGCCTCGACAGATGCTTCTTCAAAATAAGTTACAAGCTTAATGTCTATGCTAATGGCCATGGTCTGGTTGTGAGTTATTGTCTCAAGTAAAGAGGAAATCAAGTCTTTGTGTATAGCAATGTAGGTGAAGGAGTTTGCTTTATCGTCACCAGGTTCGATCCCGAACTTGTTTCCACGATCAGTAATATTTTCTTTGTTTGGTTTTTGCTCATCTCCGTTACCAATTTGCTCCACTTCTGCACTACCAAGATCTTTGTATGTGGGTGTGAATCTTTCCTTTAACATGTAAAAATAAGTAAATACATAACTTGGGAGCTTTCTTCTCTGCTTCTTGACACTATGCGTATGTCATGTGAAAATTGTAAACTAAAATTGGATGATTCTGGTAGGCGTCGAAACGAAATGCTTTGGCTCTGATACCAAATGATATGAGTATGGCAGGAGAATATCGATTCAAACGTAAAGGCCAAAAGAACGGATAGATCTAAGGCTTATTTTGGATACAGATTCACCACCTAAACAAACGATTAGGATGTGATATCTAACCAAATATATAGATACACAACTTCGGTTAAGAAATCGTGTCTAAGAACACCACCCGATATGCCATAATTGAGCTAGCAAAGACAAAATCAATTTAACTCAAACTTTGAGTGAAATGAATATAAATTCTTCAATATCAAAACTCATTGTGCTCTTTCTTCTCCCATTTCATAGTAGATAAAGAAAAGTAGAAAATACTACGGACCCACATTGCTAACATGAATACAAAAATATTATAAATTAGATTTTAAACTTGTACATGTGGGGTGCATGGCAATCAAATGAAATCAGTTCATGGGAGGAGTTTGCTCCGTGATATCAACTCATTTTGACATAGTTGAACCGACCTGCATTTTGACCAGATTGTGAGGCAATTTGCTATCATCTCCTTCTGCAATATAGAAGTTTGTCCTTATTCATGGTAAACAATCATCAGGTGGTGGCTCAGGATTATTTCAGATGGATATCCAAAGGCGTATAGTTCAAAACAAGATCGGAACCTATATGGATGCCTTAACGTGTGATTTATAGCTTGAAATAATATTATGGTTACATGGTACTTTTAATGTGCAAGACTCCAATTAAGCTTAGATTCTGCTTCAGGTTTCTTCACCATCATATTCAAAACCATAAGCCACATAAAGATCAAACTTTGTCCTTTTTTAATTGTAATCGATATTCCTCATTCCTCACCTCCATAATTTTGGCATATGATTCCAAATCTAATTCATGTAATGGACCCTTTTTGGAATTCAAACTTTTAAACATGGATTAATCTTTTTGATCAACATTTCTGCAAAGGACGCATTCTACAAATAAACACTTATTTTGACTGGGAACAAGTCCATCTTCATCATATCAAGGTACAATGTTGTTAGTGCCCAGATCATCAAGGGACTTAGCCTTTTCTTTTGCCTCAGCTGAACCTTCTTCAAAATAATTTACATGCGTAAAGGGTAGGCTAGGGGCCATGGCATGGTTGTTAGTTGTTGTCTAAAGTAAAGGGGAAAACAAGTCTTTTTGTATAGCATTGTAGGTGAAGGAGTTTGCATTTTCGTCACCAGGTTCAATCCCGAACTTGTTTCCACGATCAAAAATTTTTCTTTCTTTGGTTTTTCCTCATCTCCTTCACCAACTTGCTCTACTTCAGCACTGCCAAGATCTTTGTATGTGGGTGTGAATCTTTCCTTTAACATGGACAGATAAGTAAATACATAACTTGGGAGCTTTCTTCTCGGCTACTTGACTCTAAGCTTAGCTTGTTCTTCCAAAATTAACTCATGTCTTAAGCCTTTCATTTGAATCTACAACTCCCTAACCTGTTGTTCTATGGCTTTCTAGTCATATGTCATGTGAAAATTGTAAACTAAAATTGGATGATTCGGGTAGGAGTCGAAATGAATTGCTTCGGTACTCATACCAAATGATATGAGTATGCCAGGAGAATATCGATTCAAACGTAACAATCAAAAGAAAGGATAGATCTAAGGCTCATTTCGGATACAAATTCACCACCAAAACAAAGGATTGGGCTGCGATATCTAACCAAAGATACAGATACACCACTCCGGTTAAGAAATTGTGTCTAAGAACAACACCCAATATGGCCAAAATTGAGCTAGCAAAGACAAAATCAATTTAACTAAAACTTTGAGTGAAATGAATATAAATTCTTCAATATCAAAACTCACTATTCTCTCTCTTCTCCCATTGCATAGTACAGAAAGAAAAGTAGAAACCACAACGAACCCACGTTGCTAACATTTAGAAAATAAAAAACTACTTTAACATGAAAACAAAAATAATATAAATTAGATTTAAAAGATGAACATATGGGGTGCATGGCAATCACACAGAATCAGTTCATAGCCGAAGTTTGCTCCATGATATCAACTCATTTTGACACAATTGAACCGACTGGCATGTTGGCCCGATTATGAGTCAATTTGCTATCATCCTCTCCTGTATAATAGAAGTTTGTCCTCAATCATGGTAAACAATCATCAGGTGGTGGCTCAGGAGGTATGTCAGATGGATATCTGAAGGCGTATAGTTTGAAACAAGATCAGAACCTATATGGATGCCTTAACATGTGATTTATAGCTTGAAATAATAACATGGCTACATGGTACTTTTCGTGTGCATGACTCCAATTAAACTTGGATTCTGTTTCATGTTTTCTTCACCATCATATTCAAAACCATAAGCCACATATAGATCAAACTTCATCCTTTTTTATTGTAATCTATATTCCTCATTCCCCACCTTTTCAATTTTTGCGTATGATTCAACATCTAATTCATGTAATGGACCACTTTTGGAATTCGAGATTTTAAACATAGATTCATCTTCTTAATCAACATTCCTGAAAATAACGCATTCCATAAATAAAACTCGTTTTGATTAGAAACAAGTCCATCGTCATGATATCAAGGTACAATGTTCGAGTCCTTTGCATTTGGTTTAATGCCCTGATCATCAAGGGACTTAGCCTTTTCTTTTGCCTCGGCTGAACCATCTTAAAAATAAGTTACATGCTTAAAGGGTAGGTTAGGGGCCATGGCATGGTTATTAGTTGTTGTCTCGAGTAAAGGGGAAAACAAGTCTTTGTGTACAGCATTGTAGGTGAAGGAGTTTGCATTTTCGTCACCAGGTTCAATCCCGAACTTGTTTCCACGATCAAAAATTTTTCTTTCTTTGGTTTTTCCTCATCTCCTTCACCAACTTGCTCTACTTCAGCACTGCCAAGATCTTTGTATGTAGGTGTGAATCTTTCCTTTAACATGGACAGATAAGTAAATACATAACTTGGGAGCTTTCTTCTCGGCTACTTGACTCTAAGCTTAGCTTGTTCTTCTAAAATTAACTCATGTCTTAAGCCTTTCATTTGAATCTACAACTCCCTAACCTGTTGTTCTATGGCTTTCTAGTCATATGCCATGTGAAAATTGTAAACTAAATTTGGATGATTTGGGTAGGAGTCGAAATGAATTGCTTCGGTACTCATACCAAATGATATGAGTATGCCAGGAGAATATCGATTCAAATGTAACGATCAAAAGAAAGGATAGATCTAAGGCTCATTTCGGATACAAATTCACCACCAAAACAAAGGATTGGGCTGCGATATCTAACCAAAGATACAGATACACCACTCCGGTTAAGAAATTGTGTCTAAGAACAACACCCAATATGGCCATAATTGAGCTAGCCAAGACAAAATCAATTTAACTAAAACTTTGAGTGAAATGAATATAAATTCTTCAATATCAAAACTCACTATTCTCTCTCTTCTCCCATTGCATAGTACAGAAAGAAAAGTAGAAACCACTACGAACCCACGTTGCTAACATTTAGAAAATAAAAAACTACTTTAACATGAAAAAAAAATAATATAAATTAGATTTAAAAGATGAACATGTGGGGTGCATGGCAATCGCACAGAATCAGATCATAGCCGGAGTTTGCTCCATGATATCAACTAATTTTGACACAGTTGAACCGACTGGCATGTTGGCCCGATTGTGAGGCAATTTACTATCATCCTCTCCTGTATAATAGAAGTTTGTCCTCAATCATGGTAAACAATCATCAGGTGGTGGCTCAGGAGGTATTTTAGATGGATATTCGAAGGCGTATAGTTTGAAACAAGATCAGAACCTATATGGATGCCTTAACGTGTGATTTATAGCTTGAAATAATAACATGGCTACATGGTACTTTTAGTGTGCATGACTCCAATTAAACTTGGATTTTGTTTCATGTTTTCTTCACCATCATATTCAAAACCATAAGCCACATATAGATCAAACTTCATCCTTTTTTATTGTAATCTATATTCCTCATTCCCTACCACTTCAATTTTTGCGTATGATTCAACATCTAATTCATGTAATGGACCACTTTTGGAATTCGAGATTTTAAACATAGATTCATCTTCTTAATCAACATTCCTGAAAATAACGCATTCCTTAAATAAAACTCGTTTTGATTAGGAACAAGTCCATCGTCATGATATCAAGGTACAATGTTCGAGTCCTTTGCATCTGGATCTTTAAAATAAGTTACATGCTTAAAGGGTAGGTTAGGGGCCATGGCATGGTTATTAGTAGTTGTCTCAAGTAAAGGGGAAAACAAGTCTTTGTGTACAGCATTGTAGGTTAAGGAGTTTGCATTTTCGTCACCAGGTTCAATCCCGAACATGTTTCCACGATTAGCAATATTTTCTTTCTTTGGTTTTTGCTCATCTCCTTCACCAACTTGCTCTACCTCAACACTGCCAAGATCTTTGTATGTGGGTGTGAATCTTTCCTTTAACATGGACAGATAAGTAAATACATAACTTGGGAGCTTTCTTCTCGGCTACTTGACTCTAAGCTTAGCTTGTTCTTCCAAAATTAACTCATGTCTTAAGCCTTTCATTTGAATCTACAACTCCCTAACCTGTTGTTCTATGGCTTGCTAGTCATATGTCATGTGAAAATTGTAAACTAAAATTGGATGATTCGGGTAGGAGTCGAAATGAATTGCTTCGGTACTCTTACCAAATGATATGAGTATGCCAGGAGAATATCGATTCAAATGTAACGATCAAAAGAATGGATAGATCTAAGGCTCATTTTGGATACAGATTCACCACCAAAACATACGATTGGGCTGCGATATCTAACCAAAGATACAGATATACCACTTTGGTTAAGAAATCATGTGTAAGAACAACACCCAATATGGCCAAAATTGAAGCTAGCAAAGACAAAATCAATTAAACTCAAACTTCGAGTGAAATGAATATAAATTCTTCAATATCAAAACTCGTTATGCTCTTTCTTCTCCCATTCCATAGTACAGAAAGAAAAGTAGAAACTACTATGGACCCACGTTGATAGCATTTAGGAAATAAAAAACTACTTTAACATGAAAAGAAAAATAATATAAATTAAATTTAAAAGATGAACATGTAGGGTGCATGGCAATCGCATGGAATCAGTTCATGGCAGGAGTTTGCTCCATGATATCAACTCATTTTGACACAGTTGAACCGACCGGCATGTTGGCCCGATTGTGAGGAAATTTGCTACCATCCCCTCCCGCATAATAAAAGTTTGTCCTTAATCATGGTACAAAATCATCAGGTGGTGGCTCAGGAGGTATTTCAGATGGATATCCGAAGGCATATAGTTTGAAACAAGATCTAAACCTATATGGATGCCTTAACGTGTGATTTATAGCTTGAAATAATAACATGGCTACATGGTACTTTTAGTGTGCATGACTCCAATTAAACTTGGATTCTGTTTCATGTTTTCTTCACCATCATATTCAAAACCATAAGCCACATATAGATCAAACTTCATCCTTTTTTATTGTAATCTATATTCCTCATTCCCCACCTCTTCAATTTTTGCGTATGATTCAACATCTAATTCATGTAATGGACCACTTTTGGAATTCGAGATTT
This sequence comes from Flaveria sonorensis, assembly GCA_025506505.1. Lineage (NCBI taxonomy): Eukaryota > Viridiplantae > Streptophyta > Magnoliopsida > Asterales > Asteraceae > Flaveria > Flaveria sonorensis. The sequence goes on along the minus strand of CM046430.1, from coordinate 30,872,264 downwards.
TAAACATAGATTCATCTTCTTAATCAACATTCCTGAAAATAACGCATTCCATAAATAAAACTCGTTTTGATTAGAAACAAGTCCATCGTCATGATATCAAGGTACAATGTTCAAGTCCTTTGCATTTGGCTTAATGCCCTGATCATCAAGGGACTTAGCCTTTTCTTTTGCCTCGGCTGAACCATCTTCAAAATAAGTTACATGCTTAAAGGGTAGGTTAGGGGCCATGGCATGGTTATTAGTTGTTGTCTCAAGTAAAGGGGAAAACAAGTCTTTGTGTACAGCATTGTAGGTGAAGGAGTTTGCATTTTCGTCACCAGGTTCAATCCCGAACTTGTTTCCACGATCAAAAATTTTTCTTTCTTTGGTTTTTCCTCATATCCTTCACCAACTTGCTCTACTTCAGCACTGCCAAGATCTTTCTATGTGGGTGTGAATCTTTCCTTTAACATGGACAGATAAGTAAATACATAACTTGGGAGCTTTCTTCTCGGCTACTTGACTCTAAGCTTAGCTTGTTCTTCCAAAATTAACTCATGTCTTCAACCTTTCATTTGAATCTGCAACTCCCTAACTTGTTGTTCCATGGCTTTCTAGTCATATGTCATGTGAAAATTGTAAACTAAAATTGGATGATTCGGGTAGGTGTTGAAACGAATTGCTTCGGCTCTGATACCAAATGAAATGAGTACGCCAGGAGAATATCGATTCAAACATAAAGATAAAAAGAACAGATAGATCTAAGGCTCATTTCGGATACAGATTCACCACCAAAACAAACGATTGGGCTGTGATATCTAACCAAAGATACAGATACACCACTGCGGTAAAGAAATCGGGTCTAAGAACAACACCCAATATGGCCATAATTGAGCTAGCAAAGACAAAATCAATTTAACTCAAACTTCGAGTGAAATGAATATAAATTCTTCAATATCAAAACTCATTATGCTCTTTCTTCTCCCGTTCCATAGTACAGAAAGAAAAGTAGAAACTACTATGGACCCACGTTGATAACATTTAGGAAATAAAAAACTACTTTAACATGATAAAAAAAATAATATAAATTAGATTTAAAACATAAACACGTGGGGTGCATGGCAATCGCACGGAATCAGTTCATGGCTGGAGGTTGCTCCAAGATATCAACTCATTTTGACACAGTTGAACCGACCGGCATGTTGGCCCGATTGTGTGGCAATTTGCTATCATCCCCTCCTGCATAATAGAAGTTTGTCGTCAATCATGGTAAAGAATCATCAGGTGGTGGCTCAGGAGGTATTTCGGATGGATATAAGAAGGCATATAGTTTGAAACAATAACGGAACCTATATGGATGCCTTAACATGTGATTTGTAGCTTGAAATAATAACATGGCTACATGTTACTTTTAGTGTGCATGACTCCAATTAAACTTCAATTCTGCTTAAGGTTTTCTTCACCATCATATTCAAAACCATAATCCACATATAGATCAAACTTCACCTTTTGTATTGTAATCTATATTTCTCATTCCTGACATCTACAATTTTTGCATATGATTCAACATCTAATTCATGTAATGGACCACTTTTGGAATTCAAGCTTTTAAACATGGATTCATCTTCTTGATCAACATTCCCAAAAAGAACGCATTCTATAAATAAACACTCGTTTTGATTGGGAACAAGACCATCATCATCATATCAAGGTACAATGTTCGAGTCCTTCGTATCTGGTTTCATGCCTTGATCATCAAGGGACATGGCCTTTTCTTTTGCCTCGGCTGAACCTTCTTCAAAATAAGTTACATGCTTAAAGGGTAGGCTAGGGGCCATGGTATGGTTGTGATTTGTTGTCTCAAGTAAAGAGGAAAACAAGTCTTTATGTACATCATTGTTGGTGAAGGAGTTTGCTTTTTCGTCACCAAGTTCAATCTAGAACTTGTTTCCACGATCAGCAATATTTTCTTTTTTTGCTCATCTCCTTCACCAACTTGCTCCGCTTCTCCGCTGTCAAGATCTTTGTATGTGGGTGAATCTTTCCTTTAAGATGGACAGATAAGTAAATACATAACTTGGGAGCTTTCTTCTCGGCTTCTCGACTCTAGGCTTAGCTTGTTCTTGCAAAAACAACTCATGTCTTAAACCTTTTATTTGAACTTGCAACTCCTTAATCTATTGTTCCCTGGCTTTCTGGTCATATGTCATGTGAAAATTGTAAACATAAATTGGATGATTCGTGTAGGAGTCGAAATGTATGTCTTCGGCTCTGATACCAAATGATCTGATTATGAGAGGAGAATATCGATTCAAACATAACGATCAAAAGAATGGACAGATCTGAGGCTCATTTCGGATACAGATTCACCACCAAAACAAACGATTGGGCTACGATATCTAACCAGAGATATAGATACACCACTTCGGTTTAGAAATCGTGTCTAAGAACAACACCCAATATGCCATAATTGACCTAGCAAAGACAAAATCAATTTAACTCAAACTTTAAGTGAAATGAATATAAATTCTTCAATATCAAAACTCGCTATGCTCTTTCTTCTCCCATTGCATTGTACAAAGAAAAGTAGAAACTACTACGGCCCCATGTTGCTAACATTTAGCAAATAAATTACTACTTTAACATGTAAACAAAAATAATATAAATTAGATTTAAAACATGAACACGTGGGGTGCATGGCAATCGCACGGAACCAGTTCACGGCAGGAGTTTGCTCCATGATATCAACTCATTTTGACACAGTTGAACCGACCGGCATGTTGGCCTGTTTGTAAGGCAGTTTGCTATTATCCCCTCCTGCATAATAGAAGTTTATCCTCAATCCTGTTAAAAAATCATCAGGTGGTGGTATTTTGAATGGATATCTGAAGGCATATAGTTTGAAACAAGAACAGAACCTATATGGATTCCTTAACGTGTGATCCATAGCTTGAAATAATAACATGGCTACATGGTACTTTTAGTGTGCATGACCCCAATTAAGCTTAGATCCTGCTTCAGGTTTTCTTCACCATCATATGCAAAACCACAAGCCACATATAGATCAAATTTCAACCTTTTTTATTGTAATTTATATTCCTTATTCCCCACCTCTTCAATTTTTGCATATGATTCAACATCTAATTCGTGTAATGGACCATTTTTGGAATTCGAGCTTTTAAACATGGATTCATCTTCTTGATCAACATTCCGGCAAAGAATGCATACCATAAATAAACACTCATTTTGATTGGGAACAAGACCATCATCATCATATCAAGGTACAATGTTCGAGTCCTTCATATCTGGTTTCATGCCTTGATCATCAAGGGACATGGCCTTTTCTTAGGCCTCGGCTGAACCTTCTCCAAAATAAGTTACATGCTTAATGGGTAGTCTAGGGGCCATGGCATGGTTGTGAGTTGTTGTCTCAAGTAAAGGGGAAAACAAGACTTTGTGTACATCATTCTAGGTGAAGGAGTTTGCTTTTTCGTCACCAGGTTCAATCCCAAATTTGTTTCCACGATCAGCAATATTTTCTTCGTTTGGTTTTTGCTCATCTCCTTCACCAACTTCCTCTGCTTCTCCACTGCCAAGATCTTTGTATATGGGTGTGAATATTTCCTTTAACATGGACATATAAGTAAATAAATAATTTGGGAGCTTTCTTCTCGGCTTCTCGACTCTAAGCTTAGCTTGTTCTTCCAAAATTAATTCATGTCTTAAACCTTTCATTTGAATATGCAACTCCCTAACCTGTTTTGTTCCATGGCTTTCTAGTCATATGTCATTTGAAAATTGTAAACTAAAATTCGATGATTCAGGTAGGAGTCGAAACGAATTTCTTAGGCTCTGATACCAAATGAAATGAGTACGCCAGGAGAATATCTATTCAAATGTAAAGATCAAAAGAAAGGATAGATCGAAGGCTCATTTTGGATACAAATTAACCACCAAAACAAACGATTGGGCTACGAAATCTTTTCGGTTAAGAAATCGTGTCTAAGAACAATACACAATATGGCCATAATTGAGCTAGCAAAGACAAAATCAATTTAACTCAAACTTCCAATGAAATGAATATAAATTCTTCAATATCAAAACTCACTATGCTCTTTCTTCTCCCATTGCATAGTACAGAAAGACAAGTAGAAACTACTACGGACCCACGTTACTAACATTTAGGAAGTAGAAAACTACTTTAACATGAAAAGAAAAATAATATAAATTAGATTTAAAACATGAACACATGGGGTGCATGGCAATCACAGAGAATTAGTTAATGGCAGGAGTTTTCTCCATGATATCAACTCATTTTGACACAGTTGAGCCGACCAGTATGTTGGCCCGATTGTAAGGCAATTTGCTATCATCCCCTAATGCATAATAGAAGTTTGTCCTCCATCATGGTAAACAATCATCAGGTGGTGGCTCAGGAGGTATTTCAGATGGATATCCAAAGGCGTATAGTTCGAAACAAGATCGGAACCTATATGGATGCCTTAACGTGTGATTTATAGCTTGAAATAATATTATGGTTACATGGTACTTTTAATGTGCAAGACTCCAATTAAGCTTAGATTCTGCTTCAGGTTTCGTCACCATCATATTCAAAACCATAAGCCACATAAAGATCAAACTTTGTCCTTTTTTTATTGTAATCGATATTCCTCATTCCTCACCTCCATAATTTTGGCATATGATTCCAAATCTAATTCATGTAATGGACCCTTTTTGGAATTCAAACTTTTAAACATGGATTAATCTTTTTGATCAACATTTCTGCAAAGGACGCATTCTACAAATAAACACTTATTTTGACTGGGAACAAGTCCATCTTCATCATATCATCATATCAAGGTACAATGTTGTTAGTGCCCAGATCATCAAGGGACTTAGCCTTTTCTTTTGCCTCGGCTGAACCTTCTTCAAAATAATTTACATGCGTAAAGGGTAGGCTAGGGGCCATGGCATGGTTGTTAGTTGTTGTCTAAAGTAAAGGGGAAAACAAGTCTTTTTGTAAAGCATTGTAGGTGAAGGAGTTTGCATTTTCGTCACCAGGTTCAATCCCGAACTTGTTTCCACGATCAAAAATTTTTCTTTCTTTGGTTTTTCCTCATCTCCTTCACCAACTTGCTCTACTTCAGCACTGCCAAGATCTTTGTATGTGGGTGTGAATCTTTCCTTTAACATGGACAGATAAGTAAATACATAACTTGGGAGCTTTCTTCTCGGCTACTTGACTCTAAGCTTAGCTTGTTCTTCCAAAATTAACTCATGTCTTAAGCCTTTCATTTGAATCTACAACTCCCTAACCTGTTGTTCTATGGCTTTCTAGTCATATGTCATGTGAAAATTGTAAACTAAAATTGGATGATTCGGGTAGGAGTCGAAATGAATTGCTTCGGTACTCATACCAAATGATATGAGTATGCCAGGAGAATATCGATTCAAACGTAACAATCAAAAGAAAGGATAGATCTAAGGCTCATTTCGGATACAAATTCACCACCAAAACAAAGGATTGGGCTGCGATATCTAACCAAAGATACAGATACACCACTCCGGTTAAGAAATTGTGTCTAAGAACAACACCCAATATGGCCAAAATTGAGCTAGCAAAGACAAAATCAATTTAACTAAAACTTTGAGTGAAATGAATATAAATTCTTCAATATCAAAACTCACTATTCTCTCTCTTCTCCCATTGCATAGTACAGAAAGAAAAGTAGAAACCACAACGAACCCACGTTGCTAACATTTAGAAAATAAAAAACTACTTTAACATGAAAACAAAAATAATATAAATTAGATTTAAAAGATGAACATATGGGGTGCATGGCAATCACACAGAATCAGTTCATAGCCGGAGTTTGCTCCATGATAATCAACTCATTTTGACACAGTTGAATCGACTGGCATGTTGGCCCGATTATGAGTCAATTTGCTATCATCCTCTCCTGTATAATAGAAGTTTGTCCTCAATCATGGTAAACAATCATCAGGTGGTGGCTCAGGAGGTATGTCAGATGGATATCTGAAGGCGTATAGTTTGAAACAAGATCAGAACCTATATGGATGCCTTAACGTGTGATTTATAGCTTGAAATAATAACATGGCTACATGGTACTTTTAGTGTGCATGACTCCAATTAAACTTGGATTCTGTTTCAAGTTTTCTTCACCATCATATTCAAAACCATAAGCCACATATAGATCAAACTTCATCCTTTTTTATTGTAATCTATATTCCTCACTCCCCACCTCTTCAATTTTTGCGTATGATTCAACATCTAATTCATGTAATGGACCACTTTTGGAATTCGAGATTTTAAACATAGATTCATCTTCTTAATCAACATTCCTGAAAATAACGCATTCCATAAACAAAACTCGTTTTGATTAGAAACAAGTCCATCGTCATGATATCAAGGTACAATGTTCGAGTCCTTTGCATTTGGTTTAATGCCCTGATCATCAAGGGACTTAGCCTTTTCTTTTGCCTCGGCTGAACCATCTTCAAAATAAGTTACATGCTTAAAGGGTAGGTTAGGGGCCATGGCATGGTTATTAGTTGTTGTCTCAAGTAAAGGGGAAAACAAGTCTTTGTGTACAGCATTGTAGGTGAAGGAGTTTGCATTTTCGTCACCAGGTTCAATCCCGAACTTGTTTCCACGATCAAAAATTTTTCTTTCTTTGGTTTTTCCTCATCTCCTTCACCAACTTGCTCTACTTCAACACTGCCAAGATCTTTGTATGTGGGTGTGAATCTTTCCTTTAACATGGACAGATAAGTAAATACATAACTTGGGAGCTTTCTTCTCGGCTACTTGACTCTAAGCTTAGCTTGTTCTTCTAAAATTAACTCATGTCTTAAGCCTTTCATTTGAATCTACAACTCCCTAACCTGTTGTTCTATGGCTTTCTAGTCATATGCCATGTGAAAATTGTAAACTAAATTTGGATGATTCGGGTAGGAGTCGAAATGAATTGCTTCGGTACTCATACCAAATGATATGAGTATGCCAGGAGAATATCGATTCAAATGTAACGATCAAAAGAAAGGATAGATCTAAGGCTCATTTCGGATACAAATTCACCACCAAAACAAAGGATTGGGCTGCGATATCTAACCAAAGATACAGATACACCACTCCGGTTAAGAAATTGTGTCTAAGAACAACACCCAATATGGCCATAATCGAGCTAGCAAAGACAAAATCAATTTAACTAAAACTTTGAGTGAAATGAATATAAATTCTTCAATATCAAAACTCACTATTCTCTCTCTTCTCCCATTGCATAGTACAGAAAGAAAAGTAGAAACCACTACGAACCCACGTTGCTAACATTTAGAAAATAAAAAACTACTTTAACATGAAAAAAAAATAATATAAATTAGATTTAAAAGATGAACATGTGGGGTGCATGGCAATCGCACAGAATCAGATCATAGCCGGAGTTTGCTCCATGATATCAACTAATTTTGACACAGTTGAACCGACTGGCATGTTGGCCCGATTGTGAGGCAATTTACTATCATCCTCTCCTGTATAATAGAAGTTTGTCCTCAATCATGGTAAACAATCATCAGGTGGTGGCTCAGGAGGTATTTTAGATGGATATTCGAAGGCGTATAGTTTGAAACAAGATCAGAACCTATATGGATGCCTTAACGTGTGATTTATAGCTTGAAATAATAACATGGCTACATGGTACTTTTAGTGTGCATGACTCCAATTAAACTTGGATTTTGTTTCATGTTTTCTTCACCATCATATTCAAAACCATAAGCCACATATAGATCAAACTTCATCCTTTTTTATTGTAATCTATATTCCTCATTCCCTACCTCTTCAATTTTTGCGTATGATTCAACATCTAATTCATGTAATGGACCACTTTTGGAATTCGAGATTTTAAACATAGATTCATCTTCTTAATCAACATTCCTGAAAATAACGCATTCCTTAAATAAAACTCGTTTTGATTAGGAACAAGTCCATCGTCATGATATCAAGGTACAATGTTCGAGTCCTTTGCATCTGGATCTTCAAAATAAGTTACATGCTTAAAGGGTAGGTTAGGGGCCATGGCATGGTTATTAGTAGTTGTCTCAAGTAAAGGGGAAAACAAGTCTTTGTGTACAGCATTGTAGGTGAAGGAGTTTGCATTTTCGTCACCAGGTTCAATCCCGAACATGTTTCCACGATTAGCAATATTTTCTTTCTTTGGTTTTTGCTCATCTCCTTCACCAACTTGCTCTACCTCAACACTACCAAGATCTTTGTATGTGGGTGTGAATCTTTCCTTTAACATGGACAGATAAGTAAATACATAACTTGGGAGCTTTCTTCTCGGCTACTTGACTCTAAGCTTAACTTGTTCTTCCAAAATTAACTCATGTCCTAAGCCTTTCATTTGAATCTACAACTCCCTAACCTGTTGTTCTATGGCTTGCTAGTCATATGTCATGTGAAAATTGTAAACTAAAATTGGATGATTCGGGTAGGAGTCGAAATGAATTGCTTCGGTACTCTTACCAAATGATATGAGTATGCCAGGAGAATATCGATTCAAATGTAACGATCAAAAGAATGGATAGATCTAAGGCTCATTTTGGATACAGATTCACCACCAAAACAAACGATTGGGCTGCGATATCTAACCAAAGATACAGATATACCACTTTGGTTAAGAAATCATGTGTAAGAACAACACCCAATATGGCCAAAATTGAAGCTAGCAAAGACAAAATCAATTAAACTCAAACTTCGAGTGAAATGAATATAAATTCTTCAATATCAAAACTCGTTATGCTCTTTCTTCTCCCATTCCATAGTACAGAAAGAAAAGTAGAAACTACTATGGACCCATGTTGATAGCATTTAGGAAATAAAAAACTACTTTAACATGAAAACAAAAATAATATAAATTAAATTTAAAAGATGAACATGTAGGGTGCATGGCAATCGCACGGAATCAGTTCATGGCAGGAGTTTGCTCCATGATATCAACTCATTTTGACACAGTTGAACCGACCGGCATGTTGGCCCGATTGTGAGGAAATTTGCTACCATCCCCTCCCGCATAATAAAAGTTTGTCCTTAATCATGGTACAAAATCATCAGGTGGTGGCTCAGGAGGTATTTCAGATGGATATCCGAAGGCATATAGTTTGAAACATGATCTAAACCTATATGGATGCCTTAACGTGTGATTTATAGCTTGAAATAATAACATGGCTACATGGTACTTTTAGTGTGCATGACTCCAATTAAACTTGGATTCTGTTTCATGTTTTCTTCACCATCATATTCAAAACCATAAGCCACATATAGATCAAACTTCATCCTTTTTTATTGTAATCTATATTCCTCATTCCCCACCTCTTCAATTTTTGCGTATGATTCAACATCTAATTCATGTAATGGACCACTTTTGGAATTCGAGATTTTAAACATAGATTCATCTTCTTAATCAACATTCCTGAAAATAACGCATTCCATAAATAAAACTCGTTTTGATTAGAAACAAGTCCATCGTCATGATATCAAGGTACAATGTTCGAGTCCTTTGCATTTGGTTTAATGCCCTGATCATCAAGGGACTTAGCCTTTTCTTTTGCCTCGGCTGAACCATCTTCAAAATAAGTTACATGCTTAAAGGGTAGGTTAGGGGCCATGGCATGGTTATTAGTTGTTGTCTCTAGTAAAGGGGAAAACAAGTCTTTGTGTACAGCATTGTAGGTGAAGGAGTTTGCATTTTCGTCACCAGGTTCAATCCCGAACTTGTTTCCACGATCAAAAATTTTTCTTTCTTTGGTTTTTCCTCGTATCCTTCACCAACTTGCTCTACTTCAGCACTGCCAAGATCTTTCTATGTGGGTGTGAATCTTTCCTTTAATATGGACAGATAAGTAAATACATAACTTGGGAGGTTTCTTCTCGGCTACTTGACTCTAAGCTTAGCTTGTTCTTCCAAAATTAACTCATGTCTTCAACCTTTCATTTGAATCTGCAACTCCCTAACTTGTTGTTCCATGGCTTTCTAGTCATATGTCATGTGAAAATTGTAAACTAAAATTGGATGATTCGGGTAGGTGTTGAAACGAATTGCTTCGGCTCTGATACCAAATGAAATGAGTACGCCAGGAGAATATCGATTCAAACATAAAGATAAAAAGAACAGATAGATCTAAGGCTCATTTCGGATACAGATTCACCACCAAAACAAACGATTGGGCTGTGATATCTAACCAAAGATACAGATACACCACTGCGGTAAAGAAATCGGGTCTAAGAACAACACCCAATATGGCCATAATTGAGCTAGCAAAGACAAAATCAATTTAACTCAAACTTCGAGTGAAATGAATATAAATTCTTCAATATCAAAACTCATTATGCTCTTTCTTCTTCCGTTCCATAGTACAGAAAGAAAAGTAGAAACTACTATGGACCCATGTTGATAACATTTAGGAAATAAAAAACTACTTTAACATGATAAAAAAATAATATAAATTAGATTTAAAACATAAACACGTGGGGTGCATGGCAATCGCACGGAATCAGTTCATGGCTGGAGGTTGCTCCAAGATATCAACTCATTTTGACACAGTTGAACCGACCGGCATGTTGGCCCGATTGTGTGGCAATTTGCTATCATCCCCTCCTGCATAATAGAAGTTTGTCGTCAATCATGGTAAAGAATCATCAGGTGGTGGCTCAGGAGGTATTTCGGATGGATATAAGAAGGCATATAGTTTGAAACAATAACGGAACCTATATGGATGCCTTAACATGTGATTTGTAGCTTGAAATAATAACATGGCTACATGTTACTTTTAGTGTGCATGACTCCAATTAAACTTCAATTCTGCTTAAGGTTTTCTTCACCATCATATTCAAAACCATAATCCACATATAGATCAAACTTCACCTTTTGTATTGTAATCTATATTTCTCATTCCTGACATCTACAATTTTTGCATATGATTCAACATCTAATTTATGTAATGGACCACTTTTGGAATTCAAGCTTTTAAACATGGATTCATCTTCTTGATCAACATTCCCAAAAAGAACGCATTCTATAAATAAACACTCGTTTTGATTGGGAACAAGACCATCATCATCATATCAAGGTACAATGTTCGAGTCCTTCGTATCTGGTTTCATGCCTTGATCATCAAGGGACATGGCCTTTTCTTTTGCCTCGGCTGAACCTTCTTCAAAATAAGTTACATGCTTAAAGGGTAGGCTAGGGGCCATGGTATGGTTGTGAGTTGTTGTCTCAAGTAAAGAGGAAAACAAGTCTTTATGTACATCATTGTTGGTGAAGGAGTTTGCTTTTTCGTCACCAAGTTCAATCTAGAACTTGTTTCCACGATCAGCAATATTTTCTTTTTTTGCTCATCTCCTTCACCAACTTGCTCCGCTTCTCCGCTGTCAAGATCTTTGTATATGGGTGAATCTTTCCTTTAAGATGGACAGATAAGTAAATACATAACTTGGGAGCTTTCTTCTCGGCTTCTCGACTCTAGGCTTAGCTTGTTCTTTCAAAAACAACTCATGTCATAAACCTTTTATTTGAACTTGCAACTCCTTAATCTATTGTTCCCTGGCTTTCTGGTCATATGTCATGTGAAAATTGTAAACATAAATTGGATGATTCGTGTAGGAGTCGAAATGTATGTCTTCGGCTCTGATACCAAATGATCTGATTATGCCAGGAGAATATCGATTCAAACATAACAATCAAAAGAATGGACAGATCTGAGGCTCATTTCGGATACAGATTCACCACCAAAACAAACGATTGGGCTACGATATCTAACCAGAGATATAGATACACCACTTCGGTTTAGAAATCGTGTCTAAGAACAACACCCAATATGCCATAATTGACCTAGCAAAGATAAAATCAATTTAACTCAAACTTTAAGTGAAATGAATATAAATTCTTCAATATCAAAACTCGCTATGCTCTTTCTTCTCCCATTGCATTGTACAAAGAAAAGTAGAAACTACTACGGCCCCATGTTGCTAACATTTAGCAAATAAATTACTACTTTAACATGTAAACAAAAATAATATAAATTAGATTTAAAACATGAACACGTGGGGTGCATGGCAATCGCACGGAACCAGTTCACGGCAGGAGTTTGCTCCATGATATCAACTCATTTTGACACAGTTGAACCGACCGGCATGTTGGCCTGTTTGTAAGGCAGTTTGCTATTATCCCCTCCTGCATAATAGAAGTTTATCCTCAATCCTGTTAAAAAATCATCAGGTGGTGGTATTTTGAATGGATATCTGAAGGCATATAGTTTGAAACAAGAACAGAACCTATATGGATTCCTTAACGTGTGATCTATAGCTTGAAATAATAACATGGCTACATGGTACTTTTAGTGTGCATGACCCCAATTAAGCTTAGATCCTGCTTCAGGTTTTCTTCACCATCATATGCAAAACCATAAGCCACATATAGATCAAATTTCAACCTTTTTTATTGTAATTTATATTCCTCATTCCCCACCTCTTCAATTTTTGCATATGATTCAACATCTAATTCGTGTAATGGACCATTTTTGGAATTCGAGCTTTTAAACATGGATTCATCTTCTTGATCAACATTCCGGCAAAGAATGCATACCATAAATAAACACTCATTTTGATTGGGAACAAGACCATCATCATCATATCAAGGTACAATGTTCGAGTCCTTCATATCTGGTTTCATGCCTTGATCATCAAGGGACATGGCCTTTTCTTAGGCCTCGGCTGAACCTTCTCCAAAATAAGTTACATGCTTAATGGGTAGTCTAGGGGCCATGGCATGGTTGTGAGTTGTTGTCTCAAGTAAAGGGGAAAACAATACTATGTGTACATCATTCTAGGTGAAGGAGTTTGCTTTTTCGTCACCAGGTTCAATCCCAAATTTGTTTCCACGATGAGCAATATTTTCTTCGTTTGGTTTTTGCTCATCTCCTTCACCAACTTCCTCTGCTTCTCGACTGCCAAGATCTTTGTATATGGGTGTGAATATTTCCTTTAACATGGACATATAAGTAAATAAATAATTTGGGAGCTTTCTTCTCGGCTTCTCGACTCTAAGCTTAGCTTGTTCTTCCAAAATTAATTCATGTCTTAAACCTTTCATTTGAATATGCAACTCCCTAACCTGTTTTGTTCCATGGCTTTCTAGTCATATGTCATTTGAAAATTGTAAACTAAAATTCGATGATTCAGGTAGGAGTCGAAAGGAATTTCTTAGGCTCTGATACCAAATGAAATGAGTACGCCAGGAGAATATCTATTCAAATGTAAAGATCAAAAGAAAGGATAGATCGAAGGCTCATTTTGGATACAAATTAACCACCAAAACAAACGATTGGGCTACGAAATCTTTTCGGTTAAGAAATCGTGTCTAAGAACAATACACAATATGGCCATAATTGAGCTAGCAAAGACAAAATCAATTTAACTCAAACTTCCAATGAAATGAATATAAATTCTTCAATATCAAAACTCACTATGCTCTTTCTTCTCCCATTGCATAGTACAGAAAGACAAGTAGAAACTACTACGGACCCACGTTACTAACATTTAGGAAGTAGAAAACTACTTTAACATGAAAAGAAAAATAATATAAATTAGATTTAAAACATGAACACATGGGGTGCATGGCAATCACAGAGAATTAGTTAATGGCAGGAGTTTTCTCCATGATATCAACTCATTTTGACACAGTTGAGCCGACCAGTATGTTGGCCCGATTGTAAGGCAATTTGCTATCATCCCCTAATGCATAATAGAAGTTTGTCCTCCATCATGGTAAACAATCATCAGGTGGTGGCTCAGGAGGTATTTTGTATGGATATCCGAAGGCGTATAGTTTGAAACAAGATCGGAACCGATATGGATGCCTTAACATGTGATTTATAGCTAGAAATAATAACATGGCTACATGGTACTTTGAGTGTGCATGACTCCAATTAGACTTAGATTCTGCTTCAGGTTTTCTTCACCATCATATTCAAAACCATAAGCCACATATAGATCAAACTTGATCCTTTTTTATTGTAATCTATATTCCTCATTCCCCACCTCTTCAATTTTTGCATATGATTCAACATCTAATTCATGTAATGGACCACTTTTGGAATTCGAGCTTTTAAACATGGATTCATCTTCTTGATTAACATTCACGAAAAGAATGCATTCTATAAATAAACACGCGTTTTGATTGGGAACAAGTCCATCATCATCATATCAAGGTACAATGTTCGAGTCCTTCGCATCTGGTTTCATGCCTTGATCATCAAGGGACATGGCCTTTTCTTTTGCCTCGGCTGAACCTTCCTCAAAATAAGTTACATGCTTAAAGGGTAGGCTAGGGGCCATGGCATGGTTATGAGTTGTTGTCTCAAGTAAACGTGCAAACAGGTCTTTGTGTACATCATTGTAGGTGAAGGAGTTTGCTTTTTTGTCACCAGGTTCAATCCCGAACTTGTTTCCACGATCAGAAATATTTTCTTCTTTTGGTTTTTGCTCATCTCCTTCACCAACTTGCTCTGCTTCTCCGCTGCCAAAATCTTTGTATGTGGGTGTGAATCTTTGCTATAACATGGACAGATAAGTAAATACATAACTTGGGAGCTTTCTTCTTGGCTTCTCGACTCTAGGCTTAGCTTGTTCTTCCAAAAACAACTCATGTCTTAAACCTTTCATTAGAATGTGCAACTCCTTAATCTATTGTTCTATGGCTTTCTGGTCATATGTCATGTGAAAATTGTAAATTTAAATTGGATGATTCGGGTAGGAGTCGAAATGTATTGATTCAGCTCTGATACCAAATGATATGAGTATGGTAGGAGAATATCTATTCAAACATAACGATCAAAAGAACGGATAGATCTAAGGCTCATTTTGGATACAGATTCCTCACCAAAACAAACAATTGGGCTGCGATATTGTCACACCCCGGGCCCGAGGAGGGTGGGACGTCACAGACTGGCAAAATATATGGCAGCGGAAACTAACCACTCAAGAGCACACAAGGAAAGAAATCATATAGAATTACATTTAGATAGCATATCCGGGCTATGAAAGTCTTTCCCAAACGTAAAATCAACACCCATTACTAATTATACAAATTTAACACAACAATTCGAATGTCTAGTAATATTTTAAAATCAAGTAATGCCATGGGTAGTCACGGTGCTAAGCCATCCATAAGGGTTTCTATTAAAATCCAAGCTTCCATCAAGGGTTACCTGAAACATGCTCAAAAAGATATTTGTGTCAACTATAAAGTTGGTGAGTTCAAGTGCTTAAAGTTTAAAAACAAAAGGACTCTTTATAATCCATAAGTTAAGTTTAAAAACATAAGTATCACTGTTGTGGTGTCACAATCAACCCTGCACTCAGCCCCGGCTAGCCTCTTCTAAACTTGTGTTATGCCGGTTATCCCACAGGGGAAACTGAGCCTCAAACAGTGTACCATACCTGCTGAGTGGTACACCATAGTATCTTATAAAACCTATTACATGACACAAACGACCCCATAGGATCTTAGTATGGTACCATTCCTATTATGTAATTGGGTTATGACAGAAGGCACTATGCGTGGGGGATTCCCGAAGTAGATCTACCCATATAGAACAGGCGGTTCACACAAGAATTAATGATTATGATACAAGTAGGTGAAAGTTCTAACATTAGCCACAACATATAATAGCATCGGATAATAGTACACAAATAAATTTTAGTTCAAACATAGCATGCTTCATCCCAAAATAGTAGTAAAAAGGAAACACTAAACTCACCTTAGGTAACTCAACAGTTCTTCAGTCACAGAAAAGATTCAAGTCCTAGCACCCTATGATCAAGATACAACTATTAAGCTAACGTTCTTAGACTATTGGAAGTGTAACTAAGTGTAATTTATGGTTATAAGTTCACGTGGCTTCGTTTCTTAGGAGTTTGTGTCAAAAAGTTTCCTTTTTAGGTAGGTTAGGGTTTTTGATATATGGATGACAAGTTATATGTTTCTTATAAGTTTGTTTATATGATAATAAGTTTAATAAGAGTTTTATAGTCATAATATTACTGAAATATAGTTATATTAACGAAATTTGCACTTTGGTCCCTCAAGTTTCAGAATTTACAATTTTGGCCCAAAAGTTTGCATTCATTCATTTCTTGACCCAATATGGCCCTTATTAGTTCCTAGGGGTTTTTATATTACTTTTAGGCCAGTTTTAAACTTAATATTTCCAGATTTTAGCTTGAGAAGTTTAAAACACAAAATTCAAGTTACCGGTTTCGGTAAAACCATTAATTTAAGCATCTTGTTTAGATCTTTTAATTTCAACCTATACCACTCAAGTAAAAATTTTTAAAGACTTGTAAAAAAGGTTATAATATGATTAAAATGACGTTTTTGGGTTATTTGAGTAGAAACTTCGTTTTTAAACTAACTCGTTAAAATCCGTTTTTTTACCCGAAACCGAACACTCTAATCCCCTTTCTTTCAACTTTCCACAAAAATATCACTTTGAGATCTTATAAATCACTGAAATAACATGGATTTATTGGTCTTAGGCTTGTTACACTATTTTTAAAATTTTATCCAAAAATCTCCTGGTTGAAGCTTATCTTTGTTAAATAAATTCATAGAAATTACATATTAACCCAAAAATTCACCAAATTCGGTTTTTAACACTAAAATACTTATTTTAGGGCCTTTAATTTTTATAAATTACAAATCTTTTGAGTTTTGACCATTTTTACGAATTTTACTACTTTTCGGGTCACTAAATAGGGTCTTTGAGTCCATTTTACCATGTCTTTTTACCTTTTCAACAAATACCACTAATTTAAAAAGATTAATATCATAATACTACTGGAACAAAGCAATATCTCATGGATTTTACATACATAGCACCATTGTTGCTTTCTAGAGGGTGCTTTACATCATTTGCACATGTGTAATCACCATGGTTTGTGCTCAAACATCATTAAACCTTTTTGTAACATTAAACCCAGATTATTATGATGTTAATAACCTGTTTTGGAGCAGGTTTTAACATTGTTTGAAGGGTCTTTCAAGACAAGTGGGTTATTGGTGTTCAAACACTTGAAAAAGAGGGTTTTTCGAGTTGAAATCATGTGCACCAACCCATGGTTCATGAATAATCATTAGAATATACCTTTTTGAAGTTGTGAGTCTCACAAAAATAGTGTTATGACCGCAAGTTTCTGTTTTGAACAAGAAAAGTGAGATTCATGGTAGAAAAGTGAAGAAAATCACAAGAATGGCTTTATTCGGGTGAGTAGAATCTTACACTTTGAGGATGTAATGTTTTTTGGTTGACTCCAAGAGTTTATGGGCTGTTGAATCTCGATTTGGAGCTGTAAATCCTTTAATCTTGAAAGTTCTTGCATGAAATTCAACTTCTTGGTCACCTCCTAGCTTGAGCTTGTAGTAATCGATGTTATATATAAAGAGATTCTTCAAATATGGCTGGAAATGGAGAAAGTTGCAGAAATATTGAAGAGGAAGAGAGTGACTTTGTGAAAAGAGGGAGAGAGAGTGAAAGGAGTGTGTGATTTGCATGTATGGGGTGAAGAGAAGGGTGGAGTGTGGGTGTGGTGTTTGAAATGGAAGGGTGGATGGTGATTGGGGAGAGGGGCAGCCGAATTTTCATTGGGGAGGGGTTTTCTTTTAATTTTTTTTTGCAAAGTTTATAAATTGTGGTGTAAATTTGTTGTGTAGTGTAGTAGATGGTGGTTTTAGTTGTATAAGTTTTTAGGTGTAAAGTTGCATATATATGTATGTGTGTCATAAATATATATGTATGCACACACATAGTATTTGTATAATTACAACATTAATTTCTAGCATAGATTTAATATTTTCTAGAATCACTTAATAATTTCTACACTAAGGCTAGACATAGTAGAATTTTCTAAGGCAACTAAACATGAAATCAATTATCACGGAAGAAGAAAATAATATTAATATCAAAATGAAATAATGATGGATTAAATTAAAGTTTAAAGTTTGACCTAGGAGTCGGTTGTTACATTCTCCCACCGTTTGGGAAATTTCGTCCCGAAATTTTAGTTTCGATTAGATTCTGAACGGGGTAGGCTTAAAGAGATGCGGATACTCCTTTCTCATATCATCTTCTCGTTCCCATGTGAACTCGGGTCCTTGCCTAGAGTTCCATCTTACTTTAACCCTGGGTATGCGACTTCGCCTAAGTTTCTTGACCATTCGATCGGTAACCTCTATAGGATCCTCCACAAACTTTGACTCGTTATTAATCCTGGCTTCCTTCAATGGTAATTCCAAGGCTTTGTCAGCTAGACACTTCTTCAGGTTAGACACATGAAAAGTGTCGTGTATGTAGCTCAACTCTTGAGGTAGCCTTAATTGATATGCTACCGGGCCAATTCTTGACAAAATTTTAAAGGGTCCAATGTATCTTGGGCTTAGCTTTCCTTTCTTGCCAAATCTGACTACGCCCTTCCATGGTGCGACTTTTAGCATCACTCTATCACCCACTTGAAATTCCAGGTGCTTTCATCTTCTGTCTGCATATTTCTTCTGACGATCTGTGGCTGCTCTCAGTCGTTCCTTAATCTTAAGTATCTTGTCTGTGGTTTCCATTATGATATCGGGTCCCATTACTTGGCTATCACCAATCTCATTCCAGTTTAATAGTGATCGACATTTTCTACCATATAAGGCTTCATACGGAGCTGCTTTTATACTTGCATGGTAACTAGTATTGTAGGAGAATTCCACTAGGGGAAGGTGGTTATCCTAACTTCCACGGAAGTCGATCGCGCAAGCTCTTAACATGTCCTCCAGAGTCTGAATGGTTCTTTCACTTTGTTCGGCAGTTTGAGGGTGGTATGCATTGCTTAAGTCAAGAAGGGTCCCCAAAGCCTGTTGGAGAGACCTCCAAAATCATGAAGTGAAGTGACTATCATGGTCTGAGATAATCGATAGTGACACTCCATGCCTGGTTACTACTTCATCGATGTATAGGCGTGATAGCTTCGGTAAATCGAAATCTTCTCAAATAGGTAGGAAGTGAGCTGATTTGGTAAGCCTATCCACTATTACCCAAATAGCATCATACCCTCGAAAGGTTCTTGGTAACTTTGTAACAAAATCCATCATAATGTTATCCCATTTCCATTCAGGGATTTTGGGCTGTTGTAAAGTTCCTGACGGTTTTTGGTTTTCAGCTTTTACCATCGCACAAGTCATACATTTCCCCACGTAGGTGGCGATGGATTTCTTTAATCCGGGCCACCAGAAGAGAATCTTTAAGTCTTGATACATCTTCTCGCTTCCCGGATGAACCGAATATCTGGATTTGTGGGCTTCATCTAGGACTATCTCCCTAATTCCTCCGTGTTTTGGTACCCAAGTCCTTCCTTCATGCTTATACAATCCGTCATACCCACTTCTAAATGTTTTTCCATTCCCGTTAGCATCTCCTCAGCCAGCTTGTCCTCATTCAGGGCTTCCTTTTGTGCTTCTTTTAATCTAGTTGTAAGACTAGTATACACGCTCATTCTCAAGGCACGGACGTGAAGGGGCTTTTCCCTTTTCTTCCTACTCAAGGCATCTGCCACCACATTTGCCTTGCCGGGATGGTATCGGATCTCACATTCGTAGTCGCTCAACAATTCTACCCATCTTCTCTAGCGCATATTTAACATTTTCTGATCAAGAATTTGTTGCAAACTCTTGTGATCAGTGTAAATAATGCATTTGGTACCGTAGAGATAGTGTCTCCACATTTTGAGTGCAAACACCACGGCACCCAGTTCTAGATCGTGAGTAGTGTAGTTTCTCACATGCTCATTGAACAATCTAGACGCATAAGCAATCACCTTGTCTCGCTGCATTAACACACATCCCAGCCCCTGACGCGAGGCGTCACAATAGACTACGAAATCCTCAACACCTTTCGGTAGGGCAAGGATAGGTGCACTGCATAACTTTTCCTTGAGTAACTCAAATGCTTCATTCTGTTCCTTTCCCTATGTGAAGGCTGTATTCTTTTTTATTAGAGCGGTTAGTGGCTGCACCATTCGCGAGAAGTCTTTGATAAACCTCCGATAGTATCCAGCCAAACCAAGAAATTGCCTTATCTCGGTAGGAGTTTCAGGAAATTTCCAATTTTTAATGGCTTCTATTTTTGATGGATCTAATTGGATACCTTCTTTGTTCACCATATGTCCTAGAAACTGGATTTCGCGCATCCAAAACTCACATTTGGAGAACTTTGCATATAATTGGTCATTCTTTAGCAACTCAAGAATCAGTCTAAGATGCTTCTCTTGCTCTTCCTTGCAACAGGAGTAGATCAAAACATCATCAATAAACACAATAACGAACTTGTCTAGATACGGGCTACATACTCGGTTCATGAGGTCCATAAATGTCGCAGGTGCATTAGTGAGTCCGAAGGGCATGACTAAGTACTCATAGTGTCCATACCTAGTTCTAAAGGCTATCTTGGGTATGTCTTCTTCCCTTATCTTTAGTTGGTGGTATCCCGATCTTAAATCTATCTTTGAGAAATAGCTGGCTCCTTGTAGTTGATCGAATAAGTCATCAATTCTCGGAAAAGGACAACGGTTCTTTATTGTAAGCTTGTTCAAATCCCGGTAGTCAATGCACATTCGTAGGGTACTGGTGCACCCCATGGAGAAACACTTGGTCGCATAAATCCTTTGTCCAACAACTCTTGGATTTGTAGCATTGGTTCCTTCATCTCGGGTGGAGTGAGTCGGTAAGGTGCCTTGGCCACCGGTGCGGCACCAGGCACTAGATCTATTTGGAACTTGACCTGTCTAGTTGGAGGGAGTCCCGGAAGATCCTTAGGAAATACCTTCGGATACTCAAACACCACCGGTATATCTTCAATTTTCTTTTCTTGTCTTGTTTTCACTACGTAGACTATGATAGTTGAGCATCCCTTGTGGCGACTCTTGGTGGCCTTTAGGTGGGATATCATGGGGTATAGCGTATTGCTTCTTTCACCATGGACAACTAGTGTCTTTCCATCAGTTAAAGGTATTTTAAGCAAACGCTCATTGCATGCGATTTCAGCCTTATTCTTAGCTAACCAATCCATCCCCACGACCACATCAAATCCTCCTAACATTATAGGCATCAAGTCTATCTTAAATGGATTACCTTTTAATTCTATCATGCAGTCCTTGATGATTTCATTGGTTTCTATTATCTTGCCATCAGCTAATTCTATGGTGTATGCATCAGTTAGGGTGCGAGCTTCTAAATCAATCAAAGATCTAAAGGTAGTGGAAACAAAACTACCTGTCGCTCCAGTATCAAATAAAATGGTAGCAGGATGGTTGTTTATGAGAAACGTACCTTTAACCACATCAGGTTCTTTACGAGCACCATTTGGATCCATCATGAATACTCTTCCCTTGGGTTTGTTAGGTCTGGTATCCTTATCCCTTGCTAACTTAGGACATTTGTTCCTCATGTGTCCTGGATCTCCACACTCGTAACATTGCTTACCCGGCTCATACGTACAATCCTTAATCAAATAACCAGCTCATTTACACCTGAAGCAAGGCATCGGGTTGCACTCGCCTTGATGATGTAGTTTAAACTTATTGCAAAAGGGGCTTGTACCTAAGTACAGTTTCCGAGCACTTCCATCATGATCATCACGCCTTACACCTTCGCTAGCTCTCTTGCTCGAGCTACCACTATTGCTGATCATTTTCTTAGCATCATAACACTTCCTTTTCTTGCCCATCACCTTCTTCTTGTCCTCAGTTTTCCCATATTCCAATCAACCAGCTCTAATCAAGTCATCCATCAAGCCACTAGTAAGATCAAATGCTGCTTGGAGGGTTGTAGGCCTGGTAGACCGGACCATGCCTCTAACTCTAGGATGTAATCCCTAGATGAAACGCGCTACACCTTTAGTTTCTGGTGGTACCAGGTGGGGCACCAGTCGAGACAGAGCCGAGAACTGGTTGATGTATTCGGTGTAATTTCAGGAATTCGGCCTCCAGTTTCTCCAGTTGATTGATTGGACAGTACTTGCTGGTCATCAGCTCTCTGAATTCAGACCATTTCATTCGGCCTGCAGCATTCCCGCCTCGAGGCTGAATGATGGTCTTCCACCACTCCAAAGCTGATCACTTAAGAGATTGAGAGGCAAACCTTACCATGTGCTCGGTCTTGCACTCACTGATGTCCAATAAGGCTTCAATCTCGTCTAACCACCGGTAAGTTTCAATTGCACCCTCTGTGCCATAGAAATCTTTTGGTTTGCAAGCCATGAAGGTTTTGTAAGAACATCCAGTCCTTATCCCCTCGTTATCATTAGTGTTTCCTTCGTCATTTCCAGGTCCTCCGCTTCCGGTTGCGATTCCCCGGTCTGTGTTGATCTGAGCGATAATGGTTGGAATAGCATTAGCGATTTGTTGAGCCACCAGGTTTGTAATTATCTCTTCATTCTTGTGGTTGACATTTTCTCCACGTGGGGTTTCTGGTGGAGTAGGTGGTTGATTTCCACCCTGTTCCCAGTTCGTCCAGCTTCCTCATTTCTTCCCCTGGTTGCTCCTCTCCTTCCACCACAAATTCCTCGTCTAGGCGGCATTCTGGTGTCATCAAAGATAAACTAATTTAGTGTCTCATAAATTGGTTTCTATTATCTTGTTACATTGATTTTGACTCCTATTAATCACTTCACCAAACACAATGAGAGTTACCAATATACACTATAAGACATACATAGATGTTTCATTCAAGTTATATGGAGCAAATTATTATTCTCATGAGGTAACCAAATTGGCTTCCTTGAATATACTATTATATATTCCTGTTTTAAACACCCTACAATAGATAGTTTCATAAGAGAAAAGTCATGCATAGTTAAATGTAGCAACAATCAAGAAAAATAGTAACAGTGTCATAGTATCACAAATTGGAAGGTGCCAGCACCCCCATAAAATGATTATAGTATCTGAAATAGATAAATGGTTTCTTAAAATAGTGGACTCCTGCCAAATAATCAGATATCATCCCATCATCACTGCCATTTCTTCTTCAGCCACCCAAACTAGCTGAACTCTTCTTCTTCTGCTCCTGCTCCAAATGTTGGACACCATGAGATGCCATCAAAGCCTGGAACTGGGCGGATTCTGAGGTCCGCGTACTGTGCTGCAGGGTCACCTCGTGACGCTGAATGGTCTGAAGTATATCACTCAATGTGGGATCAGAAGGACCAAAATCACTAGCTCGGCGACTAGACTTGGAGTAGGGACCTCCAGCTAAGACACTCGGGCCTTTATACATGCTACGCCTGGGCGGTATCCAATACTCGTCTTGTGGTTGGCGTCTGGGCGGTTCCATCACCGGAGGTGCTGGTACGGGAGCCATTGCAGGAGGAGGTGGAGGGGGCGGCATCCTAAAAGAAACAGAAGCTCCTGGTCTAGTACTCTTACGCAACCGTGTAATGACACGCGCAGCCCTGTTCCCGATAGGTGGGATAGGTGAATGAGTAGGTGCAGTGACATGCAGTGAGTGAAAGTGGGTTTGGCTCCTATCCTGGGATGTTGGTTAGGAGTCCTTCGAGGGTTTCGTGTCGTCGGATGTCACTGAGATCCATCCTGGATGACTGTATTTCCACAGGTACTCCTCATATTGTGACGGGGATGTTTCCCTCCTGAGCCTTCCCACTGGGGAAGTCTCGTCTGCAGGGAATGCAGGCGCCTTTCCGTTGTCAGCCATCAGTTTCGAGTTCCTGTAAAATTACCATGAGTAATTTGGTTTCTCATAGCTCATGACAATAATAGTGATAGTATCTTATAATAGTAATTATAGTAGTAGTGATGGCAGTAGTATCCTTAATCAGTAACAATACCGGTTACAATAGGAATGAAAATTAGTTTACAAGGTTTAGACCACACAAAAATATTTTTTGAAATTTTCTACTTGAATGAAATGGTTTTAACACCACATAGGGGATCGTGCTGGAATTCACGCGTCAAATAAATTCATGATTATGTTGGTCAAGTGTAATCATCAATTAACCCAACCCACTTATTTCAACACATTCCAAAACAAGGACAGTCATAGGGCATCAGGGTTATAGCCTAGGGTCTACTAAGATATTCCCGACTTCTCTACAACCTATGGCTCTGATACCAATCTGTCACACCCCGGGCCCGAGGAGGGTGGGATGTCACAGACTGTCTAAATACATGGCAGTGGAAACTAACCACTCAAGAGCACACAAGGAAAGAAATCACATGGCATTACATTTAGATAGCATATCCAGGCTATGAAAGTCTTGCCCAAACGTAAAATCAACACCCTTTACAAATTATACAAATTTAACACAACAATTCGAATGTCTAATAATGTTTTAAAATCAAGTAATGCCATGGGTAGTGACGGTGCTAAGCCATCCATAAGGGTTTCCATTAAAATCCAAGCTTCCATCAAGGGTTACCTAAAACATGCTCAAAAAGATTTTTGTGTCAACTATAAAGTTGGTGAGTTCAAATGCTTAAAGTTTAAAAACAAAAAGACTCTTTTTAATTTAAAACATAAGTATCACTATTGTGGGGTCACAAACAACCCTGCACTCAGCCCCGGCTAGCCTCTTCTAAACTTGTGTTATACCAGTTATCCCACAGGGGAAACTGAGCCTCAACAGTGTACCATACCTGCCGAGTGGTACACCATAGTATCTTATAAAACCTGTTACATGACACAAACGAACTTGCTGGATCTCAGTGTGGTACCCTTCCTATTATGTCATTGGGTTATGAAGGAAGGCGCTGTGCGTGGGGGATTCCCCAAGTAGATCTACCCATATAGAACAAGCGGTTCACACAAGAATTAATGATTGTGATACAAGTAGGTGAAGGTTCTAACATTAACCACAATATATAATAGCATCGGATAATAGTACACAAATAAATTTTAGTTCAAACATAGCATGCTTCATCCTAAAATAGTAGTAAAAAGGAAACACTAAACTCACCTTAGGTAACTCAACAGTTCTTCAGTCACAGAAAAGATTCAAGTCCTAGCACCCTATGATCAAGATACAAGTAATAACATAATGTTCTTAGACTATTGGAAGTGTAACTAAGTGTAATTTATGGTCATAAGTTCACGTGGCTTCGTTTCTTAGGAGTTTGTGTCAAAAAGTTTCCTTTTTAGGAAGGTTAGGGTTTTTGATATATGGATGACAAGTTATATGATTCTTATAAGTTTTTTTATATGATAATAAGTTTAATAAGAGTTTTCTAGTCATAAGATTACTGAAATATAGTTATATTAACAAAATTTACACTTTGGTCCCTCAAGTTTCAAAATTTACAATTTTGACCCAAAAGTTTGCTTTCATTCATTTCTTGACCCAATATGGCCCTTATTAGTTCCTAGGGGTTTTTATATTACTTTTAGGCCTGTTTTAAACTTAATATTTCTAGATTTTATCTTGAAAAGTTTAAAACACAAAATTTAAGTTACCGGTTTCGGTAAAACCGTTAATTTAAGCATCTTGTTTGAATCTTTTAATTTCAACCTATAAAACTCAAGTATAACTTTTTAAGGACTTCTAACAAAGGTTATAATCTGATTAAAATTATTTTTTTGGGTTATTTGAGTAGAAACTTCGTTTTTAAACTAACTCGTTAAAATCCGTTTTTTTACCCGAAACCGAACACTCTAATCCACTTTCTTTCAACTTTCCACCAAAATATCACTTTGAGATCTTCTAACTCACTTAAATAACATGTATTTATTGGTATTAGGCTTGTTACACTATTTTTAAAATTTTATCCAAAAATCTCCCGGTTTAAGCTTATTTTTGTTAAATAAATTCATAGAAATTACATATTAACCCAAAAATTCACCAAATTTGATTTTTTAACACTAAAATACTTATTTTAGGGCTTGGAAATTTTAGAAATTACAAATATTTTGAGTTTTGACCATTTTTAAGAATTTTACTACTTTTCTGGTCACTAAATAGGGTCTTTGACTCCATTTTACCATGCCTTTTTCCTTTTCAACAAATACAACAATTTAACAAGATTAATATCATAAAACTACTGGAAAAAAGAAATATCTCACGGATTTTAGAGGGTGCTTTACATCATTTGCACATGTGTAATCACCATGGTTTGTGCTCAAACATCATTAAACCTTTTTGTAACATTAAACCCTGATTATTATGATGTTAATAAACTGTTTTGGAGGAGGTTTTAACATTGGTTGAAGGGTATTTCAAGACAAGTGGGTTATTGGTGTTCAAACACTTGAAAAAGAGGGTTTTTCGAGTTGAAATCATGTGCACCAACCCATGGTTCACGAATACTTGGGGTGCCCCGGTCTTGTTTGTAAAGAAGAAGGATGGTAGTATGAGGATGTGCATCGACTACAGTGAGTTAAACAAGTTGACGGTGAAGAACCAATATCCACTACCCAGAATTGATGACTTGTTTGATCAGCTCCAAGGTGCCAGTTGGTTTTCGAGAATAGATCTCCGATCTGGTAACCATTAGATGAAGGGGAAGAAGCAAGATATCCCCAAAATAGCTTTTCGCACGCGTGATGGACACTACGAGTTTCTTGTTATGTCTTTTGGTCTAACTAACGCGCCAGCTGCCTTTATGGATTTGATGAGCCGGGTGTGTCGGCCGATGTTGGATAAATCAGTTATTGTTTTTATCGACGATATCCTAATTTATTCGAAGAGTGAAGAAGAGCATGCCAGTCACATTCGTGAGGTATTGGAGACACTTAGAAGAGAGAAGCTGTATGCTATGTTCTCCAAGTGCACTTTCTGGTTGCGCGAGGTTTAGTTTTTGGGTCATGTGGTAAATTTCAAAGGGATCATGGTAGACCTGGTAAAGGTTGAGGCGGTGATACAATGGAAGTCTCCAAAGATGCCATCCGAGATCCACAGTTTCTTGGGTTTGGCGGGCTACTACAGAAGATTCATCCAAGACATTTCTAAGTTAGCCTCACCATTGACTAAATTGACTCGCAAAGATGTGAAGTTTGTATGGGGTCTAGAACAGGAGAATGCTTTTGAAGAGTTAAAGGCAAGATTGACCCAAGCTCTTGTCTTGGTATTACCCAAAGGGAGCAAAGACTTAGTGGTCTATTCGGATGCTTCTTATTCGGGGTTGGGTTGCGTGCTGATGCAACGGGGAAGAGTAATAGCCTATGCGTCTTGACAGTTGAAAATCCATGAGGCTAATTACCCTACTCATGAGTTGGAGCTAGCGGCGGTGGTCTTTGCATTGAAGATTTGGAGGCACTACTTGTACGGAACGAAGTGCACTATCTTCACTGACCATAAGAGCTTGAAATACTTTTTTGAGTAGAAGAACCTCAATATGAGGCAAAGGAGGTGGTTAGAGTTGATCGAGGATTATGATTGTGAGATCCACTACCATCCGGGCAAGGCCAACGTAGTGGCAGATGCCCTTAGCCGAAAGGAGAGACCCGAGCCAATCCGGGTGAAAGCTTACCAGGTGGTGATGACCTCCGATGTGATAACATAGCTCAGGGGGATCCAAGATGAGGCGTTGAAAGAAGATCGCCATAACTCTGAAAGGATGAGAGGTCTAGTCATGGAGTTGGGTGAAAACACTCTCGGAGTTAGAACCCGCTTCGGGCGGATGTGGATCCCTTGTTATGGAGACCAACGAGGGAAAATCATGAATGAAGCTCATAAGACTAGATACTCAATTCATCCTGGTGCTATGAAGATGTATCATGACATGAAGAAAGATTACTGGTGGCCGGGTATGAAGCATGAAGCGGAGTATGTGAGTAAGTGCCTTACTTGCTTGCAAGTGAAGGCGGAGCATCAGAAGTCATACGAGAAGATCCAACCTTTGGATATACCCGAGTGGAAATGGGAGCACATCACCATGGACTTCATTACGAACTTACCACGTACGGCAAGGGGGTACGATGCCATATGGGTGATAGTTGACCGTTTGACGAAGAGTGCTCACTTTCTACCAATCCGCGAGACGTATTCATCTAAGAGGTTGGCGGACTTGTTCATCAAAGAGATTATGACTCGTCATGGTGTACCGATGTCTATAGTGTCTGACCGTGACACTCGGCATACATCTAAGTTTTGGAAGAGATTCCATGATGCGGTGGGTACGAGACTACACATCAGTACAACTTATCATCCTCAGACAGATGGTCAGTCAGAGAGAACCATACATATGCTTGAGGATATGCTCCGAGCATGTGTTATTGATTTTGGAGGAAGTTGGGACGAACATTTACTATTAGCTGAATTTTCATACAACAACAGTTATCATGCCAGCATTGGTATGCCACCATATGAGATGCTATATGGTAGGAAGTGTAGGACGCCTGTATGTTGGGGGGACATCAGGCAGAAGGAGTTGGGAAGCATTGAAGTGATCGAAGCTACGACTGAAAAGTTGGAAAAGATTAAGGCCTTTATGAAGGCAGCAAAAGATAGACAGAATTCGTAGGCCGACAAGAGTAGTAGACCGATTGAATTCAAGGTGGGTGATAGAGTCATGTTGAAGGTCTCACCTTGGAAGGGGATCATCCGGTTTAGAAAGCGGGGTAAGCTGAGCCCGAGGTATATATGGCCTTTCCGAATCATGGCTCGAGTAGGAGATATGGCCTACAGGTTGGAGCTACCGGATGAGTTAAGTGGGATTCATCCAACATTCCATGTATCTCATCTAACTAAGTGCTTAGCTGATGAAGATATGTTGTGCCACTGGAGGACATTGAGGTGGATGAAGGGCTTAATTATATGGAGCAGCCAGTGGCCATCATTGATAGAAAAGAGAAGAGGCTACAGAATAAAGTGGTTCCACTTGTGCGAGTACAGTAAAGACACAGGAAGGGGTCCGAGTCTACGTGGGAGATGGAGGAGGAAATGAGATGATGAAATCAACTTTACAACAACATGTTGAGCATGAACATATTAAAACAATATTCAATATGAACAAGTTGATTCCCCCAAGGACCTTTTTCAATATCTCTCAATATTCAACCAACAAGAACATGGTGCGGAAACCCATGATTCAAGTGAAAGAATTCAGTGTATGTGTGTGTGATTGTGTGTTAGTGTGTGTGTTTTGAATGCTCAAAAATGATAATAACAGATTGTTTGATTGATTGTTCACAAGCTTACAAAGGATTAGGGTAGTGTGCTATTTATAGCCTATACACAAAAGCTATATACAATTACTGAACTACCCTTATGTAAACGAATATTACATAAATAATCCTAAGTCTATAAGCTATCCGCTGTGGAAATAAGTCATCCACTGTGGTGGTTTTCTTATCCGCTATGGAGAAGACTATTCATCCGCTATGCATACTTGGTTGTTCATCCGCTGTGGAGGCTTGGTTGTTCATCCGTTGTGGATGTTCATCCGCTGTGGATGAACATCTGCTGTGGAATGTTCATCCGCTGTGGATGAACATCCGCTATGGATGTTGTCCACTGTATGTTCTTCATCCGCTGTGGGATTCTTTCATCCGCTGCACACACTTAGATGAATTTTCTTCATCCGCTGCTGATGATCTTCATCCGCTGTGGAGACTCTTCATCCGCTGCGAACACTTGGTCAAAATTTCTTTTATCTACAAATCTGA
The DNA here is from genome assembly GCA_025506505.1 of Flaveria sonorensis. NCBI lineage: Eukaryota > Viridiplantae > Streptophyta > Magnoliopsida > Asterales > Asteraceae > Flaveria > Flaveria sonorensis. The sequence continues at coordinate 30,842,559 of CM046430.1, read as the reverse complement.
AAAAGAAATTTAAACAAATGTTAGTGATTGTTATGAATGTTAATAATGTTAATGTGTTATAAATGATTGTTTTGTATATTAAAACACATTTTGTTTGATTGTATGCTTTGGCAAGCATCATACTTTTTCATGCATTAATTCTTAATGCAATTGTTAAGTCCAACAATACCCCCCCTAAGTATGATGTTGCCACTGTTTTTTGTTTGTTTGATAAATGTTTTTTTAATAGTGTTGATTGATTTCTATTGTTATCAAAATAACACAAGCATGAATGTTTGTTTGTATCTATGTGTTTACAAAAACACATATATGAATGTTTGTATGATGATATCGACGTATGATTGTAAGATAAGAGACAAGGAAATATGTTTGTTTGTTTGTTTCCCCAGTTGTCTGTTTTGAAACCTCATGAATGAGATGGTCCTGCTTCTTCAATTTGTTTCTGAGCCTCTTCCATAGCCTTGAGTGTATCTTCAATGTCTTGTTCTATGGCTTGGTCAGCTTCAGCTTCCTTAACTTGATCTTTTAGAGCAGATATCTTGAATGTATTCCTACAGTTGACTATATGTTCAACAAAATAGTCAACTGCGCTCCTTTGATCATTATACTTTCTTTCTATAAATAAATGAACCATCTGCTCTATGGTTGATTGATCGAGGATTTGAATGTCAATGTTGCTCACCAAGGTGGTGACAACATGTTTTCCTTTAAGAATTTCTAGGTTGTTATGTTCAGAAATCCTCATTCCTGTTATTCCTTCAATATGAGTAAGGGGCTGTTGTTTTGTCTCTAATCTGTGTTTTAAGGCTGCTTTCACATATACTGTTCCAAGAATTCTTAGCATGTGAATGAAATAGCAGCAGTCACCCTTACACATCACATCTTGAATAGCTAGAAATGATTTGGTCATTAAAAATGAGACATAAGATGGGTGAAGAAGTTTAATCTCAACTGGATCAAATAATCTTATGTCCTCAGCTTCTTTTCCTTCTAATTTTCTCTCCAATACCACTTCAAAATGGTTTTCATCATAATACCATTGGGTGATAGGATGAGTGTACTAATTTCCTTCTATCTTCTTCATTATCAATTTAAGATCAGAAGGTCTAAGAGGATATCTTACTCTTTCAAGTAGTTCAGTGTCAACTTGTTCTGTTTGGTTTGGTTCGGGCTGTTTCCCCTTTTTGGTTGCCCTCTGCTCTTTCCTCAATTTCTCTATATGCAGTTTATTCTCTTTGTCTGCTTTGGCCTTCAATTCATGATGCCTTCTGTTCATGTATGATCTCAGAATATGAAAGAAGTCTGCTCCCCTTGGATTGTTTGTATGATTTACCATTCTCAATTGGAGAAGGTCCAGTCTGTCTTCATATAAGAGGGAGCCCAATTAGGATATGTATGATAAGTACTGGACAAGTCCAGATACTCTTTTGATGAGCACAGCATCCCAGACTTCGTCATATTTCCAAGCCACAATCTTTGTTTTATTTGCCCCGGCTGTCAGAGAGATTTTGACATATAATTAAACAAAGTTAGTCTTCTCACCGATCATCTCTCTGAACTCATTTCCTTCAGGCCATAGCCTGTGGGGCATGAACTCTCTAGGTTCTTTAATTGGATGCAGTTCAGGAGGTGCTTGGTGATATGTTGATAGAGAAGCAGCTGGATGTGGTTTGAAAACTTATGGCTTCAGAGCATTTGACAGCATATTCTTGTAGATTTCCCTGGCCATATCTTTCATTTGTAATAAAGATCTTCCATCATAAGATCTATAAGGAATCCTTGTGTGACTTAACCAACTCTTGACTTGTTGGTAAGTCATCTTGTCAATTTGAGGATCCTTAGGTAGATTCTTTTGTAATTCTTGTTGATCTTTGATTTCTTTATATCTTCTGTAGGTCTGCTCACTTTCATTCTTCAAAACTTCTTGAAAGTCCTTGAGAAGATCCTTTACTTCAGTTACGTTCATGGTCATGAATGCATCATATAGGAAACCTCTTGAGATTAACTCAATTCCTATGAGAGTTTCAGGATCATCTGAGAATAGATCCTGAATGTTTTGGATTTGATCTTCTTCATCATCTTCTTCTCTTTCCTCATAAGAGTCTGATATGATTATAATTGGTTGTTGATCAGAAGTCTGTGCTATCTCACCTTCTTCCAATTGTGTTTGCTCAGCATACTCATGTTCTTCTTGTTTTACCTTAAGTAGCTTGTAAGGAGGTGATTTTGGTGATTCAGGCTCTACTGCTTGTTCTTTGCCCTTTGATGAAGAACCTAAATAGGTTCTTTTCCTTTTCCTCTCATATGTCATTAATTGAGGAGATGATGATGATGCTTTTGCTATAACTTGTTTAGGTTGCACAGAGGCTGATTCAGAAAATTGTCTGATTAGTTCCATTTACTTTGCAGTGAAAGGATTGTAAGGAACTATGCTTGTTTCATCTGTGACTGGATCAGGAGTATGGAAATGTTGTTTCAGGATAGGAGAATAATGAATGTTCTCATGTGGATTAGCCTCACTAAACAGCTGATCCATTGTGTATGTTTCTTCAGGAATGATCAATGCTAGTTTAGCTTGTTCTGATTGGGTTTGTTGTGGTTCTTCTCCTTTAGACTCACTCAAATCTTCAACAATATCATCTAAAAGTTCTTTTTCATTTAGTTGAGAGTCTGTATGTTCAAGCTCTCTGTTTAGCCTCTTTATTTCTTTAGCTTGGGCTTCAATTATCTTTTTCAGTTTATCAGTTTCATTTTCACTTGATATTGATTGGTTAGCCCAGTAGTAAACTTCATCATTAGCTATTAGACTTTCATTATCCTTGACTTTTAGATCTTTTTGAGTTTGTTCAAGCTGTCGTTCTACAAACTTAACAATCAGCTTTTGAGCATTTTCATCAGCTTTAAGTTTTTCAATCTCTATATCTTTCTCCTTTAGTTTGTCTTTCAATTTCTTTGTTCTTGTGTTTGATCTTTCAATGAGTTTATTGTACTCAGTGAATAGAAAGACCTTTGAATGCTCTATGTCTTCTTCTATTAATGTTTCACTGCTTGGTTCACCCATTTCAGTAGATGTGAATGTTTGAATAGTTTCTGGCTCATGTAAAGAAGTATCAACCTCTTCATGCTCTTCTGGAAGTTGCTCAAGAGCTATATCTATATCTCTTAACAGAGATGATAGTGTTTGTTGATCAGAGAGGTTTGGTTGTGTGATTGTATAGGGCTAAGTGGATGTTGTGGGCTAAGTGGTTGCTCTGGTTAGATTGGTTGAGGAATGATTGGGTCATGTTGTATGATTGGGGCATGGATGATTGGTGCTGGCTGTATGATAGGGTCTTGGTGAATTGCATGTTGGAATAGCATGAAAGGCTCATCTTCACCTGGTATCCTCATAAACTCATCAGGAACAGGGAGATCATGATCAATCATATGAGGAGGCATAGGTACCTTATCTCCTTGATAGAGGCTTGATTTGATCCTGGTAAATACATGTTCATTGAAGTGAACAGGCTGAAATATGGCTCCTTTTTTTGGAATGGTTAGTAGCAGATCATTAATAATCATCTGCATGAATCTTGGAAACATTAAGAACTTGTTCCTCACCTCTGTGATGTTATAAACCAACCTATTTAGGATCTGAGCACCAAAGTTGAATGGTCTCCTTGCAATAATGCTAGCAATAGCACATGAAGCTCTTAGAGATGTAGCATCCTATCCTGTTTTCCTATTGGTCATAGTTTTTTGATATGTATGCATAAGAAACCTAAACTGAGCACACATGTATGATTTCTTAATCTGTTTCTTTTCAATAGTGCATGTGTATCCAATCATTCTAAATACATGTAGCACATAGTTCTCATCAAATTCTACAGGGCCTTCTGCATCAATATCTCCCAATTGAATAACCCTCCTTATAACTTCCTCAGTGATAATGATTTCTTGGTTATGCACAGTAGATATTACTAGTTGCTGATCATCAACCTCTCCCAGGTATGCATTGGTCCAGAACTGGACTATATGATCTTCACAGATGTCTGGTCTAGCAGTCATTGCATGGACTAGTCTAGTCTGTCTAATGGCCTGGATCATGTCTCTATAATTCTCTAACTTGGGACAGTCAGGATCTAGGAATGCACAGATGTTGTGATTCCTCACAAACACTAATTTTGCCATATCTGCATAAAAGAAGACAAATGTTAGTGATTCTTTATGATATATGTAGAATTGCTTGAAATGATGAAATGTTGATTAAGTGTTCATTTGTATGTTTGTATACTGATAACCTATGTATACTTAGAACTTGTTGTTTGATTAAAAAGGAATGATTTGGGTGTTTTGGATGAAAATAACAGTTTGACTTTTACAAGTCAACTGTTGAATGATTTTGATTGTTTAAAAATTGTTTGTTGTACTCTTTTATGATTCAAAACTAATTTCTGATTAGATTTGATGATATATCATGATTAACAAGTTCATGAACATGCATAAATTGCTCAATATATATGTTTGATTTTTGAACTTCAGATTGACCTTTTGAAGTCAAAATAACATTTAATGCATATTCAATACATATGCAATCAATGTTTGTATGAGTTGTTTCTATCAGAATAACTATTTGTTATGTGGTTGTTAGTAACTTTTGAATATGTTTACAAAGTTATAGCATAGTGTAAGCATTTTTGAACATTTTCAAAGATCAAACAGTGTTTTTATTCAATTTTGGCATGAACACCTTGTCTGTTCATGTTCACTATGAACACTTAATCAAATTTCACCAAATAAATAGCCTAAGTACATTCGGCTAAGCCCTAAACACATCATTTCAATGTTTAATTTGATTATTAACATCAAATTACTTATTGTTGATTAACGGTTCTTAGTTCGACTGAGTCGAACAATGTATGAGTCTGAAACTGATTAAATGGAGTCAAAATGGAAGATTTAAAGTTTTGAAAATATGATTATACCTTTTGAATCAACAAAATGATGATAAATTGGTATTTTTTAGTGTTTGGATTTAATCAAGTAACAAAGGTTTACGAAGGGTTTTGTTGAACAAGGTTTGAAATTTTGAATGTTTTACTTTCTCTCTCTTTACTGGTGAAAAAGTAAGTGTTGTTTAAATATACAGCGGACAATGAACTATCCGCTGTGGACACAGTGGTTATGTGCAAACTATCCGCTGTATGAACAGTGGTCATGCGCTGTGAAAAAATGACTTAAAATAAATTTAGGTCATCCGCTATATGAACAGTGGTCATGCACTGTGCATTTAACACTGCGCTGCACCGCGGATGAACAATTTGTTCATGCGCTTTGGATCCTTGAAACATTTGATTGTTTGTTCACAGCGGATGAACATTTGTTCATGCGCTATGGACACATGGATGTGGTGTTAATGTTTACAGCATATGATTACCTGTGTGCATACGCTGTATACACATGCACTATTTCTACAACGGATGACTTATGTTAGTCATGCGCTATGGAATGGCAGTATATTCACAGCGGATGCCTTACCAACATCATGCGCTGTGAAAACTTGTATGTTCATAAGTGCATAGCGGATGTTTGTTTGTTTAGTCCACGATATGCACTTGGTGAATTTTGCATGTTATGATGATTACTGTAGCTACAGTGGATGTATGTTTGTGTGTCCGCTGTGACAACAGTTTTTTCAAAAATTTCAGATTTTTTTTTTGTTTTGAACTAATGTCTTACAAATCATATGTTTGATAAAATTTTCTTCTGAAAGAACATTTGTTTGATGAAACTTGTTTAAATCAAAATGTTTGTTTAAATTTTTGATTTAAAATATATGTTAAAATATTGAAATTTTAACATATTCAATATATGGATGATAAGATATCACTCACAAGCAATATTATACAATAAAATAAACAAATGTATGTGTGTCAAAGTGTTGTGTTTGGGTGTTGGCTTGACATGGCTTTGTTTAAAACTCAAAATTTAGAAAATCTTAAGTTTTGAAATGTGTGACAATGCACAATTCTGCTGCCTTTGATAATTCCATGTTCAAATTCTCCCCCTAAATTTTTGCATAATTATAAAAACTTTTATAAAATGACAAAAATTTATATGTTTTAATATGGAAATTATCAAAGTCCAATTTGCTTGTTTGTTAATCATGTAGCAAGAGAAGATATTATCTTACTAAAAATGAATGTTTATCATGTTTTACACATGAATCTTTTGCACATACCATGAGATCATACTAGTCTACATTTCTCACTGAGTTGTTTGTATGGTTTTAAGAATAGACATAGAGAAGTACAATGTTGATTGCATATATTGTGATCCACTTAAACTCATGCATGGTATTAATGATTGATTGAAACAGTGAGTGATTATCATGTTTCGAGTTTATTAACATGAGATGTATGTACCCCACATCTGATTGTATGATTGGCACAACCCTCCTCAAGATATGCTAGAAAGCACTTTCAATACTTAAAACCTAGCTACTTAGGAGTATAAATGCTCAATTTGATCCATGATGTTTGATCCTCTTTGGGATTCTTTTTCACTTCACTTTGGAAGTTGATCCTCTTTGGGATTCTTTTGATTCATTCACAAGGAATGTAGTCATAAACACTTTATTGATGATGTATCCAAGATGGATGTATTCCTCTTTGGGAATCTTTTTGGATCATAATTTAGGTCATTCAGGTCTGTGCTTAGCACAACAAAGAATGCCTAGGTGTACTCCAGGTCTATGATTATCATAAGAAAGGAGGCACTTGAATAATTAAGCAATTTATAATCTGTTTCACTTGGTGTATTGTAATTACTTTGAAAGCAACCTATATTGGATAGATCAAGACTCACCATAAACCAAGATGTGTTGTTAACCACATAGTCATGAGAATTTAGTTCTTCACTGTTGTATCTGATTTATGTGACCATGCTGAGCCTATCCACATATCAAAAAAGAATTTGTTAGTCTTTATTAATGGAAAAAGACTCAAGTGAAGAATTATGCTAGTGTACTATCCACTGTTGTATCTGATTTTTGATTCAATATTATCAAAAAGAATGATTTTGCATGATTTCTTGATTTTGAAAAAGGTAAGTTTGGTGTTAATCTTGGACTTTGACAAAATCAAGCATGTTTGATTTGAATGTTTTGAAAATATTAATTTGTTGTTTCATAGTTGATCATACCAAGAAACTAAACCACAAATTTAAATCGTGTTGAATCAAATGGTTTTGTAAAAAGGTCAGCCAATTGGTTGTCTGTGTGGACCTTGATCAACTTGAACAGACCCTTTTCTGAGCAATCTCTTAGAAAGTGATATCTGATCTCTATGTGTTTGGTTTTTGAATGTTCAACAGGATTGTTTGTTATAAACATGGCTGTAGAATTGTCAATGTGTATGGGTGTTTTAAGAAAATTAAAGCCATAATCAAGCACTTGGTTTTGAATCCATAACACTTGAGAACAGCATGCAAAAGCAGCTGTATATTCTGCTTCGACTGTTGACACAAAGACATTTGTCTACTTCTTGCATTGCCAAGAGATCAATCTTGTTCCAAGAAACTGGCAGCCTCCACTGGTTGATTTCCTGTTGTTACATCCCCCGTAATCACTATCTGTGTATGCACAAAATGAGAAGTCTCCATCTTTAGGATACCACAAACCAAGAGCTGGTTTGCCTTTCAAGTATCAGAAGATTCTCTTTATAGCATTCATGTGTGATTCCTTGGGATCTGCTTGATATCTTGCACACATGCATACTGCATACATGATATCTGGTCTACTTGCTGTATGGTACATCAGAGAACCTATCATAGATCTGAAGAGTTTCTGGTCAACTGATGTTCCTTCTGGATTTGGTCCAAACTTCAATCTAGTTGCAAATGGTGTCATGCTTGAATTGCAATCAGTCATGTTATACTTCTTGAGTATGTGATACACATATTTGCTTTGATTGATGAAAATTCCATTTGTTGATTGTTTAACTTGTAGGCCTAGGAAGAATGTGAGTTCTCCCATTGAGCTCATCTGGAATTTTGATTGCATAAGGGTTTCAAACTCATTACAAAGCTGTATGTTTGTGGAGCCAAAAATTATGTCATCCATATAGACTTGCACTACTAACAAGTCTTGTTCTTTTCTTTTTTAAGAACAATGTCTGATCAATTTTACCTCTGGTGTAACCATTTTGTAGTAGAAACTTTGATAGAGTTTCATACCACTTTCTGGGTGCTTGGTGAAGACCATACAGAGCTTTGTCTAACTTGTATACTCTGTGAGGGAAATCTGGATCTTCAAACCCTGGAGGTTTAGCAACATACACCTCTTCATCTATCTTATCATAAAGGAATGCACATTTGACATCCATTTGGTAGACAGTGAACTTCTATGATGAGGCATAAGCAAGGAATACTCGAATGGCTTCCAATCTAGCTACAGGAGCAAAGACATTATCATAATCAATGCCTTCCTCTTGAGTATATCCTTGAGCTATAAGCCTTGCTTTGTTTCTTATGACAATCCCTCTATCATCTGTTTTGTTTCTGAATAGCCACCTTGTGACAATTGCATATTGACGTTCAGGCAGATCTACCAGCTTCCAAACTTCTTGCTTCTTGAATTGCTGTAGTTCCTCTTGCATGGCTTCTATCCAACTGTTGTCCTTTAACTATTTAGTGATGTTTTTGGGTACAGTTAAGGATAAGAAACAGGAATACAAGCAAATGTTTGCTGTGTCAGATTGACTACGAGTCAATCTGGTGTTGAGTTCACCGATGATGTTTTCTATTGGATGGTCCTTGTGAACTCTTGTGGTTGTAATTTGATCAACATGAATTGTTGAATCAAGATTGGTGATTGTCTGATCATGTGATGATGGGTGAGCAAGAGTATTGGGAGATGTGAGATTGTCTGATTGAGGGGGTTCAGTGAATGCTTGAGGGGAATCATGAAAGAAATATAATATTTCATCTTCATGATGTGTGTCTGGTAGAGAATGGTAGTCATCATCATCTTCATGTTGTTTTGGTTTGTTGGTATCTTATGATTGAGTGGGTACAGGAGATGAAGATACTGGAGTATCTGATGATGTTTCTCTTAAGGTGTTTGGTTGATCAGGAGGTGTTGACATAGTTGTGCTTGATGGAGTGTTAGTGGTTCTCCTTGGAGGATCAGCAGTCAATGGAACATCAATGGTTGATGGTGGAACCATTGGATACTCATTGTTCTCCATTGAACCTAAAACATCAAATTATGTTGTGTCAAATGATTTGGTTAATGCATCAATATCAAACAGCCAGTTAGATCCAATGACTTTCTTGGTGAAACAATGTTCATTGAAAACAACATTCGTTGTTTCTACCACTATATTTAGCCTTGGATTGAATACTGTGTAAGCTTTTGAGCTTCCAGAATATCCAACAAAGAATCCATCATTTGCTTTTGGAGCAAATTTGGATAATTGTTCTCTGGTGTTTAATATTGAACAGAACATCCAAATGCCTTAAGAAATCCTATATATGGTTTTCTTTTAAACACTAATTCATTAGGCATTTTGGAATGTTCTTTGATGATTAATGTTCTGTTTTGTATGTAGCATGCTGTGTTTATGGCTTCAGCCCAAAAGGATATGGGCAATAGAGAGTTAGCTAGCATGGTTCTAGCTGCTTCTATTAATGTTCTGTTCCTTCGTTCAGCTACTCCATTCTGCTGAGGAGTTCTTGCTACGCTGAATTGATGACTTATTCCTTTTTCTATACAAAAAGAAGAAATGTAGTCATTCTTAAATTTAGTGCCATTATCACTTCTCAAAGATTTGACTTTAGGATCAAGTTGATTCTCAATCTTTGTGATAAAGGATGTAATGATTTGTGTTGTTTCTGTCTTGTGTAGTAGAAAGAAAACCCATGTGAATCTGGAGTAATCATCTACTATGACAAGACAGTATTGCTTCTTTCCTATGCTTAGGATGTTTGTTGGGCCAAAAAGGTCCATATGAAGCAATTTGAGTGGTATGTTGTTAGATTTTATCAATTTTGATTTATGTGAAACTCGATGTTGTTTGCCTTTCAGACATGTTGTGTAGTGGTCTGAATAGAAAAATTTCTTTTATGGCAGACCTATGACTAGATCATTTTTAACAAGTTTGTTCATTCGGTTAAAATTGGAATGACCTAATCGTCTATGCCACAGTTGTGATACATCTTCTGTGGCTTTTGATAATAAACAAATTTCAAGGGTTGACGCTGAAACATTGTTCATATCAACAATGTATGTGTTGTTTAGACGAGGAGTTTTCAAAAGGATATGATCTTTTAGAATCTGAAAACCCGTCTTAAGGATGTAGCAGCTGTTGGAGTCAAATAGGGTGACATATCCCTTGTCACAGATTTGGGATACACTCAAGAGATTGAACTGAAGATTGGAGCAGTAGTTGACGTTCTCAAAGCTAATCAACCCGTTTGTTACTGTTCCTTCGCCAGTTATCTTCCCACCTGTTTTATCTCCTCCAAAGGCTACATTGCCTCCATGTTTGTTCTTAAAATCCCGAAGTAGGGAACAGTTGCCTATCATATGATGGGAGCATCCACTGTCAACATTCCAGATGTTATCAGTCCTTCTAAGATGTCCCTGAAAAACAAAAGAAATCAGTTAGTTGGAGCAACCCAAGCCAAGATGATCTTGGGTTTTCCATCTTTTCCAACAACACAAATTTCTTCCAAGACAGCATTGTCTGAAGGTTTTGGAGCTCTAGACACACTAGATTTCCTTTGGTTTGATTTAGCTCTATTTGGAGAAGTGCTTTGTGCTCTTCTCTTTTGTGAGCTAGTGTCAGTGGTTTGTCTGTTCTGAGACTTATGTCTCCTTGATGTGTGTTGAAAATTGTCATAAAAGGTTTTATCATTATCTAAAACAATTTTCTGATGATGAGTATGTTTAGGAACTCCTACTCTGCCCTTATTTTGAGCAACAGGTTGTTTTTCAGTAGTTTTCTCAACCTGAGCTTGTTTGTTTTGTTTCTTTTTTTTCTTATTGAAAAAACAATTTGTCGTGCTGTGATTGTTTTCACCTTGATAAAAATCTGTAGTTTTGACTTGTGAAATCTCTTGACTTTTTACAAATTTAATCAATGGTGTTTTCAACATTGTTGGAGATGATGATGAACTTTGATTCAATTGGTTCGTCTTGAGATTCAGTTGACACATCTTGTATGTTGGTCATTGACTCAGGAAGTGGGATGTAGTTATCAGTATAAGGTGGGTTTACCTTATGATATCCAAGTCCTGTAGGATCCTTAAAGGTCCTTTGCTGAGCAAGAAGTTCTTCGAACTTCTTATTGCTCACCTGAAACTTCTGAAGTTTAACTTTAGTTTCAACTTGAGTTGTTTTTGACTCAGTTAATGAGATAGAGAGCTGCTCGACCTAAGCTGCAATGTTAATTTTTCAGAAAGTAGTTTGTCTATGTCTGATTGTAATGAAAGTATTTTTGTAGCATATTGCTTTTGTTATGATTTTAGACTTTCATTAAGAATGTTTGTTTCAATTACTTTCTTTGATAGCTTGTCAGCATGCTCTCTATACCTGTTTACCTCATCAATACATGCTTGACTGCAGAGGTTTTCTTTTACCTCTTTCGGGATGTCTGTTAATTTGTCTTCAATATCATCCATAAGGGCATGATCTAAAGGTGATGGTATTTCAGCCTCATAAAGGCTCCAGTCACATTCTCCATCCTTTTTGATTATCATTGTAGAAGATGTTGGACTGAATTGAGTGATCTGAGGTTGAGTTGGTGCATTTGGAATATTGATTGGTGGAGGCACTTGTCTGTTTGAATTAATTCAACTTGAGTGTTATGCCTGATGAGTGTTTTTATCAACTCTGGGCTGTTGACATTCTCTGGAGAAGTGCCCATAAATTTGACAGTTATAGCACCTAACTTTGGTTTTATCAAAACCAATTCTTGTTTTCTTGTCCATGGTTATACCTCTATTTCTTTGTAGAAACCTTTTGGACCTGTATGCTATCATGGCCATTGACCATTGAAGATCCATCTCTTCTACCATATCTGGTGGAAGTTCATCCAAATCCTGTTGGATGATCTGAGATAGAGTCAGACTTGCTCCCAAGAATGCTTCAAAGCTTGTTGAAAAGGCTGCATAAGCTACCTTTTGCTCTTAACTTTGTAGAATAATAGTAAAAGCATCCATAGGTTTTTCAAGCCTGTGTATGTTTGATGTTTGAGGTTTTGACTCTTTGTTTAAGGTGGAGTTATGAGGTTGATGTTTACTTTGGGGTGTAGCTTCATGAGAAGCATGTACTCCAGTCTTCTTAGACTTGTGTTTGTTGTTGGATGATTCTGGTGCTGAGAAGAATGATGTATCATGAGAATCTAGAAATTCTTCTTCTTCATCTTCTCCAGTGCTTGTGAGGAAAGCACTGTCTGTGTGTTGTGGTTCTTTGAACTTGTAGGCCTTGACATGTCTGATTTAGTTGTTGTTCCTTGATTTTTCATCCATTTCCCGTGCTTCAACCTTGGCTACAAGTGAGTCAAGGGATAGTCCCTCCAAGGCCAATGATGCTTTCATGAGAGACACTGACTGAGTCCAACTCTCAGGCAATGTATGCAATATTTTCTTGTTGATTTCAACAGTGTCATATTTAAGTCCATATACTATCATTTCATTGACCAATTGGACATATCTGTGTAACTGTTGAGGAATTGACTATCCATGTATGTGATGGAAGGTTTCATATTGGGTCCTCAGTTTTTCTTTTTTGATTTCCCTAATTTCCTCACTTCCTTCACACATTATGTGAAGAACCTTCCATAGTTCATGAGCAGTTTTGAAAATTTCCACCCGTGTCAAAATTTTAAAAGGCAAAGTCATAGCTAAAATGCTATATGCCTTCATGTCTGTTTTGACCCGCTTAAGGTCATCACCAGCTACACTTTTCAGACTAACTGGTTTTTGTATGTTATAATCTGGTCCTAATGTCAGTGGGATGTAAGGACCTTCAGTAATTGATGTCCATAAATCTGGATCTTGATATGTAATCCAATTTCTGAACATGATTTTCCATTGCTTGAAGTCTGATTTGTTCTTCAACTGTAGGGGTTTTAGTCCACTGTTAGAACTCATCATTTCATCAGTCATGTTTGTTTGATTTAAACTAAATAAATTTTAAGTTAAATTGGTTTGTTTAAATTTTAGTCCGGTGTTAAAATTTTAATTAATCCTAATTGTCTCTAGGATTTGTTTGTTAATTTGATAAACTAATTTATTTTAATTGTTTACCAAATAAAGGAATTAAACAATTAATTAATTAATGTCCTATGAAATGTTGCTTTCTAGGTCATGGTCACAATAAAGATTGTGGATGATGGGAATATTTGTCCTTTTATGAAAAAGTCAATATTCTTTTTGTAAAAACCCTACAAACAGATTTTGTCTTATGTAAAACAACTTTTTGGATCAAAAAGTTGATTCTGAAACTTTTCAAACAAGTCAATTTGTTTTTGATGGTTTTATCAACAACTACAACAATTCCCGTGAATTGTGTTCTGCAAAAACTAGGGTTTTCCTAGGGTTTTTGCGGTGATGAACATTTTTTAAAAAATATTCAACCCGATGGTTGAATAATGAATAAAAATAAGTTTCTAGTGAGATTGTCACTAGTGTATGATGATAATGAACAATCTAACCGGTTTAGATTGTTCACAAAATGATTTGTTTCAAAGAAAAGTCAATGAAACAGTGTTTAAAAACAAAACCCTTAAATCTGATTAGGGTTTTAAGGTTTGAATGATGTTAAAAGTTAAAAACCTTCTGTTTAAAGGTTGTTTAACAATGTATGAACAATACCTGTGTATTGTTTGTTGCAAAAACCACTAAAAACTTGTGTGGTAGTGTGATGTTCAAGCAAAAATCAACAACACTTCTTTAAAATGCACAAAATGATTCAGTAATCATGATGTTTGCATTTAATGAATGTTAATGAGAAGAAGATAATGAGTTTGATGCTTGAATATGTGTTTTTGAAGCTAATGAACCACTGAAATCAATGTTGTTAAATGAGAGGATCGAAATCAATGAATGATTGAGCCAAGGCTCTGATACCACCTGATGAAATCAAGTTTACAACAACATGTTGAACATGAACATATTAGAACAATATTCAACATGAACAAGTTGATTCCCCCAAGGACCTTTTTCAGTATCTCTCAATATTCAACCAACAAGAAACATGGTGCGAAAACCCATGATTCAAGTGAAAGAATTCAGTGTGTGTGTGTGATTGTGTGTTAGTGTGTGTGTTTTGAATGCTCGAAAATGATAATAACAGATTGTTTGATTGATTGTTCAATAGCTTACAAAGGATTAGGGTATTGTGCTATTTATAGCCTATACACAAAAGCTATATACAATTACTGAACTACCCTTATGTAAATAAATATTACATAAATAATCCTAAGTCTATAAGCTGTCTGCTGTAGAATTAAGTCATCCGCTATGAAGATTTTCTCATCCATTGTGGAGAAGACTATTCATCTGCTGTGCATACTTGGTTGTTCATCCGTTGTGGATGCTTGGTTGTTCATCCGCTGTGAATGTTCATCCGCTGTGGATGAACATCTGCTGTGGAATGTTCATCCACTGTAGATGAACATCCGATGTGGATGTTGTCCGCTGTATGTTCTTCATCCGCTGTGGGATTCTTTCATCCGTTGCACACACTTAGATGAATTTTCTTCATCCGCTGCTGATGATCTTCATCTGCTATGGAGACTCTTCATCCGCTGCGAACACTTGGTCAAAATTTCTTTTGTCTACAAATCTGAAAAAGAAATTTAAACAAATGTTAGTGAGTGTTATGAATGTTAATAATGTTAATGTGTTATAAATGATTGTTTTGTATGTTAAAACACATTTTGTTTGATTGTATGCTTTGGCAAGCATCATACTTTTTCATGCATTAATTCTTAATGCAATTGTTGAGTCCAACATGAGACAACATTACACGCAGCTGTTTGATGGATGATAGGTTTCGGGGACGAAACCTATATAAGGGGGTGGACTTGTAACACCTGGAAATTTAAAAGAAAAGAAGAATAAAAGAAGAAAGGGTGAAATGTCCCAAGTCAAGGGGTTAAAGCTGTGCAAGTGGAAAACTTGCACCTTTATGAGATTTAAAAGAAGTATGGCAGCCCACACTTCTCCCTTTACTGATATTTCTCTGCTGCTAGTGAGAGTAAGGAGCTGCAAATCAATTTCTAGAGAGGGAAGGAGGAAGATCTGCTTGTAGGTAAGGTTTTCTTGCGTTTCCTATTCGGTTTCAGCTGTGTTCGAGCTGTTGGACCGATTCTTGTGCATTTCTATGTGTTCGGTTGTGTGTTTCTGTGTGTTTAGGTGTTTGAACTCCAGGTTGCTCACGGGTCTGAAGAAGTCTTACTCGTAAGCTGTTAAGGTGAGTTCTACATCCCTGGTTTTACTTGTTTTAAACTTGTTTGGGGCTGAAATGCATAGTAACTACTGTTTTACAACCGATAGCATGATCTGATCTGTGTTTTGCACCTGTTGTGAGTATGGGTGTGTGTTTGTGAATGTTTGATCGAGTTTTGTGATTGTATGCTTGTTCTAAATGTTTAGCATGCTAGATCTGGGCTAAGAATGTATAGGAATAAGGGTTTGGAATTGAATATCGCATAAGTTAAAATTACAGGTTGGTTTAATCATCCACATTTAGATTTGAGTATTAGCATAAGTGTTTTGTTTAGGCGCATTTGCAACAGTGATCATGCGCATTTCTTTCGTTCATGCGCATTTGCTACAGTGTTCAGGCGCATTTGTTTCAGTCATCCGCATTTGGTTCATGCGCATTTCTTGGGGCACTTAGAGTATTTTCTTAGTAAGAACATCCGCATTTGTTCATCCGCATTTCTTTTGTTCATCCGCATTTATTTTGTTCATACGCATTTGTCTATTCTTCCATATTGGTTTGCTCATCCGTATTTCCATAAGGACTTAGAGTTTTCTTACATTTGGGGAAGTAGAATTTAAGTGCTAAGAAATGATGTTTTATGGTGGTTTATGCTTGTTTATATGTATCCATTGTATGATGATGTTGTCCCATGCTTTGTATGATGTGACCTTACGTGGTGTGTTATGCTTATGAATGTAAAGTATTATATAATGAAAGTGGAAGACAACGTTAACGAAGTGGAACATAATGAATGTATGAAAATCTTGCAAGCAAATTAAAAAGAGAGTTCACAACTCAATGAAGGGTTGTTAGCTCAACTGTGTGGGGTTTAGCTAACCCATAAGAATTCACACAGGGGGCTTAGTCTTTGTGACTAATCAAGACGTGCGAAATCAGGATCCTTGTCGCTTGACCCCAAGACGATAGTTGCTTCGTGCACAAATGATGAGGCATAGCTTATGATAGGATCTAGATTAAAGTGGAAGATAATAATGAAAGAATGTAGGAAAATGAACGATTATGAATGATGATAAAAGATAATAATGATATTATCAAGATGTACATATGCTGTGTGATCACGAGCAAAAGTAAAGTAAAGGTTTTTACTAAAAGTAAAGTATTTTATTATATAAAACTAGAACTCACTCAGCAACACTAACTTTTATATGCATTTTCAGTTGGCAGGTAATGTTGTTGCTGAGGATGGCATGGGGGTAAAGCTACTTGGCGGGCAAGGACTGGCATCCATCTCATGCGATAATAATGATGTTGTTTTGTAATACAACAAAGTGATCTTTTCTAATCTTTTAAACAATGATGTATTACTTGGTAAATGTATTTATTTATGCATGAAATGGTTTTTGATGAATAATTCCGCTGCAATGTTTTTATTACCTAATAAATCTTAATGTGTTTTGATATGAATGGTGTTGTGAATGACCAACTGTGCGGTTTCTGGGAATGGGGCCTTACAAGTAGGTATCAGAGCCAAAGTTTAAGAGAAATGGGTAAATATTTTCAAAACCTAAACTTAAACTGAGAATGGGACTAAATAGAAGGATGCCAACCCAAGTAGCTACGTGCCATCAGGTAATTTATTTTCTTAAAGTTAACTGGCATTATGTGCGCGTGCTATCTGATTTATGTGCTCTTAGTAGATTTGGATACTGATGTAGTCAGGATAGGAAATGCTTGGGAGATGAAGAGTAAAGGAAGTGGCTAATCACAACTGGCCACTGTAATCATGGACTTACTATACTTGACATAATCTGAGCTATTACCTTGTTGGTGTTTGAATCTTATAGTGTTTAGAGGATGGTGGGTGGTAGATCTTCGAAGGCTTCTCGAGGAGGTGTACAGGGTGGTCGTTGTGCTGGACCACGTGTCACAAGAAACAAGGCTAAGACTGCTGAGATGACTCTTGCGGAGCCTAAGCTTCATCACCATGAAGGCGGTGATGAGAGTGCTAATCAGGTTATGCAGACGATCCTGCCATCTGTGGTGACTGAGGTTGCTGTGAGGGAGGATGAAAAGAAGGAGAAAGAGGAGAGGAAGAAAACAGTTGGGAGAGGGGGCAGAGAGAGATGTCCAGGTGAAGGGGAGCAACCAATGATACAGATACACCACTTCGGTTTAGAAATCGTGTTTAAGAACAACACCCAATATGGCCATAATTGAGCTAGCAAAGACAAAATCAATTTACCTCAAACTTTGAGTAAAATGAATATAAATTCTTGAATATCAAAACTCACTATGCTCTTTCTTATCCCATTTCATAATACATAAAGAAAACTAGAAACCACTACGGACCCATATTGCCAACATTTAGGAAATAAATAGTTTAACATGAATTTTTTTTTATATAAATTAGATTTAAAACTTGAACACGTGGGGTGCATAGTAATCGCACGGAATCAATTCATGGGAGGAGTTTGCACCATGATATCAACCCATTTTGACACAGTTGAACCAACCCGAATGTTGACCCGATTCTGAGGCAATTTGCTATCATATCCTCCCGCATAATAGAACATTGTCCTCAAACATGGTAAACAATCATCAGGTGGTGGCTCAGGAGGTATTTCCAATGGATATCCGAAGGCGTATAGTTTGTAGCAAGATCGGAACCTATATGGATGCCTTAACATGTGATTTATAGCTTGAAATAATAACATGGCTACATCATACTTTTATTGTGCATGACTCCGATTCAGCTTAGATTCGGCTTCAGGTTTTCTTCACCATCATATTCAAACTTAACAAGTAGACAAATTTTTCTTTATTTTAGTTGTTTTCCTGGTCACGATCAAACTTCATCCATTTTTATTGTAATCCTTATTCCTCATTCCCCAACCCTTTAATTTTTGCTTATGATTTATCATCTAATTCATGTAATAGACCATTTTAGGAAGTCAAACTTTTAAACATGGATTCATCTTCTTTATCAACATTCCCACAAAGAACGCATTCCACAAATAAAAACTCGTTTTGATTGGGAACAAGTCCATCGTCATCATATCAAGGTACAATGTTTGAGTCCACGCATCTGGTTTAATGCCTTGATCATCAAGGGACTTGGCCATTTCTTTTGCCTCGGCTGAACCTTCTTCAAAATAAGTTACATGCTTAAAGGGTAGGCTAGGGGCTATGGCATGGTTATGAGTTGTTTTCTCAAGTAAAAGGGAAAACAAGTCTTTGCATACAACATTGTAGGTAAAGGAGTTTGCTTTTTTGTCACTAGGTTTGATCCCAAACTTGTTTCCACTATCAGCAATATTTTCTTCGTTTGGTTTTTGCTCATCTCGTTTAC
Organism: Flaveria sonorensis; assembly: GCA_025506505.1. Lineage (NCBI taxonomy): Eukaryota > Viridiplantae > Streptophyta > Magnoliopsida > Asterales > Asteraceae > Flaveria > Flaveria sonorensis. Next base: position 30,823,771 of record CM046430.1, on the reverse strand, counting down.
CAACTTGCTCTGCTTCTTCACTGCCAAGATCATTGTATGTGGGTGCGAATCTTTCCTTTAACATGGACATATAAGTAAATACATAACTTGGGAGCTTTCTTCTCGGCTTCTTGACTCTAGGCTTAGCTTGTTCTTCCAAAAAACAACTCATGTCTTAAACCTTTCATTTGGATCTGCAACTCCTTAATCTTTTGTTCCATGGCTTTCTGGTCATATGTCATGTGAAATTTGTAAACCAAAATTGGATGATTCAGGTAGGAGTCAAAACAAATTGCTTCGGCTCTGATACCAAATGATATGAGTATGCCAGGAGAATATAGATTCAAATGTAACAATCAAAAGAACGGATAGAACAGAGGCACATTTCTAATATTGATTAACCACCGAAACAAACGATTGGGATGCGATATCTAACCAAAGATACGGATGCACCGCTTCGATTAAGAAATCGTGTCTAAGAACACCACCGAAATCTTGTCTAAGAACACCACCGAATATCTAACCAAATCAATTTACCTCAAACTTTGAGTGAAATGAATATACATTCTTTAATATCAAAACTCACTATGCTTTTTCTTCTCCCATTGCATAGTACATAAAGAAAACTAGAAACTACACGGACGCACGAAATCAATTCATGGGAGGAGTTTGCTCCATGATATCAACTCATTTTGACACGGTTGAACCGACCCGTATGTTGACCCTATTGTGAGGCTATATGCTATCATGTAACTAACCATCTCTTTCTGTACAATAATTGCTGAAGACCAAAGGAAATGTATGGATCATTGAAAGTGGTTGTTCCTGGAACATGACAAGCAATGGCTCTTTGCTTCAGAACTTTGAGAAAATTACTGGAGGGCAAGTTGCTTTTGGAGTAGAATCAGGTGTTTACATCACTAGTAAGTGGCAGGGTCACAAATGGTAATCTCAGCATTGAGAATGTAAACTATGTCAAGGTGCTTGGATACACTCTCTTAAGTGTATCCCAAATTTGTGATCAGAGACATAAAATGCTCTTCACTGAGCATGGAGAAGTTTCTTGCTTTCTGTCCAAAGGCAATAGTGTTGAGTATTTTCATTGGCATAAAAGAATGTAGCATGTAAACTTTATGTAAGGCCCCGTTCCCAGAACGTTTACAGCTGGTCAATCATTGCACACAAAGCATAAAACATACATTAACTTTACTAAAATATTACAACGGAATTCTTTTAAACAAACCATTTCATTTATATATAGTTGCTTTTACAAAATAATACATCACTGACGGGTTACAAAATATAACTCGTTGCTTTACATCACAAAAACATTATAATTTAAACAGCGGATGCCATCCAAAAATGCCAAGTAGCTGCCCCGTGCCATCCTCAGCAACTTTACCTGCCAACTGGAAACACATAAAAGTCAGCGTTGCTGAGTGAGTTCTAGTTTTATAAACTAAAATACTTTTCTTTCATTTAAAACCATTCTTTCTTTACTTTCACATGTGATCATGCATCATGCGTACACATAGATAATAATTTATTATTATCTTTCATCGTCATTCGTTGACTTCCGTTCATTCATCATTGTACGTCATCATTAACATTTGTTATCTTTCATTCATTAACCTTCCTTCGTCCATACCTTCCAGATCAATGTCATCAGCTATACCCCAAACGTAGGCACAAAGCGGGTACTGGGCCGAAGTTTATCAGACTTCCATTCATTGCGCACAAAGCCTGGCACCGGCACCGGGGTAAGCGACAAAGATCCGGGTCAATCTTATGGATTGAATCCCTTACGAGTCTTTTGTGACAACATAGTCTCTCACCTCAACTTTGGCATACAAGTCTTTCGTGACAACACAGTCACTCACCTCAACCTTTGGCATACGAGTCTTTTGTGACAACCCAGTCACTAACCTCAACCTTTGGCAAACGAGTCTTTTTTGACAACCCAGTCACTCACCTCAACCTTTGCTTGCAAGACTTTTCCATTCATTCATTCATTCATTAATGCATGCATTCATTCATTCCTTACGTTCATTTTTCATTATCTTTCGCTTTACGTTACATAATACTTTCCATTACTTTTCATAATCATACCACGTAAAGCCATGGAAAATGAACATACATAATAAGGAACATAAATAAAAATAATCATACCATACATAGCATCATCACATCACATATGACATCATAAAGTCAACTTACATCACCCCCGGGAACCACCCAAGTCAAAGCCTACACTTTACATTTTCCCCAAAATTTCAGAAAATATTCTAAGGCATAGGCGCATGAGCACTATGTAGGCGTATAGCCTTTTGGGCGCATGGGGAAGGTTCTGGGCTCATGGGCACTATTGGGGCGCATGACCAAACACTTAGTCATTCTGGGCAAACTTCTAGGCGTATGGGCACTATGCAGGCGCATGAGTGCCTAGGCGCATGGGCAGTTTTGGGCGCATGGAACACTTAGTCAAATTCAGCCTATTCTAGGTGCATGGATACTATTCGGGCGCATGGGGCCGCATTTAAGCATATTCAACCGTTGGGCGCATGGGCCAAATCCAGGCGCATGGGCAACCAATACATACTAATAACATCATAATCAGCCCCAAATCATCAATTCATCATGTTCTAAGCTTAGTTTTAGCATTCTAAGCATCATAAGGTGAACATAACACAATCATAACATCATAAATCACCCAAATCATAACCCACCTACATTCACACATACACATTTATACGGGTATAAAACCCACATTCATAAAAACATACATACATGCATTTCCAGCCCCAAAATCAGTTAAAACAAGTAAAAAGAGGGTTCTAGAAACTCACCTTAGCAGCCTTTGAGTATGACTTCCTTCAAACCCATTTGCACTATGAGTTCAACCACCTAAAACCCACCAAAACACACAACCCGAACACACAACCACACGTAAGCATACAACCGAGGCATAGGCCGGCCAAGAACAACTTAAAATGATGAATTTTTACCTTGAATTTGAATTCCTCTTCTTCTTTCTTCAAAAACCTGAGAGCTCTGCACTTTCTCTCTCTAGAAAAATCCGGTGAAAAGAAGATATGCAGAGAAGTGTGGGCAGCCATTACCTTTTTGCACCCACTTTTTATACTTTTTGTCCTTTTGACACATTTAGCCCCTCAACTTAGGTTAAATTGCGTTTTCTTTCTTTTATACACATTTATTCCTTCTTTCTCATCTTTAAAAAAAATACCCAGGTGTTAGACTTTAAGAACATGAATAAAAAAACTAGGAATGATTTGATAACTAGAATGCCAAAGAAAGAGTTTATAAGTGAGGACCATTGTGTTTCATGTCTGAAAGGAAAGCAACACAAGTGTCTTACAAACCAAAGGAAAAGAACTCCATCACTACTCCCTTACACTTATTACATATGGATCTCTTTGGCCCCACCAGTGTAATGAGCTAAGGAAGAACTTCATATTGCCTAGTGATCACAGATGATTTCACAAGATAAAGTTAGGTCTTCTTTCTTAGAACTAAGGATGAGACCCCTGAGATCTTGAGGAACTTCATTATGAAAATTGAGAATCAATGTGATCACAAGGTTAAAATCATAAGATGTGATCAATGAACAGATTTTAAGAACCAAATCATTGATACATTTTATGATGCAAAAGGTATTATAAGTCAATATAGTGCTCCCATGACTCCTCAGTAAAATGGTGTTGCTGACATGAGAAACATGACACTTATTAAGGCTGCAAGGACCATGCTCTCTGACTCTAAACTGCCCTTCACCTTCTGGGCAGAGGCAGTCAACAATGCCTTCTATGTGCAGAATAGAGTTCTAGTAGTCAAAACTCATGGTAAGACTCCTTATGAGCTGTGACACTAAAGGAGACCTTTTATTGGTTTCCTCAAATCATTTGGATGTCCATGCACCATCTTGAATACCAAAGATCAAATAGCCAAATTTGCTGAGAAATCAGATGATGGACACTTTATTGGACACTCTTCCCATGCTAAGGCTTATAGAGTATACAATCTCAGAACTAGAGTAGTTGCGGAGTCAACCAATGTGACCTTCAATGAGCACACACCTAGTATGAAAGGTTCTGGTCCTGATTGTTATTTGATATTGATTTAGTTACCAACTATTTTAACAAATCTTGTGAAGATGTTTTAGGATCTATAGGTAGCTTATCAATAGGAGATCCTGACCCAAGATTTGAGCTGAGAAGACCAAGTCAGAAATCTACTTTAGCTTCAGTGGTAATGTAACACCCGAAAATTTGTTTAAAATAAAGGAAAAGTAAAGTATCTTAAAAGAAAAGATAATGGACGCAAGTGGAGGGGGTAAAGTGTACAAAGTACAAAACCTTATTATTCTATGGTTTAAAAGGCATGGCCGCCCATGCCACTGCCTTTTTCATATTTGCTCTCGGCTGGAAAAGAAGAAAGAAGATGAGCTGAAGTTTCATCGGTTCCTTGAAGATGAGGCTGTGATTTCGAAGGTGTGTATTTTTCTTGTGTTATTGGTTTGGCCAGCTGAATTTTTAGCTTGTGAACTGATTCTTATGTGTTCTTTGTGCTTGGTTTTGTGTTTTGGTGTGTTTAGGCGTTTGAACTCTAGGTTGCTCTCGGGTTTGGTGGAGTTTTACTTGAAAGCAGTAGAGGTGAGTTCTCGGTCCCCTCTTTTAAATGTTTTCTGCTTATTCGGGGGCTGGTTTGCATATTTGACTGACGTTTTAATAAAAAGTTATGATTTTCATGTATGGTGCAAACGATGTTGATGTTACGGTGTGTTATGTGCTTCTCTTGTTGATTGTTTAGAGTTTATGATGTTCTAAGTGTTAGACTGGTAGATCTAAGTTGTGTTCATATTAGAATGATGATTGGGACTGGTAATGGTATAAGTTGAATTTCAGGATAGTTTTTGTGTTCATCCGCATTTAACAGAAAGTCTTTTGTTCATGCGCATTTGTTAAGTCATCATGCGCATTTGTTAAGTCTTCATGTGCATTTGTTAAGTCTTCATGCGCATTTGCTAAGTCTTCATGCACATTTGCTAAGTCTTCATGTACATTTCTTAAGTCTTCATGTGCATTTGTTAAGTCTTCATGTGCATTTGCTAAGTCTTCATGCGTATTTGCTAAGTGTTCATCCGCATTTGTTTTGTCCATGCGCATTTGCTGCAGTGTCCATGTGTATTGTTTAGTCATCTGCATTCGGTTCATGCGCATATCCTGACACTTAGAAAATTTCCTGAGAATGTTCATCCGCATTTGTTCATCCGCATTTGTAGTGCTCATCCGCATTTGTCTAAAGAATTGGGATTTTCTGGAAATTTTGGGAATAGAATTTAAGTATGGAGAACTTCTGTATAAGGAAAGATTATGCTTGTTTAAAGATTATTATGCTTGGTTCTTTCTTATGTGCTGCTTTTTATATGTCTATAATATTTTCATGTTATGTGATTATGTAATGTGTCTCTTAATAAGTATTATCCATAACAAGTGGACACGAAAGAATAAAAGAAGAATAGTGAAACTTAATTAATGTTACCCTGGGCCCTTACGGTGAATGAAAAGCCTTGCATGCACATTGAATGGAGGTGCAAGACCTTGTTGTCGTTAGCTCAACTGATGTGCAGCTGTATAGCCCATGAGGATGCACATCTGGCGTCAATCCTGGGGATTGATCAATGAATGAATGGGATCCTAGTTCATGAGCAAGCTTTGTGCCTAGCAGTGTGGATCAACTGTCGATGGGTTAGCTACCATGATAAACGTTTGCCGACAGGGGTTCGGCATCTGTTGCCAACCAATAATGTAGGCTCTTGCTTTGTGCAATCCTAGTTAATGAAAGAGGAAGATAATGAAAGAAAGAAAGATAATGAATCACTGTATGGTTGATTATGTATATTGATGAATGATCACCAAATGAAGTTTACAAAGTGTATTTTTCTATATTATTAAACTAGAACTCACTCAACAACGCTGACTTTTTATATGCATATCAGTTAGCAGGTAATGATGTTGCTGAGGATGGTACGCGGGTGAGGCTACTTGGTGGGCTAAGACTGACATCCATTCATACATGATTATTTCCTTGTTTTGTAATACAATTGAATGATTCTTTTGTAACTGTTAAAATACAATGATGTATTATTTAGCAACATCAAATATTAATGCATGAATGGTTTTTGATAACTTAATCCGTTGCGATGTTTTTATGATATGTATTTATCTTATATGAAAAATGCTGTGATTGTCCAACTGTGAGGTCTCCGGGAACGGGCCCTTACAGGTAACAAACCCTGCGGTTGGAAATCCTATTAGTACAACAATGACAAACTCTTCAGCTGACACATTTGAAATGCCTACAAATTCCAGCACTAAGGCACAGAACTCAAATAAAGGGGTTTCAAGTATAGGAGGAGATGGAGGTGGTGATAGTGATTAAGAATTTCTTGATACTAATAACCACTCTATAGAAGACAACATCAATGATGTCACACACTCATTGGATCAAGCTTCTCTTGATAAGTGTATTCATGTGGTGGGTGACACTCAATCACCATATCTGAATTTCACCAATTAAGATCTATACAACCAACTTGCTGAGATTCCTCATGTGAATCCAAGGATCGCAATCAGGAATTATCAGTGTTAGATTGGTTTCGAATTAATGATCGCGGAATTATCATTAATCGTTGTTTAATTGATCAATAAATAAATATCGATGCTAGGGAAAATAAACAATAAATGATCAAACGATATCAACAATATGCAAAGAACAATGATTTGAATCAAACGTAATTCACTAAAACTGATTAATGATTACAAAGAGTCAAATAATAATTGCTAACAAAATTCTATGCAATGATTGTGTTTATGATTTATGGTGTGTTGATGTGACGGCTGCTAGGGTTTGTGTTGATCGTGTGAAAACGATGTGATGGTATGTTTGTCGTCGTTTTTTTGTGTATGTGATATGAAACCTAGAACTCATATTTATAGTCACGCGTGTTTCTGTTAAGGAAACAGCGAATCTCTTGGAGTCTGTGATTGACTTGTTGACTAGAAACACTTGTATGATTTACGTGTCTGGTTCTTCCATAGTTACTTTGTTCTTCCACAGCTACTTTGTTCTTCCGCAGCTACTTGGTCCTCCGCAGCTACTTTGTCTTCCGCAGCTACTTTGTGTGTGCAGTGAATATCCATATTCATCCGTAGAAGATCTTCTGATGAATGTCTTGTAAGAAAGATATCTACGGAAGAACAAAAATGTTCATCCGTAGATGTTTTTCACACTTAGTTAGTTTCACAAATTGACTAAGTATAATGTTTGTACCTGTAATCATACACATAAATCAACGCACATATGGGTTAATCTATATATATACATAATGTATTACAAATATTCATTACACGAATTGATTAAAGTTTTGAGCCTATACAAAATGATCTAGACCTATTATTCCTAGTTCTAACAATACTCACCCTTTGGCTTAGAAACTTGTAATCAGTTCTTCAAATCTAAAAGCTCTTTTACTCTTGCTATAATTTTGTTATAGAAGTATGAGACAACAGTCTTCTGATCATCATACTTGTAGTTGATCTTCATTTTGCTGATCTTTTGTAATGTTTCAAAACTGAGACCCAGAACATCTTCTTCAGTTGTAAGAGTTTCCAAAACATTATTGTTATGGACTATCTCTAACTCATCTTGCTCTGAGATCCTCAGCTCACTCACTTCCTTGATGTTTGATCCTCTCAAAATCCCTGCCTCGTATCTTCTTCTCTTGTAAGCCTTGGCATGCAGTTTATCAATCACTTGAATCATATAAACATGTAGGCATAGATCATTCTGAGCTCTTTCATCAGTCAGCTTTGGAAAGAATTTTTCATGTAAGTATGAAGTGTAGCTGGGATGGAGTAGCTTGATTTCCACTGGATCAAAGATCCTGATTCGATTAGCTCTTTTGTTCTCTGCATTCCTCAGCAGCACCAACTCTTTTGTTTTCTTAACATATCCCCATTCAGTTATGGGTAATGTATATTGATTACCATCAAATTTTTTAGTTGTTGCTTCCTTCCTGTTTTGGTATCCAACCCTCTTTAGAAACTCATCATCTACCAATGTAGAGGAGTTGGATTTTGATCTTTTCATTCTCTCTATTCTTCTTTTGTGCTCATCATCCTCTCTCCTAGCTTCTTTTAGCACATCATCTCTGAATTTTGTCTTTAACTTACACACAAATACAGAGAAGTATCTTCCTCTTGGGTGAATTAGGTAGTTAGTCATGATTAGGCTTTGTAGATCTCTGATGTCACATTCAGGCACGCACAGGACTTGTTCTTAATCATGAAAGTACTGCACCCTTCCAGATGATCTCTTTATGACTGCACAATCCCACTCTTGATCATATTTCCAGGCCATAATCTTGTTGTCTTCCACAGAGTTGGGAGTGGTGAGGTGATCAAACAACTCTATCAAGGTAGACTTCCGTTCAGTTATTTCTCTGGCTGTTGTTCCAAGTGGCCATACTTTGCTAGGTATCACTTCTCTTGGTTCTCTAATCAGTTTATCTTTCCCCTTATGCTGGTCTTTACTTTAAACAGTGACAGGCTCAGCAGGGAATTTGTTGTGATGCTCAGCAGCTGGATTTGGATCTTCAGTCTGGAATTTCACACCAGTTTCAAGCTCAAATTTCATTACATGCTTCATCATCCTTCTAAGCTCTCCCACTGATCTTCCTTTCAGCTCCTGTATCTTGTAGTTATGACTTTGTAACCAACAAGTCATATTGTATTTGTTCAGCTTTGCTGTATCACAATGGCCTAGTACTTTCTTTATTCTCTAAATTGATTGGAAGGTTGTGAATGTTTCATAATCGCAATCTGGAATCATGAAGCTTGCTAGTTCAAATTCCTTCAGTGCTTCCTTTATTTCTGTCATGTTCATTCTCTCAACCATGTCATACGGAAACCCATGATTGATCAGGGTCATAAACATAGTTGATTCAGGCCTTTCTTCCAATATGTCTTTGATGGACAGTAGGTCATCAGCCTTTAATTCTTTTTTTTCTTTGGGAGACTCATCTTTAGTAAGCTCATCCCATTCAGCATTACTCTCAGTTTCAGCATGAGACTTAGTCTTTAAATTGGAAACATCCACTGAAAGAGTATGCTCTCGGAGATGTAGGCCTTGATCTTTTTGGTGAATCTTCAACATTAATCACCTCTTTCTCTACATACCCTAAATACTTCCTCTTTCTTGAGTACTGAATGATTTGCTTTGAAGCTTCAGTAGATTCTTTTATTTTTGTTGATGGAGCAGCATTTGATTCAAGTGCACAAATTTTCATCTTGAGCTCATCAATTAGTTCATCTTTCCTTTTCAACAAAATAGACTGAGCAGTGAGAGAGTTGTTTGCTTGTTCAACTTCCAACATGAACTTCTCTTTTTCAGTCTTCTCATGCTTCACAGAGTCTTTAAGTTCTTCAACCAGCTCATTTAATGCATCAATTACTTCATTGTTGGTTTGAGCATCTTCTCTTAATCTGATCAGTCTGGATTCTTGTTTGTTCATCAGCTCCTCCTTTTCTTTTACATTCCTTTGAGCTCTCTAATTCTTTCCAACCTTTTGTTTGATTTAATAATAAGTTTGTTATACTTAGCAACCAAATAACTTTTGCTTACATCTATATCATCATCTTCCAGGTCATCTTCATGATAGGCTATAACATCAACATAGTTAGCTTCTTCTTCACCTTCTTGATGTTGTCCAGCAATCTCAACCTCATTGCCTACAGCAGGAGCTATACTTGCTGAGCTTGAAATACACTCAACTGCTTGATCTGTTTTCTCTTTATCAGGTTGTTTTTGTTGTTGAGGATCAATGATCAGAGATATTGGTTCAGTTTGGTTAGACATGACAGGGGTTTGTGTGTTAGTGATTGTGAGAGGAATGGTACTTGCCTGAGATACTAACTCAGTCTCCCCAGTGTGTACTGAGTTTTGAGATTGAGTAACTGAGATGGGTCCTGTATGAGTACTCTCAGGTGATAGATTTTATGGAGTTAGAGGTTGTTAATGAATGGGTGATTGAGGGTAATTTGGAGAGATTGGTTGGATGTGTTGACTGGCTGGAGATTGGATTTGTGTAGATTGATGATGGTGGTGTATAGGAGATTGAGGAGTGGAATGTTGAGGTAAGTCTTGCTCAGCATCAGTAGATTGACTATCTTGCTGATCTTCCCACATCAGTTTTGGTGGAATGTTGGCATTAGCATCTACCACATGTGCAAACATTGGCATATCTTCTCCTTCATATTTTCTACTGATCTTATTTAGTACAGATCTCCCCAAATGTGCTTGAACAAACACATCACCTTCTCTTGCTATCCCAGGCAATTCAACATTAATGATTAGTTGCATAAACCTTGGAAACATGTACATCTTATCACCTTTTGTACTTTGATGTGATACACAGAAAACTAAAATGTACTTTGAGTAGTTGTATGTCCTTCCCTCAAAAATGCCAATAATGCCAGATGAAATGTGCCTTGAGAATCTATCAAGCCTAGACTTCCTGTTAGAGATGCACTTTAAATATGTGTGACATAAAAATCTATATGGCTTGCACAATCTCCCTTTCTTTATCTCACCCTTGTCAAAGTTACCATAATATCCCATCAGATAGAACACTTTCTCTATGTACTCATTCTCAAAAACATCCGGGTGACCAACTTCTTATTCTCCCAGCTCAAGTGCCCTTCTGATAGTTTGTTCATCAACTCCATCATTTCATTCTTGATTTCAGCAACTATCATCTTAGATTCTCCAACTTGCTTCTATTCGAGCTGAATTCCAGAAATCAATGATGTGTGCTTGATGAATCACAGGCTCTGCTGATAAAGCATAGAAAAGCCTAAGATCGTCGTAAGTATCTGATGAAATCTCGACATCCTTCTGCTACAGGGTCGTCAGGATTTAAGAATGCACATACATTGTGCTCTCTTGCAAAACGATTAGCCATCTGTTCATAAGAATGAAGAAAATTATGTTAGAGCAAAATCATCACACTTAAGAATACGAAGAGTTTAGACACAGAAATGATGAATCAATCAGTTCATAATTTCGGACTATGATATATTTTACCTTGATATTATTGAACTTGTAGTGAACAGAGATCAAGAATCAAGCAATGTTTAAAGGTTATTGGTAATTTTGAATATTGTCGGACGGGGGTTTATCTGAATGATTTTCTAGGTTGAAAAATATGTTCTGAAAAAATGAATGGAATTGACAAGTCAAAAACATCATTTATACTCCCTCGGATATATTAATTTCATTTATTAAATAAGCTGGGACCCCCTATCCTTATTACCAATTTTATTGTTTCCGCAGATTTTAGTTCTTCCGTAGATCATCTACGGATGACTTAGAATTAAAAACTGATTTTTGATGAAGTATGATTTGAATTTTCATAGATTGCCAGTCTATGGAACTATTATACTTTTAAATACTACCACATCCATAGGTTACCAGTCTACGGATGGTCATATTCCTTTTTCTCACTGTAGCATCTACTGAACAGGAAAATGTACTGTAGCTTCTGCTGATGCTGCAAATACAAAGATAACTTCTTTGATTGTATGGTCCTATTCAACTGATAGAACCATTTATTGCTATTAGACCTTGTTGACTTTGTTTGCATGACAATTTGTGCATAAGAATTAATTTGAAAAACTTCATGTATCCTTCAGCCAAGTTAGTGCTCAAGTTCCAATTCCTTCATTTGAATTTGGATCATTGAATTCCGCTTTTATGTTTCATGAATTTCATGTATTAACTACTCCCCCTAAATTTGTGATTAATGATAAAGTGTTGCATTCATCATAAATTTATGAAGTAAATAGCATGAAAGGCACATGACAGTCCAAAGATTACACACAATAAATAAACTAAAAGTAACAAAATTGAATTAAAAATATGTACATGCGTATAAACACATATAATGAGATCATACTATGACACTAAACTTCTTCCTGATTGAGATGATTGTTGAAATGAGACCTGATTCTAGTCCTGATTGCAAGTATGTTTGTCCACTTAAATCCAAACAAGAGTATGAAAACAACTAGACATGCTGTTTAGCATGTTTTCATGTTTATTAGTGATAAACTGTTATGGGCTCCACATTCAATTCACATTAGAGTTTTCCTCCGTTTGTGAGTCAATTCATCACTTTTTCATACTTAGAAACTATGTACTTTAAGTTATAAATTCTATCTTGAGACATATGAGTTGTCTCATAAATGTTTTGCTACAAAAGCTCTTATGAAAATTTATAGTTGATCACTATGGATTCTTTTGAGAGCTTAGATATGATCATCATCAGGTCACTAGGTCTTTACATACATAAAACAGAGGTGCCTTTAACCCGAGGTGCCTTTAACCCAGGTCTTTGTTTACACAAAAGAGAGGGATGATGAGGATCATGATCTTTTCACTAGTTGAATACATATGTATCTCATGGTGTTTATAAACCCAGGTCTTTGTTCACACAAAACAGAGGGAATATGATTTGCAGAGATAGAAGTTCTAAGGTATTTTACATAGTGTGCTTAGGTGAATGAATTGATCACAGCAGGATAAGACTTACTTGCTTGATCGTCAAAATGAAGCTTCTCACAAACAGTCACCTTTTCATTATGTTAAGCATGCTCTTAGTATAATCTTCACTCAAATTGAATCTACTTACATATCAAAGAACTTTTGATCAGTTTTTAAGGAAATTTAAGAGCTCAGGAAGCAAGCAAAGGCACAGTGTACTATCATTTCCCAAACATATGTCAAGCAAAAATAGAAGACAAAATAAATAAAGACAATAATTTTTATTATTATTATTATTTTTTATTATTATTATAATAAGGACAGACACATGCTTTTCTTGGTTAATGATGATTAATCTAAGTTAATCATGCCCAAAGACTCAATTAGAAAATTAAATCTAACTGAATCAAAGGCCTTAGTGAATAGATCAGCAAGCTGATTTGTTATATCCACTTTGACTAACTTGATTAAACCTTTTTCTGAGCAATCTCTCAGAAAATGATATCTGATTTCAATATGCTTTGTTTTACTATGTTGAACTAGATTAGCAGTGATAAACATAGAAGCTGAATTGTCAATGTAAATTGGAGTTTGAAGGAAATTGTAACCATAATCAAGTAACTGGTTTTGCAACCAAAGGACTTGAGGGCAACCAGATGAAGCAGCTATGAACTCAGCCTCAGCTATGGATACAGATACATTTGTTTGCTTTTTGCACTGCCATGAAACAAGTCTTGGTCCTAAAAATTGACATCCACCAGTTGTGGATTTTCTATTGTTATTGCATCCTCCATAGTCACTATCTGAATAAGAGTAGAGAGAGAAGTCTCCATCTTTTGGATAACATAGACCAAGAGCTGGTTTCCCTTTGAGATATCTGAAAATCCTCTTTACAGCATTCAAATGGGACTCTTTTGGATCTGCTTGGTACCTAGCACAAACACATACAGCAAACATTATGTCAGGTCTGCTGGCAGTTAAATACATAAGAGATCCTATCATTGATCTATATAATCTTTGATCAATAGATTTTCCTGTAGGATCAGGTACAATTTGTCAATTGTTGAAGCATGTGTTTTGCATGAAGATGTATCAGCAAGATTGTACTTCTTCAATATTTGATGAATATACTTTTCTTGATTGATGAATATGCCATCTTTTTTTGATGAACTTGTAGTCCAAGAAAGAAAGTTAATTTCCCATTGAGCTCATTTGAAACTGAGATTTCATCAACTCTTCAAAGCTTTCACACAGTCTTTGTTTGTTGATCCAAATATAATGTCATCTACATATATTTGAACAACTAAGAGGTCTTGATGTTCATGTTTGAGAAAAGAGTCTGATCAATAGTTCCCCTTTTGTATCCATGCTTGAACAAGAAAGATGATAATGTTTCATACCACTTTCTTGGTGCCTGATGAAGACCATACAAAGCTTTTCAAGCTTGTATACTCTATGTGGGTAATCAGGATCTTCAAAACCTAGGTTGAGCTACATAGACTTCTTCATCAATTTTCCCATATAAAAAGGCACACTTCACATCCATTTGATAAACAGTGAACTTCTTATATGATGCATAGGCTAGGAATACTCTAATGGCTTCAATTCTTGCAACTGGTGCAAAAACTTCATCATAGTCTATCCCTTCTTCTTGAGTATATCCTTGAGCAATCAGCCTAGCTTTGTTTCTCACAATGATACCTCTGTCATCTAGTTTATTTTTGAATAACCACCTTGTGCCAATTAGATGTTGTCCTTCAGGAAGATCAACTAGATTCCAGACCTTTTGCTTTCTAAATTGTTGAAGTTCTTCTTGCTTGGCTTCAATCCAGCTATTATCTTTTAGTGCAGCTGTAATGTTTGGAGGAACCACTTGTGAAAGAAAACAAGTGAAAAGACAGATGTTGGTAGCTCCCCCTTGGCTTCTTGTGGTTCTTTCATTAAGATCTCAAATGATGTTGTTTATTGGATGAGTCTTATGAATTTTTGTTGTTGGAATGGACTCAACTGGAATAGATGATTCCAAGTTAGACATATGCATTGATGCAGATATATCCAGCTGAGATGATGAATTTATGAAGTAATCAAATTGATCATCATTGGAAGCTGAATCATTTTTGTTTTGTACATCAGCTGCAGTGTGAGTGCCATCCGCAGGAGTTACAGGAACATCTACAGATGTATTTTGTGCTTTCGCAGGAGTTACAGGAACATCTACGGATGTATTTTGTTGACTTGCAGACAATGACTCTTTGGAATGCAATGGACCATCTCCAATATGTGGAATATCTACTGATGTGAATGGAACATCAGCTGATCCAATAATCACATCTCCGGATGTAGGACACTCATCTGCGGATGCAGAGTCAGCAGCTGCTGATGAAGTGTTTGCATCTGAGGATGTAGATCCATTTGCTTGGTCTTGTGTTGCATTATTGACATTATTTGGTGTTCCTTGATCCATGATACTTGAAGTTTGTATTTTAGGAGGATCAGCAGATAATGACACTTCATTCATGTTTGGAGGAACAAATGGATAGCATGTATCCTCAGTACCTGCAGCATTCAAATAACCAGAGTTAAATGAGTTTGTGAGTGCATCTGTATCAAACAACCATGATGATCCTTTTACAGATTTAGGAAATAAGGATTCATCAAAAGACACATTAGGAGTTTCTTCCACAATGTTTTATTGTGGAATGTAAATTATATATGATTTAGATGTTGAAGAATATCCAACAAAGAAACCATCATAGGCTTTCTCTGAAAATTTTCCCAATTGTTCTTTTGTGTTTAAAACAGATAAATGACACCCAAAAGCTCTAAGATATCCTATGTAATGTTTTCTTTTAAATAAAAGCTCATAAGGTCTTTTATTGTGTTCTTTGACAATTAATGTCCTGTTTTGAACATTGCATGCTGTGTTCACTGCTTCAGCCCAAAAGGTGATTGGCAATTGTGAATCAGCTAGCATTGTTCTTGCTGCTTCAATGAGAGTTTTGTTTCTTCTTTCAGCAACTCCATTTTGTTATGGAGTTCTTGGTGCACTGAATTGCCTTGCTATGCCTTTATTCCTGCAAAATGAATCTAAGACAGTATTAACAAATTCAGTCCCATTGTCACTCCTAAAAATTTTAACTTTTAAATCAAGTTGATTCTCAATCTTAGTGACAAACTCCATTAATGTTTCTGATGTTTCACTCTTTAGTTTTAAGAAAAAGACCCATGTGAATCTAGTGAAGTCATCCACAACCACTAAACAATATTGCCTTTTTCCAATGCTCATCACATTAGTTGGACCAAAAAGATCCATGTGAAGCAATTTGAGTGGTGTAGTGTTTGTGTTCATTATTTTGGATTTATGTGACACTCTATATTGTTTTCCTTTATAACATGAGGAACAATGGTTTGAACAAGAAAATTCTTTCTTTGGCAATCCAATGACTAAGTCATTTTTCACCAATTTATTCATGTTCTTCAAGTTGGAATGAACAAGCCTTCGATGCCACAACTGAGATTCATCTTCTGATGACTTAGATAGCAGGCATGTTTCATTGTTTGTGAGTGTTGTATTATTCATATCCAAAACATATGTGTTTCCTTTTCTTGATGCTTTAAGAAGGATCCAATCTTCTGGAACTGCAAAACCTGGCTTAAGAATGTAACAATTAGTGTTATCAAATAATGTGGTATAATTTTGATCGCAAATTTGAGACACACTCAATAAATTATATTGCAAATTTTCATAATAATTTACTTTCTCAAATTTGAGCACACCATTAGTTACCATTCCTTCACCAACTATTTTACCTCCCTTCTTATCCCCACCAAATGCCACATAAGAAGCATTTTTATGTTTGAAGTCATGGAGAAAAGAACAGTTTCATGTTATATGTCTGGAACAACCACTGTCAACATTCCACTTGTTATCAGCTCTCCAAGATTGTTCCTGCACAATTAAGGAAATCAATTAGATTTGGAAACCCAAGTCTTAATGATCTTGGGTGATCCTGTGGAGTCTAAAATTTGTACTTCCTCATGAATGAGTCTTGAAGATTCAGTATTAATTTTAGATTCAATTGATTCATTGTGTGTTGTTTGTGGTGAAGATGATTCTGTTGATGATGAACTTGTGGAATTTTGTTCTGATTGTTCAAACTCTTCCTCAAGTATCTTCTCTTTCTTTGTTTGCTGTTTTTACTTTGATGACGATCCTTGATTGTTGAAAGTTTCATCATCCTTTGATTTTGAATGTGAAACATGAGTTCTTTTTTCAAAATTATCAAAGAAAGTATCTTTAGCATTTGACTTCTTATTGTTCAAATCCACCTTTTTGTGAGGTGTCTTTGACTGTTGAGGAGTCTTTGATTTCTGTTCAGGTTGTCTTCTCTTCAAAGGTTCACTATCAACTGATGATTTCTCTTGTGGTTTTGTCACCTTTTGTTTTTGTTGTTTCTTTAATCTTGATTTTTTGATCTTCACTTGATTGAGATTCTGATTCATCCTTCTCAGGTTGTTTCTTCTTTGTGCTCTTTGTCTTGTTCTTTTTGTTAAAATAACATTCCTGAGTGGAATGGTTATTTTTGTTACAAATAGCACAATGTTTGCTGAAGTAACAGTCTGAAGTCTTGTGATTGTTCATATTGCAGATGGAGCAATAGCTGCTGAAGTAACAGTCTTCAGTGTTGTGATTTTTCTATCACACCATTTGCAATACTTTTCTTCTGACTCATTATCAAACTAAAATAATTTCTTCTTCTTTTGCTGTTTTTGATTCTTCAACTCCTTCTCAAACTTTACTGAAACTGACTCTTTTCCTTTTCCTGACATGATGTCAGAAGGTTCATGTTTATCAGCTGAAGTTTGTTGCTTTGAGCTCACACCTTTTTGAGTTTTCTTTTTGGTCGTTTCTTTTGCCTTCCGCAAATCATCTACTGATTCAGTAGATTTGTTTTTCCGCAGATCTGCTACTGAAGAATGTTTCTTCTTCCGGAGAAGTTCTGCTGATACTCGTTTTTTTTCTAAGGAAGATTTGTGAACAGTAGATGTACACTTATCAATCACTTCAGTTGAAGGTTTTTGTTGCTGATGAAGTACTTGAAGACCTTCATTTAGCTGAGCTATTCTCTTGCAAATAGTCTTCAACATGTTTCTTTGCTTAGTAGGATATGGCAACTTTGTTTGCTCAAGTACTTTGGGAATGATTGTTTCAACTGAAACATTCTTACCAATGTTCAGTTGATCCGCACAGATATCATCATGTTCATCAGAATCATCCAAGTCATCACATCCATCAAAGTCAAATTCTGATTCATTTTGTTTGATTTTATCTGATTCAGAAGACTCAGTTTCACTCACCTCAGATTCATTGTTATTAACTTGTTCAGTACAGTTTGTTTCAAACTTGGTGCATGGCACAAAATGATTTGACAAGCTATTTGTCATTGATTCAGGCAAAGGTGTATAGTTATCATTCAAAGGAGGTGCAACAGCATTATATCCCAACCCATACCTGTTCTTTGATTCAATATGAGAATTCAATAATTTCTCATATTGCTGAGATGAAAGTTGAAATTTCTGAAGTTTCACTTCAGTTGATGCATGATCAGCCATGGATTTAGTTAAGGAAGTGGTCAGATGCTCAACTTGGGCTTTTAAGCTGTAATTTTCTGAAACAAATTTATCTAAATCTTTTTGTAAAGAGTTAATTTTGAATTGATATAATTTATGTTCTCTTACATGAGATTCATTCAAAATCATTATTTCTTTAACTTTATCAGCCAGTTGTTGAGCATGGACTCTATATCTTTCAACTTCCTCAACACACATTGATGAACACAATCTATCTCTTACCTCTCTAGCCATAGGTGGAACTTTGTTCTCCATGTGGGCCATTAAAGCTTGATTTTCATCCAAAACTTCCTTCTCATACATGCTCCAGTCACAGGTTCCATCTTGGAGAATGATCATCCAGTTTTTTAGAATTACTAGGTCCTGCTGATGCATTTGTGACTGGTGGGGATGAGTTGGTTAGCTGTGGTTGTCTATAAGATCTCTGAGATGTTGTTGTTTGATAAGATTGATGTTGATGAGACTGATGTTGCTGCTATTGTCTCATGTCAAGATTTGATTGTTGATTACATTCTCTTGAGAAGTGCCCATAGATATTGCATTTGAAACATCTTACCTTTGACTTATCAACACCAATCTTTGATGTTTTGCTTGCTGCAGCCAGAAAGTATTGTTTAGCTCTATAAGCAATCATTGCCATTTGCCATTGAAGATCCATCTCCTCTACTACATTTGGATGTAGTTCTTCCAAGTCTTGTTGGCAGATATTTGCAGGTGTTAAGGTGCTTCCTAAGTAGGCTTGAAAACTTGAACTAAAAGCTGCAAATGCTGCTTTTTGTTCTTCAGAATCCAGAATCATAGTAATGGGCTCTGCTTGGTTGTTGTTTGTTGAAGACTTTGCTGCTGATGTAGATGCATCTTTTGTATCATCAGGTCTTCCTTTATCTTTTCCTGATTTACTTTGAGAAGATTTCTTTGAAGGCTTTGATGCATAAAAGCTCACTTCTTCTTCATCTTCACTCAAAGTACAAGAGTTGTCACTATCATTGTTAGAGATAAAACCACTTCAAGCACTTTTGGTTTCTTTAAAATGATATGGTGTGACATGTGTTCTCACACTCTTGTTTCTTGATTTTTCATCCATTTCAAGAGCCTCAACTTTAGCTACCAATGTATCTAAGCCAGTTGCTTTGAGATCAATAGTGTTCTTGAACATGGACACAGTTTGCTTCCAACTTTCAGGCAATGTATGGAGCATCTTTTTGCTCAGTTCCTCATTTGTATACTTCAACTCCATGATGTTCATCTCGGTTACCAATTGCATAAACCTATGGAGTTGTTGAGGAATTGATTCACCCTCAATATGATGAAATGTTTCATATTGTGAGCGAAGTGTGTCCTTCCTAATGCTTTTGATTTCATCACTCCCTTCACAAAGATTATGAAGTATCTTCCACAAGGAATTTGCTGTTTTATAATTCTCACACCTGATTAGTATTTCTTCTGGTAAAGCCATACTGAGCAAACTGTATGCTCTAATATCTACTTTAACCTTTTTAACATCATCAGGTGATAGATCTTTTGTACTTATGGGTTGATTTTTGTCATTATAATCCGGCCCAAGGGTGGGTGGAATATAAGGACCTTCAGTTATTGATACCCATAAGTCAGAATCAGCGTAGTTCACATGATTTCTGAACTTGATCTTCCAAGATTTAAAGTCTGCTTTTGTTTCCAACTTTGGAGGCTGGTACGACGATCCACCGACAAAGCTACTCATTTTAGTCAAATATTGAAGTTTTATCTAAAACAAAGTTTCTTATGAACACTTAATGAGAGTCAGCCAATAACACAGATCTATGTTTCAATTAATTTGAATATAGATCAATGTTAACCGAGCAATGTAACAATACTCGCTGAATGACAAATTACTGATTTATTGAATTTCAAATCTTCACACCAATTACTTTTGCTTAAAAAATTATAGATCTAGTCAGAAAACTGATAGATCTAGTTTTCGAATTAAACAATTCTAACACCGATAGATCAATCGATCTAGATCAATGAGCACTTGGCTCTGATACCACCTGTGAATCCAAGGATCGCAATCAGGAATTATCAGTTTTAGATTGGTTTCGAATTAATGATCGCGGAATTATCATTAATCGTTGTTTAATTGATCAATAAATAAATATCGATGCCAGAGAAAATAAACAATAAATGATCAAACGATATCAACAATATGCAAAGAACAATGATTTGAATCAAACATAATTCATTAAAACCGATTAATGATTTCAAAGAGTCAAATAATAATTGCTAACAAAATTCTATGCAATGATTGTGTTTATGATTTATGGTGTGTTGATGTGACGGCTGCTAGGGTTTGTGTTGATCGTGTGAAAACGATGTGATGGTATATTTGTCGCCGTTTTTCTATGTATGTGATATGAAACCTAGAACTCATATTTATAGACATGCGTGTTTCTGTTAAGGAAACAGCGAATCTCTTGGAGTCTGTGATTGACTTGTTGACTAGAAACACTTGTATGATTTACGTGTTTGGTTCTTTCGTAGTTACTTTGTTCTTCCGTAGCTACTCTGTTCTTCCGCAGCTACTTGGTCTTTCGTAGCTACTTTGTCTTCTGCAGCTACTTTGTGTGTGCAGTGAATATCCATATTCATCAGTAGAAGATCTTCTGATGAATGTCTTGTAAGAAAGATATCTACGGATGAACAAAAATGTTCATCCGTAGACGTTTTTCACACTTAGTCAATTTCACAAATTGACTAAGTATAATGTTTGTACCTGTAATTATACACATAAATCAACACACATATGGGTTAACCTATATATATACATAATGAATTACTAATATTCATTACATGAATTGATTAAAGATTTGAGCCTATACAAAATGATCTAGACCTATTATTCCTAGATCTAACACCTCAACTGAGAATCCACAAGTCACATACTACCACAAACATCATTGGAGATGTTGAGATAGTGGTTGTAACAAGAGGACAAACCCATTACAAAAATGTTTGTTTATACTCTTGTTTCTTATCCCTGATTGAGCCAAAGAAAGTTGATGAGGCTCTAAAGGATGGAAGTTGGGTTGAAGTAATACAAGAGGAGCTGCTTCAATTCAAAAGACAAAAGTTTTGGAACCTGTACCCTCTTTCGCATGGGAAGACACCAATAGGCACCAAGTTGGTTTTCAGGAATAAGAAAGATGATAGAGGACTTGTCATCAAGAACAAGGAAAGAGTAGTTATTCAAGGGTACACACAAGAAGAAGGGATTAACTACATGGATGCTTTTGCTACCATAGCAAGGCTTGAAGCTGTTATGATATTCCTTGCTTTTCCTGCATCTAAGGATTTTAAGGTCTACCAAGTTACAGGATCGGTGTTGGTCACTCAACACAAGTTTTATCTCACAAACTCACTAACACTCACTCGGTTGATGAAGCAGAATCTGTAACTAAGTTGAAAATAATATAATAAGTTAATAAACACAAGAATGGTTTTCAAGATACTTGTATATATTACTTCTCAACTTAGTATCACAAGACTCTTACAAGCATGGTTACTTAAGTTACAAAGAGAAACTATATATACTACTATCTACAGCCACTTATACTTGGAAAACCAGTTGGAATTTACCACTAGACAAATACTACATTGCTTGAAGTAAAGTATCTAAGATAAAATAATATCCTAGATTAGGTAGTCATGACAGGTCCATGACTTACCTTTTGTCACCAAGTAAGTACTTTAACTATACTAACTAATAAAGGTGAACAGTAGATTAAAATATGGTCAGCTACATGGGTGTGGGAAAGTGCCATGCAGTGTATCAAAGTTGTCAGCGAATGTCAGACGACCCATATTTATGTTCACTGGTTCATAGTTGATTCTTCTGAAGGAAAAATGGCTTCAGAAGAACAAATTTTTCCAAGGCCATTTATACTTCAGAAGAATCAACTTCTTCCGAGTCTTCTACAAGTCTTCTTGACTTCATTCTTTGGAAGACTTTGTCTTGGATCTTCTAAGTATGAATGCTTCGGAAGCAGAACTACTTGGTCTCTGAAGACTTCGTTTTACCTTCAAAAGTTCTTCATATACTTCGGAAGGAAAACTACTTAGTCTTGAAAGACTTGGTTTTCCTTCGGAAGTTCTTCATGCTTAAGCTTCAGAAAATCTTCAACTTGTCTTTGGAAGAGTAGCTTTGTCTTCAAAAGACTTCTTCAATTATACTTCAAAATGCTCTAAGTGTTGTTTTGGTTACACCAGCCTCATATGATCTAACAAACTCCCCCTAGACTAATGCTACCAAAACTTCACTTCCTTCTGCTCCTTAAGGTCTTCAACACCAGGGAAAGAAGATATTTATCTATCTCCTTGTTCTTCCCTGATATAGTGGTGAGGAGCTTGTACGAGTCATTCGTAGATAATAGATCAAGTCTGTTGTTCTGAATGACATGCACCCTTTGTTGCGTCCCTCTGAAAAGAGTTAGTTGATGGGAATTGTAGTCATATTCCCATCTAACTATAGGATCAGAAGTTGAGCCTTCAACCATCTGAAGGAATGTTTTTCCTTTTGTAGTTGTGCCTTCTTCCTCATCCTTTACTCTCTTTTTCAACTCTTCTTCAGTCTTGGCTTTCTTTGTAAGCTCAGCCAGATGAAGACTGCTCAGATGATTTCTGATGTGAGCAGCAACCTAAGAGTTGGTAGGATTGGAGAATGGTTTGTCTGGTAACTCGGTAATGTTAAATATGCTAGAGTGTAACAGAGATGAAGTATCAACCCTGTTTACTTCACCATTCTCTCTTTCCATAGGAAAGCTGTATGAATGTTCATCGAACCTCTACTAAATTATTTGTTTTCTAGGATTAAGGGGTTTGGATGAAAGCTTGTCCCCCTTCCTAGCATCCAGCAGAGTCACTGGTCTCCTTCTTAACTTCTTTTCTTCTTCTGTTAGAACATCTAAATTGGCTACCAGAAGTTGAAGAGCTTGGTTAAGTGTTGCCCTAGGCAGATCAAGGAATGCATCTCTTGTGAGGGAACTAGAAGAGCCATCAATATATTTCAGCTTAATTATCTCTTCCTCAAAGAGATTTCGCTCAGTGTTGTGTAGTTAATGAGCTTCTTCTTGATCTCCTTGAACTCTTCTAAGATCAGGGGCTTAGATGGTTCAGAAGATGGTTTGGTTAGAGATTGGGTTCTGGGTTGTGTTTTGGGTTTGAAGATAGGTAGTGGAGGTGGTTGTTGGGAAGCAGTGGGTGAGAGTGTAGTTAAGGCGGATGGTGTGGGTTTAGGGGTGTTGGCCTTAGTGGTTGGTTCAGTTTTGATGGGGAAAGGAAAAGGTGTGGGTGTAGGTTGTGCTGGTTTAGGCGTGGGTGTTGGTTTGGGTGCCATCTTCTGAACACTTGATGTGTGAATTACCTCCTGCCTTCTTCCTAAGTGAATGTTAGCCTTGATGTTTCTGCCATGTTGTTGTAGGGTCTTCTGTGACATAGGACTCACTTGCCTGCTGGAGAAGCCAAAGGCTTTGAGATAAGTTTTCATCCATTCCTTATCTCCCTCCTTCTTGGCAGCAACAAGTTGTGCCTCTTCCTCCTTCTTCTTCTTATCCCTCAGCTTCTCCCTAATATCCTTCTTCCTTTCTTTGTTTATCTAATCTTGTTCTTTGTGGAAAAGAAACAAGATCATATCATAATTATGAGGTGCCAGCTCCTCTTGAGAAAGCCTCTAGAGCAGAGAAAGGCTATCCTCTCCATCCTCTCCCTTTCCATAGCCTCCTCCTTCATTTTCCTCTTCTCCTTCTCTTCGTCTCCTCTTCGTCCAACCTTGCTTCTTCCTTTCCTTCCTTTTGTAGCAAGGTAGCCTTCTCTATCTTCACAAGCTCATCAAGTGGTCATAGAAGAATTTCATCATTGGCTACTCCCAGGCTGATGAGCCTGTCAATGACCTCCACTATCTTTTTGTCGTTGATACTTTCTTGAGCGACTGCTACTACTTTGCTACTAATAGCCAACAGCTTCCCAGTATCAACTCTTCCTTTCTTCTTGAGCTTTTCCAATCTTTCCTCCTTTAGAAGCTCCTCAACAGTGAGCTTCCTCTTCCCCTTAGGATCAAAGGGAGATTCAGTCTTTGGAGACTTAGGTTTAGAGGATTCAGGTCGGGGAGAGGGGGTTTGAACTTGTCGTATTTAGAAGAGAGGGGTTGTAAGGAAGTCTTCACTGTTTACCTCAAAGGCTAGGTCCAGAATGGCTTATGTGATGAACTGATCATTGGATGAGGAAGATAGTTCAATTATTCCTTCAGTAGCTTGGATTTCAGCTTCGGAAGTAATTGTAACTGCACTACCTGTCCCTTCCAATTTGGTTGCTAGGCCATGAGTCTGTATATCACGTTCGAAGTAAATCTCAGGTTCAATAGAGACCTTAGGTTGACCAACTTTCTTTTTCAGAGGTAGGTGGTGCACTCAGCCTTTGAAGCTCCTCTGCTCTAAAGTAGGCAATGGCTATATCAGGGGAAGGTTGTTCAATGGATGAGCTCATCAGAAATGTGGTTAAAAGTCTGTTAAGGTCTATAAGCATCTTAGGTTCCATTTGAATAGTAGTAGGAGCCGTTTGAGGGAAGATGGTTGTAGGGTGTTGTTGTGTAAGGTAAAAAGAAGATATGGAATCAAAGGAAGTTGTTGTGATGGCAAGGTAGGGTTCCTCATGTCTTTGTTTCTATACATTCTCCTCATTTTTGGTAGCATCATCTTGAGAAGTAGATAAGCTAGAGGAAGAACTTAAAGAAAGCTGAGTATGTACATGCCTAATAGAATTTTCAATCTGTGTCTTAGCTAGTTGAGCCTTGAGATTTTCTATCTCAAGTTACTAAGTGGCAGACCTGTTCTCTAAAGTCTTAACCTTTAATTAAAGGTTTGAGATTTTAGAAAGCAGGTCTCTGATGATGAGTTTCAGACTAACCTCATCTTCTTTTGAAGAATCATTAGGAGATAAGATAGCATACCTAGTATGTTCCTCATCACCACCAGTAGTGGTTTCTTGGCGCCCTGGATACCCTTACGTGCTGATGTCTCTTTTAGAGTCATCAGGTGGCAAGGTTATCGTAGACTCAGTCCTACTTATGTTACCACTATCCTGAGAGGTTACTGAAACACTCTCAGTAGTGGCAGCTAAGCCTACATGAGTCACCTCCACACCCGTTTGACTCACCTTAGTTAGGTTTAGCTGATGTGGGCTAGACATTAGAGGTTTTCTGGGGCTCAGTTGATCTTAAGAGTGGTCTGGTAGATCAACATCATGGCCTGGATGAAACATAATGTCCTCATCAGGTCGGGTTGATATGTCAATAATGGATAGGGAGGTTAAATCTAATGACCCGGGACCTTGGTCAGCACCTAAGGGTTCTTCTGTTAGAGCAGATGACCCGATGATATTAGGGTCCCTTTTTGGCTGCTCAGGGGAGTGTTGAGACTCACCCTGAGGGCTAAAGGCTTGGGTTGTGGGCTTCTCAACTTCAGACTGAGGAGACTTAATGCTGACATTGAGGTCAACGGTGGAGGATGGTTGGACGATGGCTGAGTGGGAGCCCTGGGTTCAACTGGAGCCTTTTTGGTTTGAACATAGGGGACTTGATCAATCAGAGTATATTGATTAGCGATTTGTTTGGGGCGTCTAGTGTAAGTAATCTTGATTGGGTGGGAACAAGTGATTGGCATTTGAGTGGTGGTGTCTGGTGTGGGTTCATCACCTGCTGGGCTTGCAGGGATGTCACAAGGAGCCGTTGGCTCCCGCATACCTGGAAGAAGATCAGTGAATCTTCCAGAGAGGTTGGTGGACACCTTCTTCAAAGTTCTAAAGATGCCATGGAGCATGTGATGGACCAATAGAACATTTGCACATTGTAATCTGTCCTTGGTCCAGCTCACAGTTAATTATGTACTGAATGAACCGGGGATACATGTAGAAAAGATCCCGGGTGAGATTTCCTCTTAAGTTGTTCAGCACAAAGCATGAATAGTTGAAGCACGGGCCTTTTACCAACCAATTGACTAGGCAGCCCAAATCATATGGGATTTGATCCCATCCCCCGGACTTTTGGATAGGCAGTGCAGGATGATGTGCAGCAAGAACTTCCAATTGTAGGAGAAGTTAAACTTATAGAATGTAGACTTGCTCACATCGCCGCCATATCCCATCTAAGTATAAGTGTCTTCCAACTCAGATTTAGGGAATTTAGTAGGGGCGCCCTTATCATGAAGCTCCATATGATCCCCGATGGTTGATTCAGCAATGGTGATCTCCTGCCCGAGGATCCTCAATCTGTATCATTTAGTGTTTCAATTCGACCATTGGCCTAGAATTCGACCATATGGTTAGAGTAGATGGTGGGGTTAATAGTGAGGGCGGTGAAGTATGCCGATTAGGACAGAAATTCGACAATAGGGGAAAAGTGGGCATCCTTTGAAGAATCAAAGATAGCAAACTGATTATGTTGGGGGTTTAGGGCCATTGTTAAGAGGTAAGTTTGGGTTGAAGGAATTTAAAAGTGAGTAAAGAAGATAGTGGTAATTTGGGGCTTTTGCTGTGGTAAAGAAAGTAAAGAAAGAGATTTAAAAATTTTAAATGGGATAAAAAATCAAACCGATAAGGTGAAAGGACTGTTTAGGTTTCGATTTGATAGGGGCGGTAAGATAAACCATTTAAAATATTCCGATAATCATCAGTAAAATCTTACTTTCTACAGAGTGGGGCTCAAAGATTTCCGTTACACAGTAAATGTTTTCTTCCGAAGGTAAAATTGCTTCCAAGAAAAAACACTTGTGTTTCTCAGTATTATCTTCCGAAGCAAATTTTTACTTTCGAAAGCAAACCATGTCTCAACGACAAGTTTGCTTCCGAGAGTATAGTCTTCTTCCTAGAACAGAAGTTAGTAAGCTTCGGAAGTAGATTTGATCTATGATCAATTGTTCTTCCGAGGCTAAAATCTCTTCGGAAGATAATATTTATGCAGTGGAATTTGCCTTCGGAAGATGGATAAAGATCTTTTCCGAGGGTAAATTTATCTTCAGAAGTATTTACACTTAGATTTTTGAAGAAAGCCTTTTTGTAATTGGGCTTAAATTGTATTTAGACAACATAGACAAGACATATTTAAAAAAAATCAAAAGAGAAGAACTAGTCAATGTTAATCATCCTAATTGATGTAATTAAATATTTAAATCTTTGTTTATCAAAGGCTTTGGTGAACAAGTCAGCATATTGTTCATTTGAATTCACTTTGACTGGCATTATTAGATTTTTCTCAAGAATATCTCTAATGAAATGATACCTGATGTGGATATGCTTTGTCTTGGAGTGCTTGACCGGATTTTCTGTGATAGAAATGGCACTCTTGTTATCTATGTGGATAGGAGTCTCCATGAAGTTGAAACCAGAGTCTAACATCTGATTCTGAATCCATAGCAGTTGAGCATAGCAGTTCACAGCAGCAATGTATTCAGCTTCAGCAGTTGATGTAGAGAAGCATGATTGCTTCTTGCATTGCTAGGAGATAATCCTTCCACCAAGAAACTAAAATCCTCCGGATATGGATTTCCTGTTGATGTTGCAGCCACCATAATCACTATCAGTGTACCTATAGTGATTGAAGTTCTTATTCTTAGGATACCAGATACCTAGTTTAAGAGCTCCTTTAAGGTATCTAATAATTCTCTTGGCAGCAATTAGGCGAGACACCTTAGGAGCCACCTGATATCTTGCACAGATGTAGGTTGCAAACATGATATCAGGTCTACTTGCAGTGAGATACATCAGAGATCCAATAATCGCCCTGTACTGATGCTGATCAGTATCATCCCCCTCGGAATTAGGACAAAGATTGTGATTTCTGGGTATAAGTGTCTTGGCTAGCTTACAATCTTTCATCTCAAATCTCTCTAAGATTTCCTTGACATACTTTGGTTGATTGATGAAGAACCCTTCTTCTATCAGCTTCACTTGAATTCCAAGGAACAAATCCATCTTTCGCATTGAACTCATCTCATACTTCTTCCTCATGATGCTTTGTCTTTGCACATTTGGTCATTTATGGAACCAAATATGATGTCATCAACATAGACTTGAACAAGCATCATGTCCTTCCCAGACTTCTTTATGAACAATGTCTTGTCTATGGTGCCTCTGGTGTAGCCTTTCCTATGAAGAAACTAAGACAGGATCTCATACAACAGCCTAGGTGCTTGATGCAACCCATAAAGAGCTTTATCCAGTTTGCACACATAGTTGGGGTGCCGTGGGTCTTCAAATCCAGGTGGCTGACACACATAGACTCCTCTATCGATATCCCCATATAAAAATGCACATTTGACATCAAGTTGATAGATAGTGAAGTTCTTGGATGCTGCAAAAGTAAGGAAGATTCTCACAGCCTCAAGTCTTGCACCCAGTGCAAAGACATCAGTGTAATCTATGCCTTCCTCCTGTGTGTATCCTTGAACAACAAGTCTTACCTTGTTCTTGATGATCAAAACTCTATCATCTCTCTTATTTCTGAACACCTACTTGGTGCCAATGGGGACTTGGCCAGGTGGCAATGGACACAAGTTCCATACCTTTTGCCTCTTGAATTAAAGCAACTCCACTTGCATAGCTTCAATCCAATTGTTTTCCTTGAGGGCTTCTTCCACCTTCTTCGGTTCTATTTGAGAGAGAAAGCATGAGTACAAGTAGACATTCCTATTGTGGGTCTGACTTCTTGTTCTCACGCCTTCTGAGACATCCCCAATGATGTTCTCATCTGGGTGAGTGTTATGTATCCTGAGCCTACGAATCACATCTAGTTGCATAGATAGATCCAGGTTTAAGAAGTTTTGCTCAGGATTTTGAACACCATGACCAGCTGATGTCTCACACTCATTCAATGAGGACTTATTAAATGAATGTGTGATAGCAACAATGATATTCTGCTGAGAAGCAGTATCACAGTTGCCTGTTCCTCCAAATTACTATCTTCATCAGTTTGGTGTTGAATGCTGGAGTTGTCAGCTGATGAGTTTTGAGGCTCAGTTGGCTGACAACTTGTTGAAGCTCCGTTATTTCATGAGATGTTCAAACTTTCAGGACTTCTAGTAGTGGGAGCTTGTTCTTTAATTCCTCTTGGAGAACTGGGAATAGGTCTGGGTAACTCAAACATTTGATCTTTATAGAGGTCACTTTGAGTTCCTATTCAAACTGAAACATTCTCACAAGATGGTTTAGAATAATAGTTTGGAAACAATTCTAGATTGAAGATATAATCAGGGCCATTCCTTCTAACACAAGGAGTGTGCTCATTAACAACAATGTTGGATGATTCCTCAAATTGTTGATTTTTAATATTATACACTCTATAAGCAATAGAGGTTGAGGAATATCCAACAAAGATAGCATCATCCAATTTTTCAGCAAATTTTGCTAAATTGTCTTTTGTGTTAAGTATGGTACACCTGCTGCCAAAGGACCTAAGAAACCCAATGAACGGTGGCTTCTTGTTCCATAACTCATAAGGGGTCTTTCCATAGGGCTTAACAATGAGAACCCTATTCTGCACATAGCATGCAGTGCTGACTGCCTCTACCCAGAAAGTTAGAGGCAACTTTGAATCAGCTAACATAGTTCTTACAGCCTTAATAAGTGTCCTGTTCCTCCTCTTGACAACACCATTCTGTTGAGGAGTTCTAGGAGCACTGTATTGTCTGGTAATCCATTTTGAGTTACAGAATGAGTCAAGAACTTGATTCTTAAACTCATTCTATTGATCATTTCTAATGATTTTTACCTTGTGATCCTTTTGATTTTCAGCTTTAAGAATAAACGATTTTAATGTTTTAGCAGTTTCATCTTCAGTTCTTAAAAAGAATACCCATGTAAATCTTGTAAAATCATCAACAATCACAAGACAATATGATTCCTTCCAATGCTCATTATACTTGTGGGACCAAAAAGATCCATGGGCAATAAGTGTAATGGAGTGCTGATGGAGTTAACCTTTTTGGATTTGTGAGAAACCTTGTGCTGAAAGTCAAGCAACACAGTTATCTTTACAGAAAGACTCCTTTTCAAGCACACCATGTACCAAATTATTTTTAACCAGCTTATTTATGGTTTTAAAATTAACATGGCATATTCTTTTATTCCAAAGAGTTGACCCATCACCATTAGCTTTGGAAAGAAAGCATGATACTTCACCCAGTAGATAAGCGTTATTCATATATAGCTTGTACATATCCCCTTTCCTGGGAGATCTAAGAAGCACCAATTCCTGAGGAATTATCATCCCGGGTTTAAGGATAATGCACTCTTGTTAGGTGGAAAGCATTTGGTGCTTTTGATCACAGAATTGAGAAACACTCAAGAGATTGTGTTCAAGCTGTTTGACAAAGTTTACTTTGTGAATGTTTAATTTAACATTGGACACACTACCTCTACCAGAAATATATCCTCTGGCTTCACCTCCAAACTGAACAGGACCTCTATCAAAATGTTCAAATTAATATAGGAGAGATCTGTTCCTTATCATGTGCCTGGAGCATCCACTGTCCCGAATCCAGACATTTCCATTCTTGTCATGTGGATGTCCCTGCACATAAGGTGAAATGATTAGTTATTATTGGAAACCCAAGCCTTGTTGGTCTTTGGTTCTTCCAATGTAGATGATATAACTGAACCAAATTGTATACATGTGGGCTCAATTATAGTTTGTGAAGAAGAGGTTTGGGCTACAACATCTTTTCTAGTTTTCCATTCCATCCTATGGTTGACCAGTGTTTATGAGCCTAAGGAGGCTTGTGTAGCATGACTTGCTTCAAAGGCTTCCTTCTTTTCGGAAAAAGTTTTCACCACCTTTTCTTCTGAAGCAGTCTTCTTCTTGGAAGGTTTCAAGGATTTCTTTTTGTTTCTTTGTTTGTTCTTTAGCTTGTCTTCCGAAGCTATTTTTCTTTCAGAAGAATAAGTTTCTTTCGAAAGAAACTTGGCTTCGAAAACAAGCTTTCCTTTCTTAACACTTGGACCATATGTTAAGGTCCAAATGTGATGCCATCCTTGACTCCTTCTTTCTTAACATTGGTTGCATAATGTGTGCTTGCTGGATTGTAGTAACAATCTTTAGCCATGTGGTTATGCAGACCACAGATTATGCACTCAATGTTATTCTTGATGGGATATATGGGATGTTGTTTCTTGCACTTCTTCTCTTCTTCAATAGCCTTTCCCTTTAATTTCTGATCCTTCAGCTGGATAGGAGTGCTGGTACTACACTCCTTTCCTGAATCAGAACTTCCAACCACTTGGAATCCAGTTGAGATGAATACACCCTTTTGCCTTGGGTCTGTCTTCATCTTAGTCTTAGCCACCTTTGTGGCAATTTTTCTTGCTGCCCTGATCTAGTTCTTTCTGGCTTTGGTGGTCAAGGATTTATCAACTATGGGGATGAGGTTTTCTACCTTATCCTTCCCTGTGACGGATTCAATTATTACATCATTCTTTAGCTCACTAGGTAGCGGGTCAGCAGTTGGAACCTCTTTCTAATTAGTACCACATCTAGGCTGTCTAATAGACACAAGAGAGTCTGGTGGAGCAATTTCATTGGATCCCAACCCACTTTTGTTTTGCTTCACATGGACCTTTTTGGCCCAACAAACATCCTTAGTATAGGAAAGAAGCAATACTGTCTTGTTATAGTAGATGATTACTCAAGATTCACATGGGTTTTCTTTCTACTACACAAGTCAGAAACATCACAAATCATCAAATCATTTATCACTAAGATTGAGAATCAATTGGATCTTAAAGTTAAAATTTTAAAGAAGTGATAATGGTACTGAATTTAAAAATGACTTTATTTCTTCTTTTTATCCAGAGAAAGGAATCAGTCATTAATTCAGTGTAGCAAGGACTCCTCAGCAAAATGGAGTTGCTGAAAGGAGGAACAGAACATTAATAGAAGCTGCTAGATTAATGCTAGCTGACTCTCTATTACCCATATCTTTTTGGGCTGAAGCAATCAATACAAATTGCTACATTCAAAACAGAACATTGATCATCAAAGAACATTCGAAAACACCATATGAATTAATGTTTAAAAGACAACCTTTCATTGGATTTCCTAAAGCGTTTGGATGTTCTGTTTCAATAATTAACACCAGAGAACAATTATCTAAGTTTGCTCCAAAAGCAGATGATGGATTTTTTGTTGGATACTCAGGAATCTCCAAAGCTTACCGAGTATACAATCCAAGACTGCACATAGTGGAAGAAACAATAGATGTTGTTTTTAATGAACACTTTTTCATTAAGAAAGTCATTGGATCAGACTGGTTGTTTGATATTGACTCATTAACAAAGTCATTTGACACATCTTACTTTGATGTTTCAGGTACCAAGGATGACAATGAGTATCCAATGGTTCCACCAATAACAATAGATGTTCCTTTAACTACTGATCCTCCAAGGAGAACAAATATTATTCCTTTGAGTACCACAGTTTCAACTCCTCCATAACAAACAAACACGTCAAAAGGAACATCATCAAACACACTATCTTCATCAACACCTGTGACTACCTAACCACAACATCCAACCACAGTTGAAGAAGATGATGAGTATCATTCATTACCTGATGCATATCATGAAGATGAAATCTTACATTTCTTTCATGATTCACCACAAACATTCAATGAACCATCATAGCTAGATAAATAAAAAACCACAAATACCCTTGGTCATACATCTCCCAACTTGGATCTCTAACGTATGAAGATAGACTTGACCTGATGCAATTGAGAGTGGTCAATCACACAAACAATCTAAGAGGCGCTAAATTCTTTCACAACCTAAGATCTTACATGAACAAACATCATTATCAAATGAAACAAAAGGCTGATAAAGAAGATAAACTTCACATTGCTAAGCTATGAAAAGAACAACAAGAAGCTAGCAAGATGAAACAAACAATTAAAGAACCACCCTTTGATATTCACACTTAATTAATGGAAAGGGTTGGTTATCCAATGAGGCCATCTGACTTGAACCTTATCATGAAAAAGATAGATGGTAACCAGTACAATCATCCAATTACCAGATGGTATTATGAAGAAATCCATTTTGAGGTTGTACTTGAGAGAAAGCTAGAAGGGAAGGAAGCACCAGACATAAGGTTGTTTGATCCTATTGAAGTCAAACTCCTTCATTCATCATATGTTTCATTTTTGAAAGCCAAGACATTCCCTGTAATTGAAGATGTATTATGGAAGGGAGATTGCTGCTACTTAATTCACATGCATAGATTTTTAGGTACTGTTTATGTGAAGGCTGCACTGAAATAGAGACTGAAAGCCAATCAACAACCATTAACACTCATAGAAGGCATAACAGGAATGAGGATATCAGACAATAACAATCTTGAAATCCTGAAAGGAAAACATGTTATGACCACACTGGTTAGTAACATAGATGTGCAGAGCCTAGACCAATCAACTCTGGAATAGCTGGTTCATCTCACAATAGAGAGAAAATATGATGATCAGAAAAGTGCAATTGATTATTTTATAGAGCACATAGTGAACTGCAGAAATGCACTGAGGATTACTCCTTTATCTGATCAAGTAAAAGAAGATGCCAAAGATTAAGAGCTTGAGAAAGATATTGAAGAATCCTTGAAGCCAACAGCTGAAGTTCAGAAGACAGTTGATAAAGTTGGTCCATCACACACATAAAGGTTTCTAACAAACAAACAGACAAAAACAAACAAACAATCTAACTAATCAGTAAACAAACATCCAAACATACATAACAGACAACAACAGTCAATCATACACATACCACATTATACAAGCAAACACATACAAATAAGAACATACATGTAATCAGATAAACATTCAGTCATATAAATATACATGAGTAATCAGTGAAACATACATGTAATCACACAAACATACATGTAAACATACAATCAATCATACATGTAATTAGACAAACATTCAATCATACAATCATACAAGTCAAACAATCAATCATGCATAATATTCAAATGTGGAATCATCAACAGAAGAGATGGTAACATCATTAACAAGCATCAACACACACATTGTTACTAACAAACAAAACATTAACAAGCAAACATTAAAGAGATGGCAACATCATCCGTAGGGGGAGTATTGTTGGACTCAACAAGTACATTAATAGATTAAAGCTTAAAAAGGATAATGCTTTCCATAATCAAACATAATGTGTTTTGACATTTAAACAATCATTAACTAACACATTAGTATTATTAACACTTATAACATACACTAATATTGCTTAAATTTCTTTTTCAGGTTTATAGATAAAAAGGAATTTTTGCTAAGTGTCGGCAGCGGATGAAGAGTTTTCCATAGTGGATGACTAAGAAGTTGCAGCGGATGAAGATCAAGTCCAAGTGCCTACAGTGGATGAACAACACACATAACGGATTCCTAAGTCCATAGCTGATGATCTGTCCAGAGCGGATGTTTATCCACAGCGGATGAACATTCCATAGCAGACAACATACAAGCAAACACACAAGTGTTCACAGCGGACAACATCCAAGGCACAGCGGACATGTTATCTGACTTCCATAGCCTTAGGATTATTTATGAAATTTTCGTTTACATAAGGGTAGTTCAGTATTTGTATATAGCTCTGTGTATAGGCTATAAATAACATACTACCCTAATCCTTTGTAAGTTTTTTGAATAATAAATACAAACAAGTAGTTATTATCATTAAAGCACTAGCAATCACTAGTAATCACTCACACACACTGATATCATAGCATTAATCATGGGTTTTCGCACCATGATTATTGTCTGTTGAATACAAGTATAACAATCTATTGTTATATTTTTATTTGAGATATTTGAAAAGATCCTTGGGATGAATCAACTTGTTTATGTTCTTCATTGTTTGTCAAAGTTCATAAACATCACACTGTTGGGTTGAATTCATCAGCTCTTGAATAGCATACTTCTCTGCTTTAGCCTCAGCCATTACTAGCTGGGCTTGAGATTTAATCAACTTGGATATTAGATCTTTTATTTGAGTCCTATAGTTGGTATGTTCATGTTTTAAAGAGGACACAGTTTTCTCTAACTCTTCTATTTTGAGTTTATAGTCAGATTATGCTCTCTTAAAATCAGATTTTAAGATATTTAAGGACTCAATATCATATCTAATTTCCATGTTGTAGTCCTAATACAATTTAACCTTAGCAATACAGGCTGGGGTATAGAGATGTTCATATACCTTGTTGTCTTTAGTTCCAGCAATGAGAGCTTAAGCAGGGGTGACATCTTGCACCATAAAGCTCTAGTCAACCTCTTTAGCAATAGGTGCAGTTTGTGGCTCAGTGGGTTTAGTTGAAGCCTTTGAGGTAGCAGGATGTTCGGAGGCTCGTGCTGCTCCAGGATTAGATCTTGGAGCTTTACATTCCCTAGCAAAATGACTAAGCTGGTTACAGTTGTAGCATTTGGCCTTGCTCTTATCAAACCTAAAATTTGCTGTTAGTTGGGTTCTAAGGAAACTACCTTTTGGTTCTTTTAAAGAACTTCTTTGCTATGTAGGTTAAAAAAGCCATTTGCTGGACAATGTCCATATATTCAACATCATCTAGGCTGAAACACTCTAGATCATCAAAATAGAATTGAAAATCTCCAGAGTACTCACTCCCTGAAACAAAAGCACAGCTATCCTGGAAGGGAGTGTGTTAAGCCTATTGAGACCTGGGTGTCTCAGGGAAGGTGATGTATGGCCCAGAAGAGGATGATGGTTGTTAGGGGTAGTTTAGGTACAACTAAGGCTGGGGAGTTCTTGATCCTTCGGAAATATGTAGAGCATTGTTGACTGCAGGATTTGAGGGTCTGTTCATCTGGTGGCTCTTCTGAGTCTCCATCTCCATACGCTATCCATCAAGGATTCCATATAGTTTAGTCATAGTGAGAGTGCTGAGATTTTCAATTATCTTGATTGAGATATAGTAAAAAGTCCACTCATGAGGAAGTGCACTCATGAATTTTCTGACTATGTCTCTTTTCTCAAGAACAACCCCCATAGAGTCAAGAGAGGTGATCAAGTCCATATACCTGAAGTATTGTTGGCTCAAGGTCTCTCCAACAATATAAGTGAAGTTCTAAAACTTCTGCTTTAGCGTATATTTCTTGTTCTCCTTTGATTCAGTAGAACTAGAGTACATCAGCTTCAAAGCATCAAATAGTTCTTTGGCAGTCTCGTATTGCTTAAAGCCTACTATTATGGAGTTCGGTATAGTAGTAAGCAACATGGTAATGGCTTTGTAGTCAATGTCCATCTTCTTGAAGACTTCATCAGATTAGTCTTCAATAGCTTTCTCAATCATGGCACCATTACCAGCCAGGTCTGCCACCTTTGGCTTGTAAGGACCATGGGTGATAGATCTCCACATGCGGCTGTCTTGATACTTGATGAAACCTTCAATACGTTTGCACCAGGTTCCAAAATCATCAGGAGTGATGATAGGAGCCTTGGTCATGGTTCCTATCTCAGACTCAGAAAATTGTTGGTTAAGAGCCATTTGAGTGAAGTGAGTAAGTGTGAAGAAACAGGGGTGATTTGGGATGGTCAGATCTCACAATCAAGAGCCTAAAAAGCTCTGATACCAATTGTAGGACCATTTAAAGGGATGGTTAATACAATCAGTCTTACAATGAGGAGAGTTTTAGAACACTTAACAGATCAAATAGGGAACTAGGTTTATGTAAATGATACTAAGAACACAAGTAACTGAGACAGAACTAAGAACAAGAATAGATGAATAAAGTTTTCAAGGACGCTCTATATTGCTCTCAAGTTCTATTACAAGTATTACAAAGCATAAAAAAAATACAAGGACCTGAGATGCTTTATAGTATATCCTACAGCCGGTTATACTTGGAAAACCGGCTGGAATTTACCACATGACAAATACTACATTGTTAGAAGTAAAGTATCTAAGATAAAATATTATCCTAGATTAGGTAGTCATGATAGGTCCATGACTTACCTAATGTCACCAACTAAGTATGATAATTGTACTAATTGATAAAGGTGAATAATAGATTAAAGTATGGTCAACGGCATAGGCGTGGGAAAGCACCATGCAGTGTATCAGAGTTGGTAGTGGATGTCAGACAACCCACACGTATGTCCAGTGGTTCAGAGTTGATTCTTCCAAAGGCAAATGGCTTCGAAAGAATAAATTCTTCCTAGGCCTATTTATACTTCAAAAGAATCAATTTCTTCCTATTCTTCTGCAAGTCTTCATGACTTCATTCTTCGAAAGACTTTGTCTTGGATCTTCTTAGTGTGAATGCTTCGGAAGGAGAACTACTTGGTCTCGGAAGACTTGGTTCTACCTTTTGAAATTCTTCATATACTTCAGAAGGAAAACTACTTAGTCTCAGAAGACCTAGTTTTCCTTCGAAAGTTCTTCATACTTAAGCATCAGAAGATTTTCACTTTGTCTTCGGAAGAGCAGCTTTGTCTTTGGAAGTCTTCTTCAATTGTACTTCAAGATGCTCTAAGTGTTGTTTTGGTTGCATCAGCCTCATATGATCCAGCAAGTATCACCCACCACATCAGCACACTTATCAAGAGAGGCTTTATCCAATGAGTGTGTGACATCATTTATGTTGTCTTTTATGGAGTGGTTATCAGCACCAAGAAATTCTTGATCATTGTCACCACCTCCATTTCCTCCTACAATTGAAGCTCCTTCACATAAGTTTTGAACCTCTAAGCTAGAATTTGTAGGCATCTCAAATGTATGAGCTGAATTTGTCATGTTTATGCTAATAGGATCTTCACTTGCAGGGTTAGTTACCACTGGAGCTGAAGTAGTATTCTTGCTCGGTCTTCTCAACTCAAATCTTGGGTCAGGATCTCCTATTGATAAGTTACAAGTAGATCCTAAAACATTCTTACAAGATTTGTTAAAATAGTTGGTAACTAAATCAAGATCAAATAGCCAATCAAGACCAGAACCTTTCACACTAGGAGTGTGCTCATTGAAGGTCACATCGGGAAGAGTATCCCAATAAAGTGTCCATCATCTGATTTCTCAGCAAATTTGGCCACCCAATCTTTGGTATTCAAGATGGTGCAAGGACATCCAAATGACCTGAGGAAACCAATAAATGATCTCCTTCTATGCCACAGCTCATACGAAGTCTTACCATGAGTCTTAACTACTAAAACTCTGTTCTTCACATAGCAGGCTGTGTTAACTACCTTTGCTAGAAGGTGATGGGCAGTTTAGAGTCAGACAACATGGTTCTTGTAGGCTCAATAAGTGTCATGTTTCTCCTCTCAGCAACACCATTTTACTAAGGAGTCCTGGGAGCACTATATTGTCTTGTTATACCTTTTTCATCACAAAATGAATCAAGGATTTGGCTCTTAAATTTTGTTTCTTGATAACATCTTATGGTCTTGACCTTGTGATCACAATGATTCTCAATTTTCAGAATGAAGTTCTTTAAGATCTTAGGAGTCTCATCCTTAGTTCTAAGGAAAAAGACCCAAATGAACCTTGTGAAGTCATCTGTGATCACCAAACAATATAAGGTCCTTCTTAAACTCATTACACTGGTGGGACAAAAGAGATTCATATGTAACAAGTGTAGGGGATTAGTGATAGAGTTCCTTTCCTTTGGCTTATGAGACACTTTGTGTTGCTTCCTTTTAGGCATACAACATAGTGGTCATCACTTGTAAACTCTTTCTTTGCATTCCAGTTACCAAATCATTCTTAATTAATTTATTCATGTTTTTAAAGTTTACATGGCACATTCTTTTATGCCAGAGGAAAGACTTATCACTATTTGCTTTAGATAGAAAGCAAGAAACTTCTCCTAAGGGAGATGTTTCCTGCAAGTCCATCTTGTACATGTTCCTTTTTTTGGGAGCTCTGAGCAGGATATGCTCTTGAGGAATGACCACCCCGGGCTTGAGAAAAATACACTCATGCTAGTAAAGAGCATGTTGTGTCTCTAATCACAAAATTAGGATACACTCAGTAGATTGTGCCCAAGCTCTTTGACAAAGTTTACCTTTTCAATACTGAGCTACCATTTGTGACCATGCCCCTTCGTATAATGTAACCTCCAGCACCTCCTCTAAAAGCAACTTGCCCTCCATCAATTTTCTTTGCATTTTAAAGTAGAGAACCATTTCTAGTCATGTGCCTGGAACAACAACTATCAATGATCCATACATTTCTCGTAGTCTTTAGCTTTTTCTGCACAAGAAAAAAGTGGTTAGTTACATTTGGAAACCCAAGCCTCATTGGTCTTGGGCTTATCAAAGTGATTTGAAGCAATGTAATAGTAACTGATCCTATGTTCAAGCTTTGAGGATCATTAGCTGTTATTGATGAA
Organism: Flaveria sonorensis; assembly: GCA_025506505.1. Taxonomy (NCBI): domain Eukaryota; kingdom Viridiplantae; phylum Streptophyta; class Magnoliopsida; order Asterales; family Asteraceae; genus Flaveria; species Flaveria sonorensis. Next base: position 30,784,121 of record CM046430.1, on the reverse strand, counting down.
GAACTTTCAATCACTTGGTCTTTCTTCATCTTCCACACCATTTTTAAAAGATTGGACTTGACCTTCAAGACCTCAAAAGTTTTAACAACTTTGGAAGTTTTGGAGACTGGACCTTCAGATGATCTTGCTTTCACTGCAGCAGGCTTCATTACTTCGGAATCATTCCTTTCTTCCGAGACCAAAACTTTTTCCGAAGGCAAGTTTTCCGTTTTCTTCTTTTTCACATTGGAGCTTCCGAAGGGAAAAGATTTTCCTTCCGAAGCTAGTTTTTCTTTCTTCTTCTCAGAATTTTCTCTTTGATCATATGAATAGTACTTTTAGGATTATAGATGCAATCCTTAGCAAGATAAGAAGTACTACCACACATGATGCAATCCATTTGCTTCCTTCTGAGAGTCTTCTTTTGAGAGAAAGACTGAACTTGATCACTTTCCACCTCCATCTTCATCTTCACCGATGATGCAGCAAGCTTCTTAGGGTGAGGCTTGCTCTTAGAACTGGATGGTTCAGGCTGTGTAGCAGTGGTACACAGCTGATCAGCCTTCTTATCTTTATTGGAATGATTTGGACATGAACTAGAACTCCTAGTATTAGAGTTCATAGTTGAGTCATCAGCCTTCACCGCTTCAAATCCTGCAGAGATAAACACTTATTTCTGCTTAGAGTTGAAAGTGGCCTTGATATCTTGCGTCTTCTTTGATTTTATCTTTGCTCTCTTGATCAAGTTCTTCCTCTTAGACTTGGTCATCCCAGATTCTTTTTTCTCCTCAGGAGAATAGTGACCTTTCTTAGAATGATCTTCTTCACTCTTCTCATAATCATCCTTCACTATCTCCTCTTCATCCTCTTCATCTATGGGGTCTATGAGGGGAAGCTCATCTTCACAAATTCTATACCTTGGAGATCTTAAAGACAATAGAGTGTGTGGAGGAGCTATCTCAGTAGATCCCAGTCCCTGCTTATTCTGATAACAAACTTTTGCATGCAAGGATGAGGATATCATGTTCTTCAAGGTCTCTTCTTGAAGAACACGTTTTTCTACCTTGCCTTTACTGATCACAAGGTCAGCCTGATATTCAGTTAATTAGTGACGAGATCTTTTATCTGAGTCCTATAGTTGGTATATTCATGCTTAAGAGTTGAAATGGTTTTCTCTAAGTCTTCTATTTTAAGTTTGTAATCATTTTCTGCTCTTTTGAAATCAGCTTTTAAAATGTTTAAGGACTCAAGATTAGATCTGATCTCTAAGTTATAGGACTTATATTTGTTAACCTTAGCAATACATTCAGGTGTATAAAGATGTTCCAATACCTTGGCTTCTTCATGATCTACCATCAGTGCTTGGTTTGGAGATGCATCCTCAACTTGAAAGCTCCAGTTAAAGCATTCTTCTTCAATAGCAACTATAGCTTGCTGCTTGGGCTTCTCATTCTGGGAAGCTCCATCAGTGTAGTTTGGCCTGGTTTGTGCTTGGCCCCCATTTGTCTTTGGTGCCTTGCACTCTCTAGCAAAGTGTCCTATTTGATTACAGTTGTAACACTTCACTTTGCTTTTGTCCAGCCCAAACTTTCCACTGGTTGCATTGCTAGGAAACTTCCTCCCTGTCCTCTTGTAAAACTTCTTGGCTCTATGATTGAGAAAAGCCATATGCTGGACTATTTCCTTGTACTCCTGATCATTTGGATGGATACAGTTCATGTCTTCAAGGGTAAAGAGAAAGTTGCCTGTGCTTTCATCAGTAGACATAAAGGCTTATGAAGAGCTTGTCTTTTGGAATGGGCTTCCTTGGATGTAGCTCTCTCTTGGTGACTCCGGGAAGGTGATGAAAGGACCTTTTTATGAGTTGTCAGAGTAGCAGATAAGATGATGTTATGGTTCTCTGCAATCCCTTTCAACCACATAAAGGGTTGAACTTTGCTGATTGTTGGAGTTACTAGATGGATTTTGCATGTTCATCTCCATCTGGAAGCCACTGAGGATACCATACAACTCAGTGAGAGTAAGGGTCTTGAGGTTCTTAGTCCTCTTAATGACCTCACAATAGTGTGTCCATTCTTTGGGAAGAGTGGACATGAGCTTCCTCATAATGTCCCTATTCTCAAGAGTTACTCCAACATCTATTAGAGTATCCATAATCTCAACATACCTGAAGTATTGTTAAGTCATGGTTTCACCTGTCTTGAAGGTGAAGTTCTCAAACTGCTACTTCAAGAGGTCCTTCTTGTTCTTTTTTGCTTCATTTGACCCCTCATACATCAGCTTCAGTGCATCCCATAGTTGCTTGCCAGTCTTGCACTTCTTGAAGCCTCCGTAGATAGAGTTTGGAAGAGCAGTTTAGAGGGCGGTCATGGCCTTCTGATCTATGTCTATCTTCTTCCAGTCTTCATCAGAATAATCAACCACTTCCTTTGGTATCATATCACCACCACCAACAGCTGAAGAGGTGGATGGTACATGAAGTTCATAGACAACAGATCCCCACATCCTGGAGTCTTGAGACTTGATGAAGCCTTCCATTCTTTGGCACCAAGTATCAAAATCATCAGGAGTGATCAGTGGAGACTTTGTCATAGTACCAGTTTCCCTATCAGTCTTTGTGATAGCTGCCATTTGAGATGTTAACTGTTTTGTGAAACTGAAGGGATTTAAGATGGTGAGATCTTACAATCAAGAGCCTAAATGCTCTGATAGCAATTGCAGGACCATTTAAGGGATGGTAAATACAATTAGTCTCATGATAAGGAGAGTGTTAGAACACTTAACAGATCAAATGGGGAACCGGGTTTGTATAAATGATAATAAGAACACAAGTAATCAATGAGATAGAAGTAAGAACAAGAACAGAGTAATATGGTTTTCAAGGATGCTGTATATTGCTCTCAAGATCTATAAAATGAAATAAAAGGACCTGAGATACTTTATACTACATCCTACAGCCGTCCATACTATAAAAGGCAGCTGGAAACACTATTCTAGACAGCATGATCAATGTAGAGTCAAAAGAAAGATTGCCTTTTGACTAGTGACTATGACATGCCATAGCTCACATCCTTTTATATTATAAAAAGGATAACAAGTACAAAGTAGGAAGTTACAGACCCAAGACCATAATCTATAGTTTACAAAAGCATGGACTTTTTCACCAACTTGTATAAGTTGGTGAGATCTTCAGAGTTGCAGTGGAAAGTAAGTCAGCTTTATGAAAAAGTAGATCAGAGAAAGCATGTCCTCTCTGTCTTCGGAAGAAATCAGTCTTCACTTCATTTGGCTTCGGAAGACTTTGTCTTTGAAGCTTCCGAAGACTTCATCGGTGGCTTCGGAATATTTGGACTTTGGCTTCGGAGGATTTTACACTTAGAATAATTTCTTTGGAGAGTGTAAAACTTCCGAAGCAACTTCTACCTTGTATATCAGTGCAAGCATGCAGGAAGCTCCTTGGTTGTTTTGGCTTCTTTGGTTGCATCAGCCTTCTAATATAACCTTACAATATACTTTGCTCTTCTTCCTTAGAACTAAGGATGAGACTACTGAGATCTTGAAAAGCTTTATTATGAAAATTAAGAATCAATGTGATCACAAGATCAAGATCATAAGATGTGATCAAGGAACTAAAGTAAAAAAATGAAATCCTTGATACATTTTGTGATGAAAAGGGTATTTCAAGGCTATATAGTGCTCCCAGGACTCCTCAGCAAAACGGTGTTACTGACTCTAAAATGCCCATCACCTTCTAGGCAGAAGCAATCAACACTACCTGCTATGTGCAGAATAGAGTTTTAGTAGTCAAGACTCATGGAAAGACTCATTATGAGTTATGGCATAAAGACCTTTCATTGGTTTCCTCAGATCATTTGGATATCCTTACACCATCTTGAATACCAATGATCAAATAGTCAAATTTGCTGAGAAATCAGATGATAAACATTCCATTGGATACTCTTCCTAAGCTAAGGCTTATAGAGTATACGATCTTAGAACTAGAGTAATTGAGAAGTCAGCCAATTTGACCTTCAATGAGCACATGCCTAGTGTGAAAGGTTCTGGTCCTGAATGTCTGTTTAATCTTGACTTAGTTACCAACTATTTTAACAAAGCTTGTGAAGATGTTTCAGGATCTATAGGTACCCTATCAACAGGTGATTCTGATCCAAGATTTGAGTTGAGAAGACCAAGTGTTCAAACTACTTTAGCTCCAGTGGCAACTAGCCATGCATTTGGAAATCCTATCATCACAACCATGACAAACTCTTTAGCTGATGCATTTGAGGTGCCTATAAATTCCAGCATAGAGGCATAAAAATCAAATGAAGGAATTTCTAATATAGGAGGAAATCAAGGAGGTGATCGTTATCAAGTTTTCTTGATACTGATAATCACTCTATAAAAGACAACATCAATGATGTAACACACTCATTGGATCAAGTTTCTCTTGATAAGTGTGTTGATGTGCTGGATGATACTTAAGCACCAGATCTAAATTTCACCAATTTAGATCTGTCCAACCAACTTGCTATGATTCCTCAACTAAGAATCCATAAGTCGCATCCTACCACAAACATCATTAGAGATGTTGGGGTAAGAACAAGAGGACAAACACATGATAAAAATGTTTGTCTTTAATCATGTTTCATGTCCCAGATTGAGCCTAAGAAGAATGATGAGACTCTGAAGGATTGAAGTTGAGTTGAAGCAATGCAGGAAGAGATGCTTCAATTCAAGAGACAAAAGATTTGGAATCTATGGCCTCTTCCTTAAGGGAAGACTACCATAGGTACCAAGTGGGTATTTAGGAACAAGAAATATGATAGAGGACTTGTCATCAAGAAAAAGGCAAGACTGGTTGTTCAAGGGTACACACAAGAAGAGGGGATTGACTACGTAGATATTTTTGCTCCTGTAGCAAGACATGAAGCTGTTAGGATATTCCTGGCTTTTGCTGCATCCAAGGATTTTAAGGTCTACCAACTTGATGTTAAATGTGCCTTTTTATATGGGGTGATTGATGAGGAGGTGTATGTCAAACAACCACCTGGCTTGCAGACCCAGATCATCTTGATTATGTCTGCAAGCTTAACAAAGCTCTCTATAGGCTGCATCAAGCTCCATGCAACTGGTATGAGACACTATGATAATATCTCTGTCAGCATGGATACAAGAGAGGTACTGTTGATGTAACACGCTTCATCAAAGGAATAGGAAATGACGTGATGCTGGTGCAAGTTTATGTAGATGACATTATTTTGGGTCAACTAATCCGAAGCTCTACAAAGACTTTGAGAAGCTAATAAAGAATAGATTTGAAATGAGTTCCATGGGGGAACTTAATTTCTTTCGCAAAATTCAAGTGAAGCAGGTTGACAATGGCATCTTTATAAACCAGTCAAAATATGTGCAGGACATACTTGTCAGATTTCGTATGACTGAGTGCAAGGTTGTTAAGACACCCATAGCCAGAAACCACTCTCTAGGACAATATCTTGAGCGAGAGTGTGTTGATGAACATCTATACTAGGCTATTATTGGGTCTCTTGTGTACCTCATAGCCAGCAGGCCTGATATCATGTTTGGAACATGTATTTGTGCAAGATATCAAGCCAACCCCAAGATGTCACACCTGGTTGCTGTCAAGAGAATTCTCAAATATCTCAAAGGTGCTCCTAAACTGGGCCTTTGGTATCGAAAGAATTTTGACTTCAATCTGTATGCCTATACAGATAGTGACTATGGTTGGTGGAATATGACTGCAAAGTCTATATCTGGGGGATGTCAATTTCTTGGTGGAAGGATAGTCTCATGGAAATGAAAGAAACATTCCTGTTTGTCTGTATCAAGTGCTAAAGCTGAATACATTATTGCTGCAAGCTGCTATGCTCAAGTGCTTTGGATTTAAAATCAGATGCTAGACTATGGATTCAACTTCAAGGATCCCCTCCATATAGACAACAATAGTGCTATCTCTATTACAGAGAATCCTGCCCAGCACTCAAAGACAACCCACATCAATATCAGGTATCCTTTGATTAGAGATAAATTAGAAAAAGGATTATTAAAACTAGTCAAAGTTAACACAAATGAACAATATGCTAATCTATTCACAAAAGCTTTTAATGAGTATAGATTTTAATATCTTGTATCAGCTATTAGGATGATTAACTTTGAGTAGATTTTTCTTAAACTAAACTCATGATTGATTTTAATAATATTTATGTCTTAAGTTGTCTATATCATCACCATATAAGCCAAGTTTAGTATGGAAGAAACAATTCAAAGTTGATATCCCTTAGAATTTTGAGAATTTTTGATATATTTTCCTTCGGAAGGCATCAAGGTGTCTTCGGAAGAAAATTATGTCTTCAAAACAAATAACTACTTCTAAGAAATTATCCTACGGAAGAAACTCTGATATATCTTCTAAATCTTATATTTGTCACTAAGTACTTATATGTATTGAATGACTATTTTCTTCTAAAAGCAACTAAGTCTTGGAAGCTTTATTCTCTCATTGGATAAAATTTTTGATATTTGATATCTTCCGAAGTAAAATTTATCTCGGAAATAAAAATACTCTAAGTATTTTTCTCTCGAAACAAAATTCTTGAAAAGTTAAGGAATGTCTTCCGGAGCCAAATTGGCTTCGAAAGTTTTTTCAAAACTTCTGACGACAAATTACCTTCGAAAGATTTTCGACTTCCAAGAAAATTATCTTTTTGGGCACTTTTTCAGAGGTGGGACAGACATCCGGATTTCAAAGTTTATCCGTTTGCATTACCTTTGTCTCAAATCCATATCATATATATATTCTTACAACGGTTCCCTCTCATTCACTTTCTCATTCCTCTGCAAATAATTCAAACCCTAAATTCACCCACAAACTGACTTTGCCCTTTCCTTTCTTCACCTCAAAGCCACTCAAAATGGCTAACCCTGATCACCGAAACCAACCTAATTTTTCCATGTAGTTACAAAAGCAACACAATCAAGTTGCTATGTTATCATCTAAGAAAGATCTTGGTTTCTTAGATGTTTGCCGCTTCTTGTCTCTATATAACTACCTCACCACCCTCACAATAGACCCACCATAGTATGAAGATCAACTTTTGGATTTCTGAAGGACCTGCCAAGACGTCATCTTGGATGGTGGGAAGACAATGTCTGCCATAGTGCAGGGGAAAACAATATTCATCACTCCAGCCACCATCAACTCTCATCATAGGCTGGATGATGAAGAAAGTGACTTGTCCTTCCTAAAGTTTGTTGTGAACAACTCATTTCGACAGATGGGCTATGAAGGGGACCAACTGCGTAAGAACCTTCAAAAAGGGTAAGGTCTCATCGGAATGAGACTACCTCCTCCATGTAGTCATCCATTCTTTGTCTAACAAATATGGAGGTTAGGACCAACTTCCTAAAGACCTTTCCTACATAGTCCATGTAATGATACAAGGGATCAAGTTCAGGTACTCACAATTTTTTATACAAACTTACTTGCAATCTTGGACTCCCTAGAATATTATATGTTCCCAAGATATGTTCAATACATTCTTAACCGTGAATTGGGCTCATAGTTAAGGGGAACATGTAATATTCTTAAATTGGGACAGATGAAGCCCGACATCTTCAAAACAAAAAGAAAGCCCACTGTTGGCTTCTTAGGGGTAGAAATAGCCCTGGTCCCAAAAATGTTGGAGCTCGTTGCTCAAGGTGATACTAGTCAATGTTGAACCCACACCTTCTACATCTGCACCACCCACACACCCACAAATCACCATCACCTACCAAAGAAAATCCAAACGAACCCCTGCTCAGTCTACTCAGGTATAGAAGGCTCCCAAATCACCAACCATGCAAAAAGAAGTAGACATTGGAGCTCCCACTTCTCCTGAGGAGTCAACCACTCCCATTATTTCTATGATCAGTGCCGAGGTTCCTCATGCTTAGCCTAAAGAGCTCACAACCCCTGCCTTAAGCCTTCACTTGGAGTCTCAAAACTCTATGATGAAAAAGATATAGGTTTCAATGAGTACCATGAGTCTCTCTTCTCCACCCCTGCTTAAGGAGAGATGAGTGCTCCTAATCACCCATATCTAGCCCACATCATCCACCCACAATTGAGGTGGACCTTCCTAAACCTATTCAGGAGGCCCATATGAAGAGACTCTCACTTTTGCAAGTGATTATGATGATTTAGTATAGGTTGGACTCACCATAATTGTTAAGATTATTTTATCTTTTATGTAATAGGTTGAATCTTAGTTTCTTTCCATGTATTTTGTATTTGTATAGTTTCACTGACCCAGCGAAACTATGAGCGAAAATACAGTTTCGCTCGTAGTCAGCTGTCCTAGGTCACCCGATGAAACTGTATTTCGCTACCGGGTGAATCTAGTTGATAGTCAAGACAGTTTCGCTATCCAGCGAAACTAACACTGCTTATATATTGTCATGTTCTATCATTGTAAACAAGTTTTTCAAAACCTTAATACTAAAATATTATTGTTGCAACTCTATGTTTTTTGCTGGAAGCCTATTGTCATTACTTTTTAGCCTTTGTTTATTGATAATTGAGTAGATTCGAAACTTATCCATTATGTTATTATGAGTATTATGTTGATTCAGTGGGATTTCTAAGTTTATTCATCAATTGCACTATTATATCGATCACGAGGACCAAAAATATGGTATCAGAGCCATTGTGCTCTTGATTGGTTGAGTTTTGTGTATTTTCGAGCTTAAAGTCACTGTTCCATTCAATACTGTTCTGACATGCTTGTTTTGGATATGGAAATTGATTGAGACTTGTTTGTATTTGGTATGGGAAGCTATAGAAATCATCAGATATCAAATTCATTGAGATTTAGATGAGTTTGAGTTGATTTAGTGCTGAAAAAGTTTTTCAGATACGTTGGACGAAACTAGAGTTCTTCCAGCGAAACTGGCACTTGATTCAGCAAAACTACATAATTTGTGGTTTTTGGATCTGGTTTCTTTGCCTCGGTGAAAGTACCTCATTTTGAACAAAAGTTCACCTTCTTTGATTGCCAATGCAAGTGAAAGTGCTGCTGAAATTGTCCTCAGAACGAAAGTTCTACTAGTCTCAGCAAAACTGTCGCCGAAACTAGAGTGTCTAAGCACTGATTCGAGCGAAACTGCTGTTCATCTTCCGAGCGAATCTACTAGCGAATTAATTAGCGAATTTAGAGATTCTTCAGCGAAATTAATACTGTTTAAAAAATGACATCCACCAATATCACCATTTCTGACTTGGAGAGTGTTGCACCCAATAGGCCACCAAGGCTTATAAATGGTGATAACTTTAAGCCCTGGAAACAATGTTTAAAAGCCTTCATTTATTAAACTGATCATAATCAATGGGAGTCAATAGTAAATGGTCTACACACTCCAACTATCACTGTTGGTCAAGTTACTTCACCAAACACTGATCCATCAACCTTTACCGAAAGAGACCTCATGCTAATTGATGGTGATCAGAAAGCTGTCTGGGCTTTAACCTTATGTTTATCACAAGACATCTACAATCGGTTTGCTGAACACAAGAATGCAAAATCATTGTATGATTCTCTGTGTGAATTTTATGATAGAAATGAAGATCTGAAGAAGGACAAGAAAGCCCAAGCTGAAAAAGAGTTTAATTCAATCATAGTACACAAGAATGAAAGCCTTACAGATATTACCAATCCATTTTTGTCTATCTCAAGCACTTTAAATAAATATAATGAACAGTTGGGTAACCATGAACAAGTTACTAAGCTCTTGGACTCTCTTCCACCGTAATAGAGCTTGCAAGTCAAGATGTTGAAGCAGGAAAGAAACTTTGCTGAATATATACTCATAGATGTCATCAACAAACTAAAATCTTTTGATTTGGATGTGAAAAGGAGGGAATACAATCAATCCATGATGCCAGCCACAATATATCCACAAAATGCTGCATTGATCATATCCGCTGCAAACTCGTCCATGTATGGTTCAGCATATGGTGGTTCTCCAGGATATGGCGTATCAAACAAGTCTGGTGGTAGATCTACAAGTGTTGGTTCAAGCTCAAAGACATCCGTCACTGCTCAAATTCCATCTAACACAATGGCATTATTTGGAATGTTTGTACACAGCTATGAAGCTTTGGTTGCGGGGGAGCTGAAGGGAAAAGGAATGACTGTTGAAGACATGTATCAGGTGGATCCTGATGACTTAGAGGAAACTGATATCCAATGGCAGATGGCCATGCTCACATTGAGTGCAAGAAGATTCATGGAACGAACTAGAAGGAGGAACTTTGGCAATCAAAATCAAAACTCTATAATTGGTTTTGATAAGTCAAAATTGAGATGCTTTAATTGCAAACAGCTGGGGCACTTTAAAAGAGAATGTCCATCTCCTATCAACACCGAACCAAGAACTTCTTGAACTTCCAAAGTTATTCCGATCACCGACAAGGAAGAAGCCAAGCACAAGAAGAAAATAGCCCTTATTTCAAACTTTGATTAGAGTGCTGATATTAAGGAAACTGAAGAAGAAATCAATCATACTCTAGTGGCTAAGGTGGTGAACAGTAATGTGGATTCTGTTGAGAACTTTGATCCTTTCAGGGAGTTCAAGAGTGAGATTCAAGAAGAAGCTATTGGTGAAAGTGGTAAGATCCAGGTTCAAGTTAAAGAGGTGAAGATTGGGAAAGTCAAGGAAGAAAAAGGTGATTATGAGTATGCTGAAGAGAAAGTGACAGTTTGTGAAGCTGATGAGTTCGGGAAACAATAATAAGTTGAAGTAAGTGGAGTGAAGCTAGATGTTTGTAATCAAGAAAAGAAAGAGGAAAGTGAAACTGAGGAGACCAGGAAGAAAGCATTAGAGGAGGAAGAATGCAAGAAGAACACTCTGGTCTGTCAATGTGAAAAGGCCCTAGCTGCTGAAAAAGTAGTTATGGGTCTCCCTTATGAGGATCATTCCAGAAAAGCTATCAATAGCTTCTGGCACGTTGATAGTGGATGTTCAAGGCATATGACCTGGTTGAAGGACCTACTTACAAATTATCGCATAATAAATGGAGGATATGTTATTTTTGCTGGATACAAGAAGGGTGGAAAGATGATTGGTCAGGGAGAAGTCTCAAATGGTTCGTTGACTCTGGAGAAAGTAAACTATGTCCCAGAATTGGCATTCAATCCGTTAAGTGTATCGTAAATCTATGATAAAGACATTCCAGTGTTGTTTATGTCAAATGAATGCTTGTTTCTCAAACTAGAGTTTATTATTCCAGAAGATTTAGTGATCATGCGTGCTCCAAGAAAGAATGATACTTATCTTCTGGATATGGGATAAGAATCTACCTCTACTGTGACATGTCTCCTGTCCAAAGCTTCATCTTCTGAATCCTTTCTATGGCATAGACGATTAGGCCATGTTAATTTTAAAAATATAAATAAATTGGTTAAGAACAATCTTGTGAGGGGGCTACCACTTAAATATTTTTCAGTGGTCGAAAAGTGCATGGCATGTGCTCAAGGAAAACAACACAAAAGGCCACACAAGCTTACGCTTGAAAATACAATTTCAAAAACCCTTGAATTGTTATAAACTAATTTATTTGGTCCTATTAGTGTTAAATCTATTGCTAAGAAGTCTTATTGTTTGGTTGTTACAGATGATTATTCAAGATACTCTTAGGTAAGATTTCTAGCAAACAAGGGAGACACTACAGAAGAACTTCAGAAGCTAATCCTCTCACTTGAACCATCAACAAAAAGAATGTAATGGCCATCCGAAGTGATAATGGAACTGAATTCAGAAACCATATCTTTGACTCTTTCTGTGCGAGCAAAGGGATTCTCGGACAGTTCAGCGCTACCAGGACACCTCAACAAAATGGTGTTGCTGAAAGGAAGAATTGGACCCTTATCAAAGCAGCAAGAACTATGCTGATTGAGTCAAAGCTTCCAATTATTTTATGGGCAGAAGCTATCAATTATGCTTCCTATGTACTAAACAGGGTTCTTATTGTGAAAGAAAAAATGAAGACTCCTTATGAGATTTTTCATAAACGGAAACCCTTGATTGACTTCTTTCGTCCATTTGGTTGCTCATGTACTTTGCTAAACACTCAAGCTCAAAAGTTAAAGTTTGGAGCAATCTCTAATGAATGTTTCTTTGTTGGCTATTCTTCCTCACAAAAGGCGTAAAGAGTGTACAACAAAAGAACGCGTATTGTACAGGAATCATTCTATGTTGATTGGCAGGAGTCTAATTCACCAAACACGGGGTTAGACCCAGCATGGTTTTATGACTCCAATACTGTCTTCAAATCTTTCAATCTTCCAATATTTGATGATGATGTTGTTCACCAAACCAATGTGCAAATCATTCCTCCAATCAAACCTCTTCCACCTGAACTTCATCCACAACAACCAATTGACCCTCCACCTCAACCTCTGCTTGATGTTCCACCCACGCCTCCACCACAAACGATTCCTCTATCCCAACCAACTTCCCTTTCACAACCATCACAAACCACATCCTCATCTCATTCCAATCTATTAACCCTTAACACCAACTTCAAAACCTTAAAAGACCATCCACATGATTACATCATTGGTTCCATTACAGATGGTGTAAGGACATGGAGTCAATCTGGATTGATAAATGAATGTCTCTATGCTTGTTTCTTATCTCAAATCGTTCCCTAAAATATCTCAGCAGCACTTCAAGACCCAAGTTGGGTTGAATCTATGTAGATGGAGCTTCAGCAGTTCAGGAAACTAAAAGTTTGGTAATTAGTTGATCTTCCTCCAAACAAGTTTCCCATTGGTACCAAATGGGTATATCAGAACAAACCAGATGATCGAGGAGTTGTAATAAGGAACAAATCAAGGTTAGTTGTTCAGGGATTTGCTCAGGAGGAGGGAATTGACTATACTGAAGTTTTTGCTCCAGTTGCTCGCATTGAAGCTATCAGAATCTTTCTTGCTCACGCTACTCACAAAAACTTTAAAGTCTTTCAAATGGACGTGAAGTGTGCATTTCTCTACGGGAACATTGATGAGGAGATTTATGTTTGTCAACCACCAGGTTTTGAGGATCCAGATTTCCCAAACAAAGTATATAAACTTGATAAATCCTTATATGGATTACATCAAGCACCTCGTAGATGGTATGAAACTTTGACATAATATATGCTCAGCAATGGTTTCTCTCGTGGATCCATAGACATGACTCAATTCAAGAAGGAAGTTGATGGTGAAATGCTGATGGTTCAAGTGAATGTTGATGACATCATTTTCAGGTCAACAAATGAGAAACTGTGAAGAGAGTTTGAAGAAGTAATAAAGGATCGCTTCAAAATGAGCATGATGGGGGAGCTGTGCTTTTTCTTGGGATTGCAGGTTGAACAAAAGCCTGATGGTATTCTGATTCACCAAGAAAAGTACATTCTAGAGATTCTCAAAAGGTTCAAGATGGATGATGCTTCTCCAGAACTCACTCCATTCACTGCTCAAACCTGTTTAACTCCAGATGATAATGGGAAATCCGTGGATGCTCATCGCTATCGTACTATAATTGGATCTCTCATGTATCCCATGGCTAGCCATCATGATATTATATTTACCGTGTGCTACTGTGCCCGTTTTCAAGCCAACCCAAAAGAATCACATGAAAAAGCTGTTAAACGCATCTTTCGTTACTTAAAGGGTTCTTATCATTTGGGTGGTTTCAGGATCATGGTGGTTTCAGGATCAACAGGAAATCCGTCACTGGCGAATGGAAATATCTTAGGGATTGTCTTGTTTCATGGCAAAGCAAGAAGAAAACAACAGTATCTCTATCTACCGGAGAGGCTGAATATGTTGCTGCATCCAGTTGCTACTGCCAAGTGATTTGGATACAATAGCAGATGATGGATTACAGAATCAATTTTCTTCATACACCACTTTTCTATGATAATGAAGCTACAATCGAAATTGCCAAAAATCCAATTCATCATACTCTCACCAAACACATTGAAACAAGGATTCATGCAATCCAGGATGCTCAGGAAAAGGGTTTTATAGATATTATTCCAATTAACACAAAAAATCAAAGAGCAGATCTTTTCACAAAAACATTTGATAAACCTCATTTTTATGAATTGATCTCAATGTGGGGTTTAATATCTTTTTGAAACCTCTTTTCATAACAAAGTGTGTAAATAGTTGTAAATAACTTTTTTTTTGTTTATTTTTTTTATATAAACTTTTTCTGATAAACTTTTGAGTCCCATATTACTTCACATCTTTGATCTTTAACAAAAATTAAAAAACAGACAGAATTTTCTATTACATGACAATTAAAAATAAATTTCGGGGGAGAATATAGATTAAACTCTTAAGTTTGTCAATTTTGTCTTTTCAAGAACCCCGGGAAAAACAATTTGAAGGAGGTCAATAGTCTTGTATTGGGATATGTATGGTAGGCACAGGCTGAAAACAAAGTAAACTGTGATCATGAAGCTAAATTAAACTTTAAGAACTCGGTGATAAGGATTATCCTCCTGACATTTTGGCCTACACAAAGTTACAAGTCCTTGTCAAAAATGGGTTGAGAGTTTCAAATCTCTGCTTTGATATTCCCAAAATCTCCCTATCACCTAGTCTCTGAACTGAAGCTTCTCGTTAGCTCATTAGAGATATATCTCATGCTTATCTCCTCTGTTATGTGTGAACATTGACCTGGAGTGATGATCTCCTTTGTTATACGTGAGTATAGACCTGGAGCTCTCATCAGCATGTTCTGATGATCTTCTCTGTTATACGTAAGTATAGACCTAAAGCTTTCATTAGCAAGTTCAGATGGTCATCTCCTCTGTTATACATAAGTTTAGACCTGGAGCTCTCATCATCGGTTCCCCAAATAAAAGCACGGTGATTCTTAAATTAAGATCATTATTGAAAACTCAAAAGAAAATTCAAGCAGAGTTAATCATATTGCTCAATAAACCATGAGGACAAGATAAGTGCTTTTCCAAATGTCTGTGGGGACTAACTCATCAGAGTTTCAAAAATTATACCAAAACATGATAAAGACAGTTGCAGATTACACGTTGAAAAGAATAAGTCATGGGCTTAAAAGGACAAGCATGTAAGACCCCATTCCCGGGAACCCCATAGTTGGTCATTCACAACCTCATTTATATCAAAACATATTAAGATTTATTAAGTAAATAAAATATTACAGCTGAATAATTCATCAAAAAAAACCATTTCATGCTTTAATAAACACATTTGCCAAGTAATACATCATCGTTTAAAAGATTACAAAATGCCACTTAGTTGTATTACAAAACAGCATCATTATTATTGCATAAGATGGATGCCAGTCTTGCCCGCCAAGTAGCTTCACCCTCATGCCATCCTCAGCAACAAACTACCTGCCAACTAAAAATGCATAAAAAGTCAACGTTGCTAAGTGAGTTCTAGTTTTATATAATAAAATACTTTACCTTTAGTAAAAACCTTTTCTTTACTTACGTTCGTGATCACACAACATACATAAATCTTGATAATATCATTATCTTTCACTTCTATCTAGATCCTGTCATAAGCTATATCCCATCATTAGACACGAAGCCACCTCAGTGTTGGGGTTAAGCCACAAGGATCCCATTTCGCATGTATGGATCAGTCACCAAGACTGACCCCCAGTGTGTACACCCTCATGGGTTAGCCAAGATCGCACGCTACATTGCACACAGTTGAGCTAACAACCCTTCATTGAGTTGTGAACCTCTTTAATTTTGCTTGCAAGAATTTCATTCATTCGTTATGTTCCACTTTTCATTATCTTTAATCTTTCGCTTCTTTTATGATAATACTTTTCGTATAGGAACATTAACACACCACGTAAAGTCACGTAATAATACATAATAAGGAACATCAATAACAGGCCACAAACATGCATAACATGAACAAACATAACCCACCAAAACATTCTAGAGCTTAATCATAAATTCCTATTTTTCCTAAAATTTCAGAAAAATTCTAAGGCAACTTAGGCGCATGAGCACTATGTGGGCGCCTGGGCACTATGCAGGCGCACAGACAGTTGGGCGCATAGGAACACGTGGGCACATGGGGAAAAACTTAGGTGCATGGGAACTATGCAGGCGCATGAGTACTATGCAGGCGCATGGATACTTGGGCGTATAGGAAAACTTAGGCTCATGAGTAAACACTTAGGTGTATGGGCAAAAACTTAGGCGCATGGGAACTATGCAGGCGGTGAGTACTATACAGGCGCATGGATACTTGGGCGCATGAGGAAACTTAGGCACATGAACAAACACTTAGGTGTATGGGCAAAAACTTAGGCGCATGGGAACTATGCAGGCGCATGAGTACTATGCAGGCGCATGGATACTTAGGAGCATGGGAAACTTAGGCGCATGGGTAGTTTGGGCGCATGGGCACTATGCCAGTTCTAACTTACACTAATTTTAGTTCCCGATCATCATCCTAACAAATTCCTAGCCAAAATCTAGCATACTAAGCTCATAAAACAAGCATACAACCACATAATTCGGTCAAACATTCACAAACACACATACCCACATAAAATAGGGGATAACATTGGTTTTAACATACTAGAAGTTGCAAAAATAATAACTTACATGCATTTCAGCCCCAAAACAAGTTTAAAACAGAAAATTCGGGGTTCTAGAACTCACCTACAGCAGCCTTCGAGTAAAACTCCTCCAAACTCGAGAGCACTTAAAGTTCAAACACCTAAACACACCGAAAACACCCAACCAAACGTAGAAAACACATAAGACTCGGTCTACTAGCTGAAAACCCAGCTGAAACCGAACAAAACACCCAAAAACTCACCTCCTAGATGATCTTCTTCTTCTTCTCTCTAGAAAACCGATGGAAAACTCTGTTCTTTTACTTTTGCAGCCGAAGCAGTTGGTGAGTAGGAAGAGTGGGCGGCCATGCCCACTTTTTAAACATAATTATATAAAAGTTTGCCTCTTGCATAACTTTAACCCTTTAACTTGGGTTATTTCACCTTTCTTTCTTTTTACTTCACTTTTCTTTTCTTTTCATTCTCTTTTTTTTTAAATATCTGGGTGTTACAAGTCCACCCCCCTTATATAGGTTTCGTCCCCGAAACCTGTCACTCCTCGAACAGTTATGGATAATGCTGTCTCATCTCTTCCTCGGTCTCCCACATAGACTCGGATCCCTTCCTGTGCCTCCACTGTACTCGCACTAGTGGAACCACTTTATTTCGTAATCTCTTCTCTTTTTGGTCAATGATTGCCATTAAGCCGTTCATCTACCTCGATATCCTCCAATGGTACAATCATATCCTCATCGGCTAAGCACTTTCTCATATGAGATACATGAAATGTTAGATGAATCCCACATAACTCATCGGGTAGCTCCAACCTATAGGCCACCTCTCCTACTCGAGCAATGATTCAGAAAGGTCCTATATACCTCGGGGCTCAGCATACCCCACTTTCTGAACCAAATGATCCCCTTCCAAGGTGAAACCTTCAGTATAACTTTATCACCCACCTTAAATTCAATCAGTCTACGCCTCTTGTCAGCATATGACTTTTTCCTATCTTTTGCCTCCTTCATAAAGGCCTTGATATTTTCCAACTTTTCAGTCGTAGCCTCGATCACTTCAACGCTCCCCAACTCCTTCTGTTTGATGTCACCCCAACATACGGGCATTCTATACTTCCTACCATATAGCAACTCATATGGTGGCATGCCCACGCTGGCATGATAACTATTGTTGTATGAGAATTCAGCTAATGGTAAGTGTTCATCCCAACTTCCTCTTAAATCAATGACGCATGCTCGGAGCATATCCTTAAGCATTTGTATAGTTCTCTCTAACTGACCATCCATCTGAGGATGATAAGCCGTACTGATGTGCAACCTCATCCCCATCGCGTCATGAAATCTCTTCCAAAACATGGATGTAAACCGTGTGTCACGGTCAGACACGATAGACATTGGTACACCATGACGCATCACAATCTCTTTGTTGAACAGATCTGCCAACCTCTCAGATGAATATGTCTCGCGGATCGGTAGAATGTGAGCACTCTTCGTCAAACGGTCAACTATCACCCATATAGCATCGTACCCCCTTGCCGTATGTGGTAATTTCGTAATGAAGTCCATGGTGATGTGATCCCATTTCCACACTGGTATATCCAAAGGTTGGATCTTCCCATATGGCTTTTGATGCTCCGCCTTCACTTGCAAGCAAGTAAGGCACTTCCTCACATACTCCGCTACATCGCGCTTCATACCTGGCCACCAGTAATCTTTCTTCATATCATGATACATCTTCGTAGTACCAGGACGAATGGAGTATCAAGTCTTATGAGCTTCATCCATGATTTTCCCCCGTAGGTCTCCATAACGAGGGATCCACATCCACCCGAAGCGGGTTCTAACTCTTAGAGTGTTCTCACCCAACTCCGAGACTAGACCTTTCATCCTTTCGGAGTTAAGGCGATCTTCTTTCAACACCTCATCTTGAAATTCCTTGATCTATGCCATCATATTGGAGGTCATCACCAACTGGTAAGCTTTCACCTGGATTGGCTCAAGTCTCTCCTTTTGGCTAAGGGCATCCGCCACTATGTTGGCCTTGCCCAGATGGTAGTGGATCTCACAATCATAATCCTTGATCAACTCTAACGACCTCCTTTGCCTCATATTAAGGCTCTTCTGCTCAAAGAAATACTTCAAGCTCTTGTGGTTAGTGAAGATAGTGCACTTCATCCTGTACAAGTAGTGCCTCCAAATCTTCAATGCAAAGACCACAGCCGCTAGGTCTAAGTCATGAGTAGGGTAATTAGCCTCATGGATATTCAACTGTCAGGACGCATAGGCTATAACCCTTCCCCGTTGCATCAGCACACAACCCAATCCTGAATAAGAAGCATCTAAATAGACCACCAAGTCTTCATTCCCTTCGGGTAACGTCAAGACAGGAGCTTGAGTCAATCTTGTCATTAACTCCACAAAAGCGTTCTCCTGTATACAAACTTCACATCCTTACGGGTCAGCTTGGTCAATGGTGAGGCTATCTTAGAAAAATCTTGAATGAATCTCCTATAATAGCACGCCAGACCCAAGAAACTGCGGATCTCGAATGGCGTCTTTGGAGTCTTCCATTGCATCACCACCTCCACCTTTGCCGGGTGTACCATGATCCCTTCGGAATTTACCACATGACCCAAAAACTGAACCTCGCGCAACTAGAAAGCGCACTTGGAGAACTTAGCATGCAGCTTCTCTCTTCTAAGTGTCTCCAATACCTCACGAATGTGACCGGCATGCTCTTCTTTGCTCTTCGAATAAATCAGGATATCATCGATAAACACAATCACTGATTTATCCAACATTGACCGACACACCTGCTTCATCAAATCCATAAAGGCAGCTGGTGTGTTAGCTAGACCAAAAGACATAACAAGAAACTCGTAGTGTCCATAACGCTTGCGAAAAGCTGTTTTAGGTATATCCTGCTCCTTCACTTTCAACTGATGGTAACCAGATCGGAGATCTATTCTCAAAAACCAACGAGCCCTTGGAGCTGATCAAATAAGTCATCAATTCTGGGCAGTCGATATCGGTTCTTCACCGTCAACTTGTTTAACTCACGGTAGTCGACGTACATCCTCAAACTACCATCCTTCTTCTTTACAAACAAGACCGGAGCACCCCAGGGAGAGAAACTCGGTCGAATGAACCCTTTATCCAACAACTCTTGGAACTGAACCATCAGTTCGTTCATCTCAGACGGAGCCAATCGATATGGTGCCTTGGCAAAAGGTTGAGCACCAGGTATCAAGTCGATCTGGAACTCGATCTCGTGGTCCGGTGGCACACCTTGTAAATCATCTGGGAACACGTCTGGAAAGTCACACACAACTTACGTCGAACAATTGTGGTACTGACGGATCCACATTCTTCACGTAAGCCTGATAGGCACTACATCCACGTTTCATGCACTTCTCTGCCACCACCATCGAAATCACCCTCATAACCGTAGTAACTCGATCACCATAGATCGTCACCGAACTCCAATCAGGCGCAGTCAATCAGATCATCTTCTTGTGACACACAATATTTGCCTCATAGGCTGCTAACCAATCCATCCCTAGAACCACATCAAACCCGCCTAGGGGCATCACGAATAATTTAGCAGAGAACCTATGGCCTTCCAACTCTATGTCATAATTCTCTATTAGATCAGAAATCCTGGTAGACTTACCAATGGCAGTTTCTACATCGAAGGGTTCATCAATCTTTCTACTCCTAACAGGTAACATAGCACAGAAGGCAGCAGAAATAAAACTCTTACTAGCACCAGAATTAAATAGTACAGAGGCACAAGTTTGGTTTACTAGGAACATACCTGACACGACATCGGGGTCCACCCTAGCCTCCTCCTGGGTCATCATGAATTCTCTTGCTTTTGCCTTTGATCCCTCCTTCTTAACCCCTTTCTTCACCCCGGAGCTCTCGGCCCTTGGCCTCTTGCAATCCTTCCTCAGATGGCCGTCTTCACCATAGTTATAACATCTTACAACCCCATACTCTCATGCCACATGACCGGGCTTCCCTCACTTGAAACAGAGAATCAATCCCCACTTACACTACCCTGAATGTTCCTTCCCGCACTTACCACACCGCTTAGTCCCCGTACCTGCCGACACTACCCTCCGGTCATCCATCCTTGCCCTCTTGTTGCTCAGCGTAAAACCACCATGACCAAACCGATTCCCATTCCAGCTCCTGTCACCACCACCCTTTTTGTTCACCTCCACCACCACCACTTCTTTTCTCTCATCATATAACCTCCCTGCCAGATCAACCACCGACCTAAACGTGCTCGGTCGGGCGGCGATCATGTGCCTGCGGATATCTGCCGGCAAACCCTGGATATACCTCTTGATCTTCCTTGAGACCGGTGTCACCTGATCTGGCACCAGCCTTGCCATCTCATTGAACTTGGTAGTATACTGCTGGTGTGTCATGGTTCCCGCCTCAAGCTGTAAGAACTCTCTCTCAATCTCATCGAGCTCCCTATGAGGACAAAATTCCTCAATAACCAGCTTCTTCAGCTCACTCCACCTCATCCTCCCAATTGCCCTGCTACCCTCGGCCTGGAAAATGTTGTCCCACCAGCATAAGGTCGAGTCCACGAATGAGTGGGTAGCAAACTTCACCTTCTGATCCTCTCGGCACTCACTGATATCGAGCACCGCCTCCATCTCCCTCACTCATCGGTGAGCAGCAGCAGCATTACCATTCCCATCAAAAGTTGGGGGCTTGCATCTCTGGAATGCCCCATAACTACACCCCTTGGCGGTTCCCTGCACCGCTTCCTCTTCCTCTTCCTCTTCGTCACTGGAGACAGCCATCTCAGTTTCTGGTTGCTCCCCTTCACCTGAACCTCTCCCAATGGTCCTCCTCCTCTCCTATTTCTCTTTCTTTTCGTCCTCCCTCACAGCACGAATAACCTCAGTCACCACAGACGGCAGGATCGTCTGCATGACCTGATAAACTTCCTCCACAACTGCCTCCTTCACAGAGGCTCTCAAGTTAGCACTCTCATCACCGCCATCCTAGTGTTGAAGCTCGATGTCACACCCCGGGCCCAGGTAGGGTGGGACGTCACAGACTGGCAACAACATATGGCAGCGGAAACAAACCATCATAAGAGCACAAAAGGAGAGAACATCACATGGCATTAATGTTTAAAGAAAAACCGGGCTAGAAGTAGGTCTAGCCACCAATACAAGTACATAATTCATCGGTACAAATTGTTTCCAACAATAATAAATGTAAATTGTTCAAATTGTTTTAAAAACAAAACAAGCCAATGCCATGGGTCATGGTGCTAGGTCAAGGTCTTCTACAACAGCTAGACTCCCATCAAGGATTACCTGAAACATGCTCAAAAGAAATTTGTGTCAACTAAAAAGTTGGTGAATTCAAGTGCTTAAAGTTCAAAAACAAAAGAATTCAAAAGAATCCACATTTGATTTAAAAGTCAAAGATCATAGTATCATAGTTGTGGGGATCACAATCAACCCTGCACTCAGTCCCGGCTAGCCTCTTCTAAAGTTATGTTACACCGGCTAATCCCAAGGGAAAAACTGAGCCTCATATGGTGGACCATACCTGCCGGATGGTTCACCTTAGTATCTTATTAAAACTTGTCACCTACCACAAACGACCCCGCAGGATCTTAGTGTGGTACCCTTCCCACTCATCAAGGAAGGCACTGTGTGTGGGGGATTCCCCAAGTAGATCTACCCATATAAAACAAGCGGTTCACCCATATAAAAGTAAAAGCAGGTTCTAACATTTCCACAACATATAGCAGCATATTATAGCACAGAAAAGTTTAGTTTAAACAGAGCATGCTTCACCCCAAAAACAGTAGTAAAAAGGGGACACTAGAACTCACCTTAAGTTTCAATCAACGGGTTTTTCGAGTACCGGGAAAGTTTCAAGTCTAGCACCCTACCATCAAGATTAAGTGATAAGCCACTAGTTCTAAGGTCACACGAGGTGTACAAAGTGTGTTAAGAAGTTAAATGTTCGACTAGCTTATATTTGCTAAGGCTTGCATTTAAAAGTTTCCTTTTATAGAAAGCCATGGTTTCTTAAGGGGAATTCATGTTTTTACACTATTAGGTCATTGATAAAAGTTAAATTAAGTTTACCAAGTGATTACTAGTCCAAGGGGGTCGGTTTATTGAAGTTTGGCAGACTTTACAGTTTAGTCCATCAAGTTTCAGAATTTACATTTTCTACCCTAAAGTTTGCTTCTTTACATTTAATGACCTTTATGACCCCATAACCGACTTTTGGAGTTAAATATTACATTATTAATAAGTTAAACTCTCAAATTTTCCAGATTTTAAATTTGAGTTGGTGAACATATATTTTAAGTTACCGGTTACGGTAAAACCGAAGGTTTTTAACGGTTAAACATTAAATCTTATAGTTTTAAGTCTTAAGACTTTAAATATTACTTTAAGGACTTCTAAAAAGCTTTATAATCTGACTAAAATGTATTTTCATGCCCTTTATGTTGAAAGTCTCATTTTTAAGTTTAACCCGTTAAAACGCGTTTTTACCCGAAATTGACCGTTTAAAAACTTGTTTGACCAATTTTTCACCATCATTAAGTCTTATAGTTCCTAACTTAATGAAATAACATGGTTTTCATGGATTTTGGTTTTATACCATTATTTCCAAGGCTTTCCTCCAAACGTTACCCGGTTAATACCCGTTTTTAACTAAAAATTCCATTTAAAGCATTTTTGACCATTTATTCAACAAATCTGATTTAAATCACTTTATTAACTCTTTTAGAGCCTGGAATTATTTTTAACATGGTCATAATCTAATTTCTCTTACTTTTAGTGGTGTCGTTTTACCACCTTTCGGGTCCCCGAATATGTTCAAAAATGCTTACAATCTCTACTTTTTTTATTTTTTAGCCATTAACATCACCTAATACACATATAATATCACCAAAACTTACTTAAATAACAGTTCTAACTCACAGGTTGACATGTAACCAAAGAATAAGCTTGTAGTTGAGTGTTTTCACCCTTTTAACGTGGTACACATGTGTAAAACATTATGGATCGTGCTTAAACATTACCAAATCATTTTGTAACTTTTAAAACAGGTTATTAAAAGTTTCATAAACCATTTATAAGCAGATCTCAAGCTTTGGTTCAGAGGTTTCAAGACGTAAAGATTAGATGATGCAAAAGTCACCCAAAAAGAGGGTTTTCATGGTGTAACTCGTGTTCCACACATAGAATAACCATTATGTTGAATGAGATACCTTCAAGGATATTAAAAGCTCCTCAAGAACAAGGTTGTAGCAGCAAGGTTCTGTTAGAACAAAGAATGTAAGGTTTTTGAGAGAAAAGTGAAGAAAAACACAAGATATAGCCTCGTTCGGGTGTAATGTTGCTTACACTTCAGGTGTTCCACGAGTTTGGAAAGATTTTGAGAGTTTGAGAGCTGTTGAATCTCGGGAAAAGGCTGGAGGGAGTCGGTCTAGCAAGAACCGTGCACAATAGCTCACCAAATGGCACTTCCTTGCTTGTTTGAAGCTTGGATGATGTTGGAATGATGTTGTTCTTTGAAAACTTGGCTGGAAAGGTGGTGGAATTGTAGTTGTGTGTGTGTTTTGGGCAGGGAGAATCCGAGAGAGAGAGGAGGGGATGAGGGTTGAAAGTGGTCTTGCATTTAAATGAAAAATGGAGTGTGAAGGTGGGTTTTGGGGGGTTCAAGGTGGATGGAGAGTGGGTGAAGGGGGGTGGGGCGGCCGAGTTTGGCTTTTAGTGGGGTTTATTTGATTTAAATTTAAATGGTAATTGTTATTATGTAGTATTATTTTGTTGTGTAGTATTTTAAGTGGTAAATTCTAGTTAGTTGTTTAAGTATTAAGTATGTATATGTATATGTTAAACCGTGAATTATGTGTGTATGCACACATTTTAATTGTTTCAATTAAAATTCAATTGCAAGGGTAACAAATTGACTTTCTTGGAACACGAAGTTATTCTATTCTAAGGCTAGATTTGACTAAATCATCTCAAATAGCACATAAAATAATAAGAATGAATATAGTAGCAGTAACAATAATAACACTACTAATAATAATAATAATGATATTAACATTAATAATAATTGTATGGATAATGATGCAGGAGGTTAAAGGTTAGAATTATGATCTAGAGGTCGGTTGTTACACTCGGGCTCTGCAGGAGCTGTCTCAGCAGCCTTAGCCTTGTTCCCGGTGACACGTGGCCTAGCACCACGACCACCCTGCACACCTCCTCGAGTAGCCTTCGAAGATCTACCACCCTCCATCCTCTAAACACTATAAGATTCAAACACCAATATGGTCATTCAAGGTAATAGCTCAGATTATGTCAAGTATAGTAAGTCCCTAAATACAGTGGCCAGTTGTGATTAGCCACTTACTTTACTCTTCATCCCCCAAGCATTGCCTATCCTTACTACATCAGTATCCAAATATACTAAGAGCACCTAAATCAGATAGCACACGCACATAATACCAGTTAACCTTAAGAAAGTAAATTACCTGATGGCACGTTGCTACTTGGGCTGGCATCCCTCCATTTGGTCCCATTCTCAGTTTAAGTTTAGGTTTTGAAAATATTTACTCATTTCTCTTAAACTTTGGCTCTAATACCAACTTGTAAGGCCCCATTCTTGGAAACCCCACAGTTGGTCAATCACAACCTTATTTATATCAAAATATATTAAGATTTATTATGTAAATAAAATATTGCAGCGGAATAATTCATAAAAAAACCATTTCATGCTTTAATAAACACATTTGCCAAGTAATACATCATCGTTTAAAAAGATTACAAAATGTCACTTAGTTGTATTACAAAACAAAATGATTATTATTGCATGAGATGGATGCCAGTCCTGCCTGCCAAGTAGCTTCACCCTCATGCCATCCTCAGAAACAAACTACTTGCCAACTGAAAATATATAAAAAGTCAGCGTTGCTGAGTGAGTTCTAGTTTTATATAATAAAATACTTTACCTCTAGTAAAAACCTTTTCTTTACATTCGTTCGTGATCACACAACATACATACATCTTGATAATATCATTATTATCTTTTATCATCTTTCATAATCGTTCATTTCACACTTTTTCATTATCTTTCACTTCTTTCTAGATCCTGTCATAAGCTATACCACATCATTAGGCACGAAGCCACCTCAGTCTTAGGGTTAAGTGACAAGGATCCCGTTTCGCATGTATGGATCAGTCACCAAGACGGACCCCTCTGTGTGTAGACCCTCATGGGTTAGCCAAAATCGCACACTACAATACACACAGTTGAGCTAACAACCCTTCATTGAGTTGTGAACCTATTTAATTTTGCTTGAAAGACTTTAATTCATCCGTTATGTTCCACTTTTCATTATCTTTAATCTTTCACTTCTTTTATGATAATACTTTTCGTATAAGAACATTAACACACCACGTAAAGTCACATAATAATACATATCAAGGAACATCAATAATAGGCCACAAACATGCATAACATGAACAAACATGACCCACCAAAACATTCTAGAGCTTAATCATAAATTTCCATTTTTCCTAAAATTTCAGAAAAATTTCCATCATTCTATATCCTTTTATTCTAAATTTTTCTGTTATTTCTTATTTTAATATTATTTTATTTTAATCTTCTGTTATTCTTATTTTGTTTGTGTTGGTATTATGGGGTGAAAAAGTTTTTTATGAAAGTTTTTGTAAATATAAGACTTAATTTTTTTTAAATATATAAAATTTTCAAAAAATTTTCAAAATTTACTAAGTGTTAAGTTCCAGCGAAACTAAATTTCGCTGGTTGTATCGCTAAGCGAATCTATAGATTCGCTGGCAAACTCGCTCTACAGTGGGATACATGATTTCATCTGTGATGCCGAGCGAAACTATGCTGCCAGCGAAACTAGTGTCTATATATTGCATAGTGTGAAATCAGTTTCACACACTTGTTTAGCGAAAGTAAACCCTAGTTTCTCTGTGCATTCACACCCATATTCTTCTAAAACGATTTCCGTAGCGATTAATTGTTTCTAAGTGCTTAGGTGGGTGTTTCGAACCTGTTCTTATGCATTTATTGAGGTTTTAAACATTGGACCTTAGATTTAGGTTGATTCGCTGGGTCTGTAGTTTCACAGATTGGTTCAGCGAAACTGCGAAACTAACCAGCGAATCTGAACGAAAGTTCAACTGTTCCGAATGAAACTGTCCTGTCATGCTATTCAAGCGTACTTGACAGTTTCGCCCGGATAGTTACAGTGAAACTATAGATTCGCTCAAGCATATGATTTTGTGGCAGGGTCTCAGCGAATTTACAATTTCTTTGCTGTAAAAACTATAATTTCGTCCTCAGCGAAACTATAAAATCGCTCAGACACATGAGTATGTGCCTGTGCCACAGCGAATCTATACTTTTGCTAGCGAATCTATACTTTTGCTTGAGCAAAACTACAGTTTTAACAGCAGCGAAACTGTTAATCTGTGCCTATAGTGAAACTACAGTTTCTCTTGTCAGTGAAACTGTTGAACTTTCTGCATTTTCTTGTATTTTGTTTATTTCATTATTTATTCATACTTTAATGTTTTAACTAACCTATTTTTGTCTAATTTTCAGTTAAGATGGCAAACCTAAAGTTTGATGAGAGAACAAACATTGTTGCATTATTGGATGATAGCAACACAAAGACCATTGGCTTTAGAGTTTGCATTAAGTGGCTGAAGCAGTCCGCAATCAGTTATGCAATATCTCACATGCCCATTATCTATGATCTTCATGTAAGAGAGTTTTGGAGAACTGCAGAGAATGACCTTGGGTCTAATCCGTATAGGATTACTGCTAGAGTCCTTGAGCATGACTTTGTTATTACTGTTGGGACTCTGGCAAGAGTATTGAAGCTAGAGGAAAACTGTAGGGATGAGGTGGTAATGTCTACTGCAGAAGTATTAAATGTATTTAGAAGCATTGGGTATCAGGGACCCTCTTTCGGCTCAAATAAAGAAATCAAGAAGTCCCTCCTATTTAAGGAATGGAGATACATTGCCCACATATTTATTATGTGCCTGGATCATAGGAAAGGAGGGTCAGATGGTCTAAATCAGCACTGGGCAAAGGCTATGATTGTATGTTGCAGGGGGCAGAAAGCCAATATTGCTAAGTTAATCTTTGATTGCATGACTGAAAATATAATAGCTTTGAAAAAGGATAAGTGGTTGCTATATCCAAGGTTTGTACAGATGCTGATTAATAATTTAAAGCCAGATCTGCCTAGACATGGAAAAATTAAAAGACTGGTGCAAATGAATACAAGAATATTTGCAGATTGCTCAGCAGTGAGACATGACTTTAGAGGGAAGATAATATATCTTTTGGAAAATATGTACTCAGCTGAGAGATGGAATTACATCATGAGATTAATTGAAAATGAAAATAAGAGTACTGAAGAGAACAGGGAGATGCAAAATGAGGCAATAAAGAAAAGAAAAGGATATGCAAAGGAGAAAGAGTATGATTTTGAAGAAGAAATTGATGAAATGGAGGAGGAATTAAGTACTCAAAGGGAGAGGAGAACAAAAAAGAAAGCTGATCAAGGTGAACCTGCAAATGTTGCTGAACAAAGAACCAAGCACAAATAGCAAACATTTTCTAAAGCCCCTGAAAGAAGGGATGCAAGGTCAGAGCTAGATCAAGATGTTATTCGAAACTTGAATACATCATTGGCAAATGAATTGGGGATGATTAAGACAAAGTTGGTGAATCAAGAATTGAGAGAGCAGGAGAAAGATTAGGAAATGGAGAGCATGAAGAAAATGATGGTAGATCAACAAGACTTAATCAAAAGACTACTCAAGATAGTGAATGATATAAAAGCCAATGCTAGTCTGCCCAACCAGTTAACTCAAGCTGAGATAGATGATCTTATTGATACCTCAAAGTATTCCTTTTTGAAAGTGGGGAGTTCAACTGGGATCGGAGGAGACACAAGTAGAGCTAGAGTTGATGCAAGTGATGTTAGTGTTGGTAGAGCGCGTACTAGTGGCAGTGGTGATGGTTGTCCTGATGTTAGAGTTGATGATATTATTGGATCTGGAGTTAAGAAAGGAAGTGATGCAGGATGTGTTGAAGGAGATGAGGCAAGGGTTGTAGAAGCATGGTTTATAGATTTGGGGCTTGATATACATACTGATTTGACTGGTGATGATGTATTTAGAGAAGAAGCAAACGGAGCAGGCAAGAAAGGAGCTGAGCTGAATCTGATAGATGAAGAAGAGGAGTATGAGGAACAGTTGGTTGATTACGACTCTGAGCCTGAATTCTATAAACTAGATGAGCGTCCAATGACTTATATGGCTCAGAGGAGTTCTATCAAAGGAGATGTGTTTGAATTGAACAAGGAGGATTGGTTCGTTAAGGAGTAAGAACCAGAACAACTGACTCTGTATTTCAAAACATAAGTGAACCAAGTAGGAAGAAATCCGACAAGAAGATAGTTAGTTGAAAATATAATCATGAATTGAAAATGTTTATGATTAAAAGAAGAGGAGGGGAAATCTCATATCTATATAAAAGGAAGGTATTCAAGACCTTGTCGAGATGGGATTTGAGAAGGTTAGCTGAGATTCCCTTGATAGACTCAAGCCTAACGGAGAGGGCAATTATGCTAGAGAATAAGATAGGAAAGGGGCTTAAGCATAACGTTGAGGCATTTGGATACATGAAAACTGAAAGGAGAAGATCAAAGAAAGATTTGGATCAAAGAAAGATTTGGACTGGGCTACAGGAAAGGGCAAGATTGTGTTGAAGCTCAAGCCAACCAAAACTGTTAATAGAGTAAGAGTGCTCAATCCACTTCCCCTAAGATTACAAAAATTTGAGAAGTGGTTCTATGATAATAATATGGGGGAAGCTGTGATTAGACTAAAAGGTGGAGAAGAAATTAAATTGTTTGATCCTAAGGAAGTATTCTCCTTTTGCAATGAAGACTTGGTGGTTTTGTGTGAAAATCACATCAAAGCCGAAGCCGGAGCTGAAACGAGAAATGAAGCTAGCCTATTCATAAGGGTAGCTAACAAGGCTCGTGGTGTCAGGGTTGAAGTCAGGGAGCTTACAGAGAAAGTACTTCAAGCTGATGAGTTGAGGATGGATGTGTAGGAGCTAACAAGAAAATTTGAAAAGGCCAGTGTAAGGGGAGTGGAAGAGTGTACAGCTGGAGCTGATCAGGAAACTTCAGATAAAGCTGCTGAGGAAGTGGAAGATGAATGAGAAGATCAAGGGTGAGGTCCAACCTATGGGGAGTATTGATGATTTAGCATAGGTTGGACTCACCATGGTTGTTAGGATTATTTTTTCTTTTATGTAATAGGTTGAATGTTAGTTTATTTCCATGTATTTTGTATTTGTATAGTTTCACTGACACAGCAAAACTACAGTTTCGCTCGTAGTCAGCTGTCCTAGGTCACCTGGCAAAACTGTATTTCGCTGCCGGGTGAATCTAATTGAGGGTCAAGACAGTTTCGCTATCCGGCGAAACTGTCAGCGAAACTAACACTGCTTATATATATTGTCATGTTCTATCATTATAAGCAAGTTTTGCAAAACCCTAATACTGAAATATTATTGTTTCAACTCTGTGTTTTCGGCTGGAAGCCTATTGTCATTACTTTTAATCCTTTGTTTATTGATTATTGAGTAGATTCGAAACATATCCATTATGTTATTATGAGTATTGTGTTGATTCAATGGGATTTCTAAGTTTATTCATCAATTGCACTATTATATCGATCACGAGGACCAACAGATTACATTTTTAAGACCTCAACCATAGAAACCTAGCGCATTGACACTTCCTTTGAAGCTGTCAGTGTGTAGGTGAAATCCAGTAGGCAAGAAACATAAGTTGGTGATGAGGAAGAAGACCATCGTCCTATTCACTCATTCCCCCATGATTTTTTTCATGAAGATGAGAGGAGTCTGCAACTAAAGGTGCACAAATAGTCCAAACTTTGCACCTATTTAGTTTAGAAGGTTAGTAACCTAGAATCTCAGGTGACTACCTTGAAAAGAAGGGTCAATGACCCGTAACTTGAGATCACCGATCTCAAGGGCAAGTTAGATGAGAGACCCATCCAGAGGACTCAACCAAACCCACAAGAACCTATGGATATGGTGGACCTAACTCCTAGCTACCCTATGCAAGAGGGTGATGCTACCAAAAGGGAGAAGAAAGTCTTACTTACAATCACAAAACCTGGGAGTTTCTCTCAGAGTATGGACATGGAGGACTAACCAACCTCACTTGCAGTCTTCCATACTCAACAACCTCCTCTGGTCAACATTGATGTAGACTCACTCATTCAAAGCTTGTTTGATGAGGGTATACTAAGGGCTATGCCTACTCTATCTCACCCTGCTGAGAATCCAATAGTGGGATGGAGGTATGATGTTGAAAAGAGAGCCCTGGTAATCTCTAGGTCTCAGGGACAACAAGAGATCTTCAGCTTCTAGAACCTGAGATACTCTGAGAGCACCTACCTAGTTGACCTCCCACTTGCCAACCCAAGTTAAAACAGGCAAGATGCAAAGTTAGCTGATAGGATTCAACAAAAGGTGCTTGAAGAGTTCAAGCTGAGAACCAGATTATATAGATAGAGGCTAGCAGGTAAGACTGTTAGTCAACTGGATTCTGAGGTGGACCCTAAGATTAGCTTTAAAGGGAAAGCCTTGGCTGAAGACCCAGTAGTTGAGCCAGTTAACCTTGAGACAGAAGTTTTTCTAGCACCCATTACCCTCAGTGAGGTACTAGCTGGTGAAGGTGTCTCACAGCCTCTCTCTAACAAGAGCTCAACTACAGCACCAAGCAATGAAGCCCAAAGCTCTCTCCACCCTGAGTCATATAGGCCTGTGAGTGATAAAAGGAAGAGGAAGATGACCTCTAAAAAGACTGAGGAAGAGAGAGAAGAAGAGCAAGGCAAGGGGAAAGAGTTCAAGTAGTACCCCTAGCTTTATGGAAGCTGCAATCAGGGCTGCCACCAGACCAAGCACTCAAGATGATAGGTTAAGGGCAGCCAGATTAAACTATTAGGGGTCCAGAACTATAATATTTTTGAACTCATCTCTCTCCCTTTAGAGGAATTAAATGACCTGGCTGACATGGAAGGGTCAAAGGAGAGGAAGGAAGCTGAGACTGTAAAATTACTTCTCAAGATCAAAGAAGAAAAAAGGAGAAAAAGACTCTACAAAGCTCCTACCCTCTCCCTAGTTTAAGAAAGTCCTGAAGCAAAGACTATAGCTACTGAGCAATAAACTCAGGTAGGTAGGGAACAAGACAGAAAAAACATGATCACCTACCTGAGTGCCACAGGTCTCTATTAGGCAACACACCTTCGTCCCTTAACATATGACTACATTGAGTTCGAATACCTCAAGAAGCTTGAGCGACAAGTGCATAAAGAGCAAAAAGCTGCAATGAGGAAAATAAGGGAAGTGGCTGCAAGGTCAAGAGCCACCATCAGAGCAAATTTGAAGAAATCTACTGATAGATAGAAGTTGGGGTGCTTCTTGAAGCCGTATGGATTCTTCGAAAGGAGACTTGGTCTGATGTCTCTATCCACCATGGATGAACACATTAGAGTGATCAAATAGAAGATTAAAGGGGGTGAGTTGGTTGACCTGGATTCTTCATCAAGTCAGGTTACACCTAAAGCTAAGGTCAAGGTTAAACCCTAGGAGACAACACAACCTGGACCTAGTGCTGCATCACAGCCAGCTTCATCTTCTGATCCACAGCAGGGTCTTGATCCTTCTTCTTATGAACCTGTGAAGGACAAGGACCCAACTGAGGAAGACAAACAAGAACAATCTGGTACTGTAGGCCAGTCTCCTCAGTTAAGGTACAGAAAGAGGAAAAAGATGGCCATAAGAAGGGACAAGAAGAAGAAGAAGAAGAAGTCCAAGGCATCCACCTCTACACCTCATGATGGTTCAGAACATCCTGAAGGTAATTAAGAAGAGGCTGCTCATCCAACTCCTATTCAAGTAGAGCCTCTTGCTTCTAAAAGACACATTGTGTCATGGATATTTGCCAATAATCATGATAGATGGTATGTCACTAGAGACCAAGGGGGTCAAGACATCTACTTTTGGCAAAACATACTTGACCTCCCTCTGCAAGATCTTTATAACATGATGAGATACGTTGAGAGTATGAGGAATCCTGACCAACTAATGATAAAGGGAATGGTATTGATTTTGATGAGGATTGTCAACAGATGGAGATCAAGACTCAAAGGACTCTTTAGTTTCGGTAGCATCAACCTAGGGGGAGTTTGTAAAGAACACACTTAAAGGCTGATGCAACCAAAGACCAACCAAAGAGCTCTCAGCATGCACATGTGAAGTACAAGGAAGTTACTTCAAAAGATTTGATATAACTGAGTGAATTATGTTAAGTATCAAAACATCTGAAGCCAAAAGATCATATCTTTCGAAGCAAAATATGAATTCTTCCGAAGCTTCAAGGACAAAGTCTTCTGAAGCCAAAAGATCATATCTTTCGAATCACCTTTTGACAAAAGCTGAATCACTTTTCACTGCCACTTTGAATGACTTACCAACTTTTACGAGTTGGTGAAAAGTCCATGCTTTGGTCAACTGTACATTAAGGTCTTTTGTCTGTAACTTTTTAACTATGTACTTTTATCATTTCTGTAATATATTTTGATGTGAGCTATGGTATGTCATAGTTACTAGTCAAAAGACAATCTGTCTTTTGACTCTATATTGATCTTGTTATCTAGATTAGTGTGTCCAGCTAGCCTTCAAAGTATGGCCGGCTGTAGGATGTAGTATAAAGTATCTCAAGTACTTGTATCTTAAGATAAGCTTTGTAACACTTGTAAAAACTTGAGAGCAATATATATTATTCTTGAAAACCATATTTGAGTGTTCGTGTTTATTATTCTTGTTTGTGTTCATTGTTTCATCCTAACCGGTTTTCTATTTGATCTGCTAAGTGTTCTAAATCTTTTCACCTTGTGAAACTGTTGGATTGACCACCCTTCAACAGTCCTGCATAATACCAAGAGTCTTTGATTTGATTAAGAGTTGCTTAATGTTCTATAAAGGGGGAGTGAACAGAATTATGGTAGTTAATAACGGGGAGGATATTAGGAATAAATGTGAATTGTTTTTAAAATTTCAAAATCAAAGAAGGTGGGGATGGGGTTGTCATGAACTGATGTCGGGAAAATGGAAGGGCGTTTTGGCCCTTTGATATTTATTTAATTTGTTACACTAGTTTAGTGTGACATATTACTACATGTAGCATTTAACTAGTTAATGTGGTGTATGTGCATTTGGTGTCATTTGTGAGGATTTTTGTAGCCTAAATTCATATAAATCATATTGCTGGAGCTATATTATTTTTGCTTATGAACTTTAGGTAAAGTCCATTTAATATGCTACCAACTTAATGGTTTTAATGCAATCTATCATTTATTCATAGAGTACATAAATTTATTTAAAATGGTTTACATGTTTACTTTGTGCTATATCAATATGTTACCAGCTCTATGTGTCTATTTCATGTATATGAACTTGCTAAACCCAGATCTTAAGTATGGCACGTACACATAGGATTTTACATGCATTTATTAACATGTTGTCACATAATATATCAAAATAGTCAAACATTTAGAGTCAACATCAATGTAGATCAAAGTCTAAATTTTTTCATAATGGATGTAAAATATATATTTGGTTTTTTTGTATTTCAATTTCCTGGGTATAAAGTTTTGCACTATCTCTAAATTTCTTATGAAGACAATATTATTTATGCATACTAGTTATTGGTATTTAAAACTTTTGAATTAACTTGTTTTTGATTGACTCATAAAAATTTGATCAACAATGCTTACTAAAATCCCAAGCCATTCACACTGATGTGAATTACTACTGAGCTTACAAGTACATGTTTAGTGAAATAATGAAAATGTTAAAGCTTAAGACAAAAGTTAACGTCAAATGCATGTTTTGTACCAAAAACATCAATTCTAAAAATTAAAGAACGAATTAAAACTGAGTTACTTGTTTCAAGAGAATGATTCGCTTATGGTCAATAGAGATATAGTTAACTGAGTCAGTTTGTGTTATCCATATAATTATGTATCTTTATCTAATTCATGTTTTGAGTATGGTTAAAGTTAAGTGACGTTTTCTCGACAAATAATTTGTAACCACTAGAGAGTTAGTGTTTGTTCAAATTATATATGAAGTTTGCAATTGTAACTTTGTAAGTACGTGAGTTATGAGTTTGCAACTGCAGTGATACGATTCGAGGTTGGGGTGAATTCAAATGTTAATCCTTTAATATTTAATATTACTTGTAAGTTTGATTAAATAGTATAACTTTAAGTTAATTAAAAAAAATGTCCTATGTTAACAAACTCAACCCATCAAGTAATTGTTAGATGACCATTTAATCGATCGATCCTGACAATATATCGCTTCTTAGATATAAAAATACAATGCATTTCTTAGATATAAAAATACAATGCTTCTTAGATATAAAAATACAATGAGGTTAAAATGGATGTAACTTTGTGGTTAACTTTAGTTTTCTGCTTAATAATCAGCCGAAATTACACAATTAATAAACCAATTATTTGAAATTAATTGATTGGTTTCTGTCATTTTATTTTTATAAAAACCGTAATAAATGACTTGCTAAAAACTAAAATTGATGATAGTATACGAATATTATATGACCGATCCGAACACCCATATTGAAGACATCATTGATATCAAACCAAAATTTGAAAAAGGAAGGTAAAAGAAGCCTTGTAATTACGTTACCACCTTCCACTCCAACCCCTTAACTTATTCCCTTGTTCATTGTTGAAGCATTTACTCTCTCCACAATTTTCTCCTTCCTTCTCTCCCTTTATCACTCACACATATATAAATGTTCAAACTTATCTCAGGCCGTTACCCATGCATTTCTCGTCGGAAAGTCAAACCTGTTTCTCCGGTATTCATGTCCTTTTCTCTATGTGTTGTACGTTGACGGACAATACACTTGACACTCGTTAGCTGGTATAATAGGATTTTTGTAATGTGTATTTCTTCTTCTCTATTTTAAGCGTATAAATAACACTGTCGTCGACGTGACTTTCAATTGCGACAAGACAAGTGGCGATGGAGTACGGTGGTACTGGCGAAGGAAGTGGTGGCTCCGGCCGCGGTGGCCATGCTTCTTCTGATAAGAAGAAACGTTACCATCGGCACACTGCTTATCAGATTCAGGTTCTTGAATCGTAAGTCCATTTTTTATATAACTCCATATCGCTAATTCTTATAATAGTGTAAACTTAAATTGTTAATTATTAATTTTTATTATTTGTAAATGTAGGACGTTTAAAGAATGTCCACATCCAGATGAGAAAACAAGAATGCAGTTAAGCAGAGAGTTGGACTTAGCTCCTCGACAGATTAAGTTTTGGTTTCAAAATCGAAGAACCCAAATGAAGGTTTATATCAATCATTGCGAATGTATGTATTTTCATGTGTATTTATTCTTTATATTCTTGTAGGCACACCACGAACGCGCAGACAACTGTGCATTAAGGGTGGAGAACGACAAGATACGTTGCGAGAACATTGTGATACGAGAGGCACTCAAGAATTTGGTTTGCCCAACGTGTGGTGGTCCTCCAATTGCCGAAGATTGCTATTTTGATGAACAAAAACTTCGATTCGAGAATGCCCAATTGAAAGAAGAGGTAAATAATCAATCGATATGGTTATCGTGCTAGAAACTGTAGTTTTGTTCCCTTTCTATGATGATTGTTTTGTGTCTCTTTTAACTAGAACATGCTTTTTGGCTTTCATTTTCATTCTTGTGTATACGCCCATGTGATTTTATAAATTTGATAGCTAAGCAAAGTCTCGTACCCTATGGAATATATTGACTAATGAGGAAATCATCTTTTACAGTTGGATCGAGTATCAAGCATTGCAGCCAAGTACATGGGTAGACCGGTGTTGCAACTCCCACCAGTACAACCGTTTCACATCTCTTCACTAGACTTATCAATGGCTAGTACATCGAATAGAATGGCCATGATGCACGGTGGCCCTTCATTAGATCTTGATCTTCTCAGCGGTTCGGCCATGGGAGCATCATCTAGCACCATCAATCCTGACCCACTGCACTTTCAAAACCTAATGGTCCATCTTTCGGACATGGACAAGTCTTTGATGGCGGAAATTGCTACTAATGCCATGGAAGAATTTATCAGGCTTGTCCAGAACAGTGAGCCTTTGTGGATAAAAGGACCTGAGGACGGGGCGGAAACTATCAACCTTGATAACTACAAGAGGATTTTTCCACGTCCTAATGATTCGTTGAAGAACCCTAATCTTAGGACCGAAGCATCGAGGGTTTCTGGGGTCGTGATGATGAATACTTTAAGATTGGTTGACATGTTTGTGGATTCGGTTAAGTACCTAGCTCTCTTGTATGTTTATTTATAATCATTTACACTAGACTGATGAACTTAATTTCACTTGCCCAGATCAAATGGTCCCAGATGTTTCCAACTATTGTGTCTAGAGCAAGGACTATTGAAGTAATCTCATCTGGATTGTTAGGTTCGCAAAGTGGTTCCTTGCAACTGGTAATTTATATGTTAATATAATCTACACCACATTTTTTCAATTGATCTTCTAGTTTGACAAACACATATTTTTCGTCTTCCTAGATGTATGAAGAGTTACAAGTGCTTTCACCGCTAGTTCCCACGAGGCAATTGTATTTGCTCCGATTTGTTCAGGAAATCAAGCAAGGCTCCTGGGCGGTTGTCAATGTTTCATGTGATCTTCCTCAGTATAATCCCCGATTCAAAGTTCGTCGCCTACCTTCGGGATGTCTGATTCAAGATATGCCTAATGGTTATTCAAAGGTTGGTCACCCATCCTCATGTATAACTATTAGTTAACAAGCTAGGTCTAAACCGCAAGTGCCTTTGTGGTTGTACATATAGGTTACATGGGTAGAACACATGGAGATTGAACAAGTAACCCCGATTAATAGGCTTTACAGAGATTTTATGTGTAGTGGTTTGGCATTCGGAGCCAAAAGATGGCTAGCTTGCCTTCAAAGGGGGTGTGAAAGAACGGCTTCTGTAATGATGAGCAATGCTTCCTCTCATGATCTTGGAGAAGGTACACGTACATTTTTATTGGCACCATCGTACTTACAAGTGTAGGATTATAATAATGTTCATCTAGACATCAACGTTTTCTTATGCTTTGAAGAAAATTAACAAAACATGGTTCATTAAGTTGAAGAGTCTTTATTGTGATTTGTGTCAGCAATTCCATCGCTTGATGGAAAGAGGAGCATGATGA
The DNA here is from genome assembly GCA_025506505.1 of Flaveria sonorensis. Lineage (NCBI taxonomy): Eukaryota > Viridiplantae > Streptophyta > Magnoliopsida > Asterales > Asteraceae > Flaveria > Flaveria sonorensis. The sequence continues at coordinate 30,746,055 of CM046430.1, read as the reverse complement.
AGCTATCGCAAAGGATGGTGCTTAACTTCTGTTCGAGCATAAATCCTTCAAATGGTCATCAATGGTCGTCTCTTTCGGCTATGAATGAGTTTGAGGTCAGAGCTATCTTATACAAGAGCAGTGATCCTGTCCAATCTAATGGCTTGGTCCTTAGCGCATCCACCACCATCTGGCTTCCGATTCCTCCACAAACCGTTTTCGATTTCTTTCGAGACGGACAGACTAGACCTCAGGTAGTAGAAACACAAATGGCGGGTTTAATGATGTACTAATATTCTAGCTAGCTTAATTTGTCCATCTATCTTTTGTCATATTATCAGTGGGACGTTCTTTCTAACCAAAATCCAGTACAAGAAGTTGCAACTATTGTAAGCGGGGCTCATCCAGGGAACTGTATATCTGTGCTAAGGGTAAGAATTACCAATTAAATGTTGCTCCATATATACAGTTTCAGGCCAGAAAACTAATCCCTAATATATATTTGTGCAATCAAAACTGTAAACAGGCATACACCCCGAGCCAGAACAGCATGTTAATACTACAAGAAAGCAGTACAGACGCATCGGGTTCACTAGTCGTGTACTGCCCAGTAGACTTGCCAGCGATCAAAATAGCCATGAACGGCGAAGACCCTTCTTACATTCCATTGCTTCCATCAGGCTTCGTCATCACGACAGACGGCCATCACGATGGAGGTGCTTCCACCAGCAACACTAGTAGTTCAGATCTTGCAGGCCATCATGGTGGGTCACTGGTGACCGTAGTGTTTCAAATTCAAACAAACAGCTTGCCATCAGCCAAAATTAGCCAGGAGTCATTAACAACAGTTAATAACCTAATCACAAGCACGGTACACCAAATTAAAGCTTCCATCAATGCCGGTTCTACCACCACCTGATGACCGAACCATGTTTCTCTCTCATACTTAAATGTGCGTTGAGTTCGATGAGAAGAGGAAAGAAGTTTTTGTGGTTAGTTGGCAAGGCTGTTAATGCAGGTTTCATCATCAATGGCAGAAACCGAGTTAATATTATTGCTGCATCATCCTGCTACTCTTCTGGTGCCTCTGTCATACTTCATTTACCATCTTCAACTACTGCATTCATTTAACTTGTTGGTTTTCTGATTTAGTTTTTAACCTAATGTTTTATTTTTTGGATTTTGTGCTTCTTCTTTTCAAATTTATTGCATTTAAATCAGAAGAGGGAGTCAAGAACGCACCATTACTTGTTCTTGCATGTATGGTTTGGGTATTGACTTTGTTTTCAATTTAATCTATAAAAAAGAATGCTTACGTTTGTGCTTCTCCATCCGTGTCACTCATATGATTGTCAGTTGTTTGTATTATTGTTGGGACCCGACTTATTAATTATACATACATATACGTGCTTAGCGTTGACAATGGTCACCTAATTACTATTAATGACTACTAACTAACAATCAAATATATTTATTGAAACACTGTAGTCATTGACACCAAATTTTTCGCATGTACTATAGATAATGATGCAAGGACCTTTCTTTAATTTTGAGCAGCAACACCTACATTCCACGACAATATCACCGCACTAGCCCAAACTACAACACGCCATATTGTTGGAGATACAATGTGTTCGACTGTTCATTAAGCAAATCTTGATATATTAAATGCCTAGCCAGTAAAACTATTTTGGAAAAGAGTAAATTATTCAAAATATCCTATATAAATACCTGAAAGTAGTTGGACATAAAATGTGTTCGATTGTTAGATAGGCTAATCTTGATATATAAAATCCCTAGCCAGTAAAACTATTTTAGAAAAGAGTAAACTATTTTAATTGTCCCCTCCCACATTGCTGCTTGGAGCATAAAACAAAGTAAAGTAGTATCAATGATATATCATTGACAGTGACCGACAACACCGAATATCTCATATTAAAAAAGAAATAGAAATAGAAAATAAAATGTAACGCCCCGGAATATCGAAGCGAGCAACTTTGTAATAATGGATTAAGTTGGGGTTATTTAATAAAAAAAGAGAAGAAAATGGATTATGGCCCAATTAACTCCATTGGCTAAGACTTTGATGGGTTTAAGAGCCCATAAGCACCCATTAAACAACCCTAATCAACCATTTTTCTCCTCATTTGCAACCCAAGCCACCAACATTTTAGAGAGAGAGAGTAGAGAGAGAAAATAGAGAAAATCAAAGGTTTGAAGTTGCATTGATAAAAGGATTGAAGATCTGAGTGTTGGTGCATCAAACAACAAGGAAAGAGCAAGAAATCCAGGTAAGAATCATTATCTAAACACCTACTTAGATCAGATCCGGATTCTAGGGTTTTGGGTTTTGAAAAGTTGCAAAGAATCACATAAATGTCACATTTTTACATATGAAATCAAGTAAAAAGCTTAGATATAGTTTCATGGATGAAAAACTAAGGTTTTGGACGTAAAAAGTTGAGATTTTGGGTTAAAATTGAGCTGGTTCGTCATTTTTATACGTTCAGCGAAACTGTCAGTTCTTCCTGTGAAACTGTGAGTTCTTCCTAAGCTAAGACAATCTCCTTACAGTGAAACTATAGTTTCGCTGGTAATTTCGCAAGTTAATCTAGGAAATTCCAACAAAAGTTAGGCGATTTTGGCAGCGAAACTGCCATGCGAAACTGACAGCGAAACTACGTGCGAAACTGTTACTGAAACTGTGTAGAAAATGACCTATTTGTGCATTAACTTATATGCAGACCGTGTACCGTGATCCTAGCTTAGAAAACTTAGACGTGAAGTTGCTTTCTGACCAGGTGAGTTCTAGATCCCCTTTATTTACATGTTTTCCATGTTTTGGCGCCAGCCCGGCCCAAGCCTGGGGCGTTGCCCCTTGGACCCTACTAGGGGCTGCTACCCCTAGAACCCTGCTATCAGGGGCTGCCGCCCCCGAACCCCCGCTGTCCCGCGGAGGGTCGGTTATACTGTTTGTATTCTTTTGATTAAAGAATGTGAGTATATGGACTATGAGTTGATTCTTAGCATGTATAAGTATATGTATAACTAAAGATCAAAGTGAAACCTAAAGAAATGTTATTGAGTTCACAATAATGTACCATTGCTAAAGTAAAGTCTTGCAAGCAAAGGATAAAGGAGAGTTGCATTTTTATGCTCTCATGGATAAAGTAAAGTCTTGTGTTCATCACAAGCATGGATAAAGTAAAGTCTTGTGTTCATCACAAGCCCCTGTCTAGCCCTTGGGCAGATCCCGAGACGTAGTAACTAGAAATTAACGGATAAAGAAGAGTAATAGAAAATAAATAAGTGAAAGCCTTAATAATAAAGTATTGATAATGTGACAGTCTGTGTATAGTAAATGTTTGTTCATGTGATGGCTATTTTAGAATGATAAAGTTAATATACCTAGCTAAATGATTATCTGATAAAATAAACCTAGAACTCGCTCAGCGAAACTGACTTTTGTATGATATCAGTTGACAGGTGAGCTGTTGGGCTTGGAAGGATGGGGGCATGGATCCAAAGCTTCTTGGCAACCAAAGACTAGCATCCCAATTTTAGAAGATTATTAAACCCTCTTTTAAGACTAGTTTGATGTATTTAAGACAATGTTAATGATATCTTTTAATTATGTCATGACAAGTTTGAATCAAAGTAATTTCCCCTACAATGTTTATTTAAATAAATGCTTTAAATCTTTGATATGATGTGAATAATCAACTGTGAGGCTTCCTGGAATTAGGGCCTTACATAAAATAAAACTGAACAAAAAGTAGACGTAAAAACATTAAACCACGCGAAGGAAACATAAAACATATAAACAATGAGTGCGTCAATCTAGGATCAGTGCGTTGCGAAGGGGCCGTTAAATGAGGTAAAAAAAATAAGCATAAAAACATTGAATCACACACGTTAGCTGTGGCCATGTTAACTCGTAAGATTTATATCAAAACGTAAAATGAAAAATATATAAAATATGAAAACATGGGTTCAAAGTTGAAAGTAAAAAAAACAATGTTGAGGCAAAAATTTAAAAGACTGGGTTAAAATTAAAAAGAGTTATAGATTATAAAAATAAAATAAAAAAAACACAAAACGTGAGTATAACCCATTAAAGAACATGTTACAACACATGATGCATACTAAGTTATAAGTGTTAAAACTTAAAAAAAAAATAAAGAAAAAACAAAGGTACAACTTATATAGCATGGGGTAGAAACCATAATGCAAAACCAAATCAAAAATTAGTAATATATAATTACAAGGCTTGTCCCTACACTTTAATAAGTACACTGAACGTCTTTTTCTTTAAATTATTGCATGTTTACTATCATTTGCACTAACGTCCTTCTAATTGAAGGGTTTAGGCATGTGATGTGCCCCTCATGTCAGGGGTATTAATGTCCTTTTACTTTTATCAATAAAAAAATAAATTTATTAAAAGAACTTGAAAATCTCTCTACATTGTTGTATCTTCTGTCAATTTAGAACGACACAACTACCATCTATTCAGTCCTTTACCGCCTTCAAACTCCCTAATCTCCCACCATCAAGACCACTTTCTTTTACCCTTATCTAGCGTATTCAACTCTGGACCAAGCTGACCACCAAAAGAGACCGAAACCAACCAGACGAGCTAACCTCTATGACCTTTCATCAAAACCACCATATGCCACCGCCTCCAACTATGTTTCGAACACACTATATAAATCCTAATTTGGTGCAACCAAACTTGAATTAAACATCTAAGATGATTAAATTCCAATTTTAACTTTCAATTTTAGCCATCCCTAATTTCAAGGATGAAATTCCTAGAAGAACAGGAGAATATAAAACCCTATGTTAAACCAAACCTAGGAGCCAAATATCTGCCAGACAGTTGGGGTTAGGGACAACAGCCCCTAAAAGCAGGGTCCAAGTGACAAACCCTCTGGCTGGGGTTGAAGGAAAATGAGGCAGTTGAGAAGATTGAAGAAAAATCAAAATTTGAGAAAAATAAGGCCGATGTGGCCCACACAGGAAGTGGATGCGAGGCATATTGGTCGAACTGAAGAATCAACCAGCGTCCAACACGTGGCTAGTGACTCATCGAATAGATGCAGCCTACATCAGTTTCTGATGCAAGGTGCATCGATGAGGTGGTTTGCTGATGCAGTTTCATGGGTGATGCGGTCCGCATGACCTTAATAATGGGAGGGGCATTGCCAGGTAGACATGCCTATAAATGGCAAGTCCTATTTCTGCACTTCTTGCTCAAATCTCTATATACTTTGTCTCTCTAATGCGGGTGTGTCTAACTCGCATTCTTTAGTTATATTCATGTAAAAAGGTTTTTCCTAGTAGAAGACCGGTGATAAGTTAGATATATGTTTTATCCCCTATCCTAGACTAGGAGAAGATCAGGTCAAGGACCCGGGGGTAGGCGATAATGATATTTGCTGGGCACGAACTACATATCTAGGGAATAATTGGGGTATAGACTCCCACAACAACTAGGATAAAGACCGAGAACAAGATAGAAGGTTATAATGTCCATGCGATACGGTAAGATAACCATAGGGGAATGGATTTGGTTCCCCTATAGTTAGATAAACATACTCATATGTTGTGTTGGTTCGCATTTAACCAAGGGACGGAACTTAACTCAAGAAATGAGCCGAGTTAAGGTTCTTTAATGAGAACCTTCTATGATTAAAACTATAATACTTGAAAAATAGGTGGTTGTGTTAGGGAGGGTGTATCTTAAGGTTAACTGGATTGTGTGATTATTTAGTTTGGGAGGTGAGTTCTATTCTATCGGCCATGTTTTAAACTGTTTTACATATTTTGGGCTACAAGGTTCTAAAACATTCAAAACTAAAAGTTTGTTCTTAAACAATTGTTTTTTCATGTTGGCTGGCATCTACATGATAAATACGGGGTAATACTTGTTAGGAACAAAAGACTGACGCAATGTCTGAAAATATGATATATATCTACACTCATGCAGACGTGTACGACGGGAGTTGAGTTTATTGTATCACTTGCTTACATAATTATCATGCTAGTGGAAGTTTTTTCTAAGAGGTTTTTAAATATTTTTTTATGAACTCACCAACGTAATGTTGACCTGTTAAATGATTTGGGTACATATTTTATTACCATGTGATGTAGTATAGGGAGGTTGGTATTGGGCCTAGAGCTGATAGAAGACTGTGGGTTTTGAAGATTGTTCTTTAGATCTTTTCTAGCCTTATGTAAATAATTTTTGATGTAATAAAACTTATGTACAAAAGCAATTTTTTTGAAGTGATAAGTTATGAATTTCTACTGTGTTATTCTAATGTCAATCAGTCACGTATAACCCGCACCTAGTATGAGGCTGTGACATGGTGATAAAGGTTTGAATGATAATTTATCATTTTGAGAAAAACCCTTCACACTCCATTTTTTTCTCATATTTCTTTAAAGTCATCTATGAGATCAAACAAAGGTTTTGTAAAATACAGTTTTGGGGGATATTTGTCGATTGAACTTTATAACTTTTGGTTTAGTATCATTTTGATAATTGCCTTTGGGGCTTAATCTTTGGTCTTTAGGACTGTATATTTTGCCTTTGGAGCTTGATCTTTTTCCTTTTTGTGCTCTATCTAACCTTTTACTAGAATACGATAAGGCTTTGAAGTACCTGTTTCTGACACACTTGGTTTCAAATACTTAGCATCACTAGAAAGTTTATCTTTAAATAATCGAGTGTTCGAATCTTTAAGCATATGAACTTCCTTACCAAGATCACCTTTGGAAGCAAATCTATTCTTATAATTAGTTTTCAAGTCATAATATTGGGTTTAGTATTCTTATTCTTATTTTTATTTTTACAATGCATAATCTTTGCCTTTAAATTTTTAGATTTTGTCAATAGTTTGGAACAAGTTGGTTCAGAAACAAGTTTTATGTTAGGTAGTACATATGAAACAATCGCATTTTTATAAACTTGATCTTTCATTGACTATCCACTAACAATTACCTTTAAAATATAAGGTGTTTAAAACAAATATATTTTTTATTACATATATTATTTATATCATCGTTATTCATACTCTCATTTTCACTCTCTCAATATTCAACCAACCTATCCACCTTCACTAACTCTACACAAAGATTGATATTATGAGTTTGGTTATCCAATAAGATTTTAAGCTCACTAGTCAAATTCACATTAGCTAATGGTTTGATGTCTATTTTAGTTGAACACCTAGTAATTACATTATGTCTTCATCATTATTTGCATATACTAAAGGCATAGGTGTATAATCATGATTAATTGATGGAGCAATGTTAGTGTAACAGAAACCACTCTTAGCACCTGGGTCATTTTAGCATTAACTCTACCTTTAACCACAGTTTATGAATGCTCAAATTTCTCAATAGTGAGTTTAGCCAAGGCTAATTCGTTGTTGAGTCGGTTTAATTCTAAAGCAAGCTCATCATATCATTGTTCCTAATATTTTTTGCATATTCTTTATCATGAAGATTTAGCTGTAATTGATATATAGTTTTGTTTAGCCCATTATTTTTAATTTTAAAAACCTTTTCATCTGTGTTAAATTATTTGTTTGTGTATTGGAGTTTCTTATGTTCAAATAATAAAATTTCATTATGGGTTTCATTATGAGTTTGAGACCATCATATACCTCAGTTTTATGATTTGATGATTATAGGATGTCTTTGACAACATCCACTATGAATTCCTTAAAAAATTTCTCTTTCATAATCTGTCTTATTAAAATCTACTTGAGCAGGCTCAAAAGCATCTAAAATCTTTAAAGCTTTAATCTGATTATCGTTGAAAATCTAATGATAACTTCAAATTTCTTATCAATCACACCGTCAATCATAACTCCATCAACTTTAGCAATCTTCTCACCATACATTTCCATCTTTTCTTCAACAAATTTTCAATAACATCTTTAGTAGACACATCCAATACTTTAACAAATTCTTCACTAGCTTGATCATTCTCACTTTCTTGAACAAACTTAGACAATTCTTTACCAACATTAGTAACATCAATATCTTGAGTAGGTTCATACAATCCTTCCACTAGATCGCCACTCACAAACTCACCAAATAGTTCTTTCATATCTCTATCTTGACCAACTTTTTCTTTCTGAATTTGAGCAACCAAAGCTGTACTGACTTTCATCTCTTTTAATTCCATCTGACCAGACTATTCATAATTAACTATAGTTTATGTCACACTCTCAAATTTCACCTCCGAGTTTCTACCGCAAGGAGTGTGACAAAGCAGGAACTTAGTTATTGGTCATGTCGAATGACACTATATGAAGTTTGGTGAAACCAAACTTGAATTAAACATCTAAGATGAACAAAGTTCAATTGCAACTTTCATGTTTAGCCAAAGCCAAGAAATAGATTTCTAAATCTTGTTGATTTGGGGATTAGTCTTGATTTGGGGGTCGATTGGGTCTTTCTAGATCAATGATTTAGGTTCATAGATGTTCTATAAACAATGGTGATCATGAGTTGATGAACTAGATTCATCACCTTGAACCATGACTTAGGATTGTCAACAAAAATCATAAATCATGACCAAAGCTACAATGACTCTCATTTTCTTGAGTATTGGTTCAATCCCTCTAGTCCAAGGGTGTGAGAACCTATCTTTTTTCTCTAATTCATTTTTTCTAGAATTAGGTTTAAGTATAAATGAACATGAATTAGATCTGATATTACGTGTGATAGCTTGTGTCTTTTGTTGATTCGATATGTTTATAAAAGAACTATCAGTGATTGACAAAGGCTAATGGTCAGAGATGGTTGAGAGGGAGGAGATAATTGGTGGTGGTGGCGGCGGCGGTCATTGCAATAGGCGGTGGATGAAGAATTAGGAGGACACGGAGAGAGAGTGTAGGGAGAGAGAATAAAGAGATGGAGAGTGCGCATGTACGGCTATCTAGAGAAAAAGAGGGTTAAAAAACATTAATACCCCTCATATGAGGAGCACATGACCTAACTTAACGTCTTAGTTGGATGGACATTAGCATAAAGGATAAAGAGAGTGCATAATTAAAAAATGATGTTTTATATACTTATTGAAATGTATGGATACAACTTGTAATTTTATATATTAATTAAGGACAATTTGTGTGATTTACTCTTTGGAAAATGACTTGTTATTTTTAACTAATTAAAATTTTTATAGAATAATGCTTTCAAGTGTGCAATAAGTTGTTTTATCTTAGCTAGAAATTCAAGAAGCAAAGACCAAAAAGTGTTTCACTTAAAAAAATTGAGTATCTTTTAAATTATCAAGTTTATGACACTCATATACAACATGGTATCCTAATACTTAACGAGCTCATATATTAGTTGTACGAGTTACCTTAGAGGCTGATGCTAACCAAAGATCTCTCAGTATGCATTCTGAAGTACAAGGAAGTTACTTAGTAAAATTTGACAATGCACAAAGAAAATTCATCAAGTGTCAAATCTTTCGAAGCCAAACACACAAATCTTCCAAAGCCAAAGATGAAGTCTTCCAAAGCTTCAAGACAAAGTCTTCTGAAGCTTGAAGACTGATTTCTTCTAAAGACAGAGTAGATATGCTTTCTCTGATATTACTTTTGACAAAGGCTGAACAACTTTCTGCTGCCAGCTCTGAGACTTACCAACTTATACAAGTTGGTGATTATCTCTATACTTTTGTCAACTGTACATTATGGTGTTTGAGTCTGTAACTTTCCACTCTTTTACTTTATCCTTTTTGTAATAGAATAGGATATGAGCTATGGTATGTCATAGTCACTTGTCAAAAGGCAATCTGCCTTTTAACTTTACATTGATCTTGTTGTCTAGATTAGTGTCCAACTGGCCTTTAAAGTATCGCCGATTGTAGGATGTAGTAAAAAGTGTCTCATATAACCAGTCTTAGGAATAAGCCTTATAATAATTGTTAAACACTTAAGAGCAATATACATCATCCTTGAAAACCAATTCTTGTGTTCTTACTTTTGTTCATTGTTTCTTTTGCCTAGTTCCCTATTTGATCTATTAAGTGTTGTATTCTCCAACTAGTGAAACTATTGCATAACCATAACTGGTCCTGCAATTGGTATCAAACCTTTTTAGGCGTTTGATTATAAGATATCACCAACTTAAATCTCTTCAGTTTCATGAAACACATACTTACTCAAATGGCAGCTCTCACTAAGGCTGATATGGAAACCAGCACCATGACTAAGTCTCCACTGATCACTCCTGATGACTTTGATACTTGGTGTGTGAGGATGAAAGGCTTTATCAAGTCTCAAAACAGCAGGATGTGGAGATTTGTAGTCTCAGGACCTTACATCCCATGCACTACTTCAGCAACTGCTAGAGGTGGGATGATACCAAAGGACGTGGCTGATTATTCTGATGAAGATTAGAAGAATATTGATGTAGATCAAAAGGCCATGACCGCTCTTCAAACTACTATTCCCAACTCTATCTATAGAGGCTTCATGAAGTAGAAGACTGCAAAGGAACTCTGGGATGCACTGAAGCTGATGTATGAAGGGTCTAAGGAATCCAAGGAAAACAAGAAGGATATCGTGAAGCAGTAGTTTGAGAACTTCACCTTCAAAGTGAAACTATGACTCAACAGTACTTTAGGTATGTTGAGATTGTAGATACTCTGATGGATGTTGGAGTTAAACTTGAGAACAGTGACATTGTGAGAAAGTTCATGTTCTTTCTTCCCAGACAATGGACATACTACTGAATGGCTATTAAAAGAACTAAAAATCTCTCTACCCTCACTCTTACTGAGCTGTATGGTATCCTGAGCGGTTTTCAGATGGAGATGAACATTCAAAATCCATCCATCAGCTCATCCAACAATCAACAGAGTTTAGTCCTTCATGTGGTTGAAAGGGACAACAGAGAACCATAGCATCATCTCATCTGCTCCCCTAACAACTCATAAAAGGGTCCTTTTATCACCTTACTGGAGACACCAAGAGAGCTACACTCAAGGAAGCCCATTCCAAGGGCCTAGTTCTTCTCAAGCCTTTGTTTCTTCAAATGTAAGTTATGGAAACTTTCTCTTCACTCTAGAAGAGTTAGACTGCATCCATCCAGATGATCTTGAGTGTATGGAGATAGTCCAACAGATGGCTCTTCTCACTCATAAAGCCAAGAATTTCTTCAAGAGAATAGGAAGAAAGTTTCCAAGCAATGTAACCAGGGGAAAGTTTGGGCTGGATAAAAGCAAAGTAAAGTGTTACAACTATAACCAAATGGGCCACTTTTCTAGGGAGTGTAAGGCACCAAGAACAAATGGTGGGCAAACACAATCCAGGCCAAACTACACTAATGCTGGTCCAAGATCTGAGAAGCCCAGTGAACCAAAGCAGCAAGCTGCAGTTGATGTTGAAGAAGGAGGCTTTGACTGGAGCTTTCAGGTAGAAGATGTCTCTCTAAACCAAGCACTAATGGCAGATCATGATGAAGCTAAGGTATTGGAACATCTTTGTACTCCTGAATGCATTGCTAAAGTAAACATGTATAGGTCCTATAACTTGGAAGTAAGATCTGATCTTGAGTTTTTGGACATTTTAAAAGATGATTTTAAATGAGAACAAAATGACTATAAACTTAAAATAAAATATTTAGAGAAAACTATTTATACTCTTAAACATGAGCACATAGATTACAAGACTTAGATCAAAGATCTTGTTACCAAGTTAACTGAATGCAAAGCTAAGCTTATGATTAGCAAAGCCAGGGCAGAAAAACATGTTCTTGAAGAGGAAACTTTTAACCTTAGGCAAAAACAAGTCTTAATCTCTAGTGGGTTTGAGGTGAGAAAGACTAAAGACTTAACTAAGGACTCTAGTACCAAGATTCCTAGTTCAAGTTCATACCATCCTGGTCAAGAGAAGAAGGTTGAACAAACGTGCACCACTGCTGCACAGCCTGAACCATCCAACTCCAAAATCAAGGTTCACCCTTAGAAGCCTGCTACATCATTTATGAAGGTGAAGAAGGAGTTGGAAAGAGATCAAGATCAACCTTCTCCTCAAAACAAGACCCTCAGAAGTATGCCTATGGAATGCATTATGCATGGTTGTACAACTCATTATGCTAATGATTGCATTTACAATCCTAAGAGAACCATCCACATGAACAAGAAGAAGATTTCTGAGAGGTAGAAGAAAATAGCTTTGAAAGAAAAACAACTTTCCTTTGGAAGCTCCAAGGTGATAAAAAAGAATATAGGTGGACAACTGTCTTTGGAAGCAAGTTTGGTCTTGGAAGAAAGGAATGCATCCGAAGCACTGAAGTCTGCTGTAGTGGATGCAAAAGCTTCCAAAGTTTCAGTCTCCAAAACTTCCGAAGTCACAAAAACTTCCAAAGTTTTGAGGGCCAAGTCTAATATTCCAAAGATGGTGTGGAAGAGGAAGGAAGGCCATGTGACTGAAGTCTCTTCGTCAACAATAGCCAAGGATCCTCAAAGCTTGCATAAAGGATCAATAACTGTTGAAATATCTTCAGTTCATCTTGATAAGGCCAAGACCAGTAAGGCTTGGGTTTCTAAATGTAATTAATTATCTATTTTTATATGCAAGAACAATTGAAGACCTAAAGAAATTTATGGATCATTGATAGTGGTTGTTCTAGGCACATGACTAGCAATGGCTTTTTGCTTCAATACTTTGAAAAATTTAATGGAGGGCCAGTTGCTTTTGGAGGTGAATAAGGTGGTTACATCACTGGAAGGGGCATGGTCATAAATGGTAAGCTCATCATTGAGAAGGTAAACTTTGTCAAAGAGCTTGAGTACATCTCTTGAGTGTATCTCAATTTTGTGAATAAAGACAAAACATGTTCTTCACTGAGCATGAGTGTATTGTTTTTAATCCCAGGGTGATGATTCCTCAAGAGAATATTTTGCTCAGAGCCCCCAAGAAAGGGAACATGTACAAGATGGCTCTGTAGGAAACCTCCCCATCTGGAGAAGTTTCTTGCTTTCTATCTAAAGCCAATAGTGATGAGTCTTTCCTTTGGCATAAAAGAATGTGCCATGTAAACTTAAAGAACATGATATAATTAAAGATGTTTTGGTAATTGGAATGCCAAAGAAAGAGTTTACAAGTGATGACTATTGTGTTGCATGTCTGAAAGGAAATCAACACAATGTGTATCACAAGCCAAAGGAAATGAACTCCATCACTACTCCCATACACTTATTACATATGGATCTCTTTGGCCCCACCAGTGTAATGATAATAGGAAGAACTTCATATTGTATTGTGATCACAGATGACTTCACAAGATATACTTGGGTCTTCTTTCTTAGAAGTAAGGATGAGACCCTTAAAATCTTAAGATCTTTCATTCTGAAAATTGAGAATCAATATGATCACAAGGTTAATATCATATGATAAGATCAAGGAACTGAATTCAAGAACCAAATCATTGTTACATTTTGTGATGAAAACGGTATTTCAAGACAATATAGTTCTCCTAAAACCCCTCAACAAAATGGTGTTGCCAAAAGGAAAAATAGGACATTTGTTAAGGCTGCAAGAACCATGCTCTCTGACTCTACACTACCTATCAACTTCTAGGCAGAGGCGGTCAACACTGCCTACTATGTGCAAAATAGAGTTTTAGTAGTCAAATCTCATGGTAAGACTCCTTATGAACTATGGCATAAAAGGAGATCATTCATTGGTTTTCTCAGGTCATTTGGATATCCATACACTATCTTGAATACCAAAGATCATATAGCCAAATTTGCTAAGAAACCAGATGATGGACAATTCATTGTATACTCTTCCCAAGCTAAGGCTTATAGAGCATACAATCTCAGAACTAGAGTAGTTGAGGAGTAAGCCAATGTGACCTTCAATGAACACACTCCTAGTGTGAAAGGTTCTGTTCCTGGTTGGCTATTTGATCTTGATTTAGTTACCAACTGTTTTAACAAATCTTATGAAGATGTTTCAGGAACAACATGTAATACATCTGTAGGAGATCCTAATCCAAGATTTGAGCTGAGAAGAATAAATGATAGAATTCGTTTAGCTCCAGTGGTAACAAACCCTGCAAGTGGAAATCTTCTTAACGCAAGCATGACAAACACTTCAGCTGATACATCTGAGGTTCCAACCAATTCCAGCAATAAGGCACAAAACTCAAATTTAGGGATTTCTAATATAGGAGGAGATAACATCACTAATGTTGCAAACTCTCTGGATCAAGTTACACTTAATGGTGTGCTGAAGTGGTAGGTGATGCTCAATCACCAAATCTAAATTTCACTAATTTAGATCTGTCAAATCAACTTGCTGTGATTCCTTATATGAGAATCCACAAGTCACATCCTACTGCAAACATCATTGGAGATGTTGAGACTGTGTTGAGAACAAGAGGACAAACCCATGATAAAAATGTTTGTCTACACTCTTGCTTCTTGTCCTAAATTGAGCCAAAGAAAGTTGATGAGGCTTTGAAAGATGGAAGCAGGATTGTAGCAATGCAGGAGGAAAGCTTTAATTCAAAAGACAAGGTGTTTGGAACCTATTTCCTCTTCCTCTTGGGAAGATGCCAAGAGGTACCAAATGGGTTTTTAGAAACAAGAAAGATGATAAAGGGCTTGCCATTAAGAACAAGGCAAGACTGGTAGTCCAAAGGTACACTCAAGAAGAAATGATTGACTACATAGATGTTTTTGCTCCTGTAGTAAGACTTGAAGCTGTAAGGATATTTCTTGCTTTTACTGCATCCAAGGATTTCAAGGTCTACCAACTTGATGTCAAGTGTGCATTTTTATATGGGGTGATAGATGAAGAAGTGTATGTCAAGCAACCACCTGGCTTTGTAGAGCCAGATCATCCTGATTATATCTACAAGTTTGACAAAGCTCTTTATGGGTGGCATCAAGCTCCAAGGAAGTGGTATGAGACACTGTCATAGTACTTAGTTTAACATGGTCATAAAAAAGGTACTATTGACAGCACACTTTCATCAAAAGAATAGGAAATGACTTAATGCTAGTTCAAGTTTATGTTGATGACATCATCTTTGGGTCAACTAATGAATGACTCAGCAAAGAGTTTGAGAAGCTGATGAAGAATAAGTTTTAAATGAGTGCCATGGGGGAACTCAATTTTTTTCTAGGAATTCAAGTAAAGTAGGTTGACAATGGAATCTTAATAAACCAGTCAAAGTATGCACTAGACATACTAACTAGATTTCATCTAACCGACTCCAAGGTTGTTAAGACTCCCATAGCCAGAAACTAGTCCTTAGGACCTAATCTTGAGGGGGTGTATGTTGATAAACATCTTTACAAAGCTATGATTGGGTCTCTTATGTACCTAACAGCTAGCAGGCTTGATATCATGTTTGCCACATGCATATGTGCATGATATCAAGCCAATCCCAAGATGTCACGCCTAGTTGCTGTCAAAAGGATTCATAAATACCTCAAAGGAGCTCCCAAACTGGGACTTTTGTATCCAAAGAATTCTGACTTTAATCTGTATGCCTATACAGATAGTGACAATGGTGGCTGCAACATGACTACAAAGTCAACATCAGGGGGATGTCAATTCCTTTGTAGAAGGACAGTCTCATGTCAATTCAAGAAGCAATCATGTGTATCTGTATCAACTACTAAAGCTAAATACATTGCTGCTGCAAGCTGCTATTCTCAAGTGCTTTGGATTTAGAATCAAATGCTAGATTATGGGTTCAACTTCAAGAAGACTACTATCCACATAGACAACAACAGTGCTATCTCTATCATAGAGAATCTAGTGCAGCACTCAAAGACAAAGCACATCAACATCATGTATCATTTGATCAGAGATAATTTTGAAAAAAGATTGATAAAACTAGTCAAAGTTAACACAAATGAACAATATGCTGATTTGTTCACAAAAGTTTTTGATGAACAAAGATTTAAATATCTTGTATCAGCTATTGGGATGATTAACTTTGAGTAGATTTTCTTGAATTAATTTCAAAATTGTTTTTCAAACATGTGTGTCTTTAAAGTTGTTTAATTTATCACTCATATAAGCCCTATTTATCTTGGAAGAAATTTTTTTAAAGTATATATTCCTTAGAATTTTAAGAATAATGTACAAATTTTCTTTCGAAAGACATTAAATTGACTTCGGAAGAACATTATATCTTCAAAACTAATAACTACTTACTACGGAATTTAACTTCGGAAAAAATTCTAACATATCTTCTGTTGGACTCAACAATTGCATTAAGAATTAATGCATAAAAAGTATGATGCTTGCCATATCAAACAAATAAACATAATGTTTTTTAACATCCAAAACAATCATTTAATAACACATTAACATCATTAACATTCATATCAATCACTAATATTTGTTTAAATTTTGTTTTCAGGTTTGTACATAAAAGAAATTTTGACAAGTGTCTGCAGCGGATGAAGAAAGAGTCACAACAGATGAAGATCATCAGCAGCGGATGAAGAAATCTGTCTAAGTATATGCAGCGGATGAACATCCATCCCACAGTGGATGAAGAACATACAGTTGACAACCTTCACAGTGGATGTTCATCCACAGCGGATGAACATTCCAGAGCGGATGTTCATCCACAGCGGATGAACATTCCACAGCGGATGTTCATCCACAGCGGATGAACAAACACTATGCACAGCGGATGACAAGTCTTCTCCACAGCGGATGAGATATCTTCCATAGCGGATGACATATTCTCCACAGCGGATGACTTGTAGACTTAGGATTATTTTCTATGTAATTTTATTTACATAAGGGTAGTTTAGTAATTGTATATAGCTTTTGTGTATAGGCTATAAATAGCACACTACCCTAATCCTTTGTAAGCCTTTTGAACAATCAATACAATCAAGCAGTTATTATTATTTTCAAGCATTCAAACACACACTAATTTCATACACTTGAATCATGGGTTTCTGCACCATGGTTCTTGTTTGTTGATTATTGAGAGATATTGAAAAGATCCTTGGGGAAATCAACCTTTTATTCATGTTCATCATGAGTCCAAGCTGATTTCATCAGGTGGTATCAGAGCCTTGGCTCAATCATTCATTGATTTCGATCCTCTCATTTAACAACATTGATTTCAGTGGTTCATTAGCTTCAAAAACACACATCAACAAGCTGTTTAGTCTTCAAACTCATCTTCTTCTACTATTAACATACAACAAATTCAAACAAATATGATTTCTGAATCATTTTGTGCATTTTGAAGAAGTTTTGTTGATTTTTCAGCTTGAACATCACAAACAACATAAGTTTCTATGAAACAATACACTGGTATTGTTCATCAGTTGTTAAAACATCTTCAAACAGAAGGTTTTTAGCTTCGAAACATCATTAAAACATCACAAACCCTTATTGATATCAAGGGTTTTCAACACTGTTTTATTGACTGTTCTTCAAAACAAAGCATTTTGTGAGCATTCTAAATCAATTAGATTGTTCATAATCATCATACACTAGTAACAATCTCACAAGAAACATATTTTGTTCATTGTTCAACCATCGGGTTGAATATTTTGAAAAACATCACAACAAAACCCTAGGAAAACCCTAGGTTTTGCATACACAATTAACGGGAATTGTGTTTGTTGTTATTGATAAAACTATCAAAAAACTAGTTGTCTTGTTTGAAAAGTTTTCAAAATCAACTTTTTGGTCCAAAAAGTTGTAAAACATAAGACGAAATCTGTTTTTAGGGTTTTTGCAAAAGGAATATTGACTTTTGCACTAAAAGACAAATATTCCATCATCCATAATCTTTCTTGTCATCTGTGACAAAGAAAGAGACAAACATAGGATATTAATTAATTAATTAATTAATTCCTTTATTTGGTAAACAACTAAAACAAATTAGTTTATCAAATTAACAAACAAATCCTAAAGACAATTAGGATTAATTAAAATTTTAGCACCGGACTAAAATTTAAACAAACTAATTTAACTTAAAATTTATTAAGTTTAAATCAAACAAACATGGCTGATGTTTTCTTAAAACACCCATACACATTGACAATTCTACTGCCATGTTTATAACAGACAATCCTTTTCAACATTCAAAAACTAAACACATAGAGATCAGATATCATTTTCTGAGAGATTGCTCAGAAAAAGGTCTGATCAAGTTGATCAAGGTCCATACAGACAATCAGTTGGCTAATCTTTTTACAAAACCATTTGATTCAACAAGATTTGAATTTTTGGTTTAGTCACTTGGTATGATCAACTATGAAACAACAAATTAATGTTTTCCAAACATTAAAATCAAACATACTTGATTTTTTCATAGTCCAAGATTAACATAAAATTTGCATCTTTCAAAATCAAGATATCATGCAATCAAATCACTTTTTAACAATATCTCACACATACATTTCATGAGAAATGATAGTACACTAGCATCATTCTTCACTTGAGTCCTTTTCCACTAATAAAGACTGACAATACTTTATTTGATGTGGGTAGGCTCAGCATGGGACACATAAAATCATATTTAACAGTGAAGAACTAAATCATCATGAATGGGTGGTTAACAACACATCTTGGTTTATGGTGAATATTAATCTATCCAATATAGGTTGCTTTCAAAGTAACTACAATACACCAAGTGAAACAGTATATAAATTGCTCAATCATACAAGTGTCTCATTTGTTTGATAATCATAGACCTGGAGTACACCTAGGCATTCTTTGTTGTGCTAAGCACAGACCTGAATGACCTAAATCATGATCCAAAAAGATTCCCAAAAAGAAACACATCCATCTTTGATGAATAACCAATAAAGTCTTTATGACTACATTCCTTGTGAATCAAAAGAATCCCAAAGAGGATCACCTTCCAAAGTGAAGTGAAAAAGAATCCCAATGAGGATCAACCATCATGGATCATATTGAGCATTTATAATCCTAAGTAGCCAGGTTTTAAGTATTGAAAGTACTTTCTAGCATATCTTGAGGAGGGTTGTACCAATCATACAATCAGATGTGGGGTACATACATCTCATGTCAATCAACTCAAAACATGATAATAACTCACTGTTTCAATCAATCATTAATACCATATCATTAATACCATGCTTGAGTTTAAGTGGACACAATATCTTCAATCAACATTGTACTTGTCTATGTCTATTCGCAAAACCATACAAACCACTCAGTGAGAAATTTAGACTAGTATGATCTCATGGTATGTGCAAGAGATTCATGTCTAAAAAATGATAAACATTGATTTTTAGTAAGATAATATCTACTCTTGCTACATTATTAACAAACAAGGAAATTGGACTTTGATAATTTCCATATTAAATCATATATGTGACCTCTCGTATTTTTTTTATTTAACGTGTGTTAACTGTCGTTATCTCTTGTAAAGGACTTGATTGTTATTAATGCAATTACAAGGACTCGTTTGTAAAATTTTGATGTAATTAAATGTTGGATAATTAATATTGGCAATAATAATAATAATCATAATAACAATAATGATAATAATAATAATAATATGAACAATGAAAATAATTAATAAAGATAATAATAATAATAATAGTAATAATAAAAATAATAAGCTTGTGCATGAAATAATAAAACCAGAGGGACTAAAGCTGTAAATTGTTTAAAATTAAAACTTTGGTTTTAATTTCATAAAAGATAAAGTACAGGAACCAAGGTGTAATATTCTTTAAAGCCAACCCCCCATCCCCGCACTTCCGGCCAACACTCCGGCCAACTCCGGCAACACCCGCACACCACCTAAAACCATGAATTAACTCAATTAAATCCCCATTTACACTCGCGTAACAGTTTCGAACTCGGCAATAGGTTCAATTCGAGATCTTCCCACAGTTACAACCCCTCCCAATCGAAACCGATCCTCATCAAAACCGCAAATGCTTTTCAACGTTTAAACACAACAATAATGCGATTAATTAAGTGTACACCCTAGTTTAATCATTTTAAAACTAATAAAGTGATTAAATTCACCTGAAACAACATTAAATTTGTTCAATTCGACCTGAAACTCCCGATCCTATAGCCGTTGGACATTTAATCGATCAAATTGAGGCTATATAACAGAAGGGAAAGGTTGCATTCGTCCCTTTCAAGCTTTCTGTAACCTCAATTTCAAAAAAACACGCACAAATCAAACGGTTGATTCAAGAACATAGTCGCAGCTTGTTCGAGCATTAAATCGACGAATTCAATATCAAAACAGGTAATTAGAGGTGTCATTTGATTCAATTTTACATGGGGAGCAAAAGCCCTATGGTTAATTTGAGTTTAAACAATGATCTGATGTTCAATTTGGGTGGAAATCAAACTAGGGTTTATGTGGATTTTGGGGTTTAATTTCATAAATTCTTTTTAGAATTAAAACAGGTTTTTCACAAATAACAGGGCATTGGCCCGGCGGTTAAGAACATGAGCTCCTAGGCAGGAGGTCTCGGGTTCGACCCCGGCCCCCTGCGAATATTTTTTTAAAAGGGTTTTAATGACTTTTGAATTTCAGAAAATGTTTTAAATATCATTAGTAACCATATAAAAATCATTTCTATATAAAAAAATGATATAAAATTTATTTTCTTTTAATTTCATTAGAAAATCCACTTTAAATTATTATTTTCTTTTACATAATTATTTTAAAAATTATAAAAGGGAAATTATAAAACATCATCAAGTATTAACTTGAAATTGTAATAAATCCCATTTATTTTTTTTAAATAATTTTAATGAATTCCTTATTGTTATAAATTTAGTTACAAAATTTGTTTATATATATATATATATATATATATATATATATATATATATATTTAGAAGATAAATGTATATGTACATATTTAGAAAGTACACTTATTGTAATAATTAGTTTAATCTTTTAAATCTATAAAATTACTATTTTATTTAAATAGTAAATAATGATCATTTGATAATAAAAGTGTAACTATTATTTATATTGTTAATCATTAAAGTCCTTATTTAAATTATTTGATTACCAAAATAATATTAAACTACATCTATTTTAAAAAACATGAAAATCATGGACAAATGAATATTAACATAACACCAACATCATTACAATTAACTTAAATACGACATTTCGTTTAGGTGAACGTTAACGAATCCCCTGCATTATATACAAGACTTATATATTGTTCATCCTTTATTATCATGTGAGTTCTTCCATACCCCTTTTATATATTTTCAAACTTTGGGGTGAAACATGTTAACCTTATAATAAATGCACTTGTAAACTCGTTTGAATCTTGTAAACACTTGGGCAATTCATCCTATTTGTCATGGTTAGTTGAACTCTTGTAATTACCATGTGATGACTATAATATGTACAATCATTAACTATTGCTAGCCTGACGCGTCATAGATCTATTGGCCTGACAAGCCTACTTGGTTAATCCAAGTACACTTAGCTAATCGTTTAATCTTGTAATCTTAAAATCTTGTAATCTGTCAAGGTTTGATTGTTATATTTGTTCATCCATCCCTAGTTACTTTATTCAATAACCTACTACATGAATTGCCATCTTTTATATATATTTATGTATGAAAACTATTGAAAACTCACCAACATTATGTTGACCCTTTTTATTTTTAACATGTTTCAGGACCTGTTACAGCTTAAGTGCTCTTGAGGACTTGATCACATCTAGGATTGGACCTAGAATGATAAAATGACTTATATTGTCACATGATGCTAGGGAATCTTTTGTAGTTATGATTGTTTGAATCTTATGTTTTATTCTCAATGTATGTTATGAACCTTGGAAAATTAATAATATTGGCACTTTGAAATAGCGTTGTGTGGCATGGACAATCTTAACCCTCACATCTTGACGTTTTTGCCGTTAAGGTTGGGGTGTGATAGATTTGTATCATAGCCTATAACTATAGGGATTTAGGTTATTAGAAATAGTGGCCTAGACTATGGTTAAACTAGGGACCCTTTACATGACATTTGTTATAACCTTGTAAGTATGCTTATATGCCTATCACATGTTGCTACATATTACATGATCAATTCCCTATGTGCTATTTGTTTACATTAGAAAATAGTGCTTTAGGAATATGCCTTGAACCTTGTTTACCCAACTTCCTAATTCTCTTCTTATGCCTTTAAGTTCTACCACGTCTCTCGACTACGTGTGGAATTCTACGCATCTTATCGAGTGGATAAAATTCCTTAGACGTTATGTCTAAATCTTGAAAATCTCATCGAGGTTTTAATTCTAATAGCCTTAGGGAAGTGTGTGACACATAAACACCTGTATTCTGGATTTCCTGGCAATAGGCCCTCGGGCTAAGGCAAGCATTTCGTTTAAATCTCATTGCGAGACCTGTTATGCTTACCTGGGGATTTCCGGGATGAGTTCAAAATTATGGTCAACACACACATCTTCCTCAAAGTAATTGGGATTAAGTCACCTCGACGTGTGCATGTTCCTATTGGCTATGTGGTACCAATTGGAACCATCTTGGTTATATTTATAAATATCAAAAAAAAAAAATTCTTGATTTCTTAAATTGGTTTGTTACCGAATTCCAATATTTTCTTTATTTCGATCTTATAGAATGTTCTCGTTATTATTGAACTCGTTTTACTCCTCAATTCCTATGTTTAAACATTATTATACATTATGTGCCTCATATGACTATCTCTATGCCTTGATCAATGCGTACACAAATCTTAATATATATTTAAAGGCATTGTGTGCCTAAATAAATGGTTTTCAAAATTTTAAATTGTTACTTATGGTTTTCAAATCTCCTTAAAGTGCGTCCCATAACTGAATCCATGTAATGCTGCAAAAGTGGGATACCTGTATCTTGGGATGTTTTGTCAAGGCAAGGTATCCATATTGGTCCAATTCGACCAATGGATCTGTTTACCTTACCTAGGAACCCATGAGGTGAGTGTCCGCTTATAGGTACGTGTGTTTTCAATAAAGATGTGGTTGACCTAACACTTTGAGAAGTTAACGTATTCCCTATGGATTGCGAAACAAACGTATACATTTTGGAGCTTCTCATTGTTGTTTTGAATCGTTTTTGTTATTGATTTTGTTTTCTAGATTTAAACGGTTCAAGCTTTGAAAACCTATCATAATAGATTCGATTATTCCGCACTGTAACCTTAATCTTGGCAAGCATGACTTTTCTCTTGTTAATGTTAAATTAAAGTAATTTGAAGTTTTCTAAGTTTCTAACCGTTTTTTTTTTCGTTTGCCAAGTCGAGCTTTGTAATAATATTGTGTGACAAAATCCTTTAACCATTTTGCACCATAGGAAAGGCAAGAGATTGCAAGTCAACTTATGACTAAGGACACTCGTATCTCCTAAATGAAACTATCGCATCAAAACAGGAATGACTCCCTTACTTTGGTGATGATTTTCCGTACGCTATTATTGTTCGTATGAAATTCCATCGTCAAGACGGAAGTGAATTCCTTAAGTTGATGACCATTTCCTTCTTCTTGTTCTTATGAATTCATGTTTTACCAATGGAATTATCTCCTTAAAGTAGGAGTGAGTTTCGTACCTCGATGACGGTTTCCAATTTTTCTATTGTGTGTTATGAAGTTTCATCCTCTGGATAGGGGTGATTTTCTTATCTTGAGGACAAATTTCACTTATTTTTCTCATGAACTCGTATTTCACGAATGAAATGACCTCACCAAAATAGGAGTGAATTCCGTACTTTGGTGACAAATTTCAATTCTCGATTGCTTTCTTATTATTATGAAATTCAATCATCAAGATAGGTGTGAATTCCATACCTTGATGATAATTTCACCCATCTAAATTTTATGGATTTGTATTTCCTCAAATAAAATGACCTCATCAAAGTAAGAGTGAATTCTGTACTTTGATGAAGATTTTCATTTTGCTATATTTTGTTTCTATAAAATTTCATCGTTAAGATTGGAGTGATTTTACTTACCTTAGTGGTAATTTACCTCATCCTATTTCTGTGGATCCTTTAACAATGATTTAGGATCAAGCTCTCAATTTGGTAGTTAAGAGTCATGTGTTGAGAACTACACCACCAAGCTAGGAGTGATATCCATACCTTGGTAACTGTTCCCATTCATTGATTTCAATTTTACCAAGGTCTTAAGATTCCTATTGACAAGAAACATGTAGTAATTTGAAGGGTGGACACTGTTACCTGATTTATTGACGATAGTGTTCCAACCTATCAAGCCAAAAGCATGAATGCTGAACTCAAAAGAGGTCCTTGCCACTTTAGATTAATCTTAGTTCCAAGCCTGGAACGTTTAAATCTTAATTGATTTTTTTTCTTTTCTCACGTCTTTATGTTTCGATTTGATCTAGCTTTATGGAACCTTTTATTACTTATCGATCTTCTTTAGGGTTATCATCAAAACTTAATTGCACAATGATAACACTCCTAAAACAATCTTTCGTATAAGATAAAGTCATTGAAAATTTATGTTATGCCTTTCTGGTTATACCTTTATTTCGGATGTGTTCATGGGTTTGATGAACCGCGTGTGCAAGCCATACTTGAAAATTTTATTTGTGATTGTCTTTAACGACGATATCCTGAATTATTCAAATTTTAATCCGGTTATGAACGACATCTTCGTTTATTCTTGCATTATAATTAAAAACGCAATTCCTATTGTTTGCGTCATATCTTGGATCGTCTTTAAATTCTTAACCTTGAAAAACTTCTTGATTACGACTTACATTCATCTCGATGAGAATAAAAAGATGCATGGATCTTCGCGAATAGTATTTATGGTTTGGCATAAAGGTAAAGAGGACATAGCTTGGTATATGTCCAAGTGCCTCACCTCTCAAAAGTCAAAGCCAAACATTAGCATCCCTTGGATTCTTTGTATGACTTGAAGTCTCTGTGTGTAAAAGGAAACATTTATCGATGATGTTCATCACCAATTTGCCTCTTATTTCTAGACATCATAATAACACTTGTTTTATCATTGGGCGAATAACTAAACCGGTGCAATTCATAATGATTCTTGAGGAATATCGAGCCGAGAAATTTACCCGTAACCACATCAACGAAATAGCCAGCCATCGTAGTGTGTCTTAAAAATATTTAATCGTGATGGTCTACTTATCTTTTGTCCTAGCCAAGCCTTTAAATCGTCTTCGAAAAACACAAGACAATCTTAGTACAATTCATCATTCGCAGACCGAAGCGGAAAGAACGATATAACCTTTCAAGATATGCTTTGAGCTTGTGCCATTCTATTTAGTAGCTCTTAGGATTCTCAATTTCCGTAGATCAAACTTTCATAAAATTTTAGATCTTGCCACTGGCATCAAGATGTCATCTCATTATGTAATTTCATTCTAAATGTTTGAGCGTATTGAGAAAGTGACTTATAAGTTTAAACCGTCGCAAGAACTCAGCATTTCTTATCCAACATTTCATGTGTCAAATCTCAAAAATTTATCTTGTCAATGATAACTTTCGTAACCTACTGGAGGAGTTTAAATCGCATGCATCTCGTCGAGAAACCTGTAAAGATTTCGTAACTCCCCCATAACCGAACAATGTACCACACCGATCGTCAAAGTTCGTTGGGAAAACAAACGTGGAGCTGAGTTCACTTGGAAACGCGAGGTTTACATGAAGAAGAAATATCCCTTTCTTTTTGTTTAGCTTTGTCTTTAATTTCGGGACGAAATTCTTTTAAATTGGGGAGACTGTGACCTCTCGTATTTTTTTTATTTAACGTGTGTTAACCGTCGTTATCTCTTGTAAAGGACTTGATTATTATTAATGCAATTACGAGGACTCGTTTGTAAAATTTTGATGTAATTAAATGTTGGATAATTAATATTGGCAATAATACTAATAATAATCATAATAACAATAATGATAATAATAATAATATGAACAATGAAAATAATGAATAAAGATAATAATAATAATAATGGTAATAATAAAAATAATAAGCTTGTGCATGAAATAATAAAACCAGAGGGACTAAAGCTGTAAATTGTTTAAAATTAAAACTTTGGTTTTAATTTGATAAAAGATAAAGTACAGGAACCAAGGTGTAATATTCTTTAAACCCAACCCCCCATCTCGGCACTTCCGGCCAGCACTCCGGCCAACTCCGGCAACACCCGCACACCACCTAAAACCATGAATTAACTCAATTAAATCCCCATTTACGCTCGCGTAACAGTTTCGAACTCGGCAATAGGTTCAATTCGAGATCTTCCCACAGTTACAACCCCTCCTAATCAAAACCGATCCTCATCGAAACCGCAAATGCGTTTCAACATTTAAATACAACAATAATGCGATTAATTGAGTGTACACCCTAGTTTAATCATTTTAAAACCAATAAAGTGATTAAATTCACCTGAAACAACATTAAATTTGTTCAATTCGACCTGAAACTCCCGACATTAATCCTATAGCCGTTGGACATTTAATCGATCAAATTGAGGCTATATAACAGAAGGGAAAGGTTGCATTCATCCCTTTCAAGCTTTATGTAACCTCAATTTCACAAAAACACGCACAAATCAAACGGTTGATTAAAGAACATAGTCGCAGCTTGTTCGAGCATTAAATCGACGAATTCAATATCAAAACAGGTAATTAGAGGTGTCATTTGATTCAATTTTACATGGGGAGCAAAAGCCCTATGGTTAATTTGAGTTTAAACAACGATCTGATGTTCAATTTGGGTGGAAATCAAACTAGGCTTTATGTGGATTTGGGGGTTTAATTTCATAAATTCTTTTTAGAATTTAAAACAGGTTTTTGACAAATAACAAGGCATTTAGGCAGGAGGTCTCGGGTTCGACCCCGGCTCCCTGCCAATATTTTTTAAAATGGTTTTAATAACTTTTGAATTTCAGAAAATGTTTTAAATATCATTAGTGTAAGGCCCCATTCCCGGGACTCTTACAGCTGGTCAATCATTGCACATAAAACATAAAACATATATTTAGGTGTACTAAAACAACGCAGCGGAATAATTTAAAATCATTTCATTCATTGCTTTTGCAAAATAATACAACGTTCATAATCGTTACAAAATATTATTTGTTTGCATTACAATGCAAAAACATCATAATTTAAACAATGGATGCCATCCCAAAAACACCAAGTAGCTGCCTCGTGCCATCCTCAGCAACATTACCTGCCAACTGGAAAATACATAAAAGTCAGCTTTGCTAAGTGAGTTCTAGTTTTATAAATAAAATACTTTTCTTTCGTTTAAAATCGTTCATTACGTTCATTTACGATCATACATCATACGTACACATAGATAATATTATTATTATCTTCCATCGTCATTCGTTAACTTACATTCATTCATCATCGCACGTCATCTTTATCATTCGTTATCTTCCTTACCGTACTATACGTACATTCATTAACTTCCGATGACATGTACAGTACCCTGAACATTGTGCACGAAGCTGACCCTAGGTCCTTGGGCAAGTACACTCATCATTATCATTCATCTTTCATTCCGGACCAATGCCATGTGCTATACCCCGAACATTGTGCACGAAGCTAGTTACTGGGCCTGAGGTCTATCATAGACCTCGAACATTGTGCACGAAGCTGACTCCAGTACCTAGGGCAAGCGGCAAGGGTCCCATACATATGGTCAATCACAAATATTAGACCCCTAGTATGCATCCTTCAGGGGTAGCTAACCCGCACACAGTTGAGCTAACAACCTTCATTGGGTGTGAACCTCCATACATTGCTTGCAAGACTTTTCATTACATCATTCATTAATGCATGCATTCTTTCATTCTTTACGTTCCCCTTTCCATTCATCATTACTTTCCGCTTTACGTTACATAATACTTTTCATTCATTTCATACTCATAACACGTAAGTCACGGAATAATACATAATAGGAACATAAAGTCAACATAACACATTCATACATAGCATCACACAAACGTCACATACCACATCACACATCATCATACATTCATCATAAAAACATAACCGACCCTCCGCGAGACAGCGGGGGTTCGGGGGCGGCAGCCTGTGACAGTGGGGTCCTAGGGGCAGCAGCCCCTACTGGGGTCCAAGGGGCAACACCCCTGGCTAGGGCGGGGCTGACCTGTATATGGCTCATTTCCTAATAGAAAAATCAATCTTCCTGTTAAAACCTTTTAAATTCTTGGACATTTAAAACATATATTCAGTATGCATTTCCAGCCCCAAACAAGTTTAAAACCTTTAAAATAGGGGATCTAGAACTCACCTGAACTCAGCGAGTAGCTTCTCAATCAAGCTTTCTAAGCAAGGGTCGCACTACACAGCCTGCAGATAAGTTAACACTCAAAGGGGTTAATTTCTGCCTAATTTCGCTGCATGATCAGCAGTTTCGCTGCTAGTTTCGCCAGCAGTTTCGCTGCCACCTTCGCTGGCAGTTTCGCTGGCATCTTCGCTGCCAGTTTCGCTTCCAGTTTTGCCCAACTTTCTTTGGAAATTCAAGTCTGCGAAACTACCTGCGAAACTATAGTTTCGCAGGAAGATCCATAGTTTCGCTGGACGACTACATAATTTCGCTGGATGAATATCCAGTTTCGCAGAACGGGCTGAAATTACGAACCAACCCATTTTTGACCCAAAACTTCAATCTTTTACACCCAAAACCTTGGTTTATCACCCAAGAAGCTATATCTAAGCTTCTTACATGTTTTCTTACACAAAAACGTGAGTTTTGGGCGATTCTTTGCCACTTTCAAAAACCCCAAACCCTAGAATCCGGGTTTGCCCTTAAAGAACCGGTTAAATGATGTTTCTTACCTGGATTCTTGGTCTTTTCTTGTTGTTTGGATGTCCACAAACACCGATCTTCAATCTCTTGATCAACCGAGCCTTGGATCACCACTTTCTCTCCACTTTCTCTCTCTACACTCTCTCTCTAGAAGTTGGGTGTTAAGTTGCAAATGAGAGTGGCTCTTGCTGATCCGTTCATATATACTGGGTGTTCCCGGGACCTTAAACTCGTCAAACACATAACCCGCGAGGTCTACTCGGTCCATACTCCATTTCCCGCTTATTTTCTTTAATTAATCCTGGCTAAGCCCATTATTATTAACTGGCTCGTTTCGACTTTATTCCGGGCGTTACAATTAGTAACCATATAAAAATCATTTTTATATAAAAAAATGATATAAAATTTATTTTCTTTTAATTTCATTAGAAAATCCACTTTAAATTATTATTTTCTTTTACATAATTATTTTAAAAATTATAAAAGGGAAATTATAAAACATCATCAAGTATTAACTTGAAATTGTAATAAATCCCATTTAATTTTTTTTAAATAATTTTAATGAATTCCTTATTGTTATAAAATTTAGTTACAAAATTTGTTTATATATATATATATATATATATATATATATATATATATATATATATATATATTTAGAAGATAAATATATATGTACATATTTAGAAATTACACTTATTGTAATAATTAGTTTAATCTTTTAAATCTATAAAATTACTATTTTATTTAAATAGTAAATAATGATCATTTGATAATAAAAGTGTAACTATTATTTATATTGTTAATCATTAAAATGCTTATTTAAATTATTTGATTACCAAAATAATAATAAACTACATCTATTTTAAAAAACATGAAAATCATGGACAAATGAATATTAACATAACACCAACATCATTATGATTAACTTAAATAAGACATTTCATTTAGGTGAATGTTAACGAATCCCCGACATTATATACAAGACTTATATATTGTTCATCCTTTATTATCATGTGAGTTCTTCCATACCCCTTTTATATATTTTCACACTTTGGGGTGAAACATATTAACCTTATGATAAATGCACTTGTAAACTCGTTTGAATCTTGTAAACACTTGGGCAATTCATCTTATTTTTTATGGTTAGTTGAACTCTTGTAATTACCATGTGATGACTATAATATGTCCAATCATTAACTATTGCTAGCCTGGCGACGTCATAGATCTATGGGCCTGACAAGCCTAGTTGGTTAATCCAAGTACACTTAGCTAATCGTTTAATCTTGTAATCTTGAAATCTTGTAATCTGTCAAGGTTTGATTGTTATATTTGTTCATCCATCCCTAGTTACTTTATTCAATAACCTACTACATGAATTGCCATCTTTCATATATATTTATGTATGAAAACTATGGAAAACTCACCAACATTATGTTGACCCTTTTTATTTTTAACATGTTTCAGGACTTGTTACAGCTTAAGTGCTCTTGAAGACTTGATCACATCTAGGATTGGACCTAGAATGATAAAATGACTTATATTGTCACATGACGCTAGGGAATCTTTTGTAGTTATGATTGTTTGAATCTTATGTTTTATTCTCAATGTATGTTATGAACATTGGAAAATTAATAATATTGGCACTTTGAAATAGCGTTGTGTGGCATGGACAATCTTAACCCTCACATCTTGACGTTTTCGTCATTAAGGTTGGGGTGTGATAATATAAATTTTTGTCATTTTATAAAAAGTTTTTATAATTATGCAAAAATTTAGGGGGAGAAATTGAATATGGAATTATCAAATGCAGGAGAATTGTGCATTATTTATCATGTTTTGAAAATCAAACAAAGCGAGGTCAAGCCAACACTAACAAACAAAAGGTTGACACACATACATTTGTTTATTTTATTGCACAATATTGTTTATGAGTGATATCAAATCATCCATATATTGAATATGTTAAAATTCAATTTTTTAACATACATTTTAAATCAAATTTTAAACAAACATTTTGATTTAAACAAAATGTAGCATTCAAAATCTTCTTTTGGAAGAAAAACAAACAAATTTGTTTTTAAAGGAAAACAAAATTTCCTTCGGAAGTAAAATATTTGCTTCGGCAGAAAAGATTTCAAAACATACAAAATTTTTAAAATTTTTTAATTTTTGACAACTGTTCACACAACGGATAAACAAATATAACATCTGCTGTGGGAACAGTACCACACAAAACATTACAAGTGTCCACAACGCATGAACACTGTTCATCCGCTGTGAACATCCTCTTAATAACATTCAAAGTATCCACAGCGCATGAACAAGGTTCATCCGCTGTGAATATTCATTAAAACATTCAAAGGTTCCACAGCACATGAAATTTGCTCATTCGCTGTGAACATATCAAACATATGATCTAAGGATCCACAGCTCATGAACATTGTTCATCCGCTGTGAACAAACCATCAAATCATTCAAGTGTCCACAGCGTATGAACAAATATTCATCCACTGTGAACAATCAGTACAATGGTCCAAGGGTTTACAGCGCATGAACAAAATGTTCATCCGCTGTCACTATAGTCATACGCAACATATAAGCTATGTGCACAACGCATGAACAAATTGTTCATCCGCTGTGTGCACAGTACAACATACATCGCACAGTGTAAAATGCACAACGCATGAACACTTTTCATACTGCGGATGTTGTGCGCATGAACACTGTATCCACAACGGACAGTCTTTGTCCGCTGTGCGTATAAACCATACTTGCACATTTTTTTCTTTTTCACCAGTAAAGAGAGAGAGAGTAAACAGTAAAAAATTTTCAAAAACTTCAAAACCCTCGTAAACCCTAGTTACTCTGTTCAATCTAAACCCAAACAAACTCTGATTTATCATTGATATGTTGATCGAAAAGGTATAACAACATGATCGAAACATTAAATCATTCATTCAAACAACATCAAATTGCCTTCTGATTCATACATTGTTCGACTCAGTCGAACAGTTTACATATAATCAATAATGAATAAAGTGATGTTTTAATCAAAGCAAACATTAAATCTGTATTAATAGGACTTAGTCGAATGTACTTAGGCTGTTGATTTGGTGAAATTTGACTATTTGTTCATAATGATCATGAACAGTCATGATGTTCATTTGAAAAACCATTCAAAATCACTGTTTGATCTTACAAAATGATTGAAATATGATTGAAATGTGTTATTACTTGATATACATCTTGAAAAGCCCATAACAAACATTCATAATCAGTTACTTTTGGCAATAACAAATCAAACAGACATTTAATGTATATGCATTGAATATGCATTAAATGAAATTTTGACTTATAAAAGTCAAACTGAAAATCAAAATCAAACTAATATAATGTATAATTTATGCATGCTTATGAACTTGTTAATTGTGGTAAAACATTAAAACTCATCAGAAATCAATTTTGATTCATATAGGAGTATATCAAACAAGTTTTCAAACAAACAAAATCATTCATCAGTTGTCTTGTAAAAGTCAAACTGATATTGTCAATGAAAACAACCAAACCATTCATTTTTAATTAAACAACAAGTTCTAAACATACTTAAGTTATCATTATACAAACATACAAATGAACACTTAATCAACTTTTCATCATTTCAAGCAATTATGCATATATCATAATAATCACTAACATTTGTCTTCTTTTATGCAGATATGGAAAACTTGGTGTTTGTCAGGGATCACAACATCAGTGCATTCCTAAATCCTGAATCTCCCAAGTCAGAGATCTACAGAGACATGATCCAAGCAATCAGGCAAACAAGACTGGTTTATGTAATGACAGCTAGACCAGACATATGTGAGGATCACATAGTCCAGTTCTGGACTAATGCATACTTAGAAGAGATGAATGATAAACAAGTAGTAGTATCTACTGTTCATGATCAGCAAATCATCATCTCTGAAGAAGTAATAAGAAGGGTTCTGCAATTAGGAGAAGTTGATGTAGAAGGCCTTGTTGAGTTTGATGAACAGTATGTGTTGCATGTATTCAGACAAATTGGATACACTGGCACAATTGAAAGGAAACAGATTAAGAAATCCTATATGTGTGCTCAATTTAGATTTCTAATGCACACATACCAGAAAACCATGACAGACAGGAAGACTGGTTGGGATGCTACATCATTAAGGGATTCATGTGCCATTGCTAGCATTATTGCAAGGAGACCATTCAATTTTGCTTCACAAATACTTAATGGCATGGTATATAACATCATAGAGGTAAGGAACAAATTTCAGATGTTTCCAAGATTCCTACAGATGATAATTGATGATCTGTTACCAAACATACCCAAAGAAGGAGCCATCTTTCACCCTGTTCACTTGAATGAACATGTGTTTACCAGGATCAAATCTAGCCTTTATCAAGGAGATGAGGTGCCTGTACCTCCACACATGATTGACTATGACATTCCTGTTCCTGAGGTATTTTTGAGGATTCCAGGACAGGATGAACCATTCATGCTATTTCAACATGCCATTCAACAAGCACCCATCATACAACCACCACCAATCATTCATCAACCACTTAGCCCACAACAACCACTCAGCCCACAACAACCCCTTAGCCCACAACAACCCCTTAGCCCACAACAACCATTCAGCCCACAACAAACTCAATTCCCTTCACCACCACACAGCCCTAACCTCTCAGATCAACAAACACTTTCATCTCTGTTAAGAGATATTGATACAACTCTTGAGCAATAATCAGATGAGCATGAGGAGGTTGGTACTTCTTCTCAGGAACCAGAACCTACTCAAATTTACACAACTGCTGAAGAAGTTGAACCAAGCATTAAGGCTTTAACTGAAGAAGACATCGAGCACTCTAAGGTGTTTCTGTTCACTGAGTATAATAAACTCATTGAAAGATCAAATAAAAGAGCTAAGAAATTAAGAGACAAGCTGAAGGAGAAAGAACAAGAGATTGATAAGCTTAAGACTGATCAGAATGCACAAAAGCTGATTGTTAAGTTTGTAGAACAACAGCTTGATCAAACACAAAGAAAACTAAAAGTCAAGGATAATGAACTTCTTATAGCCAAAGCTGAAATTGATCACTGGGCTAATCAATCAATAACAAATGAAAATGAAGTTGATAAACTAAAGAAGATAATAAAGGCTCAAGCTGAAGAAATCAAAAGGTTAAACAGGGAGCTTGAACATACAGACACTCAGCTGAATAAGGAAGAACATTCAGTAGATATTATTGAACATTTGAGTGATTCTGAAGAAGAAATTGGTGAAGAAGAAACACACCAAAGCCAATCTAAACTAGCTAAACTAACACTGATCATCCCTGAAGAAACATACACCATGGATCAGCTTCAGTGATTCAAATCCTTATGAGAACATCCATTATTCACCAATCTTGAGACAACATTTTCATACACCTGATCCTGTGTCACAAGAAACAAGCATAGTTCCATATAACCCTCTAACTGCAAAGCAAATGGAACTGATTAGACAGTTTGTTGAATCTGCCTCTGTTCAACCTGAACAAGCAATAGCAGAAGCATCATCATAATCTCCTCAAATAATGACCTATGAGAGGAAAAGGAAAAGAACTTACTTAGGTTCTTCATCAAAGGAAATAGAACAAACATTTGAGCCTGAATCACCAAAATCACCTCCATACAAGCTATTTAAGGTAAAGCAAGAACAACCTGAGTATGCTGAGCAAGGTCAATTAGAAGAAGGTGAAATTGCACAGAGTTCTGATAAACAGCAAATTATAATCATATCAAACTCTAAGGAGGAAAAAAAAGAAGAGGATGAAGATCAAATCCAAAACATTCAAGATCTATTCTCAGATGATCCAGAAACACTCATGGGGATAGAGTTAGTATCAAGAGATTTTCCTTATGATGCATTTATGACAATGAACTTATCCAAAGAAAAGGATCTGCTCAAAGACTTTCAAGAGGTTATGAAGAATGAAAGTGAGCAGACCTACAGAAGGTATAACGAAATAAAAGATCAGTAGGAGTTACAGAAGAACCTACCAAAGGATCCACAGATAGACAAAATGACTTACCAACAAGTTAAGAGTTGGTTAAGTCATACAAGGATTCCATACAGATCTTATGCTGGGAGGTCTTTGTCCCAAATGAAAGATATGGCCAGGGAGATATACAAGAACATGCTCTCAAATGCCCTGAAGTCACAGGTTTTCAAACCTCATCCTGTAGCCTCTCTCTTAACATACCACCAAGCTCCTCCTGAACTACATCCTATTGAAGAACCAAGAGAGTTCATCCCTCACAGGTTATGGCCTGAAGGAAATAAGGTCAGAGAGATAATCAGTGAGAAGAATTATTTTGTTAAGCTTTATGACAAAATCTCTCTGACTGCTGGGGCAAATGAAACAAAAATAGTGGCCTGGAAATATGATGAGGTATGGGATGCTATGTTAATCAAGAGAGTATCTGGACTTGTCCAATACATGTGATACATATCCCAACTAGGCACCCTCACATATGAAGATAGACTGGACCTTCTCCAATTAAGAATAGTTAATCATTCAAACAATCCAAGGCAGCTGACTACTTCCATATCCTCAGAACATACATGCACAAATAGCATTATGAATTGAGGGCCAAAGTAGACAAGGAGGATAAGCTTCACATTGAAAAATTGAGAAGAGAGCAAAGGGCAGCATTGAAGCAGAGACTGGAAACAAAACAACAGCCACTCACACATATTGAAGGGATTACTGGAATGAGAATATCTGACAATAACAACTTAGAGATAATGAAAGGAAAGCATGTTGTCACCACCTTGATGAGCAATATTGATGTCCAGAGCCTTGACCAGTCTACTCTGGAGCAGCTAGTTGACTTGACCATTGAGCGAAAATATGATGATCAAAGAAGTGCGGTTGACTATTTTGTTGAACACATAGTAAACTGCAGAAATGCTTTCAAGATCACAGCATTGAAGGATCAGTTGAAGGAAGCTGAAGCCGACCAAGCAATTGAGCAAGACATAGAAGATACTTTAAAAGCTATGGAAGAGGCTAAGAAGCAGACTGAAAAAGCTGGACCATCTCACTCCTGAGGTTTCTAAACACATCATTGGCAAAACAAACAAGCAAACATATCCTTCCTTATAACTTTTATTTATTATGCTATCATACATTTCATACATACATATGCTCTTATGCATATGATAACATTCAGACATACATACATGTGTTATCATATAAACACATGGAAACGCACAAACATTCATACATGTGCTATTTAGCAATCTCAAAGGAATCATACAAGTATACAGGTAAACAAATCAATCTAATTACACTTATGTAATTAGAATTAACACTCATTAACAATCAATCATACACATAAACATTCAAGCAATCAAACTTACAGGTAAACAAACAGTAAAAAAATATCTCTCATTCAAACATCAAATTTAAGTGAGATCACACTTGTGTAATCTCACAATCAATAAATCAATCATAACAAACAAGGGTTACACTTGCAATCAATCAAATATACATAATAACAATCAATCACTCATAACAAACAACTAAACATGCATAACATTCAAGACAAACGAACAAACAACTACCATTCATAATAAACACACACACTCATTATTAAGAGACAAACATTAAACAAGCAAACAGAAAACTATTGGCAACATCATACTTAGGGGGAGTATTGTTGGACTCAACAATTACATTAAGAACTAATGCATAAAAAGTATGATGCTTGCCATATCAAACAAACAAACATAATGTGTTTTAATATCTAAAACAATCATTTAATAACACATTAACATCATTAACATTCATATAAATCACTAATATTTGTTTAAATTTGGTTTTCAGGTTTGTACATAAAAGAAATTTTGACAAGTGTCTGCAGCGGATGAAGAAAGAGTCACAGCGGATGAAGAAATCTGTCTAATTGTGTGCAGCGGATGAACATCCATCCCATAGTGGATGAAGAACATACAACGGATAACATGCATAACGGATGTTCATCCACAGCGGATGAACATTCCACAGCGGATGTTCATCCACAGCGGATGAATATTCCACAGCGGATGAACAAGCACTATGCACAGCGGATCACAAGTCTTCTCCACAGCGGATGAGATATCTTCCATAGCGGATGACTTATTCTCCACAGCGGATGACTTGTAGACTTAGGATTATTTTCTATGTAATTTTATTTACATAAGGGTAGTTTAGTAATTGTATATAGCTTTTGTGTATAGGCTATAAATAGCACACTACCCTAATCCTTTGTAAGCCTTTTGAACAATCAATACAATCAAGTAGTTATTATAATTTTCAAGCATTCAAACACACACAAACACACGCTGATTTCATACACTTGAATCATGGGTTTCCGCACCATGGTTCTTGTTTGTTGATTATTGAGAGATATTGAAAAGATCCTTGGGGAAATCAACCTTTTATTCATGTTCATCATGAGTCCAAGATGATTTCATCATCTTCCAAAGCTTAAATATGCTTCTAAGTACTTAAATGTTTTGAAGGACAATTTTCTTTCGAAAGCAATTAAGTCTTGGAAGTTTTATTCTCTTCTTGAGTAAAACTTCTAAAGTCTAATATCTTTCAAAACCTAATCTTTCTCGAAAGCAAAATTACTCTAAGTACATTTTCTTCTGAATTAATTCTTCCAAAACTAAGGAATATTTTCCGAAGTCAATTTTGCTTTGAAAGCTTTCTTTAAAACTTCTGAAGGCAAATTACCTTCAGAAGATTTTCAACTTCTAAGATAACTACCATTTTGGGCACTTTTTCAGAGGTGGGACCGATATCTGGATTTCAAAGTTTATCTTTTACAATAACTTTGTCTGACATCCAAGCATATAAATAGGCTTTACAACAGTTCCCCCTCTTTCTTCTTCCTCTTCATCTCCAAACTTCTAGCCCTAAGTTACGCATGAACACTTGTTGTTCTTCTACTCTCTCTAGCAAAAGCTTAAAAAAATGGCCAACCCTGAACCCCAAAACTAACCAGCCTTTATCATGCACCTTCACAAGCAACACAATCAAGTTGCTTTGTTGTCCTCTGATAAAGATTCTAGTTTTTTAAGGATCCACAACTATCTTTCCCACTCATCATACCTCACCACTCTCACAATAGACCCTCCTTTTTATAAAGATCAACTGCTGGAGTTTTAGAGGACCTGCAAAGAGGTCATCTTGGACAGTGAGAAGGCACTATCTACATCATTGCAGAAGAAGACTATGTTCATCACTCCAGCCACCATCAACCAACATCTGTGGCTGGATGATGAATAAGGTGAATTTTCCTTTCCAAAGGAGGCAGTCAATGGTGCATTCCAACTAATAGGCTATGAAGGTGACTTTTTAGTCAAGACCTTTAGGAAATGGAAGGCCTTCTCTCAATAGAAGTACCTCTTCCATGTTGTAATCCATTCCTAATCCAATAAACATAGAGGTTGGTATCAAGTTCTTGAAGACTCTCCTATATAGTCCATGGAATGGTCCAGGGGATCAAGCTTAGGTATTCATAGTTTGTATATACAAATTTACTTGATAACTTAGATTCCTTAGAATATTACATGTTCCCTAGCTATGTCCAGCATATTCTCAACTATGAACTAGGCTCACAGTTGAAGGAAACAGGTAATGTTCTTAAATTAGGACAGATGAAGCCCGACAACTTTAAGATAATAAGGAAAACCACAGTTGGTTATTCCGGGAAAGAAACAGCCCTGCTCTAAAAAATATTAGAGCTCACTGCTCAAGGTGATAACATTGGCAGTCCCAGCCAATGTTGAACCCACAGCTTATTCATCTTTAACACCCATACAACCACAAATAACCATCACCTACTAGAGAAAATCCAAACAAACCCCTGCTCAGTCTATTCAGATTGAGCAGGCCCCCGAATACTCACCCATGTAGAAGGAAGTGGAACCAAGAGCTCCCACTTCCATATAGAAGAAGACCACTCCTGTTCCTTCTATGATCAGTGCTGAGGTTCCTCATGCTCAGCCTGATGAGCTCATTACCCCAGCCTCAAGCCTTCATCCTGAGTCTTAAAACTTAGATGAACAATCAATCCCCAACCTAGAATTCTATGATGATTAGGATATGGGATTCAGTGAGTACCAAGAGTCTCTTTTCTCCTACCCTACTTAAGGAGAGATGAGTGCTCTTGCTACTCCCATATCTAGCCCACATCATTCACCCATGACTGGGGTGGACCTTTCTAAACAAGTTCAAGAGGTCCATGTGGAAGAGGCTCTCACTTCTTCAAGTAATTACATCTTTAAGACCTCAACCATAGCAACCCAGCTCCTTGGAACTTATTATGAAGCTATCATTGAGCATGGGAAATGTAGAATTGGTGTTGGTTTCACAACACAAGTTTATCTTACAAGTTCACTTAATCTCACTTGGTTTGATGAAGCAGAATCTCTAACCAAGTTCACAAGTAATATAATAAGTTAATGAAAACAAAATGAACACAAGAGTAGTTTTCAAGATACTTGTATATATTACTTCTCAACTTAGTATTACAAGACTCTTACAAGCATTGAAAGTTATAATGAGAAACTATATATACTACTATCTACAGCAGGTTATACTTGGATAACCAGCTGGAATCTACAACTAGACAAATACTATATTGCTAGAAGTAAAGTATCTAAGATAAAATATTATCCTAGATTAGGTAGTCATGATAGGTCCATGACTTACCTTTTGGTCATCAACTAAAAGTGGTAACTATACTAACTGATAATGGGTGAACAGTAGATAAAAGTATGGTCAACTACATAGGCGTGGGAAAGTGCCATGCAGTATATCAGAGGTTGCAGCGGATGTCAGACAAACCATACTTATATCTACTGGTTTATAGTTGGTTCCTTTGAAGCTAAATGGCTTCGGAAGAAAAAGTTATTCCAAGGCCATTTATACTTCCGAAGAATCAACTTCTTCCGAATCTTCTGTAAGTCTTCAGGACTTTATTCTTTGGAAGACTTCTTCTTTAGGATCTTCTAAGTTGTATACTTCCGAAGGAGAACTACTTACTCTCGGAAGACTGAGTTCTCACTTCAGAAGTTCTTCAACCTTGAGCTTTGAAAGATCGTTTACTTGTCTTCAGAAGAGCAAATTTGTCTTCAGAAGACCACTTCAATTGTACATCAAAATCTTCTAAGTGTTGTTTTGCTTGCACCAACCTCATATGATCCAACAAACTCCCCCTAGGCTGATTCTATGAAAACTTCACTTTCTTCTATTCCTCCATGTCTTCAACACTAGGGAGAGCAGATATTTGTCCGTCTCTTTGTTCTTACCTGATGCAGTGGTGAGGAGCTTGTACAAATCATTCGTAGATAATAAATCCAATCGGTTGCTCTAGATGATATACCCTTTGCTGTGTCCCTCTAAAGAGAGTTAGCTGATGGGAATTGTAGTCATATTCCCATCTAATTATAGGATCCGAAGTTTGACCTTGAACCATCTGTAGGAATGTTCTTCCTTTTTTGGTTGCACCTTCTTCTTCTACCTTTGCTCTCTTTTTAAACCCTTCTTCAGTCTTGGCTTTCTTTGTAAGCTCTTCAACATGAAGACTGCTCAGATGATTCCTGATGTTAGCAGGTATCTGAGAGTTGGAGGGATTGTTGAATGGTCTCTCTGCTAACTTAGCAATGTCAAACCTGCTTGAGTGTAGTAGAGCAGATGTATCAAGTCTGTTCAATTGACCGTTCTCCCTTTCCATAGCAAAGCTATATATAGCTTCATTTAACCTCCACTGGACAATTTGGCTTCTAGGATTAAGGGGATTGGTTGGCAGCTTGTCCCCTTTTCTTATGTCCAGCAGAGTCACCTGCTAGGCTTGCAGGGATGTCACCAGGAGCCATTGGCTCAAGCATACCTAGAAGAAGATCAGTGAATCTTCCAGTGAAGTTGGTGGACACCTTTTTTAGAATTTTGAAGATACCAGGCCTTATATGAGGGACCAGTAGAACATCTGCACATTGTAGTCTATCCTGGTCTAGCTCGCAATTGATTAATGTGCTGAATGAACCGGAGACACATATAGAATGGATCTCGGGTGAGATTTCCTCTTATGTTGTTCATCACAAATTTTGAGTAGTTGAAGCGCATGCCCTTTACCAACCTATGGACTAGACAGCCCAAATCATATGGGATTTTATCCCATCCCCCGGACTTGTTTGATAGGCACTGCAAGACGATGTGCAACAAGAACTTCCAATTATAGGAGAAGTTAAACTTATAGATGGTAGACCTGCTCACATCGCTGCCATATCCCATCTGAATATAGGTATTTTCTAACTCAGATTTGGGGAACTCAGTAGGGGTGCCCTCATCATGAAGCTCCAAATGCTCCCTGATAGTTGATTCAGTTATTGTGATCTCCTGGCCGCAAATCCTCGATCTGATGACCCTTTCATCGTTAATCGTCTTGCTTCGACCATTGACCCAGAATTCAGCCATATGGTTTGAGTAGATGGTGGGGTTTTCAGTGAGGGCAGTGAAGTATGTAAAATGTGATAAAAATTTGACAATAGGGCTAAATCGACATTCTTTGAAGAATCAATGATGGCAACCTGGTTATGTTGAGGATTCAAGGCCATTATTTAAGGGAGTACTAATTGATTGAAGGAATTGAGAGTGAGTGAAGAAGATAATGGAAATTTAGGGCTTTTGTAGTGGTAAAGAAAGTAAAGAAAGAGAGTCGAAGTTTTTAAATAGGGGTCAAAAAGCCAAACCGATAAGGTGAAATGACTGTTTGGGTTTTGATTTGACAGTGGCGATAAGATAAACCATTTAAAATATTCCGACAATCATTAATAAAATCTTACTTTTTACAAAGTGGGGCCCAAAAATTTCCATTACACTGTTAAAGTTTTCTTCTGAAGGTAAAATTGCTTCCGAGAGAAAACACTTGTGTTTCTCAGTATTGTCTTCCGAAGCCATTTTTACTTCCGAAAGCAAACCATGTCTCAATGACAAGTTTTCTTCCGAGAGTACAGTCTTCTTCCAAGAAAAGAAGTTAGTAAGCTCCATAAGTGGATTAAATCTATTATTAAATGTTCTTCCGAGGCTAAAAACTCTTCGAAAGAGAATATTTATGCTGAGAAATTTGCCTTCGGAAGATAGATAAAGTTCTCTTCCAAGGGTAAATTTCTCTTCGGAAGAATTCATACTTAGAAATTTTTGAAGAAACCCTTCTTGTAATAGGGCTTAGATTGTATATAGACAACATAGACAAGACACATTTAAAGAGGTTTTTCAAAAGAAAAACTAGTCAATGTTAATCATCCCAATGCTGTAATTAAATATTTGAATCTTTGTTCATCAAAGGCTTTGGTGAACAAATCAGCATATTGTTCATTTGAATTGACTTTGACTAGTTTGATTAGATTTTTCTCATGAATATCTCGAATGAAATGGTACCTGATGTCAATATGCTTTGTCTTGGAGTGCTTGACTGGGTTTTCTAGGATAGATATGGCACCCTTGTTGTCAATGTGGATAGGGGTCTCCATCAAGTTGAAACCATAATCCAGCATCTGATTCTTAATCCAAAGCAGGTAAGGACAACAGCTTGCAATAACAGTGTACTTAGCTTCTGCAGTAGATGTGGATACATATTATTGCTTATTGCATTCCCAGGAGATGATCCTTCCACCAAGAAATTAGCATCCTCCTGATGTAGATTTCTTGTTGATGTTGTAGCCAGCATAATCACTGTCCGTGTAACCATAAAGGTTAAAATCCTAATTCTTGGGATACCAGAGGCCCAGTTTGGGAGCTCCTTTGAGGCATCTAAGGATTCTCTTAGAAGAAATTAGGTGAGACACCTTTGGAGCAGCCTGATATCTTGCACAGATACAAGTTGCAAACATCATATAAGGTCTACTTGCAGTGAGGTACATCAGAGACCCAATAATTGCCCTGTACTAATGCTGATCAGTATCCTCCCCCTTGAAATTAGGACAAAGATTATGATTTCTGGCTATAGGTGTCTTGGCTGGCTTACAATCTTTCATCTCAAATCTCTCTAAGATATCCTTGACATACTTAGATTGATTGATGAAGAACCCTTCTTCCATCTGCTTCACTTGAATTCTAAGGAAGAAATCCATCTTTCCCATTGAACTCATCTCAAACTTCTTTCTTATGATGCCTTCAAAGTCTTTACACATTTGGTCATTTGAGGATCCAAATATGATGTCATCGACATAGACTTGAACAAGCAACATGTCTTTCCTAGACTTTATGAACAAACTCTTGTCTATGGGTGCCTTTGGTGTAGCCATTCTTCAGAAGAAACTGAGACAGTGTCTCATACCATAGCCTAGGTGCCTGATGCAACCCATAGAGAGCTTTATCCAGTTTGCACACATAGTTGGGGTGCTGTGGGTCTTCAAATCTAGGTGGCTGGCACACATAAACTTATCTATCAATATCCCCATACAAAAATGCACATTTGACATCAAGTTGATATACTGTGAAGTTCTTGGAGGCTGCAAAACCAAGCAAGATTCGCACAGCCTCAAGTCTTGCAATAGGTGCAAAGACATCAGAGTAATCTATGCCTTCCTCCTATGTGTATCCTTGAACAAAAAGTCTTGCTTTTTTCTTGATAATCAAACCTCTATCGTCCGTTTTGTTTCTGAACACCCACTTAGTGCCAATGGGGACTTGGCCAGGTGGCAATAGACACAAGTTCCATACCTTTTGCCTTTTGAACTGAAGCAACTCCTCTTGCATTGCTTCAACCCAATTGTTGTCCTTGAGTGCTTCTTCCACCTTCTTGGGTTCCATTTGAGAGAGAAAGCATGAGTACATGCAAACATTCCCATTATGGGTCTGACTTCTTGTTTTCACACCTTCTGAGACATCCCCGATGATGTTCTCAGCTGGATGTTTATGGAACCAAAGGTATGGAACACCCACTTGTTTTGTTTCTGGATGTTCTCAGCTGGATGTCTTGCTTTTTTCTTGATAATCAAACCTCTATCGTCCGTTTTGTTTCTGAACACCCACTTAGTGCCAATGGGGACTTGGCCAGGTGGCAATAGACACAAGTTCCATACCTTTTGCCTTTTGAACTGAAGCAACTCCTCTTGCATTGCTTCAACCCAATTGTTGTCCTTGAGTTCTTCTTCCACCTTCTTGGGTTCCATTTGAGAGAGAAAGCATGAGTACATGCAAACATTCCCATTGCTTGTACTCATGCTTTCTCTCTCAAATGGAACCAAAGAAGGTGGAAGAAGCCCTCAAGGACAATAATTGGATTGAAGCTATGCAAGAGGAGTTCCTTTAGTTCAAGAGGCAAAAGGTATGGAACTTATGTCCATTGCCACCTGGCCAAGTCCCTATTGCCACTAAGTGGGTGTTCAAAAATAGAAGAGATGATAGAGGTTTGATCATTAAGAATAAGGCAAGACTTGTTGTTCAAGGATACATATAGGAGGAAGGCATAGATTACATTGATGTCTTTGCACCTGTTGCAAGACTTGAGGCTGTGTGAATCTTCCTTGCTTTTGCAGCATCCGAGAACTTCACTGTCTATCAACTTGATGTCAAATGTACATTTTTATATGTGGATATCGATAGAGAAGTCCATATGTGTCAGCCACCTGGATTTGAAGACCCATAACACCCCAACTATGTGTGCAAACTGGATAAAGCTCTTTATGGGTTGCATCAAGCACCTAGGCTGTGGTACGAGACCCTGTCTCAGTTTCTTCTTGGGAATGGCTACAC
The DNA here is from genome assembly GCA_025506505.1 of Flaveria sonorensis. Classification (NCBI taxonomy): domain Eukaryota; kingdom Viridiplantae; phylum Streptophyta; class Magnoliopsida; order Asterales; family Asteraceae; genus Flaveria; species Flaveria sonorensis. The sequence continues at coordinate 30,701,399 of CM046430.1, read as the reverse complement.
CAACGGCACCATAGACAAGACATTGTTCATAAAGAAGTCTGGGAAGGACATGCTGCTTGTTCAAATCTATGTTGATGACATCATATTTGGTTCCTCAAATGACCAAATGTGCAAAGACTTTGAAAGCATCACGAGGAAGAAGTTTGAGATGAGTTTAATGGGAAAGATGGATTTCTTCTTGGAATTCAAGTGAAGCCAGCCAAGGCATCTTAGATGGATTTCTTCTGGGAAGAAGGGTTCTTCATCAATCAATCTAAGTATGTCAAAGACATCTTAGAGAGATTTATGATGAAAGATTGTAAGCCAGCCAAGACACCTATACCAACAAATCACAATCTTTGTCCTAATTTCAAGGGGGAGGATAGTGATTAGCATCAATACAGGGCGATTATTGGATCTCTGATGTATCTCACTGCAAGTAGACCTGATATCTTGTTTGCAACCTGCATCAGTGCAAGATATCAGGCTGCTCCTAAGATGTATCACCTAATTACTACCAAGAGAATTCTTAGATACCTTAAAGGAGATCCCAAACTAGGTCTCTGGTATCCTAAGAATAAGGACTTCAATCTCTATGGGTACACTGACAGTGATTATGGTGGCTACAACATCAACAAGAAATCCACATCCGGAGGATGTCAATTTCTTAGTGGAAGGATTATCTCCTGTGCTGAATCAATATTTCAAATTCATTGAGCATGGATCTTAGGATTCATCAGTTTCAGATCCGAAAATTCAAAATTAAAGATGGGTGGAAGTGTGTGAATTAAAGAACAAAGATGTGTGTGTAATGTATAATGTTATGATTTCATTGATATTAAATAACAAATTACAATGAAGAAACATATACAAAGATGGATGAACATCAAACCCACCCAAAGGAGAGAAATTCTCCTTGGTTGGTGATTTACACCATGAAAAACACACACTTAAGAACTACCAACTCTCACACACTTTTCAAAAACCACACATTACAAGTGGCACTAGTGGTTCTATTTATAGTGTTTTTACATCATGACCTAATTTTGACTTATCTTGTGGTCTTGATGTTGACTTTGTCTTGTGTTTTTTTGTTCTATTTATCAACTTGGTCTCTGAACTTGTACAATGAGATCTTTAGATGGCTTTGATTGTATTTTAGAAAGCTTCAGTTTATCAATTGTTGAACCCAACAATACTCCCTCTGAACTGATGCTTGCCAAACTTTGACTTGAAGATCTTCTCTATCACATGTCTTCTTGATCAACTGATGTTCTGACATAGTTCACTGTAGTTCTCCCCCTCAGATTAAGCTTCTCCTAATGTATTTCTGATAAAGGATAGAATCTCTTTGAGAATACTTAACGTATCGGATATGAGGTGTATCACTTTTGGACTACTGTTTGTTCATATCACACTCAAAGGATTAGAATGTATTAGGCATATGATGAGGCTTTGAACTTCAATAAACTGCAGCAGGAACATAAGTCAGTCTTGAAGACACTTCAACTCTTTGAATCTCTGAATTAACTTGATAATGGATGGTTCCAAGCACTTCAGAAAGAGTTTCTAACAGTTGTACAAATCCTTGATTGGATCAGTGATTATGTGACCAAGGTTGATTTCTTCATTTCTATTGAATGTAAAAATGGATGCGCCTGTTGGTTGCAATCATCCGTATTCATCATGTTTCTTGTTTTCTTGTTTGTTGTAGCCATCTGTTCATCGATATTGTTGTTGTTGATGATGTTGTTGTTGATGTTGATGTTGTTGATGATGTTGTTGTTGATTTTGATGTTGTTGATGTTGTTGTTGTTGTTGTTGATGTTGTTGATGTTGTTGATGTTGTTGTTGTTGATGTTGATGATGCTGATGATGATTGAATGAAACGAATGCGGCTGTCTTTATGATCTAATGCGGATGTGTGTGTAATGTATAATGTTATGATTTCATTAATATTGAATAACAAATTACAATGAAGAAACATATACAAAGATGGATGAATGTCAAACCCACCCAAATGAGAGAAATTCTCCTTGGGTGGTGATTTACACCATGAAAAACACACACTTAAGAACTACCAACTCTCACACACTTTTCAAAAACCACACATTACAAGTGGCACTAGTGGTTCTATTTATAGTGTTTTTACATCATGACCTAATTTTGACTTTTCTTGTGGTCTTGATGTTGACTTTGTCTTGTTGACTTTGTCTTGTGTTTGTTTTGTTCTATTTATCAACTTGGTCTTTGAACTTGTATAATGAGATCTTCAGTTGGCTTTGATTGTATTTTGGAAAGCTTCAGTTTATCAATTATTGAACCTAACATCCTGGCAATGCAAGAAGCAATCATGTGTCTCAACATCAACTGCTAAAGCTGAATACATTGCTGCTGCGAGCTGCTGTGCTCAACTGCTATGGGTTCAGAATCAGATGCTGGAATATGGTTTCAACTTCCTGTAGACTCCTATCCACATAGACAACAAAAGTGCGATTTCTATCACAGAAAATCCGGTCAAGCACTCCAAGACAAAGCATATCGACATCAGGTATCATTTCATTAGAGATATTCATAAGAAAAATCTAATAAAGCTAGTTAAAGTGAATTCAAATGAACAATATGCTAACTTGTTCACCAAAGCCTTTGATGAACAAAAATTTAAATATTTAATTACAACAATTGGGATGATTAACATTGACTAGTTCTTCTCTTTTGAAAACCTTTTTAAAATATGTCTTGTCTATGTTGTCTACCTACAATCTAAGCCCTGTTAAAAAAAGGCTTTCTTCAAAAATCTAAGTGTAAATACTTCCAAAGAGAAATTTACCCTCGGGAGAGATCTTTATCCATCTTTCGAAGGTAAATTCCTCTGCATAAATATTATCTTCCTAAAAGTTTTTAGGCTTGGAAGAACAATTGATCATAGATCAAATTTACTTCTGAAGCTTACTAACTTCTACTCTCAGAAGAAGACTGTACTCTCAGAAGCAAACTTGTCATTGTGACATGGTTTGCTTTCGGAAGTAAAAATGACTTAGGAAGACAATATTGAGAAACCCAAGTGTTTTCTCTCGGAAGCAAGTTTACCTAGGAAGAACACCTTTACTGTGTAACGAAAATCTTTGGGCCCCACTCTGTAAAAAGTAAGATTTTATTGATGATTGTCAGAATATTTTAAATGTTTTATCATACTGCCCCTGTCAAATCGAAACCTAAACAGTCCTTTCATATTATCAGTTTGCTTTTTAACCCCAATTTAAAATTTCCGACTCTTTTTCTTTACATTCTTTACCACAGCAAAAGCCCCAAATTACCACCATCTTCTTCACACACTCTCATATTCCTTCAATCCAACCGTATCTCTTAACAATGGCCCTAAATCCCCAACATAATCAGGTTGCCATCCTTGATTCTTCAAAGGATGCCAACTTTGCCCCTATCATTGAATTTCTGTCCCAATAGGCATACTTCACTGCCCTCACTGTTGACCCCACCATCTACTCTAACCACATGGCCGAATTCTGGGCCAATGGTCGAAGTGAAACACTAAATGGTGAAAGTGTCATTAGATCGAAGAACTGCGGATAGGAGATCACCATTGCTGAATCAACCATCAGGGAGCATCTAGAGCTTCATGATGAGGGCACTGCTACTAAATTCCCCAAATCTGAGTTGGAAGCACTTACACTCAGATGGGATATGGCGGTAATGTGAGTAATTCTACAGTCTATAAATTTAACTTCTCCTACAATTGGAAGTTCATACTGCACATCGTCCTGCACTGCATATCCAAAAAATCCAGGGGATGGGATCAAATCCCATATGATTTGGGCTGCCTAGTCCACGGGTTGGTAAAGGGCCTGCGCTTCAACTACTCAAGATTTGTGCTAAACAACTTAAAAGGCAATCTCACTCGGGATCCATACTACATGTATCCCCGGTTCATTCAGCATATAATCAACTGTGAGCTGGACCAGGACAGATTACAATGTGCAGACGTTCTACTGGTCCATCATATGCAGCTTGGCATCTTCAAAACTTTGAAGAAGGTGTCCACCAACTTCTCTGGAAGATTCACTGATCTTCTTCCCAGTATGCGCGAGCCAACTGCTCCTGGTGACATCCCTGCAAGCCCAGAAGGTGATGAACCCACACCAGACACCACCACTCAAATGCCAATCACTTCTTCCCACCCAATCAAGATTACATACACAAGATGCCCCAAAGGAACCCCTGATCAATCTACTCTGATTGATCAGGTCCCCTCTATTCAAACCAAAAAGGCTCGAGTGGAACTCAGGTCTCCCACTCAGCCGGAGGTCCAACCATCCTCCACCATTGACCTCAATGTCAGCATTGAGTCTCCTCAGTCTCAAGATGACTAGCCCACAACCCAAGCCTTCAGCCCTCAAGGTGAGACTCAACACTCCCCTGAGTAGCCAAAAAGGGACACCAACATCATCGGGTCATTTGCTCTAGCAGAATAAACCTTAGGTGCTGACCAAGGTCCCAGGTCATTAGATTTAACCTCCTTATCCCTTATTGACCAATCAACCCTACCTGATGAGGACATTATCTTTCATTTAGGCCATGATGTTGATATACCATACCACTCTCAAGATCAACTGAGCCCTAGGAATACCTCTAATGTCTAGCCCAGATTAGCTATACCTAACTAGGGTTAGTCAAACTAGTATGGAGGTGACTCATGTAGGATCAACTACTACTACTGAGAGTGTTTCACTAACCTCTCAGGACAGTGGTAAAATAAGTGGGACTGAGTGTACGGCAACCTTGCCGCTTGATGACTTTGAAAGAGACATCAGGACGCAAGGGTATCCAGGGCGCCAAGAAACCACTACTGGTGGTGATGATGAACATACTCGGTATGTTATCTCATCTTCCAATGATTCTTCAAAAGAAGATGAGGGTAGGCTAAAACTCATTATCAGATATCTACTTTCTAAAGTCTCAAACCTTGAATTAAAGGCTAATACTTTAGAGGACAGGTCAACCACTCAGCAACTTGAGATTGAAATCTCAAGGATCAACTAGCTGAGACACGGATTGAAAAGTCTGTTAGGCATGTACATATTCTGGTTTCTTTAAGTTCTTCCTCTAGCTTATCTACTTCTCAAGATGATGCTACCAAAAAGGAGGAGAATGTATAGAAAGAAAGACATAAGGAACCCTGCCTTGCCATCATAACAACTTCCCTTGATGCCATATCTTTTTTGTACCCTACATAGCAACACCCTACAACCATCTTCCCTCAACTGGCTCCCATTACTATTCAAGTGGATCCAAAGATGCCTATAGACCTCAATAGGTGTTTAACCACATTTCTGATAAGCTCATCCGTTGAACAACCTTCCCCTGATGTAGCCGTTGCTTACTTTGGAGTTGATGAGCATCAAAGGCTGAGTGCACCACCTACCTTTGAGAAGGAAGTTGGTCAACCTAAGGTCTCTATGGAACCTAAGATTAACTTCGAAGGGGATATACAAACTCATGGCCCAGCAACCAATTTGGAAGGGACAGGTAGTGCAATTCCAATTACTTTTGAAGCAGAAATCCAAGCTGCGAAAGGAATAATTGAACTGTCTTCCTTGTCCAATGATCTATTCATCATAGAGGACATTCTTGACCTAGCCTCTGAAGTAAACAGTGAGGACTTCCTTACAACCCCTCTATCTCAAACACCACAAGTCCAACCCCACTCTCCCCAACCTGAGTCCACTAAACCTAAGTCTCTAAAGGTTGAATCTTCCTTTGATCCTAAGGGGAAGATGAAGCTCACTGCTGAAGAGCTTCTAAAGGAGGAAAGGTTGGAAAAGCTTAAGAAGAAGGGAAGAATTGATACAGCGAAGCTGTTGGCTACAAGCAGCAAAGCAGCAGTAGCCGCTCAAGAAAGTATCAACAACAAGAGGAGAGTGGAGGCTATAGACAAGCTCATCAGCCTGGGAATAGTCAATGAAGATATCCTTCTACTCCCACATGATGAGCTTGTAAAGCTCGAGAAGGCAACCTTGCTACAAAAAGAAAAGGAGGAAGCAGCAAGGTTGGTCATCGAGGAGGAGAAGAGGAAAAAGGAGGAGGAGGGTATGGAAAGGGAGAGGATAGAGAGGATAGCCTTTCTCTGCCCTAGAGGCTATTCTCAGGAGGAGCTGGCACCTCATGATTATGATATGATCTTGTTTCTTTTTCACAAAGAGCAAGATCAAATCAACAAAGAAAGGAAGTGGACTGCCAGGGAGAAGCTGAGGGAGAAGAAGAAGAAGGAGGAAGAGGCATAACTTGCTGCTGCCAAGAAGGTGGGAGATAAGGAATAGATGAAAGCTTATCTCAAAGCCTATGTCAGAGAAGACCCTACAGAGACATGTCAGTGAAATCAAGGCCGACATTCATTTAAGAAGAAGGCAGGAGGTAAGTCAAACATCAAGTGTTCAGTATAAGGCACCCAAACCAACAATAACACCCAAACCAGCACAACCTACACCCATACCTTTTCCCTTCCCCATCAAGACTGAATCAACCACTGAGCCTCACACCCCTAAACCACACCATCAGCCTTACCTATACCCTCACCCACTACTTCCCAACAACCACCTCCACTACGTATCCTCAAACCCAAAACACAACCCAGAACCCAATCTCTAACCAAACCATCTTCTGAAACATCTAAGCCCCTAACCTTAGAAGATTTCAAGGAGATCAAGAAGAAGCTCATCAACTGCACAACATTGAGTGACATCTCTTATGAATAAGAGAAAATTAAGCTGAAATATAATGATGGCTCTTCCAGTTCCCTCATAAGATATGCATTCCTTGATCTGCCTAGGGGAACACTGGACCAAGCTCGCCAACTTCTTGCAATCAATTCAGATGTTCTAACAGAAGAAGAGAAGAAGTTAAGAAGGAGACTGGTGACTCTATTGGACACTAGGAAGGGGGACAACCTTTCATCCAAACCCCTTAATCCTAGAAAAGAAATAGTCCAGTGGAGGTTCAATGAACCTTCACACAGCTTTGTTGTGGAAAGAGAGATTGGTGAAGTAAACACGATTGATACTTCATCTCTGTTACACTCCAGCAGATTTGACATTACCGAGTTAGCAGAGAAACCATTCTCCAATCCCACCAACTCTCAGGTTGCTGCTCACATCAGAAATCATCTAAGCAGTCTTCATCTGGTTGAGCTTACAAAGAAAGCCATAGACTGAAGAAGAGTTGAAAAAAAGAACAAAGGATGAGGAAGAAGGCCCAACTACAAAAGGAAAACCATTCCTTCAGATGGTTGAAGGTTCAACTTCTGATCCTATAGTTAGATGGGAATATGACTACAATTCTCATAAACTAACTCTCTTCAAAGGGACACAGCAAAGGGTGCATGTCATTTAGAACAACAGACTTGATCTATTATCTACGAATGACTTGTACAAGCTCCTCACCACCACATCAAGGAAGAATAAGGGGACAGATAAATATCTTATTTCCCTAGTTTTGAAGACCTTAAGGAGCAGAAGGATGTGAAGTTTTGGTAGCATCAGCCTTGGGGGAGTTTGTTGGATCATATGAGGCTGGTGTAACCAAAACAACACTTAGAATATTTTGAAGTACAATTGAAGAAGTCTTCTAAAGCTAAAGCTGCTCTTCCGAAGGCAAGTTGAAGATCTTTCGAAACTTAAGTATGAATAACTTCCGAAGGAAAACTAAGTCTTCCGAGACTAAGTAGTTTTCCTTCCGAAGTATATGAAGAACTTCCAAAGGTAGAACCAAGTCTTCTGAGACCTAGTAGTTCTCCTTCCGAAGCATTCATACTTAGAAGATCCAAGACAAAGTATTTCGAAGAATGAAGTCATGAAGACTTGCAGAAGACTTGGAAGAAGTTGATTCTTCCAAAGTATAAATGTCCTCATAAGAACTCATTCTTCCGAAGCCATTTTGGTTTCGAAGAATTAACTATGAACCAGTGGACATAAGTATGGGCGGTCTGACATCTTCTAAAAACTCTAATACACTACATGGAGCTTTCCCATGCCCATGTAGTTAACCATACTTTAATCTAGTGTTCACCTTTATCAGTTAGTACAGTTATCATACTTAGCTGGTGACAAAAGGTAAGTCATGGACCTGTCTTAACTACCTAATCTAGGATATTTGTTTATCTTAGATACTTTACTTCTAGCAATGTAGTATTTGTTTAGCGGTAAATTCCAGCTGGTTTTCCAAGTATAACAGGCTGTAGATAGTAGTATATATAGTTTGTCACTTTAACTTAAGTAACCATGCTTGTAAGATTCTTGTGACACTAAGTTGAGAAGTAATATATACAAGTATCTTGAAAACCATTCTTTTGTTCATTAACTTATTATATTATTGTCAACTTAGTTAGAGATTCTGCTTTATCAACCAAGTGAGACTTAGGGAGTTTGTGAGATACAAAACTTGTGTTAAGAGACCAACACCGATCCTGCAAATAATCTTGACAGAAAAACTCCTTTTTAGGCACACCATGTACCAAATTATTTTTAACCAGTTTATTCACGGTTTTAAAATTAACATGACACATTCTTTTATGCCAAAGAGTTGACTCATCACCATTAGCTTTGGAAAGAAAGCATGATACTTCACCCAATGAGGAAGCATTGTTCATATCCAGCTTGTACATATCTCCTTTCCTCCAGATCTAAGAAGCATCAATTCCAAATGTAACTTGGCTTCAGAGACAAGCTTTCCATTCCTTAGCACTTGGACCATATGGTAAGGTCCAAATATGAACCACCTTTGGCTCCTTCTTTCTTAACATTGGTTGCTAATGTGTGCTTGCTGGATTGTAGTAACAATATTTAGCCATATGGTTATGCAGACCACAGATTATGTACTCAATGTTATTCTTGATAGGGCATGAGGGCTATTGTTTGTTTCACTTCTTTGCTTTTTTAACAACCTTCCCCTTTAATTTTTGATCCTTCAGCTGGATAGGAGTGCTGGTACTACACTCTTTTCCTGAATCAGAACTTCTAACCACTTGGAATCCAACTAAGATGAATACACCCTTTTGTCTTGAGTCTATCTTCAACTTAGTCTCAACCACCTTCTTGATAGTTTTTCTTGCTGCCTTGATTTTGTTCTTTCTGGCTTTGGTGGTTAGGGGTTGATCAACAGCTATGGGGTTGAGGTTTTCTACCTTATCCTTCCTTGTGGTGGTCACCATTGTTTCATCATTTTTTTGCTCATTGGGTTATGGGTCAGCAGTTGGAACCTCTTGCTCATCAGTACCACATCTTGGCTGTCTAACAGACACATAAGAGTGTGGTGGAGCAATTTTATTGGTTCCTAACCCACTTTTGTTTTGATAACACACCTTTGAGTGGGAGGATGATGTAATGATGGTGTTGAAGTTATGTTCTTGAATGACATACTTCTTTTCTTTAGCCTCAGCTATTACTAGCTGGGCTTGAGCCTCAGTCAAATTAGATATTAAATCTTTTATTTGTGCCCTATAGTTGGAATGTTCATGTTTTAAAGAGGATACAATTTTCTCTAACTCTTCAATTTTGAGTTTGTAGTCATTAGATTTTAATATGTTTAAGGACTCATTATCAGATTTAATCTCCATGTTGTAGTCCTGATACAACTTAACCTTAGCAATACATGTTGGAGTAAAGAGATGTTCATATACCTGACTGTCTTTAGTTCCAGCCATGAGAGCTTGAGCAGGAGTGACATCTTGCAACATGAAGCTCCAATCAACTTCTTGAACAATAGGTATAGTCTGTTGTTTAGTAGGTTTGGTTGTAGCTTTTAGGGTAGCAGGATGTTAGGAGGCTTGAGCTGCTCCAGGATTAGATCTAGGAGCATTGCATTCCCTTGCAAAGTGACCAAGCTGGTTGTAGTTGTAACACTTGGCCTTTGACTTGTCAAACCCAAATTTGCTGTTGGTTAGGTTCTAAGGGAATTGCCTTCCGGTTCTTTTAAAGAACTTCTTTGATCTATAGGTTAGAAGAGCCATCTTCTGGACAATGTCCATATAATCAACATCATCTAGGCTAAAGCACTCTAGATCATCAAAGTAGAATTAAAAATCTCCAAAGTTCTCACTCCCTAAAACAAAAGCACAACTATCCTGGAAAGGATTTTGTTGAGCCTGTTGAGACCTGGGTGTCTCAGGGAATGTGATGTATGGCCCAAAAGAGGATGATGGCTGTTGGGGGTAGTTCAGGTATAATTAGGGCTAGGGAGTTCTTGAACCTTTACCAACATGTAAAGCATTTCTAATAAGAAGGTTTGAGGTTCTGTTCATCTGATGGCCTTTTTGAGTTTCCATCTCCATACGGTATCCATCAAGGATTCTATATAGTTCAGTCATGGTAAGAGTCTTGAGATTCTCTGTTCTCTTGATTGAGACATAGTAGAAAGTCCACTCATAAGAAAGTGCACTTGTGAATTCTCTCACTATGTCTCTCTTCTCAAGAACCACTCCCATAGACTGAAGATAGGTGATTAAGTCCATGTACCTGAAGTATTATTGGCTCAAGGTCTCACTAACAATGTATGTGAAGTTCTTAAACTTTTGCTTCAGCACATCTTTCTTGGTCTCCTTGGATTTAGTAGAACTAGAGTACATCAGCTTCAAAGCATCAAATAGTTCTTTGGCAGTCTCGCATTGCTTAAAGACTACCATTATAGAGTTTTGTATAGCTGTGGGCAACACAGTCATGGCTTTGTAGTCAATGTCCATCTTCTTAAAGTCTTCACTAGAGTAGTCTTCAACAGCTCTCTCAATCATGGCACCATTACCAGCTGGGGATTCCACCTTTGGTTGGTAAGGACCATGAGTGACTGATCTCCACATGTGGCTGTCTTGATACTTGATAAAGCCTTCAATACGTTTGTACAGGTTTCAAAATCACCAGGGGTGATGATAGGAACTTTGGTCATTTGAGTGAAGTGAGTAAGTGTGAACAAACAATGTTGATTTAGGATGGTTAGATCTCATAATCAAGAGCCTAAAAAGCTCTGATACCAATTGCAGGATCGGTGTTAGTTTTATAACACAAGTTTATCTTACAAGCTCACTTAATCTCACTTTGTTTGATGAAGCAGAATCTCTAACTAAGTTCACAAGTAATATAATAAGTTAATGAAAACAAAATGAACAAAATAGTATTTTTAAAGATACTTGTATATATTACTTCTCAACTCATTATTACAAGACTCTTACAAGCATTGTTACACAGTTACAATGAGAAACTATATATACTACTATCTACAGCCAGTTATACTTGGATAACCAGCTGGAATCTACAACTAGACAAATACTACATTTCTAGAAGTAAAATATCTAAGATAAAATACTATCCTAGATTAGGTAGTCATGATAGGTCCATGACTTACATTTTGGTCATCAACTAAAACTGGTAGCTGTACTAACTGATAGTGGGTGCATAGTAGATAAAAGTATGGTAAAATACATGGGAGTGGGAAAGTGCCATGTAGTATATCAGAGGTTGCAGCAGATGTCAAACAAACCATACTTATATCTACTGGTTCATAGTTGGTTCTTCCAAAGCTAAATGGCTTTGGAAGAGTAAGTTCTTCCAAGGCCATTTATACTTCGAAAGAATCAACTTCTTCCAAATCTTCTGCAGGTCTTCAGGACTTTATTCTTTGGAAGACTTTGTCTTTTGGATCTTCTAAGTTGTATGCTTTGGAAGGAGAACCACTTAGTTTCAAAAGACTGAGTTCTCACTTTGGAAGTTCTACAACCTTGAGCTTCGGAAGATCTTTTACTTGTCTTTGAAAGAGCAGCTTTGTGTTTAGAAGACCTCTTCAATTGTACATCAAAATCTTCTAAGTGTTGTTTTGGTTGCACCAGCCTCATATGATCCAACAGGAAATCCAAAGACCAAGAAACAATATCTGTTGTTTAGGGAGATGACTTTGGTCATGTACTCTCATCCCCATATGATTCTTCTGATGAAGATGAAGGGAGTATGCAACTAAAGGTGCATAAAATGACATAAACATGCACTTATCAGGTCTATAAGGTTAGTCACCTGGAATCTTAGGTGGCTACCTTATAAAGGAAGGTCCTTAATAAGCAACTTGAGATCATCGATCTCAAGGGCAAGTTAGATGAGAGGCCTACCGGGCATGCTCAACCATGTCCATAAGAACCTGTGGATGTCGTGGACATAACCTCTAGCTCGCCTTGCAAGTAGGTGATGCTACCAAAAAGGGGGAGAAAGTCACCACATCCATAGAACTTAGGAGCACTGCCCAGAGTATACATATTGAGGATTCACCACCCTCATTTGCATTTGTCTAGACTCAACAACCTTCTTAGGCCCACATCAATGTCGATGCCATTGTTCAAAGTCTATTTGAGGATGGTGTACCAAGGGCCATGTCACCTCCATCCCATCTTCCTAACAATCCAATAGTAGGATGGAGGTATGACAATGATAGAAGAGCCCTGATGCTTTCTAGATATCAAGGTCAACAAGAAATTTTCAACTTCCATACCTTGAGATTTTATGAAAGATTCCCTCTAGTTAACCTACCACTTATCAATCCAAGCAAAAATAGACAAGCTGATAGCTTAGCTGAGAGGATTCAGATTAGGGTGTCTGAGGAGTTCAAGAGAAGACCATCTTATATAGATAGAGGCTAGCAGGGAAAATAGTTTATCAACTGGATATTGAGGCAGACCCTAAGATTAGCTTCGAAAGGGAAACCTAAGTTGAAGGCCCAACTATAGAACCTGTGAACCTTGAGACTATAATTCCCATAGCACACATTACCCTTAGTGAGACACTAGTTGGTAAGGGTGTCTCATAGCCTCTCCCTGGGCAGAGCTCAAGTGCCAAACAAGATCTAGATGGCCAATGCTCTCTCCTCCCTGACTCACACAGGCCAGTGCTTGACAAAGGAAAAATGGTCTTAACCTTAGAGGATATTGAGGAGGAGAAGAGGGAGAAGAAGGGAAGGCAAGGGAAGAGAGAATAAGAGTGACCCTCAGCTTCATACAAGCTGCAATCAGGGCTACCCGTAGGCCAAATACTTAGGAAGATGAGTTAAGGGCAGCCAGATTAAATTATCTGGGTCTAGGAATTATAATATAGATGAAGTGATCTCTCTTCCCTTTAAAGAATTAAATGAACTGGCAGATATTGAGGTATCTAAAGAGAGGAAGGAGGCTGAGGCTATTCATTTGCACCTCAAGATCAAAGAAGAAAAAAAAAATAAGAAAATTGTATAAATCCCCTGTCCTCTCGCCAATTCAAGAAAGTCTAGAAGTAGAGTCTATGGAAGTTGAATAAACTCAAGTAGGTAGAGAACAAGATAGACAAAAGATGATTACCTTCTTGAGTGCCAAAGGTCTCTATCAGGCAACAGCTCTACTACATTTATCTTACGAGTACATTGAATTTGAAGCTTGAACAAGAATTCAGCAAAGAAAGAAAAGATGCTAAGAGAAAGATGAGGGAGGAAGCTTCAAAGTCAAGATCCACCATCAAGCCAACCAAAAGAAGTCTAAGGATAAAGAAAAGATAGTGATCTTCTTGAAGTTATATGAGTTCTTCAGAAGGAGACTTGGTCTCATGTCTCTATTCACAATGGATGAGCACTTTAGGGTGATCAAGCAGAAGATCAAGAAGGTGATGTTCAAGACTTGCATTCTCCACCAAGTCAAGCCGCACCTAAAGCTAAGGTCAAGGTTGAACCCTAACAGACAACACAACCTGGACCTAGTGCTAACCCATAGCTAGCTTTGTCTTCTGACCCACAATAGGGTCTCAAACCTTCTTCTAAACCTGTGAAGGGGAAGGACCAAGCTAAGAAGGATAAAGAAGGAAGACCTAGTGATCAATACCAACCTTCTCAATTGATGTATAGAGAGAAGAAGAGGATGGCCATCAAAAGAAGACTTAAAGAAGAAGAAGAAGTCTAAGGCATCCACCTCTACACCTCAGGATAAGTCAGAACATCCTGAGGGTGAACCAAAAGAGGTTGCTCAACCAACTCCATTACTAGTAGACCCTATGATGATCAAGTATAAGTGGCATTCACCTTGTCATTTGTTATTGTTTAATCATAGTTTATTATTACTTAGATATTATTGTAATAGGATTTAGTTTAGATTTGTCTTGTTTTTGTATTCCGTGGCATGCGAATATGCATGCTAAACTATAGTTTCGCCCAGTAGTTTCACATGTCATAGTGCATACAATTTCGTAGTATGCGAAACTAGGTCCTCTATAAATATGTTTGCTTGTTTCTTATTTTGGCACTCTTGGAAATTTAATGATATTACTGATTTGAGTCAATTGATCGATGGTGTATTGCTAGGAGCTTATATTTGTCATCTTTGAGCATTATTCTTCTATATCCTTACAAATCCTTTTGCAAATGGATTATGTTTGATTTGTGTTTATTTTCTATCGTTACTTGGTCCACAAGCTATTAGATATAGTGATATCTTGTGGATTCTTGTGTTAAATATTCATCAAAAGCATGTTCAAATGATCATCTGGACCAACAATATGGTATCAGAGCCTTTGTTCTCTAGATTGTTTGTGTTTTTGGATTAGTTTTGACATACTTATCTTCTCAATCATTTTGGAGCTATTTACGTTTGTTATTCATGGAAATCGATTGAAAAAGGAGTGGTGTAAACTTGGAAAACTTATGGAATCAATAGATTCCAAATTGGTTGTGATTTGAGTGAGTTTTAGTGATTTTTGGGTCATTTTTTGCAAAAAGAGGGTTTTCAAACTCATAGTGCGAACCTACAGTTCTTTGTGTGAAACTATTCTACGAAACTACAGGAATTTGGTGGTTGTGATTCCTTTGCGAACCTAGAACGAAAGTTCTTTAGCCTGATTAGTTTTCTTGCGAAACTGCTGTTCATTTCCCTTTAACGAAAGTTCAATAGTTTCGGGCGAAACTGCTCCCAAAACTATTACAGAAACTAGCTGCGAAACTACATCCTATCTACGAAACTACTCCTAGCGAAACTACTATTTCTTGTGCGAAACTACTATTACTGTCTCTTGTGCAAAACTATTGGTTTTTTATTTAATCAAATTTCAATGAAGACAAGTCTTACCCTTGCTGATCTTGAGAGTGTGGCTCCAAGCAAACCCCTAGGCTAATCAATGGTGACAACTTTGATGACTGGAAAAGATGTTTGAAAGCTTTCTTGCTGTATACTGATCACACTCAATGGGAACCAATTTTGAAAGGACCTTATGTTCCTGTTTCCATAGAAGACAATATGACTATTCAAATTGTAGATCTGACAAAATACTTAGAGAGAGACATCAAGCTGATTGATCGGGATCAGAAGGTGTTTGGTGCTCTAACCTTGTGCCTATCAGTAGAGATCTATAATAAATTTACTGAATATAAAAGTGAAAAGGCTTTGTATGATGTGTTATGTTAATTCTATTATGGAAATGAGGAATTGGTCAAGGATAAAGCCGCTCAAGCTGAAAAAGAATTCAACTCTTTTGTTGGACACAAGAATGAGAGTCACACTGATCTCACCAATCATTTTCTTTCTATTACATGTACATTTAAGAAGTATGATGAGAAGCTGTCAAACAATGAACAAGTAACAAAGCTGCTGGATTCTTTACCACCTTAATGGAGTTTGCAGGTGAGGATTTTGAGGCAAGAAAAGGGATTTCTGGATTACAAGCTCATGGACATAACCAACAAGTTGAAGTCTTTTGAGTTAGATCTAAAACAAAAAGAATACAACCAAGCAATGCTTCCATCTCAAGCTTACTCACAGAATGCAGCTCTTATATCATCCAATTTAGATTCATCAATGCACATGTCAGCTTATAGTGGTATGATTGGAACTTCTGACAAGACCACCAACAATGGATCTACATCAAGATCACTAAATCTCCCACAGATTCCATCAAAGAGTATGGCTTTATTTGGTCTTTTCGTGCATAGTTATGAGGCTCTGGTGGCTGGTGAACTAAAGGGATGAGGAATGACTACGGAAGACATGTATCAGGTGGATCTTGATGATCTGGAAGAAGCTGATCTTTAGTGGTAGATGGCTATGATCACTGTATGGGCAAGAAGATTCACGGAGAGAACATGAAGAAAGAATTTTGGAAACCATAATGCGAAGGTTGGATGATGAAATCAACAAATGTTGATTATGAACTAGATGAACAATAAGAACATAAACAGGTTGATTCCCCTAAGGATCTTCACAAATCTCTCAAACAAGATATAATAACAGATTATTATATTTGATTTCAACAAACACTAATCATGGTGAGGAAATCCATGATTAATGCTATGATATCAGTGTGTGTGTGTGTGTGTGTGTGTGTGTGTGTGTGTGATTGCTAGTGATTGATTGCTTGAATGATAATATGTAATACCCTGAAAATTTTAGCAAACAAAAGAAAAAGAAAAGAAAAGGGAGAAAAATAAAGTTAATTCAAGAAAAGGGGTTAAAGGTATGCTAAGGTCAAACATACCTATAATGGGATTCAAAAAAAAGCATGGCCGCCCATACCTCCTTTTTCTCATGCACACTTTTGGCTGAAAAGAAGAAGTTCTTAACCAGTTTTTAGAGAGAGAAAGTAGAAGTTCTTCAAGAAAGTAAGATTTTCTAGTGTTTTCTTCTCGGTTTTTTGTTGGGTTTGCACTTCTAGACCATTCTTTATGTGTTTCTTTGTGTTTGGTTGCTTGTTTTTGTGTGTTTAGGTGCTAGAACTCTAGGTTGCTCTCGGGTTTGAGGAGTTTTCACTCGAAAGCTATTAGAGGTGAGTTCTAGATCCCCTCTTTTACATGTTTCTGCTTGTTTGGGGCTGGTATGTATTTTAAACTATTGTTTTCTACACCAAACTATGATTTTTCCATGAAAAGTACGGCTGTTATGAAAAATGTTGGTTTTAAATGATTTCTATGATGTTGTGTAGATTTTTATTATGTTTTAAGTGAGTAATACGATAGATCTATGCTAAGAATAAGTAAGAATGATGTTTGGGGACCGGAAAGTACATATGATGCATTGCAGGTGTTGGTTAAAGTAGCCGCTGTGGACACTTAGGATAGTTATAGTGTCCGATGTGGACACTTAGGATAATTAAGAAATGTCTGTTGTGGACATTAGACTGTCCGCTGTGGACACTTAGTCATATAGACTGCCAACACTTAGTCATATAAACTATCCGCTATGGACTTGCATGTCCGCTGTGGACTTTACACGTCCGCTTTGGACACTTAGAGAAATTTGCATGTTGTCCGCTGTGGACATTAGACTGTCCACTGTGGACACTTAGAAGGATTTTATGCGGTCTGCTATGGACTTGCATGTCCGCTATGGACACTTGGAGATTTTAGGTATGAGCTATGAATACCTAGAACTTTTATGCTATCCATTGTGGACTTTACATGTCCGTTATGGACACTTAGGAAATTTTATGATTGTCCGCTGTGGATTTTGTTCATCCGCTGTGGACTTGTTCATCCGCTATTGATACTTGGAATGTTTTAGTCATGTGCTGTGGACTTTGGTTGTCCGCTATGGATTTTGGCTGTCCGCTGTGGACACTTAGGAAATTTTAAGTTGTCTGTTGTACACTTGTTCATGCGCTGTAGACACTTAGACTTATTCTGAAATTTTGGGAAATAAAATTTAGTGTTAAGTCTTGATGTTTTATGGTGGTTTATACTGGTTGATGTTATGTATGCTTGAGGGTTATTGTTGATGTTCCATGTTATTTATTATGATGTGACTTTATGTGGTGTGATATGTGCTTATGTATGTAAAGTATTATTGTAATGAAAGTGAAAGAAAAAGATAATGAAAAGTGGAACGTAATGAATGAATGAAGGTCTTGAAAGCATATTAAAAGGGGTTCACAACTCATTATGGGTTGTCAACTCGACAGTGTGTTGTGTGACAGTGTGCTGTGTGCACACAGAAAGATCAGTCTTCGTGATTGATAGAAACATACGAAAAGGGATCCTTGCCGCTTGACCCCAAGACTGTACTCTCCTTGTGCACAAATGATGGGGCATACCATATGGCAAGATCTAGATAAAAGTGAAAGATAATAATGAAAGAAAGTACGAAACGGATGATTATGAACGATGACGAAAGATAATAAATGACTATTATCAAGATGTACATATGATGTGTGATTACGAACGAAAGTAGATGAATGGTTTTATCAAAAGTAATGTATTTTATTATATAAACTAGAACTTACTCAGCGTCACGACTTTTTATATGCATATCGGTTGGCAGGTAATTGATGATGCTGAGGAGGTGCAGGCATGGATGCATAAGCTACAAGGGATGATTCGAGTCTGGCATCCATATTTTGAAAATCTTATTGTATTAATACAAATTATGGGATTTAAATGAAATGTTATGACAATTTGACATGTTTTTAATTATTAATGAAAATTTATATTTCCGCTGCGAAATGAAGTGTTTTAACTGTTTTATGCGATGATTGGCCAACTGTAAGCGTCTCGGGAATGAGGCCTTACAAGTTGGTATCAAAGCCAAAGTTTAAGAGAATTGTGTAAATTATTTTCAAAACCTAAACTTAAACTAAGAATGGGACAAGAAAGGGAAAGGGATGCCAGTCCTAGTAGCTACATGCCTGCAGGTAAATGTTTTATGTAAACGTTTTATGTAAATTAATAGAAAAAGGAATTATGTGCATGTGCTATTTGAATTATGTGCTCTTAGTTGATTTGGATACTCATGTAGTCAGGATAGGAAATGCTTGGGGAATGAAGAGTAAAGTAAGTGGCTAATCACAACTGGCCACAATAATTAGGGACTTACTATACTTGACGTAATCTAAGCTATTACCTTGAATGACCGTGTTGGTGTTTGAATCTTGTTGTGTTTGGAGATGGCTGGTGGTAGATCTTCGAAGGATTCTCGAGGTGGAGGTCATGGTGGACGTGGTGCTGGGACGCGTTTCACAAGGAACAGGGCTAGGAACGCTGAAACGGCTCCTGAAGAGCCCGAGCTTCATCACCATGAAGGCGGTGATGAGAGTGCTAACCTGAAGGCCTCAGTGAAAGAGGTAGTTATGGAGGAAGTTCATCAAGTCATGCAGATGATTCTACCGTCTGTAGTGACTGAGGTTATTAGAGCCATGAGAAAAGATGAAAAGAAAGAGAAAGAGGAGAGGAGGAAAACTGTTGGGAGAGAGGGCGAGGAGAGAGGTTCAGGTGAATGGGAGAAACCAGAGAGTGAGATGGTTCTCTCCAGTGATGATGAGGAAGAGGAAGCAATGCAGGAAACTGCAAAAGGGTGCAGCTATGGGGCATTCCAGAGATGCAAGTCCCCGACTTTCAATGGAATTGAAAACGCTGCTGTTGCTCACCGATGGGTGAGAGAAATGGAGGCTGTGTTGGATATCAGCGAATGTAAGGAGGATCAGAAGGTGAAGTTTGCTACCCACTCATTTGTGGACTCGGCCTTATGCTGGTGGGACAATATTGTCCAGGCTAAGAGTAGCAGGGCGATTGGGAGAATATGGTGGAGTGAACTTAAGAAGTTGGTAATCGAGGAGTTTTGTCCTCACAGGGAACTCGACAAGATTGAAAGAGAGTTTCTACAGTTGGAGGCGGGAACCATGACTCACCAATAGTACATGACCAAGTTCAACAAGATGGCAAGCCTAGTGCTAGATCAGGTGACGCCTGTGTCACGAAAGATCAAGAGATACATCCAGGGTCTGCCCGCGGATATCCGTAGACATCTGATTGCCGCCCAGCCAGGTACGTTCAGGTTGGTGGTTGATCTGGAGGGGAGGCTGTATGATGAGAGGGAGGAGGTTGCAGCAATGGAGGTGAGTAAGAAAGGTGGTGGTGATAGAAACTGGAACGGGAAACGATTTGGCAGTGGTGGTTTTACTCCCAAGAATAAATAGGCAAGGGTGGATGACCGGAAGGTGTTGACGGCAGATAAAGGGACGAGGAGGTGTAACAAGTGTGGGAAGGAGCATGTGGGGGAATGTAAGTGGGGGTCGAACATCTGTTTCAAATGTGGGAAGGTAGGGCATATGGCCAAGGATTGTGGGGTGATGAGGTGCTATAACTGTGGAGAAACAGGTCATATGAGTTAGGAGTGCAGGAGGTCGAGAGCTGAGAGCTTGAAGGAGGGAAAAGAGGTTGAGAAAGGGAAGGAAGTGCAGAAGGCCAGGGCGAGAGTTTTTACCATGACCCGCAAGGAAGCCAGAGTGGACCCCGATGTTGTATCAGGTACATTTCTGGTTAATGACGCTAGTGCCTCTGTATTGTTTGATTCTGGTGCTAGTAGGAGTTTTATTTCTACTGCATTATATGATAAGTTGCCTATTAAGAGCAGAAAGACTGATGAGCCCTTCGATGTAGAAACTACCATTGGTATGTCTACCAGGATTTCTGATATGGTAGAAGACTGTGACGTAGAGTTGGAAGGCCATAGGTTCTCTGCTAGGTTGTTTTTGATGCCCTTTGGTGGATTCGATGTAGTCCTAGGGATGGATTGGTTAGCAGCCTATGAGGCAAACATCGTGTGTCGTAAGAAGATGATTCGGTTGACCGTGCCCGATGGGAGTTTGGTGATGATCTACGGTGATAGAGATAGTACGATCCCGAAAGTAATTTCACTGGTTATGGAAGAGAAGTGTATGAGGCGTGGATGTGGTGCCTATTTGGCTTATGAGAAGGATGTGGATGCGAAAGTACCACGAATGTTGGATGTACCGGATGTGTGTGACTTCCCAGACATATTCCCAGAAGATTTATCAGGTGTGCCACCTGACCGCAAGATTGAGTTTCAAATTGATCTGATACCTGGTGCCCAACTTGTTGCAAAGGTGCCATATCGTCTCGCACCGTGAGCTGAATAAGTTGACAGTCAAGAATCGGTATCCGTTGCGGAGGATTGATGACTTGTTTGATTAGCTCCAAGGTGCCAGTTGGTTCTCGAGGACCTCCGATATGGTTACCACCAACTAAAGGTGAAGAAGTAGGATATTCCTAAGATAGCTTTTCGTACGAGTTATGGACACTATGAGTTTCTTATGATGTCTTTTGGTTAACCAACGTACCAGCTACTTTTATGGATCTAATAAATTGGGTGTGTTGGCCTGTGCTAGATAAATCAGTGATTGTGCTTATCGATGATATCCTAATTTATTCAAAGAGCGAAGAAGAGCATGTCGGTCACCTTCGGGAAGTGCTGGATACGTTCAGAAGGGAGAAGCTGTACGCCAAGTTCTCCAAGTGTGCATTCCGGTTACGCGAAGTTTAGTTTTTGGGTTATGTAGTTAATCCTGAAGGGATCATGGTGGACCCAGCTAAAGTTAAGGTGGTGATGCAATGGAAGTCTCCAAAGACGCCATCTGAGATTTGTAGTTTCTTGGGTTTGGCGGGCTAATACAGAAGGTTCATTCATGGCTTCTCCAAGATAGCTTCACCATTGACCAAGTTGACCCGTAAAGATGTGAAGTTCGTATGGGGTCGGGAGCAGGAGAATGCTTTTGAAGAACTAAAGACGAGATTGACTCAAGCTCCTATTTTGAAGTTACCCGAAGGGAGCGAAGACTTGGTGGTCTATTTGGATGCTTCTTATTCGTGGTTGGGTTACGTGCTGATGCAACGGGGAAAAGTTATAGCCTATGCATCCTGGTAGTTGAAGATCCATGAGGCTAACTACCCTACTCATGATTTGGAATTAGCCATGGTGGTCTTTGCATTGAAGATTTGGAGGCACTACTTGTACGGGACGAAGTGCACTATCTTTACTGACCACAAGAGCTTGAAGTACTTCTTCAAGCAAAAGGATCTCAATATGAGGCAAAGGAGATGGTTAGAGCTTATTAAGGACTATGATTATGAGATCCATTACCATCCGGGTAAGGCCAATATGGTGGCGAATGCCCTTAGCCGAAAGGAGAGACCCAAGCCAATTCGGGTAAAGGCTCTGATGTGATGAAGCAGGTCAAAGAATTTCAAGATGAAGCGCTAAAATAAGATCAGATTAACTTCGAAAGGATGAAAGGTCTAGTCGCCGAGTTGGGGGAGAACACTCTTGGTGTCAGGACTCGATTGGGGCGGATAGAGATTCCTCGTTATGGGGATCTATGTGGGAAGATCATGGATGAGGCTCACAAGACTCGATACTCAATTCATCCTGGTACTACAAATATGTATCATGATATGAAGAAAGATTACTAGTGGTCGGGAATGAAGCATGATGTGGTGGAGTATGTGAGTAAGTGCCTTAATTGTTTACAAGTGAAGGCGGAGCATCAGAAGCCATAGGGAAGATCCAACCCTTGGATATACCCAAGTGGAAATGGGAGCACATCACTCTGGACTTCATTACGAAGTTGCCAAGTACGGCAAGGGGATACGATGCCATATGGGTGATAGTTGATCGCCTGACGAAGAGTGCTCACTTTCTACCAATCCGCGAGACGTATTCATCTGAGAGGTTGGCGGATCTGTTCATCAAAGAGATTATGACTCGTCATGGTGTACCGGTGTCTATCGTGTCTGACCGTGACACTCGGTTTACATCTAAGTTTTGGAAGAGATTCCATGATGCGATGGGAACAAGGTTTGTAGGGGTTGAGCCTAGAGGCTCGGGAAATCAAATCAAGATAATAAGATCAAGCCATGCGAGAAGTCATGTTACCGGGCAAAAACTGCTTCTCGCGCGACAACATCAAGTCGTGCGAGAACTAGTGACTCGCGCGAGAACTCTTAGTTTAGTATAAATAGGAGTTTTGTAATGTAATTAGTAAGCTTTTGTTCATTTCCTGATTTTGTACTTATCGTAATTTGTAATCAAATCAGAGAGCAATACTACTCAAAGTTATTTACATATTCTGTTCATGTTCATCAATTGATTCAATCTTAACCGTAATGTCAATATTCCGCGTTTTCATTACGAGATCGATCTACATATTGTATTCATCCTTACAATTGGTATTAGGGCCTTGTTGCTCTAGATTGATTGATTTGAAGATTGAAGTGAGACTTTTGGAGTGTTCTTGAACCTTATTCTTGAAGATCTACTTGATTTCTACAAACTTTGATCGTTTTTGAAGATGGTGAAACTAATAATCTCGGCATTTGAAGATTTGAAGATGTTTTTGACCTTAATCAAGCTTGATTGAATCAATTAGAGACAACTAGTATCTTAATTGAACCTAAATCACTAATTGAACATTTAATTAATCAAACTTTAATCAATTTGGTGAAAAATTGAAGCTGAAAATCTTCAAAATTGCACAAATGGTGTAAGGCCTTGTTCCCTGGAACCCCACAGTTGGTCAATCACAACCTTAATTATAATAAGACACAATAAATTTCATAAAAACATTACAGCGGATTAATTTATTAAAAACCATTCATGCATTAATATTTGATGTTGACAAATAATACATCACTATTTTAAAAGAGTTACAATAGAATATCCAGTTGTATTACAAAACAACACCATTATCGTGCATGAAATGGATGCCGGTCTTTGCTGAGTGTGTTCTAGTTTTAAATAATAAAATACTTTATTTTTAGTAAAAACCTTTCCTTTACATTCTCTCGTGATCACACAACATACATACATCTTGATAATATCATTATTAGCTTTTATCATCGTTCATAATCGTCCGTTTCACACTTTTTCATTGTCTTCCACTTCTATCTAGATCCTGTCATAAGCTATGCCCCATCATTAGGCACGAAGCCATCTCAGTCTTGGGGTTAAGCGACAAGGATCCTGTTTCGCACGTATGGATCAGTCACCAAGACTGACCCCCCTGTGTGTACCCTCATGGGTTAGCCAAGATTGCACGCTACATCGCACACAGTTGAGCTAACAACTCTTCAATGAGCTGTGAACCTCTTTAAATTTTCTTGCAAGACTTTCATTCATTCGTTATGTTCCACTTTTCATTATCTTTAATCTTTCGCTTCTTTTATGATAATACTTTACGTATAATAGCATTTACACACCATGTAACACGTAATAATACGTAATAAGGAACATCAATAACAGACCACAAACATGCGTAACATGAACAAACATTAACAACCAAAACATTCCAGAGCTTAATCATTAATTTCTATTTCTTAGGATTTCAGAAAAATCCTAAGTCAATTTAGGCGCATGAGCACTATGTAGGCGCATGGGTACTATGTAGGTGCACGGGAAGTTGGACGCATAGGAAAACTTAGGCGCATGGGAACACTTAGGCGCATGTGCACTATGTAGGCTCATGGTCAGTTGGGTGCATGGAAAAACTTAGGCGCATGGGAAAAACTTAGGCACATGGGTACTATGTAGGCGCATGGGTACTATGTAGGCGCATGGGTACTATGAGGCGTACGGGCAGTTGGGCGCATGGGCAGTTGGGCGTTTGGGTAGTTGGGCGTATGGGCATTTTACCAGTTTTAACATATACTAATTTCAGTCCCCATTCATCATCCTAACGTATTCTTAGCCCAAGTCTAGCATACTAAGCACTTAGAACAAGCATACAACCACATGATTCAGTCAAAACATTCACACACACACACACACACCCATGTAAAACAGGGGTAAACATAAGGTTCCAACACACCAAGTTGTAAAAAATGATAGTTTATATGCATTTCATCCCCAAAACAAGTTTAAAACAGAAAAAAATCAAAGGACCTAGAACTCACCTACAGCAGCCTTCGAGTAAAACGCCTCCAAACTCGAGAGCACTTGGAGTTCAGACACCTAAACACACCAAAAACACACAACCGAACACAGAGAAACACATAAGACTCGGTCCAAAAGCTGAAAATCCAGTTGAAACCGAACAAAACACACGAAAAGCTTACCTTCAAGCTGATCTTCTTCTTCTTCTTTCGAAAAACCGATGGAAACTCTGTTGTTGTTCTTTCTATTTTTTGCAGATGAAGCAGTTGGTGGAGTAGGGTAGTGGACAGCCATGCCCAACTTTTTAGCATCATAATAATAAAGTTTGCCTCTTATACAAATTTAACCCCTAACTTGGGTTATTTAACCTTTCTTTCTTTATACTTCTCTTTTTTTTTTCTTTTTTTTTTTTGTAAATTTCCGGGCGTTACAAGTCCATCCCCTTATATAGGTTTCGTCCCTAAAACCTTTCACTCTTTGAACAATTGTGGATAATGCTGTCTCATCTCTTCCTCAGTCTCCCACATAGACTCGGATCCCTTCCTTTGCCTCCACTGTACTCGCACCAGTGGAACCACTTTATTCCGTAATCTCTTCTCTTTTCGGTCAATGATTGCCACTGGTTGCTCTACGTAATTGAGTCGTTCATCCACTTCAATGTCCTCCAGTGGTACAATTATATCTTCATCAGCTAGGCACTTTCTCAGATGAGATACATGGAATGTTGGATGAATCCTACTTAACTCATCGGGTAGCTCCAACCTATAGGCCACCCCTCCTACTCGAGCAATGATTCAGAAAAGTCCTATGTACCTCGGACTCGGCTTACCTCGATTTCTGAACAGAATGATTCCCTTCCAAGGTGAAACCTTTAGCATAACTTTATCACCCACCTTGAATTCAATCGGTCTACACCTGTTGTCAGCATACGACTTTTGCCTATATTTTGCCGCCTTCATAAAGGCCTTGATCTTCTCCAACTTTTTAGTCATAGCCTTGATCACTTCAACGCTCCCCAACTCCTTCTGTCTGATGTCACCCCAACATACGGGCGTTCTACAGTTCCTACCGTATAGCATCTCATGTGGTGGCATACCAATGCTGGAATGATAACTGTTGTTGTATGAGAATTCAGCTACCGGTAAGCGTTCGTCCCAACTTCCTCCGAAATCAATGACACATTCTCGGAGCATATCCTCAAGTGTTTGTATAGTTCTCTCTGACTGACCATCCATCTGAGGATGATAAGCCATACTAATATGCAACCTCGTCCCTTTCGCGTCATGAAATCTCTTCCAAAACTAGGATGTAAACTGAGTGTCACGGTCAGACACGATAGACACTGGTACACCATAATGCATCATAATCTCTTTAATGAACAGATTCACCAACCTCTTAGATGAATATGTCTCGCGGATCAGTAGAAAGTGAGCACTCTTCGTCAAATGGTCAACTATCACCCATATAGCATCGTACCCCCTTGCCGTACGTGGTAACTTTGTAATGAAGTCCATAGTGATGTGCTCCCATTTCCACTCGGGAATATCCAAAGGTTGGATCTTCCCGTATGGCTTTTGATGCTCCGCCTTCAGTTGCAAGCAAGTAAGACACTTGCTCACATACTCCACGACATCACGGTTCATACCTGGCCACCAGTAATCTTTCATCATATCATGATACATCTTCGTAGCACTGGGATGAATGGAGTATCGAGTCTTATGAGTTTCATCCATGATTCACAACCGTAGGTTTCCATAACAAGGGATCCAAATCCTCCCAAAGCGGGTTCTAACTCCGAGAGTATTCTGACCCAACTCCGAGATTAGACCTTTCATTCTTTCAGAGTTGATACGGTCTTCCTTCAGTGCCTCATCTTGAAATTCCTTGACATGTACCATCACAACGGAGGTCATCACCAATTGGTAAGCTTTCACCCGGATTGGCTCGGGTCTCTCCTTTCGGCTAAGGGCATCCGTCACTACGTTGGCCTTTCCCGGATGGTAGTGGATCTCAAAATCATAATCCTTGATCAACTCTAACCACCGCCTTTGCCTCGTATTGAGGTCCTTCTACTCAAAGAGTATGTCAAGCTCTTATGGTCAGTGAAGATAGTGCACTTCATCCCGTACAAGTAGTGCCTCCAAATCTTCAATGCAAAGACCACAGTCGCTAGCTCCAAGTCATGAGTAGGGTAATTAGCCTCATGGATTTTCAACTGTCGGGATGCATAGGCTATAACCCTTCCTTATTGCATCAGCACACAACCTAATCCTGAATAAGAAGCTTCTGAATAGACCGCCAAGTCTTCATTTCCTTCGTGTAACGTCAAGACAAGAGCTTGTGTCAATCTTGTCTTTAACTCCTCAAAAGCATTCTCCTGTTCCAGACCCCATACAAACTTCACATCCTTACGGGTCAGCTTGGTCAATGGTGAGGCTATCTTAGAAAAGTCTTGAATGAATCTCCTGTAATAGCCTGCCAAACCAAAGAAACTACGGATCTCGGATGGCGTCTTTGGAGTCTTCCATTGCATCACTGCCTCCACCTTTGCCGGGTCTACCATGATCCCTTCGGAATTTACCACATGACCCAAAAACTAAACCTCATGCAACCAGAAAGCACACTTGAAGAGCATAGCATACAGCTTCTCTCTTTTAAGTGTCTCCAATACCTCACGAATATGACCAACATGCTCTTCTTCGCTCTTCGAATAAATAAGGATATCATCGATAAACACAACACTGCTTTGTCCAACATCGGCCGACACACCCAGTTCATCTAATCCATAAAGGTAGCTGGCTTGTTAGTTATACCAAAAGACATAACGAGAAACTCGTAGTGTCCATAAAGAGTGCAAAAAGTTGTTTTGGGGATATCTTGCTCCTTCACCTTCATCTGATGGTAACTAGATCGGAGATCTATTCTCAAAAACCAACTGGCACCTTGGAGCTGGTCAAACAAGTCATCAATTCTGGGTAGTAGACATCGGTTCTTCATCGTCAACTTGTTTAACTCATGGTAGTCGATGCACATCTCATACTACCATCCTTCTTCGTTACAAACAAGACTGGAGCACCCCTGGGAGAGAAACTCGGTCGAATGAACCCTTTATCCAACAACTCTTGCAACTAAACCATCAGTTCCTTCATCTCAGATGGAGGCAATCGATACGTTGCCTTGGCAACAGGTTGAGCACCAGGTATCAAGTCGATCTAGAACTCGATCTCGCGGTCCGGTGGCACATCTGGTAAATCTTCTGGGAACACGTCTGGAAAGTCACACACAACTGGTACG
The DNA here is from genome assembly GCA_025506505.1 of Flaveria sonorensis. Taxonomy (NCBI): domain Eukaryota; kingdom Viridiplantae; phylum Streptophyta; class Magnoliopsida; order Asterales; family Asteraceae; genus Flaveria; species Flaveria sonorensis. The sequence continues at coordinate 30,673,423 of CM046430.1, read as the reverse complement.
TCAGACAATTGTGGTACTGACGCATCCACATCCTTTATGTAAGCCAGGTAGGCACTACATCCATGTTTCATGCACTTCTTTGCCACCACCATCGAAATCACCTACGGAACCGTAGTAACTTGATCACCGTAGATCGTCACCGAACTCCTATCAAGCGCAGTCAATCAGATCATCTTCTTACTACACACAACATTTGCTTCATAAGCTGCTAGCCAATCCATTGCTAGAACCACATTGAATCTGCCTAAGGGCATCACGAATAATTTAGCAGATAACCTATGGCCTTCCAACTCTATGTCACAACCCTTTATCAGATCAGAAATCCTGGTAGACTTACCAATGGTAGTTTCTACATCGAAGGGCTCATTAATCTTTCTACTCCTAACAGGCAACTTAGCACAAAAGGCAGCAGAAATAAAACTTTTACTAGCACCAGAATCAAATAATACAGAGGCACAAGTTTAGTTTACTAGGAACGTACCTGACACGACATCGGGGTCCACCCTAGCCTCCTCCTGGGTCGTCGTGAATGCTCTAGCTTTTGCTCTCTGCCCATCATTCTCGGTCCCCTTCTTTTCCCTAGAACTTACAGCCCTCAGCTTCTTGCAATCCCTACTCAGATGGCCCTCTTCACCACAGTTATAACATCTTACAACCCCACACTCTCTTGCCATATGATCGGGCTTCCCACACTTGAAGAAGAGATTTAGTCCCCACTTACACTCCCCTGTATATTCCTTCCAGCACTTACCACACCTCTTCATTCCCGTACCTAATGTTACTACCCTTCGATCATCCACCCTTGCCCTCTTGTTTTATGGAGTGAAACCACCACGACCAAACTGCTTCCCATTCTAGTTCCTGACATCACCACCCTCCTTACTCACCTCTACCACTGCCACCTCTCTCTCATCATACAACCTCCCTGCTAGATCAACCACTGACCTAAAAGTACTCGGCCAGGTGACGATCATGTGCCTACGGATATCTGCCGGCAAACCCTGGATATACCTCTTGATCTTCCTTGACATTGGCGTCACCTGATCCGGCACCAGCCTTGCCATCTCATTGAACTTAGTAGTATACTGCTGGTGTGTCATGGTTCCCACCTCCAGCTGTAAGAACTCTTTCTCAATCTTGTCAAGCTCCCTATCACCGTCTTCTTTAACTCACTCCACCTCATTCTCCCAATCGTCCTGCTACCCTCGGCCTGGACAATATTGTCCCACCAGCACAAGGCCAAGTCCACGAATGAGTAGGTAGCAAACTTCATATTTTGATCCTCCCTACATTCGCTGATATCCAACACAACCTCCATTTCCCTCACCCATTGGTGAGTAGCAACAGCCTTCCAGTTACCAACAAAAGTCTGGGGCTTGCATCTTTGAAATACCCCATAACTACATCCCTTGGCAATTTCCTGCACCGCCTCATCTTCTTCTTTGTCACTGGACATAACCATCTCAGTTTCTGGTTGCTCCCCTTCACCTGAACCTCTCTCCTCACCCCCTCTCTCAACAGTCCTCCTCCTCTCCTCCTTCTCTTTCTTTTCATCCTCCCTCACGGCATGAATAACCTCGGTCACCATAGATGACAGGATCGTCTGCATGACCTGGTGAACTTCCTCCACAACTGCCTCTTTCACAGAGGCTCTCAGATTAGCACCCTCATCATGCATTAATATTTGATGTTGACAAATAATACATCATTGTTTTAAAAGGGTTACAAAAGAATATCTGGTTGTATTACAAAACAACAACATTATCGTGCATGAAATGGATGCCAGTCTTTGCCCGCTAAGTAGCTTCACCCTCGTGCCATCCTCAGCAACAAGCTACCTGCCAATTGAAAATGCATAAAAAGTCAGCGTTGCTGAGTGAGTTCTAGTTTTAAATAATAAAATACTTTACTATTAGTAAAAACCTTTCTTTACATTCGTTCGTGATCACACAACAACATACATCTTGATAATATCATTATTATCTTTTATCATCATTCATAGTCGTCCGTTTCATACTTTTTCATTATCTTCCACTTCTATCTAGATACTATCATAAGCTATGCCCCATCGTTAAGCACGAAGCCATCCCAGTCATGGGGTTAAGCGACAAGGATACCGTTTTGCACGTATGGATCAGTAACCAAGACTGACCCCCCTATGTGTACCCTTATGTGTTAGCCAAGATCGCACGCTACATTGCACACAGTTGAGCTAACAGCTCTTTAATGAGTTGTGAACCTATTTAAATTTGCTTGCAAGACTTTCATTCAGTCGTTATGTTCCACTTTTCATTATCTTTAATCTTTCACTTCTTTTATGATAATACTTTACGTATAAGAGCATTATGACACCATGTAAAGTCACTTAATATTACGTAATAAGGAACATCAATAACAGACCATAAACATGCGTATCACTAACAAACATTAACCACCAAAACATTCTAGAGCTTAATCATTAATTTCTATTTCTCAAGATTTCAGAAAAATCCTAAGTCAATTTAGGCGCATGAGCAATATATAGGCGCATGGGTACTATGTAGGCGCACGGGCAGTTGGGCGCATGGGAAAACCTAGGCTCATGGGAACACTTGGGCACATGGGCACTATGTAGGCGCACGGTCAGTTAGGCCCATGGGAAAACTTAGGCGCATGGGAAAAACTTAGGCGCATGGGTACTATGCAGGCGCATGGGCAGTTGGGCGCATGGGCAGTTAGGCGCATGGGCATTTGGGCGTATGGGCATTTTACCAGTTCTAATTTATACTAATTTCGGTCCCCATTCATCATCCTAACGTATTCTTAGCCCAAATCTAGCATACTAAGCACTTAGAACAAGCATACAACCACATGATTCGGTCAAAACATTCACACACACACCCCCATGTAAAACAGGGGTTAACATATGGTTCCAACACACCAAGTTGTAAAACATGATAGTTTATATGTACTTCAGCCCCAAAACAAGTTTAAAACAGAAAGAAATCAGGGACCTAGAACTCACCTACAGCAGCCTTTGAGTAAAACTCCTCCAAACTCGAGACCACTTGGAGTTCAAACACCTAAACACACCAAAAACACACAACCGAAAATAGAGAAACACATAAGACTGGGTCCAAAAGCTGAAAATCCAGCTAAAACCGAATAAAACACATGAAATGCTTACCTTTAAGCCGATCTTCTTCTTCTTCTCTTTAAAAACCGATGGAAACTCTGTTGTTCTTCTTTCTTTTCTTTTTTGCAGACAAAGCAGTTGGTGGAGCAGGGTAGTGGGCGGCCATGCCCACCTTTTAAGCATCATAATAATAAAGTTTTCCTCTTGTACAACTTTAACCCCTTAACTTGGGTTATTTCACCTTTCTTTCTTTATACTTCTCTTTTCATTTCTTCTTTTTTTTGTAAATTTCCGGGTGTTACAAATGGATCAAGCGAAAAGTTGGTGATTCTATGCGAAAAGTTGGTATTCGCTTGAGAATTATTAGTTTTCACAGAAGTTTGTCACAAAATGATTCCTTTCATGCGAGAAGTCATTGTTTTTGCAAGATTCAGTTACAAAAACTTTCTGCGCGGAAAGTTTGTTAGATTTCGTGCTAGAACTTGGGTATTCGGAGAAAACTTCATGTTTGAAATTTTTTTTGTAAAAGTTGATCTCAAATTCTGAAAGATGGCAAATCTGAAGCACATTACTGCTACACTCAATCTCAACAATGAGATCAAAACAAGCACGAAGCCTCCCCCGACTTCTCAGCGAGGAAGACTATCTGGATTGGGTCTATCGCTTTGAGAACCATTTAATCTATATGGAACCCAGGATGTTGATATCCGTTAAACAGGGTCCATACATTCCAATTTACACTAATGACAAGGGAGACTTAGTGCCGAAGCCTGTGCATTTATGGGATAAGGAAAACATGAAAAACATAGAGCTTGATGATAAAGCGTATGCTGCCATCACTATGGCGCTTACAACTGAGATAGCCCAGAAATTCAAGGACTACACGAAGGCAAAAGATTTATGGGATGCTATGGAAGAGCAGATAATGGGAAACAAAGACATGCGGGAAAGCAGGAAAGACATGCTTAACCAAGAGTTCAATATGTTAAATCATATTCTTGGTGAAACTTTGGAAGCCCAGATGTCTAGGTTCGTCAAACTCATAACCAAAATGAAGAGTGCAGGAATTACACTGGAGAACATTTCAGTGAATAAAAAGTTGTTGAACTCACTGCCGTATAGCTGGAACAACAACTACACTACTATCAAGAGAACAAAGATTTGTTTACCCTATCCCTGAGCGATCTAATCTTGACCATCAAGTCCTATGACATGGATGACAAACAGAGGACTGCCAATTATATCAACACAATAGGAGCTGAAGCATCTGCTTTGTATGCCAAAATGGCTAGTAATCCGAATTACTATGTAAGCTACTCTTAGTTGTGTCAGCAACAGCAACAATCAGCATCAAGTCATTCAACTGTCAAGGATCAATCTTTGCCTCATGTTCAACCATTTATCCCATCCTATCCTCAAAGTCAATCATCTCAACCTGCATAATAAGCATTTGTTATCAATTCCAAACCTAACAAGCAGACAATTCAGATTGCAGAAGAACACCTTGCTCTCTGTACCTTATTCATAAACAGCTATGAAGCTTTCTCTGCTGGAAGACTTAATACACCCAACATCATGGTTGATGATTTGCAACAAGTCAACCCAGATGATATAGAAGAAAATGACATCAAGTATCAGATGGCCATGGTGGTGTATCATGCCAAGAATTTTGCAAGAAGAACTGGGAGAAAGGTTTTTTGTTTAAACAACTCTAGCAAAATCGGGTTTGACAAATCAAACTTGAGATGTTATTGCTGAATCAGTATTTCAGATTCAATGAGCCTGGATCTTAGGATTCATCATTTTCAGATCTGAATATTTCAAAATTAAGATGGGTGTGTGTGTGCGAATCAAAGAACAAAAGAAGCAGATGATAATAAGTAGATGATTTCATTGATGTTGATCAACAAATTACAATGAAAATCAAATACAAAGATGGATGAAGATCAAACCCACCCAAAGGAGGAATTCTCCTTGGGTGGTGGCAGTTCACACCATCAGAAACACACACACAAGAATCACTCTTGAACCACACTTGTAAAAATACACAAGTGAGTCTATTTATACTATTATTACATCAATACCTAATTTTGACTTTTCTTTTTGTTTTGATGTTGAATTTGTCTTGTTGACTTGTCTTGTATTTGTTTATCTTCTATTTATCAACTTGGTCTCTGAACTTGTAGAATGAGATCTTTAGTCGGCTCTGATTATCATTTTGGTAAGCTTCAGTTTATTCAATTGTTGAACCCAATAATACTCCCCCTAAACTGATGCTTGCCAAACTTTATCTTTGAAGATCTTCTCTGTCACATGTCTTCTAAATCAACTGATGTTCTGACACAGTTCACTGTAGTTCTCCCCCTCAGATTAAGCTTCTCCTATTATATTTCTAACAAAGGATAGAATTTCTTTGAGAATACTTAGCGCATTGGATATGGGTCGTATCACTTTTGGATAACTGTTCATATCACACTCAAAAGATTAGAATGTATTAGGCATTGTTGGTCCTCTGATCGATATAACAGTGCAATTGATTAATAAACACAAACAAATCCTGCTGAAAACACAAATATCAATGATTTTTGTGTACAAAATAGATCAAACACTATAAAATAAGGATGAACAAGATGAACACCTTAAGAACATTCAATAAAACCCTTTTTTGATCTATATTGATTTGCATAAGATATTGTTTACATGGAACCCTCAAATCTAGCTCATTCAAGCTTACTAAACACACTAATGACTCTAGCTATATATAGTCTACTGACAATTAGACTTAATGATAATTAGCCCCCTAGACTATCACTAAAACATAAAAATGACTTAAACATAAATAAATATATTTTGTTGACACAAAATATATTTATTAATAATAAACTCCTAGTCATTTATATCTTCAACGTCTCGTCTCGGTTCTTCATCTCGAACGCGTCTGTTTGTCTTTTCCGATGAATTTGACTGTGACGTTGACATTTGTTAACTTTGACTGTGTTGATAATATAGACTATCCTTTTCAGACCCAACAATACTCCCCATTAGTCTATTATTATCAACGTCTTTCTTCGTGATCAGCACCAATAAGTCAACTATATATTGATCTTCAATCTCCCCCTAGATTATCTGGTACCGACAATCTTTCATCTTATAGGCTCCCCCTTTTTGAATGCTCCCTCCTTTTGTGTGCATCATGAGAATGATCAGGAACAGCATCTCCAACTCTTTATTCTTGAGTGCTTCAGAAGATGTAAGAGAAGGAATCCTAGCTCGGTATCCTCTGCAAAATTGAGGAACAGGTTCTCTGGTATGGTACTTTGCTCAGTTGATGATCGGCCATCAATTGCAGCAAAAATCTGTAACACAATTACAAACACATTCTTCATAATTCTCGTTAGATCATTTCAACAATACAAATAAACCATGTTTATCTGAATGTGCAATTTCCCGTGAAATGCATGCGAAAATGATAACATTTTAATAGCATAATATGGAAGACTTGAAAAATGATTTGAAATGAATATTTTATTTTATTTTATTTTATCATATTACACCAAGAGCTAATTTGATCATGAGATCACATCCTCAAGATATACGAAAGCACAAAGATGTATTTGAACATCGACAAGTTAGTGAGATCACACTGATACAGAGTCTGGTCATAATTTTAAGTTTTTGAAAGCCAAAAACAGTTCAAAAATGATTGTTGGTATATTTGTCCAATTTAAACCCATGCCTTATCCTTTTCAGCAAGTGATCTGCAATTGATTTTATCATGTTTTAGATTTAATTAGAGAAGCTCGGTTGATTTGGTTCCCATAGACATCCAGCAAAGAACTTATCCCATCATCAGGACTTATTGAGTAATATGATTAACACTGCTTGACTTCCTTTTGAGGTTCAATAATGATCTAGTTAAGAATCACTGTGCTTTTATTTTAGGGAACAGATGATGAGAGCTCCAGGTCTATACTTACGTATAACAGAGGAGATGATCATCTAAGCGTGCTGATGAGAGATTCAGGTATATACTCACGTATAACAGAGAAGATCATCATTCCAGGTAAATGCTTCCGCATAGCAGAGGAGATAAGCATGAAATATACATCTGAAGAGCTAACGAGAAGCTACATTCAGGACTTGGAGATAGGGAGATTTTGAAAAAGTCAAAGCAGAGATTTTAAACTCTCAACCCACTTTTGACAGGACATGTAACTTTGTGCAGGCCGAGATGTCTTGGAAATGATCCTTATCACCGAGTTCTAAAGCATTAGTTAGGCTACAAAAACACTGTTTACTTTGTTTTTAGGCTGAGCCTACCAAGCATACCATATAATGAAACTGTTTTTTTTAGATTTTAGAATATTAAGTGATATAGACATCTACATCAGTTACTATCATTTCTCACAAAGTACAAGTCATGCAAATAAGTATACCAAGAAGACATACTATCATTTCTCAGTCATCCCAAATCAAGTTCTTAGTTCCCGTGAATTTTTTTTTACTCTCCCCCAAAATTTCTTTTTAACTGCCATGAATCAAAAAAAAGAAATTTCCCCCCCCCCCCTTTTTTTAAGTATATAATAAACAGAATTGAAAAAAAAATTTACTAAAGAAAGTCTTCCAAATTATACTAGCAAAAACATGAGAAATAAAGTAACAAGAAAAATGCAGTGATTGTGAATGGTAGATAAGAATCCAAAATGTGGATGAGATACCATAACATGTTTGTTCTACCTCAAATTTGAATTAGGAACAATCCCAGTCAGTAAACCAGATTACTGATAGGCCTCTTGAATTGTTCCTGCACTCATAAACAGATTAGTTAGAGAGGGGAACCCAAGCCATCGTGGTCCTGGGAGTTCCTTTTTCATCAATGTATGTAACCTGTTTAAGCACACACTCTTTTGAAAAATCATTTATTTCTTTATCCTTTTCTTTTTTGTTTTACTTTCCAAATTTGTTTCTGTTCGATTACTTTTGATTTGGAAGAATTGAATTTGGAAATCATTTTCGTTTTAAGATCCGAAGGAAGAGATTTTAATTTTGAAACATTGGTCTTTTTCATCTTTGAATCATGTGAAACCGGCTTCACATGAGGAGGTTTGGATAGATTGTTCTTTATCCAACCATTCAAAGATATGTTTTTTTTACCTTTTGAACCCGAGAAGCAACCTGTGTTATCTTTACCTCCCAAAGCTTGCCTTTGAACCTGAGGGAACTTCTTTAGCACATGACCTTCTTTTCCACATCTAAAGCAAGCCTGGAAAGGCTTTTGGTTCTTTGTAGTCCCGTGGTTAATAGGAGAGAGTGGAGCTGCTTGTTGACAACCTTGAGGCTACTTCTTTTGGACATCAGGAAATTGAATCTTTTGAGGCTTTGTCAATATGGATTTCGAATTGGGCTGTGAGTTGATTTGTGATGTTCCGGAAGCTGAGATCTGAACATTCTTCTGAGTACACTTTTGTATGACTGGTGATCTGGTAGTCTTGGAGGCAGATTTATGGCGAGCTTGTTGGATAGCAGATGAAGAGGTGAGTGCTTCTCTTGAGCTTTGGAAGAACTGCTGATTTGCTTAGCAGTTGGTGAGATCCGTATAGGTCTTGATTCAACTGCTGGAAGCGTTTGACACTTGATAACTTCAGGTGACTTGATGATCTCCGGTTCATCATCAGAACTTGTCCAGTCCTGTATAGACAAGTCAGCTTCCAATGGATCTTGATTGATGACCCTTGTTATGTCGGTTTGTGTTGTTGAGTTCTGATTGCTTGATGATTCCACAGTTGTTCCTTCTTTGACAAACTTGATAGGAACAAATGAAGTGATGTTACCTATCTTGAAATTGTTAAAGAAGTTACTGGAAACAACTGATACTGGTTTTGAAGCATCAGAGGTGGAATTATCATTTTGCAGATCAGATCCTTGCTTGATGAGCCCCAAACCTGCAGGAAAATCATATTCTTCTCGAACCTCTTTGTGATTAACGCTGCTTAAACCTGCATGTAAACTATTAGTATCTGCAGCTTTAATTAAATCATTAGATGGATGAGGTTGAGGCATCGGAGAGTAACAGTAAGTGCTAGGAGGAGGATAAACATATGAAGTTTCACCACATCCCACACCAGTTTTGATTCTAGCTCCCCTTTGCTTAGAGAATAGTTCTTCTTGTTTCATCCCTGATATCATCCATTTATCAAGTTTACTTTTAAGCTTGCTAGTCTCAAATTCTGCTAATGTGACTCGTTCGCTCAAAACATTAATCTCGACATTCTTCTCTAAAAGATTTCTTTTTTAAAAGATAATTTTCTTTTAAAGCTTCTCTTAGTTTAATGAAATATTTGGACTCATTGATTTTAAGTTCTTTGTTTATTCGTTTTAATTCTTTTTCATTTTCTAACAATAATCTGTTAGCTTTATAAACCCCGAATAAACGAATTTTGCAGGGAGGAGAACACATGTCTTGAACAACCTCATAAGGAAGCCCCATAACTATCTTTTCCGCAACTAGGGCTTTTTCACATTGACAGACAGGAGTGTTCTTTTTGTATTCTTCCTCCTCAACAGCTCTTTTCTTAGCTTCTGCAGCTTCAACTTCCTCTTGCTTTCCTTCATCCTGAACTTTACACCGACTTGCACAATCACCAACATCACCAACACTCTCAGCCTGAGTGTCACAGCTGAATTCTTTGAAAGGATCAAAATCTTCAACAGAATCCTCATAACTGTTTATTACCTCAGCCATCAATGCATGGTTCACTTCTTCTTCAGACTCTATATTGATCTTAGTACTTGAAGATACACCTCCATAAATGCATTGATTATACTCTCCTCTTTTCATATCCAAATCAAATGACTTCAACTTGTTGATAACTTCCATGAGTTTGTAGTCAGCAAAATTTCTTTCATGTTTTAACAACCTAACTTGTGGACTCCACTGTGGAGGAAGAGATTCCAAAAGTTTTATGACTTGTTCATGGTTTCCCAGCTGGTCATCATACTTCTTAAGGCTGTTTGCCACCATCAAAAATCGATCAACAACATCAGATATCTTTTCATCTTTCATGGCTGCAAAAGAATCAAACCGACTTTGTGCCATTTTGGCATTGCCTGATTCGAAATCGGCAGAAAACGACATTTTCTTTTAAAATATTAAAATTCACTTTAACACCCAAGACTAAAATTATTTTTCCATAAATTGTTGAATGATATTCTCCCCCCGAAAAAATACTTTTAATGTCAACTAAATGGTTTCTAAGCAACTGGCAGCAATTTCGCTGGTAATTTCTCTCCTAATTTCGCTGGTAATTTCAGCAGCAGTTTCGCTCAGCAATGGCAAACAGATGCTAGTTTCGCTGGATAGTTTCGACCGAAACTAGTTGAACTTTCGTTCAGAGAATAATTTGGCAGCAATTTCGCTGGGTTTGGCACACAAACACAATAAACTTTCGTTCAACGCATGTACATTCGCTAGGACAAAGAAATCAGATCCAGAACCAAGAACTGTGTAGTTTCACTAAATGATCCCTAGTTTCGCCCGGCGAAACTGTGTAGTTTCGCTGAATGATGCTGTAATTTTGCTGGACGATCTGCAAATTCGCCCGACGTATCTGGACAGCCTTTTTCAGCACGAAATCATCTCAAACTCATCCAAATCTCAATGGATTTGGGATCTGATGATTCCTATAGCCTCCCACACCAAAATCGAGCAATCCTCAATCAATTTGCATATCAAAAACACTCAGATCAGATCAAAAATGAATGGAACGGTGACTTAGAACTAGAAAACCAAACAAAACTCAAATAATCAAGAGCACAATGGCTCTGATGCCAAATTGTTGGTCCTCTTGATCGATATAACAGTACAATTGATTAATAAACACAAACAAATCCCACTGAAAACACAAATATGAATGATATTTGTGTACAAAATAGATCAAACATTATAAAATAAGGATGAACAAGATGAACACCTCAAGAACATTCAATAAAACCCTTGTTTGATATATATTGATTTGCATAAGATATTGTTTACATGGAAACCCTCAAATCTAGCTCATTCAAGCTTATTAAACACAGTAATGACTCTAGGTATATATAGTCTAATGACAATTAGACTTAATGACAATTAGCCCCCTAGACTATCATTAAAACATAAAAATGACTTAAACATAAATAAATATATTTTGTTGACACAAAATATATTTATTAACAATAAACTCCTAGTTATTTATATCTTCAACGTCTTGTCTCGGTTCTTCATCTCGAACGCGTCTGTTTGACTTTTTCGATGACGTTGACATTTGTTGACTTTGACTGTGTTGATAATATAGACTATCTTTTTCAGACCCAATAGGCATATGATAAGGATTTGAACTTCAATGAACAACATCAGGAACGTAAATAAATCTTGAAAACACTTCCAAACTTTGAATCTCTGAAATAACTTGATAATTGCCATACTTCAGTTGACGATCATTTCCCTTAGTTAAAGTCTGTCTAACTGCTCCGTTCAGCACATAGACACGGGTGCAAAATGTCATCACAGAATATGAATTCAAGTACTTCAGAAGGAGTGTCTGACAGTTGTACAAATCCCTGAATAAATCACTGATTACTTGGCCAAAGTTGATTTCTTCTTTTGTTTTGAATGCTCAAAACGGATGTGCCTGTTGGTTGCAATAATCCGCATTCATGATAATGTCTTTTTCTTGTTTGTTGTTGTTAACTATTCATAATTTGTTCATCATCTTATGTTATTGGATGAATTGCATTTGAAGTTAATTCAGCCGCATTTAGGTGAGTAACTCATCCGCATTGGTATGGTTCCATCCGCATTTTTGTGTTACACATCCGCATTTGTATGCAAAACATGCGCATTTGTGAGATGATCATCTGCATTTGTTGGCACAACATCCGCATTTGCATGATGTACATCCACATTTGTTGGCACAACATCCGCATTTGTTTGATGGCCATCCATATTTGTGTGATCTCCATCCGCATTTGTTTTGAGCAGTGCATGAGCATTGACTAGTAATGCATCGACATTTGTCAGATGAACATCCGTATTAAGTATGTCATCCACATTAGTTAATGCGGATGAAGAAATACTTAACCGCATTTGTTTGTTGCTTCATCCGCATTTGCTATGTTACATCCGCATTTGTTTGTAGACATTGAGGCATTCGAACATAGTTTTGTTCAAACACTGATTTGCTTGAAACCCATCAGAGTTGTTGATGGTTTTGGATGAATAGCAACATCGTCTTCTTTTTCTTCATGATTTTTTTCATTGTTGATGATAATCGTGATCAATTGCATCGAATTTTGAAGAAATAATCAGCACCATGATTAATGGTCTTCAAATCGTACCAATTTGAACAGATTTATTTGTTTTCTTTTTGTATTTTGCGATGAACAGATGGGGTTTTGATGAACAGAGACCTTTTTCATTTGTTGTAGTTTCTTCCTTGTTCTTGGCGTCATTAAAGATGAACTCAGATCTAAGAAATACATGAATCCAGCAACCAACAACTCTGATACCATTTTGTTGGATCAATATTTCAGATTCAGTGAGCCTGGATCTTACGATTCATCATTTTCAGATCTAAAAATTTCAAAATTAAGATGGGTGTGTGTGTGCGAATCAAAGAACAAAAGAAGCAGATGATAATAAGTAGATGATTTCATTGACGTTGATGAACAAATTACAATGAAAATCAAATACAAAGATAGATGAAGATCAAACCCACCCAAATGAGGAATTCTCCTTGGGTGGTGACGGTTCACACCATCAGAAACACACACACAAGAATCACTCTTGAACCACACTTGTAAAAATACAAAAGTGGGTCTATTTATACTATTATTACATCAAGACCTAATTTTGACTTTTCTTTTTGTCTTGATGTTGACTTTGTCTTATTGACTTGTCTTGTATTTGTTTGTCTTCTGTTTATCAACTTGGTCTCTGAACTTGTACAATGAGATCTTCAGTCAGCTCTGATTATCATTTTGGTAAGCTTCAGTTTATTCAATTGTTGAACCCAACAGTTACAACTGTGACAAACCTGGTCACTTTGCTGGAGAATGCACTAAGGGAAGGTCTGTTCAAGCTGATAATGGAAAGAAGATGGTCATGGTGGAGGTTGAAACTAAAGGAGATAAGGCTAGTACCTCTAATAACAAAGGATTGGTATCTCAGACTGAAGGAGAGTATGACTGGTCTGACCAGATGGAGGTATTAGATATGTGCTATCTACTGCTTTGTTAGCAGAAATTCAGAGTGATGAAGATCAAGTTAAAGAGAATGTGTTGGCTAAGTTTGTGTTTGAAGAGTTGCTAGAAGGAGTGTTTGAGAAAGTGGAAGTGAAGAAGGTTGAAAGTTTGAAAGTGAATGTTGAAGAAGTAAAGAAAACAGCTGTTGAGCTGACTCCAGCTTATTCAACCAAGGTCAATGAGAAGGAAGTTGAGATGAAAGAAAAGATTGTTGAGATTACTCCAGTCAAAACTAAAGAATTTGTTAATGCTGTTGAGTTCACTCCAGCATCTGCATGTGATGACAAGAAAAATGCTATTGAGATCACTCCAGCAATCAAAGAAGAAGAGAAGACGGTGCTAAAGGCCTTCATGGTTCAAGTTATGCCTGAAGAGACAAAGAAATAAGAAGAAACTGAAGAGGTACATTCTAATCTTTGTTCAAATAATTGCATAGAAAAGGTAAAAAGATATAGAGTTTATAACGAACGCTTGATCTTGGAAGTTGAAAAACTTCAATATCAAGCTCGTAAATATAAATCTGATGAGAAAATTTTTAAAGACAAGATAGATGGTTTAAACAAATCAATTTACCAATCAAAACTAAATCTTCATGATAAACAGTGTAATATAAAAGATTTGACAACATGTAATGATGAACTATCTTTAGAAACTAACAAACTCAACAGTGAACTCTTATCTGCTAATTAGTTGTTGAAAAATTTGAGCTTTCATCGAACATGGTTGAAGGTATAATCAAGTCTCAGATGACACAAAAAATTAATGGTGGAAAAAGTGGAGTTGGCTATGCTAACAATGCACCACCAATTAATCATTATTATACATCATTGCCTTCATCAATTACAACTCCTGATGAAGAGACCTATGGATTAGGTTTTTCAACCAAAAACAGACTTCACACCTTCAGTCAATGTTTCATTGACTGTTGACCCTGTCACAAAAACTGAAATTAATATTAATCATGACAATTTTTTTTGCAGAAAGTGTGAAGATAGAAGGGTTGGTTGAAGAGTGGGAGAGCGATGATGAAATAGACTTTAAGGAAAATAAGATTTGTAATGAAAAACAATCTTGTAATTCATCATCTATCATAAATGAAAGATTAGTAGTTTTTATTGATTCAAATGTCTGTTCAAAAATGTCAAATAAAGAAAAGTAAAAGGAATCCAAAATGAACTTTAAGAACAAAGAAAGTAAATATGTCACAAAATCCATATCTGACTTGAAAATTGATTTCAAGAACATATTTGTTTCTATAGGCAACATTGATAAGGAGGATCATATTTTTAAAGAAACCAATGCTAGTTTCTTTAAAAATAAATCTTCTATTATTGCTAACTCTATGAAACAAGATGTGTGTAGAACAGGATTGAAAGACACTGGTCCTACTCCAGTACAGACGATTCATAAGGATAAAGTCATAAATCATGCTACATCAGCATCAATAGTGAATCTAAAAGCTAGGACCATTACCTCAATTTCTCCGGAATCATCTCTAACAATTCATAACGAGAAAAAGGAAAGAGAGACTATAAAAGAATTAAAGGCCAAGGACATACTAAGGCCAGATTCAGTGATAACTATGGAAGTTATCCAAAACAGTTTGTGCAAAACATACAAGCATCAAATTCATATCATAAAATATGTTGTTATGTGTGTTGAAAGCCAAATCACAAGGCTAGAAATTGTCATCATCAACATCAATTGACAAGCAAACAAAGATTTTATAATTCAATTTCAGACAATAGAAAACGTTTCTTTGTAAATGCAAATTTAAAAAGAAATTTAAATTCAACAAAATCTTTTGCTAAAAGTAATACCGATTTGAACAAAGAAAAGTCAAGAGTAAAATCAGTTCAAGTTGATGATAACAATTCCACCATACTACCAATCAAACAAGTTCAAAGAAGGAAAGTTAAAGACAAATCCCATTAGCCTATTGTTGTTGATAAATGTGTTTTCTATGACAAAAGAGATATGATATTGCAAAATGTATCAAATTTAGATGAAAACAAAGTGCTCAAGTCAACCATGGCTTGGGTTCCTAAAAATGATTAAATTTTTCCAATTATGCAGGAACAACCAAGACAAGCTATCAACAGTGTTTGGCATATAGATAGTGGTTGTTCAAGACATATGACTGGTAATATATCTCTGTTAAACAACATACAAACATACAATGGAGGATGTGTTATCTTTGCGGGAGATAAAGGAGGTAAGATTACAAAGAAAGGTACCGTTACAAATGGTGTGTTAAGTTTTGAAGATGTCAATTTTGTAGATGAACTAAAACATAATCTACTTAGTGTCTCTCAAATTTGTGACAAAGTATTCAACACATTTCACTGATAAAGAATGTCTTATTCAAAACCCTGTTTGTAATTCCTGATGAAAGGATTTTACTAAGATCTTTGAGGGACAATGAAACGTATTTACTAGACATGAATGGTTCACATTCATTCATAACTACATTGTGTTTTTTATCTAAAGCCTCGGAAAGTGATACTTTGTTATGGCATCGTCGTCTTGGTCGTGTAAACGTTAAAACTATGAACAAACTGGTTAGAGGAAATCATGTTGTTGGACTATGTTTGAAATAATTTCAATTAACTAAACATTGTCTGTCATGTTCAAAAGGCAAACAACATAAACTTCCTCATAAACCAATTGCTCATACCAAAATTGACTCTATTCTTCAATTATTACACATGGATTTATTTGGTCCTATTAGTGTTTTGAGTTTAGCATGTCGTGCATATTGTTTAGTCATTGCTGATGATTTTTTGAGATTTATATGGGTTTTCTTTTTAGCAACCAAAGAAGAGACAACTCATTTGCTGATAAAATTCATGACACTCATGGAAAATCAGACGGACAAAACAATCAAATGCATACGCAGTGATAATGGAACAAAATTTTGCAATCGTACATTGAATGAATTCTATGATTCAAAGGGGATAGCAAGACAATTCAGTTCTGCAGGAACTCCATAACAAAATGGAGTTGCAGAAAGAAGAAACAGAACTTTAATTGAAGCAACCAGAACTATGTTATCAGCAGCCAAATTACCATCATTCTTTTGGGCTGAAGCTGTTAACACTACATGTTATGTTCAGAATCATATGTTAATCAATAAATAACAAAATATGACTCCTTATGAAATTTTTTTCAAACATAAACCCAAAGTCAAATATTTCAAAACATTTGGATGTTGTTGTACTTTGTTAAACACATCCGAGTCTAAATCAACATTTGATGAAAAAGCTGATGAAAGTTATTTTATTATATATTCAGCCAACAAAGTAGCATATTGGGATTATAATAAAAGATCAAAACAAATAATTGAGTCATTTGATATTGGTTGGCACGAATCTAACAAAACAGATGCAGGTTCTGTACCTTCATGGGTTTATGATTATGCTTTTTTATTTGAAACTTTTAATCGACCATCTAATGTTTCTACTGCTAATCTACCTTTGACATCCTCAATTCTAGATATCTTTGCTAATGATATTGGATCTATGACCCCTCAAGCAAAAGAAATATCTTCAGATATACATTCTTCTTCAAGTGTTGTAGCTATTCCAACTTTTGTTTCTGAAATGGATTTACCTCATGATGATCCAGTTGTTGAACAAGCTCCACAAGTTTTTGATCAAAGTTCCTCTTCTACTCAAGTTGATCCAATTGATACAGTTCAAGTACCTTTTGAATATCTTTCTGTCAACAATGATATTCAAGATAAAGATATTGTTTATCAACCTGAAGGAGGGAGCACTGCTGACGAACCAGTTGGACACATGTCTAACTTAGATGATGTCGCACCCTCAAAATCCAGGTGCGGGGTTTTACCGCGAGGCATGTGAACAAACCAGGTTCTCAGTCATTAGTTACTCAGAACTACTCTATATGAAACATTCAAGCAAAATGAGAGTTTAAAACATTAAAAGTATGCGGAAGCATTCAGTAAACATGACAACCCAAAATAATGCAACACAATGTAAAATGCGCAAACACGCGCCAACCGTTGTTCAAAACAAATACATAATTATTTCAATTGCAAAAACCACAATTGTTCCCAACAATACTGACCCAAAATGCTGACCCGTGAGTGCTCCTAGGCTTTTCCTTAACCACGACCTGAGAATAGCATACTAAAAGAGTCAACACAATGGTTGGTGAGTTTAAGAGTTTGCGTAAAACATAACAGTAACAGTTATAAAACATAAGAGTGCATTGAATTAGATAGCTAGTCTAAATTCACAAGTAATAATCATAGTGATTTCACGATCGAAGCTGACAGCGTTTCGTTTGATTGCCTCCTATCACGACTTATTAGGTCGTGACACTATGTGTTAGGACAATATTGCACCCATTTAACCTCGAGTCGCACAGGTGGGGCTTGTCAAACCCAGTAGTACTACCCAAGACTTCCCGCTAGTTCCAATATTAACGATCCAAAAGTGTGAGGACTTTCATAGTATATCGCACTACATTACACTATACACAACTTATAATCAATAAAGCGTTTCAGAACGAGTATGCTATCTCCCCTGAAAGAGAGTGTAAATAAAGTGGGGCATGAACTCACCTGGTATGGACACGAATGATATTAAGGCTAACTTGAGAGAGAGGAAAGACAACCTTTAGAGGTTACCTAGAACACGCAAATACATGAGTACGTGTACAGAGAATCATTAACAACCCTATGTGCTCAATAAACACATTGACCAAAGGTTTTGGAAAAACAAGACACATTTGACCCAGTTGACTAGTTTGACCCGTTGGTGACATTATTGTTGAAATCCCATTTAATCAAGCATAGTAACTCATCATACACAGTTATCATAGAGGTTGTTCACATATATCACTTCATCAACATCTTGTTCTACCAAGATCATCATACAACTTAGATTATCATACAACTCATGCGAATCTCAAATAGTCAACATACTAAACACAATTACCATTAAATCACAACTAGTACATCATACATAAAGTCTAATCATGCACAACATGCCATGTGAAGCCACTCACGACTTCACACCCTAAACCCTGCCAATCCTACTAAGTAGGGGCCTTAGATTCGCATGCGTGTATGGCGATCATCATCACATTATTCAATAAGATTCATGCCAACCAACATACCCAATAATGATCTATTACATAACAGTTATAATACGTAAGAGTGCATTGAATTAGATAGCTAGTATAAATTCACAAGTAATAATCGTAGTGATTTCGGGATCGAAGCTGACAGCATTTCGTTTGATTGCCTCTCGTCACGACTTACTAGGTCGTGACACCATGTGTTAGGACAATATTGCACTCGTTTGACCTCGAGTCGCACAGGTGGGGCTTGTCAAACCCAATAGTACTACCCAAGATTTCCCGCTAGTTCCAATATTAACGATCTGAAAGTATGAGGACTTTCATAGTATATCGCACTACATTACACTATACACAACTTATAATCAATAAATCATTTCAGAACGAGTATGCTATCTCCCCCCAAAAGAAAGGATAAATAAAGTGGGGCATGAACTAACCTGGTATGCATACGAATGATATTAAGGCTAACTTAAGAGAGAGGAAAGACAACCTTCAGAGGTTACCTAGAACACGCAAGTACATGAGTACGTATACACAGAATCATTAACAACCCTATGTGCTCAATAAACACATTGACCAAAGGTTTTGGAAAAACAAGACACATTTGACCCAGTTGACCTGTTTGACCCGTTGGTGACATTATTGTTGAAATCCCATTTAATCAAGCATAGCAACTCATCATACACAGTTATTATACAAGTTGTTCACATATATCACTTCATCAACCTCTTGTTCTACCAAGATCATCATACAACTTAGATTATCATACAACTCACGCGAATCTCAAATAGTCAACATTCTTAACACAATTACCATTACATCACAACTAGTACATCATACATAAAGTCTAATCATGCACAACATGCCATGTGAAGCCACTCACGACTTCACACCCTAAACCCTGCCAATCCTACTAAGAAGGGGCCTCAGATTCACACGCGTGTATGGAGATCATCATCACATTATTCAATAAGATTCATGCCAACCAACATACCCAATAATGATCGATTACAAACCCAATCATGATCCTATAATCTCCTAACATAATTCATCATCATGTATAATCAATAAGAGTACAATTTCCTAAATGACCAAATCAAGTATCCATACAACCCATTTAACACATTCCACTACATTAAACATCATCAATAAACATTTTAGCCTGACCCTAACATCACAAACATGTCCAACTCACAATATCCAAAGTTCTACACAAATAAAGTTTCCCTTTTGGGAAAGTAGTATCCCAAAATCAATCTAACACTCAATTCAACCATGAATTCACCAACACAATTCCTATTCAAGTTCATAACTATCATTTAAACATGTTCAACATCATCAAATTATCATAATTCACCAATCTCATATCCAAAAGTTTCTACTTTTAGCAAGGTATGAACTACATGATCAATTCATGGATTTTTAGCATAATTATCATAATCCCAACATTCATACAACATCATTAACATCCTAACATCATCAATTCATCATCAATTCATCAAGTTCATGCACAAAAGTTACTATTAATAGTAAGGTATGATCCACGCATCAAAATCATGAATTTCTTGTACAATCCACGTAAACTATCATCAATACTATCTAACTAACATCATACAATCATCAAGCAATCAAAATATTCGACATTTAGAACAAAATCGAACTAGGGTTTCGGCCAAAGTTAAAAAAACCATGAAAAACTTATAAAAATCTAACCTTTAATCACGTAATAGCCAAGAATTGAAGTTGCTAACGTGTTGAAATCCTTGAAATCACTCAAAATCGATGCCTAATTGCTTGTTCTTTGCTTGAAATCATGAATGTGTG
This sequence comes from Flaveria sonorensis, assembly GCA_025506505.1. Lineage (NCBI taxonomy): Eukaryota > Viridiplantae > Streptophyta > Magnoliopsida > Asterales > Asteraceae > Flaveria > Flaveria sonorensis. The sequence goes on along the minus strand of CM046430.1, from coordinate 30,653,094 downwards.
TGTGTGTAGATGAGGTCGCGGCAGAACAAGGGTTAGGGAGGATTAGGGTTTGATTTTTGGTAAGTTTTATGTTTAGAAATATTGCCTTTTAGCCCTTATTGTTTATATTGAATAAAAACCAATATTTCTAATACTTTTTAAAAGGTTTTAACTACTAAACACCAATATTATTAACCAACAATAATAGTCATGTATATCTTTCATTAATAGCAAAACACATGAATTATAAATAACACGTTGACACGTTACAAGATAAAATTCACAAATAATATTTAAATCGCGTAAGCAAATAAGCATAACTTAATAATCACATTATTAGTTAAGTTATTATCTGTTTATCATAGATAATTATTATTAAGTCACCAACGTTCAACGAAAACTAGTGTGTGCTCACGACACGTGTATGCAACACCTAACGAAACAACGGAACTAACAGAGCTTGGTAACGGAAAAGTACCGGATGTCACAGATGAAGTTATCTCTGAAGATTCTATTCCACAATTGAGAATTCATAGAGACCATCCAATAGATGAAATCATTGGTCCATTATCACAAGGTGTCCGAACACGAAGTTAATCAGAAACAATAAATACATGTTTGTATTCTTGTTTTCTATCACAAGTTGTGCCAAAGAATGTTGAAATGGCATTAAATGAAAACAGTTAGGTAGAGGCCATGCAAGACGAACTGATGCAATTCAAGAAGCTGAATGTATGGTATTTGTGTAAATTACAATGGGTAAATTGCCAATCAGTACGAAATGGATTTTTAAGAATAAGACGGATGAAAAAGATGTGATTGTTCGCAACAAGGCAAGAAATGTTGTTCAAGGATTCTATCAAATTGAAGGGCTTGATTATGAAGAAGTATACGCTCCTGTTGCAAGACTAGAAGCTATACGGATTTTTCTAGCATATGCTTCATACAAGAACTTCACAGTATATCAAATGGATGTCAAAACTACTTTCTTGTATGGTGAAATGAAAGAAGAAACCTATGTCTGTTAACCACCAGATTTTGAAGATCCAGATCATCCTGACTAATTTTACAAGTTAGACAAAGCACTTTATGGTTTACACCAAGCACCTCAAGCTTAGTATGCCACTCTCACTCAACATTTGCTTGCAAATGGTTATACAAGAGGTGCCATTGATCAAACTTTATTCATACAGAAGATTGGTGATGATCTTATTCTCGTTCAAGTTTATGTCGATGATATTATCTTCGGATCTACCAATGATGATTTGTGCAAGGAATTTGAAGCAGTCATGAAGAAGAAATTTGAGATGATTTCTCCTGGAGAAATGATGTTCTTCTTGGGAATTCAAGTTAAACATGATAAGGGAATACTGATACATCAAGAAACGTATATTCAAAGTATCCTAGACAAATACAAATTTCAAGACTCCAAGGCATCTCCTACTCCTATGTCTTCTCGTCCTACTTTGACTCCAGATCTTACGAGAGAAGATGTTGATTACTATTTGTATCGATCAATGATCGGCTCTCTGATGTATCTCACTACAAGCAAACAGGACATTATGTTTCCTGTTTTTCAGTGTGCACAATATCAAAGTAATCCAAAGGAATCTCACATGAAAGCTGTCAAGAGGATTTTTAAGTGTCTTAATGGTCAACCAACACTCGGACTTTGGTATCCTAAAAATTCTGATTTCAATTGATTTGCTTATACTGACAGTGATTATGCAGGATGTAACTTGGATAGAAAATCTAGTACTGGCGGTTGTCAATTTCTTGGCAATAGGTTGATTTCATGGCAATACAAGAAACAGTTGACAGTATCCATATCCATTGCAGAGGCTGAATATGTGGCTGCATCAAGTTATTGTTCACAAATCATTTGGATTCAACAACAACTCCTTGATTATGGCCTAAACATTTTATGATACTAAAATCTTTTGTGATAATGCTACAGTTTTAAACATTATGAAGAATCCAGTTTAGCATTCAATGACAAAACACATTGACATCCACATGCATTTTATTCGTGACTGCTTTGAACGCAAACTTATCCATTTGGAATCAATTTCCACAGATGACAACATTGCAGATTTGTTTACTAAGACGTTTGATCATTCCAGATTTGACTTTTTAGTTAAATCTTTGGGCATGATTAACTTTGGTTAAAGCTTATTCTTACACCCTTTACAAAATATTTTTCTTTATTTTTGGTTAAAATTATTATTTTCTGTTTAGATAATCATAATTTTAGGGGGAGAAAATTTGAAAATACTTAAAAAGATTTTGTTCTTAGGGGGAGTAAATAGTTTGAAGAAAAATACAAAAAGATTTTGGTTTTTCAAAAATTGAGAAAATTAAATTTTCAAGAGTTTACAGGAAATGATAGTACATTTCTTGATTTTGATTCGTTGCATCCTAAGGCTTACAAGAAACTGACTTGGATTATGTTTGATATGTTGATAGGCTGGACATTCAAGAATAAAAAGCACTATGTTCTATGATGCACTGGAAGTAACTATCTATGACTGAAGTGGGTAACTCATCATGATTTTGTGGTAACTCTGATTCCATGCTAAAGCAGACTGAGAGTTATAGTCTGGTCATACTCAAGCCAGTTACTTTTTGATCTAGTTTCTTTTAGATGCTGTATATATATGTAAAATTCAAAATACATAAAATAGATGTACAAATGAAATCAAAATAAAAAAGAGAAAAACAAACAAAACGAGCAAAAAGAAGCCAAAAGGCCATATAGGAATAAAAGATGCCAATGAGCACATTAATAAAAGATATGTCAAAGACATACATACTATATGATAAATATTTTTCTTTTTGAGAATATGTTCTGACACAGGAGGCAAAATCAAAAGATGGGGCATGTAAGTCCGACTTGGTATGTAAGTCCTAAACGTCTTGCGAGGGCAAATACATAAGTCCGACTGGCTGTTAACAAGTCATAAAACTTGTTAATATTCTGTGTTCTTAGGCTAGTTTTGCTCATAATAAATATTATATTAAAAATTCATTCTGAAAAGGCTGATCAGAAGTGAAAGGTTTAAGTCAAATTAGGGTGACTTGAAATCTCGAAAGTGTCTTGAAGTTGGATAAGGTTCTACAGGATTTTTGATTGTGGAACACACTGAAGACATATAATTTAATCAAAACATGATAAATATCACAGCTTATGTGTCTAAGTAAACTTGAAGTCTAAGTTTAAATTGGACACAATATATTAATAATTAACATAACCAGTTCCATTTATAATAAAGCTGGATGATGGTAATGATCAATTTCTAAGAAATATGATCTTGTACTTAAAATTTTATCAAAAATAGTTAAGTAAATATTTAGGTAGTCAATATTGTTTGTTTACATATGTTTTTCTACATATTTCAATTTTATATCTTTTACAAATTTAAGGGTGTTAGAATATTTGTAAACACTTAGTTAAACAAAATCTTTTTCATAACAAATCAAAAGGCTTAATAAGATAACTAAGTTTTTGAAAATTTTAAAAAATAAAAAAGTTGAAAATTTTAAAAAGGAAAGTTGAACTTGTCGCATGCGAAAAGTTCATCTAATACGAGAAGTTCAAAACAAATGCGGACGGTTCAACAGGTGCGAAAAGTCTTAGATGTGAGAACTCTGACTTCTCGCGCTAGAAGTCAAAGTACTTTAAGTGCAACAATTGTGCGAAAAGTCACACTTATCGCATGAAAACTTTAGAAATTTCTCTCTCAAAATTCTAAGTGTATAAACCTGTTAAACTTTGATTATAGTGTCCATCTACGTTACATTGGGTTTTATTAGTGATTTACAAGGTATATAGATGATTTTGTTTAGATTTGAATGTAATTGTTACTTGACCGAAAGTTCATATGACGAATACATGATAAATTGGACAAATTAAACATGTTAAATCCTTAAAATGATATAGGCGACACCTACAAATCAAGTTTTAATGGTTGAAACACTCTAAAATTGATCAATTGAATTCTGAAATCTCACAGACTTTTCGCATGCGAGAAGTAGGCTGACTATGAACAGATGCGAGAACTTTCAAATTCACAAAACTATTCGCATGAGATTTGACTTGTCGCGCGAGAAGTTGACTTTTAGTCAAAGTCCGTTTCAAGTGAAAACCTATCTTGTCGCGCAAAATGTTAAGACTGAAACTTAAAGCTTTCACGCGAGAAGCTGATGTTTTCGCACGAGAAGTTCCATTTTTCAATAATTTTCTAACTGTGAATTTCTGTTTTTAATTTGAATTTTTGTTTCATGTCTGAAATATTTTTGTTCTTATTAAGTTTGTTTTATGTTTCAGATGGCACGTCCATTGGTTTTTAATAAAAACCATAATGCTGTGGCGTATCTAGGAGATATACTAGATGACAAAGCCCTGTTTAGATCACTTATTGATGGGTTGAAGTCGTCTCGGATTCATTAGGCCATTTCAGCTAATCCTACTATTTTCACTAATCTTATCAATCAGTTTTGGGAGACAGCAGTTAATGAGACTGATCAGGATGGTGAACCTTGTATTTCTGCAACTGTGAAAGGGAAGAGGGTTGTTGTCACAGCTGAAGTGATCAACAGTGTGTTATTGCTTGAAGATCAACCCAACTCACCAGTGAAGATAGATGATGACGTAGTACGAGACTTCCTTAAGAGGATGGGATATGATCATAGATATCCATCTCTTAAGAAGAAGCATCTTCCACCATTTTAGAAGTACTTATTTCTTGTAGTTATCCATTGCCTCAGCAATCTAAAAGCTAGCATGGATAGTCTAAGTGCGGTGTTTGGATCTCTGCTGATTTCTTTAGTTGACGAACTTCCTTTCAGCATATCCAAGACAATCTTTGCTGAGTTACAGAAGAACATGATTGCTACAGTGGGTAAGAAGTTTGTGATGTACTGGAGATTTATTCAGCTTATAGTAAATGCTACTCATTCTGAGTTAGCAGTATCCAACTCCTCTACCTATGTTGTCATGGTGATGAAGAAGGATTTTCACTTATCTTATGGGGGCAAGAGGAAATGCCTAGGATGGAGTTAATTTTTCCAAACTTGGAAGGTTAGTGGAGGGTTTTCAAGCAGAAGCACAACTACATGAGACTGAGACACGTCATGGTCAGAGAGATGATATTGCTGGTACTTCTACACAGTCTACTCATGAAGCACCTTAGAGTTCACAGGGTGCTAGAGGTACTAACATAGATGCAGAGATAGGCTCTTGGTTCAGTTCTGGGAGTGAGACTGATAGTGATCAGATTGGGAACGTACCTTATGTGTTGCAAGAATGTTCCAGAGTGTGTGAAACTCCTGCAAAACGTACTGCTGAGAAACGTGATGCAGATTTTGTTCTAGAAGAGCAAGTTGTTAGTCGAGGTAGGAGAAAGAGGATGGCTAGAAGGGCAAGTGATAGTCCTCATGGTAGGGGTAGAGGACATGGCGTGTTTAGAAAACGTCAGACCCCCGTGACCACTGAGCCAATTGAGGAAGATGATACTGTTACTGAGACTCCAGTCACAGTAAGTGAGGCTACACCAACTGAGACACCATCTGATGTGCCCCTGCTGACGTGTTGAGCACACCTCCAAGAGATCAGGTTAATGAGGAGACTATTTGTATAGAAGACTTCATCAACACTCCTCCTGAGCATAAACAGGGTGCTAGTGCTTTAACTAGTTCACCTACACGTATCACACTTGATGAAAGGGTACATAATTTAGAAAGAGAGAGAGATGTTGGAGAAGACTTAGATGATAGATGATTTACAAAGGAAGTTGTCTGAGAAGGATGAGAGGATCAAGGGTCTTGAATATCAGTAAACGTTCATTTTCAGCTATGTTTAGATCCTAGAGCAGAATCTGAGAGATCTCACTTCTCATGTGTCTTTTGAATTTACACAACAGACCATAGAAGTTGGAGAAAGTAGTGGACAGCAAACTGCTGGTCCTGAACCTGCTGAAGATCCTATTCCTGCTACAGAGCATTATGTTGATCCTGTTGTTCAAGAAAGGACATCAGATACTGCTGATGTTGATCAAGAGTCACCTACCACTGATATACCTATGACTGCTGCGGATCAACCTATAGTTTATACACGAGAGGCGTTTGTGGAGCATGAACATATGATGCCTATTCCTAACCTAGAAGATAAAGATGATGGTTTAGACTTGATAGATTATGATTCAAGTGATGATGGTGATGAGGATGATGATGATGAGGATGATGATGGTGATGATGGTGATAATGATAAGGATGATGATGATGATGATGATCAAGGAGAAGGTATGGGTGCAGCTACAGGTACTGCTGGATCATCAGGTACTGAAAATGTCTCCGGACCAAGTCTTGATGTAACAGTTGAGTACACACCATTAGACCCTGCTACAGAAGCTGCCTTCGAAAAAGAATTTTATACTTTCCAGCAAAAGATCATTGCTGAGGAGGAAGAAGAAGAGTTTGGGGATTTTGATGATTTAGAAGAAGGAATAGAGTATACAGACATATTTGGAAACAATCTTAAAGACTTGTTTTCAGATACATTGATTGAAGAGAGAGAAATCATAGGAGAGACAAGCACTCAACAAATGACTGACGAGATAGCTAATGTGTAATGCCTCGTTCCCGGGATGCTTACAGCTGGACCATCATCGCATAAAATATTTAAAACATACATTACTTTTGCAGTGGAATTTAAAAACTTCTCATTTATAAGTTAAAACATATCATTTCATTACATCATTCATGTAAATTTCAAAATACATCATCATATCAAAAACGTGGATGCCAGCCTCAAAACGCTCGTAGTAGCTTATGCATCCATGCCTGCACCTCCTCAGTATCAACAAAATACCTGCCAACTATTATGCATACATAAAGTCAGCGACACTGAATGAGTTCTAGTTTTATAAATAAAATACTTTACTTTCGTTAAAACAACCTTTTTACTTTTCAATCACGATCAAATATCATACGTACACATTGATAATAATTAATTATCTTCATCATCGTTTACCATCAAACAATACATACTTACTATCATCTGAATCCTGCCTCATGTAATACCCCCGACTCGTGCTCGAAAGCTGATACTATGCCGGGCCTGTAAACAAACCCCCGACTCGTGTCTGAAGACTGACAGTGTACCGGGGTACGCGATAAGGATCCCATCTCGTGTGCAACACCCCCAACTAGTGCTTGAAAGTTGATACTGTGTCGGGGCCTATAAACAAACCCCCGACTCATGTCCGAAGACTGACACAGTACCAGGGCGAGCAACAAGACCTCATCTCTTGCCATCCTGTCTCATGCAATACCCCCGACTCGTGCTCAAAAGCGGATACTGTACCGGGGCCTGTAAATAAACCCCAGACTCGTGTCCAAAGACTGACATAGTACCGGGGTACGCGACAAGGATCTCATCTCTTTCACATGCCATCTTGTCTCATGCAATACCCCCGACTTATGTCCGAAGAATGATACTGTGCCGGGGCCTGTAAACAAACCCCCGACTCATGTCCGAAGACTGATACAGTACCTGGGTACGCGACACGGATCTCATCATCTGTCACTTCCATACTCATCATTCGTTATCTTCCACTTTCATTACATATTACTTTACGTACATTCATATATCATTCCACGTAAAGTCATAACATCATACATAACGTATTACGTACCATAATACATAGATTTTGAAAACCATTAAACATGGAATGATAACCCATCACACACCTCATAATCATCATATTATCATGCATAGCACATCAAGCACAAGCCATCACATCACAACAGAACCTATCTCAACCAACTACCTCATAAAATCCTCAGAAAACCCTAAGTCCAAAATAGAGAGCAGTTGGACATCTCAGGCGCATGAGCATAAAAAATTCTAAGGAAAACAGCCTAGGCGCATTACCACTATGCAGGCACATGAGTCCTGCTTAGGCGCATGGGCACTGCTGGGGCGCATGAACACTTAGGCGCATGAGCAACTCTGGGCGCATGGGCACTGCTGGGGCGCATGGGCACTGCTTAGGAGCATGGGCAACTCTAGGCGCATGGGCAACTGTTTGGGCGCATGGGCAACACTTAGGCGCATGGGAAACTGTTTGGGCGCATGAGCACATGGGCAACTGTTTGGGTGCATGGCTTACACTTAGGCGCATGGGCATCATGCTGGGTGCATGACTACTATTTGGGCTCATGATCTTGGGCGCATGAGGTAAGTTAGGCGTATGAAAACAATTTTAGGCGCATGGGAACATTCTGGGCACATGACCAACAATCTGAAAATATAACCGATGCTACAAACAACACCCAAACATCGACCTAACACATCCTAACATAGATCTAGCATGCTACCAACACTAAAACATGCTAAACATCAAACATAACCTCAAAAACAACCTTAAAAACATACAACAACACCATCGAACAACATGCTGAAAAACTCACGATTAATTAAAAAATCTTTTGCTCGGTATGCATAATAGCCCCAAACAATTCGAAAACTAGTAAAAAGAGGGGTTCAAGAACTCACCTGAAGCAACCTTCAAGCAACACACCTCCACCTGCAAATTCAGCTCCTAAAACCCATGAAAACAGGCACTTAGCACCACAAATCTCTGCCTAGAAGCTGAAAATTCGGTTGAAACCGAACATTAACCCAAGAAAACTCACCTTCAAGAAGATTTCTGCTTCTTCTCTCTCTAAAACCATGAACTTTTCTTATTTCTTCCTTTTTTAACCGAGAACAATGGTGGGTAGTAGGGGCATGGGCGGCCATGCCCCTCTTTTTAAACATAATTATATTTAAGTTTGCATCTTGCATAACTTTGGTACTTCAACTTGTGTTATTCCTCATTTCTTTCTTTATACTTTTATTTTCTCTTCTTTTTAATAAAATTCGGGGTGTTACAAGTCCACCCCCCTTATATAGGTTTCATCCCCGAAACCTGTCGCTTCTCAAACAGGTGTTGTCTCATCTCTTCCTTGATCTTATACGTAAGCTTAGACCCCTTCTGGGCTCCCTAATATTCGTACAAATGAAACCACCCTTCTCATTAGCCCTTCTCTCCCTTCTATCAGTAATGGCCACCGGTAGCTCCACATAGTTGAGTAGTTCGTCCATCTCGGTATTCTCTAGTGGCACGATCATATCCTCCTCGGCTAACAACTTTCTTAGATGAGATACATGGAATGTCAGATGAATTCCACTTAACTCATCGGGTAGCTCCCGTCGATAGGCCACTTCTCCTACCTGAGCAACGATTCGGAATGGCCCTATATACCTCAGTATTAGCTCACCTTGCTTTCTGAATCGGATGATCCCCTTTCCAAGTCGAGGCCTTCATCATTACTCCATCGTTGTAGGTCGGCACCAAAATTTTGTCAGGCGCGGTTGATCAAACCTTCTTCTCACGACACCCGATGTTTGTCTCATAGGCTGCTAGTCAATCCTTCCTAAGGCACGCATCAATCCACCTAGGTTGATCTTGAACAGTCTAGAAGGAAACACGCGCTCTTTCAATTCTATCACGTAATCCTCTATGGCATCAAGTAACCAAGTGGACTTACCAATAGCAATTTCTACATCGAAGGGCTCACCGACCTTCCTACTCCTAACGTGCAACTTATCACAGAAGGGAGAAGGAATGAAACTACTACTAGCACCATAATCAAAGCATAGATGCACAAATTTAATTTACTAGAAACGTACCTAACATCACTTCGGAGTCCACTCTAGCCTCCTCTCGGTCATAGTGAATGCTCTGATCTTCATCCTCTGCTCCCCTTCCTTGCCCCGCAGCTCTCTGCCCTCGACTTCTTGTAGTCTCTGCTCATGTGTCCAGTTTCACCACATCTGTAACATCTAGCCATGTGACAATCCCTCGCCCTGTGGCCCTCTTTCCCACACTGGAAGCAGATGTTCGATCCCCACTTGCACTCCCCCTCGTGGCCTCTACCACACTTCTTGCATGCTTCTTCCCTCCCTATTACCATCCTCCGATCATCAACCCTTAACGTCTTACCTCCAGCCATAAATCAACCATCGTTACCCCGCCTTCCATTTCCATCTCTCACATTGTCCCGCTTCCTTTCTACATCCACCATCACCACCGTCTCTCGCTCGTCATACAACCTCCCCGCTAGGTCGACCACCGACCTAAACGTACCTGGCCGGGCAGCGATCAGATGTCTGCGGATATCTGTCGGCAGACCTTGAATGTACCTCTTAATCCTTCGTGACACAGGCGTCACCTGATCTGGCACCAGCCTTGCCATCTTGTTGAACTTCGTTGTATACTGTTGGTGCATCATCGTTCCCGCCTCCAACTGCAGGAACTCTCTCTCAACTTTGTCAAGCTCTCTATGAGGGCAAAACTCCTTAATTACCAACCTCTTCAGTTCATTCCACCTCATCCACCCGATTTCCCTGGTACCCTTGGCTTGAACAATGTTGTCCCCCCAGCACAAGGCCGAATCCATAAATGAGTGGTTAGCGAACTTCACCTTCTGATCCTTACGGTACTCGCTAATGTCCAGTACTGCCTCCATCTCCCTCACCCAACGATGAGTAGCAGTAGCACTTCTATTCCTATCAAAAGTTGGAGGCTTGCATCTCTGGAATGCCCCATAGCTGCATCTATTCACAATTTCCTACACAGCTTCCTCCTCCTCATCATCATCACTGGAGACAACCATATTAGTCTATGGTTGCTCCCCTCCCCTAAAACCTCCTTCCTCGCCTCCTCGTCTAGCGGTCTTCCTCTTCTTAGTCTCCTTCTTCTCATCCTCCTTCACAGCTTTAATAACCTCGGTCACTACAGTTGGCGGAATCGTCTGCATGACCTGATGAACTTCCTCTGCTACTGCCTCCATCATTAAGGCCTTAGGATTAGCACTCCCATCCTCACCATCCTAGTGATAAAGCTCGGGATTCTTAGCTCTGCTCCTCGTGACACGTGGTCCAGCACCACGGCCACCATGGATTCCACCGCGCAAAGCCTCATAAGACCTACCGCCAGCCATCTAAACACTACAAGATTCAAATACCAACATGGTCATTCAAGGTAATAGCTCGGATTATGTCAAGTATAGTAAGTGCCTAATTACAGTGGCCAGTTGTGATTAGCCACTTACTTTACTCTTCATCCCCCAAGCATTTCCTATCCTGACTACATCAGTATGTAAATCTACACAAAAGCATATAAACCACATAACATGCGCACATAATTCCCTTTTTCATTAACTTACATGAAACCTTTACCTACAGGCACGTAGCTACTAGGACTGACATCCCTTTCCTTTTTGTCCCATTCTCAGTTTAGGTTTAGGTTTTGAAAATATTTACCCAATTCTCTTAAACTTTGGCTCTGATACCAACTTGTAAGGCCTCGTTCCTGGGACACTTACAGCTGGACCATCATCGCATAAAATATTTAAAACATACATTAATTTTGCAGCGGAATTTAAAAACTTCTCATTTATAAGTGTGGAAACCACTGATTCTGCTGGTGGATCGAATATTGCAATCGTATTGTTGTCGTTTATCGAATTTGTGATGCGGAATCTCACAAACCCGTTGATGATTTCAAGTGAAGATCTATTGCAAGATTAAATGTATGATGATGACTGAAAGATGAACAATTCAAGAACACATAATCATAAAAATTTCATTCATTCATATGTATGTTTGCTAGGAGATTACAAGGGAGTTTGCAAGAGGATTCTCTCTCACACACACTCAACCTTGATTTCTCTAGTGAATGCTATGGATTTGTAGTGATTGTTCTAATGTTTGATTCTTCTCATCTTAGAGTATAAATGACTACACTTAGTCATTTATACTCTTTACAAAAATAAGAAAAAACTACATTTAAGCACAAATGATTACACAAATATAGTTCTAAGTCTGGTAAATTCTCTATTGCTGATGCGTGACTGCCGGGTGCTGACGTCATTCGGGACGACTGCTGATGTTGACTGTTGACTTTGACCACGGTTGACCAAGTTTGACTTTGGTCAGTTTTCTTTGTTTTGATCAATCTTTAGCATATCTTCACCGGGTCGGTTTTGGTAATCATCATGAGATTCAGCACTTAGGTTTTGGTAAGTATCATCTTCAAATAGTCCAACAATACTCCCCCTAAGATGATGCTGCCAAAACCTCATGATTATCAAAACCTTGGATGTTGATTGACGTGCAGTCTTCTCCCCCTTTTTGGTAGCATCTTCTTAGAAGCTTTATAAAAAGGTATTGAGAAAAGGACTTCGTTTTGGCACATAAAGAATTTGGTTCGGCACTTGATGGATGTTTCATTAGCTTGATCTTCTAGTCTTGTTTTTAAGACTTGAAAATGCACCCATGTGCATACACTGTGGATTGCATAGGTAACAATATCAGCAGCTTTATCCCAACTTCAAAAGTGAAGGAGTAGCATCAAAAATTCTTCAGACTTAACATATACTCTCCCTCAACAAAAGCTTTGGAGGGTGAGGAACTTTTGTGTATGAGACACCAAGAAGAGGATTCTTAGTTCTTAAGAACTGGCAGGAGATCTTTGAAGGAAGCAGGAGTGTTCTCTTGACATCTTGAACTGAATAAGAAACTCAGGCATGTCGTGTAATTCATCACCTGCAAAAGTCTAAATCCTCTCGGTAGAGGTATTGCATGGAAGTTTCACTCCTAAATCAATAACACATGTAAATCTGCCAAAACTAAAAAAAATACTAAAAAATGACAAATTTTATTGGAATTTTAGATTTTTTCAAAAATTATGATAGTTACAAGCATGAATCTTTCAACTGTAATGAAATCATACTAATCCAAAATCCTTTACATCTAAGAATTTAAAGTTGGAATAGAAATAGACAAAGAACAAAGTTGATTGTAAGTATGTTTGTCCACTTAAACTTATGCAAGGATCTATTTTCAACACTTTGTGATATTTATCATGTTTAGGTTTGATTAGATATGCTAATTGAGTACCCCACACTCAGAAGTATGGAAGAATAACGCTCATCATGAAATGCAAGGTGGCACTTTATCATAAATTGAACCAGGCTACTTAGAGTATAAATTCTCATGATATGATCCACTTTGGGATTCTTTTATATTTGATCCACATTGAGATTCTTTTATACTTCACGTTGGAAGTTGATCCTTATTGGGATTCTTTTAGCTTTGATCCACATTGGGATTCTTTTTAGCATCAACACTTTTAGTGCAAGGACAACTAGGTCTGTGCTCAGCACAACAGAAGTTGTCCTCATGTTTACTCCAGGTCTGTATTTATATACAACAAAGGAGAAATAGATGCCTTTATCAATGAGAAATTTATAAACCATTTTCGCATGGTGTGTTTAGGTAACCACACAGGCAAACACTTGGAAAGTTCATTGCTTACCAATACCAAAAGATGGTTTTGGTTCATAATTGCATATTAATTTAGTTCATCATAAATATGCTTATCTTGAATCCAAGCTGAGCCTAGTGACATATCAAACAGAGTCTTGTCAGTCTTTATTGATTTGAAAAATAGATGCAGAAGATAGTAGATGAGTGTACTATCATTTCTCATGTAAATGCAGGAAGATTCAATAGAAATATTTTTGGATTTTTCTTGATTTTCTAATTTTTAGGATTTTGGTTTTTGAGAAAATAAAGAAATAGCATATGTGTTATCAATTCAATAGAGATCATAAACTGTTAGTCCATGTAGCAATGTAATTAGACTAAGCAGATGGAATGAAACATTGGTTGTTTCTTGCATTGCCATCATAGTTTCTATGAGTGATTTATATCCTACATTGAATTCTGGTTAATTTTTGCTCCATTTGGCTCAGTTGCATCTTATCATGAACAGGAAAAACGTTCATGTCATGAGAAGGGATCAGCCACTGCTAACTTTTCTTAGGTTGGAAGGCCTCCATAACTATCCCTATCACACTAGCAAATCAGTTAGATGTATCAACCCAGGCCATTATTGTACTGAGCTGTCCATTTACATTTTTATATATGACTTGCTTGTATGTGTATGATTTTGCTATATCTGATGATATATCAGATTCACCTTCGAAATTATTTTCTTTCTCCAACATTGTTTTGTTTTTAAACCAACTGACTCAACTTTAGTTTGTTTAACAAAAGGAGTTTGTTTGGCTTTTGAAAATCTTTTGGTTGGTTTAGAAAATCTAGTTTGCTTTTGAAAGTTTTATGGAGGTGGAGCAAAGGATCTTTGTTCTGTGCATGTGATCATATTCATCATAAGAATTATAATTATGATTATAATAATTTGATGGATATGATCTTCTATGATATCTATTATTCCAAGTATTATTCCTATATCTGTCATACAGATGTTGTGTTTATGACCTAGGATAATGAATTGGTGCCCAATAATCATGAGTATCATAATATTTAAAATCATACCCATGCCGATGTGATCGAGGAGAAGAGTAGCTGTAATGTCTGTTGTAGTACTCATGTTCCGATCTTGGTGAGTATGACTCTGATGTATGATAAGATCTTTGACCTCTTCTGTGTTATGATGTTGGAGATTTGTTGTATGAACACTCTGAAGTGCTATGATTCACCATGTCATAATTTAAGCAGTAAGGAGTTGGTCTGAATCTTCTTCTCTTAGGCTTGAAAGTTGAAGTTGGATTTGCTTGGAACTTCATAACCTTTTGCTTTTTTGTTTGTGTTGCTTTCTCTTGTGAGGACATATATATGTATCACACTCAGTGTTTTTACACTCTGAAGTGTTGTGTGAATCTGAATTACATGTCTTATAGAGAATTGGTTGTTGTTTTAGAGTTTCTAATGTAGCCTTTGAGGTTGATGGTTGTTTTGGATCGGGTGTAGAAGACTTGGTTTGACTTTTCTTCTTTCTTTTAGATCTGGTCTTCTTCCTCTTGACTTGTTCTTTGATTTCTTGTACCTCAGGCTTCTGTTTGTTCTTTAAATCCATCTTGATCTTTGTCTTCAGTTCAGCCTTAGGCAATTCTGGTTCAAGGAATCCTGCTGGTTTGAATTTCTCATAGAGAACCATTGCCTTTCGTTTGTTGTCAGACTTTGCTGCTTTTGTTTTCTGTGGTTGTGTTTGTTTTGGAATGATTTCTTCAATGACATGACTAATACATGTCAATGTTTGTTTGTTTGGTTGGTTGATTTCTTCATCACTATCATCACTTGCAGGATCTCCATCTTGATCATCATAAGAATGAAAGGTTTCATTCTATGGTGATTCTGGTTTGAGGTATAGCTTTGGTGTTGTTTCAGGAGAAGTGATTTGAGTGATAGTGGATGGTTTGTCTGTTGGATGATGATCATGCATATTTGAATCTTCTTTAACTGGACTTGTCATTGAAGTTGGCATTTCGATGTAGTTATCATTGCAAGGAGGAGGAACAACATGGTATGTAGTTCCAGCACTCTTCTTTTGATCTCTTTATGCATTAAGTAGTTCTTCCAACTTGCTGGCTGTCATCTTTAAATTTTCAAGTTCAACTTCTGTTGATGCATGATCTGATTTTGTCTTTGTTAAAGACTCAGTGAGTCTTGTAACTTGAGCTTGAAGACTAAATCTTTCTCCAAGGAGTTTGTCTACATCCTTTAGAAGAGAATTGATTTTATCTTCAAAGGCTTTATGCTGTATCTTCAATTCTGCATTTGTAGCCTTTTCTGTTATGATTGCTTGATTTAGACGCTGAATGTAATGTTGCAAGTTACTGATTGTTTTGGTTGTACTTGCTTCTGATATTTTGGCTTCAGCTTCAGCCTTTGTGTTTGTTAACTTCATAGAGAGTTCAGTTGATTGAGCATTCAGCTTGTGATTTTCTTTAAGCAATTTATCAACTTCTTTCTCTAGTGAACTGATTTGATTTGTAGAAGTTTGTAGTTCCTCTGCATGTGAAGCCATTTCCTCTTTTATCATGTATGATATATTATTGCAATATTTCCGATATGCCTGTACTTCATCTATGCATGCTGATGAGCATAGATTGATCTTTCTGTCTTTAGGAATTTCAGGCAATGGAGGAATGTTTGTGTTGTTGATGTTTGTAGCTTTTGCAAGATCAACAGTTAACTCTTCAAGTTTGATTTGTTGTTGAACCATTTTGTCTTGCAACTGGTTCATCTTTTGAGCTAAACTGATATTTTGTTGATTCAATGTCTTGATTTGTGCTTGATCATTTCTTTGAGATTGTTCCATCTCCAACCTGCATTTTATCAAATCATTAGACAAAGTGTTGTTTGATTTTGCAAGATCACATAAATGTAAGTGCATCAGTTCTTTCTCAATGTGACTGATGTACAACTGAATGTTTATCTTATCAAACAATGAATTGTTGTTATTGTTTGATATGCTGCTGATCTTTGGTTGTTTGCAGCTTTTGTTTGATTTGATGCTGTTGTTTGGTTGGTTGCAGCCATTGTTTTATTTGTTGCTGTAGTTTGAGTGGTTGCAGCTTGGTTTGCTTTGTTTGAATTCATGAATCCTTTTTCTACCTGCAGCAAGAAAGATAGCTCGGTTTCTTGAAACACTAGTGTCAGTGAATGATATTAAATTTTCCATTTTGTTTAAAAACAAAATGATTTGAAAATTTGTTTTGTGTTTAAATTGAAATCAAATTTTAAACTTTAATTGAATCCAAAGAACGTCAAAACTCAATTTAATTAGATCGGAAAAATTAAAGAGTTAACTTTATTCGATTACAATTTATTTAATCTCAATTAATATTAATCAAACTTAATTAAAAAGTAATAAAATTTGGATCTACTTAAATTTTAATTAATTCAATTCAACGTGTTACCCGAAACTTTTGTTAATTCAAACAAGTTTTGTCACACCCCGGTCACAGTTAACGTTTCAATTTTAAAAAAAAAATTAAACCTACAAGATGAAGATAACAATGTGAAGGGCCCCACTGAATATTTAAATCCGGTCAAAGTGAGTTTTATGGAGTGTTAGTATACTGTGTTCACCTGATCAAAATCCAATAAGTCAATTGACCAAAGTCAAAATTAAAAGAATAGAAAAAGGGATCGGTGTTCACTTTTCTTTTCTTCACCCGATAAGGACAATGACAAAGCACATACACACACACTGATTCTTCTTCCTTCTTCTTCAATTCAAACTCTTCTTCCTAGTCTGATGCGTTGAAATTAACCGGCGATGGTAGATGAATCTTCGATTGGTTTCAGCAGTGATGATGGTTGATGGTGTAGTTGCGGTCTATTGGTGTCAACTGTGGTGATGGTTTGACATGGAGTGGTGGGCAATTGGTTTCGACAGTGGGTCTAAAGTAGAAATCGAAGGTGATTGGTGTTGGGTGGTGACCGATGGTCGGATGTAGATACAGATGATCGGGGATTCGGTGTCGGTTGTTATTGATTATTGGTCTCGGTGATGAGTGGTGTTCGAAGGTCGACAGGTGATTGATTGTTGTCGTGGTTGTCCGCTGTGAATCGAGTAATCGACTTGGACAGAATCAATTCATCCGCTGTGGACCGATTTTGCTCATCCGCTGTAGCTTCAGGTTGTTCGTCCGCTGTGGACAAATTTTGTCGTCGGCTGTGGACAGATGTAACTCGTCCGCTGTGATTCAATTACTCATCTGCTGTATGTTTTGATTGAATGTCCGTTGTATGTTGAAATTGTTTCTTTGTCCGCTGTGGCCAAATTTAGTCGTCCGTTGTGACTTCAAATGTTCATCCGCTGTATGTTTCAGATTGAATGTCTGTTGTTGTGGTTTAATCGTCCTCCGTGAACAAGGTAATCTTCGATGGGACATTTGTATGTTCTGTTGTGAACTCGTCCGCTGTGGATGAGTTTTACTTGTCCGCTGTGGAAAAGGTTTAACAGTCTGTTGTGGACAAGGTTTAACAGTCTGCTGTGACCAAGTTTACTTGTCCGCTGTGGAAAAGGTTTAACAGTCTGTTGTGGACAAGGTTTAACAGTCTGCTGTGACCAAGTTTACTTGTCCGCTGTGGACAATTTTTTTTTGGTCAGTTGTGAAGTTTTTCTATGGATAGCTTAGTTTTCTAAGGACCAAGATGATGAAGAGATGAAAGTGTGTTTGATCTTGATCTGCTGTGATTTGGAATGAATGTAAACTTTTTTATGTTGATTGGGTCAGCTGTGATTTGGGTGTATGAATATTTGAAGATGATGGTGATTGATGTTGGTAGCCTTGAATCAAAGTGTAAGTTAAGAAAAACTTAACACATCAGCCGTAGATTAGTTGTTCATCAGTTGTGGATGATAGAACACTTGGTCAAAAATTGAATTTCAAGTATTCGTTGTAAAATTCGATTATGAATGGAATTTCACATGCAAATACACAAATTAATGTTTGAATGATTGTTTAATGATTCTTGAATGACCAAATGATGAACAAACTAATCAAAATCTGAATTAAATCATAAATTTGGCTGAATTTTTAGATTTCAAAACAGTTTGATGTTCTTGAATGAACAAACTTTTGATTTTTGGGTTTCTCATGGAATTTGATAAAATCAAAGGTTATAATAGCTGTAGATAAGTGATTCTAAGCTAAAACAACAATCAATTTCATATAATCATCACCTGAACTCGGATTTAGATGTTAAACACATAAAGAACACAATGAAGAACAAAAACCCAGATTTAAGAATCAATGTTCAAAATGTATGATTTGGATGTTGTGTATGATAAACGAACCTTAGATTTGATGTTTCTAAGCTAAAATCACTATCAATTTCAGCTAAACAACATCAGATTCGTTATTTTTGATGATTTTTCTCAAGAACAGTGAACTTTTCTCAAGAATTCAAAATTTTCAAAAAACTTCAAATTCAAGAGTTGTGGATTGAACAATTGATATGAAACTTTGTAGATGTGTTAGTTATCACAAACTAAAGCTATTAGAATCTTAAATTTGATCAAACAACATCAAAATCAAAATTTCATGTTCATGAACATTTGAAGACTTGAAGAACAAGTTTGCTTAAATCTTCAAATTAATAGCTCAAATGAACTTCAATTGACATGAAAACTTGCAGATCTTCACGAAATAGCAAATCTAAGCTAGTGGTAGCTTGATTTCATCAAAAACAACAACAATTTGTAAATCAAACTTGTTGTTTAAATTTTTTGAAAAAAATTTGAAAAACAAGGAGCCAAGGCTCTAATACCAATTGTGGAAACCACAGATTCTGCTGGTGGATCGAATATTGCAATTGTATTGTTGCCGTTTATTGAATTTGTGATGTGGAATCTCACAAACCCGTTGATGATTTCAAGTGAAGATCTATTGCAAGATGAAATGTATGATGATGAATGAAAGATGAACAATTCAAGAACACATAATCATAAAAATTTTATTCATTCATATGTATGTTTGCTAGGAGATTACAAGGGAGTTTGCAAGAGGTTTCTCTCTCACACACACTCAACCTTGATTTCACTAGTGCATGCTATGGATTGTTAGTGATTGTTCTAATGTTTGATTCTTCTCATCTTAGAGTAATAATGACTACACTTAGTCATTTATACTCTTTACAAAAATAAGAAAAAACTACATTTAAGCACAAATGATTACACAAATATAGTTCTAAGTCTGATAAATTCTCTATTGCTGAAGCGTGACTGCCGGGTGCTGACGTCATTCGGGACGACCACTGATGTTGACTGTTGACTTTGACCACAGTTGACCAAGTTTGACCAAGTTTGACTTTGGTCAATTTTCTTTGTTTTGATCATATCTTTAGCATATCTTCACCGGGTAGGTTTTGCTAATCATCATGAGATTCAGCACTTAGGTTTTGGTAAGTATCATCTTCAAATAGTCTAACAATAAGTTAAAACATATTATTTTATTACATCATTCATGTAAATTTCAAAATACATCATCATATCAAAAACGTGGATGCCAGCCTCAAAACACTCCCAGTAGCTTATGCATCCATGCCTGCACCTCCTCAGCATCAACAAAATACCTGCCAACTATTATGCATACAAAAAGACAGCGACGCTGAGTGAGTTCTAGTTTTACAAATAAAATACTTTACTTTCGTTAAAACAACCTTTTTACTTTTCGATCACGATCACACATCATACATACACATTGATAATAATTAATTATCTTCGTCATCGTTTACCATCAAACAATACATACTTACTATCATCGTTCCTAGGTAGTTTAGCCTGGCTGCCCTTAACTCATCTTCCTGAGTGTTTAGCCTGGGGGAAGCCCTGATTGCAGCTTCCATAAACCCTAGGGAACCACTTGAACTCTCTCCCCTCAGCTTTATCTTCCTCTCTCTCTTCTCCTCCTCAATCTCCTCAGTAGTCATTTCCTTTTGCCTTTGTCATCTACAGGCTTTAGTGACTCAGGCTGGAGAGAGCTTTGGCCTTCATTGCTTGGTTCAGCTGTCAAGCTCTGGCCAGAGAGAGGTTGTGAAACACCATCACCAGCTGGTGTTTCACTGAGGGTGATGGATGCAGAGGGAGATCTTGTCTCAAGGTTCACAGGTTCAAACACTAGGCCTTCAGTCAAGGTTTTCCATTCGAAACTAATCTCCGGGTTGTAAGGCCCCAATCCCGGGACGCTCACAGTTGGACAATCATCGCACATAAAATATATAAATTACATTTACAATTTCTAAAACATTGCAGCGGAATAATTTTAAACCATTTCATTATAATTGCTTTTGTAAAATAATACATTGTAGTTAACTGTTACAAAATATCATAATTTGCATTACATCATAAAAACATTATAATCTAAACAACGGATGCCATCCAAAAATGCCAAGTAGCTGCCCCGTGCCATCCTCAGCAACATTACCTGCCAAGTGGAAACACATAAAAGTCAGCGTTGCTGAGTGAATTCTAGTTTTATAAAATAAAATACTTTTCTTTCGTTTAATACCATTCTTTCTTTACTTTCACATGTGATCATGCATCATACGTACACATAGATAATAATATATTATTATCTTTCACCGCCATTCGTTGACTTCCGTTCATTCATCATCGTACGTCATCTTTATCATTCGTTATCTTCTTACTGTACTATACGTACTTCCATTAACTTCCGATGACATGTACTGTACCCTGAACATTGTGCACGTAGCTGACCCTAGGGTCTGGGGCAAGTACACTCATCATTATCATTCATCTTTCATTCCGGACCAATGCCATGTGCTATACCCAGAAACATTGTTCACGAAGCTGGTTACTGGGCCTGAGGTCTATCATAGACCTCGAACATTATGCACGAAGCTGACTAAAGTAGCTAGGGAAAGCGGCAAGGGTCCCATACATATGGTCAATCACAAAGATTAGCCCCCAGTGTGCATACTTCCGGGGTAGCTAACCCGCACACAGTTGAGCTAACACCCTTCATTGGGTGTGAACCTCCATACATTGCTTGTAAGACTTTCATTACTTTCATTCATTAATGCATGCATTCATTCATTCCTTACGTTCCCTTTTCATTATCTTCCGCTTTACGTTACATAATACTTTCCATTTACTTTTCATAATCATACCACGCAAAGCCACGGAAAATAAACATACATAATAAGGAACATAACATAAACATAAACATAACCATACCATACATAGCATCATCATCACATGACATATGACATCATAAAGTCAACTTACATAACCCCCGAGAACATCCCAAATCCAAGCCTACACATTACATTTTCCCCAAAATTTCAGAAAAATATTCTAAGGCATAGGCGCATGAGCACTATGTAGGCGCATGGCCTTTCAAGCGCATGGGAACACTTAGGCGCATGGGGAACTTTTAGGCGGATGGGCACTATTTGGACGCATGACCCAACACTTAGTCTCCTGGGCAAATTTCTAGGCGCATGGACACTATGCAGGCGCATGAGTGCCTAGGCGCATGGAACACTTAGTCAATCTCAGCCTATTCTAGGCGCATGGATACTATTTGGGCGCATGGGTTTTGGGTGCATGGGGCAACACTTAAGCAAATTCAACCGTTGGGTGCATGGGCCAAATCCAGGAGCATGGGCAACCAACACATACTAATAACATCATAATCAGCCCCAAATCATCAATTTATCATGTTCTAACTTAGTTCTAGCATTCTAAGATTCATAATATGAACATGGCATCACCATAACATCATAAATCACCCAAATCATAACCCATCCACATTCACACATACACGTTCATACGGGTATAAAACCCATTTTTATAAAAACATACATACATGTATTTCCAGCCCCAAAATTAGTTAAAACATGTAAAGGGGGGGGGGGTTCTAGAACTCACCTTTGACAACCTTCGAGTATGACTTCCTTCAAACCCATTTGCACTATGCGTTCAACCACCTAGAAACCCACCAAAAACACACACCCGAACACAACAAAACACACATAAGCATATAACCGAGGCATAGGCCGGCCAAGAACAACTTAAAACCAAGAATTCTTACCTTGAATTCGAATTCTTCTTCTTCTTCTTCAAACCCGAGATCTTTCTCTGCTCTTTCTCTCTCTAAAATCCGGTGAAAAGATAATATGCAGAAAGGTGTGGGCGGCCATGCCCACTTTTGTACCAACTTTTTATTCTTTTTGTCCTTTTGACATATTTAGCCCCTCAACTTGGGTTAAATTGTGTTTTCTTTCTTTTTTTGCACATTTATTCTTTCTTTCTCATCTTTTAAAATTTTCCGGATGTTACAAGTCCACCCCCCTTATATAGGTTTCATCCCTGAAACCTGTTATTCCTCAAACAAATATGGGTAATGCTGCCTTATCTCTTCTTCAGTCTCCCACATAGACTCGGATCCCTTCCTGTGCTTCCACTGTACACGCACAAGGGGAACCACTTTATTCCTTAACCTTTTCTCCTTGCGATCAATGATTGCCACTGGTTGCTCCACATAATTGAGCCTTTCATCAACTTCAATATCCTCCAGTGGTACAACCATATCCTCGTTAGCTAAACACTTCCTCAGATGAGATACATGGAATGTCGGGTGAATTCCACTTAACTCATCGGGTAACTCTAACCTATAGGCCACCTCTCCTACTCGAGCAATAATTCAGAAAGGCCCTATGTATCTCGGGCTCAACTTGCCCCGCTTCCTGAACCGAATGATACCTTTCCAAGGTGAGACCTTCAAAATAACTCTATCACCCATCTGGAACTCAATCGGCCTATGTCTCTTGTCGGCATACGAATTCTGCCTATCTTTAGCTGCCTTCATAAAGGCTTTGATCTTTTCGAGCTTCTCAGTCGTAGCCTCAATCACCTCAATACTTCCTAACTCCTTCTGACCAATATCACCCCAACAAACGGGTGTTCTACACCTCCTACCGTATAGCATCTCATAAGGGGGCATACCAATACTGGCATGATAACTATTATTATACGAGAACTCAGCTAACGGTAAGTGGTCATTCCAACTTCCTCCAAAGTCAATGACACATGCCCGAAGCATATCTTCTAGCATCTAAATAGTCCTTTCCGACTGACCATCCGTCTGAGGACGATAAGCCGTACTAATGTGTAACCTCGTCCCCATCGTATCATGGAACTTCTTCCAAAATTTAGATGTAAACCGAGTGTCACAATCAGAAACAATAGACACCGGCACACCATGACGAGTTACAATCTCTTTGATGAATAGATCCGCTAATCTTTCAGAGGAGTACGTCTCGCGGATCGGTAGAAAGTGGGCACTCTTTGTTAAACGATCAACTATCACCCATATGGCATCATACCCACTCACGGTACGCGGTAACTTCGTGATAAAGTCCATGGTGATATGCTCCCACTTCCACTCCGGTATATCCAAAGGTTGGATCTTCCCGTACGGCTTCTGATGCTCGGCCTTCACTTGCAAGCAAGTAAGACACTTACTCACATACTCGTCTACATCGCGCTTCATACCCGGCCACCAATAATCTTTCTTCATATCTTGATACATCTTTGTAGCACTGGGATGAATGTAGCATCGAGTCTTATGAGCTTCATCCATTATCTTCCCACGTAGATCCCCATAACAAGGAATCCACGTCCTTCCAAATCGGGTTCTAACACCAAGAGTGTTTTCACCCAATTCCGCAACCATACCTCTCATCCTTTCAAAGTTAAGACGATATTCTTTCAATGCCTCGTCTTGAAACTCCTTGACCTGCTTCATCACATCAGAGGTCATAATCAACTGATAAGCCTTCACCCGAATCGGCTCGGGTCTCTCCTTTCGGCTGAGGCATCCGCCACTACGTTGGCCTTGCCCGGATGGTAATGGATCTCGTAATCATAATCCTTTATGAGCTCCAACCATCGCCTCTGCCTCATGTTCAGGTCCTTTTGCTCGAAGAAGTACTTCAAGCTCTTGTGGTCCGTGAAGATTGTGCACTTCGTTCCGTATCGGTAGTGCCTCCAAATCTTTAGTGCAAAGACCACAGCTGCTAACTCCAAGTCATGAGTAGGGTAATTCACCTCATGAACTTTCAATTGTCGAGATGCGTATGCTATCACCTTTCCTCGCTGCATCAACACGCAACCCAACCCTGAGTAAGAAGTGTCCAAATAGACCACTAAGTCCTTGCTTCCTTTGGGTAATGATAAAACTGAAGCTTGAGTCAACCTTGCCTTTAACTCCTCAAAAGAACTCTCTTGAGCTTGACCCCATACAAACTTCACATCCTTACGGGTCAACTTAGTCAACAGAGAAGCTATCTTAGAGAAGTCTTGAATGAATCTCCTATAATATCCCACCAACCCCAAGAAACTACGAATCTCGGATGGCGTCTTTGGAGACTTCCATTGCATCACCGCTTCCACCTTTGCCGGGTCCACCATGATCCCTTCTAGATTCACCACGTTACCCAAAAACTGAACTTCGCGCAACCAGAACGCGCACTTGGAGAACTTGGCATACAACTTCTATTTTCTCAACGTCTCTAACACTTCCCGAATGTGACCGGCATGCTCCGCCTCACTCCTCGAATAAATCAAGATATCATCGATAAACATGATCACTGATTTATCCAACATCGGCCGACACACTCGATTCATCAGGTCCATAAAAGCAGCTGGCGCGTTGGTCAAACCAAAAGACATAACGAGAAACTCGTAGTGTCCATAACGCATGCGAAAAGCTATTTTAGGAATATCTTGCTCCTTCACCTTCAGCTGATGGTAGCCAGATCAAAGATCTATCCTCGAGAATCAACTGGCACATTGGAGCTGATCAAACAGATCATCAATCCTCGACAATGGATACCGATTCTTCACCATCAACTTGTTCAGCTCGCGGTAGTCTATGCACATCCGCATACTACCGTCCTTCTTTTTCACAAATAAGATCGGAGCACCCCAAGGAGAGATACTCAGTCTAATGAACCCCTTATCAAGCAACTCCTGCAGTTGCTCCATCAATTCCTTCATCTCGGTCGGAGCCAACCGATACGGTGCCTTAGAAACAGGTTGAGCACGGGGTATCAAGTCAATCTGGAACTCGATCTCGCGGTCCTGTGACACACCTGGTAATTCTTCGGGAAATACATCTGGGAATTCACACACAACCGGTACATCCGACAGTTGTGGTGTTGGCGTATCTACATCCTTCACGTAGGCCAAGTAGGCACTACATCCACGCCTCATGCACTTTCCCGCCACCGCCATCGAAATCCCCTTCGGGATAGTCGTAACTCGATCACCTTAGATCGTCACCAAACTCCCGTCGGGCGCTGTCAGTCGAATCATCTTCTTGCGACATATGATATTTGCCTCGTAGTCCGCCAACCAATCCATTCCTAGGACTACGTCAAATCCGCCTAAGGTCATCACGAACAGTCTAGCAGGAAATTTATGATCCTCTAATTCTATACCGCAGCCTTCTATCAGGTCAACAATCCTGGTAGACTTACCTATGGCAGTTTCTACATCGAAGGGCTCATCAATACTTCTACTACTAACAGGCAACTTAGCATAGAAAGAAGCAGAAATAAAACTCTTACTAGCCCCTGAATCAAATAACACAGAAGCAAGAGTTTGGTTTACTAGAAACGTACCTGACACGACATCGGGGTTCGTCCTAGCCTCCTCTTGAGTCATCGTGAATTCCCTGGCGCTTGCCCACTACCCCTCGGTCCCGGTCTTCTTCCCTGCCCTGGAACTCTCAGCCCATGGCTTCTTGCATTCTTGACTTATATGGCCCTTTCCACCGCAGTTAAAACACCTTGCCACCTTGCACTCTCTTGCCATATGGCCAGGCTTTCCATATTTGAAGCACACATTCAATCCCACACCTACACTCCCCGGTGTGCTCCTTCCCGCACTTGCCACACCTCTTCGACTCCACACCGGATGTGACCACACGCCGGTCATCCACTCGTGCATTCTTGTTGTTTGCCGGGGCACCACCCCGACCAAACCTCTTCCCGTTCCAGTTTCGGTCACCACTGCCTTTCTTGCTCACCTCAGCCCCCACCACTTCCCTCTCATCGTACAGCCTTCCCGCCAGATCGACCACCGACCAGAACGTACTCGGCCGGGCGGCGATCATGTGCCTGCGAATATCCGCCGGCAAGCCCTGAATATACCTCTTGATCTTTCGCGACAGAGGTGTCAGTTGATCTAGCACCAGTCGTGCCATCTCGTTAAACTTGGTGGTGTATTGCTGACGCGTCATGGTTCCCGCCTCCAGCTGCAGGAACTCCTTCTCAACCTTGTCGAGCTCCTTATGAGGACAGAACTCTTCAATCACCAGCTTCTTCAACTCTGGCCACCTCATTCTTCCAATTGTCCTACTACCCTCGGCTTGGACGATATTTTCCCACCAGCACAGAGCCGAGTCCACAAATGAATGAGTGGCAAACCTCACCTTCTGATCCTCCCAGCACTCGTTGATATCAAGTACAGCTTCCATCTCTCTCACCCACCGGTGAGCAGCAACAGCAGTGCCATTTCCGTCAAAAGTCGGGGGCATGCATCTTTGAAATGCCCCATAGTTACAGCCTTGGGCTGCCTCCGGCACAGGCTCTTCTTATTCTTCCTCGTCAGTTGAGACAACCGTCTCAGCCCCCGGTTGCTCCCTTACTCCCGAGGACCTGTTTCTCTCTTTCCTTTCCCCTTCTCTTACAGTCTTTATCACTTCAGTCACCACAGACGGTAAGATCGTCTGCATGACCTGGTGAACCTCTTCCACCACCGCCTCCTTCACTGAGGCCCTTAAGTTAGCACTCTCGTCACCGCCCTCCGGATGAGGGGTCTCAGGCTCTTCATGAGCCACCTCTTCAGCCCTAGGCCTTCCTCTCGTGACCCGTGGTCCAGCACCACGTCCACCACGACCTCCACCTCGAGAATCCTTCGAAGATCTACCACCGGCCATCCTCTAACACGCTATAAGATTCAAACACTAACACGGTCATTCAAGGTAATAGCTCAGTTTATGTCAAGTATAGTAAGTCCCTAATTACAGTGGCCAGTTATGATTAGCTACTTACTTTACTCTTCATACCCCAAGCATTTCCTATCCTGACTACATCAGTATCTAAATCCAATAAGAAGCACATAAACCACATAACATGCGCACGTAATACCGGTTAACATCAAGAAAATACCTGATGGCACGTAGCTACTCGGACTGGCACCCCTTCCCTTTGTCCCATTTTCAGTTTAAGTTTAGGTTTCTTTTGAAAATTTTAACCCGTTTCACTTAAACTTTGGCTCTGATACCAACTTGTAAGGCCCCGATCCCGGGACGCTCATAGTTGGACAATCATCGCACATAAAACATATAATTTACATTTACAATTTCTAAAACATTGCAGCGGAATAATTTTAAACCATTTTATTATAATTGCTTTTGCAAAATAATACATTGTAGTTAACTGTTACAAAATATCATAATTTGAATTACATCACAAAAACATTATAATCTAAACAACGGATGCCATCCAAAATGCCAAGTAGCTGCCCCGTGCCATCCTCAGCAACATTACCTGCCAACTGGAAACACATAAAAGTCAGCGTTGCTGAGTGAGTTCTAGTTTTATAAAATAAAATACTTTTCTTTCGTTTAAAACCATTCTTTCTTTACTTTCACATGTGATCATGCATCATACACATAGATAATAATTTATTAGTATCTTTCATCGTCATTCATTGACTTCTTTTCATTCATCATCGTACATCATCTTTATCATTCGTTATCTTCTTACTGTACTATACGTACTTCCATTAACTTCCGATGACATGTACTGTACCCTGAACATTATGCACGAAGCTGACCCTAGGGCCTGGGGCAAGTACACTCATCATTATCATTCATCTTTCATTCCAGACCAATGCCATGTGCTATACCCCGAACATTGTGCACAAAGCTGGTTACTGGGCCTGAGGTCTATCATAGACCTCGAACATTGTGCACGAAGCTGACTCCAGTACCTAGGGAAAGCGGCAAGGGTCCCATACATATGGTCAATCACAAAGATTAGACCCCAGTGTGCATACTTCCGGGGTAGCTAACTAGCACACAGTTGAGCTAACACCCTTCATTGGGTGTGAACCTCCATACATTGCTTGCAAGACTTTCATTACTTTCATTCATTAATGCATGCATTCATTCATTCCTTACGTTCCCTTTTCATTATCTTCCGCTTTACGTTACATAATACTTTCCATTTACTTTTCATAATCATACCACGCAAAGCCACGGAAAATAAACATACATAATAAGGAACATAACATAAACATAACCATACCATACATAGCATCATCATCACATCATATATGACATCATAAAGTCAACTTACATAACCCTCGGGAACCTCCCAAATCCAAGCCTACACATTATATTTTCCCCAAAATTTCAAAAAAATATTCTACGGCATAGGCGCATGAGCACTATGCAGGCACATGGCCTTTCAGGCGCATGGGAACACTTAGGCACATGGGGAACTTTCAGGCGCATTGGCACTATTTGGGCGCATGACCCAACACTTAGTCTCCTAGGCAAATTTCTAGGCGCATGGACACTATGCAAGCGCATGAGTGCCTAGGCGCATGGAACACTTAGTCAGTCTCAGCCTATTCTAGGCGCATGGATACTATTTGGGCGCATGGGTTTTGGGTGCATGGGGCAACACTTAAGCAAATTCAACCGTTGGGCGCATGGGCCAAATCCAGGCGCATGGGCAACCAACACATACTAATAACATCATAATCAGCCCCAAATCACCAATTCATCATGTTCTAACTTAGTTCTAGCATTCTAAGCTTCATAATATGAACATGGCATCAACATAACATCATATATCACCCAAATCATAACCCACCACCCACATTCACACATACACGTTCATATGGGTATAAAACCCATTTTCATAAAAACATACATACATACATTTCCAGCCCCAAAATTAGTTAAAACATGTAAAAAGGGGGGGGGGGTTCTAAAACTCACCTTTGACAACCTTCGAGTATGACTTCCTTCAAACCCGTTTGCACTATGAGTTCAACCACCTAGAAACCCACCAAAAACACACACCCGAACACAACAAAACACACATAAGCATATAACTGGGGCATAGGCCGGCCAAGAACAACTTAAAACCAAGAATTCTTACCTTGAATTCGAATTCTTCTTCTTCTTCTTAAAACCCGAGATCTTTCTCTGCTCTTTCTCTCTCTAAAATCTGGTGAAAAGAAAATATGCAGAAAGGTGTGGGCGGCCATGCCCACTTTTGTACCAACTTTTTATTCTTTTTGTCCTTTTGACACATTTAGCCCCTCAACTTGGGTTAAATTGTCTTTTCTTTCTTTTTTTGCACATTTATTCTTTCTTTCTCGTCTTTTAAAATTTTCCGGGTGTTACACGGGTCTAACTTAACATCCAGTTGACCAAAGATCTCACCTGCTAGCCTCTGTCTATATAATTTTGATCTCGATTTAAACTCCTCTAGCACCCTGTCTTGGATTTTTTCTGCCAATTTTGCTGCTTGTCTGTAATTGCTTGGGTTGACAAGTGGCAGATCTACCAAGTTGATGCTCTCATAGATACTCAGGTGTGAAATGTTGAGAACTTCTAATTGACCCTGAGCTCTGGAGATCACAAGAGCTCTCCTATTGTTGTCATACCCCCAACCCCAGATTGGGTTCTCAGAAGGGGCAGACATTGCTCTTGGTATTCCCTCCTCAAACAGTTGTTGGATGAGTAAGTTCAGATCACTGTCCAGAGGAGGTTGCTGAGTATGAACAACTGCAAGAGAGGATGGTGATTCCTCTATGTCCATACTCTGGGAAGAACTCCCAGGTTCTATGATTGTTAGAATTTTCTCCCCCTTTTTGGTAGCATCACCCTCTTGCATATGTGAGCTGGGAGATTGATCCATGACATCCATAGGTTCTTGTGGACCTGGATGAGTTGTCCTCATGGGTCTCTCAGCCTACTTGCCATTGAGATCGGTGATCTCAAGTTGCTGGTCATTGACTCTCTTTAGTAAGATAGTCACCTGAGATTCTAGGTTAGCTATCTTTGAAACAAAATAGGTGCAAAGATATGACAGTTTGTGCACCATTTGTTGCAGACTCCCCTCATTTTTAGATGAAGAATCATTAGGGGATGAGAGAATTGGACCTAAGTCTTCTTCCTCACCACCAGCATAGGTTTCTTGGCTGTTGGATTTCCCTTGACTAATGACAACTTCCAGAGAAGTGTCAAGAGGCTGGGTTGCCATGGTAGAGGTCCTACTAATGTTATCACTTGCAAAGGTGATAGCCTCTGCCATATGGATTTCCTGAATAAGTTCAGGACTATCCACCTCAGTAGGGGGTTGCTGATGTGGGCTAAAGATGGGGGAAGCAGGAGTACTCATCTCTTCTTGAGTGTCGAAAGAGAGGAGAGACTCATGGTACTCACTGAAGCCCAAATCTTCATCAGAATAGAAGTCAAGGATGGGAATAGGGCGGTTTAGATCAAGAGGTTGGGATGGTAGCTTTCCCCAGAAGGTTGATCACTAGAGTGTTGAGACTCAAAGTGATGGCTTAAGGTTGTTTGTGGGGTTGTGAGCTTATCAGGCTGAGCATGACGAACTTCAGCACTGATTGGTTGAAAGATAGGAGTGGTCTGCTCCTCAGGGGAAGTGGGAGCTCGAGATTCCACTTCCTCCTGTATGGGTTCTGATATGGGGGCTTGCACATGCTCAGTAGCAAGTGCAGGGGTTCATTGGGATTTTCTTTTGTAGGTGATGGTGATGGTAGGCTGTGTTTGAGGTGGTTGAGAGGTGGAGGGTGTTGGTTTAACACTAGCTGGTGCTACTAGGTTTTCACCCTAAGCAATGAGCTCAAACATTTTTGGGACAAGGGCTGTTTCTACCCCACAGAAGCCAACAGTTGGCTTCTTCAAGATTTTGAAGATGTCGGGCCTCATTTGTCCTATTTTAAGAATATTACATGTTCCCCTCAACTGTGGTCCTAACTCACAGTTGAGAATGTGTTAAACATACCTAGGGAACATGTAGTACTCTAAGGAGTCCAAGTTTGCAAGTAAATTAGTATATACAAAATAAGAGTACCTGAACTTGACCTCTTGTACCATCCCATGGACTATAAAGGAGAGGTCTTCTGGAACTTCATCCCATCCCCAATGCTTGTTAGAAAGGCTGTGAATGACGACATGGAGGAGGTATTTCCATTGAGATGAGACCTTCCCCTTCCTGAAGGTTTTGACTGAGAAGTCACCTTCATAGCCCATCTGCTGAAAGGAGTGGTTGACAGCAGATTTGGGAAAGGACAGCTCACCTGCTTCATCATCCAGCTGCAAATGGACGTTTATAATGGCCGGAGTGATGAAAATTGTCCTCCCCTGCACTGTAGCAGACAGTGCCTTCTCCTCATCCATGGTGACCTCTTGACAGGTCCTCCAGAACTCAAGCAACTCATCCTCATAGAGAGGAGGATCAATTGTAAGGGAGGTGAAGTAGTGCGACGAAGAAAGGTACCTACACACATCTGAGAAGCTTGGATCCTTCTCAGAGTGTAACAGAGCAACCTGATTATGTTGCCTGTGTAGGTGCATGGAAAAATCAGGGTCGTTACGATGATTAATGTTGGCCATTTGAGGAAGCTTTTGTAGTGAAGAAAGGAAGAAGAAGATGAAATTTGGGGGTAAATTTAGGGTAAGGATCAATGAGAGTAGAGAGACGATATAGAACCGTTTGGAAGATATATATCATGGATTTGAGACAAAGTTATGATAAAAAGAAAAACTTTAAAATCCGCAAGTGGGTCCTACTTCTGAAAAAGTGCGTCAATAAATTTAGTTTTCTTGGAAGTTGTAAAACTTCCGATGGCAATTTTGGCTTTGGAAGCTTTGTAGCAAAGCTTCCGAAGGCAAGTTTTGCTTCAGAAGATATTTTAGAATTTTTTTGAAAATTTGGCATCGAAAGAAGTGAACAAGTCTTCCGAGACTTAGTTGCTTTCGGAAGATATTTGTTCTTTGAGTACATTTAAGTGCTTATATACAAATTTAAGCTTCGGAAGATACTCTAAGAATTTCTTCCGAAGGTAAATCTTAGATAAGCTGTTAAATGATTTAAAGACATAAATTTCTTCCGAAGGCAATTTGAGTTCTTCCGAAGGTAAATTATCACAAATCTGAAGAATATTAGTTAAAAGTTAATTTTCTTCCAAAGAGAACTGGGCTTATGAGGTGATCTAATAGGCAATTAGGACACCCAGTTTTAGGAAATAAAGTTGATTAAGTTATTAATGAAAATCTATTCAAAGTTAATCATCCTAATAGCTGATACAAGATATTTAAATCTCTGTTCATCAAATGCCTTTGTGAACAGATCAGCATATTGTTCATTTGTGTTAACTTTGATTAGTTTGATCAATCCTTTTTCAAAATTATTCCTAATCAGATGATACCTGATATTGATTTGTTTGGCCCTTGAGTGCTGCACAGGATTTTCTGTAATGGAGATGGCACTGTTGTTGCCTATGTGGATGGGAGTCTCCTTGAAGTTGAACCCATAGTCTAGCATCTGATTCTGAATCCAGAGCACTTGAGCACAGTAGCATGCAGCAGCAATGTATTCAGCTTCAGCACTTGATGCAGACACACAAGATTGCTTTTTGCATTGCTAAGAGACTATCCTTCTACCAAGGAATTGACATCCCCCAGATATGGACTTTGCAGTCATGTTGCATCCACCATAATCACTATCTATATAAGCATATAGATTAAAGTCTGAATTCTTTGGATACCAAAGGCCTAGATTTGGAGCACCTTTGAGGTATCTGAGAATCCTTTTGACAGTGATTAGGTGTGACATCTTGGGGTTGGCTTGATATCTTGCACATATACATCTGGCAAACATAATATCAGGCCTGCTAGCAGTAAGGTACATAAGTGACCCAATCATAGCCCTATAGAGATGTTTATCAACACACTCCCCCTCAAGATCAGGACCAAGGGAGTGGTTTTTGGCTATGGGTGTCTTTGCAACCTTACAGTCAGTCATCTTGAATCTTGTAAGTAAGTCCTGTACATACTTTGACTGACTAATGAAGATGCCATCTTCAACCTGCTTCACTTGAATTCCTAGAAAGAAACTGAGTACCCCCATGGCACTCATTTCAAATCTATTCTTCATCAGCATCTCCAAGTCTCTACAGAGCTTTAGATTAGTTCAACCAAAGATGATGTCATCTACATATATCAATAGTACCTGTTTCTTTGATGAAGATAGTCCCATTAATAGTACCTCTTTTGTATCCATGATGACAGAGGTATGTTGATAGTGTCTCATACCACTTTCTTGGAGCTTGATGCAGTCCATATAGAGCTTTATCAAGCATGCAGACATAATCAGGATGATCTGGGTCTGCAAAGCCAGGTGGTTGTTTAATATAAACTTTTTCATCAATCACCCCATAGAGAAAAGCACATTTCATATCAAGTTGGTAGACCTTGAAATCCTTGGATGTAGCACAAGCCAAGAATATTCTTATAGGTTCAAGTCTTGCAACTGTAGCAAAAACATCAGTGTAATCGATCCCTTCTTCTTAAGTGTATCCTTGTACAACCAGTCTAGCCTTGTTCTTGATAATAATTCCTTTATCATCCTTCTTGTTCCTGAATACCCATTTGGTACCTATGACAGTCTTCCCTTGAGGAAGAGGGCATAAGTTCCACACCTTCTGTCTTCTGATTTGAAGCAGCTCATCTTGCATAGCTTCAATCCAGCTTCCATCCTTCGAAGCCTCATCAACTTTCTTTAGCTCTATCTGGGATAAGAAACAAGAATGTAGACAAACATGGCTGTCATGAGTTTGTCCTCTTGTTCTTACCCCTGAGTCAACATTTCCAATGATGTTTGTGGTGGGATGTGACTCGTGGTTCCGAAGTTGAGGGATCACAGCAAGTTGGTTGGACAGATCTAAATTAGAGAAATTCTATTCTGGCAATTAGTTGTCTCCCACCACATCAGCACACTTATCAAGAGAAAATTAATCCAATGAGTGTGTGACATCATTCATGTTGTCTTCAATGGAGTGGTTATCAGCATCAAGAAATTCTTGATCACTGTCACCACCTCCAGTTCCTCCTGCATTAGAAGTTCCTTCTCCTGAATTCTAAGCCTTTGAGCTAGAATTTGAAGGCAATTCAGTTGAATCAGCAGTATTTGTCATGCTTGTGCTGATAAGAGCCTCAATTACAGGGTTAGTTACCACTGGAGCTGAAGTAGTCTTCTTGGTTGGTCTTCTCAGCTCAAATCTTGGATCAAGATCTTTTGTTGATCTGTTATCTGTAGATCCTGAAACATTCTCACAAGACTTGTTAAAACAGTTAGTAACTAAATCAAGATCAAACTGCCAATCTGGACCAAAACCTTTCACACAGGGTGTGTGTTCATTGAAAGTCACATTGGCTGACTCCTTAATGATTCTAGTTCTGAGATTGTATACTCTATAAGCCTTAGCTTGAGAAGAGTATCCAACAAAGTGTCCATCATCTGATTTCTCAGCAAACTTGGCTATTTGATCTTTTGTATTCAAGATGGTGCAAGCACATCCAAATGTTCTGAGAAAACCTATGAATGGTCTCCTTTCATGCCACAGTTCATAAGGAGTCTTACCATGTGTCTTAACCACTAAAACTCTATTCTGCACATAGCAGGCTGTGTTGACAGCCACTGCCCAGAAGGTGATAGGCAGTTTAGAGTCAGACAACATGGTTCTAGCAACTTTAATAAGTGTCCTGTTTCTCCTCTCAGCAACACCATTTTGCTGAGGAGTCCTGGGAGCACTATATTGTCTTGAAATACCATTTTCATCACAAAATGCATCAAGGATTTGGTTAAGTGGTAGTCCTTTACACATCAGAGAATATGCTTTTATATCATTCTTAACATTTCTTAGATCATCACCCTACAATCCATCTTCAGGGTATGGTTATGGAGAGTCTTTAGTATAGACAAACCCTCTATCAGGACCATCTGAAGTGATAGGAATATGAGGTCCTCTTTCTATTGACTTCCATAAGTCAGTGTCAATAGAATTAAGGTGATGTTTCAATCTAACTGATCAATTCTTAAAATCAGCTCTGTTCTTTAGTTTAGGAACCCTGTTCTTTGAATCTTCTGATTTCACCATTTTTAATTTTGGATTTTAGAAAAAGATTTGTTTTTGTTGTTTTTTAAGTGTTTGAATTAAAACAATGAATTGAAAATATTTTTGGATTTTTTTTTAAGTTTTTGAAAAATTTCTAAAAGAATTTCTAAGTGTTGATGTTGATGCGCCTGAATAATGATGAAGCACTTTGACTGAAACGTCTAAGGGATTGCCTTAGAAGAATTCTCAAATGCCCAACTTGTAATGCGCCTGAACAGTTGTAAAACGTTCAAACAATTGTTAGACGCCTGGGTGAAGAAACACCCACAGTTCAAATACGCCTACACAGTTGTGATACGCCTAGAATTCCTTAGTTTCTGAAAAGTTCCAAAGTGACAAAACAGTTGTGATGCGCCCACACAGTGGTAAAACGCCTAGACCAAAAACGCCTTACAGTTGTGAAATGCCTGAACAGTTGTCAAGCGCCTAACACTTAGGAAATTTTCAGTAGTGTTTTGACCTAATGCACCAAATTCAACAGATTCCAACGTACTCAGATCTGCTGAAAATCTTCAAAACTTGTTGAATTGCTCTGAAAACTTCCAATTAGACTGTAATTTGATCGATTAACAGTCCTCTAACTTCAGTTTCATCAAACAACAACAACAAATTGATCTTTGATTCAAAAATCAGTTCGATTGTGAAGAACAAGTTCGAACACTGATTTGAACAATTCACTGAATTTGAACGAATTGAACTGCAAATTATGATTCAATTCATGTTTCTGATGATGAAACACAACTGAAATCAACAATTACTTGATTGAATTGCTTATCAATCACAGATTCAAGTGATTTCAAGAGTTTGACAGTTTGAAGAACTTCAATCACTGAACCAACAGCTCTGATACCATTTGATAGGATCAAAATGGATCGATCTGTGATGATATTATGATACAATTCAATCACACAAACACATG
Source organism: Flaveria sonorensis (assembly GCA_025506505.1). Lineage (NCBI taxonomy): Eukaryota > Viridiplantae > Streptophyta > Magnoliopsida > Asterales > Asteraceae > Flaveria > Flaveria sonorensis. Next base: position 30,616,503 of record CM046430.1, on the reverse strand, counting down.
CAATCAATTCAATGCAAACAAATCACAAAAATTCATAGGTTTTCATTGATTAGTAAGCATAGAAAGTACACGTGTAAGTAAAAAACAGTTACAAGTTCGTTCACTGATCTATTCTCTATCAGTCTCTTAGTCTAGTCTACCTACACAATACATTAACTATGCTATTTATACTATCATGAAAACAAAAGTAACATATTTACAAAAGTAGTCCCTATACTATAACAAAAACTATAAAATGCACATAAAGACTAAATATTAATCTTTAAGAAGCATCTACAGAGGTCACCAGAATAAGAAGCTAAGATAGCAAGCTACAGTTGCTGTTGAAGAAGGAGGCTTTGACTGGAGCTTCCAAGCTGAAGATGCTTCTCCAAATCAAGCACTCATGGCTGACCATGATAAAGCCAAGGTATTAGAACATCTTTGCTCTCCTGAATGTATTGCTAAAGTAAACAGATACAGGTCCTACAACTTACAAATAAGATCTGATATTGAGTCTTTAAATATTTTAAAAGCTGATTTTAAGAGAGTTAAAAATGATTATAAGCTTAAAATAAAAGATCTAGAGAAAACAATTTCAACTCTTAAACATGAGTAAACAAACTACAAGACTCAAATAAAAGATCTTGTTACTAAGTTGACTGAATGCCAGGCTGAGCTTGTGATCAGCAAAGCCAGGGCAGAAAAATGTGTTCTTGAAGAAGAGACCTTCAAGAACATAATATCCTTATCTCTGCATGCAAAAGTTTGTTATCAGAATAAGCAGGGACTGGGATCTTATGAGATAGATCCTCCACACACTCTATTATCTGTAAGATCTCCAAGGTGTGGAACTGGTGAAGATGAGCTTCCCCTCATAGACCCTAGTGTTGAAGAGGATAAAGAGGAGATGGTGAGGGATGATTCTAAAATGAGTGAAAAGAGTCAATCCAAAAAGGGTCACCATACTCCTGAGGAGAGTAAGAAGGCTGGTATGACAAAGACAAAGAGGAAGAACTTGATCAGAAGATCAAAGAGAAGATCAAAGAAGGCTCAAGAGATCAAAGCCACTTTTGACCCCAAGCAGAAACAAGTGTTCATCTCTACAGGGTTTGAAGTGGTAAAGGCTGAGGAATCAACTACAAACTCTAGTACCAGGAGTTTTAGTACAGTTCCAACTCATTCCAGCAAAAAGAAGGATGAATTGTTGTGTACCACTGCTACACAGTCTGAACCATCCTCCTCCAAGAGTAATTGTCTCCCTAATAAAATCGCTGTATCATCTGTGAAGAAGAAGCTGGAGAAAGAAAGTGTTCAAGTTCAGTCTTGCTCTCAGAAGAAGACTCCCAGAAGGAAGCAAATGGACTGTATCATGTGTGGTAGTACTTCTCATTTGGCTAATGATTGCTTCTACAATCCTAAAAGTACTATCCACATGGTTAAAGAAATGGCTTCTGGGAAGAAGAAGGAAAAGAAAGCTTCGGAAGGAAAATCTGTTTCTTTCGGAAGCTCCAAAATGAAGAAGAAGGCAAGTGAAAAATTGCTTTCGGAAGAAAATTTGCTCTCGGAAGAAAGGAATGCTTCAAAAGAACTGAAGCTTGCTGGAGTAATCTTTCAAAGCTGCAAAAGCTTCCGAAGCTTTGAATGTCAAGCCAAATTTTCCAAAGGTGGTATGGAAGATGAAGGAAGAACGTGTGACTGAAGATTCTTCATCAGCAACAGCAAATGATCCTCAGAGCCTGAACATAGGATCACTTACTGTTTCATTGCCGTCAGCTCATTTTAACAAGCCCATGACCACTGAGGCTTTGGTTTCCAATTGTAACTAAGTCATCTCCTTTTGTGTAGGGACAACCAAAGGCAAACAGAAATGTGTGGATCATTGATAATGGCTGCTCCAGGCACATGACAGGCAATGAGTCCTTAATTCAAAACTTTGAAAGATTTGATGGAGGACCAGTTGCTTTTGGAGGAGATGCAGGAGGTTACATTACTGGCAGGGGCAAGGTTACAAATGGTGAGCTTAGCATTGAGAAGGTAAACTTTGTCAAGGAGCTTGGATACAATCTTCTGAGTGTGTCCCAATTTTGAGACCAAAAACATCACATGCTCGTTACTGAGCATGAGTGCATTGTTCTCAAGCCCGGGGTTGATATTCCTCAAGAGCATATTCTGCTTAGAGCCCCCAGAAGAGGGAACATGTACAAGATGGATCTGCAAGAAACATCTCCCTCTGTAGAAGTTTCTTGCTTTCTGTCTAATGCAAATAGTGATGAGTCTTTCCTTTGGCATAAAAGAATGTGCCATGTAAACTTTAAAAACATGAATAAATTGATTAAGAATGATTTAGTAACTGGAATGCCAAAGAAAGAGTTTACAAGTGATGACCACTGTGTTGCATGCCTGAAAGGGAAGCAACACAAAGTGTCTCACAAGCCAAAGGAAATGAACTCTATCACCACTCCCCTACACTTGTTACATATGGATCTGTTTGGCCCCACCAGTGTAATGAGTCTAGGAAGGACCTCTTACTGTTTAGTGATCACAGATGATTTCACAAGATTCACTTGGGTGTTTTTCCTTAGAACTAAGGATGAAACCCCTGAAATCTTAATGAACTTCATTCTGAAAATTAAGAATCAATCTGATCACAAGGTCAAGACCATTAGATGTGATCAAGGAACTGAATTTAAAAACATATTTATTTTGAGACATTGAAGCTGCCCTGTCATTATTTCTTGAGCTTTCATCAATTTCAATAGACTCAATTTTGGCTATCAACAGATCAAGATCCATAGGAAATTTCTTAGTATGCTTTAACAGTATAACTGTTTGTTTCCATGAAGATGGAAGAGCATTGAGAAGCCTAAAGTTTAGATCTTTAGGATCATTTTTGATGCCAGCAGTTGACATCTCAGTTGTTAGTTGCACGAATCTATTCATCATTTGGTTTATGGTTTCACCAGATAAATGCTCAAATAGCTCTAACTGTCTCTTTAATTTTTGCTTCTTAAGATCTTGAATCTGCTTACCACCTTCACAAATTATCTTTAAAGCATTATACATGGTATATCCTATGCTTCTCTAGCTAGTACAGTGGAGAATGCCTTTATGGCCAAAAATGAAAGTTTACCAGAAGAAGAGGGTGATCTGTTTGTTGGAGTAGGGTTCTTTACTGATTCTTCTTATACAAGTACACCTGCTTATACATCTCAACCTCAACCTCAGTCTCCTCCTAAGCCTCAAAGCTCTAAACCTCAAAATGAGACTTCATCTGTTAACTCTGTTAAATCTAGCAAAGTTAAACATGTCATTAACATCCTATTACAGGATGAAGAGTCCAAATATGCTTTTACTGCTTTTATGGCTAGTTTTCAAGCTTATCAAGGTAGTCATTTAACTCAATTAGATTTTGTTTTGCAGGACTTATTTAAGATGGACCCAGATGACGTGGAGGAAATGGATCTGAATTGGCAAATGGTGATGATTGCATACAGAACTCAGAAACACTCTTATGTCAACAGGAACTACAAGCCAAGTGCTAACAAGACTGTTGGATTTGACAAGTCTAAGTCAAGGTGTTTCAACTGCAATAGCTATGGTCATTTTTCAAGGGAATGCAAAGCTCCCAGAAACAAAGAAGGAAATAACCAATCGAGTTCAAGCAATCAGAGGTTTCAATAATCATCTCAGAAGACATTCCAAAAGCCATACCAAAGCTTACCAATGCCTGAACTTAAAGATGACTCAAAAGCTTCTGAAGAACCCCAAAAAGCTTAAGTAGTGAGCATCAAGGATGGATACGACCGGAGTGCATATGCAGAGCAGTTTACAGCTGACTTAACCTCTAGTTTAACTCTTATTGCAGAAGTTCAAGGAGAAGATTGGTCCGAAGATAGTGATCCAAAGGTTAAATATGATTCTGAGAATGAAGAAGAAGAATACGATTGGAGTGATAAACTTGATCCTAAAGAGGATTCAGAAGAAGTTGCTTTAATGGCACAATCAGATCAACCAAAGGTTGAAAATTCATCTTCTAACTCTGAGACCTCTCCTCCTAAATATCTTGAAATACCATCAGAAGTAAGAGAAAAACTATGCACAAAATCTTGCTTTGAACACGTTGAATATTATAGAAATTACTCATACAAAATATGTGAAAAACTTAAGCAAGAGGAATTGATGCATAATAAACTCAAAAATGATCACAAAGTGTCAGATGAAAAGATTATTTCTTTAGAAACTTCATGGAACAAAACTTTGAAAGAACTAGAAATAGTTTCAAAACAACTTGAAGAAATGACGAAGAACTTAGAACTGAAGAATATAGCACATGCTGCTACTCAAGTTGATCTTGATAAAGTCAAAAGTTCCAAAACAATCATGGAACAACCAGTAAGTGAAAGAAAAGATAAACAAAAAGCAGGATTAGGTTTCACTCATGAACCAATGCCTGAATCTATAACTAACGCTTTGCCAGAAAACTTTAATACACACGATCACTCTCCTGAGAATAAGGCAAAACTCAAAGCTTTCCAAAACAAGAACAAGATTTCTGATAATGAAGAAGAGAAAGCTAATGTAGAAATCTTTGAAGAGAAAGATACTAAAAAAATAAAAAACGGTCATCCGGTTAAAGTCAAATTTTATGAACCAAGACTGAAAAGCAATAAAATTTTTGTTCCAAAAGAATCTATCTTGGAGGAAGTAATCACTAAAAATGATAACCAAAACTCCAAAACCAAAGATAAAGCTAAACATGAAGAAGTAATATCAGAAGATTCTAATTCATATGGTCTAAATAATCCTAAATTTATTAAATGGCAAAAGGACCAGAAAAAGAAAGAAAATGAAAAAGAATCTTCAACTGAAGATGTTCAATCTCAAGTAAAATCAAGTTCCACAAAATCAAGGAACCAGAGAAGAAGAAGAAAAATGAACAAAACTAAAAATGATCAAATTAAAGAAAATCAGACTCAGACAACAAATCAAACAAATAAATTTAAACCAATAAAATTTGTGTCTGCTGGTATGTTAAACATGAATTCAATTCAAGATGTTAAGCAAACTCCTAAGAACAAATCGACCTCTGATCTGAAAACAGGTTCAGATTCTAAGTCTTCCGCTGTCGTTAAATGATTTGTATCTAAGGAAACAACGAATGAAGTTCATGTTCAAAAGACAAAACAAAATGTGCAAAAGAAAAATCTGTTAAATCAAAAACAAAATTTGTCAAATCAAAAACAAAAGATTAACTTTTTGACGCCTAAACCTAAACAAGGAACAAATGTTGCGTCAACATCAAAAGTTAATAAACAATTATTTAAAACTCCACAGAGGTACTGCGAAATCCGTGACATGTACAATCACAACACTGCTGAATGTTTTTTTAATAAGTACCGTCACATATGCGATATGAGAAATCACTCAACATCAAAGTGCTATTTTAATAAGTACTGTACCTACTGTGATGAACGGACTCACAATACTGAAAATTGTTACTTTCGAAAGAGTTCATTGAGGAAAGGATTTAATCAACACATGGTATGTTGATAGCGAGTGTAGCCGACATATGACAGGCAATCATGCCTTATTACAAGACTTTAAGTTAAAGGATGGTATGCATGTTGCCTTTGGTGGTGATACGGGAGGAAAAATCACAGGAGAAGGAACAGTATCCAACGGGATAATAAGCTTCGATAAAGTCAACTACTGCTCACAGTTGAACTTTAACTTGTTAAGCGTATCCTAAATTTGTGATAAATCCTATTCTGTTCTTTTTGATGATTCTTATTACTACATTTTGAAGCCAGGTTTTCAGATTAGCAAGGACTGCATGGTTGTTAAAGCTGTTAGGGATCGAGATGTATACAAACTGGATATGTCTCAAGTGGATCCTTCTACAGAAACAACTTGCCTCATTACTCAAGCTTCAAATGTCGAAAGTTAGCTTTGGCATAGACGTCTCGGACATTCCAACTTCAAGAATATGAACAAGCTTGTAGCAGGAAATCATGTTATCAGCCTTCCATCAAAGAAGTTTGCCACTACTGATCACTGCTCAGCATGTTAAAGGGGAAGCAGCATAGAGCGTCTTATAAGCCCAAGAAGATAAACTCAAATTCCAAACCCCTTCAGATGTTGCATATGTTTTTGGACCAACCAACGTGAAGAGTCTTGGAAGAAAATCTTATTGTTTAGTTATCATTGATGACTTTACAAGATTTTCATGGGTTTTCTTTTTGAATGCTAAATCTGAAACGACTGAATTATTAAAAGAATTCATCACAAAAGTTGAAAACCAATTAGAACAAAAAGTAAAAATAAAAAGAAGTGATAATGGAACGGAATTTAAAAATGCTAATATTGACATGTTCTGTGCAAAAAAAGGAATTGCTCATCAGTTCAGTTCTCCCAGATCTCAATAACAAAATGGAGTTGCTGAAAGAAAGAACAGAACTTTGATTGAGGCTGCACAATCCATGTTAGCAGATGCGAAAATTCCTATCACTTTCTGGGATGAAGCCATATCTACTGCATGTTTTGTACAGAATCGTACTTTAATTGTGAAAGACAAACTGAAAACTCCGTATGAGTTGGTGTTTGACAGGAAACCAAACATAGATTTTCTTAAATCTTTTGGTTGTCCAGTTATGATTTTAAATTCAAGTGATTAGCTAGGAAAATTTGATGCAAAATCTGATGATGGATTTTTTGTTAGATATTCATCTGTTTCAAAAGCCTATCGAGTTTATAACTCTAGGAAAAATGTTATACTTGAAACATTCAATGTTAAATTTCTTGAAAATTCTTTTCCATCAGTTTCAAATGGTCCAGCCTGGTTATTTGATTTAGATTCATTGTCAAACTCTTTTCAATCTAACTTGTTTAGTCAATCTAACTTGTTTGATTCTACAGGTGAGAAGAAACCTCAATGAGATCTCGTTTCTTTCAGTGATAATTCAGATTCTGATGATATGGATTATTCGTGCCCAGATTATCCATTTTTCTCTTTTGTCAAAGATTCTATAATTTGATTTGAAAATAATGATGATCTCTCTCAACAAGATGAAGATCATTCCGTTTCAGAAAATCAAGATGTTTCACAACCTATTCCTAATGATGGTATAGAAATTGTACAACCTGAGTCTGGAACTTCATCTATTTTTGGTGATGTAGTTGGTATCGGTAATCTTGATTACTTCATCAACTCACCGACTCAAGTTCCCAATTTCAATCCACATTCTTTGAACCTATTGCATCAGATTTCTAACTTGAACCAAAGCAATCTGGATGTTCATGTTCAAGGGAAAGAGATTCCAACATCTCGTATTGTTAGGAAACCTTCTCCCAGTCCTTTTGTAAAACTTCTGGGCTCTGTGAGTAAGAAGAGCCATCTGCTGGACTATCTCCATATATTCCAAGTCATCTGGATGGAAATAGTCCAGGTCTTCAAGAGTGAAGAGAAAGTTGCCTGAACTTTCATCAGTAGAGACAAAGGCTTGAGTGGAACTTGTCTCTTGAAAGGGACTTCCTTGGATGTAGCTCTCTCTGGGTGTCTCTGGGAAGGTGATGGAAGGACCCTTTTATGAAGTTTCAGGGTAGCAGATAAGATGATGTTGTGGTTCTTTGCTATCCCTTTCACCCACATGAAGGGTTGAACTCTGGTGAGTATTGGAGTTACCAGATGAATTTTGCATGTTCATCTCCATCTGGTATCCATTGAGTATCCCATACAACTCAGTGAGAGTAAGGGTTTTAAGGTTTTCAGTCCTCTTAATGACCACACAGTAGTGTGTCCATTGTTTGGGAAGAGAGGACATGAACTTCCTAACAATATCCCTATTCTTAATAGTTACTCCAACATCAGCCAAAGTATCCACAATCTCAACATACCTGAAGTATTGTTGAGTCATGGTTTCACCTGTCTTGAAGTTGAAGTTTTCAAATTGCTACTTTAGAAGGTCCTTCTTGTTTTTCTTGGCTTCATTGGACCCCTCATACATCAGTTTTGGTGCATCCCGTAGCTGTTTAGCGGTCTTGCACTTTTTGAAACCTCTGTAGATGGAGTTTGGAAGAGCAGTTTGGAGGGCTGTCATGGCTTTTTGATCAATATCAATCCTTTTCCAGTCTTTATCAAAAAAGTCAGCCCTTTCCTTTGGTATCATGCCACCACCAACAACAGCTGAAGAGGTGCATGGTACATGAGGTCCATTGACAACAGAATCCCACATCCTAGAATCTTGAGACTTGATTAAGCCTTCCATTCTTTGGCACCAAGTGTCAAAATCCTCAGGAGTGATCAGTGGGGACTTTGTCATAGCTCCAGTTACCATATCAGCCTTAGAGATAGCTGCCATTTGAAGAGTTAAGTGATGTGTGAAGCTAAGAGGATTAAAGATGGTGAGATCTTACAATCAAGAGCCTAGAATGCTCTGATACCAATTGTAGGACCGGGTAAGGGTACTTAACACTTAGCTTCACACTGAGGAGAGATCTTAGATCACTTAACAATTCAAATAGGTAACTGGTAACTAGAGACAGATGATACTAAGAACACAAGTAAATTAAAGAGACAAAACTAAGAAAACACAAGAAAACAAGATTGGTTTTCAAGGATGTTGTATATTGATCTCAAGTTCTTTTACAAGTGTTACCAAGCATATTTAAATTACAAGGACCTGAGACACTTTTATACTACAACCTACAACCGTCACTTGCATGTAAAGACAGTTGGGATTTGACTAATCTAGAAAATAAGATCAATCTAAAGTCAAAAGACAGATTGCCTTTTGACTAGTGACTATGACATGCCATAGCTCACTGACTTTTCCTAATACAAAAAGTCAACAGAAACAAGTAAGGTAAGTTACAGAAAAAGACCATTCCTACTTTTTGATAAAGCATGGAAGTTTCACCAACTTGTGTAAAGTAGGTGAACCACCAGAGCAGGCAGCGGAGAGTGTGTCAGCTTTATCAAAAGTTGATTCAGAGAAAGCATAATTTCTCTGTCCTCTAAAGAAATCAGTCTTCATTGCTTCGGAAGACTTTATTAGTGAAGCTTCGGAAGATTTCATCTTTGGCTTCGAAAGTTGCTGGTCTTTGGCTTCGAAAGATTTCACACTTAGAATATTTTTCTGTTTGAGTGTGAAACTTTCGAAGTAACTCCTTCTGAACTCTTAGCTTCGGAAGATCTTACACTTAGACACATTTAAGAGTGTAAGACTTCCAAAGCTAGTTTATCTTTGTTCCTTAGTGCATGTATGGAAGACTTGGTTGCTCTGGCTTGTTGGTTGCATCAGCCTTATAATCCTCAGATGATCTTACACATAGTACCGGGGTACGCGACAAGGATCTCATCTCTTTCACATGCCATACTATCTCATGCAATACCCCTGACTTATGTCAGAAGACTGATACTGTGCCGGGGCCTGTAAACAAACCCCCGACTCATGTTCGAAGACTAACACAGTACCGGGGTACGCGACAAGGATCTCATCATCCGTCACTTCCATACTCATCATTTGTTATCTTCGACTTTCATTACATAATACTTTACGTACATTCGTACCTCATGCCACGTAAAGTCATAACATCATACATAACGTATTAATACCATAATACATACATTTTGAAAACTGTTAAACATGGAAAGATAACCCATCACACACCTTATAACCATCACATCATCATGCATAGCACATCAAGCATAAGCCATCACATCACAACAGAACCTATCTCAACCAACTACCTCATAAAATCCTCAGAAAACCCTAAGTCCAAAATGGAGAGCAGTTGGACATCTCAGGCTCATGAGCATAAAAAATTCTAAGGAAAACAGCCTAGGCGCATTACCACTATACAGGCGCATGAGTTCTGCTTAGGTGCATGGGCACTGCTGGGGCACATGAACACTTAGGCGCATGAGCAACTCTAGGCGCATGGACACTGCTGGGGGGCATGGCCAACACTTAGGCGCATGGGAAACTCTGGGGGCATGGGCAACTATTTGGGTGCATGGCCTACACTTAGGCGCATGGGAAACTGTTTGGGTGCATGGCCTACACTTAGGCGCATGGGCAACTGTTTGGGCGCACGGCCTACATTTTGGCGCATGGGCAACTGTTTGGGCGCATGGCCTACACTTAGGCGCATGGCCATCATGCTGGGCGCATGACTACTATTTGGGCGCATGATCTTGGGCGCATGAGGTAAGTTAGGCGTATGAAAACAATTTCAGGCGCATAGGAACATTCTGGGCGCATGACCAACAATCTGAAAATATAACCGTTGCTACAAACAACACCCAAACATCAACCTAGCACATCCTAACATAGATCTAATATGCTACCAATACTAAAACATGCTAAACATCAAACATAACCTCAAAAACAACCTTAAAAACATACAACAACAGAGCACCATCAAACAACATGCTGAAAAAATCACGGTTACTTAAAAAATCTTTTGCTCGGTATGCATAATAGCCCCAAACACTTTGAAAACCAGTAAAAAGAGGGGTTCAAGAACTCACCTGAAGCAACCTTCGAGCAACACATCTCCACCTGCAAATTCAGCTCCTAAAACCCACGAAAACAGGCACTTAGCACCACAAATCTCGGCCTAGAAGCTAAAAATTCGGTTGAAACCGAACACTAACCCAAGAAAACTCACCTTCAAGAAGATTTCAACTTCTTCTCTCTCTAAAACTGTGAACTTTTCTTCTTTCTTCCTTTTTCAACCGAGAACAATGGTGGGTAGTGGGGGCTTGGGCGGCCATGCCCCTCTTTTTAAACATAATTATATTTAAGTTTGCATCTTGCACAACTTTGGTCCTTCAACTTGTGTTATTCCTCATTTATTTCTTTATACTTTTATTTTCTCTTTTTTTTAATAAAATTTGGGGTGTTACATAATGTTACTGGTCAAAGTGCTGTGCGTCAAGTCGAGAACTTAACTGTTGCAGCTCCTTCTCCACCAGCTTATATTCACATGCTGAGGCATTCCAAACCTTTCACAAGGTACGGGAACTCAGAACCTATTATCAGCTGGGCTTACGATGAAGTGAAGAAGATGTATATAGTGAAGAGAAAGGGTAGAGCTATTGAGTATTTCCAAGATGAACATGGCTTTCATACTCTACGAGCATCAGATTTATATGCTATGGGTCATGTTCTGTTCATTTACTCTAGCAACTATAGTAAAGCAAATTGGATCAGAAATATGATTTGGAAACAGAGCAAGACCAACTTCAAAGACTTTAAGACTACAAAATCAAAAGTAATTGAAGATGAGTCCCGAATAGATCCAAACATAAACAAATCGATGAAGATCCAAGTGTGTAGGCATCCAAGATATGCAAAGAAGAACCCTATTCATGCTCCCGTGCCAATTAATAGATTGTCAAAGCTTAAGGGGTGGAGTTATGAAAAAGAGACGGGTCATGCATTGATAAAGTGTGAAGATAAAGAGTACCATGTCATTGACCCTATGGAGCTGCTCAAATTTGGAAAGGAAGATTTGATGAAGTTGCAGGCTTGTCCAATTGTAGCTGATGAACTTGTACATTTCATAGCAACACAGTTCGGTTGGATGATCACGAAGGCCTTGAACAACAAGATGTATGCTTATGGATGCAGCTATCAGGTTGATGATATGGACTTCTAAAAGCATTGATTTACCGAGCCTAGGGGGAGATTCTAGGGGTTGAACCTAAAGGCTCGGGAAATCAAATCAAGATAAAAAGATCAAGCCATGCGAGAAGTAAAGTTACCGCGCGAAAACTGCTTCTCGCACGACAACATCAAGTCGCGCGAGAACTAGTGACTCACGCGAGAACTCTTAGTTTAGTACAAATAGGAGTTTTGTAATGTAATTAGTAAGCTTTTCTTCATTTCCTGATTTTGTACTTACCGTAATTTGTAATCAAATTAGAAAGCAATATTACTCGATGTTATTTACATCTTGTGTTCATGTTCATTAGTTGATTCAATCTTAACCGTAATGTCAATATTCCATGTTTTCATTACAAGATCGATCTACATATTGTATTGATCCTTACAAGGTTGCATATCAGTATGGCTTACCATCCCCAGACAGATGGTTTGTCGGAGAGGACGATTTAGATGCTGGAGGATATGCTATGAGCATGCATCATTGATTTTGAAGGAAGTTGGGACGAACATTTACCGTTAGCCGAATTATCATATAACAACAGTTATCATACCAACATTGGTATGCCTCTATATGAGGTGTTATACGGTAGGAAGTGTAGAATGCCTGTATGTTGGGGTGACATCGGGCCGAAGGAGTTAGGGAGCATTGAGGTGATCGAGGCTACGATCTAAAAGTTGGAAAATATCAAGGCCTTTATGAAGGCGGCAAAGGAAAGACAGAAGTCGTATGCCGACAAGAGATGTAGACCGATCGAATTCAAGGTGGTGATAGAGTTATGTTGAAGGTCTCGCCTTGGAAAGGGATCATCTGGTTCATGAAGCGGGGAAAGTTAAGTCCGAGGTACATAGGGCCTTTCTGAATCATTACTTGAGTAGGAGAGGTGGCCTATCGATTGGAGCTACCTGATGAGTTAAGTGGAATTCATCCAACATTCCATGTATCTCACTTGAGGAAGTGCTTAGCCGATGAGAACATGATCGTGCCACTCGAGGACATAGAGGTGGATGAACAGCTCAATTATATGGAGCAGCCAGGGTCATCATTGATAGAAAAGAGAAGAGGCTAAGGAATAAAGTGGTTCCACTTGTGCGAGTACAGTGGAGACACAAGAAGGGATCCGAGACAACATGGGAGGCTGAGGAAGAGATGAGACAACATTACCCATAGCTGTTCGAGGAGTGACAGGTTTCGGGGACGAAACCAATATAAGAGGGGTGGACTTGTAACACTCGGAAAATTTCAGCAAAAAAAAGAAGAGAAAAGAAAAGGGAGAAAATGAAATTAATTCAAGCAAAAGGGTTAAAGGTGTGCAAAGGTCAAACATACCCATAATGGGATTCAAAAAGGAGTATGGCCACCCACACCTCCTTTTTCTCATGCACACTTTCGGCTGAAAAGAAAGAAGAGGTTCTTAACCGGTTTTTTGAGAGAGAAAGTAGAAGTTCTTCAAGAAAGTAAGATTTTCTAGTGTTTTCTTCTCGTTTTTTAGTTGGGTTTGAACTTCTGGACTGATCTTTATATGTTTCTTTGTGTTTGGTTGCTTGTTTTTGTGTGTTTAGGTGATAGAACTCCAGGTTGCTCTTAGGTTTGAGGAATTTTCACTCGAAAGCTGTTAGAGGTGAGTTCTAGATCCCCTTCTTTTACATGTTTATGCTTGTTTGGGGCTGGTATGCATATTAGACTATTGTTTTCTACACCAAACTATGATTTTTTCATGAAAAGTATGGCTGTTATGAAAAACGTCGGTTTTAAATGATTTCTATGATGTTGTGTAGATGTTTATTATGTTTTAAGAGAGTAATATGATAGATCTATGCTAAGAATATGTTAGAATGATGTTTGGGGACTGGAAAGTACGTATGATGCATTGCAGGTGTTGGTTAAAGTGTCCGTTGTAGACACTTAGGATAGTTATAGTATCCGCTGTGGAAACTTAGGATAATTAAGAACTGTCCGCTATGGACATTAGACTGTCTGATGTGGACACTTAGTCATATAGACTGCCAACACTTAATCATATAAACTGTCCGCTATGGACTTGCATGTCCGCTATGGACTTTGCATGTCCACTTTGGACACTTAGAGAAATTTGCATGCTGTCCGCTGTAGACATTAGACTGTCCGTTGTGGACACTTAGAAGGATTATATACCGTCCGCTGTGGACTTGCATGTCCACTATGGACTTTGCATGTCCGCTGTGGACACTTGGAGATTTTAGGTATGCGCTGTGAATACTTAGAACTTTTATGTTTTAGTCATGCACTGTGGACTTTGGCTGTCCGCTGTTGACTTTGGCTATCCGCTGTGGATACTTAGGAAATTCTAAGCTGTCCACTGTACACTTGCTCATGTGCTGTAGACACTTAGAATTATTTTGAAATTTTAGGAAATAGAATTTAGTGTTAAGTCCGGATGTTTTATGGTGGCTTATGCCTATTGATGCTATGTATGCTTGAGGGCTATTATTGATGTTCCATGTTATGTATTATGATGTGACTTTACGTGGTGTGATATGTGCTTATGCACGTAAAGTATTATTGTAATGAAAGTGAAAGATAAAGATAATGAAAAGTGGAACATAATGAATGAATGAAAGTCTTGCAAGCATATTTAAAGGGTTTCACAACTCATTATGGGTTGTCAACTCGATAGTGTGCTGTTTGCACATAGAAAGTTCAGTCTTCGTGATTGATAGAAACGTACGAAAAGGGATCCTTGCCGCTTGACCCCTAGACTATAGTCATCTCGTGCACAAATGATGGGGTATAGCATATGGCAGGATCTAGATAAAAGTGAAAGATAATAATGAAAGAAAGTTTGAAACGAACGATTATGAATGATGATGAAAGATAATAAATGACTATTATCAAGATGTACGTATGATGTGTGATCACGAACGAAAGTAAAGGAAAGGTTTTATCAAAAGTAAAGCATTTTATTATATAAACTAGAACTCACTCAGCGTCGCTGACTTTTTATATGCATATCAGTTGGTAGGTAATTGATGATGCTGAGGAGGTGCAGGCATGGATGCATAAGCTACTGAGGATGATTCAAGTCTGGCATCCATATTTTAAAAATATTATTGTATTAATATGATTTTTGGGATGTAAATGAAATGTTATGAAAATTTGACATGTTTTTAATTATTAATGAAAAGTTATATTTCCGCTGCGAAATGATGTGCTTTAATTGTTTTATGCGATGATTGACCAACTGTAAGAGTCTCGGGAACGAGGCCTTACATAATAACTGCTTGATTATATGATTGTTCAAAAGCTTACAAAGGATTAGGGTATTATGCTATTTATAGCCTATACAGATAGCTATTTACAATTACAAAAATACCCTTATGTAAATGAAAATTACATAAAAATCCTAAGTCTAAGTCGTCCGCTGTGGATGATAGACTGTCCACTGTGGATGCTAAGTCATCCGCTGTGGATGTTGAATAAGTTGTCCGCTATGTCTTGGATACTGTCCGCGGTGAACACTTGTTGTATGTTTATCTTGTTAGTTGTCCGCTGTGGATGTTGAATAAGCTGCCCGTTGTGTCTTGGATGTCGTCCGCTATAAACACTTGTTGTGTGTTTGACTTGTTTGTTGTAAGCTGTGGAGTGTTCATTCGGTGAGGATTGAACATCCGTTGTGGACTGTTCATCAGCTGTGGACTTTTGTTCATCCGCTATATGTTTTGTTCATCCGCTGTAGACACTTGGACTTGTTCTTTATCATCATGGACTTGGTCATCCTCTATGTGAGTTGTTCATCCGCTGTTGACAGTTGGAAGTTGTTCTTCATCCGCTGCATGGACTTGGTCATCCACTGTGTGAGTTGTTCATGCGCTGTAGACACTTGGAAGTTGTTCTTCATCCACTGCATGGACTTGCTCATCCGCAGTGGGTATTTCTTCATCTGCTGCCGACACTTGTCAAAATTTCTTTTATCTACAAACCTGAAAAAGAAATTTAAACAACAATTAGAGTATGTTATGAATGTTAATAATGCTAATGTGTTAGCTAATGATTGTTTGGATGTTAGAACACTTTATGTTTGATTATGGCAAGTATTATCCTATTAATGTACTTGTTGAGTCCAACAATACTCCCCCTAAGGATGATGTTGCCATCACTTTAATGTTTGCTTGTTAATGTTTTGTTTGTTAGTAACTATATGTGTGTTTTTGTGTTTGATATGAATGATTGTAATGATTATGTGTTAGACTTATACTGTTTGATTGCATGTTTGAATATTATGCATGATTTAGATGTATGATGAATGTTCTGATTACATGTTTGATTTCTTGGTTACATGTATGATTGCTTAATTTCATGTATGATTGATTGATTTCATGTATGATTAATTGATTTTCTGTATGATTGAATTATTGTATGTTTTCTGTATTACATGTTTGTTTACTTGTATGATTCATTGATTACACTTTTGTAATCGGATTGCCTTGAATGTTTGATTTGTATGTTTGCTGGTGTGATTTATTGTTTGTCTGATTGTTTGTTATGTGTGATAATTATGTTTTATTTATATGTATGATTGATGTTCCGATGTGTTTATTGTCTGTTATGTATGGTTGGATGTTTGATTTGTTAGAAAGGTTAGTTTATGTTTGTTTGTTATTTTTTGTTTGTATGTTAGAAACAGTGTGTCCGCTATACAACCTTAAACTTTATGCAGTGGACCCCTTGGATGTTGTACTGTGTTCATAGCGGATGGACATTTGTTCATGCGTTGTGCAAACTTGTGTGAAAATTTTAAAATTTTTAACTGATGACTAAAAAGTCATACGCTGTGGTTGACCACTGTTTTCAAAGCAGATGAACATTTGTTCATGCGCTATGGACACTTTGAAAAATTGTTTGGCTGTTCACAGTGGATGAACATTTGTTCATGCGTGGTAGACACTTGAATGTGATGTGTGAATGTTTACAATGTATGATTACCTTTGTGCATACGCTGTATACACTTGTACTGTTTCAGCAATGGATGACTAATGTTAGTCATGCGCTTTGGAATAGCACTGTATTCATAGCGGATGTCTTACCAACATCATGCGCTGTGAACACTTGTATGTTCACTAGTGCATAGCGGATGTATGTTTGTTTTGTCCACTATATACACTTCGTGTATTTTGCATGTTATGATGGTTACTGTAGCTACAACAGATGTATGTTTGTATGTCCGCTGTGACAATAGTTGGCAAATTTTCAAAAATTTTGAAAAATCTTGATTAATTTTCTTCCGAAGCAAATGTTGTTTGGTTTTCTTCTGAAGCATTTTTTGTTTGTTTTTCTTCCAAAGCAAATTTTTGTTTTGTTTTTCTTCTAAAGCAAATTTTGTTTGTTTTTCTTCCGAAGTATTTTTTGTTTGTTTTTTCTTCCAAATCAAATTTTGTTTGTTTTTTTCTGAAGCAAATTTTGATAAATTTTCTTCCGAAGCAAATTTTGTTTGTTTTGAAATGATTTCTTCTGTAGCTAATTTTGAAAAATTTTCTTCCGAAGCATGTTTGATAAAATTTCTTCCAAAAGAACATTTGTTTGTTGACACTTGTTTGAGTCAAAATGTTTGTTAAAATGTTAAAATTTTAACATGATCAATATATGAATGTTTGAATATCACTCACAAATAATATTTTGCAATATTGTGCATATGTATGTGTGTCAAACTGATGTGTTTGGGCTTGCTTGACTTGGCTTTGTTTAAAACTCAAAATTTAGAAAATTTCAAAATTTTAAAATATATGATTATGCACATTTCTGCTGCCTTTGATATTTCCATGTTAATTTTCTCCCCCTAAATTTTTGCATATATATAAAAACTTTTTATAAAATGACAAACATTTGAATGTGTTTAAATGGAAATTTTCAAAGTCTAATATGATTGCTTGCTTGATAAACATTTAGAAAGATAACACTTTATCTAACTATTAAATGAATGATTTTCATGTTTGGACATGAATCATTTGCACATAACATGAGATCATACTAGCCTTAAATTCTCACGGAGTTGTTTGAATGTTTTTGAGAATAGACATAGACTAATACAATGTTGATTGCAGATATTGTGATCCACTTAAACTCATGCATGGTTTAATGATTGATTAAAATAGTGAGTGATTATCATGTTTTGGGTTGATTGATATGAGTTGTATGTACCCCACATCTAATTGTATGTTTAGAACAACCCTCCTCAAGATATGCTAGAAAGCACTTTCAATACTTAAGACCTGGCTACTTAGGAGTATAAATGCTCAATTTGATCCATGTTGTTTGATCCTTATTGGGATTCTTTTTCACTTCACTTTGGAAGGAGATCCTTTTTGGGATTCTTTTGATTCATTCACTAGGAATGTAGTCTAGAAGACTTTATTGATTTTTCATCCAAGATGGATGTGTTCTGCATTGGGAATCTTTTTGGATCATGATTTAGGTCATTCAGGTCTATGCACAGCACAACAAAAAATACCTTGGTGTACTCCAGGTCTATAAAAATCATAACAAAGGAGACACTTGTATGATTGAGCAATTTATAAACTATTTCACTTGGTGTATTATAGTTACTTTACAAGAAACATATATTGGATAGAATAATACTCAGCATAAACCAAGATATGTTGATGACCACACAATCATGAGAATTTAGTGCTTCACTGTTGTATGTGTTGTTAGGTGTCCCATGCTGAGCCTATCCACATATCAAACAAAATACTATCAGTCTTTATTAGTGGAAAATGACTCAAGTGAAGAACTAAGCTAGTGTACTATCATTTCATATGAGTGGTATGTGTGATTCAAGGTGTTTGATTATCAGAAAACAAGAATGTTTGTTTGATATCTTGATTTTGAAAGATGCATGTTTGCTATTAAACTTGGACTTTGATACTATCAAGCCTGTTTGATTTTAATGTTTTGAAAACATTACTTGTTTGATTCATAGTTGATCATACCAAGTGACTAAACCAAAAATTCAAATCTTGTTGAATCAAATGGTTTGGTAAACAGGTCAGCCAATTGATTGTCTGTATGGACTTTGATCAACTTTATCAGACCCTTTTCTGAGCAATCTCTCAGAAAGTGATATCTGATTTCAATGTGTTTTGTTTTTGAATATTGAACTGGATTATCAGTGATAAACATGGCAACATAATTGTCAATGTCTATGGGTGTTTTACAAAAATTAAAGCCATAATTAAGCATTTGGTTTTGAATCCAAAGCACTTGAGAACAACATGCAGAAGCAGCTATGTATTCTGCTTCAGTTGTTGACACAGAGACATTTGTTTGTTTCTTGCACTACCAGGAGATCAATCTTGATCCTAGAAACTAACAATCTCCAGTAGTGGATTTTCTGTTACTGTTGCATCCATCATAATCATTGTCTATGTAAACAAAGAAATCAGCTAGATGGTGCAACCCAAGCCAAGATGGTCTTGGGTTTTTCGTCTTTTCCCATAACACATATTTCTTCTAAAGTGGCATTGTCTGATGGTTTGGAAATTCTAGGCACATTGGATTTCCTTTGGATATTTTTGGCTCTATCAGGAGAAGTGCTTTGAGCTCTTCTTCCTTGAGTGCCAATATCTGATGGTTGTCTGTTTTGGGACTTATGTCTCCTGTTTGGTTGTTTAAAGTTGTCATAAAAAGTTTTATCATTATTTAATACAACTTTTTGATGAGGAGTTTGTTGTGGTGCTCCTCCTTTGTTCTTGTTAGGAACAACTGTCTTTTTCTCAGGTGATTTCTCAACTTAAGGTTGTTGTTTTGCTTCTTGTTTTTCTTATTGAAAAAGCAGTTAGCCGTGCTATGGTTGTTTCTTCCACAAATTGAACAATAATTGTGAAAATGGCATGATTCAGTACTGTGATTGTTCATGTTACAGTACTTGCAATATTTACCATATTTGCATTTTTCAGTGGTGTGAGTGTATTGATCACACCATTCATTATATGGTAGATTTGCATTGCTTTGTTTGTTTATAACTTTTGATTTTAAATTTGATTTTAAAGGTAAGTCAAAAGTTATAGTTGTTTGTTTTTGCTGAATGGGAGCTTTTCCTTTCCCTTTGTTTGTTTGATTAGGAAAGGCAGTGGAAGATCCAGCTTTTCTTCCACCTGAGCAGATGTCAAAACCTTTTGTTTGCTTTGATTGTTTGATTGGTGTATCAACCACACTTGAAACTTTTATAGTTTCAGTAATTGGTTGTTCTGACTCATCATCCAATAGATCAACATCATCTTCATCAGTGGTTTGTTCATCAAATTCATTATTTTCTCCTTGATAAAAATCTGTTGATTTGATTTGTGGAGATGCTTGGCTTTTAACAAATTTTATCAAAGGTGTTTTTTATATTAATTATGATTTTAATGATGATGATGATTGTTTTGAATCATCAGTCCGGTCTTGTGGGTCAAGAGACTCACCCTATGTGTTTGTCATGGAGTCAGGTAAAGGAATATAATTGTCATTATAAGGTGGGTTGACCTTATTATATCCTAAACCTAAAGGGTCTTTGAATGCCCTTTGTTGAGCAAGAAGTTCTTCAAACTTCTTGTTGCTCACCTGAAGTTTATAAAGTTTCACTTCAGTTTCAACCTGTAGTGTTTTTTACTGAGTCAATGATTCAGAGAGTTGCTCTACTTGAGCTGCAAGTGTTAGTTTTTCAAACATTAATTTGTCCAAATCATTTTGTAATGAAAGAATTTTAATCTCATATTGTTTTTATTCTGATTTTAGACTTTCATTTAAAATGTTTGTTTCAATTACTTTCTTGGAAAGTTTGTCTGCATGTTCTCTGTATCGATTGACTTCGTCAATGCATGCTTATGTACAAAGGTTTTCCCTCACCTCTTTCGGGATTTCTGAAATCTTATCATCTATATTTGCCTTGAGGGCATGATCAGGAGATTGGATTTCAGCCTCGAACATGCTCCAATCATACTCATTATCCAGCTTTATAATCATTGCTGATGATTTGGAGTGTTGATTTAGGTTGTATTGTGTGATTTGAGGTGGAGTTGGTGTAGCAGGAATACTGATTGGAGGTGGGATTTGTCTGTTTGAATGGCAGCTTCTAGATGCTTGTGTTTGATTGTTGTTTCCGTCAACTCTTGGTTGCTAGCATTCTCTTGAGAAATGACCATACAGGTGACAGTTGTAGCACCTCACCTTCATTTTATCAAAACCAATTTTGGTTTTCTTGTCCATGCTCAAACCTCTACTTTTTTAGAGAAACCTTTTTGATCTATAGGCAATCATTGCCATAGATCACTAAAGATCCATTTCATCAACCATGTCTGGTGGCAATTCATCCATGTCTTGTTAAATGATTTGAGATGGTGTTAGACTTTCACCCAGGTATGCTTTAAAGCTAGTTGAGAAGGCTACATAGGCTACCTTCTGCTCTTCACTTTGTAGTATGATTGTGAGAGCATCCATGGGTTTCTCAAATCTATGTATATTTTGATTTTGTGTCTGTTGTTGTTTGCTAGAACTAGAGGTGTGAGGATTATGTTTGCTTTGAGGTGTTGCTTCATGTGAAGCATGCACACTAGTGTTCTTAGAATTTCGGTATTGGATGTTTTAGGAGCATAAAAGAATGAGGTATTACTTGAATCTAAAAGTTCTTCATCTTCATCTTCTCCAATGCATGTGAAAAATGCACTATCTGTCTGTTGAAGTTCTTTGAACATGTATGCTTCCACATGTCTGATATGGTTGCTGTTTCTGGATCTTTCATCTAGTTCTAGTGCTTCAACTTTAGCCACTAGAGAGTTTAGAGTTAGTGCTTCAAGATCCAATGTTGCTTTCACTAATAAGACTAACTGAGTCCAGCTCTCAGGTGGTGTGTGCAACATCTTTTTGTTGATCTCCACAGATTCATATTTGAGACCATAAACGATATCTCATTGACTAGTTGAATGAATCTTTGAAGCTGTTATGGAATGGATTCTCCTTGAATGTGATGGAAGGTTTCATATTGGGTCCTCAATTTCTCCTTTTTGATTTCCCTAATCTCTTCACTTCCTTCAAACATGGTGTGAAGTACCTTCCAGAGTTCATGTGCTGTTTTGTGTTGGGTCTGAAAGATAGTCTAATATTATCAACACAGTCAAAGTCAATAAAAGTCAAAATCAATGGTCAAAGTCAACGCAATAGTCAAGACAATGCGTTCGGGACGAAGATTAGTTGTGAGACGTTGAAGATACAAAGAACACATGTCTTAGAGTTAATATATATTTTGTTGTCAACAAAATATACATTTAATCTTATTAGTCTAGTTTGTGTTTTAATTGTAATTTCATAATTGTCATGCTTTATTCATAGTTTAGGGTGCTAAATGTCATTAAGTCAAATTGTCATTAGACTATAAATAGCTAGAGTCATTAGAGTGTTGTTAAGCTTGTATGAGCTAGATTTAAGGGTTTCCATGTAACAAACATCTTATGCAAATCAATATGGTTCAAATGGGGTTTTTTTATTGATGTTCTTGAGTGTTCATCCAAGTTCTTCATATTTTATCATTTTGATCCAAATCTTCATTGCAATTTGATGATTCAAGTGCTCTTAGGACTAACATTTGAAATTTTCAACTCGTGTCAAAATTTCAAATGGCAAAGTCATTGCCAAGATGTTGTATGCTTTCATGTCTGTTTTTACCTTCTTGAGGTCATCACCAGCTACACTTTTCAAGCTTACTGGCTTTTGTATGTTGTAATCAGACCCAAGATTCAATGGTTTGTATGGTCCCTCGGTTATGGATGTCAATAAATCTAGGTCTTGAGAAATTATCTAGTTTTTGAACATGATTTCCCATTGTTTAAAATCTGACTTGTTCTTGAGTCTGGGTGGTTTTAGAGCACTGTTTGTTCTTGAAATTTCATCAGACATTATTGTTAAATTTTTAACTTAACGTTTTAAGTTAAATTTGTTTGATAATTTTAGCTCGGTGCTAAAATTTGCTATTATCCTAAAGTCACTAGGATTTGTTTATTAGTGTGTTTGTTGTTTACCGAATAAAGGAAATTAACTACTTTTATTTTCAAATTAATTAATGTCCAATGATGTCACTTTCAAATCTTGGTAAAAAAAAGGAATATTCGGTTAAGGAATGTCAACTTTTAATATATGAGTCAATAAAAGTCAAAAACCCTACAAACATAGAAATGTTTTTAAAAGTTAACCTTTTGGATCAAAAAGTAACTTTTTCAGAAAATTCAAAGAAGATTATGTTTCTTCATTGATTTTGATGATGAACCAACAAAAATCACCGTAGATTTTTGAATGATATGTATGATCAAAAACTAGGGTTTATCCTAGGGTTTGTTGGCGGCTATGAAAACTTGAACAAAACAACAATCGATTTGTTGTTTGTAGAATATTAATCGCCAGATTTGAGTGAAAACCAACTCAAATATGATGTTTAAATACAATGAATGAATTCAAAGTATTCAAATGAGTGTTTGTTTGATGAAAACTGATAGAACAATACCCGTGTACAGTTTTATAAGAAAACCCATAGAAACCGACGAGGTTTAGAGAGTTTTGTCATGAACATTTGAAAATCATGTATGAATGATGTTTTGAGATTTAAACAAACAGAATCTTCTTCGCAATGCACAAAAACATATTATGAAATCATGTACTAAGCATTTTATGAATGTTTGGTGTAGAAGAAGGTGTTTGTGATGATTTTCAGCTAGAAATGTATGTTTTGAAGCTAATGAACCACAGATATCATGTTGTTGATTGAGAGGATCAAAAATCAATGTATGATTTGAGCCAAGGCTCTAATACCACCTGATGAAATCAACAAATGCTGATTATGAACTTGATGAACAATAAGAACATAAACAGGTTGATTCCCCCAAGGATCTTTTCAAATCTCGCAAACAATATATAACAACTGATTGTTATATTTGATTTCAACAAACACTAATCATCGTGTGGAAACCCATGATTAATGCTATGATATCAGTGTGTGTGTGTTTGTATGATTGCTAGTGATTGAATGCTTGTATGCTTGATTGTATTGATTGTTCAAAAGCTTACAAAGGATTAGGGTATTATGCTATTTATAGCCTATACAGATAGCTATTTACAATTACAAAAATACCCTTATGTAAACAAAAATTACATAAAAATCCTAAGTCTAAGTCGTCTGCCGTGGATGATAGACTGTCCGCTGTGGATGCTAAGTCGTCTGCTGTGGATGTTGAATAAGCTGTCCGCTGTGTCTTGGATGTTGTCCACTGTGAACACTTGTTGTATGTTTGCCTTGTTAGTTTTCCGCTGTGGATGTTGAATATGTTGTCCGCTGTGTCTTGGATGTCATCCGCTGTGAACACTTGTTGTATGTTTGACTTGTTAGCTGTCCACTGTGGAGTGTTCATCTGGTGAGGATTGAACATCCGCTGTGGACTGTTCATCAGATGTGGACTTTTTTTCATCTGCTATATGTTTTTTTTATCCGCTGTAGACACTTGGACTTGTTCTTTATCCTCATGGATTGGTCATCCGCTGTGTGAGTTGTTCATCTGCTATAGACACTTGGAAGTTGTTCTTCATCCACTGCATGGACTTGGTCATCTGCTGTGTGAGTTGTTCATGCATCGTAGACACTTGGAAGTTGTTCTTTATCTACTTCATGGACTTGCTCATCCGTTGTGGGCATTTCTTCATCCGTTGCCGACACTTGTCAAAATTTCTTTTATCTACAAACCTGAAAAAAAAAAATTAAACAATAATTAGTGTATGTTATGAATGTTAATGATGCTAATGTGTTAGTTAATGATTGTTTGGACGTTAGAACATATTATGTTTGATTATGGGAAGCATTATCCTATTAATGCACTTGTTGAGTCCAACATTGGATTTGACAAATCAAAGCTCAGATGCTTAAACTGCAAATAGCTCAGGCATTTCAAAAGAGAATGCCCATCTCCCATTATCAGTGAACCAGGAACGGGGTTTAACAGGGTCATTCCAATTAATGATAAAGAAGAGAACAAGTAGAAGAAAGAAACAGCTCTTCTAACCAACTTTAACTATAGTGCTGAGCTAACTGATACTGAAGAAGAAATCAATCATGCCCTGGTAGCTGAAATTACAGAGGTAGTAAAAAGTGAAGTAGATAGAAGGAAGGAGAGTGAAGTGAAAAATAGCTTGAAGAAGGATTGTTAGAAAGAGGAGAAGAAGAGTGAGGTGAAGGTAGCATGAAGGATGATTGTGAAAGGGAGGAAAAGGTTGAAACTACAAAAGCTATGAGTAAGGAGGAGTTAAAAGGTGATGAAGGTGATGGAGATTCCATATGAGGTAATTCAAGACATGTGTTCATCTACTTGCAAAATTTATTTGTTTGGAATTTATAAATTTGAACAATATATTAAAAGAAAATGAAAGGGAACTAAAAAGGATAAACGAGGACCTTAAAAAGAATGAAGCAAAACTTTTTGTAAAATTAAATGAAGCTTTAAAGGAAAATGATCATTTAAAAAGAACCCTTTTTGAGAGAAATGTGAAAATTAATACTTTAACTGAGAGGGTAACTTTGGCTGAATTTGAGACTATGAAACTTAAAACAAAACTTGATAAATGGACAATTTCCGGAATGAAACAAGAGGAACTCTATAGCAAACAACGGGGAGCTATAATTAAGACAGGGTTAGGTTGTAGTGAAACCAATTATGTTTACCCACCTCCTAGCACCTTTAACTATTCTCCAATGCCTACACCTCACCCTAAAAATGATTTAGTTGAAAAGGATACTAATAGTTTGTTTGCAGGTTTAGAAGGGGTAAATCATAAAGAGGTTCAGGAAGATTATAATTATGGAGGAAGTAGAGGTCTTGGAAGTTGTAGTTCTAGTTCTTCATATTTCAAGAAATCTCTTGTAGAAAATAGTTTTAGTAGCATAGATTGTAGTTTGGATAGTTTACATTCAAGTTGTTCTTATTCCAAAATGTTTGAATCAAATGGAGTTGATGTTTCAAGTGTTAATAAAAACATTGGTGTTCACAGTAAAGTCCATAAAAATTCTTCAAAAACAAATTGTTTTGAAAAATTCATATCTTCCCATCCCCACCTTCATTCCTATTCGAATCTCTACACAAAGTGAAACAAAATCCTCACATGATTGTAAAAATTCACAAATAAGGGAATCCACAAATCATGATAGATCATTTGACTTTGAAAACAAATCATAGGAAGTGCACGTCACTTACAGTGATTTTGATTCTCTTATGTCTGAGTGTGAGGAAGAGATTATCATGGATCATGTTCCAGTTCAAAAGGATAAAAGAAAAGGTTTAAAATCTCATTGCTTCAACTATGGAAAAGATGATCATATTGTTAAGCATTGCCCAGGGGTTGTGAATAGGAATGTAGATAACCATTCTTTTGGAAATAGAATAAAACATTTTGTGGATAGTTTCTTTTGTACAAATTCATCTTCTCCTAGAACCAAGTAGGTTAAGGTTTGTGTCCTCGTGTCTAAATGATTTTCTCTAATTCATTTACCAGGAACGTTCGAGGACTATCAATAGCACTTGGCATGTTGATAGTGGATGCTCCAGGCACATGACCGGATTGAAGGACCTTGTTACTAATTATCTGATAATAAACATAGGATATGTTTCTTTTGCGGGTGATAAGAAAGGAGGTAAAATGACAGGTCAAGGTGAGGTATCCAATGGTTTTTTAAACTTGGAGAAGGTAAAATTCGTGCCTGAATTAGCATTCTGAGCGCGTCATATATTTGTGATAAGAATATTCGTATGCTTTTTAAGTCTAACGAATGTTTGTTTCTTAAGCCAGAATTTTCAGTTCTAGATGATTTGGTGATTATGCGAGCTCCAATAAAAAATGACACATATCTGCTTGATATGAACTCCAAAGAATCTACCTCCACTATGACTTGTCTCTTGTCAAAAGCTTCCTCTTCTGAGTCTTTTCTTTAGCATATACATTTAGGCCATGTGAATTTTAAAAATATCAACAAATTGGTTAAAAACAATCTTGTCAAATGATTACCTCAAAAGGATTTTTCTGTAGTTGAAAATGCTTGTCTTGTGCTAAAGGTAAACAACACAAGAAATCACATAGGCTTAAACAAGAAAATTCCATTTCTAATCCTCTTGAGTTATTACATTGTGATTTGTTCGGTCCAATAAGTGTGAAAAGTATAGCTAAGAAGTCTGATTGTCTTTTTTTAACACATGATTATTCAAGATACTCTTGGGTTCGATTCCTGTCACATAAAAGGGAGACGGCAGAGGTGTTGCAGAAGCTAATTCTAACTATTGAGAATATCAGCAACAAGAAAGTTTTGGCAATCAGAAGTGACAATGGAACAGAGTAGAGAAATCAGATATTTGATTCATTCTATGCAAGAAAAGGGATTCTCAGACAATTCAGTGCTGCATGAACACCTCAGTAGAACGCTGTTGCTGAAAGAAAGAATCGCACTCTCATTGAAGCAGCCTGGACTATGCTCATTGAATCTAAACTTCTTATTATTTTCTGGGTAGAAGCAATCAACTGTGCTTCTTATGTTTTAAATAGAGTTCTAATCATGAATGATAAGATGAAGACTCCATACGAACTGTTTCACAAGCGAAAACCGTTGATTGACTTCTTTCATCCTTTTGGCTGCTCATGCACGTTGTTGAATACTCAAGCTCAAAATTCAAAGTTTGGAGTAGTGTCTGATGAATGTTACTTTGTCAGATATTCTTCAACTCAAATGATTATAGAGTATACAACAAACAAACAAGAATTGTGCAAGAATCTTTCTATGTTGATTGGCAAGAGTCCAATCTTTAACGTTGGTTCCGATCCGGATTGGTTCTATGATTCAAACATCGTTTTCAATTCATTAAATCTACCATACTTTCCTGACGATGACATTCCTTCATTAAGTGGTCAACTCTTCATTCCTGCTCAACCACAACCTCAACCACAAGCACAACCACAACCTCAACCACAACCAGATCTCCCACCTCAACCTGAATCTGAACCTGAACATCAAATCCCTTCAACACCATCACAGCTATCATAAAACCCTCTTTTTAATCAACTGTCGACCTCACAATCATCATCACAACAACCCACTTCAACCAATTCCTCAACCCTAAACACTAACTTCAAAACCCTAAAAGACCATCCACATGATTATGTCATTGGATCCATATCTGATGGTAGTTAGCACTCGAAGCCAATCTGGGCTAATCAATGAATGTCTCTTTGCTTGTTTTCTACCTCAAATTGTTCCAAAAAATATGGCCATACCACTTCAAGACCCAAATTGGGTGGAGTTAATGCATTTAGAGCTTCAACAGTCAGAAAATTGAAGGTGTGGCAACTAGTTGATCTTCCTCCAAATAAGTATCCGATTGGTACAAAGTGGGTATTTAAGAACAAACCAGATGATCATGGGGTTGTGATTAGAAACAAATCAAGACTGGTTGTTCAAGGATTAGCTCAAGAGGAGGGGATTGACTACACTGAGATGTTTGCCCTCGTGGCCCGGATTGAAGCCATTCGTATTTTTTTCGCTCATGTTGCTCATACAAACTTCAAATTCTTTCAGATGGACATAAAGTGTGTATTTCAGTATGGAGCCATTGACGAAGAGATTTATGTTTGTCAACAACCAGGTTTCGAAGATCCAGATTTTCCTGAGAAAGTGTACAAATTGGATAAATCCTTGTATGGATTACATATAGCTCCTAGAATCTGGTACGAAACCCTAACACAATATCTTCTCAAAAAATGCTTCACGCGTGGAACTATAGACATGAATTTGTTCAAGAAAGAGGTTAAGAATATGTACTCATTTTCCAAGTATATGTCGACGACATCATCTTCGGATCAACAAATGAAAAATTGTGTAGAGAATTTGAAAATGTGATGAAAGAGTGCTTTGAAATGAGCATGATGGGGGAGATGTTCTTCTTCTTAGGATTACAAGTCAAAAAAAAAGCCAGAAGGAATTTTCATTCATCAAGAGAAATATATTCTGGAAATCCTATCGAAGTACAACATGAAT
This sequence comes from Flaveria sonorensis, assembly GCA_025506505.1. NCBI lineage: Eukaryota > Viridiplantae > Streptophyta > Magnoliopsida > Asterales > Asteraceae > Flaveria > Flaveria sonorensis. The sequence goes on along the minus strand of CM046430.1, from coordinate 30,587,789 downwards.
GATGCTTCTCCCGAGCTCACTCCATTTTCTTGACAAACCTGTCTAACCCCTGATAACAATAGAAAGCCAGTTGATACTCATCGTTTGTTCAATGATCAGATCCCTAATGTATCTCATCGCAAGTCATACATATATTACATTTGTTGTGTATTACAGCGCTCGATGTCAAGCCAATCCAAAGGAATCCCATGAGAAAGCTGTTAAACGTATCTTCCGCTACTTGAAGGGCTCTCCCCATTTGGGTCTTTGGTACCCAACGGGAGGAAACTTTGATCTTTATGCATACTCTGATAGCGATCATGGAGGTTGTAAGCTTGATAGAAAGTCAGTTACCGGTGGATGTCAATATCTTAGGGATTGTCTTGTTTCATGGCAAAGCAAAATGCAGAAAACGGTTTAACTATCCACAGGCGAGGCTAAGTATATTGCTGCTTCAAGTTGCTGTTGTCAAGTGATGTGGATTCAACATCAAATGATGGATTACGGGATTAATTTTCTTCACACACCGCTATTCTACAGTAATGAAGCAGCTGTTGGAATTGCTAAAAATCGAATTCATCATACACGCACCAAGCGCGTTGAAACAAGAATTCATGCAATTCGAGATGAACAGGAAAATGTGTTTATAGATATTATTCCCATTGACACCAAAATTCAAACGGCCAATCTTTTCATAAAAACTTTTGATGAACCTTGGATTTATGAATTGATCAACATGTTAGGTCTAATATCTTTCTAAGAGCAAATTCTTGCGATAATTTGTAAATATTTAATTTCTTATTAGTGCTTAAATTTGTTAAAAAAATTTATAATACAAATAATTCTAATGTTTTATGTACTAAGGAGCTTCGATACCCACACTTCCCCAAAGTGTATTTTAGTTTGAAAAAGGAAATCCTCCATTGGGTGGGTTTTCTTATGGTGTGAATCACCACACAAGGAGAAATCCTCCATTGGGTGGGTTTAATCTTCCATATTTCATCCATGATTATCATTGTAATTTGGTTATCAACATCAATGAAATCATAACAGTAAACATTATCAATCTCTTTATTCTTTGATTCACACATATACACCCATCTTAATTTTGAATTTCTAGGTCTTGAAGATGATGAATCCTAAGATCCAATTTCAGAGACCGAAATGATCAAAACATAGTTGATGTCCATCTCTTCAAGATCATCTGGATGAATGCATTCAAGATCTTCTTTAGAGAGTTGGAAGAAGCTGGCTTGCTCACTTAAAAATGTTGAGCATGATGGGTAGTTGGTGAGAAAGATGATGAGGGCAGCTGATTCCATCTACTGGGAGAAGGTGAAGATTGTGATTTAGTAGTTGGAGATTCTGGATAGGTGATCACATGTACTTGGTGAGTCAACTTCAGAACTTGAAAATCCTGAGACTAGAAGGATTCTTGAATTGGTGTCATAAGTGCTAATGACTTTAAGGAGTTTGATGAGCCATTGAGTGATTCTTCATCAGCACCCATCTCCACCTAGTAGGCACTAAGAATATCATGTAACTCTTCAAGAGTCATTGTCTTTAGATTTTTAGTTCTTCTTATGAACACAGTGTAAACTGTCCATGTCTTTGGTAGTGATCTCAAGAATTTCCTAAGAATATCATTATTCTCCATCTTCACTCTAGCCTCGTTTAAAGAGTCTAGCAATTCAACATATCTAAGATATCTTGCAGTCATGGTTTCTCCCCTTGTGAAACCAAAGTTTTCAAAATTCTACTTTAAGACATCTCGTTTTTTCTCCTTTATGTCTTTAGTTCCCTAAAAATCTGTCCTTCAATGCTTCCCATAATTTTTGAGCAGTTCTGAACTTCTTGAAACAGCCAATGATGATATCGGGTATACTCATCCTAATCAGCCATACTGCTTTAGAGTTGACATCCATCTTCTTCAAATCTACATCTGAGTACTTTGTAGTATCTTTAGAAATCATAATTCCATCTTCACCAATAGCTTGGACCATAGGGACATATGGACCAATTAGGATTGAGAGCCATAGTCTTAGATCTAGATTTCTTAGAAAATTTTCTATTTGAATTTTTTAATGTAAGATAATATCAGAAGATTATAAGGCTGATGCAACCAAAGAAGCCAAAACAACCAAGGGTCTTCCTGCATGCATGCACTGGACGTACAAGGTAGTAGAAGTGCTTCGGAAGTTTTACACTCTACAACAGAAAATACTCTAAGTGTAAAATCTTCCGAAGCCAAAGTCCAAATCTTTCGAAGCCAAAGATGAAGTCTTCCAAAGCTTTAGAGACAAAGTCTTATGAAGCCATTTTGCTGTGAATACTGATTTCTTCCGAAGACAGCGAAGACATGCTTTCTCATATCTACTTTACAGAAAGCTGACACACTTTCCACTACAACTCTGGAGACTTACCAACTTGTATGAGTTGGTGAAAAGTCCATGCTTATATAAACAGTAGAATAAGGTCTTTGTCTGTAACTTCCTACTTTTGTACCTGTAAACCTTTTTATATTAGAAAGGGATGTGAGCTATGGCATGTCATAATCACTAGTCAAAAGGCAATCTGCCTTTTGACTCTACATTGATCTTGTTGTCTAGATTAGTGTTTCCAACTGTCTTTCTAAGTATTGACAGTTGTAGGATATAGTATAAAGTGTCTCAGGTCCTTGTAATTCTAATATGCTTTGTAAAAACTTATAATAGAACTTGAGAGAAATATACAACATCCTTGAAAACCACACTTGTTTGTTCTTGTCTTAGTTCTGTCTCACTAATTACTTGTGTTCTTACTATCATCATACTCAAACCCAGTTCCCCATTTGAACTGTTAAGTGTTCTAAACCTCTCCTTATTGTGAGGCTGATTGTATTGACCACCCATCACACGGTCCTGCAATTGGTATCAGAGCAATTTAGGCTCTTGATTGCAAGATCTCACCATATTTAATCCTTTCACTCTCACAAAATACTTAACATATCAAATTGCAGTTATCACCAAGGCTAGCATGGAAACTGGTACCATGACTAAGTCCCCACTGATCACTGCTGAAGACTTTGACACTTGGTGTCAAAGAATGGAAGGCTTCATCAAGTCCTAGGACTCCAGGATGTAGGGGTCAGTAGTCTCTGGAACTCATGTACCATCCACCCCTTCAGCTGCTGCTGATGGTGGTATGCTACCCATGGAAGTGGCCAACTATTCTGATGAAGACTGGAAGAAAATTGATATTGATCAGAAGGCCATGACCGCCCTCCAAACTACTCTTTGAATCTCTATCTACAGAGGCTTAAAGAAGTGTAAGACTACAAAGCAACAATGGGATGCACTGAAGCTGATATATGAGGGGTCCAATGAAGCTAAATAGAACAAGAAGGACCTCTTGAAGTAGCAGTTTGAGAACTTCACCTTCAAAGCAGGTGAAACCATGACTCAACGGTACTAGGTATGTTGAGATTATGGATACTCTTTTTGATGTTGGAGTAACTTTGGAGAACAGGGATATTGTTAGGAAGTTCATGTCCTCTCTTCCCAGAAAATGGACACTATTATGTGGTCATTAAGAGAACTGAAAACCTCAAGGCCCTTACTCTCACTGAGTTGTATGGCATACTCAGTGGCTACCAGATGGAGATGAATATGCAAAATTCATCTGGTAACTCCAGCATCCAACAGAGTTCAGCCCTTCATGTGATTGAAAGGGACAACACAGAACCACAATACCACCTTATCTTCTACCCTAAAACCTTACAGAAGGGGCCTTTCATTACCTTCCTGGAGACACCAAGGGAGAGCTACATCCCTAGAAGCCCATTCTAGGAGACAAGTTCTCCTCAAGCTTTTATGTCCCCAGATGAAAGTACAAGCAACTTTCCTTTCACTCTTGAAGACCTGGACTGTATCCATCCAGATGATTTGGAGTATATGGAAATAGTCCAGCAGATGGCTCTTCTCACTCACAGGGCCAAGAAGTCCTACAAAAAGACTGGGAGGAAGTTTCCTAGTAATATGTCCAGTGGAAAGTTTGGGCTGGACCAAGGTGAAGTGTTACAATTATAACCAAATAGGACACTTTGTCAAAAAGTGCTAGGAACCTAAGTCAAATGGTGGCCAAGCACAAGCCAGGCCAAACTACACTGAAGGAGCACACCAGAATGAGAAGCCCAGGCAACATGCTGCAGTTGCAGAAGAAGGTGGCTTTGACTGGAGCTTTCAAGTGGAGGATGCTGCTCCAAACCAAGCACTTATGGCAAACCATGATAAATCCAAGGGACTGGGATCTACTGAGATAGCTCATCCACACACTCTTTTATCTATAAGATCTCCAAGGTGTGGAACTTATGAGGATGAGCTTCCTCTCATAGACCCCATTGTTGAAGAGGATAAGAAGGAGATAGTGAAGGATGTGTCCGAGAAGAGTGAAGAGGACCATCCTAAGAAGGGGCACTATTCTCCTGGGGAGAGAGATGAAGAAGATAGGATGACAAAGTCACAAATAAATAACTTGATCAGGAGAGCCAAGATAAAGGCAAAGAAGGCTCAAGAAATCAAGGCCACTTTTAACTCTAAGCAGATACAAGTGTTTATCTCTGCAGGGTTTGAAGTGGGGAAGGCTGAAGACCCAACCAGGAACTCTAGTACCAGGAGTTCTAGTTCAGGTTCAAATCATCTCTATAAGGAGAAGAAGACTGATCAACTGTGTACCACTACTACACAGCCTGAACCATCCAGCTCCAAGAGCAAGCATCTCCCTAAAAAGCTTGCTGCATCATCTATAAAGGTGAAGATGGAGAAGGAAAGTGATCAAGTTCAGTCTTCCTCTCAGAAAAAGACTCTCTAAAGGAAGCAAATGGACTATATCATGTATGGTAGTACTTCTCATTTGGCTAAGGATTGCATTTACAATCCTAAAAGTACTATCCCCATGATCAAAGAGAAAACTTCTGAGAAGAAGAAGGAGAATCAAGCTTTGGAAGGAAAATCTGTTTCCTTCGGAAGCTTCAAAGTGAAGAAGAAGACAAGTGAAAACTTGTGATTAATCTTTTTTGAGTACAAATTATTATTATCTGATAATAAACAAGTGGGCTAACAAGCTAACATCAAAACTATACAAATAAGAGGTATTTATACTATGAAAGCTAAACACAAAGCATAAATCACTTTACATCTTTTCCTAGTTTAGGAAAAGGTATGTATAACATAGACAGACATTTGGCATATTAGAAGTCAACTGCTTCAGTACTATGTTGTCTTCAAAAGGTAGAACACAGCAGTCGCCAATATACTTCGGTACAGATAGTCTTGTCTAATGTTGTAGTTGATCAGCTGCTCTTCCATTTGAGTGTTGATCAGCAGTCAATCGGCACTTCATCACTTTTCGTGCTCATCGAAGGTGGTTCAACACTTGGTATAATTCGATAATTAACAGCTAGTGCTGAATTTGCGTTTTTGGTAGCTTTATCCTCTTCATGAATCAACAGTTGATTCTATCCTAAAAGAAACTCATTTTAGTCTTGTCATACTCAAACCAGTCATTTTCTAGATTTTGTGATTCTTATTTTTTTATGTGTGGGTGTGTGCATAAATCAAAAGCAATTAAAAGTAAGAAAAAGGAAAGCAAAAGGAAAATGAAAAATGAAAAGCATCAAAGAGAAAACATAATCAAAAAGATTTTGAAGGCCATATAGGAATAATAGATGCCAATGATACACAAAAATGAAAAGATATGCCAAAGTTTATGCATATTATATGGTAAATATTTTTCTCTTTAAGAATATGTTATGACGCAGGAGGAAAATTTAAAATATGGGGCTTTAAGACCATAATGACATGTACGTACTAAACATCTTGAGAGGGTGGTGTAAGACCAAATGGCTCATAAGTCCTAAAGCTTATTAAATTTCCATGTTAAGAAACTTTTCTTGGGCTAGTTTGCTCAAATAGTTATATTTAGGGAAAATCAAATAAACTATGAGATTATTGACAAGAGGTGAAAGGTATAAGTCAAGTTGTGATGACTTGTGATCTCAATAATGTCTTGAAGCTAGATAGGTCTATAGGATTTTTGGTTATGTGATCCATTTAAATCATATAATTATACTAAATCAAAATAATCATCACAACATGTTTGTCTAAATAAGGATTGAAGTCAGAGATTAAATTGTACAAAAGATAATGGCATGCAACTTAACTAGTCTTAATCTATATATAGCTGGAATATGCTAACAATTAACATTGAAAAATATGATCCTATAATTGTGCAGGACCGTTATGGTTATGCAATAGTTTCATAGTTGGAGAATATCACACTTAGTAGATCAAATAGGGAACCATGAAAAGAATCAAAGAACTAACAAGTAAAGAACTCAAGAACATAAGTCTTGGGTTTCAAGGATGATGTATATTTCTCTTAAGTAATTTTACAAGTGTTGCAATGCTTAGTCCAAGGACTTGTTACATGAGATACTTTATACTACAACCTACAGCCAACCATACTTTGAAGGTCAGCTGGATAGTAATCTAGATAAAAAGATCAATGTAAAGTCAAAAGACAGATTACCTTTTGACAAGTGACTATGACATGCCATAGCTCACATCCTATTCTATTACAAAACGGATAAAAGTACAAGAGTGAAAAGTTACAGACACAGACAACATAATGTATAGTTGACAAAAGTATGGAGATAATCACAAACTTGTATAAGTTGATGAGTTTTCAGAGCTAGCAATGAAAAGTTGTTCAGCTTTTGTCCAAAGTGTGTCAGGGACACATGTCTTCTAAGTCTTTGGAAGAAATCAGTCTTCAAGCTTAGGAAGACTTCACTTTTGGCTTTGGAAGATCATTGTCTTTGGCTTCGGAAGATTTGACACTTAGTAAATTTTTCTTTGTTCATGGTCAAATCTTCTGAAATTCCATCACTACTCCCCTACACTTATCACATATGGATCTCTTTGCCCTCACGGGTGCAATGAGTTTAGGAGGAACTTCATATTGTCTTATGATCACAGATGACTTTACAAGATATACTTGGGTCTTCTTTCTTAGAAGTAAGGATAAGACCCCTGAAATCTGAAGATCTTTCATTTGGAAAATTAAGAATCAATATGATCACAAGGTTAAGATCATAAGATGAGATCAAGGAACTGAATTCAAGAACCTTGCTCTCTTACTCCTCAACAAAATGGTGTTGCTGAAAGGAGAAATATGACACTTATTGAGGCTGCAAGAACCATGCTCTCTAACTCTAAACTGTCCATCACCTTCTGGATAAAGGCAGTTAACACTGCCTCCTATGTGAAGAACAGAATTTTAGTAGTCAAAACTCATGGTAAGACTCCTTATGAACTGTGTCATAAAAGGAGACCTTTCATTAGTTTTCTCGAGTCATTTGGATGTCCATGCATGATCTTAAATACCAAAGATCATATAGCCAAATTTGCTGAGAAAGACGATGATGGACATTTCATTGGATACTCATCCCAAGCTAAGGCTTATAGAGTATACAATCTCAGAACTAGAGTAGTTAAAGAGTCAGCCAATATGACCTTCAATGAACACACTCCTAGTGTGAAAGGTTCTGGTCCTGATTGGCTATTTGATGTTGATTTAGTTACCAAATGTTTTAATAAATCTTGTGAAGATGTTTCAGGAACAATAGCTAATACATATCTGCAGGAGATCTTAATCCAAGATTTGAGCTGAGAAGACCATATGATAGAATTCCTTCAGTTCCAGTGGTAACAAACCCTGCAAGTGGAAATACTGTCAGCACAACCATGACAAACTCTTTAGCTGATACATCTGAGGTGCTAACCAATTCCATAAATAAGGCACAAAACTCAAATGAAGGGAATTTGAATGTAGGAATAGATGGAGATGGTAAAAGTGATTAAGAATTTCATTATGCTAACAAGCACTCCAATGAAGATAACATCAATGATATTGCACACTCTCTGGATCAAGTTACACTTGATAAGTGTGCTAATGTGGTAGGTGATACTCAATCACCAGATCTAAATTTCACTAATTTAGATCTGTCAAATCAACTTGTTATGATTCCTCAGCTGATAATCCACAAATCACATCCTACCACAAACATCATTCGAGATGTTTAGACTGAGGTGAGAACATGAGGAAAAACCTATGATAAAAATGTTTGTCTAGACACTTGCTTCTTGTCCCAAATTGACCTAAAGAAACTTGATGAGGCTTTGAGAGATGGAAGCTGGATTGAAGTAATATAGGAGGAACTGCTTTAATTCAAAAGACAAGGTGCTTGGAACCTATGTTCTCTTCCTCCTGGGAAGATGCCAACATGTATCAAGTGGGTTTTTAGAAACAAGAAAGATGATAGAAGTCTTGTCATCAAGAACAAGGCAAGACTAGTCCAAGGGTACACTCAAGAAGAAGGGATTGACTACACAAATGTCTTTGCTCCAGTAGCAAGACTTGAAGCTGTAAGGATATTTCTTGCTTTTACTGCATCCAAGGATTTCAAAGTCTATCAACTTAATGTCAAGTGTGCATTTTTATATGGTATGATAGATAAAGAAGTGTATGTCAAGCAACCACCTGGCTTTGTAGACCTAGATCATCCTGATTATGTATGGAAGCCTGACAAAGCTCTTTATGGGCTGCATCAAGCTCCAAGGAAGTGGTATGAGACATTGTCACAATACCTAGTTCAACATGGTTACAAAAGTGGTACTATTGATAGCACACTCTTCACCAAAAAAGCAGGGAATGACTTGATGTTGGTTCAAGTTTATATTGATGCCATTATATTTAGATCAACTAACGAAAGACTCTGCAAGGAGTTTGAAAAGCTGATGAAGATTAGGATTGAAATGAGTGCCATGGGAGAACTTAAGTTCTTTCTAGGAATTCAAGTGAAGCAAGTTGACAATGGCATCTTCATAAACTAGTCAAAGTATGTACAAGACATACTAACTAGATTTCATCTGACTGATTGTAAGATTGCTAAGACTCCCATAACTAGAAACCACTCCCTAGGACCTGATCTTGAGGGGGAGTGTGTTGATGAACATCTTAATAGAGCTATGATTGGGTCTCTTATGTACCTAAAAGCTAGCAGGCCTGATATCATGTTTGCCACATGCATATGTGCAAGATATCAAGCCAACCCTAAGATGTCACACCTAGTTGTTGTCAAGAGGATTCTTAGATATCTCAAAGGAGCTCCCACTAGAATTTGGAATCCAAAGAATTCTGACTTCAATATGTATGCATATACAGATAATGACTATGGTGGCTGCAACATGACTGTAAAGTCTACATCAGGGGGAATGTCAATTCCTGGGTGAAAGGATAGTCTCATAGCAATGCAAGAAGCAATCTTGTGTATCTTCATCAAGTGCTAAAACTAAATACATTGTTGTTGCAAGCTGCTGTACTCAATTACTTTGAATTTAGAATCAGATGCTAGATTATGGATTCAACTTCAAGAAAACTTCTATCCACATAGACAACAACAGTGCTATCTCTATCATAGAGAATCCAGTGTAGCACTCAAAGACAAAGCACATCAATATCAGGTATCATTTAATCAAAGATAATTTTGAAAAAAGATTGTTAAAACTTGTCAAAGTTAACACAAATAAATAATATGCTGATCTGTTCACAAAAGATTTTGATTAACAAAGATTTAAATATCTTGTATCAGCTATTGGGATGATTAACTTTGAGATTTTCTTAAATTAATTGCAAAATTGTTTTTCAAACATGTGTGTCATTAAAGTTGTGTAATTTATCACTCATATAAGCCATGTTTATCTTGGATGAAATTATTTTAAAGTATATATTCCTTAGAATTTTTAAGAATAATAGACAGTTTTTCTTTCAAAAGACATTAAATTGACTTCAAAAGAACATTATGTATTCAGAACTAATAACTACTTACTAAGAAATTTAACTTTGGAAGAAATTCTGATATACATCTGCCGAAACTTAAATATGCTTCTAGGTACTTATATGTTTTGAAGGAAAATTTTCTTCCAAAAGCAATTAAGTCTCGAAAGTTTTATGCTCTTCTTGTGTAAAACTTCTTGTAAGGATCAACAATAACACATCAAATCGATCTCATGAGGAAAACAAGGAATATAATCACTCATGGTAAGAAGATTGAACAAGTAAGAAGATGAAAACAAGTGTAATTACACTTTGATTATATTGCTCTCTGATTTGGAATGATAACAAGTACGTGCGAGATGTAAGTTCTCGCGCAGATACTTCAAGTTCTCGTGCGACTTAGATCTTGATCATCTTCAATTGATTTCCCGAGCCTCTAGGTTCAATCCCTACAATCTCCCCCTAGGCTCGGTAAATCAATGCTTTGGAAGTCCACATCATCTACTTTGTAGCTTCCCCCATAAGCATACATCTTGTTCTCCATGGCCTTCGTAATCATCCAACCAAACTGCACTGCTAAAAAATGGACTGAATCATAGCTGCAATTGAACAAGCCTGGAACCTTGATATGTGTTTTGATAGAGTAAATTACACGGATAGTCCCTAGGGTTTGCACGTATTGCAACTTCAATCCTCACTTTTTAAAAATTACATATGCGGCCCTGAAATATGCAAAGAGTGCACGTTGATGGTCCCTGACACTAACAGAGGTTAAGTTTCATTGTTAAGTATTTGAAAATGACAAAAATACCCTCCTATACAAATTAAAGATTAAATAAAAGGGTAAATAAATAATAGTGGGACCCATTGAAAAATCTAACCCACCCCTCCCTAACCCACCCATATCTCATCCAAAAATAACCTAAATGCTTTCTAATATCACCCGCACTACCACCCTACGATGACCACCATCACCACCACCTTACGCTTGCCACTGGAAATAGAATCCTTGGCATCCTCTTCATCAACTCGATCAGTTTGTCATCTTCCTTGTCATCGATTAGTTCATCATTATAAGAACTGGATCTGGATTGCGATCTTGTTTGGAAGCGCCGCCACCGCCGATCATTTCATCAGTGTCACCACCTCCATAGATCTGGCTCGAAACCGCAACCACCAACCATCGTCTTCCACCTCACTAGATCCTTTCCGCCGCTCACCATCTTATAAGATTCGAATCTGGATTGCGATGTGCTATTTTAGGGGAAGATCTTTACTTCGATTTCTATCTCCTAAACCTTGAAAGATTGATGGTGGTGTTGAGGGGTTGAGGTAGAGGGGTGAATTGGGTCAATAGGAGTAGGATGCTGCCGGAATCACCAAAACAGGTCACTACCACCCCTACCGCTCACAATCACGACCATGACACGTCATTACCACCACCACCACCGCTCACAATCACCACCACCACCAGTCACAATCACAACCATGTTATGAATGGCTATCAGATTAGTAGGAGGAGACGAGGTTCGGTGGGGGGTTTGGTGGTTTTAGGAAAAAAGAATGGGGTGGTGCTGGTGGTGGTTGTAGGAAAAAATGTGTTAGGGTGTGATGGTGCTGATGATGGTGTGGAGAGATGAAGATGATGGTGGTGTGGTGGTGATGGCGATAGCTGCCTGAATAGTGGTCGGAGGGTTATTGAAAACAAGATTGAAAGGGGGTCAACAGTGGGTGGGTAATTGTTTAGTTTAGTTTTTGTTTTTTAAATTTAAATAATATGGGTCCTACTATTAAAATTATTTAAGTAATTTATTTTAAAGGTAAGGGTAATTTGGTCATTTTACATAGACTTAACTAATCAAATTAACTTTTGTTAGTGCTAGGGACTATCGATGTGTAGGCCATGCAAAGTTCAAGCCCTCATCTGTAATTTTTAAAAAGTGGGGACTAAAGTTGCAATATGTACAAACTCTAGGGATTGATTGTGTAATTTACTCGTTTTGGTATATAAATATTTTAATAACGGATTTTACACAATTAAGCTTTAAATTTATAAAAATGATTTTCACCTTATGACTAACTACACACATAATAGGCAAGTGTACATATCGGATAGTAGTATAGCTTTTAGTAAGAACCAAGTATCGATCCGTGGACACGAAAGCTCCTAATACTAAGTCTTTGTCATTATCTAGCTGATAAAAGATGATTTCTGAAAATATGATTAACGAATTTAGCTAATAATTAAACTAATGAAGAAAGTAGACAAAGATGAAGATAATCAATTAGGGGAAGATATCACTTAGACTTTGAATCCGCTTAGCAAAACAATGACAACATACATGAACCTATTGTGAGATCATCTTCTAAACATGCAACTTCGATATAAATTAGACTCCTATCAAGTGTCTAATTATATAACTCATTGGAAAGCTAAAACGATAAACACATAATAGCCACCTAAAGTTGTGCCATAAAGACCCAATGATATTATTAAGCCAAAGTTGAAGATGGTTAGGACTCCCATCTAGGATACCAAACACACAAATATTTGGAAAGTTAACACGATAAACACATGGTAACCACCTCAATTCGTGTAATGTAACAATAGCTACGTAAATCCTTCTATTTATGAATGTCCTAACATGAATACACGAATCATAAATATGTGCATTATATATGGTTACACATACATAATGTTAGGAGCTATTCATAACAAACACAATGGTTTTCACAAAAATATGTATTTGGATGCACACTTGTTCAAATTGACTAAATAATCAACCATCATTTACCATTCCAAGTCAAATGCCATAAACCGCACACTCATGTATGCATTTCATGAATAGATGTTCTAAAACACAGTTTTCCAACAATATATGATTATAACACCCACAAGATTCATCATTTCATCAATTTCAACAAGCATACACAATCATTGAAGAACATTCATAGCCTTGTAATAAACATTGACCTAATCATCACCAAAATTTACACGTAAAATGTCAAAGTAAGCTAAGCTTCATCTAATCTAAGTGATAGTGATAAAAAGTGTTTAGCCCATGAGGCTTACAAAAACCCCAACCAAGCTCATAACAATGAAAGAAAACATGATAGATATAGAGATTTTCAAACCAAAGATGAGTAGAGGTGGGTTGTGTGGAGTTAAATCTTCCTTTGAAATGCTTGATCATCAACCTAGCTTAAACTCTTGAAAAAAATCCTTCAAATTTACCACAAGAATGAAGAAAAACTAGGGTTTCTACTCCAAAATTCATCTCTCTAAAAATGAAGAAGAAGGGCTTAAAAGGAGGGCCTGATGTGTGTTATAGCCATGACAGAATCAGTCATGACCATAATACACATGAAAAAGGGACCTAATGCATGTAACCAGTCATGACCATAACAGCCTCTAAACTTCCAAAATCTTCATGCATTTCTTGCTTTTTCTTTTGAAATTATCAAGCAACCATCCTAAAGTACAAAATCCAAATTAATCATAATTAAGTATAGATAAAGATGAATTTGTAACAAAAAACACTTAAGGGGGAAATATATGCATTCTTAACATGTATATTTATTCACATATCAAACCTCATAAAATCATCCCTACCAAATTTGAGCAAATCCACAGGGTCGATGATACAGTAATCTCTGTCAGCACACTATATCAAAGCATGCCCTGTTTCCTTCTCACAACTCTACCCCATGAGCTTTACCAAGCTGTTAACCAGTAAAGGAGCATGTATAGGGATCTTCATTGCATATATCAAATGTTTGTAAACTCATATCTTTATAGGCTTATTGGTATTTGGATCAATATGTGTCTTATCTTCAATAACCTTAGATTTGGCTGTCTTAAAGTCTTTGAAGTTGGTCTTGCTTTGTCTCCATATCGTGTTTCTTATCCAATTCCCATTCCGGTAGTTGCTTGGATTGATGAATAGAACATGACCCATTGCATACAAGTTTGATGGTCTGAGTGTATGAAAGTCATGTTCGTCTTGATAATACTCTATCACTCCAGCCTTTCTCTTTATCACATATATTTTCTTTTCAACATCATACGCCCAGCTGATAATTGGCTTAGAATTTTCATACCATGTGAAAGCTTTCGAATGCCTCAGTATGTACATATGCTAGTGGAGATGGTGCATTATCTGTAATGTTTCCGACCTAACGTACTGTGCTTTGACCAGTAAGATCAGCAGCTTTGTCAGTCCTCTCTTTAGCTCCAGACTCATCCATTATCTCTCCCTCTTCTATCAAAACATTTGAGAATAAATCTTTAAGACTGTTACCAAACACATTTGTATAATCCACTTCCTCCTCTAATCTATCAAAAGGTCCAAAGTCTTTATTAGACTCTTTAGTAAGTAGTTCTTATTGAAACATGTCAAATTCCTTCTTGTACATTTCCTCAGTAGCAGGATCTAATGGTGTATAGTCATCTGTATCATCGGGTCTTTGTCCGAAGACATTGGAAGAACCCGATGAACCAGAAGGACCAGCAGTCGAACCCATGTCACCGCCCTGATCATCATCATCATCGTCCTTTTTCTTTCCTTTATCAACACTCTTATTATCACCACCATCATCATCATCTTCATCATTAATATCATCATCCTCATCATAACTGAAATCAACCATATCCAAATCATCATCATCATGTACTGGCTCAGGGTTTGGAAATTCATGTTTAGGCTCCACAAACGCCTCTCTAGTAAAAGCTATAGGTCGATCCTCAGTAGCCTCAATAAGAACAGCGATAGTTGGCTCTTGATCAATATTAGTAGTCTCTGTTGTCCTTTTTGTCACAACAGGATCAACAACATGCCCTGTAGCAATAGCAGGATTATTAGTAGCTTCAAGACCAACATAATGTTGTCTACTAGACTCTCAAACTTTTGTAGTACGTTGCTATGCAAACGTAAATGGAACCCAAGAAGTGAGGTCTCTAATGTTCTCCTCTAGAATCTAAACATAGCTAAATATGAATGGGTGTTGATGTTCAAGATTCTTGATCCTCTCATCCTGTTCTTGATTTAGAGCATGTAAATCATAAATTTGTTGTGTTTTCTCCAACATCTCCCTTTCCAATGTTTGTACTCTTTGTTCAAGTGTAAGTGATGTAGGTGAACTAGAAGTAGTTCAAGCACCATGTCTTTAAGCTAGAGGAGTGTTAAGAAAATCTTTCATTCCAACTGTATCATCATCGGGGCGTTGATCTCTTGGAGGTGTGCTTAACACATCATCAGAAGTGGGCATAGCAGATGATGTTATAGTTGTGGATTCTATAACAATCATTGGAGTATCTTTTTGTATAGGCTCACTAACTATGACTGGAGTCTCAGACACTAGAATATCAGTAGTGGTCGACATAGTGGTCATCGGGGTCCGATGCTTACGCAAAACACCTCATCCTCTACCCCTCCCACGTGGACTTACATCAGAATCAACTCTTTTTCTTTCCATTCTCTTCTTCCTCCTCTCAGTAGATGGTGAATCCTCAGGAATAAAGTCAGCATCTCTTTCCTCAGTATTGTGTTTGGTAGGAGTTACTTGCACTCTGGGTCTCTCTTGTAAAACATAGGGAACATTTCCTATATGATCACTGTCAGTCTCACTTCTAGAACTAAACCAAGAATCAATCTCTTCATCTACAGACATGCCAGTTGACTGAGAGTTTCCTGGAGCATCATCAGGAACTCTAGTAGAAGGACTAGCTTTAGGAATCTGTTTTGGCTTAGAATCACCATTTTGGTGTGAGGGCTGATCATCCGCTTGACAACCATCAACGAATCTACCAAGTTTGGTGAATTGATCACCCTTCCAAGCATTCTCACGCGATCCCATCAAGTAAGTGAATATGTCTTTCTTCAACACCATGACAGAATAGGTGGTAGATTCATACATAGTTAACTCAGGATGAGCAGCGTTCACTATCATATGGATAAATTGGGGATACATAATAAACTTCTTCCCGACAACAGTTATCACTTTCTTCTGCATCTGTACAAATATTGCTTTGGATATGCTATATGGTAAGACATCAACGAGAGAAACAAGTAGTGATCCAAAAATCACACTCAGGCTATCCAATCCCACCTTTAGGTTGCTCAAATAGTGAAGCACCACATGGAAAAAATACTTCTAGAATGGAGGTAAGGGCTTCTTCTCTAACGATGGCTATCGGTAATCATATCCCATCCTCTTCAAATAGTCACAAGCCGTATCATCATCAACCTTTATTGGAGCATTTGGCTGATCTTCCAATGGTAAAATATTGTTAATCACCACAGATGTGATAACCACTCTCTTTCCCTTTACGGTAGCAGTAATACATGGCTCTCCTTGAGAATCTCTCTCGTTAGCTGCTATCAGCCAAAACTGATCAATAACATCAGTATATATGGTAGGACTGGTATTGATAGCATGATAAATACATGAAGTCTTAAGAGTGTCTATCAATGATCTAAATAGAGCTTTATCATCAGGAACGTTACCGAGAAATGCAACAGCATTATGGTTAAAAACCATCTGTCTTACCATTTGGAAATTAGAAGAATCAAACATTTATCAGTCACACATAATTTTGAGACTTAAAAAAAAATTTGAAAAATTAGAAAAATTTGAACTCTTCACACAAGATGTACTATTCATATGCGAATAGTCTAAATTTAAAAGTAACTTCTCGCTCGATAAGTAAGTGATTCGCATGAATTCAATTTTGACCAAAAGTCAACTTTTCACGCGACAAGTCAAGGATTCCATGCGAGTAGTTCTATGCAAATTCAAAAGTTATGGCGTCTGTTCATATTCTGAGCACTTTTCGCACGCGACAAGTTCAAAATTTCAGATTTCAAATTAAGCATTTTCAGGGTGTTTTATCTACCAATACATGTTTGTTAAGTGTCAATTAGGCTTTTATTAAGGTGTCATATGATTAATTTTGTTCAATTTTGAGTGTATGAATTCTTCAATATTCAGTTACCATTCAAATACACTTTAAAACTAAACAATGACCATCAAAATACCTTTGTAATCACTAATATATCAAGATACGACCACAGTGAACAAGTATATCAATGAATTGAGTTCAACACTTGTACCAATTTTGACAAAGTAGAAACAGTGAGTTATGTGTACGATAAGTCAACCACTCACACATAGTGCCTATTTAAACTCATTTGACTTCTCGCGCAAGAAGTTAGTGCTCGCACCAATATACCTTTCGCGCCCAATGAACTTCTCGCATGCGAGAAGTTCATTTTATTTTGAAAACTTTTTTTGAACTTTTTCAAATTCTCAACTTTTGTTCATTTTTTTGATCTTGTGATTTATTATGTTTAAAAACATGTTTAACCAAGTGTTTATAAATTAACCAGAAACCCTCAATTTTGTAAACTTTTTTAAACTAAAAACAAAATGTAAACAATCACAAACAAAACCAAGTTGAAACACATAAATTTAGACTTAAAGCTTATACTTTTTTTGGTAAATTTTCAAGTATAAGGTCATGTTTCTATGAAATCGATTATTAACATCGTCCAGCTTTATTTAAAATAAGACTGGTTACACTGAGTGTCAATATGCTTTATCCATATTAAACTCAGACTTCAATTTTTACTTTGACACGTATGCTATGATATCATGTTTTGAGTATTTATATGAAATCAATAGATCCTACAATAAAAAATCCTGTAGAACCCTTATCCAGCTTCAAGACATTTTTGAGATTTCAAGTCACCCCAATTAAATTAAACCTTTTACCTTTGATCAGCATTCTCAAGAGCATAAAATATTAACTAGCTTGAGAAATATTTCTGAACATAGAATATTAATAAGTTTTAGGACTTATTAACAGCCAGTCGGACTTATGTTTTGCCCTCGCAAGACGTTTAGGACTTATATGCCAAATCGGACTTACATGCCCCATCTTTTAATCTCTTATGTCAGAACAGATTTTCAAAAAGAAAAATATTTATCATATACTACGTATGTCTTTGACATATCTGTTCTTATTTTGTACATTGGCATCTATTATTCCTATATGGACTTTTTGGCATCTTTTGCTCTTTTGACTATTTTTATTGTTTTTGCTTTTTGTATCTTTTCCATGTTTTGAACTTTATATATATATATATATATATATATATATATATATATATATATATATATATATATATATATATATATAATATCCATGAGAGTTACTAAATCAGAAAGTAACTGACTTGAGTATAACTAGACAATTTTAGAGAGAGTCAAATCAGATGAAGATTGAACAAGAAAGTTAATCGGGAATGATCAAATTCCTTGCTAAACAAATCAGCAATGTTTTCATCTGATTTGACTTGTTCACGATAAATAAGCTTTCGATCAAAACAATCACAGATAAAATGCATTCGAAAGTCAATGTGTTTTGTTTTTGAGTGTAGAATAGGATTCTTCACAATGTTCATGCAGGACCAGGGCAAGGAGGTCAATGCAACAGTTAGATACTATTTGGAGAGAGTTAGAACACTTAGCAGATCAACTAGGCAACCAGATTAAAGATGAAACAAAGAACACAAGTAAAAGAACAAGAACACAATAAGATGGTTTTCAAGAATGTTGTATATTGCTCTTAAGTTTCTTTTACAAAGAGTTACAAAGCTTACTTCTAATGACAAGTACTTGAGATAATTTATACTACATCCTACATCCGACCAGACTTTGAAGGCCAGCTGGAAACACAAATCTAGACAACGAGATCAATGTAGAGTCAAAAGGCAGATTGCCGTTTGACTAGTGACTATGACATGCCATAGCTCACATCCTAATATATTACAAAAAGGAAAAAAGTATAAAAAAAATGTTACAGACTCTAAGACCATGTTGTACAGTTGACAAAAGTATGGATTTTCACCAACTTGTATAAGTTGGTGAGTCTTCAGAGATGGCAGCGGAAAGTGATTCAGCTTTTGTCAAAAGTAAGTTAGAGAAAGAATGTCTTCTCTGTCTTCAGAAGAAATCAGTCCTTTGGTTTCGGAAGACTTTTTCTTCAAGCTTCGAAAGAATTCATCTTTGGCTTCAGAAGAAATGGTCTTTTGGCTTTGGAAGATTTTGATACTTGGCATATTTTAGTGAGTTGTATCAAATCTTCCAAAGTAACTTCCTTGTATGTCACATGTGCATGCTGAGAGTTCTTTGCTTGCATCAGCCTCTAAGTGTAATCCTTACAAACTCCCCCTAGGCTAATTCTACCAAAACTGAAGAAGAACTTTGAATCTTGATCTTCATCTGTTAACAATCCTCATCAGAATCAAGACCATTCACTTCATCATCAGTTGGTCAAGATTCCTCAAACTTTCAAAGTACCTTCTCATGTCATAGAGATCATGCAGAGGAAGGTCAAGTATGTTTTTCCAGAAATACAAATCTTGACCCCCTTGATCTCTAGTGACATACTATCTATCTGGGTTAGTAGCAAATACCCAAGACAGAATAGGTCTCTCAGTAGCAAGAGGCTCTACAATGAGTGGACTTTGTTGAGTAACCTCTTCTTGATCACCCTCAGGATGCTCTGATCCATCCTAAGGTGTAGAGATGGATGCCTTGGACTTCTTCTTCTTCTTGTCCCTTCTAATGGTCATCCTCTTCCTCTATCTATACTTTAACTGAGAAGGCTAGCCTTGAGTACCAGATGGTTCTTGTTTGTCCTTCTTAGTTGGGTCCTTTTCCTTCATAGATTCAGAAGGATAGGGATTAGGACCCTGTTGTGGGCTAGAAGATGAAGCTTGCTAAGATGTAGCACTAGATCCTGGTTGAGTTGTCTCTTGTGGTTCAACCTTGACCTCAACTTCAGGTGTAGTATGACTTGGTAGAGAATGCAAGTCAACCAACTCACCCTTTTTTATCTTCTACTTGATCACTCTAATGTGCTCATCTATAGTGGTTAGAGACATTAGACCAAGTCTCCTTCTAGAGAACCCATACAGCTTCAAGAAGCTCACCATCTTTTTTCTGTCAGCAGACTTCTTCTGATTGGCTCGGATGGTGGCTCTTGACATTGCAGCCTCTTCCCTCGTCTTCCTGTTAGCAGCCTTTTGCTCTTTAAGAACTTCTTGCTCAAGCTTCTTGAGGTAATCAAATTCAATTTACTCATAGGAAAAGGGAAGTAGGTCTACTACCTGATGGAGGCATGTGGCACTCAGGTAGGTTATCATGTTTTCTCTGTCTTGTTCCCTACCTACCTAAGTTTCTTGTTCAGTGGCCACAGCCTCTATCTCATGGCTTTCTTGAACTAGAGAGAGGGTAGGAGCTTTATATAATCTTTTTCTTCTTCTTTCTTCTTTGATCTTGAGGAGCAATTCTGCAGCCTCAGCCTCCTTCCTCTCTTTTGACACTTTAGTGTCAGCCAATTAATTAAGTTCCTCCAAGGGTAGAGAGATAAGGCACATGTAGACCTTTAAATCCTTAGATGTAGCAAAAAAAAGGAATATCCTAACAGATTCAAGTCTTGCCATAGGAGCAAAAACATCTGTGTAGTCAATTCCTTCTTCTTAAGTGTACCCTTGAACAACTAGTCTTGCTTTGTTCTTGATGACAAGTCCTTTATCATCCTTCTTATTCCCAAAAACCCACTTGGTACCTATTGGTGTCTTCCCATAAGGAAGAGGGCATAGGTTCCAAACCTTTTGTCTTTTGAATTGAAGTAGCTCCTCCTGCATTGCTTCAACCCAACTTCCATTCTTTAGAGCCTCATTGACATTCTTAGGCTCAATCTAGGACAAGAATCAAGAGTATAGACAAAATTTTTTGTCATGGGTTTGTCCTCTTGTTCTCACCCCTATCTCAACATCTCCAATGATGTTTGTGGTAGGATATGACTTTTGGATTCTCAGTTGAGGAATCATAGCAAGTTGATTAGATAGATCTAAATTGGTGAAATTCAGATCTGGTGATTGAGATACATCCACCACATCAACACACTTATCAAGAGAAGCTTGATCCAATGAGTGTGTGACATCATTCATGTTGTCTTCTATGGATTAGTTATCAGCATCAAGAAATTCTTGATCACTATCACCACCTCCATCTCCTCCCACATTGGAAACCCCTTCATTTGAGTTTTGTGCCTATATGATGGAATTTATAGGCACCTTAAATGTATCAGCTGAAGAGTTTGTCATGGTTGTGCTAAAAGGGTTTGCAACTACATGGCTTGTTACCACTCTAAAGTAGTTTTATCACTTGGTCTTCTTAGCACAAATATTAGGTCAGGATCTCCTATTGATAAGCTACCTGTAGATCCTTAAACATTCTTACAAGATTTGTTAAAACAGTTGGTGACTAAATCAAGATTAAACAGCCAATCAGGACCAGAACCTTTCACACTGGGTGTGTGCCCATTAAAGGTCACATTAGCCGACTCCTCAACTACTCTAGTTCTAAGATTGTATACTCTATAAGCCATAGCTTGGGAAGAGTAACCAATAAAGTGTCTATCATCTGATTTCTCAGCAAATTTGGCTATTTGATCTTTGGTATTCAAGATGGTTCAAGGACATCTAAAAGATCTAAGGAAACCAATGAAAGGTTTCCTTTTGTGCCACAATTCATAAGGAGTCTTACCATGAGTTTTGAGTACTAAAACTCTATTCTGACATAGTAGGCAGTACTGACTGCCTCTGCCCAGAAGGTGATATGCAGTTTAGAGTCGAAGAGCATGGTCCTTGCAGTCTTAATAAGGGTCCTATTTCTTCTCTTAGCAACACCATTTTGCTGAGGAATCTTGGGAGCACTATATGGTCTTGTAATACCCTTTTTATCACAGAATGTATCAAGGATGTGATTTTTTCATTTGGTTCCTTGATCACATCTTATGATCTTTACCTTGTGATCACATTGATTCTCAATTTTTAGAATGAAGTTCTTCAAGATCTCAAGGGTCTCATCCTTAGTTCTAAGAAAGAAGACCCAAGTGTATCTTGTGAAATCATCTGTGATCACCAGGCAATATGAAGTTCTTCCTACACTCTTTACACTGGTGGGGCCAAAGATATCCATATGTAATACGTGTAGGGGAGTAGTGATAGAGTTCCTTTCCTTTGCCTTGTGAGACACCTTGTTTTGCTTTTATTTCAGACATGCAATACAGCGATCATCACTTGTAAACTCTTTCTTTGGCATTCTAGTTTCCAAATCATTCTTAATTAGTTTATTCATGTTCTTAAAGTTTACATGGCACATTCTTATATGCCAAAGAAAAGACTCATCATAAGTTGCTTTAGATAGAAAGCAAGAAACTTCCCCAGATGAGAAGGTTTCCTGTAAATCCATTTTGTACATGTTCGCTTTCCTGGGGGCTCTGAGCAGGATATACTCTTAAGGAATGACCACCTTAGGCTTGAGAACAATGCACTCATACTTAGTGAAGAGCATGTTATGTCTCTGGTCATAAAATTAGGAACACTCAAGAGATTATACCAAAGCTCCTTAACATAATTTACCTTCTCAACGCTGATCTTACCATTTGTGACTCTACTCATTTCCAGTGATGTAACCACTTGATTCTCCTCCAAAAGAAACTGGCCCTCTATCAATTTTCTTAAAGTTTTGAAGCAAAGAGCCATTGCCTGTCATATGCCTGGAACAGCCACTGTTAATAATCCATACATTTCCCTTGGTCTTTAACTGTTCCTGCACAAAAAGAGATAGTTAGTTACATTTAGAAACCCAATCCTTATTGGTCTTAGGCTTATCAAAGTGAATTGAAGATAGCTAAATAGTTATTAATCCTATATGTAAGCTCTTAGGATCATTTGCTATTGTTGATGAAGAACTTTCAATCACATGGCCTTCCTTCATCTTCCACACCATCTTTCGAAGAGTAGACTTGGCCTTCAAGACTTCAAAAGTTTTGATGACTTCGGTAGTTTTGGAGACTGGACCTTCGGAAGCTTTTTCATCCACTGCAGCAAACTTCAGTACTTTGGAAGCATTCCTTTCTTCTGAGACCAAAATTTCTTCCGAAGGTAATTTTTCACCTATCTTCTTCTTCACTTTGGAGCTTCTGAAAGAAAAAGTTTTTCCTTCTGAAGCTATCTTCTTCTTCTCAGACAATTTTCCTTAGCAAAGTGAGAGGACCACCACACATGATGCATTCAACTTGCATACTTTTGAGAGTCTTCTTTTGAGTGGAGGATTGAGCTTAATCTCTTTCCACTTCCGTCTTCATCTTTATAGATGATGCAGCAGACTTCTCAAGGTGAGGCTTGCTCTTGGAACTGGATGGTTCAAGCTGTGCAGTAGTTATGCACATTTGATCAGTCCTCTTCTTTTGACCAGGATGATTTGGACATGAACTGGGACTCCTGGTACTAGCATCCATAGTTGTGTCTTTAGTCTTTACCACCTCAAACCCAGTAGAGATAAAAACTTGTTTTTGCTTAGAGTTGAAAGTGGACTTGATCTTTTGGGCTTTCTTAGATTTTCTCTTGGCTACCCTGATCAAGTTCTTCCTTGCAGACTTGGTCATACCTGGTTCTTTCTTCTCTCCAGGAGAATAGTGACCCTTCTTAGAATAATACTTTTCACTCACTTCATGTTCATCCTTCACTATCTCCTCTCTATCTTTATCCTCTTCTTGGATAGGCTCAATAGGGGGCAGCTCATCTTGACAAGTTCCACACCTTGGAGATCTTACAGATAGTAGTGTGTGTGGAGGAGCTATCTCACTTACACCTAGTCCCTGCCTATTTTGATAACAAATCTTTACATGCAAGGGTGAGGATATTATGTTCTTGAAGATTTCCTCTTTAAGAACACAATTTTCTACCTCGGCTTTGCTTATCACAAGCTCAGCCTGGTATTCAATTAACTTGGTTATAAGATCTTTGATTTGAGTCCTGTAGTTTGTGTGCTCATGCTTAAGAGTAGAAATTGTTTTCTCTAAATCTTCTATTTTAAGTTTATAATCATTTTCTTCTCTTTTGAAATCGGCTTTTAAAATATTCAAGGACTCAAGATCAGATCTCACTTCCAAGTTGTCAGACCTGTACATGTTAACTTTAGCAATGCATTCAGGTGTACAAAGATTTTCTAATACCTTGGCTTCTTTATGGTCAGCCATCAGTGCTTGGTTAGGAGAAACATCTTCAACCTAAAAGCTCTAGTCAAAGCCTCCTTCTTCAACAGCAACAGCAGCTTGTTGTTTTGGTTGGCTTGGCTTCTCAAATCTGGGAGCTACATCAGTGTAGTTTGGTCTGGGTTGTGCTTGGCCACCATTTGCCCTTGGTACCTTGCACTCCCTAGCAAAGTGTCCTATTTGGTTACAGTTGTAACATTTCACCTTGCTTTTATCCAGACCAAACTTTCCACTAGCCATATTGCTTGGAAACCTTCTTCTTGTTCTCTTGTAGAAATTCTTGGCTCTATGAGTGAGAAGAGCCATTTGCTGGACTATCTCCATATATTCCAGATCATCTGGATGGATGCAATCCAAGTCTTCAAGAGTGAAGAGGAAGTTGCCACAACTTTCATCAGTAGACATAAAGGCTTGTGATGAGCTTGTCTGTTGGAATGGGCTTTCTTGGATGTAGCTCTCCCTTGGTGTCTCAGGGAAGGGCCCTTTTGTGAGTTGTCAGGGAAGTAGATGAGATGATGTTATGGTTCTCTACTGTGCCTTTTAACCACATGGAGGGTAAATCTCTGTTGATTGCTAAAAGAGCCGCTTGATGGATTTTACATGTTTATCTCCATCTGGTAGCCGTTGAGGATACCATATAGCTCTGTAAGAGTAAGGATGGAGAGGTTCCCAGTTCTCTTAATGGCCACATAGTAGTAAGTCCATTGTTAGGGAAGAGAGAACATGAACTTTCTCACAATGTCCCTATTCTCAAGTTTGATTCTAAGATCCATGAGAGTATCTACAATCTCAACATACCTGAAGTATTATTGAGTCATAGTTTCACCTGTCTTGTAGGTAAAGTTCTCAAAATGCTGCTTTATGAGGACCTTCTTGTTTTCTTTAGCCTCATCAGACCCCTCATATATGAGACCAGAGCTGCTTAGCAGTTTTGTACTTCTTGAAGCCTTTGTATATAGAGTTGCGAAAAGCAGTTTAGAAAGCGGTCATGGCTTTAGTGATCAGTTGAGACTTTGTCATGGTACCGGTTTCCATATCAGCCTTTGAAATAGCTGCCATTTTAGCTAGTAAGTGTATTATGAAACTGAAGGGATTTAAAGATAGTGAGATCATACAATCAAGAGCCTGAAATGCTCCGATACCAATTGCATGATCGGGGTAGGGAGGTCAATGCAACAATTTCACAATGTTTTGGAGAGACTTAGAACACTTAGCAAATCAATTAGGGAACCAGCTTAAAGATGAAACAAAGAACATAAGTAAAAAAAAGAACACAATAAGATGGTTTTCAAGAAAGCTGTACATTGCTCTTAAGTTTCTTTTACAATGTGTTACAAAGCTTACTTCTAATAACAAGTACTTGAGATACTTTATACTACATCCTACAACCGGCCATACTTTAAAGGCCAGCTAGAAACACTAATCTAGATAACAAGATCAATGTAAAGTCAAAAGACAAATTATCTTTTGACTGGTGATAATGACATGCCATAGCTCAGATCCTAATATATTACAAAAAGGATAAAAGTACAAGAGTGGAAAGTTACAGACTCTATGACCATTTTGTACTGTTGACAAAAGTATGGATGTTTCACAAACTTGTATAAGTTGGTGAGAATTCAGAGATAGCAGCGGAAAGTAGTTCAGCTTTTATCAAAAGTAAGTCAGAGAAAGCATGTCTTCTCTGTCTTCAGAAGAAATCAGTCCCTTGGCTTCAGAATACTTTGTCTTGAAGCTTTGGAAGACTTCATCTTTGGATTCAGAAGAAATGGCCTTTTGGCTTTGGAAGATTTGATATTTAGCATATTTCAGTGAGTTGTATCAAATCTTTCAAAGTAACTTCCTTTTACTTTGCATGTGCATGCTAAGAGCTCTTTGGTTGCATCAGCCTCTGAGTGTAATCCTAATACTTCAACACTACAGCATTGTCACACCAGATCATGGTGTGATAAAGGTTAAGACCATAATCAAGATGTTGTTGTTGAATCCAAAAGATCTGAGAACAAAAGCTTGACGTAGCAACATATTCAGCTTCAGTAGTGGATGTAGATATTGCTTCTTTTTGCATTGCCATGAAATCATCCTATTTCCAAGAAATTGACATCCACCTGTTACTGATTTCCTGTCCAAATTGCACCCTACATAATCACTATCAGTATAAGCATATAAATTGAAATCGAAATTCATAGGATACCAAAGACAAGGTGTTGGTTGATCCATGAGGTATTTGAAAATCCGCTTGACAGCTTTCATGTGGGACTCTTTTGGATTACTTTGATATTGTGCACACTGACACATAGGAAACATAATGACTAGCCTGCTGGTAGTAAGATACATCAGGGATCCCTTCATTGACTGATAAAAATGTTGATCAACATCTTCACCCGTGGGATCAAAAGTTAAAGTAGGACGAGAAGACATCGGAGTTGGTGCAATCTTGGATTCTTGAATATATATTTGAACATACTTCTCTTGATGTATCAATATACACTAGTCATCTTGTTTAACTTAGATACCCAAGAAAAATGAAATTTCTCCAAGAGAGCTCATCTTAAATTTCTTCTTCATTGAATCACTTTCCGAGGCCTTTGATAATAAAAACACACAGTTACAAATGAATGTGAACCATTCATATCAAGTAAGTATGTGTCTTTGTCTCTCGGAGTTCTTAAAAGAATCAATTCATCAGAAATTACAAATCCAGGTTTTAAAATAAGACATTCTTTATAAGTGAAGTGTGTTGAATACCTTTTGTCACAAATTTGAAAGACACTTAGCAAATTATGTTTATGTTCATCAACAAAATTGACATCTTCAAAACTTAACACACCATTAGACACTTTACCTTTCTTTGTAATTTTACCACCTCTATCTCCGGAAAAAATAACATATCCTCCGCTATAAGGTTTCACGTTGTTTAACAGAGATATATTACCAGTCATGCGTCTACAACAACTGCTATCAACATGCCAACCACTGTTGATGACTTTCCTTGGTTGTTCCTGCACATATGAATGAGATTATTCAATTTTTAGGAACCCAAGCCATTGTTGACTTGAGCATATTGTTGTCATCCAAATATGATACAAATTTTAATATCATATCTCTTTTGTCATTGAAAACATAGTCTTCAACAGTATCAGGCTCTAATTGTTTTTCTTTGATCCTCCATTTTTTAATTGGTTTGATCAAGTTTTGAACAATTTTCTTTAATGTATTTTGCACTGTACTAGGATTGCTTTCATCAACATGTGAAGATTTCTTAACTAAATGTCCTTTGTTCAAATCAGTATTTATCTGAACATATCTTTTATTAAAATTTTCATTTAAAAAGAATTGTTTTCTATTATGTGAGATTGAGTTATGAAATCTTTGTTTACTTCTTAATTGATGTTGATGAATGCAATTTCTAGCCATATGATTTGGCTTGCCACACACATAACAACACATTTTATGATATGCAGAACCACCAAAGTTATCATAGAATCTGGCTTTAGTTTTCCCTTGGCCTTATGATTATTTAACAGTCTCTCTTTTCTTTCTTTCATTAAGAACATTTCTAACTGAATCCAAAAGAATTAAGGTATCTTCCTTAACAGATTGATTCATTTCTGAAGCTAATGAGGCATGCATAGTAGCTTTAACTTTATGAATCATAAGTACTAGAATAGAACCAGTTTCCTTGATACCTGATCTACAAACATCTTGTTTCATAGAGTTAGCAGTAATAGAAGATTTATTTTTAAAGAAACAAGCATTTGTTTCCTTAAAAATATGATATTCCTTATTTATGTTGTCTTTTGAAACAAATCTGTTCTTGAAATCAATTTTCAAGTCAGATACAGATGTTGTAACATGTTTTCTTTCATTGTTTTTATGAAAAATCTTTGATTTTGATTTCTATTATTTGTTAGACATGTTTGAGCAATCATTTGTAGAAACAAAAACATCAGAAATTTCATTGATAACAAGTGATGATTTACATGAATATTTTTCATTACAACTTTTAATATCAATATCCGTAAAAACTATTTCATCATCACTTTCCTATTCTTCAACCAACCTGTCTCTCTTCACAATTTCTGCAAAAGAATTATCATTGTTAATTTTAATTTCAGTTTTTATGAAAGGGTCAATAATCAATGAAACAATGACTGGAGGTATTAAGTTTGAACTTGGTTGAAAACCTAAACCATAGGTCAATTCTTCATCTGTTGTGGTAATGGATAAAGGTAAACATGTATAATCATGATTAATTGATGGCGCAATGTTGGAATATCCAACTCCACTTTTACCACCATTAAGTTTTTTAGTCATTTGAGACTTGATTATACCTTCAATCATGTTTGAAGATAACTCAAACTTTTCAACCGTTAATTTCACAGATAAGAGTTCACTGTTAAGTTTATTAATTTCTAAAGATAGTTCATTATTACGTGTCTTCAAATCATTAATGTTACAATCCTTATCATGAAGATTCAATTTTGATTAGTAAATTGATTTGTTTAATCCTTCTATCTTTTCTTTAAAAATCTTTTCATCCTTTTTATATTTACGAGCTTGATATTGAAGTTTTTCAACTTCCAAGATCAAGTGTTCGTTGTGAACTCTGTATCTTTGAATCTTTTCTACACATGTATTTGAACAAAGATTGGTGTATACGTCATTTATTTTTTCGTGCTTAGTAGACTCTTTTGGTATGACGTTTACCATAAATGCCTTCAAAACAGCTTCCTCTTCTGCTTTAGTTACTGGAGTAGTCTTAACAGCATTGTCAATATCATCATGAGCAGGCACTGGAGTTTTCTCTAAGCATTCACTATCTTTTTAACCACAGCTGGAATATTCTCAATACCTTCTTCTTTACTACCTTCCTTTCCATCGTCAGATTGCATTGATTGTGTTGGAGTAGTCTTGATAGCAGATTCATTAAGCACCTCTTCATCCTTCTTAATTTCTTCTTAAGCAAAGATCCCATTAAGTAGATCATCAGAAACAAACTCAGCAAACAAGTTTTCTTCAACACTATCTTCATAATTCTGAATTTCTACTAACAAAGTGGTAGACAATTTAATATCCAAGATCTCCATCTGGTCTAACCAATCATACTCTCCATTGGTCTGATAAACCTTTTCTTTGTTTATTGAAGAGCTTGCCTTGTCCCCCTTTGATTCAACCTCGAATGTCACCATCTTCTTGCCACTGTTATTTTGGTTTGTCTTTCCTTCAGTACTTTCTCTAGCAAAGTGACCTGGTTTATCATAGTTGTAATGTATTAAGCTTGTTTTTTCAAACCTTATCTTAGTTGAAAAGTTTAAACCAAACATCTTTCTCCCCATTCCTCTAGCAAAGTTTTTGCCTGGTACACCACCATTGCCATTTGGTACTTAATGTCTTTTTCTTCAATGTCATTAGGATTGACTTGTTGCAAGTCATCAACCAAGATATTGGGTGCACTTAGTCTTCCGGCCATGAAAGCTTCATAGCTATTCATATGGTTGTGAATAGAGCCAGATGGTCTTCAGCAATTTGTATTGTTTGCTTGGATGGGTTGGAATTAACCACAAAATCTTGTTGAATGGGTAAGTTTGAGATTGAGACTACATAGGAGAGAATTCATTTTGATTAGAGGCTTGAAACTAAGGCATGGATGTTTCTTTGATATTTGGAATAACAACATTGGCTGATTGTTGTTGACACAATTAGGAGTTACTGACATAGTAATTAGGATTACTAGCCATCTTTGCATACAGTGCAAATGCTTCAGCTCCCATGGTGTTTAAATGGTTTGCAGCTCTTTATTTGTCATCCATCTCATAAGACTTACTAGTAGAGATCAGATCATTAAGAGATAATGTAAATAGATCTTTTGTTCTTTTGATTGTGGTGTAGTTGTTGTTCTAGCTGTAATGCAATGAATTAAACAGCTTCTTGTTAACAGATATATTCTCCAATGTTATTCCTGCACTCTTCATTTTCATTATCAGTTTAACAAATCTGGACATTTAATCCTCTAATGTCTCACCCAGCACATGGTTAAACATGTTAAACTCTTGGTTTATGTAACATCCTTGATTTTTCATGCTTAACTCTTTATTGATTCTAGTACTTTAATGTAGCCATTGACTAAATTAAAACCTATTTATGAAAACTATCTCATGTTTAATGCATTATGATTCATGATGAAACTATTAAATGTTAGTATGATTCTATGATAACACATGTGTAAATAGTAGGTCTTGCTATAAACAGTAACTTGGAAATGCTCTAACATTAACCAAATTCTAAAACAATTCAAAATTAGAACATAAGTGAAACATATATAACTATAAGGTGAAAATTTTACATATGTGTAACTTAGGGTTATATGTAACTTTTGTTCAAAGGATAAAGATTTAATTAATTTAAGTCCTATAATTATCTAGACATAATAAAAATAAATAAATTATATATATACATACATACATATATATATATATATTTGCATGGAGAATTACAAATTATTATATATATTATTTTATTATTTTAATCATTTTAAGTGATATATATCTAATAAACTAATAAATAATTAACTAGTAGTTATTCTAAATCTAACAAATAATAAACCAAACTTATTCTAATTCTAAAGTATGACAAAAATTCGTTCATACCTATCCCTACTAAAATATATGACTTTTATTAATAAAAATATTATGAAAATCAATCCTTATTGAAACCTAAAATCTTAATTTTTCCACTATAAATAGGGGATCTTATTCTCATTATTTTCACACCACAATCTAAATCTAGAGCTCTCAAAGCAACAAATCTCACCCATAGAAAGTCTCTTGACGATCCAAAAAGCTTCCCTCATCAAGTAAGTTTTAGTGTTCTTTGTGTTCATACCTTTCCAATTTTGTTCTATCAAAATTCAAATATAACTAGCTTATATCTATGATTAAATAATATTTTTTTGTAGTAATCATAGATCTAAGATGGTTCAAAGCATCAAATAAACATAAAATCGTCAAAACTTTGCTTAAACATATCAAACTTAAATTTTCAGATTTTGAGAGATTCATAGGGCCAACTTCGGATAGTCATATCTCCCTCATAACAAACTCTTTTTTGATGATATTTTTAAAAAAATAAAATTCAGAGTTTTATCTTTCCAACCATATAAAGAACGTCTTCTAACTCATCGATTTGACCCCTCAAACAGCTCGTGCAAGTTTAGTGCGCGAATCTGTCCAAAGCTATCAAAACCCTAAATTTTGCAACATTCCAATAATTTCATGAATATAATGTAATTAAATGATTTTTATTATAAGTAAGTAATATAAACAGGTTTTAAACAATAAAAATCCAAACTTTAATGATTATTATGATTATCTTTCAACTTGAATCATGTTTCTAGTAAAATTCTTCATGTTTACAATTGTAACACTATACTATACAAATCACCTATTCTCATCCTTGCTAAACTTATATTTAAACTTGTTCCCTATGCTTTATAAACATACCAAACACACATTTCACTTGGTCTAGTATATATCTAGAATCATTTCACCCGGTATGTAGTTATATGGAAAACAAAAGGTTCTGGCTAAGGAAAGACGGGGTACTTAAGTGATGAAAATCCACCAACTCTTTCTTGGGAATCCTTTTGTTGGATGTGCTACTCTGAGATGACACATATCTAATATATGACAACCATTCTTGAACTTTTACAACAACAACCCCTCAACTATCGATAAATACAACAAACTAACTAAATAAACTTACTTAGGGCAATCCTCACTCCAAGTTACTAGAAGTTACAAGATCAACCCACCTACTTTACAAGGTGAGTTCACAGCCCCCTTTACTTTTATATTTTGGGATGGAAACATGCTCTCTATATCAAACCAAGAATTCAAATTCTAAAGTCAAACTAGTCTTTTGCAAACTTAATGACAACTTTCTTATAATAGTGAAACTAAACTGATTATACATGTTGCTATATTCTATGACACTTTTTACTATAAAGTCCCTCTTTTTTTAAAATCTACACAACCATTAACTTCAGAGAAGCCACGGGAGTACGTAGATAGATCTATTGGCCTGACAAGCCCATTCGGTACTCGGGTTGATGCATGCCAATCAATACCAAGCGTCCTTTGCATCAACGTATTCTTTTTGACTTGAAAGGAGCTGGATGTTTAGAAATTGCATACTAGACAAGGATACTATTAGTTTGACCTCTTGTGTCAGTGGGTTAGACGGGAGGGAATTCGATCACTAGGGTTGGTCGTGGACTCATGTGTAATAGTTTACTTACTTGTATTTGGAAAATTGTTTATTAGTTTGTACATTGTTATCTACCATATGTATACTTATAAACCTATGTTCTCACCAACTTTTTAGTTGACATATTTTAGCATGTTTTCATGTAATGAAAACTAAGTTCGTTGCTTTGCTCACGCTAGGTTTCAAGGATAAGCTGTAGTTGGACCTATTTAGATTTTGAATAAAATAAAGATTTATTTGATTGTTCAGTTTATTTGTTTTTGGAATTGGATGTAACTAATTATTCGGTTTTAATAAGTAATTTCCTTTAGTACTCTTTATCCTTGTGTTATGATTCAATTTCATCACGCCTCGGTGTTTCCGCTTTAGCCGGGGTGTGATAGTTTAACATATCCTTTCGGCTTTCCCTCATGTCCTTATTACCCATGATCAGTTCCTTCATTGCATCCCATAAATCTTCAGCTCTTCGTAAATCCTTAAACTTCTAGGCTATCTCAGTAGTAAGTGCCATTGTGATTGCAGCATACACTTTTTCATCAAGCTCAAGCTTCTTCATATCTTCTTCGTCCCACAAATGTTCTGGTTTAGGTACTATCTCTCCCTTATCATTGTTATACACAAAAATATACAGTCCTTGCTTGATTGACCACATCATCTGGGGTTCGGTGGATATGACATGATTCTCAAATCTGTAAACATAATCGGGATAATCTTCTTCGTTGAGAAGTCTTGGAGGCTTTGTACTTGTGACAATTTTATTGTCAAAGTTAAGAGTAGCAATGATATTTTTTCAGATTTGCCATTTCTAAAAGTCTGGAGTTAAACCTTTTACAAAAATTCTTGAAACTTAAAGTTCTCCCACGAAAAGTCTTTACCAACACTATTCACAACATCTTCTAGCACCAAGTTTTCACGCGGATAGTTGTGACTGAATTTTACGAGAAGTTGAACTTTTCACACGAAAGAAATCTTTTCCAGCTAACTTTTAACAAACTTTTGCAAAATATGAACTTTTAGCGCGAAATACAAACTTTTCGCGTGTGAGAACCAACTTTTCGCCTGATTGAATTTGCTTAAGCTCGAGGTTTCCAACTTCAAGTTTTTCACCAAATTGTTCACAATTAAGTGATTAAACTTAAAATTAGTGATTTAGGTTCAATTTATGACCCTAATTATCTCTAATTTGATTCAATTAGGCTCAATTAATCAAGTAAACACTATCATATCTTCAATCGAATGAATATCAACTCTCAACATCTTCAAAAATTACCACAAACAGTAGAAATCAAGTAATCTTCGAAGGAATCGGAACTTATAGCTCAAGAACACTTCACAAACTTATCAATCTTCAAGCCAATCGATCTAGAGCATTCCAAACTCTGATACCAATTGTAAGGATCAACAATAACACATCAAATCGATCTCATGAGGAAAATACGGAATATAATCACTCATGGTAAGTAGATTGAACAAGTAATCAGATAAACACAAGTGTAAATAAACTTCGATTATATTGCTCTCTGATTTGGAATGATTACAAGTAAGTGAAAAATTAGGAAAGTGAGAAAAGCTATCTAAATTACATCAAAAACAACTATTTATACTAAACAAAATAGTTCTCACGCAAGATGTAAGTTCACGTATACTTCAAGTTCTCGCTTGACTTTGATCTTGATCATCTTCAATTGATTTCCCGAGCCTCTAGGTTCAATCCTTACACTTCTGAAGTCTAATATCTTCCGAAACCAAATCTGTCTCAGAAGCAAAATTACTCTAAGTACATTTTCTTCTAAAGTAATTCTTCCAAAACTAAGACATATCTTCCGAATTCAATTTTGCTTTAAAAGCTTTCTTTAAATCTTCCAAAGGAAAATTACGTTCGAAATATTTTCAACTTCCAAGATAACTACCTTTTTGGGAACTTTTTCATAGGTGGGACCGACATTTGGATTTCAATGTTTATCTTTTGCAATAACTTTGTCTCACATACAAGCATATAAATAGCCTTTACAACGGTTCCCCCTCTTTCTTCTTCCTCTTCATCTACAATATTCTAGCCTTAAATTACCCACAAACCCTTGTTGTTTTTCCACTCTCACTCATAAAAAGCTTAAGAAAAGGGCCAACCCTGAACCCCAAAACCAGCCACCCTTTTTCATGCACCTACACATAACACAACCAGGTTGCTCTGTTATCGACTGAGAAAGATTGGTTT
The DNA here is from genome assembly GCA_025506505.1 of Flaveria sonorensis. Taxonomy (NCBI): domain Eukaryota; kingdom Viridiplantae; phylum Streptophyta; class Magnoliopsida; order Asterales; family Asteraceae; genus Flaveria; species Flaveria sonorensis. Next base: position 30,553,317 of record CM046430.1, on the reverse strand, counting down.
CTCAGACGTTTTCTGCTTTCTTTGTCATTCATCATACCTTACCGCTCTCACCATAGACCCTCCACTTTATAAAGATCAACTGCTGGATTTTTGGAGGACCTGCCAAGAGGTCATCTTGGACGATGAGAAGGCACTATCTGCATCAGTGCAAGGGAAGACGGTGTTCATCACTCCACCCACCATAAACTAAAATCTAAGGTTGGATGATGAAGAAGGTGAGTTGTCGTTCTCCAAAGAGGCAGTTAACGGCTCATTCTAGCTGATGGACTATGAAGGTGGTGACTATTCAGTCAAGACCTTTAAGAAAGGGAAGGTCTCCTCTCAATGGAAGTACCTCCTCCATGTTGTAATCCACTCCTTATCCAATAAACATAGAGGTTGGGATCAAGTTCTTGAAGACCTTTCCTATATAGTCTATGGAATGGTCCAGGGGAACAACTTTAGGTATTCATAATTTGAACTGGTCTCACAATTTAGGGGAACACGTAATGTTCTTAAATTGGGACAGATGAAGCCCTCATCTATAAGACAATGTGGAAAACCACTGTTGGTTTTTCCATGGTAGAAACAGCCTTTGTCCCAAAATTGTTAGAGTTCCCTTCTCAAGGTGACAACTTGGCAGTCCCAGCCAATGTTGAACTCGCACCTTCATCATCTTCAACACCCCTACAGCCATAAATAACCATCACCTACTAGAGAAAATCCAAACGAATCCCTGCTTAGTCTATTCAGATTGAAGAGGCCCCTATATACTCACCCATATAGGAGGAGGTTGAACCAAGAGCTCCCATTCCTTCAATGATTAGTGCTAAGGTTCCTCATGCTTAGCCTAATGAGCTTATTACCCCAGCCTTAAGCCTTCATCTTGAGTCTCAAAACTTAGATGAACAACCTTTAGGGGAAAGCTACCATCCCCAGCCTTTGGATCTCAACCAACCAATCCCAACCTAGAATTCTTTGATGATGACGATATAGGATTCAGTGAGTACCATAAGTCTCTTTTCTCCTCCCATGCTCAAGGAGAGATGAGTGCACCTGCTACTCCTATATCTAGCCCACATCATTCACCCATGACTGAGGTGGGCCTCTCTGAACAAGTTCAAGAGGTCCATGTGGAAGAGGCTCTCACTTCGGCAAGTGATTATATCTTTAAGACTTCAGCCACTGCAACCCAGCTCTTTGGCACTTCTTATGAAGATATCATTAAGCAGGGGAAATCCAAAGACCAAGAAATAGTATCTGGTGGTGAGGGAGACGACTTTAGTCATGTTCTTTCATCTCCCATGATTCATCTGATGAAGATGAAGGGAGTATGCAACTAAGGGTGCAAACACTAACAAAAACCTGCACCTATTTGATCTCTAAGGTTAGTCGCCTGGAATCTCAGGTGGCTACCTTACAAAGGCAGGTACTCAATCAGCAATTGAGATAACCAATCTTAAGGGCAAGTTAGCTAAGAGGCCTGCCAAGCATGCTCAACCAAGTCCACAAGAACCTATGAATGTGGTGGATTTAACCTCTAGCTCACCTGTGCTAGTGGGTGATGCTACCAAAAATAGGTAGATAGTCACCATAATGATAGAACTTGGGAGCACTGCCCAAAGTTTGGACATTGAGGATTCACCACCCTCATTTGCAATTGTCCAGACTCAACAACCTCCTCAGGTCCACATCAATATGGATGCCTTTGTTCAAAGTCTATTTGAGGAGGGCATCATACCTAGGGCTATGTCACTTCCATCCCACCCTGCTGAAAATCTAATAGTAGGATAGAGGTATGATAGAAGAGCCCTAGTGCTTTCTAGATATCAGGGTCAACAAGAAGTGTTCAACTTCAATACCCTAAGATTCTATGAAAGCTTCCCTCTAGTTGATCTGCCACTTGTCAATCCAAGCCAAACCAGACAAGCTGACAGGTTAGCTGAGAAGATTTAGATGAGGGTGTCTGAGGAGTTTAAGAGAAAAACCAGCTTATATAGACAGAGGCTAGCAGGGAAAATAGTTGGTCAACTGGATATTGAGGCAGACCCTAAGATTAGCTTTGAAGGGGAAACCTCAGTTGAAGGCCCAGCTGTAGAACCTGTGAACCTTGAGACTATAACTCCCTCAGCACCCATTACCCTCAGTGAGACACCTATTGGTAAGGGTGTCTCACAGCCTCTCCCTGACCAGAGCTCAAGTGCAGAACCAACTCAAGAAGGACAAAGCTCTCTCCGCCCTAAGTCACAAGGCCAGTGCTTGATAAAGGAAAGGAAGTGTTAACTTCTGAGGAGATTGAGGAGGAGAAGTGGGAGAGGAAGTGGAAGGCAAGGGAAGAAAGAATAAGAAGGCCCCCTAGCTTCATGCAAGCTGCAATCAAGACTAACCCTAGGCCAAACACTCAGGAAGATGAGTTAAGGTTAGCCAGATTGAATTACCTGGGGTCTAGGAACTATAATATAGATGAACTGATCTCTCTTCCATTGGAAGAGTTAAATGAACTGGCAGATACTAAGGTATCTAAAGAGAGGAAGGAGGTTAAGGCTGTTGATTTGCTTCTCAAGATCAAAGAAGAAAGAAAAAGAAGAAAACTGTATAAAGCCCCTGTCCTCTCTTTAGTTCAAAAAAGGCCTGAAGTGGAGTCTGTGGCTGTTAAGGAAGAAACTCAAGTAGGTAGGGAACAAGACAGACAAAACATGATTACCTACTTAAGTGCCACAGGTCTCTATCAGGCAACAGCTTTACTCCCTCTATCTTATATGTATATAGAGTTTGAATACCTTAAGAAGCTAGAACAAGAAGTCCTGAAAGAAAAGAAAGCTGCTAAAAGAAATATGAGGGAGGAAGCTACAAAGTCAAGAGCCACCATCAAAGCTAACCAAAAGAAGTCTGAGGAGAGACAAAAGATGGTGAGCTTCTTAAAACTGTAAGGGTTCTCGAAAAGAGGCTTAGTCCTATGTCTCTATCCACAATTGATAAGCATATTAGGCTGATCAAGCAGAAGATCAAGAGAGGTGAGCTTATAGACTTGCATTCTCTACCAAGTTAAGCTGCACCTGAAGCTGAGGTTAAGGCTGAACCCCAACAGACAACACAACCTGGACCTAGTGTTGATTCACAGCCAGCTTCATCTTCTAACCCATAACAGGGTCCTAAACCTTCTTCTGAACATATGAAGAGGAAGGACCAAACTAAAAAGGATTAAGAAGGAAGACCTGGTGATCAAGACCAACCTTCTCAGTTGAAGTAGATAAAGAAGAAAAGGATGGCCATCAGAAGAGACTTAAAGAAGAAGAAGAAGAAGAAGAAGAAGAAGTCTAAGGCATCCACCTCAACACCTTAGGATGAGTCAAAACATCTTGAGGGTAAACCAAAAGAGGACCAACTCCACTACAAGTAGAGCCTCTTGCTGCTGAGAGACCCATCCTGTCCTGGGCTTACTCTCCAAAACCAGATAGATGGTATGTCACAAGAGATCAAGGAGGTCAAAACATATACTTCTGGTAAAATATGCTTAACCTTCCTTACCATGATCTCTTAGACATGAGTAGGTACTATGAGAGTCTGAAGAATCCAGACCAACTGATGAAAAGAAGTATGGCTCTGGTTCTAATGTTGGTCGTAAACAAGGAAGTTACTTCAAAAGATTTGACAATGCACAAAGAAAATTCACTAAGTGTCAAATCTTTCGAAGCCAAATATGAAGTCTTCCGAAGCTTCAAGACAAATCCTTTCAAAGCTTGAAGACTAATTTCTTCCGAAGACAGAGAAGACATGCTTTCTCTGACATTACTTTTAACAAAAGCTGAACAACTTTCCGCTGCCAGCTCTAAAGATTCACCAACTTATACAAGTTAGTGATTATCTCCATAATTTTGTCAATTGTACATTATGGTGTTTGAGTTCGTAACTTTCCACTCTTGTACTCATATCCTTTTTGTAATAAAATAGGGATGTGAGCTATGGCATGTCATAGTCATTTGTCAAAAGGCAATCTGCCTTTTGACTTTACATTGATCTTGTTGCCTAGATTAGTGTCCAACTGGCCTTCAGTGTATGGCCAACTGTAGGATGTATATAAAGTGTCTCATGTAACCAGTCTTAGTACTAAGCCTTCTAACAATTGTAAAACATTTGAGAGCAATATACATCATCCTTGTAAACCAATTCTTGTGTTCTTACTTTTGTTGATTGTTTCTTTTGCCTGGTTCTCTATTTGATCTATTAAGTGTTGTATTCTCCAACTTGTGACTCTGTTGAATAACCATACCCGGTTCTGCACACATATTTAGTGAAACAAAAGTTGACAGAAGTCCATCAAAGTCTTGGATAATACATAATCTTTATGTTGGTCCTTCTGATCGATATAACAGTGCAATTGATGTGTAAACAAAGAATTCCCATTGAATCAACACCACAATATCAATAATAATAAACAAATTGAGAATCTAAACAATAATAATCAACAAATGGCTCAAAAATAATGATAAATGAACTTCCAGCCGAAACACACAGTTGAAACAAAGATATTTCAATAATAGGGTTTTGCAAAACTTGCTTACAAAGATAAAAACATGACAATATATAAGCTAAGCTAGATTCGCTGACAGTTTCACTGGCTAGTGAAACTGTCTTGACCATTAACTAGATTCACCCGGCAGCCAACTATAGTTTCGCCAGGTGACCTAGGACAGCTGACTACGAGTGAAACTATAGTTTTACTCGTAGTTTTGCTGGGCCATAGAAACTGTACAAAAGCAAAATTACAAAGAAACAAACTAACATCCAACCTATTACATACAAAACAAAATAATCCTAACAACTATGGTGAGTGCAACCTACACTAGATCATCAATACTCCCCCTAGGTTGGACCTCACCCTTGGTCTTCCTCTTCATCTCCCACTTCCACAACATCTTTCTCTAAGACTCCTGATCAGCTCCAGCTATACTTTCTTCTTCTCCCCTTGAATTGGCTTTTTCAAATTTTCTAGTCAGCTCCTGCACATCCATCCTTAATTCATCAGCTTGTAATAATTTCTCAGTAAGCTCCTTAACCTCTGCCCTCACACCGCAAGCCTTGTTAGCCACCTTCATGAATAGACTGGCTTCAGTTCTTATTTCAGCTGCAGCTCCAGCTTTGATGTGGTTCTCGCATAGCACCACCAAGTCTTCATCACAGAATGAGAACACTTCCATAGGGTCAAATAGTTTAATCTCTTCACCACCTTTCAATCTAATCACAGCTTCCCCAGTATTGTTATCATAGAACCACTCTCAAACTTTTGTAGTCTTTAGGGAAGTGGATTGCGCACTCTCACTCTATTAAATGTTTTGGCTGGCTTGAGCTTTAACACTATCTTCGCCTTTCCTGTAGCCCAATCCAAATCCCTCTTGGATCTCCTCCCTTATGTTTTCATGTATCCAAACACTTCAAAATTATCATTTATCCCCATCTTAATCTCCTTCTCCAACAACATTGCCCTCTCACTTACATGTGCCTCCAAAAGGGGAATTTCCGACAGTCTCCTCAAATCCCATCTAGGCAAGGTCTTGAAAGCCTTCCTTTTATGCATGTAAGAAATGTCCCCTCTTCTTTTAACCATAAACATTTTTAACTCATGGTTGTAGTTCCAACTCACTATCTTCTTATCTGATTTCTTCCTACTTGGTTCACTTATGTTTTGGAACAACGGAGTCAGTTGTTCTTTTTCTTTCTCCTTGACAAACCAATCTTCCTTGCTTAGCTCGATTACATCTCCTTCGACAGAAGTCCTTTGAGCCATATAAGTCATTGGATGCTCATTTACTTCATAGAATTCTGGTTCAAAATGATAATTAACCAGTTGTTCCTCATATTCCTCTTCTTCATCTATAAGATTCATCTCAACTCCTTTCTTGCTACCTTCTACTGCTTTTTCTCTAAATACTTTAGCCCCACTTAAATCAGTGTCTATGTCCAGCCCCAAAACTATAAACTCAGCCTCTACAACCCTAGGCTCATCTCCTACAGCACCTTCCACATCACTTCTCTTCTTAGCTCCAGTTCTGCCAACTTTATCAACTCCAACATCGGGGCCACCATCACCACTGCCACTAGCACCTGCTCCCGCTCCACTGGCATCTCCTCCAATCCCTGTTGAACTCCCCACCTTCAAAAATGAATACTTGGACGTATCTGTAAGATCATCTAGCTCTGCTTGAGATACCTGGTTGGGTAGGCCAGCATTAGCTTTAAGCTCATTTACCTCTTTGAGTAATCTCTTAATTAATTCTTGTTGGTCTACCATCATTCTCTTCATGCTCTCCAGTTCTTTATCCTTCTCCTTTTCTCTCAGTTCCTGATTCACCAGCTTTGTTTTTATCATCCCCAATTCATTGGCCAAAGATGTATTCAGATTTCGAATAACATCTTGATCTAATTCAAATCTAGGATCCTTCTTTCTTCAAACACTAGCTGCTTATGCTTAGATCTCATTTCAGTTACATGAGCTGGTTCTCCTTGATTAGATTTCTTTTTTGTTCTCCTCTCCTTTTGAATTCTCAACTCCTCCTCCACTTCATCAATCTCAGCTTCTAAATCATACTCCTTCTCCTTCGCGTACCTTTTTTGCTTCTTAATGGCCTCAGCTTGCTTTTCTTGATTATCTTTTGCATTTTTGTTCTTATTTTCCATCAACCTCCTTATGTAACTCCATCTTTCAGCAGAGTACATATTCTCCAAAAGATACGTTATCTTCCCGCTGAAGTCATGTCTCACAGCTAAGCAATTTGCAAATATTCTAGTGTTCATTTGCACCAGTCTTTTAATTTCTCCATGTCTAGGAAGATCTGGCTTCGAATCATTAATGAGCATCTGTACAAACCTTGGATATAGCAGCCACTTATCCTTTTTTAATGCCATTATATTCTCAATCAGGCAATCAAAAATCAACTTTGCAATATTGGCTTTCTGTCCCCAGAAAAATACAATCATAGCCTTTGCCCAGTGCTGATTTAAACCATCTGACCCTCCTTTCCTATGGTCCAGGCACATAATAAATACATGGGTGATGTATCTTCATTCCTTAGATAGGAAGGACTTCTTGATTTCTTTCTTTGAGCCAAAAGAGGGTCCTTCATACCCAATGCTTCTAAAAGCATTTAGTACCTCTATATCAGACAGTATCACCTTATCACCACAATCTTCCTCCAGCTTTAATACCCTTACCACAGTCTCAACAGTAATAACAAAGTCATGCTCAAGGACTCTAGCAGTAATCCGATGTGGATTAGTCCCAAGGTCATACTCTGTCGTTCTCCAAAAGTCTCTTATGTGAAGATCATAGATCGGAGTCATATGAGAAATAGCATAACTGATTGGGGACTGCTTCAACAACTTAATGCAATCTCAGAATCCAATGGTCTTAAGGTTACTATCATCCAATAGTGCAATAATGTTTGTCTTCTCATCGAACTTTAGATTTTCCATCTTTACTGAAAATTAAACAAAAGTAAGTTAGTTAAAAAATAAAAAAGGATAATAAATGAAATAGACAAAATTTGAGAAAATTCAGAAATATTCAAGCGAAGCTGTAGTTACGCTATGATTTGAAAATTAAACAATGTTTGTCTACTGTAGTTTCGCTGACAAGCGAAGCTGTAGTTTCGCTATGATTTGAAATTTTAGTTTCGTCCAAGAAAAAGTATAGATTCACTGTGACACAAGCACAAACTCATGTGTCTAAGCAATTTTATAGTTTCGCTGAGGGCAAAATTGTGGTTCTTATAACAGCGAAGATGTAAGTTCGCTGAAACCCTGACAAAAATTGTGTGCCTGAGCGAATCTATAGTTTCGCTAAAATTTGTGCTGCCAAAATTGTCAAGTACACGTGGTCAGCATAACGAGATAGTTACACTCGGGACATTGAACTTTCATTCAGATTTGCTGGTTGGTTGCGCAGTTTTGTTGAACGAATCTGCGAACCTCCCGACCCAGCGAATCAACCTAGAACTATTGTCTAGTGTATTAAACCTCAATCAATGCTTGAGAACGGGTTCGAAACACCCACCTGAGCACTTAGAACCAAACAATCGCTATGGAAATCAATTTTTAAAGAGTGTGGATATAGAACGCAGAGAAACTAGGGTTTAAATGCGCTACTGAATATGTGAAACAAATTTCACACTGTGCAATATATAGGACTTAGTTTCGCTCGGCATCACAAACGAAGTCATGTATCCCAGTGAATAGCGAGTTTGCCGGCGAATCTATAGATTCGCTTAGCGAAACAGCCAGCGAAACTTAGTTTCGCTGGAACTTAACACTTAGTAAAAAAAAATTATAATGTAATTCTTATATTTACAAAAACTTTCATGAAAAACATTCTTCACCCCATAATATCAACATGAACAAAAATAAGAATAACAGAAGATTAAAATAAAATAAAATATAAGTACAAAGTAAAAGAAAAAAAATCAAGAATAAAAGGATATAGATACTTCTTTTTCAAGAAGTTGATCCAGAGAGTCAAAGATTGGCAGGATTGCTGATATGTTTGTCCTTTTAAGCCCATGCCTTATTCTTTTTAACGTGTAATCTGCAGCTGTCTTTATCATGTTTTGGTTTAATTTCAGAGACTCAGGTAACTTGGTCCCACAGACATCCAACGAAGAACTTATCCCATCATTAGGGCTTGTTGAGTAATATGATTAACTCTGTTTGACTTCCTTTTGAAGTTCAACAATGATCTTAATTTAAGAATCATTGTGCCTTTATTTTAGGAACAGATGATGAGAGCCCCAGGTCTATACTTACGTATAACAAAGGAGATGACCATCTTAAGTTGCTGATAAGAGCTTCAGATCTATACTTACGTATAACAGAGAAGATCATCAGAACTTGCTGATGAGAGCTCCAGGTCTATACTTACGTATAACAGAGGAGATCATCACTCCAGGTCAATGTTCACACATAGAAGAGGAGATAAGCACGAGATATAACTCTAAAGAGCTAACGAGAAGCATCAATTCAGAGACAAGGTGATGGGGAGATTTTGAAAATCTCAAAGCAGAGATTTAAAACTCTCAACCAATTTTTGACAGGACTTGTAACTTTGTGCAGGCCGAAATGTCAGGAGGATAATCCTTATCACCGAGTTCTTAAACTTTAATTAAGCTACACGATCACTGTTTACTTTGTTTTTAGGCTAAGCCTACCATGCAAATCCCAACACAAGGCTGTTGACCTCCTTTAAACTTCTTTTTCATGAAATTCCTAAAAAGACAAAATTGAAAAACCTAAGAGTGTAATCTTTATTCTCCCCCAAAATTTCTTTATAGCAACCATGTAATAGAAATTTCTATATATATATATATATATATATATATGTATATACATATATATATATATATATTTGTAAATTTTGTAAAAGATCAAAGATGGGAAGACATATAGGACTCAGAAGTTTATCAGTAAAAGTTTAGATGTATATAAAAAATAGAAAAGAAACAAAAAGGAGTTATTTACAAATATTTACACACTTTGTTAAGAAATGAGGCTTTAAAATAATATAAACCCAACATTGAGATCAATTCATAAAAACAAGGTTTATCAAATGTTTTTGTGAAAAGATTTGCTCTTTGATTTTTTGTGTCAATTGGAATAATATCTATTAAACCCTTTTCCTAAGCATCCCGGAAGGCATGAATTCTTGTTTCAATGTGCTTGGTGCGAGTATGATGAATTGGATTTTTGGCAATTCCAATAGCAGCTTCATTATCACAGAAACGTGGTGTATGAAGGAAATTGATTTCGTAATCCATCATCTGATGTTGTTTCCAAAGCACTTGGCAGCAGCAACTGGATGCAGCAACATATTCAGCCTCTCCTGTAGATAGAGATACTATTGTTTGCTTCTTGCTTTGCCATAAAATAAGACAATCTTCGAGATATTGACATCCGCCAGTGACGGATTTCCTGTTGATCCTGCAACCACCATGATCATTGTTAGAATACGCATGTAAATCAAAGTTCACTCCTTTTGGGTACCAAAGACCCAACCGAGAGGAACCCTTTAATTAACGAAAGATGCGTTTAATAGCTTTTTCATATGATTCTTTTTGGTTGGCTTGAAAACAGGCACAGTAGGACACTGCGTATGTAATATCAGGATGGCTAGCCGTGAGATACATGAGAGGCCCGATCATAGAACGATAGCGATGAGCATCCACGGATTTCCCATTGTCATCTGGAGTTAAATAGGTTTGAGCAATGAATGGAGTGAGTTCTGGAGAAGAATCATCCATCTTGAACTTTTTGAGAATCTCCAGAACGTACTTTTCTTGGTGAATCAGAATACCAGCAGGCTTTTGTTCAACCTGCAACCCCAAGAAAAAGCACAGCTCCCTCATCATGCTCATTTCGAAGCTATCCTTTATTACTTCTTCAAACTCTCAGCACAGTTTCTCATTCATTGACCCGAAAATGATGTCATCAACATACACTTGAACAATTAGCATTTCACCTTCAACTTCCTTCTTGAATAGAGTCATGTCTATAGTTCCATGAGAGAAACCCTTGCTGAGCAGATATTGTGTCAATGTTTCATACCAGATGCGAGGTGCTTGATGTAATCTATATAAGGATTTATCAAGTTTATATACTTTGTCTGGAAAATCTGGATCCTCGAAACCTGGAGGTAGACAAACATAAATCTCCTAAACAATGTTCCCGTAGAAAAATGCACACTTCACGTCCATTTGAAAAACTTTAAAGTTTTTGTGAGCCGTGTGTGCAAGAAATACTCAGATGGCTTCAATGCGAGCAACTGGAGCAAACACTTTAGTATAGTCAATGCCCTTCTCTTGAGCAAATCCCTGAACAACCAACCTGCATTTGTTTCTTATTATAACTCCTCGATCATCTGGTTTGTTCCAATATACCCATTTAGTACCAATGGGGAACTTGTTTGGAGGAAGATTAACTAATTGCCAAACTTTCAGTTTCCTAAACTGCTGAAGCTCCATCTGCATTGATTCAACCCAACATGGGTCTAGAAGTGCTGCTGAGATATTTTTAGGAATGATTTGAGATAAGAAACATGCATAGAGACATTCATTTATCAAACCAAATTGACTGTGTCCTCACTCCATCTATAATAGAACCAATGATGTAATCATGTGGATGGTCTTTAAGGTTTTGAAGTTGCTGTTAAGGGTTAATGAATTGGAATTTAGGATAGAGGAATCGGTTATGGTGGAGGTGTAGGTGGAACATCAAGTGGAGGTTGAGGTGGAGGGTCAGTTGGTGGTTATGGATGAGGTTCGGGTGGAAGAGGTTCGGTTGGAGGAATGATTTTGACATTGGTTTGAGGAACAACATCATCATCAAAAACTAGAGTGTTGAAAGATTCGAAGACAGTATTTGAGTCATAAAACCATGTTGGGTCTGACCCCATGTGTGGTGAATTAGACTCCTACCAATAAACATAAAATGATTCCTGCACAATACGCATTCTTTTGTTGTAGACCCTATATGCCTTTTGTGAGGAAGAATAGCCAAAGAATAAACATTCATCAGAAACTGCACCAAACTTTGACTTTTGAGCTTGAGTGTTTAGCAAAGTACATGAGCAACCAAATGAGCGAAAGAAGTTAACTAAGGGTTTCCATTTATGAAGAAGCTCATAAGGAGTCTTCATTTTGTCTTTCATAATGAGAACCCTGTTAAGTACATAGGGAGCACAATTGACAGCTTCTGCCCAGAAAATAATCGGAAGCTTTGACTCAATCAGTATAGTTCTTGCTGCTTCAATAAGGGTTTGATTCTTCCTTTCAGCAACACCATTTTGTTGAGGTGTCCTGGCAGCACTGAACTGTTTGAGAATCCCTTTGCTCGCACAGAAGGAGTCAAAGATATGGTTCCTGAATTCAGTACCATTAATTCTTTGGATGGCTATTACATTCTTTTTGCTGACGGTTTCAATTGAAAGGATCAGCTTCTGAAGCTCTTCTGTAGTATCTCCCTTGTTTGCCAGAAATCTTACCCAAGAGTATCTTGAATAATCATCTGTAACAACCAAACAATAAGATTTTTTAGCAATAGAGTTAATACTAATAGGACCAAATAAATCAGTATGTAACAATTCAAGGGGTTTTGAAATTGTGTTTTCAAGCTTAAGCTTGTGTGGCTTTTTGTGCTATTTTCCTTGAGCACACGCCATGCATTTTTCTACCACTAAAAAATATTTAAGTGTAGCCCCCTCACAAGATTGTTTTGAACCAATTTATTTATATTTTTGAAATTAACATGTCCTAATCATCTATGCCACAGAAAGGATTCAAAAGCTGAAGCTTTGGATAGGAGAAATGTCACAGTGGAGGTAGATTCTTGTGATCCCATATCCAGAAGATAAGTATCATTCTTTCTTGGAGCATGCATGATCACTAAATCTTCTGGAACAATAAACTCTGGTTTGAGAAACAGGCATTCATTTGACATAAACAGCGCTGGTATATCTTTATCACAGATTTGTGATACACTTAACAGATTGAATGCCAATTCTGGAAAATAGTTCACTTTCTCCAGAGTCAAGGAACCATTTGAGACTTCTCCCTGACCAATCCTCTTTCCACCCTTCTTGTCTCCAGCAAAAGCAACATATCCTCCATTTATTATATGATAATTTGTGAGTAGGTCCTTCAACCCGGTCATATGCCTTGAACATCCACTATCAATGTGCCAGAAGCTGTTGATAGCTCTTCTGGAATGTTCCTGGCATATAAACAAAAAAAAATTGTTAAGATTTGGAAATTGGGACCCAAGTCTTAACTGACTTAGGTCTCGGAACAGAGGATTTTTTACAGAAAAAATTATTTACGAAATGATTTAATATACTTACTAAGGAACTACTATTTACATTTCTACTAACAAATGCAGGGCAGGTTTTACTAACATGATCATCCTTCCCACATCTAAAACACTGGGACTTTAAACCTTTCTTATTACATTTTGAAATAGATGCTTGATCAGTTAATACTTCTTCCTCATATTCAGACACGTGTGAATCAGAATTGCTACAAGAGTCATATGATTCTTTTAATATTTCCTTTGTGGCCTTAATTTTAGTAGATTCTGATTCATTTACATTAATGTTTCTAATGTTTGAGAAAGTTGTTTCTGTCTTTTTAGGTTTAGAGATCTAAATTGGTGTAAAAGATGGGATAGGATGAGAAAGAAACTTTTCAAAGCAACTTGAGTTAGTATGTCTATCTGAAGCTTTACTTAAACAACCATCATTTCTATTAACACGAGCATTTGAAACATCATGATTTGATTCATAGACATTTGAAGATAAACAAGCTGGGCTAGAACTAGAACTACATATGCTATTGTCTATAATAGACATTTGGGAAACAAATCTACTTAAACTATTGTTTATTGAAGACTTTTTGGAATCTAAAATGTTAAGACTAGAGCTGCCCAGACCAGTACTTGCATCATAATCATATTCCTCCCGAATCTCCTTATGATTCACTCCTTTTAAACCTGCATACAAACTGTTAGTATCTTTCTGAATTAATTCATTAGTTGGATGAGGTATAGGCATAAGAGAATAACAATATGTACTTGGAGGAGGATAAACATGAGTGGTTTCTTCGCTTCCCAAACCAGTCTTAACACTAGCCCCCCGTTGTTTCTTGCAAAGCTCCTCATGTTTCATCCCAGAAATCATCCATTTTTCAAGTTTAGTTTTTAATTTGCTTGTTTCAAATTCAGCAAGTGCTACATGTTCAATTAAAGCATTTATTTCAACGTTTCTTTCCAGAAGATTTCTTTTTAAATGCTCATTATCTTTTAAAGCTTCATTTAACTTGACAAAATATTTAGACTCATTTGTTTTAAGTTTCTTATTTATTTGTTTTAATTCTTTTTCATTTTCTAATAATAGTCTGTTAGCTTTATATACCCCAATTAAACGGATTTTGCATGGAGGAGAACACATGTCTTGAATTACCTAATAAGGGAGACCCATAACTACCTTTTCAGCAGCCAGGGCCTTTTCACACTGACAAATTGGAGTGTTCTTCCTGCATTCTTCTTCCTCTGCTGCTTTCTTCCTAATCTCCTTAGCTTCAATTTCCTCCTTCTTTTCTTCTTTACAGACATCCTTCTTCCCTTCACTTACTTCACAAACTATCACTTTCTCTTCAACATTCACACAATCACCTTTTTCTTCTTTAGCTTTCCCAGTCTTCACCTCTTCAACTTGACCTTGTTGCTCACCACTTTCACCAATAGCTTCTTCTTGAATCTCACTCTTGAACTCCCTGAAAGGATCAAAGTCCTCAACAGAATCCACATCACTATTCACCACCTCAACCACTAGCTCATGATTGATTTCTTCTTCAGTTTCCTTAATCTCAGCACTCCAATCAAAGTTTGAAATGAGTGATGTTTCCTTCTTGGGCTTAGCATCTTCCTTGTTGGTGATCGGGATAACTTTAGAACTTCCAGAAGTTCCTGGTCTATTGATGATAGGAAATGAACATTCTCTTTTAAAGTGTCCCAGCTGTTTGCAATTAAAGCATCTCAATTTTGACTTATCAAAGCCAAGCTTAGAGTTTTGGTTTTGACTTCTAAAGCTTCTCCTACCAGTTCATTCCATGAATCCTCTTACGCGCAGTGTGAGCATGGCCATTTTCCATTGGATATCAGTTTCCTCTAAGTCATCAGGATATACCTGATACATGTCTTCAACAGTCATTCCTTTTCCCTTCAGCTCCCCCGCAACCAGAGCTTCATAGCTGTGTACAAACATTTCGAATAATGCCATTGTATCAGATGGAATTTGAGCAGTGACGGATGGCTTTGAGCTTGAACCAACACTTGTAGATCAACCACTGGACTTGTTTGATACGCCATATCCTGTAGAACCACCATAAACTGAACCATACATAGACGAGTTTGCAGCGGATGACATTAATGCAGCATTTTATGGATATACTATGGCCGGCATCATGGATTGATTGTATTCCCTCCTTTTCAAATCCAAATCAAAAGATTTCAATTTGTTGATTACATCCATAAGTTTGTAATAAACAAAGTTTCTTTCCTGCTTCAACATCCAAACTTGCAAGCTCCATTGTGGTGGGAGTGAGTCCAAGAGCTTAGTAACTTATTCATGGTTACCCAGATGTTCATCATACTTCTTTAAGGTGCTTGAGATAGACAAAAATCGATTTGTAATATTAGTAAGGTTTTCATTCTTGTGTCCTACGAATGAATTGAACTCCTTTTCAGCTTGAGCTTTCCTGTCCTTCTTCAAATCCTCATTTCTATCATAAAACTCACACAGAGAATCATATAAAGATTTTGCATTCTTGTGTTCAGCAAAGCGGTTGTAGATGTCTTGAGATAAACATAAAGTTAAAGCTCCAAAAGCTTTCTGATCACGATCGATTAGCTTGAGGTCTCTTTCGGTAAAGGTAGATGGATCAGTGTTTTGTGAGGTAACTTGACCAACAGTGACAGTTGGAGTGTGTGGACCGTTTACTATTGATTCCCATTGATTATGATCAGTGTAGTAAAAGAAGGTTTTTAAACATCGTTTCCAGTCCTCAAAATTATCACCATTTATAAGCCTCGGTGGCCTATTGGTAGCAACACTTTCCAAGTCAGAAATGGTGCTATTGGTGGATGTCATTCTTTAAACAGTATTAATTTCGCTGAAGAATCTAGATTCGCTAGTAAGTTCACTGCTAAATCTGCTGACAACTTCGCTCGTAGATTCGCTTGCAAGCAAACAGCAGTTTCTCCCGAATTAGTACTCAGAAACTCTAGTTTAGGCGATAGTTTCGCTGAGACTAGCAGAACTTTCGTTCTAAGACAATTTCGGCAGCACTTTCGCTTGCTATGGCAATCAAGGAAGTTGAACTTTTGTTCAAAAGAGCTACTTTCACTAAAACAATGAAACCAGAACCAAACACCATGAATTTTGTAAATTCGCTGAAGCAAGTGTCAGTTTTGTTGGAAGATATCTAAATTCCCCCGACGAATCTGAAAACCTTTTTCAGTACAAAATCAATCGAAACCCATCCAAATCTCAATGAATTTAAGATCTAATTATTTCAATAGCTTCCCACACCCAAAACGCACAAGCCTCAATCAATATCCATGTAAAAAACAAGCAAAATAGATCAATAAGGGATTAGAACAGTAACTTTGTTCGAAAATACTCAAAAACCAATCAATCAAGAGCACAATGGCTTTGATACCATATTGTTGGTCCTTCTGATCAATATAACAGTGCAATTGATGTGTAAACAAAGAATTCCCACTGAATCAACACCACAATATCAATAACATAATGAACATATTGAGAATCTAAACAATAATAATCAACAAATGGCTCAAAAATAATGATAAATGAACTTCCAGCCGAAACACACAGTTGCAACAAAGATATTTCAATATTAGGGTTTTGCAAAACTTGCTTACAAAGATAAAAACATGACAATATATAAGCTATGCTAGATTCGCTGACAGTTTCGCTGGCTAATGAAACTGTCTTGACCATTAACTAGATTCACCCGGCAGCGAACTACAGTTTCGTCGGATGACCTAGGACAGCTGACTACGAGCGAAACTATAGTTTCGCTCGTAGTTTCGCTGGGCTTTAGAAACTATACAAAAGAAAAATTACAAAGAAACAAACTAACATCCTACCTATTACATACAAAACAAAATAATCCTAACAATTATGGTGAGTCCAACCTACACTAGATCATCACTTTAACATGAAAATCCTTGACATATTTCAAAAATAAATCCATAAAAAGCCTATTTTAACCGATAAGATAGTTTAAAAATGTAACATCTGACCCATTTCAAATTATAAACTCAAACCCTAACCTATTTGAGACACTACTAGAAATCAAATTCATTATTTAGTCATTTTATTTATTTTAGAGTTTCAAATACAATAACTATGGCATTTATTCAAATTTTGTAATTTACAAAAATGAATTTTTATAAACTTATAAGATTTAAAAAATAATTATGAGATTTTAATCATTTCATTAAAGTAAATAATTAAAATTTCAAAGTTTTACAAAGAATAAAAAAATTTATAGAGTTTATTGTTAATTATAAGTTTTAATTATTAAATTAAAATAAATAACTAAATTATAAACTTTTTATAAACATTTAAAAGGTTTATAAATATTTATAAAATAGAATTAATTTATTAATCAAATTGATTTTATAAAGTCTAGGGTGGAAAGTGTAAGTTTTAAAACTTAAATTAAAAAGTTTTAACATGAAATGTTAACATTACAAAGTCCAGGGACTAACTTGCTATTATTTCTAAACCACCCCTCCCCTCCCCCGTCGACCACCCCCCCCCCTGTTACTCCAGCCAACATCCAGCCAAGTTCCAGCTACCACCAAACCATTCCAAAACGACGATTTAAACCAAATTAAGGACTTCTAGTGGGTTCTGTTGGTAGGAGGTGTAGAGGATGACCTGTTTCGTGACCCCCCGCGTGATATGTAGGCTATCGACTTTTGCTCTATATAGGTGTTGCACGATGCCTTTTTCTTGTTTACATTATCTTCGGGTTGTTATGATTGTCCACTTGCTTATACATATGCTTATGGGATGTATGCGTTTGTGTTGTATAATTATAGTCCTGTTTGTTATGCTTATCATTCTATTTATGATTATGCTAATGCCTTGTCTAAACGAAAATGTGGTTTTTTACTTATGTGTTGTATGCACTAAAATCTGTTTGTTATCATTTTCGAGCCGAGGGTCCCTTTGGAAACGGTCTCTCTATCTCTCTAGACGGAGAAAAGACTCACCACCACCTACCCCTCCCAGACCCTGCCTTTTAGTGGGATATACTGGGTATGTTTGTTTGTTTGTTTGTTTAAACGGTCCCTTGATTCTCATATGTACTATTCGAACCCAAGGATTCAATTGAAATTACTAACTATTACGAGTGTACATTCGAAACCAAAACCCCCGATTCAAATCCATAAGTTATCCATCATGAAGCTGACAAATTATGACTATAAAGCTAAGCGGAAACATTCCATTCAATCCATTGTAACTATTCTAACATCTAATTCCATCAATAAAACATCCAAATACCCCCGTCGATCATCACCATTGATTCGACCTGCAACTGATTTGTTCGCCACTTTGGAGCATCTTAACTCCCAATTGAATAAAGATTTATAATCAAAATCATCATCTAAAGCCTTCCAAACCATCAATTGGGTTATAATCAACTTCATCATCTTGAATCAACTTCAACCCAACCGCGACCTGTTCATCGTTTTATTTCCATCGATTTGGTTTTAATCAAGTAAGTTACACACACACACACACTCAATTTTACCTGGGGAATCAAAGCCCTAATGTTGATTCCATTATCATCATCGATTTGATGCTCAATTTGGATCACTCAATTTCTAGGGTTTTTAGTTAAATTGGGGATAAATTTTATTATTTAACAACTAATTTTCAAACGAGCTTTTAACAGGACTTGGGCTTCCGACCTATGTAAGGCCCCATTCCCGGGACGCTTACAGTCGGTCAATCATCGCATAATACATTTAAAACACATCATTTGCAGCGGAATTAAAACTTTTTATTAATAATTAAAAGCATGTCAAATCATCATATCATTTCTTTTACATTCCCAAAATGTATTAAGACAAAACATTCTTCACAATACGAATGCCAGACTTGAACCATCCCCAGTAGCTTATGCATTCATGCCTGCACCTCCTCAGCATCAACAAATACCTGCCAATTATTATGCTTACAAAAAGTCAGCGATGCTGAGTGAGTTCTAGTTTTAATAATAAAATACTTTACATTACGTTAAAACATATCCTTTACTTTCGTTCATGATCACACATCATACGTACATCTAGATAATAATTATCATCTTCATCATCGTTCATCATCATTCGTCTTTTACGTCTTTATGGATCCTGCCTCATGCTATACCCCCGACTCATGCTAAAAAGCTGGTACTGTGTCAGGGTTTATAAATAAACCCCCAGCCCATGCTCGAAAGATGACAAAGCACCGGAGTACGCGACAAGGATCCCATCTCAACTCATATGCTACACACCTGTCTCATGCTAAAAGCTAATACTGTGCCGGGGTTCGTAGACAAACCCCCACTCATGCAAAAAAGCTGACACAGCACCGGGGTAAGGAGCTCATCTCAACTCATATGCTACTCCCCTGACTCATGCTAGAAGCTGATACTGTGCAAGGGTTCGTAAACAAACCCCCAATCATGCCGAAGCTGACACAGTATCAGGGTCAGCAACAAAGATGTCATCGTTCATTACTTCCATTTTCGTCATTCGTTATCTTTAACTTTCGTTACATAATACTTTACTTACGTACATAATATACATAGCATGGAACAACATCATCATCATAACAGCACAATGCATACACATCATAAACAAGCATAAGCCACCACAAGACATCATTTCTTAGCACTTAAATTCTACTTCCCAAAATTCCAGAAAATCCTAAGTGCCCAAAGAAATGCGGATGAACATAAGCCAATGCGGCTGAATGTTCAGCAAATACGGACAAGAAAATGCGGATGAAAGTCTTCAGAAAATATTCTGAGTGTCCAAAGAAATGCTGGTAGAACAAAGTGGATGAAACTATAGCAAATGCGGATGAACAAAGTCCAATGCGCGCAACATGCAAAATTATTTAAGTGTCCATAGCGGACAGCCAACTCTCACAGCGGACGACCAAGGTCCCACAGCGGACGACCAAGGTCCCACAGCGGATGACCAAGGTCCCACAGCGGACGACCAAAGTCCACAGCGAACAGGCTAAATACCAAAGTGTCCACAGCGAAAAGCATGCAAAATACACCAAGTGTCCACAGCAAACACCATATGTCCACAGCGGACACGATATGTCCACAGCAGACACCATGCATGACTTTTCTAAGTGTCCACAGCGGACATCATGCATACATCTGCAATGCATCAAACGTACCTCCAGTCCCCAAACATCATTCTAACTTAAACTAAGTATAGATCTAACATGTTACACACACGTAAAACATACTAAACATCATACTGCAACTTAGAAATCATCTAAAAACATACATCAATAGCACATAGTCGCATATCATCTTAAAATTCATAGTTTAGTTTAGAAACCTTCTGTCCAATATGCATAACAGTCCCAAACACGTAGAAAACCAGTAAAAGAGAGGATTTAAAACTCACCTTGAACAACTTTCAAGTAGAACACCTCAAACCCGAGAACTCACTTGAAGTCCAGCACCTAAAACCCACGAAAATGAGCACTAAACACCAGAAACTCAATCCAGAAGCTGAAACCCGACTGAAAACCAAGAAGAATTACCTTAAAATCTCACCGTCAAGCAAATCTTCCTCCTTCTCTCTCTAGAAACCAATGGCAGCTTCTTCTTCTCTTCTTGTAGCCGAAAGCAGATGTAGGGAAATGGGGGTGTGGGCGGCCATCCCTTACTTTTTTTGAACCCACTAGTGGCAAGTTTGTCACTTCCACACTTTAACCCCCTTTACTTTTGAAAAATGTTATCTTTCCCCTTTTTTCTCTTATTTTCCTTTCCTTTTTATAAATTTTTGGGTGTTAAAGCCCGCTGGTGAACACTTTCATTAAATCTGGAAGGGACCCGGGTTCGAACCAGGCCTCCCTCATATTATTTTTTAAAATCATTATCCAATATTTAATTACAGAAATTTTTTATACATTTATATTAATATAAAAATTTCTTTGTTTATTAAAAAACCGATTCAAAGTTTATTTACTAATTTTTGAAGCATTTCAAAAATTAGAATTATTTATTTCTTTATTTTTATGATTTTAAGTGTTTTAAATTTATTTCTAAATTCATTTGTAAGTTTTAAAATTTATGAAATTTATTTTAAATCAACCATAAAACATTTCAAATTATTTTAAAATATTACTTTTGCAAAACATCCAAATAATTAATCATTCAATTAATTATTTTGACCAAGTTATAAAATAATCATTTATTAAATTAGTTATTTTTTTTCATACTTTAATGCTCAACCGTTACTTAATCAATTATTATAAAATAAATATTGAAGTAATATTTAATTTGACAAATGGATCACTATTATTTTCAATCCTAATTACTTAATAATTTTATTCTATTTAATCAAGTTATTACATTATTTTATTTAAACTAATTTTGTTAAACCCAAATCTCAAATTAAAACTCTAATTTATTTCTAGTCCATAAATCATATTATTATTCTAATTTTAGAACACCATTCCTTAGGTTAATACCGTAAGGAAATTGTTGGTGCCTAGTCGAATCTATCAAATTATTGTTCAAATCATACCCTATTATCAATGTGCAGGACTGGTTACGGGATGGTCAATACAATCAGTCTCATAATGAGGAGAGTGTTAGAACACTTAACAGATCAAATAGGGAACCAGGTTTATGTAAATGATACTAAGAACACAAGTAAATGAGATAGAACTGAGAACAAGAACAAGATAAGTATGGTTTTCAAGAATGTTGTATATTGCTCTCAAGTTCTTATACAAGTGTTACAAAGCATAAAAAGAAATACGAGGACCTAAGATACTTTATACTACATCCTACAGGCGGCCGTACTTTGAAGGTCAACTGGAAACATTAATCTAGACAACAAGATCAATGTAAAGTCAAAAGGCAGATTGCCTTTTGACTAGTGACTATGGCATGCCATAGCTCACATCCTAATATATTATAAAAGGATAAAAGGTACAAAGTAGAAAGTTACAGACTCAAGACCATAATCTATAATTCACTAAAGCATGGACCTTTTCACCAACTTGTATAAGTTGGTGAGTCATCAGAGTTGCAGCGGAAAGTAAGTCAGCTTTGTAGAAAAGTAGATCAGAGAAAGCATGTCCTCTCTGTCTTTGGAAGAAATCAGTCATCACTTCATTTGCTTTGAAAGACTTTGTCTTTGAAGCTTCGAAGACTTCATCTTTGGCTTTGGAAGATTTGGTCTTTGGCTTTGGAAGATTTTACACTTAGAATAATTTCTGTTATGAGTGTGAAACTTCCGAAGTAACTTCTACCTTGTACATCAGTGCATGTATGCAGGAAGCTCCTTGGTTGTTTTGGCTTCTTTGGTCGCATCAACCTTTTAATATAACCTTACAAACTCCCCCTAGGCTGATGCTACCAAAACAGAGAAGTTATTCAGATGTATGCAGTCCTCATTAGGATTAAGACCATACCTTTCTTCATCATCCAGTCAAGATCCGTCAGACTCTTATAATATCTTCTCATGTCATGGAGATCATGTAGAGGAAGATTAAGCATGTCTTCCTAGAAATAGAAATCTTGACCTCCTTGATCTCTGATGACATACCATCTATCTGGATTAGTAGCAAAAGTCCAGGACAAGATGGGTCTTCCATTTGCAAGAGGCTCTATTTGAGTTCGAGTTGGTTGAGCAGCCTCTTCTTGCACTACCTCAGGATGCTCTCACTCATCCTGAGGTGTAGAGGTGGATGCCTTGGTCTTCTTCTTGGAAAAAATCTTCATGGCCATCCTTTTCCTCATCTTTGAAGTCTTTAACTGAGAGGACTGGTCTTCAGCATCAGGTTGTTCTACTATGTCTCTTTCAGTTGGATTCTCTTCTCTCACAGATTCAGAAGGAGAGTGAAGAGGACTGTAAGATCATCTGAAGATTATGAGGCTGATGCAACCAAGAAGCCAGAACAACCAAGTCTTCCATGCATGCACTAAGGAACAAAGATGAACTAGCTTTGGAAGTCTTACACTCTCAAATGTGTCTAAGTGTAAGATCTTCCAAAGCTAACAGTTCAGAAGGAGTTACTTCGGAAGTTTCACACTCAAACAGAAAAAAATATTCTAAGTGTGAAATCTTCCGAAGCCAAAGACCAGCATCTTCTGAAGCCAAAGATGAAATCTTCCGAAGCTTTAAAGACAAAGTCTTCCGAAGCTATGAATACTGATTTCTTCTGAGGACAGAGAAAATATGCTTTCTCTGAATCAACTCTTGATAAAGCTGACACACTTTCCATTGCCTACTCTGGTGGTTCACCTACTTTACACAGGTTGGTGAAACTCCCATGTTTTATCAGAAAGTAGGAATGGCCTTTGTCTGTAACTTACCTTACTTGTTCCTGTAGACTTTTTGCATTAGGAAAAGTCAGTGAGCTATGGCATGTCACAATCACTAGTCAAAAGGCAATCTGCCTTTTGACTTTAGATTGATCTTTTTGTCTAGATTAGTCAAATCTCAACTGTCTTTACATGTAAGTGACGGTTGTAGGTTGTAGTATAAAAGTGTCTCAGGTTCTTATAATTTCTTTATGCTTTGTAACACTTGTAAAAGAACTTGAGATCAATATACAACATCCTTGAAAACCAATCTTGTGTTCTTGTGTTGTTCTTAGTTCTGTCTCTTTAGTTTACTTGTGTTCCTAGTATCATCTGTCTCTAGTTACCAGTTCCCTATTTGAATTGTTAAGTGATCTAAGATCTCTCCTCAGTGTGAATCTAAGTGTTAAGTACCCTTACCCAGTCCTGCAATTGGTATCAGAGCATTCCAGGCTCTTGA
Source organism: Flaveria sonorensis (assembly GCA_025506505.1). Classification (NCBI taxonomy): domain Eukaryota; kingdom Viridiplantae; phylum Streptophyta; class Magnoliopsida; order Asterales; family Asteraceae; genus Flaveria; species Flaveria sonorensis. Next base: position 30,529,695 of record CM046430.1, on the reverse strand, counting down.
TTGTAATATCTCACCATCTTTAATCCTCTTAGATTCATACATCACTTAACTCTTCAAATGGCAGCTATCTCTAAGGCTGATATGGAAACTGGAACTATGACAAAGTCCCCATTGATCACTCTTGAGGATTTTGACACCTGGTGCCAAAGAATGGAAGGCTTCATCAAGTCTCAAGATTCCAGGATGTGGGAGTCTGTTGTCAATGGACCTCATGTACCATGCACCTCTTTAGTTGCTGCTGGTGGTGGCATGATACCAAAGGAGAGTGTTGACTTTTCTGATGAAGACTGGAAAAGGATTGATATTAATCAGAAAGCCATGACAGCCCTCCAAACTGCTCTTCCAAACTCCATCTACAAAGGTTTCAAGAAGTGCAAGACCACTAAACAGCTATGGGATGCACTAAAACTGTTGTATGAGGGGTCCAATGAAGCCAAGGAAAACAAGAAGGACCTCCTGAAGCAGCAGTTTGAAAACTTCACCTTCAAGACAGGTGAAACCATGACTCAATAGTACTTCAGGTATGTTGAGATTATGGATACTCTGGCTGATGTTGGAGTAACTATTGAGAACAGGGATATTGTTAGGAAGTTCATGTCCTCTCTTCCCAGACAATGGACACACTACTATGTGGTCATTAAGAGGACTGAAAACCTCAAGACCCTTACTCTCACTAAGTTGTATGGGATACTCAGTGGATACCAGATGGAGATGAACATGCAAAATTCATCTGGTAACTCCAATACTCATCAGAGTTCAGCCCTTCATGTGGGTGAAAGGGATAGCAGAGAACCACAGCATCATCTTATCTGCTACCCTGAAACTTCACAAAAGGGTCCTTTCATCACCTTCCCAGAGACACCTAGAGAGAGCTACATCCAAGGAAGTCCCTTCCAAGAGACAAGTTCTTGTCAAGACTTTGTCTCTACTGATGAAAGTTCAGGCAACTTTCTCTTCACTCTTGAAGACCTAGACTGTATCCATCCAGATGATCTAGAATATATGGAGATTGTCTAGCAGATGGCTCTTCTCACTCACAAAGCCCAGAAGTTTTATAAGAGGACTGGGAGAAGGTTTCCTAGCAATGCAGCCAGTGGCAAGTTTGGGGTGGACAAAAGCAAAGTAAAGTGTTACAACTGTAACTAGATAGGACACTTTGCCAGAGAATGCAAGGCACCTAAGTCAAATGGTGGCCAAGAATCATCCAGGCCAAACTACACTGAAGGAGGGCACCAGAATGAGAAGCCAAGACAGCAAACTGCAGTTGCTGTTAAAGAAGGAGGCTTTGACTGGAGCTTCCAAGCTGAAGATGCTTCTCCAAATCAAGCACTCATGGCTGACCATGATGAAGCCAAGGTATTAGAACATCTTTGCTCTTCTGAATGTATTGCTAAAGTAAACAGATACAGGTCCTACAACTTAGAAATGAGATCTGATATTGAGTCTTTAAATAATTTAAAAGCTAACTTTAAGAGAGCTAAAAATGATTATAAGCTTAAAATGGAAGATCTAGAGAAAACAATTTCAACTCTAAAACATGAGCAAACAAACTACAAGAATAAAATAAAAGATCTTGTTACTAAGTTAACTGAATGCCAGGCTGAGCTTGTGATCAGCAAAGCCAGGGCAGAAAAATGTGTTCTTGAAGAAAAGACCTTCAAGAACATAATATCTTCATCTCTACATGCAAAAGTTTGTTATTAGAATAAGTAGGGATTGGGATCTTGTGAGATAGCTCCTCCACACACTCTATTATCTGTAAGATCTCCAAGGTGTGGAACTGGTGAAGATGAGCTTCCCCTTATAGACCCTAGTGTTGAAGAGGATGAAGAGGAGATGGTGAGGGAGGATTCTAAAATAAGTGAAAAGAATCAATCCAAAAAGGGTCACCATGCTCCTGAGGAGAGTAAGAAGGCTGGTATGACAAAGACAAAGAGGAAGAACTTGATCAAAAGAGCAAAGAAAGATCAAAGAAGGCTCAAGAGATCAAGGCCACTTTTGACCCCAAGCAGAAACAAGTGTTCATCTCTGTAGGGTTTGAAGTGGTAAAGGCTGAGGAATCAACTACAAACTCTAGTACCAGGAGTTTTAGTACAATTCCAACTCATTCCAGCAAAGAGAAGACTAAATTGTTGTGTACCACTGCTACACAGTCTAAACCATCCTCCTCTAAGAGCAATTCTCTCCCTAAGAAAATTGTTGCATCATCTGTGAAGAAGAAGCTGGAGAAAGAAACTGTTCAAGTTTAGTCTTGCTCTCAGAAGAAGACTCCTAGAAGGAAGCAAATGGGCTGCATCATGTGTGGTAGTACTTCTCATCTGGCTAAGGATTGCTTCTACAATCCTAAAAGTACTATCCACATGCTCAAATAAATAGCTTCTAGGAAGAAGAAGGAAAAGAAAGCTTCAGAAGGAAAATCTATTTCCTTCAGAAGCTCCAAAATGAAGAAGAAGGCAAGTGAAAAATTGCTTTCGGAAGAAAATTTGGTCTCGGAAGAAAGGATTGCTTCCGAAGTACTGAAGCTTGCTGCAATGAAAGCAAGATCTTCCGAAGGTCCAGTCTCCAAATCTTCCGAAGCTGCAAAAGCTTCCGAAGCTTTGAAGGTCAAGCCAAATTTTCCAAAGGTGGTGTGGATGAAAGAAGACCGTATGAGTGAAGATTCTTCATCAGCAATAGCAAATGATCCTCAGAGCCTGAAGATAGGATCACCTACTCTTTATTACCTTCAACTCATTTTAACAAGCCCAAGACCAATGAGGCTTGGGTTTCCAAATGTAATAAATCATCTCCTTTTGTGCAGGGACAGCCAAAGGCAAATAGAAATGTGTGGATCATTGATAGTGGCTGCTCCAGGCACATGACAAGCAATGAGTCCTTACTTCAAAACTTTGAAAGATTTGATGGAGGACCAGTTGCATTTGGAGGAGATGTAGGAGGTTACATTACTGGCAGGGGCAAGGTTACAAATGGTAAGCTCAGCATTGAGAAGGTAAACTTTGTTAAAGAGCTTGGATACAATCTTTTGAGTGTGTCCCAATTTTGTGACCAAAAACATCACATGCTCTTTACTGAGCATGAGTGCATTGTTCTCAAGCCCGGGGTTGATATTCCTCAAGAGCATATTCTGCTCAGAGCCCCCAGGAGAGGGAACATGTACAAGATGGATCTACAGGAAACATCTCCCTCTGGAGAAGTTTCTTGCTTTCTGTCTAAAGCAAATAGTGATGAGTCTTTCCTTTGGCATAAAAGAATGTGCCATGTAAACTTTAAAAACATGAATAAATTGATTAAGAATGATTTGGTAACTGGAATGCCAAAGAAAGAGTTTACAAGTGATGACCACTGTGTTGCATGCCTGAAAGGGAAGCAACACAAAGTGTCACACAAGCCAAAGAAAATGAACTCTATCACTACTCCCCTACACTTGTTACATATGGATCTGTTTGGCCCCACCAGTTTAATGAGTCTAGGAAGGACCTCTTACTGTTTAGCGATCACAGATGGTTTCATAAGATTCACTTGGGTGTTTTTCCTTAGAACTAAGGATGAAACCCCTGAAATCTTAAAGAACTTCATTTTAAAAATTAAGAATCAATCTGATCACAAGGTCAAGACCATAAGATGTGATCAAGGAACTGAATTTAAAAACAAATCCTTGATACATTTTGTGATGAAAATGGTATTTAAGACAATATAGTGCTCCCAGGACTCCTCAGCAAAATGGTGTTGCTGAGACGAGAAACAGGACACTTATTGAAGCTGCTAGAACCATGTTGTCTGACTCTAAACTGCCTATCACCTTCTGGGTAGAGGCTATCAACATAGCCTGCTATGAGCAGAACAGAGTTTTAGTGGTTAAGACACATGGTAAGACTCCTTATAAACTATGGCACAAAAGGAGACCATTCATTGGTTTTCTCAAAACATTTGGATGTCCTTGCACCATCTTGAATACCAAAGATCAAATAGCCAAGTTTGCTGAGAAATCAGATGATGGACACTTTGTTGGATACTCTTCTCAAGCTAAGGCTTATAGAGTATACAATCTCAAAACTAGAATCAGTGAGGAGTCAGCCAATATGACTTTCAATGAACACACACCCTGTGTGAAAGGTTCTGGTCTGGATTGGCTGTTTGATCTTGATTTAGTTACCAACTGTTTTAACAAGTCTTGTGAGAATGTTTTAGGATCTACAGATAACAGATCAACAGAAGATCCTGATCCAAGATTTGAGCTGAGAAGACCAACCAAGAAGACTACTTCAGCTCCAGTGGTGACTAACCCTATAATTGAGGCTCCTATCAGCACAAGCATGACAAATACTGCTGATTCAACAATTGCCTTCAAATTCTAGCTCAGAGGCTCAGAATTCAGGAAAAGGAACTTCAAATGCAGGAGGAACTGGAGGTGGTGACAGTGATCAAGAATTTCTTGATGCTGATAACCACTCCATTAAAGACAACATGAATGATGTCACACACTCATTGGATCAAGTTTCTTGAATAAGTGTGCTGATGTGGTGGGAGAACCTCATTGCCAGATCAGAATTTCTCAATTTAGATCTGTCTAACCAACTTGCTGTGATCCCTCAACTTCGGATCCACAAGTCACATCCCACCACAAACATCATTGGAAATGTTGACTCAGGGGTAAGAACAAGAGGACAAACTCATGACAGCCATGTTTGTTACATTCTTGTTTCTTATCCCAGATAGAGCCGAAGAAGTTGATGAGGCTTTGAAGGATGGAAGCTGGATTGAAGCTATGCAAGATGAGCTGCTTCAAATCAAAAGACAGAAGGTGTGGAACTTATGCCCTCTTCCTCAAGGGAAAAGTGTCATAGGTACCAAATGGGTATTCAGGAACAAGAAGGATGATAGAGGGATTATCATCAAGAACAAGGCTAGACTGGTTGTCCAAGGATACACTCAAGAAGAAGGGATTGATTACACTGATGTCTTTGCTCCAGTTGCAAGACTTGAAGCTGTAAGAATATTCTGGCTTATGCTGCATCCAAGGATTTCAAGGTCTACCAGCTTGATGTGAAATGTGCTTTTCTCTATGGGGTGATTGATGAAGAAGTTTATATCAAACAACCACCTGCTTTGCAGACCCAGATCATCCTGATTATGTCTGCAAGCTTGATAAAGCTCTATATGGACTGCATCAAGCTCCAAGAAAGTGGTATGAGACACTATCAACATACCTCTGTCAACATGGATACAAAAGAGGTACTATTGATGGGACTCTCTTCATCAAAGAAACAGGAAATGACACACTGCTAGTTCAATATATGTAGATGACATCATCTTTGGTTCAACTAATCCAAAGCTCTGTAAAGACTTTGAGATGCTGATGAAGAATAGATTTGAAATGAGTGCCATGGGGGAACTCAGTTTCTTTCTAGGAATTCAAGTGAAGCAGGTTGAAGATGGCATCTTCATTAGTCAGTCAAAGTATGTACAGGACATACTTACAAGATTCAAGATGATTGACTGTAAGGTTGCAAAGACACCCATAGCCAGAAACCACTCCCTTGGTCCTGATCTTGAGGGGGAGTGTGTTGATGAACATCTCTATAGGGCTATGATTGGGTCACTTATGTACCTTACTGCTAGCAGGCCTGATATTATGTTTGCCATGTATATGTGCAAGATATCAAGCCAACCCCAAGATGTCACACCTAATCACTGTTAAAAGGATTCTCAGATACCTCAAAGGTGCTCCAAATCTAGGCCTTTGGTATCCAAAGAATTCACACTTTAACCTATATGCTTATACAGATAGTGATTATGGTGGCTGTAACATGACTGCAAAGTCCATATTTGGGGGATGTCAATTCCTTGGTGGAAGGATAGTCTCTTGGCAATGCAAGAAGCAATCCTATGTGTCTGTATCAACTGTTGAAGCTGAATACATTGTTGCTGCAAGCTGCTGTGCTCAAGTGCTTTGGATTTAGAATCAGATGCTAGACTATGGGTTCAACTTCAAGGAGACTCCCATCCATATAGACAACAACAGTGCCATCTCCATTACAGAAAATCTTGTGCAGCACTCAAGGACCAAAGACATCAACATCAGGTATCATCTGATTAGGGATAATTTTGAAAAGGGATTGATCAAACTAATCAAAGTTAACACAAATGAACAATATGCTGATCTGTTCACAAAGGCATTTGATGAACAAGATTTAAATATCTTGTATCAGCTATTGGGATGATTAACTTCGAATAGATTTTCCTTAATAACTTAATCAACTTTATTTCCTAAAGCTGTGTGTCCTAAGTTGTCTATTAGATCACCTCATAAGCCCAGTTCTCTTTGGAAGAAAACTAACTTTTAACTGATATTCCTCAGATTTGTGAAAATTTACCTTCGGAAGAACTGAAATTGCCTTCGGAAGAAATTTATGTCTTTAAATCATTTAACAGCTTATCTAAGATTTACCTTCGGAAGAAATTCTTGGAGTATCTTCCGAAGCTTAAATTTGTATATAAGCACTTAAATGTATTCAAAGAACAAATATCTTCCGAAAGCAACTAAGTCTCGGAAGACTTGTTCACTTCTTCCGAAGCCAAATTTTCAAAATTCTTTGAAATATCTTCGAAGCAAAAACTTGCCTTCGGAAGCTTTGCTACAAAGCTTCCGAAGCCAAAATTGCCTTCGGAAGTTTTACAACTTCCAAGAAAACTAACTTTTTGGGCGCACTTTTTCAGAAGTAGGACCCACTTGCGGATTTCAAAGTTTATCTTTTTGTCATAACTTTGTCTCAAATCCACAACATATTTCTTCCAAACGGTTCTATTTTGTCTCTCTACTCTCACTGATCCATACCCTAAATTTACCCCATATTTCATCTTCTTCTTCCTTTCTTCACTGCAAAAGCTTCCTCAAATGGCCAACATTGATCATCGCAATGACCCTGATTTTTCCATGCACCTACATAGGCAACACAATCAGGTTGCCCTGTTACACTCTGAGAAGGATCCAAGCTTCTCAGATGTGTGTAGGTACCTTTCTTCATCGCACTACTTCAATTCCCTTACAATTGATCCTCCTCTCTATGAGGAACATTTGCTTGAGTTCTGGAGGACCTGTCAAGAGGTCACCATGGATGGGGAGAAGGCACTGTCTGCTACAGTGCAGGGGAGGACAGTTTTCATCACTCTGGCCATCATAAGCACCCATTTGCAGCTGGATGATGAAGCAGGTGAGCTGTCCTTTCCAAATCTGCTGTCAACCACTCCTTTCAGCAGATGGGCTATGAAGGTGACTTCTCAGTCAAAACCTTCAGGAAGGGGAAGGTCTCATCTCAATGGAAATACCTCCTCCATGTCGTCATTCATAGCCTTTCTAACAAGCATGGAGGATGGGATCAAGTTCCAGAAGACCTCTCCTTTATAGTCCATGGGATGGTACAAGGGGTCAAGTTCATGTACTCTCAGTTTGTATATACTAATTTACTTGCAAACTTGGACTCCTTAGAGTACTACATGTTCCCTAGGTATGTTCAACACATTCTCAACTATGAGTTGGGACCACAGTTGAGGGGAACAGGTAATATTCTTAAAATAGGACAAATGAGGCCCGACATCTTCAAAATCTTGAAGAAGCCAACTGTTGGCTTCTCTGGGTAGAAACAACCCTTGTCCTAAAAATGTTTGAGCTCATTGCTCAGGGTGAAAACCTAGCAGCACCAGCTACTGTTGAACTAACACCCTCCACCTCTCAACCACCTCAAACACAGCCTACCATCACCATCACCTACAAAAGAAAATCCCAACAAACCCCTGCACTTGCTACTAAGCATGTGTAGGCCCCTATATCAGAACCCATACAGGAAGAAGTGGAATCTCGAGCTCCCACTTCCCCTGAGGAGCAGAACACTCCCATCTTTCAACCAATCAGTGCTGAGGTTCCTCATGCTCAGCCTGATGAGCTCACAACCCTACAAATAGCCTTAAGCCATCACTCTAAGTCTCAACACTCTGGTGATCAACCTTCTGGGGAAAGCTACCAATCCTAACCTCTTGATCTAAACCGCCCCATTCCCAGCCTTGACTTCTATTCTGATAAAGATTTGGGCTTCAGTGAGTACCATGAGTCTCTCCTCTCTTCCCATACTCAAGGTGAGATGAGTACTCCTGCTTCCCCCATCTCTAGCCCATATCATCAACCCCCTACTGAGGTGGATAGTCCTGAACTTATTCAGGAAATCCATATGGCAGAGGCTATCACCTTTGCAAGTGATAACATTACTAGGACCTCTACCATGGCAACCCAGCCTCTTGACACTTCTCTGGAAGTTGTTATTAGGCAGGGGAAACCTAGCAGCCAAGAAACCTATGCTGGTGGTGAGGAAGAAGACTTAGGTCCAATTCTCTCATCCCCTAATGATTCTTCATCTGAAGATGAGGGGTGTCTACAACAAAAGGTGCACAAACTGTCACATCTTTACACCTATTTTGTTTCAAAGATAGCTCACCTGGAATCTCAGGTGACTATCTTATAGAAGAGGGTCAATGACCGGCAACTTCAGATCACCAATCTCAAGGGCAAGTTGGCTGAGAGACCTATGAGGACAACTCATCCAGGTCCACAAGAATCTATGGATGTCATGGATCAATCTCCCAGCTCACCTATGCAAGAGGGTGATGCTACCAAAAAGGGGGAGGAAATTCTGACAATCACAGAACCTGGGAGTTCTTCCCAAAGTATGGACATAGAGGAATCACCATCATCTCTTACAGTTGTTCATACTCAGCAACCTCCTCTGGATAGTGATCTAAACTTGCCTATCCAACAACTGTTTGAGAAGGGGATACCAAGAGCAATGTCTGCCCCTTCTGAGAACCCAATCCAGTTGGGGGTATGACAGCAATAGGAGAGATCTTGTGATCTCTAGAGCTCAGGGTCAACTAGAAGTTCTCAACATTTCACACCTGAGTTTCTATGAGAGCACCAACTTGATAGATCTGCCACTTGTCAACCCAAGATATAACAAACAAGCAGCAAAATTGGTAGAAAGAATCCAAGACAAGGTGCTAGAGGAGTTTAAATTGAGATCAAAATTATATAGATAGAGGCTAGCAGGTGAGATCTTTGGTCAACTGGATGTTGAGGTAGACCCGGAGATTAGCTTCGAAGGGAAAACCTTGACTGAAGGCCCAGAGGTTGAACCTGTGAACCTTGAGACAGGATCTTCCTCCGCACCCATTACCCTCAGTGAAACACCAGCTGGTGATGGTGTTTCACAACCTCTCTCTGGCCAGAGCTTGACACCTAAACCAAGCAATGAAGGCCAAATCTCTCTCCAGCCTAAGTCACCAAAGCCTGTGGATGACAAAGGCAAAAGGAAAATGACTCCTGAGGAGATTGAGGAGGAGAAGAGAGAGAGAAGAAGAAGTTGAGGGGAGAGAGTTTAAGTGGTTCCCCAGGGTTTATGGAAGCTGCAATCAGGGCTGCCCCCAGGCTAAACACTCAGGAAGATAAGATAAGGGCAGCCAGGCCAAACTACCTGGGAACCAGAAACTATAATGTTGATGCACTCATCTCTTTCCCCTTAGATGAATTGAATGAACTGGCTGACACAGAGTTGTCAAAAGAGAGGAAGGAAGCAGAGGATGCAGCATTGCTCCTCAAGCACAAGGAAGAAATGAGGCTGAAAAGACTCTACAAGAACATTCATGTCCTCTCCCCAGTTCAAGAAAGTCCTGAGCCAGAGACTGTGGCCACTGAACAACCTCAGGTAGCAACTGAAGAAGAAAGACTAAAGATGATCAGCTACCTGAGTGCCACAGGTCTCTATCAGGCAGATGCACTTCTTCCCTTACCATCTGAATACATATTGTTTGAATACAATAAGCAGATGGAAGAAAAAGCTAAAAGAGAAAAACAAGCTGAAAAGAAAAGATTAAGGGAAGAAGCTGCAAAGTCAAGGGCCATCATCCATAAAAGCCAAAAGAAGTCTGCTGACAGACAAAGGATGATGAGCTTCTTGAAGCTGTATGGATTCTCCGGAAGGAGGCTTGGCCCTATGTCTCTATCCATAATGGATGAGCATATCAGGGTAATCAAGCAGAAGATAAAGAAGGGAGAGCTGGTGGACTTGCATTCTCCACCAAGTCCAGCTCAACCTGAAGTTGAGGTGAAGGTTGAACCCACTGAGACAACACAACCTAACCTGGAGCTGCATCTCAGCCAACTTCATCTTCTGATCCATAGCAGGGTCCTCCTCTCTCTCCTTCTGAACCTGTGAGAGAGGAGATCCCAACTGAGGGGGACTCAACTAACAACCTGGTACTCAAGACCAGTCCCCTCAGTTAAAATCATCAGGGAGAAGAAAAAGGATGGCCAGAAGATCAACCTCAAAGAGAAAAAGAAGAAAGGCATCCACCTCCCAACCTCAGGATGAGTCAGAGCATCCTGAGGGAGTGCATGAAGAGGTCTCTCAACAAACTCCAATCATAGTAGAGCCTCTTGCTGTTGGAAGACAAATTATGTCATGGTCTTATGATGAAGATCAAGACAGATGGTATGTCATAAGAGATCAGGAAGGCATGCATGTCTATTCCTCAGAAGACATGCTCAATCTTCCTCTGCATGATCTCTTTGACATGAGAAGGTTCTATGTTAGTCTGAAGGATCCAGACCTAATGATGAAGAAAGGTATGCTGAGGATCCTAATATGGACTATCAAAATCTGAAGAACTTCTCTATTTTGGTAGCATCAGCCTAGGGGGAGTTTGTAAGATCATCTGAAGATTATGAGGCTGATGCAACCAACAAGCCAGAACAACCAAGTCTTCCATGCATGCACTAAGGAACAAAGATGAACTAGCTTTGGAAGTCTTACACTCTCAAATGTGTCTAAGTGTAAGATCTTCGAAGCTAACAGTTCAGAAGGAGTTACTTCGAAAGTTTCACACTCAAACAGAAAAAATATTCTAAGTGTGAAATCTTCCGAAGCCAAAGACCAGCATCTTCCGAAGCCAAAGATGAAATCTTCCGAAGCTTCAGAGACAAAGTCTTCCGAAGCTGTGAAGACTGATTTCTTCAGAGGACAGAGAAAATATGCTTTCTCTGAATCAACTTTTGATAAAGCTGACACACTTTCGCTGCCTGCTCTGGTGGTTCACCTACTTTACACAAGTTGGTGAAACTCCATGCTTTATCAAAAAGTAGGAATGGTCTTTGTCTGTAACTTACCTTACTTGTTCCTGTAGACTTTTTGTATTAGGAAAAGTCAGTGAGCTATGGCATGTCATAGTCACTAGTCAAAAGGTAATCTGCCTTTTGACTTTAGATTGATCTTGTTATCTAGATTAGTCAAATCCCAACTGTCTTTACATGTAAGTGACGGTTTCAGGTTGTAGTATAAAAGTGTCTAAGGTTCTTATAATTTCTTTATGCTTTGTAACACTTGTAAAAGAACTTGAGATCAATATACAACATCCTTGAAAACCAATCTTGTGTTCTTGTGTTGTTCTTAGTTCTGTCTCTTTAATTTACTTGTGTTCCTAGTATCATCTGTCTCTAGTTATCAGTTCCTTATTTGAATTGTTATGTGATCTAAGATCTCTCCTCAATGTGAATCTAAGTGTTAAGTACCCTTACCCGGTCCTGTAAGGACCCTGCTATGGAACGGAAGATGAAGTTGGCTGAGATGCAGCTCTAGGTCCAAGTTGTGTTGTCTCAGGGGGTTCAACCTTTACCTCAACTTCAGGTTGAGCTGGACTTGGTGGAGAATGCAAGTCAACAATCCCTCCCTTTTTAGTATTCTTCTTGATCACTCTAATGTGCTCATCCATAGTGGATAGAGACATTAGACCAAGCCTTCTTTCTAAGAATCCATACATCTTCAAGAAGTTCATCATCCTTTGTCTGTCAGTAGACTTCTTTTGGATCTTTTGGATGATGGCTCTTGACTGCGTAGCTTCTAAGGGGAGACAGAGTAGTTCATCTACATTGTAGTTTCTGGTCCCCGAGTAGTTTATCCTGGATGCCCTCAACTCATCATCCTAAGTATTTGGCCTGGGGGCAGCCCTGATGGCAGCTTTCATGAAGCCTGGAGACCCTCTTAAACTTTATCCCCTTAGCTTCCTCTTCCTCTCTCTTTCCTCCTCCTTAATCTTCTTAGAAGTCAGTTTCCTTTTCCCTTTGTAACTCACAGGCCTTGGTGACTCAGGGTGGAGAGAGCTTTGGCCTTCATTGCTTGATTCAGCAGTCAAGTTCTGGCCAGAGAGAGGTTGTGAAGCACCTTCACCAACTGGTGCCTCACTGAAGGGTAATGAGTGCTGAAGAAGTTCTTGTCTCAAGGTTCACAAGTTCAACTTCTGGGCCTTCAATCATGGCTTCACCTTTGAAGCTAATCTTAGGGCCACCTCAACATCCAGTTGACCAAAAGTCTACCTGCTAGCCTTTGTCTATATAGTCTTGACCTCAGCTTGTATTCTTCAAACACCCTTTCATGAATCCTATCTGCTAATCTTATAGCTTGTCTGTTTTGACTTGGGTTGACAAGTGGAAGATCAATCAGATGGATGCTCTCATAGAAGCTCGGGTTGAAAAGGTTGAAAATGTTGAAAATTTCCTGTTGACCCTGAGATCTAGAGATGACTAGAGGTCTTCTATCAGTGTCATACCTCCATCCCATGATTAGATTCTTAGAGTGAGGAGATGGGGTAGGCATAGCTCTGGGAATACCCTCCTCAAACAAACTTTTTATGAGTGAGTCCATATCCATGTAGACTTGAGGAAGTTGCTGAGTATGGACCATTGCAAGTGAGGGTGGTGAATCCTCAAAGTCCATAATCTGTGAAGATCTCCCAGGTTCTGTGATTGTTTGGACTTTCTCCTCCTTTTAGTTAGCATCACCTTCTTGCATAGCTGAGCTTGGGGTTGGGTCTGTCACATCCATATGTTCTTGTGAACCTGGTTGAGTTCTCATGTGTGGTCTCTCCGCTAACTTGCCCTTGAGATCGATGATTTCAAGTTGCTGGTCATTGACAAGATAGTCACTTGAGATTCCAGGTGACTTATCTTTGAGACTAAATAGATGCATGTTTCTATCAATTTTTGCACCTTTAGTTTCAGACTCCCCTCATCTTCATCAAACGAATCATGGGAGGATGAGAGAATAGGACCAAGGTCTTCTTCCTCATCACCAGCACTTCGTTCTTGGCTGTTGGATTTCCCCTGCACCATGAAAGCTTCAAGTGAAGTGTCAATGGCCTGGGTTGCAATGGTTGAGGTCTTAATGACGTAGTCACTTGCTGAAGTGAGGGCCTCTTCCATATGACCTCCTGAACAGGTTCAAGGAGATCAACCGAAGTATTAGGTGGATGATGTGGGCTAGACATGGGAGAAACAGGAGTACTCATTTCTCCTTGAGCAGGGGTGGAGAAGAGAGACCATGATACTCACTGAAGCCCATGTCTTCATCATCATAGAATTCAAAGTTTGGGATTGGTTGGTTTAGATCAAGAGGCTGGGGATGGTAACTGTCCCTTGAAGGTTGTTCACTAGAGTTTTGAGACTCTAAGTGAAGGCTTAAGGCTATGGGGGTTATAAGCTCATCAGCCTGAGCATGAGGAACCTCAACACTGATCATTGGTAAGATAGGAGTGGTTTGCTCCTCAGGAGAAGTGGGAGCTCCAGTGTCCACTTCCTCCTGTATGGGTGATGATATAGGGTCCTGCACAAACTAAGTAGCATGTGCATGGGTTCATTTAGATTTTCTTTGGTAGGTGAAGGTTATTTGTGGTTGTATAGGTGGTTGGGAAGTAGAAGGTGTGGGTTTAACACTAGCTGGTGCTGCTAGGTTATCACCTTGAGCAATGAGCTTGAACATTTTTGGGACAAGGGTTGTTTCTACCCCTGAGAAGCCAACGGGTTGGCTTCCTTATAGTTTTAAATATGTCGGGCTTCATCTATCCCATTTGGAAAACCCAAGCCTTGGTCTTGGGCTTATCAAAGTGATTTGAAGATAGTGTAATAGTAAGTGATCCTATGTTCAAGCTTTGAGGATCATTAGCTGCTGTTCATGAAGAACTTTCAGTCACTTGGTCTTCCTTCATTATCCACACCATCTTTGGAAGATTAGACTTAACCTTCAATACTTACTTTGAAAGTTTTGGAGACTAGACCTTTGGAAGATCTTACTTTCACTGCAGCAGGCTTTAGTACTTCAGAAGTATTCCTTTCTTCCGAGACCAATTTTTCTTCCAAATGTAAGTTTTCAGTTGTCTTCTTTTTCACCTTGGAGCATCTGAAGGGAAAAGAATTTCCCTTCCGAAGCTAGTTTTTCTTTCTACTTCTCAAAAGTTTTCTCTTTGATCATGTGAATAGTACTTTTGGGATTGTAGATGCAATCCTTAGCAAGATGAGAAGTACTGCCACACATGATGCAATCTATTTGCTTCTTTCTGAGAGTCTTCTTTTGAGAGAAAGACTGAACTTGATCTCTTTCCACCTCTATCTTCATCTTCATAGATGATGCATCAAGCTTCTTAGGGTGAGGCTTGCTCTTGGAACTGGATGGTTCAGGCTGTGTAGCAGTGATACACAGCTGACAGCCTTCTTCTCTTTGCTGGAATGAGTTGGACATGAACTAGAACTCCTGGTACAAGAGTTCATAGTTAAGTCTTCAGCCTTCACCACTTCAAATCCTACAGAGATGAACACTTGTTTCTGCTTAGAGTTGAAAATGGCCTTAGTCTCTTGAGCCTTATTTGATTTTCTTTTGGATTTTCTGATCAAGTTCTTCCTCTTAGACTTGGTAATCCCAGATTATTTTCTCTTCTTAGGAAAATAGTGACCCTTCTTAGGATGATCTTCTTCACTCTTCTTACAATCATCCTTCACTATCTCCTCTTCATCCTCTTCATCAATGGGTCTATGAGGGGAAGCTCATCGTCACAAGTTCCACACCTTGAAGATCTTACAGACAATAGAGTGTGTGGAGGAGCTATCTCAGTAGATCCTAGTCCCTGCTTATTCTGATAACAAACTTTTGCATGTAAGGATAAGGATATCATGTTCTTGAAGGTCTCTTCTTCAAGAACACGTTTTCTGCCCTGACTTTGCTGATCACAAGCTCAGCCTGGCATTCAGTTAACTTAGTGATAAGATTTTTTATCTGAGTCCTGTAGTTGATATGTTCATGCATAAGAGTTGAAATGGCTTTCTCTAAATCTTTCGAGACTTAATTGCTTTTGGAAGAAACTTGTCCTTCAAATACATGCAAGTACTTAGAAGCTCTGGAGTACATGGCAATAGTCCAAGAAGATCTGGAGTACATGGCAATCTTGAAGAAGAGACCTTCAAGAACATGATATCCTTATCCTTACATGCAAAAGTTTGTTATTAGAATAAACAGGGACTAGGATCTACTGAGATAGCTCCTCCACACACTCTATTGTCTGTAAGACCTCCAAGGTATGGAACTTGTGAAGATGAGCTTCTCCTCATAGACCCTATTGATGAAGAGTATGAAGAGGAGATAGTGAAGGATGATTCTGAGAAGAGTGAAGAAGATCATCCTAAAAATGGTCACTATTCTCCTGAGGAGAGAAAAGAATCTGGGATGACCAAGCCTAAGAGGAAGAACTTGATTAGGAAAGCAAAGAGAAAATCAAAGAATGCTTAAGAGATCAAGTCCACTTTCAACTCTAAGCAGAAAAAAATGTTTATCTCTACAAGATTTGAAGTGGTGAAGGCTGAAGACTCAACTATGAACTCTAGTACCAGGAGTTCTAGTTCATGTCCAACTCATCCCAGCAAAGAGAAGAAGGCTGATCAGCTGTGTATCACTGCTACACAGCCTGAACTATCTAGTTCCAAGAGCAAGTCTCACCCTAAGAAGCTTGCTGCATCATCTGTGAAGATGAAGACGAAGGTGGAAAATGATCAAGTTCAACCTTTCTCTCAAAAGAAGACTCTCAGAAGGAAGCAAATGGATTACATCATGTGTGGTAGTACTTCTCATCTTGCTAAGGATTGCATCTACAATCCTAAAAGTACTATTCACATGATCAAAAAAACTTCTGAGAAGAACTAGCTTCGGAAGGAAAATCTTTTCCTTCGGAAGCTCCAAGGTGAAAAAGAAGACAAGTGAAAACTTGCCTTAGGAAGAAATTTGGTCTTGGAAGAAATCTATGCTTCCGAAGTACTAAAGCCCGCTACAGTGAAAGAAAGATCTTCCAAAGGTCCAGTCTCCAAAACTTCCGAATTTTGTCAAAAACTTTCAAAGTGTTGAAGGTCAAGTCCAATCTTTCAAAGATGGTGTGGAAGATGAAGAAAGACCAAGTGATTGAAAGTTCTTCATCAACAACAGCTAGTGATCCCCAAAGCTTGAACATAAGATCACTTACTATTACATTGTCTACAAGTCATTTTGATAAGTCCATGATCAAGGTTTGGGTTTTCCAAATGGGATAGATAAAGCTCGGCATCTTCAAGACTATGAGGAAGCCAACTGCTGGCTTCTCAAGGGTAGAAACAGCCCTTGTCCCAAAAATGTTAGAGCTCATTGCTCAAGGTGACAACCTAGAAGCACCAGATAGTGTTGAACCCACACCTTCTACTTTCCAAACACCTATACAGCCAAAAACAACCATCACCTACCAAAGAAAATCCAAACGAACCTCTGCATATGCTACTCAGTTTGTGCAGGTCCCTATATCATCACCATACAGAAGGAAGTGGACACTGGAGCTCCCACTTCTCCTGAGGAGCAAACCACTCCCATCTCACCAATGATCAATGCTAAGCTCACAACCCCCACAGCCTTAAGCCTTCACTCAGAGTCTCAAAACTCTAGTGAACAACCTTTAGGGGACAGTTACCATCCCCAGCCTCTTGATCTAAACCAACCAATCCTAAACCTTGAATTCTATGATGATGAAGACATGGATTTTAGTGAGTATCATGAGTCTCTCTTCTCCACCCCTGCTCAAGGAGAGATGAGTACTCATGTTTCTCCCATGTCTAGCCCACATCATCCACCTACTACTGAGATGGATCTCCCTAAGCTTGTTCAGGAGGTCCATATGGAAAAGGCTCTCACTTCAGTAAGTGATTACATCATTAAGACCTCAACCATGGTAACCCAGTCTTTTGACACTTCTCTTGAAGTTGTCATGATGCAGGAGAAATCCAGCAGCCAAGAACAAAGTGCTGGTGATAAGGAAGAAGACCTTGGTCCTATTCTCTCATCCCCCTATGATTCTTCAAATGAAGATGAGGGAGTCTGAAACTAAAGGTTCAAAAACTAACAAAAACATGCACCTATTTAGTCTCAAAGATAAGTCACCTGGAATCTCAGGTGACTGTCTTACAAAGGATGGTCAATGATTAGCAAATTGAGATCACCGATCTCAAGGGCAAGTTAGCTGAGAGACCACTCCAGAGAACTCAACCAGGTCCAGAAGAATTTATGGATGTGACAGACCCAACCCCTAGCTCACTTATGTAAGAAGGTGATGCTACCAAAAAGGGGGAGAAAGTCCAAACAATCATAAAACCTGGGAGTTTTTCACAGAGTATGAACTTGGAGGATTCTCCACCCTCACTTGCAAATAGTCCATACTCAGCAACCTCCTCAAGTCTACATGAATATGAACTTACTTGCCCAAGTCTACATGGATGTGGACTCACTCATACAAAGTTCGTTTGAGGAAGGTATTCCCAGAGCTATGCCTACCCCATCTCATCACTCTGAGAATCCAATCATGGGATGGAGGTATGACACTGATAGAAGAGCTCTAGTCATCTCTAGATCTCAAGGTCAACTAGAAATTTTCAACTTTTTCAACCTGAGCTTCTATGAGAGCATCCATCTAATTGATCTTCCACTTGTCAACCCAAGTCAAAACAGACAAGCTGCAAGATTAGCAGATAGGATTCAAGAAAGGGTGTTTGAAGAATACAAGTTGATGTCAAGACTATATAGACAAGGGCTAGCAGGTAAGACTTTTGGTCAACTGGATGTTGAGGTGGACCCTAAGATTAGCTTCAAAGGGGAAGCCTTGACTAAAGGCCCAGAAGTTGAACCTATGAACCTTGAGACAGGAACTTCTTCAGTACCCATTACCCTCAGTGAGGCACCAGTTGGTGAAGGTGCTTCACAACCTCTCTCTGGCCAGAGCTTGACTACTAAGTCAAGTAATGAAGGCCAAAGCTCTCTCCACCCTGAGTCACCAAGGCCTGTGAGTGATAAAGGGAAAAAGAACACTGACTTCCAAGGAGATTAGGAGGAGGAAAGAGAGAGGAAGAGGAAGCTAAGGGGAGAAAGTTCAAGAGAGTAACCAGGCTTTATAGAAGCTGCCATCAGGGCTACCCCCAGGCCAAATAGTTAAGGGCAGCCAGGATAAACTACTTGGGGACTAGAAACTATAATGTGAATGAACTACTCTCTTTCCCTTTAGATGAACTGAATGAACTGGCTAATAAGTAATTGTCCAAGGAGAGGAAGGAGGCAGTGGATGCAACATTGCTCCTCAAGAACAAGGAAGAAAGGAGACAGAAAAGGCTCTTGAAGCTGTATGGATTCTCCAAAAGGAGGCTTGGCCCAATGCCTCTATCCCCTATGGATGAGCACATTAGAGTGATCAAGCAGAAGATTAAAAGGGGAGAGCTTGTTGACCTGCATTCTCCACCAAGTCTAGCTCAACCTGAGGTTGTCAAGGTTAAACCCCTTGAGACAACATAACTTCATCTTCTGATCCACAGCAAGGTCCTCTTCACTCTTCTTCTGACCTGTGAGAGAAGAGAACCCAACTAAGAGAGACACAGTAGAACAACCTGGTGCTGAAGACTAGTCCTCTTAGTTAAAGACTTCAAAGAAGAGGAAAAGGATGGCCATGAAGAGTGTTTTAAAGAAGAAGACCAAGGCATCCACCTCTACACCTCAGGATAAGTCAGAGCATCCTAAGGCAGTGCAAGAAGAGGCTACTCAACAAACTCCAACTCAAATAGGAGCCTCTTGCAACTGGAAGACCCATCTTGTCCTGAACTTTTCCTGCTAATCCAGACAGGTGGTATGTCATCAGAGATCAAGGAGGTCAAGATGTCTATTTCTGGCAAGACATGCTTGATCTTCCTCTACATGATCATGACATGGGAAGATATTATGAGAGTCTGAGGGATCCTGACCAGATGATGAAGAAAGGTATGGTCTTGATCCTAATAAGGACTGTCAATATCTAAATAACTTCTCTGTTTTGGTAGCATCAGCCTAGGGGGAGTTTGTAAGGTTATATTAGAAGATTAGAAAGCTAATGCAACCAAAGAAGCCAAAACAACCAAGGTTCTTTCTACATGCATGCACTGATGTACAAGGTAGAAGTTGCTTCGGAAGTTTTACACTCTCCACAGAAAATATTCTAAGTGTAAAATATTCCGAAGCCAAAGTCCAAATCTTCCGAAGCCAAAGATGAAGTCTTCCGAAGCCAAATAGTGTGAAGACTGATTTCTTTCGAAGACAGGGAGGACATGCTTTCTCTGATCTACTTTTTCATAAAGCTGGCTTACTTTCTACTGCAACTCTAAAGACTCACCAACTTATACAAGTTGGTGAAAAGGTCCATGCTTTTGTAAACTGTCTTGGTTTGTAACTTCCTACTTTGTACCTGTTATCCTTTTTATAATGTAAAAGGATGTGAGTTATGGCATGTCATAGTCACTAGTCAAAAGGCAATCTGTCTTTTGACTCTACATTGATCTTGTTGTCTAGATTAGTGTTTTCAGTTGGCTTTCATAGTATTGACGGCTGTTGGATGTAGTATAAAGTATCTCAGGTCCTTGTATTTCTTTTTATGCTTTGTAACACTTGTAATAGAACTTAAGAGCAATATACAGCATCCTTGAAAACCATATTACTCTGTTCTTGTTCTTAGTTATGTCTCAATGTTTACTTGTGTTCTTAGTATCATTTACACAAACCCGGTTCCCCATTTGATCTGTTAAGTGTTCTAAAACTCTCCTCATTGTGAGACTGATTGTATTGACCACCCTTTAACCGGTCCTGCACTATCGGTTTGACAAACCCATCCCGTTTGTTTAGTCTTGTGGTGATTGAAACCGGAATCATTCATTCTATAAGGTTTCATCTCCGAACCGAATCAATTCCGTCATTAGGTTTGATTGTGTTAGTTTGTCGTTATGTTATACTATTGCATTATAAGTCTTGACATTACCATGTGAATTGAATTGTTTTCAATCATTTTAATCAATCTATATATGTATTCAAACCTGTGTTTACTCACCGGTTAATTCATTAGCTGACTCGTTACTTTTTCACATGATTTCAAGAATGCAGATTAGTGAACTTCTATATGTACATTTAGGGCTTGGACTTAGTCAAAATTAAAGACAATTTCATTATGTTTATTTGATTTTGTATTTTATTATAATATATTATTTGATTATTTTTATTTAATAAAAATGACATTTAATATTATTTCAACGCAATTACTACCATGTGCTATGAATAATCGATTCACATTTGTCCGCCCCAATGATTCCGCCGTCGGTTGGGGTGTGACAAAAAAGAGTTCATAAACAAGCAAAGTCCTGAGAGGCATCAAGCGGAGGTCGGAGACTCATTAAGTGGTATTGTGGTAGTCGTATTCAATTGAAGCGTTTGGCCAAAACATAGGCTTTATAAAGTGATAGTGAAAAATAATAACATATACCATATATAAAAATATTCAATTATTTTAAAGAGGTTAAAAATATAATCATGTGTGTTAACTAGTTAACAGATATTTAACTTGTTAAGACATGGTTTTTATAGTGTCTTAAACATATCAAGCTGTTAATGACACAAAATCAGTTAAGCTCAACCACCAATCATTTGATTGAGTGGTAAACTCATGACTTCCTTTGAAGAGGTCGTGAGTTTGAGTCCTAACGACAACAAAATGTTGTTGGTGGGCCGGCTTTACCGCAGTGTGCCTTTGGGTGGCGGGTTTTCCCCGGAATTGGTGGTTGGTGGGCTTGGGCTACCAGCATTGTCTATGCTCGTGGTCGTATGGAATGCCTTTTCGCCATTGGGGTACCCCGGATAGCAAGGCTTTGATTAGTTGGTCGTTCAAAAAAAAAAAATTTAAGCTCAAACACGAAAAGTGTTAGCTTCGTTTTATGACATTTACATGTCAGAAATTGCCAGCTCTAATAACAATTATGGTGCTATTGCTCATAATAAGGAACCAATGTCACATCACAAGACCAAGCAAATTCAGAAAACGCTCTATTATTTTCGAGAAATATCAAAACAAGGTGAACTCGTATTCAACAATGTACATAAAGATTTGAATTAATCAGATTCTATCATAAATTCCATGCCTCAAGCTGAACACAACGCGCATGCTTTAAAACCTCCTATGCGTAGCGATTAGATTTGATGTGCATCCTATTATTTGGATATTCAACTATTTAGCAATATCACTTTATTTGACTTAATAAGTTGAATATAGCCTTTTTACATTTATATACGTTGTGTTCTATCTTAACATGTTTATATCTATAATCAACTGACTATTCCAAAAGGCCTGTAGTCGGTTAGAGTTACGAGAATAACTTTGAATTCAGATTGTTTGGTTGACTAAGTAGTGTAATCAAAGACCACAAATATTTATAAAAGATAAAATGATAAGTTTCTTTATATCCTTTAACATGAGATGCTTTAACACTACCTAACGTTGTTTTCTGACCAGAAACTTTCTATTAAGAACAATGTAAAATGTAGTAAGAAACGTATATAATCAAGATAGAATCTGTACTTTCATAACGTCTATAACTTTAGTTTAATTTGCATTTTCCAATGTGTGGTTAGTCGCCATAAGTGGTATTTATTTTAAACCATTTTCTTTATTGATAGTTGTTTTGTTTTCCTAAATTTACTTTTTTTTAAGTTCTCAGTTAAATACTAACAAACCAACCTTTTGTAAGATGGTAAAAGACTGAATTTCATATTATTGATAGATTTGGTTACAATATATAGAGAATATAATGCAAATCTTAAAACCTAACTGGGCCCATAGGCTCATACTAATAACCCTAATAATACTGTCTAATACTCCCCCGCAGTCGTAGCGGAAGTAACCTGATGCTATGACTGGGAAACAAAAAAACATAAAACAATAATAATAAGATAAACATGCTTCGATCAACTTGACTATCCAAACTATTGCCAACAAATAATATTGTGCTTGATCTTGTCATCCATATTTTAGTTGATTGTGTTATGCATAGTTTGCTTGATACTTCATGGTTCTTGATTTTTGGAATAATAAGTTAAGACCTTGCGACCGTAGTCGCTGGCGATGTCTCAAGGCTAGCAAGCGGCACTCTGTTGGATCCGTAGATCAAGAGATGGCATAAGTAGATATAAATAAATAAAAAGAAACCAAGACCGGTGACCGTGGTCAGGTGACGGTCTCTTGGATCCGTAGATCAGGAGATAAGATCCGTAGATCTAAAGAGAATAGAAATATTTAATCAAACCGTGATTTGAGATCCGTAGCCGTGGACCATGGTCCTTAACGCGGCTAAAACACCGATAAACGAAAAAAAATAAAAGGAACAAAGAAAACACAGTGACCGCTGCAAATTTGGAGCCATAATCCAAGAGAATGAATGTGAACGAACCAACATAATGGATATGGGTAATAGGTTTGAATCCTCAACCGATAACGAAGCTTTATTAAACATAAACTAGAAAATAGATAAGAAACGAAACAGAAGACGAAGGTGGGACACCGCCCTGTCTAGGGTTTGAACTCGATGGCGATGGCTAGGGTTTGTATGTTTTTGTGGTGGTGCAGCGGAGAAGAAGGTAACCAGAACCCTAAGGCTCTGATACCATGTAAGATGGGTAAAAGACTGAATTTCATATTATTGATAGATTTGGTTACAATATATAGAGAATATAATGCAAACCTTAAAACCTAACTGCATAAGCTTATACTAATAACCCTAATAATACTGTCTAATTAGGTTTTATACTAATAACCCTAATAATACTGTCTAATATCTTTATGGTGACAAAATTAGTATTAGAATGTCATATCAGTTCATTATCATCGACTATCCTTTTCGTGGCAAGCATGTCACACACATAACAAAACTTATGAGTACGCACAAACACATATCGCTTGGACAAAGAGGGGAATCATAGGTTGCACGAAGGTGAAACCCGACTCAAACAAATTCATGAAGTGAATGTATGTTATCATTTATACAATTTGTCCGTAAAAGCACCACATCAAATTTAGACTCTAACTGGTGACACGTAAGAAGCTTAAATTTTCACAAATTTAAAAATTCAATATGTTTAGAGGGCTTGATATCAACAATTTCATTCGAGCAACTTTTTTAATGAAATTGTTCATACACGATAGATTTTTTACTTTACGCAATTTATTCTGTGATAAAGGAAATACAATGCCCAATATACATGCGTGTGTAGACTGTAGAGTACATTACCATTTTATACAATTTTCTCCAGTATTACAGTCCTAATTTGAATGACTAGACAAAACGAATATGAATGTTGTATGCCAGTTTGTTTAGCTGAAGTTTGGCTGATTTAACACCTTTAAAATAAAACACAGGTAACATAGACTGAATACCAAGGTATCAAACGAAACTTTCAGATGAATTCATTTAGAATGAACCAACTCCAATGGAAGACTTTCCATAGCAACCTGATAGCAAACTAAATGTTCAGACAAAAACCCAAGGAGTGAAAACCTTTAAACCAAATCATACCCATTTTCTAAACACTCGCGGATCAGATTTTGTCTGCACGTTGTACAATTCTGTCTGAAACGTAACAAGGATGCTAACTTTGAACTCAACTGAAAACGGTCTGCACAAGGAATCACAGACAATCTTGTAATACGGAGAAAAAATAACATACAAACTGTCTGTCTATCATCGATCTATAGTGAAACAAACAAAGCCAAAGAGTCATCTTCAGTCTTTCAACCTATGCATTAACCACAATAGTTGGATAGAAAGTCAAAACAGGTCATCTTTTTACAGGTTAGGTTGGCCTCAAACAAATTTGACCAATTATGCATTTTCTATAAAACATTAGTGTATGAGAACAAAAATACATCATTCAATACAACTGATTAACTGAAGCAAGATAGTGATAATTGGTGGATATAAGGTTCTAAATTTATCATGTCCGAATCTCAACCATCAACATGGTCTGTAACCATATTTCCAGGTTTCATCTTTGTAATTCAAGTCAAAGCTTATATTAGTGATTGATATTATATTACTGCAAGCACTTGCATTTTCTAACATAAAAAGACTTGTTAATTTTTTGAAAATCCATAAAACGTTAACTATGTTTATGAAAAAAAAAATTATTTTTTGCTGAAATGTCTCTTCCTGTAATCTCACTCTACGCTAAGGCTTCTTGTATAATAGCGTGTTCGAGGTTTCAGGTAAGATCTTACACCTAATCTCTATATATTCAAAACTGATTACTTCTGTGTTTGTGAATTTCTGTATGCTTTCTGAAATCTGAAGTTAAAAGTTAGAAATTGATGATCAAGCGTAGGGTTTCTGGCTTTCTGCCATCAATTTCGGATGTGCGTGTGATTTGGTCGCATTTACTGTGTTAGGTTGACCATAGCATGCCTGTGAACAGATTATTTAGCTGCTCATTTTGATTTAATCATGTTTGAATTGTTACTAAGTTAGGAGTTTAGGTATTTGAATGTACTAACAAGACAATAAGAATGATAATAGTTTGTTTTTAGTTTCTAATTGGCGAACTGCAGTTGTGTTCGTCTTACTTAAGCTCAGTGTTGGTTCTTAGACTTGAAAACGTTTCTTCGATGAATTGATGGCACTTGCAGTTTGTCTGGTTTGTGGTTGACTAATGCTTGTTGAAGGTGAGTTTGTTCAGTAGTTTGAAAATGCTTTTATCTTTATTACTAAGACACATTGGTTTTGGCTTCAGCTAGAACTTCATTTAATTCGTTTAAGTGCATTAATTTGACCTGCTTCATATTTTGGTGATGTGAAGTTTAATTTTGGATAGATGAATAGGCATACTTGTTGGGTATGTAGCAGTTAAACTACGGCATATGATAAAGAAGGGCTGTGATTAGTATAAATGTCATTACTTTGAGATAATAGGAATCAAGGAAGTTTGAAATATATGGTTAAATACAGGATAAACAAAAATTTGATGTCATATCTAACAGTAAAAGTATACTCAAGTTGTAAGAGTAGTTATACAGAACTGGAGGAAGCCCTGTTATGAATTTGTCACTATGGAAGGTTGTTCTTAGTATAGAGGTATTGTGAGCCGGGGATCTATCTGGGTGCAGCTTCTCTACCCCTTGGGGTAGAGGTAAGGTTTACCCTCATTTCAGTCTCCACTGACCCTATTTCATGTAGGATTTTACTAAATATGTTTGTTTGTTTTATGTCTCATCTTGTACTCATCCGAAAGAATGAACAATTGCCACTCATTGTATATATGATAAAGGCCCAATTAAAGTATATGCTAGAAGAGGGAAACGGGCCATAGAAGCTGCCCATATGGGCCAACTGAATTATGTTTTTGGGCTTAAGCTAGATCCATTTAGTCAAGGAGTTAGCAGTAAACTGGAAGAGTGGGGAGCAGTTACTATGCTTAATTATTAGCAAGAATATTGAAGGCTGGGGAGATGTTCCTATGCCTACTTTCTAGAGCATTTACTAAATGTCATGGCTTATTAAAGCAGGCTTATTTACTTTCATATTCCTCATCCTTGTTTTTTGTTATCAAAGAAGTGTGTAATTGGAGACATTGCCCCTCTCAAATCGAGCTGTTTATCCCAGTTTAAATTAAAGTTTCCTGCTTAAGTCTTAGATTTTATCATTTGGTTCTATTGCCGGGTGAGTGCTTCTAGTGGGGAGAAATATGGTAAGGAGATGTAAAGCGGGTACGCTGAAATTGTTAGCAGCCGATGAGGACTTAGTGGAGCAGCAGGGAACTGAAATTCCTAATAATAGTGAGACAAAAGAGGAGATAACAGAGATCAGTTTACATGATATTCTCGGGAAATTGCATCCTACAACGATGAAAGTCCATGACATGTTAAATTCTACCAAGGTTTTAATTTTAATTGATGGGGGTTCCACCCACAAATTTATCTCAGATTGTTTGGTAAAAGAGCTTAAACTCGAGACCCAACCGATACCACCTTTCGGGGTTCAAATCGGTAATGGATATGTAATCAGACGTGGCCAGATTTGCAAAAATTTTAATGTACAGGATAATGATTTGAAGTTTATTCAAGACTTCCATCCTTTTTCAATTGGAGGGGCTGATTTAGGTTTGGGTATTCAATGGCTAGCCACCTTGAATACGGTTCAAGCAAATTGGAAAGAATTATTTATGATTTTGACTATCGATAGGAAGCGATACAAGCTGCAAGGCATTGAATCAAGACCCAAAAAATCATCTAGCTTCCAACATTTGGCTATCGAACCAATAAGCGACCCACAAATTCCAACTCCACTACAACCTGCTATTGACAAATACTCTATCGTTTTTGATGAACCCAAAACCCTACCACTATTAGACCCAAACGCACTCAATCCCCCTACTTCCCAACGCACCACCACCCAATATCCGACCCTACCGATACCCCCATTCGCTAAAAAACTGAAATAGAGAAACAAGTTGACCAACTTTTGACAGCTGGGTTTACTCAATCAAGTACGAGTCCATTTTGGAGTCCAGTGTTACTAGTGAATAAGAAATACAATACTTGGAGAATGTGTGTCGATTATCGAGCCCTTAACAAGATAGATAGCCGACAAGTATCCCATTCTGAATATCAACTAGTTACTGGATGAATTGTATGGTCTAACAGTATTCTCGAAGCTTGATATCCGATCTAGGTATATGAGAATCAATTTTTTGCTAAGATGTCGTAATGCTATTCGGGTTGACAAGTGCACCTTCCACATTTCAAGCTATTATGAAGGATTTATTTCGCCCCTTTTTACGTTGTTTGATACTGGTATTTTTTGACGATATCTTGGTTTACAGACCTATCATGGATCAGCACCAATGCCGATTGGAACAAGCCTTAAAGTTACTATATGACAATCAATTTTTGCTAAGATGCCGAAATGTTGTTTCCGGCAGCCACACGTGGCGTTTCTCAGGATTGTGGTTAATTCGAAAGGAGTTAAAGTTGAAGAAGAAAAGATTGCAGCAATTGGTCCATGCTTAAACCCACCCATGGATCTTTTTCATCTGACTAGCAGTCCCCATTACCCATCACTAAAGATTGGGAAATTGACTTACAACCAAGTTCCATTATAGCTCATCGTTGGGTTTCCGAAGTTGATCATTCGGTCCTAGATTTGCTGATATCTTGGTATAATCGCCTAGTGGAAGAAGCTACTTGGGAATCCTATGATCTATTTGCAGAACAATTCCCTACATTCCGCCTTGAGCATAAGGCATTTTACCGGAGGGAAGTAATGATAAAGGCCCAATTAAAGTATATGCTAGAAGACGGAAACGGGCCATGGAAACTGCCTATATTGGCCAACTGAATTACGTTTTTGGGCTTAAGCTGGATCCATTCAGTCAAGGAGTTAGAAGTAAACTGGAAGAGTGGGAAGCAGTTACTATGCTTAATTATCAGCAGTAAAGTTGAAGGTTGGGGAGCTGTTCCTACGCCTACTTTCAGGAGCAATTACTTAAATATCCTGAGTTATTAAAGTAGGCTTTTTTACCTTCATATTCCTCATCCTTGTTTTTCATTATCAAAGAAGTGTGTAATGGGAGACATTGCCCCACTCGAATTGGGCTGTTTATCTCAATTCAAATAAAAGTTTCCTGCTTGAATTTTAGCTTTCTTCAAGATATTAGAGGTCAACCAGAGCTTCGAAATAAAGGTTGCAATTTCAACCCATTTACATGAATAAGTTTATAGTGGCCCAAATCAAAAAAGTCATATAAAAAGGAACCAGAACCCTTTTAATTTCATAAGCATCTGCGTTGTCAAAAGCGCCAAAGGCGCGCGCCTAGGCGCATTTTGAGGCGAGGCGAGGCGCAAGGAAATCGCCTTGTGCGAGTCCAGGCGCTCTAGTCGAGACTCTGGCGACATTCCGGCCGGATTCCGGCCGGATTCCGACGAGTTTTATGTTTCTTCAGAGGCTGCTTGTAATAAGAAAGAGAAAGAGAGATGAAGTAGAGGTTTGATGTGTGAATGTGTATTTTGGGAGTATAAAACATGATAAAAAGAGGAAAAGGTAACTTGTTGCAGAAAGAAAGAGTACAAAAGTACACTATGTGTGAAGAGAAAAAGACAAAAATATAGTAAAATTAAAGTAAGAGGATCATAATTTTAATTTTTAAAATCATTTATTACTGGATTATTAATTTTATTTCAGTTACATTTTATATATTATATATTTCTATGCCTACTATAAAAATTTTATTGTTTTCTAATGGTGCGCTTTTTATGTTTCGGGTGTGCGTCTTGTTTGAGCCTTGCGCCTAGGCGGCAGGCTAGGCCTTTGCGCCTTGAGTGCGCCCTGCGCCTTCGACAACACGTATAAGCATAAAACCTCTAAATCACTTTAATCAAAACCTACAGTAGGTTTTAATAATATAGTTTCCTAATCATATTATAAAACAGAAAAAAATAGGATAACATTCGTTACAGGTCTACCCAACCCAACCTAGCAAACATACTAAGGCATGCCAAAAGTACAAATATAAGGCAGATACTTAATAGTTAGTACTGCAGAAATATCCATCTAAATCTACAAAAGGGTCAACCCAGCCCGCCCATACAAAAAACTATCTATATTGACATGTTACCCGAGCAAAGGGTCTTCCTAGGAGCAGCCTCTTTATCTTATGATATAGAAGTAAGGTTTGCCCTCATCCCACCCTCCCTAGACCCTACTATTTAAGTGGGACTCACTAGGTGTGTTTGTTTGTTTGTTTATGTAAACATGTTACCCGAACCGTCTAAGACACCCATTTTTTTACGTCTACATACAATAAACTATAGCAGTGAAGTCAGGCAGCCAGTTACTGAAAGATGAAAAAATGAGGGCTAGAATACGAATAGTCTCACTTAAATCATCAACTTACCCCGCAAACATGGTTGGACATGTCAAAAGTCGAGGAAGCATGACATAAATAGGCAAAGGCAGATTGCGACAGACATCTCCATCTGCTATCTATTAAAAGGTGAAAGATACCACTTAGTTCTATGTTCAAATGGTATGTGATGTATGGAGAAAAATATAATAAAAAAAAGATGTCGGGTGCCTGAGTAGTCTGAACAATAGATGTTTCGGTTGCTATATTTTCCCCAACCATAATTGACTCCACGCGAAGCAAGTGAATGTCAATGGAGTGAACAGGAACTGCAGATGCTTCAACTGTTAGCTCTCCCACTAACGGATCAGATGCAAGGCACTGAGTGCAAATTCTACCAGATATTTTAAAACCACCTATGTAACAAACAAGGAGAATATGACGGTTATCATAACGAACATCTCAAAATTACTTGAAGGACTGTACTGATACCTACTGAACCTACCCAGTATAGTAATTTCTTTAATCAACCATAGTAAATATTAAGTTTTTCATTTCATTTATTTTTATCCTTTCGAGGAAATGGAGAATTCAAGTCATTAGGAAGAACCTGATTTCAGTTCAGGAAGCAAAGAATGCCTTTGTGTGTCTTGAGTGATATAAAAGAAGACCATTTCAGGAGAAACTGGTTTCTCGGGGAGAATGGCTGCGGAGAAAAGAAATATTTGTAGTTCTCACACCATCTAATTTAAACAAGTTTTGATAGAGGAACTGCAACTCTTTACCTAGTTCACTTTCAACTATAAACTCCACAGTGGCAGACAATGATTTATGTAAGTATCCTCTCACAACATCT
Source organism: Flaveria sonorensis (assembly GCA_025506505.1). Taxonomy (NCBI): domain Eukaryota; kingdom Viridiplantae; phylum Streptophyta; class Magnoliopsida; order Asterales; family Asteraceae; genus Flaveria; species Flaveria sonorensis. The sequence goes on along the minus strand of CM046430.1, from coordinate 30,499,746 downwards.
ACACTTAGCAGATACTAGGACAGCATGGTAAACATCCAATAGGTTATACATATCATATAACAATAACATAAGTACTGAAGGGAGAATGCAGAAAAGAAAATCACACCTGGATGCTAATGTTTGCTCCATGGAATGTTTCATAGAATTTACCTTCCTTTCCTCCATCATTAAGAATCATTGCAAATGGAATCTGTCTAAGGGGCGGTCCAACAGGATTCATTGAGTTAGTCTTAAAATATGCGACCCCATATTTAAACACAAAATAGAGGAAATCAAAGAAATATATGCAAGCTAAAAGTGAATAAATCCAAATTTGAAGAAAAAACTGTCACATACAAGTTTCTTCTTTGTCAACTGAAATGAAAATATATAATTTTGTGGAAACATTTTAACGTTATGGAAGATTATAAAAGTTATGGATACATATAACTACAGTGAACATGAAGGTGATGGACTCAAACTCTACAAGCTCGTTGTCTAACATTATACCTGTGTTGTGCCTTCACTGATCTTCCCAGAAGGTCGGACTTCCATGCTCTTCTTCCTGTTTTTGATGAAAGGACTTATTGGATTTTCAAATCATCAAATTGAGTATGCTCTGAAATAGTTTGAACATAGAAACCAATGCAATAAGCCTACAGTAAGTGGCACTTTCTTCATTACAGTGTTTATATCACACTGGCTTAGTGGATTTGGTCCCTTCAGCACTGAAAAAACTATTACCTTACAGAATAAGGGCATTAAAATGTTTATAGTTACACAAAGAAGTGAGAGCAACGTGAGAATCTTTGGCAATGTGACTATATAAGCTAAAGTTTCAAATGTTGCTGAAATTGCTTTTAATTCAAACATATAACATCCATATAAACAAAGTATTAAGAAGTTCAAAGGCTACAGAGTGCATGATTTTATACTATAGCTCAATTGACCAAGTTAAGATGTACTATACAGTTTTTTTATGTAATTATAATCTTTTCCCCTAATCACATTTCAATAGAGTGATGGTAAAATTAGTAAAGCACAGATGCAAACGATGAGAAGGGGGGAGAGATACACTATTTGAATAGGCTTCAGAACACCATAAATTGATTCAATAAATCCAGCTGAACCTCCACGAACCTAAACACCATAAAGACTAGCTAAATTATGTTTAGCTTATTCATGTAGAAATCAAAATGAGCTATAACCATATTGAAACCTGCAAATTTACGGAACCATTGACGGTAATATTAATTCCATGGTGAGAAATGGAAGAAGGCAGTCTCGTGATGATATTTCCATGAAGTGATTCCTGACATCAAATAATATTTCTGAATACAAATGCAAATTCGTATAAAAACTTAGGTGCCGATTAGCATCTTACATTGGGGCGATAGGTTCGATTGGATCGAGAGAGTTTGATCTCAACAGACATGATAAGGAACTGAATCGCACTGGAAAAACTTCTGCTACTGCTCGGGGATGGTTGTTGTAATTGTCGTCTCTTGTTAACCCTCGCTCACTTACTCTGTGTTCCCGAGTTTACGAGAAAAGAAAACAAAACTTTTTCTTTTTTTTCTTTTTTTTTCTCTTTTCTTTTTTAAGTATTGATTTTAATCTTTACTTTTATTTCATTTCATTTTTTTTTCATATATTAAACTCGGGAACACAACTTTTTTATTATCATTTCATTTTCTTTCGATGATAAAAATGTTAAAACTAGATCAAATGTATAGGTTTAGTTGACTTGTCAACTCTTGTAATTAATCATTGTAATTCTCTTTTTGATAATATAATGTAATGCATGAATTATATAGTAACCCATATTATTGTGTGTGTTAGTTTATGTTATTACAGGAAACATCAGACTTGGTCAATTTGGAAAAATTAACTAAGTGTTAGAACAACATACGAATGAATAAGTGTTCTTTCGTAGATGTTCTAAGGGGCATAACTGAAGTTTGTGCTTCCGTAGATCTCCAACGGAAGCACAACAACTGCTGAACAAGACCAAAGATCAAGTGAAGCCGCTGATGGAGAGCGTGCTGCTGAAGAACAAGAACAAGAACTCCTGCAGAAGCACAACCACTGAAGAACAAATGCTGAAGACAAAGTGTTGCAGCGGAAGACTAATTGCTGCGGAAGAAGAACTTCCTACGGAAGACCAATTTCTACGGAAGATTAACAAACTTGTATTGTTTCAAATCATCAAGTACGTAACAAAAAGTCAACAAGTCAACATGTCAGAGCAATAACTTCAAATCAATGACGGCAAAGGATAATTATGTCAACAGAATATTCCACGTCACATCAACAACATTCTTTATGTAATTTACAATTTCCTATGTAAATTGTGAACATCTATGCCGATAAACAAGGCAAGGATTCGCACATATAGAAACAGAATATCAAAACAGAATAGCGATATATTAGCTAGAAAATAGGAACAGAATAGGAAAATATCTATACACAATTAGGTATATATGTTGATCGATGAACATTGATCAACAGAACATTAACAAGATAGCAATATCAAGCATCAAGAACATATAGAATTATAATCAATTGTAATCGATTGATTGTGAATAAAGAGCAATTGAAAACAATCTGTGTATTGCATTATTACATTTAGTTTTTCTAGTTGTTCTTCTTGTTCATCGATTTCAACTTTTGATAAACAATCCATTAAACAGCAGGTATTGATAATTCCGTGATCAATACTTGTAAAAATCAAATTGATAATTCCTGCAATGATCCTTGGATTATCAGGTGGTATCAGAGCGACGTGCTCATTGATCTAGATCAATTGATCTATCAGTTTGATTTGTTTAATTGGTGTTTATATAATCAAGTTAATTAACATGAGCAATTCAGTGGTTGGCGCTTATCAACCTCCGAAGTTGGAAAATAAATCTGATTTTAAAACTTGGAAAATCAGATTTAGAAATCATGTTAATTACACAGATTCTTATTTATGGGTGTCGATTACTGAAGGTCCTTATATTCCACCTGCTTTAGGACCGGACTATAAAGACAACAATCAACCCGTAAGTTTAAAAAATATGTCACCTGATGATGCCAAGAGAGTCAAGATTGACATCAAAGCATATAGTATGCTTACTATGGCTTTGCTTGAAGATCTCTTGATCAGGTGTGAATCATATAAAACAGCAAACTCGTTATGGAAAATCCTGCACACTTTGTGTGAATCATATAAAACAGCAAACTCGTTATAGAGCCAAAATATACATGAAGAGAAGCAAGGGATTGTCAGTGGGAGGCAGAACAACAAAAATTGGTGTTGACAAATCCAAGTTGAGGTGTTACAAATGTAATCTATATGGTCACTTCTCAAGGGAATGCAACAACAATCAGCAATCAACAACAGATACAAGACAAGCAAATCAGAGGAGCTTCAAGCAACCACAGCTAACAAACTCATCCCCACCAGCCACAGACTCTTCAACAGGTACCAATAATTCTAAAGAAACTGGTTTGATTATTTTGCAGGATGGTACTTGTGACTGGAGCATAGGAAGTACTAGAAGAAAATCAGGCTTTGATGGCTAATATGGAAAACAAAGTTCCACCAATGGCCAGAGAGCATAAAAGTCAGTCAGTAAAAAGAACTACGGAGGAAGAAGATAGTCTCACTTCAGCAGATCACCAGCAGAAGAAAAAGATAGGTTCTCACACATCCATAGAAAAGCAAAGGAAAAATGTGTCAGTTGTAGAAGATCTACGGAAGAAGACAAAACAGTCTTCCGTAGAACATCTACGGAAGAAGAAATCATCAGAACCTAAACATTCATCCGTAGAAGATCTACGGAAGAAGAAAATACCTGAGGATTCAACTGTTAACCAAAAAGGTAAACAAAAGGATCTTTCAGATGCAAAGATTGAGAAAGAACTGAAGAAGCAAAAGAAGATACTGATAAAGAAACTGATAAAGATAGAAGCTGACTCTAACAGTGAAGCTGAAGAGAAGTATTGCAAATGGTGTGATATGCATAACCACAACATAGAAGAGTGTTACTTTAGAATCTATTGCTCCATCTACAATATGAACAATCATATGACCTCAGATTGTTACTTCAATAAGCATTGTGCCATCTGCAACAAGCACAATCATTCCACTCAAGAATGTTTCTTCAACAAAAAGAACAAATTAAAGGTCCCCAAGAAGCAAAAAGCTGAGACTTCTGAATCAAATTCAGAATCTTCAGAGAATGATGAATCAAAAATACCAAAGCAAAAGAATCAGCAATAAAAGCAAAAGAATGCAAAGACAACAAAAACATCTGCTGATAATTCATCAAAGAAAAAGAAGATACAACTATCTCAAAGTAAGACACCTCATAAAAAGGTAGTGTTACAAGAAGATGATACCTTCTTTGATCACTTTGAAAAAGGTAATCATGTACCACAGTCAAGGATAAAGGATACAAAAACCTTTTCAGAAAGAGCCTCAGCCTCTAGTTTAAAGAAAAAGTTAGTGAAAGAAGAAGTGAGTGTGAATCAAGATGATAGTGCTTCATCTTCATCATCAAAAGAATCATCCTCATCCAAAACAAAACCTAATGAATTAATGGAATCTAAAACCAATCTAGAGTCATCTAGGCTCATTCATGAGAAAATAGTAATATTAGATAACAATGGCAAGCCCAAGACCATCAAGGCTTGGGCTCCACGGACAAACTGATTTCATTATTTTTGCAGGAACATCCAGGGAGGACTGACAACAAGTGGTATGTTGACAGTGGCTGTTCCAGGCACATGACGAGAAACTGTTCCCTCCTCCATGACTTCAAACATAAAAATGCTTCCTATGTAGCATTTGGTGGGGATAAGAAGGGAGGCAAAATCATTGGTGAAGGAATGGTAACTAATTGTGTTCTAAAATTTGAGAAAGTTAACTTCTGTGAAAATTTACAATTCAATTTATTAAGTGTTTCTTAAATTTATAATCAAAACTATACTACTTTCTTTGATACTAACTATTGTTACATTCTTAAGCTAGGTTTTAAAATTCCAGAAGACTGGATCCTTTTTAAAGCAGCAAGAAAAGGCAACACATATGTTTTGGATATGAACAACACATCTATAACAAGCAATGAAACATGCCTGATTTCTAAGTCATCAGAAGATGAATCTCAACTATGGCATAGAAGAATGGTTCACTCTAACTTGAAGAACATGAATAAGTTGGTCAAAAATGACTTAGTCATTGGCCTTCCAAAGAAAGAATTTTATTGTTCTAATCACTATTCATCATGTTTCAAAGGAAAACAACATAGAGTGTCTCATAAATCCAAAACAATTAACACAAACACAACACCACTCAAACTGTTGCACATGGATCTTTTTGGTGATTGTTGATGATTTCACTAGATTCACATGGGTCTTTTTCTTAAAACATAAAAGTGAAACATCAGAAACATTGATAGAGTTTATCACTAAGATTGAAAATCAACTTGATCTAAAAATCAAAATCTTAAGAAGTGATAATGGAACTGAATTTGTTAATCATATTTTAGATTCCTTTTGCAAGGACAAAGGCATATCAAGACAATTCAGCGCACCAAGAACACCACAACAGAATGGAGTTGCTGAAAGAAGAAATAAAACTCTTATTGAAGCAGCAAGAGCAATGCTTGCTGATTCACAGTTGCCAATCACATTCTGGGCAGAAGCTATGAACACAACATGCAATGTTCAAAACAGGACATTAATTGTCAAAGAACATAATAAAACACCATATGAGCTTTTGTTTAAAAGAAAACCTTTCATAGGATATTTTAGAGCTTGTGGGTGTCATGTGTCCATCTTAAACACAAAAGATCAATTAGGAAAGTTTGCAAAAAAAAGCCTATGATGGTTTCTTAGTTGATTACCCATTAACATCTAAATCATACAGAGTCTATGTTCCACATGAAAACATTATGGAAGAAACTCCTAATGTATCTTTTAATGAATCTTTGTTTCCAAAATCTGTAAAAGGATCATCTTGGTTGTTTGATATAGATGCATTAACAAACTCATTTAACACTTGTTATTTGAATGTGACAGGTCCTGCGGATACATGTTATCCTTATGTTCCTCCAAACATGGGTGAAGTGCCATTGACAGCTGATCCACCAAGAGTAGTCCAGTCACTTACTCAAAATGCTACTGATCCAGGTCCAATTCAAACAAGCAAAGATCATCCTGATGGAAACAATAGGTCTACATCCGCAGAATTTCCTTTTACATCCGCAAAAGTTCCTTTTACATCCGTAGATATTACTACTTCCGGAGATGACCCATTGCATTCAGTTGTTCACAATTCAACAGAAAACATTCAACAACCACCACCCACACATGCAGTTCAACAAACTACATCATCTGTAGTTGTACCTGTAGCTGCTGCGGATGCTATACCTACATTTGCAAAAATACAAGCTGATACAGATGAACATAATTCAGCATCAAAAGATCAGCCACATGAGAATTTCGACTACTTTGTGGATTCCCCATCCCAGCTGACTCCATCTCCATCAACCAACATCACTAACTTGGATTCATCCATTCAAGTTGAATCAATACCAACATCCAGAATTCACAAGTATCATCCCATTGAAAACATGATAGGTAATCTTAATGATAGAACTACAAGAAGACAAGGGGGAGCAGCCAACATTTGTCTGTTCTCTTGCTTTCTTTCGTAAGTGATCCCTCCCAACATCACTGCAGCATTGAAAGATAACAGTTGGATTGAAGCAAAGTAAGAAGAACTTTAGCAATTCAGAAAACAAAAAGTCTGGAATCTAGTTGATCTTCCTGAAGGCCATTATCCAATTGGCACAAGGTGGCTATTCAAGAACAAACTAAATGATAGAGGCATTATTATGAGAAACAAAGCAAGGCTGATAGCACAAGGTTATACTTAGGAAGAAGGAATAGACTATGATGAAGTCTTTGCTCCTATTGCAAGGATTGAAGCCATTAGAGTCTTTCTAGCCTATGCATCATATAAGAAGTTCACAGTTTACCAGATGGATGTAAAATGTGCCTTCTTATATGGTAAAATTGATAAAGTAGTCTATGTTGCTCAGCCACCAGGCTTTGAAGATCCTAATTATCCATATAGGGTACACAAGCTTGATAAAGCTTTGTATGGACTTCATCAAGCCCCAAGAAAGTGATCTCTTAGTTGTTCAAGTATATGTAGATGATATCATATTTGGATCAACAAATAAGAGATTGTGTGAAGAATTTGAATGTCTGATGAAATCTGAGTTTCAAATAAGTTCCATGGCAGAACTAACATTCTTTCTTGGCTTACAAGTTCATTAGAAACCAGATGGCATCTTTATCAATCAGAAGAAGTATGTGAATTAAATTTTGAAGAAGTACAACCTTGCTGATTCATCTTCATGCAAAACACCAGCATCAACAATAGATAAGATTGTCCTAGATCCTATAGGGAAGTCTATTGATCAAAGATTATATAGATCTATGATAGGATCATTAATGTATTTAACTGCTAGTAGACCTGACATAATGTTTGCTGTGTGTGTTTGTGCTAGGTACCAATCAGACCCTAAGGAGTCATACTTGAATGCAGTGAAGAGAATTTTTAGATACCTTAAAGGGAAACCAGCTCTTGGACTTTGGTATCCCAAAGAAGGAGATTTTAAACTCTACTCATATTCAGATAGTGACTTTGGAGGGTGCAACCATAACAGAAATCAACAACTGGAGGTTGTCAATTCATAGGACCAAGACTTGTTTCTTGGCAGTGCAAAAAGCAAACCAATGTTCAGTATCCACAGTTGAAGTTGAGTACATAGCTGCTTCAGTTGGTTGCTCTTAAGTTTTATGGTTGCAAAACCAATTACTTGATTATGGTTATAATTTTCTTCAAACTCCAATACACATAGATAACTCAGCTGCTATGTTTATCACTGCCAATCCAGTGCAAAATAGTAAAACTAAACATATAGAAATCAGATACCATTTTCTGAGAGACTGTTCAGAAAAGGGTTTAATCAAGTTGATTAAAGTGGATACAACAAATCAGCTTGTTGATTTATTCACTAAAGCCTTTGATTCAGTTAGATTTAATTTCTTAATTGAAGCCTTAGGCATGATCAACTTAGATTAGCCAATAACACCAAGTAAAGCATCATTTGTCCATTACTATTATACATATGAAAAAGACAAAAACATTCACAAAAGGTGGTTCATATAATGGGAAATGATAGTACACTATACCTTTGCTTACTTTCCTCATTTATCAAACAATACATATAGACTGATCAGATGTGATTTGATATGTGAGTAGGTTCAGTTTGAGTTGAAAATAAGCAAGTCATGCATAATATAATTTCAAGGTGACAAACTGTGGCTAATTCCACTTTGAGGAGCAAGGAAGTAAGTCTTATCCTGCTGTGATCAACTTACTCACCTAAGCACACTATGTTGTAACACTTTATAACCTCTATCTTTGCGCATCATGAACTCTCTGTTTTGCGCAAAGACCTGAGTTCCTGGGCACCTCTGTTTTACGTAAGTAAAGACCTGGTGTCTTGATGCTTAGTAACAAAAGATTCCAAAAGGAACAACTCTAAAAGAATCCATGATGATCAACTGTATATTAATTTAGAGCTTACAAATCATATCAGCATTAATAAGATTTCAAAGAAATCTTAAGATAGAGCTTATAACTTACGGAACATAGTTTTAAGTGTGAGAAAGTGATAAATTGACTCATCTACGGAGGACAAACTTTAATGTGAATTGAATGTGGAGTCCATACTTGTCCATCTTTAAACAATTTTAAAACATGATAAATAGCATGAAAAGTTGAATATACACTCTTGCTTGAATTTATGAGGATCAATATACTTGCAATCAACACTAGATGTGTCTTCTATCATCAATAAAACTGTCATTGGAAAGTTTCTTAGTGTTATAGAATGATCCTATTATATGATGTCAATGCTTGTAAATAATTTCTGGTTTTGTTCTTTTCTTTGCTAATTAATTGGACAGATAATGTTTTTCATGCTATTCTTTATAATTTTTTGATAAATGCATAATTTTATGATTAATCACAAATTTAGGGGGAGTAGTAAATCAGCATAAAAATCTGAGTATCAAATGTGTTACATCTTTAAATGAAAAAAGTTAGAACTTAAGCACTAACTTGACTGCAGGATATCTGAAGGCTTTAACCAAATCAATTTTGCACGTTTGCCATGAAGCAAAGTCAACAAGGTCCAACAGCAAAACAACAAATGGACTAACTATATGTTAGTATATACAGAGAAATTTTATCATACCATTATCTTCGGAAGAAAATTTCCTTCGGAAGATAATTCATCAAAATTATCTTCAGAAGAAAAGTTGCTTCGAAAGATACATTTATCACCTTCGGAAGATATTTTATCAAAACTATCTTCGAAAGAGTAACTAGAAACAAAAGTGTCTGCCTTCCGTAGATGTTCTGCGGAAGATACAAACTAGAACCAAGGATTTTGCCTTCCATAGAAGTTTTGCGGAAGAATTATCAAAACAACCTCGGAAGGGTAAAAAGGGTAGATGGGTCCCACATCATTAAAATAATATTTAAACTGTCTGGAAAAGTATAAAAGGACACCTCGACCGTTGGCCTTTCTATCCCCTCACAAAAACCTTTCCAGACCTAGAAATCCTCTCACCCAAAAACCCCTTTCATCTTCTTCATTGAAATTGATTGTTCCACACAACTAATCCTCACACCATTCGAACATCACAGCCAGTATGGCTAATAGATTTGTTAAAGATCACAACGTGTGCGCATTCCTAAATCTAGAAGTGAAGATGGATGGAGAGACATCATCCGCTATTTGAGAAGATCACGATTGTTTTATGCACTATCTACGGATCCTATTATCTATCAATCTCACATCATAGATTTCTGGGACTCTGCGAGGATTGAAGAAGAAGATGGTGAGCGGGTGATTCATGCCACAATCAGAAACTAAAAGCTGAGGATAGATGAAAAACAATAAGGAGGGCACTGGAGTTCGGAGAAAGTGAAGAAGGTCACCCTGATGTATTTGATCACGAATACATTCAGAAAGTTCTTCAGTTAATGGGGTATGACGGAGATTATCAACACAGTGAGATTAAGAAGGGAAGATTATACAAGCTGTATAGATTCCTATGCCACACCTATCTCAAGTGCATCTCCAACAAGAAGTCTGGATTGGACAGATTCTCGAGGTACATCTCATCGGGAATCATTGGAATCTTTGAGGGAAGAAAGTACAAATACTCCAAGTACATTCTTGGTTGCCTGTATGACCATATAAGAATGCAGGAAGACAACAAGATGTACATGTTCCCAAGGTTCATCCAGCTGATCATAAACGAATGTATGCCCAATGTTGAAAGAGAGGGTGATGTGTTTGTACAAACTCACCTAGGAAGATCTCTACTCAAAAAATTGACTAGGCAGTATCAAGAAGAAGAGGTGGAGATGTTCCCACATGTGATGGATGAGACTGCTAACATACCTCAGGAACTCATATTCCCTAAACAACCACAACAACAAACACCTTCAACCGAATCACCTGAACCACCATATCATGAACCCAATCCTCCTTCACCACCAAGTGAACACACCCAACCCTTTTCACCTGCACTTTCTCAAACATCAATAAACTCTGCGTCAACTGAAGTAGTGTTACTTGATCAAATCCATCAACCATCACCATAACAAACACCACCAAAACCATTATCTCAACATGAACCATACTTTCCATCACCAGCCACTGTGATAGAATTATCAGAATCATCTTCCAGTAAGAATACCTAACCTATCTCACCCATCCAATCTCAATCATCACTGTACTCTGATGAAACAGAACCCATTTCACCACTTCTCACTCAAACACCTACACCACCACTTCAAACTGAACCAACCACCTCACCCACACCTACTGAACCCATTGATAGCCCAACATCTATTGAGAAAATCAACTTTGATGAGGATGAATATGAAGTTGTTAATGATGGTGATACTGAGGAGACATGTCTGGAGGTTGAAAGGGAGAAAGATGAAGAAGTTGAACAAGAAGAGGGTAGTTATGTTGGCATCATTGCTTATAATGAGGATGACTTTAATAAAGAAGAGATTGATGTGAGTAAGAGCTACCTGGTAGCAAAATACAACAGTTTGATCATTAAAAGCAACAGGAAGCTAGAAAAGTTAAGGAAAATGAAAAAGGAGCTGATAGAGAAAGACAGACCGATAGCTGAGAAAGATGTTACAATCACTCAACTGGAAGGACGAATCAAAAGGCTAAGAGAAGATATTGAGATTGATAACGAGGTAATTGATGCAATGAATGAGCTAATCTCTGAACAATCAGAACAATTGAAAGCAAAAGATGATGAGATTGAGAAGTTAAAGAAAAGGTTGTCTGCACAAGAAGTAAGCGAAAAGAAAGAAGCTGATGTGAGTTCAAAAATGAAGGAAAGGGAACCCACAATCTTTTACAACAGAAAAAGAAAATATCTAGGCAAAACTCAAGATGAAGGTGCTGAATCTAAAGATCAACAAACGAAAACAAAAAGGGTCTCCCCAACTCACACTCTATCAGCTGATCCTGTAGCTTATCAGCAAATTGACATCATCAAAGAAGAAAGTGATGATGAGTTGAATCAGCTAACTGAAGAAGAATCTGGCATGCTATCAACTGAAGACATTTTGGAAGAAAGAGCTCAATCTGCCATGTTCATGGACTTAATAAGTAACGGATTCCCTTATGAAATGGTTGAACGAATGAACATGAATGAGATGAAGTTTTGAAGAAGTTCGATGCTGCAAGGCTGATGCTGCCCATATGCAATTATGAAACTTATTCAAAATACAAAGATATGGAGAAAATCAAGAAGGATTTGGGTCATTGTGAAACTAAGAAGCTGACCAGGTACAACATGACTTGCTGGTTGTAGAGTCATAACTATAAGGCCCATAAGCTTATAGGAAGATCAATAAGTGAGCTAAGGGAAATGATGGAGCATGTAATGAAGGTGGAGCTAGACACAAGAGTAAGATTCAGGACTGGAGCTCCCAATCCTACATAAAAACAACAAGCAAAACAAACTCCTGCTAAACCAACTGTAGTTTAGAGCAGAGACATGCAGAGAGGTAAAGAAAAGTTGATAAGAGAGCCAAGGGATGTGATTCCCAACAAGGTCTAGCCTCTGGGAACTGCAGTTAGAGAGATAACTGAACAAAAGACCACAAAGATTCAGTTGTTTGACAACATGACAACTCCAAGATCAATAAAAGAAAACAAAATCATTGCTTGGAAATATGACTCAGAGTGGGACTGTGCTGTGACAAAGAGAACATCTGGAATGATTCAATACTTTCCAAAGGTAGAAACACTCCTTACACTTCCAGATACAGACCTCACCACTCTGGAAAACATCCCCATAACAAACTATCCAATCAATCAAAGAGGAATAGACTTCTCTGCACTTGTGGCTAAGCTGAGTCACAGGTTCAAGGGAGATGTGCTTAAAGAAGCAAAGAGAGAAGATACAGAACATAACAAAAGGAAGCTAAAACAGAAAAGGTCTTATTCCGGCTCTTAACAGGTGGATGATGAATTTTTACAAAGAATTGGATATGAAGACAGATCTGAAGCATCAATCAAAGTTATTAAGGGAAATCAATACTCTTGCCCTATCACAGAATGGGGATACGTAGAAAGGACGAAAGAGCTGGTGTTGCAGAGAAATGATCCACTGAAGAAAGGTCCTAGCATAAGGCTATTTGACCCAATAGAGATCAAGCTGCTTCATCCGAGCTATACCTCATATCTACATGACAAGTATTTTCCTAAGCTCAATGATCAAATTGCTTAAAATGACTTGTGCTTGTATGTACACATCATTCAAGTTATTGACAAGCTCCATGCCAAGGCCAACAAGAGAAGGAAGTTTGAGGTTGGTCAACTGATAGGAGTAGAAATAGAACCAATAACAGAACTGAGAATTTTAGAACAGGATGAGCTGGAAGTGGTTTCCAATAATAGTGTTGTTGCAACATTAACCACTGAAGAGGACATCCTGGGTTTGAAATACAAAACATTAAAGAGAATGGGGAGAATGAAGATAAAGTATCTGTATGAAGATCAAAAGAATATTATGGGATACTTCAATACCAAAATTTTGACAAGAGTTCAAGAATTAAAAGACTTGAACAGCTGATTACAAGAGGCTAAACCTATAGGGGGAGTATTGTTAGAACTAGATCAAATGTATAGGTTTAGTTGACTTGTCAACTCTTGTAATTAATCATTGTAATTCTCTTTTTGATAATATAATGTAATGCATGAATTATATGGTAACCTATATTATTGTGTGTGTTAGTTTATGTTATTACAGGAAACATCAGACTTGGTCAATTTGGAAAAATTGACTAAGTGTTAGAACAACCTACGGATGAATAAGTGTTCTTCCGTAGATGTTCTCAGGAGCATAACTGAAGTTTATGCTTTCGTAGATCTCCTACAGAAGAACAACAACTGCTGAACAAGACCAAAGATCAAGTGAAGCTGCTGAAGGAGAGCGTGCTGCTGAAGAACAAGAACTCCTACGGAAGCACAACCACTGAAGAACAAATGCTAAAGACAAAATGTTGATGCGGAAGACTAATTGCTGCGGAAGAAGAACTTCCTACGAAAGACCAATTTCTGCGGAAGATTAACAAACTTGTATTGTTTCAAATCATCAAGTACGTAACAAAAAGTCAACATGTCAGAGTAATATCTTTAAATCAATGAAGGCGAAGGATAATTATATCAACAGAATATTCCACGTCACATCAACAACATTCCTTATGTAATTTACAATTTCCTATGTAAATTGTGAACCCCTATGCCGATAAACAAGGCAAGGATTCACACATATAGAAACAGATATCAAAATAGAATAGCGATATATTAGCTAGAAAATAGAAACAAAATAGGAAGATATCTATACATAATTAGGTATATATATTGATCGATGAACATTGATCAACAAAACATTAACAAGATAGCAATATCAAGCATCAAGAACATATAGCATTATAATCAATTGTAATCGATTGATTGTGAATGAAGAGAAATTGAAAACAATCTGTGTATTGCATTATTACGTTTAGTTTTTCTAGTTGTTCTTCTTGTTCATCGATTTCAACTTTTGATAAACAATCCATTAAACAGCAGGTATTGATAATTCCTGCAACGATCCTTGGATTATCAAAAAACTCTTAAACACAACTGTTTTTTTTTTTCCAAATCTCTTCTTTTCTTTCTTTAAATGACTAGGGAACATAACGTTACCATGTCTCTCAACCTTTATACGAATAGAAGAAAAGAACAACAAGGAATTCTTAATATTTATAAACTAGATTATCAAACCTTATGGAGTTATGGTACATATGGCCTAACAAATTTTGAAATTAACAAACATTTATAATAAATAAATACATATCATTTTATAATGTTTTATTTAGAAATACATATTAATGTTACATTCATGGTTGCAAAAGTCGCTAGGCACTGCCAGGTCGGTCGACTGGGGAGTTGCGAGTACTCGGCTTAGGCGGGGAGTACTCGGGAAGTACTCGGACATGGTAAATTATAAATAAATTAATTTTTGAGAAACTATATATATGTCAGATATAATAAGTTATAAATATTTATAACATAATACGTGAAAATCAATATACATATATAAAAATGTGTTCAAATACTATAGTATTTTAAAATATGATATTCATTTTTTTAATATGTATACACATAGCTAGCAATCATTTAATATTCATCTTTTAAAGTAAATAATTGAAAAACAACAAAAGTGCAAGAATCGGTGAAAAAACAGCAAAAGTCCGAGTTGGATCCAGTTGAACCAAGATGACCCGAGTAGGGCCGAGTTGGACCGAGTAGGGCCGAGCTGGACTGATTTCGAGTAAGGTTGCCGAGTTGAAGAAAAGCGCCTCGGCACACTTCCGAGTTCCAAGTACTCACTGAGTACTTGGCCGCCTAGGTCGAGTTTTACAACACCAGTTACATTTAAACTAATAGATGTATAGTTACAAATGAGAGTTACACATTTCTAGAAACTTCTTTATATACAAGTTCCTTCGTCTGAGATTTGATGACGGTACGGTGTAGTATTATTGTTAGTGTAATTAGATATATCTACAATAAAAAGGAATAAGTAGTAAAAGGTAACAAAGTATAATTATAATTTGATTACGTATATGAAGACCATAAGAGCGGGGTTTTGAATTATAAAATTCTTCCTCATGTAATGTTCGATGACTTTTAATTTTTTTAATTAGTAGAAACAACTTGTAAAGTTGTTTTAAATTCTAACTTGGCTGAGCAAAGTGACTTCTAACAAAGCGAGAAGTTTGAGATTACCGACATTGTATTCCATGGATTTTTGTCTTTTTATCAGCATAATACTTTTAACGATCTCTATCAGCGAGCAAGTTATTGCAGATCTTATGAATTTTTTAGTGAATTCTTAAATGAAATCAGAGACTAGTAATTTGTGCTTCACCAATCTCGGACCAATAGATAGGAGGTTTGCACTTTCGACCATACAAAGCTTCAAATGGTGTCATCTTGATGCTAGTGTGGTAACTATTGTTGTAAGAGAATTCGATCAATGATAAGTAAGAATCCCAAAAGCCACTGAAATTAATGACACAAGTTCGAAGCATATTCACGAGAGTTTATATAGTTCTTTCAGTCTAACCATCGGTTTGAGGACGGTAAGCAGTAATGAGATTGAGTTTAGTTCCCAAGGATGATTGAATACTTTGCCAAAAATGGAGATTAATCGACCATCACGATAAGATATTAATGTTTAAAGGCACACTGTAACGTCTACCTATTTCGTTGATGTAGATACGAGCCAATTTCTCGACTCGATAATCTTCACGAACAGGTATGAAATGTGCTGATTTAGTCAATCGGTCAAGGATGGCTCAAATGCTATCATAACCATTTGTAGTACGTGTCAATTTGGTGATCAAATCCATAGACAAGTTTTCTCACATTCACAAGGGAATCTTGGGTTGAACAAGTAATTCAGAGGGAGCCTGGTGCTCGGCTTTTACCATTGAACAAGTAAGGCATTGGGAAACATAAAGAGCCATGTCCTTTTTCATATCGGGCCACCAATACCGATTATGAAGGTTCATGAAATTTCATCTGCACCAGGATGATTGGAATAACTAGTTTTGTGTGCCTCGTTCATAGATTCTTCCTCTTCATATCCAATATCCCTAAGCACCGTACTACTTCAGCCCTTCACCCATACGTGTTCGAAGCTCTTATTTCTCTAGTTCTTCTCTCTTTTCCCACTATTAAAAGAAGATCAACCAAATTTTCAAAGATGGAATCAGCCTCGGTGGTATATTCTAGAATCCTATTTACAAGTTAATAAGCAATGGAAGGAGGATAAGGCGCTTTGCGTTTTAGGATGAAGATCTAAACGAAGGTGAAGAAGATGACGATCCGAGTAAGCTATGGAGGTGGGGTTGTCACCACCTAATAAAGGCATATACGCAGGTTTTCATGTTTATTTCAGTTTCACAAATCTTGGCCTCGGGCCGACAAGTTCAACTATTCTAAACTCAGTCATTTAAAGTTAGGATTCAAGATTGATAAGGGAGAAGAGGGAAATGAGGGTCCAGGACCTACAACACTAAAAGTCATTTGAAGAATACAAAATCGAATTTCTAAAAAGTTTGAGCTAAATAAAAAAAGTTAAATGATAATATAAAGAACAAATAGGGGGGAGCCCTACCTAATAAAGTAACGTTTGACATATGAAGTTTAAATTATAAATTACCATATCTATTCTAAATCATTAGTAATGTGAATAAGTTTTAAGTGTTTAAACATTTTAATTTTATGTGATATTAAAATCTATTTTTTTAAATGCTAAATCTCGGTATGTGATAACTATTTATATTTATTACCATTTATTTATATCACGACATAATTTTTAAAAGAGTACAATACTATTTTCGTCCCTATCGTTTTTTAAAAGTAACAATTTTCACCCAAAAAATTAAATTGGCCATTTTAATTATATAGTTTCTATTAAATAACTATTCATCCACTTTTTTAACCCTATTCATGAATTTTGTCAAAAGTTAACTTGAAAAAGTAATATTTTTATACATTACATTTAAAAAAAATAATCATTTTCATCCATTCCATTTTGAACCAACATTCATTCTATTTTGTGCCATGTTCCATATTACAGCTACTCCACGTCATCCATTTAAAGTCAACAAGCTAGTCACAAAATCTTTATTTTCTACCTGTGGTGTTAGTGAAGAATCCTAAATGGTGAAACTCCAAAGAGAAAAAAGATGAGTTTTACCCTGGTTCAAATTAAACAAACATGAGCATACACAACCATAGCAATGAACAAGAATTTGAAAGAGAATTAATGCACACTCACCGTAAACCTAGGAATGGTCAAACCAGTCTTCTTGTTTTCCAACGTACCATAATGAAACAACCATGACAATGGATTCTTTGAAGGATCTTAGGCTTGTAGGTTCAGGTTGGAAGGCAGTCGATTAAAAGATTCTAAGCCGATCGATTATAGATTTAAGGATCGATTGAAGGTTTGGTTATAGATTGAAGGATCGATTATCGGTTGGAAGCTAATGAAATGAAGGTTTAATTATTGACTGTATAAGCCAATCGATGCTTGGAAGTGAGAGGCAAGAAAGATTTTTTTTTTTTTTTTTAAAGTTAAATTGACTAAAATACCCCTCATGTGAGGAGGGTCGCCTTTAAAGGAATTCATGGATGAGATCAAAAGAGTGGATAAAAATCTTTACTTAATAGAAATCATGTGGCTAAAATGGTTATTTTTAATATTTTGGATGAAAATAATTATTTGAACAAATTACAAAGATGAAAATAGTAATATACTCTTGAAAATTTCCAAATATACCATCACGGTATTCTTTTTATTTACATTCCAATATTTAAAACCAAGCAGTCGGTTTTGTTGTTAGCTTCGAAATGATAGTTGTTATTATATTTTTGTATAGCGTCTGATATTCAAGCCTGTAGCAGAGTTTTTCGCGCAACGCGCGTGGGATATTTCTAGTTTTTGTAATTTTGCATGACCATTAGACGAAAGATTACAGAAAATTCTTTTGGGCTTTTTTTAGAACCCCCAAATGTCTTCAAGCTAAAGATATTACTTATGTTGCTTGATAACAAATATAGTTGATTGCTCTCCCACCACCAAGGTAGGAACGAATTTTTTTATTTTCTTTATAAAATAATACCAGGGGTTAAATATGGTTGTAATTAATGCATCACATGTGTGGTTATTGTAAAGTCCTAATATGATGTTTGCACGAATACTTAGCCCAACTAATAAGATTGTGAGCACTTTTCACATATTGTGTCACAAAGAAAGTCCGTTTAGTATGTGAGTTTATATCCCAAAAATTTGATGATTATTGTTTTTGTATTGGGCAAAGTATCGGACATCTTGTAGCATGTGTATATACATAAAATGAGTTTGATGAATCACCTATAAAGCAGTTTTACTGGTTTTAACTTTCAAGACCTATGATTATGACTAGTTTTTATTTAGAGGCATACTATTTTGCATGCAACAACATTAATTCGTACCACACTGACAAGTTATCATACTTCCTTCTTATTCTAGTTGGTTTGTAGTTACTAACATAATATTTGTTGATCGAGGATTTTTTATTGTCACGTATTACATAACACATAATGATGAGTAGTGGTGATGAGTTATAGATTACAAAAATTATTCAAGATGAATTGTGATTTGTGAATTGAACGACCTAAGTTAGTTTGTAAAAGATATCAATATATTCATTGTGGGTTTGGACTTGGGATTAAATACTTGGCTCAATTGTTGATTAGTCGGGCTAAAACTAAAACTATAATTGAACTAAACTATGCAAGTGAGGCTCTTCTATCCAGGCGAGGCAAAGAGCTAGCTCCTCTTCTAGTATATTAATATACTAAGTTATAATCCCGTGTAATATACACGGGCTAAATAAATTTACTGTTATATGATTAATAATATAAAATTTTATATATTAAATATTGTGTATTATACGGATTGAATAAAACAATGTATTACACATTTGAAAATTTAAAGTTAACATATTTGAAATTTTAATTATGGATAGTTATTAATTAATGAATAATTATTATAACATTCATAATTAAAAAGAGAGAGAATCTAGAAAACCAATTATTAGATAGCCTAGAATGGTGACAAGTGTCTGAATTTATTTTTATTTATTATTACTACTAGCTTTAGTAAACCCGTGTATTACACGGGTTGAATAAATGAAATATTAATATAATAAATTTATGGAATTCAAAACGATATTCTAAGATATGATATGACTGAAATTACGTACGAGTAAGTACTATAAGTAATAAAACAGTAATATCAACTTTTTAAATTTTGTTTTTTACTTTTTTTTTAAAAAACTAAACATTTTATTCTTAAACAAACCGTACAAAAATATTATTTTTTAAAATTTCCTTATTATAAAAAACTATTTTTAATTTAAAAAATATTTAATAATATTATTAGTAATTAAGGTAATTATTTAATAGGAAAGAGAGACGGAAAAATTTTGACGAGAATGATTATGGTGCTGACATATGTCATCCCAATTTACTTTTTTATTAAAGTAGAAAGATATATATATATATATATATATATATATATATATATATATATATATATATATATATATATATATAAACTATTTAGAGATTAAAATTTAAAGAGTAAAGATGGGTTAAATCTAAACAAGTTAAAAATAATTTACTAACGGTCTAGAATGTATCTTTCATTTAATAATTTAAATTATTGTTTGGTTTGAAAATAAAATTCATCACCTCAGGCCCAAGACATGTGAACAACGAGCAAAGTAGCACAAGTTACAAATGCTCTAAAAGTATAATCCAAAGTGGTATTGCAAACACAACCTCCTCACTTCCTGTTATCGGTAACATAGGTCCTCAAAGAAGGCGACTGAGTGATACCGTACGGAGCCACAGTCGTATTCTGACCACCATTCTTTTGCTTCATCCGTTTCCTCGCTAGGTACCCTCTCACCCAAGGTGTCAAATCCTCGTTGATTTTGATCATCAAGAAGAAAATCATACGATAGATGATAATCATGCTGAAAATAACGCTCAGATTGATCCATTTCGATCTCGTCACCGTGATTTGGAAAACGTATTCCAGAACGTACTCCCCTGGGATCTGGGGTAGATCCGGTGTTTGGTTGTCAAACATCAACCCCTTCAGGTCGTTTTGGTATTGCCCCTAAATCAACATAAACAACTACAACCATAAGATATCTTGCTTTTTTTTTTTTTTTTTTTTTTTTTCCTTCCAGTTGGGAATGTATATTATTTTACAACACATACATACCTGAAGAGCCCAGAAGTGAAAACTGATGTATGACATAGGATAACGCCACACGGGTTTAGGGATGTCATTAGGAAGTCGAAAGTAACCCGATACCAACATGAATATGCCCTGCATTCCACAAGTTTTTATACCCAAAAAGCTATAAATATGCAAGAAATGATGTCAAACTTGAGCTTTAACTTGTTAATGGAGCGAATTTGTGTGTGTTTTTATCTCATACAGCTAGCTATACAAACAACTATTGCTTAAAATGGAACAAATTAGCTAAAGTCACACAAAAGTTTATTCTTGTTTATTAAAAGTTTAGATTACTCTTATAATAACATTATTCATAATTAAAAAAATCTAAAAAATGGACAAAAAGTGCCCCCCTCAACCCAAATCGACATTCAATGTTTCAAACACTAATAAGAAATGGCAAGCTACAGTACGACCCATTAGCAATAAGAACTCAACCCAAACACACTGACCTGAATCCCTGCGCCAATGATGATGCCCATAAGGAAATTGGGAACGACACTAGCTATAGCCATCATAAGGCTCTCAACAACCGTCACACTTGCATAGAGGCACAATACAAAGAAGAGATAATGCATAAACCCCGGGTGAAGGCGGACCATGAAATAGCAAATCGTTCCGGAGATGAATGTGATTAGTATCAGAAACGGCATGGCTGATATCGTGTTGCTGATAACAAAAGCGGTCACGCCATAGTGACCATTCAATCTTTCTCTTTGAAACACCTGTACACAATTTCAATCCATTGATATTCAAAAAAGCTAGGTCACTTTGAGTTGCAT
The DNA here is from genome assembly GCA_025506505.1 of Flaveria sonorensis. NCBI lineage: Eukaryota > Viridiplantae > Streptophyta > Magnoliopsida > Asterales > Asteraceae > Flaveria > Flaveria sonorensis. Next base: position 30,478,444 of record CM046430.1, on the reverse strand, counting down.
ATTATGATAATAGGTAAAACTGAGTATTGATCAGACTATTAGAAAACCGTTTCAACCTTAGCACTTGGTGTACCAGTAAAATCATACTATTTTCATGGTTTTTGCAACCACAAGAAGTATTCGTGAAGTTCAAAAATGTTGAAGGGTCTAGCTGTTGGAAATCAGCAGCAAAACAGAACAAGGTGGGACAAATTCTCTCTATTAATTGACTTGAAACAAACGATTACAGCTAGAGTTTGAAAATGGAAATATGAAAGGTGCTCAAACAAAAACAACCTACTGCTATGCTTTATATAACAAATCAAAACAAAGTTTCATGACAAACCACGTAAAACAACTAATCCATGATATCCACGTATTCTGCTTAATTTAACCAACCACTTTCTCCACTATTCTTGGACCCTTGACGACCAAGTCACCATTAGCTCACAATCTCCCCTCTAATGTTGACTTGGTTCTTCGATTTTCATGACTCCTAACATGGACCTCATTTCAATGAACTTGATCCTGCCCAAAGCCTTGGTTAGGATGTCAGCCTTTTGATTCTCCCCTTTCACATGCACTACTTGGATCTGACCTCGTTCTACACACTCCCGGATGAAGTGGTACTTTATGTCGATATGCTTACTACGCCCGTGAAACATTGGATTTTTCATAAGTGCTAGCGCCGATTCATTGTCTACCAACAACTTCACTGGTTGAGCTTTCACGCCTACTAATTCACTTGCCAAGTTCATCAACCACAAAGCTTGGCAGGCTGCTGAAGCTGCAGCCATGAATTCGGCTTCACAGGAGGAGAGGGCTTCACAGGAGGAGAGGGCCACAGTTCGTTGCTTCTGTGATGACCATGATATCAGATTACCCGAAAAATAAAACATTGTACCTGTTGTACTTCTTCTGTCATCCAAATCCATTTCGTGACTATTGTCACTATACCCAACCATCTTTCCATCTCATCCCCTTGAATACTTCAGCCCAAAATCAACGGTCCTTATTAGGTACCTAAGAATGTGTTTCACCGCTGCAAAGTGGCTTTCTTTTGGTTTCTCCATGTACCTACTTACCATTCCAACAGAGAAACCCAGGTCCGGCCTTGTGTGAATTAAGTACCGGAAGCTGCCAATGATCCTTCGGTAATCAGTGGGGTTTACATTACTTCCACCTTCATCCTTCGACAGGTTCAATTTATGATCCATGGGCTGCTGTGATGAATTACAATCCCACATTCCAACTGATTGTAGGATCTTCTTTACACAGCCTGATTGCTTCAATGTGATCCCGTCATCCATTTGCTTTACCTCTATGCCAAGATAGTAAGACAACCTACCAAGATCACTCATTTCAAAAATGGATTGCATTTTATTCTTGAACTTTAGTACCTGTGTCTCATCTGTCCCGGTAACAATGAGGTCATCCACATACACCCCAACTATTAAGGTGTACATGGAGCCTTTTAGAGTGTATACAGCAGGTTCCGATGCACACCGAACAAAACCCAAACCTTTCATGGACTTGTCAAAACGAGCATTCCAGGCCCTCGGTGCTTGCTTCAATCCATACAATGCCCTGTGGAGTTTATATACCATATCTTCGTTTCCTTTTACAGCGAAAGCATCCGGCTGTTCTACAAAGACATCTTCTTCGAGTATCCCGTTCAGGAAGGCTGATTTGACATCAAGATGATGCACAAGCCATCCCTCCTTTGCTACCAATGATAGCAACAAACGAATTGTTTCCAACCGGGCTACCGGAGCATAAACCTCGTCGAAATCAACTCCCTTTTTCTGCACATAGCCCTTTGCGACCAACCGAGCTTTATGCTTAACTACGTTACCTTCAGCGTCTTTCTTCAATTTAAAGACCCACTTTAATCCAATTACCTTTTGATCTTTTGGAGGATCGACTAGTGACCAGGTCCTGTTATTCTCGATCGACTCTAGTTCCTTCTCCATAGCTTGCTACCAATCTTCACTGATTACAGCTTCTTTGAACGTCGTGGGCTCATCTCCGACGAATAACAATTCTTCAACTTCAATTGGTTCTGTCTCTTCATATAAATCTGATAAATCACGAAACCCTTTAGGAGGAGTATAATCATAGGAAGAATTACTCACCTCTTGATTGTCATTTGAAGCTTTCAATACTGATTTGATGCTTTTAGGGGTCACATGGGCTTCCTGAGTAGTCGGAGCTTGAGATGATGGAGAGTGGGGTGAACCAATTTCGCTAGAATTACCATCAACGGACTGTTCTTGATGGTGGGCTCCATTTGAAGACATATTGTCAAAATGGATAACAGCCCATAATGGTCTTTCATTTGGCTCACTTCGTTGGATATTTTCCCAAGCCCATTTTCTGTTTTCTTTAAAAACTACATCTCTGGCCACACAGATTTTTGACTGTTTAGGGTCAAATAGTCTGTATGCCTTGCTTCCCTCTTCAACACCCAAATACATCATCATAATACTTCGATCACTCAGCTTCGTCATCTGAGTTTGCAATTTCTTCATGTGTGCTACGCACCCAAATACCTTCAGATGGCACAAGTTTGGTGCTCGACCTGTCCAGCCTTCATACGGTGTCTTCCCTTTGAACCCTTTTGTTATCACTCAATTAAGAATGTAGACAGCATGCCTGACCGCCTCTCCCCACAGTGTCTCCGGTACCCCCATAGTCTTTAGTAGTGACCTGGTTACTTCAAGGATAGTACGATTGCGACGCTCTACCACACCATTTTGTTGTGGGGAGTACGGTGCCGTTTTTTGTCTTTTAATTCCTTCCTTTTCACAAAAATGGACAAAGTTGTGAGAATTAAACTCACCTCCCAGATCCGTCCGTAACTTCTTAATTTTGTATTTACTATCGGCTTCTGCTTGGTTCTTGAATTTCTTGAACATATCAAGTGCCTCATCTTTTGTTTTTATAACATAAATCCACATGTATCTGCAAAAGTCATCGACAATTAGTAAAAAATACCAGTTACCTCCCTTGGTTTCAGGTGAGATTGAGCCACAAAGGTCTGCATGAACGAGCTCGAGAGGCTTAGTAGCTCTCCACTGTGATTCCCCAGGGAATGGCTCCCTGGTTTGTTTTGCGATCATGCACCCATCACAAATCTGAGTCGGGTATGAGATGTTTGGCATTCCTTTGACCAGCCCCTTCTTAACCATCGAATCGAGCACCCCAAAATTCACATGTCCGACTCTTGCATGCCACATCCAAGCCTCATCATCCATCTTCATGGCTAAGCAAACAGGCTGAATTGTTATTAGAACAACTTTGTACAACCGGTTCTTAGCCCGTTGCACATTAGCCACTAATTTACCATCCTCTTTCGATATCCACAAGTGTTCATGCTTCATTCTCACCTCATACCCATCTTTGGTCATCTGTCCTAAACTAATGATGTTGTTTTGAAGTGCAGGTATGTAGTAGACATCCGATATCACCAATTGGTTACCGTCCTCACATTCGAACATTACCGTACCTTTGCCTTTAACTTGTACCTTTGACCCGTCTCCAAAACCTACTTGACCTGTTATCTTGTCATCTAATTCTGCAAATTATTTTCTGACTCCAGACATATGATTACTAGCCCCATTATCAAGGTACCAAGTATCACATGTTACTGTGTTTGATTCTTCGGGTGCATCAGGGAGCATTTTTTCTTCATTCAGCATGACCATGGTAGTTGACTGTTCTTCATGAATAACCAGCCAAAGTGCTGGGTCTTCATCTTGCTTTTCAGTTAAGTTTGCTTTGACTTTCTTCTCTTTCTTGCATTCCGATGCGAAATGGCCTTGTTCATTGCAATTGAAACACGTTATGTGTTTCTTGTCACGTGACTTCCGACTCGAGTCACCTGGGTCACGACTAGAACCACCACTCCAGTGGCCCCCCTTGCCACGATTTGATCCTCTACCCCGCAAGCCGCTTCGACCGCCTATTTCTTGGTACGTGCCCCGACCACGACCACTGCTTGACAGCCCTCTCCTAGTCCCCTTTTAGGTCTGATTTGATTCATTACAGGTGAACAACAAACCATTATCACCCGTTGTATTTCCCTTTCGCTGATTCAACCGATCTTCATACGCTTTCAACCGACCGATCGCTTCCTCGAACAACATCGAATCAATGTCAGAACATTGTTCTATGGAAGCAACTAGTTGGAGATATTTGTCTGGGGCTGAATCTAGTAGTTTTCTCACGAGCACCCGCTCTTCCAAAGTCTCCCCAAGGCTGCTAAACTTGGAGATCATACCACTTAGCTTTCTGGTGAACTCATCAATGCTTTCACCTTCTTTCATCTTCATCGCATCAAACTCTCGTTTTAGAGTATGTAGACGTGCCTTCTGCACTCTTTCGGCACCCAAATACCGAGTCTTCAACGATTCCCATATTTCACTCGCCGTCTTCTTCTTCGCAACTTGCAACAAGACGTCTTCGGGAATCGCCTGAAAGATGAATGCTCGTGCTGTTTTGTTCTTCTTCTCGTCAACGACCCCTCCCTTGGGCATCCATCACGGCTTCCATCTTAATCGACCAGGTGGTATAATTTGTAGCGGTTAGGGTAGGGATTTGGAGGGAAATTGAACTGGCTTCTTTCGGGGCTGCGGTGTTTGTAACAATTGACATGGTGTTGAATTTCGGGAACTTTGGCATAAACCTTGCAAGCTCTGATACCAAATTGTTGGAAATCAGCAGCAAAACAGAACAAGGTGGGACAAATTTTCCCTATTAATTGACTTGAAACAAACGATTACAGCTAGAGTTTGAAAATGGAAATATGAAAGGTGCTCAAACAAATACAACCTACTGCTATGCTTTAAATAACAAATCAAAACAAAGTTGCATGACAAACCACGTAAAACAACTAATCCATAATCTCCACGTATTCTGCTTAATTTAACCAACCACTTTCTCCACTATTCTTGGACCCTTGACGACCAAGTCACCATTAGCTCACACTAGCTACCTAACCAAAACGGCTTGTTTTGACATAAATAGACTGATCCAAAAACATATTGACAGATCATCCACCCAACCCAGGCGACCTCTAGTCCAACATTTATCAGATCATGAAACTAACCTTCATATCTTCCACAAACGAAGGAAACCCTCCAATTGACATAAAGGTGACGAATCCAAACACAAAAGAGGCACATGCTCCTCTTGCGAGGATCGAATTATAGCCTGTCCCGACATTCAAATAAATGGTTCCGATGCAGACAGTGACCAAAACATAGATTACGAGCCTCAACCAGTAATAGCCAAAGTCCCTCGACATGTTCACAAAAGAACGCTTAGTCAACATAAATGTCTGCATGAAGAAACTAGCCTGACTGCCACCCGAATCCAACACCGTTCCTTTCTGCATTAAACCATCAAACCAGCTTGTTTTCAAAATAAAACACGAAAAGTTAAGTTTACTAAATCCACACTGCTATACTTACAACTTTCGACATCTCCTCAACTTTCTGGTTGGCTGCATAACAGTACTGAGAGGTACAATAATAGTCAGTAAGGGCTCGGATAGCTTCAGCGGTTGTAACCTTCTCCAAGGGATCATCATTCGATTCAAACTGATCCAAGAGAAACAAAACAAATTTAACAGAAGAAAATCAGTTAGAATTAGATCGATGTTGAGTAGGTTGTGAAGCAGATCGATCAAACATACCCGTAGTTTCATGGACCCTTTCAAGGTGGCCTTCACCTTGTCGAAATCAGAGTTGATGCAACGGAGAAAATGATCTGACGGGTTTCTAAGAGCTGGGCAAGGAAAACCAGCTTGCGCGAAGAACTGCAAATTAAACAACTTATCAATCAACTGATATTTAAATAAAGAAAAACGGCCGGGTACAAATATGTGCAATTGTGCATATATATAATATATATAACCTAGCAACTAAACAGATTAAGTCAAAAAATCTTCTAGCAATATATATATCTTTAAGTTGTTAAAAATAGCCATTTTGGAAACAGGGCTGCTGTGTTCGATACTTCGATAGTCTCTTCCAAGCAACAAATTTATCTTGAGGTCTATTATATTGTTAGGAGAAAGAAACGGCATCGTACTTGATATTTACATGCTATCTTAACACCCACAAACTTGCGAGTCTAGGGATGACAATAAGCACGGTATTAGCCTCAATTGTAAAACTGTCTCTCATACGTGTCAGATTTGCGTGTACCTATTTATGGTCCTACGTTAATGTTGGGATGCTTGAGTTCGGATAATTGGACAGTATTAAATAATTCCATATCCGTCCTAAACCTTAGAAATTATATAAGTAATCCCCAACTCTAATACGCATTCCCAACCTTTTTCTGGTTCTTTTACGATCGCTACACCAGACCCTTGTACGAGAATGGTAAAGGAGTGTTTAGCTTGTTATAAGGAAAGTAAAAGATTTGTTACCTCGTAAGCTTCTGATGCAAGACCGAAGTAAACGGTTTTTCCTCCGGAGAGCAAGTAGAGACGATCAAACAACTCGAAGACTTCACTGCTTGGTTGATGAATTGAAGCGATTACCGTCCTGCCATCTCGCGATAAACCTCTTAATGTTTGAGTAACAAAGAAGGCGGAAGCACTGCCAAAAACAAATCAAGGAACCCAAATTACTTTTATGTATTAATTAACTAACTTTAGTAATATACGGATTGAACAAATAAAATATTAAATATAATAAAAATTCAAATAGAAAGTCTTTTAAAACTAAAAAGTTTAAAATGCAATCTCAACCATCCACCTTCTTAATCAATGGCTGAGATCAAATTGTAGAGAAAAGTTTGTTAGAATGGTATTTTAGGAATAACCACTTTTTTGACTTTTTGCAAGTTTTTCCATTTTTTAAACATTCATAACTTTTATACACATTATTTTTTTTACAAAAATTACACCATAAAAACGAACGTTTTTTATCTTTACAACGAGTACAGTATTGTTATATAAAAAAATAAAAAAATTGACGCTTTTAGCTCATATCTCGTCATTGTGTATTTAGTGCAGTTCATTGTGTCTTTTGTTGGTTATTGTGTTAATTTTGAATACTATTATGTTTTTTTAAAAGATGAATTTTAAAAAATATAATGATTGAATAATATTGTTGTGTATCTCTAATATGTAAAATACAATAATGAATTAACAACTAATTAACCTAATACATTAAAAACAATGACAAAATAACACAATGTCTCGTTATGTCTTTTGATCGTCATTGTGTTACCTTGAATAATATGAGTTTTGAAAAATACATTGGTATAATAAAATCATTGTGTATTTCTAATGGTAAAACACAATGAATAATAACAAATTTATATAATCTATTAAAAAACAATAACAAAAATAACACATTGTATTATTTTCAACACTACGAGTTTTGAAAACTAAATTGGTGAAATTATATCATTACGTCTTCTAATTATAAAACACAATAATAGATAATAAGTTTATAATTTATAAAAACAATGATAAAAATAACACAAAATGATCTAAAACGAAAAACACAATGATTAATACACATAACAAATGACGTAAAATATATGACACAATGAACATATACGACGTATAAACTAACGTATTTGACACAATGACCAAAATGTTATTCTCTTTAAAACAATAAAAAGACACGTGTCAAGCCTATAATTTTTCTTAGGTTTTTTAGATTAAACATCTTTTTTAGTATAACCCTACCCAAATTATTAATTATAGAACGATATTCTAAGATAAGATAAAAATTTCCTTACTATAACTCACAATTTTAATTATTTTTGTCTACAACAATTTAATTAAAAAAAACAATTTTAAAATATCTCATACTAAAAAAAAGAGTTTGATGTCTTAGAGAAGAGAATTTTTACAAAAATTTATATCTTTAAAAGTAACATAAATAAAAAGATCTCTTTTTTAGTTTATTAAAAAAAATTTAATCTAAAAAAATTAAATATTTATTAGTAATTAATGTATTTATTAAATAGGAGAGATAAACGGAAAAATTTTAATGAGAATGAATGTGGTGTTGGCACATGTCACCCGTAGTTAACCTTTTATTAGAATAAGAAAACTTGCTTAGAAACATAGATTAAAAGGGTTTGAATTATAAGAAGAATTGAATAGTTAGCGATGTAAATTTAAAATCTATAAAAAGTTATTTTAAATTTTAAATAAGTAATAAAACAAAAATATTGAAAAAAAAGAAACGAGAAAAAAAGATTTTAAGAAACTAGAATTGTAACACATGACTTGTAAATTAAAAGAAATAAGCAAGTATGGATTCTTTAGGTTAGAATTGTGACATGTGACAACATTAGTTACTTAATTATTAAAAATATTGATTTCCCAACTAAAAAGGATTAATTTTCTTTCGGAAAACTTAATGACTTATGCTAAACAATTTTGATTAAATAATGTAGTTGTGTAATAAAGTATTAATTTATAAATATATAAAAGAAAAGGTTAAACTCGCTTACATCTATTTACAAAACATAATACGCTTAAGACGTTTGAAAACCGACCGGGCGAAGGACTAAAGTGCTTTGCTTTATGTTTTAGTCGGTTTTCATGATTTATAAACACCCCTAATCCAACTCGCTTACATCTATTTACAAAACATAATACGCTTAAGACGTTTGAAAACCGACCGGGCGAAGGGACTAAAGTGCTTTGCTTTATGTTTTAGTCGGTTTTCATGATTTATAAACACCCCTAATCCAACTAGTTACCTGTTTCTATCAAATCTATGTAATAAAACACAATATTAATGTATTATACCTGTCTAGGCCACTAGTCGGTTCATCAAGAAAAAGCAATCTTGGTCTCATCAAGATTTCAAGGGCAATACTGACACGACGTTTTTCGCCACCACTAATGCCACGCAAGTGCCAGTTTCCAATTACTGTATCCGCACAATCTTGGAGCCCCATTTCTATAATTGTACTCTCCACCAATGCCTGCTTGTCGCACCAAGCCATCTTATCCGGTAGCCTTAGTCTGGCAGAGTATGATATGGTTTCGCGAACCGTAAGCGTACCGATTAAATTATCATCTTGAGTTACATAAGCCTGCAAATCGACTTGCCATTGTTATGCGATAATGTCACCTTTATTCATTTAACTATATATTTTAAACAGTGAACTCACATCCTCTAAAATTTACTTTGGAAACATTCACCACCGTAACTTCCCCATTCACATCTTGCACAATTAACAAAACCATCTTTCCATAAAGATTTTACTCATTTTCTAAAAATCTCGCATCAACTTTCACATATCTCTTCTTATTTCAATTAAATAATATACTTAATTATACTTTTTTTTTCTTCCGCTCATAACTATTCATGAAAAATATAAAATAATAAAGATAAGGGATAGATAGTGATCAATAAATATGAGAGATTATTATGGTTTTTTCATAAGAGACGAAGATGAGAATGAAACACCTAACGTAAAAGTAAATTACATTCATTTTCATGGGTTCCCACTAATTTAAAGATAAGGGTTAAAATGGAAGCTAACGTGAATGTTCTAAAACCCACACATTGCATGTTTTATGATACTTTAATACATATAATTTCATAAGGATAAACATTAAGTGTCGCTAATAAAAACATATTGTAGAGATGTTTATTAATTCTATATCTACATAATTATTTAACATAAATATATTATATTATTATGTAAAATACGAAACATTTTCAAGGGTGAGAGTCATGTTCACATGTATTAGTTTTACAGGTTGGCTGATAAATCCGACCAGTAACTCATATATCTATTTGTATAAAAAACATAACCTCTAAAACACCGTTGACTAAACACATAAAACAGTAATACACTTTCAGAACCAAAAAAAATAATAAAAAAATAAAGGTTTTTATGTTTGCAGCACATAACGAAATTAATAAAACATGGCCGGCCACACCATGTGTGCCGGGCCAATTGGTTATTCAATGTGATTCCAGCTTATTATTGATATTGTTCTTCACGTAATCTAGCTAACTTACTTTTCTTTAATTTGTTGGATTACAATTTAAATATATAAACAGACTGAGATTAAGAAAAAGAAAATCAATATATCGATCAATAAGAGTTGAAGTTGATAAGCGCAGTAAAAAAGAAAAAGAAAAAGAAAATAAAAATTGATTTAGTTTGATAAGTTAATAATAGATGGAGTATCAAGGTGGGGATGACTTACGGCAGTGCCAAAAGAGAGCTTGGTTTTGCGGCCATTAACAAAGACGTTGCCGGAGAGGAAAGCGTTAGTGGCGAGGCGGCTGGAGAGAGCGTCGAGCAAGGTGGACTTGCCGGAGCCAGAGGGACCCATGAGCGCGGTGAACGTCCCTGGCTCAGCGTAGCCGGTGAGCCCTTCCAACACGTTCTGAGTCTCCCCGTTGCTCAGCGTCACCATCACCGTCAGATCCCTCCACGCCAGTTTGGCCGACACGCCCCCCACCATCACCATCTCCGCCTTGGCTTTCTCCTTCCATATGGACTCGCTCAGAGGGCTCAAAAACCCACCACCCACACCTGCAGACGCCTCCTCGATCTCCATCATCACCACTTCGCTGCTTGACGCTTCTCTCTTGCTCATCCTGAGAGGTCTCTTAGTAATGCTGGAGGGCCTTTTTCAGATGATTCGTTCATTAATTTGGACGAACTGAAAGCTGAAGAAATGTGTTGTGTGTGATGATGAGAGAGAGAGGTGACTGGTGAGAAGGTGAAGGAGGAAATGTTGTGAGTATGGTTTTCTTTGACTGCTTGAGTAAAAGCATGTTTGCAACAACAAGGGGGCTTATTTATTACCCTTATCACTACTCATTCTTTAATTGCAATTTTCCTATATATATATATATATATATATATATATATATATATATATATATTTCAAATGTCGTTTGTTATCCGAATGTGAAATGCTTGAAACTAAATATGAAACATTCGAATTTAGATAAAATATTATAGGGAAATAAATGTTCGTAACAGGAGTCCCGAATAATCAAATTGAATTTGTTCGAAAATCACAAACTTGTATTCGATCCAAAATCGAATTCAGAAGTCAAAAATCAAATTCTATTCATTAGTGAAACCAGGTGTTCAAAAAAAACATATAAACACCCGTGGAGATCAATTGGTGGTCCCATGGTAAAAGGCAATGCAATAAGGGAAACCGTTCCTCGTTATTGTTAAGGAGAAAATGATGAAACCCTAAATCATGATTCCATCTAACAGAGTGAAAACCATTAGAGTGAAAAGGTAGCTAACTTGATGCACATACGATGATTCCTAATGTGTCTTGACAAGGTGCTTCAGCGATGAAGATCTTTATTAAGGATGATCTTTGGGGTGAAATCTGATAAGTGGGGCGGATGACGAGAGTGTTAAGTTTTTTTTTTTTAGTTTTTTTTTTTTGAGTACAAAACTGTCTATGTGATTTGTAAAAAGGTAAGTGGTTTGTTACTTTGTTTATTAAAACTTAAGAGATAGTTTGAGAGACGTTTGTCTTGGAACCTAAATGTGTTACAAATTGAAAATCAAATATCTTAAACATTAAAGTTTTAAAAGTTAAACCCAAAGACATTATTTTTACCAAACCACATAAATCGTTTGTCTATTCAGCTTTGTTATATTCACAATGCAACATGAAAGTGTATGCTTACCTATGATTTTTTAAACAACTAACGTGGTTGCCAACCAACCTTTCTTCTTGAGATACGACAAAAAGAACATTATAATGACATAACAATCATAAGATACAAATGTGAATATGGACGACCACAACTAGATATATAATTTCATGTAGAGCGAATATGGTTGAGGAGACGAAGGGTCGTTGGCAAGAGGTTCGCCAGAGAAGGAGAAGCAATGATGGTCATCAACAACAAGTAACGTCATTTTTCATTGTTAACATGTGGTAATAGAAGGATTAGGGCAAACGTTGAGACGTTCAGTAAAGGAAATGAATGAGTTACCTACAAGACGTTTTCACGCCGGGTTACTAATACGAAAGCGCAACAATGCTCCTTCTCAATTTAACTTATATTTTTAAATCTTTACATAATAATATTCTATGATAATTTATTGACTTTATCTTTGATGTAATTTTCTTTAACTTAAATGATATGCTTCATTGTTTGTGATAGCATAATTGTCTTTGTAGATTGTTGTAAAAATTCTTTTATTTGACTTGGAACGACCCTTCTTGAATATGCTGAATCTTTAACCTCCATAAACCTTTTACAAATTTAGATCAAAGTCTACGCAAGTCTGATAAATATCCTTGATAATCTCATTCCTTGACCCCTGTGAGGACTTCAATTTATCCTTTAATATGCTTGGCATGCGACCTCATTACAAACCCTGTTAAGAAAACCTGGTGGACAAAATCATAGCTATGGGAAAAAGGTACACCTCGTATGTTCTCCCATTCATATATATTATCGTTTATTTTACACTTTTGACAATACACTTCAGGATGATTCTCCCCTTCATATAGATTACCTTTTATTTTACACAATTGGCAATATACTTCAAGATGATGTTAAATAGGTACAAATGATCTTTAATGTAAACTGGTTCTACTAAATCAGTTTTGCTGCATCACTAAAAATATTACTAAGAAAGCTTATTTTTTGTGATAACTCTAAAAGCTCTTTATTTGCACATATGTAGAAGTTCTCTTTTTTCACACATGTATGCACGTGTGTAAATGAGTCTAAAATCGTTGTCACACTTCTCACAAAACATAAATAAAGTTTCTTTACTGTTGAGAGAACTTGTTTTATACACATGTTTATACGTGTGTAAAATACTTTAGTTTTAATATTTACACATATGTAAAAAAAAGTTATCAGAGTAGTCAAAAAAGCTAATAGTTCTTATTTGATTTCTCATCTCTATATATACATATAATATAATGTATAGGGTTAAGATAATTTCAAAACTTATTAATATCTTTATAATTGTAATAACTCTATAAATATCGTGATACAGTAATGAGTACTATTAAATCATAGAACTTTTGTGTCAATATTTTGGACAAGTTCGAATTAAAATAATTTGTGTCGAAACTAAGATACTTCAAAATTTATATTTAAATAATGCTAATTATAATTTACTAAAACGTCGAAATCAATTAAGAAAAGTGTCAATAAATTTTACAAGTTTTAACTGAAGAAATTAATACCCACCACCACCGTCTACATCTTGATTGGTTACTTGGTTTTTGGGTATGGACATTTATGAGGGGCGTTAGACGTTGGTGGCTTGCATTTATGTCAAAATCTATCCCAACCCAATACAACTTCCGCATCCTAGAACTTAAATCATTTTAAAACAAACTATTATTAAAATACCTAATTTTTAAAAGTTCTTATTAAGTTTCTTTTTTGTTTTTATCAAGAGATGGAAGATTATTTTGTGACCTTTTTAAATCTCCTATGAATCGTTTGCCACTTGAATGTTGGATCCTAAAAAATATAGGATAAATAAATATACATACTGAAAATAAGATAACTGTTATATATATATATATATATATATATATATATATATATATATATATATATATATATATATATATTATGGTTATCAACACCCTTAGGTTTCCACAAGTTTTCTTCTCCTACATTTATTTTTGAACGTTAGCTGTACAACCCTACTTCAAAAGATAATTGTTGTTTTAATCGGGCTCATCTATTCGTTTTCCAGTTGGAACCACACCCCCAATCCCCTCAGTAGAAAATTGTATTATATTACACAATCAATCAATGAATAAACATCTCTTTCTATCCCTATATATCTTCTTATATATGTTGCTATTTGGCTAGTTTTACATCACGTTAGCACGAAAGTGCTCTTTTTAAAATCCTAGTTTATGCAGCCGTCTTTCTAATGTCGCAAGCGACATCGGTTTGAGGTGTTTAGATTCATGGTTTGATTTCTATCTTTATCTATCCGGTGAGGGTCTGCTTTTATATGTGTTTGTTTTCACTATTATACAATACAAATGGAGGAGGTTAAGAATCCAATGACCATCTCCGATGTAAGTTACCTGATCTGTTATCTTTGATGGAGTCTACGTTCATTTTTGTTCTTATTACTTGGTATGAATAAAATATGCAATATATAGTGAGTTAATAACACTAATAATTTAATGATGTAAGTATAAAATATGATTGATGATTTATTTACCATTTAGTTTGCGCTAGTGTTTTCTCCCGCGCTATGGGCACGGGAGGTTGGTTGATTTCTCTTGTCTTATGCGATGTGATTTTGTTTGTTGGGCTGACTCATCGGAAACCACAAAAGTGAATACTGATACCATTTTTGATAATACCAATGCCGGTTCTGATAATACCAATACTGGGAACGATGTTTAGTCTTAATCGGCTTGTTCGTCATAGTACTGCAATAGTAAATACACTCGCTATAGCCTATGATACAGAAAACTGTAACACCCGGAAATCTAAAAGAAAAAGAAAGAAAGGTGAAATATCCCAAGTCAAGGGGTTAAAGTTGTACAAGTGGCAAACTTGCTCATTTTGGGATTTAAAAGAAGCATGGCAGCCCACACTTCTTCTTTTACAGATCTTGCTTTTGGCTGCAAGAAGAAGGAAGAAGCTGCAATTGGTTCTAGAGAGAAAAGGAGGAAGAGCTGCTTGTAGGTAAGGTTTTCTTGTATTTTCTGCTCGGTTTTCAGCTGTGTTCGAGCTGCTGGACCGATTTTTATGTGTTCTTTTGTGTTTGGCTGCTTGTTTCGGTGTGTTTAGGTGCTAGAACTCCTAATTGCTCTCGGTCTGAAGAAGTCTTACTTGAAAGCTGCTAGAGGTGAGTTCTAGATTCCCCTATTTTACTTGTTTTAAACTCGTTTGGGGCTGAAATGCATATTAACTGAATTTTTACAACCGAAGCATGAGTTTTTTGCGTTCTGCATTTGATGTGTATGCGATATGTGTGTTTTTAAATGCCTTCTTTGATGTTGCGTAGTTGTAAGCTCTATTCTAAGTATTTAGCATGATAGATCTGTGCTAAGGATGTGTTAGAACAAGGATTTGGAACTGGTGGAATAGCCTAAGTAATGTGTTCATCCGCATTTGTTGGAGTTCATCCACATTTGCTGAACATTCAAGCGTATCGGTTTTATGTTCAATAGTTAAGTATTTTAGTTCATCCGTATTTGCTTTTGTTCTTCCGCATTTGTAAGTGCTCATCCGCATTTGCTGGTCTTCATTCGCATTTGCTGAACTTCAACCACATTGGTCAAGTTCATTCACATAAGACTTAGCTCATCCGCATTTAAGTATTGTTTATCCGCATTTGGACTTGTTCATCCGCATTTGGACCTGTTCATCCGCATTGGTTCACCCGCATACTTTTAGACACTTAGAATATTTTCTAAAGACTTTCATCCGCATTGGTTCATCCGCATTGGGTTGCATTCATTCGCATTTCTTTGGGGACCTAGGATTTTTTTGAAGGATTTTTTTCTGAATTTTTGGGAATAGAGTTTAAGTGTTAGGAACTTATGTTTAATGGAAGTTTATACTTGTTCTATATTTCTACTGTCTCATATATCTTCTTATGGGCTGCTTGTTATGGATAGTTATTATTATACTTCATGATACGTGATTATAAAACAATGGATATTTTAAAAGTATTATTCATAACCAAGTGGACACAAAGAATAAAAGAAGACAGTGAAACTTAATGAATGTTACCCCCGGGCCCTTATAATTAATGGAAAGCCTTGCAAGCACAATGCATTGATTTGCGTGACCTTGTTGTCGTTAGCTCAACTGATGTGTGGTTGATTCAGTATGCACATCTGGGGTCTAATCTTGGGGATTGACCAACAAATCAATGGGACCCGTATTCATGAGCAGGCTTCATGCCTAGCAGTGTGGGTCAACTGTCGATGGGTTAGCTACCATAATAAACGTTTGCTGACAGGGGTTCGGCATTTGTTGCCAGCCAACAATATAGGCTCTTGCTTTGTGCAAACCTAAACAATGGAAGTGAAATATATTGGAAGAAAGAAAGATAATGAATTTTGTCTCCTAATGAATGATTAAGTATATGATGGATGATCACCATGCTTACCAAATGTATAATTTCTATATCATCAAAACTAGAACTCACTCAGCAACTTATATGCATTTTCAGTTGGCAGGTAATGGTATTGTTGGGAATGGTACGAGGTTGAAGCTACCTGGAAAATAAAGACTGGCATCCATGACACGCTGAAAAGTAATTTTTGTTTTGAAATGCAAGTAGATGTTCTTTTTATAACTAACAACAACAATGTATTTCTTGGCAAAAGTAATGGTTAATGCATGCTATGCTTTTTGTTAAATTATTCCGCTGCAAAGTTTACTTATTTTGATGAATCTGAATGTGTTTCAATATGAAAAGTGCTATGAATGACCAACTGTGGGGTTTCCCGGGAACGGGGCCTTACAAGTTGGTATCAAAGCCAAAGTTTAAGAGAATTGGGTAAATTATTTTCAAAATCTAAACTTAAACTGAGAATGGGACCGAATGGAAGGAAGCCAGCCTAAGTAGTTATGTGCCATCAGGTAATTTTCTTAAAGATAACCAGTACTATATGCATGTGCTATGTGAATTATGTGCTCTTAGTAGATTTGGATACTGATGTAGTCAGGATAGGAAATGCTCGGGGGATGAAGAGTAAAGTAAGTGGCTAATCACAACTGGCCACTATAATTAGGGACTTACTATACTTGACATAATCTGAGCTATTACCTTGAATGACCGTATTGGTGTTTGAATCTTAAAGTGTTTAGAAATGGCTGGTGGTAGATCTTCGAAGGCTTCTCGAGGTGGAGGTCATGTTGGACGTGGTGTTGGACCACGTGTCATGAGGAACAGGGCTAGGACTGTTGAAACGGCTCCTGAAGAGCCCAAGTTTCATCACCATGGAGGTGGGGATGAGAGCGTTAATATGTTGGCCTTAGTGAAGAAGGCTATAGTTGAAGGGGTTCATCAAGTCATGCATACGATTTTCCCGTCTGTGGTGACTGGGGTCATTAGGGCCATAAGGGAGGAGGAGAGGGGGGGGGGAGAACCGGAGTAGAAAACGTGCTGGTAGTGGCGGTTTCCCTCCCAAGGGTAAAAGGGCGAAGGTAGAGGGTCGCAAGGTGGCTGCAACCGAGTTAGGAGTGAAGGTGTGTGAGAAGTATGGGAAGGAGGGCCATATGACAGGGGATTGTCATGTGGTGAAGTTATGTGGTAAGTGTGGGAGAGGACACATGGAGGAGTGTAGGTGGGGATCGAATCTCTGCTTCAAGTGTGGAAAGGAGGGTCATATGGCGCGAGATTGTAGAGGGGTGAAGTGCTACAACTGTGGCGAGAGGGGGCATATTAGCAGAGACTGCAAGAAACCAAGGGCGGAGAGCTCTGGGATAGGGAAGGAGATCAAGAAGGAGAAGGGGGGGGGGGCGAGGGCTAAAGTCAGGGCACTCACTATGACCCGGGAGGAGGCTAGGGTGGAGTCTGATGCCGTGACAGGTACATTCCTAGTAAACTAAACTTGTGCCTCTATGCTTTTTGATTCTGGTGCTAGTAGGAGTTTTATTTCTACTGCCTTCTGTGATAGGTTGCCCGTTAGGAGTAGAAGGATTGATGAGTACTTCGATGTAGAAACTGCCATTGGTAAGTCTATCAGGATTTCTGATTTGATAGAGGATTATGACATAGAGTTAGAGGGCCATAGGTTCTCTGCTAAATTATTCGTGATGCCCCTAGGCGGATTCGATGTGGTTCTAAGGATGGATTGGTTAGCAGCCTATAAGGAAGATATTATGTGTCGCAAGAAGATGATTTGTCTGACCGCACCTGATGGGAGTTCGGTGACGATTTACGGCGATAGGGTCAGTACGGTTCCGTAGGTAATTTCAATGGTGGTGGCAGAGAAGTGGATGAAACGTGGGTGTAGTGCCTACCTGGCTTATATGAAAGATGTAGATGCTTCAGTACCATGATTTTCTGACGTACCGGTCGGGTGTGACTTCCCGGACGTATTCCTGGAGGATCTACCAGGTGTGCCACCGGACCGCAAGATCTAGTTCCAGATTGATTTGATACCTGATGCCCAACCTGTTGCCAAGGCACCATATCAACTAGCTCCCTTCGAGATGAAGGAACTGATGTTCCAGTTGCAAGAGTTGCTGGATAAGGGGGTCATCCGACCGAGTATCTCTCCCTGGGGCGCTCCGGTCTTGTTTGCAAAGAAGAAGGACGGTAGCATGAGGATGTGCATCGACTACCGTGAGTTGAACAAGTTGACGGTGAGAACCGATATCCACTATCGAGGATTGATGACTTGTTTGGTCAACTTCAAGGTGTCAGTTGGTTCTCAAGGATAGATCTCTGATCTGGTTATCATCAGCTAAAGGTTAAAGAACAGGATATCCCGAAGACCGTGTTTCGGATGCGATATGGGCGTTACGAATTCCTCGTTATGTCTTTCGGTTTAACCAACGCGCCAGCTGCTTTTATGGATTTGATGAATCGGGTGTGTCAGCCGACGTTGGATAAATCAGTGATTATGTTTATCGATGATATCCTGATTTATTCAAAGAGCGAAGAAGAGCATGTTGGTCATATTCGCGAGGTATTGGAGATGCTTAGAAGAGAGAAGATGTATGCTAAGTTCTCCAAGTGTGCATTCTGGTTATGCGAGATTCAGTTTTTGGGTTATGTGGTTAATTCTAAAGGGATTATGGTGGACCCGGCAAAGGTGGAGGCGGTGATGCAATGGAAGACTCCAAAGACGCCATCCGAGATCCACAGTTTCTTGGGTTTAGCGGGATATTACCGGAGATTCATCCAAGACTTTTCCAAGATAGCCTCACCATTGACCAAGTTGACCCGTAAGGAGGTAAAGTTTGTATGGGGTCGAGAACAGGAGAATGCTTTTGAAGAGCTAAAGACAAGATTGACCCAAGCTTCTGTCCTAACGTTACTCGAAGGGAGCGAAGACTCAGTGGTCTATTCTGATGCTTCTTATTCGGGATTGGGTAGTGTGCTGATGCAACATGGGAAAATTATAGCCTATGCATCTCGACAGTTGAAAATCCTTGAGGCTAACTACCCTACCCATGATCTGGAGTTGGTAGCTGTGGTCGTTTCATTGAAGATTTGGAGGCACTACTTGTATGGGATAAAATGCACTATTTTCACTGACCATAAGAGCTTGAAGTACTTCTTCGAGCAAAAGGATCTCAACATGAGGCAAAGAAGATGGTTGGAGCTACCCGATGAGTTAGGTGGAATTCATCCGACATTCCATGTATCTCATCTGAGAAAGTGCTTAGCCGACAAGGATATGATTGTGCCACAGGAGGATATTGAGGTAGAAGAACGGCTCAATTATGTGGAGCAACCGGTGGCCATTATTGATAGAAAAGAGAAGAGACAACGGAATAAAGTGGTTCCACTAGTGCGAGTACAGTGGAGACATAGGAAGGGATCCGGGTCTACGTGGGAAACTGAGGAAGAGATGAGGCAGCATTACCCACAGTTGTTCGAGGAGTGACTGGTTTCGGGGACGAAACTTATATAAGGAGGGTGGACTTGTAACACCCGGAAATTTAAAAGAAAAAGAAAGAAAGGTGAAATATCCCAAGTCAAGGGGTTAAAGTTATGCAAGTGGTAAACTTGCTCATTTTGGGATTTAAAAGAAGCATGGCAGCCCACACTTCTTCTTTTACAGATCTTGCTTTTGGCTACAAGAAGAAGGAAGAAGCTGCAATTGGTTCTAGAGAGAAAAGGAGGAAGAGCTACTTGTAGGTAAGGTTTTCTTGTGTTCTCTAATTGGTTTTCAGCTGTGTTCGAGCTGCTGGATCGATTTTTATGTGTTCTTTTGTGTTTGGCTGCTTGTTTCGGTGTGTTTAGGTGCTAGGACTCCTAATTGCTCTCGGACTGAAGAAGTCTTACTCAAAAGCTGCTAGAGGTGAGTTCTAGATTCCCCTATTTTACTTGTTTTAAACTCGTTTGGGGCTGAAATGCAAATTAACTGAATTTTTACAACCGAAGCATGAGTTTTTTGCGTTCTGCATTTGATGTGTATGGGATATGTGTGTTTTTAAATGCCTTCTTTGATGTTGCGTAGTTTTAAGCTCTGTTCTAAGTATTTAGCATGATAGATCTGTGCTAAGGATGTGTGCAAGATCGGTTTTGACGCTCAACACAAAACTCACTAAGTCTCACTTAATCGATGAACCACAGAATCTTAAACTAAAGTTGATAATAATATATGAAGTTAATGAACAAAAGAATGGTTTTTAAGATACTTGTATATATTACTTCTCAACTCAGTATTACAAGACTCTTAAGCTCATCTCTACATAAGTTATAATGAGAAACTATATATACTACTATCTATAGCCGGTTATACTTGGAAAACCAGCTGGAATCTACAACTAGACAAATACTACATTGCTAGAAGTAAAGTATCTAAGATAAAATAATATCCTAGATAAGGTAGTCATGACAGGTCCATGACTTACCCTTCATCACTAACTAAGAATGGCATCTGTAGTAAGTTAAAAAGGTGAACGGTGGATTAAAGTATAGTCAACTACATGGGTTAGGAAAAGCACCATGCAGTGTATTAGAGTCTGTCAGACAGACCATACTTATGTCCACTGGTTCATAGTTGATTCTTCCAAAGCTAAATGGCTTCGAAGAATAAGTTCATCCGAGGCTATTTATACTTTGGAAGAAACAACTTCTTCCGATTCTTATACAGGTTTTTATGACTTTATTCTTCTGAAGACTTTGTCTTGGATCTTCTAAGTGTGAATGCTTTGGAAGGAGAACTGCTTGGTCTTCGGAAGACTTTGTTCTATCCTTCGGAAGTTCTTCATATACTTCGGAAGGAAAACTACTTAGTCTCAGAAGACTTAGTTTTCCTCCGGAAGCTCTTTAGACATAATGCTTCGGAAGATCTTTGACATAGCTACGAAAGAGTAGTTTTGTCTTCGGAAGGCTTCTTCAACTTGTACACAAAATTGTTCTAAGTGTTGTTCTGGTTGCACCAGCCTCATATGATCCAACAAACTCCTCCTAGGCTGATGCCACCAAAACTTCACTTCCTCCTTCTCCTCAAGGTCTTCAACACCAGGGAAAGCAGATATCTTTCTGTCTTATTGTTCTTCCCTGATGTGGTGGTGAGGAGTTTGTACAGGTCATTCATAGATAATAAATCCAGTCAGTTGCTCTGAATGACATGTACTCTTTGCTGCATCCCTCTGTAGAGAGTTAGTTGATGGGAATGGTAGTCATATTCCCATCTAACTATAAGATCTGAAGTGGAGCCCTCAACCATCTGTAGAAAGGTCTTCCTTTTTGTGGTTGTGCCTTCTTTTGCATCATGTGCTCTCATTTTCAACTGTTTTTCAATCTTGGCCTTCTTTGTGAGCCCGGCTAAATGAAGGCTGCTTAAATGATTTCTGATGTGAGCAGCTATCTCAGAGTTGGAAGTATTGGAGAATGGCTTCTCTGCTAACTCAACAATGTCAAATCTGCTGGAATGTAGCAGAGATGAAGTGCCAGCCCTGGTAACTTCACCATTCTGCCTTTCCATAGCAAAGCTGCGGGAATCTTCATCGAACCTCCACTGGACAATTTGCTTTCTAGGATTGAGGGGTTTTGTTGGCAGTTTGTCCCCTTTCCTAGTGTCCAGTGTTCCAGTGTTCCTCTAGGAAGATCAAGGAATGCATCTCTTGTGAGGGAAATGGAAGAGCCATAAATGAAAGTTAGCTGGATGGACTCTTTCTCATAAGAGATGTCACTCAGTGTTGTGCAATTTGTGAGCTTCTTCTTTATCTTCTTGAATTCTTCCAAGGTCAGGGGTTTTGATGGATCAGAGGAAGGTTTGGTTTTTGAGTGGGTTCCTGGTTGTGTTTTGGGATGTAGGATGGGTGGTGGTGGTGGTTAGTGGGAAGCAGTGGGTGAGGGTGTAGGTAAGGTTGATGATGAAGGTTCAGGGGTGAAAGGTTCTGTTTTGATGGGGAAGGGAGAAGGTGTAGGTTATGTTTTGGGTAGTGGTTTGGGTATTGGTTTGGGTGCAATCCTCTGAACACTAGGAGTTTGAGCAACCTCCTGCCTTCTTCCTAAGCGAATGTCAGCCTTGATGTCGCTGACATGTCGCTGTAGGGTCTTGATTGACATGGGACCCACTTGCCTGTCGGAGAAGCTATGAGCTCGGAGATAGGATTTCATCCAATCCTTGTCTCCCTCCTTTTTGGCAGCCGCAAGTTCTCCCTCTACCTCTTTCTTTCTTTTCTCTTTAAGCTTCTCCCTGGCAACCTTCTCCCTCTCCTTGTTGATTAGATCTTGCTCTTTATGAAAAAGAAACAAGATCATGTTGTTTTTGTGAGGTGCTAGCTCCTCTTGAGAATAGCCTCTGTTGCAGAAAAAGGCTATTCTTTCCATCCTCTCCCTTTCTATAGCTTTTTCCTTCTTCTTCCTTCTTTCCTTCTCTTTGGCCAACCTTGCTGCTTCTTCCTTTTCTTTGTGCAGCAAGGTTGCCTTTTCTAGTTTCACAAGCTCATCAGTTGGGAGTATAAGAGTTTCTTCGTTGGCTACTCCTAGGCTGATGAGCCTATCAATGATTTCCACCCTCCTTTGATTGTTGAGACTTTCTTGGGCGGCTGCTGCTGTCTTGCTACTTGCATCCAATAACTTTCTAGTATCAAGTCTCCCCTTCTTCTTTAGCTTCTCCAATCTTTCCTCTTCTAGTAGCTCCTCAGCAGTAAGCTTTCTCTTCCCCTTAGAATCAGAGGAAGATTCAGCCTTTGGGAACTCAGGTTCAGAGGATTCAGGTTGGAGTGAGGGTGTTTGAAGTAGTGGTTCTTGTAAGAGAGGGGTTGTAAGGAAGTCCTCACTGTTAATCTCAGAGGCTAGTTCGAGGATTGCCTCTGTGATGAATAGATCACTGGATAATGAAGATAGTCCAATTATTCCTTTGGCAGCTTGGATTTCTGCCTCGGAAGTAACTGGAACTTCATCACCTGTCCCATCCAAATCAGTTGCTAGGCCATCATTTTGTACATCCCCTTCGAACTTAATCTTGGGTTCAGTAGAGACCTTAGGTTGACCAACTTCCTCTTTAGAGGTAGGTGGTGCATTCAGCCTTTGAAGCTCTTCAGCTCCAAAGTAGGTGACAGCTAGATCAGGGGAGGGCTGTTCAATGGAGGAGCTCAACAGAAATTTGGTTAGAAACCTATTGAGATCTATAAGCATCCTTTGGTCTACTTGAAAGGTAATAGGAGCTGGTTGAGGGAAGATTGTAGTTGGGTGATGCTGTTGGGGGTAAAAGATAGATAAGGCATCAGGAGAAGTTGTTGTTATCGTATAAATGGGTTCCACATGATGTTGTTTCTGTACATTCTCCCCCTTTTTGGTAGTATCATCTTAAGAAGTAGATGAGCTGGAGGAAGACCTTAAAGAAACCTGGATAGGTACGTGCCTGACAGACTTCTCAATCTGTGTCTCAGCTAGTTTAGCCTTAAGATGTTCAATCTCAAGTTGCTGAGTAGCAGACCTGTCCTTAAGGTCTTAACCTTTTATTCAAGGTTTGAGACTTTAGAAATCATGTCTTTGATAATGAGTCGTAGACTACCCTTATCTTCTTTTGAAGAATCATAGGGAGATGAGATACATGCCTGGCTTGTTCATCATCACCACCAGTAATGGTTTCTTGGCACCCTGGATACCCTTCCCTACTGATGTCCTTTTCAGAAACATCAATTTACAAGGTTGTCGTTGACTTAGTCTCACTGATGTCACCACTTTCCTGAGAGCCCAGTGAGACACTCTCAGTAGTGGCGGCTGATTCTACATGAGTCACCTCCACACCAGTTGGACTCACCTCAGTTTGGCTTAACTGATGTTGGTTAGATATCAGATGTTCCCTGGAGCTCAGTTGATCTTGAGAGAGGTATTGTAGATCAACATCATGGCCCTGATGGAACATGATATCTTCATCAGGTTAGATTAAAAGGTCAGTGAAGGATAGAGAGGTTAATTCTAATGACCCGGGACCTTGGTCAGCACCTAATGGCTCTTCTGTAATAGCAGATGTGCCAATGATGTGGCTGTCCCTTTTTGGTTGCTCAGGGGAGTGTTGGGACTCACCCTGAGGGCTAACGGCTTGGGTTTTAGGCTCATCAGGTTGAGATTGAGGAGACTCAACACTGATATTGAGGTCGATGGTGGAGGATGTTAGGACCTCTAGCTGAGTGGGAGCCTTGAGTTCCACTCGAGCCTTTTTAGTGTGAACAGAGGGGACCTGATCAATCAGAGTAGATTGATTAGGGGTTCGCTTAGGGCGTCTGGTGTATGTAACCTTTATTGGGTGGGAAGAAGTAGTTGGCATTTGAGTGGGGAGGTCTGGTGTGGGTTCATCACCTACTGGGCTTGCAGGGATGTCACCAGGAGCCATTGGCTCAAGCATATCTGGGAGAAGATCAGTGAATCTCCCTGTGAAATTAGTGGACACCTTCTTCAAGGTCTTGAAGATGCCCGACCTCATATGAGGGACCATTAGAGTGTCTACATGTTGTAGTTTGTTCTGGTCCAACTCATAGTTTATGATATGCTGAATAAATCGGGAATACATGAAAAATGAATCCCGGGTAAGATTTCCTCACAGATTGTTCAACACAAACCTTGAATAATTGAAGCTGAGCAGTGCACTTGATGTATGACAATGATTTCCCACTGATTTAACACTTACAAACTCAATAACATAATGAATTAGACTGAATCTAAACAATAATAATCAAGTAATAGGCTCAATGATGATCAAAATAAGCTTCCAGCCCCCCACACACAATTGCAACAATGATATTTCCTATTAGGGTTTTGCAATCCGTTGCTTACATAGATAGAAAAATTACAATATATAAACAAACCTAATTTCGCTGGCAGTTTCGCTGACTAGCAAAACCTGACTATTAACTAGTTTCACCCGGCAGCGAACTATAGTTTCGCTAGGTGAACAGACACAACTAACTCCGGGCGAAACTATGGTTTCGCCCGTAGTTTTGCTGGAACACAAAGTCAACAAAATACAAATAACAAGAGAAAACTAACATTAATCCTATTACATAACATTTAACCTCTCAACTATAGTGAGTCCAACCTATACTACATTATCAATTCTCCCCCTAGGTTGGACCTCACTCTTGGTCTTCTTGCCCATCTCTCGCTTCCTCTTTAGCTTTATCAGATGTTTCTTAATCCACTCCTGCTGTACTTTCCTCTTCTGCCCTTGCACTTGCCATTTCAAATTGTCTTGTAAGATCCTGTACGTCCAACCTTAACTCGTCAGCCTTTGATACCTTCTTAGTGAGCTCCCTGACCTTTGTTGACTTTGACTGTGTTGATAATATAGACTATTCTTATCTGACCCAACAATACTCCCCCTTAGTCTATCATTATCAACGTCTTGTATCATGATCAGCACCAATAAGTCAACCATATAATGATCTTCAATCTCCACCTAGATTGATGATCTGGTATTGAAGATCTTTCATCTTACAGGCTCCCCCTTTTTGATGCTCCCCCTCTTCATGTGCATTCTTTGTGAATGATTAGGAACAGCTTTCCCAACTCTCTATTCTTGAGTGCTTCAGAAGATGTAGGAGGAGGAATCCTAGCTCGGTATCTTCTGCAAACTTGAGGAACAGGTTCTCTGTTCAGGTACTTTGCTCAGCTGATGATCGACCATCATTTGAAGCAAAAATCTGTAACACAATCACAACCACAATCTCGCAACTTCCTGTTAGATCATTTCAGTTAACAAATAAACCCGTGTTTATCTGTGTGTGCAATTTCCCATGAAATGCATGTGAAAATAATAACATTTTAATAGCATAATATGGAAGACTTGAAATAATTTGAAATGAAAAACCCCCTTTTTTATATATAGTTTTAATCACCTTACACCAAGAACTAATTTGATCATGAGATCACATCCTCAAGATATACATAAACACAAGGATGTATTTAAACATCGACAAGTTAGTGAGATCACACTAAAGCAGAGTCTGATCACGATTTTAAAATTTTGATAGCCAAAAAAAGTTCAAGAATGATTGTTGGTATATTTGTCCAATTTAAACCCATGCCTTATTCTTTTCAACGAGTGACCTGCAACTGATTTTATCATGTTTTAGGTTCGATTAGAGAAGCTCAGGGAACTTGGTTCCCACATACATCCGGCAAAGAACTTATCCCGTCATTAGGGCTTATGGAGTAATATGATTAACACTGCTTGATTTTCTTTTGAGGTTCAATAGTGATCTTTGTTTAAGAATCACTGTGCTTTTATTTTAGGGAACGGATGATAAGAACTCCAGGTCTATACTTACGTATAACAGAGAAGATGATCATCTAAGCGTACTAATGAGAGCTTCAGGTCTATACTCACGTATAACAGAGAAGATCATCGCTCTAGGTTAATGTTTTCGCATAGCAGAGGAGATAAGCACGAAAAGGATTCTGAAGAGCTTACAAGAAGCGTCAATTCAGAAATAAGGATGAGGGAATTTGGGAATAGAAGTAATCAAGGCAGAAGTCAGATACTCTCAACCCATTTTTTGACGAGACTTGTAACTTTATGCAGGACGAGATGTCATGGAAATGATCCTTATCACCAAGTTCTAAAGCTTTAGCTAGGCTACAGAAACACTGTTTACTTTGTTTTCAGGCTGAGCCTACCATGCATATCATATAATGAAACTGTCTTTTTTAGATTTTAGAATTTTAAGTGATACAGACATCTACATCAGTTACTATCATTTCTCACAAAGTACAACTCACGCAAATAAGCATACCAAGAAGACATACTATCATTTCTTAGTCATCCCAAATCAAGTTTTTAGTTCCTATTTCAATTATACTAGCAAAGAAAGTCTTCCAAATTATACTAGTAAAAAGATGAGAAATGAAGTACCAAGAAAAATATAGTGATTGTGAAGTGTGAACTGTAATAGTGCAGATAAGTATCCAAATAAATGGATGAGATACCAAAACCATAACCTGTTTGTTCCGCTTCAAATTTGACTAAGGAACATTCTCTGTAGGTAAAAACGGATTACTAACAGTCCTCCTGAAATGTTCCTGCACTCATTAACAGATTAGTTAGAGAGGGGGACCCAGGCCATCGTGGTCCTGGGAGTTCCTTTTTCATCAGTGTACATAACCTGCTTTAGCGCAAACTCTTTTGAAAAATCATTTATCCCTTTAACCTTTTGGTTTACTTTCCAAATTTGTTTTTGTTCAATTAATTTAGATTTAAAAGAATTGAATTTGGAAATCATTTTCTTTTTAAGACCGGTAGGTTGAGATTTTGATTTTGTAACATTGGTCCTTTTCATCTTTGAATCATGTGAAACCGGCTTCATATGATAAGGTTTGGATAGATTGTTCTTTATCCAACCATTTAAAGATATGTGCTTTTTACCTTTTGAACCCGAGAAGCAACCTGTGTTATCTTTACCTCCCGAATCTTGCCTTTGAACCTGAGGGCACTTCTTTAGCACATGACCTTCTTTTCCACATCTAAAGAAAGCCTTGAAAGGCTTTTGGTTCTTTGTAGTCCCGTGGATAGCAGGAGAGGGTAGAGCCTGCTTTGAGGTTGTTACAGCTTGTTGACAACCTTGAAGCTTTTTCTTTTGGATATCAGGAGATTGAACTTTTTGAGGCTTCGTCGATGTGGATTTCGAACTGGGCTGTGATTTGATGTGTGATGTTCCAGGAGATGAGCTCTGAATATTCTTCTGAGTACACTTTTGTATGGCTGGTGAATTGGTAGACTTGGAGGCAGATTTGTGAAGATCATGATGGATAGCAGATGAAGATGGTGAGTGCTTCTGCTGAGCTTTGGAGGAACTGCTGATTTGCTTAGCAGTTGGAGATGAGATCCGTATAGGTCTTGATTCAACTGTTGGAAGCTTTTAACACTTGATAACTTCAGGTGACTTGATGATCTCTGGTTCATCATCAGAACTTTTCCAGTCCTGTATACACAAGTCAGCTTCCAATGGATCTTGATTGATGACTCTTGTTGAGTCGGTTTGTGTTGTTGAGTTTTGATTGCTTGATGATTCCACATCTGTTCCTTCTTTGACAAACTTGACAGGAAGAAAAGAAGGGATGTTACCTGTTTTGAATTTGTTAAAGAAGTTACGTGAAACAACTGATACTGGTTTTGAAGCATCAGAGTTAGAATTATCATTTTGCAGATCAGATCCTTGCTTGATGAGCCCCAAACCTGCAGGAAAATCATATTTATCACGAACCTCTTTATGATTAACGCTACTTAAACCTGCATGTAGACTGTTAGTATCTGCAACTTCAATTAAATCATTAGATGGATGAGGTTGAGGCATTAGAGAGTAACAATGAGTCTAGGAGGATAAACATATGAAGTTTCACCACATCTCACACCCGTTTTGATTCTAGCTCCCCTTTGCTTACAGAATAATTCTTCCTGTTTCATCCCTGATATCGTCCATTTATCAAGTTTAGTTTTAAGCTTACTAGTCTCAAATTCTGCTAATGTGACACGTTAGCTCAAAACATTAATCTTGACATTCTTTTTTAAAAGATTTCTTTTTAAAAGTTCATTTTCTTTTAAAGCTTCTTTTAGTTTGATAAAATATTTGGACTCATTGATTTTAAGTTCTTTGTTTATTTATTTTAATTCTTTTCCATTTTCTAACAATAATCTGTTAGCTTTATAAACTCCAAATAAACAAATTTTGCAGGGAGGAGAACACATGTCTTGAACAACCTCATAAGGAAGTCCCATAACTAGCTTTTCAGCAGCTAGGGCTTTTTCACATTGACAGACAGGAGTGTTCTTTTTGTATTCTTCCTCCTCAGCAGCTCTCTTCTTAGCTTCTTTAGCTTCACCTTCCTCTTGCTTTTCTTCATCCTAATTTTACACCGGCTTTCACAATCACCAACATCACCAACACTCTCACCTTGAGTGTCACACCTGAATTCTTTGAAAGGATCAAAATCCTCAACAGAATCTTCATCACTGTTTACCACCTCAGCCATCAATGCATGGTTGACTTCTTTTTTAGTTTCTTTGATTTCAACACTTGAAGATACACCACCATACATGCATTGATTGTACTCTTTTCATTTCATATTCAATTCAAATAACTTCAACTTGTTGATAACTTCCAAGAGTTTATAGTCAGCAAAATTTCTTCTTGTTTTAACAACCTAACTTGTGGACTCCACTGTGGAGGAAGAGAGTCCAAAAGTTTTGTGACTTGTTCATGGTTCCCCAGCTGGTCATCATACTTCTTAAGATTGCTTGCCACCATCATAAATCGATCAACAAAATCAGATATCTTTTCATCTTTCATGGCTGCAAAAGAATCAAACCTACTTTGTGCTGATATTAGATTATCAGATTTATGGAAATTAGCTACTTCTGAAGAAGACATTTTAGAAATGATCAGAGGCTAATTTCGCTGAAATTTCACTAAATTCGCTGACAAATTCGCTGAAATTTCACTAAATCCGCTGACAAATTCGCTGGCAAGTTCACTGGTAGTTTCTGCAGCAGTTTCGCCCGAACCAATGATCGAAAACTCTAGTTTCAGCGATACTGTTGGTCCTTTTGATCGATTCAACAATGCACTTGATGCTTGACAATGATTTTCCACTGGATCAACACTTACAAACACAATAACATAATGAATTCCATTGAATCTAAATAATAATAAGCAATAATAAAGGCTCAATGATATTGAAAATGAACTTCCAGCCACACACTCAATTGCAACAACAAAATATTCTGTATTAGGGTTTTGCAAAAGGTTACCTACAAAGATAGAAAACTTACAATATATAAGTAACCTAGATTCGCTGGCAGTTTCGCTGACTAGCGAAACTGCATGTCTAACTACTAGATTCACCCGGCAGCGAACTACAGATTCGCCGGGTGATCAGAAGCAGCTGACTCCGGGCGAAACTATAGTTTCGCCTGTAGTTTCGCTGGAATACAAAAATACATAAGAAAAACAAATTACAATAGAAAACTAACAATTAACCTATTACATAACAAAATAAACCTATTAACTAAAGTGAGTCCAACCTATGTAGATCATCAATTCTCCATGGGACTATAAAGAACCAAAAGCCTTTCAAGGCTTGCTTTAGATGTGGAAAAGAAGGTCATGTGCTAAAGAAGTGACCTCAGGTTCAAAGGCAACCTTCAGGAGGTAAAGATAACACAGGTTGCTTCTCGGGTTCAAAAGGTAAGAAGCACATATCTTTGAATGGTTGGATGAAGAACAATCTATCCAAACCTTCTCATGATTCAAAGATGAAAAAGACCAATGTTTCAAAATTAAAATCTCTTCCTTCGGGTCTTAAACAGAAATGATTTCCAAATTCAATTCTTTCAAATCAAAAGTAATTAAGCAGAAACAAATTTGGAAAGTAAAACAAAAAGAAAAGGATAAAGAAATAAATGATTTTTCAAAAGAGTGTGCGCTTAAACAGGTTACATACACTGATGAAAAAGGAACTCCCAGGACCATGATGGCCTGGGTCCCCATCTCTAACTAATCTGTTTATGAGTGCAGGAACAATTTAGGAGGCCTATCAGTAATCCAGTTTACTGACTAGGATTGTGCCTAATTCAAATTTGAGGCAGAACAAACAGGTTATGGTATCTCATTCACATTTTGGATTCTTATCTACCATTCCCAATCACTGCATTTTTCTTGTTACTTCATTTCTCATGTTTTTGCTAGTATAATTTGGAAGACTTTTTTTTAGTAAAATTCTTTTTTTCAATTCCGTTTATTATATACTTAAAAAAAAGGGGAAATTTCTTTTTTTTTTGTTTCATGGCAGTTAAAAAGAAATTTTAGGGGAGAATAAAAAATTAATTTCACGGGAACTAAGAACTTGATTTGGGATTACAGAGAAATGATAGTATGTCTTCTTGGTATGCTTATTTGCATGACTAGTACTTTGTGAGAAATGATAGTAACTGATGTAGATGTCTGTATCACTTAATATTCTAAAATCTGAAAAAGACAGTTTCATTATATGATATGCTTGGTAGGCTCAGCCAGAAAACAAAGTAAATAGTGATTCTGTAGACTAACTAATGCTTTAGAACTCGGTGATAAGGATCATTTCCATGACATCTTGGCCTGCACAAAGTTACATGTCCTATCAAAAATGAGTTGAGAGTTTAAAATCTCTGCTTTGACATTTTCAAAATCTCCCATCCTCTAGTCCTGAATGTAGCTTCTCGTTAGCTCTTCTGATGTAGATTTCATGCTTATCTCCTCTGCTATGCAGAAGCATTGACCTGGAGTGATGATCTTCTCTGTTATACGTGAGTATAGACCTGAAGCTCTCATCAGCACGCTTAGATGATCATCTCCTCTGTTATACGTAAGTATAGACCTGGAGCTCTCATCATCTGTTCCCTAAAATAAAAGCATAGTGATTCTTAAACTAAGATCATTGTTGTACCTCAAATGAAAGTCAAGCAAAGTTAATCATATTACTCAATAAGCCCTGATGATGGGATAAGTTCTTTGCCGAATGTCTATGGGAACCAAATCACCCGAGCTTCTCTAATTAAATCTAAAACATGATAAAATCAGTTGCAGATCACTTGCTGAATAGGATTAGGCATGGGTTTAAATTGGATAAATATGCCAACAATCATTTTTGAACTGTTTTTGGCTTTCAAAAACTTAAAATTGTGACCAGACTCTGTATCAGTGGGATCTCACTAACTTGTCGATGTTCAAATACATCTTTGTGCTTTTGTATATCTTGAGGATGTGATCTCATGATCAAATTGGTTCTTGGTGTAATATGATAAAACAAAATAAAATAAAATATTCATTTCAAATCATTTTTCCAAGTCTTCCATATTATGCTATTAAAATGTTATCATTTTCACATGCATTTCACGGGAAATTGCACACACAGATAAACACGGGTTTATTTGTTAACTGAAATGATCTGACAAGAAATTGCGAGATTATGGTTGTGATTGTGTTACAGATTTTTGCTTCAAATGATGGCCGATCATTAGCTGAGCCAAGTACCATACCAGAGAACCTGTTCCTCAAGTTTGCAGAAGATACCGAGCTAGGATTCCTTCTGCTACATCTTCTGAGAATAAAGAGTTGGAGATGCTATTCCTGATCATTCTCATGATGCACATAAAAGGAGGGAACATTCAAAAAGGGGGAGCCTATAAGATGAAAGACTATCGGTACCAGATCATCAATCTAGGGGGAGATTGAAGATCAATATATTGTTGACTTATCGGAGCTGAAGATGAAACAAGGTGTTGATAATGATAGACTAAGAGGGAGTATTGTTGGGTCTGAAAAGGATAGCCTATATTATCAACACAGTCAAAGTCAACAAATGTCAACGTCACTGTTAAAGTCAACGCAAAAGTCAAGACGACGCGTTCGAGACGAAGAACCAAGACGAGACGTTGAAGATATATTTTACTAGGAGTTTATTGTTAATAAATATATTTTGTGTCAACAAAATATATTTATTTATGTTTAAGTCATTTTTATGTTTTAATGATAGTCTAGCGGGCTACTTGTCATTAAGTCTAATTGTCATTAGACTATATATAGCTAGAGTCATTAGAATGTTAATAGAGCTTGAATGATATTTGTGTTTTAATGAGGGTTTCCATGTAAACAATATCTTATGCAAATCAATATAGATCAAACAAGGGTTTATTAAGTGTTCTTAAGGTGTTCATCATTGTTCATCAATATTTTATTGTGTTTGATCTATATTTTACACAAATATCATTGATATTTGTGTTTTCAGTGGGATTTGTTTATGTTTATTAATCAATTGCACTGTTATATCAATTAAGAGGACCAATAACAACCAGTCTAGCCTTGTTCTTGATGATGATCCCTCAATCATTTTTCTTGTTCCTGAATACCCATTTGGTTCCTATGACACTCTTCCCTTGAGGAAGAGGGCATAAGTTCCAAACCTTCTGTTTTCTGATTTGAAGCAGCTTATCTTGCATAACGTCAATCCAGCTTCCATCCTTCAAAGCCTCATCCACCTTCTTTGGCTCTATCTAGTATAAGAAACAAGAATGTAGACAAACATGGATGTCATGAGCTTGTCCTCTTGTTCTTACCCCTAAGTCAACGTTTCCAATGATGTTTGTGGTAGGATGTGACTTGTGGATCTGAAGTTGAGGGATCACAGCAAGTTGGTTGGACAGATCAAAATTTCTCTAATTTAGATCTGGCAAAGAAGAGTCCCCAACCATATTAGCACACTTATCAAGAGAAACTTGATCTAATGAGTGTGTTACATCATTCATGTTGTCTTAAATGGAGTGGTTTTTAGCATCAAGAAATTCTTGGTCACTGTCACCACCTCCAGTTCCTCCTCCTGCATTTGAAGTTCCTTCTTCTGAATTCTGAGCCTCTGAGCTGGAATTTGAAGGCCATTCATTTGAATCAGCCGTATTTGTCATGCTAGTGCTGATGGGAGCTTCAATTTTAGGGTTAGCCACCACTGGAGCTGAAGTAGTCTTCTTGTTTGGTCTTCTCAGCTCAAATATTAGATCAGGATCTTCTGTTGACCTGTTATCTGTAGATCCTGAAACATTCTCACAAGATTTGTTAAAACGGTTGGTAACTAAGTCAAGATCAAATAGCCAATCTGGACCAAAACCTTTTACACAGGGTGTGTGTTCATTGAAAGTCACATTGGCTGGCTCCTCAATGATTCTAGTTCTGAGATTGTATACTCTATAAGCCGTAGCTTGAGAAGAGTACCCAACAAAGTGTCCATCATCTGATTTCTCAGCAAACTTGGCTATTTGATCTTTGGTATTCAAGATGGTGCAAGGACATCCAAATGTTCTGAGAAAACCAATGAATGGTCTCTTTTTGTGCCACAGTTCATAAGGAGCCTTACCATGTGTCTTAACTACCAAAACTCTGTTTTGCACATAGCAGGCTGTGTTGACACTCTCTGCCCAGAAGGTGATGGGCAGTTTAGAGTCAGAAAACATGGTTCTTGCAGCTTTAATAAGTGTCATGTTTCTCCTCTCAGCAACACCATTTTGCTGAGGAGTCCTGGGAGCACTGTATTGTCTTGAAATACCCTTTTCATCATAAAATGTATCAATGATTTGGTTTTTGAATTCGGTTCCTTGATCACATCTTATGATTTTGACCTTGTGATCAGATTGATTCTCAATTTTTAGAATAGAATTCTTTAAGATTTCAGGAGTTTCATCTTAGTTCTAAGGAATAACACTCAAGTGAATCTTGTGAAATCATCTATGATCACCAAACAGTATGAGGTCCTTCCTAAACTCATTACACTAGTGGGGCCAAACAGATCCATATGTAACAAGTGTAGGGGAGTAGTGATAGAGTTCATTTCCTTTGGCTTGTGAGACACTTTGTGTTGCTTCCCTTTCAGGCATGCAACACAGTGGTCATCACTTGTAAACTCTTTCTTTGGCATTCCAGTTACCAAATCATTCTTAATCAGTTTATTCATGTTCTTAAAGTTTACATGGCACATTCTTTTACATGGCACATTCTTTTGTACATGTTCCCTTTCCTAGGGGCTCTGAGCAGAATATGCTCTTGAGGAATGTCAACCTCGGGCTTGAGAACAAAGCACTCATGCTCAGTAAAGAGCATGTGATGTTTTTGGTCACAAAATTAGGACACACTCAAAAGATTGTATCCAAGCTCCTTGACAAAATTTACCTTCTCAGTTTGCAACACCAATGTATTCAGCTTCAACAATTGATGTAGAGACACATGATTGCTTTTTGCATTGCCAGGAAATAATCCTTCCACCAAGAAATTGACATCTTCCTAATATGGATTTCTTGTTAATATTGCAGCCACCATAATCACTGTCAGGGTACCTATAGAGATTGAAATCCTTATTCTTAGGATACTAGAGACCCAGTTTGGGAGCTCCTTTGAGGTATCTAAGAATCCTTTTGACAGCAATTAGGTGAGACACCTTGGGGGCAGCCTGATATCTTGCATAGATGCAAGTTGAAAACATGATATCAGGTCTACTAGCTATGAGATACAACAGAGATCCAATGATTTCCCTGTACTGATGCTGATCAGTATCCTCCCCCTCGGAATCAGGACATAGATTGTGATTTCTGGGTTTAGGTGTCTTGGCTGTCTTACAATCTTTCATCTTAAATCTTTCTAAGATGTCCTTGACATACTTAGACTGGTTGATAAAGAATCCTTCTTCCATCTGCTTCACTTGAATCCCAAGAAAGAAATCCATCTTTCCCAAGAAGCTCATCTCAAATTTCTTTCTCATGATGCTTTCAAAGTCTTTGCACATTTGGTCATTTGAGGAACCAAATATGATGTCATCGACATAGACTTGAACAAGCAGCATGTCCTTCCTAGATTTCTTTATAAACAATGTCTTGTGTATGGTGCCTCTGGTGTAGCCATTTTTGAGGAGAAACTGAGAAAGTGTCTCACACCATAGCCTAGGTGCTTGATGCAGCCCATAAAGAGCTTTATCCAGTTTGCACACATAGTTGGGATGCTGTGGGTCTTCAAATCTAGGTGGCTGACACACATAGACTTCTCTGTCTATATTCCCATACAAAAATGTACATTTGACATCAAGTTGATAGACTGTGAAGTTCTTGGATGCTGCAATAGCATGGAAGATTCGCACAACTTTAAGTCTTGCAACAGGTGCAAAGACATCAGTGTAATCTATGCCTTCTTCCTGTGTGTATCCTTGAACAACAAGTCTTTCCTTATTCTTGTGATCAAACCTCTATCATCTCTTTTGTTTTTGAACACCCATTTGGTGCCAATAGGGACTTGGCCAGGTGGCAAAGGACACAGGTTCCATACCTTTTGCCTCTTGAATTGAAGCAATTACTCTTGCATAGCTTCAATCCAATTGTTGTCCTTAAGGGCTTCTTCCACCTTATTGGTTCCAATTGAGAGAGAAAGCATGAGTACAAGCATACATTCCCATTGTGGGTCTAATTTCTTGTTCTTACACCTTCTGATACATCCCCAATGATGTTTTTAGCTGGATGAGTGTTGTGTATCCTGAGCCTAGGAATTACATCTAAATGCATATATAGGTCTAAGTTTGAGAAGTTTTGCTCAGAACTTCGAACACCTTCTCCAGCTGATGTCTCATATTCATTCAATGAGGATTGATTAAATGAATGAGTGACATCATTAATGGCAGTATGCTGTGAAGCAGCATCAACAGTTGCCTGTTCCTCCATGTCACTATCTTTATCAGCTTGGTGTTGAGTGCTTGAATTGTCAACCTCTGGATTATGAGGCTTAGTGAGCTGACAATTTGTTAAAGCTCCTTTGTTTCCTGAGATACTCATGCTTTCAGGGCTTTCAGCAGTAGGAACTTGTTCTTCATTTCTTCTTGGAGAACTAGAAATAGGTCTGGGTAGCTCAAACAGTTGATCTTCATATGTGTCACTTTAAGTTCCTGTTCCAGCTGAAACATTCTCACAAGATGGTTTAAAATAGTTTGGAAACAATTCTAAATCAAAAATGTATTCAGGTCCATTCCTACTAACACAAGGAGTGTGCTCATTAACAACAATGTTGGATGATTCCTCAAACTATTGAGTTTTGATATTATACACTCTATAAGCAATAGAGGTGGAGGAATATCCAACAAAGATAGCAT
This sequence comes from Flaveria sonorensis, assembly GCA_025506505.1. Classification (NCBI taxonomy): domain Eukaryota; kingdom Viridiplantae; phylum Streptophyta; class Magnoliopsida; order Asterales; family Asteraceae; genus Flaveria; species Flaveria sonorensis. The sequence continues at coordinate 30,441,673 of CM046430.1, read as the reverse complement.
CATCTGACTTTTCAGTAAATTTTTCTAAATTGTCCTTTGTATTGAGTATGGTACACCGGCTGCCAAAGGACCTAAGAAAGCCAATGAATGGTGGCCTCTTGTTCCATAGCTCATAAGGGGTCTTCGCATGAGGCTTAACAATGAGAACTCTGTTTTGCACATAACATGCAGTGCTAGCTGCCTCTGCCCAGAAAGTTAGAGGCAGTTTTGAATCAGCTAACATTGTTCTTGCAGCCTCAATAAGTGTCCTGTTCCTCCTCTCAGCAACACCATTCTGTTAAGGAGTTCTAGGAGCACTATATTGTCTGGTAATCCCTTTTGAGTTACAGAATGAGTCAAGAACTTGATTCTTAAACTCAGTCCCTTGATCACTTCTAATGATTTTTACCTTGTGATCCCTTTGATTTTCAATTTTAAGAATAAAAGATTTTAAAGTTTCAGCAATTTCATCTTTAGTTCTTAAAAAGAATACCCAAGTGAATCTTGTAAAATCATCAATAATCACAAGGCAGTATGATTTCCTTCCAATTCTCATTATACTTATGGGACCAAAAAGATCCATGTGCAATAAGTGTAATGGAGTGGTGATAGAGTTAACCTGTTTGGATTTGTGAGTGACCTTGTGTTGTTTTCCTTTCAGGCAAGCAACACAGTTGTCTTTACAGAAAAACTCCTCTTTAGGCACACCATGTACCAAATTATTTTTAACCAACTTGTTCATGGTTTTAAAGTTAACATGGCATATTCTTTTATGCCAAAGAGTTAACTCATCACCATTGGCTTTGGAAAGAAAGCATGATACTTCACCCAGTAGGGAAGTATTATTCATATCCTGCTTGTACATATCCCCTCTCCTGGGAGATCTAAGAAGCACTAATTCCTGAGGAATTGTCATTCCGGGTTTGAGGATAATGCACTCATGTTCTGTGAAAAGCATTTGGTGCTTTTGATCACAGAATTGAGAAACATTTAACAGATTGTGTTTAAGCTGTTTGACAAAGTTTACTTTGTCAACTTTTAACTTACCATTGGATACACTACATGTACCAGAAATGTATCCTCCGACTTCACCTCCAAACTGAACAAGACCTCCATCAAAATGTTCAAATTGTTGAAGAAGAGATCTGTTCCCTGTCATGTGCCTGGGGCATCCACTATCCACAATCCATATATTTCCATTCTTGTCATATGGATGTCCCTGCACATAAAGTGAGATGATTAGTTACTATTGGAAACCCAAGCCTTGTTGGTCTTGGGTTCTTCCAATGTAGATGATTTAATTGAACCAAAGTATAGGCAAGTGGGTTCAATTTGTGTTTGTGAAGAAGAGGTACTGGCTGCAGCATCTGTTCTGTTCTTCCATACCATCCTGTGGTTTACCAGTGTAGATGATCCTGAAGAGGATTGAGCAGCATGACCTTCTTCCGAGGCTACTTTCTTTTCTAAAGATTTCAAAGGATTCCTTTTGTTCGTTTGTTTGTTCTTTGGCTTGTCTTCCAAAGCTATTTTTCTTTCAGAAGAATGATTTTCTTTCGAAAGCAACTTAGCTTCGAAAACAAGCTTTCCTTTCCTTGTCACTTGGACCATGTGATAAGGTCCAAATGTGATACCTTCCTTGACTCCTTCCCTTTTAACATTGGTTGCATAATGTGTGTTTGCAGGATTGTAGTAACAATCTTTAGACATGTGGTTATGCAGACCACAGATTATGCACTTAATATTACTCTTGATGGGGCGTGATGGCTATTGGTTCTTGCACTTTTTTTCTTCAACAGCTTTCCCTTTTAACTTCTGATCCTTTAGTTGGATAGGAATGTTGGTACTACATTCCTTTCCTGAGTCATCTTTCCTGGTTCCCAACCCACTTTTCTTTTGATAACACACCTTTGAGTGGGAGGATGATGCAATGATAGTGTTGAAGTTATGCTCTTTAATAGCATACTTCTTTGCTTTAGCCTCAACTATTACTAGCTAGGCTTGAGCCTCAGTTAACTTAGAAATCAAATCCTTTATCTGAGCCTTGTAGTTTGTGTGTTCATGTTTTAAAGAGGAAACAGTTTTCTCTAACTCTTCAATTTTGAGTTTATAGTCAGATTCTGCTCTCTTGAAATCAGATTTTAGGATGTTTAAGGACTCAATATCGGATTTAATTTCCATGTTGTAATCCTGATAAAGTTTAACCTTAGCAATACAAGCTGGAGTACAGAGGTTTTCATATACCTTGCTGTCTTCAGTTTCAGCCTTGAGAGCTTGAGCAGGAGTGACATCTTGCACCATAAAGCTCCAGTCAATCTCTTGAGCAACAGCAGTAGTTTGCTGCTCAGTAGGTTTTGGTACAGCCCTTGAGGTGGATGTTGGGAGGCTTGAGTTGCTCCAGGATTGGATCTTGGAGCTTTGTATTCCCTAGCAAAGTGACCAAGCTGGTTACAGTTGTAACACTTGGCTTTGCTTTTATCAAATCCAAATTTGCTGTTGGTTGGATTCTGAGGGAACTGCCTTCCTGTTCTTTTGAAGAACTTCTTTGCTTTGTAGGTGAGGAGAGCCATCTGTTGGACAATGTCCATGTACTCAATGTCATCTGGGCTAAAGCACTCTAGATCATCAAAGCAGAATTGAACATCTCCAGAGTATTCACTTCCTGAGACAAAGGCACAGCTATCCTGAAAAGGAGTGTGTTGAGCTTGTTGAGACCTGGGTGTCTCAGGGAAAGTGATGTATGGCCCAGAGGAAGATGATGGCTGTTATGGATAGTTCAGGTGTTAGGGGGTTCTTGATCCTTCAGCAACATGTAAAGCATTGCTGACAACAGGATTTGGGGGTCGGTTCATCTGGTGGCTCTTCTGAGTCTCCATCTCCATGCGGTATCCATCAAGGATTCCGTACAGTTCAGTCATGGTGAGAGTGTTAAGATTCTTAGTTCTCTTGATAGAAGCATAATAGAAAGTCCATTCATGAGGAAGTGCACTCATGAATTTCCTTACAATGTCTCTCTTCTGAAGATCCACTCCCATAGACTGAAGAGAGGTGATCAAGTTTATGTACCTGAAGTATTATTGGCTCAAGGTCTCACCAATGATACATGTGAAGTTTTCAAACTTCTGCTTCAGTACATCCTTCTTTGACTCCTTGGATTCAGTGGAACCAGTGTACATCAGCTTCAAAGCATCAAAGAGTTCTTTGGCTGACTCGCATTGCTAAAAGCTAACCATTATGGAGTTTGGTATGGCTGTAAGCAAAACAGTCATTGCTTTGCAGTCAATGTCTATTTTCTTGAAGTCTTCATCGGAGTAGTCTTCAATGGCCTTCTCTATCATGGCACCATTACCCGCTGGGGATGCTACCTTAGGAAGGTAAGGACCATGAGTGACAGATTTCCACATGCGGCTATCTTGATACTTGATGAACCCTTCAATACGTTTGCATCAAGTTCCAAAATCATCAGGAGTGATGATAGGAGCCTTGGTCATGGTTCCTATTTCGGACTCAGAGAATTTCTGGTTAAGATCCATTAAAGTGAAGTGAGTGAGTGTGAAGAAGCAAGGGTGATTTGGGATGGTTAGATCTCACAATCAAGAGCCTGGAAGCTCTGATACCAATTATAGGATCGGTTTTGACACTCAACATAAAACTCACTAAGTCTCACTTAATCGATGAACCACAGAATCTCAAACTAAAGTTGATAATAATATACGAAGTTAATGAATAAGAGAATGGTTTTCAAGATACTTGTATATATTACTTCTGAACTCAGTATTACAAGACTCTTAAGCTCATCTCTACATAAGTCACAATGAGAAACTAAATATATTACTATCTACAGCCGGTTATACTTGGAAAACCAGCAGGAATCTACAACTAGACAAATACTACATTGCTAGAAGTAAAGTATCTAAGATAAAATAATATCCTAGATAAGGTAGTCATGACAGGTCAATGACTTACCCTTGGTCGCCAACTAAGAATGGCATCTGTACTAAGTTAAAAAGGTGAATAGTAGATTAAAGTATGGTCAACTACATGGGTTAGGAGAAGCACCATGTAGTGTATTAGAGTCTGTCAGACAAACCATACTTATATCCACTGGTTCATAGTTGATTCTTCTGAAGCTAGATGGCTTTGGAAGAATAAGTTCTTCTGAGGCCATTTATACTTCGGAAGAAACAAATTCTTCCGAGTCTTCTACAGGTCTTTATGACTTTATTCTTCGGAAGACTTTGTCTTGGATCTTCTAAGTGTGAATGCTTCGGAAGGAGAACTGCTTGGTCTTCAGAAGACTTTGTTCTATCCTTCGGAAGTTCTTCATATACTTCAGAAGGAAAACTACTTAGTCTCAGAAGAGTTAGTTTTTCTCCGAAAGCTCTTCAGACATAATAATTCGGAAGATCTTTGACATAGCTGCGAAAGAGTAGTTTTGTCTTTGGAAGACTTCTTCAACTTGTACAAAAAAAATTTCTAAGTGTTATTTCGGTTGCACCAGCCTCATATGATCCAACAATGTGTTAGAACAAGGATTTGGAACTGGTGGAATAGCCTAAGGGTTCATCCGCATTTGTTGGAGTTCATCCGCATTTGCTGAACATTCAACCGCATTGGTTTTATGTTCAATACTTAAGTATTTTAGTTCATCCGCATTTGCTTTTGTTCTTCCGCATTTGTAAGTGCTCATCCGCAGTTGCTGGTCTTCATCCGCATTTGCTGAACTTCATCCACATTGGTCAAGTTCATTCACATAAGACTTAGCTCATCCGCATTTAAGTATTGTTCATCCGCATTTGGACTTGTTCATCTGCATTTGGACATGTTCATCCGTATTGGTTCACCCGCATACTTTTAGACACTTAGAATATTTTCTGAAGACTTTCATCCGCATTTCTTTGGGGACTTAGGATTTTTTTGAAGGATTTTTTTTTGAATTTTTGGGAATAGAGTTTAAGTGTTAGGAACTTATGTTTAATGGAAGTTTATACTTGTTCTATGTTTCTACTGCCTCATTTATCTTCTTATGGGCTGCTTGTTATGGATAATTATTATTATACTTCATGATACGTGATTATAAAACAGTGGATATCTTAAAAGTATTATTCATAACCAAGTGGACACAAAGAAATAAAAGAAGACAGTGGAACTTAATGAATGTTACCCTCGGGCCCTTATAATTAATGGAAAGCATTGCAAGCACAATGCAATGAGGTGTACGACCTTGTTGTCGTTAGCTCAACTGATGTGTGGCTGATTCAGGATGCACATCTGGGGTCTAATCCTGGGGATTGACCAACAAATCAATGGGACCCGTATTCATGAGCAGGCTTCGTGCCTAGCAGTGTGGGTCAACTGTCGATGGGTTGGCTACCATAATAAACGTTTGCCGATAGGGGTTCGACATTTGTTGCTAACCGACAATATAGGCTCTTGCTTTGTGCAAACCTAAACAATGGAAGTGAAATATAATGGAAGAAAGAAAGATAATGAATTTTGTCTCCTAATGAATGATTACGTATATGATGGATGATCATCAAGCTTACCAAATTTATAATTTCTATATCATCAAAACTAGAATTTACTCAGAAACGCTGACTTTTTATATGTATTTTCAGTTGGCAGGTAATGGTGTTGCTGGAAATGGCACGAGGTTGAAGCCACCTGGCAAATAAAGACTGACATCCATGACACGCTGAAAAGTTATTTTTGTTTTGAAATGCAACTAGATGTTCTTTTTGTAACTAGCAAGAACAATGTATTCTTTGGCGAAAGTAATGGTTAATGCATGCTATGGTTTTTGTTAAATTATTCCGCTACAAAGTTTTCTTGTTTTGATGAATCGAATGTGTTTCAATATGAAAAATGTTATGAATGACCAAACTGTGGGGTTTTCGGGGAACGGGGCCTTACAAAAACCCTCAATTTTAAAATATAACTTTGTTATGAAAAAAATATATCGGAGCACCGACAAAAAACCTAAAGACTACCGCAGATTTGGTTTTTTCAAATTAATAAATGGAAAATTTTATAGAAATACGAAATTATTAGAAGATGAAACAGGTTATAAACGTTACTTTTATGATAAAGAGGTGAAAAAGAAAAATAACTAAAGCTATTAACTTTAGTAGGAAAACTTTGAAATACCAAAGTTTCGTGGTAAAATGTGACACAAACACTATTTCACTAAAAATCTTGTGGGTGGTCAAACAACAAAAAAAACTAACCAAACTTGAAAAATCATAAAATCTATGTAGCACTCTAGTTGGTTTTTAATAGTGGTCAAATACCCAAAACTAAAACCTTGATGGTTAAACTTGAAAAACCAAAAATTCAGTGTATCACTAAAGTTGGTTTTAATATATATAATAATGTTATACATATTTATGGAGTGAAAGAAAATAAATAAATAAACTTTTGCTTTGTTGGAAGGGTAGAATTAGTTTCAAGAAAAGAATATTTAAATAAATAATTATACTTGTAAAATATTCATGAAAAAGTTTTATGCAATCTCAAATATTTTATTTATAGTAACGAACTAGTAAAAGTCCGCGCGCGTTGCAGCGGATCATATTTATATATGACCTTATAAAATCAAAAAATGCTATCGATGTATAGGAAATTATAACAAAATTGTTAGAAGAATTACATCAATAGCTTCGAGCTGTGATCAAGACCATGAAATAAAAGAAAATCAAAACAATCTGTACAATGCTATTCTACTGATTGAAAATGTGCTGAAACTCATGCATAGTTATGAAGCTACCTCCATCTTTATCAAAAAATCTAAAGGTTTCAAGCAAACTTTCCTCTCTCAAACTTACGATGATAAACAATGAAACAAAAACAAAACAAATGTAAGCCATACTTGCAAATGTAAGCTATATACTTGCAGAGCTTATTGTACGTGTAGTTGTATATACTACAAACCCATAAGTAAAAAAGTAAAAAATAAAAATAAAAAATCAAAAGAACTATATTTAACTGAGAATGAAAGATGAAGATTAAATATAACTATGGAAGGCGCTTGATTTAAAATGGCAAAAGCTTAAAGTCAACGTCAAGAATCTCCGCCTCCCATTGTCCTTCGTTTAGCTGTTGAAGGTTGACAATTGTATGAAATGATGAAGTTATTAAATGAAGCAATAACAACATTCACCGTTTGATTCAGATTTTTTATGACTAATTAAGATTTCTTAAATAATGATGAGCAAATTCGTATGTTTTGTTGTTTGAATTGAAGCTCATCATTAGAAAAGATTTAATGTGTGTAAAGATGAATAAAGCTTTAGAATTTGAACATTAACTTACTTTTTGATCAGCATGATTGATAATGTTCATCTTCAAGAATGGATTTTGGTCCACTTATGGCGATAACACATCATCGGTATGAATTCGAGCAATTCAACATCTACAAAAATTTAGAAAATCAATTTTCATTAATTGAAACTTTGAATTGATCCATTCATTTTATCACCATGTAATCCAAACTAAATCTTTATCAGCTCATTCAAAGACTCAAAAACTGGTTATTATGACATCAAATCATAATAACTGAATGGTATGAAACTTTCATTGATTCATGGACTTAATGTGATCATATCAAATATGAAAATGACATAAGTACCTAGAGAAGATGCGAGAAGAACTTCATCAAGTCTTGATCTTACCAAATAATTAAAATGGTGACTCGATTCTCAATCAAGTAATTCTATCATCAAGATGGGTTCTTTGAAAAATCAGTATCCCAAAGCAAATCTATTCACATGATCAATTCCATAAGAGAAAGATCAGTTGACCTTATAGACAATGCAGGGACAAAAAAAATGGATCCTTCTACCCCTTTATAAACGAATCTATTTCATGATATTTTGAACTATAATTTAAGTATACTTAGGTATTTGAGGAAATAAAGCAAACAAATGCATGTTTTCACGGATGCTTTTATGATCCTCATATATATAAACTTAAGAAACATGGTACTCTCGTGAAAATCAAAGACAAGGTTCACTGGGTTGATAATCTTGAAAAATAATTTCCAACTACGAACTAACTAAATGAGTAAATGGTCCTTGGTTATACAAAGGAAGTGTACGTAAAAGCCACCTTAGCATTCCAAACCCGATCATAATAGTGACTTTTGATCCCTAAATATTTATACTTTAAACAAGACAACACAAATAAAATATTTTTAGATAAGCAATCCATCATATCCTAGTCTTTAAACAGCTATCTTTGTAAATATCTATGAAGCGATAAACTAAAAATGCAACCAGTTAGAACAAAACATAATGAAGTTAGAAAAACCAAAAAATGAATGTTAATTTCTACCTGTTTGAGAGAAGATTAGTATCAATTTGAGAAAAGGACATGATTACAGAGCTCTCAGCAATGGTCCGCGATGGTGATGGCGAAAGAGGTTGTGTGACAGAGGAAACATCAATCCGGAGTAAAAGTTGGTCATCCTCGTCGTTAAATTGCACCCCAACACCATGAATCGTCATCTTCAACGTCACAACTATGGTGGTCGAAGACGGTTCTCCTCCGCCATTCTCTGCCGTGTCTACCGATAAGCAAGTGAAGAGCACTAAAGCCAAAATTTTCAAGTACTAAATGGAACAAATGTTGTACATGCATTTAATAGTTTATAGTTGTAAGCCTTACTTAAGCATTTGTGTAAGTTGGTAATTAGTATTATTTAAAATTGTTCTTATATTATACTAATAAATTGTAGAATAGTATTGCAATATTGGTTGTTGATTAATAAAAATTTTAAATTTACTATGTATGTACTTATGTATATCTGTGGATGAATGTTGGAAATAGAACACGTGTTTTGAATTATTGTTTTAACTTCATGGTAGTATATTACTATCATTATATTTTTTTGATAATGTTAAGATAAGTATGAGTTTTAATATTGATTTTTATGATATATGTCATATAATTAATGCATATTTTGTTTAAAAAGAATTACGATTCATAAACAATAAATCAACGAATTATTAATATACAACGTCTTGTATAATATATTATAAATAATATGCTATAAGTTGTAATATTGATAATGTTTGGTACATTGTTTTTTTTAAGGCTAAACTCCATAAAAAACCAAACAAGCAAGAAGCTCGATGGCAAGAAGCTCGATGGCAAGAATATTACAACAGTAGAAAAACATAAGGAATACATCAGGGAATAATACAAGAAAAAACTTTAGAAATTAAATTCCGTCCAAGAATCCTAGTCCAAACTATCAATACTTGCACGATTTTTAACCCAAAGGAAACATGTGCTCTTGACATCTTCCAATAGCATATCCAGTGAAGGAGATTGGTTTCGAAATACCACTCCATTCCTCATTTTCCAGATGCTCCACAACGTAATAATGATGACCGAGTAGATAGCGTCTCTAGTGGAATTGCTTGCTAATTTGTGGATTGTCAATAGATCTCTTATAGAAAAGGCATATATAGGTGGTATTCTACACCAAGAGGAGATGAATGCCCAAGCCATTGAAGCATAATAGCATGAAATGAACACATGATCGACAGTTTCAGGAAATTGTGAGCAAAGAGGACAGAGATCAGATTCAAGATTGACATTCCTTCTGATTAGCGCCGCTCTAGTTGGAATCCGATCAAGTTCCAATCTCCAAGCTAGAATGTTTACTTTTGCTGGAACCCAGGAGCACCACTCGATATAAAATCAGGAGACGATATTGATGATTCGGACAAAATGTTATGGATAGAGTGAATAGAAAAGCTACAGGAGGTGTCCCCCTTCCATATCCATTGCCCGTTGTTGTAGACAATAAGATGATCAAGGGCAACATTCCTTTGTATTAGGCTGGACCCAATTTTTGTGATATTATTCCAGACCCCGACAACTAATCTTCTTCCCGGGATGAAAGATTGGGAATTACAATGATGAATGCTAGAAATTGCTTCCTTCCATAGGGAGGACCCTTCCGTTTTGAAGCGCCACCACCATTTTGATAAGAGACTAATATTCATATCTTTCAATGAGACGATGCCTAGCCCCCCGTTTGACTTTTTCTCACAGACTTTCTTCCAATTCACTCATGGTATTTTTGATTGACCCTCACTCTTTCCCCATAAAAATCTTCTTCAAATGGATTCTAATTTATTGATAATCTTGTCTGGAGCTTTGAAAAGAGAAAAGCAGTATACGGGAAGGCTGTTAAGAACTACGCGAATTAGGACAAGACGACCCATAATGGATAGGTGTTTCGCTTTCCATAAGGATGGCCAAGATTCGAATGTTTTAATGACCGGGCGCCAATTCTTGGTCAAGTTCATATTTGCGCTGACAGTTAACCCAAGATAAGAAAAAGGAAGAGATCCAACCTTACAGCGCATCCTAGAAGCGAAGCTATTGGTTTCCTCTGCAGGGGCATTTAAACCCAATAAGCAACATTTTTTTTGGTAAGCACCTTAAGATTCTGATCAAATTCCTAAGGTTAGAGAAAGACCATTCCCCTAAAACAATAACATCATCAGCGAACAGGAAGTGCGAGATGGTGAGACCATTATTAGGGAGGTTTATGCCACTAAATGCGCCCACAGAACGAGCTTTATTCAACATCCAATTCAGGCCCTCCATAGCAATAAGGAAATGCAAGACCGGTGAATGGTGGTCAATGCAACAGCTTCACAAGGTGGACAGATATGAAACACTTAGCACATCAAATAGGGATCCGGTTAGATGATACAAAGAACACAAGTAAAAGAACAAGAAAAAGAACACTCAAATATGGTTTTCAAGAATGATGTATATTGCTCTTAAGTTCTTACTAGTGTTACCAAGCATACATAAGGATACAAGTACTTGAGACACTTTATACTACATCCTACAGCATGACATACTTTGATGGCCAGCTCGATACACTAATCTAGACAACAAGATCAATGTAGAGTCAAAAGGCAAATTGCCTTTTGACTAGTGACTATAACATGCCATAGCTCACATCCTAATCTATTACAAAAAGGATAAAAGGTACAAAAATAGAAAGTTAAAGACCAATGACCATAATCTACAGTTGACAAAAGCATGGACCTTTACACCAACTCATATAAGTTGGTGAGTCTTTAGAGTGGTAGTAGAAAGTTGTTCAGCTTTAGTCAAAAGGTGATCAGAGAAAGCATGTCTTCTCTGTCTTCGAAAGAAATCAGTCTTTGGCTTCAGAAGACTTTGTCTCTGAAGCTTCAAAAGACTTCATCTTTGGCTTCGAAGGATTTTGTCATTTGGCTTCAGAAGATTTTACACTTAGCTTATTTCCTTTGAGTGGTGTAAAACTTCCGAAGTAACTTTACTCTGTACTTCATGCATGCATGCTGGAGCTCTTTGGGTGCTTTGGTTGCATCAGCCTTTAAGTATAAACCTTACAAACTCTCCCTAGGTTCTTGTGGGCCTGGTTGAGTCCTCTGTAAGTAAGACTTTCTCCCTCTTTTTGGTAGCATCACACTCTTACACAGGGAAGCTAGGAGTTAGGTCCACCATATCCACAGGTTCTTATTGGCCTGGTTGAGTCCTCTGGATGGGTCTCTCAGCTAAGTTGCCCTTAAGATCAGTGATCTCAAGTTGCTGGTCATTGACCCTCTTTTGTAAGGTAGTCACCTGAGATTCCAGGTGACTGACCTTTGAGACTAAATAGGTACAGGTTTTACTCAGTTGTTGCACCTTTAGTTTTAGAATCCCCTCATCTTCATTTGAAGAATCACTAGGGGATGAGAGAATAGGACCAAGGTCTTCTTCCTCATCACCAGCTTCAGGTTCTTGGCTACTGATTTTCCCCTCCACAATGACAGCTTCAAAAGAAGTGTTAATGGGCTGGGTTGCATGGTTGAGGTCTGAATGATGTAATCAGTTGCAAAAGTGAGAGCCTCTTCCATATGAACCTCCTAAACTAGTTCAGGGAGATCCACCTCAGTTGTGGATGGATGATATGGGCTAGACATGGGTGAGTCAGGAGCACCCATCTCTTCTTGAGCAGGAGTGGAGAAGAGAGACTCATGGTACTCACTGAATCTCATGTCTTCATCATCATAGAATTCAAAATTAGGTATGGGTTGGTTGAGGTCTAGAGGCTGAGGATGGTAGCTTTCCTTTGAAGGTTGTTCACTAGAATTTTGAGTGTCTGAGTGAAGGCTTTATGCTGGGGTTATGAGCTCATCAGGTTGAGCATGAGGAACCTCAGCACTGATCCTTAAAATGATGGGAGTGGTATGCTCCTCAGGAGAAGTAGGAGCTCCAGTGTCCACTTCTTCCTGCATAGGTGAGAATATGGGGGCCTGCACAACCTGAGTAGCTTGTGTAGGGGTTTGTTTGGATTTTCTTTGGTAGGTGATGGTGATTTGTGGCTGTGTGGGTGGTGCAGATATGGATGGTGTGGGTTCAACATTAGCTTGTGTTGCTAAGTTGTCACCTTGAGCAATGAGCTCTAACATTTTTGGGACTAGGGCTGTTTCTACCCTGAGAAGCCAACAGTTGGCTTTCTTATTGTCTTGAAGATGCCGAGCTTCATCTATCCTAATTTTAGAACATTATTTGTTCCGCTTAACTGTGAGCCCAGTTCATAGTTAAGAATGTACTGAACATATCTAAAGAACATGTAATATTCTAAGGAGTCCAAGTTTGCAAGTAAATTAGTATAAAAAAATTATGAGTACCTGAACTTGACCCCTTATACCAATCCATGGACTATATAGGAAAGGTCTTCAGGAATTTGATCCCAACCTCTATGTTTGTTTGAGAGACAGTGAATGACAACATGGAGGAGGTACTTCTATTAGGAGGAGACATTTCCTTTCTTAAAGTTTCTTACAGAGTAATCACCCTCATAGCCATCTGCCTGAAGGACCGGTTCACAATAGATTTTAGAAAGGACAGTTCTCCTTCATCATCATCCAGCCTTAGATGAGTACAAATGGTGGTTGGAGTGATAAAATTTGTCCTGCCCTGTACTATGGTAGACAGTGCCTTCTCCCCATCCATAATGACCTCTTGGCAGGTCCTCCAAAACTCTAAAAGCTGATCTTCATATAGTGGAGGATTTATGGTGAGGGAGGTGAAGTAGTTGGATAAAGCCAAGAATTGGCAAACGTTCGAGAAGCCAGGATCTTTCTCAGAAACTTACAGAGCAACCTGATTATGTTGTCTGTGTAGTTGCATGGAGAAATCGGGCTGGTTTCGTGGGTTAGGGTTGGCTATTTTGAGTAGCTTTGAGATGAAGGGGGAACCATTGTACGAATATATATTTTATGGATTTTAAGACACAGTTAATGCAAAAGGATAAATTTTGCAATCCGAATGCTGGTCCCACCCTCGAAAAAGCACCCAAAAAGTTAGTTTTCTTGGAAGTTCAAATCTTTTGAAGGTAATTTGTCTTCGGAAGGTTTTAGAAAAACTTCTGAAGCTAAATTTGGCTTCGGAAGATATTCTTTAGTTTTCTAAGAATTTGCTTCGGAAGAAAATTACTTAGAGTAATTTTGCTTCCTAGATAAATTTTGCTTTGGAAGATATCAAATACCAGAAATCTTATTCGTAAGAGAGAATAAAAGTTCCGAGACTTAATTACTTTCAGAAGAAAATGGTCCTTCAATACATATAGTACTTGGTTAGAAAAATAAGCTTCAAAAGATATATCAGAATTTCTTTTAAAGGTTGATTTCTCAGAAGTAGTTATTTGTTTTGAAGACATAATTTTCTTCCAAAGACAACTTGATGTCTTCCGAAAGAAGTTTATTATATTCTCAGAATTCTAAGGGATATCATTTTGAAAAGTTTCTTCCAAAGTAAACTAGGCTTATATGGTGATGATATAGACAACTTAAGACACACATATTATTAAAAAAATCTTGAGTTTAGTTTAAAGAAAATCTACTCAAAGTTAATCATCCCAATAGCTGATACAAGATATTTAAATCTCTGCTCATCAAAAACTTTTGTGAACATTGTGCATTTGTGTTAACTTTGAATAGTTTTATTAATCCCTTTTCAAAATTATCTCTAATCAAATGATACCTGATGTTGATGTGCTTTGTCTTTGAGTGCTGTACAGGATTCTTTGTAATAGAGATAGCACTGTTATTGTCTATGTGGATGGGAGTTTCCTTGAAGTTGAATCCATAATCTAGCATCTGATTCTAAATCCAAAGCACTTAAGCACAACAGCTTGCAGTAGTAATGTATTCTGGTTCAGCAGTTGATGTAGACACACAAGATTGTTTCTTGCATTGCCATGAGACTATCCTTCTGCCAAGAAATTGACATCCCCTAGATGTAGACTTTGCAGTCATATTGCAGCCACTATAGTCACTATCTGTATAGGCATACGGATTAAAGTCATAATTTTTTGGATACCAAAGGCCTAATTTGGGAGCACCCTTGAGATATCTGAGAATTCTGTTGACAGCAACTAGGTGTGACATCCTGGGGTTGGCTTGATATCTTACACAAGTACATGTAGCAAGTATGATATCAGGCCTTCTAGCTGTGAGGTACATAAGAGACCCAATCATAGCCCTGTATAGATGTTCATCAACAAACTCCCCCTCAAGATCTGGTCCTAAGGAGTGGTTTCTGGCTATGGGTGTCTTAGCAACCTTACATTCAGTCATGTGAAACCTGACAAGTATGTCTTGCACATACTTTGACTGGTTTATGAAGATTCATTGTCAGCCTGCTTCACTTGAATTCCTAGAAAGAAATTTGAGTTCCCCCATGGCACTTATTTCAAATTAGCTTCTCAAAATCTTTGCAGAGCTTCAGATTAGTTGACCCAAAAAATAATGTTATCTACATAAACTTGAACCAGCATCAAGTCATTTCCTTTTCCTTTGATGAAGAGTGATCCATCAATAGTACCCCTCTTGTACCCATGCTGACAAAGATACTATGATAGTGTCTCATACCACTTTTTTGGAGCCTGATGCAGCCTATAACAAGCTTTGTCAAGCTTGCAAACATAATCAGGATGATCTGGGTCTACAAAGCTAGGTGGTTATTTGGCATACACCTCCTCATAAATCACCCCATATAGAAAAGCACACTTGACATCAAGTTAATAGACCTTGAAATCCTTGGATGCAGCAAAAGCCAGGAATATCCTAACAGCTTCAAGTCTTGCTACATGAGCAAAAAAATCTATGTAGTCAATCCCTTCTTCTTGTGTGTATCCTTGAACAACTATTCTTGTCTTGTTCTTGATGACAAGTCCCCTATCATCCTTCTTGTTCCTAAAAATCCACTTGGTACCTATGGTAGTCTTCCTTTTAGGAAGACGACATAGATTCCAAACCTTTTATCTCTTGAATTAAAGCAGCTCCTCTTGCATTGCCCTAACCCAACTTCCATCCTTCAAAGCCTCTTCAGACTTCTTAGACTCTATCTAGGATAAGAAATAAGAGTGAAGACAAACATTTTTGTCATAGGTTTGTCCTCTTGTTCTTACCCCAGTCTTAACATCTCTAATGATGTTTGTGATGGGATGTGACTTGTATATTCTTAGTTGAGTAATCATAACAAGTTGGTTGGACAGATCTAAATTGGTGAAATTCAGATCTGGTGCTTGACTATCATTCACCACATCAACACAGTTCTCAAGAGAAACTTGATCCAATGAGTGTGTCACATCATTGATGTTGTCTTCTATGGAGTTGTTATCAGCATCAAGAAACTCCTGATCACTATCACCACCTCCATCTCCTCATACATTGGAAATGCCTTCATTTAAGTTATGTGCCTCTGTGCTAGAATTTAGAGGCACCTCAGATGTGTCAGCTGAAGAATTTGTCATGGTTGTGCTGACAGGATTTCTAACTGCAGGGCTAGTTACCACTGGAGCTGAAGTAGTTTTTACACTTGGTCTTCTCAGTTTAAATCTTGGATCAGAATCTCCTGTTGATAATGTATCTGTAGATCCTGAAACATGCTCACAAGATTTGTTAAAACAGTTGGTAACTAAATCAAAATCAAACAGCCAATCAGGACCAGAACCTTTCATATTGGGTGTGTGCTTATTGAAGGTCATATTGGCTGACTCCTCAATTACTCTGATTCTAAGATTGTATACTCTATAAGCCTTGGCTTGGAGGAGTATCCCATGAAATTTCCATCATCTGATTTCTCATCAAATTTGGCTATTTGATCTTTGGTATTCAAGATGGTGCAAGGACATCCAAATGACTTGAGAAAACCAATGAAAGGTCTTATTTTGTTCCATAGTTCATAAGGAGTCTTACCATGAGTCTTGACTACTAAAACTCTATTTTGCACATAGTAGGCAGTGTTAATTGCCTCTGCCTAGAAGGTGATGGGCAGTTTGGAGTCAGACAACATGGTTCTTGCAGCTTTAATAAGTGTCCTATTTCTCCTCTCAGTAATACGGTTTTGCTGAGGAGTCCTGGGAGCACTATCTTATCTTGTAATACCTTTTTCATCACAAAATGTATCAAGTATTTGGTTTTTAAATTTGATTCCTTGATCACATCTTATGATCTTGACCCTGTAATCACATTGATTCTTAATTTTTAGAATGAAACTCTTCAAGATCTTAGGGGTCTCATCCTTAGTTCTAAGAAAGAAGACCCAAGTGTATCTTGTAAAGTCATATGTGATCACCAAGCAATAAGAGGTCTTCCTAAACTCATTACACTGGTAGGGCCAAAGAGATCCATATGTAATAAGTGTAAGGGTGTAGTGATGGAGTTCATTTCCTTTGGCTTGTAAGATACCTTATATTGCTTCCTTTTTAGGCATGTCACACAATGATCATCACTTGTAAACTCTTTCTTTGGCATTTCAGTTACCAAATAATTCTTAATTAATTTATTCATGTTTTTAAAGTTTACATGGCACATTCTTTTATGCCAAAGGAAAGACTCATCACTATTGGCTTTAGATAGAAAGCAAGAAACTTCTCCAAAAGGGGAAGTTTTTTGCAAGTCCATCTTGTACATGTTCCCTCTCCTGGGGGCTCTGAGGAGGATATGATCTTGAGGAATGACCACCCCGGGCTTGAGAACAATGCGCTCATGCTTAGTGAAGAGCATGTTATGTCTCTGATCACAAAATTGGAATTCACTCAGAAGATTATACTAAAGCTCCTTAACAAAGTTTACCTTCTCAATGCTGAGCTTACCATTTGTGACCCTGCCCCTTCTAGTAATGTAACCACCAGATTCTCCTCCAAAAGCAACTGACCCTCCATCAATTCTTTCAAAGTTTTAAAGCAAAGAGCCATTGCCTGTCATGTGCCTGGAACAACCACTATTAATGATCCATACATTCCCTTTGGTCTTGAGCTATTCCTGCACATAAAGAGATGGTTAGTTACATTTTGAAACCCAAGCCTTGTTGGTCTTGGGCTTGTCAAAGTGAAAAGAAGATAATGAAATAGGAATTGATCCTATATGCAAGTTCTAGGGATCATTTGCTGTTGTTGATAAAAAACTTTCAGTCACATGGCCTTCCTTCATCTTCCACACCATCTTTGGAAGACTAGACTTGGCCTTCAATACTTTGAAAGTTTTGATGAATTCAAAAGTTTTGGAGACTGAACCTTCGAAAGCTTTTGCATCCATTACAGCAGACTTCAGTGCTTTGGAAGCATTCCTTCCTTCCGAGACCAAATTTTCTTCCGAAGGTAAATTTTCACTTATCTTCTTCTTCACTTTGGAGCTTTGAAAAGGAAGAGATTTTCCTTCCGAAGCTATTTTCTTCTTCTTCTTCTTAGAAGTTTTCTTTTTGTTTATGTGGATAGTACTTTTGGGATTGTAGATGTAATCCTTGGCAAAGTGAGAAGTACTACCACACATGATGCATTCAGTTGACATACTTCTAAGAGTCATCTTTTGAATCGATGGCTGAGCTTGATCACTTTCAACTTCCTTCTTCACCTTTTCAGATGATGTAGCAGGCTTCTTGGGAAGAGGCTTGCTCTTGGAACTAGATGGTTTACGCTATGCAGCAGTGGTGCACACCTTATCAGCCTTCCTCTCTTGATCAGGATGATTTGGACATGAACTAGGATTCCTGGTACTAGAATCCATAGTTGAGTCTTTAGCCTTTACTACTTCAAATCCAGCAGAGATAAAAACTTGCTTTTCCTTGGAGTTGAAAGTGGCCTTGATCTCTTGGGCATTCTTGGATTTTCTTTTAGTAGCCCTGATCATGTTCTTCCTTGCAGACTTGGTCATCCTTGATTCATTCTTCTCTCCAGGAGAATGGTGTCCCTTTATAGGATAACCCTTGTCACTCACCTCGACCATCTCCTCTTCATCTTCATCCTTCTCTTGGATAGGATCAATGGAGGGCAGCTTATCTTGACAAGTTCCACACTTTGGATATCTAACAGATAGGAGTGTGTGTGGAGGAGCTATCTCACTTGATCCTAGTCCCAGCGTATTCTGATAACAAACTTTTGCATGCAAGGATGAGATATTATGTTCTTGAAGGTTTCCTCTTCAAGAACATATTTTTCTGCCTTGGCTTTGCTGATCACAAGCTCAGCCTGGTATTCAGTCAATTTAGTAATGAGATCCTTGATCTGAGTCTTGTAATTTGTATGCTCATGCTTAAGAGTTGAAATGGTTTTCTCTAAATCTTTTATTTTAAGTTCATAGTCATTTTTAGCTTTTTAAAATCAGCTTTTAAAATGTTTAAGGACTCAAGGTCAGATCTCACTTCCAAATTATAGGACCTATACATGTTAACTTTTGCAATACATTCAGGAGTACAATGATGTTCCAATACCTTAGCTTCTTCATGATCAGCCATTAGGGCTTCGTTTGGAGAAGCATCTTCCACCTAAAAGCTCCAGTCAAAGCCTCCTTCTTCAACAGCAACAACAACATGTTGTTTAAGTTAGCTTGGCTTCTTGGTTCTTGGAGCTGCATCAGTATAGTTTGGCCTGGGTTGTGCTTGGCCACCATTTGTCCTTTGTGCCTTGCACTCTCTAGCAAAGTGGGACATCTAGTTACAGTTGTAACACTTCACTTTGCTTTTGTCTAGTCCAAACTTTCCACTAGACACATTGCTGGGAAACTTTCTCCTTGTCCTCTTGTAGAACTTCTTGGCCCTGTAAGTGAGAAGAGCCATCTGCTGGACTATCTCCATGTACTCCAGATCATCTGGATGGATACAGTCCAAGTCTTTAAGGGTGAAGAGAAAGTTGCCGCAACTTTCATCAGTAGACACAAAGGCTTGTGCAGAGCTTATCTCTTGGAATGAGCTTCCTTGGATGTAGCTCTCCCTTGGTGTCTCGGGAAAGGTGATGAAAGAACCATTTTGTGAGTTTTCAAGGAAGCATATAAGATGATGTTGTGGTTCTATGCTATACCTTTCAACCACATGAAGGGCTGAATTCTGCTGATTGTTGGAAGAGCTGCTTGATGGATTTTGTATGTTCATCTTCATCTGGTAGCCACTAAGGATACCATACAACTTTGTGAGAGTAAGAGTAGAGAGGTTCTTAGTTCTCTTGATGACTACACAATAGTGAGTCCATTATCTGGAAAAAGAGAACATGAACTTCCTCACTATGTCCTTATTTTCAAGTTTTACTCCAACATCAGTCAGAGTATCCATAATCTTAACATACCTGAAGTATTGTTGAGTCATGGTTTCACCTGTCTTGTGGGTGAAGTTCTTAAACTGTTGCTTTAAGAGGTCTTTCTTATTCTCTATAGCTTCCTCAGACCCATCATACATGAGCCTCAGTGCATCCTAGAGCTGCTTAACACTCTTGATCTTCTTGAAGCCTCTATATATGGAGTTTGGAATAGTAGTTTGGAGGGCAGTCATAGCTTTCTGATCTATGTCAATCTTCTTCCAGTCTTCTTCAGAGTAGTTAGTCATTTCTTTTGGTATCATCCCACCTCCAGCAATGGCTGAAGAGGTGCTTGGGATGTGAGGTCCTTTGACAACAGATCTTCATATCCTACTGTCTTGAGACTTGATGAACCCTTCCATACGTTGGCACCAAGTATCAAACTCATCAGGAGTGATCAGTGGAGACTTTGTCATAGTACCGGTTTCCATATCAGCTTTAGCAAGAGCTGCCATTTGAGTTGTTAAGTGTTTTGTGAAACTGAAGTGATCAAAGATGGTGAGATCTTACAATCAAGGTCCTGAAATGTTCTGATACCAATTGCAGGACCGGTGAAGGGTGGTCAATGCAACAGTTTCACAAGGTGAAGAGATATGAAACACTTAGCAAATCAAATAGGGAACCGATTAGATGATACAAAGAACACAAATAAAAGAACAAGAACAAGATCACTCAAATATGGTTTTCAAGAATGATGTATATTGCTCTCAAGTTCTTACTAGTGTTACCAAGCATACATAAGGATATAAGTACTTGAGACACTTTATGCTACATCCTACAGCCGGCCATGCTTTGAAGGCCAGCTGGATACACTAATCTAGACAACAAGATCAATGTAGAGTCAAAAGGCAGATTGCCTTTTGACTAGTGACTATGACATGCCATAACTCACATCCTAATCTATTACAGAAAAGATAAAAGGTACAAAAGTAGAAAGTTATAGACCAATGACCATCATCTACAGTTGACAAAAGCATGGACCTTTTCACCAACTCATATAAGTTGGTGAGTCTTCAGAGTGGCAGCGGAAAGTTGTTAAGCTTTAGTCAAAAGGTGATCAGAGAAAGCATGTCTTCTCTGTCTTCGAAAGAAATTAGTCTTTGGCTTCGGAAGACTTTGTCTCTGAAGCTTCGGAAGACTTCATCTTTGACTTCGGAAGATTTTGTCATTTGGCTTTGGAAGACTTTACACTTAGCTTATTTTCCTTTGAGTGGTGTAAAACTTCGAAAGTAACTTTACTCTGTACTTCATGCATGCATACTGGGAGCTCTTTGGTTGCTTTGGTTGCATTAGTATTTAAGTATAAACCTTACAGGAAAAGAAATGAAGATAAAGGGTCGCCCTGCCGGACCCCTAGAGCATCAGAATTCACTTGAAGAAGACCCGTTAATCAAAACAGATGCCTTGGCTGATCTAAGGATGCCCAAGGTCCACCTACGCCAACGAGAAGGAAATTTCATATGCCCAAGAATTGAGTCAATATGCTCCCAGGAAATAGAATCAAATTCTTTGTTTAAATCAATCTTGAAAATTAGCCAAGGCATCTTTGATTTTTTGAGCCACGAAAGAATCTCGTTAACAACTAGTGGCCCATCCAGAATATTGTGTTTTGCAAGGAAGGCTGTTTGGAAATCAGTGAGATGGGACGATATTCATCAAATGAGGAGGGGTCTTGTGTTTTTGGGATTAAAGCAATGAAAGAAGAGGAACACAACTCACTGATGTTCCCATTTTCAAAGAAGAATTCAAAAATGTCCATAAAGTCTTGCTTTAAAGACTCCCAAAAGTGTTGAACAAATGCGAAATTAAACCCGTCAGGGCCTGGGGCTTTGTCACGTCCACAGTCCTATACCGCGGATTTTAATTCATCCAGTGTAAACGGTTGAATAAGAGAATCAGCTTCTGAAGTGGATAAACCCGGAATATCTGAGCAATCCATAACCGGCCTTGACGGCATTTTTTCTTTAAACTGATTATTAAAGAAGTGACATGCTTCGTATTTAATTTCTCCGGTGCTCGATGACCAAACTCCATTAATAAGCATACCATTAATTCTATTTGAACCCATTCGTGCATTGAAAATACCATGAAAAAAAGACGAGTTCTCGTCTCCTTCAACTGCCGATTTGACCCTTGATTTTTGTTTCAGATCTTCAAGATTCTCCTTTTCTTTTTCTAACAAGGACCTTTTAATCTCAATTCTTTCTTTGCTTTCTTCCTCAGTTAACCCGATGAGTTTAGCAATTGTATCCAGTGAAAGCAATTTGGTATTTAGACTAAAGATTTGTAAGTTTTCTTTAGCCTTCCTTTTAAATTTCCATTCCTTTATAGCAACTTTAACATTTTTAAGTTTCAAAGCCAATCTTGCATCTAGACGATAGGTGGATACCTGCACCTTCAAAGCAGCAGAGACTACCTCATCGAAGCCCTCACAAGACAACCACGAGGAGAAAAATTTTAATGGTTTCGGTCCAAAGTCTTGCCCAGACCTAACAAGAGTAATCAGATTATGATCCGAATATTTACGAGGCCTAGCAGTGAGTGCAGAGTCAGGCCAACGGTTAATAAAACATCATTTACCAAGAAAAAATCAGTCTTACTAGCTTTCATCCCATTTTCATCATATAAGTATACTTAGATCCCCCATACCATATTCATGCAGATTGCATTCATCTATAAAGTTGTTAAAAACATTTGCACCATGAGAATTAAATTCAGAATTTAGCCTGTCATTGGGGTTTCTCACCTCGTTAAAATCACCAAAGAGAACCCACATACCATGGAACGATGACATTGTCTGAAGCAAAAAATCCCATAACTCTTTCTTTGCACTTAGCTCTTGTGGTGCATAAACATTAGTGATATTAAGATGATCTGTGGACCCTTTAATTCTCCCGATAGCGACCAGACAATTTCTGTTCTTAATTGAGAAAGACTTTGAAGCACGTGGGATCCCAAACACTAAAAATTCCCCCGGATCTTCCAGTAGCTTCAATGAAATCAAACTTGACAGATTGCTTACCCCATAGACCAGCAACTGGAATTTTGTTAGTATTTGTGATCCCACGTGCATGTTGTGGATGTATTCTCGGAATGTGCTTCCAAATCCACAACTCGGCAGATTGCTTACCCCATAAGTCTTATCTTCTCATAACATTATTTGGTACATAGTTAATTATTAAAATTCATAGCTTCAAGCAAGATGTGTTTTTATTTGATGATTGTAATATTAGTCACGGAATTAGAGGAAGATACTTGTTCATGTTTCAACATAGGAGTGACATAAATATATTTTTATATTTTTACTTTAATGTGTTTTTATTTGTTATTTATTTTATAACGTGTTTTATGTGGAGACATGTTATGACATCCTGTATTCTATAATTTGAGTTGATGTTGTCTCCATGCTATAGTTATTTTTATAGATAGCACTGAATAGAGCAACTAAAAGACCGACGTTACAATTTATTTAATATCACTCTCATAGTCTCATAAAGGATTACACATATGTTTAAACCATATAAAATGTATTTGTTTATTTATAATGACATGACACCGCAGTGTCATATTCCAAAAATCTCATCATTATTTACAAAAGATCGTAAGACTTAAACCGATAAGTCTTGCATGTTGTGGATATATTATTACTTTCTCAAATGATATTATGAGAAGATAAGATTATGCATGTCAAAAATTCAAATAAGAGAAATATTTCCATGTATCACACCTTAATTTGCTCATGAAGTAATAATATGATGAAAAGTTATTGAGGATTTCATATTCATATACTCAAGAAACTAATTAAAAACCATAAAACTTGTATGGTTCTACTCCATCTCCTAAAGGAGTATGGCTATATAATGATACTATAAATGTCGTGATTATGGACATAACTAAGAAAATTGTAATGATATCCACCACAAGTGGCAAACAAAGTGGTGATTATATGTGAAAAAGGATAACACTATTATCCGTGGTAGTAAGAGGTGATAATACATTGCTCTCTTATATTTCTATCTTGTAAGCATATGCAACAAAATGCATATGTCATACCTCCACTGATAGCGGAAACATGAGGATGCGACGGACGGAATCACCATAACACAATGGGGTCTAAGAGAATCTCTAGAGGAATTCCCTGTCACAAAAGAACAAGTGTCAATAACAATCAATACCATAACGTTATTTCATAAATGCATAAATAATCCAGAAGTTCCAAAACAAAACATCCAGTACAAGTTCAAACTAAACCAATTACAAAACCAACAATAACGCATTGTCCAAAACTATTATTCCAAACGTCTAATGCTCTTGTAGGAGCGGTCTCGTATAAAGTCCACTGTACAAATACTTAAGCGTTGATACCTAAAAAGACGTGCTCTAAAAAGTCAACATACGTTGCTGAGTTCACAGGTTTATATGTACAATATATGTTTCCATGCAAGTCATGAATATAATATGTGTGTGTATGACATCATTGAAGTCATAGAAACCAACATAAGCTCATGACCAGTCCAAATAACCTGGATTATATTAACCCAAGGGCACGCCCTGAAGTCAGTCTTAGCTAGCATACTGACAATAAGGGTGGGGTGTCAACCTATTCGTACTAACAATACCTCTCAACAACAGTCCATTCCATGCCCAAAATAAGCATAAATACTTATAAAGGGAATCTAGACTGGATCCTATGACTCACACGACAGTTTAATCCAAGTTCAAAACAAATTTAACACAACGCAGTCCAAAACTGTAAGCATACTTTTCCCCAAGTAAAAATAGTAAAAGGGGCCATGAAACTCACCTCCATGATAACACAATCCAAAGTTCACAACAAGTATAGCAAGTAACTATAGATAACAAAACAAAATAAGATTATTCAAGGTCGATGAGGCCTAATTGGTTTTAATCCTCGTAGTCCAGTCCTTAATGACCATTTAAGTTCTTATTTTAGTGAAACCGTAATTCATTTATCAATCCAAATCCAATGTCTAACATTAAATTTTCAATCCCGACTCATTTTAAATTTCTAGTTATCAACAAATAGTAACTAGTTAACGTTCTTCGATGTACATTTATTGGTCCACGTTTGATGGCTTGTTAACCTTGGATGTTCTTATCCTTAAAATGCCTTAGAATACATCATTGAACTTAAAATTTTAACTTGTTTTAATTAATTAGTCTCAAATCTTAACATGTAAGTTTTATAAAAATATATTAGCTTGTATAGCTAATCGCGCATCGATCTTGCGTAGGCTTCTTGGAGGTCGAAACGATAACGAAACGTCGCATACTAGGCACTATTTGGAAGCGAAGACCGTAAAATAACTTACAGATAAAAACCACCTCAAATGGATGAAGTATGTGGGAGATATTATTCAACGAACACAGGCTAACATTCTGTCTGAATTTAAAAGCTTTAACCTTTGATTTTATTTATTATGTTTGGAGGACCAAACCGAAAAGATGCAAGACCACTTGAGTTTGTTAGAGGACTCTCTGAACTTGATTTTAGATGAAAGGTTTGATCTATTTGAACACCTTGTGACCAAGTTATGACATGTGCAAAACCTCCTAATTTTTGACAGCAACCTATACAAAATCGCAAACTTGTCCCTTGCATCCCAAAACCATAATTTTTGACCATTATTGGACCGAGACCTAAAAGAATGTTTATTACATGAACTATTTGACCTATTAACTGAATTAGACCTTTAATTTATCATAGATATAAGCTCCAATTCATTTAATTATATTTCTAATGATTCGGTTCGCGTTTCAAGTCGATTAGCATAAAAGATCTTTTCTAACGCACTTAGCAATCCATGAATGTTGTTTATTGTACTTAAAAAAAGGTACATCATTTCCGGAAACCCCACAGTTGGTCAATCATTGCATAAAAACATTTAAAAGGTACATCATTATCGCAGCGGAATTTAAAAACTTTCATTAATAATTTAAAACATATCATTACGTTACATCATTCGTTTACATTTCTAAATGCAACATCATATTAAAAATGTGGATGCCAGCCTCAAAACGCTCCCAGTAGCTTATGCATCCATGCCTGCACCTCTTCAGCATCAACAAAATACCTGCCAACTATTATGCATACAAAAAGTCAACGACGCTGAGTGAGTTCTAGTTTTATAAATAAACTACTTTACTTTCGTTAAAACATAACCTTTACATTCGTTCGTGATCAAACATCATACGTACACATTAATAATAATTATTATTATCTTCATCATCGTTCATCATCAAACAATACATACTTACTATCATCCGAATCCTGCCTCATGCAATACCCCCGACTCATGTCTGAAGACTGATACTGTACCGGGGCCTGTAAACAAACCCCTGACTCATGTCCGAAGACTGACAACAGTACCGGGATACGCGACAAGGATCCCATCTCGTATGCAACACCCCCGACTCATGTCCGAAGACTGATACTGTGCTGGGGCCTGTAAACAAACCCCCGACTCATGTCCGAAGACTGACACAGTACCGGGGCGAGTAACAAGACCTTATCTCTTTCACATGCCATCCTGTCTCATGCAATACCCCCGACTCATGTCCGAAGACTGATACTGTGCCGGGGCCTGTAAACAAACCCCCGACTCATGTTCGAAGACTGACACAGTACCGGGGTACGCGACAAGGATCTCATCGTACATTACTTCCGTTCTCATCATTCGTTATCTTTCACTTTCGTTATATAATACTTTACGTACATTCTTACATTATTCCACGTAAAGTCATAAAATCATACATAACGTATTACATAACATAATACATATATTTTGAAAACCGTTAAACATGGAAAGATAACACATCACACAAACATGCATAACACACCAAGCCCAAGCCATCACATCACAACAGAACCTCTCTCAACCAACTACCTCATAAAATCCTCAGAAAACCCTAAGTCCAAAATGGAGAGCAGTTGGACATCTCAGGCGCATGAGTATAAAAATTCCAAGGAAAACAGCCTAGGCGCATCACCACTATGCAGGCGTATGAGCCCTTCTTAGGTGCATGGGCACTGCTGGGGCGCATGGCCAACACTTAGGCGCAGGAGCAACTTTGGGCGCATAGGCAGTGCTGGGGCGCATGGCAAACACTTAGGCGCATGGGCATTCTTCTGGTCGCATGGACAACTGTTTGGGCGCATGGACAACACTTAGGTGCATGGGCATTCTTCTGGACGCATGACTACTATTTGGGGGTCATGATCTTGGGCGCATGAGGTAAGGTAGACGTATGAAAACAATTTCAGGCATATGGGAACATTCTGAAATACCAACTATACTACAACCAGTTCTCAAACATCAATCTAACACTTCCTATCACAGATCTAGCAAACCACCAGCACTTAAACCATGCTAAACATCAAATCTAACCTCAAACAACCTCTAAACATACAACAATAGAGCACCATCGAACAACATGCTGAAAACTTACGGTTACTTAAAAATCTTTTGCTCTATATGCATAATAGCCCCAAACACTTTGAAAATTAGTAAAAAGAGGGGTTCAAGAAGTCACCTGAAGCAACCTTCAAGCAACACACCTCCAACTGCAAATTCAGCTCCTAAAACCCACAAAAACAGGCACTTAGCACCACAAATCTAGGCCTAGAAGCTGAAAATTTGGTTGAAACCGAACATTAGCCCAAGAAAACTCACCTTCAAAAAGATTGCAGCTTCTTCTCTCTCTAAAACCATGAACTTTTCTTCTTTCTTCCTTTTTCAGCCGAGAAGATGGGTATGGCAATGTAGTGGGCGGCCATACACACTGTTTTAAACACTATTATTTAAAAGTTTGCATCTTGCACAACTTTAGTCCTTCAACTTGTGTTATTCCTCATTTCTTTCTTTATACATTTATGTCTCTTCTTTTTAATAAAATTCGGGGTGTTACAAGTCCCCCCCCCCCCTTATATAGGTTTCGTCCCCGAAACCTGTCACTTCTCGAACAGTTGCGGGTAATGCTGTCTCATCTCTTCCTTGATCTTATACATAGGCTTAGACCCCTTCTAGGCTCCCCTGTACTCGCACAAATGAAACCACCCTTCTCCTTAGCTCGTCTCTCCCTTCTATGAGTAATGGCCACAAGTTGTTCCACTTAGTTGAGTCGTTCGTCCATCTCGATATTCCCTAATGGAACTACCATATCCTCCTCGATTGAGCACTTCCTCAGACGAGATACATGGAACGTCGGATGAATTCCACTTAACTTATCGGGTAGCTCCAACCTGTAGACCACCCCTCCTGTTCGAGTGATGATTCGGAAAAGCCCTATATACCTTGGTATTAGCTTCCCTTGCTTTCGGAATCAAATGATCCCCTTTCCCAGACGAGGCATTCATCATTACTCCATCGTCGTTGGTCGGCACCGAACTCTTGTCGGGCACGGTTGATCAAACCACCTTCTTGCAACACTCGGTGTTTGCCTCATAGGCTACTAGCCAATTCTACCCAAGGCACGTATCAATCTACCTACGTTCGTCCTGAACAGTCTAGCAGGAACCACGTGCTCTTCTAATTCTACCACACAATCCTCTAGGGCATCAGGTAACCTAGTGGACTTACCAATAGCAATTTCTACATCGAAGGGCTCATCAATTTTCCTACTCCTAACGTGCAACTTATCACAAAAAGGCAGGAGGAATGAAACTACTACTAGCACCACAATCAAAGCACAGATGCACAAATTTAATTTACTAGAAACGTACCTGACGTCATGTCGGAGTCCGCTCTAGCCTCCTCCTGGTCATAGAAAATGCTCTGACCTTCATCCTCTCCTCCCCTTCCTTTCACCAGAGCTTCCTGCCCTCGACTTCTTGCAGTCTCTGCTCATGTGTCCATTCTAGCCACAGTCGTAACATTTAGCCATGTGGCATTCCCTCACCCTGTGGCCCTCTTTCCCACATTGAAAGCAGATGTTCAGTCCCCACTTGCACTCCCCCTCATGGCCTCTACCATACTTCTTGCATGCTTCTTCCCTCCCTGTTACCATCCTCCGATCATCGACCTTCATCGTCTTACCTCCAGCCACAAATCCATCATCATTATCCCACCTTCTATTCCTATTCCTAACATAGCCCCGCTCCTCCTCTACATCCACTATCTCCACCGCCTCTCGCTCGTCATACAGCCTTCCCGCTAGGTCGACCACCGACCTAAACATACCTGGCCGGGCAGCGATCAGATGTCTGCAGATATCTGTCGGCAGACCTTGAATGTACCTCTTGATCTTTTGTGACACAGGCGTCACCTGATCTGGCACCAGCCTTGCCATCTCATTAAACTTCGTTGTATACTATTGGTGCGTCATCGTTCTCGCCTCCAACTACAGGAACTCTCTCTCAACTTTGTCAAGCTCTCTATGAGGGCAAAACTCCTTAATTACCAACCTCTTCAGCTCATTCCATCTCATCCTCCTGATTGCCCTGGTACCCTTGGCTTGAACAATGTTTTCCCACCAGCACAAGGCTGAATCCACAAATGAGTGGGTAGCGAACTTCACCTTTTGATCCTCACGGCACTCGCTAATGTCCAGTACCGCCTCCATCTCCCTCACCCAACGATGAGCAGCAGTAGCACTTCCATTCCCATCAAAAGTTGGGGGCTTGCATCTCTGGAATGCCCCATAGCTACACCCCTTGGCGGTTTCCTGCACCGCTTCCTCCTCCTCATCATCATTGGAGACAACCATCTTAGTCTCTGGTTGCTCCCCTTCACGAAACCTCTCCCAACGGTCCTCCTCCTCTCGACCTTCTCTTTCTTTTCATCCTCCCTCACAGCACGTATAACCTTGGTCACTACAGTCGACAGAATCGTCTGCATGACCTGATGAACCTCCTCAACTACCGCCTCCTTCATTGAGGCTCTTAGATTAGAACTCTTGTCCTCACCGTCGTGGAGACGGAGCTCTGGCTCTTTCAGGAGCCGTCTCAACAGTCTTAGCCCTGCTCCTCGTGACACGCTGTCTAACACCACGTCCACCCCGACCTCCACCTCCCGAAGCCTCAGAAGACCTACCGCCAGCCATCTAAACACTACAAGATTCAAGCACCAACACAATCATTCAAGGTAATAGCTCGGATTATGTTAAGAATAGTAAGTCCCTAATTACAGTGGCCAGTTGTGATTAGCCACTTACTTTACTCTTCATCCCCCAAGCATTTCCTATCCTGACTACATCAGTATCTAAATCTACACAAAAGCACATAAACCACATAACACACGCACATAATTCCCCTTTTTATTAACTTACATAAAACGTTAATGTAAAACCTTTACCTGCAGGCACGTAGCTACTAGGACTGGTATCCCTTTCCTTTGGTCCCATTCTTAGCTTAAGTTTAGGTTTTGAAAATATTTACTCAATTCTCTTAAACTTTGGCCCCGTTTCCGGAAACCCCACAGTTGGTCAATCATTGCATAAAAACATTTAAAAGGTACATCATTATCGCTGCGGAATTTAAAAACTTTCATTAATAATTTAAAACATATCATTACGTTACATCATTAGTTTACATTTCGAAATGCAACATCATATTAAAAATGTGGATGCCAGCCTCAAAACGCTCCCAGTAGCTTATGCATCCATGCCTGTACCTCCTCAGCAACAACAAAATACCTGCCAACTATTATGCATACTAAAAGTCAGCGACCCTGAGTGAGTTCTAGTTTTATAAATAAAATACTTTACTTTTGTTAAAACATAACCTTTACATTCATTCGTGATCAAACACCATACGTACACATTGATAATAATAATTATTATCTTCATCATTGTTCATCATCAAACAATACATACTTACTATCATCCGAATCCTGCCTCATGCAATACCCCGACTCATGTCCGAAGACTGGTACTGTGCCGGGGCCTGTAAACAAACCGTGGACTCATGTCCGAAGACTGATACAGTACCGGGGTACACAACAAGGATCCCATCTCGTATGCAACACCCCCGACTCATGTCCGAAGACTGATACTGTGCCGGGGCCTGTAAACAAACCCCCGACTCATGTCCGAAGACTGACACAGTACTGGGGCGAGTAACAAGACCTCATCTCTTTCACATGCCATCCTGTCTCATGCAATACCCCCGACTCATGTCCGAAGACTGATACTATGCCGGGGCCTGTAAACAAACCCCCGACTTATGTCCGAAGACTGACACAGTATCGGGGTACGTGACAAGGATCTTATCGTACGTTACTTCCATTCTCATCATTCGTTATCTTTCAGTTTTGTTACATAATACTTTACGTACATTCTTACATTATACCACGTAAAGTCATAACATCATACATAACGTATTACATAACATAATACATACTTCTTGAAAACCGTTAAACATGTAAAGATAACACATCACACAAACATGCATAACATACCAAGCCCAAGCCATCACATCATAACAGAACCTATCTCAACCAACTACCTCATAAAATCCTCAGAAAACCCTAAGTCCAAAATGGAGAGTAGTTGGACATCTCAGGTGCATGAGCATAAAAATTCCAAGGAAAACAGCCTAGGCGCATCACCACTATGCAGGCACATGAGCCCTGCTTAGGCGCATGGGCACTGCTGGGGCGCATCGCCAACACTTAGGGGCAGGAGCAACTCTGGGTACATGGGCACTGCTGGGGCGCATGGCTAACACTTAGGCGCATGGACAATTTTCTGGGGCGCATGGATAACTGTTTGGGTGCATGGACAACACTTAGGTGCATGGGCATTCTTCTGGGTGCATGACTACTATTTGGGCGTATGATCTTGGGTGCATGAGGTCACTTGGGCGCATGAGGTAAGTTAGGCGTATGAAAACAATTTCAGGCGCATGGGAACATTCTGAAATACCAACTACACTACAACCAGTTCTCAAACATCAATCTAACACTTCCTATCACAGATCTAGCATACCACCAACACTTAAACCATGCTAAACATCAAATCTAACCTCAAACAACCTCTAAACGTACAACAACACAGTACCATCGAACAACATGCTAAAAAACTCATGGTTACTTAAAAATCTTTTGCTCGATATGTATAATTGCCCCAAACACTTCGAAAATCAGTAAAAAGAGGGGTTAAAGAACTCACCTGAAGCAACCTTCTAGGAACACACCTCCACAACCACGAAAACAGGCACTTAGCACCACAAATCTCGGCCTAGAAGCTGAAAATTTGGTTGAAACCGAACAATAACCCAAGAAAACTCACCTTCAAGAAGATTTCAGCTTCTTCTCTCTTTAAAACCATGAACTTTTCTTCTTTCTTCCTTTTTCAGCCAAGAAGATGGGTATGGCAATGTAGTGGGTGGCCATACCCACTCTTTTAAACATTATTATTTTAAAGTTTGCATCTTGCACAACTTTAGTCCTTCAACTTGTGTTATTTCTCATTTCTTTCTTTATACTTTTATTTTCTCTTCTTTTTAATAAAATTCGGGGTGTTACATAACATCAAGAACATGAACAAATAAAGATAAAATCATCAAAATAACGTTTTTTTTACCGGATAATGTGTAGATGGTCAAGTCTTGCACAAAAATCAACCTTAAATGCTAGAACATCATCAAAATCAAAGGAATTAATGATGATGGTGATCGATTGGAATGAAGAACAAGAAGAGAATGGATGGCGGCGTCGACTAGGGTTTCACTAGAGAGCATTCTTGGAGAAAAAAATTTGTAAAATGAAGAGAACAAGGGGCACTCCCCCTTTTATAAGAGGATTCGACCAAGCGGGGGCATGGATAAGCCTCCCGCGCCCTTTGCCCTTTTCATCTATTTCCTTCTCGTCCCGATCCACATGTCTTCCAACTTATGCGTCTTTAAATTCTATGTGTTTATACAATTCTAACGGACTATTAAGCTATATATTATTTAATTATTTAATTTATGATTTTGAATTAAATTAAGTCTATTTAGTAGGCTTTGGGCAAAGCACACTGATGTCTGATTTTTGTTGCGTTTTTGACGTAAATTTAAATATTTTACATTCTGTCAATCCTTGATCAAGGCTAAAGCACATAATTATCATACTACATCCAGTCTAGTCAACCTGTCATCCATCCTAGGACCATTAGAACATATTAAGCTCATAATGCATAGTTCTAGAACTTAGCGTGTCTACACGTGTCTAATATACTATTTTCAGATCAAGTTAACATTAGGTCAACTTTCAAGTCAAAGTTCAAATTTAATCCACGTCAAAGTCAAGGAGTCAATGTGAAAAAGTCAAAGTCAACGGTTAATGCACCTCTTTTGGTGACGGATGTCACAACATATATGATTATAAACCAGAAGTTTATAGATCATGATTATATTAATTGGCATGATCAGTTAGACTGTTAGACCATACGGAGTAGAGGACGATATGGAAAGTATTGAAGAATTGAAATATTCTTTCTAATAACTAAGCAAATAATATTCATTCTCAAAGGAAGTTGATTATCAACTAAAATAGATGTGAATATTTAAAATTTAGGAAGTGATAAAGGATAATTATATCTTAATGTGGACTATGCAGGACCAAGGCAGGGAGGTCAATGCAACAGTTTCACAATGTTTGGAGAGACTTTGAACACTTATGAGATCAAATAAGGAACCAGCTTAACGGTGAAATAAATAACACAAGTAAAAGAACAAGAACACAATAATATGGTTTTTAAGAATGCTGTATATTGCTCTCAAGTTCCTTTTACAAAGTGTTACACAACTTACATCTAATTACAAGTACTTGAAATACTTTATACTACATCCTACAACCAACCATACTTTGAATACCAGCTGGAAACACTAATCTAGACAACAAGATCAATGTAAAGTCAAAACGCAGATTGCATTTTGAATGGTGACTATGACATACCATAGCTCACATCATAATATATTACAAAAAGAATAAAAGTACATAAGAAGAAAGTTACAGATACTATGACTATGTTTTACAGCTGACAAAAGTATGGACTTTTCACCAACTCATACAAGTTGGTGAGTCTTCTCAGATGACAGCGAAAAGTGGTTCAGCTTTTGTCAAAAGTAAGTCAGATAAAGCATGTCTTCTCTGTTTTCAGAAGAAATCAGTCTCTTGGCTTCGGAAGAGTTTGTCTTGAAGCTTCGGAAGACTTCATCTTTGGGTTAGGAAGAAATCGTCATTTGGCTTTGGAATATTTGATACTTAGTGTATTTCATTGAGTTGTATCAAATCTTCCGAATTGTACTTTACATGTGCGTGCTAAGAGCTCTCTAGTTGCATTAGCCTCAAAGTGTAATCCTTACAAACTCCCCCTAGGCTGATGCTATCAAAACTAAAGGAGACCTTTGAATCTTGATCTTCATCTGTTGACAGTCCTTATCAGAATCAAGATCATTCCCTTCATCATCAGTTAGTCAGGATTCCACTGACTTTCAAAGTACCTTCTCATGTCATAGAGATCATGTAGGGGAAGGTCAAGTATGTTTTACCCCCTTTATATCTAGTGACATACCTTCTGTCTGGGTTAGTAGCAAATGCACAAGACAGGATGGGTCTCTCAGCAGCAAGAGGCTCTACAATGAGTGGACTTTGTTATGTAGCCTCTTCTTGATCACCCTCAAGATGTCCTGATCCATCCTGAGATGCAGAGGTGGATGCCTTGGACTTCTTCTTATTCTTCTTTCTTCTTCTTCTTCTTCTTCTTCTTCTTCTTTTTCTTCTTCTTCTTCTTCTTCTTCTTCTTCTTGTTTCTTTTGATGGCCATCCTCTTCCTTTTTCTGTATTTTAACTGAGAGGTTGGTCTTGAGTACCATATTAATCTAGTTTCTCTTACTCAGTAGGGTCCTTTTCCTTCTTAGATTCAGAAGGAGAGGGATCAGGACCCTGCTGTGGTCACAAAATGAAGCTGGCTGAGATGCAGTACTAGGTCCAGGTTGTGTTGTCTCTTGTGGTTTAACCTCGACCTTAGCTTTTGGTGCAGCCTGACTTGATGGAGAATGCAAGTCAACTAGCTCACCCCTTTTGATCTTCTTCTTGATCACTCTAATGTCCTCATCCATTATGGATAGAGACATTGGACTAAGTCTTCTTCCGAAGAACCCATACAGCTTCAAGAAGCTAGCCATCTTCAGTCTGTCTGCAGACTTCTTCTGATTGGCTCGGATGGTGGCTCTTGACTTTGCAGCCTCTTTCCTCATCTTCATCTTAGTAGCCTTTTGCTCTTTTAGCACTTATTGCTTAAGCTGCTTGAGGTATTCAAATTCTATATACTCATAAGACAAGGGAAGTAGGTCTTCTACCTGATAGAGGCCTGTGGCACTCAGTTAGGTTATCATATTTTGCCTATCTTGTTCCCTACCTCCTTGAGTTTCTTATTTAGTTATCACAGCCTCTGCCTTAGGGCTTTCTTAAACTGGAGAGAGAGTAGGAGCTTTGTATAGTCTTTTTCTTCTTCTTTCTTCTTTGATCTTGAGGAGCAGCTCTGCAGGCGTAGCTTCCTTCCTCTCTTTTGACACCTTAGTGTCAGCCAGTTCATTAAGTTCCTCCAAGGGAAGAGAGATGATTTCATCTATGTTGTAGTTCCTAGACCCCAAGTAGTTTAATCCAGCTTCCTGATATGCTCTAAATTATACATAAAATTTATATCAAAAGCGCATCAATTATTTTTTAATATCTTCCTTAAAATGGTGATTATTACTTAAAAATGTTAAATTGTGTTTCAAGTGTTCAAAAGGTTAAGATGGACAAAATAAGCTTATTTAACAAGAATTTAAAGAAAACTGAGCTTTGAAGTCCAAGCATGGGGCTGTGCCTCATTAAGCACGCCCCCATGACTTACCTAAAACACACCCTCATGCTTAAATTGGCACACCCCCATGTTTCGACATCTAACATGACAAAAAGTACTGTTCCCCAAAAGTAAGCACGGGGCCGTGCCCCATGAGTCACGGGGCTGTGCGCCACCCCAAACATGGGGTCGTGCCCCATTTAACACGGGGCCGTGCCCGACACCTCCTGCACGTGGCCGTGCCTTTTAGGCATGGAGCCATGCTTAAACACTCTAGAAAGCCTATAAATAGAGGCTTAAGTTTATTACTTAGGCGAGCTTTTGGTGGGAGAGTTATTCTGCTGAATTCTCTCAAGAATCAAGACTTGAAGATCATTTAGAGGCTTAGGAGGTGCATACAACACTTGGAAGAAGCTAGAGATTGTCTAAACTTCATCTATTATGGATCACTAGTTTGATGGTTCCATTTCACCAATGATTTCATATCTATCTTCTATGTTACTTGTTGTTATGTTCAAGCTCATTATGAGCTCAACTCTTACTATCATCCTAATTGGATGAAATTTATGTAATTTATGATGAACTAATGATGTGACTTATGTTATGTTAATGTTTTGGTAATCTTGGGTAAGCTTTTGATGGGTAGCATCTATATTTGAACGAGAAGTTATGAACTTATGATTTGTAATTGTGAATGTCATACAATGTTTAAAAACAAATGAACTAACTTTTATTCGCGAAACTGGTCTTCATAACAAATCTATGTGTTGGACTATTTAAAGATGATACTTACCAAAATCTAAGTGCCAAATCTCATGATGATTACCAAAACTGACACGTTGAAGATATGCTAAAAATATGATCAAAACGAAGAAAATTGACCAAAGTCAAACTTGGTCAAACTTGGTCAACCATGGTCAAAGTCAACAGTCAACATCAGCGGACGTCCCGAATGACATCAGCATCCGGTAGTCACGCATCAACAACAGAGAATTTATCAGGCTTAGAACAATATTTATGTAATCATTAGGACTTAAATGTAATTTTATTCATTTTTGTAAAGAGTATAAATTGACTAAGTGTAGTCATTTATACTCTAATTAACCATTATCAAGCATTCAAGGATTCAAGCATACAGATTTAGTCAAGTGAGAGAAACAATTAGGTTGAGTGTGTGTGAGAGAGATTTTTCTTACAAACTCCCTTTGTAATCTCCTAGCAAACATACATATGAATGAATGATATATTTTATGAATATGTGTTCTTGAATTGTTCATCATTCATTCATCATCATAAATTCATTCTTGCATCAGATCTTCACTTGAAATCATCAACAGGTTTGTGAGATTCCGCATCACAGATCCGATAAATGACAACAATACGATTGCAATATTCGATCCATCAGTATCGGATTTCCACAATTGGTATCAGAGCCTTGGCTCCTTGTTCTTCAAATTTTTCTCCAAAATTTGGACCACAAGTTTGATCTGCAAATTGTTGTTGTTTTTGATGAAATCAAGCTACCATTAGCTTAGATTTGTTATTTCGTGAAGATCTGCAAGTTTTCACATCAATTGAAGTTCATTTGAGCCATTAATTTGAAGATTTAAGCAAACTTGCTTTTCAAGTCTTCAAAGTCTTCAAATGCTCATGAACCTGAAATTTTGATTTATTGTTGTTTGATCGAATTTAAGCTTCTAATAGCTTTAGTTTGTGATAACTAACACATCTGCAAAGTTTCATATCAATTGAACAACCACAACTCTTGAATTTGAAGATTTTTGAAAATTTTGTGTTCTTGAGAAAAGTTCCCTGTTCTTGAGAAAAATCATCAAAAATCATGAATCTGATGTTGTTTAGCTGAAATTGATAGTGGTTTTAGCTTAGAAACATCAAATCTAAGGTTCGCTTATCATACACAACATCCAAATCATACATTTTGAACATTGGTTCTTAGATCTGGGTTTTTGTTCTTCATTGTGTTCTTCATGTGTTCAACATCTAAATCCGAGTTTAGGTGATGATTATATGAAATTGATTGTTGTTTTAGCTTAGAATCACTTATCTACAGCTATTATAACCTTTGATTTTATCAAATTCCATCAGAAACCCAAGAATCAAAAGTTTGTTCATTCAAGAACATGAAGTTTGACTTTTTTGAAGTCAAACTGTTTTGAAATCTAAAAATTCAGCAAAATCTTTGATTTAATTCAGATTTTGATTAGTTTGTTCATCATTTGGTCATTCAAGAATCATTCAACAATCATTCAAACATTAATTTGTGTATTTGCATGTGAAATTCCATTCATAATCAAATTTTACAAAGAATACTTGAAATTCAATTTTTGACCAAGTGTTCTATCATCCACAGTTGATGCTCTAATTTCACAGCTGATACATTAATTCTACAGCTGAAAATCTTTATCATTTTTGCAACCAAGTGTCCACAGCTGATATGTTATGTCCACAGCTGATGTGTTATATCCACAGCTGATACACAAAGTCCACAGCAGACTAACATACATTTTTTCTAAGTGTTCACAGCTGATGCACTATTCACACAGCTGATGCACTATTCACATAGCTGATGCACAATTTCTATAGCTGATGCACTATTCACACATCTGATGTACTATTCACATAGCTGATGCACTATTCACATAGCTGATGCACTATTCACACAGCTGATGCACTATTCACACAGCTGATGCATTATTCACACAGCTGATGCACTATTCACATAGCTGATGCATAATTTCTATAGCTGATGCACTATTCACACAGCTGATGCACTATAGCTGATGCACTATTCACACATCTGATGTACTATTCACATAGCTGATGCACTATTCACACAGCTGATGCACTATTCACACAGCTGATGCACTATTCACACAGCTGATGCACTATTCACACAGCTGATGCACTATTCACACAGCTGATGCACTATTCACACAGCTGATGCACTATTCACATAGCTGATGCATAATTTCTATAGCTGATGCACTATTCACACAGCTGATGCACTATTCACACAGCTGATGCACTATTCACATAGCTGATGCACTATTCACACAGCTGTTGCACTATTCACACAGCTATTGCACTATTCACACAGCTGTTGCACTATTCACACAGCTGTTGCACTATTCACACAGCTGATGCACTATTTACATAGCTGATGCACTATTCACATAGCTGATGCACAATTTCCACAGCTAATGCACTATTTCCACAACTGACGCACTATTTCCAAAGCTAATGTGTTAAAGTCCACTGCGGACAAGATTCACACCAGATGTCCCAGTCTTTCTTAGCTTCACAGTGGACACATTCCTTTACATCTGTCCACAGCGGAACAAAATCATACACAACATTGTCCACTGCGGACATTCAAAATATCCATAGCGGACGTTAAACGTACAACTTGGGTAGCATCTGTACACAGCAGACTTGTAACATCAATTAATTTTAGTAGGAAAATCCAAATATTATTACTTTTTAATTAAGGCTAGATTAATCTTAATCCAGCTTAAATAAATTGTAATTGTACCGAGTTCACTCTTTAATTAGGCCGATCTAATTAAATTAAGTTTTGACGTTCTTTGGATTCAATTAAAGTTTAAATTTGATTTTGCTTTAAACACAAAACAATTTTTCAAATCATTTTTGTTTTTTAAACAAAATGGAAAATTTAACAACATTCACTAACACTCATGTTTCAAGAAACCGAGCTATCTTTCTTGCTACAGGTAGAAAAAGGTTTCATGAATTGAAACAAAGCAAACCAAGCTGCAACCAACCAAACAACAGCTGCAAATCAAACAAAAGCTTCAAACAACCAAACATCTACAGCATATCAAACAATAACAACAATTCATTGTTTGACAAGACAAACATTCTGTTGTACATCAGTCACATTGAGAAAGAACTGATGCACTTACATTCATGTGATCTTTCAAACTCAAACAACACTTTGTCTAATGATTTAATAAAATGCAGGTCAGAGATAGAAAAATCTCAAAGAAATGATAAAGCACAAATCAAAACATTGAATCAACAAAACATCAGTTTAACTCAAGAGATGAACTAGTTGCAAGACAAAATGGTTCAACAACAAATCAAACTTGAAGAGTTAACTGCTGAGCTTGCAAAAGCCGCAAACATCAACAACACAAACATTCCTCTATTGCCTGAAATTCCTGAAGACAGAAAGATCAATCTATGCTTATCAGCATGCATAGATTAAGTACAAGCATATGGGAAATATTGCAACAATATATCATACATGATAAAAGAGGAAAGAGCTTCACATGCAGAGGAACTACAAACTTCTACAAATCAAATCAGTTCACTAGAGAAAGAAGTTGATAAATTGCTTAATGAAAATCACAAGCTGAATGCTTAATCAACTGAACTCTCTATGAAGTTAACAAACACAAATGCTGAAGTTGAAGCCAAAATATTAAAAGCAAGTACAACTAAAACAATCAATAACTTGCAAGATTACATTGAGCGTCTAAATCAAGCAATCACAACAGAAAAGGCTACAAATACAGAATTGAAGATACAACATAAAGCCTTTAAAGATAAAATCAATTCTCTTCTCAAGGATGTAAACAAACTCATTGGAGAAAGATTTAGTCTTCAAGCTCAAGTTACAAGACTCAGTGAGTCTTTAACAAAGACAAAAACAGATAATGCATCAACATAAGTTGAACTTGAGAATTTAAAGATGACTTCCAGCAAGTTGGAAGAACTACTTAATGCACAAAGAGATCAAAAGAAGAGTGCTGGAACTACAAACCATGTTGATCCTCCTCCTTACAATGATAACTACATAGAAATGCTAACTTCAATGACAAGTCCAGTCAAAGAAGATTCAAATATGCATGATCATCATCTAACAGACAAACCATCCACTATCACTCAAATCACTTCTCCTAAAACAACACCAAAGCTGTACCTCAAACCAGAATCACCACAGAATGAAACCTTTCATTCTTGTGATGGTCAAGATGGAGATCCTGCAAATGATGATAGTGATGAAGAAATCAATCCAAAACAAACACAGCCACATAAATCCAAAGCAGCAAAGCCTGACGACAAACAAAAGGCTATGGTTCTCTATGAGAAATTCAAACCAGCTGGATTTCTTGAACCAGAATTAACAAAGGCCGAACTGAAGGCAAAGATTAAGATGGAGTTAAAGAGCAAACAAAATCCTGAGGTACAAGAAATCAAAGAACAAGTCAAGAGGAAGAAGACCGGATCTAATAGAAGAAAAGTCAGACCAAGTCTTCTACACCTGATCCAAACCAACCATTAACCTCAAAGGCTACATTAGAAACTTCAAAACAACAACCAATTCTCTACGAGACATGCAATTCAGATTCACACAACACTTCTGAGTGTAAAAACACTGAGAGTGATACATATATATGTCCTCACAAGAGAAAGCAACAAAAACAACCAAGACAAAAGGCTGTGAAGTTCTAATCAAATCTAACTTCATCATCCAAGCCTAAGAGAAGAAGATCCAGACCTACTCCTTACTGCTTAAATTATGACATGGAGAATCATACCACTTCAGAGTGTTCATACAACAACTCTCTAACATCATAACATAAAAGAGGTAAAAGATCTTATCATCCATCAGAGTCATACTCACCAAGATCGGAGCAGGAGTACTACAACAGACGTCATAGCTGCTCTTCTCCTCGATCACATCGGCATGGGTATGATTTTTAATATTATGATACTTATGATTATTGGGCAGCAAGACATTATGCTAG
The DNA here is from genome assembly GCA_025506505.1 of Flaveria sonorensis. Classification (NCBI taxonomy): domain Eukaryota; kingdom Viridiplantae; phylum Streptophyta; class Magnoliopsida; order Asterales; family Asteraceae; genus Flaveria; species Flaveria sonorensis. Next base: position 30,400,480 of record CM046430.1, on the reverse strand, counting down.
GTCATACACACAACATAAGTATGACAGATATAGGAATAATAATTGGCATAATGAATATCATAGAAGATCACATCCATCAAATTATTATAATCATGATTATAATTCTTATGATGAATATGATCACATGCCCAGAAGAAACAAACATGATCAAGGACAAAGATCCTTTGCTACACCTCCATAAAACTTTCAAAAGCAAACTATATTTTCTAAACCAACAAAAAGATTTTCAAAAGCCAAACAAACTCCTTTTGTTAAGCAAACTAAAGTTAAGTCAGTTAGTTTAAAAACAAAACAATGTTGGAGAAAGAAAACAATTTCAGGAGGTGACTCTGATATATCATCAGATAAAGCAAAATCATACACATACGAGCAAGTCACATACAAAAATGCTAATTGACAGCTCAGGACAGTAATGGCCTGGGTTGAAATATCTAACAGATTTGCTAGTGTGTTAGGGACAGTTATGGAGGCCTGCCAACCCAAGAAAAGTTAGCAGTGGTTGTTCCCTTCCCATGACAGGAACGTTCTTCCTGCTTATGATGTTTATGATGCAACTAAGCTAAATAGAGCAAAAATTAACCATGATTCAATATAGGACATCAATCATTCACAGAAACTATGATGGCAATGCAAGAAACAACTGATGTTTCATTCCATCTGCTTAGTCTGATTACATTGCTACATGGACTAACTATTGATGATCTCTATTGAATTGATAACACATATGCCATTTCTTTATTTTCTCAAAAACAAAAATCCTAAAGATTAGAAAATCAAGAAAAAGTCCAAAAATATTTCTATTGAATCTTCCTGCATTTACATGAGAAATGATAGTACACTCATCTACTATCTTCTGCATCTATTTTTCAAATCAATAAAGACTGACAAGACTCTGTTTGATATGTCAATAGGCTCAGCTTGGATTCAAGATAAGCATATTTATGATGAACTAAATCAATATGCATTGTGGACCAAAACCATCTTTGGGTATTGGTAAGCAATGACTTTTCCAAGTGTTTGCTTGTGTGGTTACCCAAACACACCATACGAAAATAGTTTGTAAATTTCTCATTGATAAAAGCATCTGTTTCTCCTTTGCTGTATGTAAATACAGACCTGGAGTAAACATGAGGACAACTTCTATTATACTGAGCATAGACCTAGTTGACGTCGCACTAAAAGTGTTGATGCATGCTAAAAAGGCAAAGAAAAGAATCCCAATATGGATCAAAGCTAAAAGAATCCCAATGAGGATGAACTTCCAAAGTGAAGTGTAAAAGAATCCCAAAGTGGATCATATCATGAGAATTTATACTCTAAGTAGCCTGGTTCAAGTTATGATAAAGTGCCACCTTGCATTTTATGAGAAGGGTAATTCTTCCATAATTCTGAGTATGGGGGTACTCCATTAGCATATCTAATCAATCCTAAACATGATAAATATCACAAAGTGTTGACAATAGATCCTTGCATGAGTTTAAGTGGACAAACATACTTACAATCAACTTTGTTCTTTGTCTATGTCTATTCCAACTTTAAATATTCTTAGATGTAGAGGATTTTGGATTAGTGTGATCTCATTGTAGTTGAAAGACTTATGCTTGTAACTATCATAATTTTTGAAAAAAAATCTAAAATTTCAAAAAGATTTGTCATTTTAAGTATTTTTCTTAGTTTTGGCAGATTTACATGTGTTATTGATTTAGGAGTGAAACTTCCATGCAATACCTTTACCGAGAGGATTTAGACTTTTGCAGGTGATGAATTGCACAACATGCCTAAGTTTCTTATTTATTTCAAGATGTCAAGTGAACACTCCTGCTTCCTTCAAAGATCTCCTGCCAGTTGTTGAGAACTAAGAATCCTCCTCTTGGTGTCTTATACACGAAAGTTCCTCACCCTCCAAAGCTTTTGTTGAGGGAGAGTATATATCAAGTCTGAATAATTTCTGATGCTTCTCCTTCACTTCTGAAGTTGAAATAAAGCTTCTAATATTACTACCTATGCAATCCACAGTTTATGCAAATGGGTGCATTTTCGAGTCTTCAAAATAAGACTAAAAGATCAAGCTGATCAAACATCCATCAAGTGCCGAAACAAAGTCTTTATTTGCCGAAACAAAGTCTATTTCTTAATGCCTTTTTCTAAAGCTTCTAAGAAGATGCGACCAAAAAAGGGCGAGAAGACTGCACATCAATCAACATCCAAGGTTTTTGATAATCATGAGGTTTTGGCAGCATCATCTTAGGGGGAGTATTGTTGGACTATTTGAAGATGATACTTACCAAAACCTAAGTGCCAAATCTCATGATGATTACCAAAACCGACACGTTGAAGATATGCTAAAAATATGATCAAAACGAAGAAAATTGACCAAAGTCAAACTTGGTCAACCGTGGTCAAAGTCAACAGTCAACATCAGCGGACATCCCGAATGACGTTAGCATCCGGCAGTCATGCATTAGCAATAGAGAATTTATCAGGCTTAGAACAATATTTGTGTAATCATTAGGACTTAAATGTAATTTTATTCATTTTTGTAAAGAGTATAAATTGACTAAGTGTAGTCATTTATACTATAATTAACCATTATCAAGCATTCAAGGATTCAAGCATACAGATTTAGTCTAGTGAGAGAAACAATTAGGTTGAGTGTGTGTGAGAGAAATTTTTCTTACAAACTCCCTTTGTAATCTCCTAGCAAACATACATATGAATGAATGATATATTTTATGAATATGTGTTCTTGAATTGTTTATCATTCATTCATCATCATACATTCAATCTTGCATCAGATCTTCACTTGAAATCATCAACGGGTTTGTGAGATTCCGCATCAAAGATCCGATAAATGACAACAATACGATTGCAATATTCGATCCATCGGTATTGGATTTCCACAATCCGATAAATGACAACAATACGATTGCAATATTCGATCCATCAGTATCGGATTTCCACACTATGGCTAATGAACTAGAAATGGTTATTAAAAATCATATAACTTTAGCTTTCTGATCATTTACGGGTTCCTTTTATTAGTCTGGGAAATATATAGTAACTGTTATGGTTTTCTAAAATTAATGGCATGTTAAAAAGGAACCTAATCAACTCTCTTTCTAACATTAAGTTATGTTTTCAGAAATCATATGTTAAAGGATTACACTAGATCTACCTACATTACTAGTGGTTTTGATTGATCAGTGCTGTAATTTACTAATGCTGGTGTCCTAGTCACTATGGAGCTGGCAGCGAGAAATTCGTGTTGGCTCACGTTTATAAACATTAACATAACTACTTAAACTTATATCTTTACTCACACCATGATATTCATCACAGTTACATAAGTGAAATCTAATTGGAATGATAGCATTTATTCCCTATTTTAAAACCCAAAAGTTTCAATCTTACTTTTACATTTATTTTAATTATTGTTTTTAAACCCTAAATATTCTTAGTTACATTAATGCAACTTATCATTTTCCCAAAACAAAAATCAAATCTGGTAGTCAATCATAAGGGGTGTTGAGTAGGCTCGGTGTGTCTACGGATTGATACTTGGTTCTTACCATCAATATATTACCACACAACAAGTACACTTGCCTTTTGTGTCAGCCAGTTCTTAAGTTCCTCCAAGGGAAGAGAGATAATTTCATCTATGTTGTAGTTCCTAGACCACAAGTAGTTTAATCTGGCTACCTTCAATTCATCCTCTTGAGTGTTTGGCCTAGGGGTAGCCCTGATTATAGCTTGCATGAAGCCAGGGGTCTCACTTGAACTCTATCCCCTTGCCTTTCTCTTCCTCTCCTTTTTCTCCTCCTCAGAGGTGATCTTCCTCTTCCCTTTGTCAGTCATTGGCCTGTATGAATCAGGGTGGAGAGAGCTTTGGCCTTCATTTCTTGGTGTAGAACTTAAGCTCTGGCCAAGGAGAGGTCGTGAGTCACCTTCACCAGCTGGTGCCTCACTAGGGGTACTGGGTGCTGAAGCAGTTCTTGTCTCAAGGTTCACAGGTTCAACTACTGGGCCTTCAACCAAAATTTTTCCTTCGAAGCTAATCTTAAGGTCTGCCTCAGTATCCAGTTCGCCAACAGTCTTGCCTGCTAGCCTTAGTCTATATAGTCTTGAACACTTGAATTCTCTCAATCAACTTTGTAGCTTGCCTGCTGTGACACCCGGTAATTTTCCGTTACCAAACTCCATTAGTTTCGTTAGGTCTTGCATACACGTGTCGTGAGCACACACTAGTTGTCGTTGAACATTGGTGACCTAAAATTAACTATGGTTAACAGATAATAATTTAATTAATATTGTTGATTATTAATTTGTCGTTATGTGATTTATAAATTTTAAATATTATTTGTGAATTTTACTTTGAAACGTGACAACATGCGATATTTGATCCATGTGTTTTATTGTTAGTTGAAATATAATTATTATTGTGGATTAGTAATAGTTGTGTTTTGTAGCTAAAAACTATTTAATAAGTGTTAAAAATATTAAGTTTTATAAAATGTAATTAAGGAGGGTTTAAATGGTATTGTTAAATAAGTAAAGTGTAACAAAAACCCAACCCTAGCCCCCTAACCCTCCATTCGGCCAAAACCATCACCATAACTCCATCCTCTTTGCGATTTTGATCCAAGAACACCATAGTTCATACAATTTTGCTTGGTTCCAATAACTACAACATGTTAGCAAGTGCAATTCTTGATTATTTACACGATTAAAGGTAACATTTTGATTAGTTTTTCATTGTTTTTGATTCAAGATGAACCCTAGTTCAATTAACATGATTAAATTCGAAATTGATGTTGTTTGATGATACTATGATGTTAGTTGTATAGCGTTGATGTTAGTTTACGTGGATTATGCAAGAAATTCTTCAAATTTACGTGTTGTTCATACCTTACTATAAGTAGTAACTTTTATGCATGAGATTTAGGAACTATGATGAATTGATGATGTTTATCATGTCTAGATGATTGTTATGAACTTGATTAGGTATAAAGTTGGTGAATTTATGAATGAATTGGATGATAGATTGATTTTGGGTGTCACTTTCCCGAAAGGGAAACTTTATTGATGTGAATCATTGAATATTATGAATTGGGCATGTTCATGATGTTAGGGTCATGCTAGAATGCTTGTTGATGATGTCTAAAGTGTTAGAATGCGTTAATTGAGTCGTATGGATGCTTGATGGATTACTTGGAAATCTAGATTTTATGAAATATTGCAAAAGTGTTTTTATATTAGGAGGTTATGGAATCGTGTTTGGGAATATAATAGATCATTTTTGTGTATTTTAGTTGGTATGAATCTTGTTGATTAATGTGATAATGATCATCGTACACGCGTGTGAATTTGAGGCCCCTACTTAGTAGGATTGGCAGGGTTTTGGGTGTGAAGTCGTGAGTGGCTTCACATGGCATGTAGTGCATGATTAAACTCAATGTATGATTTGTTGATTATGATGTAATTATATTTATGTTGACGTTGTTGATTGGTTGAGGTTCACATGTGTTGTATGATAATCTATGTTGGTATGATGATCTTTATAGAACTTAAGATTGATGATGTGGCATATGTGAATAACTTGTATGATAATCATGTGTAATGTGTTGCCATACTTGATCAAACAAGATTTCAATTAACATGTCACCAACGGGTCAAACGGGTTAACTAGGTCAAATGAGTCTTTGTTTTCCAAAATCCTTGGGTCAACGTGTTTATTGAGCACCTAGGGTTGTTAAACTTTCTGGTTACACGTACATATGTACTCGCGTGTTCTAGGTAACCTTTGACGGGTTGTCTTTCCACTCACTGTTAGCTCTCTATTATTGTTCGTTTGCGCACCAGGTTGTAACAACCAAATTCTAGGTTCTACTTTAAACTTTAATATAATCTAGCATTATTCCATTTTTTATTATTATTATTACTATTTTCTTTCTTCCATGTTAATTGTTTACATGCTTAATTTCCTTAGAAGATCCCACTATGACTTGCTTTAGTCTAGAAATTATTAAGCGATTTTAGAAAAATTATTAAATCTATACTAAATTAAGAATTCTAAATAAAACTAATTATATGTATGTACACACACATATTTACGGCACACACACACACACACACACATATATATATATATATATACATATATATATATATATATATATATATATATATATATATATATATACATATACATATATATATATATATACATATACATATATATATATATATACATATACATATATACATATATATATATATACATATATACATATATATATATACATATACATATATATATATATATATATATATATATATATATATATATGTCATTTTACACTCTTAAAAACCTTATAAAAACAAGAATTTATGATCCACTACACTACAACACATTACACTACAAAAAAATAAATAAATAAATAAATAAAAGAAAACACCCCCATTCATCAACCTCTGCCGCCCCTCTCTCCACTCACCATCCTCCCTTGATTATTTCGAAAACCACACCAACACTCCACTTCCCCTCTTCTCCATACATGCAATCTCCACTCCCAACCCCTTCTCTCTCCCTCTTTCACTAATTCAGCCAAGAAAACACTCAAAAATCTGCATTCTTCTCTCCATTTCAGCCTCAAGACTCAAAGATTAGCCTTATCCCAACATCAACCGAGTGCAAAAGAAGCTAGAAAGTGAGTTCTAGTGAGATTTTACACGAGGTTCTTGCAAGAACAAGGTGTTCCAGCTCAAGTTCATGAACCAACAGCTCTCACACTCTCCAAATCATTCCAAAAGCACAAAACATCTAGAGTGTAAGCATCAATGAACCCGAATAAAGCTATTACTTGAGTTTTTCCTCTCTTTTTCTATAAAATCTTACTTCTTTTGTTCAAAAAAACAGAAAATTTCAAGAATCCCTACTGCATTTTGGAAACTCTCGACATCTTACAAGGTATCTTTTGAAGGTACAACGTGAACCAAGGTTGGTGCACACGTTTGCACCCCCGAAAACCCTTTTTTTCATGAGTTTAAGCACCAAAAAAAGCCCACCTATTTTGGAAAGTCCCTCAAACCATGTTAAAAACTGCTCACAAACATTTTATGGACATCATAATAACCTGGGTTAAAAGTTACAAAAAGGTTTGGTGACGATTATGCTCAAACAATGGGGATTACATTAGTGTAAATGTGGTATTTCACCCTTAAATGCAACATAAGGTGCTATGTATGTAAAAGCCCGTGATCTAATGCTTTGTTCCAGTATTTTACTGATATTAAACATATAAAATTCGTGATAGTTGTTGAATAGGTAAAAATGTGTGGTAAAATGGACTAAATGGTCAATATTAAAGACCCGAAAAGTGGTAAAACCCAAAGATATGACCAAATCTTAAAATATTTAAAGTTAAAAATATTCCAGGCCCTAAAATAAGTTTTTTAGTGATAAAAACCTGATTTGGTGATTTATTGGGTTATTATGTGATTTTTATGCATTTTTTTTAACAAAAATAAGCCTAAACCGGGAGAATTTTTAGATAAAATTTTAAAAATAGTGTAACAAGCCTAAAACAAATAGATTCATTTTATTTCAGTAATTTATGACCCCAAGAAGAGATTTTGGTGGAAAGGATGGAAGAAAATGGATTTGATCTTTCGATTCTGGGTAAAATAATTTTTTCAACAAGTTTATTGTGAAAACAAGACTTCATATCCTTATGACCCAAAAACTCATTCTAAACATATTATAAAACCTATTATAAGTCCTTAGAAATTAATACTTGAGTGTTAGGGGTTGAAATTAAAATATTTAAACTAGATGTTTAAATTGTCGGTTTTACCGTAACAGGTAACTCAAAATTTGTGTTTAAATCCGTCAAACTAAATTCTGGAGACTTGGAGTTTAAACAGGCCCAAATGGGTTATAAAAACCTTAAGAAATCAACAAGGTCCATATTGGGTCAAGAAATGTAAGAAAGCAAACTTTTGGGTAAAAATTGTAAATTTTGAAACTTGAGGAACCAAAGTGTAAATTATGCAATTTCACCTAAATTTCGACTAGCCTATAACTAAAAATACTTGGTAAACTTATTATCACCTTAAAAAATTCACAAGAATCATAAAAACTTGTCCTTCACATAATGAAACCCTAACTTTCCAAAAAAGAAAACTTTTTGACGCAGACGCTAAGGAAATGAAGCCACATGAACTTATGACCATAAAACACACCTAATTACACCTACAATAGTCTAAGAGCATATAGCTTACTACTTGTATATTGATGATAGGGTGCTAGGACTTGAATCTTTTTCTGTTCTTGAAGAACCGTTGATTAACCCTAAGGCGAGTTTAGTGTTCTTCTTTCTACTACTGATTTGGATGAAACATGCTGTGTTTGAACTGAAATTATTTACATGCTTTAATTTGATGCTTATATATTGTGGTGATTGTTAGAACCTGTTCTTCTATTGTATCACAATCATTAATTCTTGGTGAACCGCTTGTTCTATATGGGTAGATCTACTTGGGGAATCCCCCACGCACGGTACCTTCGGTTATAACCCAATGACATAATAGGAAGGGTACCCCACTGAGATCCTGTGGGGTCGTTTATGTCATGTAACGAGTATTATAAGAAACTATGGTGTACCACTTAGCAGGTAGGGTACACTATTTGAGGCTCAGTTCTCCCTATTGGTTAACCGGTAGTAACACAAGTTTAGAAGAGGCTAGCCGGGACTAAGTGCAGGGTTGATTGTGACCTCCATAGCAAATGATACTTATGATTTTAAACTAGTTCTTGGACTTTTAAGAGTCCTTTTGTTTTTAAACTTTAAGCACTTGAACTCACCAACTTTATAGTTGACACAAATCTTTTTGAGCGTGTTTCAGGTAACCCTTGATAGAAGATTGGACTTGTTGGGAAGCCTCGATTGGATGACCTAGTTCCATGACTACCAGTGGCATTACTTAACTTTAAAACATTTTAGACAATTTGACTTGATGTTTTTTAAATTTATGAACAATTTGTATGGGTTTTGCTTTTGTACTTTGGGCTAGACTTGTATAGCCCTGATTTACTATTTAAATGTAATGTCATGTGATTTCTCTGCTTATGTGCTCTTGTTTGGTTAGTTTCCGCTGCCATGTATTTTGCTAGTCTGTGACGTCCTACCCTCCCTGGGCTCGGGGTGTGACAAATTGGTATCAGAGCCAAAGGTTGTAGAGAAGTTAGGGATACCTTAGTAGACCTTAGGCTACAACCCTGATACCTTAGGACTGTCCTTGTTTTGGGATGTGTTGGAGTGAATGGGTTGGGTAAATTGATGAGTACACTTGATTAACGTAAACATGAATTTATCGGACGCGTGAATTCCGGCATACCCCCTAGTGATGATAACATGTTTCTTTTAATGGGGTAAATGATTTGGGAAAAGTTTTTGTGTGGTCAAACTTTATAAACTGTCTTATTGTACCTTTATAACCTTGTGCAGATACTAATTATGGATACTATTAACTTTATTAATATTATTAATATTATTAATGTCATGAGCTATGAGAAACCAAATTTCTCATGATAATCTTATACAAGACTTCAAGAACTATGGCAGACAATGGAAAGGCACCTGCATACCCAGCCGATGATACTGCCCCAGTTGGAAGGCTTAGGAGGGCAATGCCTTCGTCACAATATGAGGAGTACCAGCGAAGATGCAGACATCCCGGATGGATTTCGATGATATCTGATGACACTGAACCCTCGGAGGACTCTTCACCATCATCCCAGGATAGGAGCCGAACGTGTTCCTACTCGCCACACGTCACTGCACCTACTCTCTCACCTATCCCGCCTATCGGGAATAAGGGCGCTTGTGTCATTACATGACCGTGTAAGAGTACCAGGCTAGGAGCGTCTATTTCCTTTAGGATGCCACCCCCTCCGCCCCCTCCTGCGATGGCTCCCGCACCAGCACCTCCGGTGATTGACCAGCCCAGACGCCACCAGCATGACGAGTACTGGATGCCGCCCAGGTGTAGTATGTATGACGGCCCAAGTGTCCTTGCTGCAGACCCCTACTCGCAGTCTAGCCGTCGGGCTAGTGACTTTGGTCCCTCGGACCCCACACCGGGTGACATACTTAGGACTATTCATGGTCACAAAGTGACCCTTCAGCACGCTACGCGGACCTCACAGTCCGCCCAATTCCAGGTAATGATGGCGTCTCATGGTGTGCAACGACTGGAACTGGAGCAGAAGAAGAAGAGTTCTGGATGGTTTGGGTGGCTGAAGAAGAAGTGGCAATGATGACGGGGGGGGGGGGGGTGATATCTGATTGTTCAGCTGGAGACTACTAAACTATTTGATGAAACTATTTTATCTATTGCAGTCACTATTATTATTTAATAGGGGTAATGGCACCTTCTAATTTGTGATACTATGACACTACTACTTTGCTTGGTTAATGCCACTTTTGACAGTTTATGAATTTTCTTTTATGGAACTAACTTTGCAAGGAGTTTAAATTAGTGCATGCAAGTGTATATTTCAAAGAATCAAATTGGTTGCCCCATAAATAATTAACTCCATATAACTTGAATGAAACAACTCTATATGTCTTGTAGTGTGTAATAGGAATTCTTATGTATTTTGTGAACATGACTAATAGGAGTAAAATTCAATGTAACGAGATACTTGAAACCAAATTATGAGATACTAAATAAGTTTATCTATGTTGACACCAAAATGCCACCTAGATGAGGAGTTCATGGGGGAAGAAATGAGGAAGCTAGACGAACTAGGAACCAAGGTGGAAATCAACCACCTACTCCACTAGAAACACCACGTGGAGAAAATGTCAACCTCAAGAATGAAGAGAGAATCGCTAACCTAGTGGCTCAACAAATCGCTAATGCTATTCCAACTATTATCGCCCAGATCAACGCAGACTGGGGAATTGCAACCGGAAGAGGAGGACCTGGAAATGATGAAGGAAACACTGATGATGATGAAGAGATAAGGAATGGGTGTTCCTACAAAACCTTCATGGCTTGCAAACCAAAGGATTTTTATGGCACTGGAGTGGTGGAAAACTATCATTCAGCCTCGAGGTAGGAATGCTGCAGGTCGAATAAAATTGTCTGAATTCAGAGAGCTTATGACTAACAAGTACTGCCCAATCAACCAACTGGAGAAGCAAGAGGCCGAATTTCTGAGTTTGGAGATGAATGGCTTGAAATACATCAAGTATATCAATCGGTTCTTGGCTCTGTCTTGACTGGTGCCTCACCTGGTGACACCAGAAACTAAAGGTGTAGCCCATTTCATCTGTGGATTACATCCTAGAGTTAGAGGCATGGTCTGGTCTTCCAGGCATACAACCCTACAAGCAGTGGTTGATTTCACTAGTAGCCTGACTGATGACTAGATTAGAGCTGGTTGGACAGAACATAGGAAGACAGAGGACAAGAAGAAGGTGATGGGTGAGAAAAGGAAGTGGTTTGATGCTAAGAAGGCGATCGACAATAGTGGTAGCTCAAGCAATAGAACTGGTGAAGGTGTAAGGCATGATGATCATGGTGGAAGGGCTCAAAAGCTATACTTAGGTACAAGGCCCTTTTACAACAAGTGCATACTACATCACCAAGGGGAGTGCAACCTGATGCCTTGTTTTACGTGTAAACAAACTGGTCATTTGATTAAGGACTGTACGTATGAACCTGGTAAGCAATGTTACAAGTTTGGGGATCCAAGACACATGAGGAACAAATGTCCTAAGCTAGCAAGGGATAAGGACGCCAGACCTAACAAACCCAAGGGAAGAGCGTTCGTGATGGATCCAAATGGTGCTCGTAAGGAACCTGATATGGTTAATGGTACGTTTCTCATAAACAACCATCCTACTACCGTTCTATTTGATACTGGAGCGACAGGTAGTTTTGTTTCCACTACCTTTAGGCCTTTGATTGATTTGAAACCTTGTACCCTAACTGACACGTACACCATAGAATTAGACGATGGTAAAACAATAGAAACTAATGAAATCATCAAAGACTGCACTATGGACTTAGAGGGTAATTCATTTAAGATAGACTTGATTCCTATGACACTAGGAGATTTTGATGTGGTAGTGGGGATGGACTGGTTGGCTAAAAATAAGGCTGAAATCGTGTGATGAACGTTTACTTAAGATACCTTTAATTAACGGTATACGCCATGATATCCCACTGAAAGGCTACCAAGTGTCTCAACAAGGGATGCTCAGCTTTCATAATCTAAGTGATAAAAATAAGAGATGAAAAGAAAATTAAAGACATACCGGTGGTGTCTAAGTACCTGGAAGTATTTCCCGAGGATCTACCGAGACTCCCTCCAACTATACAGGTTGAGTTCCAAATAGATCTAGTGCCTGGTGCCGCACTAGTGGCCAAGGCACCTTACTGACTCGGTCACCCGAGATGAAGGAACTAATGCTAGAAATCCAAGAATTGTTGGACAAGGGATTTATTCGACCAAGTGTTTCTCCGTGGGGTGCTCAGGTACTATTGTTAAAAAGAAGGATGGAACCCTACGAATGTGCATTGATTATCAGGATTTGAAAAAGCTTACAATAAATAACCGTTATCCTCTTCCGAGAATGGATGACTTATTAGATCAACTACAAGGAGCCAACTATTTTTCCAAGATAGATTTAAGATCGGGATACCATCAACTAAAGATAAGGGAATAGGACATACCCAAGACAGCCTTTAGAACTAGATATGGACACTATGAGTACTTAGTCATGCCCTTTGGATTGACTAACGCACCAGCGGCATTTATGGATCTCATGAACCGGTTATGTCACCCATATCTAGACAAGTTCGTGATTGTGTTTATTGATGACATCTTAATCTACTCCTGTAGCAAGGAAGAACATGAGAAACATCTTAGACTGATTCTTGAATTGCTCAAGAACGAGCAATTATATGCAAAGTTCTCTAAATGTGAGTTTTGGATGCGTGAAATTCAGTTTCTAGGGCATGTAGTAAATAAAGATGGGATTTAAGTAGATCCAGCAAAAATAAAGGCCATCAAGAACTAGAAAATTCCTGAAACTCCTACCAAGATATGACAATTTCTTGGTTTGGCTGGATACTATAGGAGGTTTATCAAAGACTTTTCACAAATCAGTCAGCCGCTGACCGCCTTGACTAAGAAGAATACGGCTTTTGTATGGGGAAAGCAACATAGCAAAGCATTTGAAGTGCTCAAGGAGAAACTGTGTAGCGCACCTATCCTTGCCCTACCGGAAGGCGTTGAGGATTTCGTAGTTTATTGCGATGCTTCACGTTAGGGGCTGGGATGTGGGTTAATGCAACGAGACAAGGTAATTGCTTACGCGTCCAGATTGCTGAACGAGCATGAAAGAAATTACATGACTCATGATCTGGAATTGGGTGCCGTGGTGTTTGCACTCAAGATGTGGAGACGCTATCTCTATGGTACCAAGTGTGTTATTTATACCGACCATAGAAGCCTGCAACACATTCTTGATCAGAAGATGTTAAACATGCGCCAGAGAAGATGGGTAGAATTGTTGAGCGATTACGAATGTGAGATCCGGTACCATCTCGGCATGGCAAATGTGGTGGCAGACGCCTTGAGTAGAAAAGAAAGGGAAAAACCCCCTCGCGTCTGTGCCTTGAGAATGAGCGTGTATACTAGCCTTATCGCTAGATTAAAAGAAGCAAAAAGGGAAGCCCTGAAGGAGGACAAACTAACTGAAGTGATGTTAACAGGAATGGAAAAACATTTAGAAGTGAGTAATGACGGGTTGTATAAGTATGATGGAAGAACTTGGGTACCGAAATATGGCAGAATTAGAAATATAGTCCTAGATGAAGCTCACAAATCCAAATACTCGGTTCACCCATGAAGCGACAAGATGTACTAGGACTTAGAGGCCCTTTTCTGGTGGCCTGAATTGAAGAGGTCCATCGCCACCTATGTGGGACAATGTTTGACATGTGCAATGGTAAAGGCCGAAAACCAAAAACCGTCAGGAACTTTACACCAACCCAAAATCCCCAAGTGGAAATGGGAAAACATCACGATGGATTTTGTCACGAAGTTACCGAGGACGTTTCGCGGTCATGATGCTATTTGGGTAATTGTGGACAAACATACCAAATTAGCTCACTTCTTACCAATTCAAGAAGATTACAACTTATCGAAGCTAGCACAGCTATACATCGACGAAATAGTGACCAGGCATGGAGTACCACTGTCGATTATCTCAGACAGGGAGAGTCGCTTTACTTCACGATTTTGGAGATCTCTCCAACAGGCCTTGGGGACCCTTATTGACTTAAGCACTGCATACCACCCTCAAACTGACGGGTAAAGTGAGAGAACCATTCAGACTCTGGAGGACATGTTAAGAGCTTGCGTGATTGACTTTGGTGGAAGTTAGGATAACCACCTTCCCCTAGTGGAGTTCTCTTACAATAATAATTACCACGCAAGTATAAAAGCAGCTCCGTATGAATCCTTATATGGTAGGAAGTGTCGGTCGCCATTAAGCTGGAATAAGATTGGTGATAGCCAAGTAATGTGACCCAATATCATGATAGAAACCATGGACAAGGTATTTAAGATTAAGGAACGATTGAGAGCAGCCAGAGATCATCAGAAGAAATACGCAGACAGAAGACGAAAGCCCCTGGACTTTCAAGTGGGTGATAGAGTGATTTTAAAGGTCGCACCATGGAAGGGTGTAGTCAGAATTGGCAAGAAAAGTAAACTAAGTCTAAGATACATTGGACCGTTTGAAATTCTATCAAGAGTTGTCCTGGTAGCATATCAATTATGGCTACCTCAAGAGTTAAGCTACATACATGACACTTTTTATGTGTCTAACTTGAAGAAGTGTCTCACAGACAAAGCCTTGGAATTACCATTAAAGGAGGCCTGAATTAATAACAAGTTGAACTTCGTGGAAGAACCCATAGAGATTACCGACCGATTGGTCAAGAAACTTAGCGAAGTCATATACCCAAGGTTAAAGTAAGATGGAACTTTAGGCTAGGACCCGAGTTCACATGGGAACGAGAAGACGAGATGAGAAAGGAGTATCCACACCTCTTTAAACCTACCGTTCAGAATCAAATCGAATCCCGAAACCCAAATGGTGGGAGAATGTAACAATTGAATTTTAGGTTCTTCTTTAAACTTTAATATAATCTAGCATTATTCCGTTTTTTATTATTATTACTATTTTCTTTCTTCCATGTTAATTGTTTACATACATAATTACCTTAGAAGATCCCACTATGACTTGCTTTAGTCTAGAAATTATTAAGCGATTTTAGAAAAATTATTAAATCTACACTAAATTAAGAATTCTAAATAAAACTAATTATATGTGCACACACACACATATTTACGGGGCGCGCGCACACACACACACACACACACATACATATATATATATATATATATATATATATATATATATATATATATATATATATATATATATCATTTTACAATCTTAAAAACCTTATAAAAACAAGAATTTATAATCTACTACACCACAACACATTACACTACAATTAAAAAATAAAAGAAAACACCCCCATTCATCAACCTCGACCCCCCCTCTCTCCACTCACCATCCTCCCTTGACTATTTCAAAAACCACACCAACACTCCACTTCCCCTCTTCCCCATACATGCAATCTCCACTCCCAACCCCTTCTCTCTCCGTCTTTCATGAATTCAGCCAAGAAAACACTTAAAAATCTGCATTGTTTTCTCCATTTCAGCCTCCAGAGTTGAAGATTAGCCTCATCCCAACATCAACCGAGTGCAAAACAAGCTAGAAAGTGAGTTTTTACACGAGGTTCTTGCAAGAACAAGGTGTTCCAGCTCAAGTTCGAGAACCAACAGCTCTCAAACTCTAAAAATCATTCCACAAGCACAAAACATCTAGAGTGTAAGCATCAATGAACCCGAATAAAGCTATTACTTGAGTTTTTCCTCTGTTTTTCTACAAAATCTTACTTCTTTTGTTAAAAAAAAACAGAAACTTTCGAGAATACCTACTGCATTTTGGGAACTCTCGACATCTTACAAGGTATCTTTTGAAGGTAGAATGTGAACCAAGGTTGGTGCACACGTTTGCACCCCCGAAAACCCTCTTTTTCATGAGTTTAAGCAACAAAAAAACCCACCTATTTTGGAAAGTCCCTCAACCATGTTAAAACCTGCTCACAAACATTATATTAACATCATAATAACCTAGGTTAAAAGTTACAAAAAGGTTTGGTGACGTTTATGCTCAAACTATGGGGATTACATTAGTGTAAATGTGGTATTACACCCTTAAATGCAACATAAGGTGCTATGTATGTAAAAATCCTGAGATAATGCTTTTTTCTCGTATTTTAGTGATATTAAACATATAAAACTTGTGATAGTTGTTGAATAGGTAAAAAGGTGTGGTAAAATGGACCAAATGGTCAATATTAAAGACCCGAAAAGTGGTAAAACCCAAAGATATGACCAAATATTAAAAGATTTATGTTCAAGATATTCCAGGACATAAAATAATTATTTTAGTGATAAAAACCTGATTTGGTGATTTATTGGGTTATTATGTGATTTTTATGGATTTATTTAACAAAAATAAGCCTAAATCGGGAGAATTTTTAGATAAAATTTTAAAAATAGTGTAACAAGCCTAAAACAAATAGTTTCATGTTATTTCAGTAATTTAGAATACCAAGATAAGATTTTGGTGGAAAGGATGGAAGAAAATGGATTTGATCTTTCGGTTTCGAGTAAAATGAACTTTTCAACAAGTTTATTGTGAAAACGAGACTTCATATCCTTATGACCCAAAAAATCATTGTAAACAGATTATAAAACCTATTATAACTCCTTATAAAGTAATACTTGAGTGTTAGGGGTTGAAATTAAAAGATTTAAAACTAGATGTTTAAATTGTCGGTTTTACCGTAACCGGTAATTCAAAATTTGTGTTTTAAATCCGTCAAACTAAATTCTAGAGACTTGGAGTTTAAACAGGCCCAAATGGGTTATAAAAACCTTAAGAAATTAACAAGGGCCATATTGGGTCAAGAAATGAAAGAAAGCAAACTTTTGGGTAAAAATTGTAAATTTTGAAACTTGAGGGACCAAAGTGTAAATTCTGCAATTTCTCCAAAATTTTGACCAGCCTATAACTAAAAATACTTGGTAAACTTATTATCACCTTAACAAATTGACAAGAATCATAAAAACTTGTCCTTCACATAATGAAACCCTAACTTTCCAAAAAAGGAAACTTTTTGACGCAGACGCTAAGGAAATGAAGCCACATGAACTTATGATCATAAAACACATCTAATTACACCTATAATAGACTAATAGCATATAGCTTACTACTTTTATATTGATGATAGGGTGCTAGGACTTGAATCTTTTTCTGTGCTCGAAGAACCTTTGATTAACCCTAAGGTGAGTTTAGTGTTCCCCTTTTTACTACTGTTTTAGGATGAAACATGCTGTGTTTGAACTGAAATTATTTACGTACTTTAATATGATGCTTATATGTTGTGGTGATTATTAGAACCTTCTCTTATATTATATCATAATCATTAATTCTTGGCGAACCGCTTGTTCTATATGGGTAGATTTACTTGGGGAATCCCCCACGCACAGTGCCTTCCGTCATAACCCAATGACATAATTAGAAGGGTACCATAATGAGATCCTGCGGGGTCATTTGTGTCATGTAACGAGTGTTATAAGAAACTATGATGTACCACTCAGCAGGTATGGTACACTGTTTGAGGCTCAGTTCTCCCTATGGGTTAACCGGTAGTAACACAAGTTTAGAAAAGGCTAGCCGGGACTGAGTGCAAGGTTGATTGTGACCTCCATAGCAAATGATACTTATGATTTTAAACTAGTTCTTGGATTCTTAAGAGTCCTTTTGTTTTTAAACATTAAGCACTTGAACTCACCAACTTTATAATTGACACGAAAATCTTTTTGAGCGTGTTTTAGTTAAACCTTGATAGAAGATTGGACTTGTTGGAAGCCTCGATTGGATGACCTAGATCTGTGACTACCAGTGGCATTACTTAACTTTAAAACATTTTTAGACAATTTGACTTGATGTTTGTTAAACTTATGAACAATTTGTATGGGTTTTGCTTTTGTACTTTGGGCTAGACTTGTATAGCCTTGATTTGCTATTTAAATGTAATGCCATTGTTGGTCCACTCGATCGATAATACAGTGCAATTGATTGATAAACACAAAAAAATCTCACTGATAACACAAATATCAATGATATTTATGAACAATATAGATCAAACACTATAAAATATAGATGAACAAGATGAACATTCAATAAAACCCTTGTTTGATCTAATTTGATTGCTAAAGATATTACAAATGTGAAAAGACCCTCAATCAATGGCTCATTCAAGCTTCCAAACCTAATTGTCACTAATCTATATATAGTGATAATATGCACTAATGACATATTAAGCCCCTAGAATTAGACAATTAGAGAAATTACATATAAAACATAAAAATGACTTAAACATAAATAAATATATTTTGTTGACACAAAATATATTTATTAACAATAAACTCCTAGTCATTTATATCTTCAACGTCTCATCTCGGTTCTTCATCTCGAACGCGTCTGTTTGACTTTTGCGTTGACTTTGACAGTGACGTTGACATTTGTTGACTTTGACTGTGTTGATAATATAGACTATCTTTTTCAGACCCAACAATACTCCCCCTTAGTCTATCATTATCAACACCATGTTTCATCTTCAGCTCCGATAAGTCAACCATATAATGATCTTCAAGCTCCCCCTAGATTGATGATCTGGTACTGAATATCTTTCATCTAACAACATAGCACGTTCACTCAGGTGGGCGTCAAATAGAGGAATTTCAGCTAACCTTCTCAAATCCCATCTAGGCAAGGTCTTGAACGCCTTCCTTTTATGCATATATGAAATTTCACCACCTCTCCTTTTGATCATAAACATTTTCAATTCTGAATTGTACTTCCAGCTCACTACCTTTTATCACTTTTCTTCTTGCTCGGTTCACTTATGTTTTGGAAAAGAGGAGTCAATTCTTCTGGTTCCTTTTCTTTCACAAACAATTCCTCCTTGCTTAGCTCAAAAACATCACCTTCTTCTGTACTCATTTGAGCAACATATGTCATTGGGCGCTCCTCCACTTCATAAAACTCAGGCTCCGAGTCATAATCCACTAGTTGTTCTTCATATTCTTCCTCTTCATCAATGAGTCTCTTCTCAGCATCTTCCTTATTTACTCTTGTGGTTTCTTCTCTAATCACCTCAGCCCCCGTCAAATCTACATCTATGTCTAATCCCAAATCAACAAAACCAGCCTCAATAACTACAAGCTCCTCTCTCACATCTCCTCCTTTATCTATTCTCTTTTCAGCTTCTTTTTCAACAACTTTTTCACCTGCTAGACCACCTCCACTTGTACTACCACCAGCCATACTTGCTTCTCCACCAATACCAGATGATCTCCCTACTTTCAAGAATGAATACTTTGATGTATCAGTCATATCATCCAACTCCTCTTGTGATAGTTGGTTTGTGTCACCAACTTTGCCTTTGAGATCATTTACTTCCTTCAATAGCCTTTTGATTAGTTCATGCTGATCCATCATCATAATCTTCATACTTTCTATCTGCTCATCTTTCTCCTTCTCTCTCAACTCCTGATTAACCAACTTGGTTTTACACATGCTCAGTTCATTAGCCAATGAAGTATTTACATTTCTAATAACATCTTGATCCAGTTCAGATCGGGGATCCCTCATTTCTTCGAACACCGGCTGCTTATGCTTAGATCTCCTTTCGGTTTCGTGAGCCGATTCCCCTTGATCAGCCTTTTTTTTGGTCCTCCTTTCTCTTTGAACCCTCAGCTCTTCTTCAACTTCATCAATCTCAGTTTCTAGATCATATTCTTTCTCTTTAGCATACCTCCTCCTTTTCTTTATAGCTTCAGCTTGTTTATCCCGATTTTCTTCAGCGTTCTTGTTTTCATTTTCAATCAACCTTCTAATATAGTTCCATCTTTCAGCAGGATACATGTCTTCCAATAAATATGTTATTTTACCGCTGAAGTCATGTCTTATAGCTGAGCAGTCTGCAAAAATTCTTGTATTCATTTCACTTCTCCATGTTTTGGCAAATTGGGTTTCTCAGCATTAATGATCATCTGAACAAACCTTAGATATAATAGCCATTTGTCTTTCTTTAAGGCCATGACATTTTCAGTCATACATTCAAAAATCAATCTTGCAAGATTGGCCTTTTGTCCTCTACAGTATACAATCATGGCCTTTGCCCACTATGCATTTAAACCGTCGGATCCTCCTTTCCTATGATCCAAGCACATTATGAAAGCATGGGCAATATATCTCCATTCCTTGGATAAAAACGATTTCTTAATTTCCTTCTTTGACCCAAAAGAAGGTCCTTCATATCCGATGCTTCGATAAGCATTAAGGACTTCAGTATCAGACATACTAATCTCATCTCCACAATCATCTTCCAACCTTAATATCCTCGTAATCGTCTCAACACTAATAATCATGTCTTCCCCAAGAACTCTTGAAGTGATCCTGTATGGAGTAACTCCCAAGTCACACTCAGCATTGACCCAGAAATCTCTAATGTGAATGTTGTAGATCGTAGGTAAATGAGAAATGGCATAGTGAATGAAAGACTGTTTCAGCCATCTAATGCAATCTCGAAATCCAACAGTCTTTGGATTACTCTCGTCTAAGAGTGCCACTATATTAGTCTTCTCATCGAACTTTAAGTTTTCCATGAACAGCAAAAAAAATAAACATAGGTAAGTAAGATATAACAAAAAGATAATTAACCAAAAAAGATAAAAAAAAATAGTTTCGCTGATGTGGCGAAATTTTAATTTCGTCAGACATAGCAAGATAGCTTCGCTGAAGTTTTTAAAACTAAGTTCAACAGTTTCGCTGACCGGCGAAGCTATAGTTTCGCTAGGCACAATACATAGTTTCGCTGTTGATTAGTCATAAGTTCTGACCAACAAAAGTGTAGATTCGTTGTAACTCAGCCCTAGACCATGAGTTTGAGTGATTCTACACTTTCGCTGGGGACTAACTTATGAATCATACAACAGCGAAGTTGAAGGTACGCTGACCCCAACAGAGCAGATAATGTGCTGGGAGAAAGTATAGCTTCGCTAGAAAGGTTCGAGCGAAACTGTGAGGTATGCTTGGACAGCATAACCAGATAGATTCGGTCGTAACAGGGAACTTTTGTTCAGTTTCGCTGGAAGAATTTGGTAGATTCGCTGGACGAAACAGGAGAAGTTTCGAACTAGCGAATCAACCCTAAGCAAGAGATTAGGCCATAAAACCACGATAAAACCGCAAATACATAGACGCAATACCTACCAAAAGGTTTAGAATCAAACAAACTTGATGGAAATGATGAAAACTTTGGGTCAAAAAGATTCGGCCTGAGAGAAACTAGGGCTACATTCGCATGATATAGTGTGAACTAATGAACACTGCTATAAATATGACCTAGTTTCGCTCGGCATCTTAAAATAAATTAGTCTTTGGTGAATAGTGATATTTCCAGGAGAAACTATAGATTCGCTGGGCGAACCTGCCAGCGAAACTATAGTTTCGCTGGAACCAAAAACTTAACAAAAAAATCAAACAAAAAATAAATATAAATGACTTTTATGAAAAACGTTCTTTGTCCCACATTATCAGCATAAAACAAAGAATTTAAAAAAAAATTAAAACAGATAAGAAAGAAAAATAAAAGGATATGGAGACTTCTTTTTCAAGAAATTGATCCGGAGAATCAAAGATTTACGGGATTGCTGATATGTTTGTCCTTTTAAACTCATGCCTTCCTCTTTTCAACAAATAATCTGCAGCTGTTTTATCATGTTTTGGATTTATTGAAAAACTCAGATGACTTGGATCCCACATATATTCAGCAAAGTACTAATCCTATTCTTCATGGTTTATTGAGCAATATAATTCACTTTGCTTGCAATTTTTTTTAAATATTTCAACAATGACTCTTAATTTCTAAGAATCATTGTGTCTTTATTATAGGGACAAATGATAAGAGCTCCAGATCTATACTTACGTATAACAGAGGAGATAATCATTTTATCTCGCTGATGAGAGCTTCAGGTCTATACTTACGTATAATAGAGAAGATCATCAGAATGTGCCGATGAGAGCTCCAGGTCTATACTTACGTATAACAGAGGAGATCATCACTCCAGGTCAATGTTCACACATAGCAGAGGAGATAAGCATGAGATATGTCACCCATTTGATTTTAATATTTTTACAACCAGCAAAGATTTGAGACTCTCAACCCCTTTTAGAAAAGGCCTTGTATCTTTGTGCAGGCTGAAATATCATAAGGATAATCCATGTCGTCGAGTTCTTTGACATTTAATTAAGCTACACGATCACTGTTTACTTTGATATCTGACTGAGCCTACCAGCATATCCTAAACAAAGCAATTAATTCTCCCTCAAACTTCTTTAGCATGAAGTTCCTGAAAAGACAAAAAAAAAAATAAAACTTAGACAAATAAGAATAGATCTTTATTCTCCCCCGAAATTTCTTTTTAACTTCCATGAGACAAGAAAAAGAAATTTCCCTTTTTTATAAGTATTAAAAAAAGTTGAAACAAACAGAATAAAGATGTGAAGACATATGGGACTCAGAAGTTTATCAATAAAAGTATAAATAAAAAGAGTTATTTACAGAATTATGCACATTAAGATAAGAAAGAGGTTTTAAAAAGATATTAAACCCAATATGGAGATCAATTCATAAAAACGCGGTTTATCAAAAGTTTTTGTGAAAAGATCCGCTCGTTGATTTTTTGTGTCAATCGGAATAATATCTATAAAACCCTTTTCCTGAGCGTCCCGGATGGCATGAATTCTCGTTTCAATGTGCTTGGTGCGAGTATGATGAATTGGGTTTTTGGCAATCCCAATAGCAGCTTCATTATCACAGAAAAGTGGTGTATGAAGAAAATTTATCCAGTAATCCATCATTTGATGTTGTATCCACAGCACTTGGCAACAACAACTGGAGGCAACAACATATTAAGCTTCTCCTGTAGACAGAGATACTGTAGTTTGTTTTTACTCTGCCATGAAACGAGACAATCTCCTAGATATTGACATCCACTAGTGACAGATTTCCGATTGACACAAAAAATCAACGAGCGGATCTTTTCACAAAAACTTTTGATAAACCGCGTTTTTATGAATTGACCTCCATATTGGGTTTAATATCTTTTTACTACCTCTTTCTTATCTTAATGTGTATAATTCTGTAAATAACTCTTTTTGTTTATACTTTTATTGATAAACTTCTAAGTCCCATATGTCTTCACATCTTTATTCTGTTTGTTTCAACTTTTTTTAATACTTAAAAAAAAGGAGGAAATTTCGTTTTCTTGTCCCGTGGCAGTTAAAAAGAAATTTCGGGGTGGGGGGGGGGGGAATAAAGATCTATTCTTATTTGTCTAAGGTTTTTTTTTTTTTTTTTTTTTTTTTTTTTTTTTTTTTTTTTTTTTTGCAACACAAATATTTTCGATTAGGGTTTTGCAAAACAAGTGTCTCCCAAGATAGAAAGATTACAATATATATATAACAGACCTAGTTTCGCTGGTAGCGAAACTGCCTGACTACCTACAGTTTCACCCGGCAACAAACTATAGATTCGCCGGGTGAACTAGATCAGCTGACTCCGGGCGAAACTACAGTTTCGCCCGTAGTTTTGCTGTAATAAAAAATTACATAGAAAGACAAATTACAAATAAGAAACTAACAATTAACCTATTACAAAGTAAAATAAACCTATCAACTATAGTGAGTCCAACCTATGTAGATCATCAATTCTCCCCCTAGGTTGGACCTCACTCTCAATCTTCTTGCTCTCCTCTTGCACCTTCTTCAGCTTTATCTGATGCTTCTGGCTCTGCTCCTACTGCCCTTTCCTCTTCAGCTCTTGCACTAGCTCTAGCAAATTGTTTGGTAAGATCTTGCATATCCATCCTCAACTCGTTAGCCTTGGATACTTTCTCTGCTAGCTCCCTGACCTCTGCCCTTACACCTCGAGCTTTATTTGCCACGTTCATAAACAGACTGGCTTCTCTTATTTTTTAATAAAATTTTTGGACTCATTGATTTTAAGGTCTTTGTTTATTTGTTTTAATTATTTTTTTTTCAATAAAACCCTTGTTTGATCTGAATTTGATTGCAAAAGATATTACAAAGTGAAAACCCTTCAATCAATGGCTCATTCAAGCTCCCTTAAACTAATTGTCACTACTCTATATATAGTGATAATATCCACTAATGACATATTAAACCCCTATACTTAGACAAACTAGATAAAAGATATATAAAATATAAAAGAGACTAAATCATAAATAAATATATTTTGTTGACACAAAATATATTTATTAACAATAAACTCCTAGTCATTTATCTTCAACGTCTTCACTCGGTTCCTCATCTTGAACGCGTCTGTTTGACTTTTGCATTGACTTTGACAGTGACGTTGACATTTGTTGACTTTGACTGTGTTGATAATATAGACTATCTTTTTCAGACCCAACAGCCATGTGATTTCTCTGCTTATGTGCTCTTGTGATGGTTAGTTTCCGCTGCCATGTATTTTGCCAGTCTGTGACGTCCCACTCTCCTTGGGCCCAGGGTGTGACACAGGTGAGTTCAATGCCCTACTTTTATTTACTCTATTTTTAGGGGAGAAAGCATACTTTGTTTAAAACGCTTTACTATTATAACATGTGTTTAGTAAGACATAGTGCGATATATCATTGAAAGCCCTTTACACTTTTGGATCGTTAATTAAGCAATCTAAGGGAAATCTTGGGTACTACTGGGTCTGACAAGCCCCACCCGTATGACTGGAGGTCAAGACGGTGCAATATTGTCCTAAACAACTAACAGCATCATGATTTGGTATGTCGTGGCGGAAGGCAAACAGACAAACATAGTCAGCTTCGATCGCGAAATCACTATTGTTTATTACTAATGAAATTAGAGTAGCTATCTATTTCAATGCACTTGTTTATATTTTACAAACGCTATTGTTTATGATAACTTGCAAACTCTTGAACTCACCAAGCGTTGTGTTGACACTTTTAGTATGCTTTTCTTAGGTCGTTACTAGCAGCTGCCCATAGGAGACGTACGTGTCAAGCATGCTTTGAACAAACATTGATTTACATTTGACTTATTGCATACCTATGTACATTGATTTGGGCGCGTGTTTTGTGCAGTTTACATTTATTATTTTGGGTTTGAAATATTTACACAATGCTTTCGCAAATGTTTTAAAGTTTTAAACTCTGGTTTATCTTAAATCTCACATATAGTGTCGTTCTGAGTGACTAATGACTTGGATCCTGGTTTGTTAACACGCCTCGCGGTTAAACCCTGCACGTGGATTTTGGGGGTGTGACAGATTGGTATCAGAGCCATTGGTTATAGGGAACTAGGATGCATACACACTAGTCTATAACCGCACATAGTTAGTTAGTTACTCATTACTTATTCCCTTACTGCTACTCATTGGCATACACATCACATACACTACAATATGGCATCATCATCATCTTCATCCCCTATTCGACACACTCTGGGAAAGGAACCTGAGGTTCCTACTGTTCCTTCGTCATCTACGAATTATGGTTCTCGACCCCCTATCTTTATATCTGATGCGTATCTTACGGGCGAGCCTATGATTGAGCGAGACATGGCTAATCCTGACAATTAGGACTTGTATTGTACTACATTGATCAGGATGCTAGAAAAGGAGTGTGTTCCATTTTCGATCCCTACCATGGCTAGAGATTCCATATTATACCCTCTACCCTGCAGCTCTTATTGCTATCACCGCTGTGGTGGCCTCACATGACCGACTGCGACGAAATGTCGAGGAGAAATTTAGAAGGTTGGACGTACGACAGGAGCACGACAGTAGAGTGTACGAGGAGATGGAAGACTCGTGGCTTGATATACAAGGACACCAGGACGGCCAGGCAGGAGAGATTCAGGCTTTGCGTGGACAGGTTGCTGGGTTGACGGCTACTCTGATTGCGACGTGCGATCAGCTTCACGAGGCTATAGTTCGTATTCATGAGCTGGAAAATCAGCTCGAGCCTTAGGAGCCCCCAATGGAGGAGCCTCAGGAGGTACCAGAAGAGGTACCCGAGGAGGAACCAGAAGAAGATCTGGAGGAAGAGCCGAAGGAGGAACAAGAAGAAGATTCGGAGGAAGAGCATGAGAAGGAACCATAAGACATGGAAGAGGATAGTGATGAGTCTGAAGTGATAGACTGATTTCCTTTATTCATTTGACTTGGATTACATGGTTTTTTTTAAAACCTATGTGGGAAGGGTTGTTTCCCACCTAACTAAAAAACTTGAAATTTTGACACTGATTGGATATTTTGTGAGATACTTACAATTTATTTATCATGAGTTATTATTTTGGTTATAAATGTTGTGGCTGTGATAAGTTCATTATTTCTTATTATTTACCATACTTTAATGAGATTAATATGTTGGATGTTACTCATTATTGTATTTGTGAATGTAAAGTGAAATATGGACGGACGTGGAAGAGGACGTGCAAGAGGTCGTGGACGTGGCGCTGATGCTGTGCACATGTCCCCAGCCGAATTAGCAGCTCTTATTAATGAACATGTGCAAGCCGCGGTTAACGCTTAAGCTGCTCAGCTTGGAGGTAACGATGAACCTGGTCATCGATTACGCAAATATTTCGTTAGGCGGTTAATCAATTGGTTTGACTAAACATTCTGATTTATTGAATTCAGGACCGCCAGCATACACATACAAGGCATTCATGGACTGTAAGCCCGACTCCTATAGGGGAGTTGAAAGAGCGGTGGGTTTGTTGTGATGGTTTGAGAAGACCAAGTCGGTCTTCGGCAAGCGCAATTGCCTGACGGTGGATCAAGTGAAATATGCCACGGGAACTTTGGAGGGTGCAGTGCTCTCATGGTGGAACGCTCAAGTATAGATGCTGGGCAAGCAATGGCTAATGCTTTGCCATGGGACGAGTTCAAAGCCATGGTGATGAAGGAATATTGTCCTCGAGATGAAGTCCCAAAGTTGGAGGCTGAATTTTGGCAATTAAAGATGGAGGGATGTGAGATTGAGGCTTACATTACTAGGTCTCATGAGTTGGCGACTCTGTATCCTGGAATGATAAACCCACCAATCAAGTGAATCAAGCTCTATCTGTATGGGTTAGAGCTAGATATACAAAGTATGGTGACTGATTCAAATCCCACCACTATTTAGCAGGCTATCCGGTTAGCTCACAAGCTGACAGACCAAGCGGTGGAGCAAGGCAAGTTACCCAAACGGGGCACTGTGGCAAGCGTGATCGATAACAAGTGCAAGTAGGATAACTATGGCAACAAGAGCTTGTTATTTAATAATCAGCCCCAGCAGCAGCAGCAGCAGAAAAGGTTCGACAACAACTGTAGCTTTAACCAGTCATCTTCCTCAAATCAAGGACAAGGTGGATACGTGGGGAAGTATCCAAAGTGCAACCAATGAAACTACAATCACACTGGAAGATGTGATAATTTCCGATGCCAGCATTATAGGAAAGCAGGACACACGACGAAGGATTGCCGTGGCGAGTTGATGAAAATGTCCCAGCAAACACATCAAATCTATTCTTCATTAACTTCTCAAAGTTTTTACAGAGCTTTGGATTAGGTGACCCAAAGATGATGTCATCTACATAAACATGAACCAACATCACTCCCTGTTCCTTTAATGAACAATGTGCTGTCAATAATTCCCCTCTTGTATCCATGCTGAACAAGATACTATGACAGTGTCTCATACCACTTTCTTAGAGCTTGATGCAGTCTATAAAGAGCTTTGTCAAGCTTGCAAACATAATCAGGATGATCTGGGTCTACAAAGCCATGTGGTTGTTTGACATACACTTCCTCATCTATCGCACCATATAAAAAGGCTTACTTGACATCAAGTTGGTAGACCATGAAATCCTTGGATGTAGCAAAAGCAAGGAATATTCTAACAGCTTCAAGTCTTGCTACATGAGCAAAACATTTGTGTAGTTAATCCTTTCTTCTGGTGTATACCCTTGAACAACTAGTCTTGCCTTGTTCTTGATGAAAAGTCCTTTGTCATCTTTCTTATTCCTAAAATCCCACTTGGTACCTATTGGTGTCTTCCCATAAGAAAGAGGGCATAGTTTCCAAACCTTTGGTCTTCTGAATTGAAGCAGATCCTCCTGCATTGCTTTAACCCAACTTTCATCCTTCAGAGCATCATCAACCTTCTTTGGCTCAATTTGGGACAAGAGTATAGACAAACATTTTTGTCAAGTATAGTAAGTCCCCAATTATAGTGGCCGGTTGTGATTAGCCACTTACTTTACTCTTCATTCCCCAAACATTTCCTATCCTGACTACATCAGCATCCAAATCTACTAAAAGCACATAATTCAAAAAGCACACGCACATAATACTTGTTAACTTTAAGAAAATTTACCTGATGGCACGTAGCTACTTGGGCTGGTATCCTTCATTTGGTCCCATTTTTAGTTTAAGTTTAGGTTTTTAAAATGATTTACCCAATTCTCTTAAACTTTGGCTCTGATACCAACTTGTAAGGCCCGTTCCCAGGAAACCCCACAGCTAGTCATGCATAGCACTTCACACATTAAAATACATTGAAGTAAGAAATCATGGCAGCAGAATAGTTAAACAAAAACCATTTCATGCATTAATAATAACTTTTGCCAAGAAATACATCATTGTTACAAGTTTCAAAAGAACATTTAGTTGTATTACAAGACAAAAATATCATTTCTGCATAACATGGATGCCAATCTTTATTTGCCAAGTAGCTTTAACCTCGTGCCATCCCCAGCAACATCATTACCTGCCAACTGATATGCATATAAAAAGTCAGCGTTGCTGAGTGAGTTCTAGTTTTGATAATATAGAAAATATACATTTTGTAAGCTTCACTTGGTGTTCATCCATCATTATACATAATCATTCATAAAGAGATTCATTATCTTTCTTTCTTTCTTCATCTTTCTCTTTCATTAACTAGGATTGCACAAAGCAAGAGCCTACATTGTTGGTTGGCAACAGATGCCGAACCCCTTTTAGTACATATTTATAAGTGGTAGCTAACCCCTGATAGTTGACCAACACTGCTAGGCACGAATCCTGCTCATGAATACAGGTCCCATTCATTCATTAGTCAATCACAAGGATTAGACCCCAGATGTGCATCCTAAAACAGCCACACATCAGTTGAACTAACGATAACAAGGTCGTGTACCTCCATTCATTGTGTGATGAAATCAACTTACACACATGTTGAACATGAACATATTAGAACAATATTCAACATGAACATGTTGATTCTCCCAAGGATCTTTTCTAATCTCTCAATCAACAATCAAGAACCATGGTGCGGAAACCCATGATAGATTCTATGATATCAGTGTGTGTATGTATGTGTGTGATTGAATGCTTGAAAATAATAATAACTGTTTGTTTTATTGATTGTTCAAAAGCTTACAAAGGATTAGGGTAGAATACTATTTATAGCCTATACACATAGCTATATACAATTACTGAACTACCCTTATGTAAACGAAAATTACATAAATAATCCTAAGTCTACAAGCTATCCGCTGTGATGATTGGTCGTCCATTGTGGATGTTTTGGTCATCCGTTGTGGAAGAAGATGACTTGTCCGTTGTGCTTTGGATGCTGTCCGCTGTGAAGTGTTTGCATTGTTTGTTGTGTGCTGTGGGATTTTCATCCGCTGTGGAGTGTTGATTGTTGTCAGCTATGGAATGTTCATCCCCTATGGATGAACATCTGCTGTGGAATTGTATCCTCTGTATGTTGTTCATCCGCTGTGGGATGTCTTCATCCGCTGCACACACTTAGACTTAAAACTTCATCCGCTGCATGTTGACCTGCATCCGCTATGAACTGCTTCTCATCCGTCGTGGATACTTGTCAAAAATTTCTTTTATCTACAATTCTGAAAAAGAAATTTAAACAAATATTAGTGTTTGTTATGAATGATAATGATGGTAATGTGTTTGTAAATGACTGTTTGAATGTTAGAACACATTGTGTTTGTTTATGTTAGATTAAGGCAAGCATCATCCTTTAAAGCATTAATCCATTAATGCACTTGTTGAGTCCAACAATACTCACCCTAAGGATGATGTTGCCATCAATTTAATGATTGCTTGATAATATTTTGTTTGTTAGAAACAATGTGCGTATGTTGGTGCTTGTTAATGATTTGTTTGTTAGGAATATGTGTGTGTGAGTTTGATATGAAAGATTGTACTGATTGAGTATTATTGAAATGGTTTGTTTGTTAACAGCGGATGAACATTTGTTCATGAGTTATGGACCCTTGAATGATTTTTGATTGTTCACTGCGGGTGAACATTTGTTCATATGCTGTAGACTCTGAAAATTTGTTTGATTGTACACAGCGGATGAACATTTGTTCATGCGCTGTGGACACTTGAAAATGATGTGTTTGATTGTACACAGCAGATAAACATTTGTTCATGCACTGTGGACACTTGGGTGTGATATGTAAATGTTTACAACGATGATTACCTGTGTGCGTATACAGTATACACTTGTACTGTTTCTACAACGGATGACTTACGTTAGTCATGTGCTATGAAATGGCACTGTATTCATAGCGGATGTCTTGTCAACATCATACGCTGTGAACACTTGTATGTTCACAAGTGCATAGCATATGTTCGTTTGTTTTGTTCGCTATATACACTTGGTGTATTTTGCATGTTATGATGGTTACTGTAGCTACAGCGGATGTATGTTTGTGTGTCCGCTATGACAACAGTTTTCAAAAATTTCAAATTTTTGTTTGTTTTGAACTATTGTCTTTTGAAGCATATGTTTGATAAAATTTTCTTCCGAAAGAACATTTGTTTGATGAAACTTGTTTTAATCAAAATGTTTGTTTTAAATCTTTGACTTAAATGTATGTTAAAATATTGAAATTTTAACATAATAATATATGAATGTTAAAATATAACCCATAAGCAATATTGTGCAATATTAAAAAAAAATGTATGTGTGTCAACCTGCTGTTTGTTGGTGCTGGCTTGACATGACTTTGTTTAATACATAAAATTTTGAAAATTTCAAATTTTGAAATGTATGAATCATGTACAATTCTGCTGTCTTTGATATTTCCATGTTCAATTTCTCCCCCTAAATTTTTGCATAGTTATAAAAATCTTTTATAAAAATGACAAAAATATATGTATGTGATGGAAATTATCAAAGTCCAAATTTATTTATTGTTTGTTAAACACTTAGTAAGATCACATTGAATCTTACTAACAAATGAATGTGTTTCTTGGTTGAATCATGAATCAGTGTCACATACCATGAGATCATACTAGTCTAAAATTCTCACTGAGTGGTTTGAATGTTTTTAAGAATAGACATAGACTAATACAATGTTGATTATAGATATTTGATCCTCTTAAACTCATGCATGGTATTAATGATTGATTGAAACAGTGAGTGATTATCATGTTTTGAGTTGATTGATATGAGTTGTATGTACCCCACATCTGATAGTATGTTTGGTACAACCCTCCTCAAGATATGCTAGAAATAACTTTCAATACTTAAGACCTAGCTACTTTGGAGTATAAATGCTCAAAATTGATCCATTTTGATTGATCCTCATTG
This sequence comes from Flaveria sonorensis, assembly GCA_025506505.1. Taxonomy (NCBI): domain Eukaryota; kingdom Viridiplantae; phylum Streptophyta; class Magnoliopsida; order Asterales; family Asteraceae; genus Flaveria; species Flaveria sonorensis. The sequence continues at coordinate 30,368,538 of CM046430.1, read as the reverse complement.
GGATTCTTTTTCACTTCACTTTGGAAGGTGATCCTCTTTGGGATTCTTTTGATTTATTCACAAGGAATGTAGTCTTATAGACTTTATTGATTGTTCATCCATAATGGATGTGTTCCTCACTGTGAATCTTTTTGGATCATGATTTAGGTCATTCAGGTCTGTGCTTAGCACAACAAAGAATGCCTTGGTGTACTCCAGGTCTATGAAAATCATAACAAAGGAGACACTTGTATGATTGAGTAATTTATAAACTGTTTCACTTGGTGTATTGTAGTTACTTTATAAGTAACCTATATTAGATAGATTAATACTCACCATAAACCAAGATGTGTTGTTTGACCACACAATCATGAGAATTTAGTTCTTTACTGTTGTATGTGATGTTAGGTGTCCCATGCTGAGCCTATCCACATATCAAACAAAGTACAGTCAGTCTTTATTAGTAGAAAATAACTCAAGTGAAGAATATGCTAGTGTACTATCATTTCTCATGAATGGTATGTGTGATTCAATATATTTAAAAAATGATGTGTTTGTTTGATATCTTGATTTTGAAAGATACATGTTTGATGTTAAACTTGGACTTTGACAAAATCAAGCTTGTTGGATTTTAATGTTTTGAAAAACATTACTTGTTTGATTCAAAGTTGATCATACCAAGTGACCATACCAAAAATTCAAATCTTGTTAAATCAAAAGGTTTAGTAAATAGGTCAATCTCTTAGAAAGTGATATCTGATATCTATGTGTTTTGTTTTTGAATGTTGAATAGGATTGTCAGTGATAAACATGGCAGCAGAATTGTCAATGTGTATGGGTGTTTGAAGAAAATTAAAGCCATAGTTAAGCATTTGGTTTTGAATCCAAAGCACTTGAGGATAGCATGCAGAAGCAACTATGTATTCTGCTTTAGCTGTTGACACAGAGACATTTGTTTGTTTCTTGCACTACCAAGAGATCAATCTTGATCCAAGAAATTGACAGCCTCCATGTTCGCTTTTAAAATCCCAAAGGAAGGAACAATTTCCAGTCATGTGATGGGAACATCCATTGTTAACATACCATATGTTGTCAGGCCTTCTTTGATGTCCCTGTAAAATCAAAGAAATTAGTTAGTTGGTGCAACCCAAGCCATGATGGTCTTGGGTTTTCCGTCTTTCCCTATAACACAAATTTCTTCTAATATGGCACTGTCTGATGGTTTAGGAACTCTAGGTACACTGGTGTTCCTTTGGTTGTGTTTAGCTCTATTAGGAGAAGTGCTTTGTGCTCTTCTCCTTTGAGTGCTAATGTCTGTTGACTGTCTGTTTTGAGACTTATGTCTCCTTGTTGGTTGTTTAAAGTTGTCATAAAATGTTTTGTCACTGTTTAAAACAACTTTTTGGTGAAGAGTTTGTCTTGGAACTCCTCTTTTGTTCTTAGTTTGAACACTTGTTTGTTTCTCAGTTGATTTCTCAACTTGAGCCTGTTTGTTTTGGTTTTTATTTTTTTTTATTGAAAAAGCAATTTGCTGTGCTGTGGTTATTTGTTTCACAAATTGAACAATAGTTGTGAAAATAACATGTTTCAGTACTGTGATTATTCATGTTACAGTACTTATAGTATTTTCAATACTTGCATTTTTTAGTGGAGTGTGTGTATTGATCACGCCACTCACAATATGGTAACTCTGATTTTGTTTGTTTGTTTGTAACTTTTGTCTTCAAATTTGATTTTAAGGGAATTTCAAAAGTAACTGTTTGTTGTTTTGGCTGAATTATGGCTTGCCTTTCCCTTTATTTAACTGTTTGGGAGAGACAGTGGAAGTTACAGTTTTCCTTCCACCAGAACAGATATCAAAACCTTTAATCTATTTCGTTTGTTTGTTTGATGTATCAGCCACACTTGAAACCTTTTGAGTTTCAGTAATTGGCTGAGTTGGCTCATCATCCAATAAATCATCTTCATCATCATCTGTTGTTTGTTCATCAAATTCATTATTCTCTCTTTGATAAAAGTCAGTTGATTTGATTTGTGGTGATACTGAACTTTTAACAAATTTTATGAAAGGTGATTTTGATGTTAATGGTGATTTTGATGATGATGATGATTGTTTGGAATCATCAGTCTTTTCATGAGTGTCAGGAGATTCATCCTGTTTGTTGGTCATTGAGTCAGGTAAAGGAATATAATTATCATTGTAAGGTGGGCTGACCTTGTTATATCCTAAATCTGACGGGTCTTTGAATACCCTTTGTTGAGCAAGAAGTTCTTCGAACTTCTTGTTGCTTACCTGAAACTTCTGAAGTTTTACTTCAGTTTCAGCATGCAATGCTTTTGATTTAGTCAATGATGCAGAGATGTGCTGAACTTGAGCTGCTAGTGTTAATTTCTCAAACATTAGTTTATCTAAGTCATTTTGTAATGAAAGTATTTTGGTTGCATATTGTTTATAATCTGATTTTAAACTTTCATTTAAAATGTTTGTTTCTATAACTTTCTTTGAAAGTTTGTCTGCATGCTCTCTATATCTGTTGACCTCATCAATACATGCCTGTGTGCAGAGGTGATCCTTTAACTCTTTTGGGATGTCTGATATTTTATCTTCAATATCTGCCATAAGGGCATGATTTGGAGATGGTATTTCAGCCTCATACAAGCTCCAGTCACATTCACCATCTTGTTTGATTATCATTGCAGAAGATTTTGAATGTTGATTTGGACTGTACTGTGTGATTTATGGTGGGGTTGGTGCAGCTGGAATGCTGATTGGAGGTGGCACTTGTTTGTTAGAATGATAACCACTGGATGTTTGTGCCTGATGTGTGTTTCTGTCAACTCTTGGCTGTTGACATTCTCTTGAAAAGTGTCCATAGAGTTGACAATTATTACATCTCACCTTGGATTTATCAAAACCAGTCTTGGTTTTCTTATCCATGCTCAACCCATGATTTCTTTGCAAAAATCGTTTTGATCTATAGGCAATCATTGCCATAGACCATTGAAGATCCATCTCTTCAACCATGTCTAGTGGGAGCTCATCCAAGTCTTGTTGAATAAGTTGGGATGGTGTTAGACTTGCACCTAAAAATGCTTCAAAGCTTGTAGAAAAGGCTGCATAAGCTACCTTTTGCTCTTCACTTTGCGAGATTATAGTAAGAGCATCCATTGGCTTTTCAAGTCTATGTATGTTGTTGGTTTGAGGTTTTGGCTGTTTGTTTGAGCTAGAGGTATGTGGATGTTGTTTACTCTGAGGTGTTGCTTCATGTGAAGCATGCATACCAGTCTTTTTAGACTTATGTTTGTTGTTGGATGATTCAGGTGCTGAGAAGAATGATGTATCACTGGAGTCCAAAAATTCTTCATCTTCTTCTTCTCCAATGCTTGTCAGAAATGCACTGTCTGTTTGTTGTGGTTCTTTGAATTTGTAAGCCTCTACATGTTTGATGTGATTGTTATTTCTGGATTTTTCATCCATTTCCAGAGCTTCAACCTTGGTTACCAGAGAGTCAAGGGATAGGGCCTCCAAATCTAATGTTGCTTTCATCAATGACACTGACTGAGTCCAGCTTTCAGGCAGTGTGTGCAACATCATTTTGTTGATTTCAACAGCTTCATATTTCAGTCCATATACAATCATTTCATTTACTAACTGGACATATCTATGTAGTTGTTATGGGACAGATTCTCCCTGGATGTGATGGAAAGTTTCATATTGGGTCCTTAATTTTTCTTTCTTGATTTCCCGTATTTCTTCACTTCATTCACACATTGTGTGAAGTACTTTTCACAATTCATGAGCTGTTTTGAAATTTTCAACACGAGTTAAAATTTCAAAAGGCAATGTCATTGCTAGTATACTGTATGCCTTCATGTCTGTTTTGACCCTCTTGAGGTCATCACCAGCTACGTTATTCAAGCTAACTGGCTTCTGTATGTTGTAATCAGGTCCAAGAGTCAGAGGAATGAAAGGAACCTCGGTTATTAAAGTCCATAAATCAGGGTCTTGAAAAATTATCTAGTTCTTGAACATGATCTTCCATTGTTTGAAGTCTGACTTGTTCTTTAGTCTGGGTGATTTTAGACCACTGTTTGTTCCTGAAATTTCATCAGCCATGATTTTTTAATTTTAACCTAACGTTTTAAGTTAAATTTGTTTGTTTGATTTTAGCACGGTGCTAAATTTGTTTAATCCTAAGGTTTCTAGGATTTGTTTGTTGTTGATAAACCCTTTTTAATTAGATTTACCAAATAAAGGAAATTAATTAACTAATTAAAATCCAATGATATGTCACTTTCAAATCCAATGACAAGAAATGAATATTCTATGAAAGGAATGTCAACTTTCTAACTAATACGGTCAATAGAAAGTCAAAACCCTAAAAACACAAAAATTGTTTTTAACAGATTACTTTTTGGATTAAAAAGTAACTTTTTGAAAAAGTTTAAAAGAAGATTTCAGATCTTCTTTGAATTTTCTGTTGAACCAACACAATCTCCGTAGATTGTGAAGGTTTTTGCAAAATCAAAACCTAGGGTTTTTTTGTTGCGGCTACAATGTTCTTCACAGATTCAACAATCGGTTTGTTGATTGAAGAACAAAACCCTGATTCAAGTGAGTTTTTCACTAGAATATGATGATTTTAAACACTTTGAATGATTCAAAATGTTCAAAACAATGTGTGTTTTGATGAAAATTGAATGAAACAGTACTTGAACACTTTTTAACAAAAACCCCTTTAAAACCGATAAGGTTTTAAGGTAATGAGATGATTTTTGTGTTAAAAACTGTTGTTGAATGTTGAAAACAGATAGAACAATACCCGTGTATTGTTATGTCAGAGAATACCTGTGTATTCTAATGGATTTTCAAAGAATGTTTGATGATGAACACAATGGAAACTTGTGTATGAATGATGATTAGAGCTTTAAAACCATAGAAACTTCTTCACAATGCACAAAAAAAGATTAAGAAATCATGTTTGTTAAGCATTTGATGAATGTTAAGAGTAGAAGAAGGTTGTTGTGATGTATTTTCAGCTCGTAAATGTATGGTTTGAAGCTAATGAACCACTGATATCATCTTGTTGATTGAGAGGATCGAAAATCAATAAATGATTTGAGCCAAAGCTCTGATACCACCTGATGAAATCAACTTAAACACATGTTCAACATGAACATATTAGAACAATATTCAACATGAACATATTGATTCTCCCAAGGATATTTTTCTAATCTCTCAATCAACAAACATGAACCATGGTGCAAAAACCCATGATAGATGCTATGATATCAGTGTGTGTATGTATGTGTGTAATTGAATGCTCGAAAATAATAATAACTGATTGTTTGATTGATTGTTCAAAAGCTTACAAAGGATTAGGGTAGAATGCTATTTATAGCCTATACACATAGCTATATACAATTACTGAACTACCCTTATGTAAACAAAAATTATATAAATAATCCTAAGTCTACAACCTATCCGCTATGATGATTGGTCGTCCGCTGTGGATGTTTTGGTCATCCGCTACGGAAGAAGATGACTAGTCCACTGTGCTTTGGATGCTATCCACTGTGAAGTGTTTGCATTGTTTGTTGTGCGCTGAGGGATGTTCATCCGCTGTGGATGAACATCCGCTGTGGAGTGATGATTGTTGTCAGCTATGGAATGTTCATCCACTGTGGATGAACATCCGCTGTGGAATTGTATCCGCTGTCTGTTGTTCATCCGCTGTGGGATGTCTTCATCCGCTACACACACTTAGACTTAAAACTTCATCCACTGCATGTTGACCTTCATCCGCTGTGAACTGCTTCTCATCCGCTGTGGATACTTGTCAAAAGTTTCTTTTATCTACAATTCTGAGAAAGAAATTTAAACAAATATTAGTGTTTTTTATGAATGATAATGATGCTAATGTGTTAGTAAATGATTGTTTGAATGTTAGAACACATTGTGTTTGTTTATGTTTGATTAAGGCAAGCATCATCCTTTAAAGCATTAATCGATTAATGCACTTGTTGAGTCCAACATTGAGCTTGCAAGGCTTTTCATTTATCATAAGGTATACAGCGGATGACTTAAGTACTAAGTGCCCACAGCGGATAGCCAAAGGCCACAACGGACGACCAAAATCCACAGCGGACGGCTAAAGGTCCACAACGCATGAATAAGACACTAAGTGTGTCCACAACGGATGACTAAGGTTCATAGCGGATGAATTAGACATTACAAGTGTCCACGGCGGACAACCATAATCCACAATGGATAGTCTAAAGTATTTAAAGGATCCATAGTGGACGACTAATGTCCACAACGAACATGCATGCATACTTAATTGTCTACAGTGGACAGTCTAAATGCTTAAAGTGTTCACAATGGACATTCTAACAATGTTCAAGTGTCCATAGCGGACAGTTAGTGTCCACAGGGGACAACATGTTCAACACTTATGATCCAACTTATGCAGTTTCTATTTCCATACATCATCTTAAGTGTATTCTTAGCATAGATCTACCAGTTACACAAGTAAAACATAACAAGCAACCATTCAATATCATAGAGATCTTTTAGAAACAAACATCTTTCGTAAACAGTCATATTTTCATGGAAAAACATAGTTTGGGACATAAACATTCTTTTCAGTACACATATCAGCCCCAAACAAGTAAAAAACAAGTAAAAGAGGGGATCTAGAACTCACCTTAAACAGCCTTCAAGCAAAACACCACAAACCCGAGAGCAAACCTGGAGTTCTAACACCTAAACACATGTAAAGAAGCAACTAAACACATAGAAACTGTCTAGAGGTTTAAACCCAACTGAATCCAAGGAGAAAACACCATAAAATCTTACCTCCTTGAAGAACTTCCTACTTTCTCTTTCAAGAACCGGATGGGAGATTTTTTCTCTCACTAGCCCTAACTTGAGTGCATAGGAGAGAAAGTATGGGCGACCATTTTGTTTTTAAACCCCATTATGGGCCGGTTTGGCCCTTGTACACTTTTACCCCTTGCCTTTCAATATAATATCCCATTTGCTCCCTTTACTTTACTTTACTTTTTTTTTTTTTTTTGAAGTTTTCGGGTGTTAAAAGTCCACCCCCCTTATATAGGTTTCGTCCCTGAAACCTGTCACTCCTTAAAGAGGTTAGGGTAGTACCGTCTCATTTCTTCCTCCAACTCCCAATTGGCCTCTAATCCCTTGCGATGCTTCCATTGCACCTTTACTTGACTAATCACTTTATTCCTTAACCGTTTCTCCTTCCAGTCCAAAATGGCCACTGGTTGCTCCACGTAATACAACCTTGCACCAACCTCGATGTCTCCAAGTGGCATGATTACGTCATCATCTGCCAAACACTTTCTCAGATGAGACACATGGAACATTGGATGTATTCCATTTAGCTCATTGGATAGCTCTAACTTATAAGCCACCTCACTAACTCTAGCAATGATTTTGAATGGCCCGATGTACCTTGGGCTCAATTTCCCTTGCTTTCGAAACCTGATAATCCCTTTCCAAGAAGACACTTTCAACTATACCTTATCTCCTACTTGGAACTCAATTGGCCTCCTCCTCTTATCAGCACAGGACTTCTGCCGATCATTTGTTGCTTTCCTAAAGGCCTTGATCATTTCCAACTTTTCCGACATGGCCTCGATGATCTCGATACTTCCCAACCCCTTCTGCCCGATATCACCCCAACACACCGGTGTTCTGCATCCTCTCCCATACAACATTTCGAAGGGTGGCATGCCTATATTGGCATGATAACTATTGTTGGAGGAGAACTCTGCCAAAGGTAGGTGTTCATCCCAACTTCCATCGAAATCAATGATGCATGCCCGGAGCATGTCCTCTAAATTTTGAATGGTCCGTTCTGATTGACCGTCTGTCTGAGGGTGGTAAGCTATGTTAATGTGTAACCACGTTCCCATCGCGTAGTGGAATTTCTTCCAAAACTTGGACGTGAACCGAGTGTCCTTATCAGGAACAATGGACACCGGCACGTCATGACAAGTTACAATCTCCTTGATGAACAGATCCACCAAAATTTTCCGACGAGTAAGTCTCTCGAATTGGCAAGAAGTGAGCACTCTTCAACAAGTGGTCTACGATTACCCAAATAGTTGCATATCCTCTCACCATACAAGGCAATTTCGTGATGAAGTCCATGGTGATGTGTTCCCACTTACATTTGGGTATATCCAAAGGTTGGGTCTTCTCGTATGGTTTCTGATACGCTGCCTTCATTTGCAAGCAAGTCAGGCACTTACTCACATACTCCACTATGTCACGTTTCATCCCTTGCCACCAATAATCCTTTTTCAGGTCGTGATACTTTTTTGTAGCACCAGGATGGATGGAATACCGAGTTTTGTGAGCTTCATCCTTAATCCTTCCTCTCAGATCCCCATAACAAGGAATCCGCATCCGCCCGGATTGGGTTCTACCACCAAGGGTGTTCTCTCCTAAATCCGATGTTTGCTCCTTTATCCGCTCAGTTGATCCTATCATCGTTCAGTTCCCCATCTTGAAACTCTCTAATCTGACCCATGACATCGGGCGTCACAACCAGCTGACAAGCCTTCACCTGAATCGGTTCAGGTCATTCCTTTCGACTGAGGGCATCAGCAACCACGTTTGCCTTGCCTGCATAATAATGAATTTTGCAATCGTAACTCTGGATCATCTCTAACCACCTCCTTTGCCTCATGTTAAGATCCTTTTGTTTGAAGAAATACTTTAGGCCCTTGTGATCTGTGAACTTGATCTCGCGGTCAGGTGGCACGCTTGATAGATCTTCTGGTAATACGTCTTGGAAGTCACCCACGACCGGCATGTCCGACCATCGTGGTACTGACGCATCCACATCCTTCACATAGGCTAAATAGGCACCACATCTCCACCTCATACACTTCTTTGCCATAACCATCGAAATTACTTCCGGGACCGTACGAACTCTATCGCCATAAATCATCACCGAACTCCCATCGGGTGCTATTAGTTGAATCATCTTCTTGCAGTACACGATATTTGCCTCATAGGCTGCTAGCCAATTCATGCATAGGACTACATCAAATCCGCCTAAGGTCATCACAAACAACCTAGCAGAGAACCTATGGCCTTCCAACTCTATGTCATTATCCTCTACCACATCAGTTATCCTGGTAGACTTACCAATGGTAGTTTCTACATCAAAGGGCTCATCAATCTTTCTACTCCTAACAGGCAACTTAACACAGAAGGCAGCAAAGATAAAACTCCTACTTGCACCAGAATCAAAAAGTATAGACACACAAGTTTGGTTTACTAGGAATGTACCTGACACGACGTCGGGGTCCACCCTAGCCTCCTCCCGCGTCATCGTGAATGCCCTGGCTTAAGCTTTCTACCCCTATTACTCCTTTTTGATTTCCTTCTTTGCCCCGGAGCTCTCAGCCCTTAGCTTCTTATAGTCTTTGCTCATATGGCCCATTACACCATAGTTAAAGCACCTCCTAACCACACAATCCCTCGCCATATGACCAGGCCTTCCACACCTGAAACATGTGTTCGATCCCCACCTACATTCTCCTGCATGGTCTCTCCCACACTTGTTGCACACCTTCACCCCTACATTGGTTGCAGGCACCTTACGACCCTCTACCTTCGCCTTTTTGCCCGTGGGAGTGAAACCACCACTACCAAAATGTTTTCCACTCTAGTTCTTCCCTCTCCTTTCATCTTCCTTTACAGCCCTAAAGACCCCAGTCACCACAGATGGTAGAATCGTGTGCATGACTTGATGGACCCCCTCAACTATAGCCTCCTTCACTAAGGCCTTCAGATTAGCGCTCTCATCCCCACCTTCATGGTGATGAAGCTCGGGCTCTTCTGGTGCTGTTTCAGCAGTCTTAGCTCAATTCCTCGTGACACGTGGCCCAGCACCTCATGAAGCCTTTGAAGACCTTCCACCATCCATCTCCTAAGTACTATAAGATCCAAACACCAACACGATCATTCAAGGAAATAGCCCGGATTATGTCAAGTATAGTACGTCCCTAATTACAGTGGCCAGTTATGATTAGCCACTTACTTTACTCTTCATTCCCAAGCATTTCCTATCATGACTACATCAGTGTCCAAATCTAGTAAATGCATATAATTCAAATAGCACACGCATATAATACTTGTTAATTTTAAGAAAATTTACCTGATGGCACGTAGCTACTTGGGTTGGCATCCTTCATTTGGTCCTATTTTCAGTTTAAGTTTAGGTTTTTAAAATGATTTACCCAATTCTCTTAAACTTTGGCTCTGATACCAACTTGTAAGGCCCCGTTCCCGGGAAACCCCACAGCTGGTCATGCATAGCACTTTACACATTAAAATACATTGAAGTAAGAAATCATGGCAGCGGAATAGTTAAACAAAAACCATTTCATGCATTAATAATAACTTTTGCCAAGAAATACATCTTTGTTACAAGTTTCAAAAGAACATTTAGTTGTATTTCAAGACAAAAATATCATTTTTGCATAGCATGGATGCCAGTCTTTATTTTCCAAATAGCTTCAACCTCGTGCCATATCCAGCACAACATTAGCTGCCAACTGATATACATATAAAAAGTCAGCATTGCTGAGTGAGTTCTAGTTTTGATAATATAGAATATATACATTTTGTAAGCTTCACTTGGTGTTCATCCATCATTATACATAATCATTCGTTAAGAGATTCATTATCTTTCTTTCTTTCTTTATCTTTATCTTTCATTAACTAGGATTGCACAAAGCAAGAGCCTACATTGTTGATTGGCAACAAATGCCGAACCCCTATCAGTACACATTTATAAGTGGTAGCTAACCCTTGATATTTGACCCACACTGCTAGGCACGAAGCCTGCTCATGAATACAGGTCCTATTCATTCATTGGTCAATCACAAGGATTGGACTCCACATGTGCATCCTGAAATAGCCAGACATCATTTAAGCTAACGACAACAAGGTCGTGCACCTCCATTCATTGTGCTTGCAAGGCTTTTCATTTATCATAAGGGCCCAGGGGTAACATTCATTAGGTTACACTGTCTTTCTTTTATTCCTTTGTGACCACTTGATTATGCATAATACATTTTAGTTATCCGGTCATTAGAATTACATAACATGAAACATTAATATTCATAATTGCAGCACATAAGAAAAGAATCAAACATTAGAAACGTTAAACAAGCATAATCTTTCCTTATACATAAGTAATTATCACTTAAATTATATTCCCAAAATTTTAGAATAATCCTAAGTGTTCATAGCGTATGAATAAGGTATACAGCGGTTGACTAAAGTACTAAGTGCCCACAGTGGATAGCCAAAGGCCACAGCAGACGACCAAATTCCACAGTGGAAGGCTAAAGGTCCACAACGCATGAATAAGACACTAAGTGTGTCCATAGTGGATGACTAAGGTTTATAGTGGATGAATTAGACATTACAAGTGTTCACAGCGGATAGCCCTAATCCATAGCGAATAGTCTGTTGGGTTCAACAATGGAATAAACTGAAGCTTACCAAATCATAATCACAGCCAACTAAAGATTTCATTGTACAAGTTCAGAGACCAAGGTGATCACAACAAAAACAACAATACAAGACAATTCAACATGACAAAGTCAACATCAAGACAATTAGAAAGTCAAAATTAGGTCATGTTGTAACATTAATATAAATAGACTCACTAGTGCATTTTTGCAAGTGTGGTTCTTTTGTGTGTGTTTCTCATGGTGTAAATCACCACCCAAGGAGAAATCCTCTCCTTTGGGTGGGTTTGATTTCATCAGCCATCTATGATTCTCATTGTAACTTGTTTATCAACATCAATGAAATCATAACATTATTATTATCCATCTCTTTGTTCTTTGATTCACACACATACACCCATCTTAATTTTGATTTCTTGATCTGAACATGATGAATCCTAAGCAGTTTCTAGTTCCATACATCGGACAGTTAGTGCCCACAGCGAATGGTTAGTGTCCACAGCGGACAACATGTTCAACACTTACGATCCAACTTAAGCAGTTTCTAGTTCCATACAACATCTTAAGTGTATTCTTAGCATATGTTGGACCAAAAGAACCAATGAGCCTGATCAGAAAAACCTTTAAGTCCCACAGACATTACAACAACTGAAGTAGTCTGCAACAGCTGAAGACATAAACTGATAACAAGGTCTGAAGACAAAGTCTGAAGTGAAAGAGCTGAAGAAAAAGTCTGAAGTGAAAAGCTGAAGACAAAGTCTGAAGCTAAAGAACTGAAGACAAAGTCTGAAGACAAAAGCTGAAGACAAAGTCTGAAGACAAAAGCTGAAGACAAAGACTGAAGACCAAGTTTCAGATGTTGTCACAACAGCTGAAGAAGACCTCTTCAGTAGTTGTGATGGTTTCCTTTCAGTAGTTTTATGTTTCTTGTAATCACTACTTGTAGTTTCAGTAGTTTTAGTTTCATCGTGTACTTAGCATATTCTGAGATGTTCTCAGTTGTTGTGAACATTCTCAGTAGTTTGCTTACTTTCAGTTGTTTGTAATAATTCTGTTAGATGTCACTATCAAGTGACATCAGTAGACGTCACATTCCTTTATATAAGGAATGTTGACCTAATTGTAAGGGTGTAGCCCTGCGTAGCCTTGCGAAGCTTAGAGGCCGCCATACCAAAGCATTTTGTGCAGAAAACCCTCTTTCTCTATAACCGTGTATTGTTCCATTGAATATCTATTGTGTTCTTGCTATATGTGTCTAATTCTTGTTCTAATTCCGCTGCAAATTCAACTCTAATTGATCAAACTTAGATCGCTGATCCTGACAAAATGGTATCAGAGCGGGTTAATCATTGATCGGTTTAACAATTGATCATTGAAACTGCTATTTCGATATCTAAAGTTTGATCGAATTAGCATATTTGCAAGAATTGGTTATAGAGATTGATCTTCTGCTGCTTCTGGTTAGTCAATTTGAGTTTCTTCTTGGTTCATATTGAGTTTGTTGTGTTTTTGTGCTAAATCTATTGAAACTTGATTGAATTGGTTTGAATCTGAGAATGACTACTCGTTCTAATGACCCTCACAATACTGGCTCCTCAACCAAGCCTCCGATGCTGGTTAGGAGTGAGTATAACATATGGCAACGAAGAATGCTCCATCACCTGTCTGTTAACAGTTCAGGTTGTTGGACATCTGTGGTTCACGGTCCACACAAGCCTATGGTGAACAATCCGGAGACCAACCAAATGGTTCCGAAGAAGAAGGAGCAATACTCAGATGAAGATCGTAAACTGTTTGAGATTGATGCTAAAGCCCATGGAATTCTGGCCATGGCACTGCCTAATGAAATCTATTCTGGGCTTATGCATCATGAAACTGCTCATGACCTCTGGAATGCTTTGAAGGAACAATTCGGAGGAACTGATGAGGTCTTAGCAAACAACAGAGAAATCCTCGCCCAACAATATGAGACATTCTCTCATAGGAAGGGTGAGACACTGACTCAACAGTTTGAGCGTTTCTCCTGCTTGATCTCTGAGCTGAAAATGGTCAAGCATGAGTATACTAACAGCCAGATGAACAACAGATTCCTCAGATCACTGCCTGAGAGATGGGACACATACACCATTGTCCTACGCTCCAGTGCAAATCTGGATAGCCTATCTCTCACCCAACTCCATGGGAAACTGCTTACATTTGAAAGAGAGATAGAGCAGAAAAGGAAACTGGCATCATCAGGAAAGCTCACTGATGACTTTGTACCAGGGAACACTGCCTTGGTCGGTCATGAGTCAGAATATGCTGGATCAGAAAGCCATTATGATGAGCATATAGATTTCTCTTCAAACAGTTCTGATCATGCATTTGTTGGTGTTGACAGTCATTCTGGGTGTAATAGTGATAATTTATGCTTTATCATGGATGATTTGATGGGTATTGCTGATGATGATTTAGAAGAGATGGATATTTTGAGCCAAATGGCCTTGATCAATATCAGATCTCAAAAGTTCTACAAGAGAACTGGTAGGAAATTTCCAGGACTCTCTGGCAAAACCAAAGTTGGTTTTGACAAGAGTAAGTTGAGGTGTCACAAATGCCACAGGCTTGGGCACTTTGCAAGAGAGTGTAGATCAACTGGATCTAACTCCTCTGCACCCTTTGTGACCTTTCCAAGCAATAGTTCACAAAACAAAGGGCAACATCCTGCTAGTTCTGGTCATCACTCACAACCTCAATCTCCTGCATATTTTGTCCCTCAGGGTCCAATGCCATATCCATATCCCTGCTATTACATGCCACAGCCAAATCCAGTTCAAGTTCCTATAGCACAACAACCTCAAGCCCTACCTGAGCCTCAACCATCTCCATCACAATCTCAACCTCATCACAGCTTCTTCACACCAGGAGTTGTTGACTGGAGCAGCTTACCAGATGATCTTTCTGGTTTCAATGAGCAATTATTTGCTGGTGCTGGTCAACATGGTGGTGAACATCCTTTTGGGAATCTTGCTCTCATGGCCCTGGAGTCTACTGAGGGTTCCTGCTCCAATGCATCATCTTCACAGGTAACCCAGGTATCTTCTGAGGCTAAAGCCAAGTTATGTTTGAATCATGCATAGCTGCCTTTGTCTCTATTAGAGAGGCAAATGTAGATTTAATCAATCAAAATCTTGAGCTTGAGAAAACTATTTCCAAAAGAAAAGCTGAGTATGAGTCTGCTCTTAATGACAAAGATGATGAGATTTACAAGCTTAAATGCCAACTTAATGATGAAAAGGCTAAGGTAGAGGTCATACTTGAGAACCACAGAAGTCTCAAAGAGACACTTGCAGCTACCCAAGTTGAGTGTGACCGCTGGGTAACATCCTGCAAGGGATTTGAAATGCTTCTCAGCAAGCAAACAGCTTCAAATGTGAAGTTTGGAATAGGTTACAATCATACTGCACCACCTACTGATTTTACTTCAAAATCAATAGTAAAATCTGAAGGTGAAAGTAATTTCCAAACCACATCATCATGTGATTCATCCTCAAATGATAATACAAAATTAGAGGATGAAGTCAGTGTTAAGATCTCAGCAAATCAATTGCCTGATGGTTTAAATGCTGATAAACACATGAAGCTGAGCAATTCAGATGTTGTCCCTCAAAGTACTCCAAGTACTGAAGGGCAAGTCACAACATCTGAAAAGCATTTCAAATCTGCTGAAATAAAAGGATTAACAACTGCTGAGGAATCTATCATACGGTCTTTCAGGACGGATAGAGAACAGCTGAAGAACAAGTCTTCAGTTGTTACCATCCTTCAGTACTTAACACAAGTACTGAAAGGAGGAAAGTACTGAAGATCACACCTTCAGTAGTTTCCACTTCAGCAGTTGATCAATCCAAGATGAAGAATAAGCCATGTGAAATATGTGGTAAATTCAATCATCTATCTGATGAATGCTGGTACAAAAAGGGTTCCAAACTCAACAGAGATAAGCTCATTAAAGAAGAGATTAATAAAATGAAAAATGAGTTTGAGACCAAGTTTGTACCACAGTCATCTCAAACTGATAAACCCAAGGCCTCACCAAAATCCAAAAAAAAGGATGGGGTTTATCAGAAAACAGCTGATAGTGTTCCTCATGATAAACATCAGACTAAGTCTGTGAATTTCAAGAAGGAGGAAATGGTGGGTCACAGGAACTCATCAAAAACAAGTACTGATGTGTCAAATGAGCTGAAGGCTTTAGCAACAAATCAGACACAACTTGTTATGATGGTTCAGCATTTGTTGGGGAGAGTTAACCAACTAGATGCACCTGTGATCAAACCACTGAAAAGGAAATCCAAGCCCAAATCTAAGAAATCCATTTCAGCACCATCTCCACCTTCATCAGCTGTTAATCATGAGAAACAAGTTATGGTTAAATCTGTTGATGAAAACAGACCCAAAACCAAAAAGGTTTGGGTCTCTAAAGCTAACTAGTTTCTTATGATAAATGCAGGGTTCTTCAGCATGCCAAAGAAGCATCTGGTATGTAGACAGTGGAGGATCTATGCATATGACTGGGAGCAGTTCTCTTCTTAATGACTACTCTCAAGGAAAGAAGGGATTTGTCTCATTTGGAAATGATGCTAAGGGTTACATCATCGGGAAAGGATTTGTGTCAAATGGAGAAATCAGATTTGATGATGTTAACCATGTGGAGAATCTCAAGTATAATCTACTGAGTGTCAGTCAGATGTGTGATAAAGGGCATGTTGCACTTTTCACAAGCCAGAACTGCCGGATTCTGTCTTCCAAAGTTCTGAGGCTGATTGACAAGGTATTGGATGAACATACTCTCCTGAAGGCCAACAGGATAGGAAGAGTATATGCCTTGGATTTGTCAAAGAAGATTGATTTAAAAGGTCATCCTTGCCTGTTCTCCAAGGCCTCTCCTCAGGAATCTAAACTGTGGCATAGAAGGCTGGGTCATGTTAATCTCAAAAACATGAATCAGCTGATCCACAATAGTTTAGTGAGAGGTCTACCAATAAAGGAGTTCCACTGTGATGAAACCTGCACTGCTTGTTTAAAAGGAAAACAACACAAAGTTTCATTCCCTCCTATAGAAGAACCAAAGTCCACTGCCTGCTTGCAATTACTGCACATGGATCTCTTTGGTCCTGTGAGAGTAATGAGCATGGCAAAGAAGAAATACTGTCTGGTAATTGTGGATGATTACTCCAGATTTGTATGGACCTTCTTCTTGCATTCAAAGGATGAGGCTGCTCAGACAATTATTAACTTTGTGTTGTATGTTGAGAAGCAGTATTCCCTATCAGTCAAGTGTATAAGAAGTGATAATGGAACTGAATTTAGAAACCATACACTTGATGATTTCTACCTTTCAAAAGGAATCAAGAGGCAGTATAGCATCCCAAGGACTCCAGAACAAAATGGAGTAGTGGAGAGAAAGAACAGGACCCTAATTGAAGCTGCAAGGTCCATGTTGGCTGACTCTGGTTTGCCACTGACCTTTTGGGCTGAAGCTGTCAACACAGCATGCTATGTGCAAAATAGAGCTTTAGTGAATCAGAGGTTGATGAAGACTCCTTATGAAGTTCTACATCATTTGGCTCCTCTAATTTCATTCTTCAGAGCATTTGGGTGTCCTTGTTACATTCTCAACACAAAGGATCAACTCCAAAAGTTTGATTCTAAGGTGGATGCAGGGTATTTTGTTGGGTATTCATCCACTTGCAAGGCTTACAGAGTGTTCAACTGCAGAACAAAGATGGTTGAAGAAACCTTGCATGTGAAGTTCAATGAATCTCCTAAGGACAAAATCCCACAAAACCCTGTGGAGTTGTTTGATCTGGACATACTGCAATATGTTCCTTATCAGCCTCCAGCTGTTGCAGATCATGTGAATTCATCACCTTCTGCAGCTAGTCATCCATCTGGTGGTACTGATGTTGATGATGATCCCAGTACTCACCTATTCAAGTTTAGTGATCAACTGCCTGAGTCTACTAAACTTGATGTTCCTGTAGCTTCAGTAGCACCATCCACAACAAATGCTGATGAGATTTCTGAATCCTCTACTTCATTTGACTTGCCATCTAATACTTGGTTTCAAGAATCTGGATCAACATCTGTTGCTGCTGAGCGTGCTACAAACACTTGCACAGATCTCATAGTGTACCAAGAGCTGAAGAATCACCCAATGTCTCAAATCATTGGTGATATCAATGCTGGTGTCTCAACTAGAAGTCAATTGTCCAACTTCTGCTTCTATGCTCTCTTCATCAGTCAGCAAGAGCCAAAGAACTATCATATTGCATTAAGAGACAATGGATGGGTTGATGCCATGCAGCTTGAGCTTCTTCAGTTCAAAAAGCAGCAAGTGTGGGAACTGGTTCCTCTACCCCCAGGTAAGTGTGCAATAGGCACTAAATGGGTGTTTAGGAATAAAACAGATGAAAATGGGCAAATTGTCAAGAACAAGGCCAGACTGGTTGTCCAGGGGTTTTCACAAGAAGAAGGTATTGATTATGATGAAACCTTTGCCCCTGTAGCCAGACTGGAGGCAATTAGATTGTTCTTAGCCTATGCTGCATTCCACAATCTTAAAGTTTTTCAAATGGATGTCAAAAGTGCATTTTTATATGGTAAAATAAAAGAAGAGGTTTATGTGTGTCAACCACCAGGTTTTGAGGATAATAAACATCCTGATTGGGTGTATAAACTTGATAAGGCTCTTTATGGGTTGAAACAAGCTCCTAGAGCCTGGTATGAAACACTGTCAAATTTTCTTCTTCAGAATAATTTCACTAGAGGCTCCATAGATAAAACTTTGTTCATTAAGAAAGTGGGTCAGCATAAGCTCCTTGTTCAAATTTATGTTGATGATATTATTTTTGCATCCTCTGATCCACAGTTGTGTGATGCATTTACAAAGTTGATGCAACAAAAATTCGAAATGAGTGCCATGGGAGAATTACAGTTCTTTCTAGGTTTGCAAATCAAACAAAAGGCTGATGGAACTTTCATTCATCAGTCAAAATACACAAAGAGTCTTTTGGAAAAGTTTGATTTACAAAACTGTAAGCCCTGTTCTACTCCCATGTGCAGCACCACACAACTGGATGCAGATCAGAAAGGTAAAGCTGTTGATGAAACACTTTACAGATGTATGATTGGGTCCTTGATGTACTTAACAGCTTCTAGACCAGATATTATGTTTGCAACTTGTGTTTGTGCTAGATTTCAGGCTGCTCCTAAAGAGTCTCATTTGATTGCAGTCAAGAGGATCTTTAGATATCTGCAAGGTACTCAATCTCTAGGTCTTTGGTATTCCACTGGGCACTCTTGCAAATTAGTTGCTTTTTCTGATAGTGACTATGCAGGGTGTAAATTAACTAGAAAATCAACTTCTGGTGGATGTCAATTCCTAGGCAACTGTTTGGTTTCTTGGCAGAGTAAGAAACAAACATCTGTTGCTACATCCACTGCTGAAGCCGAGTACATTGCTGCTGCAAGTTGTACATCTCAGGTACTCTGGCTTCAGAATCAATTATTGGATTATGGCATTACAGAGACTAAGACTCCATTACTAATGGATAGTGCTTCAGCTCTTTGTATTGTCAAGAATCCAGTCCAGCACTCTAGGACCAAACATATTGAGATCAGACACCATTTTATTAGGGATTGTTTTGAAAAAGGTCTGATTGATCCAAAGTTTGTTCCTAGTGCTGATGAGCTTGCAGATATATTTACTAAGCCTTTGGATAGTTCAACTTTCCAAAACCTAGTGTTAAGGCTTGGTATGCTGCAGCTAGAATAAGTGACAACTACTGATGATCTCAGTCAACAAGTACTGATGAGCATTCGTATACTATTGTCACAAATAAGTACTGATAAGTTCTTTTATCCTCAGTAGTTTTCATAACTACTGAAGACTAAATTACTTAAAAGCACTAAAGTACTCTATCTGTTGAAAAGAACTGATGTGGTTACAACTACTGATGTAGTTACAACTACTGATGTCAGTATAACAGATAAGTACTGATGACCAATGAAACATCTGAAAATCAGACAAAAAGTCTGATAAGTGTTGAGGTCAGAATGAAACAGCTGATGAGCTAAGAATTGACGACAACAGCTGATGAGAAACTTTTCTCTTCAGTTGTTTCTACAACTACTGTTTCACTTCACAACTGAAGCCAAAACCATGTCTTTAGTAGTTTCACAACTACTAATGACTAATACCAAGTCTTCAGTTGTTACAACTTCTGAAAGTTAAAACCAGGTCTTCAGTTGTTTTCAAACAACTGATGACAACACCAACACTTTCAGTCGTTTTATATCAGCCTTTTTATTACCCTATAAATACCTAAACCTACTTTCAAACGTTTCATTAGCCGTTTTATGTCCTTCACTCTCTCAACAATGGCGACCATGAAACTCAAACCCAGACACAACTGTGTTGCCTACCTCTCGAAATCGGCCTTTTGGAACAAATTTGATAATGCCATCGATCTTATGGTAGATTCCCAGTACCGAACCGCTTTTCTTCTGAATCCTACCATATACCCCGATTCCCTAAGCCAATTCTGGACCAACGTCTCTGTGCAAACTGGTGAGAATGATCGCCAAATCACTCTCCAGTCGTTGGTTAACCAGAAACAGGTGGTCATCACTCCAGACATCATTCGACAAACCCTAAATCTACATGATGCCACCTGTGTCACAGAATACCCGAAAGGCACAACTGATATGTCTTTCATCAATAACGGGTATGAAGGAGACTTAAGTGCTACCACCATTCTGAAGAAGCACTTCCATGATGCTGAACGTCTTATATTCCACATGGTGAATGTCTGCCTTGCATCAAAAACCTCTCATGGGATCAGATGTCCTCCCGATGGCAACAGGTATTATACTCTATCTTTGAACGACAAAATCTAAATTTTTCTGAGATAGTTTTATGGAACTAAAGGATCTGGCTTTGAAACCTGTGGCAAACAGATGGATATTATATCCCAGGTTTCTCATGGCCATAATTTTAAATCAGCTAAAATCAGACGGCCTTGTTGGCCTTGGAGTCCCTGCTCCGGCTGTATTGCCTGAAGTATACTCCAGGCACAACTCTGACCCTACACTGAAAGGGGCTGCCCGGCTGCTAAAACCCAAGCAGCGGGAACCCACAGCCTCCACTTCCAGATCCAAAGTCCCCACCAAACCCAACACCAAAAAGCCCAAAAAGGCTACTCAGGGAGATGAGTCCCCTGAGGATGCCCCTGTACCACCAATACAGGAAACACTTACTGGTTCTAACCCCCCAGTAGTGTCAAAGACTCCACCAGCCCTAGCCGCTCAGGCATCCTCTCAACAGGATCCTGATGCAACCATAATTGGGGATACCACAATGCTGGAACCTATCTCAATTGAGAAGGTTACCATTGAAGAGCACCAGTCACCCCGGGTGCAATCTGCTTCAAACCTATCTCCAAATGCAACCGCCCCTCAAAGCCCAACCATTATAGTTGCACAAGTGCTGAGTCAGCTGCATTCCTCTCCTCCTCCCCAGACACCAATTACAATGGGGAGAACCTCAACAGCTGAGGAAGAGGACCAAAATGCTGCTGATAACCCACAACACAGGGGTTATAATGTTCAATCTCCCCGTGTAGAGGAGGAGGTTAGAACATCTGGTGAGGCTGCCACTTCTACTGATTCAGCAAATGAACAGGATGCAGTTGGTAACATCTCTAAGACCTCACCAGAGGCAACTGCCGATGAAGGACTCAGTCCTGAGGCAGGAAGTCCCCAGAACCAAGAACAAGGGGCACATGCTACAACTGATCTACACTCAGGGCATGTACATCCTGATTCAATCAGGAGGTCAGGTGATTCAGCAAAGACTGATGATGACCTGGGCTTTTTCTTTGATGTCTTAGCCCATAACACAATCCTTGAGGCTGAGGTGAGCAGACTCAAAGAACTGCTTGCCAAAATGTCTCAGGATCAAAGTCCATCTGCCCCAATAAACCCACAGATGGCACCTTCATCTGAAGGTTCACCAAACACTCAGCCACTACACTCAACTGAGCCACCAGCCACTATTTTGGCACCACCTCTCAGGGACAGAACCCCTCTGAGCAGATGGTTGCTACCTTTCAACATTCCTTACCTCTCATCACTCCCATCATCAATGAGATTGTGCATAAAGCCATTGATGAGAGGATCTCCTCAAATCTACAAACACTTGTTGATGATGCTGTGCAAAAGAAGCTTTCTGCCATTCAAACCCCTGAACCCAATGCACCCAAAAAGGGGGAGTCTAAGGCAGTGAAAGAAAGAAAGAGAAAAGAGTGGAAGATGAGAAACAAGAGAAAGAAAAGGAGTTAGAAAAGGAAAAACAGCTGATCACATACAAGAGAAGAAAAGTGCTAAAACTCAAAAGCCTGATGAAGAGAAATCATTGGAAGATCTGGTTAAAGAAGCTGATGAAGCTCACAGCAGATCAATGGACAGAATAATAGACCAACTCTTCAGACAGGGCTTTGATACAGCTACATTAGACACTGAGATCAGAAGGCTGGAGATTAAGAGATACAAGAAGATGGGCCAGTTACAGTGTGATGGAAAGGGAGAGGTTGGAGATAATGATCAGGTTTATTGCAAAATACTTGGGAATATCATTAATTGAGATTAAATCATGGACCAGAGACAGTATTCTGGCAATAACCACCAGAATCTGTGCTTCTGAAGCATTCAATAAGGGGTTGATTATCGAAGCCTTAGATGAAGCAGGTGCTGGGAAGAGAACTGATATGGCCAAGCTTTCCAAAGCCAAACTTACCACAAAAATGCTAGATCAGCCTTCCCAAACTCCCACTCAAAAACAACCAACCCCACAACTCTCCAAACCAATCCCTAAACCTAAACTTAAACCAACTCAACCCTCAAAACCAACTCCCTTACCCCAAAACCACCTCAAACCACATCCAATGATGCACCCAAAGGAGGAGAAGGGTGTTGAGGATGGAAGAAGAAGAAGAAGAAGATGATGAAGAAGATCTGCCAATCTCTACTGTTCTAAAATTGCCTGAGCCCAGAAGTCAACAAATGATCACACCAGACTTTTAGAGGCAAATGGTGAAAGTTAAGATTGAAGAAGAAGAACAGCAGAAACAGCACGATGAGCAACTTTTGAAGATGGTTGACAAAGAGTTTCCTCAGTCATCATCTATACAAGCCATGAAGAAACATGCTCAAAGGCTGTATACTCTCAGGCATACCTTTCAATATCAAAAGGAAAGAGTAAGGATTTGGCCAGACACCAGGGTTAGTTCTAGAATTCATAAGAAATCCATACCAAGTAGATACAATGGCCAAGTGAGAAAGACCATAGATGCTGTTATTATGTTGGCCATTGTAGTCTCACCCTGGGAGATACTTGAAGACTTCAAGAGAGCCTACAAGTCAAAGATGACCCCTCAATCACTAATGGAGAACAAAATGGTCAAGAAGGGGTTGTTATACAAGAGGCTTGAAGAGATCAAGAAAAATGAACTCCAGTTGTTATTAGAAGGGACTCACCCAGATGAATTTGCTTACAGAGAGATAACAACTGTTGAGTTGAAAAATGGAAAGACAATAAAGTACCTATCAGAGTACTATGGCCCAGAGTTCTTCTTCGAAGGAGAAGCAGAAGAACTCACTAAGGAGGAACAAGTTGTTCTCCTTGAGGCCTACGTCAAAGAGTCTTATAGACTCATCAATAGGAAGTAGGTTTCATGGTTGGGATAACAGCTTTGTGTCCAGTTCCCCAAGACAGAGTTCCCTTCCATCCTTTGACATTCACATCTACTGAAACCTGTTCCCTGGCCTGTGCTTATCCGATATCTCTGAAGCTGATCAAGAGAGTATTTTTACCAATAATAAGTGGGACCTCAATAAGCTTAAAGGTTTTGGCTGCATTGGTTTAGGAGGAGTTTGTTGGACCAAAAGAACCAATGAGCCTGATCAGAAAAACCTTTAAGTCCCACAGACATTACAACAACTGAAGTAGTCTGCAACAGCTGAAGACATCAACTGATAACAAGGTCTGAAGACAAAGTCTGAAGTGGAAGAGCTGAAGACAAAGTCTGAAGTGAAAAAGCTGAAGACAAAGTCTGAAGCTAAAGAACTGAAGACAAAGTCTGAAGACAAAAGCTGAAGACAAAGTCTGAAGACAAAAGCTGAAGACAAAGACTGAAGACCAAGTTTCAGATGTTGTCACAACAGCTGAAGAAGACCTCTTCAGTAGTTGTGATGGTTTCCTTTCAGTAGTTTTATGTTTCTTGTAATCAGTACTTGTAGTTTCAGTAGTTTTAGTTTCATCTTGTACTTAGCATATTCTGAGATGTTCTCAGTTGTTGTGAACATTCTCAGTAGTTTACTTACTTTCAGTTGTTTGTAATAATTCTGTTAGATGTCACTATCAAGTGACATCAGTAGACGTCACATTCCTTTATATAAGGAATGTTGACCTAATTGTAAGGGTGTAGCCCTGCGTAGCCTTGCGAAGCTTAAAGGCCGCCATACCAAAGCATTTTGTGCAGAAAACCCTCTTTCTCTATAACCGTGTACTGTTCCATTGAATATCTATTGTGTTCTTGCTATATTGTCTAATTCTTGTTCTAATTCCGCTGCAAATTCAACTCTAATTGATCAAACTTAGATCGCTGATCCTGACAGCATATATCTACTAGTTACACAATTAAAATATAACAAGCAACCATTCAACATGATAGAGATCTTTTAGAAACAAACATTTTACATAAACAGTCATATTTTCATGGAAAAACATAGTTTGGTAAATAAACATTCTTTTCAGTACAAATATCAGCCCCAAACAAGTAGAAAACAAGTAAAAGAGGGGATCTAGAACTCACCTTAAACAGCCTTCGAGCAAAACACCATAAACCCGAGAGCAAACATGGAGTTCTAACACCTAAACACACGTAAAGAAGCAACTAAACACATAGAAACACATATAAAATGTCTAGAGGCTTAAACCTAACTGAATCCAAGGAGAAAACACCATAAAATCTTACGTCCTTGAAGAACTTTTGACTTTCTCTTTCTAGAACTGGATGGGAGCTTCTTTCTCTCACTAGCCGTAAGTTGAGTGCATAGGAGAGAAAGTATGGGCGGTCATTTTCTTTTTAAACCCCAGTATGGGCCGGTTTGGCTCTTGTACACTTTTACCCCTCGCCTTTCAATATAATATCCCATTTACTCCCTTTACTTTTCTTTTCCTTTTTTTTGAAGTTTTCGAGTGTTACACACTGGGTGTGTGCTCATTGAAGGTCACATTGGCTGACTCCTCAATTACTCTAGTTTTGAGATTGTATACTCTATAAGCCTTGGCTTAGGAAGTGTATCCAATATAGTGCCCATCATCTGATTTCTCATCAAATTTGGCTATCTGATCTTTGGTATTCAAGATGATGCAAGGACATCCAAATGACCTAAGGAAATCAATATAAGGTCTCCTTTTGTGCCACAACTTATAAGGAGTCTTGCCATGAGTCTTGCCTACTAAAACTCTGTTCTCTACATAGCAGGCAGTGTTGACTTCCTCTACCCAGAAGGTGATGGGCAGTTTAGAGTCAGAGAGCATGGTTCTTGCAGCCTCAATAAGTGTTTTGTTTCTCCTCTTAACAGAACTATATTGTCTTGTAATATCCATTTTGTTAAGGAGTCCTAGGAGCACTATATTGTCTTGTAATATCCTTTTCATCACAAAATGTATCAAGGAATTGGTTCTTGAATTCAGTTCCTTGATCATATCTTATAATTTTGACCTTGTGATCATATTGATTCTCAATTTTTAGAATGAATTTCTTCAAGATTTCAGGGTCTCATCCTTAGTTATAAGAAAAAAGACCCAAGTGTATCTTGTGAAGTTATCTGTGATCACCAAACAATATGAGGTCCTTTCCAAACTTATTACACTGGTGGGACCAAAGAGATCCATATGTAATAAGTGTAGGGGAGTAGAGATGGAGTTCCTTTCCTTTGGCTTGTAAGACACTTTGTGTTGCTTTCCTTTCAAACATGCAACATAGTGGTCATCATTTGTAAACTCTTTCTTTGACATTCCAGTTATCAAATCATTCTTAATTAGTTTATTTATGTTCAAGAAGTTTACATGGCATATTCTTTTATGCCAGAGGAAAGACTTATCACTATTGGCTTTGGACAGAAAGCAAGAAACTTCTCCAGATGGGGAGGTTTCCTGCAAATCCATCTTGTACATATTCCCTTTCCTGGGGGCTCTGAGCAGAATATGCTCTTAAGAAATGACCACCCTAAGCTTAAGAACAATGCACTCATGCTCAGTGAAGAGCATGCTATGTCTCTGATCACAAAATTAGGATACACTCAAGAGTTGTATCCAATCTCCTTGAAATAGTTCATGTAAGGAATACTTAGAGGCTGAAGTAACCAAGATCAACCAAAGAGCTCTCAACATGCACATGTGAAGTATAAGGAAGTTACTTTAGAAGAATTGATATAACTCATTGAATTATGCTAAGTATCAAATCTTTCGAAGCCAAAAGACCATATCTTCCGAAGCCAAAAATGAAGTCTTCCGAAGTTTTAAGGACAAAGTCTTTTGAAGCCAAAGACTGATTTCTTCCAAAGACAAAGAAGACATGCTTTCTTTGAATCACTGTAACACTCGAAAACTTCAAAAGAAAAAAGCAAAGGACAAATGGGATATTTAGTTTAAAAGCAAGGGGTAAAAGTGTGCAAGGACCAAACTGGCCCTTAAAGGGGTTTAAAAGAGAGATGGTCGCTCATACTCTCTCCCATGCACCTCAAATCATACGAATTTAGAGAGAGAAAGAGCTCCCATCGGTTCTAGAGTGAGAAAGTGGAAAATTCTTCAAAAGGTAAGAATTTTCTATGATTCTTCTCAGATCTAAGTTGTGTTTAAGCTCCTAGGAAGATTTCTATGTGTTAAGTTTGAATCTTTATGTGTGTATAGGTGTTAGAACTCCAGATTGCTCTCGGGTTTTAGTGGTTTCCACAAAGGCTGGTTAAGGTGAGTTCTAGATCTCCTCTTTTACATGTTTTCTACATGTTTGGGGCTAATATGTGTATTAAAATGATGTTTCTTGACAAAACTATGTTTTCCATAATTAAAGATGACTTTTTATGAAAAATGTATGTTTTAAAAAAATTCTATGATGATAATTGATGTTTTTTATGTGCTAAGTGTAAATCTGGTAGAGTTATGCTAAGTATACGTTTAAAGGTGTTGTATGGAACTAGAACTTGCATAAGTTGGACGGTAAGTAACTAACAACTATCCGCTATGGGCATTGGTTGTTCGCTGTGGACACTTGGAATGGTTTAGTGTTGTCCGTTATGGACATTGACTGTCCGCTATGGACACTTAAGTATTTAAGGATGTCCGCGATGGACATTCATGTTAAGAAGTCATCCGTTGTGGACCTTGATTGTTCGCTGTGGACTTTGTTCATCCGCTATGGACCTTGGTCGTCCACTGTGGACTCTGTTCATCCGTTGTGGACTTTGGTCATCCGCTCTGGACTTGTTCATCTGCTAGTACTTTATTTATGCGCTATGAACACTTAGGTTTTATCCTGAATTTTGTGAAAAGAGTTTGTGAATCCAAGGATCGCAATCAGGAATTATCAGTGTTAGATTGGTTTTGAATTAATGATCATGGAATTATCATTAATCGTTGTTTAATTGATCAATAAATAAATATCGATGCCAGAGAAAATAAACAATAAATGATCAAACGATATCAACAATATGCAAAGAACAATGATTTGAATCAAACGTAATTCATTAAAACCAATTAATGATTACAAAGAGTCAAATAATAATTCCTAACAAAATTCTATGCAATGATTGTGTTTATGATTTTTGGTGTGTTGATGTGACGGCTGCTAGGGTTTGTGTTGATCGTGCGAAAACGATGTGATGGTATGTTTATCGCCGTTTTTCTTTGTCTGCTTGATATGAAACCTAGAATTCATATTTATAGACACGCGTGTTTCTGTTAAGGAAACAGCGAATCTCTTGGAGTCTGTGATTGACTAGTTGACTTGTTGACTAGAAACACTTGTATGATTTACGTGTCTGGTTCTTCCGTAGTTACTTTGTTCTTTCGTAGCTACTTGGTCTTCCGCACCTACTATGTGTGTTTAGTGAATATCCATATTCATCCGTAGAAGATCTTCTGATGAATGTCCTGTACGAAAGATATCTACGGAAGAACAAAAATGTTCATCCGTAGATGTTTTTCACAGTTAGTCAATTTCACAAACTGACTAAGTATAATGTTTGTACCTGTAATCATACACATAAATCAACGCACATATGGGTTAACCTATATATATTCATAATGAATTACAAATATTCATTACATGTATTGATTAAAGTTCTGAGCCTATACAAAATGATCTAGACCTATTATTCCTAGATCTAACAATACTCCCCCTTAGGCTTAGAAACTTGTAATCAGTTCTTCAAAGCTGAAAGCTCTTTCACTCTTGCTATAATTTTGTTATAGAAATATGAGACAACAGTCTTCTGATCATCATACTTGTAGTTGATCTTCATTTTGCTAATCTTTTGTAATTTTTCAAAACTGAGACCCAGAACATCTTCTTCAATTGTAAGAGTTTCCAAAACATTATTGTTGTGGACTATCTCTAACTCATCTTGCTCTGAGATCCTCAGCTCACTCACTTCCTTGATGTTTGATCCTCTCAAAATCCCTACCTCATATCTTCTTCTCTTGTAAGCCTCGGCATGCCGTTTATCAATCACTTGAATCATATGAACATGTAGGCATAGATCATTCTGAGCTCTTTCATCAGTCAGCTTTGGAAAGAATTTGTCATGTAAGTATGAAGTGTAGCTGGGATGGAGTAGCTTGATTTCCACTGGATCAAAGATCCTGATTCGATCAGCTCTTTTGTTCTCTGCATTCCTCAGCAGCACCAATTCTTTTGTTTTCTCAACATATCCCCATTCAGTTATGGGTAATGTATATTGATCACCATCAAAGCTTTTTGTAGTTGCTTCCTTCCTGTTTTGGTATCCAACCCTTTTTAGAAACTCATCATCTACCAATGTAGAGGAGTTGGATTTTGATCTTTTCATTCTCTATTCTTCTTTTGTGCTCATCATCTTCTCTCCTAGCTTCTTTTAGCACATCATCTCTGAATTTTGTCTTTAACTTACCCACAAATACAGAGAAGTCTCTTCCTCTTGGGTGAATTAGGTAATTAGTCATGATTAGGCTTTGTAGATCTCTGATGTCACATTCAGGCCTGCACAGGACTTGTTCTAAATCATGAAAGTACTGCATCCTTCCAGATGATCTCTTTATGAATACACAATCCCACTCTTGATCATATTTCCAGGCCATAATCCTGTTGTCTTCCATAGAGTTAGGAGTTGTGAGGTGATCAAACAACTCTATCAAGGTAGAATTCTGTTCAGTTATTTCTCTGACTGTTGTTCCAAGTGGCCATAATTTGCTAGGTATCACTTCTCTTGGTTCTCTAATCAGTTTATCTTTCCATTTATGCTGGTCTTTACTTTCAACAGTGACAGGCTCAGCAGGGACTTTGTTGTGATGCTCAGCAGCTGGATTTGGAGCTTTAGTCTAGAATTTCACACCAGTTTCAAGCTCAACTTCCATTACATGCTGCATCATTCTTCTAAGCTCTCCCACTGATCTTCCTTCCAGCTCATATATCTTGTAGTTATGACTTTGTAACCAACAAGTCATATTGTATTTGTTCAGATTTGCTGTATCATAATGGCCTAGTTCTTTCTTTATTCTCTGAATTGATTGGAAGGTTATGAATGTTTCATAATCGCAATCTGGAATCATAAAGCTTGCTAGTTCAAATTCCTTCAGTGCTTCCTTCATTTCTGTCATGTTCATTCTCTCAACCATGTCATACGGAAACCCATGATTGATCAGGGTCATAACCATAGTTGATTCAGGCCTTTCTTCTAATATATCTTTGATGGATAGTAGGTTATTAGCATTTGATTCTTTTTATTCTTTGGGAGACTCATCTTTAGTAAGCTCATCCCATTCAGCATCACTCTCAGTTTCAGCATGAGACTTAGGCTTTAAATTGGAAACATCCACTGAATAAGTGTGCTCTAGAGATGTAGGCCTTGATCTTTTTGGTGAAACTTCAACATTAATCACCTCTTTCTCTACATACCCCAAATACTTCCTCTTTCTTGAGTACTGAATGATTTTCTTTGAAGCTTTAGTAGATTCTTTTATTTTTGTTGATGGAGCAGCATTCGATTCAAGTGCACAAATTTTCATCTTGAGCTCATCAATTTGCTCATCTTTCCTTTTCAACAAATTAGACTGAGCAGAAAGAGAGTTATTTGCTTGTTCAATTTCTAATATGAGCTTCTCTTTTTCAGTCTTCTCATTCTTCACAGAGTCTTTAAGTTCTTCAACCAGCTCATGCAATGCCTCAATTACTTCATTGTTGGTTTGAGCATCTTCTCTTAATCTGATCAGCCTAGATTCTTGTTTGTTCATCAGCTCCTCTTTTTCTTTTAACATTCATTTGAGCTCTGTAATTCTTTCCAACCTCTTATTTGATTTGATGATAAGTTTGTTATACTCAGCAACCAGATAACTTTTGCTCACATCTATATCATCATCTTCCAATTCATCTTCATGATAGGCTATAACATCAACATAGTTAGCTTCTTCTTCACCTTCTTGATGTTGACCAGCAATCTCAACCTCATTGCCTACAGCAGGAGCTAGACTTGCTGAGCTTGAAATACACTCAACTGCTTGATCTGTTTTCTCTTGATGAGGTTGTTGTTGATGTTAAGGATCAATGATTGGAGATATTGGTTCAGTTTGGTTAGACATGACAGGGGTTTGTGGGCTGATGATTGTAAGCGGAATGGTACTTTCCTGAGATACTAACTCAGTCTCACCTGTGTGTACTGATTTTTGAGATTGAGTAACTGAGATGTGTTTTGTATGAGTACTCTCAGGTGATAGATTTTGTGGAGTTAGAGGTTGTTGATGAATGGGTGATTGAGGGTAATTTGGAGAGATTGGCTAGGTGTGTTGACTGGCTGGAGATAGGATTTGTGTAGATTGATGATGGTGGTGTATGGGAGATTGAGTGGAATGTTGAGGTAAGTCTTGCTCAGTATCAGTAGATTGACTATCTTGCTGATCTTCCCACATCAGTTCTGGTGGAATGTTGGCATTAGCATCTGCCACATGTGCAAACATTGGCATATCTTCACCTTCATATTTTCCACTGATCTTATTTAGTACAGATATCCCCAGATGTGCTTGAACAAACACATCACCTTCTCTTGCTATTCCAGGCAATTCACCATTAATGATTAGTTGCATAAACCTTGGAAACATGTACATCTTATCAGCCTTTTACACTTTGATGTGATCACACAGACAACTGAAAATGTACTTTGAGTAGTTGTATGTCCTTCCCTCAAAAATACCAATAATGTCAGATGAAATATGCCTTGAGAATCTATCAAGCCCAGACTTCTTGTTGGAGATGCACTTTAAATATGTGTGACATAAGAATCTATATGGCTTGCACAATCTCCCTTTCTTTATCTCATCCTTGTCAAAGTCACCATCATATCCCATCAGATAGAACACTTTCTCTATGTAATCATTCTCAAAAACATCTGGGTGACCAACTTCTTGTTCTCCTAGCTCAAGTGCCCTTCTGATAGTTTGTTCATCAACTCTCATCCTTTCATTCTTGATTTCAGCAACTATCATCTTAGATTCTCCAACTTGCTCTATTCGAGCTGAATTCCAGAAATCAATGATGTGTGCTTGATGAATCACAGGCTCTGCTGAAAAAGTCTAGAAAAGCCTGGATCCTCGTAAGTATCTGATGATATCTCAACATCCTTCTGCTACAGGGTCGTCAGGATTTACGAATGCACATACATTATGCTCTCTTGCAAAATGATTAGCCATCTGTTCATAAGAATGAAGAAAATTATGTTAGAGCAAAATAATCACACTTAAGAATACGAAGAGTTTAGACACAGAAATGATGAATCAATCAGTTCATAATTTCAGATTTTGATATATTTTACCTTGATATTATTGAACTTGTAGTGAACAGAGATCAAGAATCAAGCAATGTTTAAAGGTTATTGGTAATTTTGAATATTGTCGGACGGGGGTTTATCTGAACGTTTTTCTAGGTTGAAAAGATGTTCTGAAAAAGGGAATGGAATTGACAAGTCAAAAACATCATTTATACTCCCTCGGATATATTAATTTCATTTATTAAATGAGCTGGGACCCCCTATCCTTATTACCAATTTTATTGTTTCCGCAGATTTTAGTTCTTCCGTAGATCATCTACGGATGACTTAGAATTAAAAACTAATTTTTGATGAAGTATAGTTTGAATTTTCATAGATTGCCAGTCTATGGAACTATTATACTTTTAAATACTACCACATCCGTAGGTTACCAATCTACGGATGGTCATATTCCTTTTTCGCATTGTAGCATCTACTAAACAGGAAAATGTACTATAGCTTCTGTTGATGCTGCAAATACAAAGATAACTTCTTTGATTGTATGGTCCTATTCAACTGATAGAATCATTAATTGCTATTGGACCTTGTTGACTTTGTTTGCATGACAATTTGTGCACAAGAATCAATTTCAAAAACTTCATGTATCATTCAGCCAAGTTAGTGCTCAAGTTCTAATTCCTTTATTTGAATTTGGATCATTGAATTCAGCTTTTATGTTTCATGAATTTCATGTATTAACTACTCCCCCTAAATTTGTGATTAATGATAAAGTGTTACATTCATCATAAATTTATGAAGTAAATAGCATGAAAGACACATGACTGTCCAAAGATTACACACAATAAATAAGCAAAAAGTAACAAAATTGAATTAAATATATGTACATGCATATAAACACATATAATGAGATCATACTATGACACTAAAATTCTTCCTGATTGAGATGATTGATGAAATGTGACCTGATTCTAGTCCTGATTGCAAGTATGTTTGTCCACTTAAATCCAAACAAGAGTATGGAAACAACTAGACATGTTGTTTATCATGTTTTCATGTTTATTAGTGATAAACTGTTATGGGCTCCATATTCAATTCACATTAGAGTTTGTCCTCCGTTTGTGAGTCAATTCATCACTTTTTCACACTTAAAAACTATGTACATTAAGTTATAAATTCTATCTTGAGACATACGAGTTGTCTCATAAATGTTTTGCTACAAAAGCTCTTATGAAAATTTACAGTTGATCACTATAGATTCTTTTAAGAGCTTAGATATGATCATCATCAGGTCACCAGGTCTTTACATATGTAAAAACGAGGTGCCTTTAACCCAGGTCTTTGTTTACACAAAACAGAGGGATGATGAGGATCATGATCTTTTCACCAGTTGAATACATATGTATCTCATGGTGTTCATAAACCCAGGTCCTTGTTCACACAAAACAGAGGGAATATGATTTGCAGAGATATAAGTTATAAGGTATTTTACATAGTGTGCTTAGGTGAATGAATTGATCATAGCAGGATAAGACTTACTTGCTTGATCCTCAAAATGAAGCTTCTCACAAACAGTCACCTTTTCATTATGATAAGCATGCTCTTAGTATAATCTTCACTCAAATTGAATCTACTTACATATCAAGAACTTTTGATCAGTTTTTAAAGAAATTTAAGAACTCAGGAAGCAAGCAAAGGCACAGTGTACTATTATTTCCCAACCGTATGTCAAGCAGAAATAAAAGACACAATAAATAAAGACAATAAATTTTTTTATATTTTTTTATTATTATTATAAGGACAGACACATGCTTTTCTTAGTTAATGATGATTAATCTAAGTTAATGATGCCTAAAAACTCAATTAGAAAATTAAATCTAACTGAATCAAAGGCCTTAGTGAATAGATGAGTAAGCTGATTTGTTGTATCCACTTTGACTAACTTGATTAAACCTTTTTCTGAGCAATCTCTTAGAAAATGATATCTAATTTCAATATTCTTTGTTTTACTATGTTGAACAGGATTAGTAGTGATAAACATAGCAGCTGAATTGTTAATATAAATTGGAGTGTGAAGGAAATTGTAACCATAATCAAGTAATTGGTTTTGCAACCAAAGGACTTGAGAGAAACCAGCTGAAGCAGCTATGAACTCAGCCTCAGCTGTGGATACAGATACATTTGTTTGCTTTTTGCACTGCCATGAAACAATTCTTTGTCCTAAAAATTGACATCCACCAGTTGAGGATTTTCTATTGTTGTTGCATCCTCCGACTGTCTAAATAAGAGTAGAGAGAGAATTCTCCATCTTTTGGATACCATAGACCAAGGGCTTGTTTCCCTTTGAGATATCTAAAAATCCTCTTCACAGCATTCAGATGGGACTCTTTTGGATCTGATTGGTACCTAGCACAAACACATACAGCAAACATTATGTCAGGTCTGCTGGCAGTTAAATACATAAGAGATCCTATCATTGATCTATATAATCTTTGATCAATAGATTTTCCTATAGGATCAGGTACAATTTTGTCAATTGTTGAAGCAGGTGTTTTGCCTGAAGATGTATCAGCAAGATTGTACTTCTTCAATATTTGATGAATATACTTTTCTTGATTGATGAATATGCCATCTGTTTTCTGATGAACTTGTAGTCCAAGAAAGAAAGTTAATTCTCCCATTGAGCTCATTTGAAACAGAGATTTCATTAACTCTTCAAAGCTTTCACACAGTCTCTTGTTTGTTGATCCAAATATAATGTCATCTACATATATTTGAACAACTAAGAGGTCTTGATGTTCATGTTTGAGAAAGAGAGTCTGATCAATAGTTCCCCTTTTGTATCCATGCTTGGACAAGAAAGATGATAATGTTTCATACCACTTTCTTGGTGCCTGATGAAGACCATACAAAGCTTTGTCAAGCTTGTATACTCTATGTGGGTAATCAGGATCTTCAAAACCTGGAGGTTGAGCTACATAGACTTCTTCATCAATTTTCCCATATAAAAAGGCACACTTCATATCCATTTGATAAACAGTGAACTTCTTATATGATGCATAGGCTAGAAATACTCTAATGGCTTCAATTCTTGCAACTGGTGCAAAAACTTCATCATAGTCTATCCCTTCTTCTTGAGTATATCCTTAAGCAATCAGCCTAGCTTTGTTTCTCACAATGATACCTCTGTCATCTAGTTTATTTTTGAATAACCACCTTGTGCCAATTCGATGTTGTCCTTCAGGAAGATCAACTAGATTCCAGACCTTTTGCTTTCTGAATTGTTGAAGTTCTACTTGCATGGCTTCAATCTAGCTATCATCTTTTAGTGCGGCTGTAATGTTTGGAGGAACAACTTGTGAAAGAAAACAAGTGAAAAGACAGATGTTTGCAGCTCCCCCTTGGCTTCTTATGGTTCTTTCATTGAGATCTCCAATGATGTTGTTTATTTGATGAGTCTTATGAATTTTTGTTGTTGGAATGGACTCAACTAGAATAGATGATTCCAAGTTAGACATATGCATTGATGCAGATATATCCAGCTGAGATGATAAATTTATGAAGTAATCAAATTGATCATCAAGCAAAATGATTTTCGTTTTGTACATCAGTTGTAGTGTGAGTGCCATCCGCAGGAGTTACAGGAACATCTACGGATGTATTTTGTGCTTCCGCAGGAGTGACAGTAACATCTACGGATGTATTTTGTTGACTTGCTGACAATGACTCTTTGGAATGCAATGGACCATCTCCAATATGTGGAACATCTACTGATGTGAATAGGACATCAGCTGATCCAATAATCACATCTCTGGATGTAGGACAGTCATCTACGGATGCAGAGTCAGCAGCTACTGATGAAGTGTTTGCATCTGAGGATGTAGATCCATTTGCTTGGTCTTGTGCTGAATTATTAACATTATTTGGTGTTCCTTGTTCCATGATACTTGAAGTTTGCATTCTTGGAGGATCAATAGATAATGACACTTCATTCATGTTTGGAGGAACAAATGGATAGCATGTATCCTCAGTACTTGCAGCATTCAAATAACCAGAGTTAAATGAGTTTATGAGTGCATCTATATCAAACAACCATGATGATCCTTTTACAGATTTAGGAAATAAGGATTCATCAAAAGACATATTAGGAGTTTCTTCCACAATGTTTTGTTGTGGAATGTAAATTCTATATGATTTAGATGTTGAAGAATATCCAACAAAGAAACCATCATAGGCTTTCAATGAAAATTTTCCCAATTGTTCTTTTGTGTTTAAAACAGATACATGACACCCAAAAGCTCTATGATATCTTATGTAAGGTTTTCTTTTAAATAAAAGCTCATAAGGTGTTTTATTGTGTTCTTTGACAATTAATGTCCTGTTTTGAACATTGCATGCTGTGTTCACTGCTTCAGCCCAAAAGGTGATTGGCAATTATGAATCAGCTAGCATTGTTCTTGCTGCTTCAATGAGAGTTATGTTTCTTCTTTCAGCAACTCTATTTTGTTGTGGAGTTCTTGGTGCACTGAATTGCCTTGCTATGCCTTTATTCCTGCAAAATGAATCTAAGACAGTATTAACAAATTTAGTCCCATTGTCACTCCTAAAAATTTTAACTTTTAAATCAAGTTGATTCTCAATCTTAGTGACAAAATCCATTAATGTTTCTGATATTTCACTCTTTAGTTTTAAGAAAAAGACCCATGTGAATCTGGTGAAGTCATCCACAACCACTAAACAATATTGCCTTTTTCCAATGCTCATCATATTAGTTGGACCAAAAAGATCCATGTGAAGCAATTTGAGTGGTGTAGTGTTTGTGTTCATTATTTTGGATTTATGTGACACTCTATATTGTTTTCCTTTATAACATGAGGAACAATGGTTTGAATAAGAAAATTCTTTCTTTGACAATCCAATGACTACGTTATTTTTCACCAATTTATTCATGTTCTTCAAGTTGGAATGAACAAGCCTTCGATGCCACAACTGAGATTCATCTTCTAATGACTTAGATAGCAAGCATGTTTAATTGTTTGTGAGTGCTGTATTATTCATATCCAAAACATATGTGTTTCCTTTTCTTGATGCTTTAAGAAGGATCCAATCTTCTGGAACTGGAAAACCTGGCTTAAGAATGTAACAATTAGTGTTATCAAATTATGTGGTATAATTTTGATCGCAAATTTGAGACACACTCAATAATTATATTGCAAATTTTCACAATAATTTACTTTCTCAAATTTAAGCACACCATTAGTTACCATTCCTTCACCAACTATTTTACCTCCCTTCTTATCCCCACCAAATGCCACATAAGAAGCATTTTTATGTTTGAAGTCATGGAGAAGAGAACAGTTTCCTGTCATATGTCTGGAACAACCACTGTCAACATACCACTTGTTGTTAGCTCTCCAAGATTGTTCCTGCACAATTAAGGAAATCAATTAGATTTGGAAACCCAAGTCTTAATGATCTTGGGTGATCCTGTGGAGTCTAAAATTTGAACTTCGTCATGAATGAGTCTTGAAGGTTCAGTATTAATTTTAGATTCAATTGATTCATTATGTGTTGTTTGTGGTGAGGTTGATTTTGTTGATAATGAACTTGTGGAATTTTGTTCTGATTGTTCAAACTCTTCCTCAAGTATCTTCTCTTTCTTTGTTTGCTGTTTTGACTTTGATGACAATCCTTTATTGTTGAAAGTTTCATCATCCTTTGATTTTGAATGTGAAACATGAGTTCCTTTTTCAAAATTATCAAAGAAAGTATCTTTAGCATTTGACTTCTTATTGTTCAAATCCACCTTTTTGTGAGGTGTCTTTGACTATTGAGGAGTCTTTGATTTCTATTCAGGTTGTCTTCTCTTCAAAAGTTCACTATCAACTGATGATTTCTTTTGTGGTTTTGTCACCTTTTGTTTTTGTTTTTGTTGTTTCTTTAATCTTGAATCTTTTTTATCTTCACTTGATTGAGATTCTGATTCATCCTTCTCAGGTTGATTCTTCTTTGTGCTCTTTGTCTTGTTCTTTTTGTTAAAATAACATTCCTGAGTGGAATGGTTATTTTTGTTACAAATAGCACAATGTTTGTTGAAGTAACAGTATGAAGTCATGTGATTGTTCATATTGCAGATGGAGCAATGGCTGCTGAAGTAACAGTCTTCAGTGTTGTGATTTTTCATATCACACCATTTGTAATACTTTTCCTCAGACTCATTATCAGACTCAAATAATTTCTTCTTCTTTTGCTGTTTTTGAGTCTTCAACTCCTTCTCAAACTTTACTAAAACTGACTCTTTTCCTTTTCCTGACATGATGTCAGACGGTTCATGTTTATCAGCTGAAGTTTGTTGCTTTGAGCTCACACCTTTTTGATTTTTCTTTTTGGTCATTTCTTTTGCCTTCCGCAGATCATCTACTGATTCAGTAGATTTGTTTTTCTGCAGATCTGCTACTGAAGAATGTTTCTTCTTCTGGATAAGTTCTACTGATACTCGCTTTTCAGTTTCTAAGGAAGATTTGTGAACAGTAGACGTACACTTATCAATCACTTCAATTGAAGGTTTTTGTTGCTGATGAAGTAATTGAAGACCTTCATTTAGCTGAGCTATTCTCTTGCAAATAGTCTTCAACATGTTTCTTTGCTTAGGAGGATATGGCAACTTTGTTTGCTCAAGTACTTTGGGAATGATTGTTTCAACTGAAACATTCTTACCAATGTTCAGTTGATCCGCACAGATATCATCATGTTCATCAGAATCATCCAAGTCATCACATCCATCAAAGTTAAATTCTAATTCATTTTTTTTTATTTTATCTGATTCAGAAGACTCAGTTTCACTCACCTCAGATTCATTGTTATTAACTTGTTCAGTACAGTTTGTTTCAAACTTGGTGCATGGCACAAAATGAATTGACAAGCTATTTGTTATTGATTCAGGCAAAGGTGTATAGTTATCATTCAAAGGAGGTGCAACAGCATTATATCCCAACCCATACCTGTTCTTTGATTCAATATGAGAATTCAATAATTTCTTATATTGCTGAGATGAAAGTTGAAATTTCTGAAGTTTCACTTCAGTTGATGCATGATCAGCCATGGATTTAGTTAAGGAAGTGGTCAGATGCTCAACTTGGGCTTTTAAGATGTAATTTTATGAAACAAATTTATCTAAATCTTTTTGTAAAGAGTTAATTTTGAATTGATATAATTTATGTTCTCTTACATGAGATTCATTCAAAATCATTATTTCTTTAACTTTATCAGCCAGTTGTTGAGCATGGACTCTATATCTTTCAACTTCCTCAACACACATTGATGAACACAATCTATCTCTTACCTCTCTAGCCATAGGTGGAACTTTGTTCTCCATGTGGGCCATTAAAGCTTGATTTTCATCCAAAACTTCCTTCTCAAAAATGCTCCAATCACAGGTTCTATCTTGGAGAATGATCATCCCAGTTTCTTTAGAATTACTAGGTCTTGCTGATGCATTTGTGACTGGTGGGGATGAATTGGTTAGCTGTGATTATCTATATGATCTCTGAGATGTTGTTTCATAAGATTGATGCTGATGAGACTGATGTTGCTGCTGTTGTCTCATGTCAGGATTTGATTGTTGATTACATTCTCTTGAGAAGTACCCATAGAGATTGCATTTAAAACATCTTACCTTTGACTTATCAACACCAATCTTTGATGTTTTGCTTGCTGCAGCTAGACTTTCGTTTCTTCTCAAGTATTGTTTAGCTCTATAAGCAATCATTGCCATTTGCCATTGAAGATCCATCTCCTTTACTACATCTGGATGTAGTTCTTCCAAGTCTTATTGGAAGATATTTGCAGGTGTTAAGGTGCTTCCTAAGTAGGCTTAAAAACTTGAACTAAAAGCTGCAAATGCTGCTTTTTGTTCTTTAGAATCCAGAATCACAGTAATGGGCTCTGCTTGGTTGTTGTTTGTTGAAGACTTTACTGCTGATGTAGATGCATCTTTTCTATCATCAGGTCTTCCTTTTTCTTTTCCTGATTTACTTTGAGAAGATTTCTTTGAAGGCTTTGATGCATAAAAGCTCACTTCTTCTTCATCTTCACTCAAAGTACAAGAGTTGTCACTATCATTGTTAGAGATAAAAGCACTTCCAGCACTTTTGGTTTCTTTAAAATGATAAGGTGTGACATGTGTTCTCACAGTCTTGTTTCTTGATTTTTCATCCATTTCAAGAGCCTCAGCTTTAGCTACCAATGTATCTAAGCCAGTTGCTTTGAGATCAATGGTATTCTTGAACATGGACACAGTTTGCTTCCAACTTTCAGGCAATGTATCGAGAATCTTTTTGTTCAGTTCCTCATTTGTATACTTCAACTCCATGATGTTCATCTCGGTTACCAATTGCATAAACCTATGGAGTTGTTGAGGAATTGATTCACCCTCAATATGATGAAATGTTTCATATTATGAGCGAAGTGTGTCCTTCCTAATGCTTCTGATTTCATCAACAATTGACAAAATTGTACCTGATCCTACAGGAAAATCTATTGATCAAAGATTATATAGATCAATGATAGGATCTCTTATGTATTTAACTGCCAGCAGACCTGACATAATGTTTGCTGTATGTGTTTGTGCTAGGTACCAATCAGATCCAAAAGAGTCCCATCTGAATGCTGTGAAGAGGATTTTCAGATTTCTCAAAGGGAAACCAGCCCTTGGTCTATGGTATCCAAAATATGGAAACTTCTCTCTCTACTCTTATTTAGACAGTGACTGCGGAGGATGCAACAACAATAGAAAATCCACAACTGGTGGATGTCAAATTTTAGGACCAAGAATTGTTTCGTGGCAGTGCAAAAAGCAAACAAATGTATCTGTATCCACAGATGAGGCTGAGTTCATAGCTGCTTCAGCTAGTTGCTCTCAAGTCCTTTGGTTGCTATGTTTATCACTGCTAATCCAGTTCAACATAGTAAAACAAAGCATATTGAAATCAGATATCATTTTCTGAGAGATTGCTCAGAAAAAGGTTTAATCAAGTTAGTCAAAGTGGATACAACAAATCAGCTTGCTGATCTATTCACTAAGGCCTTTAATTCAGTTAGATTTAATTTTCTAATTGTGTTTTTGGGCATGATTAACTTAGATTAATTATCATTAACCAAGAAAAGCATGTGTCTGTCCTTATAATAATAATAAAAAAATAAAAAAATAAAAAAATTTATTGTCTTTATTTATTGTGTCTTCTATTTCTGCTTGACATATGGTTGGGAAATGATAGTACACTGTGCCTTTGCTTGCTTCTTGAGTTCTTAAATTTCTTTAAAAACTGATCAAAAGTTCTTTGATATGTAAGTAGATTCAATTTGAGTGAAGATTATACTAAGAGCATGCTTAACATAATGAAAAGGTGACTGTTTGTGAAAAGCTTCATTTTGAGGACCAAGCAAGTAATTCTTATCCTGCTGTGATCAATTCATTCACCTAAGCACACTATGTAAAATACCTTATAACTTATATCTCTGCAAATCATATTCCCTCTGTTTTGTGTGAACAAAGACCTGGGTTTATGAACACCATGAGATACATATGTATTCAACTGGTGAAAAGATCATGATCCTCATCATCCCTCTGTTTTGTGTAAACAAAGACCTGGGTTAAAGGCACCTCGTTTTTACATATGTAAAGACCTGGTGACCTGATGATGATCATATCTAAGCTCTTAAAAGAATCCATAGTGATCAACTGTAAATTTTCATAAGAGCTTTTGTAGCAAAACATTTATGAGACAACTCGTATGTCTCAAGATAGAATTTATAACTTAATGTACATAGTTTTTAAGTGTGAAAAAGTGATGAATTGACTCACAAACGGAGGACAAACTCTAATGTGAATTGAATGTGTAGCCCATAACAGTTTATCACTAATAAACATGAAAACATGATAAACAGCATGTCTAGTTGTTTCCATACTCTTGTTTAGATTTAAGTGGACAAACATACTTGCAATCAGGACTAGAATCAGGTCACATTTCAACAATATCTCAATCAGGAAGAAGTTTAGTGTCATAGTATGATCTCATTATATGTGTTTATATGCATTTACATATATTTAATTCAATTTCGTTACTTTTTGCTTATTTATTTTGTGTAATCTTTGGACAGTCATGTGTCTTTCATGCTATTTACTTCATAAATTTACGATGAATGCAACACTTTATCATTAATCACAAATTTAGGGGGAGTAGTTAATACATGAAATTCATGAAACATAAAAGCTGAATACAATGATCCAAATTCAAATGAAGGAATTGGAACTTGAGCACTAACTTGGCTGAAGGATACATGAAGTTTTTCAAATTAATTCTTGTGCAGAAATTGTCATGCAAACAAAGTCAACAAGGTCCAATAGCAATAAATGGTTCTATCAGTTGAATAGGACCATACAATCAAAGAAGTTATCTTTGTATTTGCAGCATCAACAGAAGCTACAGTACATTTTCCTGTTCAGTAGATGCTACAGTGCGAAAAAGGAATATGACCATCCGTAGATTGGTAACCTACGGATGTGGTAGTATTTAAAAGTATAATAGTTCCATAGACTGGCAATCTATGAAAATTCAAATTATACTTCATAAAAAATCAGTTTTAATTCTAAGTCATCCGTAGATGATCTACGGAAGAACTAAAATCTGCGGAAACAATAAAATTGGTAATAAGGATAGGGGGTCCCAGCTCATTTAATAAATAAAATTAATATATCCGAGGGAGTATAAATTATGCTTTTGACTTGTCAATTCCATTCACTTTTTCAGAACATCTTTTTCAACCTAGAAAAACGTTCAGATAAACCCCCATCCGACAATATTCAAAATTACCAATAACCTTTAAACATTGCTTGATTCTTGATCTCTGTTCACTACAAGTTCAATAATATCAAGGTAAAATATATCATAATCCGAAATTATGAACTGATTGATTCATCATTTCTGTGTCTAAACTCTTCGTATTCTTAAGTGTAATGATTTTGCTCTAACATAATTTTCTTCATTCTTATGAACAGATGGCTAATCATTTTGCAAGAGAGCACAATGTATGTGCATTCTTAAATCCTGACGACCCTGTAGTAGAAGGATGTCGAGAGATCATCAGATACTTACGAGGATCCAGGCTTTTCTATGCTTTATCAGCAGAGTTTGTGATTCATCAAGCACACATCATTGATTTCTGGAATTCAGCTCGAATAAAGCAAGTTGGAGAATCTGAGATGATAGTTGATGAAATCAAGAATGAAAGGATGAGAGTTGATGAACAAACTATCAGAAGGGCACTTGAGCTGGGAGAACAAGAAGTAAAAAGAGAAGCTGCTCCATAAAGAAAGTGTGATATCTGATGGGATATGATGGTGACTTTGACAAGGGTGAGATAAAGAAAGGGAGATTGTGCAAGCCATATAGATTCTTATGTCACATATATTTAAAGTGCATCTCCAACAGGACGTCTGGGCTTGATAGATTCTCAAGGCACATTTCATCTGGCATTATTGGCATTTTTGAGGGAAGGACATACAACTACTCAAAGTACATTTGTAGTTGTTTGTGTGATCACATCAAAGTGCAAAAGGCTGATAAGATGTACATGTTTCCAAGGTTTATGCAACTAATCATTAATGGTGAATTGCCTGGGATAGCAAGAGAAGGTGATGTGTTTGTTCAAGCACATCTGGGGAGATCTGTACTGAATAAGTTTAGTGGAAAATATGAAGGAGAAGATATGCCAATGTTTGCACATGTGGCGGATGCTAATGCCAACATTCCACCAGAACTGATGTGGGAAGATCAGCAAGATAGTCAATCTACTGATGCTGAGCAAGACTTACCTTAACATTCCACTCCTCAATCTCCCATCCACCACCATCATCAATCTACACAAATCCAATCTCCAGCCAGTCAACACACCCAACCAATCTCTCTAAATTACCCTCAATCACCCATTCATCAACAACCTCTAACTCCAGAAAATCTATCACTTGAGAGTACTCATACAGAACCCATCTCAGTTACTCAATCTTAAAACTCAGTACACACTGGTGAGACTAAGTTAGTATCTTGGGCAAGTACCATTCCTCTCACAATCACCAGCCCACAAACCCCTGTCATGTCTAACCAAACTAAACCAATATCTCAAATCATTGATCCTCAACATCAACAACAACCTCATCAAAGAACATAGATCAAGCAGTTGAGTGTATTTCAAGCTCAGCAAGTATAGCTCCTACTGTAGGCAATGAGGTTGAGATTGTTGGTCAACATCAAGAAGGTGAAGAAGAAGCTAACTATGTTGATGTTATAGCCTATCATGAAGATGACTTGGAAGATGGTGATATAGATGTGAGCAAAAGTTATCTGGTTGCTGAGTATAACAAACTTATCATCAAATCAAATAAGAGGTTGGAAAGAACTAGAGAGCTCAAAGGAATGTTAAAAGAAAAAGAGGAGCTGATGAACAAACAAGAATCCAGTCTGATCAGATTAAGAGAAGATGCTCAAACCAACAATGAAGTAATTGATGCATTACATGACCTGGTTGAAGAACTTAAAGACTCTGTGAAGAATGAGAAGACTGAAAAAGAGAAGCTCATATTGGAAATGGAACAAGCAAACAACTCTCTCTGCTCAGTCTATTTTGTTGAAAAAGAAAGATGAGCAAATTGATGAGCTCAAGATGAAAATTTGTGCACTTGAATCGAATGCTGCTCCATCAACAAAAATAAAAGAATCTACTGAAGCTTCAAAGCAAATCATTTAGTACTCAAGAAAGAGGAAGTATTTGGGGTATATAGAGAAAAAGGTGATTAATGTTGAAGATTCACCAAAAAGATCAAGGCCTACATCTCCAGAGCACACTTCTTCAGTTGATGTTTCCAATTTAAAGCCTAAGTCTCATGCTGAAACTGAGAGTGATGCTGAATGGGATGAGCTTACTAAAGATGAGTCTCCCAAAGAACAAAAAGAATCAAAGGCTGATGACCTACTGTCCATCAAAGACATATTGGAAGAAAGGCCTGAATCAACTATGTTTATGACCCTAATCAATCATGGGTTTCCGTATGACATGGTTGAGAGAATGAACATGACAGAAATGAAGGAAGCACTGAAGGAA
This sequence comes from Flaveria sonorensis, assembly GCA_025506505.1. Taxonomy (NCBI): domain Eukaryota; kingdom Viridiplantae; phylum Streptophyta; class Magnoliopsida; order Asterales; family Asteraceae; genus Flaveria; species Flaveria sonorensis. The sequence continues at coordinate 30,323,757 of CM046430.1, read as the reverse complement.
TTTGAACTAGCAAGCTTCATGATTCCAGATTGCGATTATGAAACATTCACAACCTTCTAATCAATTCAGAGAATAAAGAAAGAACTAGGCCATTGTGATACAGCAAAACTGAACAAATACAATATGACTTGCTGGTTACAAAGTCATAACTACAAGATACATGAGCTGAAAGGAAGATCAGTGGGAGAGCTTAAAAGAATGATGGAGCATGTAATGGAAGTTGAGCTTGAAATTGGTGTGAAATTCCTGACTGAAGCTCCAAATCCAGCTGCTGAGCATCACAATAAAGTCCCTGCTGAGCCTATCACTGTTGAAAGTAATGACCAGCATAAAGGGAAAGATAAACTGATTAGAGAACCAAGAAGTGATACCTAGCAAAGTACGGCCACTTGGAACAAGAGTCAGAGAAATAACTGAACAGAAGTCTACCTTGATAGAGTTGTTTGATCACCTCAGAACTCCCAACTCTATGGAAGACAGAGAAAAACGGCGACAAACATACCATCACATCGTTTTCGCACGATCAACACAAACCCTAGCAGCCGTCACATCAACACACCAAAAATCATAAACACAATCATTACATAGAATTTTGTTAGCAATTATTATTTGACTCTTTGTAATCATTAATTGGTTTTAATGAATTACGTTTGATTCAAATCATTGTTCTTTGCATATTGTTGATATCGTTTGATCATTTATTGTTTATTTTCTTTGGCATCGATATTTATTTATTGATCAATTAAACAATGATTAATGATAGGAACAATCTTGGAGAGCTGACAACAAGTGGTATGCTGACAGTGGTTGTTCCAGACATATGACAGGAAACTGTTCTCTTCTCCATGACTTCAAACATAAAAATGCTTCTTATGTGGCATTTGGTGGGGAAAAGAAGGGAGGTAAAATAGTTGGTGAAGGAATGGTAACTAATGGTGTGCTCAAATTTAAGAAAGTAAATTATTGTGAGAATTTGCAATATAATTTATTGAGTGTGTCTCAAATTTGCGATCAAACTTATACCACATTATTTGATAACACTAATTGTTACATTCTTAAGCCAGGTTTTGCAGTTCCAGAAGATTGGATCCTTCTTAAAGCATCAAGAAAAAGAAACACATATGTTTTGGATATGAATAATACAGCACTCACAAACAATGAAACATGCCTGCTATCTAAGTCATCAGAAGATGAATCTCAGTTGTGGCATCAAAGGCTTGTTCATTCCAACTTGAAGAACATGAATAAATTGGTGAAAAATGACTTAGTCATTGGATTGCCAAAGAAAGAATTTTCTTGTTCAAACCATTGTTCCTCATGTCATAAAGGAAAACAATATAGAGTGTCACATAAATCCAAAATAATGAACACAAACACTACACCACTCAAATTGCTTCACATGGATCTTTTTGGTCCAACTAATGTGATGAGCATTGGAAAAAGGCAATATTGTTTAGTTGTTGTGGATGACTTCACTAGATTCACATGGGTCTTTTTCTTAAAACTAAAGAGTGAAACATTAGAAACATTAATGGAGTTTGTCACTAAGATTGTGAATCAACTTGATTTAAAATTTAAAATTTTTAGGAGTGATAATGGGATTGAATTTGTTAATACTGTCTTAGGTTCATTTTGCAGGAATAAAGGCATAGTAAGGCAATTCAGTGCACCAAGAACTCCACAACAAAATGGAGTTGCTGAAAGAAGAAATAGAACTCTCATTGAAGCAGCAAGAACAATGCTAGCTGATTCAAAATTACCAATGACCTTTTGGGCTGAAGCAGTGAACACAGCATGCAATGTTCAACACAGGACATTAATTGTCAAAGAACACAATAAAACACCTTATGAGCTTTTATTTAAAAGAAAACCTTACATAGGATATCTTAGAGCGTTTGGGTGTCATGTATCTGTTTTAAACACAAAAGAACAATTGGGAAAATTTTCAGAGAAAGCCTATGATGGTTTCTTTGTTGGATATTCTTCAACATCTAAATCATATAGAATTTACATTCCACAACAAAACATTGTGGAAGAAACTCCTAATGTGTCTTTTGATGAATCCTTATTTCCTAAATCTGTAAAAGGATCATCATGGTTGTTTGATATAGATGCACTCACAAACTCATTTAACTCTGGTTATTTGAATGCTGCAGGTACTGAGGATACATGTTATCCATTTGTTCCTCCAAACATGAATGAAGTATCATTATCTGCTGATCCTCCAAGAATACAAACTTAAAGTATCATGGAACAAGGAACACTAAATAATGTCAACAATGCAGCACAAGACCAACCAAATGGATCTACATCCTCATATGAAAACACTTCATCAGTAGCTGCTGACTCTGCATCCGTAGATGAGTGTCCTACATCCGGAGATGGGATTATTGGATCAACTGATGTTCCATCCACATCAGTAGATATTCCACATATTGGAGATGGTCCATTGCATTCCATAGAGTCATTGTCAGCAAGTCAACAAAATACATCCGTAGATGTTACTGTAACTCCTGTGGATGGCACTCACACTGCAGCTGATGTACAAAACGAAAATCATATGTCTAACATGGAATCATCTATTCCAGTTGAGTCCATTCCAACAACAAAAATTCATAAGACTCATCTAATAAAAAACATCATTAGAGATCTCAATGAAAGAACCACAAGAAGCCAAGGGGGAGCTACAAACATCTGTCTTTTCACTTGTTTTCTTTCACAAGTTGTTCCTCCAAACATTACAGCTGCACTAAAAGATGATAGCTGGATTGAAGCCATGCAAGAAGAACTTTAACAATTTAGAAAGCAAAAGGTCTGGAATCTAGTTGATCTTCCTGAAGGACAACATCTAATTGGCACAAGGTGGTATTAGAGCCAAGTGCTCATTGATCAAGATCGATTGATCTATCGGTGTTAGAATTGTTTAATTCGAAAACTAGATCTATCAGTTTTCTGACTAGATCTATAATTTTTTAAGCAAAATTAATTGGTGTGAAGATTTGAAATTCAATAAATCAGTGATTTGTCATTCAGCGAGTATTGTTACATTGCTCGGTTAACATTGATCTATATTCAAATTAATTGAAACATAGATCTGTGTTATTGGCTGACTCTCATTAACTGTTCATAAGAAACTTTGTTTTAGTTAAAACTTCAATATTTGACTAAAATGAGTAGCTTTGTCGGTGGATCATCGTACCAGCCTCCAAAGTTGGAAACAAAAGCAGACTTTAAATCCTGGAAGATCAAGTTCAGAAATCATGTGAACTACACTGATTCTGACTTATAGGTATCAATAACTGAAGGTCCTTATATTCCACCCACCCTTGGGCCGGATTATAATGACAAAAATCAACCCATAAGTACAAAAGATCTGTCACCTGATGATGTTAAAAAGGTTAAAGTTGATATTAAAGCATACAGTTTGCTCAGTATGGCTTTACCAGAAGAAATACTAATCAGGTGTGAGAATTATAAAACAACAAATTCCTTATGGAAGATACTTCATACTCTTTGTGAAGGGAGTGATGAAATCAGAAGCATTAGGAAGGACACACTTCGCTCACAATATGAAACATTTCATCATATTGAGGGTGAATCAATTCCTCAACAACTCCATAGGTTTATGCAATTGGTAACTGAGATGAACATCACGGAGTTGAAGTATACAAATGAGGAACTGAACAAAAAGATGCTCCATACATTGCCTGAAAGTTGGAAGCAAACTGTGTCCATGTTCAAGAACACCATTGATCTTAAAGCAACTGGGTTAGATACATTGGTAGCTAAAGTTGAGGCTCTTGAAATGGATGAAAAATCAAGAAACAAGAGTGTGAGAACACGTGTCACACCTTATCATTTTAAAGAAACCAAAAGTGCTGGAAGTGCTTTTATCTCTAACAATGATAGTGACAAATCTTGTACTTTGAGTGAAGATGAAGAAGAAGTGAGCTTTTATGCATCAAAGCCTTCAAAGAAATCTACTCAAAGTAAATCAGGCAAATAAAAAGGAAGACCTGATGATAGAAAAGATGCATCTACATCAGTAGCAAAGTCTTCAACAAACAACAACCAAGCAGAGCCCATTACTGTGATTCTGGATTCTGAAGAACAAAAAGCAGCATTTGCAGCTTTTAGTTCAAGATTTCAAGCCTACTTAGGAAGCACCTTAACACCTGCAAATATCTACCTACAAGACTTGGAAGAACTACATCCAGATGTAGTAGAGGAGATGGATCTTTAATGGCAAATGGCAATGGTTGCTTATAGAGCTAAACAATACTTGAGAAGAAACAAAAGTCTGGCTGCAGCAAGCAAAACATCAAAGATTGGTGTTGATAAGTCAAAGGTAAGATGTTTCAAATGCAATCTCTATGGGCACTTCTCAAGAGAATGTAATCAACAATCAAATCCTGACGTGAGACAACAGCAGCAACATCAGTCTCATCAGCATCACTCTTATCAAACAACATCTCAGAGATCTTGTAGACAACCACAGCTAACCAATTCATCCCCACCAGTCACAAATGCATCAGCAGGACCTAGTAATTCTAAAGAAACTAGGATGATCATTCTCCAAGATAGAACCTGTGACTGGAGAATGTATGAAAAGGAAGTTTTGGATGAAAATCAAGCTTTAATGGCCCACATGGAGAACAAAGTTCCACCTATGGCTAGAGAGGTAAGAGATAGATTATGTTCATCAATGTTTGTTGAGGAAGTTGAAAGATATAGAGTCCATGATCAACAACTGGCTGATAAAGTTAAAGAAATAATGATTTTGAATGAATCTCATGTTAGAGAACATAAATTATATCAATTCAAAATTAACTCTTTACAAAAAGATTTAGATAAATTTGTTTCAGAAAATTACATCTTAAAAGCCCAAGTTGAGCATCTGACCACTTCCTTAACTAAATCCATGGCTGATCATGCATCAACTGAAGTGAAACTTCAGAAATTTCAACTTTCATCTCAGCAATATGAGAAATTATTGAATTCTCATATTGAATCAAAGAACAGGTATGGGTTGGGATATAATGCTGTTGCACCTCCTTTGAATGATAACTATACACCTTTGCCTGAATCAATGACAAATAGCTTGTCAAATCATTTTGTGCCATGCACCAAGTTTGAAACAAACTGTACTGAACAAGTTAATAACAATGAATCTGAGGTGTGTGAAATTGAGTCTTTTGAATCAGATAAAATCAAACAAAATGAATCATAATTTAACTTTGATAGATGTGATGACTTGGATGATTCTGATGAACATGATGATATCTGTGCAAATCAACTGAACATTGGTAAGAATGTTTCAGTTGAAACAATCATTCCCAAAGTACTTGAGCAAACAAAGTTGCCATATCCTCCTAAGCAAAGAAACATGTTGAAGACTATTTGCAAGAGAATAGCTCAGCTAAATGAAGGTCTTCAAGTACTTCATCAGCAACAAAAACCTTCAACTGAAGTGATTGATAAGTGTACATCTACTATTCACAAATCTTCCTTAGAAACTAAAAAGAGAGTATCAGCAGAACTTCTCCGGAAGAAGAAACATTCTTCAGTAGTAGATCTACGGAAAAACAAATCTACTGAATCAGTAGATGATCTACGGAAGGTAAAAGAAATGACCAAAAAGAAAACTAAAAAAGGTGTGAGCTCAAAGCAACAAACTTCAGCGGATAAACATGAACCTTCTGACATCATGTCAGGAAAAGGAAAAGAGTCAGTTTTAGTAAAGTTTAAGAAGGAGTTGAAGACTCAAAATTAGCAAAAGAAGAAGAAATTATTTGAGTCTGATAATGAGTTAGAAGAAAAGTATTGCAAATGGTGTGATATGAAAAATCACAACACTGAAGACTGTTACTTCAGCAGCTATTGCTCCATCTGCAATATGAACAATCACATGACTTCAGACTGTTACTTCAACAAACATTGTGCTATTTGTAACAAAAATAACCATTCCTCTCAGGAATGTTATTTTAACAAAAAGAACAAGACAAAGAGCACAAAGAAGAAACAACCTGAGAAGGATGAATCAAAATCTTAATCAAGTGAAGATCAAAAAGATTCAAGATTAAAGAAACAGTAAAAACAAAAACAAAAGGTGGCAAAACCACAAGAGAAATCATTAGTTGATAGTGAACATTTGAAGAGAAGACAGAGAAAAACAACGACAAACATACCATCACATCGTTTTCGCATGATCAACACAAACCCTAGCAGCCGTCACATCAACATACCAAAAATCATAAACACAATCATTGCATAGAATTTTGTTAGCAATTATTATTTGACTCTTTGTAATCATTAATTGGTTTTAATGAATTACGTTTGATTTAAATCATAGTTCTTTGCATATTGTTGATATCGTTTGATCATTTATTGTTTATTTTCTCTGGCATTGATATTTATTTATTGATCAATTAAACAATGATTAATGATTATTCCGCGATCATTAATTCGAAACCAATCTAACACTGATAATTTCTGATTGCGATCCTTGAATTCACAGGTCATGTACATCTTATTAGCCGTTTGCACGTTGATGTGATCACACAGACAACTGAAAATGTACTTTGAGTAGTTGTATGTCCTTCCCTCAAAAATGCCAATAATGCCAGATAAAATGTGCCTTAAGAATCTATCAAGCCCAGACTTCCTGTTGGAGATGCACTTTAAATATGTGTGACATAAGAATCTATATGGCTTGCACAATCTCCCTTTCTTTATCTCACCCTTGTCAAAGTCAACATCATATCCCATCAGATAGAACGCTTTCTCTATGTAATCGTTCTAAAAAACATCCGGGTGACCAACTTCTTGTTCTCCCAGCTCATGTGCCCTTCTAATAGTTTGTTCATCAACTCTCATCCTTTCATTCTTGATTTCAGCAACTATAATCTCAGATTCTCCAACTTGCTCTATTCGAGCTGAATTCCAGAAATCAATGATGTGTGCTTGATGAATCACAGGCTCTGCTGATAAAGCATAGAAAAGCCTGGATCGTCATAAGTATCTGATGATATCTCGACATCCTTTTGCTACAGGGTCGTCAGGATTTAAGAATGCAAATACATTATGCTCTCTTGCAAAATGATTAGCCATCTGTTCATAAGAATGAAGAAAATTATGTTAGAGCAAAATCATTACACTTAAGAATACGAAGAGTTTAGACACAAAAATGATGAATCAATCAGTTCATAATTTCGGATTATGATATATTTTACCTTCATATTATTGAACTTGTAGTGAACAGAGATCAAGAATCAAGCAATGTTTAAAGGTTATTGGTAATTTTGAATATTGTCGGACGGGGGTTTATCTGAACGTTTTTCTAGGTTGAAAAAGATGTTCTTAAAAAGTGAATGGAATTGACAAGTCAAAAACATCATTTATACTCCCTTGGATATATTAATTTCATTTATTAAATGAGCTGGGACCCCTATCCTTATTACCAATTTTATTGTTTCCGCAGATTTTAGTTCTTTCGTAGAGCATCCACGGATGACTTAGAATTAAAAACTGATTTCTGATGAAGTATAATTTGAATTTTCATAAATTGCCAGTCTATGGAACTATTATACTTTTAAATACTACCACATCCGTAGGTTACCAATCTACGGATGGTCATATTCCTTTTTTGCACTCTAGCATCTACTGAACAGGAAAATGTACTGTAGCTTCTGCTGATGCTGCAAATACAAAGATAACTTCTTTGATTGTATGGTCCTATTCAACTGATAGAACCATTTATTGCTATTGGACCTTGTTGACTTTGTTTGCTTGACAATTTGTGCACAAGAATTAATTTGAAAAACTTCATGTATCCTTCAGCTAAGTTAGTGCTCAAGTTCCAATTCCTTCATTTGAATTTGGGTCATTGAATTCAGCTTTTATGTTTCATGAATTTCATGTATTGGTTTCGAATTAATGATCGCGGAATTATCATTAATCGTTGTTTAATTGATCAATAGATAAATATCAATGCCAGAGAAAATAAACAATAAATGATCAAACGATATCAACAATATGCAAAGAACAATGATTTGAATCAAACGTAATTCATTAAAACCAATTAATGATTACAAAGAGTCAAATAATAATTGCTAACAAAATTCTATGCAATGATTGTGTTTATGACTTTTGGTGTGTTGATGTGACGGCTGCTAGGGTTTGTGTTGATCGTGCGAAAACGATGTGATGGTATGTTTATCGCCGTTTTTCTTTGTCTGCTTGATATGAAACCTAGAATTCATATTTATAGACACGTGTGTTTCTGTTAAGGAAACAGCGAATCTCTTGGAGTCTGTGATTGACTAGTTGACTTGTTGACTAGAAACACTTGTATGATTTACGTGTCTGGTTCTTCCGTAGTTACTTTGTTCTTCCGCAGCTACTTTGTTCTTCCACAGCTACTTTGTGTGTTCAGTGAATATCCATATTCATCCGTAGAAGATCTTCTGATGAATGTCTTGTAAGAAAGATATCTACGGAAGAACAAAAATGTTCATCCGTAGATGTTTTTCACACTTAGTCAATTTCACAAACTGACTAAGTATAATGTTTGTACCTGTAATCATACACATAAATCAACGCACATATGGGTTAACTTATATATATTCATAATAAATTACAAATGTTCATTACATGTATTGATTAAAGTTCTGAGCTTATACAAAATGATCTAGACCTATTATTCCTAGATCTAACAGAGTTTAAGTGATTAGTAATTATGTTTTAATGGGAAAATATGTTTGTATGATGTTTTAATGGTATATTCATTATATATGAGTTACTGTTATGAATAATAATTAACATTTCAAGTTATGTGATCATAAAGACAATAGATATCTTATAAGTATTATTCATAATCAAGTGGACATAAAAGAATAAAAGAAAGACAGTGGAACCTAATGAATGTTACCCCGGGGCCCTTATGATGAATGAAAAACCTTGCAAGCAAAATGAATGGAGGTGCATGACCATGTTTTTATTAGCTCAACTGATGTTCGGCTGTTTCAACCAATGAGGATGCACATCTAGGGTCTAATCCTTGTGATTGACAAATGAATGAATGAATGGGGCCAGTATTCATGAGTAGGCTTCATGCCTAACAGTGTGGGTCAACTATCAGGGGTTAGCTACCATGATAAATGTGTACTGGCAGGTGTTCGGCATTTGTTGCCAACCATATGATGTTGGCTCTTGCTTTGTGCAATCCTAGTTTATGAAAGAGAAAGATAATGAAAGAAAGAAAGATAATGAAAGTCTTAATAAATATTATTAGTCAATTTGATTGTTATGTATTATTGATGTGTGATCATTAAAGGAAGCTTTCAAATGTATATTTTTATATATTAACAAAACTAGAACTCACTCAGCAACGCTGACTCTATATGCATATCATTTGGCAGGTAATGAGGTTGCTGGGGATGGCATGAGGATGGAGCTACTTGGCAAATAAAGACTGGCATCCATTTTTATGCAGAAACAATGTTTTTGTCTTGCAATACAACTGAAATGTCTTTTTTAACTTAGTAACAATGATGTATTTCTTGGCAAAAATTATTACTAGTGCATGAAATGGATTTGTTAAATTATTCCGCTGCAATGTTTTCATATTTCAATGTATTTTAATATGTATTGTGCTATGAATGACCAACTGTGGGGTTTCCCGGGATTAGGGCCTTACAATCACCTTCTGACAAAAGCTGAACTACTTTTCGCTGCCACTTCTGAAGACTCACCAACTTATATGAGTTGGTCAAAAGTCCATACTTTTGTCAACTGTAAATTAAGGTCTTTTGTCTATAACTTTCCAACTATTTACTTTTATCCTTTTTATAATATATTAGGATGTGAGTTATGGCATGTCATAGTCACTAGTCACAAGGCAATTTGCCTTTTGACTCTACATTGATCTAGTTATCTAGATTAGTGTTTCTAGCTAGCCTTCAAAGTATAGCCGGCTCTAGGATGTAGTATAAAGTATCTCAAGTGCTTGTATCTTTAGATAAGCTTTGTAACACTTGTAAGAATTTGAGAGCAATATAGATCATTCTTGAAAACCATATTTGAGTGTTCTTGTTATTGTTCTTTTACTTGTGTTCATTGTTTCATCAATAACTGATTCCCTATTTGATCTACTAAGTGTTCTAAACCTCTCCACCTTGTGAAATTGTTACATTGACCACCCTTCAATGGTCCTGCAATTGGTATCAGAGTGTTTCTGTAAGGGTTGAACCTAGAGGCTTGGAAAATCAAATCAAGATGATAAAGATCAAGACAAGCGACTAGTCCAAGTTGTCGCGCGATAACTTGCTTCTAGCGCAAAAACATCAAGTCGCGCGAGAACAACTTATTTGCGCGAGAACTTCTAGATTAGTTTATATAGAAGTTTTGTAATGTAATTAGGAAGCAAGTTTTGTCATTTCCTGATTTTCAATCTTATTGTAATCATTTCAAAATCAAAGAGCAATACACTTGGAATTTATTTACATTCATTTCATCTTCAATCTTTAATTCCACAATGATAATATTCCGTGTTATTGTTGTTAGATCAATCTTATAAATTGGTGATCCTTACAATTGGTATCAGAGCTTGGTATGCTCTAGATCAATTGATTTGAAGATTGAAGTTAGTGATTTGAAGAGTTTGTGACCCTTGAATTGCTTGATATTTGAAGATCTACTTGATTTCTTCTGAATTTGATCAGAGTTGAAGATGGTGAAACTGATTTGTGTGTTGTTTGAAGAATTGTGATGTTTTTGAGATTAATCGAGCTTAATTGAATCAATTAGAGACAATTAGGATCTAAATTGAACCTAAATCACTAATTAAACACTTAATTAGTTAAATTTTAAACAATTTGGTGAAATATTAAAGCTGGAAATATTTGAAATTGAACACATGCATCAGGCAAAAAGTTGGTGATTCCAAGCGAAAAGTTACCTTTCGCGCGAGAAGTACAGTTTTCGTAAGAGTTTGTTGAAACGTTTGTTACAAAAGATTCCTTTCGCGTGAGAAGTTGTTGTTTTCGCAAAAGTTAGTTTTAGAACATACCGCGCGAAAAGTTTGTGTGATTTCGCGTGAAAACTACAAGTTTGAAGAATTTCTGAGAAATTTGATTTCTATTTGAGAAAAATGGCAAATCTGAAACATATCACTGCCACTCTTAATCTTGATAATGAGATCGGAGCAAGCAAGGAACCTCCAAGACTTCTTAGCGAAGAAGACTACCCTGATTGGGTAAACAGATTTGAGAATCATGTTAGCTACACCGAACCCCGGATGATGCAGTCTATCAAGCAAGGACTGTACATTCTAGTGTATAACAATGAAAAGGGAGACCTAGTGCCTAAACCTGAACACCTCTGGGATGAGGAAGATATGAAGAAAATGGAACTTGATGACAAGGTGTATGCTGCCATCACTATGGCACTTACGACTGAAATTGATCAAAAGTTTAAGGATTACAGAAAGGCAAAAGATTTGTGGGATGCCATGGAGGAGCAAGTTATAGGAAACAAATACATGAGAGAAAGCCACAAAGATATGTTAAACCAAGAGTTTAATATGTTTAATCATGTTCTTGGAGAAACTCTTAAGACTCAGATGTCATGATTTGTGAAGTTGATAACAAAGATGAAGAGTGTTAGGATCACCTTGGAGAATATCTCAGTAAACAAGAAGCTGATGAATTCTTTGCCATACAGTTGGAACAATAACTACATAACTATCAAAAGAACCAAGGATCTGTTTACCTTGTCACTCAGTGATCTCATCTCAACAATCAAGTCTTATGATATGGATGATAAACAGAGAGCTGCAAATTACATCAACACAATTGGACCTGAAGCATCGGCATTATATGCCAAGATGGCTAGTAATCCAAATTACTATGTCAGCTACTCTCAGTTATGTCAACAACAACAATCTGCAACTCCTGCTTATCAAACTGTCAAATATCCATCCTTGCCTCAATTCCAAGTTCCTTATTAGAATTCCTACAATCAAACTCAAGTTCAAAAACAATCACCAATCAACTCTTAATGTCAAGTCACTCAACCTACCCAACAAGCCTTTGTTGTAAACTCTCAACCCAACAAACAAACCATTTAGATTGCAGAAGAACACCTGGTTTTGTTTACATCCTTCATGAATAGTTATGAAGCATTTTCTGCTAGAAGACTTAATGCACCAATCATCTTGGTCGATGACTTACAAAAAGTTAATCCTGATGATGTTAAAGAAAACGATATCAAATATCAAATGGCTATGGTGGTGTATCGTGCTAAGAACTTTGTAAGAAGAACTGGAAGAAAGGTTTTTGGGCTGAACAACTCAAGCAAATCTGGATTTGATAAGTCAAGTTTAAGATGTTAGAACTGTGACAAGCCTGGTCACTTTGCCAGAGAATGTACTGAAGTGAGATCAAACCAGAATGATAATGGAAAGAAAATGGTCACTGTGGTGGTAGAAACCAAGAATGATAAAACCAGTTCATCTAACAACAAAGCTCTGGTGTCACAAACCAATGAAGATTATGATTGGTCTGATCAGATGGAAATTCTTGATATCAAGTTGTTTACTGCTCTGTTAGCTGAGATTCAAACCATTGAAGAAAATGATGATAATAACATACTTAATGAGTATGTGTCCAATGATTTGTTGAAAGGGGTATTTGCTAAAGAAGATAGTGAGAATGAAAATCTGGTGGTTGTTGAAAAGGCTGTTGAGATTAATCTAGCCCAATCACAAAAGACTGAAGAGAGAAAGGAAGAATATGAAGGAAAAGCTATTGAGTTATCTCCAGCTAAAGAAAGAAAGATAAAGAATGCTATTGAGGAAACTCCGGCAACTGCTCGTGCTAAAAATGTTAAAGCTGTTGAGATTACTCTGGCATCTGTAGCAGAAGGAAAAGAAGATCTAAAGGCCTTCATGCTAAATGTTGTACCTAAAGAGACAAAGAAGCAAGAAAGAAATGAAGAGGTATATACTAATCTTTGTTCAGATAATTGCATAGAAAAGGTTAATAGGTATAGAGTTCACAACGAACGCTTGATCCTAGAAGTTGAAAAGCTTCAATATCAAACTAGTAAATACAAAACTGAAGAGAAATTTTAAAGAAAAGATAGATGGCTTAAACAAATCGATTTATCAATCAAAATTAAATCTTCATAATAAAGATTGTAATATAAAAGATTTGACAACACGTAACAATGAACTATCTTTAGAAATTAACAAACTTAACAGTGAACTCTTATCCGCCAAACTGATTGTTGAAAAATTTGAGTTGTCATTAAACATGGTTGAAGGTATAATCAAGTCCCAAATGACACAGAAAATTAATGGTGGTAAAAGTGGATTGGTTATGCTAACATCGCACCACCAATTAATCATGATTATACTTGTTTGCCTTTATCAAATACAACTCTTAATGAAGAGACTTATGGATTAGGTTTTCAACCAAAGTCAGACTTAACACCTCCAGTCAATGTTTCACTGATTGTTGACCCTGTCATAAAAACTAAAATTAATATTAATCATGACAATTTTTTTTGCAAAAAGTGTGAAGAAAGAAGGGTTGGTTGAAGAATGGGAAAGTGATGATGAAATAGAATTTCAAGAAAATAAAATTTGTAATGCAAAATATTCATGTAATTCAATATCAATTGTTTATGAAAGATCTGAAGTTTTTAGTGATAGAAATGTTTGTTCAAAAATGTCAAACAAAGAAAAGAAATTGAAATTGAAAATAGATTTTAAGGCCAAAGAAAGAAAACCAGTCGCAACATCTGTATTTGACTTGAAAACTGATTTCAAGAATAGATTTGTTTCAAAAGGAAACGTTGATAAGGAAGATCATATTTTTAAATAAACCAATGCTAGTTTCTTTAAAAATAAACCTTCTATTATTGCTAACTCTATGAAACAAGATGTTTGTAGAACAGGTATGAAAGACATTGGTCCAATTCCAGTAACTATAACTCAAAAGGCTAAAGTTACAATTCATGCCACATCGGCTTCAAATGCGAATGAAAAGAATAAAACAGATACCTCAATTCTTCCAGAATCATTTCGAACAATCCATAACGAGAGAAAGAATAGAGAGACTATAAAAGAATCTCAAGGCCAAGGACATACTAAGGCCAGATTCTATGATAACTATGGAAGTTATCATAAACAGTTTGTGCAAAATGCTCAAGCATCAAATACATATTATAAAATGTGTTGTTATGTGTGTGGAAAGCCAAATCATAAGGCTAGAAATTGTCATCATAAACATCAATCGTCAAGCAAACAAAGATTTCACAATTTAATTTCACAGAATAGAAAACATTTCTTTCTAAATGCCAATTTCAAAAGAAATTCATATCAGTCAAAATCTTTTGTTGATAACCGTAGTGATTTGAATAAAGAAAAATAATATGTAAAATCTGTTCAAGTTGATGATAGCACTTCCACTTTAAAAAAAATGGTGACACATCTGATTAAACCAATTCAAAAGTAGAAAATTAAAGACAAACCATTTAAGCCTGATATTGTTGAACATTGTCCTTTTGATGACAAAAGAGATATGATATTACAATCTGTATCATATGTGGATGTAAACAAAGTACTTAAGTAAACCATGGCTTGGGTTCCTAAACATGTGTAAACTTGTTCAAATGTGCAGGAACAACCAAAACAGGTCATCAATAGTGTTTGGCATGTTGACAGTGGTTGTTCACGGCACATGACTGGTGATATATCTCTGTTAAACAACATACAACCTTACAACGGAGGATATGTTATCTTTACAGGAGACAAAGGTGGTAAGATTACAAAGAAAGGTACATTGTCGAATAGTGTGTTAAGCTTTAAAGATGTCAGTTTTGTTGAAGAACTAAAACATAACTTGTTAAGTGTTTCACAAATTTATGACAAAAAGTATACTACACACTTCACTAATAAGGAATGTCTTATTCTAAAACCTGGATTTGTAATTCCTGATGAATGGGTCTTATTAGACAAAGACACATACTTACTTGATATGAATGATTCACACTCATTTCTAACTGCGTCTTGTTTATTATCTAAAGCCTCGAAAAGTGATACGTTGTTATGGCATCGTCGTCTTGGACATGTAAATGTTAAAACAATGAATAAATTGGTTAGAGGAAATCATGTTGTTGGCCTACCTTTGAAAGAATTTCAACTTATAGAACATTGTCTATCATGTTTAAAAGGCAAACAACAAAAACTTCCTCATAAACCAATTGCTCTTACTAAAATTGACTCTATTCTTCAACTATTACACATGGATTTATTTGATCCTGTTTGTGTTTTAAGTTTGGGATGTCGCATATTGTTTAGTCATTACTGATGATTTTTCTAGATTTACATGGGTTTTCTTTTTAGCAACCAAAGATGAGACACCTTGTTTGCTGATAAAATTCATGACACTTGTGGAAAATTAGACGGACAAAACAATCAAGTGCATTCGAAGTGATAATGGAACTGAATTTTGCAATCGTACATTAAATGAGTTCTGTAATTCAAAGGGGATAGCAAGACAATTTAGTTCTGTAGGAACTCCATAACAAAATGGAGTTGCTAAAAGATGAAATAAAACTTTAATTGAAGCAGCCAGAACCATGTTATCAGCAACCAAATTACCGTCATTCTTTTGGGCTGAAGCTGTTAACACTGCGTGTTATGTTCAGAATCGTGTGTTAATCAACAAACAATAGAATAAGACTCCTTATGAAATCTTTTTCAAACATAAACCCAAAGTCAAATATTTCAAAATGTTTGGATGTTATTGTACTTTGTTAAACACATCTGATTCTAAATCAAAATTTGATGAAAAAGCTAATGAATATTATTTTGTTAGACACTCAACCAACAAAGTAGCATATCGGGTTTATAATAAAAGATCTAAACAAATAATTGATTTGTTTGATATTGATTGGCAAGAATCTAACAAAATAGATGCAGGTTCTGCACCTTCATGGGTCTATGATTATGCTTCTTTATTTAAAACATTTAATCGATCATCCGTTGTTTCTACAGCTAATCTGCTATTGACATCGTCAATTCACGATATTTTTGCTGATGATATTGAATCTATTCCTTCTCAAGCAACTGGAATATCTTCAGATATACTTTCTTCTTCAAATGTTACAGCTGCCCCACATTCTGTTTTCGAATCTGATTTATTTCATTCAGATCTAGTTGTTGAACAAGCTCCACAGGTTTCTGATTAGAGTTCCTCTTCTACTCAAGTTGATCCAATTGATACAATTCAAGTACCATTTGAAGAACTCTCTGTCAACAATGATAATCAAGATGAAGATATTGTCTATCAACCTGAAGGAGGAAACACTGCTAAAGAGCCAGTTGGTCACATGTCTAACTTAGATGAAGTTATTTCTGAAGATGCTATTCCACAGTTGAGAATTCATAGAAACCATCCAACAGAAGCAATCATTGGTCCATTATCACAGGGAGTCCAAACTCAAAGCCAATTGGGGAAAATAAATACATGTTTCTATTCATGTTTTATTTCTCAAATTGTACCAAAGAATGTTGAGATGGCATTGAAAGAAAACAGTTGGGTAGAGGCAATGCAAGACAAAATGATGCAATTCAAAAAGCTAAATGTATGGCATTTGTGTGAACTACCAAAGGGTAAGTTGCCAATCGGTAGGAAATGGATTTTTAAGAACAAAACGGATGAAAAAAGATGTGATTGTGTGCAACAAGGCCAGACTTGTTATTCAAGGATTCTATCAAATTGAAGGGCTTGATTATGAAGAAGTGTATGCTGTTGCACGACTTGAAGCTATACACATCTTTCTGGCATATGCTTCATACAAAAACGACTTTCTTGTATGGTGAAATGAAAGAAGAAACCTGTGTTTGTCAACCACCAGGTTTTGAAAATCCAATTCATCCTAGATATGTTTACAAGTTAGACAAAGCACTTTATGGCTTACATCAAGCACCTCGAGCTTGTTATGCCACTCTAACTGAACACTTTCTTACAAATGGTTATACACGGGGTGCAATTGATCAAATTTTATTCTTACGGAAGACCGGTGATGATCTTTTTCTCTTTCAAGTTTAAGTCAACGACATTATCTTTGGATCTACTGATGACGATTTGTGCAAGGAATTTGAAGCGGTCATGCAGAAGAAATTTGAGATGAGTTCTGTTGGGGAAATGTCATTTTTATTGGGAATTCAAGTTAAACAAGATGATAAGGGAATACTTATATATCAAGAAGAGTATATATTCACAGTATCCTAGACAAATACAAATTTCAAGATTCTAAGATAGCCTCTACTCCTATGTCTTCTCGTCTCACTTTGACTCCTAATCTCACGGGAGAAGATGTTGACCAGCATATGTATCGATCAATGATCAGCTCTCTGATGTATCTCACTACAAGTAGACTAGACATCATGTTTCCTGTTTGTCAGTGTACATGTTATCAAATTAATCCGAAGGAATATCACATGAAAGCTGTCAAGCGAATTATTAAATATCTCAAAGGTCAACCAACACTCGGCCTTTGGTATCCTAAAAATTCTGATTTCAATTTATATGCTTATACTGATAGTGATTATGTAGGGTGTAACTTAGACAAGAAATCTACTACTTGAGGTTGTTAATTTCTTAGAAATAGGTTGATTTCATGGCAGTTTAAGAAGCAGCAGATAGTATCCACATCAACTGCAGAGGCTGAATATGTGGCTGCATCAAGTTGTTATTCATAGATTGTTTGGATTCAACAACAAATTCTTGATTATGGCCTTAATTTTTATGACACTAAATTTTATGTGATAACACTACAGTTCTAAAACATAGTACAGAATCCAATTCAACATTCAAAGACAAAACAAATCGACATCCGCATGCATTTTATCTGTGACTGCTTTGAACACAAACTTATCCATTTGGAGTCCATTTCCTCATATGACAACATTACTGATTTGTTTACTAAGGCATTTGATCATTCCAGATTTCATTTTTAGTCCAATTTTCGGGAATGAATAACATTGGTTAACATTTACTCTTACAGCCTTTACAAAATATTTTTATTTGTTTTTAGTTAAAATTGTTATTTTCTGTCTAGATAATCACAATTTTAGGAGGAGAAAATTTGAAAATATTTCGAAAAAGATTTTGTTCTTAGGGGAGTAAATAGTCTGAAGAAAAGTACAAAAAGATTTTGTTCTACAAAGATTGAGAAAATTAAAATTTCAAAATTAGACAGGAAATGATAGTACATTTATTGATTTTGATTTGTTGCATCCTAAGGCTTACAAGAAACTGACTTGGATTATGTTTGATATGTGAATAGGCTTGACATTCAAGAATGAAAAGCACTATATTCTGTGAAGCACTGAAAGTAACCTTCTATGACTGAAGTGGGTAACTCATCAAGGTTTTGTGGTAACTCTGATTCTATGTTAAAATAGACTGAGAGTTATGGTCTAGTCATACATAAGCCAGTTACTTTCTGATCCAATTCTTTCAGATACTGTATATATATGTAAAAATCAAAATATAAAAAATAGATATACAAATGAAAAAAAAAATACAAAATAGAAAAACATACAAAAGAAGCAAAAAGAAGCCAAAAGGCCATATAGGAATAAAAGATGCCAATGAGCATAATAATAAAAGATATGTCATAGACATACATACTATATGATAAATATTTTTCTTTTTGAGAATATGTTCTGACACATGAGGCAAAATCAAATGATGAGGCATGTAAGTCCTAAACGTCTTGCGAGGGCAAAACATAAGTCCGACCGGCTGTTAATAAGTCCTAAAACTTGTAAATATTCTGTGTTTAGAAACGTTTTCAGGCTAGTTATGCTCTTAGTAGATACTATATTAGAGAAAAATAATTCTGAAAATACTGATCAAAAGCGAAAGGTTTAAGTCAAATTGGGTGACTTGAAATCTCGAAAGGGTCTTGAAGTTGGATAAGGTTCTATAGGAGTTTTGACTATGGGACACACAAATTTCATATTATTTAATCAAAACATGATAAATATCACAGCTTATGTGTCTAAGTAAAACTTGAAATCTAAGTTTAAAATGGACAAAATATATTGACAATTAAAATAACCAGTCTCATTTATAATATTATTGGATGATGATGATGATCGGTTTCTAAGAGATATGATCTTGTACTTGAAAATTTATCAAAAATAATTAAGTAAATAGTATAATAGTGTGTCAAATTGTTCTTTTTGTTAAATATATCTTTTGTTTACTTGTTTCAATTTTACAAAATTTTTCAAAAATCAAGGGTGCTTGAATAATTGTAAACACTTAGTTAAACATAATCATTTTCATAACAAATCAAATGGCTTAAAGGATAATTAAATTTGAAAAGTTGAAAAGTTGAAAATCTTTCAAGAATTAAAGAAAAGTGAACTTTTCGCATGCGAAAAGTTCAAAAGAAGCAAAAAGTTCCAGTGTGCGAGAACTCTGACTTCTCGTGTGAGCAGTTAGAAGACTATAAATTCAACAGTAGAGCGAAAAGTCACTATTCGCATGACAACTTTCAGAAATTTCACTCCAAAAAATCTAAGTGTAGAAATCATTTTAAATCTGATTCTAGTGTTCACTGAGATTGCATTTTGATTCCCAAGTCACTTTTAAGGTATATTGATGTTAATGTTTAGATTTGAATGTGTTTGTTACATGACCAAAAGTTAAAAAGGATTTATACATGTCAAATTGGACAAATTAAATATGATTAACCTTAAAAATGACTTAGGCGACACCTAATGAACATGCGTTAGTGATTAAAATACTCTAGAATTGAACAATTGAAAATTTGAAATTGTACACAGTTGAATTTGAACAGACGCGAGAACTTACAATTTCGTACAGAATTAATCGCGTGAAAAGTAAACTTGTCGCGTGAAAAGTTGACTTTTAGACAAAGTTAGTTTCATGCGAAAACTCATCTTATCACGCAAAAAGTTAATACTGAAACTTAATGTATTCACGCGAGTAGTTAATGTTGTCGCATGAAAAGTCTAAATTTTCAAAATGGATGGGACATGATCATAGATATCCATCTCTCGAGAAGAAGTATCTTCCACCATTTTGGAAGTACTTATTTCATGTCGTTATCCACTGCCTTAGCAATCTAAAGGCTGGCATGGATAGTTTGAGTGCTATCTTCAGATCCCTGCTGGTATCTCTTGTTGATGATCTACCTTATAGCATATCCAAGGCCATATTTGTAGAGATGCAGAAGAATGTGATTGCTATCGTGGGGAAGAAGTTCATCATGTATCCCAAATTTTTACAGATGATAGTGAATGCCGCTCATCCTGAGTTAGCAGTGTCTGATTCATCTACCTATGCTATTATGGCAATGAAGAAAGACATATTCACTTATTTGATGGGAGCTAAAGGAAATGCTTAGGACAGATCTCATTTTGCTAAGCTTGGAAGGTTTGTAGAGGGTTATCAGGGAGAGGCACGAGAGACATAGGAAGTGGCCACCCAAGTTGAACAAGCTGGCCCTTTAACTACTATGCCTGAAGATGTCCCTAGGAGTTCTCAACCAGCGGGTACGTCTGTAAATGCAGAGATAAACTCATGGCTCAGTTTAGGAAGTGAAACTGATAGTGATTAGATCGGGAATGTGCCTTATGTTCTTCAGGAACGTCCCAGAGTGCGTGAAACACCTGCAAAACACAGAGCTGAGGAACGTGATGCAGACTTTGTTCTTGAGAAGACTATTGTTAGTAGGGGGAGAAGGAAGAGGATGGCTAGGAGAGCTGGCAATAGTCCACGTGGTAGGGTTAGAGGACGTGGTGTGTTGAGGAAACGTCGGACCCCAGTGACCACTGTGTCGACAAAAGAAGAAGCTCCTATATCTGAGAGTCCTGCCACAGTTAGCGAGGCTGCTACATTGTTACATCACCTCCTATGCCCGCTACTGAGGATGTGTTGAGTACTCCACCAAGAGAGCAAGGGTTTGAGGAGATAGTGGGAATGGAAGATTTTCTTAACACCCCTCCCTCACATACACATGGTGCTAGTGATTCTGCTAGTTCACCTACACCTGTTACACTGGAGCAAAGAGTTAACACTTTAGAGAGGGAGATGTTAGAGAAGACGTAGATTATTGATGATTTATAGAGGCAGTTGATTGATAAAGATGAGAGGATAAAGGGTCTTGTACATTAGCAAAACTTCATATTTAGCTATGTTCAGATTCGTGAGCAGAACCTAAGAGATCTCACTTCACTTGTGTCTTTTTAGTTTACACAGCAACAGACCACTGAAGTTGGAGAATCTAGCGGACATCAACCTACTGATCCCATTATTGCTGAAGATTCTGGTGATACTATAGAGAATGATGTTGATCCTGTTGTTCTAGAAAGGACAACTGAGCCTGCTGATGTTGATCAAGAGTCACCTATCACTGATATGCCTATGACTACTGAGGATCAACCTGTGGTTTATACTGGAGAGGCATTTGTAGAGCTTGAACATGACTTTCCTATTTCAAACCTAGTAGATGATGATGAGGGTTTAGATTTGGTTGATTATGCTTCAAGTGATGATGGTAAGGATAATGATGATGATGTTGATGGTGATGAAGGTGATAACAGTAAAAAGGACGATGGTGGTGATGATGATGATAATCAAGGAGGTGATGTGGGTTCTACAGCTGGTGGTTCTGGGTCATCGGGTGCTGACAATGTCTCCGAACCAAGTTCAGATGATACCACTGAGTATACACCTGTAGACCCAACTGTAGAAGAAGCTTATGAGAGGGAATTTTACACTTTCTAGCAAAAGATTATTGCTGAGGAGACTAAAGAAGATTTTGGAGATTATGATGATCTGGATGAAGGAATAGAGTACACAGATATATTTGGAAACAGTCTTAAGGACTTGTTTTCAGATACATTGATTAAAGAGGGTGAAATCGTTAGAGAGTCGAGCAATCAGCAAACGACTGACGAGACAACGAATGTTACTGGTCAAAGTGCTATGCATCATGTTGGAAACCTAACAGTTACTGCTCCTCCTCCACCGGCTTACATTCATACGCTGAGACATTTCAAACCTTTCACAAGGTACGGGAACTCAGAACCTATCATTAGCTGGGCATACGATGCGGAGAAGAAGATGTATGTAGTTAAAATAAAGGGTGGAGCTATCGATTACTTTCAAGAGGAACATGATTTCCATACACTCAGAGCATCGGATTTATATGCTATAGGTTGTGTTCCATTATTTAACCCTAGTAACTACAGCAAGGCCAATTGGATAAGGAATATGATATGGAGGCACAGTAAAACCAACTTTAAGGACTTCAAAACTGCCAAATCCACACGCGGGGTTTTACCGCGTGGCATGTGAACAAACTAGGATCTCAATCATTAGTGACTCCGAATGACTCTATATGCAACATTTAAACAAATCAGAGTTTAAAACTTTAAAATATATGCGGAAGCGCTTTGTAAATAACCCAAACACAAGGTACTAAATGTAAACTGCGCAAGACACGCGCCAAACCAAAATATTTAAGTAAATGCTAGATTAAAAGTAAACAATGTTGGAAAAAAGCATGCTTGACACGTGCGTGCTCCTAAGGGCAGCTTCTAGAAATGACCTGAGAAAAGCATACTAAAAGTGTCAACATGATGGTTGGTGAGTTCAAGAGTTTGTAATCAATCATAAGCAGTAGCGTTAGTAAAAATATATATAAACAAGTGTATTGAAATAGATAGCTAATCTAATTTCATAAGTAAAGAGTAATAGTGATTTCGCGATCGAAGCTGACTATGTTTGTCTGTTTGCCTCCCACCACGACATACCAGGTCATGACGCTGTTAGTAGTTTAGGACAATATTGCACCCATTGACTTCCGGTCACCCGGGTGGGGCTTGTCAGACCCATTAGTACTACCCAAGATTTCCCGCTAGATTCCTTAATTAATGATCCAAAAGTGTGAGGACTTTCTATGTATAACCCACTATGTCTTACCAAACACATGTTATATCAGTAAAGCGTTTTAAAACAAGTATGCTTTCTCCCCCAAAAAGAGAAGTAGTAAAAGTGGGGCATTGAACTCACCTGGTGCGCATATGAATGATTGTAAAAGCTAATGATGAGTGGAAAGACAACCCTTCAAAGGTTACCTAAAACATACAAGTACATAAGTACGTATACTCAGAAAACTTAACAACCCTAAGTGCTCAATAACCACATTGACCCAAGGTTTTGGAAAACAAGACTCGTTTGACCAAGTTGACCCGTTTGACCCATTGGTGACATGTCAAGTTAAATTCTTGTTTAATCAAGTATCGCAATCCATCATACATGGTTATCACATAAGTTATTCACGTATGCCACATTACAAACCCTTAAGTGGTATAAAGCTCATCATACATCATCCATTATCATGCATATTCCATAAGAGTCTAAATTTCCAAAGTTATGCATCAAGCATTCATACAACCCAAATAACACAATCTACCACCACAGACATCATCAACAAACATTCTAACATGATCCTAACATCATAAACAAGCTCAATTAACAATATCCAATGATCTACATAAATAAAGTTTCCCTTTCAGGAAAGTAACACCCAAAATCAATCTAACACCTAATTCATTTATGAATTCATCAACATCATGCCCAATCAAGTCCATGACTATCATGTAGACATGACCAACATCATCAAATCATCATAATTCACAAGTCTCATATCCAAAGGTTTTTACTTATAGCAAGGTATGAACAACCACTAGATTTCATGATTTTTCTTGCACAATCCATGTAAACTAACATCAAAGCAATACAACTAACATCATAAAATTATCAAATCCTGAATTCCAAGAAGAAAAAGTTCTACTTTAGGCAATGTATGAACTACATGATTAATTCATAGATTTCTTGCATAATTATCATAATGCAACATTCAAACAACATAACCATGAACATAGCATCATCAAACAATCATCAATTTCAACTTTCGTTCACAATTTTCGAACTAGGGTTCATCAACATCAAAAACCATGAAAAACTTGTCAAAATCTAACCATTAATCGTGTAATGATCAAGAATTGATGCTAGCTACACGTTGGAATGCTTGAAAATAGATTAAAATCGATGCTTGATTGTTGTTCTTGATCAAATCGCAAGGGTGTGTGTGTGTGAAGTTTCGGCCGAATGGGGGGGTTTGGGGGCTAGGGTTTGGCTTAATTTTTGGTAATATTTTGTTTTATGGTAATTACAACTTAACCCCCATTGTTTAAACTTTATAAAAACTAATATTTTTAACACTTTTAAAAAGGTTTTAACTACTAAACTCAAATATTATTAATCATCAATAATAATTATATATTTCAACTAATAACAAAACACATGAACAATATTTACACATAATCACATTATCAAGTAAAATTCACAAATCATATTTAAAATTCGTTAATCGCATAACAACAAACTGATAATCAATATTATTAGTTAAATTATTATCTGTTCATCAAATATAATTATTATTAAGTCACCAACGTTCAACGACAACTAGTGTGTGCTCACGACACGTGTATGCAAGACCTAACGGAACTAATGGAGTTTGGTAACAGAAAATTACCGGATGTCACATTACCCCATGTTGAAAGAATTTTCATCCCGAAAATTGCGTTACATGGTTGTGTTACATCACTGGTCTACTGCATTGACACAAAAAAATCGAGTGAGTTTCGGGTGGGTTGTCACATTATCCCCATGTTGAATGAAATTTTGTCCCGAAATTTAACCATTACCTCCGCCGGTTGACATCGTCATTTCGAACAGATGAGGATACTTAAGCTACATCTGATCCTCACGTTCCCATGTGAATACCGGTCCATGTTTCGAGTTCCAACAAACTTTGACTATGGGTATCTTGCTTTACTTAAGATTTTGACCTCACGGTCCATCACCTCAACTGGCTCCTCAATGAACAGTAGTCGTTCATCTATTTGCACTTCCTCTGGTGGTACAACCATCTTCTCGCCCGATAAACACTTTTTCAAATTCAAGACATGAAATACATTATGAATTCTACACAACGAATTAGGCAGGTCTAATCGATACGCCACTGGACCTATTCTTTCCAGAATTTCAAATGGTCCAACGTATCTCGGGTTAAGCTTGCCTCTTTTACCAAATCAAATCACACCTTTCCACGGTGAGACTTTCAGTAAAACTTTGTCGCCTACCTGAAACTCCAAAGGTTTCCATCGCTTGTTTGCATAGCTTTTCTGTCAGTCACGTGCTGCAGCCATATGGTTCCTTATCTGTACGATCTTCTCAATAGTCTCATGCACCAACTCGAGGCCTGTTAGCTGACTATCACCAACTTCTACCCAACAAACCGGTGATCTACACTTTCGCCTATACAACGCCTCAAATGGTACTGCCTTAATGCTGGTGTGATAACTATTATTGTAAGAAAATTCCACCAATGGTAGGTGAACTTCCCAATTATTCCCGGAATCAATCACACAAGCACGTAACATGTCCTCCAAGGTTTGAATAGTATGCTCACTTTGCCCATCCGTCTGTGGATGATAAGTAGTGCTCATGTCCCGACACTTACCCAAAGATTTCTGTAATGACTGCAAGAAATGTGATGTGAAACGAGCATCACGATCAGATATAATGGAGATCGGTACACCATGTCTCGAAACTATCTCCTTCAGATAAATTCGAGTTAACTTGTCCATTTTATCCATTTCCTTGATTGCCAAGAAGTGAGCAGACTTAGTTAACCGATCTACAATAACCCATATCGTGTCACAACCAGTAGGAGTCCGGGGTAATTTGGTAATGAAATCCATAGTGATCTGTTCCCACTTCCACATAGGAATCTCAGGTTTTTGTAGTAATCCAGATGGCTTTTGGTATTCAACTTTAACCTTCGAACAGGTTAGGCACTTGCTCACATACGTAGCTACGTCCTCCTTTATATTAGGCCACCAATAGTGCGCCTTCAAGTCATGATACATCTTGGTTGAACCAGGATGTATAGAGTACTTATACTTGTGAGCCTCACTGATAACCAAGTCCCTTAGGTTTCCAAACAACGGCACCCAGAGTCTGTCCATGAAGTAACGAATTCCATCCGCTTTCACTTCAAACTATTTGTCCCTTCCCCGTAAGGATTCAAACCCAATGTTTTCTGTTTTCAAGGCTTCTGTCTGAGCTTCTAAAATTTGTTCAGGCAAGTGAGTGCTAATCATAAGCTGCAAAGCTCGCACTCGTCGGGGCTTAGCAGTTTCCTTTCTACTCAACGCGTCCGCGACTACATTTGCCTTTCCTGGGTGAGATTTGATAGGGCAATCATAATCATTCAACAATTCCACCCAGCATCGCTGCCTCATATTCAACTCCTTCTGTTCAAAGATATGCTGAAGACTCTTGTGATCGGTGTAGATAGTGCACTTGGTATCGTACAAGTAATGTCTCCAGATATTCAACGCAAGAACTACCGCACCCAGTTCCATGTCTTGAGTGGTGTAGTTCTTCTCGTGTACTTTTAGTTGTCTCGAGGCATAGGCTATCACCTTATCACATTGCATCAAGACACAACCAAGTCCCTGGATAGAAGCATCACAATAAACCACAAAATCATCACTTCCTTCCGGTAATGCCAATATCGGTGCGCTACACAGTTTCTGTTTCAACAACTAAAAAGCAGACTCTTGACTATCACCCCATTTATACATTGTTCCTTTATGAGTCAAGGCTGTGAGAGGTTGAGCGATCTTAGAGAATCCCTCAATGAATCGTCAATAATATCCAGCAAATCCAAGAAATTGCCGTATCTCACTAGGCGTCTTGGGAACCGACCAATTCTTTATCGCCTCAATCTTTGCTGGATCGACATGTATTCCTTTCTAGTTAACAATGTGACCCAAACACTGTACTTCACGTATCCAGAAATCACACTTGGAAAACTTGGCGTACAGTTGTTCGTTTTTAAGTAATTCCAAGATTAGACGTAGGTGCTCTTCATGTTCTTCCACGGTCCTCGAATAGATCAATATGTCATCGATAAACATGATAAAAAACTGATCGAGATAGGGTTTGCACACACGATTCATGAGATCCATGAATACTGTTGGTGCATTTGTCAACCCAAATGGCATGACCAAGAACTCATAATGACCATAACATGTACGGAATGTAGTCTTCGAGATGTCTTCCTCTCGGACTCTCAGTTAATGATACCTAGACCTCAAATCAATCTTAGAGTAGTAGCTTGATCCTTGCAGTTGATCAAACAAATCATCTATAAGAGGTAAGGGATACCTATTTTTGACTGTAACTTTGTTAAGCTCTCTGTAGTCGATACACATTCAAAATGTGCCATCCTTTTTCTTGATGAAGAGAATAGGTGCTCCCCAAGGTGATGACCTTGGTCGAATAAATCCTTTATCCAACAGCTCCTGTAGTTGTGCAGATAGTTCCTGTAGTTCGTTCGGGGCTAACCGGTAAGGTGCTCTAGCAATCGGAGCAGCTCCGGGAGTCAAATCGATCGAGAACTCAACTTGACAATGAGGTGGTAGCCCAAGAAGATCCTTTAGAAACACCTCTTTAGTCACGAACTACCAAAATATTCTCTATCTTCTTTTCCTCCGGTTGCTTTTCAGTCACAAGGGCTAATATGGCTAAGCGACCCTTGGTGACAACTTCTGCGCTTTCATAATGATATGTTGCCTATCACAACACCACCTTTCTCTCCCTTAACTGAGAGAATTTCCTCGTACAGGAAAGGAATGCAGATAACCTTCTCGTGACAAATGACTTCCGCCTGCTTCTCGGAAAGCCAATCCATGCCCACGAATACTTCGAAACTCCCAAGCATAACAGGCATGAGGTCGATGTCAAAAGTATGACCAGCAAGTTCTATCTCGCAACCCATAAGGATGTGTGTAACATGAATTTGCTTACCATCAGCTAATTCTACCATATATTTAGATTCCAACGGAGAAGGCATATCACTTAAGAGACTACTAAACTTAGTAGAGATAAAACTTCTATCAGCTCTAATGTCAAACAATACAGTAGCAAAACGACCATTAACATGAAATTTACCAGTAACCGTAGTAGGGTCGTTTAGAGCCTCACCTGAACCCATGACGAAGGCTCTCCCTTTAGCTCCACCGTTGTTGCCACTGTTATTATCACCATTGCCACTATTGTTGTTGTTATTTCAACCATTTCCAGCACCATTCCCGTTCTTCTTCAACTGAGAACAATTCCTCTTATAATGTCCTTCCTTTCCATATTCAAAACAACCTTTTGGTGTTTCTTGAGGTTGTTGGGGCTTCATCATCAATTCACCACGGCAATCCTTTGCCGCGTGTCCAGCCTTACCACAATGCTGGCATCGAAAATTGTCACACCTGCCAGTGTGGTGATAGTTGCATCGATTACATTTGGGATACTTCCCCACGTATCCACTTTGTGCCTGAGATGAAGAACATGACTGATTGAAACTACGGTTGTTGTCAAACCTTCTTTGCTGCTGTTGATGCTGATGCTGTTGAGTGTGCTATTGTTGCTGCTGATGTTACTGAGATTGGATGTTTTATGAAGATCCCTTGTTGCCAGAGTTATCCCACTTGCGTTTATTGTCAGGTACCCTTGTCACAGCGCCCCGTTTGGGTAGCTTTCCCTGCTCCACCTCTTGGTCAGTAAGCTTGTAAGCCAATCGAATAACCTGCTGAATAGTAGGGAGGTTTGCAGCAGTCACCATACTTTGTATCTCTGGAACCAAGCGACGCGAATAAAGCTCAATCCGTTTGATTGGCGGGTCGATCATGCCAGGGAAAAGTGTCGCCAACTCGTGAGATCTTGTAGTGTAAGCCTCGATCTCAGATCCTTCCATCTTTAATTTCCTGAACTCAGCTTCTAACTTCTGGACTTCATTGCAAGGACAATATTCCTCCATCATCATTGCTTTAAACTCACCCCACGGCAAAGCATTTGCCATTGCCTGGTCAAGCATCTGCACCTGTGCATTCACCATGAAAGCGCTGCACCCTCAAGTGTCCTCATGGCGTATTTCACCTGGTCAGCTGCTGGACAGTTACACTTGGCGAAAACCAACTTGATCTTCTCAAAGCACCGCATGAGCCCTACGGCTCCCTCAGCTCCACTGTATGTGTGGGGCTTACAGTCCATGAACGCCTTATACTTGCATGCTGGAAGTCCTATATTCAATGTTTTGGATTGTTTAGTCAAACCAACCAGATTAACCATCTAATAGCAGATTTATGTAAGTGATAACCAGGGTCATCGTTTACCTCCAAATTGGGCAGCTTGAGCGCCCAGCGCTGCCTGCACATGTTGATTGATTAAAGTGGCTAACTCAGCTGGGGTCATGTTTACAGCACCGGCACCACGTCCACCGGCACCACGCCCATGGCCACGTCCACGTCCTCGACCTCGACCGTCTATATTTCACTTTACATTCACAAATACAATAATGAGTAACATCCAACATATTAATCTCATTGAAGTATGGTAAATAGTAAGAAATAATGAATTTGTCATAACCACAACATTTATAACCAAAATAATAACCAAAGACAAATAAAATGTAAATGAGACACAAAATATTCCATCAATGTCAAAATTTTCAGTTTGTCAGTTAGGTGGGAAACCACCCTTTCCACATAGGTTTCAAAAAGAAAAGAAACACTATGTAGTCCAAGTCAAATGAATATAAATCAATCCAACACATCAGATCCATCACTGTCCTCTTCCATCTCTTCTGGTTCTTCTTCAGGTTCCTCTTCAGGGTCTTCCTTATTAGGGTCTTCCCCAGGTGCAGGGGCATCCACAATCTAAAGTGCCACTAGCTATGCCATCAGTTCAGTCAATCTATCATCTGTCCCTACACTATGAAGCTCTTGCGCGGACATGTGCTTAGTAAGTGGAAAAACGTTACCAGCCAAGGTATGATGTCCACCAATAGACATAGAAAGTCGCTCCTGAAGTGTCTCTACCAGTAAATGCAGCTGATGCATCTCGTGTCGCAAAGTGGAGTTCTCGTCAGTAGGTTCTCTGATACACTGTCGCTCAGTGTCCAGTGTAGCAACCAAAGCTGCAACCGCCTGCTCGAGAGGAACACGCAGAGGAGGGAGAGTAGGTGTCGTAGAGGTAGTCGCCAACCTAGTCCTAGGGCCAGTAGTAGCTATAGCTGGAACACGCTCCCTGTAGACCATGCGATCAACATAGGTGGGGTAGTAACTCCAGTTCCGTGGAGCGTCGTGCTCGTGTAGCGCAAAAGGCTGATCCCAGTCTATCTCTTCAGAAGGATAAGGATGTTGGGGCTAGTTAGGTCCTCTATCAGGTACAGGAGGAGGAGGAGGTGACTCAGAACGTGTACGCCTCTTACCTAGAGCCCATGAAGACGATGCCATGCTGCAAGGTATGTGACGTGTATGCCAATGAGTATACAGTAAGGGATAAGTAACGAGTAACTAACAAACTATGTGGTTATAGTCTAGTGTGTATGCAACCTAGTTCCCTATAACAATGGCTCTGATACCAATCTGTCACACCCTCAAATTCCACATGCGGGGTTTTACCACGAGGCGTGTGAACAAACCAGGATCTCAGACATTAGTTACTCAGAACGAATCTATATGCAACATTTAAACAAATCAGAGTTTAAAACTTTAAATTATTTGCGGAAGCATTTTGTAAATAACCTAAACACAAGGTACTAAATGTAAACTGCGCAAAACATGCGCCCAAACCAAAATATGTAACTAAATGCTAGATTAAAAGTAAACAATGTTTGAACAAAGCATGCTTGACATGTGCGTGCTCCTAAGGGCAGCTGCTAGAAATGACCTGAGAAAAGCATACTAAAAGTGTCAACATAATGGTTGGTGAGTTCAAGAGTGTGTAATCAATCATAAGCAGTAGCGTTAGTAAAAATATATATAAACAAGTGTATTGAAATAGATAGCTAGTCTAATTTCATTAGTAAAGAGCAATAGTGATTTCGCAATCAAAGCTGACTATGTTTGTCTGTTTGCCTCCCGTCACGACATACCAGGTCATGACGCTGTTAGTAGTTTAG
The DNA here is from genome assembly GCA_025506505.1 of Flaveria sonorensis. NCBI lineage: Eukaryota > Viridiplantae > Streptophyta > Magnoliopsida > Asterales > Asteraceae > Flaveria > Flaveria sonorensis. The sequence continues at coordinate 30,292,605 of CM046430.1, read as the reverse complement.
GACAATATTGCACTCGTTGACTTCCGGTCACCCGGGTGGGGCTAGTCAGACCAAGTAGTACTACCCAAGATTTTTCGCTAGATTCCTTAATTAACGATCCGAAAGTGTGGGGACTTTCTATGGTATAACCCACTATGTCTTACCAAACACATGTTATATCAGTAAAGCGTTTTAAAACAAGTATGCTTTCTCCCCCAAAAAAAGAAGTAGTAAAAGTGGGGCATTGAACTCACCTGGTGAATGGAAAGACAACCCTTCAAAGGTTACCTAGAACACACAAGTACATAAGTACGTGTACACAGAAAACTTAACAACCCTAAGTGCTTAATAACCACATTGACCCAAGGTTTTGGAAAACAAGACTTGATCGGTTCAAAAGGATCGAATCTGTGATGATATCGTAATGCAATGATCAATTCAAACACAAAGTAATCAAACACATGTAATTACATCAAAAAATTCATAGATTTCATTGATAGCAAATGCACAGGATACAATGTGTAAGGCTTATAGTTCGTTCACCTACGTCTGTATTCTCTAGTCTTAGATGTCTAGATGTCTAGATGTCTCTAGTCTACCCTTCACAATACATAAAATATCCTATTTATACTATCAAGAAACAAAGGAACATATATTTACAAAATAAGTCCCTATACTATGTCAAAAAACACATAAAGACAAAATGTTAATCTTCCAAGAGCTTCAACAATACTCCTCCTAAGATTTATATTGTCTTCAGTCGACATTGAACTCTTTTGTCTCCTCTTTGAACTTGAACACGGGCTTTTATTTGTAGAGTTCCAACTCTCACAAAGCCTTCTTGAATGCAACCTTGAACTTCTTTCAAAGATTCTATGATCTTCTCGGCATTCAAGATCTCAAAAAGGACAGTAGCATTTTTGTTGATCTTCCACCTTCATCTGGCACATGAATAGGTGAATCAGCAACAACTTTGATAACTTTGAGTGAAGACTCCTGGGCAATCAAATTCTCTTTTGATACCTATATATCACAAAGATTAACTGATAACAATCGAATGTTGAATGAATGAGTGTATCGGGTGTAATATCAGAGGATTTGGGTGAATAAATGAATAAACCACAAGTGTTGCATATATATATAAGCGAAAATTTTAGGCGCATGAGCACTGTTTATGCGTATGGGGTTTAGACGCATGAACACTATTCAGTCACATAAGCACTGTTAACGTGCATGGGATTTAGACGTATGAGTACTGTTCAGTCGCATAAGCACTGTTTATGAGCTTGGGATTTAGACGCATGAGCACAGTTCAGTCGCATAAGCACTGTTTATGCTCTTGAGCACTGTTTAGGCACATGAGACTAGATGAAACACCTAACACTTGGTATTTCTCCCTTCAAATGTCCAACCCTTGGAAGTTTTGGTACTATTTAGGCGCATGAGTATAGACTGAGACGCCCAACACTTGTGCAAATTTCTAAAAATTCACCATACTCCTGATCTGAACTTATGAGTATTGTTCAGGCGCATGGGATCCTTTCCATGAGTCTTGACACTTGAACTTTTCTCATCATCCATCTGAACACTATTTAAACACATTAGTAACTGTTCACACTCAATTTTTTCAACACTTAATCAAAATTGTTTGACTATCACTCAAAATTTACATTAATTTCCCTCAATTTTAACATTTTTGAAATTCAAACTTTTATATTTTATTTTATTTTATTTTATTTTTGGCCTTTATTTTTATTTTAAATTTTCAAAATTAATTTCCCGTCATTTTAGTCTCTATTTAATTTTTACAAAACAAATAATCTTATTTTGTTTGGAAGAAGCTTTTCCACCTAATTTGAATTCTTTTTCAGGTTCATTTTTACATCATATCAAACACACATATGCTATAAATTTCAACTTCATCCATTTTATCCAAAACACTTTATTTTCTCTTTTTCACTTTTTGAAATTCAATTATTTTCTCTTTTTCATTTTTTACTCCCCCTAAACATTTATGTTTTACAAACTTAGAAGTTTCTTTTATTTTGCAATTAGAGCAAACTGATCATTATCAACATGCATGCACACAGAAAATCATGCAAAAAGAAGAAATAAACCAGAAAAAAAAATCTACTATATACAATTGAATCACATGCCTACAGTGAGATCATATTAGTTAAGATCAACATATTAAAAGAAAAAAAATGATGGATAGTCACAGCCAGTGATTAAATCCTGATCAAGTGTGTTCCAGGTCAGCATTTTTGCTGCAAAGGAGACACGAAATCTAAGGACAAAAAATGAATGCTTTTGGCAAGATACTCAGAATACTTACTTTTTAAATTCTTGGATTGATTAAGGTACGATTAGATATGACATTATGTAAGTCACACTTAGACTTAAAGAGTTCAACTCCCATCAAGATATGCAAAAAAATCACTTTTCTCAACATGTTAACCCGACATATACTTATAACCAGATCTCATGTTTAGATTGTGCACATTGGTATCTTTTTGCATCTAGTGAGAATATCCAGGTCTATAATGACTTACAGCAGAGGATATCTTGTCACTTCAGGTCTATGATGACTCATAACAGAGAAGTGAATAGATGCTTTAAATAATTAGAGCTCAATGGTTATTCATATCACCATCAGGTGTGAGTTTATGACTTTACAAGCACTCAATCTGAGAAGTCAACACTACACATTGGTACTAAAATGGACAAACATGAATGTATGATTGATTTAGTTTGATCACAAGAATTTACTTTTTCAGTATAATTGCATGAGCTTACTTGCACATCATATCTGATCATAACTAATGTATCTATCATTTCTCACAAATTGCAAAGATAGATTCAGTCCTAAACACTTAACTAACAAGAAAAACTCTATTTTTGTGTTTTTGTTTTATATTTTTCTCTTTTGATTTTGCAATTGGAGCAAATACTTCATCATAACCTATTCCTTCTTCTTGGGTGTAACCTTGTGCAACAAGTCGCGCTTTATTGCGAACAACAATTCCCCGATCGTCTGTTTTGTTTCGGAACAACCATTTTGTGCCTATGGCATTTTCTCCTTCAGGTAAATCCACAAGCTTCCACACTTCTTGTTTACAAAATTGCAAGAACTCTTCTTGCATTATTTCAATCCAATTATTGTACTTTAACATTTCAGTGATGTTTTTAGGAACAATTTGAGATAGAAAACACGAGTATAAGCAGAGGTTTGCTTGTTCTGAATGACTTCTCGTTGTGCACTTATGCAATGGACTGATAATCTGAGATGTAGGATGGTTCTTGTGAATACGAGACTTTGGAATCTCATTCCCTTGAACATGAACATCCAGATTAGATTGGTTCAAGTCGGAAAGCTGATGCAATAAGTTCAAAGAATGTGGATTGAAATTTGGAACTTGAGTTGATGAGTTGATAAACTAATCAAGATTACCAGTAACAACTACATCATCAGAAATCGATGACGTTTCGGACTCTGGTTGTATAGTTTCAGGACCATCATTAGGAGTAGGTTGTGAAACATTTTGATTTTCTGAAACGGGATGCTCTTGAGCTTGTTGAGGTTGATCATATGTTTCAGACTAAAATATAGGATCTTTCACAAAAGAGAAAAATAGATAATCTGGGCTTGAGTCATCCATATCATCAGAATCAAAATCATCGCTGAACTAACCTAGATCTCCTTCTTGATTCTTCTTCTCACCTGTAGATTCAAACAAGTTAGAATGAAAGGAGTTTGACAAAGAATCTAAATCAAATAACCAAGCTGGACCATTTGCAACTGATGGAAAAGAATTTTCAAGAAATTTAACATTGATTGTTTCAAGGATAACATTCATCCTAAAGTTATAAACTCTAAAAGATTTTGAAACTGATGAATATCCAACGAAAAATCCTTCATTAGATTTTGCATCAAATTTTCCTAGCTGGTCACTTGAGTTTAAAATCAAAAGTGGACAACCAAAAGATTTAAGAAAATCTATATTAGGTTTCCTGACAAACATCAACTCATAAGGAGTTTTCTATTTATCTTTCACAAGCAATGTTTGATTTTGTACAAAACATGCAGTGGATATGGCTTCATCCCAGAAAGTGATTGGAATTTTGGCATCTGCTAACATAGACCGTGCTGCTTCAATCAAAGTTTTGTTTTTCCTTTCAGTAACTCATTTTGTTGTGGAGTTCTAGGAGCACTGAACTAATGAGCAATTCCTTTTTCTGCACAAAACCTGTCAACATTAGAATTTTTAAATTCGGTTCCATTATCACTTCTGATAATTTTCACCTTTTGATATAATTGATTTTCTACTTTAATGATGAATTCTTTTAACAATTCAGCCGTTTCAGATTTAGCATGCAAAAAGAAAACCCATGAAAATCTTGTAGAGTCATCAATGATAACTAAACAATAAGATTTCTTTCCAATACTCTGCACATTTGTTGGTTCGAATAGGTCCATGTGCAAGATCTGGAGAGGCTTGGAATTTGAGTTTATCAGCTTGGACTTATAAGACGCTCTGTGTTGCTTTCCTTTTAAACACACTGAGCAGTGATCTGTTGTAGCAAACTTCTTTGTTGGAAGACCTACTACATGATTTCTTACTAGAAGCTTGTTCATGTTCTTGAAACTGGAATGCCCGAGACGTCTATGCCATAACCGGCTTTCGACATTTTATGCTTGAGCAATTAGGCGTGTTGTTTCTGTAGAAGGATCAACTTGAGACATATATAACTTGTATACATCTCGATCTCGAATAGCTTTAACAACTACCCATTCTTTGCTTATCTGAAAACCTGGCTTCAAAATATAATAAAAAGAATCATCAAATAGTACAGAGTATGATTTGTCACAAATTTAGGAAACACTTAAAAGATTAAAGTTCAACTGTGAGCAATAGTTGACTTTATCAAAGCTGATAATCCCATTAGACACTTTTCCTTCTCTTGTTATTTTTCCGCCTGCATCACCTCCGAATGCAACATGTGTACCATCTATTAACTTAAAATCTTGCAACAAGGCATGGTTTCCTGTCATATACCGGCTACACCCACTATCAACATACCACGTGTTAATAGGTCTTCTCGGGCGTACCTGCATTTCAAAAAGAATTAAGTTGAGTTATCAACCCAAGCTGATATGGTCTTGGGCTTGCCAAATTTATCAACAATGGTAAATTGTTTAAAGTGAAGCTTTTTCAAATCAGGCTTATTATTGGCAAATTTACCAATTCCATTTCTTACAAATTTTTGATTATCTTTGATTTGTTTTGTCCTTAAAACATTGTAACGTTTTTCAAGATCATCATTAAGATATTTCAAACCATCAGACAAAAAATTTTGTTTACCAAACTTCCCACCATTCATTCTCACAGATCATGAAATGAATTTTTCTTGATTATACTGCCTTGGTTTTGCAGCATAAGAATTATCATAAACAGAATCATTTCTTCAAAAAGATCTCAAGCCTAAGGAAGGTTGTTTTGTCAATCTTTGAAAACCACACTTTGATTTCTTTAAAATTGTGGATTGACATATCTATTTCTTAATTGAGAATTTACATATCCACTCCTTGGCAAGTTCTTTTTGAAGTAGCAATCCTCAGTTTTGTGAGTTATTGTTGGGTTTCTTACAAGTTTTATCAAAGATGTTTAACCATTTAAACAACAAAACGCAGAGGATATTAGGGAGTTAAAACTTGTTTTAGATTCTGAAAATAAACATTTATATGTTCAAGAAAACAAACCCAAGAACAAGGATCATATATATGTGAAAAGAAATTCTATCAAAGAAAACAACCATAGGATGTTCTTGAATACTTCCTTTCCAAGAACAAAGCAAAATGAGATGGATGAAAAGAAGAGGATGATGCTCTTGAACGTGTAGTCTTCAAAGGAGAAAACCTCAAGCTTGTATACCAACAAGGTCTTGCAAATACCCAACTTGTTAAGAAGTCTTGACACCAAAACTTCTTCAAGAAAACCCTCTTAGATCCGAAAATTGCTAGGGGAAAAAAGAGAGAATGGAAGTATCTTGCATGTATGAGAGAGAGAGAGTTGAGTGTGTTAATTGAACAAGTTAATGTCTTGCATAAAACAAGACAAAGGAATCCCAAGGCCAACCACCAAGGGGCGGCCGAAAATTGGGTTCAAAATGGGTTCCCTCCCATTTTGAAAAACTCCTTTTAATTCATTGTTAATAACTAATTAAGTTATATAATTAAACCCATTTTAATTTTATAACTTAAACACTCTTTTATTTGATGTTATTTAACTTATTTAAATAACATTACAAATGATATCTCATGAACAAAATATCCATATAATTTGTTCTATCTCAAATGCAATAATTCAGAAAACCCATTTTCTAAATTGGTGTCAATATTTATTTGCTTGATCATATTAACAAATAAATATTTATCGGTGTTTGCCAAGCTTGTTATTGGGTATGACCCGACTTGGATCATAACGTACTAACCACATCAATCTTGTATGTGTCTTGGGCATATAAGATCCAACAATCTCCCACTTGCACAAGATTCATAGAAGATTGATGCAAGCAGTAAATACCGCCTAATAACGGTTTACTACCCTTAATACGTATGACTAAGAGCCATTCAATAACATCATCCCCTTCAAGTATCTTACTCGAAAATGTTTTAGGTGAATCAATCATCTATCCTTTTGTCACAGATGTCATGTTAAATCTTAGAGACACAGAATGATCATTCTCCATTGACTTAACTTTAGCAGGCCTTAGACATCTTACTCTCAACGAATAAGAGGGACAAATCCCATCTTGATTACATACGTCTCTCACAATCACCTCGTGTATACCTGAATTTAGTCTTATGTACTGCCGTGTTTCAGAACAGCGAAGAACTAAGTCAAAGTATAATACCCGGTGAATATCAAGACCCAATAAGTATCTCAGGTCAGAGGATACCAAATGATATTCGCCTTTAATCAAATTTACTTATGATCAATCAAGAAGATTCCATGTAGTAATATTTGAGATGCGGGTCAATCCAATATTTGTATCCCACAAATATCTATGAACATTGGCAGCAACCCTTTGCTATATATTCGTCCATATGAATATCCACCAATCCAAGTTCATAATAGTCTTACCCTCATACTTGTTCCCACAGGTATGAACGACTACGGACGTTTAGAGTAAATGATTTACTCATGGATTAAACATGCAAAATTGGAACATTAGTTGAAACATTATAACCATATAATTCATTCAAGTAATAAAAGGTTCCAATATCCAAATACAAGATCACAAGATCAAATCTAGTCACTAGAATATCGAAGTCCCAAGGCACAAGTATGACCCTCATGCTTTGCCTTTTCAAGAAGCTTCGTGAGTGGATCCGCGATGTTTTGATCCGTGTGAACTTTGCGAATACATATTTTTCCCTTTTCAACTTCATCCCTTATGTAGTTGAATCTCCGCTCAATGTGCCTAGTCTTTTGATGTGCACGGGGTTCCTTGATTTGAGCAATCGCACCCTCATTATCACAAAGAATTTCTAGGGGGTCCTGAATGGAAGGGACAACCCCTAGATCGGCAATGAATTTCTTCAACCATGCAGCTTCTTGAGCTGCTAATGAAGCGGCGATGTATTCTGACTCTGTAGTTGATAATGCCACCATATCTTGTTTAGAGCTCTTCCAAGAGACTGCTCCTCCATTTAGGATGAAAATGTATCCCGATTGTGATCGTGAGTCATCCCGATCAGTTTGGAAACTCGCATCCATGTAACCTTTTACTACGAGTTCCTCCTCACCAGATCCATAGATTAGGAACATATCTTTAGTCCTCCTTAGGTACTTAAGTATGTTCTTAACAGCCATCCAATGACTATTTCCAGGATTTTGCTGGTATCGGCTTGTCATGCTCAAAGCGCATGACACGTCCGGCCTAGTGCATATCATTGCATACATGATGGATCCTATAGCAGACGCATACGGGATTCCCTTCATTTTATCTTGCTCATCCTTTGAGCTTGGACATTGAGTTGTACTCAATATCATTCCTCTTTGAATAGGTACCGTATCTTTCTTAGAGTTCTCCATCTTGAACCTTTTCAAGATCTTATCAATGTATGCACTTTGATTTAAACCTATCAACCGCCTTGATCTATCCCTATAGATCTTTATTCCCAAAATGTAGGCGGCTTCACCAAGATCCTTAATGGAAAAACAGCTTCCAAGCTAGGTTTTAACACCTTCCAAGGTTGGAATGTCATTTCCAAACAGTAGGATGTCATCGACATACAATACCAGGAAAGTGATGATGCTCCCACTAGCCTTTTTATACACACAAGCCTCATCAGCATTTTTGATGAACCCAAATTTAATTACCTCTTCATCAAAACAGTGATTCCAACTTCTTGACGCTTGCTTCAATCCATAGATTGATTTCTTTAACTTGCATACTTTGTTAGGATGTTTTGGGTTGACAAAACCTTCAGGCTGAACCATATAGACATCTTCATCAAGATATCCATTTAGAAAAGCGGTTTGACATCCATTTGCCAAATCTCATAATCATAATGAGCAGCTATGGCAAATAATATCCTAATAACTTTAGCATTGCAACTGGCGAGAAGGTCTCATCATAATCAACCCCTTGAGTTTGAGTGAAACCTTTTGCTACAAGTCTAGCTTTATAAGTGTCCAAGTTTCCATGCATATCGGTTTTCTTCTTGAAAACCCACTTACTTCCAACTACCTTGGAGTTAAGAGGTGGTACAACCAAGTCCCACACTTGGTTGTCATACATGGATTGCATCTCAACGTTCATGGATTCAAGCCATTTGTCACAATCCAAATTGGACACTGCATCATGGTATGTGATTGGTTCATCAGAATCAACCACATAGCATCCATCCATGAAAATCCATATCTTTCAGGTGGATTACTAGTTCTACCAGATTTGCGAACGTTTTGTGTGTATTGATCAACCATTTGATCATTCTCAATATCCTCATGTTGAGTGCTAGTGTCAACCAAACATGTATCGGGTTGTGGTTCCTGATCCTCCTCAAGATCCACTGTTCTACTGCTAGCTCCTTCCATAAGGAACTTGGCTTCCAAGAACTCGCCCTTCTTGGCAACAAACTCCTTTTGTTCCAATGGATCATAGAAATAATATCCCATAGAATCTCTAGGATATCCAATAAAGATACACTTAGTGGAACGACTTTCTAACTTGTTTGAGGTGGGAGTCTTCATTTAAGCCTCACATCCCCACACCTTTAAATATGATAGAGATGGAACCCTTCCATGCCATATTTCAAAAGGTGTCTTTTCCACTTTCTTGGTTAGGGCCATATTCAAAATACAGGCCGCACAGAGCAAAGCGAAACCCCAAAATGATAGAGGCAATGTGCTTCTAGCCATCATAGATCGAACCATATCCAATAGAGTTCGATTTCTCCTTTCGGACACACCATTGTGTTGTGGTGTTCCAGGTGGAGATAGTTGTGAGATAATCCCACAACTTCTAAGATGATCTCTAAAAGTATCACTCAGGTATTCACTTCCTCTATCGGTGCGGAGAATTTTTATTGATTTGTGGAGTTGATTTTCTACTTCATTTTGGAAGGTTTTGAACATTACAAAAGCTTCATCTTTGTGTCTTAACAAGTACACATACCCATACCTACTATAGTCATTGATGAAGGTAATGAAGTACCTTTCATTGTACCTAGTCATTGGCTTAAAAGGACCACATACATCCGAATGTATGATACCTAATAAATCTTTTGCCCTTTCGGTTTTGCCACTAAAAGGTGCCTTAGTCATTTTGCTTTGTAAACAAGATTCGCATACATCAAATGAATCATATTCACTTGCTTTTAAAAGACCATTCTTTTGAAGTGTTTGTATGCGCTTCTGGTTTATATGACCAAGACGGCAATGCCACAGATAGGTGTCACTCAAATCCAATTTGAGCTTCTTGGTACTAGTTTGGTATAACGAGCTATCATATAATGTGTTTTCACGAACCAATTCATAAATACCATTAATAAGAGTAGCTTTAAAATAAAAGATGTCATTTAAAGAAACATGAATTTCATTTTCAATAAACGTCAAAACATAATCATATTGTCTTAATTGAGCAACTGAAATAATGTTCCTAGTCAAACTAGGAGCGTACAAAACATTGTTCAAAATTGCTTCCAAAACATTTGGAAGCTTCAGGATGTAGTCCCCTCGAGCTTCAACTTGAACTTTTGCCCCATTCCCCATGTAGAGGCTAACATCCCCTTTCTTGAAGTCTTTACTTCTTTTGAACCCCTGCAACAGATTGCAAATATGAGTTCCACATCCGGTATCCAATACCCATGTGTTAGAGGATATTAAATTTAGATCAATATGAATCATGAAAATTGTACCTGAGGTTTGCCCAGCATCCCTCTTAGCTTTCAACTCTTTGAGATGGACAGGACAATTTCTTGCCCAATGTCCTATCTTCCCACACTTAAAGCATGGGTCATCCGAAGCAACCTTTTGCTTCTTCTCCGCTAGTTTTGGTGGTGGCACTTTTACCACTCCCTTTCCCTTTCTCCCAACGTACCCTTTACCTTTGGCAACACTTGCCTTGGGTGCGGGGTGAGGCCTCTTCTTGTTCCCACCTTCATTGATGGTGAGAACGGGTAAACTCGTTTTACCCATGGCCGCCTCGGCTGTTTTGAGCATAGAGTGAAGCTCAGTTATGTTCTTGTCCCAACCATTCATGTTATAATTCATAACAAAATTGTCAAACCTTTTTGACAAAGAGTTGAGGATCAAATCCGTAGCCAACTCTTTCGAGATGGGACAATTCAGCCTTTCGAGGTGGTCTATGTGGCTCTTCATCTTAAGTACATAAGATGAGACCGATTGGCTATCATCCATACGACATGCATGGAGTGCTCGAACCGTTTCGAAGCGCTCTACCCTTGCTTGTTGTTGGAACGTTTCCTTCAACTGGGTTAACATGTCGTATGCTCCGTGATGTTCGTACTCCTTTTGGAGATCCGAAGTCATACTTGCCAACATGAGGCAAGACACTTGGACCGAGTCCTCAGTGTATTTCACCCAATTCATATAGGCCTCTTTATCTTCCTCATTGGGTTCATCGGGAATCGGATCATCTAAGATATATGACCGTTTCTCTTGCTTGATAACAATTCTCAAGTTTCGAAACCAATCAATAAAATTGTGATGGTTTAGACGCTCCTTTTGGAGAATGGTTCTTAGTGATAGGGTATGAGCGGACGGAAAATCATTATTTTCATTGTTGTTGGTGGCCATCTATAAAATTTAACAAAGTTCAATTTTAGTATTTACGATATTATCATATTTAATTATAAATACCTTTTATGTGTCATACACAAAATAAAATTCTAGAATCCAACGTTACATTTAAATACTGGTTAGGTGACCTTTATCCCATTATTTAAAATAACAAGGTAGTCAACGTTTGACAATTGCAACCCTTTGCAACTTCTAGAGGTATGGGATCGACTTAAACATCATATGTATAGTAGGCATGTTAATCCCATCAACACCTTTTGTAAACCACATTGTAGGTGATCCATTTAACATGGTTTGCAAATCAAGTTACCCTACTTACACACACATGTGAGTTTACCAATATAAGTGGTTAGGTGATCTTTATCCCACAAATATGGCATTCCCACCTCAAATCACAAGTTCCCTCAAAATGGTTAGGTGACCTTTATCCCATTAAGAGTTTTCAAGTGACTCAAGTGTTGTGTAAAAGGATGGTGTTAAACTTGTTTTCAAAAGACATTTTAAGTTTTCATAATTCTAGTTTAGAAAACTCTATGTACCTTGTATTTGCATGCTTTCAAATACATGGTACCCTATGGTTCTTTTAATAAAACCCTTTTTATTTAAAATCATTAATCCTTTTAATAACCTTTTATTAACCACTTAATGATAAAGAACCATTTATTTTTAGCTTGTTATGTTTATAAATTTGTTTGTTATGCATATCCATATATCAAACAACCAACATAAAATAAACAACCAAACAAGCACAACCATTCAATCACAAGTGCATAACCATAGTCACTAAGGTGACCACACTTGTTTGACATCACAAGTGTTGTCATTTGGTCTTTCCTAAGGGTTAATAGTAACACATTAAAATGTGTCCAAGAACTCCCCCTCGAATCCACATCCAAATGCTTCAAGTGTACATGTCTTTGAGTTCTTCCTTTGTATCTTCCCTTGAGTCTCCAACTTGTGCATCTTCTTTTACAAAAATCATATCCTAATACAATTTTTCTAATAAAATAAATGCACCTAATCTATTTATTACATAACCAATGAATAAATAAATTACAACCCAAAAGATACAAACACCAAAATTATTATTACAACCCTTTAATGAATAAAACCAAACATGACAATCACATTCATCCAAATCCAAAACACATTAGGTCAAGGCTATGTTATGCACCAAAATATGTATCAAATACAACATCCAAGAACAACCATGAACTCCCTTTTTAACCCTTAAAGTTTCGGCCAACATAAACCAAAACTTTAGGGTTGAGAAACTTTGAAAGATAAGGGATTCATACAAAACAATCAACCACTTGATGTTAATCTTTCAAGGTTTATTCTAAAGCATGTAAGATAAAACTTTGAAAGATAAGGGATTCATACATCCACAACAAAACAGCCCCTAATGGGTTGAGAAAGTCCAACAAAACTAACTTTTCTTGGACTTTTGAAGCAAGTTTTCCACATAACCGGCTCTAGATGCCATTGTTGGGTTTCTTACAAGTTTTATCAAAGATGTTTAACCATTTAAACAACAAAACGCAGCGGATATTAGGGAGTTAAAACTTGTTGTAGATTCTGAAAATAAACATTTATATGTTCAAGAAAACAAACCCAAGAACAAGGATCATATATATGTGAAAAGAAATGCTATCAAAGAAAACAACCATAGGATGTTCTTGAATACTACCTTTCCAAGAACAAAGCAAAATGAAATGGATGAAAAGAAGAGGATGATGCTCTTGAACGTATAGTCTTCAAAGGAGAAAACCTCAAGCTTGTATACCCACAAGCCCTTGCAAATACCCAACTTGTTAGGAAGTCTTGACACCAAAACTTCTTCAAGAAAACCCTCTTAGATCTGAAAATTGCTAGGGGAAAAAAGAGAGAATGGAAGTATCTTTCATGTATGAGAGAGAGAGAGTTGAGTGTGTTAATTGAACAAGTTAATGTCTTGCATAAAACAAGACAAAGGAATCCCAAGGCCAACCACCAAGGGGCGGCCAAAAATTGGGTTCAAAATGGGTTCCCTCCCATTTTGAAAAACTCCTTTTTAATTCATTGCTAATAACTAATTAAGTTATAAAATTAATATAATTAAACCCATTTTAATTTTATAACTTAAACACTCTTTTATTTGATGTTATTTAACTTATTTAAATAACATTACAAATGATATCTCACGAACAAAATATCCATATAATTTATTCTATCTCAATTACAATAATTCAGAAAACCCATTTTCTAAATTGGTGTCAATATTTATTTGCTTGATCATTTCAACAAATAAATATTTATCGGTGTTTGCCTAGCTTGTTATTGGGTATGACGCGACTTGGATTATAACGTACTAACCACATCAATCTTGTATGTGTCTTGGGCATATGAGATCCAACAGTTATTTCATCACAATAGGTACAATATTTGTTGAAATAGCAATCAGTTGTTGAATGGTTTCTCGTATCACATATACGATAGTACCTGTTAAAGAAACATTCTTCAGTCTTGTGATTGTATATATCATATATTTCACAGTACCTTTGTTGTGATTTAAACAACTGTTGATTAACTTTTGATGTGGAGGCCACATTTGATCCTTGTTTTGATTTAGGAGTTGACAAGTTAATCGCTTGTTTTTTATTTGAAAGTTTGTTCTTTTGAAATTTGGGTTTTGACTTTTGCTCATAATCACTATTCCATGACTCTTTAGATATAAATATTTTGTTGACAGCGGAAGACTTAGGAACTGAATGTGTTTTCAGATCAGAGTTAGATTTGTTCTTTCAGTTAGATTTGATTTCTGGAATTTTGTTCATGTCAAAAGTACCCGAAGATATAAACTGTATTGGTTTAAACTGATTAGTTTGATTTGTTCTTTGAGTTTGATTGTTTTGAGAGGAGTTAGATTTAGCATTTTTTCTTCTCCTTCTTTGATTTCTTGATCTTGATGATTTTTGTTTGCTTTGGGATTGAACATCTTCGGTAGAAGACTCTTTTGCATTTTCTTTATTTTTTTGTTCTTTCTGCCATTTAATGAAATCTGGATTGTTTAATCCGTATGAAAATGAATCTTCAGATGTTACTTCATCTAGTTTTGCTTTCTCTTTATTCTTTGTGTTTTGTTTGTCATTCTTAACAAAGATTTCTTCAACAACATGCTCTTTCGGAACAAACATTTTCTTATTCTTTGGTCGTGGTTCGTAAGATTTAACTTTCACTGGATGACCATTTTTAATCTTTTCAGAATCTTGTTCCTCAAATATTTCACCATTTTCTTTCTCTTCATCACTTTCACAATTCTTTTTCTTGTTTTGAAAGGCTTTTAGCTTAGCTTTGTTTTTAGGTGAGTGATCATGTGTGTTAAAGTTTTCTGGCAGAGTTTGTTTTCAGGTGAGTGATCATGTGTGTTTAAGTTTTCTGGTAGAGTGTTTGTGATAGATTTAGGCATTAGTTCATGTGTAAATCCTAGACCTGTTTTGTTTTTATCTTTCCTCTCACTTACTAGTTGTTCTACAATAGTTTTAGAACTTTTAACTTTAGCTAGATCCACCTGAGTTGCAGCATGAGCTATTTTTTCTTCTTCTAAATTTTTAGTCATCCCCTCAAGTTGTTTCTTCACAAGTTCAAGTTCTTTTAGAGTTTTGTTCCATGAAGTTTGTAGAGATAGGATATTTTCTTCAGAGATTTTGTGATCATTTTTTAGTTTGTTGTGCATTATTTCTTCATGTTTAAGTTTATCACAGATCTTATATGAATATGTCCTGTAATGCTCAACTTGATCAAAACATGCTTTTATGCACATTTTCTCTCTGACTTCAACAGGAATTTCAGGATAACTTGAAGATGAAGTCTTAGAGTCAGATGATGGATTCTCAACCTTTGGTTGGTCAGACTAAGCCATAAGTGTGATCTCTTCTGAATCCTCTTTTGGGTTAGATTTGTCACTCCAGTCATAGTCTTCATCATTATTTTCTGAATCACTATCAGCCTTTGGATCATTATCTTCAGACCAGTCTTCATTTTGAATATCTACAACAAGAGATAAACTAGAGGTTAGATCAGTTGTAAATTGTTCAGCATAAGCTCTCCAGTCATACCCATCTTTAATGCTAACAACAAGAGCTTTCTTTGGCTCTTCAGATGCTTTTGATTCATCTTTAAGTTCTGGCATAGGAAGACTCTGATAATGATTTTGAAAGGTTTTCTGAGACTGCTGGTGATATCTTTAACTACTAGAACCTACTTGACCATTTCCTCCTTGATTTCAGGGAGCTTTACATTCCCTTGAGAAATGACCATAACTGTTGCAGTTGAAACACCTTGATTTTGATTTGTCAAAGCCAACAGTTTTGTTAGCACTTGGCTTATAGTTCCTATTAACATAAGGGTGTTTTTGTGTTCTGTAAGCAATCATCACCATCTGCCAATTCAAGTCCATCTCTTCCATATCATCAGGATCCATCTCGAACAAATCATGCAAAAAGGATCTAATTGTGTTAGATGACTACGTTGATAAGCTTGAAAACTTGCCATAAAAGCAGTAAAAGCAGATTTTGACTCATCATCCTTTAAAATGATATTAATAACATCTTTAACTTTGCTAGTTTTAACAGAGTTAGAAGATGAAGTTTCAGTTTAAGGTTTAGGAGTTTGTGTTTTAGGAGGAGACTGAGTTTGAGGTTGAGTTGTATAAACAGGAGCACTTGTGTAAGAAGAATCTATAAAGAAACCAGCTCCAACGAACAAATCACCCTCTTCTTCTGGTGAGTTATCATCTTTTGCCAGAAAAGCATTCTCCACTGTGTTAGCTAGAGATGCAACATACTTATACTCAGACATTGAAGCAGCTCTATCATTGTTTCTAGAGCTCTCATCATTCTCAACTGATTCAACCTTGGCAATCAAAAGATCTAGATCCATAGAAAACTTTTTAGTAGGCTTTAACAGAGTAACTGTCTGTTTCCATGAAGATGGAAGAGCATTGAGAAGTTGGTAATTTAGATCTTTGAGTTCATTTTTGATACCAGCGGTTGACATCTCAGTAGTTAGTTGCACAAATCCGTTCATCATCTGATTGATTGTTTCACCAGAAAGATGTTCAAATAACTCTAATTGCCTCTTGAGTTTCTGCTTTTTGAGATCTTGTATCTCTTTACCACCTTCACAAATGATCTTTAAAGCCTTGTACATAGTGTACCTAGATTGATATTCATCAAGTCTAGTCAATACTTCCAATGGTAATCCCTTGCACATCAATGACTATGCTTTGATATCATTTTTCACCTTTCTTAAGTCATCACCTTGCAGACCATCCTCTGGATAAGGTTTTGGAGAGTCATTTGTATACACAACTTCTCTGTCAGGACCATCAGATGTAATTGGGATATAAGGTCCTTTCTTTGTTGACTTCCACAAGTCAGGACCAATAGAGTTTAGATGATGCTTCAATCTTAAAGATCAGTTCTTGAAATTAGCTTTGTTCTTTAGCTTTGGAACCCTGTTCTCAAAATCTTCAGACTTAACCATTTTGTATTTTTGAATTTAAGAAAATGACTTATTTTTGTTGATTTTAAGTTTTGAAATAAAACTATGAAATGAAAATATTTTTGGATTTTAGTTTTTGAAAAAAAATTCGAAGTGTTACTGATAAGTCTGAGTATTCAAGCGCCTAAATGGTTATCAAGCACCCAAACAGTATTGAAGTGTCTGAATAGTTGTGAAACGCCTGACTCTAAAGTAGAAACACCTAAGGGAATGTCTTCGTTGAATTCTGAAAAACGCCCAACTGGTGATGCGCCCAAACAGTTCTAAAACGCCTGAACAGTTGTCAAGCGTTTGAATAGTTGTGATGCGCCTGGAATTACTTTGTTCCAACAAAGTCAATGTGTCCACACAGTCACAAAACTCCTCAAAAGTGGTCAAACGCCTGAACTGAAAACGCCTAAACAGTGTTAAAACGCCTGAATAGTTGTCATGCGTCTAGACACTTAGACAATTTTCAGCAATTTTCAACCACATGCGCCTAATTCATCAGCTTCAACAAACTCAGATCTTATGAAACTCTTCAAAACTTGTTCAATTGATCTAAAAACTTCCAATTAGTTAGTAATTAGGTCGATTAACAATCCTCAATCTTTAATTTGATTAAAGAACAACAACAAATCAATATTCTGATTAAAATGAAGTCCGAAATGAAGAACACTATTCAAACACTAATTTGATCAATTTCTCATATTTGAACGAATTGAACACCTAATTGTGATTCAAATCATGTTTCTATGGATGAAACACAACTGAAAACAACAATTAATCGATCAAATTGCAATCAATCACAGATTTCAAGTGATTCAAAGAGCTCAAAATGTCGATAAGCTCTTATCACTGAACCGAAGGCTCTGATACCAATTGATCGGTTCAAAAGGATCGAATCTGTGATGATATCGTAACGCAATGATCAATTCAAACACAAAGTAATCAAACACATGCAATTACATCAAAAAATTCATAGATTTCATTGATAGCAAATGCACAGGATACAATGTGTAAGGGTTACAATTCGTTCACCTACGTTTGTATTCTCTAGTCTTAGATGTCTAGATGTCTAGATGTCTCTAGTCTACCCTGCACAATACATAAAATATCCTATTTATACTATCAAGAAACAAAGGAACATATATTTACAAAATAAGTCCCTATACTATGACAAAAAACACATAAAGACAAAATGTTAATCTTCCAAGAGCTTCAACAAGACTCATTTGACCAAGTTGACCCGTTTGACCCGTTGGTGACATGTCAAGTTAAATTCTTGCTTAATCAAGTATAGCAATCCATCATACATGGTTATCACACAAGTTATTCACGTATGCCACATTACAAACCCTTAAGTGCTATAAAGCTCATCATACATCATCCATTATCATGTATATTCCATAAGAGTCTAAATTTCCAAAGTTATGCATCAAGCATTCATACAACCCAAATAACACAATCTACCACCAAAGACATCATCAAAAAACATTCTAACATGATTGTAACATCATAAACATGCTCAATTAATAATATCCAATGATCTACATAAATAAAGTTTCCCTTTCGGGAAAGTAACACCCAAAATCAATCTAACACCCTGTTGATTCATGAATTCATCAACATCATGCCTAATCAAGTCCATGACTATCCTCTAGACATGACCAACATCATCAAATCATCATAATTCACAAGCCACATATCCAAAAGTTTCTACTTATAGCTAGGTATGAACAACCTCTAGATTTCATGATTTTTCTTGCACAATCCATGTAAACTAACATCAAAGCAATACAACTAACATCATACAAACATCAAATCATGAATTCCTAGCATAAAACATCAACATCACACATTTCATAAAATATTGCAGTGGAATTAAGTTAATAAAAACCATTCATTCTATTAATAATTAAAGTTGTTAAGCAATACATCATTGTTTTCTTGAATTACAAAAGACCCTGTTTCGTTGCATCACAAAACAACAATATCATCAAAGATGAATGGATGCCAATCTTGCCCTGCCGAGTAGCTTCCCCCGCGTGCCACCCTCAACAACAATTACCTACCAACTGAAAATGCATAAAAGTCAGCGTCGCTGAGTGAGTCCTAGTTTTAAAAAGTTTAAAATACCTTGTAGGATTTATATATGAAAATACCCTTTTCAATAAAATACTTCCTTTACTTTCACACGTGAGTATTCATCATACATACATCAAGGTATAGACTTAATTATCTTTCATTAACTCACGTATTCATTCATTATCTTCCACTATACTCTGGATCCTATCTTATGCAATACCCGACTCATATCCGAAGATCGACAGTACCGGGGTATGCTACAAGGACTCGGGTCAATCTCATGGATTGAATCCCTTACGAGTCTTTTATGACAACACAGTCACTCACCTTAACTTTGGCTTACTAGTCTTTTGTGACAACACAGTCACTCACCTCAATTTTGGCATACAAGTCTTTTATGACAACACAGTCACTCACCTCAACCTTTGCTTGCAAGACTTTTCATACTTTTCTTATGTTCCACTTCTTTATTAACATTAATCTTTCACTTTCTTTACGATAATACTTTACGCATATGAATATAAACACACCATGTAAAGTCACATTATACATAATATAAAGCATCAACAACAACCCACAACATGCATCACCACAATAGACATGAACCAGCAAAACATTCCAGAACATACCCGCTACATTCTACTTCCCAAGCTTCGGAAAAATCCTAAGTGCTTAGACAAATGCAGATGAACAATACTAATGCGGATGAACAATACTAATACGGATGAACAATACTAATGTGGATGAACAACTAATGTGGATACAACTAATTCCAATGAACAATGCTAATGTGGATGAACAATACTTAAATGCGGATGAACTAACCAACCTGCTAATGCACTTATGCAATTATTCAGTCCCGAATCCTCGATCTAACACATACTTATCATAGATCTAACATGCTAAATATCTAGAGCAGCCATAAAACCATGAAAGCACCAACAGTCCTAACCAATCATGCTTATCCATCTGTTCGAAGCTTAAACTCAACATCACAAGCATCAACAGCACATAAACCACCATAAAGTACCAACACAAACACCCATATGCATACGGTATGCATAAAACAGCTGTAAAACCTTTTAAACATGCATTTTCAGCCCCAAAGAAGTTTAAAACACATAAAACCGGGGTCTAGAACTCACCTAGTGCAGCAAACAAGCAAAACTTCTCCAAACTCGTGCGCACAAGAGTTCAAACGCCTAAAACAAACAAAACAAACATCAAATCACATAAACACATATAAATCGGTTTCATGGTCAAAACCCAACAAACCGAACCATAAAATACAAAGAACACTAACCATAAGCGAGAATTAGCCTCTTCTTCTCCTTGAAACCGAGAGAAATCGAATTTAGCTTCTTCTTCTTCTTTTCTTTCGGTAGCAGCAGTAGCAGAAAGAGCATGGGCGACCATGCCCCTTATACACATCTTTTTTGACTTTTGTGTACTTTTACACAAAACACCCCTCATCTTTGCCCCTTCATTTTTCTTTCTTCTTGATACTTTTATTTTCTTTTTATTTGACCAAAGTTTCGGGCGTTACAAGTCTACCCCCCTTAAAGAGGTTTCGTCCCTGAAACCTGTCATTCTTCGAATAACCATGGGTAATGATGTCTTATTTCATCCTCCGTCTCCCATGTTGACTCGGAACCCTTCCGGTGTTTCCACTGCACACGTACGAGTGGAACCACTTTGTTTCTCAATCTCTTCTCCTTCCTGTCTATGATGGCCACCGGTTGCTCCACATAATTGAGCCTTTCATCCACTTCGATATCCTCCAGTGGCATAATCATATCTTCATCGGCCAAGCATTTTCTTAAATGAGATACATGGGACTTCGGGTGAATTCCACTTAGCTCATCAGGCAATTCTAGTCGATAGGCCACCTCACCTACTCGTGCAACGATTCGGAAAGGCCCTATGTACCTCGGACTCAGCTTGCCCCTCTTCCGAAACCGGATGATTCCCTTCCAGGGCGAGACCTTTAACATGACTTTTTCACCCACATTGAACTCGATTGGTCTACACCTCTTATCGGCATACAACTTCTGTCTATCCTTGGCTGCCTTCATAAAGGCTTTGATCTTTTCTAGCTTCTCAGTCGTAGCCTCGATTACCTCCACGCTTCCCAACTCTTTCTGCCCAATGTCTCCCCAACACACGGGCGTTCTACATCTCCTACCATACAATATCTCGTATGGTGCCATGCCAATGCTGGCATGATAGCTGTTGTTGTATAAGAACTCTGCGAATGGCAGATGATCATCCCAACTTCCTCCGAAGTCGATCACACATGCTTATAGCATGTCCTCGAGCGTTTGAATCATCCTTTCAGACTGACCATCTGTCTGAGGATGGTAAGCCATATTGATGTGTAGCCTCGTCCCCATCGCATCGTGGAATCTCTTCTAAAACTTTGATGTGAACCGAGTGTCACGGTCTGACACGATAGACACCGGCACACCATGAAGAACTACAATCTCTTTGATGAACAGATCCGCCAACCTCTCGGATGAATACGTCTCGCGGATCGATAGGAAGTGAGCACTCTTTGTCAAACGATCAACTATTTCCCAAATTGCATCATACCCCCTTGCCGTACGTGGTAACTTCATGATGAAATCCATGGTGATGTGCTCCCACTTCCACTCGGGTATATCCAACGGTTGGATGTTCCCGTATGGCTTTTGATGCTCTGCCTTCACTTGTAAGCAAGTAAGGCACTTACTCACATACTCCACTACATCGCGCTTCATACCTGGCCACCAATAGTCTTTCTTCATATCTTGATACATCTTAGTGGCACCGGGATGAATGGAGTATCGAGTCTTATGAGCTTCATCCATAATTCGTCCCTGTAGATCACCGTAGCGGGGAATCCACATTCGCCCGAAGCGGGTTCTAACTCCGTGGATATTTTCTCCCAACTCAATGACTAGACCTCTCATCCTTTCAGAGTGAAGACGATCTTCCTTCAATGCCTCATCCTGAAATTCTTTGACCTGTGTCATTAAGTTAGCAGTCATCACCAATTGGTAAGCCTTCACTCGGATTGGCTCGGGTCTCTCATTTCGGCTGAGGGCATCAGCCACTACATTGGCTTTACCCGGATGGTAATGGATTTCACAATCATAATCCTTAATAAGCTCTAACCATCTCCTCTGCCTCATGTTGAGATCTTTCTGTTCAAAGAAATACTTTAGGCTCTTGTGGTCCGTGAAGATTGTGCCTTTCACCCCGTACATGTAATTCCGCCAAATCTTTAATGCAAAGACCACAGCTGCGAGCTCCAAATCATGTGTGGGATAATTGACCTCGTGGGTTTTCAACTGTCGGGACGTGTAGGCTATTACTCTCCCACGTTGCATTAACACACAACCCTGTCCAGAATAGGAGGCATCCGAATACACCACTAAGTCTTCACTCCCTTCGGGTAATGTCAAAACAGGAGCTTGAGTTAATCTTGCCTTTAACTCCTCAAAAGCATCCTCCCATTCTCGTCCCCACACAAACTTCACCTCCTTGCGAGTCAATTTAGTCAAAGGTGAGGCTATCTTGGAAAAGTCTTGAATAAACCTTCGGTAGTAGCCCGCCAAACCCAAGAAATTGCGAATCTTGGATGGCGTCTTTGGAGACTTCCATTGCATTACTGCCATAACCTTCGCCGAGTCCACCATGATCCCTTTAGCATTAACCACGTGACCTGAAAATTAAACTTCACGTAAGCAGAAAGCACACTTAGAGAATTTTGCATAAAGCTTCTCCCTTCTAAGTGTCTCCAATACCTCGCGTATGTGACCGGCATGTTCTCCTTCACTCTTTGAATAAATCAGGATATCATCAATAAATACAATCACTGATTTATCTAACATCGGCCGACACACTCGATTCATCAAATCCATAAAGGCAGCTGGCGCGTTAGTCAGACCGAAAGACATAACTAGGAACTCGTAGTGTCCATAACGCGTGCGAAAAGCTGTCTTAGAAATGTCTTGATCCTTAGCCTTCAACTGATGGTAACCAGATCGGAGATCTATTCGTGAGAACCAACTGGCACCTTGGAGCTGGTCAAACAAGTCATCTATTCTTGGTAAGGGATATCGATTCTTCACTGTTAACTTGTTTAGCTCCCGGTAGTCTTTGCACATCCTCATACTACCGTCTTTCTTCTTAACAAACAAAACCAGAGCACCCGAAGGAGAGATACTCGGTCGAATGAAACCCTTGTCCAATAACTCCTGCAGTTGAACCATCAGCTCCTTCATCTTGGTTGGAGCTAATCGATACGGTCCTTGGCAACGGGTTGAGCATCGGGTATCAGATCAATCTGAAGCTCGATCTCATGGTCCGGTGGCACGCCTGGTAAATCTTCTGGGAACACGTCTGGAAAATCACACACAACTGGTACGTCAGACAATTGTGGTACTGACGCGTCCACATCCTTCACATAAGCCAGGTAGGCACTACATTCACGTTTCATGCACTTCTCGGCCACCACCTTCGAAATCACCTTTAGAACTGTAGTAACTCGGTCACCGTAAACCGTTACCGAACTTCCATCGGGCGCTGTCAGTCGAATCATCTTTTTGCGACACACGATGTTTGCCTCATAGGCTGCAAACCAATCCATCCCTAGAACTACATCAAATCCGCCTAGGGGCATCACAAATAGTTTAGCAGAGAACCTATGGCCTTCAAATTCTATTCCACAATCCTCAATCGTATCAGAAATTCTGGTGGACTTACCAATAGCAGTTTCTACATCAAATGGCTCATCAATTCTTCTACTACTAACAGGCAGCTTAGCACAGAAAGCAGAAGAAATGAAACTCCTACTAGCACCAGAATCAAACAATACAGAGGCACAAGTTTGGTTTACTAGTAACATACCCGACACGACATCAGGATCCACCCTGGCCTCCTCCCGGGTCATTGTAAATGATCTAGTGCTTGTCCTCTGCCCTTCACTCTCTGTCCTTTTCTTCACCCTAGAACTCTCTGCCTTTTGCTTCTTGCAATCCCTGATCATGAGTCCCCCTTCTCCGTAGATATGACACCTCGACGCTCTACAATCCTTAGCGATGTGACCAGGCTTCCCGCATCTGAAGCAAACATTCAGTCCCAACCGACATTCCCCGCTATGCTCCCTTCCACACTTACCACACCTCTTCGCTCGGAGCTTGATGACCCCACTCTTCAGTCATCTATTTTCATCCTCTTATTGTTTGGGGTGAAACCACCACGTCCAAACCTCTTCCCACTCCAGTTCTTGTCACCACCACCTGTCTTCTTCACCTCAACCACCGACACCTCTCTCTCATCTTAAAGCCTCCCAGCCAGATCCACTGCCAACCTAAAAGTTCTTGGTCAGGCAACAATCAAGTGCTTGCGGATATCAGCCGGCAATCCTTGCATATACCTCCTAATCTTCCTCGACACCGGTGTCACCTGATCTGGCACCAGCCTCGCCATTTCGTTAAACTTGGTGGTGTATTGATGGTGGGTCATGGTTCCCGCCTCAAGCTGTAGGAACTCTCTCTCTATCTTGTCTAGTTCCCTATGAGGACTGAATTCCTCAACAACCAACTTCTTCAAATCTCCCATCTCATCCTCCCGATGGCCCTGCTACCCTCGGCTTGGATGATATTGTCCCACCAACACAAAGCTGAGTCAACGAATGAGTGGGTGGCGAATTTCACCTTCTGATCCTCCCTGCACTCATTAATATCCAACACTGCCTCCATCTCTCTAACCTAGCGGTGGGAAGTAGCAGCGTTACCGTTGCCGTCAAAAGTAGGGGGTTAACACCGTTGGAATGCCCCGTAGCTGCATCCCCTCGCGGTTTCTCGCACATCTACATCTTCTTCATCACTGGAGGCTCCCCTTTCAACATTCGTCTCCTCCTCATCATCATGATCTCTCTCATTCTCCCTTCTCCCAGTAGCAGCCCTTCCCTCTTCCTCCTTTTCTTTCATCTCATCCTCCCTTACGGCCCGGATCACCTCAGTCACGACAGAAGGTAGGATAGTCTGCATGACATGGTGAACCTCCTCCACCACTAGCTCTTTCACTGAGGCCCTTAGGTTGGCACTCTCATCTCCCCCCTCAGGGTGATGAATCCCAGGCTCACAAGGAGCCGTCTCTGCAGTTCTCGTCTTGTTCTTTACGGCCCGGGGTCTACCAGCATGACCACCCCGTACTCCACTTCTAGAAGCCTTAGATGATCTACCTCCAGCCATCCTCTAACACTATAAGATTCAAACACCAACACGGTCATTCAAGGTAATAGCTCAGTTTATGTCAAGTATAGTAAGTCCCTAATTACAACGACCAGTTGTGATTAGCCACTTACTTTACTCTTCATCCCTCAAGCATTTCCTATCCTGACTACATCAGTATTCAAATCTACTAAAAGCACAAAAATCAAATAGCACACGTATATAATACCGGTTAACATTAAGAAAAGAATACCTGATGGCACGTAGCTACTCGGGCTGGCATCCCTCCATTCGTCCCATTCTCAGTTTAAGTTTAGGTTTTGAAAATATTTACCTATTTCTCTTAAACTTTGGCTTTGATACCAACTTGTAAGGCCCCGTTCCCAGAGACCTCACAGTTGGTCAATCATAGCATAAAACATTAAACATCACACATTTCATAAAATATAGCAGCGGAATTAAGTTAATAAAAACCATTCATTCTATTAATAATTAACATTGTTAAGCAATACATCATTGTTTTCTTGAATTACAAAAGACCCTGTTTCGTTGCATCACAAAACAACAATATCATCAAAGATGAATGGATGTCAATCTTGCCCTGCCGAGTAGCTTCCCCCGCGTGCCACCCTCAGCAACGATTACCTGCCAACTGAAAATGCATAAAAGTCAGCATCGCTGAGTGAGTCCTAGTTTTAAAATGTTTAAAATACCTTTTAGGATTTATATATGAAAATACCCTTTTCAATAAAATACTTCCTTTACTTTCACACGTGAGCATTCATCATACATACATCAAGGTATAGACTTAATTATCTTTCATTAACTCACGTATTCATTCATTATCTTTCACTATACTCTGGATCCTGTCTCATGCAATACCCGACTCATATCCGAAGATCGATAGTACCGGGGTACGCGACAAGGACTCGGGTCAATCTCATGGATTGAATCCCTTACGAGTCTTTTGTGACAACACAGTCACTCACCTCAACTTTGGCTTACGAGTCTTTTGTGACAACACAGTCACTCACCTTAATTTTGGCAAACAAGTCTTTTGTGACAACACAGTCACTCACCTCAACCTTTGCTTGCAAAACTTTTCATACTTTTCTTATGTTCCACTTCTTTATTAACATTAATCTTTCACTTTCTTTACGATAATACTTTACGCATACGTATATAAACACACCACGTAAAGTCACATTATACATAATATAAAGCATCAACAACAGCCCACAACATTCATCACCACAACAGACATGAACCAGCAAAACATTCCAGAACTTACCCGCTACATTCTACTTCCCAAGCTTCGGAAAAATCCTAAGTCCTTAGCCAAATGCGGATGAACAATACTAATGCGGATGAACAATACTAATGCGGATGAACAACTAATGCGGATGAACAACTAATGCCCGATGAACAATACTAATGCGGATGAACAATACTTATATGCGGATGAACTAACCAACCTGCTAATGCACTTATGCATTTATTCATTCCCTAATCCTCGATCTAACACATCCTTATCATAGATCTAACATGCTAAATATCTAGAGCAGGCATAAAACCACGAAAGCACCAACAGTCCTAACCAATCATGCTTATCCATCTGTTCGAAGTTTAAACTCAGCATCACAAGCATCAACAGCACATAAACCACCATAAAGTACCAACACAAACACCCATATACATACGGTAAAGCATAAAACAGCTGTAAAATCTTTTAAACATGCATTTTCAGCCCCAAAGAAGTTTAAAACACATAAAATCAGGGTCTAGAACTCACCTAGTGCAGCAAACAAGCAAAACTCCTCCAAACTCATGCGCACAAGAGTTCAAACTCCAAAAACAATCAAAACAAACACCAAACCACGTAAGCACATATAAATCGGTTTCATGGTCAAAACCCAACAAACCGAACCATAAAATACAAAGAACACTAACCACAAGCGAGAATCAGCCTCTTCTTCTCCTTGAAACCGAGAGAAATCGAATTCGGCTTCTTCTTCTTCTTTTCTTTCGGTAGCAACAGTAGCAGAAAGAGCATGGGCGACCATGCCCCTTATACACATCTTTTTTGACTTTTGTGTACTATTACACAAAACACCCCTCATCTTTGCCCCTTCTTTTTGCTTTCTTCTTGATACTTTTATTTTCTTTTTATTTGACTTAAGTTTCGGGCGTTACATATAGCAAGGTATGAACAACCACTAGATTTCATGATTTTTCTTGCACAATCCATGTAAACTAACATCAAAGCAACACAACTAACATCATACAATCATCAAATCATGAATTCCAAGAAGAAAACGTTTCTACTTTAGGCAATGTATGAACTACATGATCAATTCATCGATTTCTTGCAAAATTATCATAATCCAACATTCATAAAACATAACCATAAACATATCATCATCAAACAATCATCAATTTCAACTTTCATTCACAATTTTAGAACTAGGGTTCATCAACATCAAAAACCATGAAAAACTTGTCAAAATCTAACCTTTAATCTTGTAATGATCAAGAATTGATGCCTGCTACACGTTGGAATGCTTGAAACTAGATCAAAATCGATGCTTGATTGTTGTTCTTGATAAAATCGCAAGGGGGTGTGTGTGTGTAAAGTTTTGGCTGAACGGGGGGGGGGGGGGGCGGGGTTGGGGGCTAGGGTTTGGCTTAATTTTTGGTAATATTTTGTTTTATGGTAATTACAACTTAACCCCCATTGTTTAAACTTTATAAACACTAATCTTTTTAACATTTTTAAAAAGGTTTTAACCACTAAACATAAATATTATTATCATCAATAATAATTATATATTTCAACTAATAACAAAACACATGAACAATATTTACACATAATCACATTATCAAGTAAAATTCACAAATCATATTTAAAATTCATAAATCGTATAACCACAAACTGATAATCAATATTATATGTTAAATTATTATCTGTTCATAATATATAATTGTTATTAAGTCAACAACGTTCAACAACAGCTTGAGTGTGCTCACGACACGTGTATGCAATACCTAACGAAACTAACGGAGTTTGGAAAATTACCGGATGTCACATTATCACCATGTTGAAAAACAAGACTCATTTAACCAATTTGACCCGTTTGACCCGTTGGTGACATGTCAAGTTAAATTCTTGTTTAGTCAAGTATAGCAATCCATCATACATGGTTATCACACAAGTTATTCACGTATGCCACATTACAAACCCTTAAGTGCTATAAAGCTCATCATACATCATCCATTTTCATGTATATTCCATAAGAGTAAATTTCCAAAGTTATGCATCAAGAATTCATACAACCCAAATAACACAATCAACCTCCATAAACATCATCAACAAACATTCTAACATAATCCTAACATCATAAACATGCTCAATTAACAATTTCCAATGATCTACATAAATAAAGTTTCCCTTTCGGGAAAGTAACACCCAAAATCAATCTAACACCCAATTCATTCATGTATTCATCAACATCATGCCCAATCAAGTCCATGACTATCATCTAGACATAACCAACATCATTAAATCATCATAATTCACAAGCCTCATATCCAAAAGTTTCTACTAATAGCAACGTATGAACAACCACTAGATTTCATGATTTTTCTTGCACAATCCATGTAAACTAACATCAAAGCAATACAACTAACATCATACAATCATCAAATCATGAATTCCAAGAAGAAAAAGTTTATACTTTAGGCAATGTATGAACTACATGATCAATTTATGGATTTCATGCATAATTATCATAATCCAACATTCATACAACATAAACATAAACATATCATCATCAAACAATCATCAATTTCAACTTTCATTCACAATTTAAGAACTAGGGTTCATCAACATCAAAAACCATGATAAACTTGTCAAAATCTAACCTTTAATCTTGTAATGATCAAGAATTGATGCCTGCTACACGTTGGAATGCTTGAAACTAGATCAAAATCGATGCTTGATTGTTGTTCTTGATAAAATCGCAAGGGGGTGTGTGTGTGTAAAGTTTTGGCTGAACGGGGGGGGGGGGGGGGGGGGGGGGTCTAGGGTTTGGCTTAATTTTTGGTAATATTTTGTTTTATGGTAATTACAACTTAACCCCCATTGTTTAAACTTTATAAAAACTAATCTTTTTAACATTTTTAAAAAGGTTTTAACCACTAAACATAAATATTATTATCATCAATAATAATTATATATTTCAACTAATAACAAAACACATGAACAATATTTACACATAATCACATTATCAAGTAAAATTCACAAATCATATTTAAAATTCATAAATCGCATAACCACAAACTGATAATCAATATTATATGTTAAATTATTATCTGTTCATAATATATAATTGTTATTAAGTCAACAACGTTCAACAACAGCTTGAGTGTGCTCACGACACGTGTATGCAATACCTAACGAAACTAACAGAGTTTGGAAAATTACCGGATGTCACATTATCCCCATGTTGAAAAACAAGACTCATTTAACCAATTTGACCCGTTTGACCCGTTGGTGACATGTCAAGTTAAATTCTTGTTTAGTCAAGTATAGCAATCCATCATACATGGTTATCACACAAGTTATTCACGTATGCCACATTACAAACCCTTAAGTGCTATAAAGCTCATCATACATCATCCATTTTCATGTATATTCCATAAGAGTAAATTTCCAAAGTTATGCATCAAGAACTCATACAACCCAAATAACATAATCAACCTCCATAGACATCATCAACAAACATTCTAACATAATCCTAACATCATAAACATGCTCAATTAACAATTTCCAATGATCTACATAAATAAAGTTTCCCTTTCGGGAAAGTAACACCCAAAATCAATCTAACACCCAATTCATTCATGAATTCATCAACATCATGCCCAATCAAGTCCATGACTATCATCTAGACATGACCAACATCATTAAATCATCATAATTCACAAGCCTCATATCCAAAAGTTTCTACTAATAACAACGTATGAACAACCACTAGATTTCATGATTTTTCTTGCACAATCCATGTAAACTAACATCAAAGCAATACAACTAACATCATACAATCATCAAATCATGAATTCCAAGAAGAAAAAGTTTATACTTTAGGCAATGTATGAACTACATGATCAATTTATGGATTTCATGCATAATTATCATAATCCAACATTCATACAACATAACCATAAACATATCATCATCAAACAATCATCAATTTCAACTTTCATTCACAATTTTAGAACTAGGGTTCATCAACATCAAAAACCATGATAAACTTGTCAAAATCTAACCTTTAATCTTGTAATGATCAAGAATTGATGCCTGCTACACGTTGAAATGCTTGAAACTAGATCAAAATCGATGCTTTATTGTTGTTCTTGATAAAATCGCAAGGGGGTGTGTGTGTGTAAAGTTTTGGCTGAATGGGGGGGGGGGGGTTGGGGCCCAGGGTGTGGCTTAATTTTTGGTAATATTTTTGTTTTATGGTAATTACAACTTAACCCCCATTGTTTAAACTTTATAAAAACTAATCTTTTTAACATTTTTAAAAAGGTTTTAACCACTAAACATAAATATTATTATCATCAATAATAATTATATATTTCAACTAATAACAAAACACATGAACAATATTTACACATAATCACATTATCAAGTAAAATTCACAAATCATATTTAAAATTCATAAATCGCATAACCACAAACAGATAATCAATATTATTAGTTAAATTATTATCTGTTCATAATATATAATTGTTATTAAGTCAACAACGTTCAACAACAGCTAGAGTGTGCTCACGACACGTGTATGCAATACCTAACGAATAACGGAATTTGGAAAATTACCGGATGTCACTTTATCTCCATGTTGAAAAACAAGACTCATTTAACCAATCTGACCCGTTTGACCCGTTGGTGACATGTCAAGTTAAATTCTTGTTTAGTCAAGTATAGCAATCCATCATACATGGTTATCACACAAGTTATTCACGTATGCCACATTACAAACCCTTAAGTGTTATAAAGCTCATCATACATCATCCATTTTCATGTATATTTCATAAGAGTCTAAATTTCCAAAGTTATGCATTAGGCATTCATACAACCCAAATAACACAATCTACCTCCATAGACATCATCAACAAACAATCTAACATAATCCTAATATCATAAACATGCTCAATTAACAATTTCCAATGATTTACATAAATAAAGTTTCCCTTTCGGGAAAGTAACACCCAAAATCAATCTAACACCCAATTCATTCATGAATTCATCAACATCATGCCCAATCAAGTCCATGACTATCATCTTGACATGACCAACTTCATCAAATCATCATAATTCACAAGCCTCATATCCAAAAGTTTCTACTAATAGCAACGTATGAACAACCACTAGATTTCATGATTTTTCTTGCAAAATCCATGTAAACTAACATCAAAGCGATACAACTAACGTCATACAATCATCAAATCATGAATTCCAAGAAGAAAAAGTTTCTACTTTAGGCAATGTATGAACTACATGATCAATTTATGGATTTCATGCATAATTATCATAATCCAACATTCATACAACATAACCATAAACATATCACCATCAAACAATTATCAATTTCAACTTTCATTCACAATTTTAGAACTAGGGTTCATCAACATCAAAAACCGTGAAAAACTTATGAAAATCTAACCTTTAATCGTGTAATGATCAAGAATTGATACTTCCTATACGTTGATCAAAATCGATGATTGATTGTTGTTCTTGATCAAATCACAAGGGGGCGTGTGTGTGTGTGATGTTTTGGCTGAAGGGGGGGGGGGTTTGGGGGCTAGGGTTTGGCTTAATTTGTGTTAATATTTTTGTTTTATGGTAATTTCAACTTAACCCCCATTGTTTAAACTTTGTAAAAACTAATCTTTTTAACACTTTTAAAACGGTTTTAACCACTAAACACAAATATTATTAGTCATCAATAATAATTGTATTTCAACTAATAACAAAACACATGAACAATATTTACACATAATCACATTGTCAAATAAAATTCACAAATCATATTTAAAATTCATAAATCGCATAACCACAAACTGATAATCAATATTATTAGTTAAATTATTATCTGTTCATCATATATAATTGTTATTAAGTGACCAACGTTCAACGACTACTAGTGTGTGCACACGACACGTTTATGCAAGACCTAACGGAACTAACGGAGTTTGATAATGGAAAATTACCGGATGTCACATTATCCCCATATTGAAAAACAAGACTCATTTGACCAAGTTGACCCGTTTGACCCGTTGGTGACATGTCAAGGTAAATTCTTGCTTAATCAAGTATAGCAATCCATCATACATTGTTATCACACATGTTATTCACGTATGCCACATTACAAACCCTTAAGTGCTATAAAGCTCATCATACATCACCCATTATCATGTATATTCCATAAGAGTCTAAATTTCCAAAGTTATGCATCAAGAATTCATACAACCCAAATAACAAAATCTACCACCATAGACATCATCCACAAACATTCTAACATGATCCTAACATCATAAACATGCTCAATTAACAATATCCAATGATCTACATAAATAAAGTTTCCCTTTCGGAAAAGTAACACCCAAAATCAATCTAACACCCACTTCAATCATGAATTCATCAACATCATACCCAATCAAGTCCATGACTATCATCTAGATATGACCAACATCATCAAATCATCATATTTCACAAGCCTCATATCCAAAAGTTTCTACTTATAGCAAGGTATGAACAACCTCTAGATTTCATAATTTTTCTTGCACAGTCCATGTGAACTAACATCAAAGCTATACAACTAATATCATACAATCATCAAATCATCAATTCCAAGAAGAAAAAGTTTCTACT
Source organism: Flaveria sonorensis (assembly GCA_025506505.1). Lineage (NCBI taxonomy): Eukaryota > Viridiplantae > Streptophyta > Magnoliopsida > Asterales > Asteraceae > Flaveria > Flaveria sonorensis. The sequence goes on along the minus strand of CM046430.1, from coordinate 30,259,525 downwards.
TTATGCAATGTATGAACTACATGATCAATTCATGGATTTCTTGCATAATTATCATATTCATACAACATAACCATAAACATATCATCATCAAACAATCATCAATTTCAACTTTCATTCACAATTTTAGAACTAGGGTTCATCAACATCAAAAACCATGAAAAACTTATGAAAATCTAACCTTTAATCGTGTAACGATCAAGAATTGATGCCTGCTACATGTTGGAATTCTTGAAACTAGATCAAAATCGATGCTTGATTGTTGTTCTTGATCAAATCACAAGGGGGCGTGTGTGTGTGTGATGTTTTGGCTGAAAGGGGGGGGTTTGGGGGCTAGGGTTTGGCTTAATTTGTGTTAATATTTTGTTTTATGGTAATTACAACTTAACCCCCATTCTTTAAACTTTGAAAAAACTAATATTTTTAACACTTTTAAAAAGGTTTTAACCACTAAACACAAATATTATTAATCATCAATAATAATTATATATTTCAACTAATAACAAAACACATGAACAATATTTACACATAATCACATTGTCAAATAAAATTCACAAATCATATTTAAAATTCATAAATCGCATAACCACAAACTGATAATCAATATTATTAGTTAAATTATTATCTGTTCTTCATATATAATTGTTATTAAGTGACCAACGTTCAACGACTACTAGTGTGTGCTCACGACACGTTTATGCAAGACCTAACGGAACTAACGGAGTTTGATAATGGAAAATTACCGGATGTCACATTATCCCCATATTGAAAAACAAGACTCATTTGACCAAGTTGACCCGTTTGACCCGTTGGTGACATGTCAAGGTAAATTCTTGCTTAATCAAGTATAGCAATCCATCATACATGGTTATCACACATGTTATTCACGTATGCCACATTACAAACCCTTAAGTGCTATAAAGCTCATCATACATCACCCATTATCATGTATATTCCATAAGAGTCTAAATTTCCAAAGTTATGCATCAAGAATTCATACAACCCAAATAACAAAATCTACCACCATAGACATCATCCACAAACATTCTAACATGATCCTAACATCATAAACATTCTCAATTAACAATATCCAATGATCTACATAAATAAAGTTTCCCTTTCGGGAAAGTAACACCCAAAATCAATCTAACACCCACTTCAATCATGAATTTATCTACATCATGCCCAATCAAGTCCATGACTATCATCTAGACATGACCAACATCATCAAATCATCATATTTCACAAGCCTCATATCCAAAAGTTTCTACTTATAGCAAGGTATGAACAACCTCTAGATTTCAAAATTTTTCTTGCACAATTCATGTAAACTAACATCAAAGCAAAACAACTAACATCATACAATCATCAAATCATCAATTCCAAGAAGAAAAAGTTTCTACTTTATACAATGTATAAATTACATGATGAATTCATGGATTTCTTGCATAATTATCATATTCATACAACATAACCATAAACATATCATCATCAAACAATCATCAATTTCAACTTTCATTCACAATTTTAGAACTAGAGTTCATCAACATCAAAAGCCAAGAAAAACTTGTCAAAATCTAAATTTTAATCATGGAATAATCAAGAATTGATGCCTGCTACACGTTGGAATGCTTGAAACTAGATCAAAATCGATGCTTGATTGTGGTTCTTGATCAAATCGCAAGGGGGTGTGTGTGGGTGAAGTTTTGGCTGAACGGGGGGGGGGGGGGGGGGGGTTTGCTGGCTAGGGTTTGGCTTAATTTGTGGTAATATTTTGTTTTATGGTAATTACAACTTAACCCCCATTGTTTAAACTTTGTAAAAACTAATTTTTTTAACACTTTTAAAAAGGTTTTAACCGCTAAACACAAATATTATTAATCATCAAGAATAATTATATATTTCAACTAATAACAAAACACATGAACAATATTTACACATAATCACATTTTCAAGTAAAATTCACAAATCATATTTATAATTCATAAATCGCATAACCACAAACTGATAATCAATATTATTAGTTAAATTATTATCTGTTCTTCATATATAATTGTTATTAAGTGACCAACGTTCAACGACAACTAGTGTGTGCTCACGACACGTGTATACAGGACCTAACGGAACTAACGGAGTTTGGTAAAGGAAATTACCGGATGTCACATTATCCCCATGTTGAAAAACAAGACTCATTTGACCAAGTTGACCCATTTGACCCGTTGGTGACATGTCAAGGCAAATTCTTGTTTAATCAAGTATAGCAATCCATCATACATGGTTATCACACATGTTATTCACGTACGCCACATTACAAACCCTTAAGTGCTATAAAGCTCATCATACATCACCCATTATCATGTATATTCCATAAGAGTAAATTTCCAAAGTTATGCATCAAGAATTCATACAACCCAAATAACGAAATCTACCACCATAGACATCATCAACAAACATTCTAACATTATCCTAACATCATAAACATGCTCAATTAACAATATCCAATGATCTACATAAATAAAGTTTCCCTTTCGGGAAAGTAACACCCAAAATCAATCTAACACCCACTTCAATCATGAATTCATCAACATCATGCCCAATCAAGTCCATGACTATCATCTAGACATGACCAGCATCATCTAATCATCATATTTCACAAGCCTCATATCCAAAAGTTTCTACTTATAGCAAGGTATGAACAACCTCTAGATTTCATAATTTTTCTTGCATAATCCATGTAAGCTAACATCAAAGCAATACAACTAACATCATACAATCATCAAATCATCAATTCCTAGAAGAAAAAGTTTCTACTTTATGCAATGTATGAACTACATGATCAATTCATGGATTTCTTGCATAATTATCATATTCATACAACATAACCAAAAATATATCATCATCAAACAATCATCAATTTCAACTTTCATTCACAATTTTAGAACTAGGGTTCATTTACATCAATGATCAAGAATTGATGCATGCTACACGTTGGAATGCTTGAAACTAGATCAAAATCGATGCTTGATTGTTGTTCTTGATCAAATCACAAGGGGGCGTGTGTGTGTGTGAAGTTTTGGCTAAACGGGGGGGGGGGGGGGTGGTTTGGGGGCTAGGGTTTGGCTTAATTTGTGTTAATATTTTGTTTTATGGTAATTACAACTTAACCCCCGTTGTTTAAACTTTGTAAAAACTAATCTTTTTAACACTTTTAAAAAGGTTTTAACCACTAAACACAAATATTATTAATCATCAATAATAATTATATATTTCAACTAATAGCAAAACACATGAACAATATTTAAACATAATCATATTTTCAAGTAAAATTCAAAAATCATATTTAAAATTCATAAATCGCATAACCACAAACTGATAATCAATATTATTAGTTAAATTATTATATGTTCTTCATATATAATTGTTATTAAGTGACCAACATTCAACGACAACTAGTGTGTGCTCACGACACGTGTATGCAAGACCTAACGGAACTAACGGAGTTTGGTAACGGAAAATTACCATATGTCACATTATCGCCATGTTGAAAAACAAGACTCATTTGACCAAGTTGACCCGTTTGACCCGTTGGTGACATGTCAAGTTAAATTCTTGTTTAATCAAGTATAGCAATCCATCATACATGGTTATCACACAAGTTATTCACGTGTGCCACATTACAAACCCTTAAGTGCTATAAAGCTCATCATACATCACCCAGAAACATGTATATTCCATAAGAGTCTAAGTTTCCAAAGTTATGCATCAAGAATTCATACAACCCAAATAACACAATCTACTACCATATACATCATCAACAAACATTCTAACATGATCCTAACATCATAAACATGCTCAATTTACAATATCCAATGATCTACATAAATAAAGTTTCCCTTTCGGGAAAGTAACACCCAAAATCAATTTAACACCCAGTTCATTCATGAATTCCTCAACATCATGCCCAATCAAGTCCATGACTATCATCTAGACATGACCAACATCATCAAATCATCATAATTCACAAGCCACATATCCAAAAGTTTCTACTTATAGCAAGGTATGAACAACGTCTAGATTTCATGATTTTTCTTGCACAATCCATGTAAACTAACATCAAAGCAATACAACTAACATCATACAATCATCAAATCATGAATTCCAAGAAGAAAAAGTTTCTACTTTAGGCAATGTATGGACTACAAAATCAACTCATGGATTTCTTGCATAGTTATCATATTCATACAACATAACCATAAACGTATCATCATCAAACAATCATGAATTTCAAATTTCATTCACAATTTTGGAAGTAGGGTTCATCAACATCAAAAACCATGAAAAACTTGCCAAAATCTGACCATTAATCATGGAATGATCAAGAATTGATGCGTGCTACACGTTGGAATGCTTGAAACTAGATCAAAATCGATGCTTGATTGTTGTTCTTGATCAAATCGCAAGGGGGGTGTGTGGGTGAAGTTTTGGCTGAACGGGGGGGGGGGGGGGGGGGGGGGTTAGGGCTAGGTTTTGGCTTAATTTGTGGTAATATTTTGTTTTATGGTCATTACAACTTAACCCCCATTGTTTAAACTTTGTATAAAAAGGTTTTATCCACTAAACACAAATATTATTAATCATCAATAATAATTATATATTTTAACTAATAACAAAACACATGAATAATATTTAAACATAATCATATTTTCAAGTAAAATTCAAAAATCATATTTAAAATTCATAAATCGCATAACCACAAACTGATAATCAATATTATTAGTTAAATTATTATATGTTCTTCATATATAATTGTTATTAAGTGACCAACATTCAACGACAACTAGTGTGTGCTCACCACACGTGTATGCAAGACCTAACGGAACTAACGGAGTTTGAAAAATTACCGGATGTCACATTATCCCCATGTTGAAAAACAAGACTCATTTAACCAAGTTGACCCGTTTGACCCGTTGGTGACATGTCAAGTTAAATTCTTGTTTAGTCAAGTATAGCAATCCATCATACATGGTTATCACACAATTTATTCACGTATGCCACATTACAAACCCTTAAGTGCTATAAAGCTCATCATACATCATCCATTATCATGTATATTCCATAAGAGTCTAAATTTCCAAAGTTATGCATCAAGCATTCATACAACCCAAATAACACAATCTACCACCATAGACATCATCAACAAACATTCTAACATGATCCTAACATCATAAACATGGTCAATTAACAATTTCCAATGATCTACATAAATAAAGATTCCCTTTCGGGAAAGTAACAACCAAAATTAATCTAACACCCAATTCATACATGAATTCATCAACATCATGCCCAATGAAGTCCATGACTATCATCTAGACATGACCAACATCATCAAATCATCATAATTCATAAGCCTCATATCCAAAAGTTTCTACTAATAGAAACGTATGAACAACCACTAGATTTCATGATTTTTCATGCACAATCCATGTAAACTAACATCAAAGCTATACAACTAACATCATACAATCATCAAATCATGAATTCCAAGAACAAAAAGTTTATACTTTAGGAAATGTATGAGCTACATGATCAATTTATGGATTTCATGCATAATTATCATATTCATACAACATAACCATAAACATATCATCATCAAACAATCATCAATTTCAACTTTCATTCACAATTTTAGAACTAGGGTTCATCAACATCAAAAACCAAGAAAACCTTGTCAAAATCTAACCTTTAATCGTGGAATGATCAAGAATTGATGCCTGCTACACGTTGGAATGCTTGAAACTAGATCAAAATCGATGCTTGATTGTGGTTCTTGATCAAATCGCAAGGGGGTGTGTGGGGGTGAGGTTTTGGCTGAACGGGGGGGGGGGGGGGGGGGTTTGGTGGCTAGGGTTTGGCTTAATTTGTGGTAATATTTTGTTTTATGGTAATTACAACTTAACCCCCATTGTTTAAACTTTGTAAAAACTAATCTTTTTAACACTTTTAAAAAGGTTTTAACCACTAAACACAAATATTATTAATCATCAATAATAATTATATATTTCAACTAATAACAAAACACATGAACAATATTTACACATAATCACATTTTCAAGTAAAATTCACAAATTATATTTAAAATTCATAAATCGCATAACACAAACTATAATCAATATTATTAGTTAAATTATTATCTGTTCTTCATATATAATTGTTATTAAGTGACCAACGTTCAACAACAACTAGTGTGTGCTCATGACACATGTATGCAAGACCTAACGGAACTAACGGAGTTTGGTAACAGAAAATTACCGGATGTCACATTATCCCCATGTTGAAAAACAAGATTCATTTGACCAAGTTGACCCGTTTGACCCGTTGGTGACATGTCAAGGTAAATTCTTGTTTAATCAAGTATAGCAATCCATCATACATGGTTATCACACAAGTTATTCATGTATGCCATATTACAAACCCTTAAGTGCTATAAAGCTCATCATACATCACCCATTATCATGTATATTCCATAGGAGTCTAAATTTCCAAAGTTATGCATCAAGAATTCATACAACCCAAACAACGAAATATACCACCATAGACATCATCAACAAACATTCTAACATGATCCTAACATCATAAAATGCTCAATTTACATTATCCAATGATCTACATAAATAAAGTTTCCTTTTCGGGAAAGTAACACCCAAAATCAATTTAACACCTAGTTCATTCATGAATTCCTCAACATCATGCCCAATCAAGTCCATGACTATCATCTAGACATGACCAACATCATCAAATCATCATAATTCACAAGCCACATATCCAAAAGTTTCTACTTATAGCATGGTATGAACAACGTCTAGATTTCATGATTTTTCTTGCACAATCCATGTAAACTAACATCAAAGCAATACAACTAACATCATACAATCATCAAATCATGAATTCCAAGAAGAAAAAGTTTCTACTTTAGGCAATGTATGAACTACAAAATCAATTCATGGATTTCTTGCATAATTATCATATTCATACAACATAACCATAAACATATCATCATCAGACAATCATGAATTTCAACTTTCATTCACAATTTTGGAAGTAGGGTTCATCAACATCAAAAACCATGAAAAACTTGCCAAAATCTGACCATTAATCATGGAATGATCAAGAATTGATGCCTGCTACACGTTGGAATGCTTAAACTTGATCAAAATCGATGCTTGATTGTTGTTCTTGATCAAATCACAAGGGGTGTGTGTGGGTGAAGTTTTGGCTGAAAGGGGGGGGGGAGGGGGGGTTGGGGGCTAGGGTTTGGCTTAATTTGTGGTAATATTTTGTTTTATGGTCATTACAACTTAACCCCCATTGTTTAAACTTTGTAAAAACTAATCCTTTTAACACTTTTAAAAAAGTTTTATCCACTAAACACAAATATTATTAATCATCAATAATAATTATATATTTTAACTAATAACAAAACATATGAACAATATTTAAACATAATCATATTTTCAAGTAAAATTCATAAATCATATTTAAAATTCATAAATCGCATAACCACAAACAGATAATCAATATTATTAGTTAAATTATTATATGTTCTTCATATATAATTGTTATTAAGTGACCAACATTCAACGACAACTAGTGTGTGCTCATGACACGTGTATGCAAGACCTAACGGAACTAACGGAGTTTGGTAACGGAAAATTACCGGATGTCACATTATCGCCATGTTGAAAAACAAGACTCATTTGACCAAGTTGACCCGTTTGACCCGTTGGTGACATGTCAAGTTAAATTTTTGTTTAATCAAGTATTGCAATCCATCCTACATGGTTATCACATAAGTTATTCACGTGTGCCACATTACAAACCCTTAAGTGCTATAAAGCTCATCATACATCACCCATTATCATGTATATTCCATAAGAGTCTAAGTTTCCAAAGTTATGCATCAAGAATTCATACAACCCAAATAACACAATCTACCACCATAGACATCATCAACAAACATTCTAACGTGATCCTAACATCATAAACATGCTCAATTAAGAATATCCAATGATCTATATAAATAAAGTTTCCCTTTTGGGAAAGTAACACCCAAAATCAATCTAACACCCAGTTGATTCATGAATTCGTCAACATCATGCCTAATCAAGTCCATGACTATCATCTAGACATGACCAACATCATCAAAACATCATAATTCACAAGCCACATATCCAAAAGTTCCTACTTATAGCAAGGTATGAACAACCTCTATATTTCATGATTTTTCTTGCACAATCCATGTAAACTAACATCAAAGCAATACAACTAACATCATACAATCATCAAATCATAATTCCAAGAAGAAAAAGTTTCTACTTTAGGCAATGTATGAACTACAAAATCAATTCTTGGATTTCTTGCATAATTATCATATTCATACAACATAACCAAAACATATCATCATCAAACAATCATCAATTTCAACTTTCATTCACAATTTTAGAACTAGGGTTCATCAACATCAAAAACCATGAAAAACTTGCCAAAATCTGACCTTTAATCGTGGAATGATCAAGAAATGATGCCTGCTACACGTTGGAATGCTTGAAACTAGATCAAAATCGATGCTTGATTGTTGTTCTTGATCAAATCGCAAGGGATGTGTGTGGGTGAAGTTTTGGCTGAATGGGGGGGGGGGTTTGGGGGCTAGGGTTTGGCTTAATTTGTGGTAATATTTTGTTTTATGGTAATTACAACTTAACCCCCATTGTTTAAACTTTGTAAAAACTAATCCTTTTAACACTTTTAAAAAGGTTTTAACCACTAAACACAAATATTATTAATCATCAATAATAATTATATATTTCAAGTAATAACAAAACACATGAACAATACTTAAACATAATCATATTTTTAAGTAAAATTCACAAATCATATTTAAAATTCATAAATAGCATAACCACAAACTGATAATCAATATTATTAGTTAAATTATTATCTGTTCTTCATATATAATTGTTATTAAGTGACCAACATTCAACGAAAACTAGTGTGTGCTCACGACACATGTATGCAAGACCTAACGGAACTAACGGAGTTTGGTAACGGAAAATTACCGGATGTCACATTATCCCCATGTTGAAAAACAAGATTCATTTGACCAAGTTGACCCGTTTGACCCGTTGGTGACATGTCAAGTTAAATTCTTGTTTAATCAAGTATACCAATCCATCATACATGGTTATCACACAAGTTATTCACGTATGCCACATTACAAACCCTTAAGTGCTATAATGCTCATCATACCATCACCCATTATCATGTATATTATATAAGAGTCTAAATTTACAAAGTATGCATCAAGAATTCATACAACCCAAATAACACAATCTACCACCATAGACATCAATAACAAACATTCTAACATGATCCTAACATCATAAACATTCTCAATTTACAATATCCAATGATCTACATAAATAAAGTTTCCTTTTCGGGAAAGTAACACCCAAAATCAATTTAACACCTAGTTCATTCATGAATTCCTCAACATCATGCCCAATCAAGTCCATGACTATCATCTAGACATGACCAACATCATCAAATCATCATAATTCACAAGCCACATATCCAAAAGTTTCTACTTATAGCAAGGTATGAACAACGTCTAGATTTCATGATTTTTCTTGCACAATCCATGTAAACTAACATCAAAGCAATACAACTAACATCATACAATCATCAAATCATGAATTCCAAGAAGAAAAAGTTTCTACTTTAGGCAATGTATGAACTACAAAATCAATTCATGGATTTCTTGCATAATTATCATATTCATACAACATAACCATAAACATATCATCATCAGACAATCATGAATTTCAACTTTCATTCACAATTTTGGAAGTAGGGTTCATCAACATCAAAAACCATGAAAAACTTGCCAAAATCTGACCATTAATCATGGAATGATCAAGAATTGATGCCTGCTACACGTTGGAATGCTTGAAACTTGATCAAAATCGATGCTTGATTGTTGTTCTTGATCAAATCACAAGGGGTGTGTGTGGGTGAAGTTTTGGCTGAACGGGGGGGGGGGGGGGGGGGGTTGGGGGCTAGGTTTGGCTTAATTTGTGGTAATATTTTGTTTTATGGTCATTAAAACTTAACCCCCATTGTTTAAACTTTGTAAAAACTAATCCTTTTAACACTTTTAAAAAAGTTTTATCCACTAAACACAAATATTATTAATCATCAATAATAATATATATTTTAACTAATAACAAAACACATGAACAATATTTAAACATAATCATATTTTCAAGTAAAATTCATAAATCATATTTAAAATTCATAAATCGCATAACCACAAACTGATAATCAATATTATTAGTTAAATTATTATATGTTCTTCATATATAATTGTTATTAAGTGACCAACATTCAACGACAACTAGTGTGTGCTCACGACACGTGTATGCAAGACTTAACGGAACTAACGGAGTTTGGTAACGGAAAATTACCGGATGTCACATTATCGCCATGTTGAAAAACAAGACTCATTTGACCAAGTTGACCCGTTTGACCCGTTGGTGACATGTCAAGTTAAATTTTTGTTTAATCAAGTATTGCAATCCATCCTACATGGTTATCACTTAAGTTATTCACGTGTGCCACATTACAAACCCTTAAGTGCTATAAAGCTCATCATACATCACCCATTATCATGTATATTCCATAAGAGTCTAAGTTTCCAAAGTTATGCATCAAGAATTCATACAACCCAAATAACACAATCTACCACCATAGACATCATCAACAAACATTCTAACATGATCCTAACATCATAAACATGCTCAATTAAGAATATCCAATGATCTATATAAATAAAGTTTCCCTTTTGGGAAAGTAACACCCAAAATCAATCTAACACCCAGTTGATTCATGAATTCATCAACATCATGCCTAATCAAGTCCATGACTATCATCTAGACATGACCAACATCATCAAATCATCATAATTCACAAGCTACATATCCAAAAGTTTCTACTTATAGCAAGGTATGAACAACCTCTAGATTTCATGATTTTTCTTGCACAATCCATGTAAACTAACATCAAAGCAATACAACTAACATCATACAATCATCAAATCATAAATTCCAAGAAGAAAAAGTTTCTACTTTAGGCAATGTATGAACTACAAAATCAATTCTTGGATTTCTTGCATAATTATCATATTCATACAACATAACCATAAACATATCATCATCAAACAATCATCAATTTCAACTTTCATTCATAATTTTAGAACTAGGGTTCATCAACATCAAAAACCATGAAAAACTTGCCAAAATCTGACCTTTAATCATGGAATGATCAAGAAATGATGCCTGCTACACGTTGGAATGCTTGAAACTACATCAAAATCGATGCTTGATTGTTGTTCTTGATCAAATCGCAAGGGGTGTGTGTGGGTGAAGTTTTGGCTAAAGGGGGGGGGGGGGGTTGGGGGCTAGGGTTTGGCTTAATTTGTGGTAATATTTTGTTTTATGGTAATTACAACTTAACCCCCATTGTTTAAACTTTGTAAAAACTAATCCTTTTAACACTTTTAAAAAGGTTTTAACCACTAAACACAAATATTATTAATCATCAATAATAATTATATATTTCAAGTAATAACAAAACACATGAACAATACTTAAACATAATCATATTTTTAAGTAAAATTCACAAATCATATTTAAAATTCATAAATCGCATAACCACAAACTGATAATCAATATTATTAGTTAAATTATTATCTGTTCTTCATATATAATTGTTATTAAGTGACCAACATTCAACGACAACTAGTGTGTGCTCACGACACATGTATGCAAGACCTAACGAAACTAACGGAGTTTGGAAACGGAAAATTACCGGATGTCACATTATCCCCATGTTGAAAAACAAGATTCATTTGACCAAGTTGACCCGTTTGACCCGTTGGTGACATGTCAAGTTAAATTCTTGTTTAATCAAGTATACCAATCCATCATACATGGTTATCACACAAGTTATTCACGTATGCCACATTACAAACCCTTAAGTGCTATAATGCTCATCATACCATCAACCATTATCATGTATATTATATAAGAGTCTAAATTTACAAAGTATGCATCAAGAATTCATACAACCCAAATAACACAATCTACCACTATAGACATCATCAACAAACATTCTAACATGATCCTAACATCATAAACATGCTCAATTTACAATATCCAATGATCTACATAAATAAAGTTTCCTTTTCGGGAAAGTAACACCCAAAATCAATTTAACACCTAGTTCATTCATGAATTCCTCAACATCATGCCCAATCAAGTCCATGACTATCATCTAGACATGACCAACATCATCAAATCATCATAATTCACAAGCCACATATCCAAAAGTTTCTACTTATAGCAAGGTATGAACAACATCTAGATTTCATGATTTTTCTTGCACAATCCATGTAAACTAACATCAAAGCAATACAACTAACATCATACAATCATCAAATCATGAATTCCAAGAAGAAAAAGTTTCTACTTTAGGCAATGTATGAACTACAAAATCAATTCATGGATTTCTTGCATAATTATCATATTCATACAACATAACCATAAACATATCATCATCAGACAATCATGAATTTCAACTTTCATTCACAATTTTGGAAGTAGGGTTCATCAACATCAAAAACCATGAAAAACTTGCCAAAATCTGACCATTAATCATGGAATGATCAAGAATTGATGCCTGCTACACGTTGGAATGCTTGAAACTTGATCAAAATCGATGCTTGATTGTTGTTCTTGATCAAATCACAAGGGGTGTGTGTGGGTGAAGTTTTGGCTGAACGGGGGGGGGGGGGGGGGGGGGGGGGGGGGTTGGGGGCTAGGCTTTGGCTTAATTTGTGGTAATATTTTGTTTTATGGTCATTAAAACTTAACCCCCATTGTTTAAACTTTGTAAAAACTAATCCTTTTAACACTTTTAAAAAGTTTTATCCACTAAACACAAATATTATTAATCATCAATAATAATAATATATTTTAACTAATAACAAAACACATGAACAATATTTAAACATAATCATATTTTCAAGTAAAATTCATAAATCATATTTAAAATTCATAAATCGCATAACCACAAACTGATAATCAATATTATTAGTTAAATTATTATATGTTCTTCATATATAATTGTTATTAAGTGACCAACATTCAACGACAACTAGTGTGTGCTCACGACACGTGTATGCAAGACTAACGGAACTAACGGAGTTTGGTAACGGAAAATTACCGGATGTCACATTATCGCCATGTTGAAAAACAAGACTCATTTGACCAAGTTGACCCGTTTGACCCGTTGGTGACATGTCAAGTTAAATTTTTGTTTAATCAAGTATTGCAATCCATCCTACATGGTTATCACTTAAGTTATTCACGTGTGCCACATTACAAACCCTTAAGTGCTATAAAGCTCATCATACATCACCCATTATCATGTATATTCCATAAGAGTCTAAGTTTCCAAAGTTATGCATCAAGAATTCATACAACCCAAATAACACAATCTACCACCATAGACATCATCAACAAACATTCTAACATGATCCTAACATCATAAACATGCTCAATTAAGAATATCCAATGATCTATATAAATAAAGTTTCCCTTTTGGGAAAGTAACACCCAAAATCAATCTAACACCCAGTTGATTCATGAATTCATCAACATCATGCCTAATCAAGTCCATGACTATCATCTAGACATGACCAACATCATCAAATCATCATAATTCACAAGCTACATATCCAAAAGTTTCTACTTATAGCAAGGTATGAACAACCTCTAGATTTCATGATTTTTCTTGCACAATCCATGTAAACTAACATCAAAGCAATACAACTAACATCATACAATCATCAAATCATAAATTCCAAGAAGAAAAAGTTTCTACTTTAGGCAATGTATGAACTACAAAATCAATTCTTGGATTTCTTGCATAATTATCATATTCATACAACATAACCATAAACATATCATCATCAAACAATCATCAATTTCAACTTTCATTCACAATTTTAGAACTAGGGTTCATCAACATCAAAAACCATGAAAAACTTGCCAAAATCTGACCTTTAATCGTGGAATGATCAAGAAATGATGCCTGCTACACGTTGGAATGCTTGAAACTAGATCAAAATCGATGCTTGATTGTTGTTCTTGATCAAATCGCAAGGGGTGTGTGTGGGTGAAGTTTTGGCTAAAGGGGGGGGGGGGGGTTGGGGGCTAGGGTTTGGCTTAATTTGTGGTAATATTTTGTTTTATGGTAATTACAACTTAACCCCCATTGTTTAAACTTTGTAAAAACTAATCCTTTTAACACTTTTAAAAAGGTTTTAACCACTAAACACAAATATTATTAATCATCAATAATAATTATATATTTCAAGTAATAACAAAACACATGAACAATACTTAAACATAATCATATTTTTAAGTAAAATTCACAAATCATATTTAAAATTCATAAATCGCATAACCACAAACTGATAATCAATATTATTAGTTAAATTATTATCTGTTCTTCATATATAATTGTTATTAAGTGACCAACATTCAACGACAACTAGTGTGTGCTCACGACACATGTATGCAAGACCTAACGAAACTAACGGAGTTTGGAAACGGAAAATTACCGGATGTCACATTATCCCCATGTTGAAAAACAAGATTCATTTGACCAAGTTGACCCGTTTGACCCGTTGGTGACATGTCAAGTTAAATTCTTGTTTAATCAAGTATACCAATCCATCATACATGGTTATCACACAAGTTATTCACGTATGCCACATTACAAACCCTTAAGTGCTATAATGCTCATCATACCATCAACCATTATCATGTATATTATATAAGAGTCTAAATTTACAAAGTATGCATCAAGAATTCATACAACCCAAATAACACAATCTACCACTAGACATCATCAACAAACATTCTAACATGATCCTAACATCATAAACATGCTCAATTTACAATATCCAATGATCTACATAAATAAAGTTTCCTTTTCGGGAAAGTAACACCCAAAATCAATTTAACACCTAGTTCATTCATGAATTCCTCAACATCATGCCCAATCAAGTCCATGACTATCATCTAGACATGACCAACATCATCAAATCATCATAATTCACAAGCCACATATCCAAAAGTTTCTACTTATAGCAAGGTATGAACAACATCTAGATTTCATGATTTTTCTTGCACAATCCATGTAAACTAACATCAAAGCAATACAACTAACATCATACAATCATCAAATCATGAATTCCAAGAAGAAAAAGTTTCTACTTTAGGCAATGTATGAACTACAAAATCAATTCATGGATTTCTTGCATAATTATCATATTCATACAACATAACCATAAACATATCATCATCAGACAATCATGAATTTCAACTTTCATTCACAATTTTGGAAGTAGGGTTCATCAACATCAAAAACCATGAAAAACTTGCCAAAATCTGACCATTAATCATGGAATGATCAAGAATTGATGCCTGCTACACGTTGGAATGCTTGAAACTTGATCAAAATCGATGCTTGATTGTTGTTCTTGATCAAATCACAAGGGGTGTGTGTGGGTGAAGTTTTGGCTGAACGGGGGGGGGGGGGGGGGGGGGGAGGGGGGGTTGGGGGCTAGGCTTTGGCTTAATTTGTGGTAATATTTTGTTTTATGGTCATTAAAACTTAACCCCCATTGTTTAAACTTTGTAAAAACTAATCCTTTTAACACTTTTAAAAAAGTTTTATCCACTAAACACAAATATTATTAATCATCAATAATAATAATATATTTTAACTAATAACAAAACACATGAACAATATTTAAACATAATCATATTTTCAAGTAAAATTCATAAATCATATTTAAAATTCATAAATCGCATAACCACAAACTGATAATCAATATTATTAGTTAAATTATTATATGTTCTTCATATATAATTGTTATTAAGTGACCAACATTCAACGACAACTAGTGTGTGCTCACGACACGTGTATGCAAGACCTAATGGAACTAACGGAGCTTGGTAACAGAAAATTACCGGATGTCACATTATCGCCATGTTGAAAAACAAAACTCATTTGACCAAGTTGACCCGTTTGACCCGTTGGTGACATGTCAAGTTAAATTTTTGTTTAATCAAGTATTGCAATCCATCCTACATGGTTATCACTTAAGTTATTCACGTGTGCCACATTACAAACCCTTAAGTGCTATAAAGCTCATCATACATCACCCATTATCATGTATATTCCATAAGAGTCTAAGTTTCCAAAGTTATGCATCAAGAATTCATACAACCCAAATAACACAATCTACCACCATAGACATCATCAACAAACATTCTAACATGATCCTAACATCATAAACATGCTCAATTAAGAATATCCAATGATCTATATAAATAAAGTTTCCCTTTTGGGAAAGTAACACCCAAAATCAATCTAACACCCAGTTGATTCATGAATTCATCAACATCATGCCTAATCAAGTCCATGACT
Organism: Flaveria sonorensis; assembly: GCA_025506505.1. Lineage (NCBI taxonomy): Eukaryota > Viridiplantae > Streptophyta > Magnoliopsida > Asterales > Asteraceae > Flaveria > Flaveria sonorensis. The sequence goes on along the minus strand of CM046430.1, from coordinate 30,242,911 downwards.
ATCATCTAGACATGACCAACATCATCAAATCATCATAATTCACAAGCTACATATCCAAAAGTTTCTACTTATAGCAAGGTATGAACAACCTCTAGATTTCATGATTTTTCTTGCACAATCCATGTAAACTAACATCAAAGCAATACAACTAACATCATACAATCATCAAATCATAAATTCCAAGAAGAAAAAGTTTCTACTTTAGGCAATGTATGAACTACAAAATCAATTCTTGGATTTCTTGCATAATTATCATATTCATACAACATAACCATAAACATATCATCATCAAACAATCATCAATTTCAACTTTCATTCACAATTTTAGAACTAGGGTTCATCAACATCAAAAACCATGAAAAACTTGCCAAAATCTGACCTTTAATCGTGGAATGATCAAGAAATGATGCCTGCTACACGTTGGAATGCTTGAAACTAGATCAAAATCGATGCTTGATTGTTGTTCTTGATCAAATCGCAAGGGGTGTGTGTGGGTGAAGTTTTGGCTAAAGGGGGGGGGGGGGTTGGGGGCTAGGGTTTGGCTTAATTTGTGGTAATATTTTGTTTTATGGTAATTACAACTTAACCCCCATTGTTTAAACTTTGTAAAAACTAATCCTTTTAACACTTTTAAAAAGGTTTTAACCACTAAACACAAATATTATTAATCATCAATAATAATTATATATTTCAAGTAATAACAAAACACATGAACAATACTTAAACATAATCATATTTTTAAGTAAAATTCACAAATCATATTTAAAATTCATAAATCGCATAACCACAAACTGATAATCAATATTATTAGTTAAATTATTATCTGTTCTTCATATATAATTGTTATTAAGTGACCAACATTCAACGACAACTAGTGTGTGCTCACGACACATGTATGCAAGACCTAACGAAACTAACGGAGTTTGGAAACGGAAAATTACCGGATGTCACATTATCCCCATGTTGAAAAACAAGATTCATTTGACCAAGTTGACCCGTTTGACCCGTTGGTGACATGTCAAGTTAAATTCTTGTTTAATCAAGTATACCAATCCATCATACATGGTTATCACACAAGTTATTCACGTATGCCACATTACAAACCCTTAAGTGCTATAATGCTCATCATACCATCAACCATTATCATGTATATTATATAAGAGTCTAAATTTACAAAGTATGCATCAAGAATTCATACAACCCAAATAACACAATCTACCACTATAGACATCATCAACAAACATTCTAACATGATCCTAACATCATAAACATGCTCAATTTCAATATCCAATGATCTACATAAATAAAGTTTCCTTTTCGGGAAAGTAACACCCAAAATCAATTTAACACCTAGTTCATTCATGAATTCCTCAACATCATGCCCAATCAAGTCCATGACTATCATCTAGACATGACCAACATCATCAAATCATCATAATTCACAAGCCACATATCCAAAAGTTTCTACTTATAGCAAGGTATGAACAACATCTAGATTTCATGATTTTTCTTGCACAATCCATGTAAACTAACATCAAAGCAATACAACTAACATCATACAATCATCAAATCATGAATTCCAAGAAGAAAAAGTTTCTACTTTAGGCAATGTATGAACTACAAAATCAATTCATGGATTTCTTGCATAATTATCATATTCATACAACATAACCATAAACATATCATCATCAGACAATCATGAATTTCAACTTTCATTCACAATTTTGGAAGTAGGGTTCATCAACATCAAAAACCATGAAAAACTTGCCAAAATCTGACCATTAATCATGGAATGATCAAGAATTGATGCCTGCTACACGTTGGAATGCTTGAAACTTGATCAAAATCGATGCTTGATTGTTGTTCTTGATCAAATCACAAGGGGTGTGTGTGGGTGAAGTTTTGGCTGAACGGGGGGGGGGGGGGGGGGGGGGGGGGAGGGGGGGTTGGGGGCTAGGCTTTGGCTTAATTTGTGGTAATATTTTGTTTTATGGTCATTAAAACTTAACCCCCATTGTTTAAACTTTGTAAAAACTAATCCTTTTAACACTTTTAAAAAAGTTTTATCCACTAAACACAAATATTATTAATCATCAATAATAATAATATATTTTAACTAATAACAAAACACATGAACAATATTTAAACATAATCATATTTTCAAGTAAAATTCATAAATCATATTTAAAATTCATAAATCGCATAACCACAAACTGATAATCAATATTATTAGTTAAATTATTATATGTTCTTCATATATAATTGTTATTAAGTGACCAACATTCAACGACAACTAGTGTGTGCTCACGACACGTGTATGCAAGACTAACGGAACTAACGGAGTTTGGTAACGGAAAATTACCGGATGTCACATTATCGCCATGTTGAAAAACAAGACTCATTTGACCAAGTTGACCCGTTTGACCCGTTGGTGACATGTCAAGTTAAATTTTTGTTTAATCAAGTATTGCAATCCATCCTACATGGTTATCACTTAAGTTATTCACGTGTGCCACATTACAAACCCTTAAGTGCTATAAAGCTCATCATACATCACCCATTATCATGTATATTCCATAAGAGTCTAAGTTTCCAAAGTTATGCATCAAGAATTCATACAACCCAAATAACACAATCTACCACCATAGACATCATCAACAAACATTCTAACATGATCCTAACATCATAAACATGCTCAATTAAGAATATCCAATGATCTATATAAATAAAGTTTCCCTTTTGGGAAAGTAACACCCAAAATCAATCTAACACCCAGTTGATTCATGAATTCATCAACATCATGCCTAATCAAGTCCATGACTATCATCTAGACATGACCAACATCATCAAATCATCATAATTCACAAGCTACATATCCAAAAGTTTCTACTTATAGCAAGGTATGAACAACCTCTAGATTTCATGATTTTTCTTGCACAATCCATGTAAACTAACATCAAAGCAATACAACTAACATCATACAATCATCAAATCATAAATTCCAAGAAGAAAAAGTTTCTACTTTAGGCAATGTATGAACTACAAAATCAATTCTTGGATTTCTTGCATAATTATCATATTCATACAACATAACCATAAACATATCATCATCAAACAATCATCAATTTCAACTTTCATTCACAATTTTAGAACTAGGGTTCATCAACATCAAAAACCATGAAAAACTTGCCAAAATCTGACCTTTAATCGTGGAATGATCAAGAAATGATGCCTGCTACACGTTGGAATGCTTGAAACTAGATCAAAATCGATGCTTGATTGTTGTTCTTGATCAAATCGCAAGGGGTGTGTGTGGGTGAAGTTTTGGCTAAAGGGGGGGGGGGGGTTGGGGGCTAGGGTTTGGCTTAATTTGTGGTAATATTTTGTTTTATGGTAATTACAACTTAACCCCCATTGTTTAAACTTTGTAAAAACTAATCCTTTTAACACTTTTAAAAAGGTTTTAACCACTAAACACAAATATTATTAATCATCAATAATAATTATATATTTCAAGTAATAACAAAACACATGAACAATACTTAAACATAATCATATTTTTAAGTAAAATTCACAAATCATATTTAAAATTCATAAATCGCATAACCACAAACTGATAATCAATATTATTAGTTAAATTATTATCTGTTCTTCATATATAATTGTTATTAAGTGACCAACATTCAACGACAACTAGTGTGTGCTCACGACACATGTATGCAAGACCTAACGAAACTAACGGAGTTTGGAAACGGAAAATTACCGGATGTCACATTATCCCCATGTTGAAAAACAAGATTCATTTGACCAAGTTGACCCGTTTGACCCGTTGGTGACATGTCAAGTTAAATTCTTGTTTAATCAAGTATACCAATCCATCATACATGGTTATCACACAAGTTATTCACGTATGCCACATTACAAACCCTTAAGTGCTATAATGCTCATCATACCATCAACCATTATCATGTATATTATATAAGAGTCTAAATTTACAAAGTATGCATCAAGAATTCATACAACCCAAATAACACAATCTACCACCATAGACATCATCAACAAACATTCTAACATGATCCTAACATCATAAACATGCTCAATTTTCAATATCCAATGATCTACATAAATAAAGTTTCCTTTTCGGGAAAGTAACACCCAAAATCAATTTAACACCTAGTTCATTCATGAATTCCTCAACATCATGCCCAATCAAGTCCATGACTATCATCTAGACATGACCAACATCATCAAATCATCATAATTCACAAGCCACATATCCAAAAGTTTCTACTTATAGCAAGGTATGAACAACATCTAGATTTCATGATTTTTCTTGCACAATCCATGTAAACTAACATCAAAGCAATACAACTAACATCATACAATCATCAAATCATGAATTCCAAGAAGAAAAAGTTTCTACTTTAGGCAATGTATGAACTACAAAATCAATTCATGGATTTCTTGCATAATTATCATATTCATACAACATAACCATAAACATATCATCATCAGACAATCATGAATTTCAACTTTCATTCACAATTTTGGAAGTAGGGTTCATCAACATCAAAAACCATGAAAAACTTGCCAAAATCTGACCATTAATCATGGAATGATCAAGAATTGATGCCTGCTACACGTTGGAATGCTTGAAACTTGATCAAAATCGATGCTTGATTGTTGTTCTTGATCAAATCACAAGGGGTGTGTGTGGGTGAAGTTTTGGCTGAACGGGGGGGGGGGGGGGGGGGGGGGGGGGGGGTTGGGGGCTAGGCTTTGGCTTAATTTGTGGTAATATTTTGTTTTATGGTCATTAAAACTTAACCCCCATTGTTTAAACTTTGTAAAAACTAATCCTTTTAACACTTTTAAAAAAGTTTTATCCACTAAACACAAATATTATTAATCATCAATAATAATAATATATTTTAACTAATAACAAAACACATGAACAATATTTAAACATAATCATATTTTCAAGTAAAATTCATAAATCATATTTAAAATTCATAAATCGCATAACCACAAACTGATAATCAATATTATTAGTTAAATTATTATATGTTCTTCATATATAATTGTTATTAAGTGACCAACATTCAACGACAACTAGTGTGTGCTCACGACACGTGTATGCAAGACTTAACGGAACTAACGGAGTTTGGTAACGGAAAATTACCGGATGTCACATTATCGCCATGTTGAAAAACAAGACTCATTTGACCAAGTTGACCCGTTTGACCCGTTGGTGACATGTCAAGTTAAATTTTGTTTAATCAAGTATTGCAATCCATCCTACATGGTTATCACTTAAGTTATTCACGTGTGCCACATTACAAACCCTTAAGTGCTATAAAGCTCATCATACATCACCCATTATCATGTATATTCCATAAGAGTCTAAGTTTCCAAAGTTATGCATCAAGAATTCATACAACCCAAATAACACAATCTACCACCATAGACATCATCAACAAACATTCTAACATGATCCTAACATCATAAACATGCTCAATTAAGAATATCCAATGATCTATATAAATAAAGTTTCCCTTTTGGGAAAGTAACACCCAAAATCAATCTAACACCCAGTTGATTCATGAATTCATCAACATCATGCCTAATCAAGTCCATGACTATCATCTAGACATGACCAACATCATCAAATCATCATAATTCACAAGCTACATATCCAAAAGTTTCTACTTATAGCAAGGTATGAACAACCTCTAGATTTCATGATTTTTCTTGCACAATCCATGTAAACTAACATCAAAGCAATACAACTAACATCATACAATCATCAAATCATAAATTCCAAGAAGAAAAAGTTTCTACTTTAGGCAATGTATGAACTACAAAATCAATTCTTGGATTTCTTGCATAATTATCATATTCATACAACATAACCATAAACATATCATCATCAAACAATCATCAATTTCAACTTTCATTCACAATTTTAGAACTAGGGTTCATCAACATCAAAAACCATGAAAAACTTGCCAAAATCTGACCTTTAATCGTGGAATGATCAAGAAATGATGCCTGCTACACGTTGGAATGCTTGAAACTAGATCAAAATCGATGCTTGATTGTTGTTCTTGATCAAATCGCAAGGGGTGTGTGTGGGTGAAGTTTTGGCTAAAGGGGGGGGGGGGGTTGGGGGCTAGGGTTTGGCTTAATTTGTGGTAATATTTTGTTTTATGGTAATTACAACTTAACCCCCATTGTTTAAACTTTGTAAAAACTAATCCTTTTAACACTTTTAAAAAGGTTTTAACCACTAAACACAAATATTATTAATCATCAATAATAATTATATATTTCAAGTAATAACAAAACACATGAACAATACTTAAACATAATCATATTTTTAAGTAAAATTCACAAATCATATTTAAAATTCATAAATCGCATAACCACAAACTGATAATCAATATTATTAGTTAAATTATTATCTGTTCTTCATATATAATTGTTATTAAGTGACCAACATTCAACGACAACTAGTGTGTGCTCACGACACATGTATGCAAGACCTAACGAAACTAACGGAGTTTGGAAACGGAAAATTACCGGATGTCACATTATCCCCATGTTGAAAAACAAGATTCATTTGACCAAGTTGACCCGTTTGACCCGTTGGTGACATGTCAAGTTAAATTCTTGTTTAATCAAGTATACCAATCCATCATACATGGTTATCACACAAGTTATTCACGTATGCCACATTACAAACCCTTAAGTGCTATAATGCTCATCATACATCAACCATTATCATGTATATTATATAAGAGTCTAAATTTACAAAGTATGCATCAAGAATTCATACAACCCAAATAACACAATCTACCACTATAGACATCATCAACAAACATTCTAACATGATCCTAACATCATAAACATGCTCAATTTTCAATATCCAATGATCTACATAAATAAAGTTTCCTTTTCGGGAAAGTAACACCCAAAATCAATTTAACACCTAGTTCATTCATGAATTCCTCAACATCATGCCCAATCAAGTCCATGACTATCATCTAGACATGACCAACATCATCAAATCATCATAATTCACAAGCCACATATCCAAAAGTTTCTACTTATAGCAAGGTATGAACAACATCTAGATTTCATGATTTTTCTTGCACAATCCATGTAAACTAACATCAAAGCAATACAACTAACATCATACAATCATCAAATCATGAATTCCAAGAAGAAAAAGTTTCTACTTTAGGCAATGTATGAACTACAAAATCAATTCATGGATTTCTTGCATAATTATCATATTCATACAACATAACCATAAACATATCATCATCAGACAATCATGAATTTCAACTTTCATTCACAATTTTGGAAGTAGGGTTCATCAACATCAAAAACCATGAAAAACTTGCCAAAATCTGACCATTAATCATGGAATGATCAAGAATTGATGCCTGCTACACGTTGGAATGCTTGAAACTTGATCAAAATCGATGCTTGATTGTTGTTCTTGATCAAATCACAAGGGGTGTGTGTGGGTGAAGTTTTGGCTGAACGGGGGGGGGGGGGGGGGGGGGGGGGGGGGGGTTGGGGGCTAGGCTTTGGCTTAATTTGTGGTAATATTTTGTTTTATGGTCATTAAAACTTAACCCCCATTGTTTAAACTTTGTAAAAACTAATCCTTTTAACACTTTTAAAAAGGTTTTAACCACTAAACACAAATATTATTAATCATCAATAATAATTATATATTTCAACTAATAACAAAACACATGAACAATACTTAAACATAATCATATTTTTAAGTAAAATTCACAAATCATATTTAAAATTCATAAATCGCATAACCACAAACTGATAATCAATATTATTAGTTAAATTATTATCTGTTCTTCATATATAATTGTTATTAAGTGACCAACATTCAACGACAACTAGTGTGTGCTCACGACACATGTATGCAAGACCTAACGGAACTAACGGAGTTTGGAACGGAAAATTACCGGATGTCACATTATCCCCATGTTGAAAAACAAGATTCATTTGACCAAGTTGACCCGTTTGACCCGTTGGTGACATGTCAAGTTAAATTCTTGTTTAATCAAGTATACCAATCCATCATACATGGTTATCACACAAGTTATTCACGTATGCCACATTACAAACCCTTAAGTGCTATAAAGCTCATCATACCATCACCCATTATCATGTATATTATATAAGAGTCTAAATTTCAAAGTATGCATCAAGAATTCATACAACCCAAATAACACAATCTACCACCATAGACATCATCAACAAACATTCTAACATGATCCTAACATCATAAACATGCTCAATTTTCAATATCCAATGATCTACATAAATAAAGTTTCCTTTTCGGGAAAGTAACACCCAAAATCAATTTAACACCTAGTTCATTCATGAATTCCTCAACATCATGCCCAATCAAGTCCATGACTATCATCTAGACATGACCAACATCATCAAATCATCATAATTCACAAGCCACATATCCAAAAGTTTCTACTTATAGCAAGGTATGAACAACCTCTAGATTTCATGATTTTTCTTGCACAATCCATGTAAACTAACATCAAAGCAATACAACTAACATCATACAATCATCAAATCATGAATTCCAAGAAGAAAAAGTTTCTACTTTAGGCAATGTATGAACTACAAAATCAATTCATGGATTTCTTGCATAATTATCATATTCATACAACATAACCATAAACATATCATCATCAACAATCATGAATTTCAACTTTCATTCACAATTTTGGAAGTAGGGTTCATCAACATCAAAAACCATGAAAAACTTGCCAAAATCTGACCATTAATCATGGAATGATCAAGAATTGATGCCTGCTACACGTTGGAATGCTTGAAACTTGATCAAAATCGATGCTTGATTGTTGTTCTTGATCAAATCACAAGGGGTGTGTGTGGGTGAAGTTTTGGCTGAACGGGGGGGGGGGGGGGGGGGGGGGGGGGGGTTGGGGGCTAGGCTTTGGCTTAATTTGTGGTAATATTTTGTTTTATGGTCATTAAACTTAACCCCCATTGTTTAAACTTTGTAAAAACTAATCCTTTTAACACTTTTAAAAAAGTTTTATCCACTAAACACAAATATTATTAATCATCAATAATAATTATATTTTAACTAATAACAAAACACATGAACAATATTTAAACATAATCATATTTTCAAGTAAAATTCATAAATCATATTTAAAATTCATAAATCGCATAACCACAAACTGATAATCAATATTATTAGTTAAATTATTATATGTTCTTCATATATAATTGTTATTAAGTGACCAACATTCAACGACAACTAGTGTGTGCTCACGACACGTGTATGCAAGACCTAACGGAACTAACGGAGTTTGGTAACGGAAAATTACCGGATGTCACATTATCGCCATGTTGAAAAACAAGACTCATTTGACCAAGTTGACCCGTTTGACCCGTTGGTGACATGTCAAGTTAAATTTTGTTTAATCAAGTATTGCAATCCATCCTACATGGTTATCACACAAGTTATTCACGTGTGCCACATTACAAACCCTTAAGTGCTATAAAGCTCATCATACATCACCCATTATCATGTATATTCCATAAGAGTCTAAGTTTCCAAAGTTATGCATCAAGAATTCATACAACCCAAATAACACAATCTACCACCATAGACATCATCAACAAACATTCTAACATGATCCTAACATCATAAACATGCTCAATTAAGAATATCCAATGATCTATATAAATAAAGTTTCCCTTTTGGGAAAGTAACACCCAAAATCAATCTAACACCCAGTTGATTCATGAATCCATCAACATCATGCCTAATCAAGTCCATGACTATCATCTAGACATGACCAACATCATCAAATCATCATAATTCACAAGCCACATATCCAAAAGTTTCTACTTATAGCAAGGTATGAACAACCTCTAGATTTCATGATTTTTCTTGCACAATCCATGTAAACTAACATCAAAGCAATACAACTAACATCATACAATCATCAAATCATAATTCCAAGAAGAAAAAGTTTCTACTTTAGGCAATGTATGAATTCTTGGATTTCTTGCATAATTATCATATTCATACAACATAACCATAAACATATCATCATCAAACAATCATCAATTTCAACTTTCATTCACAATTTTAGAACTAGGGTTCATCAACATCAAAAACCATGAAAAACTTGCCAAAATCTGACCTTTAATCGTGGAATGATCAAGAAATGATGCCTGCTACACGTTGGAATGCTTGAAACTAGATCAAAATCGATGCTTGATTGTTGTTCTTGATCAAATCGCAAGGGGTGTGTGTGGGTGAAGTTTTGGCTAAAGGGGGGGGGGGGGGGGTTGGGGGCTAGGGTTTGGCTTAATTTGTGGTAATATTTTGTTTTATGGTAATTACAACTTAACCCCCATTGTTTAAACTTTGTAAAAACTAATCCTTTTAACACTTTTAAAAAGGTTTTAACCACTAAACACAAATATTATTAATCATCAATAATAATTATATATTTCAAGTAATAACAAAACACATGAACAATACTTAAACATAATCATATTTTTAAGTAAAATTCACAAATCATATTTAAAATTCATAAATCGCATAACCACAAACTGATAATCAATATTATTAGTTAAATTATTATCTGTTCTTCATATATAATTGTTATTAAGTGACCAACATTCAACGACAACTAGTGTGTGCTCACGACACATGTATGCAAGACCTAACGGAACTAACGGAGTTTGGAACGGAAAATTACCGGATGTCACATTATCCCCATGTTGAAAAACAAGATTCATTTGACCAAGTTGACCCGTTTGACCCGTTGGTGACATGTCAAGTTAAATTCTTGTTTAATCAAGTATACCAATCCATCATACATGGTTATCACACAAGTTATTCACGTATGCCACATTACAAACCCTTAAGTGCTATAATGCTCATCATACCATCACCCATTATCATGTATATTATATAGAGTCTAAATTTACCAAAGTATGCATCAAGAATTCATACAACCCAAATAACACAATCTACCACCATAGACATCATCAACAAACATTCTAACATGATCCTAACATCATAAACATGCTCAATTTACAATATCCAATGATCTACATAAATAAAGTTTCCTTTTCGGGAAAGTAACACCCAAAATCAATTTAACACCTAGTTCATTCATGAATTCCTCAACATCATGCCCAATCAAGTCCATGACTATCATCTAGACATGACCAACATCATCAAATCATCATAATTCACAAGCCACATATCCAAAAGTTTCTACTTATAGCAAGGTATGAACAACCTCTAGATTTCATGATTTTTCTTGCACAATCCATGTAAACTAACATCAAAGCAATACAACTAACATCATACAATCATCAAATCATGAATTCCAAGAAGAAAAAGTTTCTACTTTAGGCAATGTATGAACTACAAAATCAATTCATGGATTTCTTGCATAATTATCATATTCATACAACATAACCATAAACATATCATCATCAGACAATCATGAATTTCAACTTTCATTCACAATTTTGGAAGTAGGGTTCATCAACATCAAAAACCATGAAAAAATTGCCAAAATCTGACCATTAATCATGGAATGATCAAGAATTGATGCCTGCTACACGTTGGAATGCTTGAAACTTGATCAAAATCGATGCTTGATTGTTGTTCTTGATCAAATCACAAGGGGTGTGTGGGGTGAAGTTTTGGCTGAAAGGGGGGGGGGGGGGGGGGGGGGTTGGGGGCTAGGGTTTGGCTTAATTTGTGGTAATATTTTGTTTTATGGTCATTACAACTTAACCCCCATTGTTTAAACTTTGTAAAAACTAATCCTTTTAACACTTTTAAAAAAGTTTTATCCACTAAACACAAATATTATTAATCATCAATAATAATTATATATTTTAACTAATAACAAAACACATGAACAATATTTAAACATAATCATATTTTCAAGTAAAATTCATAAATCATATTTAAAATTCATAAATCGCATAACCACAAACTGATAATCAATATTATTAGTTAAATTATTATATGTTCTTCATATATAATTGTTATTAAGTGACCAACATTCAACGACAACTAGTGTGTGCTCACGACACGTGTATGCAAGACCTAACGGAACTAACGGAGTTTGGTAACGGAAAATTACCGGATGTCACATTATCGCCATGTTGAAAAACAAGACTCATTTGACCAAGTTGACCCGTTTGACCCGTTGGTGACATGTCAAGTTAAATTTTTGTTTAATCAAGTATTGCAATCCATCCTACATGGTCATCACATAAGTTATTCACGTGTGCCACATTACAAACCCTTAAGTGCTATAAAGCTCATCATACATCACCCATTATCATGTATATTCCATAAGAGTCTAAGTTTCCAAAGTTATGCATCAAGAATTCATACAACCCAAATAACACAATCTACCACCATAGACATCAACAACAAACATTCTAACATGATCCTAACATCATAAACATGCTCAATTAAGAATATCCAATGATCTATATAAATAAAGTTTCCCTTTTGGGAAAGTAACACCCAAAGTCAATCTAACACCCAGTTGATTCATGAATTCATCAACATCATGCCTAATCAAGTCCATGACTATCATCTAGACATGACCAACATCATCAAATCATCATAATTCACAAGCCACATATCCAAAAGTTTCTACTTATAGCAAGGTATGATCAACCTCTAGATTTCATGATTTTTCTTGCACAATCCATGTAAACTAACATCAAAGCAATACAACTAACATCATACAATCATCAAATCATAAATTCCAAGAAGAAAAAGTTTCTACTTTAGGCAATGTATGAACTACAAAATCAATTCTTGGATTTCTTGCATAATTATCATATTCATACAACATAACCATAAACATATCATCATCAAACAATCATCAATTTCAACTTTCATTCACAATTTTAGAACTAGGGTTCATCAACATCAAAAACCATGAAAAACTTGCCAAAATCTGACCATTAATCATGGAATGATCAAGAATTGATGCCTGCTACACGTTGGAATGCTTGAAACTTGATCAAAATCGATGCTTGATTGTTGTTCTTGATCAAATCACAAGGGGTGTGTGTGGGTGTTTTGGCGGGGGGGGGGGGGGGGGGGGGGGGGGGGGGGTGGGGGCTAGGGTTTGGCTTAATTTGTGGTAATATTTTGTTTTATGGTCATTACAACTTAACCCCCATTGTTTAAACTTTGTAAAAACTAATCCTTTTAACACTTTTAAAAAAGTTTTATCCACTAAACACAAATATTATTAATCATCAATAATAATTATATATTTAACTAATAACAAAACACATGAACAATATTTAAACATAATCATATTTTCAAGTAAAATTCATAAATCATATTTAAAATTCATAAATCGCATAACCACAAACTGATAATCAATATTATTAGTTAAATTATTATATGTTCTTCATATATAATTGTTATTAAGTGACCAACATTCAACGACAACTAGTGTGTGCTCACGACACGTGTATGCAAGACCTAACGGAACTAACGGAGTTTGGTAACGGAAAATTACCGGATGTCACATTATCGCCATGTTGAAAAACAAGACTCATTTGACCAAGTTGACCCGTTTGACCCGTTGGTGACATGTCAAGTTAAATTTTTGTTTAATCAAGTATTGCAATCCATCATACATGGTTATCACTTAAGTTATTCACGTATGCCACATTACAAACCCTTAAGTGCTATAAAGCTCATCATACATCACCCATTATCATGTATATTCGATAAGAGTCTAAGTTTCCAAAGTATGCATCAAGAATTCATACAACCCAAATAACACAATCTACCACCATAGACATCATCAACAAACATTCTAACATGATCCTAACATCATAAACATGCTCAATTAAGAATATCCAATGATCTATATAAATAAAGTTTCCCTTTTGGGAAAGTAACACCCAAAATCAATTAACACCCAGTTGATTCATGAATTCATCAACATCATGCCTAATCAAGTCCATGACTATCATCTAGACATGACCAACATCATCAAATCATCATAATTCACAAGCCACATATCCAAAAGTTTCTACTTATAGCAAGGTATGAACAACCTCTAGATTTCATGATTTTTCTTGCACAATCCATGTAAACTAACATCAAAGCAATACAACTAACATCATACAATCATCAAATCATAATTCCAAGAAGAAAAAGTTTCTACTTTAGGCAATGTATGAACTACAAAATCAATTCTTGGATTTCTTGCATAATTATCATATTCATACAACATAACCATAAACATATCATCATCAAACAATCATCAATTTCAACTTTCATTCACAATTTTAGAACTAGGGTTCATCAACATCAAAAACCATGAAAAACTTGCCAAAATCTGACCATTAATCATGGAATGATCAAGAATTGATGCCTGCTACACGTTGGAATGCTTGAAACTTGATCAAAATCGATGCTTGATTGTTGTTCTTGATCAAATCACAAGGGGTGTGTGTGGGTGAAGTTTTGGCGAACGGGGGGGGGGGAGGGGGGGTTGGGGGCTAGGGTTTGGCTTAATTTGTGGTAATATTTTGTTTTATGGTCATTACAACTTAACCCCCATTGTTTAAACTTTGTAAAAACTAATCCTTTTAACACTTTTAAAAAGTTTTATCCACTAAACACAAATATTATTAATCATCAATAATAATTATATATTTTAACTAATAACAAAACACATGAACAATATTTAAACATAATCATATTTTCAAGTAAAATTCATAAATCATATTTAAAATTCATAAATCGCATAACCACAAACTGATAATCAATATTATTAGTTAAATTATTATATGTTCTTCATATATAATTGTTATTAAGTGACCAACATTCAACGACAACTAGTGTGTGCTCACGACAGGTGTATGCAAGACCTAACGGAACTAACGGAGTTTGGTAACGAAAATTACCGGATGTCACATTATCGCCATGTTGAAAAACAAACTCATTTGACCAAGTTGACCCGTTTGACCCGTTGGTGACATGTCAAGTTAAATTTTTGTTTAATCAAGTATTGCAATCCATCCTACATGGTTATCACATAAGTTATTCACGTGTGCCACATTACAAACCCTTAAGTGCTATAAAGCTCATCATACATCACCCATTATCATGTATATTCCATAAGAGTCTAAGTTTCCAAAGTTATGCATCAAGAATTCATACAACCCAAATAACACAATCTACCACCATAGACATCATCAACAAACATTCTAACATGATCCTAACATCATAAACATGCTCAATTAAGAATATCCAATGATCTATATAAATAAAGTTTCCCTTTGGGGAAAGTAACACCCAAAATCAATCTAACACCCAGTTGATTCATGAATTCATCAACATCATGCCTAATCAAGTCCATGACTATCATCTAGACATGACCAACATCATCAAATCATCATAATTCACAAGCCACATATCCAAAAGTTTCTACTTATAGCAAGGTATGAACAACCTCTAGATTTCATGATTTTTCTTGCACAATCCATGTAAACTAACATCAAAGCAATACAACTAACATCATACAATCATCAAATCATAAATTCCAAGAAGAAAAAGTTTCTACTTTAGGCAATGTATGAACTACAAAATCAATTCTTGGATTTCTTGCATAATTATCATATTCATATAACATAACCATAAACATATCATCATCAAACAATCATCAATTTCAACTTTCATTCCCAATTTTAGAACTAGGGTTCATCAACATCAAAAACCATGAAAAACTTGCCAAAATCTGACCTTTAATCGTGGAATGATCAAGAAATGATGCCTGCTACACGTTGGAATGCTTGAAACTAGATCAAAATCGATGCTTGATTGTTGTTCTTGATCAAATCGCAAGGGGTGTGTGTGGGTGAAGTTTTGGCTAAACGGGGGGGGGGGGGGGTTGGGGCTAGGGTTTGGCTTAATTTGTGGTAATATTTTGTTTTATGGTAATTACAACTTAACCCCCATTGTTTAAACTTTGTAAAAACTAATCCTTTTAACACTTTTAAAAAGTTTTAACCACTAAACACAAATATTATTAATCATCAATAATAATATATATTTCAACAAATAACAAAACACATGAACAATACTTAAACATAATCATATTTTTAAGTAAAATTCACAAATCATATTTAAAATTCATAATTCGCATAACCACAAACTGATAATCAACATTATTAGTTAAATTATTATCTGTTCTTCATATATAATTGTTATTAAGTGACCAACATTCAACGACAACTAGTGTGTGCTCACGACACATGTATGCAAGACCTAACGGAACTAACAAAGTTTGGTAACGGAAAATTACCGGATGTCACATTATCCCCATGTTGAAAAACAAGATTCATTTGACCTCGTTGACCCGTTTGACCCGTTGGTGACATGTCAAGTTAAATTCTTGTTTAATCAAGTATACCAATCCATCATACATGGTTATCACACAAGTTATTCACGTATGCCACATTACAAACTCGTAAGTGCTATAATGCTCATCATACCATCACCCATTATTATGTATATTCCATAAGAGTCTAAGTTTCCAAAGTTATGCATCAAGAATTCATACAACCCAAATAACATAATCTACCACCATAGACATCATCAACAAACATTCTAACATGATCCAAACATCATAAACATGCTCAATTAATAATATCCAATGTTCTATATAAATAAAGTTTCCCTTTCAGGAAAGTAACTCCCAAAATCAATCTAACACCCAGTTGATTCATGAATTCATCAACATCATGCCTAATCAAGTCCATGACTATCCTCTAGACAAGACCAACATCATCAAATCATCATAATTTACAAGCCATATATCCAAAAGTTTCTACTTATAGCAAGGTATGAACAACCTCTAGATTTCATGATTTTTCTTGCACAATCCATGTAAACTAACATCAAAGCAATACAACTAACATCATACAATCATCAAATCATGAATTCCAAGAAGAAAAAGTTTCTACTTTAGGCAATGTATGAACTACAAAATCAATTCTTGGATTTCTTGCATAATTATCATATTCATACAACATAACCATAAACATATCATCATCAAACAATCATCAATTTCAACTTTCATTCACAATTTTAGAACTAGGGTTCATCAACATCAAAAACCATGAAAAACTTGCCAAAATCTGACCTTTAATCATGGATTGATCAAGAATTGATGCCTGCTACACGTTGGAATGCTTGAAACTAGATCAAAATCGATGCTTGATTGTTGTTCTTGATCAAATCGCAAGGGGTGTGTGTGGGTGAAGTTTTGGCTGAATGGGGGGGGGGGGGGGTTGGGGGCTAGGGTTTGGCTTAATTTGTGGTAATATTTTGTTTTATGGTAATTACAACTTAACCCCCATTGTTTAAACTTTGTAAAAACAATCCTTTTAACACTTTTAAAAAGGTTTTAACCACTAAACACAAATATTATTAATCATCAATAATAATTATATATTTCAACTAATAACAAAACACATGAACAATACTTAAACATAATCATATTTTAAGTAAAATTCACAAATCATATTTAAAATTCATAAATCGCATAACCACAAACTGATAATCAATATTATTAGTTAAATTATTATCTGTTCATAATATAATTGTTATTAAGTCAACAACGTTCAACAACGCTAGTGTGTTCTCACGACACGTGTATGCAATACCTACCGAAACTAACGGAGTTTGGAAAATTACCGGATGTCACATTATCCCATGTTGAAAAACAAGACTCATTTGAACCAAGTTGACCCGTTGGTGACATGTCAAGTTAAATTCTTGTTTAATCAAGTATAGCAATCCATCATACATGGTTATCACACAAGTTATTCACGTATGCCACATTACAAACCCTTAAGTGCTATAAAGCTCATCATACATCATCCATTATCATGTATATTCCATAAGAGTCTAAATTTCCAAAGTTATGCATCAAGCATTCATACAACCCAAATAACACAATCTACCACCATAGACATCATCAACAAACATTCTAACATGATCCTAACATCATAAACATGCTCAATTAACAATTCCAATGATCTACATAAATAAAGTTTCCCTTTCGGGAAAGTAACAACCAAAATCAATCTAACACCCAATTCATACATGAATTCATCAACATCATGCCCAATCAAGTCCATGACTATCATCTAGACATGACCAACATCATCAAATCATCATAATTCACAAGCCTCATATCCCAAAGTTTCTACTATAGCAAGTATGAACAACCACTAGATTTCATGATTTTTCTGCACAATCCATGTAAACTAACATCAAAGCAATACAACTAACATCATACAATCATCAAATCATGAATTCCAAGAACAAAAAGTTTCTACTTTAGGCAATGTATGAACTACATGATCAATTATGGATTTCTTGCATAATTATCGTAATCCAACATTCATACAACATAACCATAAACATATCTTGTTCTTGATCAAATCACAAGGGCTTGTGTGAGTGTGTTTGGGTGTGCTGAACGGGGGGGGGGTGGGGGGGGGGGGGGGGGGGGGGGGGGGGGGGGGGGGGGGGGGGGGGGGGGGGGGGGGTTTGGGGGCTAGGGTTTGGCTTAATTTTTGTTAATATTTTTTTTATGGTAATTACAACTTAACCCCCATTGTTTAAACTTTGTAAAAACTAATCTTTTTAACACTTTTAAAAAGGTTTTAACCACTAAACACAAATATTATTAATCATCAATAATAATTATATATTTCAACTAATAGCAAAACACATGAACAATATTTACACATAATCACATTTTCAAGTAAAATTCACAAATCATATTTAAAATTCATAAATCGCATAACCACAAACTTATAATCAATATTATTAGTTAAATTATTATCTGTTCTTCATATATAATTGTTATTAAGTGACCAATGTTCAACGACAACTAGTGTGTGATCACGACACATGTATGCAAGACCAAACGGAACTAACGGAGTTTGGTAACGGAAAATTACCGGATGTCACATTATCCCCATGTTGAAAAACAAGACTCATTTGACCAAGTTGACCCGTTTGACCCGTTGGTGACATGTCAAGGTAAATTCTTGTTTAATCAAGTATAGCAATCCATCGTACATGGTTATCACACAAGTTATTCACGTATGCCACATTACAAACCCTTAAGTGCTATAAAGCTCATCATACATCACCCATTATCATGTATATTCCATAAGAGTCTAAATTTCCAAAGTTATGCATCAAGAATTCATACAACCCAAATAACGAAATCTACCACCATAGACATCATCAACAAACATTCTAACATGATCCTAACATCAAAAACATGCTCAAATAACAATATCCAATGATCTACATAAATAAAGTTTCCCTTCCGGGAAAGTAACACCCAAAATCAATCTAACACCCACTTCAATCATGAATTCATCAACATCATGCCCAATCAAGTCCATGACTATCATCTAGACATGACCAACATTATCAAATCATCATTTTCCACAAGCCTCATATCCAAAAGTTTCAACTTATAGCAAGGTATGAACAACCTCTAGATTTCATAATTTTTCTTGCACAATCCAAGTAAACTAACATCAAAGCAATACAACTAACATCATACAATCATCAAATCCTCAATTCCAAGAAGAAAAAGTTTCTACTTTATGCAATGTATGAACTACATGATCAATTCATGGATTTCTTGCATAATTATCAAATTCATACAACATAACCATAAACATATCATCATCAAACAATCATCAATTTCAACTTTCATTTACAATTTTAGAACTAGGGTTCATCAACATCAAAAACCAAGAAAAACTTGTCAAAATCTAACCTTTAATCATGGAATGATCAAGAATTGATGCCTGCTACACGTTGGAATGCTTGAAACTAGATCAAAATCGATGCTTGATTGTGGTTCTTGATCAAATCGCAAGGGGGTGTGTGTGAGTGAAGTTTTGGCTGAATGGGGGGGGGGGGGTTTGGTGGCTAGGGTTTGGCTTAATTTGTGGTAATATTTTGTTTTATGGTAATTACAACTTAACCCCCATTGTTTAAACTTTGTAAAAACTAATCTTTTTAACACTTTTAAAAAGGTTTTAACCACTAAACACAAATATTATTAATCATCAATAATAATTATATATTTCAACTAATAACAAAACACATGAACAATATTTACACATAATCACATTTTCAAGTAAAATTCACAAATTATTTTTAAAATTCATAAATCGGATAACAACAAACTAATAATCAATATTATTAGTTAAATTATTATCTGTTCTTCATATATAATTGTTATTAAGTGACCAACATTCAACAACAACTAGTGTGTGCTCATGACACATGTATGCATGACCTAACGGAACTAACGGAGTTTGGTAACAGAAAATTACCGGATGTCACATTATCCCCATGTGGAAAAACAAGATTCATTTGACCAAGTTGACCCGTTTGACCCGTTTGTAACATGTCAAGTTAAATTATTGTTTAATCAAGTATAGCAATCCATCATACATGGTTATCACACAAGTTATTCACGTATGCCACATTACAAACCCTTAAGTGCTATAAAGCTCATCATACATCACCCATTATCATGTATATTCTATAAGAGTCTCAATTTACAAAGTATGCATCAAGAATTCATACAACCCAAATAACACAATCTACCACCATAGACATCATCAACAAACATTCTAACATGATCCTAACATCATAAACATGCTCAATTTACAATATCCAATGATCTACATAAATAAAGTTTCCTTTTCGGGAAAGTAACACCCAAAATCAATTTAACACCTAGTTCATTCATGAATTCCTCAACATCATGCCCAATCAAGTCCATGACTATCATCTAGACATGACCAACATCATCAAATCATGATAATTCACAAGCCACATATCCAAAAGTTTCTACTTATAGCAAGGTATGAACAACGTCTAGATTTCATGATTTTTCTTGCACAATCCATGTAAACTAACATCAAAGCAATACAACTAACATCATACAATCATCAAATCATGAATTCCAAGAAGAAAAAGTTTCTACTTTAGGCAATGTATGAACTACAAAATCAATTCATGGATTTCTTGCATAATTATCATATTCATAAACATAACCATAAACATATCATCATCAGACAATCATGAATTTCAACTTTCATTCACAATTTTGGAAGTAGGGTTCATCAACATCAAAAACCATGAAAAACTTGCCAAAATCTGACCATTAATCATGGAATGATCAAGAATTGATGCCTGCTACACGTTGGAATGCTTGAAACTTGATCAAAATCGATGCTTGATTGTTGTTCTTGATCAAATCACAAGGGGTGTGTGTGGGTGAAGTTTTGGCTGAACGGGGGGGGGGGGGGGGGGGGTTGGGGGCTAGAGTTTGGCTTAATTTGTTGTAATATTTTGTTTTATGGTCATTACAACTTAACCCCCATTGTTTAAACTTTGTAAAAATTAATCCTTTTAACACTTTTATAAAAGTTTTATCCACTAAACACAAATATTATTAATCATCAATAATAATTATATATTTTAACTAATAACAAAACACATGAACAATATTTAAACATAATCATATTTTCAAGTAAAATTCATAAATCGTATTTAAAATTCATAAATCGCATAACCACAAACTGATAATCAATATTATTAGTTAAATTATTATATGTTCTTCATATATAATTGTTATTAAGTGACCAACATTCAACGACAACTAGTGTGTGCTCACGACAAGTGTATGCAAGACCTAACGGAACTAACGGAGTTTGGTAACGGAAAATTACCGGATGTCACATTATCGCCATGTTGAAAAACAAGACTCATTTGACCAAGTTGACCCGTTTGACCCGTTGGTGACATGTCAAGTTAAATTTTTGTTTAATCAAGTATTGCAATCCATACTACATGGTTATCACATAAGTTATTCACGTGTGCCACATTACAAACCCTTTAGTGCTATAAAGCTCATCATACATCACCCATTATCATGTATATTCCATAAGAGTCTAAGTTTCCAAAGTTATGCATCAAGAATTCATACAACCCAAATAACACAATCTACCACCATAGACATCATCAACAAACATTCTAACATGATCCTAACATCATAAACATGCTCAATTAAGAATATCCAATGATCTATATAAATAAAGTTTCCCTTTTGGGAAAGTAACACCCAAAATCAATCTAACACCCAGTTAATTCATGAACTCATCAACATCATGCCTAATCAAGTCCATGACTATCATCTAGACATGACCAACATCATCAAATCATCATAATTCACAAGCCACATATCCAAAAGTTTCTAGTTATAGCAAGGTATGAACAACCTCTAGATTTCATGATTTTTCTTGCACAATCCATGCAAAACTAACATCAAAGCAATACAACTAACATCATACAATCATCAAATCATAAATTCCAAGAAGAAAAAGTTTCTACTTTAGGCAATGTATGAACTACAAAATCAATTCTTGGATTTCTTGCATAATTATCATATTCATACAACATAACCATAAACATATCATCATCAAACAATCATCAATTTCAACTTTCATTCACAATTTTAGAACTAGGGTTCATCAACATCAAAAACCATGAAAAACTTGCCAAAATCTGACCTTTAATCGTGGAATGATCAAGAATTGATGCCTGCTACACGTTGGAATGCTTGAAACTAGATCAAAATCGATGCTTGATTGTTGTTCTTGATCAAATCGCATGGGGTGTGTGTGGGTGAAGTTTTTACTGAACGGGGGGTGGGGGGGGGGGTTTGGGGGCTAGGGTTTGGCTTAATTTGTGGTAATATTTTGTTTTATGGTAATTACAACTTAACCCCTATTGTTTAAACTTTGTAAAAACTAATCCTTTTAACACTTTTAAAAAGGTTTTAACCACTAAACACAAATATTATTAATCATCAATAATAATAATATATTTCAACTAATAACAAAACACATGAACAATAATTAAACATAATCATATTTTTAAGTAAAATTCACAAATCATATTTAAAATTCAAAAATCGCATAACCACAAACTGATAATCAATATTATTAGTTAAATTATTATCTGTTCTTCATATATAATTGATATTAAGTGACCAACATTCAACGACAACTAGTGTGTGCTCACGACACATGTATGCAAGACCTAACGGAACTAACGGAGTTTGGTAACGGAAAATTACCGGATGTCACATTATCCCATGTTGGAAAACAAGATTCATTTGACCAAGTTGACCCGTTTGACCCGTTGGTGACATGTCAAGTTAAATTCTTGTTTAATCAAGTATAGCAATCCATCATACATGGTTATCACACAAGTTATTCACGTATGCCACATTACAAACCCTTAAGTGCTATAATGCTCATCATACCATTACCCATTATTATGTATATTCCATAAGAGTCTAAGTTTCCAAAGTTATGCATCAAGAATTCATACAACCCAAATAACACAATCTACCACCATAGACATCATCAACAAACATTCTAACATGATCCAAACATCATGAACATGCTCAATTAATAATATCCAATGATCTATATAAATAAAGTTTCCCTTTCGGGAAAGTAACACCCAAAATCAATTTAACACCCAGTTGATTCCTGAATTCATCAACATCATGCCCAATCAAGTCCATGACTATCATCTAGACATGACCAACATCATCAAATCATCATAATTCACAAGCCACATATCCAAAAGTTTCTACTTATAGCAAGGTATGAACAACCTCTAGATTTCATGATTTTTCTTGCACAATCCATGTAAACTAACATCAAAGCAATATAACTAACATCATACAATCATCAAATCATGAATTCCAAGAAGAAAAAAATTCTACTTTAGGCAATGTATGAACTATAAAATCAATTCATGGATTTCTTGCATAATTATCATATTCATACAACATAACCATAAACACATCATCATCAAAAAATCATCAATTTCAACTTTCATTCACAATTTTAGAACTAGGGTTCATTAACATCAAAAACCATGAAAAACTTGTCAAAATCTGACCTTTAATCGTTGAATGATCAAGAATTGATGGCTGCTACACGTTGGAATGCTTGAAACTAGATCAAAATCGATGCTTGATTGTTGTTCTTGATCAAATCGCAAGGGGTGTGTGTGGGTGAAGTTTTGGCTGAATGGGGGGGGGGGGTTGGGGCTAGGGTTTGGCTTAATTTGTGGTAATATTTTGTTTTATGGTAATTACAACTTAACCCCCATTGTTTAAACTTTGTAAAAACTAATCCTTTTGTAAGGCCCCGTTCCCGGAACACTTACAGTTGGTCAATCATTGCACGTAAAACAATAAAACATATATTTATGTGTACTAAATAGCGCAGCGGAATTATTTAAAATCATTTCGTTCCTTCCTTTTGCAAAATAATACAACATTCAAAATCGTTACAAAATCTTGTTTGTTCGTATTACAATGCAAAAACGTCATAATTTAACCAATGGATGCCATCCAAAAATGCCAAGTAGCTGCCCCGTGCCATCCTCAGCAACATTACCTGCCAACTGGAAATACATAAAAGTCAGCGTTGCTGAGTGAGTTCTAGTTTTATAAATAAAATACTTTTCTTTCGTTTAAAACCGTACTTTACTTTCATAAGCGATCATACATCATACGTACAAATAGATAATCTCATTATTATCTTTCATTATCGACGACTTACATTCCTTCATTCTCTTTCTTATCGTACATTTCATTCGATCATTATTACTTTCACTTCTCTATGCTCCAGGATAATGCCTCGAGCTATACCCCAAACATCATGCACAAGGCGGGTACTGGACCGAAGACTATAAATAAACTTCAAACATCATGCCCGAGGCGGGCCCAGCACCGGGGTATCATCATTTGGACCATGCCATGTGCTATACCCCAAACATCATGCACAAGGCGGGTACTGGACCGAAGACTATAAATAGACTTCAAACATCATGCCCGAGGCGGGCCCAGCACCGGGGTAAGCGACAATGGTCTCGTATGTATGGTCAGTCACAAAGACTAGACCCCAGTGTGCATCCTTCTAGGGTAGCTAACCCGCACACCATTGAGCTAACACCCTTCACTGGGTGTGAACCGCCTTACAGTGCTTGAAAGACTTTTCTTACTTCCGATCGTTCATTAATGCATGCATTCGTTCTTACTTCACATTAGTTATCTTCCACTTTCGTTAAGTAATACTTAACATAATCATATACATGTGTCACACCACGTAAGGTCGTGACATAAACATAACATGGAACAACATCATCACAACAGCATACAAAGCACACAAAACGTAAACAAGCACAGTCCCCCATAAAACCTCCTTTCTCATCACTTAAGCTCTACATCCCAAAATCTCAGAAAATTTTGTCTCCTTAAAGAAATGCGGATGAGCAAACAAATACGGATGAACAGACAAATGCGGATGAATAAACCAATGCGGATGAACACCTCAGAAAATATTCCAAGTGTCCCAAAGAAATGCGAATGAACCAAATGCGGAAGACTGAAGCAAATGCGCATGGACAAACAAATGCGGATGAACAAAATAGTCGATGTGTTCATCAAATGCGGATGAATAACACTTAGGCAATTATTCAAACTTAATGCGGATGATCAACTAACCTAAAACGACATCTTACACTATAATCAGTTCCCAATCCTCATTCTTATACATTCATCGCACCGATCTAGCATGCTAATCTCTTAGAACAAGCATACAACCACGTAAACCGAGCAAAACATGCAGGCCCTAACACACCCAGTAAAAGAACAGGGGCAAACTTACGGTACAAAATACTGGACATATTAAAAAGTTAGTTACATGTATTTCCATCCCCAAAACAGGTTTAAAACATAGGAACCAGGGATCTAGAACTCACCTTAGCAGCCTTCGAGTATGACTTCCTTCAAACCCGTCTGCCCTATGAGTTCCACCACCTAGAAACCCACCAAAAACACACACCCAAACACAACAAAACACACACCCAAACACAACAAAACACATATAAGCATGTAACCGAGGCATAGGCCGGCCAAGAACAACTTAAAACCAAGAATTCTTACCTGGAATTCGGTTTCCTTGTTCTTCCTTCTTTAAACCCGAAACTCTTCTCTGCTTTCTCTCTCTAAATCCGGTGAAAAGAAAATATATAGAAAGGTGTGGGCAGCCATGCCCACTTTATGCGCCCACTTTATGCACCCACATTTATTCTTTTTGTCCTTTTGACACATTTAGCCCCTCAACTTAGGTTAAATTGTGTTTTCTTCCTTTTTATCTGCTTTTATTCTGTCTTTCTCGTCTTTTAAAATTTTCCGGGTGTTACAAGTCCACCCCCCTTATATAAGTTTCGTCCCTGAAACCTGTTATTCCTCAAACAAATGTGGGTAATGCTGCCTCATCTCTTCTTTAGTCTCCCACGTAGACTCGGATCCCTTCCTGTGCTTCCACTGTACACACACAAGAGGAACCACTTTGTTCCTTAACCTCTTCTCCTTGCGATCAATGATTGCCACTGGTTGCTCCACATAATTGAGCCTTTCTTCAACTTCAATGTCTTCTAGTGGTACAACCATATCTTCGTCAGCTAAACACTTTCGCAGATGAGATACATGGAATGTCGGGTGAATTCCACTTAACTCATCGGGTAACTCCAACCTGTAGGCCACCTCTCCTACTCGAGCAATGATTCGGAAAGGCCCTATGTATCTCGGGCTCAACTTGCCCCGCTTTCTAAACTGAATGATACCTTTCCAAGGTGAGACTTTCAACATAACTCTATTGCCCACCTGGAACTCAATCGGTCTACGTCTCTTATCGGCATACGACTTCTGCCTATCTTTGGCTGCCTTCATAAAGGCTTTGATCCTTTCAATCTTCTCAGTCATAGCCTCGATCACCTCAATAGTTCCCAACTCTCTCTGACCAATATCACTCCAACAAACGGGTGTTCTACATCTCCTACGGTATAGCATCTCATAAGGGGGCATACCAATGCTGGCATGATAACTATTATTATATGAGAACTCAGCTAACGGTAATTCGTCATCCCAACTACCTCCAAAATCAATGACGCATGCCCGAAGCATATCCTTAAGCGTCTGAATGGTTCTCTTCGACTGACCATCCGTCTGTGGATGATAAGCTGTGCTGATGTGTAACCTCGTCCCCATTGCATCATGAAATCTCTTCCAGAACTTGGATGTAAACCGAGTGTCACGATCAGAAACAATAGACACCGGCACACCATGACGAGTTACAATCTCCCTGATGAATAGATCCGCTAACTTCTTAGACGAATACATCTCTCGGATTGGTAGGAAGTGACCACTCTTCGTCAGACGGTCGACTATCACCCATATGGCATCGTACCCCTTCACGGTACGTGGTAGCTTCGTGATAAAGTCCATGGTGATATGCTCCCACTTCCACTTGGGTATATCCAAAGGTTGGATCTTCCCGTATGGCTTCTGATGCTCCGCCTTCACTTGCAAGCAAGTAAGACACTTACTCACATACTCCGCTACATCACGCTTCATACCCGGCCACCAAAAATCTTTCTTCATGTCTTGATACATCTTTGTAGCACCGGGATGAATGGAGTATTGAGTCTTGTGAGCTTCGTCCATAATCTTCCCACGTAGATCCCCATAACAAGGAATCCACATTCGTCATAATCGGGTTCTAACACTGAGAGTGTTTTCACCCAATTTTGAGACTAGACCTCTCATCCTTTCAGAGTTAAGATGATCTTCCTTCAACGCCTCATCTTGAAACTCCTTGACCTGCTTCATCACATCAGAGGTCATAGCCAACTGATAAGCCTTCACCCGAATCGGCTCGGGTCTCTTTTTTCGGCTGAGGGCATCCGCTACTATGTTGGCTTTGCTCGGATGGTAATGGATTTCACAATCATAATCCTTTATCAGTTCCACCCATCTCCTTTGCCTCATGTTCAAATCCTTCTGCTCGAAGAAGTACTTCAAGCTCTTGTGGTCAGTGAAGATGGTGCACCTCGTCTCGTACAGGTAGTGCCTCCAAATTTTTAATGCAAAGACCATAGCTGCTAGCTCTAAATCATGAGTAGGGTAATTAACCTCATGAACCTTCAATTGTCGGGATGCGTAAGCTATAACCTTTCCTCGCTGCATCAGCATGCAACCCAATCCCAAGTAAGAAGCATCTGAATAAACCATCAAATCCTCGCTCCCTTCGGGTAATGATAAGATAGGAGCTTGAGTCAACCTTGCCTTTAACTCCTCAAAAGCACTCTCTTGAGCTCGACCCCATACAAACTTCACATCCTTACGGGTCAACTTGGTCAGTGGAGAAGCTATTTTAGAAAAGTCTTGGATGAATCTCCTATAATATCCCGCCAACCCCAAGAAACTACCAATCTCGGATGGCGTCCTTGGAGACTTCCATTGCATCACCGCTTCCACCTTTGCCGGGTCTACCATGATCCCTTCCGGATTCACCACATGACCCAAAAACTGAACCTCGCGCAACCAGAATGCGCACTTGGAGAACTTAGCATATAACTTCTCCCTTCTTAACGTCTCTAATACCTCTCGAATGTGACCGACATGTTCCACCTCGCTCTTCGAATAAATCAAGATATTATCGATGAACACAATCACTGATTTATCCAACATCGGCCGACACACTCGATTCATCAGATCCATAAAAGCAACTGGTGCCTTGGTTAAACCGAAAGACATAACGAGGAACTCGTAGTGTCCATAACGCGTACGAAAAGCTGTTTTACGAATATCCTGCTCCTTCACCTTCAACTGATGGTAACCAGATCGGAGATCTATTCTCGAAAACCAACTGGCACCTTAGAGCTGATCAAACAGGTCATCAATCCTCGGTAATGGATACCGATTCTTCACCGTCAACTTGTTCAGCTCGCGGTAGTCAATACACATCCTCATACTACCGTCCTTCTTTACAAACAAAACCGGGGCACCCCATGGAGAGATACTCGGTCTAATGAACCCCTTATCAAGCAACTCTTGCAGCTGCTCCATCAATTCCTTCAGCTCAGAGGGGGCTAACCGATAAGGTGCCTTAGCAACAGGTTGAGCACCAGGTATCAAGTCAATCTGGAACTCGATCTCGCGGTCCGGTGGCACACCTGGTAAGTCTTCAGGAAGCACATCTGGGAACTCACACACAACCAATACATCTGACAGTTGTGGTGTTGGTGTATCTACATCCTTCACGTAGGCCAAGTAGGCACTACATCCACGCCTCATGCACTTTCCCGCCACCGCCATCGAAATCACCTTCATGATGGTTGTAACTCGATCACCGTAAATCATCACCGAACTCCCATCCGACGCTGTCAGTCCAATCATCTTCTTGCGACATATGATATTCGCCTCGTAGGCCGCTAACCAGTCTATTCACAAGACTACATCGAAACCGCCTAAAGTCATCACGAATGGTCTAAAAGGAAATTTATGACCTTCTACTTCTATGACACAGCCTTCCATCATCTCAGAAATCCTGGTAGACTTACCTATGGCAGTTTCTACATCGAAGGGCTCGTCAATACTCCTACTCCTTAAAGGCAACTTAGCACAAAAGGCAGCAGAAATGAAGCTCTTACTAGCACCAGAATCAAATAAGACGGAGGCAAGAGTTTGGTTTACTAGGAACGTACCTGACACAACATCGGGGTCCGTCCTAGCCTCCTCCTGGGTCATCGTGAATGCTCTGGCGCTTGCTTTCTGCCCTTCGGTTCCAGTCGTCTTCTTCGCTCCGGAACTCTCAGCCCTTGGCTTCTTGCATTCCCTGCTCATGTGACCCTGTCCACCACAGTTAAAACATCTGGCCATACGACAATCCTTTGCTATATGCCCTATCCTCCCATACAGGAAACATACATTCAATCCCCGCCTACATCCTCCAAAATGCTCCTTTCCACATTTTTCACACCTCTTCTACCCCGCACCAGATGTGGCCACACGACGGTCATCCACCCGTGCATGCTTGTTGTTTGTCGGGGCACCACCCCTACCAAACCTCTTCCCGTTATAGTTCCGGTCACCACCACCTTTCTTACTCACCTCAGCCACCACCACTTCCTGTTCATCAAACAACCTCCCTGCCAGATCAACCACTGTCCTAAACGTGCTTGGTCAGGCGGCGATCATGTGCCTGCGGATGTCCGCCGGGAAGCCCTGAATGTATCTCTTAATCTTTCGTGACAAGGGTGTCACCTGATCCGGCACCAGCCTCTCCATCTCATTGAATTTGGTGGTATATTGTTGATGTGTCATGGTTCCCGCCTCCAGCTGTAGGAACTCCCTCTCAACCTTGTCGAGCTCTCGGTGAGGACAAAACTCCTCGATCACCAGTTTCTTTAACTCATTCCACCTCATCCTACCAATCACTCTAGTACCCTCAGCCTGGACAATATTATCCCACCAACATAGGGCCGAGTCCACAAATGAGTGGGTGGTAAGCTTCACCTTCTGATCTTCCCGGCACTCGCTGATATCTGGAACAGCTTCCATCTCTCTCACCCACCGGTGAGCAGCAGCCGCAGTACCATTTCCGTCAAAAGTCGGGGGCTTGCATCTTTGAAATGCCCCATAGTTACAGCCTCGTGCCATCTCCTGCACCGGCTTCTCTCCTTCTTCTTCACTGGAGGCAACCGTCTCAGCCTCCGGTTGCTCCCTTTCCTCCGCGGGTCTCCTCCTTTCCTTCCTCTCTTGTTCTCATACAGCCTTAATCTCTTTGGTCACCACAGACAGTAGGATCATCTGCATGACCTGGTGAACCTCTTCCACCACCGCCTCCTTCACTGAGGCCCTTAAGTTAGCAATTTCATCACCACCCTCCGGATGAGGGGTCTCCGGCTGTTCGTGAGCCACCTCTTCAGCTCTAGGCCTTCCTCTCGTGACCCGTGGTCCAGCACCACGTCCACTACGACCTCCACCTCGAGAAGCCTTCGAAGATCTACCACCGGCCATCCTCTAACACACTATAAGATTCAAACACCAACACGGTCATTCAAGGTAACAACTCAATTTATGTCAAGTATAGTAAGTCCCTAATTACAGTGGCCAGTTGTGATTAGCCACTTACTTTACTCTTCATATCCCAAGCATTTCCTATCCTGACTACATCAGTATCTAAATCTACAAAGAAGCATATAAATCACATAACATGAGCACGTAATACCGGTTAACATTAGGAAAATACTTGATGGCACGCAGCTACTCAGACTGGCATCTCTTCCCTATGTCCCATTCTAAATTTTAGTTTAGGTTTCTTTTGAAAATATTTACC
This sequence comes from Flaveria sonorensis, assembly GCA_025506505.1. Lineage (NCBI taxonomy): Eukaryota > Viridiplantae > Streptophyta > Magnoliopsida > Asterales > Asteraceae > Flaveria > Flaveria sonorensis. The sequence goes on along the minus strand of CM046430.1, from coordinate 30,211,465 downwards.
CGTTTCACTTAAACTTTGGCTCTGATACCCACTTGTAAGGCCCCGTTCCCGGAACACTTACAGCTGGTCAATCATTGCACGTAAAACTATAAAACATATATTTATGTGTACTAAACAGCGCAGCGAAATAATTTAAAATCATTTCATTCATTGCTTTTGCAAAATAATACAACATTCATAATCATTACAAAATCTTGTTTGCTCGCATTACAATGCAAAAACGTCATAATTTAAACAATGGATGCCATCCAAAAATGCCAAGTAGCTGCCCCGTGCCATCCTCAGCAACATTACCTGCCAACTGGAAATACATAAAAGTCAGCGTTGCTGAGTGAGTTCTAGTTTTATAAATAAAATACTTTTCTTTCGTTTAAAACCATACTTTACTTTCGTAAGCGATCATACATCATACGTACAAATAGATAATCTCATTATTATCTTTCATTATCGATGACTTACATTCATTCATTCTCTTTCTTATCGTACATTTCGTTCGATCATTATTACTTTCACTTATCTATGCTCCAGGCTAATGCCTCGAGCTATACCCCAAACATCATGCACAAGGCGGGTACTGGACCAAAGACTCTAAATAGACTTCAAACATCATGCCCGTGGCGGGCCCAGCACCGGGGTATCATCATTTGGACCATGCCATGTGCTATACCCCAAACATCATGCATAAGGCAGGTACTGGACCGAAGACTATAAATAGACTTCAAACATCATGCCCGAGGCGGGCCCAGCACCGGGGTAAGCTACAATGGTCCCGTACGTATGGTCAGTCACAAAGATTTGACCCCAGTGTGCATCCTTCTAGGGTAGCTAACCCGCACACCATTGTGCTAACACCCTTCACTGGGTGTGAAACTCCTTACAGTGCTTGCAAGACTTTTCTTACTTCCGATCGTTCATTAATGCATGCATTCGTTCTTACTTCACATTAGTTATCTTCCACTTTTCTTAAGTAATACTTTACATAAGCATATACATGCATCACACCACATAAGGTCACGACATAAACATAACATGGAACAACATCATCACAACAACATACAAAGCATGCAAAACGTAAACAAGCACAGTCCCCCATAAAACCTCCTTTCTCATCACTTAAGCTCTACATCCCAAAATCTCAGAAAATTCTGTCTCCTTAAAGAAATGCGGATGAGCAAACAAATGCGGATGAACAGACAAATGCGGATGAATAAACCAATGCGGATGAACACCTCAGAAAATATTCCAAGTGTCCCAAAGAAATGTGCATGAACCAAATGCGGATGACTGAAGCAAATGCGCTTGGACAAACAAATGCGGATGAACATACAACAAATACGGATGAACAAAATAGTCGATGTGTTCATAAAATGCGGATGAATAACACTTAGGCAATTATTCAAACTTAATGCGGATGATCAACTAACCTGAAACCGCATCTTACACTATAATCAATTCCCAATCCTCATTCTTATACATTCATCACACCGATCTAGCATGCTAATCTCTTAGAACAAGCATACAACTATGTAAACCGAGCAAAACATGCAGGCCCTAACACACCCAGTAAAAGAACAGGGCCAAACTTACGATACAAAATACTTGACATATTAAAAAGTTAGTTACATGTATTTCCAGCCCCAAAACAGGTTTAAAACATAGAAACCAGGGATCTAGAACTCACCTTAGCAGCCTTCGAGTATGACTTCCTTCAAACCCGTCTGCACTATGAGTTCCACCACCTAGAAACCCACCAAAAACACACACCCGAACACAACTAAACACATATAAGCATCAAACTGAGGCATAGGCCGGCCAAGAACAACTTAAAACCAAGAATTCTTACCTTGAATTCGGTTTCCTTGTTCTTCCTTCTTCACGGTACGCGGTAACTTCGTGATAAAGTCCATGGTGACATGCTCCCACTTCCACTCCGGTATATCAAATGGTTGGATCTTCCCGTACAGCTTCTGATGCTCGGCCTTCACTTGCAAGCAAGTAAGACACTTACTCACATACTCTGCTATATCACGCTTCATACCCGGCTACCAATAATCTTTCTTCATATCTTGATACATCTTTGTAGCACCGGGATGAATAGAGTATCGAGTCTTATGAGCTTCGACCATGATCCTCCCACGTAGATCCCCGTAACGAGGGATCCACATCCGTCCGAATCAGGTTCTAACACCAAGAGTGTTTTCGCCCAATTCCGCAACCATACCGCTCATCCTTTCGGGGTTAAGACGATCTTCCTTCAATGCCTAGTCTTGAAACTCCTTGACCTGCTTCATCACATCAGAGGTCATAATCAACTGATAAGCCTTCACCCGAATCGGCTCGGGTCTCTCCTTTCGGCTAAGGGCATCCGCCACTACGTTGGCCTTGCCCGGATGGTAATAGATCTTGCAATCATAATCCTTTATGAGCTCCAACCATCGTCTCTGTCTCATGTTCAGGTCCTTTTGCTCGAAGAAGTACTTCGTTCCGTATAGGTAGTGCCTCCAAATCTTTAGTGCAAAGACTACAGCTGCTAAATCCAAGTCATGAGTAGGGTAATTCACCTCATGAACCTTCAACTGTCGGGATGCATAAGCTATAACCTTCCCTCGCTGCATCAACACGCAACCCAACCCCGAGTAAGAAGCATCCGAATAGACCACTAAGTCCTCGCTTCCTTCGGGTAATGATAAAACTGGAGCTTGAGTCAACCTTGCCTTTAACTTCTCAAAAGCACTCTCTTGAGCTTGACCCCATACAAACTTCACATCCTTGCAGGTCAGCTTAGTTAACAAAGAAGCTATCTTAGAGAAGTCTTGAATGAATCCCCTATAATATCCAGCCAACCCCAAGAAACTACGAATCTCAGATGGCGTCTTTGGAGACTTCCATTGCATAACCGCTTCCACCTTTGCCGGGTCCACCATGATCCCCTCCGGATTCACTACATGACCCAAAAACTGAACCTCGCGTAGGCAGAATGCACACTTGGAGAACTTGGCATACAACTTCTCCCTTCTCAACGTCTCCATCACCTCCCAAATGTGACCGGAATGCTCCTCTTCACTCTTCGAATAAATCAAGATATCATCGATAAACACAATCACTGATTTATCCAACATCAGCCGACACACCCGATTCATCAGGTCCATAAAAGTAGCTGGCGCGTTGGTCAAACCAAAGGACATAACGAGAAAGTCGTAGTGCCCATAACGCGTGCGAAAAGCTGTTTTAGGAATATCTTGTTCCTTCACTTTCAACTGATGGTAACCCGATCGAAGATCTATCCTTGAAAACCTACTGGCACCTTGGAGCTAATCAAACAAATCATCAATCCTCGGCAATGGATAACGATTCTTCACCGTCAACTTGTTCAGCTCGCTGTAGTCTATGCACATCCTCATACTACCGTTCTTCTTTACAAATAAGACCGAAGCACCCCAAGGGGAGATACTCGATCTAATGAACCCTTTATCAAGCAACTCCTGCAGTTGCTCCATCAATTCCTTCATCTCGGTCGGAGCTAACCGATATGGTGCCTTAGCAATAGGTTGAGCACCGGGTATCAAGTTAATCTGGAACTCGATCTAGCGGTCCGGTGGCACACCTGGTAAGTATTCGGGAAACACATCTGGGAACTCACACACAACCGGTACATCTGACAGTTGTGGTGTTGGCGTGCGCACTTTCCCGCCACTGCCATCGAAATCACCTTCGGAATCATCATAACTCGATCGCCGTGAATCGTCACCGAACTCCCGTTAGGCGCGGTCAGATTAATCATCTTCTTACGACACATAATGCTCGCCTCGTATTCTGCCAACCAATCCATTCCTAGGACTACGTCAAATCCGCCTAAGGTCATCACAAACAGTCTAGCAGGAAACTTATGACCTTCTAGTTCTATATCACAACCCTCTATCAGATCAACAATCCTGGTAGACTAACTTATGGCAGTTTCTACATTGAAAAGCTCATCAACACCTCTACTACTAACAGGCAACTTAGCGTAGAAAGAAGCAGAAATAAAACTCCTACTAGCACCTGAATCAAATAACACAGAAGCAAGAGTTTAGTTTACTAGAAACGTACCTGACACAACATCGGGGTCCATCCTAGCCTCCTCCCTGGTCATCGTGAAAGCCCTGGCCCTAGCTTTTTGCCCTTCAGTCCCGGCTATTTTCTTCGCCCTGGAACTCTCAGCCCTCGGCTTCTGGCATTCCCTGACCATGTGGCCCTCCTCGCCACAGTTATAACACCTCCTTACCCTGCAGTCCTTCGCCACATGTCATGTCCTCCCACAACAAAAATAGACATTGGATCCCAACCTACACTCTCCGGTGTGCTCTTTCCCTCATTTGCCACACCTCTTCGACCCCGCACTGGGTGTGACCACACGTTGGTCATCCACCCTCGCAACTTTGTTGTTTGGAGCGGCCCCGCCACATCCAAACCTCTTCCCATTCTAGTTTCGGCCACCACCACCCTTCTTTCTCACCTCAGCCACCACCACTTCCCTCTTGTCGTACAGCCTTCCCGCCAGATCGACCACCAACCTGAACGTGCTCGGCCGGGCGGCGATCATATGCATGCGGATATCCGCCGGCAAGCCCTGAATATACCTCTTGATTTTTCGCGACAGAGGTGCCACCTGATCTGGCACCAACCATGCCATCTCGTTGAATTTAGTGGTGTATTGCTGATGCGTCATGGTTCCCGCCTCCAGCTACAGGAACTCCCTCTCAACCTTGTCGAGCTCCTTATGAGGACAGAACTCCTTGATCACCAGTTTCTTCAACTCTAGCCACCTAATCCTTCCGATTGCCCTACTACCCTCGGCTTGGACGATATTGTCCCACCAGCATAGAGCCGAGTCCACAAATGAATGAGTGGCAAACTTCACCTTCTGATCCTCCTGGCACTCACTGATATCAAGTACAGCTTTCATCTCTCTCACCCACCGGTGAGCAGCACAAGCAGTGTCGTTGCCATCGAAACTCGGGGGCTTGCATCCTTGAAATGCCCCATAGTTACAGCCTTGTGCTGCCTCCGGCACAGGCTCTTCTTCTTCTTCCTTATCAGTTGAGACAACCATTTCAGTCTCCGGTTGCTCTCTCCCTCCCGAGGACCTATTCCTCTCTTTCCTTTCTCCTTCTCGCACAGCTTTGATCACTTTAGTCACCACAGATGGTAAGATCGTCTGCATGACCTGGTAGACCTCTTCCACCACCGCCTCCTTCACTGAGGCCCTTAAGTTAGTACTTTCATCACCACCCTCCGAATGAGGGGACTCGGGCTCTTCATGAGTCACCTCTTCAGCTCGAGGCCTTCCGCTTGTGACCCGCGGTCCAGCACCACGTCCACCACGACCTCCACCTCTAGAAGCCTTCGAAGATCTACCACCGGCCATCCTCTAACACGCTAAAAGATTCACACACTAACACGGTCATTCAAGGTAATAGCTTAGTTTATATCAAGTATAGTAAGTCCCTAATTATAGTGGCCAGTTGTGATTAGCCACTTACTTTACTCTTCATACCCCAGGCATTTCCTATCCTGACTTCATCAGTATCTAAATCTACCAAGAAGCACATAAACCACATAACATACGCACATAATACCGGTTAACGTCAAGAAAATACCTGATGGCATGTAGCTACTCGGACTGGCATCCCTTCCCTTTGTCCCATTCTTAGTTTAAGTTTAGGTTTCTTTTGAAAATTTTAACCCGTTTCACTTAATCTTTGGCTCTGATACCAACTTGTAAGGCCCCGTTCCCGGAACGCTTACAGCTGGTCAATCATTGCCCACAAATCATAAAACATACATTAACTTTACTAAAATATTGCAGCAGAATTCTTTTAAACAAACCATTTCATATATATATATAATTGATTTTGCAAAATAATACATCGTTGACAGATTACAAAATATTACTCGTTGCATTACATCGCAAAAACATTATAATTTAAACAACGGATGCCATCCAAAAATACCAAGTAGTTGCCCCGTGCCATCCTCAGCAACATTACCTGCCAACTGGAAACACATAAAAGTCAGCGTTGCTGAGTGAGTTCTAGTTTTATAAAATAAAACATTTTTCTTTCGTTTTAAACCATTCTATCATTACTTCCACATGTGATCATGCATCATACGTACACATAGATAATAATTTATTATTATCTTCCATAGTCATTCGTTGACTTCCGTTCATTCATCATCGTACGTCATCTTAATCATTCGTTATCTTTCATTCCGTACATTCAATTCATTAACCTTCCTTTGTTCATTTCTTTCGAATCAATGTCATCAGCTATACCCCAAACGTAGGCACAAAGCGGGTACTGGGTCGAAGTTTATCAGACTTCCATTCATTGCGCACAAAGCCTGGCACCAGCACCGGGGTAAGCGACAAAGATCCGGGTCAATCTCATGGATTGAATCCCTTACGAGTCTTTTGTGACAACACAGTCACTCACCTCAACCTTTGGCATACAAGTCTTTTGTGACAACACAGTCACTCACCTCAACCTTTGTCATACAAGTCTTTTATGACAACACAGTCACTCATCTCAACCTTTGGCATACAAGTCTTTTGTGACAACACAGTCACTCACCTCAACCTTTGCTTGCAAGACTTTTCCATTCATTCATTCATTCATTAATGCACGCATTCATTCATTCCTTACGTTCCCATTTTTATGATCTTCCGCTTTACGTTACATAATACTTTCCATTACTTTTCATAATCATATCACGTAAAGCCACGGAAAATAAACATACATAATAAGGAACATAAGATAAACATAACCATACCATACATAGCATCATCATCACATCACATATGACATCATAAGGTCAACATATATCACCCCCGGGAAGATCCCAAGTCAAAGCCTACAGTTTACATTTTCCCTAAAATTTCAGAAAATAAACTAAGGCAAAGGCGCATGAGCACTATTTGGACGCATGATCCAACACTTAGGCTTCTGGGCAAATTTCTAGGTGCATGGGCACTATGCAGGCGCATGAGTGCCTAGGCGCATGGGCAGTTTTCGGCGCATGGAACACTTAGTCAAATTCGGCTTATTCTAGGTGCATGGATGCTATTTGGGCATATGGGTTTTGGGCGCATGGGACTACACTTAGGTAATTGACCGTTGGGCGCATGGGCAACCAACTCTCACTATCAGCATTATAGTCAGTCCTAACATCATCATTTCAACATGTTCTAACTTAGTTCTAGCATTCTAAGCATCGTAATATGAACATGGCATCATCATAACATCATAAATCACCCAGATCATAACCCACCCACATTCACACATACACATTCATACGGGTACAAAACCCATTTTCATAAAAACATACATACATGCATTTCCAGCCCCAAAATCAGTTAAAACATGTAAAAAGCGGGTTCTAGAACTCACCTTAGCAGCCTTCGAGTATGACTTCCTTCAAACCCATTTGCAAATGAGTTGAAACACCTAAAACCTACCAAATCACACCACCCGAACACACAAACAAACACATAAGCATATAACCAAGGCATAGGCCGCCAAGAACAACTTAAAACCAAGAATTCTTACCTTGAATTCGAATTCTTCTTCTTCCTTCTCTCTAAAACCGAAGCTCTTCTCTGCTTTCTCTTTCTACAATCCGGTGAAAAGAAAATATGCAGAAAGGTGTGGGTGGCCATGCCCACTTTTGTACCAACTTTTTATATTTTTTTGTCCTTTTGACACATTTAGCCCCTCAACTTGGGTTAAATTATGTTTTCTTTCTTTTATACACATTTATTCCTTCTTTCTCGTCTTTTAAAATTTTCCGGGTGTTACAACTAGTGTGTGCTCACGACACGTGTATGCAAGACCTAACGGAACTAATGGAGTTTGGTAATGGAAAATTACTTGATGTCACACCTGTAACAGTTAACAGCTTGCCCAAGCTAATATGGTGGAGTTTTGAAAAGAAGACGGGACACGCGTTGATTCAGTGTGTAGATAAAGAATATCGTGTCATCAACCCTGTGGATTTGCTAAAGTTTGGAAAGGAAATTTGATGAAGTTGTAGGCTTGTCCAATTGTAGCCGATGAATCTATTCACTTAATAGCAGACAGTATGGTTGGATGATCACGAAGGCCTTAGCGAACAAGATGTATGCTTAAGGTGGCAGTTACAAGGTTGATGATGTGGACTTCTAAACCCATTGATTTACCAAGCCTAGGGGGAGATTGTAAGGGTTGAACCTAGAGGCTCAGGACATCAAATCAAGATGATGAAGATTTAGACAAACGACAAGTCCAAGTTGTCGCGCGATAACTTGCTTCTCGAGAACAAGTTATTTGCACGATAACTTCTAGATTTGTATATAGAAGTTTTGTAATGTAATTAGGAAGCTTTTTGTCATTTCATAATTTTCAATATTATTGAGAGCAATACAATTAAAGTTATTTACATTCTTTTCATCTTCAATCTTTAATTCCACAATGATAATATTCTACGTTATTGTTGTGAGATCGATCTTATATATTGTTGAACCTTACAAGAAGACTAGAAGAAAACAGATGTAGATCAGAAGGCCATGACCGCTCTTCAAACTGCTCTTCCTAACTCCATATACAAAGGCTTCAAGAAGTGCAAAACTACTAAGCAGCTCTGGGATGCATCGAAGCTCATGTATGAGGGGTCTGAGGAAGCTAAGGAGAACAAGAAAGACATAATAAAGCAGTAGTTTGAAAACTTCACCTACAAGACAAGTGAAACCATGAATCAACAATACTTCAGGTATGTTGAAATTATGGATACTCTAATGGATGTTGGAGTAAAACTTGAGAATAGAGACATAGTGAGGAAGTTCATGTTCTCTCTTCCTAGAAAACGGACTCACTACTGTGTGGCCATCAAGAGAACTGAGAACCTCTCTACTCTTACTATCACAGAGTTGTATGGTATCCTTAGTGGTTACCGGATGGAGATGAACTTGCAAAATCCATCAAGCAGCTCTTCCAATAATCAACAGAGTTCAGCCCTACATGTGGTTGAAAGGGATAGCATAGAACCACAGCATTATCTCATATGCTTCCCTAAAAACTCACAAAATGGTGCTTTCATCACCTTCCCTGAGACACCAAGGGAGAGCTACATCTAAGGAAGCCCATTCTAAGAGACAAGCTCTGCTCAATCCTTTGTGTCTGCTAATGAAAGTTGTGGCCACTTTCTTTTCACTCTTAAAGACTTGGACTGCATCCATCCAGATGATCTGGAGTATATGAAGATAGTTTAGCAGATGGCTTTTCTCACTCACAGAGCCAAGAAGTTCTACAAGAGGACATGAAGAATGTTTCCTAGCAAAGTGGCCAGTGGAAAGTTTGGTCTGGATAAAAGCAAGGTAAAGTGTTACAACTGTAACCAAATGGGACACTTTCCTAGATATTTCTAGATATCTGGGTCGATCTACTGGGTTTGACAAACCCCACCCGGGCTAGTCGTGCTAACGCGATTGCATGTCAAACTGGTGTTTAATTGACCTAATTTCTGTTACTGTGGTCTAGTAACCACAGCTGAGGCATAAGTATATTTTTCAGCTTCGGTTGTGAACTTCATACGCTATGTAACTTGTTATGTTGACTAGCTATCTACTGATATTTCTTTGTTTACTGGATCTGCTTTCAACTATATTACTGTTTATCAAAACTTGTGAAGTCACCAACCCTATGTTGACACTTTAGCATGTTTTTTTCAGGTTCATAAGGTGCACATGTTTGGGAGTATTGCATCATTTCATTTCATTGCTAGTTGATTTACAAAACTATTCTATGTTTTTTTTGCAAGTTTACATTAATTTTGGTTGTGCGTGTTTTGCGCCATTTAAACTATTCTATGTTTTAGGATTATTTGATAATAGTAAAAGTTATGTTTTGTAATTACTATGTCGGTTGGTGTAACTATCAGCTGAGATCCTGGTATGTCACGGGTCTAACGGTAAAACAATGTTTGTGGCAATTGAGGGTGTGACAGTATAATTGCATAATAGTGGAGGACAAAAAATATAGGTGTGATGTCAAATCAATCTTTAAAATTTGAATAAAATACAGGGAGTAGCTATAAAACTATTATGCTATGAAGGTATAAAAGTAGGCCAAAAATCTTAATTGTCGTAAAGAAATGTGATACATTAGTGAGTGACCCCAATCTCTTCCAACCAAAGGCATGAATTGTCCAAGAACATTAGATCTGTAAGACACGAGCATATGCATTAGCTCTTAGCATATAACTCAACATTAATTTTACTATAATAATTTCATAATTCTTCAAACATCATTCCAATAATTTATAATATACATAGAAGATTTATGTTTTTCATATTTGATATTATCAAAAGTAGATGTCAAACCCATAAACTTTGTTAATACTGTTGTTGTTTGGGATCATGTAGTATTTGATGTTCATGTTCAATATTGATTGAATATGTAAGTGATAAAAAGGATTAAAGTTAGGAAAGAAAATAGTCTTACTTGGTATAAGTTAGATCAACATCTGAGATCACAATACGAGTATACTACCACCGGCCACAAATATATTTTAGCATCCACTAAAACGTATGTATGTTGAGTTAGCTACTCACGGAAATAGACATAAACACATGGCACAACCATACAACTCTAAAAACTACGAGTAACATTTTGAGGCCTTATCACCGATGTTGAAAGTGTGAAGGTTACTCTATTTTGCCCTTCTGCTAGATTTAAGGAAACTAGCTGCTCTATTTTAAGGCCTTATCACACATGGCACAACCATACAATTATAAAAACTACAACTAACATTTTGAGGCCCTATCACTGATGTTGAAAATGTGAAGGTTACTCTATTTTACCCTTCTGCTAGATTTAAAGAAGCTAGCTGCTCTGGAGTTGGTGTAAGTGTCTGTGTATACATTTTCTTAGGCTTTTGTTGAGAGCATTCTTTTTCACCATTGCTTTAAAGCTACAACATCAATATTAGAACTCCCTTTACTATAATGTTTTTATTTCTCATTCTTCTAATCAGCCACATCCTCCACCTTCCATAGCACCATCAACAATGTCTAGAGGACCACCAAGAAACAAGTTTTCTTCAAAAATATCTTCATAACTTTTTCAATCTCTTGGATTTAAAAAAGAACTCCTACGAATTTGATTATGTAAATAAAGATAAAAAATATTGAAGGACTCCTGGTGTAACTATTTAACCAAACCAAAATTATGTCAATTACAAATCATGTAAAAGCTTGCATTCAACACTAATTTGAAACATTTGCAGTGATCTTTTACACACACTACATCATTTTAGGGTAGCATGATCATGTCAGTAGTTATAAGGCTTAACTTGGTCATGGCAAAATAAGGAATCCAACTAGCATAGCATATGAATGTATAAAGAAACCAAAGGGTGGATATACCAACAATCCCTTATCGTCCAAACCAGCACCAACTCCAGAACAGTGTAAAAATTTAAATGACAAAACCTAAATTATGCTACTAATAATTGCTATTATTCTCTTCACTAACATGACATCCTTATGACTGATCTATCAAAATTTCATAGAGTAATTAACCTGAAAGCATTTGATGTTGAATCCACAACAGATTTTAGTTTCAAATTACAGAGTTTCATGGCATTGATTTTATATTTAATGACAATTACAATGCAATCAAACAAATCAAAAATGACATCTGACTTGCATATAATTCGAAGTTCTTGAGGTTGGATCTCCAACAGCTCTGTTTTCGTCTTCGTAATCAAAATCAAAGAGAATTAGATAGACATGCTTCAATTACCTGGAAACAAAATTTGAAATTGTTACAATGACTCTACCCAACAATGCTAAAATTGAGTTCTGCATATTCTGATTCAACCCATTAGTTCAATAACTAAATCAAATTGAAGTTGAAAGTTCAAATAGATCCCTGATTTATATTAGCGACACCTTTGACTTAAGGAGTAACCATTTTCGGCACGGTTGAAGGAAATTGAAGGGGAAATCCGACCTGTTGAGCATCGGTTGAAGAGAATTGAAGGGGAAGCCATTGGAAAACGGTAACGGTCGCCGACCATATGAACTGGCGAAGGAGGAGGAGGGTGAGGGAGGCATCGGAATGGCCGCCTCTTACAAATGGGGTGAAATTACCTTTCTATCCAAAGGTATCGTTTATATACTAGTGATATATTTGTTTATGGCTCAATTTACTAATTTGGTTTTAATAAATCAACATTCCTAACATTAGGGGTAGATAAAATGTAGTTGGAAAGAAAATAAATTATACTTAATTATCATTCTATTATCTTGATCCTTAAACTAATAGATGCAAACCAAAAGTTCAAAAAATAATTCATTTATAAAGGTTAGCAAATTAATTACCAAATGTAATCATTCACCGTAAAAATGGTGTCTAAGTCACATATACCAACTACTAATGCTCCAATTATTATTAGTGTCCTATAAGGACAACTATATATTAGTATGAGGTTTGGCACGTTTGAATCGTGGTAGTGTAGTCGATACCCAGAATAATAATCCTAAAAAACTAGAGCAAGTATAAAGATGGTCAAGTCGAGGTATAATATAAGTGTATCCTATAGTGACACTAGACAAAATTGTTTAAAGTGCACATTAAATACCACATAAAGAGTTCTCAATAAATATATCATGTCTACAACGCATGGAATTGAATTAAAATAGATGTTGATGATACTTTATATATGAAATAGAGTTACAAATGATGAAAATGATTAGGATCGAGATTTAAGATCTGCTTGTGAATGACATGTAGAATTGATTAGTCAAATTAAAAGAATGCAAATAAGACATAGTTGATTTCTTTAATATGTTGGATATAAGCGGGTCTTTTGTGCGAAAGGATTAGGTGATATAATAAAATAAAGAAGTAAAGAACAAACTGGGGGCACAAGGATTTTTAAAAAATGCCTATAATAATTATGAGGAGACATATTCTCTTATGGTGGATGCATTCATATTCTAATATCTCATTAGTCTAGTAATACATAAGAGAATTTATAATTATGAGGAGACATATTCTCTTATGGTGGATTTTTAAAAAATGCCTATAAAGTCATGTAATGTAAGTTCTCGACAACATTATGATTATTGTATACACATTCGGATCTGAATATAATGTTGTTGTATATGATAACCTGATACATTATGATTATTAAATTTATTATTATTGAAACTCCTCATGAGTTCAAAAGCAGCCGAGTGCTTGAAGGGCAATTTAATACATTTAAAAAATGTAATTTTTGTGCACCAAAATATATATATATATATATATATATATATATATATATATATATATATATATATATATATATACACATAGAAAAAAAATTATACTTAGTGATTATGATACTTACCAATGTACTTATAAGAATGGTACAGCATGAAGTTTGAATGTGCATGAATCATTGAAGAAATCTTCGCATATGATACAAAAATCATTGTGTTAAATTAGAAAGTTCACATGACAAATTTCTTGATGATTGTGTGCACATAAATAAATAGTCAATTTAAAATGATGTTTGTGAAAGATTGTAAATGCCAAAATCATTGAAATCAAATTTCAAGAAATGTGTTTTCTAGAGCTGACAAGATAAGTATGGACTAATAGTAGTAGAAGTGAGTGTGGTGAAATCAAATAAGTGATTATATCAAAAAGAGAAATATTAGATATGACGTAGTTCGTCTATGTGTTTTTGTGCAAAGAACAACACACTGTTTACAAGTAATGTAATATATGTTGATGAGATTATTATATCTCCTAATAAGATTGAATGATGTTTATATTATTGAATAATATTTGTTACGGTATATGATATACCAAATTTAGAACTTCGAATGAAAATTAAGCATTTGTATAATGATATTTTTATCAATGCATCAAATCACATTTAGAAGATACTGAAATACTTTACTTGGAAATACTCTCCACCCCTAAAATTAGATATTTCCCCAAAAAACAAGTTTCCAATGCTAAGTACATTGCTCTTTAAGCATGATCTGGGGAAATATGTAATTTTACAAGTTAGAGGAGGATATGTGCAATTGGCCTTATTATTATTGAAAAACTCATTGATTATTTAGTATATTTGATCCATCACTGATTATTACCCGATCAATTGGTAATAGAGCCTCGGCTCTTGAATTCGATTCAAAACACACTATTTTGATTCCATTATCGATTGATCTACTGATTGATTTGCAAATCATTGTGTTCTACACCTTTGATTTCTATTCAAGCTGATAACTCAAATTAATCAACCAGTCAACCTTCAAATTCATCATGAATTGAAGTTCACTGCTAGATTGAGTGCAAGGCATTAAAATCAAACAACAACCTTTAACTCAGAGAGTGTTAGTAAGAATTATGACTGGAGATTAGCATGGGTTCCTAATCGAAGGTCACTACATCTAATTTTAGAGAAAAACACAATCAAGTTCACCAAACACTTAAGAATAGATTTGTGTACTGTTCATCGCATTGCTTGAACAACTATTCATCGTTTTTCCTAGTATTACATTGTTCATCGCATTTGCCTCTAAACAACCATTGTTTGTTGAATTTGCTGATTACTGAACTGTTATCACACTTGTTTGAACAATTACTATTCATCGCATTTGTGTGAAGATCCTGTTTATCACATATGTCTCCTGATCACTGTTCTCTGCATTTGTTCCTGATTCGACCAGATTGAACTGTTTGATTGATTGGACATCAAAATAAATACAAAATCATTTCACCCAAGTTAAAATCAATCTAATCTTATCAAACCAAGCAAATCAAGCAATCAAATCATGAATTCACTAACTTCTTTGGAACTTGGACATAATCCCAAACCACCAATGCCTAAACACAAGCAAGAGTAAGCAATGAAAAATCAAGTTTAGAAATTATTTAATTGGTGTTGATGTAGAATACTGCATATTACTCTGCATAGGTCCTTACATTCCTATAGCACTTGATGCTGATCAATATCGTATTATCATAATTCAAGTTGAAGACCTCACTCTAAATCTTTATTTTGAGGATTATGAGAAGATCAAGATCAACATGAATGCATACTCACTCCTCACTCAAGCTTTGAAGATGGATGTTCTTAGAAGACTAGAGAAATTAGTACTGCTAAAGGAGCATGAGATGCTCCGAACATCATATGTGAAGGTAGTAGTGAAGTCACTAAGATTAATAAGGATAAATTAGTGAACCAGTGTGAGACATTTCACCACATCATGGGTGAAACTTTCTTAAAGCAGCTTCATAGAGTCATGCAATTGGTGAATGACTTGGAGATATTGTGCATGACTAACTAGGAGAAGGTAATGAACAAGAAGATGCTCCACTCTTTTCCTGGGAGTTGGAAGTAGAGTGTTACCATGTTGAAGAACACCCTTGATCTTGAAAGCACTAGTTTGGATACAATGGTTGCCAATTGCAGGACCGGGTAAGGGTACTTAACACTTACTTTCACAATGAGGAGAGATCTTAGATCACTTAACAATACAAATAGGGAACTGATAACTTAAACAAATGATACTAAGAACACAAGTAAATTAAAGAGATAGAACTAAGAACAACACAAGAACACAAGATTGGTTTTCAAGGATGTTGTATATTGGTCTCAAGTTCTTTCACAAGTGTTACAAAGCATAAATAAATTACAAGGACCTGAGACACTTTTATACTACAACCTACAACTGTCACTTACATGTAAAGACAGTTGGGATTTGACTAATCTAGACAACAAGATCAATCTAAAGTCAAAAGGCAGATTGCCTTTTGACTAGTGACTATGACATGCCATAGCTCACTGACTTTTCGTAATACAAAAAGTCTACAGGAACAAGTAAGGTAAGTTACAGATAAAGAGCATTCATACTTTAATAAAGCATGGAAGTTTCACCAACTTGTGTAAAGTAGGTGAACCACCAGAGCAGGTAGCGGAAAGTGTGTCAGCTTTATCAAAAGTTGATTCAGAGAAAGCATATTTTTTCTGTCCTCTGAAGAAATCAATCTTCACAGCTTCGGAAGACTTTCTCTCTGAAGCTTCGGAAGATTTCATCTTTGGCTTCGAAAGATGCTGGTCTTTGGCTTCAGAAGATTTCACACTTAGAATAATTTTCTGTTTGAGTGTGAAACTTTCGAAGTAACTCCTTCTGAACTGTTAGCTTTGGAAGATCTTACACTTAGACACATTTGAGAGTGTAAGACGTCCAAAGCTAGTTCATCTTTGTTCCTTAGTGCATGCATGGAAGTTGCATCAGCCTCATAATCTTCAGATGATCTTACAAACTCCCCCTAGGCTGATGCTACCAAAACAGAGAAGTTCTTCAGATTTTGAAAGTCCACATTAGGAACCTCAGCATACCTTTCTTCATCATTAGGTTTGGATCCTTCAGACTAACATAGAACCTTCTCATGTCAAAGAGATCATGCAGAGAAAGATTGAGAATGTCTTCTGAGGAATAGACATGCATGCATTCCTAATCTCTTATGACATACCAATTATCTTGATCTTCATCATAAGACCATAACATAATTTGTCTTCTAACAGGAAGAGGCTCTACTATGACTGGAGTTTATTGAGAGACCTCTTCATGCACTCCCTCAGGATGCTCTGACTTATCCTGAGGTTGGGAGGTGGATGCCTTTCTTCTTTTTCTCTTTAAGGTTGATCTTCTGACCATTCTTTTTTTTCTCCCTGATGATTTTAACTAAGGGGACTGGTCTTGAGTACCAGGTTGTTTAGTTGAGTCCCCCTCAGTTAGGATCTCCTCTCTCGTAGGTTCAAAAGGAGAGAGAGGAGGACCCTGCTATAGACCAGAAGATGAAGTTGGTTGAGATGCAGCTCCAGGTTCAGGTTGTGTTGTCTCAGTGGGTTCAACCTTCACCTTAACTTCAGGTTGAGCTGGACTTGGTGGAGAATGCAAGTCCACCAGCTCTCCCTTCTTTATCTTCTGCTTGATTACCCTGATATGCTCATCCATTATGGATAGAGACATAGGGCCAAGCCTACTTCCAGAGAATCCATACAGCTTCGAGAAGCTCATCATCCTTTGTCTGTCAGCAGACTTCTTTTGGCTTTTGTGGATGATGGCCCTTGACTTTGCAGCTTCTTCCTTTAATCTTTTCTTTTCAGCTTGTTTTTCTCTTTTAGCTTTTTCTTCCATCTGCTTATTGTATTCAAACAATATGTACTCAGATGGTAAGGAAAGAAGTGCATCTGCCTGATAGAGACCTGTGGTACTCAGGTAGCTGATCATCTTTAGTCTTTCTTCTTCAGTTGCTACCTGAGGTTGTTCAATGGCCACAGTCTCTAGTTCAGGACTTTCTTGAACTGGGGAGAGGACAGGAATGTTCTTGTAGAGTCTTTTCAGCCTCATTTCTTCCTTGTGCCTAAGGAGCAGTGCTGCATCCTCTGCTTCCTTCCTATCCTTTGACAACTTTGTGTCAGCCAGTTCATTCAATTTATCTAAGGGGAGAGAGATGAGTTCATAAACATTATAGTTTTTGATTCCCAGGTAGTTTAGCCTGGTTGCCCTTAACTCATCTTCCTAAGTGTTTAGCCTGGGGGCAGCCCTAATTACAGCTTCCATAAACCCTGGGGAACCACTGGAACTCTCTCCCCTCAGCTTCCTCTTCCTCTTTCTCTTCTCCTCCTCAATCTCCTCAGGAGTCAGTTTCCTTTTGCCTTTGTCAACCACAAACTTTGGTGACTCAGGCTGGAGAGAGCTTTGGCCTTTATTGCTTGGTTTGGCTTTCAAGCTCTGGCCAGAGAGAGGTTGTGAAACACCATCACCAGCTAGTGTTTATTGAGGATAATGGGTGCAGAGGGAGATCCTATCTCAAGGTTCACAGGTTCAACCTCTAGGCCTTCAGTCAAGGTTTTCCCTTCGAAGCTAATCTCCGGGTCTACCTCAACATCCAGTTGACCAAAGATCTCACTTGCTAGCCTCTGTCTATATAATTTTGATCTCAATTTAAACTCCTCTAGCACCCTGTCTTGGATTCTTTCTGCCAATCTTGCTGCTTGTCTGTTATTGCTTGGGTTGACAAGTGGCAGATCTACCAAGTTGATGCTCTCATAGAAACTCAGGTGTGAAATGTTGAGAACTTCTAGTTGACCCTGAGCTTTAGAGATCATAAGAGCTCTCCTATTACTGTCATACCCCCAACCCCAGATTGGGTTCTCAGAAGGGGCAGACATTACAAGAGAGGATGATGATTCCTTTATGTCCATACTCTGGGAAGAACTCCCAGGTTCTATGATTGTCAGAATTTTCTTCCCTTTTTTGGTAGCATCACCCTCTTGCATAGGTGAGCTTGGAGATTGATCCATGACATCCACAGGTTCTTGTGGACCTAGATGAGTTGTCCTCATGGGTGTCTCAGCCAACTTTCCCTTGAGATCGGTGATCTTAAGTTAATGGTCATTGACCCTCTTCTGTAAGATAGTCACCTGAGATTCCAGGTGAGCTATCTTTGAAACAAATTAGGTGCAAAGATGTCACAATTTGTGCACCTTTTGTTGCAGACTCCCCTCATCTTCAAATGAAGAATCATTTGGGGATGAGAGAATTCAACCTAAGTCTTCTTCCTCACCACCAGCATAGGTTTCTTGGCTACTGGATTTCCCCACCCCAATGACAACTTCCAGAGAAGTGTCAAGAGGTTGGGTTGCCATGGTAGAGGTCCTAGTGATGTTATCAGTTGCAAAAGTGATAGCCTCTGCCATATGGATTTTCTGAATAAGTTCAGGACAATCCACCTCAGTAGGGGGTTGCTGATGTGGGCTAGAGATAGGGGAAGCAGGAGTACTCATTTATCCTTGAGTGTGGGAAGAAAGGAGAGACTCATGGTACTCACTGAAGCCTAAATCTTCATCAGAATAGAAGTCAAGGCTGGGAATGGGGCGGTTTAGATCAAGAGGTTGTGGATGGTAGCTTTCCCAGAAGGTTGATCACTAGAGTATTAAGACTTAGAGTGATGGCTTAAGGCTGTTTGTGGCTTGTGAGCTCATCATGTTGAGCATGAGGAACCTCAGCACTGAGTGGTTGAAAGATGGGAGTGGTCTGCTCCTTAGGGGAAGTAGGAGCTCGAGATTCCACTTCCTCCTATATGGGTTCTGATATGGGGGTCTGCACAGGGGTTCGTTGGGATTTTCTTTTATATGTGATAGTGATGGTAGGTTGTGTTTGAGGTGGTTAAGAGGTGGAGGGTGTTGGCTCAACACTAGCTGGTGCTGCTAGGTTTTCACCCTAAGCAATGAGCTCAAACATTTTTGGGACAAGGGCTGTTTCTACCCCAAAGAAGCCAACAGTTGGCTTCTTAAAGATTTTGAAGATGACGGGCCTTATTTGTCCTATTTTAGGAATATTACTTGTTCCCCTTAATTGTGGTCCCAACTCACAGTTGAGAATGTGTTAAACATACCTAGGGAACATGTAATACTCTACGGAGTCCAAGTTTGCAAGTAAATTAGTATATACAAACTGAGAGTACCTGAACTTGACCCCTTGTACCATCCCATGGACTATAAAGGAGAGGTCTTCTGGAACTTGATCCCATCCTCCATGCTTGTTAGAAACACTATGAATGATGACTTGGAGGATGTATTTCCATTGAGATGAGACCTTCCCCTTCCTGAAGGTTTTGACTGAGAAGTCACCTTCATAGCCCATCTGCTGAAAGGAGTGGTTGACAGCAGATTTGGGAAAGGACAACTCACCTGCTTCATCATCCAGCTGCAAATGGGTGTTTATGATGACCGAAGTGATGGAAACTATCCTCCCCTGCACTGTAACAGATAGTGCCTTCTCCCCATCCATGGTGACCTCTTGACAGGTCCTCCAGAACTCAAGCAACTGATCCTCATAGAGAGGAGGATCAATTGTAAAGGAGGTGAAGTAGTGAGATGAAGAAAGGTACCTGAACATATCTGAGAAGCTTGGATCCTTCTCAGAGTGTAACAGGTCAACCTGATTGTGTTGCCTGTGTAGGTGCATGGAAAAATCAGGGTCGTTGCAATGATCAATGTTGGCCATTTAAGGAAGCTTTACAGTGAAGAAATGAAGAAGAAGATGAAATTTGGGGGTAATTTTAGGGTAAGGATCGATGAGAGTAGAGAGACAAAATAGAACCGCTTGGAAGATATATGTTGTGGATTTGAGACAAAGTTATGACAAAAAGATAAACTTTGAAATCCTCAAGTGGGTCCTACTTCAGAAAAAGTACGCCCAAAAAGTTAGTTTTCTTGGATGTTGTAAAACTTTCGAAGACAATTTTGGCTTCGGAAGCTTTGTAGCAAAGCTTTCGAAGGCAGTTTTGATTCGGAAGATATTTCAAAGAATTTTGAAATTTTGGCTTCGGAAGAAGTGAATAAGTCTTCCAAGACTTAGTTGCTTTCGGAAGATATTTGTTCTTTAAGCTTCAGAAGATTCTCCAAGAATTTCTTCCGAAGGTAAATCTTATATAAGCTGTTAAATGATTTAAAGATATAAATTTCTTCCGAAGGCAATTTGAGTTCTTCCGAAGGTAAATTTTCACAAATATAAGGAATATCAGTTAAAAGTTAGTTTTCTTCCAAAGAGAACTGGGCTTATGAGGTGATCTAATAGACAACTTAAGACACACAATTTTAGGACATAAAGTTGATTAAGTTATTAAAAAAAATCTATTCAAAGTTAATCATCCCAATAGCTGATACAAAATATTTAAATCTCTGTTCATCAAATGCCTTTGTGAGTAGATCAGCATATTGTTCATTTGTGTTAACTTTGATTTGTTTGATCAATCCCTTTTCAAAATTATCCCTAATCAAATGATACCTGATGTTGATGTGTTTGGTCCTTGAGTGCTGCACAGGATTCTCTATAATAGAGATGGCACTGTTGTTGTCTATGTGGATGGGAGTCTCCTTGAAGTTGAACCCATAGTCTAGCATCTGATTCTGAATCCAAAGCACTTGAGCACATCAGCTTACATTAGCAATGTATTCAGCTTCAGCAGTTGATGCAGACACACAGGATTGCTTTTTACATTACCAAGAGACTATCCTTCCACCAAGGAATTGACATCCCCCAGATATGTAATTTGCAGTCATGTTACAGCCACCATAATCACTATCTGTATAAGCATACAGATTAAAGTCTGAATTCTTTGGATACCAAAGGCCTAGATTTGGAGCACCTTTGAGGTATCTAAGAATCCTTTTGATAGTGATTAGGTGTGACATCTTGGGGTTGGCTTGATATCTTGCACATATACATGTGGCAAACATAATATCAGGCCTGCTAGCAGTAAGGTACATAAGTGACCCAATCATAGCCCTGTAGAGGTGTTCATCAACACACTCCCCCTCAAGATTAGGACCAAGGGAGTGGTTTCTGGCTATGGGTGTCTTTGCCACCTTACAGTCAGTCATCTTGAATCTCGTAAGTACGTCCTGTACATACTTTGACTGACTAATAAAGATGCCATCTTCAACCTGCTTCACTTGAATTCCTAGAAAGCAACTGAGTTCCCCCATGTCACTCATTTCAAATCTATTCTTAATCAGCATCTTAAAGCCTTAGCTTGAGAAAAGTATCCAACAAAGTGTCCATCATCTGATTTCTCAGCAAACTTGGCTATTTGATCTTTGGTATTCAAGATGGTGCAAGGACATCCAAATGTTCTGAGAAAACCAATGAATGGTCTCCTTTTGTGCCACAGTTCATAAGGAGTCTTACCATGTGTCTTAACCACTAAAACTCTGTTCTGCACATAGCAGGCTGTGTTGACAGCCTCTGCCCAGAAGGTGATAGGCAGTTTAGAGTCAGACAACATGGTTCTAGCAGCTTCAATAAGTGTCATGTTTCTCCTCTCAGCAACACCATTTTGCTGAGGAGTCCTGGGAGCATTATATTGTCTTGAAATACCTTTTTCATCACAAAATGTATCAAGGATTTGGGTTTTAAATGCAGTTCCTTATTCACATCTTATGGTCTTGACCGTGTGATCAGATTGATTCTCAATTTTTAGAATGAAGTTCTTTAAGATTTCAGGGGTTTCATCCGTAGTTCTAAGGAAAAACACCCAAGTGAATCTTGTGAAATTATTTGTGGTCACTAAACAGTAAGAGGTCCTTCCTAATTACACTGGTGGGGCGAAATAGATCCATATGTAACAAGTGTAGGGGAGTAGTGATAGAGTTCATTTCTTTTGGCTTGTGAGACACTTTGTGTTGCTTCCCTTTAAGGCATGCAACACGGTGGTTATCACTTGTCAACTCTTTCTTTGGCATTCCAGTTACCAAATCATTCTTAAACAATTTATTCATGTTTTTAAAGTTTACATGGCACATTCTTTTATGCCAAAGGAAAGACTCATCATTATTTGCTTTAGACAGAAAGCAAGAAACTTCTCCAGAGGGAGATGTTTCCTGCAGATCCATCTTGCACGTGTTCCCTCTCCTAGGGGCTCTAAGCAGAAGATGCTCTTGAGGAATGTCAACCCCAGGCTTGAGAACAATGCACTCATGCTCAGTAAAGAGCATGTGATGTTTTTGGTCACAAAATTGGGACACAATCAGAAGATTATATCCAAGCTCCTTGACAAAGTTTACCTTCTCAATGCTGAGTTTACCTTTTGTAACCTTGCCCCTGCCAGTAATGTAACCTCCTGCATCTCCTCCAAAAACAACTGGTCCTCCATCAAATCTTTCAAAGTTTTAAAGTAAGGACTCATTGCCTGTCATGTGCCTGGACCAGCCACTATCAATGATCCACACATTTATGTTTGCCTTTGGCTGTTGTTGCATAAAAAGAGACGATTTAGTTAAATTTGGAAACCCAAGCCTCATTGGTCTTGGACTTGTTAAAATGAGTTGAAGGCAATGAAACATTAAGTGATCCTATGTTCAGGCACTGAGTATCATTTGTTGTTACTGATGAAGAATCTTCAGTCACACGGTCTTCCTTTATCTTCCACACCACCTTTGGAAAATTTGTTGAAGATCAAGTATAGGTTGGACTCACCATAGATTAGATATTATTTATGTTTAATTGTAGTAGGTTTAGTGTTAGTTTCCTTTGTAAGTTTGTTATGTTTTCCTGCCCAGCGAAACTGTAGTTTCGCTTATAGCAAGCTGCTAGTTTCACCCGGTGACACTGTCAGGCTCTGCCGGGCGAAACTGTGTCAGTGGCAGAATAGTTTCGCTGACAGCGAAACTGTCAGCGAAACTATACCTACTATATATATTTTTTGATCTTGTTCTTTGTGGGTAATCCTTGCAAAAACCCTAAACGTTTATCATTGTTGCAAGTCTCTTTGTAAGCTGGTTCTTCACAGAAATATATTGAGCTTTGTTACCTTTTAATGTATTGGATCATTATTGCTTTATGATTGAATACTTTTGGTTATTCTTCTTCAACATTGTGTTTGTTGTTTGGCATTATTGTTGATATTGAACGAATCAACCACACAAGTGTACTGATATTCGATCAAATGAGAGCCTTAGTGCTCTTGATTGTTTGAGGTTTTTTGGTTGTTTTTGTTCAAAATCAATATTTCATCATTTGGGGTCAAATATGGGTGTTTTTGTCTTGGAATTTGATTGAAATTGGTTTGTTCTTGGCTGGGAAAGCCTTGGTAATCATTAGATCTCAAGTTCATCGAGATTTGGGTGATTTCAGATTGATTTCGTGTTCAAAAAGTTTTTCAGATTCAACAGGTGAAACTAGTGTTCTTCCAGTGAAACTAGCAGTTTCATCCAGAGAAACTACAAGTGTTTTACATCTTGTGTTAGTTTTGAGTCTCTCAGCGAAAGTACAATTTTTGAACGAAAGTTCAGTGGTGCTAGTGTTCAACTTTCAAGCGAAATTGCCGCCGAAATTATCTCTGAACGAAAGTTCAAGCTTGTTTCTTGCGAAACTGTAGCCGAAACTAAGCACTTTCAGGGATTTGGCTAGCGAAACTGCTGCCGAATTTGCTGCAGTGAAACTAGTGTCTCTTCTACGAAACTAGATTACTCTAGTGTAATTGCATTTGTCTTCCTGCGAAACTAGTTCTATCCAGAGAAACTGCATTTGTCTTCTGTGAAACTATCATGGCTAAGATGACTACTCTCACTCTTGCTGATCTTGAAAGTGTGGCACCCAACAGACCACCGAGACTCATCAACAGAGACAATTTTGAAGATTGGAAGAGATGTCTCAAGGCCTTTTTCTTCTACACAGATCACAATCAATGGGAATCAATCATCTCTGGTCCACACATACCAACCGTTACTATTGGTGATGTTGTATCTCAAAACAAGGACCCAGCTACCTTCAATGAAAGAGATCTAAAGTTAATTGACAGAGATCAGAAAGCCTTTGGAGCCTTAACTCTATGTCTAGCACCAGACATCTACAATCGTTTTGTTGAACACAAGAATGCTAAGTCTCTTTTTGATGCTCTCTGTGAGTTTTATGATGGAAATGATAAGTTGGTGAAAGATAAGAGTATTCAAGCTGAAAAGGAGTTCAACTCTTTTGTGGGATACAAGAATGAGAGTCTCATAGATCTTACAAACCGTTTTCTGACAGTTTCGAGCACACTGAAGAAATATGATGAGAAACTTTCAAATAGTGAGCAGGTGAACTGGTTATTAGACTCTCTCCCACCTCAGTGGAGTTTACAGGTGCAGATGTTAAAGCAAGAAAGAGGTTTCACTGACTATAAGCTTATGGACATCATTAATAAGCTTAAATCATTTGAATCGGACATGAAACGAAGGGAGTTCAATCAGACCTTGATGCCTTCACTTGGTTTCACTCAGAATGCTGCACTACTTTCTTCCGCTGCAAGCTCTCCAGTGCAGACATCACGACAAGGAGGAGTGAATAATGGTGATCATTCTGGTGGTAGTGTTAATGGTGGTAGAGATCAAGCCAACTCAATAGCAAATGCTGGAACATCAATTCCATCTGAAACGATGGCTCTATTTGGCATGTTCGTTCAGAGTTATGAGGCATTAGTGGCTGGAGAGTTGAAAGGAAGAGGAATGACAATGAAGGATATGTATCAGGTGGATCCTGATGATCTAGAAGAGACTGACATTCAGTGGCAAATGGCAATGTTGACTCTCAGAGCTCGAAGATTTATGGAGAGAACTGGTAGAAAGAATTATCCAAACTGAGGTGCTTTAATTGCAAATCGTTAGGGCACTTCAAACGAGAATGTCCATTGCCAATTGTCACTGATCAAAGCAATTCAGGAATCCCAGGATTGACCTCAAGTGGAGATAAAGAAGAAATAAAACAGAAGAAAGAGACAGCTTTGATCTCTAACTTTGATTGGAGTGCAGAAGTAGAAGAGATGAAAGAAGAAATTAATCAAGCGTTGGTGGCTGAGATTGTTGAAGAAAAGGAGAAGGTGAACTATGAGGAAAAGTTTGATCCATTCAAAGAATTTAGAAGTGAAGCTGAAGTGGCTGGGGATAGTCAGAAGTGTGTAAAGATAGTTCAAGATGAAGACTTGAATGCTGAGGTTATGATAGAGGGTGAAGAGAAGAAGGGGTTGAGAATTGGAAGCCAGACTACAAAGCAAAGGAACGAGAAAGATGATGCTGCAACCACTGTCAAGGAAAACAAGATGAGTACTCTGGTGTGTCAATGTGAGAAAGCTTTGGCTACAGAAAAGGTGATAATGGGACTTCCATACGAGGTAATTCAGGATATGTGTTCCTCAGCATGCAAAATAAGATTATTTGGTGTCTATAAAGCAAATCATCTGTTAATCGATAATGAAAAAGATTTAAAATGAATTAATGAAGAGCTTAAAATAAACGAGTCAAAATATTTTGTTAAATTAAATGAAGCTTTAAAAGAAAATGATCATTTAAAAAGAATTGTTTTGGAAAGAAATGTTGAAATTAACACTTTGACTGAAAGGGTCGCACTTGCTGAATTTGAGACAAGCAAACTTCAGTCAAAGCTTGATAAATGGACAATATCTGGGATGAAACATGATGATTTATACAAATCTCAAAGGGGGGCTAGGATTAAAACCGGTTTAGGTTATGATGATGCTAAGGTTTATCCTCCTCCCAGCACTTACTGTTATTCACCTATGCCTGTTCTGCATCCTTCTAATGATTTGATCAAAATAGACACTAACAATATGTCTGCAGGTTTAGAAGGTGTGAACACCAAGCATGTACGTGAAGACTATGGTTATGGACCGACTAGCGGGCTTGGATGCAATAGTCTTAGTACACCTGAATCTCAGCATTTTCTTTTAGATAATAAATCTAGCTTAAGTTCTGTTTTTGTTTCAAAACAATTTGTTTCAGACAATGTTTCATCTTGTTCTAGTGATGTTTCTATTTCCTCTTTAGATAATTTGCACTGTAATGATGATGTCTCTGTTGTTTGTGTTGATGTTGAGAATGATTCAACTGTGCAGAGTAAAGAACAAATTAAAAGTAATTGTTTTGAAAAATTCTTTTCTCATCCCATCCCATCTTTTACCCCAACTAATATTTTTTCATCAAATGAAAGGGTAACGTCATCATCTCATGCAAGTACAAGTGGCACTAGTACCATTCGTACTTCATATGAAAAATCATCATCTAATGTAAATAACCACTCTTTTCCAAATAAAAATAGACCCAAAGACATGTACGTGACCTATAGTGATGTTGATTCGAGACTGTCTGAATGCGATGAGGAGATAATCATTGATAAAATTCCCACTTTATTGCATAACAGTCCTAGATTAAAATCACACTGTTTTAGATGTGGTAAAGATGATCATGTTGTTAAATATTGTCCCGAGCTTCGTCATATACATGGGAGCAGGAATTTGTTTGGTAGTAGATTAACTCATTTGGTTAATAATTTCTTTTGCAAGAAATCAACTACTCCACGACCCAAAATTGTTCATTCATGGGTTCCTGTTTTACCAGGTTAATCTGTTCTTTGTATTCATGCAGGAGTCATCCACTAAAGAGTTAAATAGTGTATGGCATGTTGATAGTGGATGCTCCAGACACATGACGGGGTTGAAGGATCTATTGACAAACTACCGAATTATTAATGGAGGTTATGTCGCGTTTGCTGGCGACAAAAAGGGTGGCAAAATGATTGGTCAAGGAGATGTTTCCAACGGGTCTCTCATTTTGGAGAAAGTGAATTATGTGCCAGACCTAGCTTTCAATCTATTGAGTGTCTCTCAGATTTGTGATAAGGATATTCTGATCTTGTTCAAATCTAATGAATGTATCTTTCTGAATTCGAAGATTGACATTCCAGAGGAGATGGTGCTTATGCGGGCCCCAAGAAAGAATGACACATATCTTCTTGACATGGCTTCAAGAGAATTAACGTCTAACGTCACCTGTCATCAAAAGCTTCTTCATCAGAATCCTTCTTATGGCATCGCAGACTGGGCCACGTTAATTTTAAAACTATATACAAATTAGTTAAAAACAATCTTGTTAGGGGATTACCTTTAAAAGACTTTTCAGTGGTTGAAAAATGTATGGCATGTGCCAAAGGAAAACAACATAAGAAACCACATATATCCAAACTTGAAAATAGTATATCTAATCCCCTCGAGTTGTTACATACTGATTTGTTTGGCCCAATAAGTGTTAAATCAATTGCTAAGAAATCCTTTTGTCTTGTTGTTACAGATGATTTTTCCAGGTATTCATGGGTGAGATTTCTTGCCCATAAAGGAGAGGTGGCTGACGAGCTGCAGAAGTTGATTCTTTCTATTAAAATGATAAGCAAGAGGAAGGGTATGGCGATTCGAAGTAACAATGGTACCGGATTCAGAAATCAAATTTTTGATTCATTTTGTGTTGATAAAGGAATTCTAAGACAGTTCAGTGCTGCAAGAACACCTCAACGAAATGGTGTAGCTGAAAGAAAGAACCGCATTCTTATTGAAGCTGCTCGTACTATGCTGATTGAGTCCTCCTTACCCATCATTTTCTGGGCTGAGGCGGTGAATTGTGCTTCATATATTCTTAACAGAGTGTTGATTGTCAAAGACAAAATGAAGACTCCATATGAACTTTTTCATAAGAGGAAGCCTTTGATTGATTTCTTTCGGCCTTTCGGATGCTCGTGCACTTTACTCAATACCCAAGCTCAGAAGATGAAATTCGGTGCTGTGTCTGATGAATGTTACTTTGTTGGCTATTCATCCTCTTAGAAAGCTTATCGAGTGTATAACAAGAGAACCCGTATTGTTCAAGAATCTTTCTATATTGATTGGCAGGAATCTAATTCTTCTGATGTCCGATCCGAGCCTGCATGGTTGTTTGACTCCAATACGGTTTTCAATTCATTCAATCTTCCAGTTCTTGATGATGATGCGTCCACTTCAACTATTCAAACTAACATCATCCCTCCGGACTCCTTACCCATTGTTAACTCCATTAATCAACCCGTTCTTAATTCACCTGCTGATAATGCTACATCTGTTGACATTGCATCTTCTTCATCATCCTTTGATATTCCACCTCCACCTGTTTCTGCTTCTATTCCCTCATCACCTACATCTACCTCATCTCAGCCTGTTCCATCCACATCACCTGTTGACTCTAACCAACCATCTTTCAATACCCTACCTCTAACCACTGATTTTAAAACCTTGAAAGATCACCCACATGATAACATTATCGGTTCCATTACCGACGGAGTGCGGACACGGAGTCAGTCTGGTCTGATTAATGTATGTCTGTTCTCTTGTTTTATATCCCAAATCGTACCGAAAAATTTTCATATAGCCCTTCAGGATCCTTGTTGGGTTGAATCGATGAAATTGGAGCTGCAACAATTCAGGAAGCTCAAGGTTTGGACCTTGGTTGATCTTCCACCAAACAAATACCCAATAGGCACGAAATGGGTGTTCAAAAACAAACCCGATGACCGTGGTATTGTGGTTAGAAACAAGTCAAGATTGGTTGTTCAAGGATTTGCTCAAGAAGAAGGCATTAACTACACGAAAGTCTTTGCTCCCGTAGCTCGTCTTGAAGCTATTAGGATTTTTCTGGCTCATGATGCCAACAAACAGTTCAAGGTCTATCAAATGGATTTCAAATGTGCATTTCTCTATGGAGACATTGACGAAGAGATATACGTGTGTCAACCTCCAGGGTTTGAGGATCCCGACTTTCCCGACAAAGTCTACAAGCTTGATAAATCCCTTTATGGCCTCCATCAAGCCCCTCGGATCTGGTATGAGACTCTAACACAATATCTGTTAAGCAATGGTTTTTCTCGCGGCACCATTGATATGACGTTATTCAAGAAGGAAGTGAATAGTGAGATGCTAATTGTGCAAGTCTACATGGATGATATTATTTTTGGCTCCACCAATCCAAATCTGTGTCAGGAGTTTGAGGAAATCATGCGTAACCGTTTGAAATAAGTATGATGGGGGAGATGTGCTTTTTCCTTGGGTTACATGTTGAACAAAAACCAAGGGAATTCTTATTCATCAGGAGATGTTTATTAAAGATATTATGAAGAAATTCAAGATGGATGATGCCTCTTCTGAACTCACTCCATTCACTGCTCAAACTTGCCTCACTCCAGACGAGAATGGGAAACCTGTTGATCCTCATCTTTACAGATCTATGATCGGTTCCCTTATGTATCTTACAACAAGCCGTCCTGACAATACCTTTGTTGTAGGATACTGTGCTCGGTACCAATCTGCCCCGAAAGAGTCTCATGAAAAGTCAGTCAAACGGATCTTTCGTTATCTTAAAGGCTCTTCTTGTTTAGGGCTTTGGTATCATTATGGTGGGAATTTTAAAAGAATAAGTTAATAATGTCTATAATTCATTGAATATGAACTAATAGATGTTCATTAAAGGGCATTAATAAATTAATATAAAGTGACAACAAAAACCCTAAATATGGCGAGATTTAAAGTTCAAATCCGACATTGGACCTGTTCTATTAGTAAATCATGCTTTCATAAAATAAAAACCTTGAT
The DNA here is from genome assembly GCA_025506505.1 of Flaveria sonorensis. Classification (NCBI taxonomy): domain Eukaryota; kingdom Viridiplantae; phylum Streptophyta; class Magnoliopsida; order Asterales; family Asteraceae; genus Flaveria; species Flaveria sonorensis. Next base: position 30,181,430 of record CM046430.1, on the reverse strand, counting down.
GGATATTAAGGACTGGGCTACAAGGATTACACCCATATTAGTCATTTTGTTCTTTAGTAATCCTTTTGTGATTTGTATTTTTAGTGCTTGCTTTGTGTATTGTGGGATTTGGACTATGTTATTTCGAGGTGAGTTTCACGGCCCCTTTTTAATACATTTTACTTGGGAGAAAAGCATGCTCACGGTTTTGAGCTATGCCGTGTCTTTTAAATTATTTTGGAACATTGTATGTGGTGTGGGTCATGGTTTGAGTCTAGATGTTCATTCATGAGTGTGTACTTGTGCTTGTGCTTGTTCTTGGGCTTGTTCTTGTGCTAGAATATCATGGAGAGGTATTGTTAGTACTAAAGGGTTGACACCCCCACCCCTGTCATCGGTACGCTAGTTGAGACTGACTTAGTCTGTGCGTGCCCTTGGGTGAATATAATCCGGTTAATTGGACTTGGACTGATCGTAAACTTGTGTTGACATCTATGGCTACCATGTACTCTTACTCACATACAACCTTATGTACATGTCATACACGGAAAATTTTTTGTACTTTTAAACATGTGAACTCACCAACATATGTTGACTTTTTAGAGCATGTCTTTTTCAGGTAACGGTGCTTAGGTACTTGGACAGTGGACATTAGACGAGACCGTTCCTTCAAGAGCATTAGACATTGGAACATTAGTTTGGACATTATGTTATTGTTGTATTTGTATTTGAAATTGATTGATCTAGAACTGGTTGTTCTAGATCTAAACTTCTAGATTATTTGTGCATTTATTGAATAACGTTATGGTATTGATTGTTCTTGACACTTGTTCTTTTGTGTCAGGTGACATCATGATCTATTGATAGAGAATTACTTTAGAGATTCTCTTAGACCCCAATGTGTTATGATGATCCCGTCCATCGCATCCTCGTGTTTCCGCTACTAGCAGGGGTGTGCCATTCTTGATTTGGTTGTCTTATGGTTACTACTTCTTCAACCTTCTTCATCTTATCCTTCATATCTTGAATATACTTTAGAGTTAAAGCCCGAAGAGAATTGGTCTTCATTGGACCTAATTCTCTCTTATTAAATCCGATTCTGCTCAATTACTCCTTCATTTCCCCATCAGTCATGATATAGGGATCAGGAAAGGGATAATGGGATGATGGTGGACTGGCGATAGCTGTTCTACTATAGTTGATGTTCCAGTTTTCTGTTTCTTCTTTTCTTCATTCAACTTTCTTTCATACTCAGTATCAATAGCAAGATCTAGCTATCTTTCCACATTTAACACTTCCTTTACTAAAGTCTTATAATTCATGTTAAGCACAATGTCAGCATCATATCCATGATTAATGAAGAACATGGCTTTAATCAAGCAATCAATAGTTTATGCTTTCTTAACCATCTCCTCCATAATAGATTCTTTCCTTAGAGGGCTATCAGTAAACTCGGGTTCATCAAACATACTCTCATCAAATGTATAGCCTCCCTATATATCTCTTTCTTCTAAATCAAAACTTTTTGAATAGCCAATTACTCTATTGCTTTGTGATGCTCTTCAACAAATTGAGCAACATCAGTATGGCTTAACTTTTCTTCTCTTTTAATATTCTTTTGTTTCTTAATATATTCTTTAATCATTGGCCTTTTTCCCTTGGCTTTTTTTGCCAGGTACTTCCTCTTCTTTGTGTGTGTCTAAAGTTCAAATGAACCAGATGTTGTAGCTTTAGAGGTGCCAATTGTTATCTTAACTTTTGCTTCTTGATCCTTTGCCTTATATTCTTCAAAGAGTTTCAAGATTAGATTCTTTTGTTCCTTTGTTAGAGTTATAACATGAACCATTTAAATATGCACATCTCTCTCAAATACAATAGGCTTAGAAGGAATCAATACACACTACTTAGCTTGTGTGCTTGATTCTTTGATAGTTTCAATAATGTCTTCATATTTGAAAAAATCTCTAGATGAATAAGCATCAAGATCCTCAATCAAAGAACTCATAACGGCTTCTTCTTAAAATTAAATAAAAGCAGGTGCTTAGTATGTAACCATAGCTAGACTGCTTTCTTCAGCTGGTTATTCTGATGTGCTTGGTTTCTTTTTAGGACCTTCCTTTGGCTCAAAAGTCTTTTTCCCTATAGGAGATCTTTCATCACCTCCATCATCATCACCATCATTATCTACCCAAAGATGTCATCAAATTCATCTTTGTCAATCTTTTTCTCTCTTTCACCCTTATCATCATCACCATAACTGTCATCTTCTTTCTTAATCATGCATTTTTTAATTAAGCTGATTCGCTGAGTTAGCTCTAGCACTTTCTTCTCTAAATCCTCAATATTTTTCATTCTAGACACTGATTAGCCTATCTTATTCTTCCATTACAATGGTTTGAATGGCAACATTCATAACATAGTCACTTATCTCATCCTTCACCTTTTCAATAGGAGACTCTAATTCCTTGATCTATTTATCTTTCAAGATCAATTTATTAGTTCTATCAGCTATTATCTTATCTTTCCTGTCCATGATCTTTTCCATCCTTCTTATCTTTAGTTGAAGCTTAAAAAAGAGCTCATCTCAGTTAGACTCACTGGTAGGATCGGTTTAAACATGTGCTATAGATTCCAGTGATCCTTCAGATAGGATGTATTCTAATGTTTATTGCCTAGCTAGTACCTCTTGCTTAACAAGTGTTTCCTCGACACCTAAAGATGATTTAGAGTCATCAAAAGTACTAGGAGATCACTAGTGCTAACTGATGCAGTAGCAGCCTGAGGTGATATATGAAGAGGTGAGATATGACTAGGAGATGCATGAAATGGTGATCACCCTTATACGGAGAAGCAATGTGAGGATCACCACCTACATCAGCCTGTGGTGACATTGCTTCCCGAACCTCTACTTTAGCTTCTACTTTTAATGGCATATTGAGATCAATACTTTATTGAATCTCAACTACTTTTTCATGTATAGCTTCTTCAAGAACAACTTCTTTATCTTGTTCCTCAACAACATCAGCTTGTAATTCTTCTCTCATGACACCACCTTGTCTAATTTGCTCTAACATCCATGGTAGGAAAGGAAAAAAGGTTCCATTGTAGTATCTCCTTGGGTACCTCTTCTTGATATATTTATATGATTTGGCATTGTAGTGAGACGGATTCATCTCGAGTCCAACACCAACTATATCAGGGAAAGCTTGGTTGACCAGTCACTGAAGTAACTTGGATACATTAAGAACATCTACCTCCTCCCTTCACCTACATTGGATAATAGGTCATTAAACACATAAGTAGCCATGTTGAATGGTCTGTTAGTGCATAAGGCACATATAGATAAAGTTGTAATGATGGGGATATCATTCCATATAGTCTTTCTCTTGGATAAACAGTGTTGATAAATGCAAAAATAGGATTCTCCACTATAGATCCATTTTCCCCTTAATAATCTGCTTACCTTCAAAACCACCCTCATATCTAATATTGGCAAAGAAAGATAGTTTCTCATCTTCATCCAGTTCATGAGGCTGTCCAACATCATCACCACACTGTGGACAATCTCTCATAGTTTGTTTAGTGATAATCAACTCATGTTGGGCATTTATAATCCATGTAATTCTTGGCACATCATCAATCATAGCAACTACTGTAGAGCCCCGGAATGATCTAATAAGCTTTCAAATATAACTGGTCTCAAAGTATGTATGCATAGCTAGGCTTCTTTCTTCTACCAGTTTTTTGATGTGCTTGGTTTCTTCTTAGGACATTACTTTGGCTCATATTTCTTTTGCCATTTTGGAGATCTTTCATCACCTCCATCATCATCACTGTCATTATCTAATCAAAGATGGCATCAAGTTCAACTTTGTCAATCTCTTTCTCTTTTTTATCCTTATCATTATCACCTTAACTATCATCTTTCTTCTTAATCATGCTTTCTTAAATTAAGCTGATTCTCTGAGTTAAGAATCAAGGTTTTTGATCGGTTTGGATAATGAAAAGTCAATAACACTCGTCGCACTATAAAGTTCACACGAAAATTTGAAAAGTATTAAATGTTCCTATGATGTGTGTTTAAATAGACGGACTAGGTTTATTTTGAATTGCATGTGTTGAAAACAAATGTGGATGTAAAATTTTTAGGTTACTGAGTGTACTGTAGCTTGCATTTCTCTATTGCTCATCGTATTAAAAAATGCTATTGGACAAATATTACATTTGTATTCGCTATAGTTACTTGCATTATTTAATGTGAATGCATACTTAGTTTTATACTATAGTACACATTTCAAAAATGTGATGAATTGTGTCACACTTACATTTACAAATTGGGTGAACTATGCACTCGCATTTGTTTCTTTAAAGTCCGCATTATTTCACGCACACATTTACTCAAATATTCGTGAGCACTTAGTACCAAGTATTGTGCTTTGCATTTGTTCATTAGCATTGACTAAGTTTTAACACTTAGACTTTTTCCAACATGAAATGTCAATAACACTGTTACACACATTTGACACTGTTCACCGCATTTATGAAACGCGGATGAACAATACTTATCCGCATAAGTATTTTGGTCACTCACATTTGGGTACATAGTATTACTAGCATTTGTTTTTCACTTGATATTATTTTTAACAAATGACTACCCGCATTCATTTTAATGCTTGAGTTACCTTCACCCGCAGTAACCAATACTGTTACCCACATATAATTTTTAACTTTGCAAAATTTACCGATTCCGGTAGATGATGTCTGACGTGATGTTTGCATTTTTGCTGGTCTATTGACTTTGACTTTCTTTGACTTTTGACTATGCAAAATTTACCGATTCCGATAGATGATCTCACTTGGTTTGATTTATTCACCGGTGTGAATCCAATTTCCAATTTTGACTAAGTCTAGGCATCTTTGTGCATTCAAAACCCGCATAGACTGAAATACTATGGTAATTTCTTTGTATTTGCACACCAACACAATTGTTTTTATATTTTTGATATTTTAGATATTTGTGAAAAGCTAAACAACTATACAAACAGGAAATCAAATATTTTTGAAATTTAATCATTTTTCAATGTTTTTGAGATTTTTAGTGATATTTTTTATTACTCCCTCTAAAGTTTATATCCACAAAAGATAAAAACTTTAATAATAAAGAAATTAAAAAAATTCTAGATACCATAAAAAACAACAATGAAAAGTAAATAAATTTGGGAATTTTTAAATTTATTTTCTATGAAATAGTTAGAATGATACATTCCATGAGATCATATCCATCTTACCCTTCATAATACAAACAATGTTAGAAAAATAGACATAATCACACATATATTGATTGCTGGTATATTTGTCCTTTTAAGCTCGTTCACTGCTTTATATTTTTTATACTTTGTGATATTAATCATGTTTTGAATTTGTTAATCATTCTCTATGTACCTCAAACTCAGAAGCATAAAAAGATCAACCACCCGTATGAAATACATGGTAGAACTTTATTAAAACTTACATGACCAGGTCATTTAGGTTATGAAATCTCATTTTATTTGTGTTAGGGGGATCCCCTGAGGATTTTTAACTTTGATCCATATTTATTAACTCCATTTTAGAGGTGATCCACTTTGGGATTCTTTTTGATGCATTCACTTTGGAATTTTGTCCAAGTTGGACTTTATTGGATCATCCACTTTGGGATGTGTTCCTTATTGGGAATCTTTTTGGATCATGAACATTAGCACTTTGTTCCTTGTTTACTTAAGGTCTTTACTTAGCAAAACAAAGGAGAAACTGATGTGGGTACCTGAGATTCATAAACGATCATTACCTGATGTGTTTAGATAACTACACATACCCACTTGGATAAGCTAATACTTACCCATACCCTAAGATGATGGCTTCACAGTGGAATGTTGAGCTTTAGTTTGTCATAAAAGCATATATCTTTACTTCCATGTTAAGCCTACCCATATATGAAATAAGGTATGTCAGTCACTAATGATTTAAGACATGCATTGCAAATGATATAATGATTGTAATTATATAATTTCTCATGTGAAATTAGTGTATTCTATGTTATTCAAATTAAAAGAATATTTTTGTGAAATTTCTTATTTTTTTGTTTTTGTCTTTTTAATATTTCAAAAGAAAGACATATTTTTGTATTTTTAATATTTGAGAATTTGGATGAATCATTAAATTAATCAAATATTATATTTTTGTATTTTTCTTTCCAGGTTAATCATACCAATTGGTTGTACAAGACATTCAAACCAACTAGGTTCAAATGTCTTAGTAAATAAATCAGTAAGTTGATAATTATTGAGGACTTGAATCAACTTGATTAATCCTTTGTCAGCACAATCCCTCAAAAAATGATATTTGATTTTAATATGTTTAGTTGTTGAGTGTTGTACTAGATTATTAGGTATGAATATGGCAGCTATGCTGGTAATGTGTATTGGTGTGTGCATGAAATTAAACCCATAATCAAGTATCTGATTTTGAATCTAGAGTACTAATGAACAGCAAGCAGATGCTGCAATGTATTCTTCCTCTATAGTAGAAACTAACATGTTTGTCTTCTTCTTACATTGCATGGCACAAGTCTTGGACCAAAGAATTGACAACCATCAGATGTGAACTTTCGGTTGAAGTTGCATCCTCCATAGTGATTGTTTGTATAAGCATACATGTTGAATTTACCTTCTTTTATATACCACAAACTAAGAGCTGGTTAGCCTTTGAGGTTTATTAATATCGTCTTGACTGCATAGACATATGACTCATTAGGATTAGCCTGATATCTTGTATAAATGCATACTCCAAACATGATGTGTTGTTTACTAATAGTAAGATACATGAGTGTAACACCTGAAATTTTTGTCAAGGTAAAGAGAAGAAAGCAATAAGTAGGAAAATAAAAAGTACCTTGAAAGAAAGGAAAAGGAGCCAAAGTGGAGGGGGCCAAAGTGTAAAAGAGTACAAAACTCAATATTTTGTTATATAAAAGAGTATGGCCGCCCATGCATTCACATCTGCTTTCTGGTTTTCGACTAGGAACAAGAAGAAGAAAGAGAAAAGATTTTCTCTCGGTTATTCAAGAAGAAGAGGCTGAAATTCGCATATTGGTGAGTGTTTTATGTGTTCTTGGTTCGGTTTTGTTGGGTTTTCATCCTTAAAACCGATTTTTATGTGTTCTATGTTTGGTTGTTTATTTTGTTGTGTTTTTAGGTGTTTGAACTCTTGTGCACTAAAGTTTGGACGAGTTTTACTTCTTGGCTGCATAGGTGAGTTCTAGACCCCAGTTTTTATGTGTTTTAAACGTCTTGGGGCTGAAAATGCATGTTTAAAAATGTTGTACAACTGTTATATATATATCAATATGTATTATGTATGTATGCTTGTGTTTTGTGGTTGTATATGGGTTGTTGATGCTTAGAATGATAGATATATGTTAAGAACAGGTTAGAATGCAGATTGGGTTCTAAAGTACATCTGAAAAATGCACAACTATTGGTCATGCGCCCAAATAAGGCTCATGAACCTGAAATATTGACTTAGAAAACTTAAGTGAAGCTCATGCGCCCAATAGTTTCCATGCGGCCAAACAGTACCTCATGAGCCTACTGACCGAATGACTAAGTGTAGTTCATGCGCCCAAATAGTCTTCATGCACCTAGAATTCCTCATGCGCCTAAGTGTTGGTGCGCCCGCATAGTGCTCATGCGCCTAAGTTTCTCATGCAACGAAGTGTTGGTGCGCCCGCATAGTGCTCATGCGCCTGCATTGTGCTCATGCGCCTAGAACACTTAGAAATTTTTTGAAATTTTGGGTATTAGAAATTTTAAGACTTAACCCTGGGATGTTTTGGTGGTTATGTTTATTCATATTATGCTTGTTTATGGCTTGTTCTTGTGTTCCATATTATGTATTTATTGCGTGGCTTTACGTGGTGTGTTTATGCTCGTATACGTAAAGTATTATCTTAAATATGGAAGATTAATGATAATGAAAGTGGAACATAACAAATGAATGAAAATCTTGCAAGCAATTGAATAGAGGTGCACAACCATGTTGTCGTTAGCTCAGCTGTGTGCGGTTTAGCTAACCCGAAGGATGCTCAGTGGGTCAATCTTTGAGATTGACGGGACCCTTGTGGCATGCCATGGTACTGGGTCAGGCTTCGTGCACAATGTTAGGGGTGTATTTATAGACTCTGACCCAGTACCCGCTTCGTGCACAATGTTTAGGGTATTGCACATTGGTCTGGTAGAAAGTGAAAGATAATAACGAAATGAAAGTGAAGAATGATGAAAGATAATAATGAATATTATCTTGTTGTACGTATGACGTGTGAACACGTATGAAAGTAATGAATTTTATGTAAAGGAAGTAATTCAAAGAAAAGATGTTTTCATATATATACACAAGGTATTTTAATATTTTAAAACTAGAACTCACTCAGCAACACTAACTTTTATGCATTTTTCAGTTGGTAATTATTGCTGAGGATGGCACTCGAGGAAAGCTACTCGTCGGGACAAAACTGGCATCCATTCAATCTTAATGATGTTGTTGATTTGTAATGCAATTAAAAGGTCTTTTGTAACTTAAGAAACAATAATGTATTGCTTAGCAACAGTAATTATTAATGAAATGAATGGTTTTTGTTAACTTAATCCGCTGCGTAATCTTATGAAATGTATAATGCTTTATATGTATAATGCTATGATTGACCAACTGTGAGGTCTCCGGGAATGGAGCCTTACAATGAGTGAGCCTATCATTGATCTATAGTGAGTTTAATTAACTAATTTTCCCTCTTGATCTTATCCAATCTTCATCTTTGTATATACTAGTGTTCTAATAGATTGATAGTCTATAAAGTAAAACTTCTTTGACATGGTATCTATGTAAGGCCCTGATCCTAGGAAACCGTACAGTTGGTCATACAAGAAAATACATAGATTTAAAACATTCATTTAGATAAACATTGCAGCAGAAAAGTACGTTAAGTTTCAATCCATTATGAAAAAAATTCAAATGAAACATTAACATTGTCTTTAAAGCATCAAATAATCTTTCAAAGTCTTCTTAATAATCTTGTTAATCAGGGATGCCAACCTTCAGATGCCAAGTAGCTTCTAGAATCCATGCCCACATTCACTCAAGTCCACCAGCTCACCTGTCAAACTAATATGCATACAAAAGTCAGCTTCGTTGAGTGAATTCTGGGTTTACATTATCAGAAAATCATTTAGTGAGGTATGTTAACTTTATCCTTCTAAAATAGTCATCACATGAACAAACACATTTACTATACACAGACTGTCGCTTTATCAATACTTTATCATTAAGGCTTTAACTTATTTACTTTCTATTACTTTTCTTTATCCGTTAATTCCCAGTCATTATCGGTGCCTATGATGAACACATGATTTACCGACATGCCAATCCAGGCCTAATTGTCGTACCCATAGAGGCCATTGTTGTCATGCAAATCTAGACCTTACTGACCTGCCTGTCTGGGTCTTTACTTTACTGACATGCCAATCCAGGCCTTAGTGTCATGACGACACAACAAATGCAACCCCCCTTTGTCATTTGCTTGCAAGACATTACTTTAGCAATGGTACATTGTTATGAGCTCAATAACATTTCTTTAGGTTTCACTTTCATCTTTAGTTATACATGCTAAGAATCAACTCATAGTCTATATATTCACATTCTTCAACAAAAGAACACAAACAATATAAGTTAACATACAAATAGGTCATTAAGCAACTTCACGTCTATGTTTTCAAAGCTAGGATCACGGTACATGGTCTGCATATAAGTTAACACACAAATAGAACATTTTCTACACAGTTTCGGTAGCAGTTTCGCACGCAGTTTCGCTGCCTGTTTCGAACGGCAGTTTCGCTGCCAGTTTCGGACAGCAGTTTTGCTGCTAGTTTCGCATGGCAGTTTCGTTGCCAGTTTCGCACGGCAGTTTCTCTGCCAAACACGCCCAACTTTCGTTGGAATTTCCTAGATTCGCTAAATCTATAGATCTACCTATGCACTTGCAAAACTACCTGCAAAACTATAGTTTCGCAATTAGGAGATTTTCTTAGTTTCGCAGAATGAACTCTCAGTTTCGCTGGACGAACTGATAGTTTCGCTTGGTGTATACAAATGACAAACCAGCTTGTTTTTTGTTAAACCAAAATCTCAACTTTTTACGTCCAAATCCTTAGTTTTACATCCATGAAACTATATCTAAGCTTTTTAAATGATTTCATACGTAAAAATGTGGCCTTTATGTGATTCTTTGCAACTTTTCAAAACCCAAAACCCTAGAATCCGGGTCTGACCTACAGAGGCGTTTAGAAGATGATTCTTACCTGTATTTCTTGCTCCTTTCTTGTGGTTTGATGCTCTAACACTCAGATCTTCAATCCCTTAACCAATGAAGCTCCAAATCTTCAAGTTTCTTCACTTTGTCTTACTACTTTATCTCTCTAAGTTGTTAGTGGCTTGGTTTGCAAGAAATGGAAAATGGAGAATGTGCCTGATTATAGGTGTTTAATGGGTGGTTAGGCCCTTAAACCCATCAAACCCTAAGCCCATAAGGTAATTTGGCCCATAATCATTTTCTTTCTTTTTTTTTTTTACATAACTCAAAATCAACCATTATTACTAAGTTGCTCGCTTTAACATTCCGGGGCGTTACAAGTCTCCCCCCTTATTTAGGTTTCGTCCTCGAAACCCATCTAGTCGTTAAAAAGATCGGGGTATTGCTCTCTCATTTCTTTTTCGGATTCCCAAGTGGCATCCGACCCCTTTTGGTGTTCCCATTGTACCTTGACTTGCTTGATCGCTTTGTTTCTTAATTGTTTCACTTTTCTATCTAAAACGGAAACTGGCTACTCCACATAATTCAACTTTTCATTCACTTCAATATCATCAAGAGGCACAACCATCTCATCATCAACCAAACACTTCCGCAGATGTGACACATGAAAGGTGGGGCGAATCCCATTTAACTCTCCTGGGAGGTCCAGCCTGTAAGCTACATCTGCAACTCGCTCCAATATCTTAAGTTGCCAAATAAACTTGGGACTTAGCTTTCCCCTCTTCCTAAACCGGATAATTCCTTTCCATGGTGACACCTTTAATATTACTCTATCACCCACCCTGAATTCTATTGGTCTCCTCCTTTTATCAGCGTATGACTTTTGTCTATCCTTAGGAGCTTTCATATAAGCCTTAATTTTCTCTAACTTTTCTGTCATGGCTTCTACAACCTCTAAGATTCCCAACTCTTTCTGTCTGACATCACCCCAACAGACTGGCGTTCTACATCGTCTCCCATACTGTAGGAACCTCTAAAGTTAAGAGGCTAATGCAATCAAAAGATACCAAAACAACCAAGTCTTCCAACATGCACTTCAGAACAAAGGTGAACTAGCTTCGGAAGTTTTACACACTCAAGAAAAATGCTAAGTGTAAAATCTTCTGAAGCCAAAGTTCAGAAGAAACTGCTGCGGAAGCTTTACATTGAACTTGGGAAATATTCTAAGTGTAAAGTCTTTCAAAGCCAAAGACTCAACTCTTCCGAAGGTAAAAGATGAAGTCTTCCAAAGCTCTCAAGATAAAGTCTTCCAAAGCTGTTTAAAGACAAGACTGATTTTCCTCTGAACAGAGAGAAAAGATACCTTTTCCATCAACTTTATCATAAAGCAACCTACTTTCTGCTACATGTTCTGGTAGTTCACCTGCTATCACTAGTTGGTGAAACTTCCATACATTATGATAAAGTAGATAAGGTCTTCGCCTGCAAGTTTCTGTTTTTGTTCCTTCTTGACTTCTTGTAATAGGAAAGTCAGTGAGCTATGGCTTGTCATAGTCACTAGTCAAAAGGCAATCTGCCTTTTGACTTTAGGCTGATCTTGTTTTCTAGATTAGTCACTTCCAACTGTCTTTTTGCATATTGACGGTTGTAGGATGTAGTATAAGTAGTCTCCAATTCTTGTACTTAAAACATACTTGTACAACAGTTGTAATAGAACTAGAGAACCAATATACAACTTCCTTGAAAACTTTATCTTATGCTCTTGTTCTTGTTTTACTTGTGTTTATCTTGTATCTTCAGTAAAGGTTCACAGTTCCCTATTTGAATTGTTATGTGATCTTAAGATCCTCCTAAGTGTGTTAACTAAGTGCAAGCTTAAGTACCCTTTAATGATCCTGCATTTGGTATCAGAGCATTCCAGGCTGTTGATTGTAAGATCTCACCATCTTCAAATCCTCTTAGTTACACACATCACTTAACTCTTTAAATGGCAGCTATCTCCAAAGCTGATATAGAAACTGGAACTATGACAAAGTCCCCACTGATCACTCCTGAGTATTTTAACACTTGGTGTCAAAGAATTGAAGGCTTTATCAAGTCTCAAGATTCTAGGATGTGGGAGTCTGTTGTCAATGGACCTTATGTACCATGCACCTCTTCAGCTGCTGCTAGTGGTGGCATGATACCAAAGGAGAGGGCTGGCTTTTCTGATGAAGACTAGAAAAGAATTGACATTAATCAGAAAGCCATGACAACCCTCCAAACTGCTCTTCCAAACTCCATCTACAGAGGTTTCAAGAAGTGCAAGATCGCTAAACAGCATTGGGATGCACTAAAACTGATGTATGAGGGTTCAAATGAAACCAAGGAGAACAAGAAGGATATCCTGAAGCAATAGTTTTAAAATTTCACCTTCAAGACAGGTGAAACCATGACTCAACAATACTTCAGGTATGTTGAGATTGTGGATACTCTGGCTGATGTTGGGGTAACTATTGAGAACAGGGATATTGTTAGGAAGTTCATGTCCTCTCTTCCAAGACAATGGACACACTACTGTGTGGTCATTAAGAGGACTGAAAACCTTAAGACCCTTACTCTCACTGAGTCGTATGGGATACTCAGTAGATACCAGATGGAGATGAATATGCAAAATTCATCTGGTAGCTCCAACACTCACCTGAGTTTAGCCCTTCATGTGGTTGAAAGGGATAGCAAAGAACCACAACATCATCTCATCTGCTACCCTGAAAACTCACAAAAGGGTCCTTTCATCACCTTCCTTGAGACACCCAAAGAGAGCTACATCCAAGGAAGTCCTTTCCAAGAGACAAGTTCTTCTCAAGCTTTTGTCTCTACTGATGAAAGTACCAGCAACTTTCTTTTCACTCTTGAAGACCTAGACTGTATCTATCCAAATGATCTGGAGTACATGGAGATAGTCCAGCAAATGGCTCTTCTCACTCACAGAGCCCAAAAGTTCTACAAGAGGACTGGAAGAAGGTTTCCTAGCAATGCAGCCAGTGGCAAGTTTGGACTGGACAAGAGCAAAGTTAAGTGTTACAACTGTAACCAGATGGGACACTTTGCTAGAGAATGCAAGGCACCTAAGTTAAATGGTGGCCAAGCTTCATCCATGCCAAACTACACTGAAGGAGGGAACCAGAATAAGAGGCCAAGACAGCAAGCTGCAGTTGCTGTTGAAGAAGGAGGCTTTGACTGGAGCTTTCAAGATGAAGATGCATCTCCAAACCAAGTACTCATGGCTGATCATGATGAAGCCAAGGTACTTGAACATCTTTGCTCTCCTGAATGTAGTGCTAAAATAGATAGATATAGGTCCTACAATTTGGAAATGAGATCTGATATTGAGTCTTTAAATATTTTAAAAGCTGATTTTAAAAGAGTTGAAAATGACTATAAACGTAAGATAGAATATCTAGAGAAAACAGTTTCAACTCTTAAACATGAGCATACAAACTACAGGACTCAAATTAAGGATCTCATTACCAAGTTAACTGAATGCCAGGCTGAGCTTGTGATCAGCAAAGCCAGGGCAGAAAAATGTGTTCTTGAAGAAGAGACCTTCAAGAACATGATATCCTCATCTCTGCATGCAAAAGTGTGTTATCAGAATAAGCAGGGACTGGGATCTAGTAAGATATCTCCTCCACACACTCTACTATCAGTCAGATCTCCTAGGTGTGGAACTGGTCAAGATGAGCTGCCATCCATAGACCCTAGTAATGAAGAGGATGAAGAGGAGAAGGTGAGGGATGACTCTGAGATGAGTGAAGAGAGTCGATCCAAAAAGGGTCACCATGCTCCTAAGGAGGAAAAAGAAACTGGTTTGAGCAAAACCAAGAGAAAGAACTTGATCAGAAGAGCAAAGAGAAGATCCAGAAAAGCTTAAGAGATCAAGATCACCATTGATCCCAAACAGAAACAAGTATTTATCTCTGCAGGGTTCAAGGTGATGAAAGCTAAAGATCCTGTCAAGAATTCTAGTACCAAGAATTCGACTTCAGCTTCAACTCACTCCAGTAACAACAAGAAGACTGATCAGCTGTGTGTCACTGCTACACAGCTTGAACCATCCATTTCAAAGAGCAAGCTTCACCCTAAGAAGCCTGCTGCATCATCTAAAAAGATGGAGAAAGAAGAGGAAAGTATTCAAGCTTAGTCTTCTTTGGGAAAAAAGACTCTTAGAAGGAAAGAATTGGATTGTGTTATGTGTGGTAGTACTTCACATCTGGCTAAGGATTGTCAATACAATCCCAAGAGTACTATCCACATGATCAAGAAGAAAACTTCTGAGAAGAAGAAAAACAAACAGCTTCGGAAGGAAAATCTGTTTCCTTCGAAAGCTCCAAAATGAAGAAGAAGGCAAGTAGGAAATTGCCTTCGGAAGAAAAGTTTGTCTCGGAAGAAAGGAATGCTTCCGAAGCACTGAAGCTTGCTGCAGTGAAGGCAAGATCTTCCGAAAGATCCGTCTCCAAAGCTTCTGAAGCTACAAAAGCTTTCGAAGTAGTGAAGGTCAAGCCCAATCTTCCAAACGTGGTGTGGAAGATGAAGGAAGACCTTAAGACTGAAAGCTCCTCTTCAGCAATAGCAAATGATCCTCAAAGCCTGAAAATAGGATCACTTACTATTTCATTACCTTCATCTGAACTTTATAAGCCCAAGACCAATAAGGCTTGGGTTTCCAAATGTAACTAAATCATCTCTCTTATGTAGGGACAGCCAAAGGCAAACAAAAATGTGTGGATCATTGATAGTGGCTGCTCCAGGCACATGACAGGCAATAAGTCCCTACTTTAAAACTTTGATAGAATTGATGGAGGACCAGTTGCTTTTGGAGGAGATACAGGAGGTTACATTACTGGTAGGGGCATGGTCTCAAATGGTAAGCTCAGCATTGAGAATGTAAACATTGTCAAGGAGCTTGGATAAAATCTTTTAAGTGTATCCTAATTTTGTGACCAAAAACATCACATGCTCTTTACTGAGCATGAGTGCATTGTTCTCAAGCCCGGGTTTGACATTCCTCAAGAGCATATTTTGCTCAGAGCCTCTAGAAAAGGGAACATGTACAAGATGGACTTGTAGGAAACATCTCCCTCTGGAGAAATTTCTTGCTTTCTATCTAAAGCAAATAGTGATGAGTCTTTCATTTGGCATAAAAGAATGAGCCAT
Source organism: Flaveria sonorensis (assembly GCA_025506505.1). Lineage (NCBI taxonomy): Eukaryota > Viridiplantae > Streptophyta > Magnoliopsida > Asterales > Asteraceae > Flaveria > Flaveria sonorensis. The sequence continues at coordinate 30,165,916 of CM046430.1, read as the reverse complement.
GTAAACTTTAAGCACATGAATAAACTGATTAAGAATGATTTGGTAACTGGAATGCCAAAGAAAGAGTTTACAAGTGATGACCACTATGTTGCATGCCTGAAGGGGAAGCAACACAAAGTGTCTCACAAGCCAAAGGAAATGAACTCTATCACGACTCTCCTACACTTGTTACATATGGATCTGTTTGGCCCCACCAGAGTAATGAGTTTAGGAAGGACCTCATACTGTTTGGTGATCACAGATGATTTCACAAGATTTACTTGGTTGTTTTTCCTTAGAACTAAGGATGAAACTCCTGAAATCTTAAAGAATTTCATTCTAAAAATTGATAATCAATCTGATCACAAGGTCAAAATCATAAGATGTGATCAAGGAACTGAATTCAAAAACCAAATCCTTGATACATTTTATGATGAAAAGGGTATTTCAAGACAATACAATGCTCCCAGGACTCCTCAGCAAAATGGTGTTGCTGAGAGGAGAAACAGGACACTTATTGAAGCTGCAAGAACCATGTTGTCTGACTCTAAGCTGCCCATCACCTTCTAGGCAGAGGCTGTCAACACAGCCTGCTATGTGCAAAACAGAGTTTTGGTAGTTAAGACACATGGTAAGACTCCTTATGAACAGTGGCATAAGAAAAGACCATTCATTGGTTTTCTTAAAACATTTGGATGTCCTTGCACCATCTTGAATAACAAATATCAAATAGCCAAGTTTGTTGAGAAATCAGATGATGGACACTTTGTTGGGTACTCTTCTCAAGCTAAGGCTTATAGAGTATACAATCTCAGAACTAGAATCATTGAGGAGTCAGCCAATGTGACTTTCAATGAACACACACCTTGTGTAAAAGGTTCTGGTATGGATTGGCTGTTTGATCTTGACTCAGTTACCAAATGTTTTAACAAATCTTATGAGAATGTTTCAGGATCTACAGATAACAGGTCAATAGAAGATCCTGATCCAAGAATTTAGCTGAGAAGACCAAACAAGAAGACTACTTCAGCTCCAATGGTGACTAACCCTTCAATTGAAGCTCCCCTCAGCACTAGCATGACAAATACTATTGAGTCAAATGAATTGCCTTCAAATTCCAGCTCAGAGGCTCAGAATTCAAGAGAATGAACTTCAAATGCAGGAGGAGGAACTGGAGGTGGTGATAATGATCAAGAATTTTTGATGCTGAAAACCACTCCATTAAAGACAACATGAATGATGTTACACACTCATTGGATCAAGTCTCTCTTGATAAGTGTGCTGATGTGGTGGGAGACACCTCATTGCTAGATCAGAATTTCTCAAATTTAGATCTGTCTAACCAACTTGTTGTGATCCCTCAACTACAGATCCACAAGTCACATCCCTCCACAAACATCATTGGAAATGTTGACTCAAGGGTAAGAACAAGAGGACAAGCTCATGACAGCTATGTTTGTCTACATTCTTATTTCTTATCCCAGATAGAGCCGAAGATGGTTGATAAGGCTTTGAAAGATGGATGTTGGATTAAAGCTATGCAAGATGAGCTGCTTCAAATCAAAAGACAGAAGGTTTGGAACTTATGTCCTCTTCCTCAAGGGAAGAGTGTCATAGGAACCAAATAGGTATTCAAGAACAAGAAAGATGATAGAGGGATCATCATCAAGAACAAGGCTAGACTAGTTGTCCAAGGATACACTCAAGAAGAAGGAATTGATTACACTGATGTCTTTGCTCCAGTTGCAAGACTTGAAGCTGTAAGAATATTTCTGGCTTATGCTGCATCCAAGGATTTCAAGGTCTACCAACTTGATGTGAACTATGCTTTTCTCTATGGGGTGATTGATGAAGAAGTTTATATTAAACAACCACCTGGCTTTATAGACCCAGATCATCCTGATTATGTCTGCAAGCTTGATAAAGCCCTTTATGGACCACATCAAGCTCCAAGAAAATGGTATGAGACACTATCAACATACCTCTGTCAACATGGATACAAAAAAGGTACTATGGATGGGACTCTCTTCATCAAAGAAACAGGAAATGACACATTGCTAGTTCAGATATATGTGGATGACATCATCTTTGGTTCAACTAATCCAAAGCTCTGTAAAGACTTTGAGATGCTGATGAAGAATAGATTTGAAATGAGTGCCATGGGGGAACTCAATTTCTTTCTAGGAATTCAAGTGAAGCAAGTTGAAGATGGCATCTTCATCAGCCAGTCAAAGTATGTACAGGACATACTTACAAGATTCAAGATGACTGACTGTAAGGTTGCAAAGACACTCATAGCCAGAAACCACTCCCTTGGTCCTGATCTTGAGGGGGAGTGTGTTGATGAATATCTCTACAGGGCTATGATTAGGTCACTTATGTATCTTACTGCTAGCAGGCCTGATATCATGTTTGCCACATGCATATGTACAAGATATCAAGCCAACCCCAAGATGTCACACCTAATCATTGTTAAAAAGATCCTTAGATATCTCAAAGGTGCTCCGAATCTAGGCCTTTTATATCCAAAGAATTCAGACTTCAATCTGTATGCTTATACAAATAGTGATTATGGTGGCTAAAACATGATTACAAAGTCCACATCTGGGGGGTGTCAATTCCTGGGTGGAAGGATAGTCTCTTGGCAATGCAAGAAGTAATCCTGTGTGTCTGCATCAACTGCTGAAGCTAAATACATTGCTGCTGCCAGCTGCTGTGCTCAAGTGCTTTGGATTCAGAATCAGATGCTAGAGTATGGGTTCAATTTCAAAGAGACTCCCATCCACATAGACAACAACAGTGTCATCTCTATTATAGAGAATCCTGTGCAGCACTCAAGGACCAAACACATCAACATCAGGTATTATCTGATTAGGGATAATTTTGAAAAGGGGTTGATAAAACTAATCAAAGTTAACATAAATGAACAATATGTTGATCTGTTCACAAAAGAGTTTGATGAACAGAGATTTAAATATCTTGTATCAGCTATTGGGATGATTAACTTTAAGTATATTTTTCTTAATAACTTAAGCAATATTATTTCTTAAAACTGTGTGTCCTAGGTTGTCTATGAGATCAGTTCATAAGCCCAGTTCTCTTTGGAAGAAAAACGAATTTTTTGATATCTCTTAGAATAAGGAAAATTTACCTTTGGAAGAAGAAAAAGTTTCCTTCGGAAGAAATTCCTGTCTAAATCGTTTAAACAGCTTATCTGAGATTTACCTTCGGAAGAAATTCTTGAAGTATCTTCCGAAGCTTAAATTTTGGTATAAGTACTTAAATGTATTTTAGGAACAAATTTCTTCCGAAAGCAATTTAGTCTCGGAAGACTCATTTATTTCTTCCGAAGCCAAAATTTTCAAAACTCTTTGAAGTATCTTCCGAAGCAAAATTGCTTTCGAAAGCTTTGATTGCAAAGCTTCCGAAACCAAAATTGCCTTCGGAAGCTTTTCTCTACTTCCAAGAAAACTAACTTTTTGGGCGCCTTTTTCTGAAGTAGGACCCTCTTGCGGATTTCAAAGTTTATCTTTTTTCATAACTTTGTCTAAAATCCAGAGTATATCTTTCCAAACAGTTCTATTTCATCTCACTTCTCTCTTTGTTCCTTAAACTAAAATTACCCCCAAATTTCATCTTCTTCTTCTTTCCTTCACTACCAAGTTCCTTCAAATAGCAAATCTTGATCTTCGTAACGTCCCTGATTTCACCATGCACCTACACAGGCAACACAATCAAGTTGCTCTGTTAAACTTTGAGAAGGATCCAAGCTTCTCAGACGTGTGTAGGTCTCTTTCTTTGTCTCATTACTTCACCTCCCTTACAATCGATCCTGCTCTCTATGAGGATCAATTGCTTGAGTTCTGGCGGACCTGTCAAGAGATCACCATGGATGGGGAGAAGGTGCTATCTTCCACAGTGTAGGGGAGGATGGTTTTCATCACCCCAGCCATCATCAACACCCATCTTCAGCTGGATGATGAAGCAGGATAACTGTCTTTCCCAAAAACTGCTGTCAACCAATCCTTTGACCAGATGGGAAATGAATGTGACTTCTCAGTCAAGACCTTCAGGAAGGGGAAGGTCTCATTCCAATGGAAATACCTCCTCCATGTCATCATTCATAGCTTATCCAACAAACATGGAGGATGGGACCATTTTCTAGAGGACCTCTCCTTCATTGTCCATGGAATGGTTCAAGGGGTCAAATTCAGGTAGTCTCAGTTTGTATTTAAAAATTTACTAGCGAATTTGGATTCCTTAGAATATTACATGTTCCCCCGGTATGTTCAACACATTCTCAACTGTGAATTGGGACCACAGTTGAGGGGAACAGGTAATGTTCTTAAACTTGCACACATGAGGCCCGACATTTTCAAGATATTCCAAAAGCCAACTGTTGGGTTGTCCGAGGTAGAAACAACCCTTGTCCTAAAAATGTTTGAGCTCATTACTCAGGGTGACATCCTAGCTGCACCATCTAGTGATGAACCAACACCCTCTACTTCTCAACCACCATCAAGGCCAACAATTACCCTTACCTACACTAGAAAATCCAAGCAAACCCCTGCACTTGCTATTGAGCATGTGCAGGCCCCCATATCACAACCCACACAGGAGGAAGTGGACACTCGAGCTCCCATTTCCCCTGAGGAGCAAACCACTCCCATTTTTCAAACAATCAGTGCTGAGGTTCCTCATGCTCAGCCTGATGAGCTCACAACTACACAAACAACCTTAAGCCATCACTCTGAGTCTCAACACTCTAGTGATCAAGCTTCAGAGGAAAGCTACCATCCCCAGCCTCTTGATCTTAACCAACCCATTCCCAGCCTTGACTTCAATTCTGATGAAGAATTGGGTTTCAGTGAGTATCATGACTCTCCCCTCTCTATCTACACTCAAGGGGAGATGAGTACTCCTGCTTCATCCATGTCTAGCCCACATCAGACACCCCAAATTGAGGTGGATCTTCCTATGATTGTCCAGGAGATCCATGTCAAAGAGGCTCTCACTGTTGTCAGTGATTATATTTTTAAGACCTCAACCACGGCAACCCAACCTCTTGACACTGTCATTAGGCAAGGGAAATCCAACAGCCAAGAACCCCATGCTGGTAGTGAAGGAGCAGACCTCGGTTCACCTACTTCATCCCATAACGATTCTTCAACTGAAGATAAGGAGAGTCTGAAACTCATGGTGCACCGACTCGAAGACATCTGCACCCAACTGGTTTCATAGCTAGCTCACCTTGAATCACAGGTGACTATCTTGCAAAGGAGAGTCCATGACCAGCAACTTGAGATCACCGATCTCAAGGGCCAGTTAGCTAAGAGACCTATAGGACAAACTCATCCAGGTCCACAAGAACCTGTGGATGTTATGGATCACTTCCCCAGCTTACCTATACATGAGGGTGATGCTACCAAAAAGGGGGAGGAAGTTCTAACAACCACAGAACCTGGGAGTTCTTCCTCAACTTTGGACATACAGGACTCACCATCCTATCTTGCAATTGTCCATGCTCAGCAACCTCCTCTAGATAGTGATCTGGAACTACTCATTCAACAACTGTTTGAGGAGGGAGTACCAAGAGCAATGTCTGCCCCTATGAGAACCCAATCTGGGGTTGGGGGTATGACAATGATAGGAAAGCTCTTGTGATCTCTAGAGGTCAGGGTCAACAAGAAATTCTCAACATCTCCACCCTGAGTTTTTATGAGAGTATAAACTTGGTAGATCTGGCACTTGTCAACCCAAGCAATAATAGACAAGCTGTCAGATTAGCCAATCAAATTCAAGACTGGATGCTGGCAAAATTCAAAAGGAGAACTGCATTATATAGACAGACGCTAGCAGTTGAAGCCTTTAGTCAACTGGATGTTGAGGTAGACCCCAAGATTAGCTTCGAATGGAAAGCCTTGACTGAAGGCCCAGAGGCTGAGACTTTGAACCTTGAGACAAGATCTCCTCCAGCACCCTATACCCTCAGTGAGGCACCAGCTGGTGATGGTGCTTCATAACCTCTCTCTGGCCAGAGCTTGACTGCTGAATCAAGCAATAAAGTCCAAAGCTCTCCTCAGACTGAGTCATCAAGATTTGCAATTAACAAAGGCAAAAGGAAGATGACTCTAGAAGAGATTGAAGAAGAAAAGAAAGAGAGGAAGAGGAAGCTGAGGGGAGAGAGTTCAAGTGGTTCCCCAGGATTCATGCAAGCTGCAATTCTGGCTACACCCGTACCAAACACTCAAGAAGATGAATTATAGGCAGCCAGGATTAACTATCTGGGGACTAGGAACTACAACATAGATGAACTCATCTCTCTCCCTTTAGAGGAGTTAAATGAACTGGCTGACATTGAATTGTCAAAGGAGAGGAAGGAAGCAGAGGATGCAGCCCTGACCCTCAAACACAAGGAAGAAATGAGGAGAAAAAGGCTTTCAAGAAAATTTCTGTCCTCTCCCCAGTTCAAGAAAGTCCTAAGTCAAAGATTGTGTCTGCTGAACAACCTCAGGTAGTTGATGAAGAAGAAAGATTAAAATGATCAACTACCTGAGTGCCACAGGTCTCTATCAGGCACCCGCACTTCTTCCCTTGCCTTATGACTATATATTATTTGAATACAATAAGTAGCTGGAAGAGCAAGCCAAGAAAGAAAGGCAAGCTGCAAAGAAGAGGAAAAGGGAAGAAGCTGTAAAATCAAGAGCCATCATCTAAAAATGTCAGAAAAAGTTTGCAGATAGGCAGAGGGTGATGAGCTTCTTGAAGCTGTATGGGTTCTCTGGAAGGAGGCTTGGTTCCACGTCTCTATCCACAATGGATGAGCACATAAGGGTGATCAAGCAGAAGATAAAAAGGGGACCTCCATTCATCATCAAGTCAAGCTCAACCTGAAGTTGAGGTAAAGGTGGAACCTACAGAGACAACACCACCTGCACCTAAAGCTGCACAATAGCCAACTTCATCTTCTAACCCACAGCAGGGTTCTCCTCTCTCTCCTTCTAAAACTGGGAGAGAAGAGATCCCAACTAAAAGGGAATCCACTGAAGAACCTGGTACTGAAGACCAACCCTCTCAGTTAAAATCATCAGGGAGGAAAAAAGGATGGCCAAAAGAAGATCATCTTCAAATAAGAACAGAAGAAAGGCATCCTCCTCCCAACCTCAGGATGAGTCAGAACATCCTGAGGAAGTGCATCAAGAGGACTTATAACCAACTCATATCATAGTATAGCCTCTCTCTGTTGGAAGACAAATTTTGTCCTGGACTTTTGCTAAAGATCTAGACAGATGGTATGTCACTAGAGATCAGGGAGAACAACATGTCTACTTCACAAGTGACATGCTTGAACTCCCTCTGCATAATCTCTATGACATGAGAAGGTACTTCATCAGTCTGAAGAACCTCTCTGTTTTGGTAGCATCAGCCTAAGGGAGTTTGTAGGAACCTCTAAAGTTAAGAGGCTGATGCAACCAAAAGATACCAAAACAACCAAGTCTTCCAATATGCACTTCGAAACAAAGGTGAACTAGCTTCGGAAGTTTTACACACTCAAGAAAAATGCTAAGTGTAAAATATTCCGAAGCCAAAGTTCAGAAGAAACTGCTACGAAAGCTTTACACTGAACTTGGAAAATATTCTAAGTGTAAAGTCTTCCAAAGCCAAAGACTCAACTCTTCCGAAGGTAAAAGATGAAGTCTTCCGAAGCTCTCAAGACAAAGTCTTCTAAAGCTGTTTAAAGACAAGACTAATTTTCCTCTGAAGAGAAAGAAAAGATACCTTTTCCATCAACTTATCATTAAGCAACCTACTTTCCGTTGCATGCTCTGGTAGTTCACCTGCTATCACTAGTTGGTGAAACTTCCATACTTTATGATAAAGTAGATAAGGGCTTCGCCTGCAAGTTTCTGTTTTTGTTCCTTCTTGGCTTTTTGTTATAGGAAAGTCAGTGAGCTATGGCTTGTCATAGTCACTAATCAAAAGGCAATCTGCCTTTTGACTTTAGGCTGATCTTGTTGTCAAGATTAGTCACTTCCAACTGTCTTTTTGCATATTGACGGTTGAGGATGTAGTATAAGTAGTCTCTGGTTCTTGTATTTAAAACATACTTGTACAACACTTGTAATAGAACTAGAGAAGCAATATACAACTTCCTTGAAAACTTTATCTTGTGCTCTTGTTCTTGTTTTACTTGTCTTTATCTTGTATCTTCAGTAAAGGTTAACAGTTCCCTATTTGAATTGTTAAGTAATGTTAAGATCCTCCTAAGTGTGTTAACTAAGTGCTAGCTTAACTACCCTTTAACGGTCCTGCACATACAACATTTCATAAAAAGACTGGCATTCTACATCGTCTCCCGTACAACATTTCATAATAGCATCTTGATACTATCGTTCTTTCGGATTGACCATCGATCAGCAGGTGGTATGCCATACTGATATGCAATCATGTTACCATCTCTTCATTAAACCTTCTCTAGAATTTAGATGTAAATCGTGTGTCTCTATCTGACACAATTGATACAGACTATTTCTCTAATGAATAACTCTGTGAGCTTCTCTAAACTGAGAGCTTCCTTGATAGGTAAGAAATGAGCACTCTTGGTTAATCTATCTACTATTACCTAGATTTCATCATTTCCCTTGGTTGTACATGGTAACTTAGTAATAAAATCCATGGTAATATGTTCCCACTTCTATTCTGTCACCTCCAACGGTTGAACATACCCATAGGCCCTTTGATGCTCGGTCTTCACTTGCAGGAAGGGTAGGCATTTATTTACACACGCAACTACCTAAGAAAAGAAAAGAAAAGAAAAGAGAAGTATAAAGAAAAAAAGGTGAAATAACCCAAGTTGAGGGGTTAAAGTTGTGCAAGAAGAAAATTTTATTATTATTATGTTTAAAAAGTTGGCACGGCCGCCGACTCTTCCTGCTCTCACCAACTACTCGACTGCAGGAAGAAGAAAAGCAGAAAGCTTCCATTGGTTTTTAGAGAGAAGAAGAAGATCATCTAAAAGGTAAGGTTTTGAGTCTTTTGTTCAGTTTTAGCTGAATTTTCAGCTTGTAGACCAAGTCTTATGTGTTTCTCTGTTTTCGGTTGGGTGTTTTTGGTGTGTTTAGATGTTTGAACTCTCTCGAGTTTGGAAGTGTTTTACTCGAAGGCTTCTGTAGGTGAGTTCTAGGACCCCGAATTTTCTGTTTTTAACTTGTTTTGGGGCTAGAAATGCATATAAATTATTTTTTTTATAACACTCAGTATGTTAAAACCGCATGTTTACCCCTGTTTTATGTGGATATGTGTGTTTGTGAATGTTTTGACCGAATTATGTGGTTGTATGCTTGTTTTATGTGCTTATATGCTAGATTTGGGCTAACAATATGTTAGGATGATGATCGGGAACTGAAATTAGTGTAAATTAGAACTGGCATAGTGCCAATGCGCCCAAACTGCCCATGCGCCATGCGTCCAAGTATCCATGCGCCTGCACAGTACTCATGCGCCTGCATAGTTCCCATGCGCCTAAGTCTTTTTGCCCATATGCCTAAGTGTTTGCTCATGCGCCCAAGTACCCATGCGCCTGCATAGTACTCATGCGCCAGCATAGTACTCATGCGCCTGCATAGTACCCATGCGCCTAAGTTTTTCCCATGCGCCTAAGTTTTTCCCCATGCTCCCAAGTGTTCCCATGCGCCCAACTGTCTGTGCACCTGCATAGTGCCCATGCGCCTACATAGTGCTCATGCGCCTAAGTTGCCTTAGAATATTTCTGAAATTTTAGGAAAAATGGAAATTAATGATTAAGCTCTGGAATGTTTTGGTGGGATATGTTTGTTCATGTTATGCATGTTGTGGCCCGTTATTGATGTTCCTTATTAAGTATTATTACATGACTTTACGTGGTGTGTTAATGCTGTTATACGTAAAGTATTATCATAAACGAAGCGGAAGATTAAAGATAATGAAATGTGGAACATAACGAATGAATGAAAGTCTTGGAAGCAAAATTAAAGAGGTTCACAACTCAATGAAGAGTTGTTAGCTCAACAGTGTGCAATGTAGCGTGCGATCTTGGCTAACCCATGAGGGTGTACACACAAAGGGGTCAGTCTTGGTGACTGATCCATACATGCAAAACGGGATCCTTGTCACTTAACCCCAAGACTGAGGTGGCTTCGTGCCTAATGATGGGGTATAGCTTATGACAGGATCTTGATAGAAGTGAAAGATAATGAAAAAGTGTGAAATGAACGATTATGAACGATGATAAAAGATAATAATAATATTATCAAGATGTATGTATGTTGTGTGATCACGAACGAAAGTAAATGAAAGGTTTTTACTAAAGGTAAAGTATTTTACTTATATAACTAGAACTCGCTCAGCAACGCGGACTTTTTATGCATTTTCAGTTGGCAGGTAGCTTGTTGCTGAGGATGGCACGAGGGTGAAGCTACTTGGCGGGCAAGACTTGCATCCATCTCATTCAATAATAATGATGTTCTTTTGTAATACAACTAAGTGATATTTTGTAATATTTTAAACGACGATGCATTACATGGCAAATGTGTTTATTAAAGCATGAAATGGTTTTTGATGAATTATTTTGCTGCAATATTTTATTTATTTAATAAATCTTAGTATGTTTTGATAAATGAGGTTGTGATTGACCACTGTGGGGTTCCCGGGAGCGTGGCCTTACGGTCTTCATCCCGGGCCACCAATAATCTTTCTTCAAATCTTGGTACACCTTATTTGCTCCTGGGAGTATTGAGTAGCTAGTCTTGTGTACTTCATCAAAAATTTTCTCTCGCAAATCCCCATACCTCGGAACCCATATCGTGCCATAAATGGTCATGACACCCAACGTGTTATCAACTAGATCATCGGCTTTTCCCACCATCCTTTCTTTCATAATTTAGGGTTCCTTCAAGGCTTCCACCTAAGCTTCGCTTATTAATCTCATAATATCTGGGGTCACTACCAATTGACACGCCTTCACTCGAATTGGTTCATATCCTTCTTTTCGGCTCAGGGCATCGGCTACCATATTTGCCTTACCCGGTAGATAATGGATTTCACAATCATAATCCTTTATTAACTCCAAACATCTTCTCTATCTCATATTCAGGTCTTTTTGCTTGAAGAAATATTTCAAACTTTTATGATCGGTGAATATAGTGCACTTAGTGCCATACAAATAATGTCTCCATATCATTATGGTGAACACCACTGCTACTAGTTCCAAATTTTGAATAGGGTAATTGACCTCCATGTCCTTCAGCCATCTAGACACCTAAGCTATAACCTTTCCTCTTTGCATCAATACACAACCTAACCCGCAGTAAGAGGCATCGGAGTATATCGCTAGGTCTTTATCTCCTTCTGGTAAGGTTAGTACTGGTGCCTTGGTTAATCTATCCTTCAATTGTTGAATGCATCCTCCTGATCCTTTCCCCAGTCGAACACCACATTCTTCCATGTTAAACTTGTTAATAAGGAGGATATCTTTGAGAAGTCCTTGATGAACCTTCTATAATAACCTGCCAATCCCAAGAAACTACGGATTTCGGAAGGTGTCTTTGGAGATTTCCATTGCGTGACTACTTGAACTTTTGCTGGGTCGACCATAATCCCTTTTGAATTTATAACGTGTCTTAAGAACTGCACCTCACGTAGCCAAAATGCAGATTTTGAGAATTTTGCATACAATTTCTCCTTTCGTAATGTTTCTAACACCTCCTTGATATGGCAAGCGTGGTCTCCTTCGTTCTTTGAGTAGATTAATATGTCGTCGATGAAAATTATTACTTATCTGTCTAACATCGGTTGACATAGGCGACTCATTAAGTCCATAAGTGCTGCAGGAGCATTGGTTAGCCAGAAATGACATAACTAGAAACTCATAGTGTTCGTAACATGTTCGGAAAGCTGTCTTTGGAATATCTTGCTCCCTTACTTTCAGTTGATGATACCCGTATCTGAGATCTATTCTAGAAAACCAACTTGCACCTTGCAACTGATCAAACAAATCATCTATTCTGGGTAAAGGGTATCGATTCTTCACGGTCAACTTATTCAATTCTTTGTAATCTATACACATCCTCATGCTACCATCCTTCTTCTTTACAAACAACACTGGAGCACCCCACAGAGATATGCTAGGCCTAATGAATCACTTATCAAGAAGTTCTTGCAGTTGTGACATGAGCTCTTTCATCTCAAACGGGGCTAGACGATATGGTGCTTTGGCAATGGGTTGGGCTCCTGGCAGTAGATCAATCTGAAATTCTATCTCTCTATCAGGTGGTACTCCTGACAGATCCTCCGGGAATACATTAGGAAAGTCACGTACCACTGGTACATCTGACAACTCTTTGGCTTTATTTTTAATATCCTTGACGTGTGCTAGGTATGCCCCGCACCCTTATCTAATAAATTTCTCCTCCTTAATCATCGAAATGACCCTGGGCACTTTGCAGACGTTATCGCCGTAAATTGTAACTGGACTACGATCGGGATCCGTTAATCGAATTACCTTTTGGTGGCATATTATGTTGGCATCATAAGCAGCTAACCAGTCCATTCCAAGTACGACACTAAAACCACCTATGGTCATGGCAAACAATCGCGAAGGAAAACAGTGACCTCGTAGTATTATGCAGCAATCATCTAACACCTAGCTATTCTAATGGATTTACCTCATCCGTTTCTACTTCAAAAGTGTCATCTATTTCCCTAGTTTGAATACCTAGGGTAGCACAGAAAGATGCAGATACAAAGCTCCTGCTGGCACCATTATCAAATAATACAGAGGCACAAACATCATTGACGAGAAAGATACCTGACACCATATCTGGGTCCTTCCTTGCCACTTTCTTGTTCATGGTAAAAGCCATTTTCTTGGCCTTGGGCTTTCCATCATCCCCCTTGTCATCCTTCCCGTTTGTTCCCGAGCTCCCTGGCTTAGCTTTCCTGCAATCCCTGCTATGGTGCCCCGACTTGTTACAGTTGAAGCACCTATTTAATTCTGGGCACTCTCTGACTATGTTAGCAGTTTTCCCACACCTGTAGCATCCGTAGCTACCCATTCGACATTCTCCCAGATGCCTCCTTCCATACTTCCCACAGTCCCTGATTTCATCATTCCCCTTCAAAATCGCCTGCTTTACATCCACCCTTGCTTTCATGTTCCTTGGTTGATAATTACCATTTCCGTACTTCTTCCCATTGTTGTTCCAAATCTTCCTTGGTTCACCCCCTGTTACCGACCTCCGATGACCATACAACTTTCAACTGAGATCCACTGCCGACCTAAAAGTACCAGGTTGGGCAGTAACCATGTCCCTACAGATGTCCGGAGGCAACCCTTGTATGTACCTTTCTATCTTTTTTGATTCAGGAGTCACCAAGTCAGGCACCTTACATGCCATATCATTGAATTTTGAGGTGTATTCCTGGTGTGTCGTGTTGACAGCTTCCAAGCTCATGAATTCTTGTTCAATCTTATCAAGTTCCCTTTCCGGGCAGTTCTCGTCTATCACTAATCTCCTCATTTCAGGTTACTTCATCCTTTTAACATCCTTCTCCCTAAGGGCGTGAACAATGTTATCCCACCAACACAGTGCTAGGTCCAAAAGTGAATGGGAAGCAAACTTCACTTTCTGGTCTTCCCGGCACTCACTGATTCTCAACACTGCCTCTATTTCCCTAATCCAACGCTGAGCAGTAGCAACATTACCAGTACCATCAAAAGTTGGGGGCTTACACCTTTGAAAAGCCCCATAACTACACCCCTTTGCCACTTCTTCAACCTCGGAGTCATCATCTTTATACTCATCATCACTTTCCTCAGTCTTAACCACCTTTTTCTTATCAACCTTCTTCTAAACTATATCTTTCTTATCATCACCCTTGACCTGTTCCACCACCTCCGCAAACAAAGCGGGCATCATATTAGTCAGAATTTGGTGCACCTCTTGGGCAATAGCTTCTTTAATTGTTTCCTTCAGCTTTGCTTGCTTAGTAGTAGGCTCCTCCACTTCCGTTACTGACTCAATTTTCTCCTCAACCGGTTTCTCAACTGGTTTCCTGGTTGAATTTCCTGCTAGTCTTGTAGCCTTGCTTGCTGCTTCTTTTGCCTTAGTAGGGGGCCTTCCCCTAGTACTCCTCCGAGTAGCCATAGCTGGAGCTGCTTTCTTTGGTGCCATTTCTCAAGTTCCTATAAGATTTAGGGTATCAATATGGTCCTTCAAGGCAAGTTTTGATTATTACAAGTTTTGTGAATTTTTAATAACAGTGGCCAGTTGTGATTAACTACTTACAGAACTTCTCATGTTCTAAACTTCCCTATCTTGAGCCATACCAATACTCGAACCTACTATTCATATTCTAAGCATGTATAGATCACACAAATTCAGGTAGGCATAACAAATTAATGATATATTACTCTATCCTCAAGTCTAACCTTAGTAACAAGGTACTACATAATCAACTAATATTTACAACATATATCATTACCTCGAGGCATGGAGCTACTTGGACTGGCATCCTCACTTTAATCACATTTTCAGTTTAAGTTTAGGTTTTTCTTTTGAAAATAGTTTACCCATTTTGCTTAAACTTTGGCTCTGATACCAACTTGTAAGGGCCTGATCGTAGGAAACCATACAGTTGGTCATTCAAGCAAAAACATAGATTTAAAACATTAATTTAGATAAACATTACAGCGGAAAAGTAGATTAAGTTTCATTCCATTACGATATAATTCAAATAAAACATTAACATTGTCTTTAAAACATCAAATAATCTTTAAAAGTCTTCTTAATAATCTTGTTAATCAGGGATGCCAGCCTTCAGATGCCAAGTAGCTTCTAGAATCCATGCCCATATTCACTCAAGTCCGATAGCTCACCTATCAAACAAATATGCATACAAAAGTCAGCTTCGCTGAGTGAATTATATGTTTACTTTATCAGAAAATCATTTAGTGAGGTATGTTAACTTTATCATTCTAAAATAGTCATCATATGAACAAACACATTTACTATACACAGATTGTCACTTTATCAATACTTTATCATTAGGGCTTTGGCTTATTTACTTTCCATTACTCTTCTTTATCCGTCAATTCTCTGTCATTATCGGTGCCTATGATGAACACAGGACTTTACCGACATGCCAATCCAGGCCTTATTGTCATACCCATACAGGCCATTATTGTCATGCCAATCCAGGCCTTACTGACTGCCTGTCCGGGTCTTTATTTTACTAACATTCCAATCCAGTCCTTACTGTCATGAGGGCACAACAAATGCAACCTTCCTCTGTCATTTGCTTGCAAGACTTTACTTTAGCAATGGTACATTGTTATGAGCTCAATAACATTTCTTTAGGTTTCACTTTCATCTTTAGTTATACATATACTTATACATGCTAAGAATCAACTAATAGTCCATAAATTCACATCCTTCAACAAATGAATACAAACAGTATCACCGACCCTCCGCAGGACAGTGGGCGTTCAGGGGCGGAAACCCCTGATAGTGGGGTTCTAGGGACAGCAGCCCCTAGTGGGGTCAGAGGGGCAACACTATAGAAAATTTTATTTTCTTGTTAAAACCACTTGAAATCTTTGCCATAAAAATCGTATATGTAGCATGCATAACGCCCCAAAACATTGAAAACGTGTAAATAAGGGGATCTAGAACTCACCTGGTCAGTAAGCAACTTCACGTCTAAGTTTTCTAAGCTAGGATCACGGTCCATGGTCTGCATATAAGTTAACACACAAATATGTCATTTTCTACACAGTTTCGGTAGCAGTTTAGCACGCAATTTTGCTGCCAGTTTCGCGGACAGTTTCGCATGGCAGTTTCGCTACCAAACACACCCAACTTTCATTGGAATTTCCTAGATTCGCTAAATCTATAGATCTACCTATGCACTTGCGAAACTACCCGTGAACTATAGTTTCGCAATAAGGAGATTGCCTTAGTTTCGCTGGACGAACTCTCAGTTTCGCTGGACGAATTGACAATTTTGCTGGACGTATAAAAATGACGAACCAGCTCGTTTTTAACCGAAAATCTCAACTTTTTACATCCAAATCCTTAGTTTTTCATCCATGAAACTATATCTAAACTTTTTACATGATTTCTTACGTAAAAATGTGACCTTTATGTGATTCTTTGCAACTTTTCAAAACCCAAAACCCTAGAATCCGGGTTTGACCTACAGAGGCATTTAGAGGATGATTATTACCTGTATTTCTTGCTCCTTTCTCGAGGTTTGATGCTCTAACACTCAGATCATCAATCCCTTAACCAATGAAGCTCCAAATCTTCAAGTTTCTTCACTTTGTCTCACTACTTTCTCTCTCTAAGTTGCTAGTGGCTTGGTTTGCAAGAAATGGAGAATGGAGAATGTGCCTGATTATGGGTGTTTAACGGGTGGTTAGGCCCTTAAACCCATCAAACCCTAAGCCCATAAGGTAATTTAGCCCGTAATCATTTTTTTTTTTACATAACCCGAACTCAACCATTATTACTTAATTGCTCGCTTCAACATTCCGGGGCGTTACAATCTACATGTTTGTAGTGGTTGGTGACATCCGTTACTCTCAGGTCTGTTAACTGACTCAATGTTTGTTAACTCTCCTCGTGCATTTATTATCTTGCGTACTTAATTTGTTTTCGAATCAAAACTTGTCGTATTTGCTTTGCGTGTTAACCCAAATATTTTAATAAGATTAATTAGACAATTATTATATAAATGATAATTAACAAAATTAGACATTAGTAGTATAATTAATCCTATAATTATTATTATTAGTATTATTATTAATATTGTTATTACTACTATTAAATTGTAAATAATATTGTTATTAATATTATTAATATTATTAAAGTTCAGGGTTTAAATTGTAATTTAAATAAACTTAAGGGAATAATTAATCTAAAGTCAAGGGTCCTAAGTATAAATATGATTATATATATATATATATATATATTTTAAAACTCCGGTAAACCATAATCGCCCCCCCCCCCCCGCCGTGAACTCTCAGCCGTTGCACCCTGAATCAGCTTCGTGCCGCCGTCGATTGCTGCCATCTTGTTGTTAGTTATTCCGTAGGTAATCAATCGTAGTGCACCTTGTTTCACTTTGTTTCGTGGTGCTCAGTTCGGTATTTTTCCAGTTCGGTTGCTTCGATTGAACCTATATGTATGTATGTAAGTGTGTGTGTGACCGGGTGTATATATATATGTGTGTTTGCTTGTATGTATATATATATGGATATGGATCGACCGTATGTTAAGATCTAGTGTGTGTGTATGTAAACCGTGGGTGTGTCGTTGTGTTAAGAGTGTGCGTGTGTGTATGGTTTCATTTTGTGTATGTGTGTGTGTTGTCCAGGAGAGACAAAACACAACAGCCTCCACTACTGTGTGCGTGGTGGTTGTGTATCGGTGGTTCACGATAATGCCTGGTCATGTGCCGCGGCGTGTGTGAGTGTGCGTGCTGCAGTGTGTGTGCGTGTGTGTCGTACTATGTGTATGTGTGTGCTGAGCATGTGTATGTGTCTGCGATAGTGTGCGGTGTGTGCGCGGTGGCGAGTAATGTGTGTTTGCTGCGTTATTTGTGCTGCATTGTGTGTGTTGAGTATATATGTGTGTGTTTATGAATTCGTGTGTGTGTTCAAGAGGAACACAATAGCCCATGTATAAAATGTGTATGGATGCGTGTGTTAAGTATATATGTGTGTATGTGTCTTCGGGTTAGTTATGCATATTATATTTGATTGTGTGCGGATATATATATATCTATGTATATATTATATGATTGTGTTTTTGGTATTGATATGTATAGTCGTGCGTGGGTGATGCTATATATATATATATATATATATATATATATATATATATATATATATATACACGTAGATGCTTCTCAAAAGATTAACACTAGTCTTTATGTGTCTTGTATAGTTTTTGTCATATTATAGGGACTTTTTATGTAAATATGTTCCTTTGTTTTCTTGATTAGTATATATAGCACATATATGTATTGTGTAGGGGAATAAGAGAGATTTAGACGTATTGTAACTGTTTCCTACACTTTGTATTCTTTTATATGCTAATCAATGAAAACTCTATGATTTTTTGTTGATTTGCTTGTGTTGAATTGAATACTTGTGTGTTTTATATTGAATTGTATTCATATATCATCACAGATAGATGCATTTTGAGCTCATCAAATGGTATCAGAGCTTTCGGTTTAGTGATTGATGTTCTTCAACTATCGATCTCTCAAAATCACTTGAATCTGTGATTGATAAACAATTCAGTCGTATAATTGTTGAATTCAGTTGTGTTTCATCATCAGGAACATGATTTGATTCACAATTAGTAGTACAATTCGTTCAAATCAGTGAATTTGAGTAAAAAGCTATTCGAACCTGTTCTTTATTTGTCAAACCTGTTCTTGAATCAAAAGAACAATTTTGGTTGTTAATTGAAGAAATTGAAGTTGAAGGATTGAATATTGATCAGTTTCCTACATAATTTGTGGATTTCAGATCAATTAATCAAGTTTTGAAGGATTTCTAAAAATTTAAGTTCGTATGAAACTGATGAATGTGGTGCATTAGGTCAAAAGCACTGCTGAAAGGAAGAACCGTTCTTTAATTGAAGCTGCACGATCCATGTTAGCAGATGCTAAAATTCCGATCACATTCTGGGATGAAGCAATATCAACTGCATGTTTTGTTCAGAACCGTTCATTAATTGTTAAAGACAAACTGAAAACTCCAATGAGTTAATGTTTGGCAGGAAACCAAACATAAATTTTCTTAAATCTTTTGGTTGTCCGGTTATGATTCCGAATTCAAGTGATCATTTAGGAAAATCTGAATCAAAATCTGATGATAGATTTTTCGTTGGATATTCATCTGTATCAAAGGCCTATGGAGTTTATAACTCTAGGACTAACGTTATAGTTGAAACATTCAATGTTAAATTTCTTGAAAACTCTTTTCCATCAGTGTCAAATGGTCCTGCATGGTTATTTGATTTAGATTCACTGTCAAACTCTTTTCAATCCAACTTTTTTAATCAATCTAAATTGCTTGATTCTATAGGTGAAAAGAAAATTCAAGGAGATCTCGGTTCATTCAGTGACGATTCGAATTCTAACGATGCAGATGATTCAAGCCCAAACTATCCCTTCTTTTCTTTTGTTAGAGATTCTATTTTCAGTTAAATAATGATGATCATTCTCATCAAAATAATGTTTAGTCAGTTTCTGAAAACCAAGATGTGTCACAACCAATTCCTAATGATGGTACAGAAATTGTACAACCTGAGTCTGGAACATCATCTATTTCTGGTGATGTAGTTGATTCCGGTAATCTAGATTACTTTATCAACTCACCGATAAAAGTTTCTAATTTCAATCCACATTCTTCAAGCCTATTGCATCAGCTTTCCAACTTGAACTAAACCAATCTGGATGTTCATGATCAAGGAAATAAGATTTCAACATCTTGTATCCACAGGAACCATCCTACATCTCAGATTATTGGTCCATTGAATGTGAGAACTATGAGGAGTAAAACAAAAGAAGCAAATGTTTGTTTATACTCGTGTTTTCTTTCTCAAATTGTTCCTAAAAACGTTACCAAAGTGTTAAAGGACAATAGTTGGATTGAGACTATGCAAGAAGAATTATTACAGTTCTGCAAACAAGAAGGGTGGAATCTGGTGGATTTACCTGAAGGAGAAAATGCCATAGGCACAAGATGGTTGTTCAGAAACAAAACTGATGATAGAGGTGTAGTTATTAGAAATAAAAAGAGACTCGTTGCACAAGGATACACTCAAGAGGAAGGAATAGATTATGATGAAGTATTTGCTCCAGTTGCAAGACTTGAATCAATTCGTGTGGTCCTGGCTTATACATCATTCATGAAATTCAAAGTGTATCAAATGGACATAAAAGGTGCATTCTTGTACGGACCGATCACCGATGATGTGTATGTAAAGCAACCTCCGGGTTTTGAAGATTCACAATATCCACATCGTGTGTACAAGCTCAGCAAAGCTTTATATGGTCTACATCAAGCCCCTAGAATCTGGTATGAAACGTTATCACAACACTTAATCCAATATGGATACACGCGAGGGAAAATCTATCCGACTCTGTTTATCAAGAAGGATGCTGATGATCTTTTATGTGTACAAGTGTATGTCGATGATATCATATTTGGTTCTACAAGTCCAAAATTGTGCAATGAATTCAAAGAAATCATGAAATCTCGATTTCAGATGAGTTCTATGGGAGAGATAAATTTCTTTCTTGGACTACAAGTTAAGCAATCTGCAGATGGTATTTTTATCAACCAAGAGAAGTTCGTCGACAAACTCTTGAAGAAATTTAAGCTGCAAGATTGTTAGTCAATTAGAACTCCAACTGATGTGAACACCAAGATTGAGCCTGATCCGAATGAAAAATCAGTAGATCAAACATTATACAGATTGATGATTGGTTCTTTGATGTATCTCACTGCCTCTAGACCAGACATTATGTATGCTGTTTTTGTCTGTGCATGGTATCAATCCGACCCGAAAGAATCACACTTAATTGCTGTCAAAAGAATATTCAGGTATCTTAAAGGTAAACCAGCTTTAGGGCTATGGTATCCTTACGAAGGATACTTTGAGTTACATGGGTTTACTGATAGTGATTAGGGCGGATGTTGTCATGATAGAAAATCAACAACGGGTGGGTGTCAATTTTTAGGACCCAGATTTGTCTCATGGCAATGCAAGAAACAAACAAATGTCTTTATTTCTACTGCAGAAGCTAAGTACATTGTTGCTTCAGCAGGATGTTCTCAAATCCTTTGGTTACAAAACCAATTGCTGGATTACGGGTTCAACTTTTTTAAAACACCTATTTACATTGATAACACATCTGCTATGTTCATTACAGCTAATCCTGTCCAACATTCTAAAACAAAACATATCAAAATTCGATATCATTTTCTCAAAGATAACTCTGGAAAAGGTTTAATCATATTGATTCAAATTGCTACTGAAAAACAGTTGGCCGACCTTTTTACTAAAGCCCTCTTACCAGGACGGTTTGAGTATTTGGTTGATTCGATTGGTCCTATTAACCACACTTAAAACTGGTTTTTGAGTCTTTTAGTTAATTGCATCTAAATATGATCGGAACCCTCCCTTATATGAATAGGACATAGCCAGAGAACCTGTCAAAGTTAATTGCCTGATTGTATTTTTGTGTGTGCGTGTTTATTAGAAAAAGTAAAATCAAATACAAAATTAGAAAATTGAAAAAATCAAAATATAAAAATATAAAACAAAAACTACAAAAATAGAGTCTTTCTTTGTTAATTCATTATTTAGAATGAATCTGTCATTGCAATGTGTGAGAAATGATAAATACATTAGTTTGATCAGTTGCATACTTCGCTTTAGACTAAAGTCTAACATGATCAGATATGATGTGCAAGTAAGTTCATGCAATTAGTCTGAAAAAGTAAATTCTTGTGATTAAACTAAATCACTCATGCATTCATGTATGTCTATCTTAGTACTAATGAGTAGTGTTGATTTCTCAAATTGATTGCTTGTTAAGACATAATCTCACACTTGATGGTGATATGAATAACCATTGAGCTCTAATTATTTAAAGCATCTAGCATTTCTCTGTTATGAGTCATCATAGACCTGAAGTGCTAAGATATCCTTTGTTGTAAGTGATTACAGACCTAGATACTCTCTCTGATGCAATAAGATGCTAATGTGCACAAACACCAAATGAGATCTGGTTATAGTATATGTCAGGTTAACAAGTTGAGAACAGTGACTTCTTGCATATCTTTATGAGTATTAACCTCTCTAAGTCTAAGTGTGACTGCATAATGTCATATCTAATTGTACATTAAACAATCCAAGAATTAAAAAAGTAAGTGTGCTGAATATCTTGCTAAATGCACTCATTTTCTGTCCTTAGATCTCATGTCTCCTTTGCTGTAGCAATACTGACCTGGAACACACTTGATCAGGATTTATTCATTGTTATGACTATCCATCAATTTTTTTTATTTCAATGTGCTGATCTTATCTAATATGATCTCACTGCAGACATTGATTCATTTGTAAATATTAGATTTTTATTCTGCTTTAATTTTGATTTTTGCATGTTTTCTGTGTGCAGGCATATTAACAATGATTTGTGTGATCTTCATGTGACAAATTCAAAAAACTTCTAAGTTTTGTTAAACTTAAAAGTTTAGGGGGTAGTAAAAAGAGTTAAAACAATGTCTAAGAAAACTGATTGACAAATTTCAAGATATGAAAAATCATGAAAAATCAAAATCTAATGTTTTGGATGGAAAGGATAATGCTGCATATGTTCAAGCATGTGTGTGTAACAAAATGTAAAAATGAACCAAAAAAACATTTTAAATGGAAAAGCTTCTTGCAAAAGTTAAATGAGATTTTTTGTTAAAATTAGAGACTAAAATGACGGGAAACTATTTGAAAACATAAATAATAAAAATTGTCAACATATAAAAATTAAAAATTCAAAATAAAAAAATTGAAATGCAAAAATTTCGAAATTGAGGGTACATTGTGAAAATTTTGGATGAAAAGTCAAAAGTTGACTTTTGGTTGAAAAGTCAAAATTTGACTAATCAAAGTCAAAATTTGATAAATTGTTTAAATATTAGTATGTGAACAGTGCTAATATGTCTAAACAGTGTACAGGTAGAAGATCTGCAAAATTACAAGTGTTAGACACATGGAAGTAATCTCATGCGCCTAAATAGTGGTCAAAAGTCAAAGACTAGGAGCATGATGATTTTTCAGATTTGTACAAGTGTTGGGCATTTTAGACACATTCATGCGCCTAAACAGTTGAGTTTGAAAATGTGGTTGTGTTGGGCTTTTTAACTTTCCCATACGCCAGAACAGTTCCCATGCTTCCAAGTATAGAAATCATGTCAAGTGTTGGGCGTTTCAGCTAAGTACATGCTCCTGAACAGTGCAAAAGTGCATACACAGTGCTTATGCGTCTGAACAGTGCTCATGCCTCTAAGCCCATGCGCAAAAACAGTGCTCATGCGCCTAAAATTTTTCACTTAGTATATAAACAACACTTTGTGATTTCACATTTCATTCATAAAATTTCCCCTGAACACTAATTCTCAAAACCATGTTCTCTCGATAAACCCTTGTTTCTCATTTCAATTGATTTATGTGTTGCACTTGCATTCGAAAGTCATATTTCTTGATTCTAAGTGTAAGTTTGTGATCAAAATCACTGATATTTTTAATTAACAGGTTGATTTGATTTGGGCGTTTTGAACCTATTCGGCCGTTCGAAACCCTAGATTGAGTATAAATCTGTAAAATGTTGATTGAAATGATAAAATGAACTGAAATTGATGCTTGAATGATGGTATAAACTTGATTTTGAACTTGTTGGTGCATTCAAATCGGATCATTCATCAACTGTTAATTCCGTGATGGATTTTCATGAGCGATGATGATGATGAACAGTTACCAAAATTTTTTTTATAAAAATTCAAAATAATATTTTTCCAAAATTAAATTGGTTGATAAAATGTTAACAAAGAAGATCATGATGACATAGAATCTGAGCAAGTAATTGAGGAAGCTAACGAAGAAGATCATGATGAGATAGAAGAAGTAGAGTCAGCTACTGAAGAAGTGAATGAAGAAATGGATGAAAATGTCCAAGATACAGATCAAGTTACTAAAGAATTCAATGATAATGATACTGAAGTTGTAGAAAGTGAACAAGAGATTGATGTAAATCAAACGGTTGATGATATTGTGAGTATGATTGAAGAAATGGTAGATCAAAATGACCAGTTTGAATTAAATGAGAACACTCAAGAGTTTGATATTGTAGAAGCTGGCATTATGAATGAATTTATAGAAGAACATCTACCAGAAATGCATGTATCTGAAGAAGAAAACTTACAAAAGAAGATTGATGATCTTAAAGAAGAAAATTTGAATCAATTAAATATAATTGAAGAGTTGAAAGCTGTCAATGAAAGGTTGATTGAAGAAATGAAAGAGAAAGATAAATTAATTGATGAGTTGAGAAAAAGTCGAGATGATAATATGAAGACTTTTGAGGTAATGATGACAGATTTTGATTTAATGGAAGAAAAATTAAAGAAGGCACATAAGGAAAATGAATTGATGAAAGAAGAATTAGAGAAGTTGAAAGAAAAGAATAAGTCTCCATCTCCTGATTTAATGATTATTTCAGAAATTACTCCTATTGATGTTGAGAAGATTCCAGAAGTTGACAAAGGAAAAAGAAAAATAGATGATGTAGATATTTCAGTTATACCTGAATCATCATCTAAAATTCAAAAGATGATTGATGAAACTATTATAGAAGAAGATGATGATGTTCAAGAAATTATTGGTGCACTTGATAATATTGAGGGTGAATTTGAAGATGACTGGTACAATGAAGTACTTGAAGATGAGGATTTGGCGGATGCTAATATAGATGAACACTTTTCACCAGTTGATTTGAGCCATGATGACATACCTATGGATATTGAAGATAGGTATAATTATTTCGTGAAAAAGAAGTATAACACAGTATTTCTAGATGGACTAACAGTATCTCAAATTAATGAAGAATTTGAGAAATGTCTAACTGCTGAGTCTGTTGCTCCGATAGATCCAGATGAAGTCATTGTTGAGCATGGTGAATGGAATCCTTTACAGGAAAGTATAAACATTGAAGAGTTATCAACATCTGAGTTGCACCATCCTAATCGTGATGATATGAATATCATCGCTCTAAGGATGTGGTTGCAATCAAGAAATTACCCGAGAAAGAAATTGAATAGATTACAAGGAGACTTGTTGAGAAACTTGGTCAGAAGTTTTCAAGAAACTGAGAAGAAAACCAAGAAAATGATTATACTTGATATGGATAACCCACAGTATTTAGAAATCACAAAAAGAACAAAGATTTTAAAGCCTCAAGAGATCAAAGCAATGGCAAAGAAAAGTTCTACATATGAAAGAAGACGAGAGTTAATCAAGACGTTTCCTGAAATAGAGAGGCAAGGATATCAAGTCTCCAGTGAACAAAGGCAACTTTGGAGTAAAGCTCGAACATCATGAGACTTAGTGCGCAACGTTTTACAAAAAGGACAATCGATATCTGAGTTATTAAATGCAATGATTGTTCCTGATTCAACGAAAGAAGTTAAAATAGTTGCATGGACGTATGATGAGGCGTTTGATGCATTTTTAATCAAAAGAGTTAATGCTATATGTGATGTATATCATTTCTTTTCTAGCATCATACAACTTCCAGTGCAAGATTTGAAAGAATTGAACAAACTTCCATTGATAAACCCAACAAAAGCCAAGAGGGGTGAAATGTTTGTACAGTTACTCAACAGAGGTATTTCTCGTATGAGTTCATTTCTGAAAACAAGATGTGACCAAGATGACAAAGAATATTTTCATTGTTTAAAGAAAAAGAAGAAAGGTGTTGAAAAAGAAGTTGATGAAGAAAAAATTCTCGATGCTTTCAGTGATCAGTATTTCGAGAAAGTTACAAATCAAGGATTAAAGGTGATTGAAGGGACTCAAAAGTCAAAACCAATTTTAAGATGGTTTTATAATTCTGATACTTTTGAATTGAAGTTGGTGAGAAACATAGAAGATTAGGATAAAGATATGATATCATTGTTTGGTGTTTTTGAGCTTAACTTTTACATCCCAGTTATATCTCAGTTCTGTCCATTCAAAAGTTTGAGAAAGTAGTTCCTGAAATAGCAGAAATCATTAAGAAGTATTTTATGTCTATAATCAAAGTGATGAACGTAGCTATGGAACGAATTTCCTTGAGGAAAGCCTTAGCTTATGCAAACATTATGAAGAAAGACATAAAGGATATCGAGTTCATGAGGATTTCTAGTAAAGGTGTATTGGAAATTCATTGTAAAGACAATTCTAACCCAATCGAATGCTATGCAAATGTTTATATAGCAGGTCTGTCAAAGCAAACACTGGAATTGATGAACAACATGGAGATTAAAACAAATGAAGCAAAGCCGGAACAAGACATTCTTGCTGAAAAATTCAAAGCAGCTATTGCAAAAGCATTAAGGGAGCAGGAGCTATACAAAGAGAAACCATTTTTTACAATCAAAGAAGAACCGGAGGATTTCTCTGGAGCATGAAGACTGAAGATCAAGCTGGAGATTAAGAGAGGAGACTGAAGACAGAAGATCAAAGAATGAAGATAAAGATGAAGAAAAAGATTTTGAAGACTGAAGATATGTTGAAGACCTAAGACCATGTGAATCTTAGGGGGAGTATTGTAGATGCTTCTTAAAAGATTAACATTAGTCTTTATGTGTCTTGTATAGTTTTTGTCATAGTATAGGGACTTTATATGTAAATATGTTCCTTTGTTTTCTTGATTAGTATATATAGCATAGATATGTATTGTGTAGGGGGAATGAGAGAGATTTAGACATATTGTAACTGTTTCCTATACTTTGTATTCTTCTATATGCTAATCAATGAAAACTCTATGAATTTTGTTGATTTGCTTGTGTTGAATTGAATACTTGTGTGTTTTAGATTGAATTGTGTTCATATATCATCACAGATAGATCCACTTTAAGCTCATCAATATATATATATATATATATTTGTATGTGTATATATAATTGGGTGTGTATACGAAAACGAGTGAGTGTTGGTATATATACACACTTACGGAGAGTTCATAAGGGCGGATATTTGGAGTGTTGTTTGTCATTGATAATATTATTATCATTATTATTTTATTTATTATTAGTCTTATTATTATTAATACCATTATTATTAGATCTATTAGTATTATAATTAATATTATTACTGTTATTATTATTATTATTACAATTATTATTATTATTATTATTATTATTATTATTATTATTATTATTATTATTATTATTATTATTATTATTATTATTATTTATATTATGACTATCATTATTCTTATTACTAATATTCTATAGTGTCTGATGATGTTTGAATGATATTTAAATATTGTGTACGTGTCGCGCGTCGAACCTGAACCGACCCGAAACCGACCGAATGTATCTATTCTCCTTGAATGTGTTTAAAGACTTAACAAGCAGGAAACCGCACCGGATATGTCCGCTACTTAGGGAGAATACTCCCATCTTGGGTTTAAACCCGTCCAATAGGGGAAGGTATCCAGCCCCTTATAAAGAGGCTTTTGTTCCCGTTCCCAACCAATGTGGGATGTTAAATGACACCCCGTATTTTCAGGTCAACGTCATTTCCATTATATAATTTCTTCCCGTTTATTAAATTTAATTTTAATAAAAGAAAATGATGATTATGTCTATTATTACTATCACTAACCCTAAACTAAGTATAAATTAATTAGCTAATTAAACACTTAAACATGTAAATCATGTAAAATAGAGGGTTCATAATATAAATTATTTTTTTAAAACCTTACCCAGCCCTTAACCTCCCCCATCTTCCCATCGACCTCCATCCCAAAACCCTAAACCTCTTGGCAACTTTCCTTGTGGGGTCAACCCCTTCTCTTGATAGTTCCCACCGGCGATCTTCCCTCGATAATCTCTCCCTCTTGCTACCTTGTGCGGTTGTTCTTGTGACGTGTGATCTCTCGCTCCATCGATACCGGTTTGTCTCATAACCCTTGTTACTTAAGATTAATATGTGTTGCTGTTCCGACTGTTTTCGGTTGTTGTGTTCGTTGGCAAGACTCAGTACCATAAGGGTGTTCGTAAATGTTCTTTTTTGTGTGATGATCTGGGGGATGGTTTTGGATGTGGATGTGCTGCTGTGTGTGTGTTTCTATGTATATGTATGTATTTATGGGATGTGGCGTTGGTGTGCTTCTATGATTATGAATGTGTGTGTGTGTGTGTGTGTGTATATATGCGATGTGTGTTGTGCATGCTTGTGGTCGCGGTTGGGTGGTTTTCGATGGTGGAGTAGTGGGGTCGATTGCGGGTACCGGTAGTGCGGGTTCTTTGCGTTTGGTGGGTATTATTATGTTATATTATGAGTATATGTATGTATATATGCGATGTGGGTGTGTTTATGCTTTGTGTGTTCATGTATATATTGTATGTATGATTATATAAGTGTGTGTTTGTTCATCCATGAGTGTGTTATGTGGGTATTCATGAGTTCTAGGTAGTATGCATGTGAATGGTGTGGTTGTATGTGTTTTGCATTGTGTGTGTGTGTTATGTATTATGTGTGTGTGTTCTTTATTGTGTGTGTGTTTTAGGTGTACTGTGTGCATGGTAGTGTAAGAATGCTTGGTCATGTTCGGGTGTGTGTGTGTGAGGGTTTTGTAGTAAACGGGTTGTGATTATGCATGGGTTGTAATTCAAGTGAGGTGTGTGTGGTTATGGATCGCATTGTACATATATGAGTGAGTGTGTGTTTCTTTAACTTTGGGTTCTTAAAGGTTATGCTTGTGCAAGTGGGGGATAGATGTTATGATATGCATGGGATTGTGAGTGTTAATTATATACATATACATATATATATATATATATATATATATATATATATATATATATATATATATATATATGTTACGTATGTGTTATTTCTTGGTGACCGGGGCTCGAACGCGAAACCGTACAGATAATAGTTAGTATTTAATTTTAATTAAATGTTAAATGAAATCAGGTTAATCGAAATCCTAGCTGCTTGTGCTTACATTATTGAATTGTTATGCTTATAAGGTAAGTTTACGGCCCCGCTTTACATATACTCTTTTTTGGGGAAAAGAAACATGTTCATATTAAATGTTCATTCATTTTATCAATATTACTGTAATTATCACATGATTACTAGTGTTGTCTCAATTTAAGTCCCCACTTTCGAACCGTTAATGTTTGTTTTTTAGCGAGGTAATTCTGGGTAGATCTACTGGGTTTGACAAACTCCACCCGGGCTAGTCGCGCTAGCACGATTGCATGTCAATCTAGTGTTTAATTGACATAATTGCTATTACTGTGGTCTAGTAACCACAACCAAGGCATAAGTATATTTGTTAGCTTTGGTTGCAAACTTCATACACTATGTAACTTGTTATGTAGACTAGTGTAGGACTGTGTGAAGGGTGGTCAATACAATCAGTCTCATAATGAGGAGAGATTTAGAACACCTAACAGATCAAATGAGGAACCAGATTTCTTTAAGATGATACTAAGAACACAAGTAAGTAACAGATTTGAGCTTTTTAGGCTCTTGATAGTAAGATCTCACCATCTTTAATCCTTTCAATCACATAAAATACTTAACATCTCAAATGGCAGACATCACCAAGGCTGACATGGAAACTGGTACCATAACTAAATCTCCACTGATCACTCCTGAAGACTTTGACACTTGGTACCAAAGAATGGAAGGCTTCATCAAGTCTATGGACTCCAGGATGTGGGGATTAGTTGTCTTTGGACCTCATGTACCATCCACCCCTTTAGCTGCTGATGGTGGTGGTATGATACCAAAGGAAGTGGCAGATTATTCTGATACAGACCGGAAGAAGATAGATATTGATCCAAAGGCCATGACTGCCCTCCAAACTGGTCTTCCAAACTCTATCTATAGAGGCTTCAAGAAGTGCAAGACTGCCAAGCAACTGTGGGATGCACTAAAGCTGATGTATGAGGGGGCCAATGAAGCTAAAGAGAACAAAAAGTACCTCTTGAAGTAGCAGTTTGAGAATTTCACCTTCAAGACAGGTGAAACCATGACTCAACAGTACTTCAGGTATGTTGAGATTGTGGATACTCTAGTGGATATTGGAGTAACTCTTGAGAATAGGGATATTATGAGGAAGTTCATTTCCTCTCTTCCCAGATAATGGACACACTATTGTGTGGTCATTAAGAGGACTGAAAACCTCAAGACCCTCATTCTCACTGAGTTGTATGGTATACTCAGTGGCTACTAGATGGAGATGAACAGGCAAAATTCATCTGGTAACTCTAGCATCCAACAGGGTTCAGCCCTTCATGTGGTTGAAAGGGTTTGTAGAGAACCACAACACCATCTCATCTGCTACCCTGACAACTCATAGAAGGGTCCTTTCATCACCTTCCAGGAGATACCAAGGGAGAGCTACATCCCTGGAAGCCCATTCTAAAAGACAAGCTCTTCACAAGCCTTTATGTCTTCTGATGAAAGCACATGCATCACTCTTGAAGACCTAGACTATATCCATCTAGATGATCTTGAGTATATGAAAATAGTCTAGCAGATGGCTCTTCTCACTCACAGGGCCAAGAAGTTCTACAAGAGGTCTGGGAGGAAGTTTCCTAGCAATATATCTAGTGGAAAGTTTGTGCTGGACAATAACAAGTTGAAGTGTTACAACTATAACCAAATGGGACATTTTGCTAGAGAGTGCAAGGCACAAAAGACAAATAGTGGCCAAGCACAAGCCAAGCCAAACTACACTAAAGAAGCTAACCAGGATGAGAAGCCCAGGCAGCAAGCTGTAGTTGCTGTTGAAGAAGGAGGCTTTGACTGGAGCTTTCAGGTGAGGATGCATCTCCAAACAAAGTAGTTATGGCAGATCATGACGAAGCCAAGGTATTGGAACATCTCTGTACACCAGAATGTATTGCTAAAGTAAATAAATATATGTCCTATAACTTAGAGATGAGATCAGATCTTAAGTCCTTATATATCTTAAAAGCTGATTTCAAAAGAGCTGAAAATAATTACAAACTAAAAATAGAAGATTTAGAGAAAACCATTTCAACTCTAAAGCATGAACACACCAACTACATGACTCAGATAAAAGATTTCGTCACTAAGTTAAGTAAATAGGAGGCTGAGCTTGTGATCAGCAAAGCCAGGGCTGAAAAACTTGTTCTTGAAGAATAGACCTTTAAGAACATGATATCCTTATCTCTGCATGCACAAGTTTGTTATCAAAATAAGCAGGGACTGGGATCTATTGAGATAGCTCCTCCACACACTCTTTTATCTGTAAGATCTCCAAGGTGTGGAACTTGTGAAGATGAGCTTCCCCTAATAGACCCCATTACTGAAGAGGATAAGGAGGAGATAGTGAAGGATGTGTCTGAGAAGAGTGAAGAAGACCATCCTAAGAAGGATCACTATTCTCCTGAGGAGAGAGATGAAGAAGCTGGGATGACCAAGTCTTAAAAGAAGAACTTGATCAGGAGAGCCAAGATAAAGTCAAAGAAGGCTCAAGAAATCAAGGCCACTTTCAACTCTAAGCAGAAATAAGTGTTTATCTCTGCAGGGTTTGAAGTGGTGAAGGTTGAAGACTCAACTATGAACTCTAGTACTAGGAGTTCTAGTTCAGGTCCAAATCATTCTAGCGAAGAGAAGAAGGCCGATCAGCTGTGTACCACTGCTACATAGCCTGAACCATCTAGCTCCAAGAGCAAACCTCTCCCTAAGAAGCTTGCTGCATTATCTATGAAGATGAAGATTGAGGTGGAAAGTGATCAAGTTCAGTCTTGCTCTCAGAAGAAGACTCTCAGAAGAAAGCAAATGGACTGCATCATATGTGGTAGTAATTCTTATCTGGCTAAGGATTGCATCTACAATCCTAAAAGTACTATTCACATGATCAAAGAGAAAACTTATGAGAAGAAGAAGGAAAAGCTAGCTTCGGATGGAAAATCTGTTTCCTTTGAAAGCTCGAAGGTGAAAAAGAAGACAAGTAAAAACTTGCCTTCGGAAGAAAATTTGGTCTAGGAAGAAAGGAATGCTTCCGAAGTACTGAAGCCTGCTACAGTGAAAGCAAGATCTTCCGAAGGCCCAGTCTCCAAAACATCAAAAGTTGTTAAAACATTCGAGGTGTTCAAGGTCAAGTCCAATCTTCCAAAGCTGGTGTGGAAGATGAAGAAAGACCTAGTGACTGAAAGTTCTTCATTAACAACAGCTAATAATTCTCAAAGCTTGAACATATGATCAGCCACTGTTACATTGTGTTCAGATCACTTTGAAAAGCCCAAGACCAATGAGGCTTGGGTTTCCAAATGTAACTAACCACTTTTTTTTATGCAGGAACAGCGAAAGACCAAGAGAAATGTATGGATCATTGATAGTGGCTATTCAAGGCACATGACTGGCAATGGTTCTCTGCTTCAAAATTTTGAGGAGATGTTGGAGGTTACATTACAGGAAGGGGCATGGTCATAAATGGTAAGCTCACCATTGAAAAGGTAAATTTTGTTAACGAGCTTGGGTACAATCTACTAAATGTATCCCAATTTTGTGATCAAAGATAAAACATGCTATTTACTAAGCATGAGTGCATTGTTCTCAAGCCTGAGGTGGTCATTCCTCAAGAGCATATCCTACTCAAAGCCCCCAGGAAAGGGAACATGTACTAGATGGACTTGCAGGAAACATCTCCCTCAGGAAAAGTTTCTTGCTTTCTATCTAAAGCAAATAGTGATGAGACTTTCCTCTAGCATAAAAGAATGTGCCATGTAAACTTTAAGAACATGAATAAATTAATTAAGAATGATTTGGTAACTGGAATGCCAAAAAAAGAGTTTACAAGTGATGACCACTGTGTTGTGTGCCTAAAAGGGAAGCAATACAAAGTGTCTCACAAGCCAAAGGAAAGGAACTCTATCACTACTCCCCTATACTTATTACATATGGATCTCCTTGGCTCCACAAGTATAATAAGTTTAGGAAGGACCTCATACTGTTTAGTGATCACATATGATTTCACAAGATTCACTTGGGTCTTTTTCCTTAGATCTAAGGATGAAACTCCTGAGATTTTGAAGAACTTCATCCTGAAAATTGAGAATAAATCTGATCACAAGATCAAGACCATAAGATATGATCAAGGAACATAATTTTAGAACTAAATCCTTGATCCATTTTGAGACAAAAAGGGTATTACAAGATAATATAGTGCTCACAGGACTCCTCAGCAAAATGGTGTTGTTGAGAGGAGAAACAGGACAGAAGAAATCAACTTGAACACATGTTGATTCCCTATGGATCTTTTCAATATCTCTCAATAATCAACAAAAAAGAACCATGGTGCGGAAACCCATGATTCAAGTGTATGAAATCAGTGTGTGTGTGTGTGTGTGTGTGTGTGTTTGTGTGAGTTTAAATGCTTGATAATAATAACTACTTGATTGTATTGATTGTTCAAAAAGCATACAAAGGATTAGGGTAGTTTGCTATTTATAGCCTATACACAAAAGCTATATACAATTACTGAACTACCCTTATGTAAACGAATATTACATAAATAATCCTAAGTCTATAAGCTATCCGCTGTGGATGAATAGCTGTCTTCTGTGGAAGATATCTCATCCGCTGTGGAGAAGACTTGTCATCCGCTGTGCAGTGTTTGTTCATCCGCCGTGGAATGTTCATCCGCTGTGGATGAACATTCACTGTGGACAGGTGTTTGCTTGTCTGTTGTCCGCTGTGGAATGTTTATCCTTTATGGATGAACATCCGCTGTGGATAGTTATGTGTTAGCTTGTCTGTTGTCCGCTATATGTTCTTCATCCATTGTGGGATGGATGTTCATCCGTTGTGGGATGGATGTTCATCTACTGCACACACTTAGACAGATTTCTTCATCCGCTGCTGATGATCTTCATCCGTTGTGGACTCTTTCTTCATCCGCTAGACATCAATGTTGCTAACCAAGGTGGTGATAACATGCTTTCCTTTCATTATCTCTAAGTTGTTGTTGTTAGAGATACTCATTCCAATAATCCCTTCAATATGTGTGAGTGGCTGCTGTTATGTTTCCAGTCTTTGCTTCATTACTGCCTTCACATATACTGTCACCAGTATTCTCAGCATGTGAATAAAGTAATAGCAGTCACCCTTACATAATACATCCTGAATGGCTGGAAATGTTTTGGTCTTCAAAAAGGATACATAAGACGAG
Organism: Flaveria sonorensis; assembly: GCA_025506505.1. Classification (NCBI taxonomy): domain Eukaryota; kingdom Viridiplantae; phylum Streptophyta; class Magnoliopsida; order Asterales; family Asteraceae; genus Flaveria; species Flaveria sonorensis. The sequence goes on along the minus strand of CM046430.1, from coordinate 30,131,893 downwards.
TGAAGCAGTTTAATCTTAATAGGATCAAACAGTCTTATATCTTCAGCCATCTTTCCTTCTAACTTTCTCTCTAACACCACTTCAAAATGATTTTCATCATAGTACCAGCGGGTGATTGGATGATTGTATTGGTTGCCTTCTATCTTTTTCATTATCAGCTTCAGATCAGAAGGTCTTAAAGGGTATCCAACTCTTTCAAGTAGTTCAGGGTCAACTTGTTTTGTTTGGTCTGTTTGTGGCTGTTTCCCCTTCCTAGCTGCGCTTTGCTCTTTTCTCAATTTTTCAATGTGAAGCTTATCCTCCTTGTCTGCTTTGGCCTTCAGTTCATAATGCTATTTGTCCATGTATGTTCTGAGGATATGGAAGTAGTCAGCTCCCCTTGGGTTGTTTGAATGATTAACCATTCTTAATTGGAGAAGGTCCAGTCTATCTTCATATGTGAGGGTGCCTAGCTGGGATATGTATGACAAGTATTGGACAAGTCCAGATACTCTCTTGATTAACACAGCATCCCATACCTCATCATATTTCCAGGCCACTATTTTTGTTTCATTCGCCCCAGCAGTCAGAGAGATTTTGTCATAAAGCTTAACAAAATTAGTCTTCTCACTAATCATCTCTCTGACCTCATTTCCTTCAGGCCATAACCTGTGAGGCATGAACTTTCTTCGTTCTTCAATAGGATGTAGTTCAGGAGGAGCTTGGTGGTATGTTGAGAGAGAGGCTGCAGGATGAGGTTTGAAAACCTGTGGCTTCAGGGCATTTGAGAGCATGTTCTTGTATATCTCCCTGGCCATATCTTTCATTTGGGATAATCACCTCCCAGCATAAGATCTGTATGGAATCCTTGTATGACATAACCAACTCTTAACTTGTTGGTAAGTCATTTTGTCTATCTATGGATCCTTTGGCAGGTTCTTCTGCAAATGCTGTTGATCTTTTATTTCCTTATACCTTCTGTAGGTCTGCTCACTTTCATTCTTCATAACCTCTTGAAAGTCTTTGAGCAAATCCTTTACTTCGGATAAGTTCATTGTCATAAATGCATTATAAGGAAAACCTCTTGATATTAAATCTATCACCATGAGTGTTTCTGGATCATCTGAGAATAGATCTTGAATATTTTGGATTTGATTTTCATCATCATCTTCTTCTTTTTCCTACTCAGAGTCTGATATTATTATAATTTGCTGTTTATCAGAACTCTATACAATTTCATCTTCTTCTAATTGATCTTGTTCTGCATACTTAGGTTGTTCTTGCTTTACCTTAAGTAGCTTGTATGGAGGTGATTTTGGTGATTCAGGCTCAATTGTTTGTTCTATTTCCTTTGATGAAGAAACTAAGTAAGTTCTTTTCCTTTTCCTCTCATAGGTCATTATTTGAGGAGATGATGATGCTTCTGCTATTGCTTGTTCTGGTTGAACAGAGGCAGATTTAGCAAACTGTCTAATCAGATCCATTTGCTTTGCAGTTAGAGGATTATATGGAACTATGCTTGTTTCTTGTGACACTGAATCAGGTGTATGAAAATGTTTTCTCAAGATTGGTGAATAATGGAGGTTCTCATAAGGATTTGAATCACTGAATAGCTGATCCATGATGTATGTTTCTTCAGGGATGATCAGTGTTAGTTCAGCTGGTTCAGATTGCTTTGTTGTGTCTCTTCTTCATCAATTTCTTCTTCAGAATCACTCAAATGTTCAACAATATCTGCTGAATGTTCTTCCTCATTCACCTGAGTGTCTGTATGTTCAAGCTCCCTGTTTAACCTTTTGATTTCTTCAGCTTGAGCCTCTATTATCTTCTTAAGTTTATCAACTTCACTTTCATTTGTTATTGATTGATTAGCCTAGTAATCAATTTCAGCTTTGGCTATAAGAAGTTCATTATCCTGGACTTTTAGTTTTCTTTGTGTTTGATCAAGCTGTTGTTCTACAAACTTAACAATCAGCTTTTGTGCATTCTGATCAGTCATAAGCTTATCAATCTCTTGTTCTTTCTCCTTCAGCTTGTCTCTTAATTTCTTAGCTCTTTTATTTGATCTTTCAATGAGTTTATTATACTCAATGAATAGAAACACATTAGAATGCTCAATGTCTTCTTCTGTTAAATCCTCACTGCTTGGTTCAACTTCTTTAGCAGTTATGTAAATTTGAGCAGGTTCTGGTTCATGAGAAGAAGTACCAACCTCCTCATGCTCATCTGATTGTTGCTCAAGAGATGTATCACTATCTCTTAACAGAGATGAAAGTGTTTCTTGATCTGGGAGGTTAGGGCTGTGTGGTTGTTATGGGCTGAGTGGTTGTTGTGGGCTAAGTGGTTGATGAATGATTACCGGTGGCTGTATGATGGGTGCTTGTGGAATGGCTTGTTGGAATAGCATGAATGGTTCATCCTATCCTGGAATCCTCAGAAATACCTCAGGAACATGAATGTCATAGTCAATCATGTGTGGAGGTACAGGCACCTCATCTCCTTGATAAAGGCTGGATTTGATCCTGGTAAACACATGTTCATTCAAGTGAACAGGGTGAAAGATGGCTCCTTCTTTAGGTATGTTTGGTAACAGATCATCAATTATCATCTGTAGGAATCTTGGAAACATCTGAAATTTGTTCCTCACCTCTACGATGTTATATACCATGCCATTAAGTATTTGTGCAGCAAAATTGAATGGTCTCGTTGCAATAATGCTAGCAATGGCACATAAAGCCCTTAATGATGTAGCATCCCAACCAGTTTTCCTGTTTATCATGGTTTTCTGGTATGTATGCATTAGAAATCTAAATTGAGCACACATATAGGATTTCTTAATCTGTTTCCTTTCAATTGTGCCAGTGTATCCAATTTGTCTGAATACATGCAACACATACTGTTCATCAAACTCAACAGGGCCTTCTGCATCAACTTCACCTAATTGCAGAACCCTTCTTATTACTTCTTTAGAGATGATGATTTCCTGATCATGAACAGTAGATACTACTACTTGTTCATCATTCATCTCTTCCATGTATGCATTAGTCCAGAACTAGACTATGTGATCCTCACATATGTCTGGTCTAGCTGTCATTGCATGAACCAGTCTTGTTTGCCTGATTGCTTGGATCATGTCTCTGTAGATCTCTGACTTGGGAGAGTCAGGATTTAGGAATGCACAGATGTTATGATCACTGACAAACACCAAGTTTGCCATAGCTGCATAAAAGAAGAAAAAATTGTTAGTGAATATGTATGATATATGCATAATTGCTTGAATTGATGAAAAGTTGATTAAGTGTTCATTTGTATGTTTTTATAATGATAACTTATGTATGCTTAGAACTTGTTGTTTGATTAAAAATGAATGGTTTGGGTGTTTTCAAAGACAATATCAGTTTGACTTTTACAAGACAACTGATGAATGATTTTGTTTGTTTGAAAACTTGTTTGATATAGTCCTTTATGAATCAAAACTGATTTCCGAAGAGTTTTGATGTTTTACCACAATTAACAAGTTCATAAGCATGCATAAATTATACATTATATCAATTTGATTTTGGTTTTCAGTTTGACTTTTATAAGTCAAAATTTCATTTAATGCATATTCAATGCATATACATTAAATGTCCGTTTGATTTGTTATTGCCAAAAGTAACTGATTATGAATGTTTGTTATGGACGTTTAAAGATGTATATCAAGTAATAACACATTTCAATCACATTTCAATCATTTTGTAAGATCAAACAGTGATTTTGAATGGTTTTTCAAATGAACATCATGACTCTTCATGATCATTATGAACACATAGTCAAATTTCACCAAATCAACAGCCTAAGTACATTCGACTAAGTCCTATTAACACAGATTTAATGTTTAATTTGATTAAAAACATCACTTTATTTATTATTGATTATATGGAAACTGTTCGACTGAGTCAAACAATGTATGAATCAGAAGTCAATCTGATGTTGTTTGAATGAATGATTTAATGTTTCGATCGTGTTGTTATACCTTTTCGATCAACAAATCAATGATAAATCAGAGTTTGTTTGGGTTTAGATTGAATAGAGTTACTAGGGTTTACGAGGGTTTTGAAGTGTTTGAAATTTTTTTACTATTTACTCTCTCTCTCTTTACTGGTGAAAAAGAAAATATGTGCAAGTATGGTTTATATGCACAGCGGACAAAAGACTATCCGCTGTGGATACAGTGTTCATGCGCACAACATCCGCTGTATGAACAGTCTTCATGCGCTGTGAAAAGTGAAATTAATTTTAGGTCATCCACTGTATGAACAGTGTTCATGTGTTGTGTGTTTTACACTGTGCACTGTATGTTGTACTGTGCACACAGCGGATAAACAATTTGTTCATGCGCTGTGCACATAGCTTATATGCTGCGTCTGACAATTGTAGTCACAGCGGATGAACATTTTGTTCATGCACTGTAAACCCTTGGACCATTGTACAGATTGTTCACAGTGGATGAACATTTGTTCATGCGCTGTGGACACTTGAATGATTTGATGGTTTGTTCATGGCGGATGAACAATGTTCATGCGCTGTGGATCCTTGGATCATATGTTTGATATGTTCATAGCGGACGAGCAAAGTTCATGCGCTGTGGAACCTTTGAATGTTTAAATGAATATTCACAGCAGATGAACCTTGTTCATGCGCTATGGATACTTTTGAATGTTATTGAGAGGATGTTCACAGCGGATGAACAGTATTCATGCGCAGTGGCCAATTGAAATGTTGTGTGGTACTGTTCCCACATCGGATGTTATATTTGTTCATCCATTGTGTGAACAGTTGTCAAAATTTTAAATTTTTTATTTTATTTTTAAAAAAATTTGTATGTTTTGAAATCTTTTCTTCCGAAGCAAATATTTTACTTCCGAATGAAATTTTGTTTTCTTTTAAAAACAAATTTGTTTGCTTTTCTTCCAAAAGAAGATTTTGAATGTTAAATTTTGTTTAAATCAAAATGTTTGTTTAAAATTTGATTTAAAATGTATGTTAAAATATTGAATTTTAACATATTCAATATATGGATGATTTGATATCACTCATAAGCAATATTATGCAATAAAATAAACAAATGTATGTGTTTCAACCTGCTGTTTGTTAGTGTTGGCTTGACTTTGGCTTTATTTATTACTCAAAATTTGAAAATTTTAAGTTTTGAAATGTGTGACAATACACAATTCTGCTACCTTTGATAATTTGATGTTCAAATTCTCTCCCTAAATTTTTGCATATTTATAAAAAACTTTTATAAAATGACAAAAATTTATATGTTTTAGTATGGAAATTATCAAAGTCCAATTTGCTTGTTTGTTAATCATGTAGCAAGAGAAGATATTATCTTACTAAAAATGAATGTTTAACATGTTTTACATATGAATCTTTTGCACATACCATGAGATCATACTAGTCTACATTTCTTACTGAGTTTTTTCTTACTGAGTTGTTTGTATGGTTTTGAGAATAGACATAGACAAGTACAATGTTGATTGCAGATATTGTGATCCACTTAAACTCATGCATGGTATTAATGATTGATTGAAACAGTGAGTGATTATCATGTTTTGTGTTTATTGACATGGATGTATGTACCCCACATCTGATTGTATGATTGGTACAACCCTCCTAAAGATATGCTAGAAAGCACTTTCAATACTTAAAACCTAGCTACTTAGGAGTATAAATGCTCAATTTGATCCATGATGGTTGATCCTCATTGGGATTCTTTTTCACTTCACTTTGGAAGGTGATCCTCTTTGGGATTCTTTTGATTCATTCACAAGGAATGTAGTCATAAAGACTTTATTGATTTTTCATCCAAACTGGATGTGTTCCTCTTTAGGAATCTATTTGGATCATGATTTAGGTCATTCAGGTCTGTGCTTAGCACAACAAAGAATGCCTATGTGTACTCCAGGTCTAAGATTATCATAACAAAGGAGACACTTGTATGATTGAGCAATTTATAAACTGTTTCACTTGGTGTATTGTAGTTACTTTAAAAGAAACCTATATTGGATAGATTAATACTCACCATAAACCAAGATGTGTTATTGACCACACAATCATGAGAATTTAGTTCTTCACTGTTGTATGTGATGTTAGGTGTCCCATGCTGAGCCTATCCACATATCAAACAAAGTATTTTCAGTCTTTATTAGTTGAAAATGACTCAAGTGAAGAATGATGCTAGTGTACTATCATTTCTTATGAGATATATGTGTGATTCAATATTAAAAATGAATGATTTGCATGATTTCTTGATTTTGAAAAAGGTAACTTTGGTCTTAATCTTGGACTTTGACAAAATCAAGCATGTTTGATTTTAATGTTTTGAAAAACATTAATTTGTTGACTCATAGTTGATCATACCAAGTGACTGAACCAAAAATTCAAATCTTGTTGAGTCAAATGGTTTTGTAAAGATGTCAGCCAATTGATTGTCTGTATGGACCTTGATCAACTTGATCAGACCCTTTTCTAAGCAATCTCTCAGAAAGTGATATCTAATTTCCATGTGTTTTGTTTTTGAATGTTGAACAGGATTGTCAGTGATATACATGGCTGCAGAATTATCAATGTGTATGGTGTTTTAAGAAAATTAAAGCCATAGTCAAGCATTTGGTTTTGAATCCATAACACTTGAGAACAGCATCTAGAAGCAGCTATGTATTCTCCTTCAGCTGTTGACACAGAGACATTTGTCTGCTTCTTGCATTGCCAAGAGATCAATCTTGATCCAAGAAACTGGTAGCCTCCACTGGCGGATTTCCTATTGTTATTGCATCCCCCGTAATCACTGTCTATGTATGCACATAATGAGAAATCTCCATCTTTAGGATACCACAAACCAAGACCTGGTTTGCCTTTCAAGTATCGGAAGATTCTCTTTACAACATTTATGTGTGATTTCTTGGGATCGGCTTGATATCTTGCACACATGCATACCGCATACATGATATCTGGTCTGCTTGCTGTAAGGTACATCAGAGAACCTATTATAGATCTAAAGAGTTTCTGGTCAACTAATATTCCTTCTGGATCTGGTCCAAACTTCAATCCAGTTGCAAATGGTGTCTTGCTTGAATTGCAATCGGTCATGTTATACTTCTTGTTGATTGTTGAACTTGTAGGCCTAGGAAGAGTGTGATTTCTCCCATTGAGCTCATCTGGAATTTTGATTGCATAAGAGTTTCAAACTCTTTACAAAGCTGTGTGTTTGTGGAGCGAAATATTATGTCATCCACATAGACTAGCACTACTAACAAGTCTTGTTCTTTCCTTTTTAAGAACAATGTCTGATCAATTTTACCTCTAGTGTAACCATTTTGTAGCAGAAACTTTGATAGAGTTTCATACCACCTCCTGGGTGCTTAGTGAAGGCCATACAGAGCTTTGTCTAACTTGTATACTCTGTGAGAGCAATCTGGATCTTCAAACCCTGGAGGTTGAGCAACATACACCTCTTCATCTATCTTACCATAAAGGAATACACATTTTACATCCATTTGGTAGACAGTGAACTTCTGAGATGAGGCATAAGCAAGGAATACTCGGATGGCTTCCAGTCTTGCTACAGGAGCAAAGACATCATCACAATCAATTCCTTCCTCTTGAGTATAACCTTGAGCTATAAGCCTTGCTTTGTTTCTTATGACAATCCCTCTGTCATCTGCTTTGTTTCTGAATAGCTACCTTGTGCCAATTGCATATTGAACTTCAGGCAGATCTACCAGCTTCCAAACTTCTTGCTTCTTGAATTGCTGTAGCTCCTCTTGCATAGTTTCTATCCAACTGTTGTTCTTTAATGATTCAGTGATGTTTTTGGGTACAGTTAAGGATAAGAAACATGAATACAATCAAATGTTTGCTGTGTCAGATTGACTACGAGTCAATCTGGTGTTGAGATCACAGATGATGTTTTCTATTGGATGGTCCTTGTGCTTGTGGTTGTAATTTGATCAACATGAATTGTTGAATCAAGATTGGTGATTGTCTGATCATGTGACGATGGGTGAGCAAGAGTATTGGGAGATGTGAGATTGTCTGATTGAGGGGGTTCAGTGAATGTTTGAAGGGAATCATGAAAGAAATCTAATATTTCATCTTCATGATGTGCGTCTGGTAGAGAATGGTAGTTATTATCATCTTCATGTTGTTTTGGTTTGTTTGTTTCCTGTGATTGATTGGGTACAGGAGATGAAGATGCTGGAGTGTCTAAGGATGTTTCTCTTGAGATGTTTGGTTGATCAGGAGGTGTTGACACAGTCGTGCTTGAAGGAGTGTTAGTGGTTCTCCTTGGAGGATCAGCAGACAACAGAACATCAATGGTTGTTGGTGGAACCATTGGATATTCAGTGTTATCCTTTGAACCTGAAACATCAAAGTAAGCTATGTCAAATGATTTTGTTAGTGCATCAATATCAAACAGCCAGTTTGATCCAATGACTTTCTTAGTGAAAGAATGTTCATTGAAGACAACATTAGTTGTTTCTTCCACTATATTTAGCCTTGGATTGAATACTCTGTAAGCTTTTGAGCTTCCAGAATATCCAACAAAGAATCCATCATCTGCTTTCGAAGCAAATTTGAATGATTGTTCTCTGGTGTTTAATATGGACACAAAACATCCAAATGCCTTAAGAAATCCTATATATGGTTTTCTTTTAAACACTAATTCATAAGGTGTTTTGGAATGTTCTTTGATTATTAATATTCTATTTTGTATGTAGCAAGCTGTGTTTATGGCTTCAACCCAAAAGGATATGGGCAATAGAGAGTCAGCTAGCATGGTTCTAGCTGCTTCTATTAATGTTCTGTTTCTCCATTCAGCTATTCCATTTTGCTGCCGAGTTCATGCTACACTGAATTGATGACTTATCCCTCTTTCTGCACAAAAAGAAGAAATAAAGTCATTCTTAAATTTAGTGCCATTATCACTTCTTAAAGATTTAACTTTAAGATCAAGTTGATTCTTAATCTTTATGATAAAGGATGTAATGATTGGTGTTGTTTCTGTCTTGTGTAGAAGAATAAAAACCAATGTGAATCTGGAATAATCATCTACTATGACAAGACAGTATTGCTTCTTTCCTATGCTTAGGATGTTTATAGGACCAAAAAGATCCAGAAGCAATTTAAGTGGTGTGTTATTAGATTTTATCAATTTTGATTTATGGGAAACTCTATGTTGTTTGCCTTTTAGACATGCTGTGCAGTGGTCTGTACAGAAAAATTCATTTTATGGAAGACCTATGACTGGATCATTTTTAACAAGTTTGATCATTATGTTAAAATTAGTGTGACCCAATCGTCTATGCCATAATTATGATACATCTTCTATGGCTTTTGATAATAAACAAGTTTCAGGGGTTGATGCTGAAACATTGTTCATATCAATAATGTATGTGTTGTTTAGACAAGGAGTTTTCAAAAGGATATAATCATCTGGAATCTGAAAACCCGTCTTAAGGATGTAGCAGTTGTTGGAGTCAAATAAGGTGGCGTATCCCTTGTCACAGATTTGTGATACACTCAGAAGATTGAACTGAAGATTGGAGCAGTAGTTGACATTTTCAAAGCTAATCAACCTATTTGTTATTGTTCCTTCACCAGTTATCTTCCCACCAGTTTTATCTCCTCCAAAGGCTACATTGCCTCCATGTTTGTTCTTAAAATCCCGAAGGAGGGAACAGTTTCCTGTCATATGACGGGAGCATCCACTGTCAACATACCAGATGTTGTGAGGCCTTCTAAGATGTCCCTGAAAAACAAAAGAAATCAGTTAGTTGGAGCAACCCAAGCCAAGATGGTCTTGGGTTTTCAGTCTTTTCCAACAATGCAGATTTCTTCCAAGACAGTATTGTCTGTAGGTTTTGGAACTCTAGACACACTAGATTTCCTTTGGTTTGCTTTAGCTCTATTAGAAGAAGTGCTTTGTGCTCTTCTTTTTTGTGAGCTAGTGTTAGTGTTTTGTCTGTTCTGAGACTTATGTCTCCTTGATGTGTTGAAAATTGTCATAAAAAGTTTTACAATTATCTAAAATAATTTTCTGATAAGGAGTTTGTTTAGGAACTCCTATTCTGCTCTTATTTTGAACAACTAATTGTTTTTCAGTGTTTTTCTCTATCTGAGCTTGTTTGATTTTTTTCTTGTTTTTCTTGTTAAAAAAAATTTTTGCTGTGCTGTGATTGTTTCTTTTACAAATGGAACAGTAATTATGAAAATGACATGATTCTGTACTGTTATTATTCTTATTCATCTTACAGTACTTGTAGTACTTACCATATCAACACTTTTCAGTTGTGTGTGTGAATTGATCACACCATTCATAGTATGGTAATTCTGATTTTGTTTGTTTGCTGAAAACTTTTGATTTCAAATTAGATTTTAATGGAACTTCAAAAGTTGCTGATTGTTGTTTTGGCTGAATTGTGGTTTTGCCTTTTCCTTTATTTACCTGTTTGGGAGGGGCAATGGAAGTTACAACTTTCCTTCCACCGAAACAGATATCAAATCCTTGAATCTATTTCGATTGTTTGTTTGATGTATCAGCCACACTTGAAACCTTTTGAGTTTCAGTAATTGGCTAATCAGACTCATCATCTAATAAATCATCCTCATCATCATCTGTTGTTTGATTATCAAATTCATTATTTTCTCCTTGATAAAAGTAAGTTGATTTGATTGATGATGGTGTTGAACTTTTAGCAAACTTTATCAAGGGTGATTTTGATTTTAAAAGTGATTTTGATGATGATGATGATGATTGTTTAGAGTCATCAGTCTTTTCATGAGAATCATGAGATTCATCCTGTTTGTTGGTCATGGTGTCAGGTAAAGGAATATAATTATCATTATAAGGTGGACTTACCTTATTATATCCTAAACCTGAAGGGTCCTTAAAAGTCCTTTGTTGAGCAAGAAGTTCTTCGAACTTCTTGTTACTAACCTGAAACTTCTGAAGTTTCACTTCAGTTTCAGCTTGTAATGATTTTGATTCAGTTAATGAGATAGAGAGTTGCTCAACCTGAGCTGCCAAAGTCTGTTTTTCAGACATTAATTTGTCCAAATCTGTTTGTAATGAAAGTATTTTAGTTGCATATTATTTCTGTTTAGATTTTAAACTTTCATTTAAAATGTTTGTTTCTGTGACTTTCTTTGACAGTTTATCAGCATGCTATCTATACCTGTTTACCTCATAAATTCATGCTTGACTACAGAGGTTTTGTTTTACATCTTTCGGGATGTCTGTTAGTTTGTCTTCAATATCAGCCATAAGGGCATGATCTGAAGGTGATGGAATTTCAGCCTCATAAAGGCTCCAGTCGCATTCTCCATCCTTTTTGATGATCATAGCAGAAGATGTTGGATGTTGAGTTGGACATAAATGAGTGATTTGAGGTTGAGTTGGTGCATTTGGAATACTGATTGGTGGAGGCACTTGTCTGTTTGTATGAATTCCACTTGAGTGTTATGCCTGATGTGTATTTCTATCAACTCTAGGCTGTTGACATTCTCTTGAAAAGTGCCCATAAAGTTGACAGTTGTAGCGCCTAACTTTGGTTTTATCAAAACCAATTCTTGTCTTTTTGTCCATGTTTAATCCCCGATTTCTTTGTAGAAACCTTTTAGACTTGTATGCAATCATGGCCATGGACCATTGTAAATCCATTTTTTCTACCATATCTGGTGGAAGTTCATCTAAGTCCTGTTGGATGATTTGAGATGGAGTCAGACTTGCTCCTAAGAAAGCTTCAAAACTAGTTGAAAAGGCTGCATAAGCTGCCTTTTGCTCTTCACTTTGTAGAATGATAGTAAGAGCATCCATAGGTTTTTCAAGTCTATGTATGTTTGATGTTTGAGCTTTTAACTGTTTGTTTGAGGTAGAATTATGAGGGTGATGCTTGCTTTGAGGTGTGACTTCATGTGAAGTGTGAACTCCAGTCTTCTTAGACTTGTGTTTGTTGCTGGATGATTCTGGTGTTGAGAAGAATGATGTATCATGAGAATCCAAGACTTCTTCTTCGTCATCTCCTCCAGTGCTTGTGAGGAAAGCACTGTCTGTGTGTTGAGTTTCTTTGAACTTATGGGCCTCTACATGTCTGATTTGGTTGTTGTTTCTGGATTTTTCATCCATCTCAAGTGCTTCAACCTTGGCTACTACTGAGTCAAGGGATAGGGCTTCTAAGTCCAATGTTGCTTTCATGAGTGACACTGGCTGAGTCTATCTCTCAGGCAATGTATGCAACATTTTCTTATTGATTTCAACAGTGTCATATTTGAGTCCATATACTATCATTTCATTCACAAGTTGGACATATCTATGCAATTGTTGAGGAATTGACTCTCTATGTATGTGTTGGAAGGTTTCATATTGGGTCCTTAGTTTTTCCTTTTTGATTTCCCTAATTTCCTCACTTCCTTCACACATTGTGTGAAGAACCTTCCATAGTTCATGAGCAGTTTTGAAATTTTTGACCCATGTCAAAATTTCAAAAGGCAAAGTCATAGCTAAAATGCTATATGCCTTCATGTCTGTTTTGACCTGCTTAAGGTCATCACCAGCTACACTTTTTAGACTAACGGGTTTTTGTATGTTACAATCTGGTCCTAATGTCAGTGGGATGTAAGGACCTTCAGTAATTGATGTCCATAAATCTGGATCTTGATACGTAATCCAATTTCTAAACATGATTTTCCATTGCTTGAAGTCTGATTTGTTCTAGAACTTTGGGGGTTTTAGTCCACTGTTAGAACTCATCATTTCACCAGCCAAGTTTTTTTGATTTAAACTTAATAAATTTTAAGTTAAATTGGTTTGTTTAAATTTTAGTCCGGTGCTAAAATTTTAATTAATCCTAATTGTCTCTAGGATTTGTTTGTTGTTGATAAGCCCTTTTTTAATTAGATTTACCAAATAAAGGAAATTAATTAATTAATTAAAATCTAATGATAAGTCACTTTCAAATCTCAGTAATAAGAAATGAATATTCTATCAAGGGAATGTCAACCTTTTAATGATGTCAGTCAAATAAAGTCAAAAACCCTAAAAACAAATATTTTGTTTTCTAAAGCTAACTTTTAAGATCAAATATTAACTTTTTGAAAATATCAAAAAAAGATTTCGGTTCTTCTTTGTTTTGTATGATGAACAATCACAATCACCGAAGATTGTGAAGGTAATGGATGAACAAAAACTAGGGTTTATCTTAGGGTTTGTTGGCAGCTGAGATAATTTCAACAAAAACAACCATCGGTTTGTTGTTTGATGAAGATTAATCACCATTTTCGAGTGAAAAACAACTCAAATGTGATGATTAAATACAATGAGCCGATTCAAAGTATTCAACCCAGTGTTTGTTTGATAAAAACTGGATAGAACAATAACCATATATTGTTTATCCGAAACCCTTAAAAACCGATGAGGTTTTAGTGAGTTTTGTGATGAACAAGTTTGAAAATCTTGCATGAATGATGCTTTAAGCTAAAAACCTTCAGTTTGAAAATGTTTTAACAACTGATGAACAATACCCGTGTATTGTTTCACAGAAACTTGTGTTGTTTGAGATGTTCAAGCTGAAAAATCAAAAAAAATTCTTCAAGATGCACAAAATGATTCAGAAATCATATTTGTTTGCATTTGTTGTATGTTAATAGTAGAAGAAAATAAGTATGAAGGCTAAACAGCTTGTCGATGTGTGTTTTTGAAGCTAATGAACCACTAAAATCAATGTTGTTGAATGAGAGGATCGAAATCAACGAATGATTGAGCCAAAGCTCTGATACCACCTGATGAAATCAACTTGAACACATGTTGATTCCCCAAGGATCTTTTCAATATCTCTCAATAATCAACAAACAAGAACCATGGTGCGGAAACCCATGATTCAAGTGTATGAAATCAGTGTGTGTGTGTGTGTGTGTTTGTGTGTGTTTGAATGCTTGATAATAATAACTGCTTGATTGTATTGATTGTTCAAAAAGCTTACAAAGGATTAGGGTAGTGTGCTATTTATAGCCTATACACAAAAGCTATATACAATTACTGAACTACCCTTATGTAAACGAATATTACATAAATAATCCTAAGTCTATAAGCTGTCCGCTGTGGATGAATAGCTGTCCGCTGTGGAAGATATCTCATCCGCTGTGGAGAAGACTTGTCATCCGCTGTGCAGTGTTTGTTCATCTGCTGTGGAATGTTCATCCGCAATGGATGAACATCCGCTGTGGACAGGTGTTTGTTTGTCTGTTGTCTGCTGTGGAATGTTTATCCGCTGTGGATGAACATCCGCTGTGGACAGTTGTGTGTTAACTTGTCTCTTGTCCGCTGTATGTTCTTCATCCACTGTGGGATGGTTGTTCATCCGCTGCACACACTTAGACAGATTTCTTCATCCGCTGCTGATGATCTTCATCCGCTGTGGACTCTTTCTTCATCCGTTGCAGACACTTGTCAAAATTTCTTTTATCTACAATTCTAAAAAGGAAATTTAAACACATACTAGTGTTTGTTATGAATGATAATGATGCTAATGTGTTAGTAAATGATTGTTTAAATGTTAGAACACATTATGTTTGATATATGATTGATTTGGCAAGCATCATACTTTTATGCATTAATTCTTAATGCACTTGTTGAGTCCAACAAGGACACTTATTGAGGCTACAAGAACCATGCTGTCTGACTCTAAACTGCCCATCACCTTCTGGGCAGAGGCAGTTAACACTGCCTGCTATATGCAGAATAGAGTTTTAGTAGTTAAGACTCATGGTGAGACTTCTTATGAGCTATGGCACAAAAGGAGACCATTCATTAGTTTCCTCAAGTCATTTGGATGTCCTTACATTATCTTGAATACCAAAGATCAGGTAGCCAAGTTTGCTGAGAAATCAGATGATGGACACTTTATTGGACACTCTTCCCAAGCTAAGGCTTATGGAGTATGATAGGATCAAAATGGATCGATCTGTGATGATATTGTGATACAATTCAATCAAACAAACACATTCAATCAATTAAATGCAAACAAATCACAAAAATTCATAGGTTTTCATTGATTAGTAAGCATAGAAAGTACACGTGTAAGTAAAAAAAGTTACAAGTTCGTTCACTGATCTATTCTCTATCAGTCTCTTAGTCTTGTCTCTTACACAATACATTAACCATGCTATTTATATTATCAAGAAAACTAAAGGAACATATTTACAAAAGTAGTCCCTATACTATGACAAAAACTATAAAAGACACATAAAGACTAAATGTTAATCTTTAAGAAGCATCTACAATACTCCCCCTAAGATTGACATTGTCTTTGGTCTTCAAAATCAATCTTCTATCTTCAATCTTTTATCTTCTGCAATCTTCAGTTTTTGGTCTTTGTCTTCAATCTTCATGCTTTTTCTTTGTCTTCAGTCTTCATAAATCAAAGAAGTCTTCAGGCTCTTCTTTAATCTTGAATACTGGCTTCTCTTTATAAAGTTCTTGTTCCCTCAGAGCTTTAGCAATAGCCGACTTGAACTTGCTAGCTAAGATGCCTTGCTCCGGTTTAGCTTCATTCGTCTTTATCTCCATTTTGTTCATGATTTCCAAAGTTTCCTTTGATAGACCTACAATATCCATCTTAGCATAAAATTCTATTGGGTTTGGGTTATCTTTACAATGAATTTCTAAAACCCCT
The DNA here is from genome assembly GCA_025506505.1 of Flaveria sonorensis. Taxonomy (NCBI): domain Eukaryota; kingdom Viridiplantae; phylum Streptophyta; class Magnoliopsida; order Asterales; family Asteraceae; genus Flaveria; species Flaveria sonorensis. Next base: position 30,116,198 of record CM046430.1, on the reverse strand, counting down.
TTGCTAGATATCCTCATGAATTCAATATCTTTGATATCTTTCTTCACAATGTTAGCATACGCCAATGCTTTCCTCAATGACATCCTTTCCATCACAACATTCATCACTTTAATGATCGACATAAAATACTTCTTATCATTCTCAGCCGTTTCTAGAACAACTTTTTCAAACTTCTGTATAGACAATAATGAAATGTAACTGGGATGCAAAAGTTTCAACTCAAAAACACCAAATAAAGAAATCATATCGTGATCCCAATCATTCAAATCTCGTACTAACTTCAGCTCAAACATATCCGAATTGTAAAACCACCTCAAGATTGGCTTTGATTGTTGTGTTCCATCAATGACTTTGAGTCCTGGATTTGTGCCTTTTTCAAAATATTGATAACTGAATGCATCTAGGAAATTTTCTTCTCCAATATCTTTCTCAACTCCTTTTCTCTTCTTCTTTAATGTTTGAAAATACTCCTTATCTTCCTGATCGCATGGAGTTTGTAAAAATGAACTCATCCGATTTATACCTCTATTTAACAATTGCACAAAATTTTCTCCACGCTTAGCTTTAGATGGATTAATCAATGGCAATTTATTCAACTCTTTAAGATCTTGAACATGAAGTTTTATAATACTTGAGAAAAAATGATAAACGTCACAAATTGCATTTACCCTTTTGATAAAAAATGCATCAAAGATCTCATCATATTTCCATGCGACGATCTTCACTTCTTTTGTAGTATCAGGTACAATCATGGCATTTAGTAGCTCAGAGATAGACTGTCCTTTCTGCAAAACATTACAAACTAGATCTCATGCTGAACGTGCCTTGTTCCACAGTTGCTTTTGTACCATAAAGACTTGATAACCTTGCCTTTCAGTCTCTGGAAACATTCTCATAAGCTCCTTTCTTCTTTCATACATTGTGCTCTTCATAGCCATAGACTGAATTTCTTGAGGTTTCAGAATCCTCGTTCTTTTTGTGATTTCTAAGTATTGAGGATTGTCCATGTCTAGCACTATCATCTTATTTGTTTGTCTTTCAGTGGCTTGGAAACTTCTTACCAAATTTCTTAAAGATTTTACTTGTAATCTTTTAATCTTCTTCCATGGATAATTTCTTGATTGTAACCATCTCCTTAAAGCAGTAACATTCATATCATTTGGATCTGGATGATGTAATTCAAAAGTAGACAGTTCTTCAATGTTAATACTTTCTTGTAATGGGTTCCACTCCCCGTGTTCCACTACAATCTCATCCGGATCAATTAGTGCACTGGATTCAACAGCTACACACTTCTAAAACTCTTCATTAATTTGAGATACAGTTAATCCATCTAGAAATACTCTGTTATACTTCATCCTGATAAGATAAGTATACCTTTCTTCAACATTAACAGGTATATCATCATGGCTTATATAAATCGGTGAATAATGCTCATCAACATTAGCTTCTACTAAATCTTCATCATCTAATACTTCATTATACCAATCATCATCAAATTCACCTTCTAAATTATCTAAGGCTCCAATTGTTTCTTGTATATCCTAATCCTCTTCATCTATTCTTGCAATTTCATCAATCACCTTTTGAACTTTGGATGATGATTCAGGTAGTACTGAAACATCAATATCATCAATTTTTCTCTTTCCTTTATCCACTTCAGGGATTTTTTCAACATCTATCGGAGTTATCTCAGAAATAATCATCAACTCTAGAGACGAAGACTTTTGTTTTTATTTCATCTTTTCCAATTCTTCTTTCATAACTTCATTTTCTTTATTCAATTTCTTAAGCTTTTCCTCCATTAGATCCTAGTCTTTCATCATTACTTCAAATGTTTTAACATTATCTTCTTTACTTTTCATCAACTCTTCAATCACTTCATCTTTCTTTTTCAATTCTTCTTGTAATTTCTCATTAGCTTCTTTTAATTCTTCAATCACTTTCAACTGCTTTGAATTCTCTTCTTTCAGCTTATCTATAGTCTGCTGAAAATTAACTTCTTGTTGAGGTTCATTCACAAATTCATTATAAATTGCAGCAAAGTCTTGAATATTCTCATTAAACTCAAACTGTTCATTAGTATCTACCATCTCTTCAATCATACTCACTATCTCCTCAACAGTTTGACTATCTCCAACAATTTCTTCACTTTGATTAACTTCAATATCATCATCATGAAGTTCTTCAGTAACTTGGTCAGTCTCTTGTACATTTTCATCAATTTCTTCATGAATTTTCTCAGTAGCTGACTCAGTTTCATCTACAGCATCATGTCTTTCTTTATGAGCTTCTTCAGTAACTTGCTCAACTTCTTGTATATCATCATGAGCTATTTCCATCACATCATCATCATAACCACAATCATCACCATTATCATCTTCAGAAGAACTTGAACTTTCTTCATCATCATCATAATCATTATTGTTATCATTATCATCATCATCATTATTAGGCAATTCTTCGGTGAGATCAGAAGGGTCTATAGGTTCTTCTTCTATCAAATGGTAGTGATCAATAGTAATGTCAACTTCATCATTAGCCACATTCCTTATGTAATCAACAATGGTACATTTTGAGCACCAGTGACTATAGCAAGTCTCTTATAAGAAATCTCAGACATGTGCTCTAGCATCATAGTTTCACCACTCATACCATTTACACGTATATACAGATGCTCTTCATTTATAATCATCTGTAGGAATCTAGGATACATCAGATACTTGTTCCTAATTCTTTTTTCCAAGTTAAAGATAAAACCGTTTAGAATCCACTTAGACATATTAAATCTCCAATTAGTTGCAAGTGCTACGATAGGAGATGCTATGTCCACTGGGAAAGAGTTCCATCCAGCACTCCTTTTGGACATACAGTGTTGAAAGATATAGCATAACACCTTCCAGTGGTTATAGACTCCTGCTCTAAAGAATTGTTTCTTTGGAAAGTGATCAGAATGACCCATTTCCATGAATGTCTCTCTCCATTCATTAAATGTCAATTCTGATAAATCCTCTGGATCATTTGGTCCCAATCTTAAAGCTTCTCTTATGGACTCTTCAGATACTTCAATCATTCTGATGTTTGTAATGAATCCTCTCACTACTTTTCTCCCTTCATCATTAACTTCAACAGATGCAGTGTTCCAGAACTTCTTGATTAGTCTTGCATAGATGATTGGCTGATAACACATGGCATAAACATACTTCGTTCTCAGCAAAAATCTAATCATCTCTTCATATCCCACAGCATCTCTTAATTCTTCACTCAGTAAAGCTGCAATATTGTGTTTAGGCTCGAATTTTAATTCAGCCATCTGCAAAATTAAAAAACAAGAAATTTAGAAACTTGAATATTAAACAATTAAAATCAATTGAAAGTTTATTGAAATTTAAAGAATTTGTATGTTTTAAAACATTTTTGACTAACTTGCACTTAAAAATTCTAAGTGTTTGACATTCTGTTTAAGAACAATCATCATTAAAGTTAGTTTCTTTATGATTTATACACACTTTAATTCTCAAATTTATCTCAAAAGCAAATTTGTAACATGAATTTTTAAATAATGTGTTTTATTTTTATTTTTATAAAAAAAATTTGAACATGACTGTTCATCTTCATCAGTCGACTGATGAAGAATCATCAAAGATTCAAGATCGATGAATAACAGATTTGAATGCATCAATGAAGTAGAAATCATGTCTCTATTAACATTCATCCTCAATTACAGTTCATTATTCCCATTTAACTCACAAGTTCAACAGATTCAATCAAATAGGGTTCATAAGCCCTAATAGGTTCAATACGCCCAAATCAAATCAACCTATTAAACTGAAATTCCTATGATTTTGATCATAAACTTACGTTTAGAATCAGATATAATGACTATCGAATGCAAGTTCAAGATCAGAAATCAATCAAAAATGTGAATCTGGGTTTATAGAGAGTCGGGGTTTTATGAGTGTTCAGGGGTTTTGAGTGAATGAAGATTCTGAAATTACAAAGTGTTGCTTTTATACTAAGTGAAATTTTTAGGCTCATGAACACTATTTGTGCACATAAGGTTAGGCGCATGAGCACTATTTGTGCGCATGAGGTTAGGCGCATGAGCACTGTTCAGACGCATAAGCACTGTTTAGTCGCTTTTTCACTGTTCAGATGCATTGGCCTAACTGAAACGCCCAACACTTGGTATTTTTTCACTTGATACGCCCAATTCTTGAAAGTCTGGATCTTGTTCAGGCGCATGAGAAAAGAAAAACGCCCCACTTGAACACCATTTTCAGACTTATGACAACTGTTTAGGCGCATGAGAATGACTAAAACGCCTAACACTTGTATAAATTCTGAAAAATCATCAGCTCCTAATCCTGGACTTATTAACACAGTTTAGGCACATGAGATGACTTTTATGTGTCTAACACTTGTAATTTTCAGATCTTCCACCTGTACACTGTTTAGACATATTAGTACTGTTTATATACTAATATTTAAACAATTTGTCAAATTTTGACTTTCACCTAAAATTTTCATAATTGACCCTCAATTTTGAACTTTTGACATTTTAAATTTTTATATATAATTTTTTTATATTTGACCTTTTTATTTTTGTTTTAATTTTTCAAAAATAATTTCCCGTCATTTTAGTCTCTAATTTTAACAAATAATCTCATTTAAAATGTTGCAAGAAGCTTTTCCACTTAAAATATTTTTCAGGTTTATTTTTACATTATGTCAAACACACACATACTTGAACATTTTAGTTTCATCCTTTCCATCCAAAACATTAAATTTTTCTTTTTTTTTACATCTTGAAATTTGAAAATCAATTTTTTTAGACACTTTTCCTTTTAACTCTTTTTACTCCCCCTAAACTTTTAAGTTTAACAAAACTTAGAAGTTTCTTGAATTTGTCACATGAAGATCACACTAATCATTGTTAATATGCCTGCACAAAGAAAACCTGCGCAAAAAAAAAAAAAAAAAAAAAAAAAAACAAGTTCGTTCATTGATCTATTCTCTATCAGTCTCTTAGTCTTGTCTCTTACACAATACATTAACTATGCCATTTATACTATCAAGAAAACAAAAGAACATATTTACAAAAGTAGTCCCTATACTATGACAAAAACTATAAAAGACACATAAAGACTAAATGTTAATCTTTAAGAAGCATCTACAGAGTATACAATCTCAGAACTAGAGTTGTTGACGAGTCAGCCAATGTGACCTTCAATGAGTACACTCCTAGTGTGAAGGGTTCTGGTTCGGATTGGCTATTTGATCTTGATTTAGTTACCAACTATTTTAACAAGTCTTGTGATAATGTTTCAGGATCTACAGGTAACTTAGTGACAGGAGATCCTGACCCGAGATTTGAGCTGAGAAGACTAAGCAAGAATACTACTTCAGCTTTAGTGGTAACTAACCCTGCAAATGAAGATCCTATCAGCACAAACATGACAAATTCACCTTATACATCTGAGATGCCTTCAAATTCCAGCTCAAAGGTTCAAAACTCAAGTGAAGGAGCTTCAAATGTAGGAGGAAATGGAGGTGGTGACAGTGATCAAGAATTTCTTGATGCTGATAACCACTCGATAGAAGACAACATAAATGATGTCACACACTCATTGGATCAACTCTCTCTTGATAAGTGTGCTGATGTGGTGGGTGATACTCTATTGCCAGATCTGAATTTCTCTAATTTAGATCTTTTTAATCAACTTGCTGTGATCCCTCAACTCAGGATCCACAAGTCACAACCCACCACAAACATCATTAGAAATGTTGATAAAGGGGTGAGAACAAGAGGACAAACCCATGACAAAAATGTTTGTCAATACTCTTGCTTCTTGTCCTAGATAGAGCCAAAGAAAGTTGATGAGGCTTTGAAGGATGGAAGTTGGGTTGAAGCAATGCAAGGGGAGCTGCTTCAATTCAAAAGACAAAAGGTTTGGAACCTATGTCCTCTTCCTCATAGGAAGACTACCATAGGAACCAAGTGGGTTTTTAGAAACAAGAAGGATGATAGAGGACTTGTCATCAAGAACAAGGCCAGACTAGTTGTTCAAGGGTACACACAAGAAGAGGGAATCAACTACACAGATGTTTTTGCTCATGTGGCATGACTTGAAGCTGTAAGAATATTCCTGGCTTTTGCTGCACCCAAGGATTTCTAGGTCTATCAACTTGATGTCAAGTGTTCTTTTCTATATGGGGTGATTGATGAAGAGGTCTATGTCAAACAACCACCTGGCTTTGCAGACCCAGATCATCCTGATTATGTTTGCAAGCTTGATAAAGATCTTTATAGGCTGCACCAAGCTCCAAGAAAGTGGTATGAGACACTATCTCAGCATCTCTGTCAACATGGTTACAAGAGGGGTACTATAGATGGAACTTCCTTCATCAAAGGAATAGGGAATGACTTAATTCTAGGTCAAGTATATGTGGATGACATTATCTTTGGGTCAACTAATCCAAAGCTCTGCAAAGACTTTAAGAGGATAATAAAGAATAGGTTTGAAATGAGTGCCATAGGGAAACTCAATTTCTTTCTTGGAATTCAAGGGAAGCAAGTTGACAATGGCATCTTTATAAGTCAGTCAAAGTATGTACAAGACATACTTACAAGATTCAACATGACTAATTGTAAGGTTGCTAAGACACCCATAGCCAGAAATCACTCCCTTGGACCTGATCTTGAGGGGGAGTGTATGGATGAATATCTTTACAGGGCTATGATGGGGTCTCTTATGTACATCACAGCCAGCAGGCCTGATATCATGTTTGCCATATGCATCTGATTACTGTCAAGAGGATTCTTAGATATCTCAAAGGTGCTTCCAAGCTTGGCCTTTGGTATCCAAAGAGTTTTGACTTCAATCTGTATGCCTATACAGATATTGACTATGGTGGCGGCAACATGACTACAAAGTCTACATTTGGGGGATGTCAATTCCGTGGTGGATGGATAGTCTCTTGGAAATGCAAGAAACAATCTTGTGTGTCTGCATCAACTGCTGAAGCTGAATACATTGCTGCTGCAAGCTGCTGTGCTTAAGTGCTTTGGATTCAGAATCAGATACTGGACTATGGATTCAACTTCAAAGAGACTCCCATCCTCATAGACAACAATAATGCTATCTCTATTACAGAGAATCCAGTGCAGCACTCAAGGACCAAACACATCAACATCAGCTATCATTTGATTAGAGATAACTTTGAAAAGGGATTAATCAAACTAGTCAAAGTTAAAAATATTGAACAATATGCTGATCTGTTCACTAAAGCTTTTAATGAATAGAGATTCAAATATCTTGTTTCAGCTATTGGGATGATTAACTTTGATTATATTTTCTTAAACTTAAATCAACTTTATTTTGAAGACCTGTGTGTTCTAAGTTTTCTATTTTATCACCTTCATAAGCCCAGTTTACTATGGAAGAAAATCTTCAAAATGATATTCCTTAGATTTTTTAAAATTTCTCAAAACATATTTTCTTTTGAAAGATTTCAAGTTGCCTTTGGAAGAAATTTATGTCTTCAAATCAAATAACTACTTATAAGAAAATTTACCTTCGGAAGAAATTCTAAGAATATCTCCTGAAGCTTAAATATGCTTCTAAGTACTTACATGTATTTGAAGGACAAATATCTTTCGAAAGCAATTAAGTCTCGGAAGATTTATTTTCATATAATAAAACTCCCAAGTCTTAACATCTTCTGAAACCAAATGTGTCGGAAGAAAAATTCTCTAAGTGTTTTTCTTCCGAAGCCAAAATTTCACAAATCTTAAGAATATCTTCCGAAGCCAAACTGGCTTTCCAAGCTTTTTCTTAAAACATCAGAATCAAAATTACCTTCGGAAGATTTTCAACTTCCAAGAAAACTACCTTTTTGGACACTTTTTCAGAGCTAGGACCGACAACCGGATTTCAAATTTTATCCTTTTGCTTTAAGTTTGTCTAAAATCCATTTCATATATATTCTCATAACGGTTCCCTCTCTTCTCACTCTCCTCTTTATCTGCAATTTTCTCTAACCTAATTTCACCCATAAACCGCCTTCGTTCTTATCTTCCTTCAACGTAAAGCTACCTCAAATGGCCAATCCTGACCGCAGAAACCAACCCGATTTTCCATGCGTCTTCACGAGCAACATAATCAGGTTGCTCTGTTAGACTCTGAGAAAGATCCCGATTTCTCAGAGGTTTGTCGTTACCTTTCTTTGACAAACTACCTCACCTCTCTCACCATTGATCCTCCTCTTTATGAGGATTAGTTGTTGGAATTCTGGAGGACCTACCAAGAGGTCACCATGGATGGAGAGAAGGCAATGTCTACTGAATGATGTACAAGGTGATTTGTCCTTTCCCATAGCTGCTGTTAACCACTCCTTTGAGCAGATGGGCTATGAAGGTGACTTCTCAATCAGAACCTTTAGAAAGGGGAAGTTCTTTTCTCAGTGGAAGTACCTCCTCCATGTTGTCATACACAGCTTATCCAACAAGCATGGAGGTTGAGATCAGATTCCAGAAGACCTTTCCTTTATAGTCCATGGGATGGTTCAGGGGGTCAAGTTCAAGTATTCATAATTTTTTTTATACCAATTTACTTTCAAACTTAGACTCCTTAGAGTATTACATGTTTTCTAGATATGTCCAGCACATTCTTAACTGTGAACTGGGTACACAATTGAGGGGAACAGGTAATATTCCTAAACTGGAACAGATGAAGCCCGACATCTTCAAAACCATGAGGAAGCCAACTGTTGGCTTCTCCGAGGTAGAAACAGCCCAAGTCCCAAAAATGGTAGAGCTCATTGCTCAAGGTGGCAACCTAGTAGCACCAGCTAGTGTTAAACCCACACCTTATACCTCCAACCACAAATACAGCCTACAATAACCATCACCTACCAAAGAAAAATAAATCGAACCCCTGCATATGCTACTAAGCTTGTACAGGCCCCCATATCCTTACCGATGTAGGAGGAAGTGGAAACTCAAGCTCCCACTTCCCTTGAGGAGCAAACCACTCCCATCTCTCATATGGTTAGGCTGAGGTTCCTCATTCTCAGCCTGATGAGCTCACAACCCCAACAGCCTTAAGCCTTAACTTAGAGTCTCAACACTCTAGTGAACAACCTTTCGAGGACAGTTACCATCCACAGCCACTTGATTTAAACCAACCAATTCCCAACCTTGACTTCTATGATGATGAAGACATGGGCTTCAGTGAGTACCATGAGTCTCTCTTCTCCACCCCTACTCAAGGAGAGATGAGTACTTCTGTCTCACCCATGTCTAGCCCATATCATCCATCCATTATTGAGGTGGATCTCCCTGAACCTGTTCAGGAGATCCATATGGAAGAGGCTCTCACTTTAGCAAGTTATTACATCATTCAGTCCTCGACCATGGTAACCCAGCCTCTTAACACTTCTCTTGAAGTTGTCATGATTCAGGGGAAATCCAACAGCTAAGAACACAGTGCTGGTGATGAGGAAGAAGACCTTGGTCCTATTCTCTCATCCCCCCATTATTCTTCAGATAAAGATGAGGGGAGTCTGAAACTAAAGGTGCACAAACTGACTAAAACTTGCACCTATTTAGTCTCTAAGATTAGTCACCTAGAATCTCAGGTGACTATCTTACAAAGGAGGGTCAATGACCATCAAATTGAGATTATCGATCTCAATGGCAAGTTAGCTGAGAGACCACTTAGGAGAACTTAACCAGGTCCATAAGAACCTATGAATGTGACAGACTCAACCCCGATTTCACTTATGCTAGAAAGTGATGCTACCAAAAAGGGGGAGAAAGTCCGAACAGTCATAGAACCTGGGAGTTCTTCTCAGACTATGGACTTTTTTAGATTCACCACCCTCACTTGCAATAGTCCATACACAACAACCTCCTCAAGTCTACATGAATGTGGACTTACTTGCCCAAGTCCATATTGATGTCCACACACTCATATATAGCCTGTTTGAGGAGGGTATACCCAGAGCCATGCCTACCCCATCTCTTCACTCTGAGAACCCAATCATGGGATGGAGGTATGACACAAAAATAAGGGCTCTTGTCATCTCTAAAGCTCAGGGTCAATAAGAAATCTTCAACTTTTCAAACCTGAGTTTCTAAGAGTGCATCCATTTGGTTGATTTTCCACTTATCAACCCAAGTCAAAACAGACAAGCAAAAATATTAGCAGATTGGATTCAAGGAAGGGTGCTAGAAGAGTTCAAGCTGAGATCAAGATTATATAGACAGACGTTAGCAGGTGAGATTTTTGGTCAACTGGATGTTGAGGTGGACCGTAAGATTAGCTTTTAAGGGGAAGACTTGACTGAAGGCCCAGAAGTTGAACCTGTGAACCTTTAGACATGATCTCCTTCAATACCCATTACCCTCAGTGAGGCACCAGCTGGTGAAGGTGCTTCACAACCTCCCTCTAGCCAGAGCTTGACTACTAAACCAAGCAATGAAGGCCAAAGCTCTCTCCACCCTGAGTCACCAAGGCCTGTGCGTGAAAAAGAGAAGAGGATGATGACCTTTAAGGAGATAAAGGAGGAGAAGAGAGAGAGGAAGAGGAAGCTAAGGGGAGAGAGTTCAAGAGGGTCACCAGGCTTCATGGAAGCTGCTATCCGGGCTGCCCCCGGGCGAAACACTCAAGATGATGAGTTGAGGGAAGCCAGGCTAAACTAAATGGGGACAAGGAACTACAACATTGATGAACTCATATCTCTCCCCTTAGATGAGTTGAATGAACTGGCTGACAATGAATTCTCAAAGGAGAGGAAGGAGGCAAAGGATACAACATTGCTTCTCAAGATACAGGAAGAAAAGAGACTGAAAAGGCTCTACAAACATGCTCCTGTCCCCTCCCCAGTTCAAGAAAGTCCTGAGAAAGAGATTGTGGCAACTACACAACCTCAGGTAGACAAGGAAGGTGAAAGAATGAACATGATCAACTACCTGAGTGCCACAGGACTCTACCAGGCATCTGCACTTCTTCCTTTATCATTTAAGTATTTTGAATTTGAATATCTCAAGTAGCTGGAGGAACAAGCTACAAAAGAAAGAAAAGCTGCTAAAGGAAAACTAAGGGAAGAAGCTGCAAAGTCAAGAGCCATCATCCTCAAAAGCCAACAGAATTCTGCAGATAGACAATGGATGATGAGCTTCTTAAAGCTGTATGGATTCTCCGAAAGGAGGATTGGTCCTATGTCTCTATCCACTATGGATGGGCATATCAGAGTGATCAAGTAGAAGATTAAAGAGGGAGAGCTTGTTGACTTGCATTCTCCACCAAGTGCAGCTCAACCTAAATTTGAGGAAAAGGTCGAACCCCCTGAGACAACACAACCTGACACTAGAGCTGCATCTCAGCCAACTTCTTCTTCTGATCCATAGCAGGGTCCTCTTCTCTCTCCTTCTGAACCTGTGAGAGAAGAGAACCCAACTAAGAGAGTCACAACAGAACAACCTAGTGCTGAAGACCAGTCCTCTCAGTTAAAGACTTCAAAAAAGAGGAAAAGGATGGCTAGCAAAAGTGTTTCCAAGATGAAGAAGACCAAGGCATCCACCTCTACACCATAGGATGAGTCAGAGCATCATGAGGTAGTGCATGAAGAGGCTGCTCAACCAACTCCTATTCAAGTAGAGCCTCTTGCAATTGGAAGATCCATCTTGTCCTGGAGTTTTGCTGCTAATCTGGATAGATGGTATGTCATCAGAGATCAAGGAGGTCAAGATGTCTACTTCTGGCAAGACGTGCTTGATCTTCCTTTACATGATCTCTATGACATGAGAAGATACTATAAGAGTCTGAGGGATTCAGACCAGATGATGAAGAAAGGCATGGTCTTGATCCTAATAAGGACTGTCAACATCTGAAGAACTTCTCTGTTTTGGTAGCATCAGCCTAGGGGGAGTTTGTAAGGTAATATTAGAAGTTTATAAGGCTAATGCAACCAAAGAAGCCAAAGCAACCAAAGGTCTTCATGCATGCATGCACTGGACGTACAAGGTAGAAGTTGCTTCGGAAGTTTTACACTCTCCACAGAAAAATACTCTAAGTGTAAAATCTTTCTAAGCAACTTCTACCTTGTACGTCCAGTGCATGCATGCAGGAAGAGCTTTGGTTGCTTTGGCTTCTTTGGTTGCATCAGCCTTATAACCTTCTAATATTACCTTACAACTAGCTATCTACCAATATTTTTTTGTTTACTGGATTTGCTTTCAACTATATTACTGTTTATCAAAACCTGTGAACTCACCAACCATGTGTTGACACTTTAGCATGTTTCTTTTAGGTTTATAATGTGCACATGGTTAGGAGCATTGCATCATTTCATTTCATTTCTAGTTGATTTAGAAAACTATTCAAGGTTTGTTTTTGCATGTTTACATTAATTTTGGTTGTGCGTGTTTTGTGCCATTTAAATTATAAACGATTTATTGCTTACACTTCTGCAAATGATTTCTTGAACTCATTTTTATTAACCTATGTATTAGGATTATTTGATAACAGTAAAAGTTATGTTTTGTAATTAATATGTCATTTGGTGTAACTATCGACTGAGATCCTGGTATGCCACGGGTCTAACGGTAAAACCACATTTGTGAAAATTGAGAGTGTGACAGTATAATTGCATAATAGTTGGAGGACAAAAAATATAGGTGTGATGTCAAATCAATCTTTAAAATTTAAATAAAATGCAGGGAGTAGCTATAAAACTATTATGCTATAAAGGTATAAAAGTAGGCCAATAAAACTTAATTGTCGTAAAGAAATGTGTTACACTAGTGAGTGACCCCAATCTCTACCAACCAAAGGCATGAATTGTCCAAGAACATTAGATCAGTAAGACACGAGCATATGCATTAGCTCTTTGCATATAACTCAACATCAATTTTACTATAATAATTTCATAATTCTTCAAACATCATTCCAATAATTTATAATATACATAGAAGATTTATGTTTTCCATATTTGATATTATCAAAAGTCGATGTCAAACCCATAAACTTGGTTAATACTGTTGTTGTTTGGGATCATGTAGTATTTGATGTTCACGTTTCAATATTGATTGAATATGTAAGTGATAAAAAGGATTAAAGTTAGGAAAGAAAATAGTCTTACTTGGTATATGTTAGATCAACATCTAAGATCACAATACGAGTACACTACCACCGGCCACAAATATATTTAAGCATCCACTGAAACGTATGAATGTCGAGTTAGCCACTCACAGAAACAGACATACACACATGGCACAACCATACAACTATAAAAACTACGAGTAACATTTTAAGACCTTATCACTGATGTTGAAAGTGTGAAGGTTACTCTATTTTCCCTTCTGCTAGATTTAAAGAAGCTAGATGCTCTATTTTAAGGCTCTGTCACACATGGCACAACCATATAATTATAAAAACTACAACTAACATTTTGAGGCCCTATCACTGATGTTGAAAATGTGAAGGTTACTCTATTTTGCCCTTCTGCTAGATTTAAAGAAGATAGCTGCTCTGGAGTTGGTGTAAGTGCCTGTGTATACATTTTCTTAGGCTTATGTGGAGAGCATTCTTTTTCACCATTACTTTTAGGCTACAACATCAACATCAAAAATCCCATTCCTGTAATGTTTTTATTTCTCATTCTTCTAATCAGCCACATCCTCCACCTTTCATAGCACCATCAACAATGTCTAGAGGACCACCAAGAAACAAGTTTTCTTCAAAAATAAAAAAATATTTATAACTTTTTCAATCTCTTGGATTTTAAAAATCACTCCTAGGCATTTGATTATGTAAGTAAAGATAAAAAATATTTAAGGACTCCTGGTGCAACTATTTAACCAAACCAAAATTATGTCAGTTACAAATCATGTAAAAGCTTATTAATTTGAAACATTTTCAGTGATCTTTTACACACACTACATCATTTTAGGGTAGCATGATCATGTCAGTTGTTCTAAGGCTTAACTTGGTCATGGAAAAATAAGGAATTCAACTAGCATAGCATATGAATGTATAAAGAAACCAAAAGGGTGGATATACCAACAATCCCTTATCATCCAGACCAACACCAACTCCAGAACAGTGTGAAAATTTACATGAAAAAAACTACATTATGCTACTAATAATTGCTATTATTCTCTTCACTAACATGACATCCTTATGACTAATCCATCAAAATTTCATAGAGTAATTAACCTGAAAGTGTTTGAGGTTGAATCCACAACAGATTTGAGTTTCAAATTACAGAGTTTCATGGCATTGATTTTATATTTAATGACAATTACAATGCAATCAAACAAATCAAAAATGAAAACTGACTTGCATATAATTTGAAGTTCTTGAGGTTGGATCTCCAACAACTTTGTTTTTATCTTCGAAATCAAAATCAAAGAGAATTAGATAGACATGTTTCAGTTACCTGGAAACAAAAATTTGAAATCATTACAATAACTCTACCCAACAATGCTGAAATTTACTTCTACGTATTTTGATTCAACCCATTAGTTCAATAACTAAATAAAATTGAAGTTGTAAGTTCAAATAAAACCCTGATTTATAGATTATTTAGCGACACCTTTGACTTAATGAGTAAGGCAAGGTTAAAGGAAATTAAAGGGGAAAGCTGACCTGTTAAGCATCGGTTGAAGAGAATTAAAGGGGAAGCCACTGGAAAACGGTAACGGTCGCCGACCATATGAACAGGTGAAGGAGGAGGAGGGTGAGGGAGGCATCGGAATGGCCACCTCTTACAAATGGGATGAAATTACCTTTCTATCCAAAGGTATCTTTTATATACTAGCAATATATTTGTTTATGGCTCAATTTACTAAATTCGCTGACAAATTCGCGGACAAGTTCGCTGGTAGTTTCAGCAGCAGTTTCACCCGAACCAATGATATAAAACTCTAGTTTTGGCGATACTTTCACTGAGACTAGTAGAACTTTCGTTCTAAAATGAATTCGCCAGCACTTTCACTTGTAGTGACTAGCAGGAAGTTGAACTTTCGTTCAAAAGTGGGCTACTTTCGCTGACAATAACACCTGAATTGAAAATCACCAAATCCTTAGATTCGCTGGTAAATTTGCTAGACGAATTCTAAATTCCCCCGATGAATCTGAAAAGCCTTTTCAAAACAAAATCAACCCTATCTCATTCAAAACATAACGAATTTGAAACCTGATGATTATAGTAAGTTTGCACATTCAAAACGTACAATCCTCAATCAATTTCCATAAAAAAAACAACCAAATCAGTTGTCAAAATCGATTGAACAGTAACTACTCTTCGATAGAGCATAAAAACCAACTAATCAAGAGCACAATGGCACTGATACCATATTGTTGGTCCTGATGATCGATTCAATAGTGCACTTGATGTATGACAATGGTTTCCCACAGATTTAACACAATGAACTCAGTAACACAATGAACTATTTTGAATCTAAACAATAATAATCAACTAATAGGCTCAATGATGTTGCAATTGAACTTCCAGCCCCATAAACACAATTGCAACAATGATATTTCCTATTAGGGTTTTGCAATCAGTCCCTTACACAGATAGAAAAATTACAATATATAAGCAAACCTAATTTTGCTGGCAGTTTCGCTGACTAGCGAAACTGCCTGACTATTAACTAGTTTCACCCGGCAGCGAACTACTGTTTCGCCGGGTGAACAGACACAGCTGACTCCTGGCGATACTATTGTTTTGCCCATAGTTTTGCTGGAACACAAAAGTCAACAAAATACAAATAACAAGAGAAAAACTAACATTAATCCTATTACATAACATTTAACCTATCAACTATATTGAGTCCAACCTATACTAGATTATCAATTCTCCCCCTAGGTTGGACCTTACTCTTGCTCTTCTTGCCCATCTCTCGCTTCCTCTTCAGCTTTATCAGATGTTTCATAATCCGCTCCTGCTGTACTTTCCTCTTCTGCCCTTGCACTTGCCATTTCAAATTGTCTTGTAAGATCCTGTACGTCCAACCTTAACTCGTCAGCCTTTGATACCTTCTCAGTTAACTCTCTATTCTTGAGTGCTTCAGAAGATGTAAGAGGAGAAATCCTAGCTAGGTATCTTCTGGAAACTTGAAGAACAGGTTCTCTGGTCAGGTACTTTGCTTAGCTGATGATCGGCCATCCTTTGCAGCAAAAAATCTGCAACACAATCACAAACACATTCTACACATTTCTTGTTAGATCATCTCAACAATACAAATAAACCTGTGTTTATCTGTGTGTGTAATTTCCCGTGAAATGCATGTGAAAATAATAACATTTTAATAGTATAATGTGGAAGACTAGAAATAATTTGACATGAAAAACCCCTTTTTTATATATATTTTCAATCACCTTACACCAAGAACTAATTTGATCATGAGATCACATCCTCAAGATATACTTAAGCACAAGGATGTATTTGTCCAATTTAAACATCGACAAGTTAGTGAGATCACACAGAAGCAGAGTCTGATCATGATTTTAAAATTTTGATAGCCAAAAATAGTTCAAGAATGATTGTTGGTATATTTGTCCAATTTAAACCCATGCCTTATTCTTTTCAACGAGTGACCTGCAACTGATTTTATCATGTTTTAGGTTCGATTAGAAAAGCTCAGGTAACTTGGTTCCCATAGACATCGGGCGAAGAACTTATCCCATCATCAAGGCTTATTGAGTAATATGATTAACTCTGCTTGACTTCCTTTTAAGGTTCAATAATGATCTTAGTTAAGAATCACTGTGCTTTTATTTTAGGGAACAGATGATGAGAGCTCTAGGTCTATACTTACGTATAACAGAGGAGATGATCATCTAAGCATGCTGATGAGAGCTTCAGGTCTATACTCACGTATAACAGAGAAGATCATCGCTCTAGGTCAATGCTTCCGTATAGCAGAGGAGATAAGCATGAAATATACATCTGAAGAGCTAACGAGAAGCTATATTCAGGACTTGGGGATAGGGAGATTTTGAAAATGTCAAAGCAGACATTTTGTGCAGGCCGAGATGTCATGGAAATGATCCTTATCACCAAGTTCTAAAGCTTTAGTTAGACTACAGAAATGCTGTTTACTTTGTTTTCTGGTTGAGCCTACCATGCATATCATATAATGAAACTGTCTTTTTCAGATTTTAGAATTTTAAGTTATACATACATCTACATTAGTTACTATCATTTCTCACATAGTACAAGTCATGCAAATAAGCATACCAAGAAGACATACTATCATTTCTCAGTCATCCCAAATCAAGTTCTTAGTTCCCATTTCAATTATACTAGCAATGAAAGTCTTCCAAATTATACTAGTAAAAAGATGAGAAATGAAGTACCAAGAAAAATGCAGTGATTGTGAAGTGTGAACTGTAATAGTACAGATAAGTATCCAAAAAAATTGATGAGATACCAAAACCACAACCTGTTTGTTCCGCTTCAAATTTGACTGAGGAACATTCTCTATCGGTAAAAACGGATTACTAACAGTCCTCCTAAAATGTTCCTGCACTCATTAACAGATTAGTTAGAGAGGGGGACCCAGGCCATCATGGTCCTGGGAGTTCCTTTTTCATCAGTGTACATAACCTGCTTTAGTGCAAACTCTTTTGAAAAATCATTTATCTCTTTAACCTTTTGTTTTACTTTCCAAATTGGTTTCTGTTCAATTACTTTAGATTTAAAAGAATTGAATTTGGATATCATTTTCTTTTTAAGACCCGTAGGTTGAGATTTTGATTTTGAAACATTGGTCCTTTTAATCTTTGAATCATGTGAAACCGGTTTCACATGAGAAGGTTTGGATAGATTGTTCTTTATCCAACCATTCAAAGATATGTGCTTTTTATCTTTTGAACCCGAGAAGCAACCTGCATTATCTTTACCTCGCGAAGTTTGCCTTTGAACCTGGGGGAACTTCTTTAGCACATGACCTTTTTTTCCACATCTAAAGCAAGCCTTGAAAGGCTTTTGGTTCTTTGTAGTCACGTGGATAGCAGGAGAGGGTGGAGCTTGCTTTTAGGTTGTTGCAGCTTGTTAACAACCTTGAAGCTTTTTCTTTTGGATATCAGGAGATTGAACTTTTTGAG
This sequence comes from Flaveria sonorensis, assembly GCA_025506505.1. Classification (NCBI taxonomy): domain Eukaryota; kingdom Viridiplantae; phylum Streptophyta; class Magnoliopsida; order Asterales; family Asteraceae; genus Flaveria; species Flaveria sonorensis. The sequence continues at coordinate 30,098,073 of CM046430.1, read as the reverse complement.
GCTTTTTCGATGTGGATTTCGAACTGGGCTATGATTTGATGTGTGATGTTCCAGGAGATGAGATCCAAACATTCTTTTGAGTACACTTTTGTATGACTGGTGAATTAGTAGACTTGGAGGTAGATTTGTGAAGATCATGATGGATAGTAGATGAAGATGGTGAGTGCTTTTGTTGAGTTTTGGATGAACTGCTGATTTGCTTAGCAGTTGGAGATGAGATCCGTATAGGTCTTGATTCAACTGTTGGAAGCTTTTGATAGTTGATAACTTCAGGTGACTTGATGATCTCTGGTTCATCATTAGAACTTGTCCAGTCCTATATACACAAGTCAGCTTCCAATGGATCTTGATTGATGACTCTTGTTGAGTCGGTTTGTGTTATTGAGTTCTGATTGCTTGACGATTCCACAACTGTTCCTCCTTTGAGAAACTTGACAGGAACAAAAGAAGGGATGTTACCTATTTTGAATTTGTTAAAGAAATTACGTGAAACAACTGATTCTGGTTTTGAAGCATCAGAGTTGGAATTAACACTTTGCAGATCAGATCCTTGCTTGATGAGCCCCAAACCTGAAGGAAAATCATATTCATCTCGAACCTCTTTGTGATTAACGCTGCTTAAACCTGCATCTAGACTGTTAGTATCTGCAACTTTAACTAAATCATTAGATGGATGAGGTTGAGGCATTGGAGAGTAACAATGAGTGCTAGGAGGAGGATAAACATATAAAGTTTCACCACATCCCACACCCATTTTGATTCTAGCTCCCCTATCTTACAAAATAATTCTTCCTATTTCATCCCTGATATCATCCATTTTTCAAGTTTAGTTTTAAGCTTACTAGGCTCAAATTTCGCTAATGAGACACGTTCGCTCAAAACATTAATCTCAACATTCTTTTCTAAAAGATTTCTTTTTAATAGGTTATTTTCTTTTAAAGCTTCTTTTAGTTTGATAAAATATTTGGACTCATTGATTTTAAGTTCTTTGTATATTTGTTTTAATTCTTTTTCATTTTCTAACAATAATCTGTTAGCTTTATAAACTCCAAATATATGAATTTTGCAGGGAGGAGAACACATGTCTTGAACAACCTCATAAGGAAGTCTCATAACTAGCTTTTCAGCAACTAGGGCTTTTTCACATTGACAGACAAGAGTGTTCTTTTTGTATTCTTCCTCCTCAGCAGCTCTCTTCTTAGCTTCTTCAGCTTCACCTTCCTCTTGCTTTTCTTCATCCTGATCTTTACACCAGCTTTCACAATCACCAACACCACCAACACTCTCACCTTGAGTGTCACACCTGAATTCTTTGAAAGGATCAAAATCCTCAACAGAATCCTCATCATTGTTTACCACATCACATATCAATGCATGGTTGACTTCTTCTTTAGTTTCTTTGATCTCAACACTTGAAGATGCACCACCGTACATGCATTGATTGTACTCTCTTCTTTTCGTATTCAATTCAAAGAACTTCAACTTGTCAATAACTTCTAAGAGTTTGTAGTCAGCAAAATTTCCATCTTGTTTTAACAACCTAACTTATGGACTCCACTGTGGAGGAAGAGAGTCCAAACGTTTTATGACTTGTTCATGGTTCCCCAGCTGGTCATCATACTTCATAAGATTGCTTGCAACCATCATAAATTGTTACATATTTGAATAATAGGTCTAGATCATTTTGTATAGGCTTAGAACTTTAATCAATTCATGTAATGAATATTTGTAATTCATTATGTATATAGGTTAACCCATATGTGCATTGATTTATGTGTATGATTACAGGTACAATCATTATACTTGGTCAAATTTTGAAATTGACTAAGTGTAAGAAACATCTACGGATGAACATTTTTGTTCTTCCGTAGATATCTTTCTTACAAGACATTCATCAGAAGATCTTCTACGGATAAATATGGGTATTCACTGATGAACAAACACAACACATGAACTGAAGTACCTTCGGAAGAACAAAGTAGTTGCGGAAGAACAATATAGCTGCGGAAGAACAAGTAGTTGCGGAAGAACAAGTAGATGCGGAAGAACAAAGTAGCTGCGGAAGAACCAGACACGTACTTATATCATACAAGTGCTTCAAGTCAACAAGTCAACAAGTCAATCATAGACTCCAAGAGATTCACTGTTTCCTTAACACAAACACGCGTGTCTATAAATATGAGTCCTAGGTTTCACATCAAAGAGATCAAGAGACGTTGACAAAATACCATCACATCATTTCGCACGATCAACACAAACCCTAGCAGCCGTCACACCAACACACCAAAAATCATAAACACAATCATAGCATAGAATTTTTGTTAGCAATTATTATTTGATTCTTTGTAATCATTAATCAGTTTTAATGAATTACGTTTGATTCAAAACATTATTCCTTGCATATTGTTGATATCGTTTGAGCATTTATTGTTTATTTTCTCTGGCATCGATATTTATTAACTAATCAATTAAACAACGATTAATGGTAATTCCGCTATCATTAATTCAAAACCAATCTAACACTGATAATTCCTGATTGCGATCCTTGGATTCACAGGTGGTATCAGAGCCAAGTGCTCATTGATCACGATCTATTGATCTATCGGTGTTAGAATTGTTTAATTGAATAGATCTATCAGTTTTCTGACTGGATCTATAGTTTTTAAGCAAAAGTAATTTGGTGTGAAGATTTAAAATTCAATAAATCAGAGATTTGTCTTTCAGTGAGTATTGTTACATTGCTCGGTTAACATTGATCTATATTCAAATTAATAGAAAACATAGATCTGTGTTATTGGCTGACATTCATTAACTGTTCATAAGAAACTTTGTTTAGTTAAAACTTCAATATTTGACTAAAATGAGTAGCTTTGTCGGTGGATCATCGTATCAACCTCCAAAGTTGGAAACAAAAGCAGACTTTAAGTCCTGGAAGATCAAGTTCAGAAATCATGTGAACTACACTGATTCTGACTTATGGGTATCAATGACTGAAGGTCCTTATATTCCACCCACCCTTGGGCTGGATTATAATGACAAAAATCAACCCATAAGTACAAAAGATCTGTCACCTGATGATGTTAAAAAGGTTAAAGTTGATATTAGAGCATACAGTTTGCTCAGTATGGCTTTACATGAAGAAATACTAATCAGGTGTGAGAATTATAAAACAGCAAATTCCTTGTGGAAGATACTTCATACTCTTTGTGAAGGGAGTGATGAAATCAAAAGCATTAGGAAGGACACACTTCGCTCATAATATGAAACATTTCATCATATTGAGGGTGAATCAATTCCTCAACAACTCCATAGGTTTATGCAATTGGTTACCAAGATGAACATCATGGAGTTGAAGTATACAAATGAGGAATTGAACTAAAAGATGCTCCATACGTTGCCTGAAAGTTGGAAGCAAACTGTGTCAATGTTCAAGAACACCATTGATCTCAAAGCAGCTAGCTTAGATACATTGGTAGCTAAAGTTAAGGCTCTTGAAATGGATGTAAAATCAAGAAACAAGAGTGTGAGAACACACGTCACACCTTATCATTTTAAAGAAACCAAAAGTGCTGGAAGTGCTTTTATCTCGAACAATGATAGTGATAACTCTTTTACTTTGAGTGAACATGAAAAAGAAGTGAGCTTTTATGCATCAAAGCCTTCAAAGAAATCTTCTCAAAGAAAATCAGGAAAAGAAAAAGGAAGACCTGATGATAGAAAAGATGCATCTACATCAGCAGCAAAGTCTTCAACAAACAACAACAAAGCAGAGCCCATTACTGTGATTTTGGATTCTGAAGAACAAAAAGCAGCATTTGCAGCCTTTAGTTCAAGTTTTCAAGCCTACTTAGGAAGCACCTTAACACCTGCAAATATCTGAAGAACAAATGCAATCTCTATGGGCACTTCTTAAGAGAATGTAATCAACAATCAAATCCTGACATGAGACAACAGCAGCAACATCAGTCTCATCAGCATCAATCTTATCAAACAACAACATCTCAAAGATCTTATAGACAACCACAGCTAACCAACTCATCCCCACAAGCCACAAATGCATCAGCAGGACCTAGTAATTCTAAAGAAACTGGGCTGATCATTCTCCAAGATGGAACCTGTGACTGGAGCATGTATGAGAAGGAAGTTTTGGAAGAAAATCAAGCTTTAAAGGCCCACATGGAGAAAAAAGTTCCACCTATGGCTAGAGAGGTAAGAGATAGATTGTGTTCATCAGTGTGTGTTGAGGAAGTTGAAAGATAGAGTCCATGCTCAACAACTGGCTGATAAAGTAAACGAAATAATGATTTTGAATGAATCTCATGTAAGAGAACATAAATTATATCAATTCAAAATTAACTCTTTACAAAAAGATTTAGATAAATTTGTTTCAGAAAATTACAGCTTAAAAGCCCAAGTTGAGCATCTGACCACTTCCTTAACTAAATCCATGGCTGATCATGCATCAACTGAAGTGAAACTTCAGAAATTTCAACTTTCATCTCAGCAATATGTGAAATTATTAAATTCTCATATTGAATCAAAGAATAGGTATGGGTTGGGATATAATGTTGTTGCACCTCCTTTGAATGATAACTATACAACTTTACCTGAATCAGTGACAAATAGCTTGTCAAATCATTTTGTGCCATGCACCAAGTTTGAAACAAAATGTACTGAACAAGTTAATAACAATGAATCTGAGGTGAATGAAACTGAGTCTTCTGAATCAGATAAAATCAAACAAAATGAATCAAAATTTGACTTTGATGGATGTGATGACTTGGATGATTCTAATGAACATGATGATAACTCTGCGGATCAACTGAACATTGGTAAGAATGTTTCAATTGAAACAATCATTCCCAAAGTACTTGAGCAAACAAAGTTGCCATATCCTCCAAAGCAAAGAAACATGTTGAAGACTATTTGCAAGAGAATAGCTCAGCTAAATGAAGGTCTTTAAGTACTTCATCAGCAACAAAAACCTTCAACTGAAGTGATTGAGAAGTGTACATCTACTGAAGTACACAAATCTTTCTTAAAAACTGAAAAGAAGCAAGTATCAGCAGAACTTCTCCGAAAGAAGAAACATCCTTTAGTAGCAGATCTGTGGAAAAACAAATCTACTGAATTAGTAGATGATCTGCGGAAGGCAAAAGAAACGACCAAAAAGAAAACAACTCAAAAAGGTGTGAGCTCAAAGAAATAAACTTCAGCTGATAAACATGAACCTTTTGACATCATGTCAGGAAAAGGAAAGGAGTCAGCTTCAGTAAAGTTTGAGAAGGAATTGAAGACTCAAAGATAGCAAAAGAAGAAGAAATTGATTGAGTCTGATAATGTGTCAGAAGAAAAGTATTGCAAATGGTGCGACATGAAAAATCACAACACTGAAGACTGTTACTTCAGCAACTATTGCTCCATCTGCAATATGAACAATCACATGACTTCAGAATGTTACTTCAACAAACATTGTGCTATTTGTAACAAAAATAACCATTCCACTCAGGAATGTTATTTTAACAAAAACAACAAGACAAAGAGCACAAAGAAGAAACAACCTGAGAAGGATGAATCAGAATCTCAATCAAATGAAGATCAAAAAGATTCAAGAATAAAGAAACAACAAAAGCAAAAACAAAAGGTGACAAAACCACAAGAGAAATCATTAGTTGATAGTGAACCTTTGAAGAAAAGACAACCTGAACAGAAATCAAAGACTCCTCAACAATCAAAGACACCTCACAAAAAGGTGGAATTGAACAATAAGAAGTCAAATGCTAATGATACTTTCTTTGATAATTTTGAAAAAGGAACTCATGTTTCACATTCAAAATCAAAAGATGATGAAACTTTCAACAATCAAGGATCATCATCAAAGTCAAAACAGCAAACAAAGAAAGAGAAGATCCTTGAGGAAGAGTTTGCAAAATCAGAACAAAATTCCACAAGTTCATCATCAACAGAATCATCCTCATCATAAACAACACATAATGAATCAATTGAATCAAAAATTAATACTGAATCTTCAAGAATCATTCATGAGGAAGTTAAAATTTTAGACTCCAAAGGATCACCCAAGATCATTAAGACTTGGGTTTCCAAATCTAATTGATTTCTTTAATTGTGCAGGAACAATCTTGGAGAGCTGACAACAAGTGGTATGTTGACAGTGGTTGTTCCAGACATATGACAGGAAACTGTTCTCTTCTCCATGACTTCAAACATAAAAATGCTTCTTATGTGGCATTTGGTGGGGATAAGAAGGGAGGTAAAATAGTTGGTGAAGGAATGGTAACTAATGGTGTGGTCAAATTTGAGAAAGTAAATTATTGTGAAAATTTGCAATATAATTTATTGAGTGTGTATCAAATTTGTGATCAAAATTATACCACATTATTTGATAACACTAATTGTTACATTCTTAAGCCAGGTTTTGCAGTTTTAGAAGATTGGATCCTTCTTAAAGCATCAAGAAAAGGAAACACATATGTTTTGGATATGAATAATACAGCACTCACAAACAATGAAACATGCCTGCTATCTAAGTCATCAGAAGATGAATCTCAGTTGTGGCATAGAAGGCTTGTTCATTCCAACTTGAAGAACATGAATAAATTAGTGAAAAATGACTCAGTTATTAGATTGCCAAAGAAAGAATTTTCATGTTCAAACCATTGTCCTTCATGTTATAAAGGAAAACAATATAGAGTGTCACATAAATCCAAAATAATAAATACAAACACTACACCACTCAAATTGCTTCACATGGATCTTTTTGGTCCAACTAATGTGATGAGCATTGGAAAAAGGCAATATTGTTTAGTGGTTGTGGATGATTTCACTTGATTCACATGAGTCTTTTTCTTAAAACAAAAGAGTGAAACATCAGAAACCTTAATGGAGTTTATCATAAAGATTGAGAATCAACTTGATTTAAAAGTTAAATTTTTAGGAGTGATAATGGGACTGAATTTGTTAATACTATCTTAGATTCATTTTGCAGGAATAAAGGCATAGCAAGGCAATTCAGTGCACCAAGAACTCCACAACAAAATGGAGTTGCTGAAAGAAGAAACAAAACTCTAATTGAAGCAGCAAGAACAATGCTAGCTGATTCACAATTGCCAATCACCTTTTGGACTAAAGTAGTGAACACAGCATGCAATGTTCAAAACAGGACATTAATTGTCAAAGAACACAATAAAACACCTTATGAGCTTTTATTCAAAAGAAAACCCTACATAGGATATCTTAGAGCTTTTGGGTGTCATGTATCTGTTTTAAACACAAAAGAACAATTGGGAAAATTTTCAGAGAAAGCCTATGATGGTTTCTTTGTTGGATATTCTTCAACATCTAAATCATATAGGATATACATTCCACAACAAAACATTGTGGAAGAAACTCCTAATGTGTCTTTTAATGAATCCTTATTTCCTAAATCTGTACAAGGATCATCATGGTTGTTTGATATAGATGCACTCACAAACTCATTTAACTCTGGTTGTTTGAATGCTGCAGGTACTGAGGATACATGCTATCCATTTGTTCCTCCAAACATGAATGAAGTTTCATTATCTGCTGATCCTCCAAGAATACAAACTTCAAGTATCCTGGAACAAGGAACACCAAATAATGTCAATAATGCAGCACAAGACCAAGCAAATGGATATACATCCTCAGATCCGCAGATGAGTGTCCTACATCCGAAGATGTGAATATTGGATCAGCTGATGTTCCATTCACATCAGTAGATGTTCCACATATTGGAGATGGTCCATTGCATTCGAAAGAGTCATTGTCAGCAAGTCAACAAAATACATCCGTAGATGTTCCTGTAACTATTGCGGAAGCACAAAACACATCAGTAGATGTTCCTGTAACTCCTGCGGAAGCACGAAATACATCCGTAGATGTTTCTGTAACTCCTGCGGATGGCACTCACAATGTAGCTGATGTACAAAATGAAAATCATTCAGCTTCCAATGATGATCAATTTGATTACTTCATAAATTCATCATCTTAGCTGGATATATCTACATCAATGCATATGACTAAGTTGGAATCATCTATTCCAGTTGAGTCTATTCCAACAACAAGAATTCATAAGACTCATCCAATAAACAACATCATTGGAGATCTCAATGAAAGAACCACAAAAAGCCAAGGGGGAGCTGCAAACATCTGTCTTTTACTTGTTTTCTTTCACAAGTGGTTCCTCCAAACATTACAGCTGCACTAAAAGATAATAACTGGATTAAAGCCATGCAAGAAGAACTTCAACAATTCAAAAAGCAAAATGTCTGGAATCTAGTTGATCTTTCTGAAGGCCAATATCCAATTGGCACAAGGTGGTTATTCAAAAATAAACTAGATGACAGAGGTATTGTTGTGAGAAACAAACCTAGGCTGATTGCTCAAGGATATACTCAAGAAGAAGGGATAGACTATGATGAAGTTTTTGCACCAGTTGCAAGAATTGAAACCATTAGAGTATTCCTAGCCTATGCATCATATAAGAAGTTCACTGTTTATCAAATGGATGTGAAGTGTGCCTTTTTATAAGGGAAAATTGATGAAGAAGTCTATGTAGCTCAACCTCCAGGTTTTGAAGATCCTGATTATCCATATAGAGTATACAAGCTTGACAAAGCTTTGTATGGTCTTCATCAGGCACCAAGAAAGTGGTATGAAACATTATCATCTTTCTTGTTCAAGCATGGATACAAAGGGGGAACTATTAATCAGACTTTCTTTCTCAAACATGAACATTAAGACTTCTTAATTGTTCAAATATATGTAGATGACATTATATTTGGATCAACAAACAAGAGACTGTGTGAAAGCTTTGAAGAGCTGATGAAATCTCAGTTTCAAATGAGCTCAATGGGAGAATTAACTTTCTTTCTTGGACTACAAGTTTATCAGAAAACATATAGGAAAATTCATCAATCAAGAAAAGTATATTCATCAAATATTGAAGAAGTACAATCTTGCAAACACATCTTCATGCAAAACACCTGCTTCAACAATTGACAAAATTGAACCTGATCCTACAGGAAAATCTATTGATCAAAGATTATATAGATCAATGATAGGATCTCTTATGTATTTAACTGCCAGCAGACCTGACATAATGTTTGCTGTATGTGTTTGTGCTAGGTACTAATCAGATCCAAAAGAGTCCCATCTGAATGCTGTGAAGAGGATTTTCAGATATCTCAAAGGGAAACCAGCCCTTGGTCTATGAAATCCAAAAGATGGAGACTTCTCTTTCTACTCTTATTCAGACAGTGACTATGGAGGATGCAACAACAATAGAAAATCCACAACTGGTGGATGTCAATTTTTAGGACCAAGACTTGTTTCATAGCAGTACAAAAAGCAAACAAATGTATATGTATCCACAGCTGAGGCTGAGTTCATAGCTGCTTTAGCCGGTTGCTCTCATGTCCTTTGGTTGCAAAACCAATTACTTGATTATGATTACAATTTCCTTCAAACTCCAATTAATATTGACAATTCAGCTGCTCTGTTTATCACTGCTAATCCAGTTCAACATAGTAAAACAAAGCATATTGAAATCAGATATCATTTTCTAAGAGATTGCTCAGAAAAAGGTTTAATCAAGTTAGTCAAAGTGGATACAACAAATCAGCTTACTGATCTATTCACTAAGGCCTTTGATTCAGTTAGATTTAATTTTCTAATTGAGTCTTTGGGCATGATTAACTTAGATTAATCATCATTAACAAAGAAAAGAATGTGTCTATCCTTGTCTTTATTTATTGTGTCTTCTATTTCTGCATGACATATGTTTGGGAAATGATCGTACACCGTGCCTTTGCTTGCTTCCTGAGTTCTTAAATTTCTTTAAAAACTGATCAAAAGTTCTTTGATATGTAAGTAGATTCAACTTGAGTGAAGATTATACTAAGAGCATTCTTAACATAATGAAAAGGTGACTGTTTGTGAGAAGCTTCATTTTGAGGATCAAGCAAGTAAGTCTTATCCTGATGTGATCAATTCATTCACCTAAGCACCCTATGTAAAACACTTTATAACTTCTATCTTTGCAAATCATATTCCCTCTGTTTTGTGTGAACAAAGACCTGGGTTTATGAACACCATGAGATGCATATGTATTCAACTGATGAAAAGATCATGATCCTCATCATCCCTCTGTTTTGTGTAAACAAAGACCTGGGTTAAAGACACCTCTGTTTTACGTAAGTAAAGACCTGGTGACCTGATGATAATCATATCTAAGCTCTCAAAAGAATCCACAATGATCAACTGTATATTTACATAAGAGCTTTTGTAGCAAAGCATTTATGAGACAACTCATATATCTCAAGATAGAATTTATAACTTAATGTACATAATTTCTAAGTGTTAAAAAGTGATGAATTGACTCACAAATGGAGGACAAACTCTAATGTGAATTGAATGTGGAGCCCATAATAGTGTATCACTAATAAACATGAAAACATGATAAACATCATGGCTAGTTGATTCCATACTCTTGTTTGGATTTAAGTGGACAAACATACTTGCAATCAGGACTAGAATCAGGTCACATTTCAACAATCAACTCAATCAGGAAGAAGTTTAGTGTCATAGTATGATCCCATTATATGTGTTTATATGCATGTATATATTTAATTCAATTTTATTAGTTTTAGTTTATTTATTGTGTGTAATCTTTGGACAGTCATGTGCCTTTCATGCTATTTACTTCATAAATTTATGATGAATGCAACATTTTATCATTAATCACAAATTTAGGGGGAGTAGTTATTACATGAAATACATGAAACATAAAAGCTGAATTCAATTATCCAAATTCAAATGAAGGAATTGGAACTTGAGCACTAACTTGGCTGAAGGATACATGAAGTTTTTCAAATTATATTTCTTGTGCACAAATTTTCATGAGAACAAAGTCAACAAGGTCCAATAGCAATAAATGGTTTTATCAGTTGATTAGGACCATACAATCAAAGAAGTTTCAACTTTGCATTTTCAGCATCAGCAGAAGCTATAGTACATTTTCCTATTCAGTAGATGCTACAGTTGAAAAAGGAATATGACCATCCTTAGATTGGTAACCTACGGATGTGGTAGTATCTATGAAAATTCAAATTATACTTCATCAAAAATCAGTTTTTAAGTCTATGTCATCCATAGATGATCTATGAAAGAACTAAAATCTGCGGAAACAATAAAATTGGTAATAAGGATAGGGGGTCCCACCTCATTTAATAAATGAAATTAATATATCCGAGGGAGTATAAATGATGCTTTTGACTTGTCATTTCTATTCACTTTTTCAGAACATCTTTTTCAACCTAGAAAAAAGTTCAAATAAGCCCCCGTCCGACAATATTCAAAATTACCAATAACCTTTAAACATTGCTTGATTCTTGATCTTTGTTCATTACAAGTTCAATAATATCAAGGTAAAACATATCATAATCTGAAATTATGAACTGATTGATTCATCATTTCTTTGTCTAAACTCTTCGTATTCTTAGGTGTGATGATTTTGTTCTAACATAATTTTCTTCATTCTTATGAACAGATGGCTAATAAAGAGAGCACAATGTATGTGCATTCTTAAATCCTGACGACCCTGTAGCAGAAGGATGTTGAGATATCATCAGATACCTATGATGATCCAGGCTTTTCTACGCTTTATCAGCAGAGCCTATGATTCATCAAGCACACATCATTGATTTCTGGAATTCAACTCGAATAGAGCAACTTGGAGAATCAGAGGTGATAGTTGCTGAAATCAAGAATGAAAGGATGAGAGTTGATGAACAAACTATCAGAAGGGCACTTGAGCTGGGAGAACAAGAAGTTGGTCTCCCGGATGTATTTGAGAATGAGTACATAGAGAAAGTGTTCTATCTGATAGGATATGATGGTGACTTTGACAAGAGTGAGATAAAGAAAGGGAGATTGTGCAAGCCATATAGATTCTTATGTCACACATATCTAAAGTGCATCTCCAATAGGAAGTCTGGGCTTGATAGATTCTCAAGGCACATTTCATCTAGCACTATTGGCATTTTTGAGGGAAGGACATACAACTACTCAAAGTATATTTTCAGTTATCTGTGTGACCATATCAAAGTGCAAAAGGCTGATAAGATGTATATGTTTCCAAGGTTTATGCAACTGATCATCAATGGTGAATTGCCTGGGATAGCAAGAGAAGGTGATGTGTTTGTTCAAGCACATCTGGGGAGATCTGTACTGAATAACATAAGTGGAAAGTATGAAGGAGAAGATATGCCAATGTTTGCACATGTAGCAGATGCTAATGCCAACATTCCACCAGAACTGATGTGGGAAGATCAGCAAGATAGTCAATCTACTGATGCTGAGCAAGACATACCTCAACATTCCCCTCCTCAATCTCCCATACACCACCATCATCAATCTCCACAAATCCAATCACCAGCCAGTCAACACACCCAACCAATCTCTCCTATTCACCCTCAATCAACCTTTCATCAACAACCTCTAACTCCACAAAATCTATCTCCTGAGAGTACTCATACAGAACCCATCTCAGTTACTCAATCTCAAAACTCATTACACACTAGTGAGACTGAGTTAGTATCTCTAGCAAGTACCATTCCACTCAAAATCACCAGCCCACCAACCCCAGTCATGGCAAATCAAATTGAACCAATATCTCCAATCATTGATCCTCAACAACAACAACAACCTCATCAAGAGAAAACAGATCAAGCAGTTGAGTCTATTTCAAGCTCAGCAAGTATAGCTCTTACTGTAGGCAATGAGGATGAGATTGCTGGTCAACATCAAGAAGGTGAAGAAGAAGATAACTATGTTGATGTTGTAGCCTATCATGAAGATGACCTGGAAGATGATGATATAGATGTGAGCAAAAGTTATCTGGTTGCTGAGTATAACAAACTTATCATCAAATCAAATAAAAGGTTGGAAAGAATCAGAGAGCTCAAAGGAATGTTAAAAGAAAAAGAGGAGCTGATGAACAAACAAGAATCCAGACTGATCATATTAAGAGAAGATGCTCAAACCAACAATGAATTAATTGATGCATTGCATGAGCTGGTTGAAGAACTTAAAGACTCTGTGAAGCATGAGAAGACTGAAAAGAGAAGCTCATATTGGAAGATGAGCAAGCAAACAACTCTCTCACTGCTCAGTCTATTTTGTTGAAAAGGAAAGATGAACAAATTGATGAGCTCAAGATGAAAATTTGTGCACTTGAATTGAATGCCGCTCCATCAACAAAAATAAAAGAATCTACTGAAGCTTCAAAGCAAGTCATTCAATACTCAAGAAAGAGGAAGTATTTGGGGCATGTAGAGAAAGAGGTGATTAATGTTGAAGATTCACTAAAAAGATCAAGGCCTACATCTCTAGAGCACACTCCTTTAGTGGATGTTTCCAATTTAAAGCCTATATCTCATGCTGAAACTGAGAGTGGTGCTGAATAGGATGAGCTTACTAAAGATAAGTTTCCAAAAGAACAAAAAGAATCAAAGGCTGAGGACCTACTGTCCTCCAAAGACATATTCGAAGAGAGGCCTGAATCAACTATGTTTATGACCCTGATCAATCATGGGTTTCCATATGACATGGTTGAGAGAATGAACATGACAGAAATGAAGGAAGCACTGAAGGAATTTGAGCTAGCAAGCTTCATGATCCCAGATTGCAATTATGAAACATTCATTGCCTTTCAGTCAATTCAGAGAACAAAGGAGTTAGGTCACTATGACACAACAACTCTGAGTAAATACAATATGACTTGTTGGTTACAAAGTCATAACTACAAGATACATGAGCTGAAAGGAAGATCAGTGGCTGAGCTTAGAAGGATGATGGAGCATGTAATGAAGGTGGAATTGGAAACTAGAGTAAAATTCAGAACTGAAGCTCCAAATCCTTCCTATGAACATCAATTAAAAACCCCTGCTGAACCAGTAATAGTTGAAAGCAAAGATCTTTTTCACTTTTCAGAACATCTTTTTCAACCTAGAAAAAAGTTCAGATAAACCCCCGTCTGACAATATTCAAAATTACCAATAACCTTTAAACATTGCTTGATTCTTGATCTTTGTTCATTACAAGTTCAATAATATCAAGGTAAAACATATCATAATCTGAAATTATGAACTGATTGATTCATCATTTCTTTGTCTAAACTCTTCATATTCTTAGGTGTGATGATTTTGTTCTAACATAATTTTCTTCATTCTTATGAACAGATGGCTAATAAAGAGAGCACAATGTATGTGCATTCTTAAATCCTGTCGACCCTGTAGCAGAAGGATGTTGAGATATCATCAGATACCTATGATGATCCAGGCTTTTCTACGCTTTATCAGCAGAGCCTATGATTCATCAAACACACATCATTGATTTCTGGAATTCAGCTCGAATAGAGCAAGTTGGAGAATCTGAGGTGATAGTTGCTGAAATCAAGAATGAAAGGATGAGAGTTGATGAACAAACTATCAGAAGGGCACTTGAGCTGGGAGAACAAGAAGTTGGTCTCCCAGATGTATTTGAGAATGAGTACATAGAGAAAGTGTTCTATCTGATAGGATATGATGGTGACTTTGACAAGAGTGAGATAAAGAAAGGGAGATTATGCAAGCCATATAGATTCTTATGTCACACATATCTAAAGTGCATCTCCAATAGGAAGTCTGGGCTTGATAGATTCTCAAGGCACATTTCATCTAGCACTATTGGCATTTTTGAGGGAAGGACATACAACTACTCAAAGTATATTTTCAGTTGTCTGTGTGACCATATCAAAGTGCAAAAGGCTGATAAGATGTATATGTTTCCAAGGTTTATGCAACTGATCATCAATGGTGAATTGCCTGGGATAGCAAGAGAAGGTGATGTGTTTGTTCAAGCACATCTGGGGAGATCTGTACTGAATAACATAAGTGGAAAGTATGAAGGAGAAGATATGCCAATGTTTGCACATGTAGCAGATGCTAAT
Source organism: Flaveria sonorensis (assembly GCA_025506505.1). Classification (NCBI taxonomy): domain Eukaryota; kingdom Viridiplantae; phylum Streptophyta; class Magnoliopsida; order Asterales; family Asteraceae; genus Flaveria; species Flaveria sonorensis. Next base: position 30,083,045 of record CM046430.1, on the reverse strand, counting down.
GCCAACATTCCACCAGAACTGATGTGGGAAGATCAGGAAGATAGTCAATCTACTGATGCTGAGCAAGACATACCTCAACATTCCCCTCCTCAATCTCCCATACACCACCATCATCAATCTCCACAAATCCAATCACCAGCCAGTCAACACACCCAACCAATCTCTCTTATTCACCCTCAATCACCCTTTCATCAACAACTTCTAACTCCACAAAATCTATCTCCTGAGAGTACTCATACAGAACCCATCTCAATTACTCAATCTCAAAACTCATTACACACTATTGAGACTGAGTTAGTATCTCTAGCAAGTACCATTCCAGTCACAATCACTAGCCCACCAACCCCAGTCATGTCAAATCAAACTGAACCAATATCTCCAATCATTGATCCTCAACAACAACAACAACCTCATCAAGAGAAAACAGATCAAGAAGTTGAGTCTATTTCAAGCTTAGCAAGTATAGCTCTTACTGTAGGCAATGAGGATGAGATTGCTGGTCAACATCAAGAAGGTGAAGAAGAAGATAACTATGTTGATGTTATAGCCTATCATGAAGATGACCTGGAAGATGATGATATAGATGTGAGCAAAAGTTATCTGGTTGCTGAGTATAACAAACTTATTATCAAATCAAATAAAAGGTTGGAAAGAATCAGAGAGCTCAAAGGAATGTTAAAAGAAAAAGAGGAGCTGATGAACAAATAAGAATCCAGACTGATCATATTAAGAGAAGATGCTCAAACCACCAATGATTTAATTGATGCATTGCATGAGCTGGTTGAAGAACTTAAAGACTCTGTGAAGCATGAGAAGACTGAAAAAGAGAAGCTCATATTGGAAGATGAGCAAGCAAACAACTCTCTCACTGCTCATTCTATTTTGTTGAAAAGGAAAGATGAACAAATTGATGAACTCAAGATGAAAATTTGTGCACTTGAATCGAATGCCGCTCCATCAACAAAAATAAAAGAATCTACTGAAGCTTCAAAGCAAGTCATTCAATACTCAAGAAAGAGGAAGTATTTGGGGTTTGTAGAGAAAGAGGTGATTAATGTTGAAGATTCACTAAAAAGATCAAGGCCTACATCTCTAGAGCACACTCCTTTAGTGGATGTTTCCAATTTAAAGCCTATATCTCATGCTGAAACTGAGAGTGGTGCTGAATAGGATGAGCTTACTAAAGATGAGTTTCCCAAAGAACAAAAAGAATCAAAGGCTGAGGACCTACTGTCCACCAAAGACATATTCGAAGAGAGGCCTGAATCAACTATGTTTATGACCCTGATCAATCATGGGTTTCCATATGACATGGTTGAGAGAATGAACATGACAGAAATGAAGGAAGCACTGAAGGAATTTGAGCTAGCAAGCTTCATGATCCCAGATTGCAATTATGAAACATTCATTGCCTTTCAGTCAATTCAGAAAACAAAAGAGTTAGGTCACTATGACACAACAACTCTGAGTAAATACAATATGACTTGTTGGTTACAAAGTCACAACTACAGGATACATGAGCTGAAAGGAAGATCAGTGGCTGAGCTTAGAAGGATGATGGAGCATGTAATGAAGGTGGAATTGGAAACTAGAGTAAAATTCAGAACTGAAGCTCCAAATCCTTCCTATGAACATCAATTAAAAACCCCTGCTGAACCAGTAATAGTTGAAAGCAAAGATCTTTTTCACTTTTCAGAACATCTTTTTCAACCTAGAAAAAAGTTCAGATAAACCCCCGTCCGACAATATTCAAAATTACCAATAACCTTTAAACATTGCTTGATTCTTGATCTTTGTTCATTACAAGTTCAATAATATCAAGGTAAAATATATCATAATCTGAAATTATGAACTGATTGATTCATCATTTCTTTGTCTAAACTCTTCGTATTCTTAGGTGTGATGATTTTGTTCTAACATAATTTTCTTCATTCTTATGAACAGATGGCTAATCAAGAGAGCACAATGTATGTGCATTCTTAAATCCTGACGACATTATAGCAGAAGGATGTTGAGATATCATCAGATACCTATGACGATCCAGGCTTTTCTATGCTTTATCAGCAGAGCCTGTGATTCATCAACCATACATCATTGATTTCTAGAATTCAGCTTGAATAGAGCAAGTTGGAGAATCTGAGGTGATAGTTGTTGAAATCAAGAATGAAAGGATGAGAGTTGATGAACAAACTATCAGAACGACACTTGAGCTGGGAGAACAAGAAGTTGGTCACCCGGATGTATTTGAGAATGAGTACATAGAGAAAGTGTTCTATCTGATAGGATATGATGGTTACTTTGACAAGAGTGAGATAAAGAAAGGGAGATTGTGCAAGCCATATAGATTCTTATGTCACACATATCTAAAGTGCATCTCTAATAGGAAGTCTGGGCTTGATAGATTCTCAAGGCACATTTCATCTAGCACTATTGGCATTTTTGAGGGAAGGACATACAACTACTCAAAGTATATTTTCAGTTGTCTGTGTGACCATATCAAAGTGCAAAAGGCTGATAAGATGTATATGTTTCCAAGGTTTATGCAACTGATCATCAATGGTGAATTGCCTGGGATAGCAAGAGAAGGTGATGTGTTTGTTCAAGCACATCTGGGGAGATCTGTACTGAATAACATAAGTGGAAAGTATGAAGGAGAAGATATGCCAATGTTTGCACATGTAGCAGATGCTAATGCCAACATTCCACCAGAACTGATGTGGGAAGATCAGCAAGATAGTCAATCTACTGATGCTGAGCAAGACATACCTTAACATTCCCCTCCTCAATCTCCCATACACCACCATCATCAATCTCCACAAATCCAATCACCAGCTAGTCAACACACCCAACCAATCTCTCATATTCACCCTCAATCACCCTTTTATCAACAACCTCTAACTCCACAAAATCTATCTCTTAAAAGTACTCATACAGAACCCATCTCAGTTACTCAATCTCAAAACTCAGTACACACTTGTGAGACTGAGTTAGTATCTCAAGCAAGTACCATTCCACTCACAATTACCAGCCCACCAACCCCAGTCATGTCTAATCAAACTGAACCAATATCTCCAATCATTGATCCTCAACAACAACAACAACCTCATCAAGAGAAAACAGATCAACCAGTTGAGTCTATTTCAAGCTCAGCAATTATAGCTCTTGCTGTAGGCAATGCGGATGATATTGCTGGTCAACATCAATAAGGTGAAGAAGAAGATAACTATGTTGTTGTTATAGCCTATCATGAAGATGACCTGGAAGATGATGATATAGATGTGAGCAAAAGTTATCTGGTTGCTGAGTATAACAAACTTATCATCAAATCAAATAAAATATTGGAAAGAATTAGAGAGCTCAAAGGAATGTTAAAAGAAAAAGAGGAGCTGATGAACAAACAAGAATCCAGACTGATTATATTAAGAGAAGATGCTCAAACCAACAATGAAGTAATTGATGCATTGTATGAGCTGGTTGAAGAACTTAAAGACTCTGTGAAGCATGAGAAGACTAAAAAAGAGAAGCTCATATTGGAAGTTGAACAGGCAAACAACTCTCTCACTGCTCAGTCTATTTTGTTGAAAAGGAAAGATGAACAAATTGATGAGCTCAAGATGAAAGTTTGTGCACTTGAATCGAATGTTGCTCCATCAACAAAAATAAAAGAATCTACTGAAGCTTCAAAGCAAATCATTCAGTACTCAAGAAAGAGGAAGTATTTGGGGTATGTAGAGAAAGAGGTGATTAATGTTTAAGATTCACTAAAAAGATCAAGGCCTACATCTCTAGAGCTCACTCCTTCAGTGGATGTTTCCAATTTAAAGCCTATATCTCATGCTGAAACTGAGAGTGATGCTGAATTGGATGAGCTTACTAAAGATGAGTCTCCTAAAGAACAAAAAGAATCAAAGGCTGATGACCTACTGTCCACCAAAGACATATTGGAAGAGAGGCCTGAATCAACTATGTTTATGACCCTGATCAATCATGGGTTTCCATATGACATGGTTGAGAGAATGAACATGACAGAAATGAAGGAAGCACTGAAGGAATTTGAGCTAGCAAGCTTCATGATCCCAGATTATAATTATGAAACTTTCATAGCCTTTCAGTCAATTCAGAAAACAAAGAAGGAGTTAGGTCACTATGACACAACAACTCTTAGCAAATACAATATGACTTGTTGGTTACAAAGTCGTAACTACAAGATACATGAGCTGAAAGGAAGATCAGTGGCTGAGCTTAGAAGGATGATGGAGCATGTAATGAAGGTGGAATTGGAAACTGGAGTAAAATTCAGGACTAAAGCTCCAAATCCTTCCTATGAACATCAATTAAAAACCCTTGCTGAACCAGTAATAGTTGAAAGCAAAGATCAATATAAAGGTAAAGATAAATTGATCAAAGAACCAAGAGAGGTGATCACTGGGAAAGTATGGCCTCTTGGCACAACTGTGAGAGAGATCATTGACAAAAAATCTTCTCTAATCTAGTTGTTTGATCATATCACAACTCCCACTGCTGCTGAAGATAACAGGATTATAGCCTGGAAATATGATCCAGAGTGGGATTGTGCACTTATCAAGAGAGTATCTGGAAGAGTTGAATACTTCCACTTACTTGAATCAATCTTGTTGTTGCCTCATGCTGACATCAAAGACCTTCAAAGTTTGATCATCTCCAACTAACCAATAAGCCCAAGAGGAAGAGATTTCTCTGTATTGGTTGGAAAGTTGAAAACAAAATTTAAGGATGATGTACTCAAGGAAGCAAGAAGGGAAGATAGAGAACACAAGAAAAGATACCAAGGGAAAAGAAGATCAAAATCCAACTCCTCTACACTGGTTGATGATGAATTCATAAGGAGGGTTGGATACTCTAACTTTAAAACAGCAACCATAAAAGTCATTGAAGGAAATCAATACACTCTTCCATAACTGAGCGGGGATATGTGGAGAAGACTAAAGAACTGGTGCTGATGAGAAATGAAGAAAATAAGAAAGCAAGGAGTATAAGATTGTTTGATCCAATTGAAATTAAACTTCTGCATCCAAGCTACACTTCATACCTACATGATAAATTCTTCCCAAAACTCAAAGATTATCAAGCTCAAAATGACCTATACCTGTATTTGCATATCATACAAGTCATTGACAAACTGCATACAAAAGCATACAAAAGAAGAAGATATGATGTTGGACTGTTAATTGGAGCTAACATCAAGGAAGTATCTAAATTGAGGATGTCAAAACAAAATGAGCTGGAAATAGTCAATAATCAGAGTGTTGTGGAAACTCTCACAATAGAAGAAGACATTTTGGGATTGAGCTTTGAGACACTACAAAAGATATGCAGAATGGAGATCAAGTACAAGTACGATGATCAAAAGGATGCAGTGTCATATTTCAACAAGAAAATGGTGTTAAGAGTCAAAGAGCTTTCAGCTTTGAAGACGTGATTACAAGTGTCTAAGCCTAAGGGGGAGTATTGTTAGATCTAGGAATAATAGGTCTAGATCATTTTGTAATTCATTATGTATATAGGTTAACCCATATGTGCGTTGATCTATGTGTATGATTACAAGTACAAACATTATACTTGGTCAATTTTTGAAATTTACTAAGTGTAAGAAACATCTCCGGATGAACATTTTTGTTTTTCCGTAGATATCTTTCTTACAAGACATTCATCAGAAGATCTTCTATGGATGAATATGGGTATTCACTGATGAACAAACACCACACATGAACTGAAGTACCTTCGGAAGAACAAAGTAGCTGCGGAAGAACAAAGTAGCTACGGAAGAACAAGTAGCTGTGGAAGAACAAGTAGCTGCGGAAGAACAAAGTAGCTGCGGAAGAACCAGACACGTACTTATATCATACAAGTGCTTCAAGTCAACAAGTCAACAAGTCAACAAGTCGATCACATACTCCAAGAGATTCGCTGTTTCCTTAACAGAAACACGCGTGTCAATAAATATGATTCCTAGGTTCCACATCAAAGAGATCAAGAGACGGCGAAAAAATACCATCACATCGTTTCGCACGATCAACACAAACCCTAGCAGCCGTCACACCAACACACCAAAAATCATAAACACAATCATAGCATAGATTTTTTGTTAGCAATTATTATTTGATTCTTTGTAATCATTAATCAGTTTTAATGAATTACATTTTATTCAAAACATTATTTTCTGCATATAGTTGATATCGTTTGAGCATTTATTGTTTATTTTCTCTGGCATCGATATTTATTAATTAATCTATTAAACAATGATTAATGGTAATTCTACGATCATTAATTCGAAACCAATCCAACACTGATAATTCCTGATTGCGATCCTTGGATTCAAATAAATCGATCATCAAAATCAGATATCTTTTCATCTTTCAATGCTGCAAAAGAATCAAACCTACTTTGTGCTGATATTAGATTATCAGATTAATGGAAATTAGCTACTTCTGAAGAAGACATTTTAGAAATGATCAAAGGCTAATTTCACTTAAATTTCACTAAATTTGCTGACAAATTCGCTGGCAAGTTCGCTGGTAGTTTCGGCAGTAGTTTCGCCTGAACCAATGATCGAAAACTCTAGTTTCGGCGATACTTTAGCTGAGACTAGTAGAACTTTCGTTCTAAAATGAATTCGCTAGCACTTTTGCATGTATTGACTAGCAGGAAGTTGAACTTTCATTCAAAAGTGGGCTACTTTCGTTGACAATAACACCTGAATTGAAAATCACCAAATCCTTAGATTCGCTAGACGAATTCTAAATTCGCCCGATGAATCTGAAAAGCCTTTTCAGAACAAAATCAACCCTATCTCATTCAAAATGCAATGAATTTGAAATCTGATGATTACAGTAGCTTCGCACATTCAAAACGTACAAGCCTCAATCAATTTCCATAACAAAAACACCCAAATCAGTAGTCAAAATCGATTGAACAGTAACTAGTCTTAGACAGAGCATAAAAACCAACAAATCAATAGCACAATGGCTCTGATACCATATTATTGGTCCTGATGATCGATTCAATAGTGCACTTGATGTATGACAATGATTTCCTACTGATTTAACACAATGAACTCAGTGACACAATGAACTATTTTGAATCTAAACAATAATAATCAAGTAATAGGCTCAATGATGTTGAAAATGAACTTCCAGCCCCCCACACACAATTGCAACAATGATATTTCCTATTAGGGTTTTGCAATCGGTCCCTTACATAGATAGAAAAATTACAATATATAAGCAAAACTAATTTCGGTGGTAGTTTCGCTCACTAGTGAAACTGTCCGACTATTAACTAGTTTCACCCGGCAGCGAATTATAGTTTCGCCGGGTGATCAAACACAGCTGACTCCGGCCGAAACTATAATTTCGCCCGTAGTTTCGCTGGAACACAAAAGTCAACAAAATACAAATTACAAGAGAAAAACTAACATTAATCCTATTACATAACATTTAACCTATCAACTATAGTGAGTCCCACCTAGACTAGATTATCAATTCTCCCCCTAGGTTGGACCTCACTCTTGGTCTTCTTGCCCATCTCTCGCTTCCTCTTCAGCTTTATCAGATGTTTCTTAATCCAATCCTGTTCTACTTTCCTCTTCTGCCCTTGTACTTGCCATTTCAAATTGTCTTGTAAGATCCTGTACGTCCAACCTTAACTCGTCAGCCTTTGATACCTTCTCAGTGAGCTCCCTGACCTTTGTTGACTTTGACTGTGTTGATAATAAAGACTATCCTTATATGGCCCAATAATACTCCCCCTTAGTCTATCATTATCAACGTCTTGTATCATGATCAGCACCGATAAGTCAACCATATAATGATCTTCAATCTCCCCCTAGATTGATTATTTGGTATTGAAGATCTTTCATCTTACAGACTCCCCCTTTTTGTATGCTCCCCCTCTTCATGTGCATTCTTTATGAATGATTAGGAACAGCTTTTCCAACTCTCTATTCTTGAGTGCTTCAGAAGATGTAGGAGGAGGAATCCTAGCTAGGTATCTTCAGGAAACTTGAAGAACAGATTCTCTGGTCAGGTACTTTGCTTAGTTGATGATTGGCCATCATTTGCAGCAAAAAATCTGCAACACAATCACAAACACATTCTACACATTTCTCGTTAGATCATTTCAACAATACAAATACACATGTGTTTATCTGTGTGTGCACTTTCCCATGAAATGCATGTGAAAATAATAACATTTTAATAGTATAATGTGGAAGACTAGAAATAATTTGACATGAAAAACACCATTTTTTATATATATTTTTAATCACCTTACACCAAGAACTAATTTAACCATGAGATCACATCCTCATGATATACTTAAGCACAAGGATGTATTTAAATATCGACAACTTAGTGAGATCACACTGAAGCAGAGTCTGATCACGATTTTAAAATTTCGATAGCCAAAAACAGTTCAAGAATGATTGTTGGTATATTTGTCCAATTTAAACCCATGCCTTATTCTTTTCAACGGGTGACGTGCAACTGATATTATCATGTTTTAGGTTCTATTAGAGAAGCTCAGGTAACTTGGTTCCCGTAGACATCCGTCGAAGAACTTATCCCATCATCAGGGCTTATTAAGTAATATGATTAACTCTGCTTGACTTCCTTTTAATGATCAACAATGATCTTAATTAAGAATCATCGTGCTTTTATTTTAGGTCTATACTTACTTATAACAGAGGAGATGATCATCTAAGCGTGCTGATGAGAGCTTCAGGTCTATACTCACGTATAACAGAGAAGATCATCGCTCCAGGTCAATGCTTCCGCATAGCAGAGGAGATAAGCATGAAATACACATCTGAAGAGCTAACGAGAAGCTACATTCAGGACTTGGGGATAGGGAGATTTTGAAAATGTCAAAGCAGAGATTTTAAACTCTCAACCCATTTTTGACAGGACATGTAACTTTGTGAAGGCCGAGATGTCATGGAAATGATCCATATCATCGAGTTCTAAAGCTTTAGTTAGGCTACAGAAACACTGTTTACTTTGTTTTCGGGCTGAGCCTACCATGCATATCATATAATGAAACTGTCTTTTCATATTTTTGAATTTTAAATGATACAGACATCTACATCAGTTACTATCATTTCTCACAAAGTACAAGTCATGCAAATAAGCATACCAAGAAGACATACTATCATTTCTCAGTCATCCCAAATCATGTTCTTAGTTCCCAATTCAATTATACTAGCAAAGAAAGTCTTCCAAATTATACTAGTAAAAAGATGAGAAATGAAGTACCAAGAAAAATGCAGTGATTGTGAAGTGTGAACTGTAATAGTGCAGATAAGTATCCAAAAAAATGGATTAGATACGAAAACCATAACCTATTTGTTCCGCTTCAAATTTGATTGAGGAACATTCTTTGTCGGTAAAAACAGATTACTAACAGTCCTCCTGAAATGTTCCTGCACTCATTAACTGTCACACCCAGAAAAGAGCACCGGAAGGGCATGCGTGTGACGAAGATAACGGAAGTTGGATTATTTCCAACAATTATTAAGCAAACAAATCATGGATACAAAAGTTAACTATTATTATAGAATGTTATTACATTGATCCAAAAGTAGTCTTAACTTGAAAACTAAAATAGTAATAACATAATATTGTTTTTAAACATTAACAAGAGTTTTTGATTGGCAGCGGAAATTAGGTCCAAAATGGTATCCAAACTTGATAAGTTTGCCGTTAAAACTCTTTTCATTCCCATGCATGCCTAATTACCTGAAAAACATGCCCAAAAGTTTATCAGCAAAAAGCAGATGAGTTTACAGGTTTATATAAAAAGGTTATCATAAGTTTCTATATAAAAAAAGATATGATTATCCCGGAATCAACCCCTGGATCGTCAAGGACTAGCTAGGTCCACTGACTATGATCGCAACCAAGAGCCCCATAATCAAACCAAGACACAAAGTCTCTCAAAAATCCTTTCTAACATATATTCCCTCTGTACCAGACCGGTAAAACCGATCCTGAGGGGCGGTTGTGAAACCTAATAGATCTACCAATATATCCTGTGGCCTCTAAGGGTTAATGATTATGTAAGAGGGCAATCATGCGCAAATAATAAAATAACTCAAGGCCATCATAAAGATCACGCAGTTATTCCATAATTAAATCATATCACAAATAAAACGTTATAGCATGTTTTTCCAAATAAAACGTTATTTAAAAATAGGAGCTATGAAAACTCACCTTCAAATGTGACATAGTGATGATCTAGCAAAAATCGAGCCCGGAAATAAGCGACCAATTAATGCCCTAAACACAAGGGATCTATTAATTGTTGAGTAATAAGTCTATACTTATGTTGTTTACCCAACTCACTAGACTTGTCTTGAAATCCGTTTTATTAAAGAAAGACCCATTGGTGACTTTTGGTTTAGTTTAATAATTTGTACTATACGTGACAAATATTTATTTATTAAATAAATTATTTATCCCTTAAACAACAACCACATAACACACACAAGATAGAAAGATGAAAGTATACAAAAATATAACGTAAAATTTACTACGTTATGTACTATACAAACAAACAAACAAACAAATAAATAAATAAATTAATAAAAGAATAAATAAATAAATATCCTTTCACAATAATATTTAATTTAAGATTAATATCCTTATTCTTGCTTTAGTTAAGAAATCTATTTCTTATATTATTACTTTATAACAACTATTTTATTTAACACATGCCAATGTTTATTAATCTTTTAACAAATAATAAAATTTGAGTAGTAAAATATATATAAATTTATTTTAGATAAATTTTTATTATAAAAATATGCTCTATTATGTTTGACCCATATTTCACCCATATATGGTAATTTTTGACCCGAAACCGCACGGTTTTACACGCATAAACCGTACATCAACCCATATATATCTTGTGACCATTTTAAATGTTTAAAAATGGCTCTTTTATACCAAAAACATTCTGAAATAATTTGTTAAAACTCAGTTTCAAAACAGTCCATTATTTTTAATCCGAAATTATCGGTTTTCTGCTTTTTCACGCGTATAAAGTCATCACCGAAGACCTTGCTTGTTATGGGTTTGTTATATACTTAAAAACATAAGTTTATAACTTAAAACAAAATATTATTTTCTGTCCAAAACCGGACTTGTACATAATTACTTGTTTTAAACCCAAAAACACCGTTTTTAACTCATTTTTAAACGTAAAACTTTTACGAGATTAAACCCAATCATTAAGACTTTTATTTTCAGTAATATTACTAAATTTTAACTTATATTTTATATGTTTTAAACTTATTATTCCAGATTTTACAAAGATACTTGTCTTGTTAGCTATCAACTTTTATTCCAGATTTTACAAAGATTTTACAAAGTACCTTTAATTCTAATTTGCTTTTATCTTTTCTTAAAATCAAATGTGAATAAAAACACCAAAATCTCCAGATCATGATCACCATATACATGGATCATTTCAATCATCTCTAAACTTATGAGTGAAGAACAAATCAAGAACAAAAGTATAAACCATACATACATACATATACATGATTTTATACCTACATATATAATCCATATCATATATTTTATCTTATGTTCTTAGTTTTCATTTCAACAAAACATACTTAAAAATCAAAAGATTTCAGATCATGATCACCATTATTCATGGATCATCTCAATCCTTTATGAAATCAAGAGCAAGATGGGTTCAAGAACATCATTCTTTACATACAATCATGTATTACCCATTTTCATCATTTGATAGACTCCTTTTGGAGATGGGTTTCTTATGATGTTCATAACCTCAAATCAAAGTTTGATCATCTTGCATGCAATTGGAAATCAACAAAATGTTAAAAGATCATCAAAACACAAAATCATCACACACACACACTTATGGCACACACACACTCACACACACACACATTGTTTAGCAACACATTTTCTTTATTAAAACCTTTGTTGGAACCTTGGATTTCAAGAAAAGCTAGTTTATGGTGAATAAAACTTGCAACAATCATCCAAAACTCATGTTACATGTGTTAAAAGATGAAATGTTCATACCTAAGATGAACAAGTTTTGAAGATTCAAGAATGATTTCCTTGTAGCTTTCTTCTCCTTTGAGTTGGATTTATGCAATGTTTTGCACCAAGTTCATAAGGGATCCTTGAAATCAAGAAATAAAAGGTTGAAACAAACTTTGGATGATTAAGATTAAAGAAATGAGGGCTGTTCTTGGAGCTTCCAGCTGTGACTTTTAGAGAGAAGGGAGAGAAGAGTGTGTAGGTGATTTCTAGTGAGAGAAACGGTGGGTTGAGTGTGTGTAAAAGGTGGAGTGTGAAGTTGTTTATATAGAAATGATTAAGTATGTTTAAAGTAAGTTAATCATCTGATTATATTGATGATATGGCTGGCGGATCTCCAAGTGAGATGCCACCCGGTGTAAGGAGGGTGTTGGTCTCGTTAAATTTTTGTAAAATTCTTAAACGTTCGGGTTTTTACGTGAAAATTTTATATAAAATCAAAATATTAATTTGATACTTTCCAAAATGCAATTGACTATATGTTACAACAAGGCAATATTTTAAAAAGTCTTAATTTCACGCGATCAAGGTAAATAATAATAATTATTATTTTTCACGACTAATAATATTTTCACTTGAGATACATTAAATCATAAAAATCGACATGTATTGACCAAATTTATTTTAACCAGATTGTCACCAACGTTCGTTAAAAATTTTGTCGCTACGCGACCTGGTAATTCTCAAAATTACCAATCATAAAATTTATGCACAAAGGGGCTTTGCTAGACCTTAAATGACCTTAATTATCCTAAAATTAAGTCTTATGATGCATTTAATTATTTTATGACATTCCATTAACGTACAAATATTAACCTCGAAACACGGGATGTCACAGTCTCCCCTCGTTTAGGAAATTTCATCCCGAAAATTTAAGTTGTAGTTCCCGATTCCGATCTAGATGGAAAGAGGTGAGGATATTTGCGCTTCATCTGGTCCTGTCACTCCCAAGTGAACTCAGGACCACGCTTTGAGTTCCATCTAACCTTCACCAACTTAACCCGACTCCTTCTAAGTTTCTGAATTCTCCAGTCCATAATTTCGACTGGTTCCTCGGTGAAATTCAGTTTCTCGTCGATACAAACTTCTTCGGGTCGAATAACTAAAGCTTCATCAGCAAGACACTTCTTCAGATTGGATACATGGAACACATCATGTACTCCACTAAGCTCACGAGGCAACTTAAGTTGATATGCAACGGAACCAACTCACTTCACAATCTCAAATGGTCCGATATATCGAGGGTTAAGCTTTCCTTGCTTTCCAAACCGCATAACTCCTTTCCAAGGCGAGACCTTTAGATAGACTTTGTCTCCTACCTGGAATTCCAATGGTTTCCTTCGAGTATCCGCATAACTCTTTTGCCGACTCGCAGCGGCTTCTAACCTCTTTCTGATTTGAACAATCTTATCCGTAGTTTCTTGGATAATCTCAGGTCCAGTTAGCTGCTTTTCTCCAATTTCAGCACAACAAAGCGGTGAGCGACACTTTCTTCCATACAAAGCTTCAAACGGAGCTGCTTTGATACTACTGTGATAACTATTATTGTACGAAAACTCAACTAAGGGTAGATGAGTATCCCAATTTCCTCCAAAGTCAATCACACAAGCTCGTAGCAGATCTTCCAACATTTGAATAGTTCTTTCACTTTGACCATCTGTTTGCGGATGGTACATAGTACTCATGTCTATACGAGTCCCCAATGCTTGATGTAAGGATTGCCAAAAACTCGAGGTAAATCGGCTATCTCTGTCAGAGTTTATCGAGATCGGTACTCCATGATGAGATTCCTCCTCCTTGAGGTAGATGTTAGTTAGCTTTTCCATCCGATCCGTTTCCTTAATGGGTAGGAAATGAGCAGACTTAGTCAACCTATCGACTATTACCCAAATAGCGTCGTGACCACTTGATGTGCGGGGTAACTTTGTGACAAAGTCCATTGCTATTTGCTCCTATTTCCATTGAGGAATCTCTGGTTGTTGAAGAAGTCCTCATGGCTTTTGATACTCCGCCTTCACTCTAGAACATGTCGAACACTTGCCCACATAGGATCTTGATTGATGACTCTTGTTGAGTCGGTTTGTGTTGTTGAGTTCTGATTGCTTGACCATTCCACAGCTGTTCCTTCTTTGAGAAACTTGATAGGAACAAAAGAAGGGATGTTACCTGTTTTGAATTTGTTAAAGAAATTACGTGAAACAACTGATACTGATTTTGAAGCATCAGAGTTGGAATTATCATTTTGCAGATCAGATCCTTGCTTGATGAGCCCCAAACCTACAGGAAAATCATATTCATCTCGAACCTCTTTGTGATTAACACTGCTTAAACCTGCATGTAGACTGTTAGTATCTGCAACTTCAATTAAATCATTAGATGGATGAGGTTGAGGTATTAGAGAGTAACAATGAGTGCTAGGAGGAGGATAAACATATAAAGTTTCACCTCATCCCACACCCATTTTGATTCTAGCTCCCCTTTGCTTACAGAATAATTCTTCCTGTTTATCCCTGATATCGTCCATTTATTTCCATCTTTATCTCCTTCTCTAAAAGCATTTCTCTCTCACTCAAATATGCCTCTAGTTTCTAACAATCTCCTTAAATCCCATCTAGGCAAGGTCTTGAAGGCCTTCCTTTTGTGCATATAAGAAATATCTCAACCTCTTCTGTTGATCATAAACATTTTTAGTTCATGATTGTACTTCCAACTCACTATCCTTTTATCTAATTTGTTTCTACTTGGCCCACTTATGTTTTGGAACAGTGGAGTAAGTTGTTCTTTTTATTTTTCTTTGACAAATCAATCTTCCTTACTCAGCTCCACAATATCTCCTTCATTAGAACCCTTTTGATCACATATGTCATTGGGTGCTGTTCATAATCATAATCAACTAACTATTACTCAAACTCCTCTTCTTCATCAATGAGATTCATTTCAGCTCCTTTCTTGCTTCCTTCAATAGTTTCTTCTCTAAATACTTTAGCACCAGTTAATCAGTGTTTATGTCCAGCCCCACATCTATGAACTTAGCCTGTCACACCCTCGCTAAAGCGGAAACACGAGGATGCGACGGACGGGATCGTCATAACACATTGGGGGTTCAAGAGAATATCTAAAGGTATTCTCCGTACATGGGTCATGACGTCGCCCGACACATAGGAACACATGTCAAGGATAGTCACTACCAGAACGTCATACCAAAATGCATAATCATACCAAGGCTCCAGACGGAAACAAATCAACACAATTGTCAAACAAGAAAAATCTCAAAATCCTCAAAATTACAATCCATAAAACCCAACAATCCACAACAAGTCCCAAAAGTCTCTTGAATGTCTAATGCTCCTAGTGGAGCGGTCTCGTCTAAGTCCACAGCCATACACCTAGACTTCATTACCTGAAAAGACATGCTCTAAAAAGGTCAACATACGTTGGTGAGTTCACAGGTTTATAAGTACAAATATTTTGCCGTGTAAAACATGTATAGAAAATTGTATGTGAAGAGATACATAGCAGTCAAGATATCAACATAAGTTCGAATGTAACCCAAGTCCAAGACATTCCAAAAATTTGCACACAACCGGATTATATTCACCCAAGGGCAAGCCCCGGCCAAGTCGGTCTCGACTAGTATACCGACAACATGGGTGGGGGTGTCAACCCGTTAGTACTAACAATATCTCTCCATAACATCCAAGTACACATGTTGAAGCACAAGCACAAGCACAAGTACACACTCATGATTAAGTATCAAGACTCATACTATGACCCAAACCACATACAATATTTCAAAAGAAAATCAAACACGGCATAGTCCAAAACCATTAGCATGCTTTTCCCCCAAGTAAAATATATTAAAAAAAAGGGGCCGTGAAACTCACCTTGAAAAGTCACAGTTCAAATTCCACAACACGCAGAGTAAGCACTAAAAATATATAATACACAAAAGGATTAATATATCACCAAATATCGATGACTAATATGGTGAAATCCTGTTAGTCCAGCCCTTAACACTAATCAAGGTTTTTCATCGTCATACTTATTAATTTAATTCTTTTGTAAAGAGTTTTAGTCAATATTATATGCAAAACTTGTCTTAATTTAGACTATTTAATCCCAACCCTTATTTTTAAGTTTTAACAAAATAATTCAGCATACATATCTGATTGCGCATCAGTCTTGTATAAGCTGTTAGGAGATCGAAACGACCACGAAACATCGCGTACGAGGTGTCATTTGAAAGAAGAGACTTTAAATTAACTCCAGAAAAAGAATCAGGTTCATTTGACAAAATATGTGTAAGTTATGACACGAAGAATAAAGACCAATCTGCTGCCCAGATTCGTCAGTTTTGACCTTCAGTTTTGTTTGCTACGTTTGGAGGACCAAACGATGTCGAAACGACATGATACCACTTGGGTTAGTTAGAGGACTCATAGGGCTTAAATTTAGACCCAGAGTTTGCCCCAATTGGGCATGTTTCGACCAAGTTATCACACGAACAAGATGACCCATTTTTCAGACAGCAAGCTGCCCAGTTTGTTAGTTTCGTTGTTTCGATTTGTTCAACACATCAATGCTTTCAAGGAACAATTCTAGTTATTTCAAAACGTTTTATAGGTCCAAAATCTCGATTAAGGGCAGGTCATCCAAGATTACATCCCAATCTTTTAGATTCGATTACCATACAAGACCAAGAATTAGGGTTTTTACCAAATGGCGAACCCGACAATCGTAACACTTGGATCTTCACGATCTAGCACCAAAAAAACAAGAATGAGAGATTATTAGATGAAGATCTCGAGTGTAGATGATGATTATCATCTATTTTGAGTGAAACAAGGATTAAACTTCATCAAACACGAATTTCGCTTACCGTATCTACAAAGACGAAGGTATCTTGCTTGGTTTGAGGCTCTTGGGTGTTTTGATTATCAAAAGTCGATGGATTCTTGAGGATTTTCAGAGAATTCGATGGTTAGAGGGGAAAAGAGAGAGTTTGGAGAAGGAGGTGGCTAGGGTTTCAAGTGAAAACTAAAATTTTATGCAAATGAGCTAAGGCAAAGGGGAATACCCCCCTTAAACCTTGTGGCCGAAACTTGGGAGGAAGAAGGGCCTTCGGGCCCTTGGCCCGTCTCGTGTATTCCGTCATGTCTCGAGCCACGCGTCGTCTAATTTTTACGTTTTCAGATTCCGCGCGCAATAACGTTTCCAACGAACTATCACATGCCCTAGGATTTGGATAAATTATATTTTTAGAACCAATTTAAGTTGTTTTAACAAGCTTTAGGCAAAGCCCATGGATATAGAGTTAGTTGGGTTTCGGTATAATTTCGTGTTTTACTTTTTAGGAAAACCCTTGATTGGGCTCAATACATAGAACCTCATACGATAACAAGCCCACTAGTCACATAATGATATAGGCTCCAGGCCCATCATAAAAACGTAGGCCCATTAGACCAAAATTTGGGCCCAACAAGAAAAGAACCATAAATCAAGACCTAGCCCAAATAAAGGCGAAAGTCAAAGTCAAAAGTCAAAATTCAAACTAATGCCAAAGCCAACGTACCTATTTTGGTGACGGATGTCACAGTATCCCCCAGTTGAAAGAATTTCGTCCCGAAATTCAACTAGAGTCATCAACTGCACTGCCATCCGCAAATAGGTGAGGGTACTTAATCCTCATTACGTCTTCTCTTTCCCAAGTAAACTCAGGGCCACTCCTTGAGTTCCATCTTACCTTCACAATCGGGATCTTGCTTCGTTTCAACATCTTTATTTCCCGGTCAATGATCTCTAATGGTTCTTCGACGAATCGAAGTTTTTCATCCACTTGAATTTCCTTGAGTGGCACATGCAGCGTCTCATCAGCGAGACACTTCTTGAGATTTGAAACATGAAACGTGTTATGTATGCCGTTCAACTCTTGCGGCAATTCCAGTCGATATGCAACAGGACCAATTCGTTCAATAATCTTGAACGGACCAACGTATCTCAGTGCTAACTTGCTCCTCTTGCTAAAACGAATAATGCCTTTCCAAGGTGACACTTTCAATAGAACATTATCCCCAACAGTGAACTTTAATGGCTTCCTTCGATTATCAGCATAAATTTTCTGACGGTCTTGGGCTGCCTTCAATCTATCCCTTATCTGAAACACCTTGTCGGTAGTCTCTTGTATAATCTCGGGTCCAATCATCTGACTTTCCCCGACCTCTGCCCAACACACCGGCGACCTGCACTTATGCCCATACAATGCCTCAAATGGTGCACATCCAATACTTGTATGGTAACTATTATTGTAGGAAAACTCCACCAATGGAAGGTGAGTGTCCCAGTTACCGCCAAAGTCAATCGTGCAAGCCCTCAGCATGTCTTCCAAAGTCTGAATCATACGCTCACTCTGACTATCGGTCTGAGGGTGATAGGCAGTACTCATGTCAAGACGTGTCCCCAGTGACTTCTATAAGGATTGCCAGAATCGGGATGTGAATCATGCGTCCCGATCAGATATGATTGACACGGGTACCCCATGTCTAGACACAATCTCACAGATATAGATCATTGCCAACTTTTCCATTTTGTAGTCTTCGTGTATAGCCAAGAAATGTGCAGATTTGGTCATTCGATCCACAATAACCCAAATCGTATCATGCCCACTACTAGTCCTTGGTAACTTTGTAATAAAGTCCATCGTAATATTCTCCCACTTCCATTCAGGGATTTCAGGTTGCTACAATAAACCTGATGGTCTTTGATGTTCTGCCTTGACCTTCGCACACGTTAAACACTTACTAACATATACCGCTATATCCCTCTTCATTCCGGGCCACCAGTATAAATCTCTAAGATCGTGGTACATTTTATCCACACTAGGGTGTACCGAATACCTCGTCGTATGTGCCTCATCCAATAAGATCTCCCGAACATTCCCCGTAATGGGTACCCAAATCCTACCCATAAGGTATAACCCTCCATCATCCTTTTGTTCGAACTGTCGGTCCAGTCCTCTCAACCCTTCACTCTATACGTTGGTTTCCTTTATTGCTTCGACTTGAGCAGCAATAATATGAGTCTTAATATCCGAATGAATGGTCATTTGTAGGTCCCAGATGCGTACAGGTTTGACTCTTTCCTTTTGACTTAAAGCATCCGCTACTACGTTTGCTTTACCCGGGTCGTCCCGGATTTCACAGTCGTAATCACTAAGCAATTCCATCCATCGACGCTGTCTCATGTTCAATTCCTTTTGGTCGAAAATGTTCTGGGGGCTCTTGTGGTCGGTATAAATGATACACTTTGTACCATACAAATAGTGCCTCCAGATCTTAAGAGCAAAGACCACCGCGCCTAACTCCAGGTCATGGGTGGTGTAATTCTTCTCATGATTCTTAAGTTGTCGTGATGCGTATGCAATCACTTTATCTTTTTGCATGAGAACACAACCTAGACCTTGATGCGATGCATCACAATACACAACGATTCCGTCTGAACCCTTAGGGAGTGCCAATATCGGTGCATTTCACAACTTATCTTTCAATGTATTAAATACGTCCTCTTGTTTAGCACCCCATTCGAACTTTTATCCTTCTGCGTTAGTTGTGTGAGTGGTTGCACAACCCTTGAGATATTTGGGATAGATCGCCGATTATAGCCTGCTAGTCCTAGGAACTGTCTTATCTCTGAAGGCGTCTTAGGTGCCTCCCAGTTTTTAACTGCCTCAATCTTTCCAAGATCCACATGAATTCCTTTCTCATTCACTACATGTCCAAGCAATTTCACCTCTCACAGCCAAAACTCTCACTTGGAGAATTTGGCATAGAGCTTCTCCCTTCCCAATAACTCCAGGATTGTTTTCAAGTGTCGCTCATGATCCTCTTTCATCCTCGAATAAATCAAGATGTCGTCAATGAATACTATGACAAATTTATCCAGGTAAGGTTTACACACACTGTTCATTAGGTCTATAAATACTGCGGGTGCATTCATTAGCCCAAAAGGCATAACCAAGAATTCATAATTCCCATAACGCGTCCTAAAAGCCGTCTTTGGTATATCGTCCTCGTGCACCCTCAACTGCTGATATCCGGAACGAAGATCAATCTTCGAAAAAATAGGTCGCCCCTTGAAGTTGATCAAATAGATCATCTATCCTTGGCAAGGGGTAACGATTCTTAATAGTTAACTCGTTCAATTCTCTATAATCTATACACATTCTGAAGGATCCATCCTTTTTCTTAACAAAGAGCACTGGCGCTCCCCATGGCGAATGGCTTGGTTGGATGAAACCCTTGTCTAGCAACTCCTGGAGTTGACTAGACAGTTCTTGCAATTCTGACGGGGCTAATCGATAAGGTGCCTTAGCTACAGGCATTATGTCAGGCACTAAATCAATTCAGAAGTCCACCTGTCTTGGAGGTGGCAATTCTATCAACTCTTTCGAAAGTACCTCTAGAAAGTCCCGCACAACAGGTATGTCTTCAATCTTTATTTCCGCCACTTTCATGCCCATTATGAATTCTTTATTCACTTTAGGCTTCTCTCCATGTACTTCAAGCGTCCTAGCATTTGGTAAGGGTATGCGCAAAATCTTTTCATTGCACATGATTTCAGCTTTATTCTTAGTTAGCCAATCCATGCCCACCACTACATTGAAACTCCCAAGCCCAAAAGGTAAGAGCTATTCTAAAAGCATGGTCATCTAATATTATAGTATAGTCCCGAATTACAACTATAGTCTCTACTAGGCTACCGTCAGCCAATTCAACTACATAGCTTGTTTCCACACTGCTGGGTGTCACAAGTATCTTAAAACACTTCACTAAGCGTTCCAATTGCTTGAAATTGAAACACACAGGTCATGACATCATAGTCGGTTGGTGCAGATTGCACTTATTACTCTCCAGACATGTGTCCGCATAGCTCTTCGTTTCCAGCACGGCAGCCACATATCCTTTCATGAAGTTTTCCTTCTTGTCTACTTTAACACTTCAAGCTCACCCGATTCCTTAACATCCTTCTACATCTCACCAGCTTTCTTGAGGGTCTAATACAAACCAACTCATCCACTAAATACAAGTCTTCAATATTGCACTCCAAATGGTTGGGGTGTAGTAGCGACCACCATTCCACGAACTATAGAACCAGCCTCCCTGATGTACTTTTCCATTCGCTTTGATTTATGTGCCACAAATATGACACCACCTTTGCCAACATATGGAATTGGTAGGGATAAGCAGCATGACTAGATCCCACCATTACTTGATTCCACAACTAATGATCTATATTTTGTATCTTGTCCATGAGGTAGTACCTCTCAGTTATTAATGTTTAGCCCATCCAAAGTCATGACCATCAAAACTTTTCTACTTCGTGCTTGAACTTGGATATTCCACCATGTTAGTGCTTTGCCCACTAGTGGCCGGATAACACTCTTTGCATTTTGATTATTAGCACCGATCTTGATGTCCATATTCATTTCTGTTTTCTCAATTCAACGGGTTAGAGCTATTGCTCCAACTTCCTTTCAAACTCTTTTGGCTTGGAAATCATGTACTTCGTGTACGTACAACCAATCCTGCCTCCAGTGCCACTTTCTTTCAATTTAACAGTCTCACCATGTCCATCTCTAATCCTCTCGGATCATCACATAGCCCAGTTCAGACACATCCCTAGCTTAGCAAAGATGTTTATGTATAGGGTTCCCCGCAGCATTCCCACCACACCGATGATATACCAAGGACGACGTCTAAACTGGTTACATGACATCCATTTACTCCATCAGTTATAATGTTAGCATCACTCGACAACCAATGCAACAAGTATTATGATCAGTTTGAACAAAGCAGCATAGGTACAAGGAGTCTCACTTCCCTACTTCAGATCTTCAAAGACCAAGTACACTTTTAACATGTAGTCAATTTCTACGATCACATAAATAAAAACAAGAGAAACGTCTCATAGATACTGGGCTAAAATGTCCCAGTATGATTCCCATGAATGCTCTAGATCTATTTGTACTTATGCAAGGATATATGGGATTGGTGATTCCACACCATTGATTATCATAATAATAGGAATTCCACTATCCCATGATTAAGATGGAAGATTCGTACTAGCTATGACCGTTATCTCATGAAAGGGTTTGCCAGATTTCGCATGCACTGCAAATTGCGATTACGTGTGCACCCGTAATGGTAATTTGCATTGCATGGTCACCCCTAGCTCCTCCTACCAGAGTTAACATGTCTTGTTAAGTACAGAGTGTTATCTAAGATTGGAGGATCAAGGATATGGTCACTAACTGAAGGTTAAGTAACCGAATTTGTGCAGAGGAATCGACTGACAAAGCATTCACTTGGGTAAGGAACCATCAAAAGAGTCCATTTAGTATAGTTTGAGATCCAATAAAGTAGCCATCTGACCTGAATACGCCATGGCCCTTGTCCGTTGTTGTCATGTAAGCTAGCATGTTCATCTCCCAATAATCAAACCACGAGTTATAAATAGGGCCTTGTACAACATAGCTAACCCCAGCAGACGCGCATAATAAAGGTTGGCTTAACAACCAAGGTCCTTTAAAAGAGTCCTTATAGCCGCACTTGTCAATCCAGACCAAATAATAATCAAGCGCATAATGAGAGGATGTCCTTACCTAATGCTTTCTCAAGGCACACACAGATAATACAATGACCAAAGTTCTCCAAATAAGAAGATCACAGATAACACATAAGGCAGGCAACATAGCACAACATATAATACACATAAAACATTCACATGTATAACAGTACACACATAATCCTATGATGCATACTACATGTGGGTACTTAGGTTATAGTCTAGGTCGAATAATCCACCTAATTCTCTATAACCTGGCTCTGATACCAATCTGTCACACCCTCGCTAAAGCGGAAACACGAGGATGCGACGGACGGGATCGTCATAACACATTAGGGGTTCAAGAGAATATCTAAAGGTATTCTCCGTACATGGGTCATGACGTCGCCCGACACATAGGAACACATGTCAAGGATAGTCACTACCAGAACGTCATACCAAAATGCATAATCATACCAAGGCTCCAGACGGAAACAAATCAACACAATTGTCAAACAATAAAAATCTCAAAATCCTCAAAATTACAATCCATAAAACCCAACAATCCACAACAAGTCCCAAAAGTCTCTTGAATGTCTAATGCTCCTAGTGGAGCGGTCTCGTCTAAATCCACAGCCATACACCTAGACTTCATTACCTGAAAAGACATGCTCTAAAAAGGTCAACATACGTTGGTGAGTTCACAGGTTTATAAGTACAAATATTTTGCGGTGTAAAACATGTATAGAAAATTGTATGTGAAGAGATACATAGCAGTCAAGATATCAACATAAGTTCGAATGTAACCCAAGTCCAAGACATTCCAAAAATTTGCACACAACCGGATTATATTCACCCAAGGGCAAGCCCCGGCCAAGTCGGTCTCGACTAGTATACCGACAACATGGGTGGGGGTGTCAACCCGTTAGTACTAACAATATCTCTCCATAACATCCAAGTACACATGTTGAAGCACAAGCACAAGCACAAGTACACACTCATGATTAAATATCAAGACTCATACTATGACCCAAACCACATACAATATTTCAAAAGAAAATCAAACACGGCATAGTCCAAAACCATGAGCATGCTTTTCCCCCAAGTAAAATATATTAAAAAAAAGGGGCCGTGAAACTCACCTTGAAAATTCACAGTTCAAATTCCACAACACGCAGAGTAAGCACTAAAAATATATAATACACAAAAGGATTAATATATCACCAAATATCGATGACTAATATGGTGAAATCCTGTTAGTCCAGCCCTTAACACTAATCAAGGTTTTCCATCGTCATACTTATTAATTTAATTCTTTGGTAAAGAGTTTTAGTCAATATTATATGCAAAACTTGTCTTAATTTAGACTATTTAATCCCAACCCTTATTTTTAAGTTTTAACAAAATAATTCAGCATACATATCTGATTGCGCATCAGTCTTGTATAAGCTGTTAGGAGATCGAAACGACCACGAAACATCGCGTACGAGGTGTCATTTGAAAGAAGAGACTTTAAATTAACTCCAGAAAAAGAATCAGGTTCATTTGACAAAATATGAGTAAGTTATGACACGAAGAATAAAGACCAATCTGCTGCCCAGATTCGTCAGTTTTGACCTTCAGTTTTGTTTGCTACGTTTGGAGGACCAAACGATGTCGAAACGACATGATACCACTTGGGTTAGTTAGAGGACTCATAGGGCTTAAATTTAGACCCAGATTTTGCCCCAATTGGGCATGTTTCGACCAAGTTATCACACGAACAAGATGACCCATTTTTCAGACAGCAAGCTGCCCAGTTTGTTTGTTTCGTTGTTTCGATTTGTTCAACACATCAATGCTTTCAAGGAACAATTCTAGTTATTTCAAAACGTTTTATAGGTCCAAAATCTCGATTAAGGGCAGGTCATCCAAGATTACATCCCAATCTTTTAGATTCGATTACCATACAAGACCAAGAATTAGGGTTTTTACCAAATGGCGAACCCGACAATCGTAACACTTAGATCTTCACGATCTAGCACCAAAAAAAACAAGAATGAGAGATTATTAGATGAAGATCTCGAGTGTAGATGATGATTATCATCTATTTTGAGTGAAACAAGGATTAAACTTCATCAAACACGAATTTCGCTTACCGTATCTACAAAGACGAAGGTATCTTGCTTGGTTTAAGGCTCTTGGGTGTTTTGATTATCAAAAGTCGATGGATTCTTGAGGATTTTCAGAGAATTCGATGGTTAGAGGGGAAAAGAGAGAGTTTGGAGAAGGAGGTGGCTAGGGTTTCAAGTGAAAACTAAAATTTTATGCAAATGAGCTAAGGCAAAGGGGAATACCCCCCTTAAACCTTGTGGCCGAAACTTGGGAGGAAGAAGGGCCTTCGGGCCCTTGGCCCGTCTCGTGTATTCCGTCATGTCTCGAGCCACGCGTCGTCTAATTTTTACGTTTTCAGATTCCGCGCGCAATAACGTTTCCAACGAACTATCACATGCCCATGGATATAGAGTTAGTTGGGTTTCGGTGTAATTTCGTGTTTTACTTTTTAGGAAAACCCTTGATTGGGCTCAATACATAGAACCTCATACGATGACAAGCCCACTAGTCACATAATGATATAGGCTCCAGGCCCATCATAAAAACGTAGGCCCATTAGACCAAAATTTGGGCCCAACAAGAAAAGAACCATAAATCAAGACCTAGCCCAAATAAAGGCGAAAGTCAAAGTCAAAAGTCAAAATTCAAACTAATGCCAAAGCCAACGTACCTATTTTGGTGACGGATGTCACATAGCCTTTACAACCCCATGCTCATCTCTTACAACACCTTCAACATTACTTCTCTTCTCAACTCCAACATTAGTACCACCATCACCACTGCCAACATCAGCATCACCTGCATCAGCTCTAGCTCTACTTGATTCTCCACCAATCCCCACCAAACTTCCCATTTTCAAAAATGAATAATTAGATGTATATGTAAGATCATCTATTTCTGCTTGAGATAACTAGTTGGGCAGGGTAGCTTTCGCTTTTAGTTCACTTACTTCCTTGAGTAGTCTATTTATTAAATCTTGCTGGTCTACCATCATTTTCTTCATACTTTCCAGTTCTTTATCTTTCTCCTTTTCTCTTAGTGTTTGATTCACCAGCTTTGTTTTTATCATACATAATTCATTGCCCAAAGATGCATTCAGATTTCGAATAACATCTTGATCCAATTCCGATCTGGGATCCCTTCTTTCTTCCAAAACTGTCTGCTTATGCTTAGATCTCCTTTCAGTAACGTGAGCTGGTTCTCCTTGATCAGATTTATTTTTAGTTCTCCAATCCCTTTGAACTCTCAGCTCCTCCTCAACCTTATCAATCTCAGCTTCTAAGTCATATTCCTTCTCCTTTACGTATCTTTTGCGCTTCTTTATAGCCTCTTCTTGCTTCTCCCTGTTCTCTTCAGTATTCTTATTTTCACTTTCAATCAACCTTTTTATGTAACTCTATCTTTCAGCAGAGTACATATTCTCTAAAAGATACGTTATCTTTTCACTGAAGTCATGTCTCACAGCTGAGCAATCTGTAATTATCCTAGTGTTCATTTGCACTAGACTTTTAATTTCTCCATGTCTGGGCAGATCTGGCTTCAAATCATTAATGAACATCTATACAAACCTAGGATATAGGAGCCACTTATCCTTTTTCAAAGCCATAATATTCTTAGTCATGCAATCAAAAATCAAATTTGCAATATTGGATTTCTGTCCCTGACAAAATACAATCATAACTTTTACCCAATGCTGGTTTTGACCATCTGACCCTTCTTTCCGATGATCTAAGCACATAATAAATACATGGGCGATGTATCTCCATTCCTTAGATAAGAAATACTTCTTGATCTCTTTCTTTAAGCCAAAAGAAGGTCCTTCAGACCCAATGTGTCTAAATGCATTAAGTACCTATGCATCAGACATTTTCACTTCATCACCACAATCTTCTTCCAGCCTTAACACCCTTGCTATAGTCTCAACAGTAATAACAAGGTCTTGCTCAAGAACTCAAGCACTAATCCGATGTCGATTAGTCCCCAGGTCATACTCTGTCGTTCTCCAAAAGTCTCTTATGTGAAGATCATAGATCGTGGGCATATGAGAAATAGCATAACTGATAGGAGATTTCTTCAACCATTTAATGCAATCTCTGAATCCAATGGTCTTAGGATTACTATCATCCAATAGTGCATAAATGTTTATCTTCTCATTGATTTTTAGATTAGCCATCTTTACTGAAAATTGAACAAAGTTAGTTATAACATAAAAAGAATAAAGAATAAAGAAATTAAACAAAATATAAGAAAAATCAGAAAATTAAACAGTTTCGCTGACAAGCGAAACTGTAGTTTCGCTATAGGCACAAATTAACAGTTTTGCTATGGTTTGAACCTTAATTTTGTCCAAACAAATGTATAAATTCGCTGTGACACCGGCACAAACTCATATGTCTAAGTGATTTTATAGTTTCACTGAGGACGAAATTGTGGTTCATAACACCAGCGAAGTTGTAAGTTCATTGAACCCCATACAAAAAGATTGGTTACCTGAGCGAATCTATAGTTTCATTGAAATTGTACAGGCGAAACTGTCAAGTACACGCGGTCAGCATAACGAGATAGTTTCGGGTGAAATACTGAACTTTCGTTCAGATTCGCTGGATGGTCATGTAGTTTCGCTGAACGAACCTACGAACTTCCCGACCAAGCCTATCAACCTACAGCTATCGTCTAGAGTTTAAGACAACAATCAATGATAAAGAACTATCTCGAAACACACACCTAAGAACTCAAAACCAAACAATCACAACAGAAATCAATTTTTGAAACGTGTAGGTATAAAATCACGTAGAGTTTAGGGTTTACTTTTGCTAATGAGATACTGAAACAGATTTCACACGGTGCAATTTATAGGTCCTAGTTTCTTTGTCAGCGAAACTATAGTTTTGCTCGGCATCACAGATGAAGTCATAAATCCCAGTGAGGAGCGAGTTTGCCGGGGAATCTATAGATTCGCTTGGCAAAACAACCAGCGAAACTTAGTTTTGCTGGAGCCTAACACTTAAAACAAATTAAAATTTTTTAGAAAAAATTCTTGTATTTACAAACCTTTTAATGAAAAACATTCTTCATCCCATAATATTGACATGAACAAAAACAAAAAAAATAGAAGATTAAAATAAAGTAAAAATAAAAAACATAATATAACGTGATCGGTTCAAAAGGATCGAATTTGTAATGATATCGTAATGCAATGATCAATTCAAACATAAAGTAATCAAACACGTGTAATTACATCAAAAAATTCATAGATTTCATTGATAGCAAATGCACAGGATACAATGTGTAGGGGTTACAGTTTGTTCACCTACGTCTGTATTGTCTAGTCTTAGATGTCTTAGATATCTCCCTACACAATACATAAAATATCCTATTTATACTATCAAGAAACATAGAAACATATATTTACAAAATAAGTCCCTATACTATGACAAAAAACACATAAAGACAAAATGTTAATCTTTTAAGAGCTTCAACAATACTCCCCCTACGATTTACATTATCTTCAGTCTACATTGAAAGCTTTTGTCTCATCTTTGATCTTGAACACGGGCTTCTATTTGTAGAGATACAACTCTCACAAAGCCTTCTTGAATGCAGACTTGAACTTCTTTCAAAGATTCTATGATCTGCTCAGCATTCAAGATCTCAAAAAGTACTGTAGCATTTTTGTTGATCTTCCACCTTCATCTAGCACATGAATAGGTGAATGAGCAACAAATTTGATAACTTTGAGTGAAGACTCCTTGACAATCAAATTCTATTGAGATACCTATATATCACAAAGATTAACTGATAGCAATCGAATGTTGAATGAATGAGTGTAGCGGGTGTTCGAGTGAGTGAATCAGAGTGTTTCAGCTTGTGAATGAGTGCATGAAAACTACACAAGTGTTGTATATATACAAGTGTAAATTTTTAGGCACATGAGCACTGTGAAGGCACATGAGACTAAATTTCACACCAAGTTTTCAGACGCATGAGCACTGTTCAGACGCATAAGCACTGTTCAGAAGCTTGGGCACTGTTCAGCGCATGAGACTTGATAATACGCCTAACACTTGTATTTTACATTCAAACGTCTAACCACTAGGAAAGTCTGGTACTGTTTAGGCACATGAGCATAAGATGATACGCCCAACACTTAACCATTTTCCAGTCACATGACAACTGTTTAGGCCCATGAGCTTGAATGAAACGCCTAACACTTGCACAATTTTCTGAAATTCATCATACTAGCATGGGATCCTTTCCATGAGTCTTGACACTTGAACTTTTCTCATCATCCATCTGAACACTATTTAAACATATTAGTACTGTTCACACTCAAATTTTTCAACACTTTGTCAAAATTGTTTGACTATCACTCAAAATTTTCATTAATTTCCCTCAATTTTAATATTTTTGAAATTCAAAGTTTTATATATATATATATATATATATATATATATATGACCTTTATTTTTATTTTAAATTTTCAAAAATTAATTTCCCGTCATTTTAGTCTCTATTTAATTTTTACAAAACAAATAATCTAATTTTGTTTGCAAGAAGCTTTTCCAATAAATTTGAATTCTTTTTCAGGTTCATTTTTACATCATATCAAACACACATATGCTTGAAATTGCAGCTTCATCCTTTCATTCAAAACACTTTATTTTTTATTTTTTTTACACATTTTGAAAATCTATTATTTTCTCTTTTTCATATTTAATCCCCCTAAACTTTTAAGGTTTACAAACTTAGAAGTTTCTTTTATTTTTCAATTAGAGCTATCAACATGTCTGCACACAGAAAATCATGCAAAAAATCAAAAATAAAGCAGAATAAAAAAAATCTACTATATACATTTGAATCACATGCCTGCAGTGAGATCATATTAGTTAAGATCAGTGTATTAAAATAAAATAAAATGATGGATAGTCATAGACAGTGATTAAATCCTGATCAAGTGTGTTCCAGGTCAGCATTTCTGCAGCAAAGGAGACACGAGATCTAAGAACAAAAAATGAGTGCTTTTGGCAAGATACTCAGCACACTTACTTTTTCAATTCTTGGATTGATTAAGGTACGATTAGATATGACATTATGTAAGTCACACTTAGACTTAGAGAGTTCAACTCTCATCAAGATATGCAAGAAATCACTTTTCTCAACTTGTTAACCTAACATATACTTAAAACCAGATCTCATGTTTAGATTGTGCACATTGGAATCTTTTGCATCAAGTGAGAATATCCAGATATGTAATGACTTACAACAGAGGATATCTCATCACTTCAGGTCTATGATGACTCATAACAGAGAAGTGAATAGATGCTTTAAATAATTAGAGCTCAATGGTTATGCATATCACCACCAGGTGTGAGTTTATGACTTAAGAAGCAATCAGTCTGAGAAGTCAACACTACTCATTGGTACTAAAATGGACAAACATGAATGCGTGATTGATTTAGTTTGATCACAAGAATTTACTTTTTCAGTATATTTGCATGAGCTTACCTGCACATCATATCTGATCACGTCAGACTCTAGTAGCGAGTGAAGCATGCAACTGATCATAACTAATGTATCTATCATTTCTCAAAAATTGCAAAGACAGATTTAGTCCTAAACACTTAACTAACAACAAAAACTCTATTTTTGTGTTTTTGTTTTATATTTTTCTCTTTTGATTTTGCAATTTTCTAATTTTGGATTTGCTTTTTCATTTTCTATTGAACATACACACATAATATATACAATCAGACAGTTAACTTTGACAGTTTTTTTATATTCAAGATTAAGCTAAGGGAGGGTTCTTATCATTTTTTAATGAATCAAACAACTGAGTTAAACTCCAAACCAGTTTCTAAACATGATTAATAAGTCCAATTGAGTCGACCATAAATTCAAATCGACCTAGTAAAAAGGCTTTTGTAAATAGGTCAGCCAACTGTTTATCATTTATGATTTGAATCAAAATGATTAAACCTTTTTAAGAGTTATCTCTGTGAAAATGATATCAAATTTCGATATGTTTTGTTTTTGAGTGCTGGACAGGATTAGCTATAATAAACATAGCAGCAATATTATCAATGTAAATAGGAGTTTTAAGAAAATTGAACCCATAATCCAACAGTTAGTTTTGAAACCAAAGTATTTGAGAACATCCTGCTGATGCAGCTATGTACTCAGCTTCTGCGGTTGAAACAAAGACATTTGATTGTTTCTTATATTGCCACGAGACTAATCTGGGACCTAAAAACTTACAACCACCCGTCGTAGATTTACGATCTTAGCAACATCCCCCATAATCACTATCTGTATATCCATGTAACTTGAATTTTCCTTCATAAGGATACCATAACCCTAAAGCCGGTTTTCCTTTAAGATACCTGAATATTCGTTTAACAGTGATTAGATGAGATTCCTTCAAGTCAGATTGTACCTGGCATAGACACAAACAACATATATTATATCAGGTCTAGATGCAGTAAGATACATCAAAGATCCGATCATAGATCAGTATAAAGTTTGGTCAACTGATTTTCTTTTTGGATCAGGTTCAATCTTGGTATTTATGTCAGTTGGAGTTCTTATGGATTGACAATCTTGCAGTTTAAATTTCTTCAAGAGTTTTTCAACGAATTTCTCTTGATTGATAAAAATTCCATCCGCAGACTGCTTCACTTGAAGACCACGGAAAAAATTTATTTCTCCCATAGAACTCATCTGAAAATGAGACTTTATGATTTCTTCAAATTCATTGCATAACTTTGGACTTGTAGAACCAAATATGATATCATCAACATACACTTGAACACATAAGAGATCATCAGCATCCTTGTTAATAAACAAAGTAGGATTGATTTTCCCTTGCGTGTATCCATGTTGGATCAAATGTTGTGATAACGTTTCATACCATATTCTAGGAGCTTGATGCAGACCATACAATGCTTTGCTAAGCTTGTACACATGATGAGGATATTCTGAATCTTCAACCTGGAGGTTGCTTGACATACACATCATCATTGATTGGTCCATATAAGAAAGCACCTTTAACGTCCATTTGATACATCTTGAATTTCATGAATGATGCATAAGCCAGGAAGAGACAAATTGATTTAAGTCTTGCAATTAGAGCAAATACTTCATCATAATCTATTCATTCTTCTTGGGTGTAACCTTGTGCAACGAGTCTCGCTTTGTTGCGGATAACAATTCCCCGATCGTCTGTTTTGTTTTGGAACAACCATTTTGTGCCTATAGCATTTTCTCATTCAGGTAAATCCACAAGTTTCCGCACTTCTTTTTTACGAAATTGCAATAATTCTTCTTGCATTGCCTCAATCCAACTTTGTCCTTTAACGCTTCAGTGATGTTTTTAGGAACAATTTTAGATAGAAAACACGAGTATAAGCATAGGTTTACTTGTTCTGAATGACTTCTCGTTGTTCTCTCATTCAATTGACCGATCATAGGTTTGCTTGTTCTAAATGACTTCTCTTGGTTCTCTTATTCAATGGACCGATAATGTAAGGCCCCGTTCCCGGAGACCTCACAATTGGACGATCATAGTACAATTAATAAAAACTTACATAGTTATTAAACATTGCAGCGGAATTTTCATCAAAATAGCCATTCATTAATCGATAAAAACTGTTGCTAAGCAATACATAAAAGTTTGTTATCGGTTACAAAAGATTGTTTGATTGAATCACAAAGCAACAATAATATTAACCATGAACGGATGTCAGCATTACCCCGATGAGTAGCCTCCCCGAGTGCCATCCTCAGCAATATTACCTGCCAACTGAAAATGCATAAAAGTCAGCTTTGTTGAGTGAGTTCTAGTTTTAAAGTCATAAAAATGCCGTGTAAGGATTGTATACGAAAATACACTTTTAAATGCTATATCTTTCCTTCTCAGGTAATCACACACCATACATACATTCAGTTCATTCCATTATCATCATCATAATCCTTCCTTTTCATCATTATTATCTTTCACATTCGATGTGGACAATTGTGCAATACCCCGAACATTCTGCACGAAGTGGATACTGGGCCTGAGGTCTATACTTGGACCCTGCATACGGAGCAAGAAGCTTAGCCCAGTCGCTTGGGGTATGCAACAAAGGTCCCGTCAATCCCAATGATTGACCCCGCGTGCATCCTCATGGGTTTTACAACCGCACGCTGTTAAGCTAACAACCCCAGGTTGTGAACCTTCTTTCGTTTGCTTGCAAGCCTTTTCATTCATTCATTTGTTCATTATGTTCCACTTTTCATTAACATTAATCTTTCCCCTTAATTAATGATAATACTTTATGAGCATAGTCAAACCACATAAAGCCACATAATATAATAATAAGAACACAAGGCCCAACATAAACACATGAATAAAATAATCAATAAATAATCACAGGTCAACCCTAGGTCAAACCCTACCATTCAGCTTTCTTCAAAATTTTAGAAAATATTCTAAGTGTCCTAGGCGCATGAGGACTATGTAGGGGCATCAGCACTGCATGGGCGCATTATTACTATTCAGGCACATGGCCTCAATACTTAGGCATTTTAGAACTATCCTTGGCGCATGACACTGTTCAGGCGCATGGGCCTACCCTTAATATACCAAGGTAAAGTTTTGGGCACATGGGCACTATTGGGGCGCATGAGCCCCTACTTAGAAATTTCTAAGGTGCATGAGTCCTATTTGGGCACATGGCCTGTACTTGTACATATTTTAACCAAGTTCCCAGGCGCATGGGCCCTGTTTGGGCGCATGACCGCCTGTTGTGCACTTCGACATATCAGAATCAGTTCAAGCCTGTTCTAGCACCTGTTCAAAGCCTAAATAAACATTTCTAAGCATTCTCAACACATAAACAAGCATGAATTACAAGTATGTACATGAATATACATACGGGTACGTAGATAAAGCCTCGAAAACTCATTTTGATGCATTTTCAGCCCCAAAGGTTGTTTAAAATACATATAAACGGGGTCTAGAACTCACCTATTGCAGATGAGAAGTAAAACTCCACCAAACTTGGATGCACTAGAGTTCAATACACCTAAACAAGCCAAACAACCAACCAAAACACAAATAACACTTAGGAATCGGTTCCTACGGGTGAAACCACCAAGAAACTGAGCCAATTAACATGTAAGCACACATACCTCAAAGATTTCAGCTTCTCTTCTTCTTCACAACCGAGAGAAACAAAATGCAGCTTCTTCTTCTTCCTTTTCTTCAGTTTCAGCAGCAGTTAGAAAGGGGTATGGGCGACCATACCCCTTTTATACATGTTTTTTGACTTTTTGTGTAAATTTACACTTTACACCCCTTATCTTTGCCTTCTTTTTAGTTGACCAAATTTTCAGGTGTTACAGATAATTTGAGATGTAGGATGGTTTTTGTGAATACGAGACTTTGGAATCACATTCCCTTGAACATGAACATCCAGATTAGATTGGTTCAAGTTGGAAAGCTGATGCAATAAGTTCAAAGCATGTGGATTGAAATTAGGAACTTGAGTCGGTGAGTTGATAAAGTATCAAGATTATCATTAACAACTACATCATCAAAAATCAATGACATTCCGGACTCAGGTTGTACAATTTCAGGACCATCATTAGGAATAGGTTATGAAACATTGATATTTTCAGACAAGGAATGATTGTGTGCTTGTTGATAGCTAGATTGATCATGAGATTCAGAACTGAATACAAGATCTTTTACAAAAGAAAAGAATGGATAGTGTGGGCTAGAATCATCCATATCATATGAATCAGAATCATCACTAAATGATCCAAGATCTCCTTCTTGTTTCTTCTTCTGGCCTGTAGATTCAAACAAGTTAGAATTAAAAGAGTTTGACAAAGAATCTAAATCAAATAACCAAGCTGGACCATTTGCAACTGATGGAAAAGAGTTTTCAAGAAATTTAACATTGAAAGTTTCAAGGATAACATTTGTCCTAGAGTTATAAAATCTAAAAGCTTTTGAAACCGACGAATATCCAATGAAAAATCCTTCATCAGATTTTGCATCAAATTTTCCTAGCTGGTCACTTGAGTTTAAAATCAAAACTAGATAACCAAAAGATTTAAGAAAATCTATATTAGGTTTCCTACCAAACATCAGCTCAAAAGGAGTTTTCTGTTTATCTTTCACAAACAATGTTCGAATTTGAACAAAACATGCAGTGGATATTGCTTCATCCCAGAATGTAATTGGAATCTTTGCATCTGCTAACATGGAACGTGCAGCCTCAATCAAAGTTCTATTTTTCCTTTCAGCAACTCCATTTTGTTGTGGAGTTCTAAGAGCACTGAACTGACTATCAATTCCTTTTTCTGCACAAAACATGTCAATATTAGGATTTTTAAATTCCGTTCCATTATCACTTCTAATTATTTTCACCCTTTGTTCTAATTGATTTTCTACTTTAATGATGAACTCTTTTAATAATTTAGCCGTTTCAAATTTAGCATGGAAAAAGAAAACCCATGAAAATCTTGTAAAGTCATCAATGATAACTAAATAATATGATTTCTTTCCAATACTCCGAACATTTGTTGGTCCGAATAGGTCCGTATGCAACATCTGGAGAGGGTTGGAATTTGAGTTTATCAGCTTGGACTTATAAGACGCTCTGTGTTGCTTTTCTTTTAAACACGCTGAGTAATGATCTGTTGTAGCAAACTTCTTTGTTGGAAGACCTACTACATGATTTCCTACTACAAGCTTGTTCATGTTCTTGAAATTGGAATGCCCAAGACGTCTATGCCATAACTGGCTTTCGATATTTGATGCTTGAGCAATTAGGCGTGTTGTTTCTGTAGATGGATCTACTTGAGACATATCTAACTTGTATACATCTCGATCACGAACAACTTTAACAACTACCCATTCTTTGCTTATCTGAAAACCTGGCTTCAAATATAACAAAATGAATCATCAAATAGAACAGAGTAAGATTTGTCACAAATTTGGGAAACACTTAAAAGATTAAAGTTCAACTGTTAGCAGTAGTTGACTTTATCAAAGCTAATAATCCCATTGTACACTGTTTCTTCTCCTGTTATGTTTCCACCTGCATCACCTCCGAATGCAACATGTGTACCATCCTTTAACTTAAAATTTTGCTACAAGGCATGGTTGCCTATCATATGCCGGCTACACCCACTATCAACAAACCACATATTAAGAGGTCTTTTTGGGCGTACCTTCATTTCAAAGAAATTTAAGTTGAGTTATCAACCCAAGCCGATACGGTCTTGGGCTTGCCAAATTTATCAACAATGGTATATTGTTTAAAATGAAGTGTATTCAAATCAGGCTTCTTGTTGACAAATTTACCAATTCCGTTCCTAACACATTTTTGATTATCTTTGATTTGTTTAGTTCTTAAGCATGAAAACATTTTTCAAGATCATCATCAAGATAATTCAAACTATGAGACAAGAATTTTTTAGAAAAAAATTGTTTACCAAACATCCCACTATTTATTCTCATAGATCGTGGAAAGAATTTTCCTTGATTATACTGCCTTGGTTTTGCAGCATAAGAATTATCATAAACAGATTTATTTCTTTGAAAAGATCTCAAGCCTAAGGAAGGATGTTTTGTCACTCTTTGAAAACCAACACTTTGATTTTTTTGAAATTATGGATTGACATATCTATTCCTTAACTGTGGATTAACATATCCATTCCTCGGCGAGTTCTTTCTGAAGTAGCAATTCTTAGTTTTATGGGTTCTTTCATCATAATTGGTACAATATTTGTTGAAATAACAATCAGCTATTGAATGGTTTTTCATGTCACAAATGTGATAGTACTTGTTAAAGAAACATTCTTCAGTCTTATGATTGTACATATCACATATTTCATAGTACCTTTGTTAAAATTTAAACAACTGTTGATTAACTTTAGATGTGGAAGCCACATTTGATCCTTGTTTTGATTTGGGAGTTGAAAAGTTAATCTGTTGTTTTTTTGTTTAAAAGTTTGTTCTTTTGAAATTTGGGTTTTGACCTTTGCTTATTAACACCATTTCTTGACTCTTTAGATACAAATCTTTTGTTGATACCTGAAGACTTAGGAATTGAACCTGTTTTTAGATCAGAGTTAGATTTGTTCTTTGAGTTAGATTTGATTTATGGAATTTTGTTCATGTCAAAAGTACCAACAGATACAAACTTTATTGGTTTAAACTAATTAGTTTGATTTGTTCTTTGAGTTTGATTGTTTTGAGAGGAGTTAGATTTAGCATTTTTCCTTTTCCTTCTTCGGTTTCTTGATCTTGATGATTTTTGTTTGCTTTGGGATTGTTTTGAGTTTGCTTACTGCTATTTAATAAAATCTAGATTGTTTAATCCGTAAGAAAATGAATCTTCAGATGTTACTTCATCTAGTTTTTTTTTGTTTTATTCTTTGAGTTTTGTTTGTCATTCTTAACAATGATTTCTTCAACAACATGCTCTTTCAGAACAAACATTTTCTTATTCTTTGGTCGTGGTTCGTAAGATTTAACTTTCACAGGATGACCATTTTTAATCTTTTTAGAATCTTGTTCTTTAAATATTTCAACATTTGTTTTCTCTTCATCACTTTCACAATTCTTTTTCTTGTTTTGAAAGGCTTTTAGCTTAGCTTTGTTTTCAGGTGAGTGATCATGTGTGTTAAAGTTTTCTGGCAGAGTGTTTGTGATAGATTTAGGCATTGGTTCATGTGTAAATCCTAGACCTGCTTTGTTTTTATCTTTCCTCTCACTTACCAGGTGTTCTGCAATAGTTTTAGAACTTTTAACTTTAGCTAGATCCACCTGAGTTGCAGCATGAGCTATTTTTTCTTTTTCTAAATTTTTAGTCATCTCCTCAAGTGGTTTCTTCACAAGTTCAAGTTCTTCTAGAGTTTTATTCCATGAGGTTTGTAAAGATAATATCTTTTCATCAGAGACTTTGTGATCATTTTTCAGTTTGTTGTGCATTACCTCTTCTTGTTTAAGTTGATCATAGATCTTATATGAATATGTTCAGTAATGCTCAACTTGATCAAAACATGCTTTTGTGCACATTTTCTCTCTGACTTCAACAGGAATTTCAGGATAACTTGAAGATGAAGTCTCAGAGTTAGATGATGGATTCTCAACCTTTGGTTGGTCAGACTGCGCCATAAGTGCAATTTCTTCTGAATCCTCTTTTGGGTCAGATTTTTTACTCCAGTCATAGTCTTCATCATCATTTTCTGAATCACTATCAGCCTTTGGATCATTATCTTTAGACCAGTCTTCATTTTGAATATGTGTAACAAGAGATAAACTAGATGTTAGATCAGCTGTAAATTATTCAGCATAAACACTCCAGTCATATCCATCTTTGATGCTAACAACAAGAGCTTTCTTTGGCTCTTCAGATGATTTTGATTTATCTTTAATTTCTGGCATAGGAAGGCCCTGGTAAGGCTTCTGGATGGTTTTCTGAGACTGCTGATGATATCTTTGACTGCTAGAACCTGCTTGACCATTTCCTCCTTGATTTCTGGGAGCTTTACGTTCCATTGAGAAATGACCATAACTGTTGCAGTTGAGACACCTTGATTTTGATTTGTCAAAGCTAATAGGTTTGTTAGTACTTGGCTTGTAGTTCCTGTTAACATAAGAGTGTTTTTGTGTTCTATAAGCATTCATCACCATCTTCCAATTAAAGTCCATCTCTTCCATATCATCAGGATCCATTTCGAACAAATCCTGCAAAACATGATCTAATTGTGTTAGATGAGTACCTTGATAAGCTTGAAAACTTGCCATAAAAGTAGTAAAAGCAGATTTAGACTCATCATCCTGTAAGAGGATGTTAATAACATCTTTAACTTTGCTAGTTTTAGCAGAGTTAGAATATGGAGTCTTAGTTTGAAGTTTAGGAGTTTGAGTTTTAGGAGGAGAC
This sequence comes from Flaveria sonorensis, assembly GCA_025506505.1. NCBI lineage: Eukaryota > Viridiplantae > Streptophyta > Magnoliopsida > Asterales > Asteraceae > Flaveria > Flaveria sonorensis. The sequence goes on along the minus strand of CM046430.1, from coordinate 30,044,293 downwards.
TGAGTTTGAGGTTGAGTTGTATAAATCAGAGCACTTGTGTAAGAAGAATCTGTAAAGAAACCAGCTCCAACGAACAAATCACCCTTTTCTTCTGGAATATTATTGTCTTTTACCAGAAAAGCATTCTCCACTGTGTTAGCAGGAGATGCAACATACTTATACTGAGACAATGAAGCAGCTCTATCATTGTTTCTGGAGCTCTCATCAATCTCAACTATTTCAATCTTGGCAATCAAAATATCTAGATCCATAGGAAACTTTTCAGTATGCCTTAACAGTATAACTGTCTGTTTCCATGAAGACGGGAGAGCATTGAGAAGTTTGTAATTTAGATCTTTGAGATCATTTTTGATACCAGCAGTTGACATCTCAGTAGTTAGTTGCACAAATCTGTTTATCATTTGATTAATTTTTTCCCCAGAAAGATGCTCAAATAACTCCAATTGCCTCTTGAGTTTTTGCATTTTGAGATTTTGTATCTCTTTACCATATTCGCAAATAATCTTCAAAGCCTTGTACATAGTGTAACCAATTTGATAACCATCAAGTCTAGTCAAGACTTCCAATGGTAATCCCTTTCACATCAATGAGTATGCTTTGATTTCATTCTTCACCTTTCTTAAGTCATCACCTTGCAGACCATCCTTTGGATAAGGTTCTTGAGAGTCTTTGGTATAAACAAATCCTCTGTCAGGACCATCAGATGTAACTGGGATATAAGGTCCTTTCTCTATTAACTTCCACAAGTCAGTATCAATAGAGTTTAGATGATGCTTTAATCTTAAAGGCCAGTTCTTGAAATCTGCTCTGTTCTTTAGCTTTGGAACCCTGTTCTCCGAATCTTCAGACTTAACCATTTTGTATTTTTGAATTTAAGAAAATGACTTGTTTTTGTTGTTTTTATGTTTTGAAATAAAACTATTAAATGAAAATATTTTTGGATTTTAGTTTTTGAAAAAAAATTCTAAGTGTTTACTGATAAGTTCGAGTGTTCAAGCGCCTAAATAGTTATCAATGGCCCAAACAGTGGTGAAGTGTCTAAATAGTTGTGAAATGCCTGACTCCAAAGTAGAAACGCCTAAGGGAATGCCATAGTTTAATTCTGAAACACCCAACTGATGATACGCCTAGATAGTCTTCAAACACCCACACAGTTATGAAACACCTGGGTTCCACCCGGTGATGAAACGCCTAAGCAGTCGTCAAACGCCTGTGTTAAAAACACCCAAACAGTCCTTGTGCGCCTAGAATTACTTGGTTTCAACAAAGTCTCAATGTGACCAAATAGTCACAATGCGTCCCAACAGTGGTAAAACGCCTAAACTGAAAAATGCCTAAACAGTGCTAAAACGCCCAAACAGTTGTGATGCGTCTAGACACTTGGTCAATTTTCAGCAGTTTTTCAACCACATGCGCCTAATTCAACTTCTCCAACGAACTCAGTTCTTATGAAAATCTTCAAAACATGTTCAATTGATCTAAAAACTTCCAATTAGGTAGTTATTAGGTCGATTAACAATCCTAAATCTTCAATTTCATCAAACAACAACTACAAATTAGTTTTCTGATTGAATTGAAGTCCTAAACTGAAGAACACAGTTCGTACACAAATTTGATTAATTCCTCAGATCTAAATGAATTGAACACCAATTGTGATTCAAATCATGTTTCTATAGAAAAAACACAACTGAAAACAACAATTAATCGATCAAATTGCAATCAATCATAGATTTCAAGCGATTCAAAGAGCTCAAAATGTCTATAAGCTCTGATCACTTAACCCAAGGCTCTGATACAAATTGATCGGTTCAAAAGGATCGAATCTATGATGATATCGTAACGCAATGATCAATTAGAACACAAAGTAATCAAACACATGCAATTACATCAAAAATTTCATAGATTTCATTGATAGCAAATGCACAGGATACAATGTGTAAGGGTTACAGTTTGCTCACCTACGTCTGTTTTCTCTAGTCTTAGATGTCTCCCTGCACAATACATAAAATATCCTAGTTATACTATCAAGAAACAAAGGAATATATATTTAAAAAATAAGTCCCTATACTATGACAAAAAACATATAAAGACAAAATGTTAATCTTTCAATAGCTTCAACATAAAGTACGAAGTAAATGAAAAACTTAAGAATAAAAGGATATAGTCACTTCTTTTTACTTTGTTCTCCTTCAAACATATCAACAATCCCGCCAATCCTTGACTCTCTGGATCAACTTCTTGAAAAAAGAAGTGTCTATATACTTTTATTCATAAGTTTTTCATTTACTTCGTACTTTAGTTTATTTTATTTTATTTTTTTACTTTATTTTAATCTTCTGTATTTTTTGTTTGTGTTCATGATGATATTATGGGATGAAGAATGTTTTTCATTAAAAGGTTTGTAAATACAAGAATTTTTTTTTTAAAATTTAAATTTTTTTAAGTGTTAGGCTCCAGCGAAAATAAGTTTCGCTGGTTGTTTCGCCAAGCGAATCTGTCGATTCGCCGGCAAACTCGCTCCTCACTGGGATTCATGACTTCATCTGTGATGCCGAGCGAAACTATAGTTTCGCTGACAGCGAAACTAGGACCTATATATTGGACCCTGTGAAATCTATTTCAATATCTCATTAGCGAAAGTAAACCCTAAACTCTACACGATTTTATACCTACATGTTTCAAAAAATGACTTCTGTTGCGATTGTTTCGTTCTGAGTTCTTAGGTATGTGTTTCGAGATAGGTCTTTATCATTGATTGTTGTCTTAAACTCTAGACAATAGCTCTAGGTTGATTCGCTGGGTCGGGAAGTTCGTAGGTTTGTTCAGCGAAACTACGTGACCATCCAGCGAATCTGAATGAAAGTTCAGTGTTCTGGGCGAAACTATCTCGTTATACTGATCGCGTGTACTTGATAGTTTCGCCTGTACAATTTCAATGAAACTATAGATTCGCTCAGGCAACTAATCTTTTTGTATGGGGTTCAGCGAACTTACAACTTCGCTGGTGTTATGAACCACAATTTCGTCCTTAGCGAAACTATAAAATCACTTAGACACATGAGTCTGTGCCGGTGTCACAACGAATTTATACATTTGTTTGGAGGAAACTAAGGTACAAACCACTGCAAAACTGTTAATTTGTGCCTATAGCGAAACTACAATTTTACTTGTCAGCAAAACTGTTTAATTTTCTGATTTTTCTTGTATTTTGTTTAATTTCTTTATTCTTTATTCTCTTTATGTTATAACTAACTTACTTTTGTTCAATTTTCAGTAAAGATGGCTAATCTAAAGTTCGATGAGAAGACAAACTTTTGTTCACTATTGGATGATAGTAATCCTAATACCATTGGATTAAGAGATTGCATTAAATGGTTGAAGCAATCTCATATCAATTATGCTATTTCTCACATGCCCACGATCTATGATCTTCACATAAGAGGCTTTCGGAGAACGGCAGAGTATGACCTGGGGACTAATCCTCATCGGATTACTACTAGAGTTCTTGAGCAAGACCTTGTTATTACTGCTGAGACTATAGCAAGGGTGTTATGGCTGGAAGAAGATTGTGGTGATGAAGTGAAAATGTCTGATGTAGAGGTACTTAATGCATTTAGACACATTGGGTATGAAGGACCTTCTTTTGGCTCAAAGAAAGAGATCAAGAAGTCTTTCTTATCTAAGGAATGGAGATACATCACCAACATATTTATTATGTGCTTAGATTATAGGAAAGGGGGGTCAGATGGTCTAAACCAACATTGGGCAAAAGCTATGATTGTATTTTATCAGGGACAGAAAGCCAATATTGCAAAGTTGATTTTTAATTGCATGACTGAGAATATTATGGCGTTGAAAAAGGATAAGTGGCTCCTATATCCTAGGTTTGTATAGATGCTTATTAATGATTTGAAGCCAGATTTGCTCAGACATGGATAAATTAAAAGGCTAGTGCAAATGAACACTAGGTTATTTGCAGATTGCTCAGCTATGAGACATGACTTCAGCGGAAAGATAACGTATCTTTTGGAGAATATGTACTCCGCTGAAAGATGGAGTTACATAAAAAGGTTGATTGAAAGTGAAAATAAGAATGCTGAAGAGAACAAGGAGAAGCAAGAAGAGGCTATATAAAAGCAAAAAAGATACGCAAAGAAAAAGGAATATGACTTAGAAGCTGAGATTGATGGGGTTGAAGAGGAGCTGAGAGTTCAAAGGGATAGGAGAACTAAAAAGAAATCTGATCAAGGAGAACCAGCTCACGTTACTGAAAGGAGATCTAAGCATAAGCAGCCAGTTTTTGAACAAAGAAGAGATCCCAGATCGAAATTGGAGCAAGATGTTATTCGAAATCTGAATGCATCTTTGGCCAATGAATTAGGTATGATAAAAACAAAGCTGGTGAATTAGGAACTAAGAGAAAAAGAAAAAGATAAAGAACTAGAAAGTATGAAGAAAATGATGGTATATCAGCAAGATTTAATAAAAAGACTACTCAGCAAAGTAAGTGAGCTAAAAGCTAAATCTATCCAGCCCAACCAGTTATCTCAAGCAAAAATAGATGATCTTACATATACATCTAAGTATTCATTTTTGAAAGTGGAAAGTTCGATGGGGATTGGTGGAGAATCAAGTGGAGCTAGAGCTGATGCAGGTGATGCTGATGTTGGCATTGGTGATGGTGGTACTAATGTTGGAGTTGAGAAGAGAATAATATGGAAGGTGCTGTAAGAGATGAGCATGGGGTTATAGAGGCTGAGTTCATAGATTTGGGGCTGGACATAAACACTGATTCAACTGGTGCTAAAGTATTTAGAGAAGAAACTATTGAAGGAAGCATGAAAGGAGCTGAGATAAATCTCATTGATAAAGAAGAGGAGTTTGAGGAACAGTTAGTTGATTGTGATTCTGAACTTGAGTTCTATGAAATAGATGAACGCCTAATTAGATATGTGGCTCAAAAGGGTTCTGATGAAAGAGATATTGTGGAGCTGAGTAAGGAAGATTGGTTTGACAAAGAAAAAGAAAAAGAACAGCTGACTCCACTATTCCAAAACATAAGTGGGCCAAGTAGAAAGAAATTAGATAAAAGGATAGTGAGTTGGAAGTACAATCATGAACTAAAAATGTTTATGATCAAAAGAAGAGGTGGAGGTATTTCTTACATGCACAAAAGGAAGGCCTTCAAGACCTTGCCTAGATGGGATTTAAGGAGATTGTCAGAAATTACCCTACTGGAGGCACATTTGAGTGAGAGAGCAATGCTTTTGGAGAAGGAGATAAAGATGGTAATGAATGATAATTTTGAAGCTTTCGGATACATGAAAACAGAAAGAAGGAGATCAAAGAAAGATCTGGATTGGGCTACTGGAAAAGGGAGGATTGTCTTAAAGCTGAAGCAGGACAAAACAGTTAACATAGTGAAAGTGCCCAATCCACTTCCCCCAAGACTTCAAAATTTTGAAAAGTGGTTCTACGACAATAATACAGGGGTAGCTGTTATTAGATTGAAAAGTGCTGAAAAGATTAAGTTGTTTGATCCTATGGAAGTATTTTCATTCTGTGATGAAGATTTAGTGGTGCTTTGAGAGAATCATATAAAAGCCAGACCCGAAGCTGAAATAAGAACTGAAGCCAGTCTCTTCATGAATACGGCTAACAAGGCTCGAGGTGTAAGGGCTGAGATCAGGGAGCTTGCTAAGAAAGTATTACAAGATGATGAATTAAGGATGGATGTGCAGGAGCTTACAACAAAATTTGAAAAGGACAGTGCAAGGGTAGAAAAAGAAAGTACATCAGGAGCTAACCAAGAGACATCAGATAAAGCTGCAGAGGAAGCGAGAGATGAACAAGAAGATCAAGAGTGAGGTCCAACCTAGGGGGAGAATTGATGATCAAGTATAGGTCGGACTCACCATTATTGATAGGAGTATTATGATATGTATGTAATAGGTTAAATGTTAGTTCATTTCCTTGTAATTTGCATTCTTAGAGTTTTTGATGATCCTACGAAACTACGGGTGAAACTATAGTTTCGCCCGGAGTCAGCTGTCTTAGGTCACTCGGCAAAGCTGTAGTTCGCTGCCGGGTGAATCTAGTTAGCCTAGCTTATGTATTGTAATCTTTTATCTTTGTAAGCAAGTTTTTGGCAAGACCCTAATACGAAAATATCTTTGTTGCAACTGTATGTTTTGGCTGGAATTTTGATGATTGTTGCTTTGATTCTCAATTAGTTCATTATGTTAATGTTCTTGTGGTGTTAAATCAGTGGGAAACCCTTGTTTATACATCAATTGCCCTGTTATATCAATCAGAAGGACCAACAATATGGTATCAGTGCCTTTATGATCTTGATTGATTGGTTTTGTGCATTTTTCGAAAAAGGTTACTCTTCCATCCATTTTTGACATGGAAATTGATTAAGGATTGTGCATTTTGGGTGTGGGAAGCTATTGAAATCATCAGATCTCAAATTCATTAAGATTTGGATGAGTTTGGATTGATTTTGTACTGAAAAAGGTTTTCAGATTCGTCGGGGGAATTTAATTATCATCCAGCATAGCTGTTACTTGTTTCAGCAAAGCTATAGTATTTGTGGTTTCTTGATTCTGATTTCTTTGCTCTAGCGAAATTAGCTCTCTTGAACAAAAGTTCATCTTCCTTGACTGTCATATCAAGAGAAAGTGCTGTCGAAACAACCTTAGAATGAAAGTTCTACTAGTCTCAGCGAAACTATCGCCGAAACTAAAAGTTCCGAGTACCTAATTCAGGCGAAACTGCTATTTAGCTTGCCAGTGAATTTACCAATGAATTTGTCAGCGAAGTTATTTGCAAATTTACCGGCGAATCTAATACCCCAGCTGAACTTCCTGCTTTCAAAAATGTATACATTGATGTATTAGTGAGATCATCTAACTCAGCTTGAGTTAACTAATTGAGTAGGCCGGTATTGGCTTTCAACTCATTCACTTCCTTGATTAGCCTTTTGATTAACTCTTGTTGGTCTAACATCAAGCTATTCATGCTCTCTATCACCTTATCCTTCTTCTTTTCTCTCAGTTCTTGATCCATCAATTTAGTTTTGATCATTCCCAATTCATTTGCCAAAGATGCATTCAGATTTCTAATAACATCTTGGTCTAGCTCCGATCTAGCATCACTTTTTTCAGGAGTTTTAGAAAATGCTTGTTGTTTATGCTTTGTTCTCTTTTTGTTAGATTTCTTGGAAGATTAACATTTTTTATTTATGTTGTTTTTTGTCATAGTATAAGGACTTATTTGTAAATATATGTTCCTTAGTTTCTTGATAGTATAAATAGGATATTTTATGTATGTGCAGGGTAGACTTTAGACTCTAGACTTTAGAGAGAGATCTAAGAAACAGTTAGAGTCAGTTGAACGAACTCTAACCCTTACACATTGTATCCTGTGCATTTGCTATCAATGAAATCTATGAATTTTTTTGATGTAATTGCATGTGTTTGATTACTTTGTGTTTGAATTGATCATTGCATCACGATATCATCACATGTTCGATCCTTTTGAACCGATCAATTGGTATCAGAGCCTTCGGTTCAGTGATCAGCGTTATTGACATTTTGAGCTCTTTGAATCACTTGAAATCTGTGATTGATTGCAATTTGATCAATTAATTGTTGTTTTCAATTGTGTTTCATCCATAGAAACATGATTTGAATCACAATTTTGTGTTCAATTCGTTCAAATCTGAGAAATTGATCGAATTAGTGTTCGAACTTTGTTCTTCATATTCGGACTAAAAATTCAATCAGAATACTGATTTGTTGTTGTTGTTTAATCAAATTGATGAGTAAGGATTGTTAATCAACCTAATTACTACCAAATTGGAAGTTTTTAGATCAATTAATCAAGTTTTGAAGATTTTCTTAATATCTGAGTTCGTTGAAGCTGATGAATTAGGCGCATTATGGTTGAAAACTGCTGAAAATTGTCTAAGTATTTTGGCTCATCACCACTATTTAGGCGTTTTGATACTGTTCAGATGTTTTTAGTTCAGGCATTTGACCACTGTTGAGACGTTTTGAGACTGTTTGGACACTTTGTGACTTTGCAAAAACAAAGTAATTCTAGGCGCATAACAACTGTTTAAGCGCTTGACAACTGTTCACGCGTTTTAGATTTGTTTGGGTGCATTTCAGTTAGGCGTTTTTTAGAATTATACTACGGCATTTCCTTGGGTGTTTCTACTTCAAATTCAGGTGTTTGAGAACTGTGTAGGCATTTCATTACTGCGTAGGCGCTTATCAACTATTCAGGCGCATCAGCTTTCAGATTTATTAGTTTACACTTAGAAATTTTTTCAGAAACTAAAATCCAAAAATATTTTCATTTCTTAGTTTTTAATTCAAAACTTAAAAACAACAAAAACAAGTCTTTTTCTTAAATTCAAAATTATAAAATGATTAAGTCTGAAGATTCTGAGAACAGGGTTCCAAAGCTAAAGAACAGAGCTAATTTCAAGAACTGGTCTTTAAGACTGAAGCATCATCTAAATTCTATTGACACTGACTTGTGAAAGTCAAAAGAAAAAGGACCTCATATAATGATTACATCTGATGGTCCTGATAGAGAATTTGTTTACATAAAGGACTCTCAAGAACCTTATCCTGAGGATGGTCTGCAAGGTGATGACCTAAGGAAAGTGAAGAATGATATCAAAGATTATTCACTGATGTGTAAGGGATTACCATTAGAAGTCTTGACTAGACTTGATGGCTATCAAACTGGGTACACTATGTACAAGGCTTTGAAGATCATTTATGAAGGTGGTAAAGAGATACAAGATCTTAAAAGGCAGAAACTCAAGAGGCAGTTGGAGTTATTTGAGCATCTTTCTGGGGAAACAATTAATCAAATGATGAACAGATTTGTGCAACTAATTACTGAGATGTCAACTACTGGTATCAAAAATGATCTCAAATATCTAAATTACAGACTTCTCAATGCTCTTCCATCTTCATGGAAACAGATAGTTACACTGTTAAAGCATACTGAAATGTTTCCTATGGATCTAGATCTTTTAATTGCTAAGATTGAATCAGTTGAGATTGATGAGAGCTCCAGAAACAATGATAGAGCTGCTTCAATGTCTCAGTACAAGTATGTTGCATCTTCAACTAACATAGTGGAGAATGCTTTTCTGGTCAAAGATGATAACTCTCCAGAAGAAGAGGGTAATTTGTTCATCGGAGCTGGTTTCTTTACAGATTCTTCTTACACAAGTGCTCCTGTTTATGCAACTCAACCTCGATCTTAGTCTCCTCCTAAAACTCAAACTCCTAAAGTTCAAACTAAGACTCCATATTCTAACTCTGCTAAAACTAGCAAAGTTAAAGATGTTATTAACATCCTCTTACAGGATGATGAGTCTAAATCTGCTTTTACTACTTTTATGGCAAGTTTTCAAGCTTATCAAGGTAGTCATTCAACAAAATTAGATCTTGTTTTGCAGGATTTGTTTGAGATGGATCCAGACGATATGGAAGAGATGGACTTGAACTGGCAAATGGTGATGATTGCTTATAGAACCCAAAAACACTCATATGTTAATAGGAACTACAAGCCAAGTGCTAACAAAACCATTGGCTTCGACAAATCAAAGTCAAGGTGTTTCAATTGTAACAGCTATGGTCATTTCTTGAGGGAATGTAGAGCTCCCAAAAACCAAGGAGGAAATGGTCAAGTAGGTTCTAGCAGTCAAAGATATCATTAACAGTCTCAAAAGACATTTCAAAAGCCTATCAGAGTCTTCCTACGCCAGAACTTAAGGATGAATCAAAAGCATCTGAAGAGCCAAAGAAAGCTCTAGTTGTTAGCATTAAAGATGGATATCACTGGAGTGTGTATGCTGAACAATTTACAGCTGATCTAAACTCTAGTTTATCACTTGTTGTAGAAATTCAAACTGAACATTGGTCAGAAGATAAGGTTACTCAGAAAATGAAGAAGAAGAGTAAGACTGGAGTGATAAATGTGATCCTAAAGAGGATTCAGAAGAAGTTGCACTAATGGCACAGTCAAATCAACCAAAGGTTGAAAATTCTTTTTCTGACTCTAAGACTTCTTTCTCAAAATATCCAGAAATTTCAGTTGAAGTAAGAGAAAAAATGTGCACTAAAGCTTTCTTTGAACAAGTAGAGTACTACAGCACTTATTCATATAAAATATATGACAAGCTCAAACAAGTGGAAGTAATGCATACCAAACATAAAAACGATCACAAAATATCTGATGAAAAGATCCTCTCTCTACAAACATCATGGAATAAAACTTTGAAATAACTGGAAATTGTTACAAAACAACTTGAAGAAATGAAAAAGAATTTAGAAGAAGAGAAAATAGCACATGCTGCAACACAGGTTGATCTTGCAAAAGTTAAAAGTTCGAAAACAATTGTAGAACAACTGGTAAGTGAGAGAAAAGACAAACAAAAAGCAGGTTTAGGTTTTACACAGGAACCAATGCCTGAATCCATCACAAACACTTCACCAGAAAACTTCAACATGCATGATCACTCACCTGAAAACAAAGCTTTGCTAAAAGCATTCCAAAATAAGAAAAAGAATTCTGAGAGTGATGAAGAGAAAACGAATGTTGAGATATTTGAGGAACATGATTCTAAAAAAGATCAAAAATGGTAACCCAGTGAAAATTAAATCTTATGAACCACGACAAAAGACTAAGAAAATTTTTGATCCAAAAGAGTCTGTTGTCGAAGAAATAAGTGAAAGGAATGACAATCAAAACTATAAAAATAAAGAGAAAGCAAAGCTAGATGAAATAACATCTGAAGATTCATTTTCTTATAGTTTAAATAAACTAGAATTTATTAAATGGATAAAAGAACAAAAGAATAAAGAAAATGAAAAATAATCTTCACCTGAAGATGTTCAATCTAAAAGTAAACAAAGATCATCAAGATCTAGAAATCAAAGAAGGAGAAGGAAAAATGCTAAAGCTAAATCATCTCAATATAAAATTCAAAACACTCAAAGAACAAATCAATCAAATCAGCTTAACGCTGTGAAATTTGTATCTGCAGGTATTTTTGACATGAACACAATTCCAAAAATCAAATCTAATCCAAAGAACTAATCCAACTCTGATCTGAAAACAGGTTCAGATTCTAAGTCTTCCGCTGTCAATAAACTATTTGTATCTAAGGAGTCGAGGAATGATGTTAATGTTAAAAAATCTAAACTCAAATTTCAAAAGAACAAATTCACAAATCAACAACAATAGATTAACTTTTCAACTCCTAAATCCAAACAAGTATCAAATGTGGCATCCATATCTAAAGTTAATCAACAATTGTTTAAATTTCAAAGGCACTGTGAAATCTATGATATGTACAATCATATGACTGATGAATGGTACTGTCACATATGTGATATGAAAAATCATTCAATAGCTGATTGTTATTTTAACAAGTACTATACTTTTTGTGATGAAAGAACTCACAAAACTGAGAATTGCTACTTCAGAAAGAACTCACCAAGGACTGGATATGTTAATCCATAATTCAGGAATGGATATGTCAATCCACAATTTCAAAGAAATCAAAGTGTTAGTTTTCAAAGATTGACAAAACAACCTTCCTTAGGCTTGAGATCTTTTTGAAGAAATGATTATGTTTTTTGATGATTTTTATGCTGTAAAACCAAAGCAGTATAATCAAGGAAAATTCATTCCACAATGTGTAAGAATGAATGGTGGGAAGTTTGGTAAACAAAATTTTTTGTCTGATAGTTTGAAATGTCTTGATGATGATCTTGAAAAACGTAACAATGTTTTAAGGACAATACAAATCAAAGATAATCAAAAATTTGTAAGAAACAGAATTGGTAAATTTGTCAATAATAAGCCTGATTTGAAAAAGCTTCACTTCAAACAGTTTACCATTATTGATAAATTTGGCAAGCCCAAGACCAACTCGACTTGGGTGGATAACTCAACTTAATTCTTTTAGAAATGCAGGTACGCCCGAGAAGACCTATTAACACGTGGTATGTTGATAGTGGGTGTAGCCGGCATATGACAGGCAACCATGCCTTGCTTCAAGAATTTAAGTTAAAAGATGGTACTCATGTTGCATTTGGCCGTGATGAAGGTGGTAAGATTACAAGCGAAGGAACAGTGTCTAATGGGATTATCAGCTTTGATAAAGTCAACTATTGCTCACAGTTGAACTTTAATCTTTTAAGTGTTTCCCAAATTTGTGACAAATCTTACTCAATTCATTTTGATGATTCGTTTTGTTATATTTTTAAGCCAGGTTTTCAGATTAGCAAAGAATAGGTAGTTGTTAAAGCTGTTTGAGATCGAGATGTATATAAGTTAGATATGTCCCAAGTTGATCCATCTACAAAAACAACATGCCTAATTGCTCAATCATACAATGATTAAAGCCAGCTATGGCATAGACGTCTCGGGCATTCCAATTTCAAGAACATGAACAAGCTTGTAGCAGGAAATCATGTTGTAGGTCTTCCAACAAAGAAGTTTGCCACAACTGATCTCTGCTCAGCATGTTTAAAAGGAAAGCAACACAGAGTGTCTTATAAGCCCTAGCTGATAAACTCAAATTCCAAGCCTCTTCAGACGTTGCACATGGACCTATTCGGACCAACAAATATGCAGAGTATTAGAAAGAAATCTTATTGTTTAGTTATCATTGATGACTTTACAAGAATTCTTTTTGCATGATAAATCTGAAACGGCTGAATTATTAAAAGAATTCATCATTAAAGTAGAAAATCAATTAGAACAAAAGGTCAAAATAATTAGAAGTGATAATGGAACAGAATTTGGCTAGAAACGTTATATAGATTTTCTTAAATCTTTTGGTTGGCCAGTTTTGATTTTAAATTCAAGTGATCAGCTAGGAAAATTTGATTCAAAATATGATGAAGGATTTTTCATTGGATATTTGTCGGTTTCAAAAGCCTATATAGTTTATAACTCTAGGACAAATATTATCCTTGAAACATTCAACGTTAAATTTCTTGAAAATTCTTTTCCATCAGTTGCAAATGGTCCGGCTTTGTTATTTGATTTAGATTTATTGTCAAACTCTTTTCATTCTAACTTGTTTGAATTTACCGGTGAGAAGAAAAATCAAGAAGGAGATCTCGGTTCTTTTAGTGATGATTCTGATTCTGATGATGTGGATGACTCAAGCCCAGATTATCCATTTTTCTAATTTGTTGGAGATCCTATATTTCGGCCTCAATAAGCTCAAGAGCATCCCGTTTCAAAAAATCCAAATGTTTCACAAACTATTCCTAATGATGGTCCTAAAATTGTACAACTTGAGTCCGGAATGTCATCGATTTCTCATGATGTAGTTGTTACTGATAATCTTGATTACTTCATCAACTCACCGACTTAAGTTCCTAATTTCAATCCACATTCTTCGAACTTATTGCATCAGCTTTCTGACTCGAACCAATCTAATCTAGATGTTCATGTTCAAGGGAATGAGATTCCAACATCTCATGTTCACAAGAACCATCCAACATCGCAAAAAGCTGATGAGTTTACAGGTTTATATAAAAAGGTTATCATAAGTTTCTATATAAAAAAAGATATGATTATCTCGGAATCAACCCCTGGATCGTCAAGGACTAGCTAGGTCCACTGACTATGATCGCAACCAAGAGCCCCATAATCAAGCCAAGACACAAAGTCTCTCAAAAATCCTTTCTAACATATATTCCCTCTGTACCAGACCGGTAAAACCGATCCTGAGGGGCGGTTGTCAAACCTAATAGATCTACCAATATATCTTGTGGCCTCTAAGGGTTAATGATTATGTAAGAGGGCAATCATGCGCAAATAATAAAATAACTCAAGGCCATCATAAAGATCACGCAGTTATTCCATAATTAAATCATATCACAAATAAAACGTTATAGCATGTTTTTCCCCCAAAATAGTTAAATAAAACGTTATTTAAAAATATGAGCTATGAAAACTCACCTTCAAATGTGACAGAGTGATGATCTAGCAAAAATCGAGCCCGGAAATAAACGACCAATTAATGCCCTAAACACAAGGGATCTATTAATTGTTGAGTAATAAGTCTATACTTAAGTTGTTTACCCAACTCACTAGACTTGTCTTGAAATCCGTTTTATTAAAGAAAGACCCGTTGGTGACTTTTGGTTTAGTTTAATAATTTGTATTATATGTGACAAATATTTATTTATTAAATAAATTATTTATCCCTTAAACAACAACCACATAACACATACAAGATAGAAAGATGAAAGTATACAAAAATATAACGTAAAATTTACTACGTTATGTACTATACAAACAAACAAACAAACAAATAAATAAATAAATTAATAAATGAATAAATAAATAATTATCCTTTCACAATAATATTTAATTTAGGATTGATATCCTTATTCTTGCTTTAGTTAAAAAATCTATTTCTTATATTATTACTTTATAACAACTATTTTATTTAACACATGCCAACGTTTATTAATCTTTTAACAAATAATAAAATTTCAGTAGTAAAATATATATAAATTTATTTTAGATAAATTTTTATTATAAAAATATGCTCTATTATGTTTGACCCATATTTCACCCATATATGGTAATTTTTGACCCGACACCGCACGGTTTTACACGCATAAACCGTACATCAACCCATATATATCTTGTGACCATTTTAAATGTTTAAAAATGGCTCTTTTATACCAATAACATTCTGAAATAATTTGTTAAAACTCAGTTTCAAAACAGTCCATTATTTTTAATCCGAAATTGTCGGTTTTCTGCTTTTTCACGCGTATAAAGTCATCACCGAAGACCTTGCTTGTTATGGGTTTGTTATATACTTAAAAACATATGTTTATAACTTAAAACAAAATATTATTTTCTGTCCAAAACCGGACTTGTACATAATTACTTGTTTTAAACCCAAAAACACCGTTTTTAACTCATTTTTAAACGTAAAACTTTTACGAGATTAAACCCAATCATTAAGACTTTTATTTTCAGTAATATTATTAAATTTTAACTTATTTTTATATGTTTTAAACTTATTATTCCAGATTTTACAAAGATACTTGTCTTGTTAGCTATCAACTTTTATTCCAGATTTTACAAAGATTTTACAAAGTACCTTTAATTCTAATTTGCTTTTATCTTTTCTTAAAATCAAATGTGAATAAAAACACCAAAATCTCCAGATCATGATCACGATATACATGGATCATTTCAATCATCTCTAAACTTATGAGTGAAGAACAAATCAAGAACAAAAGTATAGACCATACATACATACATATACATGATTTTATACCTACATATATAATCCATATCATATATTTTATCTTATGTTCTTAGTTTTCATTTCAACAAAACATACTTAAAAATCAAAAGATTTCAGATCATGATCACCATTATTCATGGATCATCTCAATCCTTTATGAATTCAAGAGCAAGATGGGTTCAAGAACATCATTCTTTACATACAATCATGTATTACCCATTTTCATCATTTGATAGACTCCTTTTGGAGATGGGTTTCTTATGATGTTCATAACCTCAAATCAAAGTTTGATCATCTTGCATGCAATTGGAAATCAACAAAATGTTAAAAGATCATCAAAACACAAAATCATCACACACACACACACACACTTACGGCACACACACACTCACACACACACATTGTTTAGCAACACATTTTCTTTATTAAAACCTTTGTTGGAACCTTGGATTTCAAGAAAAGCTAGTTTATGGTGAATAAAACTTGCAACAATCATCCAAAACTCATGTTACATGTGTTAAAAGATGAAATGTTCATACCAAAGATGAACAAGTTTTGAAGATTCAAGAATGATTTCCTTGTAGCTTTCTTCTCCTTTGAGTTGGATTTATGCAATGTTTTGCACCAAGTTCATAAGGGATCCTTGAAATCAAGAAATCAAAGCTTGAAACAAACTTTGGATGATTAAAATTAAAGAAATGAGGGCTGTTCTTGGAGCTTCCAGCTGTGACTTTTAGAGAGAAGGGAGAGAAGAGTGTGTAGGTGATTTCTAGTGAGAGAAACGGTGGGTTGAGTGTGTGTAAAAGATGGAGTGTGAAGTTGTTTATATAGAAATGATTAAGTATGTTTAAAGTAAGTTAATCATGTGATTATATTGATGAATAGGCTGGCGGATCTCCAAGTGAGATGCCACCCGGTGTAAGGAGGGTGTTGGTCTCGTTAAATTTTTGTAAAATTCTTAAACGTTCGGGTTTTTACGTGAAAATTTTATATAAAATCAAAGTATTAATTTGATACTTTCCAAAATGCAACGGACTATATGTTACAACAAGGCAATATTTTAAAAAGTCTTAATTTTACGCGATCAAGGTAAATAATAATAATTATTATTTTTCACGACTAATAATATTTTCACTTGAGATACATTAAATCATAAAAATCGACATGTATTGACCAAATTTATTTTAACCAGATTGTCACCAACGTTCGTTAAAAATTTTGTCGCTACGCGACCTGGTAATTCTCAAAATTACCAATCATAAAATTTATGCACAAAGGGGCTTTGCTAGACCTTAAATGACCTTAATTATCCTAAAATTAAGTCTTATGATGCATTTAATTATTTTATGACATTCCATTAACGTACAAATATTAACCTCGAAACACGGGATGTCACAGTCTCCCCTCGTTTAGGAAATTTCATCCTGAAATTTTAAGTTGTAGTTCCCGATTCCGATCTAGATGGAAAGAGGTGAGGATATTTGCGCTTCATCTGGTCCTGTCACTCCCAAGTGAACTCAGGACCACGCTTTGAGTTCCATCTAACCTTCACCAACTTAACCCGACTCCTTCTAAGTTTCTGAATTCTCCAGTCCATAATTTCGACTGGTTCCTCGGTGAAATTAAGTTTCTCGTCGATACAAACTTCTTCGGGTCGAATAACTAAAGCTTCATCAGCAAGACACTTCTTCAGATTGGATACATGGAACACATCATGTACTCCACTAAGCTCACGAGGCAACTTAAGTTGATATGCAACGGAACCAACTCGCTTCACAATCTCAAATGGTCTGATATATCGAGGGTTAAGCTTTCCTTGCTTTCCAAACCGCATAACTCCTTTCCATGGCGAGACCTTTAGATAGACTTTGTCTCCTACCTGGAATTCCAATGGTTTCCTTCGAGTATCCGCATAACTCTTTTGCCGACTCGCAGCGGCTTCTAACCTCTTTCCGATTTGAACAATCTTATCCGTAGTTTCTTGGATAATCTCAGGTCCAGTTAGCTGCTTTTCTCCAATTTCAGCACAACAAAGCGGTGAGCGACACTTTCTTCCATACAAAGCTTCAAACGGAGCTGCTTTGATACTACTGTGATAACTATTATTGTACGAAAACTCAACTAAGGGTAGATGAGTATCCCAATTTCCTTCAAAGTCAATCACACAAGCTCGTAGCAGATCTTCCAACGTTTGAATAGTTCTTTCACTTTGACCATCTGTTTGCGGATGGTACATAGTACTCATGTCTATACGAGTCCCCAATGCTTGATGTAAGGATTGCCAAAAACTCGAGGTAAATCGGCTATCTCTGTCAGAGTTTATCGAGATCGGTACTCCATGATGAGATTCCACCTCCTTGAGGTAGATGTTAGTTAGCTTTTCCATCCGATCTGTTTCCTTAATGGGTAGGAAATGAGCAGACTTAGTCAACCTATCGACTATTACCCAAATAGCGTCGTGACCACTTGATGTGCGGGGTAACTTTGTGACAAAGTCCATTGCTATTTGCTCCCATTTCCATTGAGGAATCTCTGGTTGTTGAAGAAGTCCTCATGGCTTTTGATACTCCGCCTTCACTCTAGAACATGTCGAACACTTGCCCACATAGGATCTTGATTGATGACTCTTGTTGAGTCGGTTTGTGTTGTTGAGTTCTGATTGCTTGACCATTCCACATATGTTCCTTCTTTGAAAAACTTGACAGTAACAAAAGAAGGGATGTTACCTGTTTTGAATTTGTTAAAGAAATTACATGAAACAACTGATACTGGTTTTGAAGCATCAGAGTTGGAATTATCATTTTGCAGATCAGATCCTTGCTTGATGAGCCCCAAACCTACAGGAAAATCATATTCATCTCGAACCTCTTTGTGATTAACACTGCTTAAACCTGCATGTAGACTGTTAGTATCTGCAACTTCAATTAAATCATTAGATGGATGAGGTTGAGGTATTAGAGAGTAATAATGAGTGCTAGGAGGAGGATAAACATATAAAGTTTCACCACATCCCACACCCATTTTGATTCTAGCTCCCCTTTGCTTACAGAATAATTCTTCCTGTTTATCCCTGATATCGTCCATTTATTTCCATCTTTATCTCCTTCTCTAAAAGCATTTATCTCTCACTCAAATATGCCTCTAGTTTCTAACAATCTCCTTAAATCCCATCTAGGCAAGGTCTTGAAGGCCTTCCTTTTGTGCATATAAGAAATATCTCAACCTCTTCTGTTGATCATAAACATTTTTAGTTCATGATTGTACTTCCAACTCACTATCCTTTTATCTAATTTGTTTCTACTTGGCCCACTTATGTTTTGGAACAGTGGAGTAAGTTGTTCTTTTTATTTTTCTTTGACAAATCAATCTTCCTTACTCAGCTCCACAATATCTCCTTCATCAGAACCCTTTTGATCACATATGTCATTGGGTGCTGTTCAGAATCATAATCAACTAACTATTACTCAAACTCCTCTTCTTCATCAATGAGATTCATTTCAGCTCCTTTCTTGCTTCCTTCAACAGTTTCTTCTCTAAATACTTTAGCACCAGTTAATCAGTGTTTATGTCCAGCCCCACATCTATGAACTTAGCCTCTACAACCCCATGCTCATCTCTTACAACACCTTCAACATTACTTCTCTTCTCAACTCCAACATTAGTACCACCATCACCACTGCCAACATCAGCATCACCTGCATCAGCTCTAGCTCTACTTGATTCTCCACCAATCCCCACCAAACTTCCCATTTTCAAAAATGAATAATTAGATGTATCTGTAAGATCATCTATTTCTGCTTGAGATAACTAGTTGGGCAGGGTAGCTTTAGCTTTTAGTTCACTTACTTCCTTGAGTAGTCTATTTATTAAATCTTGCTGGTCTACCATCATTTTCTTCATACTTTCCAGTTCTTTATCTTTCTCCTTTTCTCTTAGTGTTTGATTCACCAGCTTTGTTTTTATCATACATAATTCATTGCCCAAAGATGCATTCAGATTTCGAATAACATCTTGATCCAATTCCGATCTGGGATCCCTTCTTTCTTCCAAAACTGGCTGCTTATGCTTAGATCTCCTTTCAGTAACGTGAGTTGGTTCTCCTTGATCAGATTTCTTTTTAGTTCTCCTCTCCCTTTGAACTCTCAGCTCCTCCTCAACCTTATCAATCTCAGCTTCTAAGTCATATTCCTTCTCCTATACGTATCTTTTGCGCTTATTTATAGCCTCTTCTTGCTTCTCCCTGTTCTCTTCAGTATTCTTATTTTCACTTTCAATCAACCTTTTTATGTAACTCTATCTTTCAGCAGAGTACATATTCTCTAAAAGATATGTTATCTTTTCACTGAAGTCATGTCTCACAGCTGAGCAATCTGTAATTATCCTAGTGTTCATTTGCACTAGACTTTTAATTTCTCCATGTCTGGGCAGATCTGGCTTCAAATCATTAATGAACATCTATACAAACCTAGGATATAGGAGCCACTTATCCTTTTTCAAAGCCATAATATTCTCAGTCATGCAATCAAAAATCAAATTTGCAATATTGGATTTCTGTCCCTGACAAAATACAATCATAACTTTTACCCAATGCTGGTTTAGACCATCTGACCCTTCTTTCCGATGATCTAAGCACATAATAAATACGTGGGCGATGTATCTCCATTCCTTAGATAAGAAATACTTCTTGATCTCTTTCTTTAAGCCAAAAGAAGGTCCTTCAGACCCAATGTGTCTAAATGCATTAAGTACCTATGCATCAGACATTTTCACTTCATCACCATAATCTTCTTCCAGCCTTAACACCCTTGATATAGTCTCAACAGTAATAACAAGGTCTTGCTCAATAACTCAAGCAGTAATCCGATGTCAATTAGTCACCAGGTCATACTCTGTCGTTCTCCAAAAGTCTCTTATGTGAAGATCATAGATCGTGGACATATGAGAAATAGCATAACTGATAGGAGATTGCTTCAACCATTTAATGCAATCTCTGAATCCAATGGTCTTAGGATTACTATCATCCAATAGTGCATAAATGTTTATCTTCTCATCGATTTTTAGATTAGCCATCTTTACTGAAAATTGAACAAAGTTAGTTATAACATAAAAAGAATAAAGAATAAAGAAATTAAACAAAATATAAGAAAAATCAGAAAATTAAACAGTTTCGCTGACAAGCGAAACTGTAGTTTCGCTATAGGCACAAATTAATAGTTTTGCTATGGTTTGAACCTTAATTTTGTCCAAACAAATGTATAAATTCGCTGTGACACCGGCACAAACTCATATGTCTAAGTGATTTTATAGTTTCACTGAGGACGAAATTGTGGTTCATAACACCAGCGAAGTTGTAAGTTCGTTGAACCCCATACAAAAAGATTGGTTGCCTGAGCGAATCTATAGTTTCATTGAAATTGTACAGGCGAAACTGTCAAGTACACGCGGTCAGCATAACGAGATAGTTTCGGGTGAAATACTGAACTTTCGTTCAGATTCGCTGGATGGTCATGTAGTTTTGCTGAACGAACCTACGAACTTCCCGACCAAGCCTATCAACCTACAGCTATCGTCTAGAGTTTAAGACAACAATCAATGATAAAGAACTAACTCGAAACACACACCTAAGAACTCAGAACCAAACAATCACAACAGAAATCAATTTTTGAAATGTGTAGGTATAAAATCACGTAGAGTTTAGGGTTTACTTTTGCTAATGAGATACTGAAACAGATTTCACATGGTGCAATTTATAGGTCCTAGTTTCTTTGTCAGCGAAACTATAGTTTTGCTCGGCATCACAGATGAAGTCATAAATCCCAGTGAGGAGCGAGTTTGCCGGGGAATCTATAGATTCGCTTGGCAAAACAACCAGCGAAACTTAGTTTTGCTGGAGCCTAACACTTAAAACAAATTAAAATTTTTTAGAAAAAATTCTTGTATTTACAAACCTTTTAATGAAAAACATTCTTCATCCCATAATATTGACATGAACAAAAACAAAAAAAACAGAAGATTAAAATAAAGTAAAAATAAAAAACATAATATAACGTGATCGGTTCAAAAGGATCGAATTTGTAATGATATCGTAATGCAATGATCAATTCAAACATAAAGTAATCAAACACATGTAATTACATCAAAAAATTCATAGATTTCATTGATAGCAAATGCACAGGATACAATGTGTAGGGGTTACAGTTTGTTCACCTACGTCTGTATTGTCTAGTCTTAGATGTCTTAGATATCTCCCTACACAATACATAAAATATCCTATTTATACTAGCAAAAAACATAGAAACATATATTTACAAAATAAGCCCCTATACTATGACAAAAAACACATAAAGACAAAATGTTAATCTTTTAAGAGCTTCAACAATACTCCCCCTACGATTTACATTATCTTCAGTCTACATTGAACGCTTTTGTCTCATCTTTAATCTTGAACACGAGCTTCTATTTGTAGAGATCCAACTCTCACAAAGCCTTCTTGAATGCAGACTTGAACTTCTTTCAAAGATTCTATGATCTGCTCAGCATTCAAGATCTCAAAAAGTACTGTAGCATTTTTGTTGATCTTCCACCTTTATCTAGCACATGAATAGGTGAATGAGCAACAAATTTGATAACTTTGAGTGAAGACTCCTTGACAATCAAATTCTATTGAGATACCTATATATCACAAAGATTAACTGATAGCAATCGAATGTTGAATGAATGAGTGTAGCGGGTGTTCGAGTGAGTGAATCAGAGTGTTTGAGTTTGTGAATGAGTGCATGAAAACTACACAAGTGTTGTATATATACAAGTGTAAATTTTTAGGCACATGAGCGCTGTGAAGGCACATGAGACTAAATTTCACACCAAGTTTTCAGACGCATGAGCACTGTTCAGACGCATAAGCACTGTTCAGAAGCTTGGGCACTGTTCAGCGCATGAGACTTGATAATACGCCTAACACTTGTATTTTACATTCAAACGTCTAACCACTAGGAAAGTCTGGTACTGTTTAGGCGCATGAGCATAAGATGATACGCCCAACACTTAACCATTTTCCAGTCACATGACAACTGTTTAGGCCCATGAGCTTGAATGAAACGCCTAACACTTGCACAATTTTCTGAAATTCATCATACTAGCATGGGATCCTTTCCATGAGTCTTGACACTTGAACTTTTCTCATCATCCATCTGAACACTATTTAAACATATTAGTACTGTTCACACTCAAATTTTTCAACACTTTGTCAAAATTGTTTGACTATCACTCAAAATTTTCATTAATTTCCCTCAATTTTAATATTTTTGAAATTCAAACTTTTATATATATATATATATATATATATATATATATATATATATATATATATATATATATATATATATATATATATGACCTTTATTTTTATTTTAAATTTTCAAAAATTAATTTCCCGTCATTTTAGTCTCTATTTAATTTTTACAAAACAAATAATCTAATTTTGTTTGCAAGAAGCTTTTCCACTAAATTTGAATTCTTTTTCAGGTTCATTTTTACATCATATCAAACACACATATGCTTGAAATTGCAGCTTCATCCTTTCATTCAAAACACTTTATTTTTTATTTTTTTTTACACATTTTGAAAATCTATTATTTTCTCTTTTTCATATTTAATCCCCCTAAACTTTTAAGGTTTACAAACTTAGAAGTTTCTTTTATTTTTCAATTAGAGCTATCAACATGTCTGCACACAGAAAATCATGCAAAAAATCAAATATAAAGCAGAATAAAAAAAATCTACTATATACATTTGAATCACATGCCTGCAGTGAGATCATATTAGTTAAGATCAGTGTATTAAAATAAAATAAAATGATGGATAGTCATAGACAGTGATTAAATCCTGATCAAGTGTGTTCCAGGTCAGCATTTCTGCAGCAAAGGAGACAAGAGATCTAAGAACAAAAAATGAGTGCTTTTGGCAAGATACTCAGCACACTTACTTTTTCAATTCTTGGATTGATTAACGTACGATTAGATATGACATTATGTAAGTCACACTTAGACTTAGAGAGTTCAACTCTCATCAAGATATGCAAGAAATCACTTTTCTCAACTTGTTAACCTAACATATACTTAAAACCAGATCTCATGTTTAGATTGTGCACATTGGCATCTTTTGCATCAAGTGAGAATATCCAGATATGTAATGACTTACAACAGAGGATATCTCATCACTTCAGGTCTATGATGACTCATAACAGAGAAGTGAATAGATGCTTTAAATAATTAGAGCTCAATGGTTATGCATATCACCACCAGGTGTGAGTTTATGACTTAAGAAGCAATCAGTCTGAGAAGTCAACACTACTCATTGGTACTAAAATGGACAAACATGAATGCGTGATTGATTTAGTTTGATCACAAGAATTTACTTTTTCAGTATATTTGCATGAGCTTACCTGCACATCATATCTGATCACGTCAGACTTTAGTAGCGAGTGAAGTATGCAACTGATCATAACTAACGTATCTATCATTTCTCAAAAATTGCAAAGACAGATTTAGTCCTAAACACTTAACGAACAACAAAAACTCTATTTTTGTGTTTTTGTTTTATATTTTTCTCTTTTGATTTTGCAATTTTCTAATTTTGGATTTGCTTTTTCATTTTCTATTGAACATACACACACAATATATACAATCAGACAGTTAACTTTGATAGTTTTTTATATTCAAGATTAAGCTAAGGGAGGGTTCTTATCATTTTTTAATGAATCAAACAACTGAGTTAAACTCCAAACCAGTTTCTAAACATGATTAATAAGTCCAATTGAGTCGACCATAAATTCAAATCGACCTAGTAAAAAGGCTTTTGTAAATAGGTCAGCCAACTGTTTATCATTTATGATTTGAATCAAAATGATTAAACCTTTTTAAGAGTTATCTCTGTGAAAATGATATCAAATTTCGATATGTTTTGTTTTTGAGTGCTGGACAGGATTAGCTATAATAAACATAGCAGCAATATTATCAATGTAAATAGGAGTTTTAAGAAAATTGAACCCATAATCCAACAGTTAGTTTTGAAACCAAAGTATTTGAGAACATCCTGCTGATGCAGCTATGTACTCAGCTTCTGCGGTTGAAACAAAGACATTTGATTGTTTCTTATATTGCCACGAGACTAAACTGGGACCTAAAAACTTACAACCACCCGTCGTAGATTTACGATCTTAGCAACATCCCCCATAATCACTATCTGTATATCCATGTAACTTGAATTTTCCTTCAAAAGGATACCATAACCCTAAAGCCGGTTTTCCTTTAAGATACCTGAATATTCGTTTAACAGTGATTAGATGAGATTCCTTCAAGTCAGATTGTACCTAGCATAGACACAAACAACATATATTATATCAGGTCTAGATGCAGTAAGATACATCAAAGATCCGATCATAGATCAGTATAAAGTTTGGTCAACTGATTTTCTTTTTGGATCAGGTTCAATCTTGGTATTTATGTCAGTTGGAGTTCTTATGGATTGACAATCTTGCAGTTTAAATTTCTTCAAGAGTTTTTCAACGAATTTCTCTTGATTGATAAAAATTCCACCCGCAGACTACTTCACTTGAAGACCACGGAAAAAATTTATTTCTCCCATAGAACTCATCTGAAAATGAGACTTTATGATTTCTTCAAATTCATTGCATAACTTTGGACTTGTAGAACAAAATATGATATCATCAACATACACTTGAACACATAAGAGATCATCAGCATCCTTGTTAATAAACAAAGTAGGATTGATTTTCCCTCGCGTGTATCCATGTTGGATCAAATGTTGTGATAACGTTTCATACCATATTCTCAGAGCTTGATGCAGACCATACAATGCTTTGCTAAGCTTGTACACATGATGAGGATATTCTGAATCTTCAACCTGGAGGTTGCTTGACATACACATCATCAGTGATTGGTCCATATAAGAAAGCACCTTTAACGTCCATTTGATACATCTTGAATTTCATGAATGATGCATAAGCCAGGAAGAGACAAATTGATTTAAGTCTTGCAATTAGAGCAAATACTTCATCATAATCTATTCCTTCTTCTTGGGTGTAACCTTGTGCAACGAGTCT
The DNA here is from genome assembly GCA_025506505.1 of Flaveria sonorensis. Taxonomy (NCBI): domain Eukaryota; kingdom Viridiplantae; phylum Streptophyta; class Magnoliopsida; order Asterales; family Asteraceae; genus Flaveria; species Flaveria sonorensis. The sequence continues at coordinate 30,018,839 of CM046430.1, read as the reverse complement.
CGCTTTGTTGCGGATAACAATTCCCCGATCGTCTGTTTTGTTTTGGAACAACCATTTTGTGCCTATAGCATTTTCTCATTCAGGTAAATCCACAAGTTTCCGCACTTCTTTTTTACGAAATTGCAATAATTCTTCTTGCATTGCCTCAATCCAACTTTGTCCTTTAACGCTTCAGTGATGTTTTTAGGAACAATTTTAGATAGAAAACACGAGTATAAGCATAGGTTTACTTGTTCTGAATGACTTCTCGTTGTTCTCTCATTCAATTGACCGATCATAGGTTTGCTTGTTCTAAATGACTTCTCTTGGTTCTCTTATTCAATGGACCGATAATGTAAGGCCCCGTTCCCGGAGACCTCACAATTGGACAATCATAGTACAATTAATAAAAACTTACATAGTTATTAAACATTGCAGCGGAATTTTCATCAAAATAGCCATTCATTAATCGATAAACACTGTTGCTAAGCAATACATAAAAGTTTGTTATCGGTTACAAAAGATCGTTTGATTGAATCACAAAGCAACAATAATATTAACCATGAACGGATGTCAGCATTGCCCCGATGAGTAGCCTCCCCGAGTGCCATCCTCAGCAATATTACCTGCCAACTGAAAATGCATAAATGTCAGCTTTGTTGAGTGAGTTCTAGTTTTAAAGTCATAAAAATGCCGTGTAAGGATTGTATACGAAAATACACTTTTAAATACTATATCTTTCCTTCTCAGGTAATCACACACCATACATACATTCAGTTCATTCCATTATCATCATCATAATCCTTCCTTTTCATCATTATTATCTTTCACATTCAATGTGGACAATTGTGCAATACCCCGAACATTCTGCACGAAGTGGATACTGGGCCTGAGGTCTATACTTGGACCCTGCATACGGAGCAAGAAGCTTAGCCCAGTCGCTTGGGGTATGCAACAAAGGTCCCGTCAATCCCAATGATTGACCCCGCGTGCATCCTCATGGGTTTTACAACCGCACGCTGTTGAGCTAACAACCCCAGGTTGTGAACCTTCTTTCGTTTGCTTGCAAGCCTTTTCATTCATTCATTTGTTCATTATGTTCCACTTTTCATTAACATTAATCTTTCCCCTTAATTAATGATAATACTTTATGAGCATAGTCAAACCACATAAAGCCACATAATATAATAATAAGAACACAAGGCCCAACATAAACACATGAATAAAATAATCAATAAATAATCACAGGTCAACCCTAGGTCAAACCCTACCATTCAGCTTTCTTCAAAATTTTAGAAAATATTCTAAGTGTCCTAGGCGCATGAGGACTATGTAGGAGCATCAGCACTGCATGGGCGCATTATCACTATTCAGGCACATGGCCTCAATACTTAGGCATTTTAGAACTATCCTTGGCGCATGACACTGTTCAGGCGCATGGGCCTACCCTTAATATACCAAGGTAAAGTTTTGGGCACATGGGCACTATTGGGGCGCATGAGCCCCTACTTAGAAATTTCTAAGGTGCATGAGTCCTATTTGGGCACATGGCCTATACTTGTACATATTTTAACCAAGTTCCTAGGCGCATGGGCCCTGTTTGGGCGCATGACCGCCTGTTGTGCACTTCTACATATCAGAATTAGTTCAAGCCTGTTCTAGCACCTGTTCAAAGCCTAAATAAACATTTCTAAGCATTCTCAACACATAAACAAGCATGAATTACAAGTATATACATGAATATACATACGGGTACGTAGATAAAGCCTCGAAAACTCATTTTGATGCATTTTCAGCCCCAAAGGTTGTTTAAAATACATATAAACGGGGTCTAGAACTCACCTATTGCAGATGACAAGTAAAACTCCACCAAACATGGATGCACTAGAGTTCAATACACCTAAACAAGCCAAACAACCAACCAAAACACAAATAACACTTTGGAATCGGTTCCTACGGGTGAAACCACCAAGAAACCGAGCCAATTAACATGTAAGCACACATACCTCAAAGATTTCAGCTTCTCTTCTTCTTCACAACCGAGAGAAACAAAATGCAGCTTCTTCTTCTTCCATTTCTTCAGTTTCAGCAGCAGTTAGAAAGGGGTGTGGGCGACCATACCCCTTTTATACATGTTTTTTGACTTTTTGTGTAAATTTACACTTTACACCCCTTATCTTTGCCTTCTTTTTAGTTGACCAAATTTTCAGGTGTTACAGAAAATTTGAGATGTAGGATGGTTTTTGTGAATACGAGACTTTGGAATCACATTCCCTTGAACATGAACATCCAGATTAGATTGGTTCAAGTTGGAAAGCTGATGCAATAAGTTCAAAGCATGTGGATTGAAATTAGGAACTTGAGTCGGTGAGTTGATAAAGTATCAAGATTATCATTAACAACTACATCATCAGAAATCGATGACATTCCGGACTCAGGTTGTACAATTTCAGGACCATCATTAGGAATAGGTTATGAAACATTGATATTTTCAGACAAGGAATGATTGTGTGCTTGTTGATAGCTAGATTGATCATGAGATTCAGAACTGAATACAGGATCTTTTACAAAAGAGAAGAATGGATAGTGTGGGCTAGAATCATCCATATCATATGAATCAGAATCATCACTAAATGATCCAAGATCTCCTTCTTGTTTCTTCTTCTGGCCTGTAGATTCAAACAAGTTAGAATTAAAAGAGTTTGACAAAGAATCTAAATCAAATAACCAAGCTGGACCATTTGCAACTGATGGAAAAGAGTTTTCAAGAAATTTAATGTTGAAAGTTTCAAGGATAACATTTGTCCTAGAGTTATAAACTCTAAAAGCTTTTGAAACCGATGAATATCCAATGAAAAATCCTTCATCAGATTTTGCATCAAATTTTCCTAGCTGGTCACTTGAGTTTAAAATCAAAACTGGATAACCAAAAGATTTAAGAAAATCTATATTAGGTTTCCTGCCAAACATCAGCTCAAAAGGAGTTTTCTGTTTATCTTTCACAAACAATGTTCGAATTTGAACAAAACATGCAGTGGATATTGCTTCATCCCAAAATGTAATTGGAATCTTTGCATCTGCTAACATGGAACGTGCAGCCTCAATCAAAGTTCTATTTTTCCTTTTAGCAACTCCATTTTGTTGTGGAGTTCTAAGAGCACTGAACTGACTATCAATTCCTTTTTCTGCACAAAACATGTCAATATTAGGATTTTTAAATTCCGTTCCATTATCACTTCTAATTATTTTCACCCTTTGTTCTAATTGATTTTCTACTTTAATGATGAACTCTTTTAATAATTTAGCCGTTTCAAATTTAGCATGGAAAAAGAAAACCCATGAAAATCTTGTAAAGTCATCAATGATAACTAAATAATATGATTTCTTTCCAATACTCCGAACATTTGTTGGTCCGAATAGGTCCGTATGCAACATCTGGAGAGGGTTGGAATTTGAGTTTATCAGCTTGGACTTATAAGACGCTCTGTGTTGCTTTTCTTTTAAACACGCTGAGTAACGATCTGTTGTAGCAAACTTCTTTGTTGGAAGACCTACTACATGATTTCCTACTACAAGCTTGTTCATGTTCTTGAAATTGGAATGCCCAAGACGTCTATGCCATAACTGGCTTTCGATATTTGATGCTTGAGCAATTAGGCGTGTTGTTTCTGTAGATGGATCTACTTGAGACATATCTAACTTGTATACATCTCGATCACGAACAACTTTAACAACTACCCATTCTTTGCTTATCTGAAAACCTGGCTTCAAATATAACAAAATGAATCATCAAATAGAACAGAGTAAGATTTGTCACAAATTTGGGAAACACTTAAAAGATTAAAGTTCAATTGTTAGCAGTAGTTGACTTTATCAAAGCTAATAATCCCATTGTACACTGTTTCTTCTCCTGTTATGTTTCCACCTGCATCACCTCCGAATGCAACATGTGTACCATCCTTTAACTTAAAATTTTGCTACAAGGCATGGTTGCCTATCATATGCCGGCTACACCCACTATCAACAAACCACATATTAAGAGGTCTTTTTGGGCGTACCTTCATTTCAAAGAAATTTAAGTTGAGTTATCAACCCAAGCCGATACGGTCTTGGGCTTGCCAAATTTATCAACAATGGTATATTGTTTAAAATGAAGTGTATTCAAATCAGGCTTCTTGTTGACAAATTTACAATTCCGTTCCTAACACATTTTTGATTATCTTTGATTTGTTTAGTTCTTAAGCATGAAAACATTTTTCAAGATCATCATCAAGATAATTCAAACTATCAGACAAGAATTTTTTAGAAAAAATTTGTTTACCAAACATCCCACTATTTATTCTCATAGATCGTGGAAAGAATTTTCTTTGATTATACTGCCTTGGTTTTGCAGCATAAGAATTATCATAAACAGATTCATTTCTTTGAAAAGATCTCAAGCCTAAGGAAGGATGTTTTGTCACTCTTTGAAAACCAACACTTTGATTTTTTTGAAATTATGGATTGACATATCTATTCCTTAACTGTGGATTAACATATCCATTCCTCGGCGAGTTCTTTCTGAAGTAGCAATTCTTAGTTTTATGGGTTCTTTCATCATAATTGGTACAATATTTGTTGAAATAACAATCAGCTATTGAATGGTTTTTCATGTCACAAATGTGATAGTACTTGTTAAAGAAACATTCTTCAGTCTTATGATTATACATATCACATATTTCATAGTACCTTTGTTAAAATTTAAACAACTGTTGATTAACTTTAGATGTGGAAGCCACATTTGATCCTTGTTTTGATTTGGGAGTTGAAAAGTTAATCTGTTGTTTTTTTGTTTAAAAGTTTGTTCTTTTGAAATTTGGGTTTTGACCTTTGCTTATTAACACCATTTCTTGACTCTTTAGATACAAATCTTTTGTTGATACCTGAAGACTTAGGAATTGAACCTGTTTTTAGATCAGAGTTAGATTTGTTCTTTGAGTTAGATTTGATTTCTGGAATTTTGTTCATGTCAAAAGTACCCACAGATACAAACTTTATTGGTTTAAACTAATTAGTTTGATTTGTTCTTTGAGTTTGATTGTTTTGAGAGGAGTTAGATTTAGCATTTTTCCTTTTCCTTCTTTGGTTTCTTGATCTTGATGATTTTTGTTTGCTTTGGGATTGTTTTGAGTTTGCATACTGCTATTTAATAAAATCTAGATTGTTTAATCCGTAAGAAAATGAATCTTCAGATGTTACTTCATCTAGTTTTTTTTTGTTTTATTCTTTGAGTTTTGTTTATCATTCTTAACAATGATTTCTTCAACAACATGCTCTTTCGGAACAAACATTTTATTATTCTTTGGTCGTGGTTCGTAAGATTTACCTTTCACAGGATGACCATTTTTAATCTTTTTAGAATCTTGTTCTTTAAATATTTCAACATTTGTTTTCTCTTCATCACTTTCACAATTCTTTTTCTTGTTTTGAAAGGCTTTTAGCTTAGCTTTGTTTTCAGGTGAGTGATCATGTGTGTTAAAGTTTTCTCGCAGAGTGTTTGTGATAGATTTAGGCATTGGTTCATGTGTAAATCCTAGACCTGCTTTGTTTTTATCTTTCCTCTCACTTACCAGATGTTCTGCAATAGTTTTAGAACTTTTAACTTTAGCTAGATCCACCTGAGTTGTAGCATGAGCTATTTTTTCTTTTTCTAAATTTTTAGTCATCTCCTCAAGTGGTTTCTTCACAAGTTCAAGTTCTTCTAGAGTTTTATTCCATGAGGTTTGTAAAGATAATATCTTTTCCTCAGAGACTTTGTGATTATTTTTCAGTTTGTTGTGCATTACCTCTTCTTGTTTAAGTTTATCATAGATCTTATATGAATATGTTTAGTAATGCTCAACTTGATCAAAACATGCTTTTGTGCACATTTTCTCTCTGACTTCAACAGAAATTTCAGGATAACTTGAAGATGAAGTCTCAGAGTTAGATGATGGATTCTCAACCTTTGGTTGGTCAGACTGAGCCATAAGTGCAATTTCTTCTGAATCCTCTTTTGGGTCAGATTTTTTACTCCAGTCATAGTCTTCATCATCATTTTCTGAATCACTATCAGCCTTTGGATCATTATCTTTAGACCAGTCTTCATTTTGAATATCTGCAACAAGAGATAAACTAGATGTTATATCAGCTGTAAATTATTTAGCATAAGCACTCCAGTCATATCCATCTTTGATGCTAACAACAAGAGCTTTCTTTGGCTCTTCATATGATTTTGATTCATCTTTAATTTCTGGCATAGGAAGGCCCTGGTAAGGCTTCTGGATGGTTTTCTGAGACTGCTGATGATATCTTTGACTGCTAGAACCTGCTTGACCATTTCCTCCTTGATTTCTGGGAGCTTTACGTTCCATTGAGAAATGACCATAACTGTTGCAGTTGAGACACCTTGATTTTGATTTGTCAAAGCCAATAGGTTTGTTAGTACTTGGCTTGTAGTTCCTGTTAACATAAGAGTGTTTCTGTGTTCTATAAGCATTCATCACCATCTTCCAGTTAAAGTCCATCTCTTCCATATCATCAGGATCCATTTCGAACAAATCCTGCAAAACATGATCTAATTGTGTTAGATGAGTACCTTGATAAGCTTGAAAACTTGCCATAAAAGTAGTAAAAGCAGATTTAGACTCATCATCCTGTAAGAGGATGTTAATAACATCTTTAACTTTGCTAGTTTTAGCAGAGTTAGAATATGGAGTCTTAGTTTGAAGTTTAGGAGTTTGAGTTTTAGGAGGAGACTGAGTTTGAGGTTGAGTTGTATAAATCAGAGCACTTGTGTAAGAAGAATCTATAAAGAAACCAGCTCCAACGAACAAATCACCCTTTTCTTCTGGAATATTATTGTCTTTGACCAGAAAAGCATTCTCCACTGTGTTAGCAGGAGATGCAACATACTTATACTGAGACAATGAAGCAGCTCTATCATTGTTTCTAGAGCTCTCATCAATCTCAACTATTTCAATCTTGGCAATCAAAATATCTAGATCCATAGGAAACTTTTCAGTATGCCTTAACAGTATAACTGTCTGTTTCCATGAAGATGGGAGAGCATTGAGAAGTTTGTAATTTAGATCTTTGAGATCATTTTTTATACCAGCAGTTGACATCTCAGTAGTTAGTTGCATAAATCTGTTCATCATTTGATTAATTGTTTCCCCAGAAAGATGCTCAAATAACTCCAATTGCCTCTTGAGTTTTTGCATTTTGAGGTTTTGTATCTCTTTACCATCTTCGCAAATAATCTTCAAAGCCTTGTACATAGTGTAACCAATTTGATAACCATCAAGTCTAGTCAAGACTTCCAATGGTAATCCCTTTCACATCAATGAGTATGCTTTGATTTCATTCTTCACCTTTCTTAAGTCATCACCTTGCAGACCATCCTTTGGATAAGGTTCTTGAGAGTCTTTGGTATAAACAAATCCTCTGTCAGGACCATCAGATGTAACTGGGATATAAGGTCCTTTCTCTATTAACTTCCACAAGTCAGTATCAATAGAGTTTAGATGATGCTTTAATCTTAAAGGCCAGTTCTTGAAATCTGCTCTGTTCTTTAGCTTTGGAACCCTGTTCTCCGAATCTTCAGACTTAACCATTTTGTATTTTTGAATTTAAGAAAATGACTTGTTTTTGTTGTTTTTATGTTTTGAAATAAAACTATTAAATGAAAATATTTTTGGATTTTAGTTTTTGAAAAAAAATTCTAAGTGTTTACTGATAAGTTCGAGTGTTCAAGCGCCTAAATAGTTATCAATGGCCCAAACAGTGGTGAAGTGTCTAAATAGTTGTGAAATGCCTGACTCCAAAGTAGAAACGCCTAAGGGAATGCCATAGTTTAATTCTGAAACACCCAACTGATGATACGCCTAGATAGTCTTCAAACACCCACACAGTTATGAAACGCCTGGGTTCAACCCGGTGATGAAACGCCTAAGCAGTCGTCAAACGCCTGTGTTAAAAACACCTGTGTTAAAAACACCCAAACAGTCCTTGTGCGCCTAGAATTACTTGGTTTCAACAAAGTCTCAATGTGACCAAATAGTCACAATGCGTCCCAACAGTGGTAAAACGCCTAAACTGAAAAATGCCTAAACAGTGCTAAAACGCCCAAACAGTTGTGATGCGTCTAGACACTTGGTCAATTTTCAGCAGTTTTTCAACCACATGCGCCTAATTCAACTTCTCCAACGAACTCAGTTCTTATGAAAATCTTCAAAACATGTTCAATTGATCTAAAAACTTCCAATTAGGTAGTTATTAGGTCGATTAACAATCCTAAATCTTCAATTTCATCAAACAACAACTACAAATTAGTTTTCTGATTGAATTGAAGTCCTAAACTGAAGAACACAGTTCGTACACAAATTTGATTAATTCCTCAGATCTAAATGAATTGAACACCAATTGTGATTCAAATCATGTTTCTATAGATAAAACACAACTGAAAACAACAATTAATCGATCAAATTGCAATCAATCATAGATTTCAAGCGATTCAAAGAGCTCAAAATGTCTATAAGCTCTGATCACTGAACCGAAGGCTCTGATACAAATTGATCGGTTCAAAAGGATCGAATCTATGATGATATCGTAACGCAATGATCAATTAGAACACAAAGTAATCAAACACATGCAATTACATCAAAAATTTCATAGATTTCATTGATAGCAAATGCACAGGATACAATGTGTAAGGGTTACAGTTCGCTCACCTACGTCTGTTTTCTCTAGTCTTAGATGTCTCCCTGCACAATACATAAAATATCCTAGTTATACTATCAAGAAACAAAGGAATATATATTTAAAAAATAAGTCCCTATACTATGACAAAAAACATATAAAGACAAAATGTTAATCTTTCAATAGCTTCAACATAAAGTACGAAGTAAATGAAAAACTTAAGAATAAAAGGATATAGTCACTTCTTTTTACTTTATTCTCCTTCAAACATATCAACAATCCCGCCAATCCTTGACTCTCTGGATCAACTTCTTGAAAAAAGAAGTGTCTATATACTTTTATTCTTAAGTTTTTCATTTACTTCGTACTTTATTTTATTTTATTTTATTTTTTTACTTTATTTTAATCTTCTGTATTTTTTGTTTGTGTTCGTGATGATATTATGTGATGAAGAATTTTTTCATTAAAAGGTTTGTAAATACAAGAATTTTTTTTTAAAAATTTAAATTTTTTTTGAAGTGTTAGGCTCCAGCGAAAATAAGTTTCGCTGGTTGTTTCGCCAAGCGAATCTGTCGATTCGCCGGCAAACTCGCTCCTCACTGGGATTCATGACTTCATCTGTGATGCCGAGCGAAACTATAGTTTCGCTGACAGCGAAACTAGGACCTATATATTGGACCCTGTGAAATCTATTTCAATATCTCATTAGCGAAAGTAAACCCTAAACTCTACACGATTTTATACCTACATGTTACAAAAAATGACTTCTGTTGCGATTGTTTCGTTCTGAGTTCTTAGGTATGTGTTTCGAGATAGTTCTTTATCATTGATTGTTGTCTTAAACTCTAGGCAATAGCTCTAGGTTGATTCGCTGGGTTGGGAAGTTCGTAGGTTTGTTCAGCGAAACTACGTGACCATCCAGCGAATCTGAATGAAAGTTCAGTGTTCTGGGCGAAACTATCTCGTTATACTGATCGCGTGTACTTGATAGTTTCGCCTGTACAATTTCAACGAAACTATAGATTCGCTCAGGCAACTAATCTTTTTGTATGGGGTTCAACGAACTTACAACTTCGCTGGTGTTATGAACCACAATTTCGTCCTTAGCGAAACTATAAAATCACTTAGACAGATGAGTCTGTGCCGGTGTCACAACGAATTTATACATTTGTTTGGAGGAAACTAAGGTACAAACCACTGCAAAACTGTTAATTTGTGCCTATAGCGAAACTACAATTTCACTTGTCAGCAAAACTGTTTAATTTTCTGATTTTTCTTGTATTTTGTTTAATTTCTTTATTCTTTATTCTCTTTATGTTATAACTAACTTACTTTTGTTCAATTTTCAGTAAAGATGGCTAATCTAAAGTTTGATGAGAAGACAAACTTTTGTTCACTATTGGATGATAGTAATCCTAATATCATTGGATTAAGAGATTGCATTAAATGGTTGAAGCAATCTCATATCAATTATGCTATTTCTCACATGCCCACGATCTATGATCTTCATATAAGAGGCTTTCGAAGAACGGCAGAGTATGACCTGGGGACTAATCCTCATCGGATTACTACTAGAGTTCTTGAGCAAGACCTTGTTATTACTGCCGAGACTATAGCAAGGGTGTTATGGCTGGAAGAAGATTGTGGTGATGAAGTGAAAATGTCTGATGCAGAGGTACTTAATGCATTTAGACACATTGGGTATGAAGGACCTTCTTTTGGCTCAAAGAAAGAGATCAAGAAGTCTTTCTTATCTAAGGAATGGAGATACATCACCAACATATTTATTATGTGCTTAGATTATAGGAAAGGGGGGTCAGATGGTCTAAACCAGCATTGGGCAAAAGCTATGATTGTATTTTGTCAGGGACAGAAAGCCAATATTGCAAAGTTGATTTTTAATTACATGACTGAGAATATTATGGTGTTGAAAAAGGATAAGTGGCTCCTATATCCTAGGTTTGTATAGATGCTTATTAATGATTTGAAGCCAGATTTGCCCAGACATGGATAAATTAAAAGGCTAGTGCAAATGAACACTAGGTTATTTGCAGATTGCTCAGCTGTGAGACATGACTTCAGCGGAAAGATAATGTATCTTTTGGAGAATATGTACTCTGCTGAAAGATGGAGTTACATAAAAAGGATGATTGAAAGTGAAAATAAGAATGCTGAAGAGAACAAGGAGAAGCAAGAAGAGGCTATATAAAAGCAAAAAAGATACGCAAAGAAAAAGGAATATGACTTAGAAGCTGAGATTGATGGGGTTGAAGAGGAGCTGAGAGTTCAAAGGGATAGGAGAACTAAAAAGAAATCTGATCAAGGAGAACCAGCTCACGTTACTGAAAGGAGATCTAAGCATAAGCAGCCAGTTTTTGAACAAAGAAGAGATCCCAGATCGAAATTGGAGCAAGATGTTATTCGAAATCTGAATGCATCTTTAGCCAATGAATTAGGTATGATAAAAACAAAGCTGGTGAATTAGGAACTAAGAGAAAAAGGAAAAGATAAAGAACTAGAAAGTATGAAGAAAATGATGGTATATCAGCAAGATTTAATAAAAAGACTACTCAGCAAAGTAAGTGAGCTAAAAGCTAAATCTATCCAGCCCAACCAGTTATCTCAAGCAAAAATAGATGATCTTACATATACATCTAAGTATTCATTTTTGAAAGTGGAAAGTTCGATGGGGATTGGTGGAGAATCAAGTGGAGCTAGAGCTGATGCAGGTGATGCTGATGTTGGCATTGGTGATGGTGGTACTAATGTTGGAGTTGAGAAGAGAATAATATGGAAGGTACTGTAAGAGATGAGCATGGGGTTATAGAGGCTGAGTTCATAGATTTGGGGCTGGACATAAACACTGATTCAACTGGTGCTAAAGTATTTAGAGAAGAAACTATTGAAGGAAGCATGAAAGGAGCTGAGATAAATCTCATTGATAAAGAAGAGGACTTTGAGGAACAGTTAGTTGATTGTGATTCTGAACTTGAGTTCTATGAAATAGATGAACGCCTAATTAGATATGTGGCTCAAAAGGGTTCTGATGAAAGAGATGTTGTGGAGCTGAGTAAGGAAGATTGGTTTGACAAAGAAAAAGAAAAAGAACAGCTGACTCCACTATTCCTAAACATAAGTGGGCCAAGTAGAAAGAAATTAGATAAAAGGATAGTGAGTTGGAAGTACAATCATGAACTAAAAATGTTTATGATCAAAAGAAGAGGTGGAGATATTTCTTACATGCACAAAAGGAAGGCCTTCAAGACCTTGCCTAGATGGGATTTAAGCAGATTGTCAGAAATTACCCTACTGGAGGCACATTTGAGTGAGAGAGCAATGCTTTTGGAGAAGGAGATAAAGATGGTAATGAATGATAATTTTGAAGCTTTCGGATACATGAAAACAGAAAGAAGGAGATCAAAGAAAGATCTGGATTGGGCTACTGGAAAAGGGAGGATTGTCTTAAAGCTGAAGCAGGACAAAACAGTTAACAGTGTGAAAGTGCCCAATCCACTTCCCCCAAGACTTCAAAATTTTGAAAAGTGGTTCTACGACAATAATACAGGGGTAGCTGTTATTAGATTGAAAAGTGCTGAAAAGATTAAGTTGTTTGATCCTATGGAAGTATTTTCATTCTGTGATGAAGATTTAGTGGTACTTTGAGAGAATCATATAAAAGCCAGAGCCGAAGCTGAAATAAGAACTGAAGCCAGTCTCTTCATGAATATGGCTAACAAGGCTCGAGGTGTAAGGGCTGAGATCAGGGAGCTTGCTAAGAAAGTATTACAAGCTGATGAATTAAGGATGGATGTGCAGGAGCTTACAAGAAAATTTGAAAAGGACAGTGCAAGGGTAGAAAAAGAAAGTACATCAGGAGCTAACCAAGAGACATCAGATAAAGCTGCAGAGGAAGCGAGAGATGAACAAGAAGATCAAGAGTGAGGTCCAACCTAGGGGGAGAATTGATGATCAAGTATAGGTTGGACTCACCATTATTGATAGGAGTATTATGATATGTATGTAATAGGTTAAATGTTAGTTCATTTCCTTGTAATTTGCATTCTTAGAGTTTTTGATGATCCTACGAAACTACGGGTGAAACTATAGTTTCGCCCGGAGTCAGCTGTCTTAGGTCACTCGGCAAAGCTGTAGTTCGCTACCGGGTGAATCTAGTTGATGGTCAGATAGTTTCGCTAGCTAGCGAAACTATCAGCGAATTTAGCCTAGCTTATGTATTGTAATCTTTTATCTTTGTAAGCAAGTTTTTGGCAAAACCCTAATACGAAAATATCTTTGTTGCAACTGTATGTTTTGGCTGGAATTTTGATGATTGTTGCTTTGATTCTCAATTAGTTCCTTATGTTAATGGTCTTGTGGTGTTAAATCAGTGGGAAACCCTTGTTTATACATCAATTGCCCTGTTATATCGATCAGAAGGACCAACAATATGGTATCAGTGCCTTTATGATCTTGATTGATTGGTTTTGTGCATTTTTAAAAAAAGGTTACTCTTCCATCCATTTTTTATATGATTTGCTCATTTTTGAAATGGAAATTGATTAAGGATTGTGCATTTTGGGTGTGGGAAGCTATTGAAATCATCAGATCTCAAATTCATTGAGATTTGGATGAGTTTGGATTGATTTTGTACTGAAAAAGGTTTTCAGATTCGTCGGGGGAATTTAATTATCATCCAGCATAGCTGTTACTTGTTTCAGCAAAGCTATAGTATTTGTGGTTTCTTGATTCTGATTTCTTTGCTCTAGCGAAATTAGCTCTCTTGAACAAAAGTTCATCTTCCTTGACTGTCATATCAAGAGAAAGTGCTGTCGAAACTACCTTAGAATGAAAGTTCTACTAGTCTCAGCGAAACTATCGCCGAAACTAAAAGTTCCGAGTACCTAATTCAGGCGAAACTGCTATTTAGCTTGCCAGTGAATTTACCAATGAATTTGTCAGCGAAGTTATTTGCAAATTTACCGGAGAATCTAATACCCCAGCTGAACTTCCTGCTTTCAAAAATGTATACATTGATGTATTAGTGAGATCATCTAACTCAGCTTGAGTTAACTAATTGAGTAGGCCGGTATTGGCTTTCAACTCATTCACTTCCTTGATTAGCCTTTTGATTAACTCTTGTTGGTCTAACATCAAGCTATTCATGCTCTCTATCACCTTATCTTTCTTCTTTTCTCTCAGTTCTTGATCCACCAATTTAGTTTTGGTCATTCCCAATTCATTTGCCAAAGATGCATTCAGATTTCTAATAACATCTTGGTCTAGCTCCGATCTAGCATCTCTTCTTTCAGGAGTTTTAGAAAATGCTTGTTGTTTATGCTTTGTTCTCTTTTTGTTAGATTTCTTGGAAGATTAACATTTTTTCTTTATGTTGTTTTTTTGTCATAGTATAAGGACTTATTTGTAAATATATGTTCCTTAGTTTCTTGATAGTATAAATAGGATATTTTATGTATGTGCAGGGTAGACTTTAGACTCTAGACTTTAGAGAGAGATCTAAGAAACAGTTAGAGTCAGTTGAACGAACTCTAACCCTTACACATTGTATCCTGTGCATTTGCTATCAATGAAATCTATGAATTTTTTTGATGTAATTGCATGTGTTTGATTACTTTGTGTTTGAATTGATCATTGCATCACGATATCATCACATGTTCGATCCTTTTGAACCGATCAATTGGTATCAGAGCCTTCGGTTCAGTGATCAGCGTTATTGACATTTTGAGCTTTTTGAATCACTTGAAATCTGTGATTGATTGCAATTTGATCAATTAATTGTTGTTTTCAATTGTGTTTCATCCATAGAAACATGATTTGAATCACAATTTTGTGTTCAATTCGTTCAAATCTGAGAAATTGATCGAATTAGTGTTCGAACTTTGTTCTTCATATTCGGACTAAAAATTCAATCAGAATACTGATTTGTTGTTGTTGTTTAATCAAATTGATGAGTAAGGATTGTTAATCAACCTAATTACTACCAAATTGGAAGTTTTTAGATCAATTAATCAAGTTTTGAAGATTTTCTTAATATCTGAGTTCGTTGAAGCTGATGAATTAGGCGCATTATGGTTGAAAACTGCTGAAAATTGTCTAAGTATTTTGGCTCATCACCACTATTTAGGCGTTTTGATACTGTTCAGATGTTTTTAGTTCAGGCATTTGACCACTGTTGAGACGTTTTGAGACTGTTTGGACACTTTGTGACTTTGCAAAAACAAAGTAATTCTAGGCGCATAACAACTGTTTAAGCGCTTGACAACTGTTCACGCGTTTTAGATTTGTTTGGGTGCATTTCAGTTAGGCGTTTTTTAGAATTATACTACGGCATTTCCTTGGGCGTTTCTACTTCAAATTCAGGTGTTTGAGAACTGTGTAGGCATTTCATTACTGCGTAGGCGCTTATCAACTATTCAGGCGCATCAGCTTTCAGATTTATTAGTTTACACTTAGAAATTTTTTCAGAAACTAAAATCCCAAAATATTTTCATTTCTTAGTTTTTAATTCAAAACCTAAAAACAACAAAAACAAGTCTTTTTCTTAAATTCAAAATTATAAAATGATTAAGTCTGAAGATTCTGAGAACAGGGTTCCAAAGCTAAAGAACATAGCTAATTTCAAGAACTAGTCTTTAAGACTGAAGCATCATCTAAATTCTATTGACACTGACTTGTGGAAGTCAATAGAAAAAGGACCTCATATAATGATTACATCTGATGGTCCTGATAGAGAATTTGTTTACATAAAAGACTCTCAAGAACCTTATCCTAAGGATGGTCTGCAAGGTGATGACCTAAGGAAAGTGAAGAATGATATCAAAGATTATTCACTGATGTGTAAGGGATTACCATTAGAAGTCTTGACTAGACTTGATGGCTATCAAACTGGGTACACTATGTACAAGGCTTTGAAGATCATTTATGAAGGTGGTAAAGAGATACAAGATCTTAAAAGGCAGAAACAGTGGAGAATGCTTTTCTGGTCAAAGATGATAACTCTCCAGAAGAAGAGGGTAATTTGTTCATCGGAGCTGGTTTCTTTACAGATTCTTCTTACACAAGTGCTCCTGTTTATGCAACTCAACCTCGATCTTAGTCTCCTCCTAAAACTCAAACTCCTAAAGTTCAAACTAAGACTCCATATTCTAACTCTGCTAAAACTAGCAAAGTTAAAGATGTTATTAACATCCTCTTACAGGATGATGAGTCTAAATCTGCTTTTACTACTTTTATGGCAAGTTTTCAAGCTTATCAAGGTAGTCATTCAACAAAATTAGATCTTGTTTTGCAGGATTTGTTTGAGATGGATCCAGACGATGTGGAAGAGATGGACTTGAACTGGCAGATGGTGATGATTGCTTATAGAACCCAAAAACACTCATATGTTAATAGGAACTACAAGCCAAGTGCTAACAAAACCATTGGCTTCGACAAATCAAAGTCAAGGTGTTTCAATTGTAACAGCTATGGTCATTTCTTGAGGGAATGTAAAGCTCCCAAAAACCAAGGAGGAAATGGTCAAGTAGGTTCTAGCAGTCAAAGATATCATTAACAGTCTCAGAAGACATTTCAAAAGCCTATCAGAGTCTTCCTACGCCAAAACTTAAGGATGAATCAAAAGCATCTGAAGAGCCAAAGAAAGCTCTAGTTGTTAGCATTAAAGATGGATATCACTGGAGTTTGTATGCTGAACAATTTACAGCTGATCTAAACTCTAGTTTATCACTTGTTGTAGAAATTCAAACTGAAGATTGGTCAGAAGATAGTGATCCTAAGGTTGAAGGTTACTCAGAAAATGAAGAAGAAGAGTAAGACTGGAGTGATAAATGTGATCCTAAAGAGGATTCAGAAGAAGTTGCACTAATGGCACAGTCAAATCAACCAAAGGTTGAAAATTCTTTTTCTGACTCTAAGACTTCTTTCTCAAAATATCCAGAAATTTCAGTTGAAGTAAGAGAAAAAATGTGCACTAAAGCTTTCTTTGAACAAGTAGAGTACTACAGCACTTATTCATATAAAATATATGACAAGCTCAAACAAGTGGAAGTAATGCATACCAAACATAAAAACGATTACAAAATATCTGATGAAAAGATCCTCTCTCTACAAACATCATGGAATAAAACTTTGAAATAACTGGAAATTGTTACAAAACAACTTGAAGAAATGAAAAAGAATTTAGAAGAAGAGAAAATAGCACATGCTACAACACAGGTTGATCTTGCAAAAGTTAAAAGTTTGAAAACAATTGTAGAACAACTGGTAAGTGAGAGAAAAGACAAACAAAAAGCAGGTTTAGGTTTTACACAGGAACCAATGCCTGAATCCATCACAAACACTTTTCCAGAAAACTTCAACATGCATGATCACTCACCTGAAAACAAAGCTTTGCTAAAAGCATTCCAAAATAAGAAAAAGAATTCTGAGAGTGATGAAGAGAAAACGAATGTTGAGATATTTGAGGAACATGATTCTAAAAAAGATCAAAAATGGTAACCCAGTGAAAATTAAATCTTATGAACCACGACAAAAGACTAAGAAAATTTTTGATCCAAAAGAGTCTGTTGTCGAAGAAATAAGTGAAAGGAATGACAATCAAAACTATAAAAATAAAGAGAAAGCAAAGCTAGATGAAATAACATCTGAAGATTCATTTTCTTATAGTTTAAATAAACTAGAATTTATTAAATGGATAAAAGAACAAAAGAATAAAGAAAATGAAAAATAATCTTCACCTGAAGATGTTCAATCTAAAAGTAAACAAAGATCATCAAGATCTAGAAATCAAAGAAGGAGAAGGAAAAATGCTAAAGCTAAATCATCTCAATATAAAATTCAAAACACTCAAAGAACAAATCAATCAAATCAGCTTAAAGCTGTGAAATTTGTATCTGCAGGTATTTTTGACATGAACACAATTCCAAAAATCAAATCTAATCCAAAGAACTAATCCAACTCTGATCTGAAAACAGGTTCAGATTCTAAGTCTTCCGCTGTCAATAAACTATTTGTATCTAAGGAGTCGAGGAATGATGTTAATGTTAAAAAATCTAAACTCAAATTTCAAAACAACAAATTCACAAATCAACAACAATAGATTAACTTTTCAACTCCTAAATCCAAACAAGTATCAAATGTGGCATCCATATCTAAAGTTAATCAACAATTGTTTAAATTTCAAAGGCACTGTGAAATCTATGATATGTACAATCATATGACTGATGAATGGTACTGTCACATATGTGATATGAAAAATCATTCAATAGCTGATTGTTATTTTAACAAGTACTATACTTTTTGTGATGAAAGAACTCACAAAACTGAGAATTGCTACTTCAGAAAGAACTCACCAAGGACTGGATATGTTAATCCATAATTCAGGAATGGATATGTCAATCCACAATTTCAAAGAAATCAAAGTGTTGGTTTTCAAAGATTGACAAAACAACCTTCCTTAGGCTTGAGATCTTTTTGAAGAAATGATTATGTTTTTTGATGATTTTTATGCTGTAAAACCAAAGCAGTATAATCAAGGAAAATTCATTCCACGATGTGTAAGAATGAATGGTGGGAAGTTTGGTAAACAAAATTTTTTGTCTGATGGTTTGAAATGTCTTGATGATGATCTTGAAAAACGTAACAATGTTTTAAGGACAATACAAATCAAAGATAATCAAAAATTTGTAAGAAACAGAATTGGTAAATTTGTCAATAATAAGCCTGATTTGAAAAAGCTTCACTTCAAACAGTTTACCATTATTGATAAATTTGGAAAGCCCAATACCAACTCGACTTGGGTGGATAACTCAACTTAATTCTTTTAGAAATGCAGGTACGCCCGAGAAGACCTATTAACACGTGGTATGTTGATAGTGGGTGTAGCCGGCATATGACAGGCAACCATGCCTTGCTTCAAGAATTTAAGTTAAAAGATGGTACTCATGTTGCATTTGGCCGTGATGAAGGTGGTAAGATTACAAGCGAAGGAACAGTGTCTAATGGGATTATCAGCTTTGATAAAGTCAACTATTGCTCACAGTTGAACTTTAATCTTTTAAGTGTTTCCCAAATTTATGACAAATCTTACTCAATTCATTTTGATGATTCGTTTTGTTATATTTTTAAGCCAGGTTTTCAGATTAGCAAAGAATAGGTAGTTGTTAAAGCTGTTTGAGATCGAGATGTATACAAGTTAGATATGTCCCAAGTTGATCCATCTACAAAAACAACATGCCTAATTGCTCAATCATCAAATGACTAAGGCCAGCTATGGCATAGACGTCTCGGGCATTCCAATTTCAAGAACATGAACAAGCTTGTAGCAGGAAATCATGTTGTAGGTCTTCCAACAAAGAAGTTTGCCACAACTGATCTCTGCTCAGCATGTTTAAAAGGAAAGCAACACAGGGTCTTATAAGCCCTAGCTGATAAACTCAAATTCCAAGCCTCTTCAGACGTTGCACATGGACCTATTCGGACCAACAAATATGCAGAGTATTAGAAAGAAATCTTATTGTTTAGTTATCATTGATGACTTTACAAGATTTCTTTTTGCATGATAAATCTGAAACGGCTGAATTATTAAAAGAATTCATCATTAAAGTAGAAAATCAATTAGAACAAAAGGTCAAAATAATTAGAAGTGATAATGGAACAGAATTTGGCTAGAAACGTTATATAGATTTTCTTAAATCTTTTGGTTGGCCAGTTTTGATTTTAAATTCAAGTGATCAGCTAGGAAAATTTGATTCAAAATCTGATGAAGGATTTTTCATTGGATATTTGTCGGTTTCAAAAGCCTATATAGTTTATAACTCTAGGACAAATATTATCCTTGAAACATTCAACGTTAAATTTCTTGAAAATTCTTTTCCATCAGTTGCAAATGGTCCAGCTTTGTTATTTGATTTTGATTTATTGTCAAACTCTTTTCATTCTAACTTGTTTGAATTTACCGGTGAGAAGAAAAATCAAGAAGGAGATCTCGGTTCTTTTAGTGATGATTCTGATTCTGATGATGTGGATGACTCAAGCCCAGATTATCCATTTTTCTCATTTGTTAGAGATCCTATATTTCGGCCTTAATAAGCTCAGAGCATCCCGTTTCAAAAAATCCAAATGTTTCACAAACTATTCCTAATGACGGTCCTAAAATTGTACAACTTGAGTCCGGAATGTCATCGATTTCTAATGATGTAGTTGTTACTGATAATCTTGATTACTTCATCAACTCACCGACTTAAGTTCCTAATGTCAATCCACATTCTTTGAACTTATTGCATCAGCTTTCTGACTCGAACCAATCTAATCTAGATGTTCATGTTTAAGGGAATGAGATTCCAACATCTCATGTTCACAAGAACCATCCAACATCTCTGATTATAAGTCCATTGAACGAGAGAACAATGAGAAGTCATTCAGAACAAGCAAATCTCTACTTATACTCGTGTTTTCTATCTCAAATTGTTCCAAAAAACATCACCAAAGCGTTAAAGGAAAATAGTTGGATTGAAGCAATGCAAGAAGAATTATTGCAATTCTGCAAACAGGAAGTGTGGATGCTTATAGATTTACCTCAAGGAGAAAATGCCATAGGCCCAAAATGGTTGTTTAGAAACAAAACAGACGATCAGAGAATTGTTGTTCACAACAAAGCGAGACTCGTTGCGCAAGGTTACACCCAAGAAGAAGGAATAGATTATTTTGAAGTATTTGCTCCAGTTGCAAGACTTGAATCAATTCGTGTCTTCCTAGCTTATGCATCATTCATGAAATTCAAGGTGTATCAGATGGACGTTAAAGGTGCTTTCTTATATGGACCAATCACTGATGATGTATGTTAATCCAAGGATCGATCAGGAATTATCAAACTTGATTTATACAAGTACCGATCGCGGAATTATCAATACTTGTTGATTTAACGATTAACCAAACAAAACACACGAAAAGAATAATTACTCAAATAAATTACTGATACGATGATGCTCTTGGTCCGATGATACTTGCTATATTGCTATAATACTCTATATTGCTCTATATTGCTTTTTGTGTTTCCAGAAAAAAATTGACTTCTGTTATACTTTTTCAATGTTGTTGATCTCATGTTATATATAGAGATCCTATTTTGTTCTTATCTATTGCTAACTTATCACTATAATTAAGCTAACAATATTTATCCGAATCCTCAGCCACATTTATTGGCATGGGAGTTCGTATTTTACAATGATTCTAATAAAGATAAGATTGTTGAAGTGACGTGGAATATTCACTTGAATCATACGTCTTCAATCTTCATTAATGTTGTTGTTGCTTTGCCACGTTGACTTGTTGACTTTGGATTGACCACTTGATGTGGAATACAAGTGTTGATTTGTCTTCCGTAAGAAAATACTCTTCCGTAGGAAACTAGTCTTCCGTAGCAGCTATTCTGTTCGTGCTTGCGCAGCAACTTATGCTTCCGTAGGAGTTATTGTGTTCCGCAGCAATTCCTCCAGCACTTGGTCTGTTCTTGTTCAGCTGAAGTTGTTCTTCCGCAGGAGATCCACGGATGTACAATTATGTTCCTAAGAACATCTACGGAAGAACAATTTACTCATCCGCAGTTGTTCCAATACATATAATCATAACATAGAACTTGTAATGTTAGTTAATCATACAATGAATTATTAAATAAACATAATCATAAACAAATATATTCATTGTATATCATTAAAACTAATGATTACAATTATGATTACATAGAGTGATTCATCATCTAAACCTAACATAGAGTTCTATCCCTAACAATGTATACGTCAAGCAACCTCCAGGTTTCGAAGATTCAGAATATCCTTATCGTGTGTACAAGCTTAGCAAAGCTTTGTATGGTCTACATCAAGCTCCTAGAATATGGTATGAAACATTATCACAACATTTTTTCCAACATGGATACACGCGAGGGAAAATCGATCCTACTTTGTTATAAAGAAGGATGCTGATGATCTTTTATGTGTTCAAGTGTATGTTGATGACATTATATTCGGTTCTACAAGTTAAACACTGTGCAATGAATTTGAAGAAATTATGAAGTCTCGTTTCCAAATGAGTTCTATGGGAGAAATTAATTTTTTCCTTGGTCTTCAAGTAAAGCAATCTGCAGATGGAATTTTTATCAATCAAGAGAAATTCGTTGATAAACTCATGAAGAAATTTAAACTACAAGATTGTCAATCCATAAGAACTCCAACTGATGTAATTCCAAGATTGAACCTGATCCGAAAGGAAAATATGTCTACCAAACTTTATACAGATCCATGATTGGTTCTTTGATATAACTTACTGCATCTAGACCTGATACAATGGATGTTGTTTATGTCTGTGCCAGGTACCAATCTGACCCGAAGGAATCCCACTTAATTGCTGTTAAACGAATATTCAGGTATCTCAAAGGAAAACCGGCTTTAGGGTTATGGTCCTTATGAAGGTAACTTCGAGTTACATGGATATACGGATAGTGATTATGGAGGATGTTGTCAAGATCGTAAATCTACTATGGGTGGTTGTTATTTTTTAGGTCCCAGATTAGTCTCATGGCAATGTAAGAAACAAACTAATATCTCCGTTTCAACAGCAGAAGGTGAATACATTGCTGCATCAGCAGGATGTTCTCAAATCCTTTGGTTACAAAACCAACGGCTAGATTATGGGTTCAATTTTCTTAAAACTCCTATTTACAGTGATAACACTGCTGCTATGTTTATTACAGCTAATCCTGTCCAACAATCAAAAACAAAACATATCGAGATTCGATATCATTTTCTCAGAGATAACTTTGAAAAAAGTTTAATCATTTTGATTCAAGTCACAACTAAAAAATAGTTAGCTGACCTATTTACAAAAGCCTTTTTACCTGGTCGATTTGAATATTTGGTCGAGTCAATTGGTATTATTAACCATGTTTAAAAATTGGTTTTGTAATTTTAGTTATTGAGTCATAAAATGGTAAGAACCCTCCCTTATTTGAATGAGAAAACTAAGAGAGAAACTGTCAAAGTTAACTACCTGATTAAAATGAAAACGCAAATACAAAAATAGAAAATTGAAAAATCAAAAGAGAAAATTATAAAACAAAAATACAAAAATAGAGTTTTTCTTGATAGTTAATTGTTTAGAACTGAATCTGTCTTTGCAATTTGTGAGAAATGATAGATACATTAGTTTTGATCAGTTGCATACTTCGCTCGCTACTAAAGTTTGACGTGATCAGATATGATATGTAGGTAAAGTCATGCAATTATACTGAAGAAGTAAATTCTTACGATTAAACTAAACCAATCATGCATTAGTGTTTGTTCTTCTTAGTACCAATGAGTTATGTTAACTTGTCAAATTGATTGCTTGTTAAGTCACAAACTCACACCTGGTGATGATATGAATGACCATGAGCTCTAATAATTTAAAGCATCTACTCACTTCTCTGTTATGAGTCATCATAGACTTGAAGTGAAGAGGTATCCTTTGTTGTAAGTAATTACAGACCTGTATATTCTCACATGATGCAA
Source organism: Flaveria sonorensis (assembly GCA_025506505.1). Taxonomy (NCBI): domain Eukaryota; kingdom Viridiplantae; phylum Streptophyta; class Magnoliopsida; order Asterales; family Asteraceae; genus Flaveria; species Flaveria sonorensis. Next base: position 29,995,584 of record CM046430.1, on the reverse strand, counting down.
AAAGATGCCAATGTGCACAATCTGAACATGAGATCTGGTTATAAGTATATGTCGGGTTAACAAGTTGAGAAAAGTGATTTCTTGAATATCTTGATGAGAGTTGAACTCTCTAAGTCTAAGTATGACTTAGATAATGTCATATCTAATCGTACCTTAAACAATCCAAGAATTGAAAAGGTAAGTGTGCTAACTGTCTTATCAAAAGCACTCATTTTCTGTCCTTAGATCTCATGTCTCCTTTGCCGCAGAAATGCTGACCTGGAACACACTTGATCAGGATTTAATCTCTGTCTATGAGTATTCATCATTTTATTTTATTTTAATGTGCTGATCTTAGCTGATATGATCTCACTGCAGGCATGTGATTCAATTGTATATAGTAGATTTTTATTCTGCTTTAGTTTTGATTTTTGCATGATTTTCTGTTTGCAGGCATGTTAATAATGATCAGTTGCTCTTCTTGAACCTAAAAAAGAAACTTCTAAGTTTGTAAAACTTAAAAGTTTAGGGGGAGTAAAAATGAAAAAGAAAAAATAATTCATTTTCAAAATGTGAAAAAGAAATAAAAAATAAAGTGTTTTGGATGAAAGGATGAAGCTATAATTTCAAACATATGTGTGTTTGATACGATGTAAAAATGAACCTGAAAAAGTATTCAAATTCAGTGGAAAAGCTTCTTGCAAACAAAATGAGATTATTTGTTTTTGTAAAAATTAAATAGAGACTAAAATGACGGGAAATTAATTTTGAAACTTTAAAATAAAAATAAAGGTCAAAAATTAAAAAATAAATAAATTTTTGAATGTCAAAAATGTTAAAATTGAGAGAAATTAATGAAAATTTTGAGTGATAGTCAAACAATTTTGACTAAGTGGTGAAAAATTGAGTGTGAATAGTGCTAATGTGTTTAAATAGTGTTCAGATAGATGATAAGAAAAGTTCAAGTGTCAAGACTCATGGAAAGGATCCCATGCGCCTGAACAGTTCTCATAAGTTCAAATCAGGAGTATGGTGAATTTTCAGAAATTTGCACAAGTGTTGGGCATTTCAGACAAGCTCATCCGCCTAAATAGTTGTCATGTATCTGAAATTTTGATCAAGTGTTGGGCGTATTATCTATGCTCATGCGCCTAAACAGTACAAGACTTCCAAGGGTTAGACGTTTGAAGTGAAAAATTACCAAGTGTTGGGCGTTTCATCTAGTCTCATGCACCTGAACAGTGCCCAAGCGCCTAAACAGTGCTTAAGCGCCTGTACAGTGCCCATGCGTATAAACCTCATGCTCACAAACAGTGCTCATACGCCTAAATACATGGTATAAAATTCATTCTCATGCGCATAAACAGTGCTCATGCGCCTAAAAATTTTCACTTGTATAAATACAACACTTGTGATTTTAGTTCTTCATTCACTCACAAACACTATGAACATAGCACCCGATACTCTCAAACCTTCAATTCACCATTTCATCATCATCGATTGTTTCAGTTTAAATCTTGTAATCGACTGATAGTTTCACTGATTCTAAATGTATGTTCATGTTTAGCAACATCTAATTTCATGTTTAAAGTTCAAATTTGAACAGACGTTTCACCTCTGTTCAGGCGTTTCGAACCCTAGATGAACTGAAAATTTGAAATTTGTGACTAAAACATGAATTGATGATAAAAGTTGAACATTGAATGACTGTTAAAGTCTGATTTTGTACATTTTGTGATAATCAAATTCGAATTTCATCAAAAATTGTTCTTGATGATTGAGTGTTCATATGGATGTTCAAAAGAACAGAATATGAATAGGCAGTTGTTCAATTTTTCATCAGAAAATGTCAAATTAATCATTAAAATTGTTCATTAATCTGATTGTAATAAAATTTTAGTGAATTTGATATGTTTGAAATCATTTAAACTTCAACTTGAATGTATTTTGTCTTTGACAGTATACATGAACACTTAGAAATTTTTCAAAGTGAAAGTTAGGTTAAAAGATTTAAATCATGATAACTCATTTAAAATTCAATAAATTTACAAGTTACTTGATGCAAAATTTCTTGTTATGTAACGAATTGGGTTAAATCAAAATTGTAACCAATATACACTTATTCAAGTAATAAGTTGTATAAACACTTACAAAAAATTTGAGTGTTATGGTCATATTTGATATTTCACAATTTGATTTTAAGTTTGCAAATTCAAGTGACTAACTCTCTTTATGTTTTATACTTTCAGATGGCGGAACTCAAATTTGAACCGAAACACATTGTAGCTGTATTTCTTGATGAAGATGTTCGTGAAGCTACGGATATGAAGAGATGATAATATTCTTATTAAGGACTAAGTATGTGTATGCCATGTGTTACCGACCTATGATCTATGCTAGATTAATCAAGAGATTTTGGCACACTACTGAAATTAAACGAGATGAAGCTGGAAGAAAAGTGCTTAGAGGATTTATCACTTATGATCGTATGATCGAAGTATTTGAGGAATCGATAAGAGAAGCACTAAGGTTAGGACATAATGATGAACAAGACTTAGCTAAGTTTTCTTTGAATGAATGTAGAGAAACATTCCTAGCTATAGGTGTTAGACTCTAGAAGATTAGCATTTTGTCTTTGTATGTTTTTTTGTCATAGTATAGGGACTTATTTGTAAACATATGTTCCTTTGCTTCTTGATAGTATATATAAGATATTTTATGTATGTGCAGGGTAGACAAGAGAATAGAGAATCTAGACATCTAGACAAGAGAGATCTAAGAAACAGTTAGAGTCAGTTGAACGAAATGTAACCCTGCACATTGTATCCGTACATTTGCTATTAATGAAATCTATGATTTTTTTGATGTAATTGCTTGTGTTTGATGACTGGGTTTGAGAATAATATTCTCGGTTGATGTGACTCAACCTAGGATGGAATATGCAGACTAAGTCAGTAATATAGTCGCAAAATTACTATATTACAGAACAGTTGAAACTGAAATAAATGTTTGAGTAAACGAAACACATGAACATAGGAGTCAAAAATGTATAATATTGATGTTGTCACTGTTGAAGTCAAAAACCTTACAAAGTTAAGGTATGAAACCCTAGTTATAGGCATACACATTGCCTGTACAAAAGACTAAATTACCCCTGACTTATACATGAGAATCTAGTCCAAGTACAAAATAAATATAAACATTTGTAAGTTGTTCATCCGCATTAGTTCATGCGGATGAACATGTCTTCACCAGCATTTGTGGTCTTGTATTCAGGATTAACTTAGTTCATCTACATTAGTTCATGCGGGTGAACAAGTCTTGTTAGCATTTCATCATTTATTCATCCGCATAAACTAATGCGGGTGAACAAGTCTTGTTTAGCATTTTCTTTTGTACATCCGCATGGACTAATGCGGGTGAACAAGTCATGTTCAGCATTTCCTTTTGTTCATCTGCATGGACTAATGCAGGTGAACAAGTCATCAGCATTTCTTCTGTCTTCATTCGTATTTGTTAATACCGGTGAACAAACACTTGTCAGCATTTGTTCACAAGTCATCCGCATTAACAAATGCGGGTACTTCACACTTAGCTTTTTCTGGTATTTTGTTCTTCTGTAAATAAGTTTTCTGTTGTGATGTTTTCCAACCAAAACAACCTCCAATTACCTCTTAAGTTGGCATGTATGATCCTTTCAGGGTCTAACAATACTCCCCTTAAGGGTTATACTGCCTGGGTTCCCTAAGAGTGTGATGGTGGTGGTGGTTGTGATGATTCTGGTGGGTCTTGATGTGATGTCTTATGTTGGACTGTAGTTGGAGAGATTGTTGCAGCAGCTTCATCATGTACTACAGGTTCTGCCATAGAAGGATTTAGGATTGCCTTGATCATGTTTGAAAAATCTCTTGCTTCTTTCATTTTGTCTCTGCTTAATACATGTATCTTCATCTCACTCATGGTGTAAATTGCATCAATGGGCATTTGTTTCAAGGAGATGGGTTCCCAAACTGAAATTGATGATAACCCATCTTTATGAATCAGGAGGGAACCATCAGCATCCACTTCAAGCTTGACAATGTTTCCCATCTGCAGTAGCAGTTTCTTCTTCCTTCTTTGTTCTCTTTTATTGATTATCCTATCAAAGTCCATTTTGAGAATCTTGATACACTTAAGCATAAACTCTAAATCATCTTTAGTAGCATTATTATTGAGGGGTCTAAAGTGTCTTGTGTAGATGTAGTACACATAGGATTCATCAAGCAATCTCACTTCATAACCCCTAAAGATTCTGATCTTAGGAGCTTCTTTTCCTTTCCATTTCCTCTCAATAACCAATTCATAGGTTTCCTCATCATAAAACACATTGGAAATTGGTTTGGTCTTGTGTATTCCAGCAATCAATTTTCCTTTTAATGTTTCTGTTGGTTTGACATGCAGCTCTGGGAATACCACCTCTTCAGCCTCTCTTTTTCTTCTTTGTTCAAAGGGATTCCTAAATGTTTTGTCTTTTCTAGTACAGATGGCTTTTAGAGACATGAAGTTATTAGTTCTCTTAAACATCTAGTATATCCACAAACTCATAACCCCTGTACATCCCATCATGATTGATTAGGTCCAGATCAGCCAACTCTTTTAAATCATGGACCTTCATAGCATTAACCAAGGCTGGATATTCGGTAAAGAACTACACCAGGCCTGATATTCTCTTCACCATGAACATGTTCCAACTGCTATCGTACTTCTAGGCAATAATTTTGACATCTGTTTTGCCTTTGGGAGTAGATACCCCTCTAATAATCTCAGCAGTGGTCAAACCTTCTTGAAGTTTTAGTTGTGAAGGTTCAATGAACCACTCTGGATTTTTGTGCAGAATAGGGGCCAGAACATCTTTGTCTTTTGTTGTTAATTGTACATCTTATGCAGATGTTCTTGCTCTGGGCTTCTTGCCAGTCACTTCTTCTTCAAGAGATTTCATCCTATCTCTTTTATCATTAATCATTTTCAACATAGCAGCCCTTAGTGAATTGGTTTTCATGTTCCCAAGCTTTCTTTTTGTAAGCCCCTATAGAGAAAGATAATCCTTCATTTCCTTATCTGTCATACTATAAGGATCAGGATATGCAGTTTGTGTGTCATCCTTCTTTGTAGACTTAGTGATACTTATGACTAATTTAGTAGTTCCTTTTTCTTTTTCATACTCAGTCACAAAGGTTGGGTCAAGTAGCTTCTTTATCTTTTTCACCTCTTCTACCATCCCTTCATAAGTCATGCTAAACACTACATTAGCATCGTATCTATGGTTGATCAGGAACATGGCGTGTATCATAAGATCATTAGTCTTAGCCTTCTCTAACATACACTCCACAGATGGTTCAATAATAGTAGGACTGTCAACAGCAGAGGGTTTTTTAGTTTGTTCATCCTCAATCTCCCCTTCTTCCAACATTATCAACTCAAGAGTCTGTTGTAACTCTTTCTCTACTTGTTCATGCTCATCTAAGAATTCAACAATTGCTGCTAAACTCCTAGGATCATCTCTAACTCTCTTCTTTGGTTGTTCTTCCTCAACCGTAGGAAGTTTTCCCTTTGCCTTTTCAGTTAAATACTTTCTCTTTCTATTGTATGTAATCACTCTAGGTCCTGATGTGGATGCTACATCAGTTTTGGCCTCTTGTTTTTCCTCAACAACCTTTATTTTAGTAGTGATTTCTTGTTTTTCAGCTTCTGTTCTGTTCTTTTCAACTGTTTCTTTTTCCTTGAACTCTTCACAAATGTTTTTTTTATCAAAATTTGCTGTTCAATACTTAATGTAATAATAGGAACAAGTTGCATCCGGAGTTCTTCTTCTATTAGGACAGGTTATGGTGGAATTACAACTATAGACTCAGAAGGGAATTTAGTATTTTTGATATAATCCCAGAATTCATCATCTATAATGAATTCACTTGATGAGAATCTGTCCATGTCATCTATAAGATCTTTCATCATAGCCTCATCTTCAGTATATGGATCAGAATGTACTATCATATCCCAGCAATCATCATCCCTAACACCACTTGCTTCTTCCTGATGTGAAGGTACTGCCTTTTCTGTTTCTTTAGCTTCATAGTCTGTTGCTTCTCTTCCAACTTTAGCTTTTAATTAAGCAATCAGTTCCAATTCAGCAATTCTTTTATTCAAAACGTCATTTTGTGTGTTCAGATCAGCAATGATTTCTGTTTGCATCTCCAACAGGTGTTCTTGATCTTCCATAGCCAGAGTTTGAATAGCTATAGTGTCCACGTGACCACTGATTTCTTCTCTAGCCATCTCTAATAAAGCTTTGAGCTTTTTGATCTCATCATCCTTTTCTTTCATATCAGCTTCATACTTGGCTTTTAATTCATTCAATTCTTTCTCCTTTTCATCAAGTTCTTGAATCCTATCAATGATTTCCTGCCCTTTTATCCAGTGTCTTTTCCATTTTGGAAACTTTATGTATCAGATCAGATATCATCCTGTCTTTCTCATCTGATATGTTTATCTCAGATTCAGCAAAACTTTCTAAGGGACCCTCCTCTAAGATCATTTGTCTCTCAGGAAGTGGTGCAAATTGTTGATAATCCTCCTCATCACTAGATGATTCAGAAGAATCTAATGAACTAGTAGATTCACCAGATCCATCAGAGGCAGAAGCAGCTTCATATGAGGAGCTGTTAGAGGATTCTTCATGAATATGAATAGGAGAAAATGGAGGTGACACAATTGGATCAACCCTAAAAGGGGAATGAATCTCAGCATCATATATTGAAGGCTCAATGTGAAGATCACCACCTATATCAACATGTGGTGACATTGGCCTTAGTGTTTATTCATTCAATTTTGCATGCTCATCAACAGTTTGTTGATTTAGAGAAGCAGACTGTTCTTCAACTGTTTCTTGTATTTGTTCTTTAACATCTTCTTGAATTTGTTCCAAAACAATAAACATCATGTTGTTCATCTCTTTCTTGTACAAAAACAACAGCCTCTTCTTGAATAGGTTCCTTAATAGGAATATTCTCTAGTGCTTGTTCCTTAATAACATGAACTTCTTTTTGAGCCTGTTCCTGAACCATAGGAACATCTTCTTGTTGATTAATTAGTTGTTGCATCCATGGTAGTAGTGGAAAGAAAGCACCACTATAAAAGTTCCTTGGATCCCTTTTCTTGATATACTTGTAAGACTTGGCATTATAGTGAGGGACATCCAGAATAGGACCTTCTAGTGCAATGTTGGGGAAAGCTTCAATGATGAAGCACTGGATAAATCTTGGATACATGAGAAACATGTGCCTTCTTCCCTCTTGAATGTTGGAAACAAGACCATTGAATACATAGGCTAACATGTTGAATGGTCTGTTTAAGCACAGTGCACATATAAGAGATCATGTTATCAATGGAATGTCATTCCAATAAGTCTTTCTTTTGGATAGACAGTGTTGGACATAGTGTATCAGAAATCCCCATTGTAAGTCAACCAGTCCTTTGACTATTTGTTTTGCTTCGAACCCTCCTTCATATACACTATTGGCAAAGAATGTCATAATGTCATTCTCATCAAACTCTATAGGTGAGTAGGCATCATCACCAAATTGTAGACACTGTCTCACAGTTTGTTCTGATATAACCAAAGTGTGATCATCAGTGATTCTTCCTGAAATAACTTTTGTGCCATAAACCTCTAGTACTTCAGCATTCCCCCAGAATGACCTTATGTAGTTCTCATATATGACTGGTCTGACAGTGATAGCATGAGCTTATCTTGTAGGAGCAATGAATCTGATCATATCCCTTAGTCCTTCTGCTTATGGGGCATCAGGATTAAGAAAGCCACTGACATTATGGAGTTTACTCCAAGTCAGATTCGCCATATGAAATCGGCAAAAGATATGAATGAATTAGTGAACATTATGAAAAATATGTCTCAAATGAATATGAATTGAGTTTGATTTGTCAAATTTTGACTTTTCAGGTCAAAATAGTGATTATGAATGTTACTGTTACATTAGGTGGTTTGACCTAGTTTTGATTTTGAATGATAAACAGCTCAAACTTTGTCCTTTTCAGATGATTTGAGATGATGTTGATTGTGTTTCAAAGATTTACATCTTAAACAGTTGATTAGGTTTCAACATTATTGTGGGATTTTATCCTCTGTTTATCGATGTCTTAGTTGTTTTTAGAAGCACAGGAAATCCTTGATGTTTACACTAATCATTGATTTTAATGAACTCTGTCATTCATGGAAATCCATTGTTCTTGAGTGTATTTTAAGAATTTCTCAAAATTAGGGTTTCACGACTCAGCATTTTGTTCGACTGTCAAAGGTTTTTTAGATACTGATAATCACCTTATGTTTGTCAACACTTCGATTCAATAGACATTTTGAGATGTTTTGATGTAAATTTTGAACACAGTGATCTTTGATTGAGAAGATTTGAATTTTGAATTTTGAAGAAGAACAGTATATGGCACTCGTCTCACTATAAAAAGTTCACTCAAAATTGAAAAGTAATAAATGACTCACATTAATGAGTATTTATAGTACATCTCATAATTTTCACAAAATTTTACAAGTGCAGAAAAGTTCTATACTGTAGCAAATGCGCACAGAGAATTTCTATGGGCGCATTTACTCTAGCAAATGCTGATGAACAAATTAAATGTCCATTTACTGTAACAAATGCGGAAGAACTAATTTACCTATCCGCATTTACTGTAGCAAACGCGGGTGACAAAGTTAACTAATCAGCATTAATTGTAGCAAATGCTGGTCTCAGGATTTACTGTAGCAAATACGGGAGAACAAATGACTTGTCTGCATTTACTGTAGCAAATGTTGATGAACAAATTAAATGTCCATTTACTGTAACAAATGCGGAAGAACTAATTTACCTATCCGCATTTACTGTAGCAAATGCGGGTGACAAAGTTAACTAATCAGCATTTATTGTAGCAAATGCTGGTCACAGCATTTACTGTAGCAAATGCGGGAGAACAAATAACTTGTCTGCATTTAATGTAGCAAATGCGGAAGAACACTTTGTTATCCGCATTAGTTTTACTAGTACAAAAACAGTTACCCGCATTGGCTAAATGACGGTTACCTTCACCCGTATTAACCAATGCTCTTACCCGCATTAAATTTTGAACTTGTCAAAAATTAATGTAGTTGCAGTGGATGATTCTGACTGGTTTTGCACAGCGATTTCTGATTTTATGAAGATAAGTCTGCATCATTGGTGCTTTATAAAGATTTAGAAGATTTTGAGATTGTCAATTCTTGCTTGGATTGACTTGTATCCTTGATGTGATTCATGATTCCCAATTTGACTGATTTTGGGCCTTGTGCATCTTCTGAAGCAGTTTATCGTATAATTTCCATACAGACACTATCCATTTTGATTTTAAACAATGTTGCCTATTTTACATTTGCAAATTTCATGTTTTTGTAAATATTTCCTTTTAAAATTTTACTACTCCCCCTAAAGTTTATATCCATATGGGACAAAACTTTACACAAATTTATAAAAATTAAGGACAATATTTCAGAATTTGATTGTTTTGCTTATCGGTAAATGTAGAAATTTTGTACTATTGTTTGAAATTTTGGGATCATATCAATCTTATCTTTCATAAGTGCAAGTTGTCATAAACTTATTGATTAAAGGTATGTTTGTCCTCTTAAACTCATTCTTGGTCAATATTGTAATGCATGCGATTATTATCATGTTTTGATTGGTTTAAACATTTAACATGAACCTCACACCCATAAGCATAGCAAGATCAACTATCCTCATTTACTGTATGGTAGAACTTTCTCATAACTTTCAATACCTGGATATTTAAATTATGAAATCTCATTCATTTTGGGTAAGAGGGATCCATATTAGGATTCTTTTACCTGATCCTTATTGTTATTTGATCACCATTGGGATTTTTTTTGCTCTTCACTTTGGAAGGTGATCCACTTTGGGATTCTTTTTGTTCATTCACTTGGAATGTAATATTTTTTTGTCACCCTGATCGGATGTGTTCCTCATTAGGACACTTTTTGGATCTTGACATCAGCACTATATGCTTGTTTCTCCAGGTCTTTGCTCAGCAAAACAAAGGAGAAACAGATGTGTGAGAGAGATTCATAAAGTATCATGATCTGGTGTGTTTAGGTTGCTACACATACATACACTTGGATAGGTTAGATACTTAAATGCTCTGAGAAGATGCATTCACAGTTGAATGTGATCTTTAGTTTATCACTGCATTTATCGTCTGTTCCAAGTTGAGCCTACCCACATATCAGGTAAGTCATGTCAGTCTTTTAAGATATTAAATTAAGCACAGTAATGATATAACGACTGTAATTATATCATTTTCCAAGAAGTACAAATCAAGAACTTCAACAAAAATTAATTTCTTTTTGTATTATGTGAATTTTTTGAGGTTTTTGTAAATTTTTGGTTTAAATAGCAAAGATTACTCAAGGTTAATCATGCCGATTGATTGGACTAAGAATTCAAACCGACTTGGGTCAAATGCCTTAGTAAACAAATCAGCTAGCTGATTGTCTGTGTGAACCTGAATCAGCTTGATTAAACCTTTTTTAGCACAGTCTCTCAAAAAGTGATATCTAATTTCAATATGTTTTGTTTTTTAGTGCTGAACTGGATTGTTTGTTATGAAGACTGCAGCAGTGTTGTCAATATGGATTGGTGTTTGCAAGAAATTATAACCATAATCAAGCATCTGGTTTTGAATCTTGAGAACTTGAGAACAGCAAGCTGATGCTGCAATATATTTAGCTTTAGCTGTCGATACAGAAACGTTGTTCTATTTCTTGAACTGCCATGACACGAGTCTGGGACCAAGAAATTGACAACCGCTAGATGTGGACTTTCTATTGAAATTGCATCCCCCGAAGTCACTGTCCATGTATGCATAGAGATTGAAGTCTCCTTCCTTAGGATACCATAATCCAAGAGCAGGTTTGGCCTTAAGATAACTGAATATCCTCTTGACTGCATTCACGTGAGATTCCTTGGGATCTGCCTGATATCTGGCAAAAACACAAACACCAAACATAACATCAGGTCTACTGGCTATTAAATACATGAGTGAACCAATCATGGATCGATAAAGAGTCTGATCCACAGATTTGCCATCTATGTCTGGAGCAATCTTCACTTTTGTATCAACAGGTGTTCTGATGGACTGACAGTCTGCAAAGTGAAACTTCTTCAACATGGATTCCACATATTTTGACTAGTTGATGAAGATTCCACTGGATGTTTGTTGTACTTGAAGACCTAGGAAGAATGTGAGTTCTCCCATAGCACTCATCTAAAATTTTGAATGCATAGGGTCTTCAAAGTCTTTGCTGAGTTGTATGTTTATGGAGCCAAAGATGATATCATCCACATAAATCTGGACAAGCAGCATCTCATTCCTTTTTCTCTTTCTGAATAAAGTCTGATCAATCTTTCCTCTTTCATAACCATTGTCAAGAAGAAAGGTTGACAGAGTCTCATACCATTTCCGAGGGGCTTGATGTAAGCCATACAAAGCTTTGTCAAGCTTGTATACCCTGTGAGGGAAATCAAGATTCTTTAAGCCTGGTGGTTGACTCACGTAGACTTCTTCAGAGATCTTTCCATACTAAAATACAAACTTTACATCCATTTGATAAACTGTGAATTTCATGGATGCAGAGTACGCAAGAAAGAGTCGTATGGCTTCTAATCTGGCAACAGGAGCAAACACCTCGTCATAATCTATTCCTTATTCTTGTGTATAGCCTTGTGCTACCAACCTTGCTTTGTTTCTGATGACAATCCCTCTATCATCAGTCTTGTTTCTGTATAGCCATCTGGTGCCGATAGGGTATTGACCTTCGGGAAGATCTACCAGTTGCATCACTTCTTGTTTCTTGAATTGTAGCAATTCTTCCTGCATTGCCTCAATCCAGCTATTGTCTTGAAGAGCCTCTTTAATGTTTTTAGGTACAGTTTGACACAAAAAACAAGAAAACAAACAGATGTTTGCAATACTTGACTTGCTTCGTGTCACCCGCTCATCTAAATCATCAATAATGTTAGACACTAGATGATTCTTGTGTGTCCTGGTAATTGGAATCAAATCACCAGCAATGGACACATCAAGATTGGAGACATCAGATCATCTTGGTGAGAGGCATCTTATGGTGGTGATGTGGGAGAATGATGAAAGGAATCAGAAGGATCAGCATCTTCAGCTTCAGCAGCACTATGGATACTTTCATCATTTGAATTTCTATTGTTTTCAACTGGAGCACATGCTGGTTTAGGGTTTCTCACTTCAGTTGATGGTTCAGCGAAAGGATAAGGCATTGAGCTATGATCAGCCTCAGTTGAAATACTTTGATGTTGAATAACGGGTCTCACAGGATCAGCTTTTAGTGGCATTTCCTCATTAGCTTGATCAATAGAAGAAGGTGGAATCATAGGAAAATCAGTCCTTCTATCTACTGAGCCTAAGGATCCTGCATTTGACAAGTTAAACTAATCAAAAGATCTTGTAAATGAGTCAATATCAAACAACCAATCAGGACCATTTGATGATTTGGGAAAAGAGTGCTCATTGAATTGAATGTTTGTTGATTCATCAATGATGTTTAATCTAGGATTAAACACCCTAAAAGCCTTTGAAACAGAGGAATATCCCACAAAGAATCCCTCGTCAGACTTAGGAGCAAACTTTCCTAAATGGTCTCTGGTGTTCAATATTGAAACCGGACATCCAAATGTCTTCAAAAATCCAATAAATGGTTTTCTGTGAAAAAGAAGTTCATAAGGAGCTTTATTGTTTTCTTTAATAATTAGAATTCGATTTTGCACAAAACATGAAGTCTTGACAGCTTCTGCCCAAAATGTAATGGGCAGTTTTGCATCTGCCAGCATAGTTCGTGTGGCTTCAATTAGAGTTCTATTCCTCCTTTCAGCCACTCCATTTTGTTGTGGAGTCCGAGCTGCACTGAATTGATGAACAATGCCTTTGTGTGTGCAAAAATGAACTAAGATCCTCATTTTTTAATTCTATCCCGTTATCACTTCTGATTGATTTTACTTTTAAATCAAGTTGATTTTCTATTTTTGTGATAAAATCTTTTATTATTTAGGACGCCTCGTTTTTATGAAGTAAAAAGAAGACCCATGTAAATCTTGAAAAGTCATCTATGATCACCAAACAATAGTGCTTCTTTCCAATACTCATGATATAAGTTGGACCGAAGTGATCCATATGAAGTAACTTCAAAGGAGAATTGTTTGTGTTCACAAGCTTTGGCTTATGTGAGGATTTATGCTGTTTTCCTTTAAGACATGCAGTACAGTGATCAACAAAATGAAATTCATTTTGAGGTAAACCAATTACATGGTTTCTTTTGACCAATCTGTTCATGTTTTTAAAGTTCGTGTGTCCTAAACGTCTATGCCAAAGTTGTGACTCATCAAAAGATGCTTTAGACAAAAGACATGTCTCTTCAGACGGATGAGCATAATTAAGGTTCAAGACATAGGTGTTATTCTTCCTCTGTGTCTTCAAGACAACCCATTCTTCAGGAATGTAAAATCCTGGTTTCAAAATGTAGCAATGAGTGTCTGTGAAGTGAGTGGAATATTTCTTGTCACAGATCTGAGACACGCTGAGCAGATTGAAGTTCAGTTGCTCGCAGTAGTTCACTTTATCAAAGCTCAGCAGTCCATTTGTCACAGAACCTTCTACTGTAATTCTACCACCTTATGAATCTCCTCTAAATTCTATAGTAGTTCCTTGAATATGCTTGAAGTCATGAAGGAGGGAACTGTCTCCAGTCATGTGTCGGGAGCATCCACTGTCCACGCACCATAAGCTATTGGACCTGTATGAATGACCCTACAAGCACAAAAAGAACTAGTTAGAATGAGGAACCCAAGCCATAATGGTCTTGGGTTGTCCTTTTGCATCAATCACTGTTACCTCTTGATATTTTCCTCTTGTTTGAGTTTTAGAGGAAGATGATTTCAGCACTTTTCTATTACGTCTTTGAAGTTTGATTTCACAATTTTATCTGATGTGTCAGAAGAGTATACAAATCTTTCCTTTTGATTTTTGTGTAAAGGTTGAACAGATTTTTGCTTGTCAGTAATCACTTTAATTTTATATTTTTGAAGAGAATTTAGTGATTTGTTCAGGTTTGTTGGACTTTTGTGTCTGAACTTGTCAGTTGGAACTATTGAAATGGGCTTGTTTCATGAAATTTTCAATCCTTTTTATTAAAGTAACAATCAATTGTATTGTGATTGGTCATATCGCATAATGAACAATCTTTGTTAAAATGATAGTTTTTTGTTGAGTGATTGTTCATGTCACAGATAGGGCAGTACTCAGTGAAGTAGCACTCATCTGTATTGTGATTATTCATATCACAGAATTCACAATACATTTGATTGTCCTTTAATCTTGATGGAGAAGTCACATCAGTCTTTAGGGTGCTAACAGATTGTTTCATAATTCTGACTTGCTTTGTTTTAGTGGACTGATACTGCTTCTTTCTGTATTGCCTTATTTCCCTATCGAATTGTTCTACATGTTCTTTGTTTAAAATATCAAACCTAATTCCATGTCTGATATTTGATGAAGATGGTGAATCAGATTTCACTTTAGATTTTTGTACAAAAGTGGTTTTCCCTTTGGTGACTAAGGGAACTTTGGTTTTATCCTTGAATTTCAATGAAACCTTATCTGATTCGCTTGAATTTTTTGGAGATATGATCTCATATTCAAATCTGCTTTCAGCAGATGGTTTCACAGAGCATTCAGTAGTGTGATTCACTTTAAGATTTTGTGGAACAAATTTTATAAAAGGAACAATTGATTTGACTGGGCTCTTTGGTTTCTTGATAACCATAGGTTTGTCTCAGCACTCTTTAATTTTCATAGGATGACCTAATCTGATTTTATCCTTATCAGTTTCAATGTAAACACCTGGTTTGTTTTGAGGATTTGTTGTTTGAGAAATCATTGCTTTGGGTTCAATAATTTTAGATTCTTTTGTATCTGATTGAGTAATTGACTCCGGCATAACAGTGTAGTTATCATTATATGGAGGAGGACAAGTTTTGTATCCTATTCCAGTCATATCTTTAGCCCCCTTTTGAGATACAAGTAACTCTTGCAGCTTGACAGATGAGAGCTGAAACTTTTTAAGTTTTACTTCAGTAGCTGATTGCTTAGCTTTTGATTTGATCAACAATTCAGTTAACCTCTTATTTTCAGCCACAAGTGTGCACTTTTCACCATGGAGTGTTTCCATGTCAGATAACAGAGATTTGATGTTAACTTCATAAATTCTCATTTCTTGTTTTAACATCTCTGATTTCACCTTTTCTTCTCTTATTTTTTTAGCCAATTTGTGATGGTATTAGAGTTGGTCCATCATTGATACGTGCCATAAGTGCATGATTCTGAAACTATTGTTGGACTTCCTCAGCATACAAGTTCCAATCACAAACTCCATCTTATCTGATGACAAGTGCATTGGAAGTTTGTTGATTACTTCCTTGAGATTGATGAGTCAGCAGAGGTTTTCTTTGCTGAATTGGCTGTTGCGGATTCTGCTGCTGGTGTAGATGAGAGTTGCTTGATTGAAAGTTGGTATTATGTTGAGATGAATGCTGGCCATGTGTGGGTCTTTGAAAGTTGGTGTTGCTTCTCCTAGGAGAATTACATTCTCGAGAGAAATGGCCAGTCATTCCATAGTTAAAGCACTTAACCTTGGATTTGTCATACCCCAGCTTGGTATTCTCATCAAGACTCAGTTTCTTCCCTTTAAGAAAGAACTTCTTTGTTCTCATGGCAATCATGGCCATCTGCCATTATATATCCTTTTCTTCAACATCATCAGGATCCATCTCTTCCAGATCCTCTTGAATCAAGTGTGCTGATTTGAGTCTCCCCCCAAGATAGGCTTCAAAGCAAGCAACAAAGGCATTCTAAGTAGCCTTCTATTCTTCAGATGTTTGATCATTGGGTATACTGCAGGGTGTTGTTGTGGGCTGAGCAGAAGATGAGGGTTTATGTTGTTGAGTAGCACAGAATCCAGTTGTCTTTAACTGGTCACCAGATGAAAGAAAGTCATCTTCTTCAATCATAAATGCATTCTCAACAGAATGAGTTTCTGATGGAAACTTGTAAGCCTCGATGACTTGTGGTCCACTGAGATTTCTACTCCTTTCATCCAGCTCCAGAGCTTCAATTTTTGCAATCATGATATCCAAGCTTGTACTCTCCAAATCAAGGGTATTCTTTAACATAATGACATTTTGTTTCCAGCTTTCTAGTAAACTGTGCAGCATTTTCTTGTTCATTTCCTTTTCTTTGTAATTGACCCCCATGATTTCAAGATCATTTACAAGTTGAACAAATCTATGAATTTGTCTTGAAATTGACTCTCCTTTGGTGTGATGAAAAGTTTCATATTGGTTTATCAGCTTATCCTTGTTAATTTCAGTCACTTCACTACTTCCTTCACACATGATCTGTAGAGCATCCAAAACCCCCTTAGCAGTTCCATATTTTTCTAATCTTTTCAGAACATCCATTTTCAGTGCTTGTGTAAGGATGGAATAAGATCTAAGATCAATCTTTATTTTCTTATATTCTTCTTCATCAAGATTTAAACTAGGATCCTCAATGGGAATTCTTGCAGTTTTGTACTGAGCAACTTGATCAGTTTTTAGAGACACTGGAATGTAGGGACCTTTGCAAATAGTTATCTAGCAGTCAGGATCTACACCTGTAATATAGTTTTAGAAACGAAATTTCCACTGCTTAGACTCAGATTTGTGTTTAAGCAGAGGAGGTTTATAAGCATGCCTAATTTCAGAAAGATTGTGAGAATCCATGTTAGATACACTGATTTTAACTTGGTTGAATAAGGTTTTAAGTTGATTTTAAAGTTCGAGTAGTGAGTTGTTCTCTGAATTTTCTGTTCACGGTCTTTACCAGATCTATTAAGTTAAGATCTGTTAGCACAAAGGAGTTCTAAGATTTTGTTGTTTGTGTGAGGGAAGGTTCGTCAACAACAGATCTGTATTGTTACCACTTCTTGGTGTTCGATTTCAGTGAGTATGTTTATCAGAAGTATAGATCTTGCTGATAAACAACTCAGTCTACAGTTCAATCAATTTTCACACACAATCCGAGTTGATTCTGTGATGAATTCAAGAGCCGAGGCTCTGATACCAATTGATTGGGTTTGAGAATGATATTCTCGGTTGATATGACTCAACCTAGGATCGAATATGCAGACTAAGTCAGTAATATAGTCGTGGAATTACTATATTACGTAACAGTTGAAACTGAAATAAATGTTTGAGTAAATGAAGCACATGAACACAGAAGTCAAAGATGTATAATATTGATATTATCACTGTTGAAGTCAAAAACCTTACAAAGTTAGGGTATGAAACCCTATTTATAGGCATACACATTGCCTGTACAAAAGACTAAACTACCCCTGACTTATACATGAGAATCTAGTCCAAGTACAAAATAAATATAAACATTTGTAAGTTGTTCATCCGCATTAGTTCATGCGGATGAACATGTCTTCATCAGCATTTGTGGTCTTGTAATCAGCATTAACTTAGTT
Organism: Flaveria sonorensis; assembly: GCA_025506505.1. Taxonomy (NCBI): domain Eukaryota; kingdom Viridiplantae; phylum Streptophyta; class Magnoliopsida; order Asterales; family Asteraceae; genus Flaveria; species Flaveria sonorensis. The sequence goes on along the minus strand of CM046430.1, from coordinate 29,977,913 downwards.
CATCCGTATTAGTTCATGCGGGTGAACAAGTCTTGTCAGCATTTCATCATTTATTCATCCGCATAAACTAATGCCGGTGAACAAGTCTTGTTCAGCATTTCCTTTTGTTCATCCACATGGACTAATGCGGGTGAACAAGTCATGTTCAGCGTTTCCTTTTGTTCATCCACATGGACTAATGCGGGTGAATAAGTCATGAGCATTTCTTTTGTCTTCATCCGCATTTGTTAATGCGGGTGAACAAACACTTGTCAGCATTTGTTCACAAGTCATCCGCATTAACAAATGCGGGTACTTCACACTTAGCATTTTCTTGTCTTTTGTTCTTCTGTAAATAAGTCTTCTGTTGTGATGTTTTCCAACCAGAACAACCTCCAACCACCTCTTAAGTTGCCAAGTATGATCCTTTCAGGTTCTAACATTTGATTACTTTGTGTGTGAATTGATCATTACAGCATGAAATCATCACAGATACGATCCTTTTGAATCGATCAATTGGTATCAGAGCCTTCGGTTCAGTGATAAGAGCTTATCGACATTTTGAACTCTTTGAATCACTTGAAATCTGTGATTGATTGCAATTTGATCAATTAATTTATTGTTTTCAGTTGTGTTTCATCAATTGAAACATGATTTGAATCACAATTTTGTGTTCAATTCGTTCAAATCTGAGAAATTGATCGAATCAGTGTTCGAACTTTGTTTTTCATATTCGAACTGAAATTCAATCAGAATACTGATTTGTTGTTGGTGTTTGATCAAATTGAGGATTAAGGATTGTTAATCAACCTAATTACAACCTAATTGGAAGTTTTTAGATCAATTAATCAAGTTTTGAAGATTTTTATAAGATCTGAGTTCGTTGAAGCTGATGAATTAGGCACATTATGGTTGAAAACTACTGAAAATTGTCCAAGTATCTAGGCGCATTTCCATTATTTGGAAGTTTTGATACTGTGTAGACGTTTCAGATTAGGCGTTTGACCACTGTTGAGACATTTCGAGACTGTTTGGACACTTGGTGACTTTGCAGAAACAAAGTAATTCTAGGCGCATTTAAACTGTTTAGGCGCATTAGAACTATGTGGACGTTTTACACCCAGGCGTTTAACCACTGTTTGGGCACATTTCCACTGTTCAGGCGCATTTCAGTTGGGTGTTTTTAGAATTCTACTAAGGCATTCCCTTGGCGTTTCTACTTCAAAGTCAGGTGTTTGAGAACTGTGTAGGTGTTTCACTACTGTGTAGGCGCTTGACAACTATTCAGGGGCTTCAGCTTTCAGACTTATCAGTTTACACTTAGAAATTTTTTCAGAAACTAAAATCCAAAAATATTTTCATTTCATAGTTTTTAATTCAAAACTTAAAAACAACAAAAACAAGTCTTTTTCTTAAATTCAAAAATTCAAAATGGTTAAGTCTAAAGATTCCAAGAACAGGGTTCCAAAGCTAAAGAATAGAGCTGATTTCAAAAACTGGTCTTTAAGACTGAAGCATCATCTAAATTCTATTGACACTGACTTGTGGAAGTCAATAGAGAAAGGACCTCATATCCCAATTATATCTGATGGTCCTGATAGAGGATTTGTCTACACAAAAAAATCTCAAGAACCTTATCCTGAGTATGGTCTACAAGGTGATGACTTAAGGAAAGTGAAGAATGATATCAAAGCTTATTCATTGATGTGTAAAGGATTACCATTGGAAGTCTTGACTAGACTTGATGGTTATTAAACTGGGTACACTATGTACAAAGCTTTGAAAATCATATGTGAAAGAGGTAAAGAGATACAAGATCTCAAAAAGTAGAAACTTAGGAGGCAGTTAGAGTTGTTTGAGCATCTTTCTGGTGAAACAATAAATCTAATGATGAACAGATTTGTGCAACTAACTACTGAGATGTCAACTGCTGGTATCAAAAATGATCTAAAAGATCTAAACTACAGACTTCTCAATGCTCTTCCATCTTCATGGAAACAGACAGTTACACTGTTAAAGCATACTGAAAAGTTTCCTATGGATCAAGATCTTTTGATTGCCAAGATTGAATTAGTTAAGATTGATGAGAGCTCCAGAAACAATGATAGAGCTGCTTTAATGTCTCAATATAAGTATGTTGCATCTCCAACTAATACAGTGGAGAATACTTTTCTGGCCAAAGATGATAAATCTCCAGAAGAAGAGGGTGATTTATTCGTCGGAGCTTGTTTCTTTACAGATTCTTCTTACAAAAGTTCTCCTGTCTACACAACTCAACCTCAATCTCAGTCTCCTCCTAATACTCAAACTTCTAAACCTCAAATTGAGATTCCATCTTCTAACACTACTAAAACTTGCAAAGTTAAAGATGTTATTAATATCCTTTTATAGGGTGATGAGTTTAAATATGCTTTTACTGCTTTTATGGCAAGTTTTCAAGCTTATCAAGGTTGTCATCTAACATAATTAGATCTTGTTTTGCAGGATTTGTTTGAGATGGATCCTGATGATGTGGAAGAGATGGACTTGAACTGGCAGATGGTGATGATTGCTTATAGAACGCAGAAACACTCATATGTTAATACGAACTACAAGCCAAGTGCTAACAAAACCATTGGCTTCAACAAATCAAAGTCAAGGTGTTTCAACTGTAACAGCTATGGTCATATCTCAAGGGAATGTAAAGCTCCCAAAAACCAAGGAGGAAATGGTCAAGCAGGTTCTAGCAGTCAAAGATATCATCAGCAGTCTCAGAAAACCTTCCAAAAGCCTTATCAGAGTCTTCCTATGCCAGAACTTAAGGATGAATCAAAAGCATTTAAAGAGCCAAAGAATGCTCTAGTTGTTAGCATTAAAGATGGATATGACTGGAGTGCTTATGCTGAACAATTTACAACTTATCTAACCTCTAGTTTATCACTTGTTGCAAAAATTCAAACTGAAGATTGGTCATAAGACAGTGATCCGAGGCTAAAGGTAACATAGAAAATGAAGAAGAAGAGCATAACTGGAGTGATAAATCTGATCCTAAAGATGATTTAGAAGAAGTTGCACTAATGGCATAGTAAAATCAACCAAAGGTTGAAAATTCATCTTTTGACTCTGAGACTTCTTTCTCAAAATACCCTGAAATTCCAATTAAAGTAAGAGAAAAAATGTGCACTAAAGCTTGCTTTTAACAAGTAGAGTACTACAGAACCTATTCATATAAAATAAGTGACAAGCTCAAACAAGAGGAAATAATACATAACAAACTTAAAAACGATCACAAAATATATGATGAAAAGATCCTCTCTCTACAAACATCATGGAATAAAACTTTGAAAGAACTGAAAATTGTTACAAAACAACTTGAAGCAATAACAATTGTAGAACAACTGGTAAGTGAGAGAAAAGACAAACAAAAAGCAAGTTTAGGTTTTACACATGAACCAATACCTGAATCCATCACAAACACATTACCAGAAAACTTTAACACGCATGATCACTCACCTGAAAACAAAGCTAAGCTAAGAGCATTCCAAAATAAGAAAAAGAATTCTGAGAGTGATGAAGAGAAAATGAATGTTGAGATATTTGAGGAACATGATTCTGAAAAGATCAAAAATGGTCACCTAGTGAAAATTAAATCTTATGAACCACAACCAAAGACTAAGAAAATTTTTGTTCCAAAAGAGTCTGTTGTCGAAGAAATAAGTGTAAAGAATGACAAACAAAACTCAAAGAATAAAGAGAAAGCAAAACTAGATGAAATAACATCTAAAGATTCATTTTCCTACAGATTAAACAATCCAGATTTCATTAAATGGCAAAAAGAACAAAAAGATAAAGAAAATGCAAAAGAGTCATCTACTGAAGATGTTCAATCCTAAAGTAAACAAAGATCATCGAGATCTAGAAACCAAAGATGAAGAAAGAATAATTCTAAAGTTAAATCAACACAGAATGAAATTCAAAACAGTCAAATCAAAAGAACAAATCAATCAAATCAGCTTAAACTTGTGAAATTTATATCTGCATGTATTTTTGACATGAACAAAATTCCGGAAATCAAATCTAATCCAAAGAACAAATCCAACTCTGATCTGAAAACAGGTTCAGATTCTAAGTCTTTTAGTGTGAATAAACGATTTGTATCTAAGGAGTTAAGGAATGATGTCAATGTTAAAAAATCAAAACTCAAATTTCAAAAGAACAAATTTACAAATGAAAAGCAACAGATTAACTTTTCAACTCACAAATCTAAACAAGGATCAAATGTGGCATCCACATCTAAAGCTAATCAACAATTGTTTAAATTTCAAAGGTACTGTGAAATCTGTGATATGTACAATCATAAGACTGATGAATGTTTCTTTAACAAGTATTGTCACATATGTGATATGAACATTTAACAGCTGATTGTTATTTTAACAAGTACTGTACCTTTTGTGATGAAAGAACTCACAAAACTGAGAATTGCTACTTCCGAAAGAACTAGCCAAGAATTGGATATGTTAATCCATAATTAAGGAATGGATATGTCAATCCATAATTTCAAAGAAATCAAAGTGTTGGTTTTCAAAGATTGACAAAACAACCTTCCTTAGGCTTGAGATCTTTTTGAAAAAATGATTCTGTTTATGATGATTTTTGTGCTGCAAAACCAAGACAGTATAATCAAGGAAATTCATTTCACGATCTATGAGAATGAATGGTGGGAAGTTTGATAAACAAAATTTTTTGTCTGATGATTTGAATTATCTTAATGATGATCCTGAAAAACGTTATCATGTTTTAAGGAATAAACAAATCAAAGATAATCAAAAATTTGTCAAAAACAGAATTGGTAAAGTAAATATGTCAATAATAAGCCTGATCCAAATAAGCTTCACTTTAAACAGTTTACCATTGTTGATAAGTTTGGCAAGCCCAAGACCATCTCGGCTTGGGTTGATAACTCAACTTAAATCTTGTTGAAATGCAGGTGCGCCCAAAAAGTCCTATTAACACATGGTATGTGGATAGTGGGTGTAGCCAGCATATGACAGGCAACCATGCCTTGCTTCAAGAATTTAAGTTAAAGGATAGTGTTGGACCCTGAAAGGATCATACATGCCAATTCCATTGGTGGATTCATAGTTGTTCTGCTGAAATCTCCCCACGTCCAAGATCTAATGTGGATGAAGAATTTGCATCAACAATTGAAACCAAGTGTCGGCTATCCACATTTGTATATGCGGATGACCATAGAACAAATGCGCCTGTGTTTGTTCTTTCGCATTAACAAATGCGGACGGTCATCAACAAATGCGTAGTGTTTGTTCATCCGCATTTTTCAATGTTGATGACCAAACACAAATGCTCATGATCAACTCAACATCCGCATTTGTCAATGCGGATGACCAAGAAGAAATGCTGACAAGATTACAACATCCGCATTAGTCAATGCGGATGTACAGAAGAAATGCTGATGAAGAATTTTGTACTTAGACTAGTTTTGATGTATAGGTAAGGGTTAGTTTAGACTTTTGTTCAGGCATATGTCAGCCTATAAATAGAATAGAAATCCTCGTATGAGAGGGGACTGAGACTGACTGTTGTTAGACATTAGACAATCAGAATATTTTTGCTTTGTAATATTTCAAGGTGTATCATTATAGTTCATGCTGAAAACCCTAGCATTCATTGTAACTGTTTTTCACCTTCTTTAATACAAAGAGCATTTATGAGTATTATTCAGCATTCAATGTTCTGTGATTGTTTGATTCCGCCTTACAATCATTGACTCAATCATCATATTTGGTCCTTGTTGATTCACATCAACAGAGAATATCATTCTCAAACCCAGTCAGATAGTACACATGTTGCTTTTGAGGTGATGCATGAGGAAAAATAACAGGCGAAGGAACTGTATCCAATGGGATTATCAGCTTTGATAAATTCAACTATTGCTCACAGTTGAACTTTAATCTTTTAAGTTTTTCACAAATTTGTGACAAATCTTACTCAGTTCTTTTTGATGATTCGTTTTGTTATATTTTGAAGCCACGTTTTCAGATTAGCAAAGAATGAGTAGTTGTTAAAGCTGTTCGAGATCGAGATTTATACAAGTAGATATGTCCCAAGTCGATCCATCGACAGAAACAACATGCCTAATTGCTCAAGCATCAAATGACAAAAGCCAGCTATGGCATAGACATCTCAGGCATTCCAATTTCAAGAACATGAACAAGCTTGTAGCAGGAAATCATGTTGTAGGTCTTCCAACAAAGAAGTTTGACACAACTGATCTCTGCTCAGCATGTTTAAATGGAAAGCAACACAGAGCGTCTTATAAGCCCAAGCTGATAAACTCAAATTCCAAGCCTCTCCAGATGTTGCACATGGACCTTTTCGAACCAACAAATGTGCAGAGTATTAGAAAAAAATCTTATTTTTTAGTTATCATTGATGACTTTACAAGATTTTCTTGGGTTTTCTTTTTGAATGCTAACTCTAAAACGGATGAATTATTAAAAGAATTCATCATTAAAGTAGAAAATCAATTAGAACAAAAGGTCAAAGTGATTAGAAATGATAATGGAACGGAATTTAAAAATGCTAATATTGACATGTTTTGTGCAAAAAAAGGTATTGCTCGTCAGTTTAGTGCTCCTAGAACTCCACAATAAAATGGAGTTGCTGAAAGGAAAAACAAAACTTTGATTGAAGCAGACGGTCTATGTTAGCAGATGCCAAAATTCTAATCACTTTCTGGGATGAAGCTATATCCACTGCAAGTTTTGTTCAGAATCGTTCATTGATTATGAAAGACAAACAGAAAACTCCTTATGAGTTGATGTTTGGCACAAAACCTAATATAGATTTTCTTAAATCTTTTGGTTGTCTAGTTTTGATTTTAAATTCATGTGATCAGCTAGGAAAATTTGATTCAAAATCTGTTGAAGGATTTTTCGTTGGATATTCGTCGGTTTCAAAAGCCTATAGACTTTATAACTCTAGGACAAACGTTATCCTTGAAACATTCAATGTTAAATTGCTTGAAAATTCTTTTCCATCAGTTGCAAATGGTCCAGCTTGGTTATTTGATTTAGATTCTTTGTCAAACTCTTTTCACACTAACTTGTTTGAATCTACAGGTCAGAAGAAGAAACAAGAAGGAGGTCTCGGTTCTTTCAGTGTTGATTCTGATTCTGATGATATGGATGACTCAAGCCCAGATTATCCATTTTTCTTATTTGTTAGAGATCCTATATTTCGGACTCAACATGCTCAAGAGTATCCCGTTTCAGAAATTCAAATGTTTCACAACTATTCCTAATGATGGTCCTGAAATTATACAACTTGTGTCCAGAACGTCATCGATTTCTGATGATGTAGTTGTTACAGATAATCTTGATTACTTTATCAACTCACCAAGTCAAGTTCCTAATTTCAATCCACATTCTTTGAACTTATTGCATCAGATTTCCGACTTGAACCAATCTAATCTGGATGTTCATATTCAAGTGAATGAGATACCAACATCTCGTGTTCACAAGAACCATCCTACATCTCAGATTATCTGTCCATTGAATGAGAGAACAAAGAGAAGTCATTCAGAACAAGCAAATCTCTGCTTATACTCGTGTTGTGTATCTCAAATTACTCCTTAAAACATCACTGAAGCGTGAAAGGACAATAGTTGGATTGAAGCAATGAAAAAAGAGTTATTGCAATTTTGTAAACAAGAAGTGTGGAAGCTTGTGGATTTACCTGAAGGAGAAAATGCCATAGGCACAAAATGGTTGCTCCAAAACAAAACAGACGATCGGGGAATTGTTGTTCACAACAAAGCGAGACTCGTTGCACAAGGTCACCCAAGAAGAAGGAATAGATTATGATAAAGTATTTGCTCCAGTTGCAAGACTTGAATCAATTCGTATCTTCCTGGCTTATGTATCATTCATGAAATTCAAGGTGTATCATATGGACGTAAAGGTGCTTTCTTATATGGACCAATCATCGATGATGTGTATGTCAAGCAACCTCCAGGTTTTGAAGATTTAGAATATCCTCATCGTGTAGCTATGTGTGGTCTACATCAAGCTCCTAGAATATGGTATGAAACTTTATCACAACATTTGATCCATCATGGATACACGCGAGGGAAAATCGATCCTACTTTGTTTATTAAGAAGGATGATGATAATCTCTTATATGTTCAAGTGTATGTTGATGATATCATATTTGGTTCTACAAATCCAAAATTATGCAATGAATTCTAAGAAATCATGAAGTCTCATTTTCAAATGAGTTCTATAGGAGAAATTAATTTTTTCCTTGGTCTTCAAGTGAAGCAGTCTGCAGACAGAATTTTTATCAATCAAGAGAAACTTGTTGAAAAAATCTTGAAGAAATTTAAACTACAAGATTGTCAATCCATAAGAATTCCAGCTGACTTAAATTCCAAGATTGAACCTGATCCGAAAGGAAAATCAGTTGACCAAACTCTATACAGATCTATGATTGGATCTTTGATGTATCTTACTGCATCTAGACCTGATATAATGTATGTTGTTTGTGTCTGGATATACAGATAGTGATTATGGGGGATGTTGCCAAGATCGTAAATCTACGACGGGTGGTTGTCAGTTTTTAGGTCCCAGATTAGTCTCATGGCAATGTAAGAAACAAACAAATGTCTCTGTTTCAATCATAGAAGCTGAGTACATTGTTGCATCAGCAGGATGTTCTCAAATCCTTTTGTTACAAAACCAACTGCTGGATTACGCGTTCAATTTTCTTAAAACTCCTATTTACATTGATAACACTGCTGCTATATTTATTACAGCTAATCCTGTCCAACACTCAAAAACAAAACATATCGAGATTTGATATCATTTTCTCAGAGATAACTCTAAAAAAGGTTTAATCATTTTGATTCAAAACGCAACTGAAAAACAGTTAGCTGACCTATTTACAAAAGCCTTTTTACCAGGTCGATTTGAATATTTGGTCAAGTCAATTGGACTTATTAACCATGTTTAAAAACTGGTTTTGAGTTTAATTTAGTTGTTTGATTCATTAAAAATGATAAGAATCCTCCCTTAGCTTAATCTTGAATATAGAGAAACTGTCAAAGTTAACTGGCTGATTGTATATATTGTGTGTGTATGTTTAATAGAAAATGGAAAAGCAAATTTAAAAATAGAAAAGTACATAGTCAAAAGAGAAAAATATAAAACAAAAACACAAAAATAGAGTTTTTCTTGTTAGTTGATTATTTAGGACTGAATCTGTCTTTGCAATTTGTGAGAAATGATAGATACATTAGTTTTGATCAGTTGCATTCTTCACTCGCTACTAAAGTCTGACGTGATCAGATATGATGTGTATGTAAGCTCATGCAATTATACTGAAAAAGTAAATTCTTGTGATTAAACTAAATCAATCATGCATTCATGCTTGTCCATTTTAGTACCAATGAGTAGTGTTGACTTCTCAAATTGATTACTTGTTAAGTCATAATCTCTCACCTGGTGGCGATATTAATAAGAATAACCATTGAGCTCTAATTATTTATAGCATCTAATCATTTCTATGTTATGTGTCATCATAGACCTGAAGTGACGAGATATCCTTTGTTGTAGGTAATTACAGACCTGGATATTATCACTTGATGCAAAAAGATGCCAATGTGCATAATCTCAACATGAGATCTGGTTATAAGTATATGTCAGGTTAACAAGTTGAGAAAGGTGATTTCTTGCAGATCTTTATAAGAGTTCAACTCTCTAAGTCTAAGTGTGACTTACATAATGTCATATCTAATCGTACCTTAATCAATCTAAGAATTGAAAAAGTAAGTGTGCTGAGTATCTGGCCAAGAGCACTCATTTTCTGTCCTTAGATCTCGTGTCTCCTTTGCTGCAGAAATGCTGACCTGGAACATACTTGATCAGGATTTAATCACTTAATACGACTATCCATCATCTTTTTCTTTTAATGTGCTGATCTAAACTGATATGATCTCACTACTGGCATGTGATTCAATTGTATATAGTAGATTTTTTTATTATGCTTTAGTTTTGATTTTTGCAATATTTTCTGTGTGTAGGGCATGTTAATAATGATTAGTTGCTCTTCTTGCAATGAAAAAGAAACTTCTAAGTTTATAAAACTTAAAAGTTTAGGAGGAGTAAAAATGAAAAAGAGAAAATAATTGATTTTCAAAATGTGAAAACGAAATAAAAAATAAAGTGTTTTGGATGAAAGGATGAAGCTGCAATTTCAAGCATATGTGTGTTTGATATGATGTAAAAATGAACCTGAAAAATAATTCAAATTCTGTGAAAAAGCTTCTTGCAAACAAAATGAGATTATTTGTTTTTGTAAAAATTAAATAGAGACTAAAATGACGGGAAATTGATTTTGAAAATTTAAATTGAAATGTCAAAAAATGATAAAATTGAGGGTCATTAATGAAAATTTTGAATAAGAGACACACAATTCTGACTAAGTGTTGAAAATTGAGTGTGAACAATTCTAATATGTTTAATTAGTGTTCAGATGGATGATGTGAAAATTACAAGTTCCAAGACTTATGGAAGTATCCTTATGCGCCTGAACAGTTCTCTTAAATCCAATTCAGGAGTATGGTGATTTTTCAAAAATTTGCACAAGTGTTTGGCGTTTTCATTCATGCTCATAAACCGAAACAGTTGTCATGTGTCTGAAAAATTGGTTAAGTGTTGGGTGTATTATCTATGCTCATACGCCTAAACAGTTCCATACTTCCAAGGGTTAGACGTTTGAAGTGAAAAATTACCAAGTGTTGGGTGTTTCATCTAGTCTCATGCGCCTGAACAGTGCCCATGAGCCTATACAGTGCTTATGCGCCTATACAGTGACCATGCATATATACCTCATGCGCACAAACAGTGCTCATGCGCCTAAATACATAGTGTAAAATTCATTCTCATACGCATAAACAGTGCTCATGCGCCTAAAAAATTTTCACTTGTATATATACAACACTTGTGATTTTAGTTCTTCATTCACTCACAAACACTCTGAACATAGCACCCGATACTCTCAAACCTTCAATTCACTATTTCATCATCATTGATTATTTCAGTTTAAATCTTATAATTGACTAATAGTTTCACTAATTCTAAATGTAATTTCATGTTTAGAAACATCTAATTTCAAGTTTAAAGTTCAAATTTGAACAGACGTTTCACCTCTGTTCAGGCATTTCGAACCCTAGATGAACTGAAAATTTGAAATTGTGACTAAAACATGAATTGATGATAAAAGTTGAATATTGAATGACTGTTAAAGTCTGATTTCAAACATTTTGAGATAATCAAATTCGAATTTCATCAAAAATTGTTCTTGATGATTGAGTGTTCATACTGATGTTCATAAGAATAGAATATGAATAGGCAGTTGTTCAATTTTTCATCACAAAATGTCAAATTAATCATTAAAATTGTTCATTAATCTGATTGTAAGACAAGATTTAAAACATGATAATTCATTTAAAATTCAATAAAATTACAAGTTACTTGATGCAAAATTTCTTGTTATGTAACAAATTGGGTTAAATCAAAATTGTAACCAATATACACTTATTCAAGTAATAATTTGTATAAACTCTTAAAAAAATATTGAGTGTTATGGTCATATTTGATATTTCACAATTTGATATTAAGTTTGCAAATTCAAGTGACTAATTCTCTTTATGTTTTATACTTTCAGATGGCTGAACTCAAATTTGAACAGAAACATAATGTCGCTACATTTCTTGATGAAGATGTTCATGAAGCTACGGGATATGAAGAGATGATAAGATTCTTATTAAGGACTAACTATGTGTATGCCATGTGTTACCAACCTGTGATCTATGCTAGATTAATCAAGAGATTTTGGCACACTGCTGAAATTGAACGAGATGAAGTTGGTAGAAAGGTTGTAAGAGGATTCATTACAAATGAAAGAATGATCGAAGTATCTTAACAATCCATTAGATAAGCTCTAAGGATGGTAGATAATGATCCATAAGATTTGGCAGAATTTACTTTTAATGAGTGTAGAGAAATTTTTATTGCCATGGGTCATCCGGATAATTTCCCAAAGAAGCAATTCTTCCAAGCCAGAGTATACAATCACTAGAAACCTCTTTGTATTATCTTCCAACACTGTATGTCAAAAAGAAGTACTGGATGCATCTTATTTCCAGTCGATATAGCTTCTCTTATCGTAGCCATTGCAACAAATAGAAGATTTAACATGGCTAGATGGATTCTTAATGGATTTGTATGTAACTTGGAAAAAGGGAACAGAAAGAAATACTTGATGTACCCGAGATTTCTGCAAATGATTATTAATGAAGCTAATCCAGATTTCCATATTTATGGAGTTGGTGGTGAAAGACTGATTCTTGAGCACATGAATGAAACCTCATACAAAAGACTGGCAATGATCATTGGTGCTCAAAATATTCCTTTGTTTGAATATATGAGAGCAGTTGATCGAGATGTAGTAAACATAAATGAAGAGCATTTTTATCTGATTGAAGATGAACCAGTAGATCCAAATGATCTAATTGAAGAAGATCCTCAAGATCTATCTGATGATGATGATGAAGATAATGATGAAAATGATGAAAATGATGAAAATGATGATGGAGATGTTGATGATGAAAGTTCTAGTTCAACTGATGATGATAGTGATGATGATAATGATGATGGAAATGAAGGAAATGTCATAAAAGAAATATATGAATATGTTGTTCCTGAAGTTGAACAAGTTGAAGGTGTGCATGAAGAAATTCAAGATATTGATGAGATTTTAGAAATGATTGAAGAAAATGTTGAAACTGATGTACAACAAGAAGTTGATGATGATGTTCAAAATTTTGAAACCTTTGAGTCTGTTCTCCCAGATGAAATTGAAAGGTTAAGTCAACATGACACAGTTCTGACTGAGGAAGTAAATACTCAACAGATAATTGATTCGTTGAAAGAAGAAAACTCCAATTAGCTTAAGCAAATTGAGAAGATGATTGAAGAGAATGAGAAACTAAAAGAGGAATTGTTGAAGAAAGATGTAATGATTGCTGATTTAGAAAAGGAGAAAGAAGAAAATTTACAAAATTTTGAAGTAATGCTTAAAGATTATGATCTCATGGAAGAAAAGTTTAAGAAATTAATAGAAGATCATGAGAAGTTAAAAGAAGAATTTGAAAGAATGAAGGAAAGTGTAAAATCTCCATCTCCTGAGTTCAGATGCAATCTTTTGTATTTTCGATGAAGATATTGTAGAAGCAAATTACTCACCAATTGAGGCAACAACATAAGATATACTTGTGGATGTCGAAGATAGATATAATTACTTGGTTAAAATGAAGTATAGCAGAGTTTTTCTAGATGGGTTGAGTGTTTCACAAATAAATGAAGAATATGAGAAGTGCGTACCTGCTGAATCTATAGCACCCGTGGATCCTAATGAGATTGTTGTTGAACATGGTGAACGAAATCCAATAAGCGAAAGTATCAATGTTGAAGAACTTTCATCTTCAGAATTACGTCACCCAGATCCAGATAATATGAACACTATTGAGTTGAGATTATGGTTACAATCTCGAAACTATCCAAGAAAAAAGCTAAACAGATTACAAGCTGAATCATTAAGGAACTTGGTAAAGAGTTTCTAAGAGATAGAAAGACAAAACGACAGAATGATTGTGCTTGATATGGATAACCCACAATATATTGAGATTACAAAAAGAACAAAGATATTGAAGACTCAAGAGATCAAAAATATGGAATTGATGAGGAGTAGCCATGAAAGAAGGAAAGAACTAATGAAGATGTTTCCTAAATCAGAAAGACAAGCTTATCAAGTGTCCATTGAGTAAAAACAGCTTTGGAACAAAGCAATAACAGCTGGTGACTTAGTACGAAATGCTTGCAAAAAGGACAATCTATCTCTGAATTGCTGAACGCAATGATTGTTCTTGACACAACAAAGAATGTAAAGATAGTAGCTTGGAAGTATGAGAAAATCTTTGATGCATTTTTGATTAAACGAGTAAATGCTATATGTGATGTCTATCACTTTTACTCGAGCATCATTGAACTTCCAGTTCAAGTCTTGAAAGAGTTAAATAGATGGCCTTTGATTAACCTGACAAAAGCAAGTCGTGGTGAAAATTTTGTACAGTTGTTAAATCGAGGCATATCAAGAATGAGTTCGTTTCTGAAAATTCATTGTGATCAAGAAGATAAGGAATACTTTAAGTCATTGAAAAGTAAGAGAAAAAGTGGTGAAAAAGGTGAAGAAGAAGAAAATTTCTTAGATGCATATAGTGACCAATTCTTTGAGAAGGTTGCTAATCCTGGCCTGAAGGTAATTGATGGAACGCAAATGACAAAACCGATCTTGAGATGGTTTTATAATTCCGACATGTTTGAGTTGAAGTTGGTTCGGAATTTGGATGATTGGGATCTTGATATGATTTCATTGTTTGGAGTGTTTGAATTAAAACTTCAACATCCAAGTTACATCTCATTTTTTGTCAATTCAGAAGTTTGATCGGGTATCACCTGAAGTGGCTGAGAATGATCGTAAATACATTAAATTGATTATCAAGGTTATGGATGCAGCCATGGAAAGAATATCTTTAAGGAAAGCATTAGCCTATGCAAAGATTGTAAAGAAGGATATCAAGTCAATTGATTTTATGCAGATATCAAGCAAAGGAGTATTGGAGATTTACTCAAAGGATTATCCCAAACCTCTTGAATTTTATGCTAATGTTGAAATTGCAGGATTATCTAAAGAGACTTTGGAAATTATGAACAAGATGGAGATAAAGACGAACGCGTCAAAGCCTGAACAAGGAATTCTTGCAGGTAAATTCAAATCAGCAATTGCTAAAGCATTAAAGGAACAAGAGATATACAAAGAGAAGCCGATGCTCAAGATAAAGGAAGAACCAGAAGATTATTTTAAATCCTGAAGATTAACTTGTCACACCCTCAAAATCCGCATGCGGGGTTTTACCGCAAGGCTCGTGACATACCAGGATCTCAGTCATTAGTTACACAGGACGACTCTATATGAACTAACATCCAAAATCAAAGTTTAACTTTAAAACATGTGGAAGCGTTAAATAAACAAGTAAACCCAAAACAATGTAACATGATTTAAAATGCGCAAAACATACGCGCCCAAGTATTATGCAAAACCAAAACACGATGTTTAAACAATCGTAATTCAAAACAATGTTTCATAAAGTGCTGACAAACACCATGATGCTGACCCGTGTGATGTGCTCCTAGGCAATAGCAACCTTAACCTGAGAATAGCATACTAATAGAGTCAACACAATGGTTGGTGAGTTCTAGAGTTTGCGTTTAAACATAAACCAATAACAGTTGCAAAATATAAGAAGTGTATTGTAATAGATATCTAGTCTATAAACAAATAGTAATAATCATAGCGCTTTCACGATTGAAGCTGACTGTGTTACGTTTGTTGCCTCCTGCCACGACTTACTAGGTCGTGACAAATGTTCGTTAGGACAATATTGCAGCCGTTTGACCTCGAGTCGCACAGGTGGGGCTCGTCAGACCTAGTAGTACTACCCAAGATTTCCCGCTAATCATCATTATTAACAATCCAAAAGTGTGAGGACTTTCATGGTATTCAGCACTATATCATACTATACACAACTCATATAAAGTAAGCGTTTGTAAAACCAGTATGCTATCTCCCCCAAAAGAGAGTATGTAAAAGAGTGGGGCATGAACTCACCTGATGCGCGCAATAATTAACTTAAAGCTTAACTTGAAAGAAAGAGTGGAAAGACAACCTTCAAAGGTCACCTAGAACACATGAGAACATAAGTACGTGTACACAGAATCAATATGAAACCCTAAGTGCTCTACAAACCAAGGAACTCAAGGTTTTAAAAGACAAGACACATTTGACCTAGTTGTCCCGTTTGACCCGTTGGTGACATTATAGGTGAAACTCCAATCAAACAAGCATAACAGTACATCACACAAGATTTACATACAAACTGATCGCATATGACACTTCATTAATCACATGTACTAACTAGATCATCATACAACCAGATATCATACCAGTCATGCGAATCTCAAAAAATTATCATTCTCAACATAGTTACAACACAACCAATGCATCATACATAGAATCCAATCATACACGGCATGCCATGTGAAGCCACTCACGACTTCACACCCTAAACCCTGCCAATCCTACTAAGTAGGGGCCTCAGATTCGCACGCGTGTATGATGATCATCAACATACCATTTAACAGAAATCATGTCATCCAAAATGTTCAACCATGATCAACCAACAACCAACAATAGTCCTAACATACCCATATGACCCATTACCATGAATTCCCACAAATAAGCCCAATCAGATAACTAACCAACTAAACATTCATACAACCCAAACAATACATTCTACTACCTTAGAAATCATCCATGAACATGCTAACATGATCCTAATGTCCCAAACATGCTCAAATCATCATATGCAAGAGTTTGTGCAAATAAAGTTTTCCTTTTAGGAAAGCACATCCCAAAATCTATCAAACACCCAATACAATCATGAATTCATCAACAATATACCAATTCAAGCTCATGTTAACATCTAGACATGATCAACAACATCTAATTATCACAATTTATCAACCTTCATAGCCAAAAGTTACTATCTTTAGTAAGACTTGAACTACAACATTCATTCTTGGATTTCTAGCATTCATATCAACAATCTAACACCCAATTATCATCACAAACACATTAACAAGATCAATTCATCATAAAATCACCATATTCATGCAAATAAAGTTACTATTATTGGCAACCTATGAACAACGCATCAAAATCATAGCTTTCTTGCATAAACGACATTAACTAGCATCAATCTAACCTAACTAACATAATAACATCAACAAAATCGAACCCTACCATTCGGCCATATTCAAATACATGAAAAGAACACTAAAAACTAACCTTTAACCGTGTAATGGCTTGTATTTGATGCTTGCTAACTTGTTGTAATGCTTGAACTCAATCAAATCGATGTTTAATTGGATGATCTTGGCCGAAATCGCAAAGGGAGAGGGAGGTCGCGGCCGATTATGGGAAGTTAGGGTTTGGGATTTTGATTTTTGTTTAATTAATTTGTGTTAATTACCCTTTAAACCCTTGCACTTTACATTTTATAAAAATTAAGCTTTTAAACACTCCTTTAAAATGTTTTTAACTAGAATAATAAACATATAAACTAGTAATAAAAATTATATGTATTATCTTTACAAGCTACAAAATTTACAAACTAAATACACCCGTTTCCACGTTACGCGATAAAATTCACAATTAGTATTTAAATCACGTAATCACAACCAATAATTGACATTATTAATTAGATTATTATTGTTTATAATAAATTATTATTAGTGAGCCACCAACATTCAACGACAACTAGTGTGTGCTCACGGCACGTGTATGCAAGACTTAAGGAAACTAACGGAGTTTGGTAACGGAAAATTACCGGATGTCACATTATCCCCATGTTGAAAGAATTTTCGTCCCGAAAATTGCGTTACATGGTGAGTGTTCCATCACTGGTCCACTGCATTGGCATAAAGTAATCGAAATCGAGTGAGTTTCGGATGAGTTGTCACATCATCCCCATGTTGAAAGAAATTTCGTCCTGAAATTTAAATCAGTACCTTCGCCGACTGACATCGTCTTTTCGAATAGCTGAGGATACTTAAGCTTCATTTGGTCCTCACGTTCCCACGTGAATTCTGGTCCACGTCTCGAGTTCCATCGAACTTTGACAATGGGTATGTTGCTTTGCTTAAGTGTCTTCACCTCACGATCCATCACCTCGACTGGGTCTTCAATGAAGCGCAGTTGTTCATCCACTGGAACTTCTTCCAGCGGTACGACCATCGTTTCATCCGTTAAACACTTTTTCAAATTTGACACGTGGAATACATCATGGATTCCACTTAGCGAATCAGGTAGGGCTAATCGATAGGCCACTGGACCTATTCTTTCTAATATCTTAAATGGTCCAACGTATCTCGGATTTAGCTTTCCTCGCTTACCAAACCGAATCATGCCTTTCCATGGTGAGACTTTCAATAAGACTTTATCACCAACCTGAAATTCTAGAGGTTTCCATCGCTTGTCAGCATAACTTTTCTGTCTGTCGCGCGCTGCAGCCATACGGTTCCTTATTTGTACAATCTTTTTAGTAGTCTCGTGTACTAACTCAGGACCCGTTAGCTGGCTGTCACCAATTTCAGCCCAACAAACTGGTGATCTACATTTTCTCCCATACAACGCTTCTAAAGGTGCCACCTTTATGCTAGTGTGATAACTGTTGTTGTAAGAAAATTCCACCAATGGTAGGTAAACTTCCCAGTTATTCCCGAAGTCAATCACACAAGCACGTAACATGTCCTCCAAAGTTTGTATGTATGCTCGCTTTGACCATCAGTCTGTGGATGATAAGCAGTACTCATATCCAATCGCGTACCCAAAGATCTCTGGAGTGATTGCCAGAAGTGCGATGTGAAACGAGAATCACGGTCAGAAATAATTGAGATCGGTACTACATGCCTCGAAACGATCTCCTTCAAATAGAGTCGGGTTAATTTCTCCATCTTGTCTGTTTCCTTTATCGCTAGGAAATGAGCAGACTTTGTTAATCAATCCATAATAACACATATTGTGTCGCAACCAGTAGAAGTTTGAGGTAACTTAGTAATAAAATCCATTGTATCTGATCCCACTTCCACATAGGGATCTCGGTTGTTGTAATAGTCCAGATGGTTTCTGATACTCCACTTTTACCTTTGAGAAGGTCGGACACTTGCTCACATATGTAGCTACATCGGCCTTCATGTTAGGACACCAAAGTGCGCCTTCAGATCATGATACATCTTGTCAGATCCAGGATGTACAGAGTACTTAGACTTGTGTGCCTCACTCATCACAAGATCTCTCAAATTTCCGTGTAGAGGTACCCAAAGTTTGTCCATAAAGTAATGAATTCCATCCGCTTTTACCTCGAGCTGCTTGTCCATTCCCCTTAACGATTCAGACCCAATGTTTTCTGCTTTCTAGGCTTCTGTCTGAGCCTCTCGAATTTGTTCAGGTAACTGTGTGCTAATGGTAAGCTGCAAAGCTTGCACACGTCGAGGCTTAGCAGTTTATTTCCTACTCAGCACGTCAGCGACTACATTTGCTTTCCCCGGATGATATCTGATGGCACAATCATAATCATTCAACAATACCACCCAACGTCTTTGCCTCATGTTCAACTCCTTTTGCTCAAATATGTGCTGAAGACTCTTATGATCGGTGTAAATAGTGCATTCGGTACCGTACAAGTAGCAGATCTTTAAGGAAAAAATTACTGCACCCAGCTCCAAGTCATGGGTGGTATAGTTCTTCTCAGGAATCTTCAACTGTCTAGATGCGTAAGCTATCACCTTATCCCGCTGCATCAGGACGCATCCAAGCCCTTTAATGGAAGCGTCACAATAGACTACGAAATCATCACTACCATCTGGTAACGCTAATATTGGTGCGCTACACAATTTCTGTTTCAGCATCTGAAAAGCAGATTCTTGACTCTCACCCTATTTGTATGTTGTTCCCTTGTGAGTCAAGGCTGTGAGAGGTTGTGCAATCTTAGAGAATCCTTCGATGAACCATCGATAATATCCCGCTAATCCAAGGAATTGTTGTATCTCACTTGGTGTCTTAGGAATTGACCAATTCTTTATCGCCTCAATCTTTGCAGGATCAACATGTATTCCCTTCTCGTTGACAATATGACCCAAGAATTGCACCTCACGTATCCAGAAATCACACTTAGAAAACTTTGCGTACAGTTGTTCCTTTCTAAGTAATTCCAAGATTAAACGTAAGTTCTCTCCATGTTCTTCCTTAGTCCTTGAGTATATCAGTATGTCATCAATAAAGACGATAACAAACTGATCAAGATAGGGTTTGCACACACGATTCATAAGGTCCATGAATACTGCTGGTGCATTTGTCAACCCAAATGGCATGACCAAAAATTCATAGTGACCATATCGTGTACGAAAGGCAGTCTTCGAGATGTCCTCTTCTGGAACTCTCAGTTGATGATACCCAGACCTCAGGTCAATCTTAGAGTAATAGCTTGATCCTTGCAGTTGATCAAACAAATCATCTATACGAGGTAAGGGATATCTATTCTTGATAGTAACTTTGTTCAGTTCACTATAGTCAATGCACATTCGAAATGTACCATCCTTCTTCTTGACAAATAGAACTGGCGCTCCCCAGGGCGACGAACTCGGTTGGATAAACCCTTTATCCAACAGTTCTTGTTGTTGGGCGGATAATTCCTGCAGTTCGTTTGGAGCTAACCGGTAAGGTGCTCTCGCAATTAGAGCAGCTCCTGGAGTCAACTCAATTTGGATTTCAACTTGACGATGAGGAGGTAATCCATGCAGGTCTTCCGGAAACACCTCGGGAAACTCGCGAACTACGGGGATATCCTCTATCTTCTTTTCCCTGGTCTGTTTATCTGTGACGAGTGCCAATATGGCCAGTTGACCCTTTCGTAACAACTTCTGTGCCTTCATGAATGAGATGATGCCCATCACTACACCACTCTTATCACCTCTGACCGTAAGGACTTCTTCGCCAATGGGAATCCGTATGATCTTCTCGTGGCATATGACTTCCGTTTGCTTATCGGAAAGCCAATCCATGCCTACTACGACATCGAAACTTCCTAGTGTAACAGGCATGATATCTATGGCGAATGTATGACCCGCAAGCTCTATATTGCAGTCTCTAAGAATATGCGTTATGTGAATCTGTGTACCGTCATCTAGCTCTACGGTGTATTTAGATTCTAAGGCTGAGGGCATATCACTTAAAAGACTACAAAACTTAGTGGACACAAAACTCCTATCGGCTCTGGTATCGAATAATACGGTAGCAAAACGACCATTAACCAAAAATTTACCAGTTACTGTTGTAGGATCGTTTAGAGCCTCACCTGAGCGAATGACGAAGGCTCTTCCTTTGGCTCTATTGTTATTTCCACCATTGTTGTTGCCATTACCATTGTTGTTGTTATTGTTGTTGCCGTTGTTATTGTTGCTGTTGTTTCCATTGTTGTTGTTGCCATTACCATTCCTCCTGAGCTGGGGACAGTTGCGTCTGTAATGGCCTTCTTTTCCGCATTCGAAACAACCTTCCGGAGTTTCTTGTGATTGTTGAGGCTTCTTCATCAGTTCACCCCGGCAATCCTTCGCTGCATGACCAACTTTACCACAGCGTTGGCATCGAAAGTTGTCACACCTGCCGGTGTGATGGTAGTTGCATCGATTGAACTTGGGACTTTTCCCCACATAGCCTCCTTGTCCCTGTGATGTCGAGGATGACTGATTAAAATTTCGGTTGTTATCAAACCTCCTTTGTTGCTGGGGAGGTTGCTGCTACTGTTGTACTTGTTGCTACTGTTGTTGTGGCTGGTTGCTGGAGGATGAACTTTTGTTACTAATGTTCACCCACTTTCGTTTGTTGTTGGACACACTAGCAACCGCGCCCCGTTTGGGTAACCGTCCTTGCTTAACTGCCTGGTCAGTCAGCCTGTGGGTGGTCCGGATAGCCTGCTGTATGGTTGTGGGGTTGGAAGCAGTTACCATACTCTGAATTTTGGGCACCAGTCCACGTATGTAGTGCTCGAATCTCTTGTGCATTTCATTGACCATTCCAGGGCATAGAGTGGCCAACTCATGAGTACGGGTCGTGTAGGCTTCAATCTCTGAGCCTTGCATTTCGAGTTGCCAGAACTCAATCTCCAGCTTCTGTACTTCATTTCGAGGGCAGTATTCTTTAGTCATGATTTCCTTGAATTCATCCCAAGGTAGTTCGTTGGCTATAGCTTGACCCAGCATTTGAACCTAGGCGTTCCACCAGGAAAGTGTTGTGCCTTCCAATGTCTCGATGGCATACTTCACCTGATCAGCAGGCGGGCAGTTGCATTTTGCAAAGACAGACTCTGTCTTCTCAAACCACCTTACAAGCCCCACAGCTCCTTCCGTCCCGCTGTAGGTATGGGGTTTATAGTCCATGAAGGACTTGTAAGTACATGGTGGTGGTCCTGTTTCGACAACCCAAACATTAGTCAGATATCCTAGACAAATAACTAAGATAATTAGTTTAACCTCTTATTATCATTTACCTGCTGGTTGTCCCGGTTGGGCAGCAACCACTACCGCCTGAACATGTTCGTTGATTAAAGCAGCCAATTCCACAGGCGTCATGTTTATGGCTCCGGCACCATGGCCTCCGGTGCCACGTCCACGACCACGCCCACGTCCTCTTCCGCGTGCGTCCATTTTTCCCTTTACAATTCACAAATACAATCATGAGTGACGTCCAACACATTAATCACATCGAAGTACAGTAAACAATAAGAAATAATGGATTCACCACAACCACAACATTTATAACGAAAATAATAACCAAAGATAAATAAATTGAAAATGATTCATAAAGTATTCCATCATTGTCAAAATTTAAGTTTGCCAGTTGGGTGGGAAACAACCCTTCCCACATAGGTTTCAAAGAAAAGAAACACTATATAGTCTAAGTCACATAAAACTAGAATCAGTCCAGCATGTCAGATCCGTCACTGTCCTCATCCATATCTGCTGGTTCCTCTTCGGGGGCTTCCTCCGGTTCCTCTTCCGGGTCTTCCTCATCAGGGTCCACCAAAGGTGCAGGGGCTTCAACAATCTGAAGTGCTGCTAGTTGTGCCTCTAGATCAGCAAACCTATCATCGATCACTATGTTATGGTGATCCTGCTCGTCCATGCGCCCAATAAGTGCTACAACATTGTCTACCAGGGTATGATGTCCACCAATGCCCATTGAGAGTCGCTCCTGAAGCGTCTCTACCTGGTAGCACAACTGATGCATCCCAGATCGTAAGGCAGATTTTCATCAGTGAGTCCTCTAATCCGCTGTCGCTCCGTGTCTAGAGTGGCTACCAATGCTGCAAACGCCTGCTCAAGAGGGATGCCCAAGGTAGGAAGAGTAGGAAATGCAGAGGCGGTCGATGACCTAGTCCTAGGTCGTGTAGGAGCTACTGGTGGTACACGCTCTCTATAAGCCATACGGTTTATGTAGGTGGGGTAGAAATCCCAGTTTTGCGGAGGATCGAGCTCAGGCGGTATGAAAGGCTGATCCCACTCTATCTCACCAGGAGGATAAGGATGTCGAGGCCATTTAAATCTCCTATCAGGTACGAGAGAAGTAGGAGGTGACTCAGATCGTGCAGGTCTCTTGCCTAAAGTTCTGGATGACGATGCCATGCTGCGAAGTACATGATGCGTATGCCAATGAGTATACAGTAAGGAAGTAAGCGACAAGTAACTAACAACTGTGTGGTTATAGTCTATTGTGTGTATGCAACCTAGTTCCCTATAGCTAATGGCTCTGATACCAATCTGTCACACCCTCAAAATCCGCATGCGGGGTTTTACAGCGAGGCGCGTGACATACCAGGATCTCAGTCATTAGTTACACAGAATGACTCTATCGAACTAACATTCAAAATCATAGTTTAACTTTAAAACATGTAGAAGCGTTTAATAAACGAGTAAACCCAAAACAATGTAACATGATTTAAAATGCGCAAACATACGCGCCCAAGTATTATGCAAAACCAAAACACGATGTTTAAACAATCATAATTCAAAACAATGTTTCATAAAGTGCAGACAAACACCATGATGCTGACCCGTGTGACGTGCTCCTAGGCAATAGCAACCTTAACAGGAGAATAGCATACTAAAAGAGTCAACACAATGGTTGGTGAGTTCAAGAGTTTGTGTTTAAACATAAACCAATAACAGTTGCAAAATATAAGAAGTGTATTGTAATAGATAGCTAGCCTATAAACAAATAGTAATAATCATAGTGGTTTCGTGATTGAAGCTGACTGTGTTACGTTTGTTGCCTCCTGCCACGACTTACCAGGTCGTGACAAATGTTCGTTAGGACAATATTGCACCTATTTGACCTGGAGTCGCACAGGTAGGGCTCGTAAGACCCAGTAGGTCTACCCAAGATTTCCCGCTAATCATCATTATTAACAATCCGAAAGTGTGAGGACTTTCATGTTATTCAGCACTATTTCATACTATACACAACTCATATAAAGTAAGCATTTGTAAAACCAGTATGCTATCTCCCCCAAAAGAGAGTATGTAAAAGAGTGGGGCATGAACTCACCTGATGCGCACAAGAATTAACTTAAAGCTTAACTTGGAAGAAAGAGTGGAAAGACAACCTTTAAAGGTCACCTAGAACACATGAGTACATAAGTACGTGTACACAGAATCAATATGAAACCCTAAGTGCTCTACAAACCAAGGAACTCAAGGTTTTAGAAGACAAGACACATTTGACCCAGTTGACCCGTTTGACCCGTTGGTGACATTATAGGTGAAATTCCATTCAACCAAGCATAACAGTACATCACACATGATTTACATACAAACTGATCGCATATGACACTTCATTAACCACATGTACTAACTAGATCATCATACAACCAGATATCATACCAGTCATGCGAATCTCAAACAATTATCATGCTCAACATAGTTACAACACAACCAATGCATCATACATAGAATCCAATCATGCACGGCATGCCATGTGAAGCCACTCACGACTGCACACCCTAAACCCTGCCAATCCTACTAAGTAGGGGCCTCAGATTCACATGCGTGTATGATGATCATCAACATACCATTTAACAGAAATCATGTCATCCAAAATGTTCAACCATGATCAACCACCAACCAACAATAGTCCTAACATACCCATATGACCCATTACCATGAATTCCCACAAATAGGCCCAATCAGATAACTAACCAACTAAACATTCATACAACCCAAACAATACATTCTACCACCTTAGAAATCATCCATGAAGATGCTAACATGATCCTAATGTCCTAAACATGCTCAAATCATCATATGCAAGAGTTTGTGCAAATAAAGTTTCCCTTTTGGGAAAGCACAACCCAAAATCTATCAAACACACAATACAATCATGAATTCATCAACAATATACCAATTCAAGCTCATGTTAACATCAAGACATGATCAACAATATCCAATTATCACAATTTATCAACCTTCATAGCCAAAAGTTATTATCTTTAGTAAAACATGAACTACAACATTCATTCTTGGATTTCTAGCATTCATATCAACAATCTAACACCCAATTATCATCACAAACACATTAAAAACATCAATTCATCATCAAATCACCATATTCATGCAAATAAAGTTACTATTATTAGTAACCTATGAACAATGCATCAAAATCATAGCTTTCTTGCATAATCGACGTTAACTAGCATCAATCTAACCTAACTAACACAATAACATCAACAAACAACCAAGAATCGACCTCCAAATCACCAAAATTGAACCCTACCATTCGGCCATATTCAATACATGAAAAGAACACCAAAAACTAACCTTTAACCGTGTAATGTCTTGTATTTGATGCTTGCTAACTTGTGGTAATACTTGAACTCAATCAAATCGATGTTTAATTGGATGATCTTGGCTGAAATCACAAAGGGAGAGGGAGGTCGCGGCCGATTATGGGGAAGTTAGGGTTTGGGATTTTGATTTTTGTTTAATTAATTTGTGTTAATTACCCTTTAAACCCATGCACTTTAGATTTTATAAAAATTAAGCTTTTAAACACTCCTTTAAAATGTTTTTAACTAGAATAATAAACATATAAACTAGTAATAAAAATTATATGTATTATCTTTACAAGCTACAAAATTTACAAACTAAATACACACGTTTTCACGTTACGCGATAAAATTCACAATTAATATTTAAATCACGTAATCACAACCAATAATCGACATTATTAATTAGATTATTATTGTTTATAATAAATTATTATTATTAAGTCACCAACGTTCAACGACAACTAGTGTGTGCTCACGACATGGTTTCTCCTGGTAAATCTCTTGCTCCCTTAGAGACTTTATAATAGCTGCTTTGAATTTCTCAGCAAGAATTCCTTGTTCTGGCTTCGCCTCATTTGTTTTAATTTCAATGGAGTTCATTAATTCCAATGTTTGCTTTGAAAGCCCTGCTATATCCACATTTGCATAAGACTCTATAGGTTTAGAATTGTCTTTGCAATGAATCTCCAATACCCCTTTG
The DNA here is from genome assembly GCA_025506505.1 of Flaveria sonorensis. Lineage (NCBI taxonomy): Eukaryota > Viridiplantae > Streptophyta > Magnoliopsida > Asterales > Asteraceae > Flaveria > Flaveria sonorensis. The sequence continues at coordinate 29,951,613 of CM046430.1, read as the reverse complement.
CTTGAAATTCTCATGAATTCAATGTCTTTTATGTCCTTTTTCACAATATTAGCGTATGCTAATGCTCTCCTCAATGATAAAATACTTCTTGTCATTTTCTGCTGTTTCTGGAATAACTTTTTTGAACTTTTGAATAGATAAGAATGAGATGTAACTTTTTCAAACTTTTCGCGATCCCAATCATTCAAATCTCGTACTAACTTCAGCTCAAATGTGTCAGCATTGTACAACCATCTCAAAATTGGTTTTGATTGTTGAGATCCATCAATGACTTTCAATCCAGGATTTGTGACTTTCTCAAAATACTCATCACTGAAAGCATCCAAAAACATTTCTTCACCAACATCTTTATCAACTCCTTTTCTCTTCTTCTTTATTGTTTGAAAATACTGCTTATCTTCTTGATCACACCTTTTTTTAAGAATGAACTCATTTTGTTTATCCCTCTGTTCAATAATTGCACAAAGTTCTTGTGAATCCAAGGATTGCAATCAGGAATTATCAGTGTTAGATTGGTTTCGAATTAATGATTGTGGAATTACCATTAATCGTTGTTTAATTGATTAACAAATAAATATCGATACCAGAGAAAATAAACAATAAATGATCAAACCATATCAACAATATGCAAAGAATAATGTTTTGAATCAAACGTAATTCATTAAAACTGATTAATGATTACAAAGAATCAAATAATAATTGCTAACAAAATTCTATGCTATGATTGTGTTTATGATTTTTGGTGAGTTGATGTGACGGCTGCTAGGGTTTGTGTTGATCGTGCGAAATGATGTGATGGTATTTTTGTCGCCGTCTCTTTGATGTGAAACCTAGGACTCATATTTATAGACACGAGTGTTTCTGTTAAGGAAACAACGAATCTCTTGGAGTCTGTGATTGACTTGTTGACTTGTTGACTAGAAACACTTGTATGATATACGTGTTTGGTTCTTCCGTAGTTACTTTGTTCTTCCGTAGCTACTTGATCTTCCGCAGTTACTTTGTTCTTCCGCAGCTACTTGATCTTCCGCAGTTACTTTGTTCATGTGGTGTGTTTGTTCATCAGTGAATACCCATATTCATTCTTAGAAGACATTCTGATGAATGTCATGTAAGAAAGATATCTACGGAAGAACAAAAATGTTCATCCGTAGATGTTTCTTACACTTAGTCAATTTCAAAAATTGACCAAGTATAATGTTTGTACCTGTAATCATACACATAAATCAACGCACATATGTGTTAACATATATATATACATAATGAATTACAAATATTCATTACATGTATTGATTAAAGTTCTAAACCTATACAAATGATCTAGACCTATTATTCCAAGATCTAACAATACTCCCCCTTAGGCTTAGACACTTGTAATCAGGTCTTCAAAACTAAAAGCTCTTTGACTCTTGACACCATTTTCTTGTTGAAATATGACACTGCATCCTTTTAATCATCATACTTGTACTTGATCTCCATTATGCATATCATTTGTAGTGTCTCAAAGCTCAATCCCAAAATGTCTTCTTCTGCAGTGAGAGTTTCCACAACACTCTGATTATTGACTATTTCCAGCTCATCTTGTTCTGACATCCTCAGTTCAGATACTTCCTTGATGTTAGCTCCTCTTAACAGTCCAGCCTCATATCTTCTTCTTTTGTATGCTTTTGCATGCAGTTTGTCAATGACTTGTATGATATGCAAATACAGGCATAGGTCATTTTGAGCTTGATCATCTTTGAGTTTTGGGAAGAACTTATCATGTAGGTATGAAGTGTAGCTTGGATGCAGATGTTTAATTTCAATTGGATCAAACAATCTTATACTCCTTGCTTTCTTCTTTTCTTCATTTCTCATCAGCACCAATTCTTTAGTCTTCTCCACATATCCCCACTCAGTTATGGGAAGAGTGTATTGATTTCCTTTAATGACTTTTATGGCAGCTGTTTTTCTGTTAGAGTATCCAACCCTCCTTATGAATTCATCATCAACTAGTGTAAAGGAGTTGGATTTTGATCTTCTTTTCCCTTGGTATCTTTTATTGTGTTGCCCATCTTCTCTTCTTGCTTCCTTGAGTACATCATCCTTAAATTTTGTTTTCAACTTTCCAACCAATACAGAGAAATCTCTTCCTCTTGGGCTTATTGGGTAGTTGGAGATGATCAAACTTTGAAGGTCTTTGATGTTAGTATGAGGCAACAACAAGATTAATTCAAGTAAGTGGAAGTATTCAACTCTTCTAGATACTATCTTGATAAGTGCACAATTCCACTCTGGATCATATTTCCAGGCCATAATCCTGTTATCTTCAGCAGCAGTGGGAGTCATGATATGATCAAAGAACTAGATTAAAGAAGATTTTTCTTCAGTGATCTCTTTCACAGTTGTGCCCAGAGGCCATACTTTCCCAGGGATCACCTTTCTTGCTTCTTTGATCAATTTGTCTTTCCCTTTATGTTGATCTTTGCTTTCAACTGTTACTGGTTCAGCAGGGGTTTTTAATTGATGTTCATAGGAAGGATTTGGAGCTTTAGTTCTGAATTTTACTCCAGTTTCCAATTCCACCTTCATTACATGCTCCATCATCCTTCTAAGCTCAGCCACTGATCTTCCTTTCAGCTCATGTATCTTGTAGTTATGACTTTGTAACCAACAAGTCATATTGTATTTGCTCAGAGTTGCTATGTCACAGTGACCTAGCTCCTTCTTTGTTTTCTGAATTGTCTGAAAGGCTATGAATGTTTCATAATTGCAATCTGGGATCATGAAGCTTGCTAGCTCAAATTCCTTCAATGCTTCCTTCATTTCCATCATGTTTATTCTCTCAACCATGTCATATAGAAACCCATGATTGATCAGGGTTATAACCATAGTTGATTCAGGCCTCTCTTCCAATATGTCTTTGGTGGACAGTAGGTCATCTGCCTTTGATTCTTTTTGTTCTTTGGGAGACTCGTCTTTAGTAAGCTCATCCCATTCAGCATCACTCTTAGTTTCAGCATGAGACTTAGGCTTTAAATTGGAAACATCCACTGAAGGAGTGAGCTCTAGAAATGTAGGCCTTGATCTTTTTAGTGAATCTTCAACATTAGTCACCTCTTTCTTTACATACCCCAAATACTTCCTCTTTCTTGAGTCTGAATGATTTGCTTTGAAGCTTCAGTAGATTCTTTTATTTTTGTTGATGGAGCAGCATTCGATTCATGTTCACAAATTTTCATCTTGAGCTCGTCAATTTGTTCATCTTTCCTTTTCAACAAAATAGACTGAGCAGTGGGAGAGTTGTTTGCTTGTTCAACTTCTAATATGAGCTTCTCTTTTTTAGTCTTCTAATGCTTCACAGAGTCTTTAAGTTCTTCAACCAGCTCACGCAATGCATCAATTACTTCATTGTTGGTTTGAGCATCTTCTCTTAATCTGATCAGTCTGGATTCTTGTTTGTTCATCAGCTCCTCCTTTTCTTTTAACATTCCTTTGAGCTCTCTAATTCTTTCCAACCTTTTGTTTGATTTGATGATAAGTTTGTTATACTCAGTAACCAAATAACTTTTGCTCACATCTATATCATCATCTTCCTGGTCATCTTCATGATAGGCTATAACATCAACATAGTTAGCTTCTTCTTCACCTTCTTGATGTTGACCAGCAATCTCATCCTCATTGCCTACAATAGGAGCTATACTTGCTGAGCTTGAAATACACTCAATTGCTTGATCTGTTTTCTTTTGATGAGGTTGTTGTTGTTGTTGAGGATCAATGATTAGAGATATTGGTTCAGTTTGGTTAGACTTGACTAGGGTTTGTGGGCTGGTGATTGTGAGTGGAATGGTACTTGCTTGAGATACTAACTCAGTCTCACCAGTGTGTACTGAGTTTTGAGATTGAGTAACTGAGATGGGTTCTATATGAGTACTCTCAGGATATAGATTTTGTGGAGTTAGAGGTTGTTGATGAATGGGTGATTGAGGGTAAATTGGAGAGATTGGTTGGGTGTGTTGACTGGCTGGAGATTGGATTTGTGGAGATTGATGATGGTGGTATATGGGATATTAAGGAGTGGAATGTTGAGGTAAGTCTTGCTCAGCATCAGTAGATTGACTATCTTGCTGATCTTCCTACATCAGTTTTGGTGGAATGTTGGCATTAGCATCTACCACATGAGCAAACATTGGCATATCTTCTCCTTCATACTTTCCACTAATCTTATTCAGTACAGATCTCCCCAGATGTGCTTGAACAACACATCACCTTCTCTTGATATCCCAGGCAATTAACCATTGATGATCAGTTGCATAAACCTTGGAAACATGTACATCTTATCAGCCTTTTGCACTTTGATGTGATCACACAGACAACTGAAAATGTACTTTGAGTAGTTGTATTTCCTTCCCTCAAAAATGCCAATAATGTCAGATGAAATGTGCCTTGAGAATTTATCAAGCCCAAACTTCCTGTTGGAGATGCACTTTAGATATGTGTGACATAAAAATCTATATGGTTTGCACAATCTCCATTTCTTTATCTCACCTTTGTCAAAGTCACCATCATATCCCATCAGATAGAACACTTTCTTTATGTACTCATTCTCAAATACATCCGGGTGACCAACTTCTTGTTCTCCCAGCTCAAGTGCCCTTCTGATAGTTTGTTCATCAACTCTCATCCTTTCATTCTTGATTTCAGCAACTATCACCTCAGATTCTCCAACTTACTCTATTCGAGATGAATTCCATAAATCAATGATGTGTGCTTGATGAATCACAGGCTCTGCAGATAAAGCATAGAAAAGCCTGGATCGTCATAGGTATCTGATGATATCTCGACATCCTTCTGCTACAGGGTCGTCAGGATTTAAGAATGCACATACATTGTGCTCTCTTGCAAAATGATTAGCCATCTATTTATAAGAATGAAGAAAGTTATGTTAGAGCAAAATCATCACACTTAAGAATACGAAGAGTTTAGACATAGAAATGATGAATCAATCCGTTCATAATTTTGGATTATGATATATTTTACCTTGATATTATTGAACTTGTAATGAATGGAGATCAAGAATCAAGCAAGGTTTAAAGGTTATTGGTAATTTGAATATTGTCAGACGGGGGTTTATCTGAACATTTTTCTAGGTTGAAAAAGATATTCTGAAAAATTGAATGGAAATGACAAGTCAAAAACATCATTTATACTCCCTCGGATATATTAACTTCATTTATTAAATGAGCTGGGACCCCCTATCCTTATTACCAATTTTATTGTTTCCGCAGATTTTAGTTCTTCCTTAGATCATCTACGGATGACTTAGAATTAAAAACTGATTTTTGATGAAGTATAATTTGAATTTTCATAGATTACCAGTCTATGGAACTATTATACTTTTAAATACTACCACATCCATAGGTTACCAATCTACGGATGGTCATATTCCTTTTTCACACTGTAGCATCTACTGAACAGGAAAATGTACTGTAGCTTCTGCTGATGCTGAAGATGTAAAGTTGAAACTTCTTTGATTGTTTGGTCCTAATCAACTGATAAAACCATTTATTGCTATTTGACCATGTTGACTTTGTTTGCATGACAATTTGTGCACAAGAAATATAATTTGAAAAACTTTATGTATCCTCCAGCCAAGTTAGTGCTCAAGTTCCAATTCCTTCATTTGAATTTGGATCATTGAATTCAGCTTTTATGTTTCATGTATTTCATGTAATAACAACTCCCCCTAAATTTGTGATTAATGATAAAGTGTTGCATTCATCATAAATTTATGAAGTAAATAGCATTAAAGGCACATGACAGTCCAAAGATTACACACATTAAATAAACTAAAAGTAACAAAATTGAATTAAATATATGTACATGCGTATAAACACATATAATAGGATCATACTATGACACTAAACTTATTCCTGATTGAGTTGATTGTTGAATTGTGACTTGATTCTAGTCCTGATTGCAAGTATGTTTGTCCACTTAAATCCAAACAAGAGTATGGAATCAACTAGACATGCTGTTTATCATGTTTTCTTATTTATTAGTGATAAACTGTTATGGGCTCCACATTCAATTCACATTAGAGTTTGTCCTCCATTTGTGAGTCAATTCATCACTTTTTCACACATAGAAACTATGTACATTAAGTTATAAATTCTATCTTGAGACATATGTGTTGTCTCATAAATGCTTTGCTACAAAAGCTCTTATGTAAATATACAGTTGATCACAATGGATTCTTTTAAGAGCTTAGATATGATCATCATCAGGTCACCAGGTCTTTACTTACGTAAAACAGAGGTGCCTTTAACCCAGGTCTTTGTTTACACAAAACAGAGGGATGATGAGGATCATGATCTTTTCATCAGTTGAATACATATGTATCTCATGGTGCTCAGAAACCCAGGTCTTTGTTCACACAAAATAGAGGGAATATGATTTGCAAAGATAGAAGTTATAAAGTGTTTTACATAGTGTGCTTAGGTGAAAGAATTGATCACATCAGGATATGACTTACTTGCTTGATCCTCAAAATGAAGCTTCTCATAAACAGACACCTTTTCATTATGTTAAGCATGCTCTTAGTATAATCTTCACTCAAGTTGAATCTACTTACATATCAAAAAACTTTTGATAAGTTTTTAAAGAAATTTAAGAACTCAGGAAGCAAGCAAAGGCACAGTGTACTATCATTTCCTAACCATATGTCATGTAGAAATAGAAGACACAATAAATAAAGACAAGGACAGACACATGCTTTTCTTTGTTAATGATGATTAATCTAAGTTAATCATGCCCAAAGACTCAATTAGAAAACTAAATCTAACTAAATCAAAGGCCTTAGTAAATAGATCAGCAAGCTGATTTGTTGTATCCACTTTGACTAACTTGATTAAACCTTTTTCTGAGCAATCTCTCAGAAAATGATATCTGATTTCAATATGCTTTGTTTTACTATGTTAAACTGGATTAGCAGTGATAAACATAGCAGCTGAATTGTCAATATAAATTGGAGTTTGAAGGAAATTGTAACCATAATCAAGTAATTGGTTTTGCAACCAAAGGACTTGAGAGCAACCAGCTGAAGCAGCTATGAACTCAGCCTTAACTGTGGATATAGATACATTTTTTTGCTTTTTGCACTGCCATGAAACAAGTCTTGGTCCTAAAAATTGACATCCACCAGTTGTGGATTTTCTATTGTTGTTGCATCCTCCATAGTCACTGTCTGAATAAGAGTAGTGAGAGAAGTCTCCATCTTTTGGATACCATAGACCAAGGGCTGGTTTCCCTTTGAGATATCTGAAAATCCTCTTCACAGCATTCAGATAGGACTCTTTTTGATTTGCTTGGTACCTAGTACACACACATAAAGCAAACATTATGTCAGGTCTGCTGGCAGTTAAATACATAAGAGATCCTATCATTGATCTATATAATCTTTGATTAATAGATTTTCCTGTAGGATCAGGTACAATTTTGTCAATTGTTGAAGCAGGTGTTTTGCATGAAGATGTATTAGCAAGATTGTACTTCTTCAATATTTGATGAATATACTTTTCTTGATTGATGAATATGCCATCTGTTTTCTGATGAACTTGTAGTCCAAGAAAGAAAGTTAATTCTCCCATTGAGCTCATTTGAAACTGAGATTTCATCAACTCTTCAAAGCTTTCACACAGTCTCTTGTTTGTTGATCCAAATATAATGTCATCTACATATATTTGAATAACTAAGAGGTCATGATGTTCATGTTTGAGAAAGAGAGTCTGATCAATAGTTCCCCTTTTGTATCCATGCTTGAACAAGAAAGATGATAATGTTTCATACCACTTTCTTGGTGCCTGATGAAGACCATACAAAGCTTTGTCAAGCTTGTATACTTTATATGGGTAATCAGGATCTTCAAAACCTGGAGGTTGAGCTACATAGACTTCTTCATCAATTTTCCCATATAAAAAGGCACACTTCACATCCATTTGATAAACTGTGAACTTCTTATATGATGCATAGGGTAGGAATACTCTAATGGCTTCAATTCTTGCAACTGGTGCAAAAACTTCATCATAGTCTATCCCTTCTTCTTAAGTATATCCTTGAGCAATCAGCCTAGCTTTGTTTCTCACAATGATACCTCTGTCATCTAGTTTATTTTTGAATAACCACCTTGTGCCAATTGGATGTTGGCCTTCAGGAAGATCAACTAGATTCCAGACCTTTTGCTTTCTGAATTGTTGAAGTTCTTCTTGCATGGCTTCAATCCATCTATTATCTTTTAGTGCAACTATAATGTTTGGAGGAACTATTTGTGAAATAAAACAAGTGAAAAGACAGATGTTTGCTGCTCCCCCTTGGCTTCTTGTGGTTCTTTCATTGAGATCTCCAATGATGTTGTTTATTGGATGAGTCTTATGAATTCTTGTTGTTGGAATGGACTTAACTGGAATAGATGATTCCAAGTTAGTCATACGCATTGATGCAGATATATCTAGCTGAGATGATGAATTTATGAAGTAATCAAATTGATTATCATTGGAAGCTGAATGATTTTCGTTTTGTACATCAGTTGCATTGTGAGTGTCATCCGCAGGAGTTACAGGAACATCTACGAATGTATTTTGTGCTTCCGCAGGAGTTACAGTAACATCTACGGATGTATTTTGTTGACTTGCTGACAATGACTCTTTAGAATGCAATGGACCATCTCCAATATGTGGAATATCTACTGATGTGAATAGAACATCAGCTGATCCAATAATCACATCTCTGGATGTAGGACACTCATCTGCGGATGCAGAGTCAGCTGCTGATGAAGTGTTTGCATCTTAGGATGTAGATCCATTTGCTTGGTCTTGTGTTGCATTATTGACATTATTTGGAGGATCAACAGATAATGACACTTCATTCATGTTTGGAGGAACAAATGGATAGCATGTATCCTTAGTACCTACAACATTCAAATAACTAGAGTTAAATGAGTTTGTGAGTGTATCTATATCAAACAACCATGATGATCCTTTTACAGATTTAGGAAATAGGGATTCTTTAAAAGACACATTAGGAGTTTCTTCCACAATGTTTTGTTATGGAATGTAGATCCTATATGATTTAGATGTTGAAGAATATCCAACAAAGAAACCATCATAGGCTTTCTCTGAAAATTTTCCCAATTGTTCTTTTGTGTTTCAAACAGATACATGACACCCAAAAGCTCTAAGATATCCTATGTAATGTTTTCTTTTAAATAAAAGCTCATAAGGTGTTTTATTGTGTTCTTTGATAATTAATGTCCTGTTTTGAACATTGCATGTTGTGTTCACTGCTTCAGCCCAAAAGGTGATTGGCAATTGTGAATCAGCTAGCATTGTTCTTGCTGCTTCAATGAGAGTTCTGTTTCTTCTTTTAGTAACTCCATTTTGTTGTGGAGTTCTTGGTGCACTGAATTGCCTTGCTATGCCTTTATTCCTGCAAAATAAATCTAGGACGGTATTAACAAATTCAGTCCCATTGTCACTCCTAAAAATTTTAACTTTTAAATTAAGTTGATTCTCAATCTTTGTGATAAACTCCATTAATGTTTCTGATGTTTCACATATTGCATTTACTCGTTTAATCAAGAATGCATCAAAAATCTCATCATATTTCCATGCAATGATTTTCACTTCTTTTGTAGTATCAGGAACAATCATGGCATTTAGTAACTCAGAAATAGATTGTCCTTTCTGCAAAACATTACGTACTAGATCTCCTGCTAAACATGCCTTGTTCCACAGCTGTTTATGTTCCAAAGAGACTTGATATGTTTGCTTTCAGAGTTAGGAAACATTTTCATCAGTTCTTTTCTTTGTTTATGAGCTGAACTTGTCATAACCATAGATTTAATCTCCTGAGGCTTCAAAATCTTTGTTCTCTTTGTAATTTCCAGATATTGAGGATTGTCCATATCCAGCACTATCATCTTGTTTGTTTGTCTTTTAGTTTATTGGAAACTTCTTACTAAGTTCCTTAATGATTCACCTTGCAATCTGTTCAATTTCTTTTGTGGTAATTACGCGACTGTAACCACATTCTGAGTGCAGTAATGCTCATTAATCAGGGTTAGGATGATACAACTCAGATGTAGATAGTTCTTCAATGTTAATGCTTTCTTGTAATTGGTTCCACTCCTCATGTTCTACTATGATCTCGTTTGGATCCATTGGAGCAACCGATTTAGCCGTTATACATTTCTCAAATTCCTCATTTATTTGTGATACTGTCAACCTATCAAGAAACACTCTATTGTCCTTCATTCTTATGAGATAATTGTATCTTTCTTCCACATTTACAGGTGCATCATCATGACTTATGTCAATTGGAGAAGAATGTTCATCTACATTGGCTTCAACCAGATCTTCATCATCTAGAACTTCATTATACCATTCATCATCAAATTCAGCTTCTATATCATCTAAAGCTCCAATGGTTTCTTGTATATCCGAATCTTCTTCATCTATACTTGCATATTCGTCAATCACTTTTTGAACTTTGAATGATGATTCAGGTAGTACTAAAACATCAATATCATCTAATTTCCTCTTTCCTTTATCTAAAACAGGTATTCTTTCAACATCAATAGGAGTAACTCCAAAAATAATCATCACTTCAGGAGATGGAGACTTGTGCTTTTCTTTCAACTTTTCTAATTCTTCTTTCAATGCTTCATTTTCTTCATTTACTTTCTTTAATCTTTCTTCCAATGAATCAAAATCTGTCATGATTACCTCAAATGTCTTCATATTATCATCACGACTTTTTCTCAACTCATCAATTACCTTGTCTTTCTTTTTCATTTCTTCAATCAAACTTTCATTGACAGCTTTCAACTCTTCAATTATCTTTAATTGAATCAACTTTTCTTCATTCAATTCATCAATCTTCTTTTGTAAATTTTCTTCTTTAGTTAATACAAACTGATCATTATGCTCTACCATTTCCTCAATCATACTTGCAATTCCTTCAATAGATTGTTCTTCACCTTGATTAATATCTTTATTATCCTCATCATGAATCTCTTCAGTAGCTTGATCAATTTCTTGTACATCTTCCTCACTTTCATCATGAATTTCTTCAGTAACTTGCTCAGTTTCATCTACATCATCATGTATATCTTCATGATCTTCTTTAATAACTTGGTCAGCTTCTTGTATATCATCATCATGATCTATTCCCATTCCATCACCATCATGACCACCATCATCATCATCATCACAATCAGATGAGCTAGAACTATCTTCTTCATCATCAATGTTTTCATTATCATCATCATCTTCTTCATCCTCTTCAGCTGGTACTTCCTCAATCAAATCAGCTGGGTCAGTAGGCTCGTCCTCAGTTAAATGATAATGATCAATAGTGATATCCACTTCATCATTAGAAACATTAAGAATATAATCAAATAATGGAACATTCTAAGCTCTAGTAACCATTGCCAGTCTCTTATAAGATACATCAGACATATGCTCCAATATCAATGTATCACCACTTACACCATCAATATAAATGTCTGGATGTTCTTCATTGATAATCATCTGAAGGAAATGTGGATACATTAAGTATTTGTTGCTTATGCCCTTTTCCAAATTAAAAATAAACCCATTCAAAAGCCATTTTGACATATTAAATCGACTATTTGTAGTCAATGCTACAATGGGTGATGCAATGTCAACTGGGAAACAATTCCATCCCGCACTTCGTTTTGACATGCAATGTTAGAAAATGTAGCATATAAGCTTCCAATGGTTATACACACGAGCATGAAAAAATTGTTTCTTAGGAAAATGGTCAGGGTGTCCCATTTCCATGAATGTTTTTCTACATTCATCAAACATTAGCTCGGATAAATCTTCTGGATCATTAGGTCCTAACCTCAAGGTTTGTCTAATTGAGTCTTCAGAGACTTCAATAATTCTAAAATTCGTTATAAAGCCTCGGACCACTTTAGCTCTATTATCATCAACATCAACATATGCCGTGCTCCAGAACTTCTTAATCAGACGTGCATAGATAACCGGTTGGTAGCACATGGCATATACATACTTCGTCCGTAATAGAAATCTGATCATATCTTCGTATCCTACAGCATTTTGAATATCTCGTTTAATAGTGCAGCAACGTTGTGTTTCGGCTCAAACTTTAAATTAGCCATCTGCAAAATTAAACACAAGACATTTAAAATTTGATGTTTTAACAATTAAAATCAATATTTTTTAAAAATTCATTCTGCTGAAAATCAAATATTTCAAACAAATTGATTTCTTTGATTATTTAACACATTTTAGATTTCAATTTTGATTTAAAAACCTATTTTCAATATGAATTTTTGTTGAAAAAAATTTTTGTTTTTTTTTTAATTTTTTTTTTTATTAAAAAAATATTCTATGACTGTTCTTCTTCATCATCAGAGATGAAAATCAACACCAATCAACAGATGATGAGAACTTCGATTTGAATGAACAAACTGAGTCGAAATCAAGTCCATATTATCATTCAAGCATCAATTTCAGTTCATTTAGTCATTTTAACCATCAATTTATAGATTTGCATACAATCTAGGGTTTCAAACGCCCAGCTTAAATCAACCTGTAAATCAACGATATCAGTGATTTTGATCATGAACTTACACTTAGAATTAAGCACAAAGACCTTTGAATACAAGAGTAACTCAGAAATCGATCAAAATGTGGAATAAGGGTTTATCGAAAGCACACTGGGTTCGAAGGCTTAAGAGTTCAGGGGAATTTGAGAATGAAATCTTAAAACGCAAAGTGTTGTTTATATACTAAGTGAAAAAATTTAGGCGCATGAGCACTGTTTGTGCGCATGGACTCAAGCGCATGAGCACTGTTTGTGCGCATGGGCTTTGGTGCATGAGCACTGTTTAGACGCATAAGAATTGTGTTGGCGCTTTTGCACTGTTCAGGTGTATGAGCTTAGCTGAAACGCCCAATACTTGACTGTTTACACTTGGAAGCATAGGAACTGTTTAGGCGTATGGGAAGGATAAAACCCCAAACACTTAACCACCTTCTCAGACTCAAGACAACTGTTTAGACGCATGACAACTGTTTAGATGCACGAGGTTGTCTGAAATGTCTAACACTTGTACTAATCTAGAAAAATCATCATGCTCCTAATCCTGGACTTATGAACACATTTTAGGCGCATGAGATGACTTTCATGTGTCCCAACATTTGTAATTTTCAGATCTTCCACCTGTACACTGTTTAGACATACTAGCACTGTTCACATACTAATATTAAAATAGTTAATCAAATTTTGACTTTAATTTGTCAAATTTTGACTTTCACAATATACCCGCAATTTTGAACTTTTGACTTTAAAATTTTTATTTTATTTTGAAATTTTTAATTTTTATTTTTGACCTTTTTATTTTTGATTTAAATTTTTCAAAATATTTTCCTGTCATTTTAGTCTCTAATTTTTAACAAAAAATCTCATTTAACTTTTGCAAGAATCTTTTCCATTTAAAATGTTTTTTAGGTTCATTTTTACATTTTGTTACAGACTCATGCTTGAACATATGTAGCATCATCCTTTCCATCCAAAACATTAGATTTTGATTTTTCATGATTTTTTATATCTTGAAATTTGTCAATCAGTTACATTGTTTTATATCTTTTTACTCCCCCTAAACTTTTAAGTTTAGCAAAACTTAGAAGTTTCTTGAATTTATCACATGATGATGACACAAATCATTGTTAATATGCCGACATACTGAAAACATGCAAAAATCAAAATTAAAGCAGAATAAAAATCTAATATTTACAAATGAATCAATGTCTGCAGTGAGATCATATTAGACAAGATCAGCACATTGAAATAAAAAAAAATTGTTGGTTAGTCATAGACAATTAATAAATCCTAATCAAGTGTGTTTCAGGTCAGCATTCCTACAGCAAATGAGACACGAGATCTAAGGACAAAACATGAGTGCTTTTGGCAAGGTACTCAGCACACTTACTTTTTCAATTCTTGGATTGTTTAAGGTACAATTAGATATGACATTATGCAGTCACACTTAGACTTAGAGAGGATAATTCTCATATAGATATGCAAGAAGTCACTATTCTCAACTTGTTAACCTGACATATACTATAACCAGATCTCATTTGGTGTTTGTGCACATTGGCATCTTATTGCGTCAGTGAGAATATCCAGGTCTGTAATCACTTACAACAAAGGATATCTCATCACTTCTGGTCTATGATGACTCATAACAGAGAAGTGTTAGATGCTTTAAATAATTAGAGCTCAATGGTTATTCATATCACCATCAGGTGTGAGATTATGTCTTAACAAGCAATCAATTTGAGAAATGAACACTACTCATTAGTGCTAAGATAGACATACATGAATGCATGAGTGATTTAGTTTAATCACAAGAATTTAATTTTTCAGTCTAATTGCATGAGCTTACTTACACATCATATCTGATCATGTCAGACTTTAGTCGAAAGTGAAGTATGCAACTGATCATACAAATTTACTATCATTTCTCACGTATTGCAAAACAAATTCATTCCTATATAATTAATAAGGAAAGACACTATTTTTGTGATTTTTGGTTTTATATTTTTAACTTTTGTTTATCAATTTTCTATTTTTGTATTGGATTTTTGTTTTTCTAATAAGCATGCACACATAAAAATACAATTAGGCAATTAACTTTGACAGGTTCTCTGACTGTGTCCTATTCATATAAGGGAGGGTTCTGATCATATTTAGACTCAGTTAACTGAATTACTCAAAAACCAATTTTTACATGTGGTTAATAAGACCAATTGACTCTACCAAATACTCAAACCGTCCTAGTAAGAAGGCTTTAGTAAAAAGGTCGGCCAACTGTTTTTCAGTAGCAATTTGAATCAGAATGATTAAACCTTTTTCAGAGTTATCTCTGACAAAATGATATCGAATTTCGATATGTTTTGTTTTAGAATGTTGGACAGGATTAGCTGTAATGAACATAGCAGCTATGTTATCAATGTAAATAGGTGTTTTAAGAAAGTTGAACCCGTAATCTAGCAGTTGGTTTTGTAACCGAAGGATTTGAGAACATCCTGCTGAAGCAGCAATGTACTCAGCTTCTGCAGTAGAAACAGAGACATTTGTTTGTTCCTTGGATTGCCATGAGACTAATCTGGGTCCTAGAAATTGACACCCACCCATTGTTGATTTTCTATCTTGACAACATCCACCAGAATGACTATCAGTATACCCATGTAACTCGAAGTTTCCTTCGTAAGGATACCATAGCCCTAAAGCCAGTTTACCTTTGAGATACGTGAATATTCTTTTGAAAGCAAATAAGTGGGATTCTTTCAGGTCTGATTGATACCTTGCACAGACACAAACAGCATACATAATGTATGGTCTAGATGCAGTGAGATACATCAAAGAACCAATCATCGATTTGTATAATGTTTGTTCTACTGATTTTCCTTTCGGATCAGGCTCAATCTTGGTGTTCACATCAGTTGGAGTTCTAATTGACTGACAATCTTGCTACTTAAATTTCTTCAAGAGTTTGTCGACGAACTTCTCTTGGTTGATAAAAATACCATCTGCAGATTGGTTAACTTGTAATCCAAGAAAGAAATTTATCTCTCCCATTGAACTCATCTTAAATCAAGATTTCATGATTTCTTCGAATTCATTGCACATTTATGGACTTGTAGAACCAAATATGATATCATCAACATATACTTGTGTACACATAAGAGATCATCAGCATCCTTCCTTATGAATAAAGTTGGATCAATTTCCCTCACGTGTATCCATGTTGGATTAAGTGCTGTGACAATGTCTCATACCTTTTGGCTCCGTCTGAGATGAAGGAACTAATGGTTCAGTTACAAGAGTTGATGGACAAGGGTTTCATCAGACAGAGCATCTCTCCCTGGGGTGCTCCGGTCTTGTTTGTAAAGAAGAAAGATGGTAGT
This sequence comes from Flaveria sonorensis, assembly GCA_025506505.1. Classification (NCBI taxonomy): domain Eukaryota; kingdom Viridiplantae; phylum Streptophyta; class Magnoliopsida; order Asterales; family Asteraceae; genus Flaveria; species Flaveria sonorensis. The sequence goes on along the minus strand of CM046430.1, from coordinate 29,935,612 downwards.
TTGAGGATGTGCATTGACTACCATGAGTTAAACAAGTTAACGGTGAAGAACTGATATCCGCTTCCCAGAATAGATGACTTGTTTGACCAGCTCCAAGGTGCCAGTTGGTTCTCGAGAATAGATCTCCGATCTGGCTACCATCAATTGAAGGTGAAGGAGCAGGATATCCCCAAAAAGCTTTTCGCATGCGTTTTGGACACTACGAGTTTCTCGTTATGTCCTTTGGTTTAACTAACACGCCAGCTGCTTTCATGGATTTGATGAATCGGCTGTGTTGGCCGATGTTGGATAAATCAGTGATTGTGTTTAGTGATGATATTCTAATTTATTCAAAGAGCGAAGAAGAACATGCCGGCCACATACGTGAAGTATTGGAGATGCTTAGAAGAGAGAAGCTGTATGCTAAATTCTCTAAGTACGCTTTCTGGTTGCGCGAAGTTCAATTTTTGGGCCATGTGGTAAATTCTGAAAGGATCATGGTAGAACTGGAAAAGGTTGAGGCAGTGATGCAATGGAAGTCTCCAAGGACGCCATTCGAGATTTGTAGTTTTCGGTTTTGGCGGGCTACTACAGAAGATTCATCCAAGACTTTTCCAAGATAGCCTCACCATTGACCAAGTTGACCCGCAAGGATGTAAAGTTTGTATGGGGTCTGGAACAGGAGAATGATTTTGAGGAGTTAAAGATGAGATTGACTCAAGCTCCTATCTTGACATTGCCCAAAAGGAACGAAGACTTAGTGGTCTATTCAGATGCATCATATTCAGGATCGGGTTGCGTGCTAATGCAGAGGGGAAGAGTAATAGCCTACGAGTCCTGGCAAATGAAAATCCACAAGGCTAATTACCCTACTCATGACTTGGAGTTAGCGGCTGTGGTTTTTGCACTGAAGATTTGGAGACATTACCTGTACGGGGCGAAGTGCACCATCTTCACGGACCACAAGAGGTTGAAATACTTCTTTCAATAGAAGGACCTCAATATAAGGCAAAGGAGGTGGCTAGAATTGATCAAGGATTATGATTGTGAGATCCACTATCATCCGGGCAAGGCTAACGTAGTGGTAGATGCCCTTAGCCGAAAAGAGAGACCAGAGCCAATCTAGGTGAAAGCTTACCAGTTGATTATGACCTCCGATGTGATGACATAGGTTAGAGAGTTCTAAGATGAGGCATTGAAAGAAGATTGCCTTAACTCTGAAAGGATAAGAGGTCTGGTCACGAAGTTGGGTGAAAATACTCTCGAAGTTAAAACCTGCTTCGGGCGGACATGGATCCCTCGTTATGGAGAACTACGGGGGCGGATCATGGATGAAGCTCATAAGACGCGATACTCCATTCATCCTGGTGCTACCAAGATGTATCATGACATGAAGAAGGATTACTGGTGGCCGGGTATGAAGCGTGATGTAACAGAGTATGTGGGAAAGTGCCTTACTTGATTGCATGTGAAGGCAGAGCATCAGAAGCCATACGGGAAGATTCAACCTCTGGATATACCCGAGTGGAAATGGGAGCACATCACCATGGACTTCATTATGAAGTTACCGCGTACGGCAAGAGGGTACGATACTGTATGGGTGATAGTTGATCGTCTAACGAAGAGTGCTCACTTTCTACTGATCCGCGAGACGTATTATTACGAGAGGTTGGTAGATCTATTCATCAAAGAGATCGTGACGCGTCATGGTGTACTGGTGTCTATCGTGTCGGACAAGGATACTCAGTTTACATCCATGTTTTGGAAGAGGTTTCATGATGTAATGGGCACGAGGTTGCATATCAGTACAGTTTACCATCCCTAGACAGATGGTCAATCTGTGAGGACGATCCAGAAACTTGAGGATATGCTCCGTGCATGCATGATCCACTTTGGAGGAAGTTGGGATGAACACTTACCGTTAGCTAAATTCTCATACAACAACAGTTATCATGCCAGCATTGGCATGCCGCCATATGAGATGCTATATGGTAGGAAGTGTAAAACGCCCGTATGTTAGGGTGACATTAGGCAGAAAGAGTTGGGAAGTATTGAGGTGATTGAGGCTATGACAGAGAAGTTAGAGAAGATCAAAGCCTTTATGAAGGCGGCAAAAGATAGACAAAAGTCGTATGCTGATAAAAGGCGTAGACCGATTGAGTTCAACGTGGGCGATAGAGTCATGTTGAAGGTCTCACTTTGGAAGGGGATCATCCGGTTTAGAAAGAGGGGTAAGCTGAGCCCGAGATATATAGGACCTTTCCGAATTATTGCACGAGTAGGAGAGGTGGCCTATCGGCTGGAGCTACCCGATGAGTTAAGTGGAATTCATCCAACATTCCATGTATCTCATCTAAGAAATTGCCTAGCTGATGAAGACATGATTGTACCACTGGAAGAAATTGAAGTGGATGAATGGCTCAACTATGTAGAGCAACCAGTGGCAATAATGGACCGGAAAGAGAAGAGGCTTCGAAATAAAGTGGTTCTGCTAGTACGAGTGCAGTGGAAGCACAAGAAGGGATCTGAGTCTACGTGGGAGACTGAGGAAGAGATGAGACAGCATTACTCACATCTGTTCGAACAATAACAGGTTTCGGGGATGAAACCTCTATAAGGGGGGTGGACTTGTAACACCCGAAAATTTTAATAAAAAGAAAGGAAAAGAAAAGTGTCTTGAAAGAAAAGATAATGGACACAAGTGGAGGGGGTAAAGTGTACAAAGTACAAAACACTATTATTTTATGATTAAAAGGGGTATAGCCGCCCATGCATTCCTCTCGACTCTCTGCTTTTCGACTGGAAACAAGAAAAAAGAAGAAGAACAGAAGTTCTCTCAGTTCTAGAGAGAGAAAGAAGCAGATTTTCGAAGGTAGGTATTTTCTTGCGTTTTTGGTTCGGTTTCAGCTGAATTTTCAGCTTGTGGACCGATTCATATGTGTTTTTGTGCTTGGTTATGTGTTTTTGGTGTGTTTAGGTTGTTTGAACTCTTTGTGCCCTCAAATTCGGTGGAGTTTTGCCTGAAGGTTGCAATTGGTGAGTTCTAGATCCTCGGTTTTGTGTTTTTAAACTTCTTTGGGGCTGAAAATACATGTAAAAATGTTTTACAACTTGTATGTATGATAACCGTATGTATGTTATGTTTGGTTGGATGTATTTCTTGGATTTATGCTTGTTTTAGGTGCTTAGAATGATAGATTTAAGTTATGAGCATGTTAGAATGATGTTTGGGACTGGAAATAATTTAGAAACACGTATGTCTGCTGCCCATGCCCCCAAATAGGGCTCATACGCCTGAAATTTAGCCCAGACGCCTAAGTCCTTTCTTTTGCACCCAAACAGTACCCCATGCGCATAGAAATTTTTCCCAGTAGTCTGTGTTGTTCATGCGCCCAAATAGTCCCAGGTCTTGAGCCCACTGCTCAGACGCCTAAGTGCTCATACGCCTAAGCAGTGCTCATGCGCCTATGTTTTCTCATGCGCCCAAGCAGTGCTCATGCGCCTAAGTTTTCTCATACGCCTAAGTGTTGGTGCGCCTTCATAGTGCTCATGCGCCTAAAGACTTAGAAAATTTTTTGAAATTTTGGGAAATAGAAATTTTAGGGTTTAACCCTGGGATGTTTCGGTGGTTATGATTGTTGGTATAATGCTTGTTTATGACCCGTTCTTATGTTCCATATTACGTATTATTATGTGAATTTACGTGGTGTGTTTACGCTCATATACGTAAAGTATTATCATAAATGAAGTGAAAGATTAATGATAATGAAAAGTGGAACTTAACGAATGAATGAAAGTCTTGCAAGCAAAATGAAAGGAGGTTCACAGCCACAGGTTGTCAGCTCAACTGTGTGCGGGTTAGCTACCCGATGAGGATGCATGCAGGGTCAATCTTTGAGATTAAAGGGACCCTTGTTGCTTGCCCCAGGTATTGGAGTCAGCTTCGTGCACAATGTTTGGGGTCTATTTATAGACCTCAGGCCTAGTACCAGTGTCGTGCACAATGTTCGGGGTATTGCACATTGGTCTGGTAGAAAGTGAAAGATATTGATAAAAGTAAATGAATGAGAAGAATGATGAAAGATAATAATGAATATTATCTTTTTGTACGTATGATGTGTGATCACGTACGGAAGTAACGGATTTATGAAAAGGAAGTATTTTAAGAAAATGATATTTTTATATATCTAAATAAGATATTTTAAATTCTAAAAACTAGAACTCACTCAGCGATGCTGACTTTTATGCATTTTCAGTTGGCAGGTAACTCATCGCTGAGGATGGCACGTGGGGGGGGGGGAACTACTTGGCGGACAAGACTGGCATCCATCCGTGCATGATAATTATGTTGTTTTGTAATGCAACTAAACGTTTCTTTTGTAACTCCTATTAAACATTGTTGTATTATTTGGCAACATTAAATATTAATGCAATGAATGGTTTTTCGTAATGTAATCCGCTGTGATATTTTAATTAAATGTACGTAATTTTATGTAAATAATGTTGTGGTCGACCAACTGTGAGGTGTAACACTCGAATTTTTATAAGGGCCAAAATGCAAAAGAAGAAAAGAGTCTTGAATAAAGTAGACAAAGGCCAAAGTTGAAGGGTGAAAAATGTAAAAAGTACCAAATTCTATTATTTTAATGCAAAAGTGGTATGGCCACCCATAACACTTTCGGTTGCTGCTGCTGCTCGACAAACCAAAAGAAGAAGAACTGAAATCCTCATTCTCTCGGTCGAATTGTGAAGATGAAGAAGAATCTTCAAGATTAGTAGGATTTTGTGATTAATTGGATCGGTTTCTTTGAGGTTTCAACCTTAGAAACTGATTTCTAAGTGTTGTATGTGCTTTGGTTGGTTGTTTTGCTTGTTTAGGTGTTTGAACTCGTGTACAAGCAGGTTTGGAGGAGTTTTGCTTGTTTGCTACACTAGGTGAGTTCTATGACCCCGATTTTATGTTTTTAAACTTCTTTGGGGCTAAAAATGCATTTAAAATGTTTTACAACCGTTATGTATGATAATTGTGTATGTATGTGTATGAAATTCTATGTTCTATGAAGTTGTAAGCTTGTTCTAAGAGTTTAGCATGATAGATCTATGTTAAGAATGTATGAAAATGAGCTTTTAGAACTGGTTATAGCATAAGTCTCATTTACAGGTCTGATGGTTCATCCGCATTTACACTGTGATAATTGCCTATGTGTTTTGTTCACCCGCATTTACAGTTGTTCATCCGCATTTGCAGTTGTTCACCCGTATTCGCCTAAATTCAGCCTAAGTGTCCATCAGCATTTCTTTTATACATGCGCATTTGCTACAGTGTCCATCAGCATTTCTTTTTATACATGCACATTTGCTACAGTGTCCATCAGTATTTCTTTTAAGACAGAATAATTACCAAGTGTTTACCCGCATTTGCAAGTTGTTCATCCGCATTTGCAAGTTATTCATCCGCATTTGCAAGTTGCTCATCCGCATTAGTTTTTGTTCATTCGCATTTGCAAGTTGTTCATCCGCATTAGTTTTTGTTCATCAGCATTTACAAGTTGTTCACCCACATTGGTTTGGTTCATCCGCATTGGTTTTGTTCACCCGCATTTCTTTAAGACTTGAGGAATTTTCTGGAATTTTTGAAGATTAAGATTAGGGTTTGACCATGGTTGACTTGATGCTTGTATCTGATTATCTTACGCATGTTGTGGGCTGTCCTTATGTGCCTATTATGATATTAACATGTGACTTTATATGGATTGCCTATGATCATAAAGTATTATTATTAATCAAGTGCAAGATTAATATTAACGAAAATTGGAACATAAAGAATGAAAAGACTTGCAAGTAAAAATTTACTGGAGGTGCACGACCATATTGTCGTTAGCTCAATTGTGTACGGTTTAGCTAACCCAAAGGATGTACACAGGATCAATCTTTAAGATTGAGGGGACCACTGTTGCTGCCCCGGTACTGGAGTCAGCATATGTGCACCACGGATGGAGTCTATTTATAGACTTTAAGGCCCAGTACCAGGTTTATGCGCATTATATGGGGGGTATAGCAGTTTGGTCCATATCGACAGTGAAGGCTAATAATAAATAAGCAAGAAAGAGAATTCGGAAGATGTAAATGGATATGATTTGTATGTATGATGTGTGATCACATCCGAAAGAAAGATAAGATATTTTTTTAAGAAGTATTTTGTATACAAATCTATCAATATATTTTTATGATTTTAAAACTAGAACTCACTCAGCAAAGCTGACTTTTATGCGTTTTCAGTTGGCAGGTAATTTGCTGAGGATGGCACTCAGGGAGGCTACTCTTCGGGATTTGGCTGACATCCATTCAAGAAGATAACACTGTTGTTTCGTAATACAACTAATGATCTTTTGTAACTGTTAACAAACATGTATTTCTTAGCAACAACATTTATAAAGTTAATGAATGGCTTTTGAAGTTTAAACTCCACTACATTGTGTTAATAAATTATGAAATGTTTTATAAATTGTGCTATGATTGTCCAACTGTGAGGTCTCCGGGAACGGGGCCTTATAAGTTGGTATCAGAGCCAAAGTTTAAGAGAAATGGGTAAATATTTTCAAAAACCTAAACTTAAACTGAAACTGGGACCGAATGGTGGGATGCCAGCCCAAGTAGCTACGTACCATCAGGTATTTCTTTTCATTATGATAACCGGCATTATGTGCGCATGCAATTTGATTTATGTGCTTTAGTAGATTTGAATACTGATGTAGTCAGGATAGGAAATGCTCGGGGAACGAAGAGTAAAGTAAGTGGCTAATCATAACTGGCCACTGTAATTAGGGACTTACTATACTTAACATTAACCGAGCTATTACCTTGAATGACCGTGTGAGTGTTTGAATCTTATAATGTTAGAGGATGGCTGGTGGTAGATCATCTAAGGCTTTTAGAGGTGGAGTACGGGGTGGTCGTGCTGGTAGACCCCGAGCAGCAAAAAACAAGACGAGAACTGCCGAGACGGCTCCTGCTGAGCCTGAGCTTCATCACCCGGAGGGAGTGGATGAGAGTGCCAATTTGAGGGCCTCAGTGAAAGAGGCAGTGGTGGAGGAGGTTCACCAAGTCATACAGACGATCCTACCATCTGTCGTGACTGAGGTGATCCGGGCATAAGGAAGGATGAGAGGAAAGAAAAGGAGGATGAGAGAAGGGCTGCTGCTGGGAGAAGAGAGAATGTGGGAGATCATGATGACGAGGAGGAGATGAATGTTGAAAGGGGAGCCTCCACTGATGAAGAAGATGTAGAGGTGCGGGAAACCACGAGGGGATGCAACTACGGGGCATTCCAACAGTGTAAACCCCCTACTTTTGACGGCAACGGTAACGCTGCTACTGCCCACCGCTGGGTTAGAGAGATGGAGGCGGTGTTGGATATTAGTGAGTGTAGGGAGGATCAGAAGGTGAAATTTGCCACTCACTCATTTGTTGACTCGGCTCTATGTTGGTAGGACAATATTGTCCAAGCCGAGGGCAACAAGGCTGTCGGGAGGATGAGATGGAGTGAACAGAAAAAGTTAGTGATTAAGGAATTCTGTCCTCATCGAGAACTTGACAAGATTAAGAGGGAGTTCTTACAGCTGGAAGAGGGAACCATGACACACCAGCAGTATAAGACTATGTTCAAAGAGATGGCAAGACTGGTGCCCGATCAAGTTACACCGGCTTCATGGAAGATCAAGCGGTATATTCGGGGGTTGCCTGCTGACATCCGTAGGCACTTGATCGCTACCCGACCGAGCACTTTTAGTTCGGCAGTGGATTTAGCTGGGAGACTGTGTGATGAAAGAGAAGTGGAGGTGGTGGAGGTGAAGAAGAAGGGTGGTAATAACAGGAGTTGGAACGGGAAGAGGTTCGGGCGTGGTGGTTTCACCCCGAACAGTAAGAGGCCAAGGGTGGATGATCACCGAGTGGTTACTGCAAGCTTGGGGTTGAAGTGGTGTGATAAGTGTGGGAAGGAACATAGCGGGGAATACCGCTTGGGAATGAATGTATGCTATAAATGTGGCAAGCCCGATCACATGTCAAAGATGTGTGTTTAACTGTGGTGAAATCGGCCATATGAACAAGGATTGCAAGAAGCCAAGGGCTGAAAGTTTTGGGTTGAAGAAGAGGCCGGAAGAAAGTGGGCAGAGGGCAAGTGCAAAAGCATTCACGATGACCCGAGAGGAAGCCCGGGTAGACCCCGACATCGTGTCAGGTGTGTTCCTAGTAAACCAAACTTGTGCCTCTGTATTATTTGATTCTGGTGCTAGTAGGAGTTTCATATCTTCTGTTTTCTGTGCTAAATTGCCTGTTAGTAGTAGGAGCATCAATGAACCTTTTGACGTAGAAACTGCTATTGGTAAGTCTACCAGAATCTCTGATATTATGGAAAGCTGCGACATGGAACTAGAAGGCCATAAGTTCTCTGCTAAGCTATATGTGATGCCCCTAGGCGGATTTGATGTAGTACTAGGGATGGATTGGTTAGCAGCCTATGAGGCGAACATCATGTGTCGGAAGAAGATGATTCGGTTAGTTGCACCCGATGGGAGTTCAGTGACAATTTAGGGTGATCGCGTCACTACGGTTCCGAAAGTGATTTCAATGACAGTGGCAGAGAATTGTACGAGGCACGAATGTTATGCCTACCTGGCATACATGAAGGATGTGCACATGTCGATACCATAATTATCAGAAATGCCAGTGGTACGTGATTTCCCGGTTGTGTTTCCTGAAGATCTACCAGCTGTGCCACCGGACCGTGAGATAGAATTTCAGATTGACCTGATCCTCGGTGCGTAGCCCGTTGCCAAAGCACCGTATCGGTTAGCTCCGTCCGAGATGAAAGAATTGATGGATCAGCTACAGGAACTAATGGACAAGGGGTTTATTAGACTGAGTATCTCTCCTTGGGGTGCTCCTGTATTATTCGTAAAGAAAAAGGATGGTAGTATAAGGATGTGTATAGACTACCGTGAATTAAACAAGTTGACAGTGAAGAACAGATACCCCCTACCAAGGATTGATGACCTGTTTGACCAGCTTCAAGGTGCCAGTTGGTTTTCCCGAATAAATCTCCAATCGGGTTATCATCAGTTGAAGGTGAAGGAGCAAGACATTCCTAAGACAGCTTTTTGCATGCATTATGGACATTACGAGTTCCTCGTTATGTCTTTCGGTTTAACCAACGTGCCAGCTGCCTTTATGTATTTGATGAATTGAGTATGCCAACCAATGTTGGATAAATCAGTGATTGTGTTCATTGATGATATCTTGATTTATTCAAAGAGCAAAGAAGAACATGCCGATCACATACGTGAAGTGTTGAAGACACTTATGAGAGAAAAGTTATATGCTAAATTCTCTAAGTGTGCTTTCTGGTTACGCGAGGTTCAATTTCTGGGTCATGTGGTGAATACCGAAGGAATTATGGTGGACCCAAAAAGGTGGAGGCAGTGATGCAAAGGAAGTCACCAAAGACGCCATCCGAGATTCACAGTTTCTTGGGTTTGGCGGGTTATTACCGAAGGTTCATTCAATACTTTTCCAAGATAGCCTCACCTTTGACTAAGTTGACCTACAAGGATGTGATGTTCGTGTGGGGTCGGGAATAAGAGGATGCTTTTGAGGAGTTAAAGGCAAGATTAACTCAAGCTCCTGTCTTAACATTGCCCAAAGGAAGTGAAGACTTAGTGGTGTATTCAGATGCATCTTATTCGGGACTGGGTTGCGTGCTAATGCAACGTGGATGAGTGATAGCTTACGCGTCCCGACAGTTAAAGACCCACGAAGTTAATTACCCCACTCATGATTTAGAATTGGCTGCGGTGGTCTTTGCGTTGAAGATTTGGAGGCACTATTTATACGGGACCAAGTGCACAATCTTCACGAATCACAAGAGCCTGAAATACTTCTTCGAGCAGAAAGATCTCAACATGAGGCAGAGAAGGTGGTTAGAGTTGATCAAAGACTATGATTGCAAGATCCATTACCACCCGGGCAAGGCCAACGTAGGGGGCGATTCCCTTAGCCGGAAGGAGAGACCCGAACCGATTTGGGTAAAGGCGTATCAGTTGGTGATGACCTCAGATGTGATAACGCAAGTTAAAGAGTTTCAAAATGAGGCATTAAAAGAAGATCGCCTCAACTCCGAACGAATGAGAGGTCTAGTAGCAGAATTGGGGGAGAATACCCACGGTGTTAAAACCCGCTTTGGGCGAATGTGGATTCCTCGATATGGGGATCTATGTGGGCGAATTATGGACGAAGCACATAAAACTCGATACTACATTCATCTCGGTGCTACCAAGATGTATCAAGACATGAAGAAAGACTACTGGCGGCCGGGTATGAAACGTGACATGGTAGAGTATGTAAGTAAGTGCCTTACTTGCTTGCAAGTGAAGGCAGAACATCAGAAACCATACGGGAAGATTCAACCGTTGGATATACCCGAGTGGAACTGGGAGCACATCACTATGGATTTTATCATGAAGCTACCCCATACTGCAAGGGGGTACGATGCTATTTGGGTGATAGTTGATCGGTTGACAAAGAGTGCTCACTTCCTACCGATCCACGAGACGTATTCATCTGAGAGATTGGCAGATCTGTTCATCAAAGAGATTGTAGCTCGTCATGGTGTGCCGGTGTCTATCGTGTCAGATCGTGACACCTGGTTCACGTTGATGTTCTGGAAGAGATTTCATGATGCCCTGGGGAAGAGGCTACATATTAGCACGGCTTACCATCCTCAAACGGATGGTTAGTCTGAGAGGACGATCCAGACGCTAGAGGATATGCTTCATGCTTGCGTGATCGACTTTGGGGGAAATTGGGATGATCACTTACCGTTAGCATAGTTCTCGTACAACAACAGTTATCATGCCAGTATCGGTATGCCACCATACGAGATGCTGTACGGTAGGAGGTGTAGAACGCTCGTATGTTATGGAGACATTGGGCAGAAATAATTGGGAAGCATTAAAGTGATTGAGGCTACGACTGAGAAGTTGGAAAAGATCAAAGCCTTTATGAAGGCAGCCAAAGATAGGCAAAAGTCGTATGCCGATAAGAGGAGTAGACCCATCGAGTTCAACGTGGGTGATAAAGTCATGTTAAAGGTCTCACCTTGGAAAGGGATCATTCGATTCCGAAAGAGGGGCAAGTTGAGTCCAAGATACATAGGGCCTTTCCGAATCATTGCACGAGTAGGAGAGGTGGCCTACCGTCTAGAATTGCCCAATGAGTTAATTGAGATTCACCCGACATTCCATGTACCACATCTAGGAAAATGCTTAGCCGATGAAGATATGATTGTTCCATTGGATGATATTGAAGTGGATGAACGGCTCAATTATGTGGAGCAAGCACTGGCAATCATCGACCGAAAGGAGAAGAGGTTGAGATATAAAGCGGTTCCACTTGTGCGGGTACAGTGGAAACATCAAAAGGGTTCCGAGTCGACGTGGGAGACCGAAGTAGAAATGAGATAGCACTACCCTCAGTTATTTGAAGAATGACAGGTTTCGGGGACGAACCCTCTTTAAGGGGGGTAGACTTGTAACACCCGGATTTTTATACGGGCCAAAATGCAAAAGAAGAAAAGAGTCTTGAATAAAGTAGACAAAGGCAAAAGTTGAAGGATGAAAAGTGTAAAAAGTACCAAATTCTATTATTTTAATGCAAATGTGGTATGGCCGCCCATAACACTTTCGGTTGCTGCTGCTGCTCGACAAACCAAAAGAAGAAGAACTGAAATCATCATTTCTCTTGGTCGAATTGTGAAGATGAAGAAGAATCTTCAAGGTTAGTAGGATTTTGTGATTAATTGGTTCGGTTTCTTTGAGGTTTCAACCTTAGAAACCGATTTCTAAGTGTTGTATGTGCTTTGGTTGGTTGTTTTGCTTATTTAGGTGATTGAACTCGTGTACAAGTAGGTTCGGAGGAGTTTTGCTTGTTTGCTACGCTAGGTGAGTTCTATGACCCCGGTTCTATGTTTTTAAACTTCTTTGGGCTGAAAATGCATTTAAAATGTTTCACAACCGTTATGTATGATAACTGTGTATGTATGTGTATGAACTTCTATGTTTTATGAAGTTGTAAGCTTTTTCTAAGAGTTTAGCATGATAGATCTATGTTAAGAATGTATGAAAATGAGGTTTTAGAACTGGTTATAGCATAAGTCTCATTTACAGGTCTGATGGTTCATCCGCATTTACACTGTGATAATTGCCTAAGTGTTTTGTTCACCCGCATTTACAGTTGTTCATCCGCATTTGCAGTTGTTCACCTGCATTTGCCTAAATTCAGCCTAAGTGTCCATCATCATTTCTTTTATACATGCGTATTTGCTATAGTGTCCATCAGCATTTCTTTTTATACATGCGCATTTGCTACAGTGTCCATCAGCATTTGTTTTAAGACAGAATAATTACCAAGTGTTCACCCGCATTTGCAAGTTGTTCATCCGCATTTGCAAGTTGTTCTTCCACATTTGCAAGTTGTTCATCCGCATTTGCAAGTTGTTCATCCGCATTTGCAAGTTGTTCATCCGCATTTGCAAGTTGTTCACCCGTATTGGTTTTGTTCACCCGCATTTCTTTAAGAGTTAAGGAATTTTCTGGAATTTTGGAAGATTAAGATTAGGGTTTGACCATGGTTGACTTGATGCTTGTACCAGTTTATCTGATGCATGTTGTGGGCTGTCCTTATGTACCTATTATAATATTAACATGTGACTTTATGTGGATTGCCTATGATCATAAAGTATTGTTATTAATCAAGTAAAAGATTAATATTAATGAAAAGTGGAACATAAAGAATGAAAAGACTTGCAAATAAAAATTTATAGGAGCTGCACGACCATGTTGTCGTTAGCTCAACTGTGTACGGTTTAGCTAACCCAAAGGAAGTACATGGGGTCAATCTTTATGATTGAGGGGACCACTGTTGCTGCCCCAGTACTGGAGTCGGCATATGTGCACCACGGATGGAGTCTATTTATAGACTTCAAGGCCTAGTACTAGGTTCATGCAAATTATATGGGGTTTATAGCACATTGGTCCATATCGACAGTGAAAGATAATAATAAATAAGCAAGAAAGAGAATTAGGATGATGTAAATGGATATGATTTGTATGTATGATGTGTGATCACATCTTAAAGAAAGATAAGATATTTTTTTAAGAAGTATTTTGTATACAAATCTATCAAGATATTTTTATAATTTTAAAACTAGAACTCACTCAGCAAAGCTTACTTTTATGTGTTTTCAGTTGGCAGGTAATTTGCTGAAGATGGCACTCAGGGAGGCTACTCGTCGGGATTTGGCTGACATCCATTCAAGAAGATAACACTGTTGCTCCGTAATACAACTAACATTTATAACTCAGGGAGGCTACTCGTCGGGATTTGGCTGATCTTTTGTAACTGTTATCAAACATGTATTGCTTAGCAACAACATTTAAAATGTTAATGAATGGCTTTTGAAGTTTAAACTCCGCTACATTGTGTTAATAAATTATGAAATGTTTTATAAATTGTGCTATGATTATCCAAATGTGAGGTCTCCGGGAACGGGGCCTTACATGAGGTTTCCGGGAACGGGGCCTTACATAGGGTATTCTTGGATGGACTCACAGTGTCACAAATAAATGACGAATATGAGAAGTGTGTGACAGCTGAGTCAATTTCTCCTATGGATCCAGATGAGATTATTGTTGAACATGGTGAATGGAATCCTCTACATGAAAGTATTTGCATTAAGGAACTTTCATCATTGGAGCTACATCATCCTGACCCTGATAACATGATCACAATTGAGCTCAGATTATGGCTGCAATTCAGAAACTATCCTATGAAGAAGCTGAATAGATTACAAGCCGAATCATTGAGGAATTTGGTGAAAAGTTTCCAAGAGACTGAAAAACAAAACAAAAGAATGATAGTGCTTGATATGGACAATCCATAATATTTGGAGATCACTGAAAGAACAAATATTTTAAAACCACAAGAGATCAAGTCAATGGCGTTGAAAATGAATGAACACAAAAGCAGGAAAGAATTGATGAAAATGTTTCCTGACGAAAAGCAAGCCTAAGTATCTATTGAACAAAAGAAATTATGGAACAAAGCAAGAACTATAGGTGTTATTGTAACGAATGTTCTACAAAAAGGACAATCAATCTCTAAACTGCTAAATGCAATGATTGTTCCTAATATTACCAAGAATGTGAAGATCGTGGCATGGAAGTATGATGATGTATTTGATGCATTTTTGATTAAGCGCGTAAATTCTATTTGCGATGTGTATCACTTTTACACTAGAATTATTGCTCTTCCTATGCAAGATCTAAAAGAATTAAACAAGTTGAAGTTGATCAATCCATCAAAGGCAAATAGAGGTGAAATTTTTTTAAATTGTTGAATCGAGGTATGTCATCGATGGAATCATTTCTCAAAACGAGATATGATCAAGAAGATAAGGAATACTTCAAGTCATTGAAAAGCAAGAGGAAAAGTGGTGATAAATATGAAGAAGAAGAAAAATTTTTGGATGCATATAGTGACCAATTCTTTGAGAATGTTACTAATCCTAGATTGAAGGTAATCGATGGAACTCAAACGACAAAACCGATTTTGAGATGGTTTTATAATTCTGACACATTCGAGTTTAAGTTAGTTCAGAACCTAGATGACTGGGATCTTGATATGATTTCATTGTTTGCAGTGTTTGAATTAAACCTTCTACATCCAAGTTACATCTCATTTTTGTCAATTCAAAAGTTTGATCGGGTATCACCTGAAGTGGCTGAGAATGATCATAGAACTTTATGTCGATTATCAAGGTTATGGATGCAGCCATGGAAAGAATATCTTTAAGGAAAGCATTAGCCTATGCAAAGACTGTAAAGAAGGATATTAAGTCAATTGATTTTATGTGGATATCAAGCAAAGGAGTATTGGAGATACACTCAAAGGATTATCCCAAATCTCTTGAATTTTATGCTAATGTTGACATTGCAGAATTATCTAAAGAGACTCTAGAAATTATGAACAAGATGGAGATAAAGACAAACACATCAAAGCCTAAACAAGGAATTCTTGCAAGCAAGTTCAAGTCAGCAATTGCAAAAGCATTGAAGGAACAAGAGATGTATAAAGAGAAGCCTATTTTCAAGATAAAGGAAGAACTAGAAGATTATTTTGAAGACTAAAGACAATGTAATCTTAGGGGGAGTATTGTTAGACTTCTTGAAAGATTAACATTTTGTCTTTATGTTGTTTTTTTTCATAGTATAGGGACTTATTTGTAAATATATGTTCCTAAGTTTCTTGATAGTATAAATAGGATATTTTATGTATGTGCAGGGTAGACAAGTGAGAGAGACCAGATCTTAGATATTTTAGATCTAAGAAACAGTTAGAATTAGTTGAACGAACTGTAACCCTACACATTGTATCCTGTGCATTTGCTATCAATGAAATCTATGAATTTTTTGATGTAATTGCATGTGTTTGATTACTTTGTGTTTGAATTGATCATTGTGTTATGATATCATCACAGATTCGATACTTTTGAACTGATCAATGAATACACGTGAGGGAAAATCGATCCTACTTTGTTTATTAAGAAGGATGCTGATGATCTCTTATGTGTTCAAGTGTATGTTGATGATATCATATTTGGTTCTAAATGTCCAAAGTTGTGCAATGAATTTGAAGAAATCATGAAATCTTGTTTTCAAATGAGTTCTATAGGAAAAATAAATTTTTTCCTTGGTCTTCCAGTGAAGCAGTCTGCAGATAGAATTTTTATCAATCAAGAGAAATTCATTGAAAAACTCTTGAAGAAATTTAAACTACAAGATTGTCAGTCCATAAGAACTCCAGCTGACATAAATACCAAGATTGAACCTGATCCGAAAGGAAAATCTGTTGACCAAACTTTATACAGATCTATGATTGGATCTTTGATGTATCTTACTGCATCTAGACCTGATATAATGTATGCTGTTTGTGAATGTGCCAGGTACCAGTCTGACCCAAAGGAATCCTACTTAATTGCTGTTAAACAGATATTTAGGTATCTCAAAGGAAAGCCTGCTTTAGGGCTGTGGTATCCTTTTGAAGGAAACTTCGAGTTACATGGATATACAAATAGTGATTATGGCAGATGTTGCCAAGATCATAATCTACGACGGGTGGTTGTCAGTTTTTAGGTCCCAGATTAGTCTCATGGCAATGTAAGAAATAAAAAAATATCTCTATTTCAACCGCATAAGCTGAGTACATAGCTGTATCAGCAGGATGTTCTCAAATACTTTGGTTACAAAACCAACTGCTGGATTACAAGTTCAATTTTCATAAAACCCCTATTTACATTGAAAACACTGCTGCTATCTTTATTACAACTAATCATGTCCAACACTCAAAAACAAAACATATCGAAATTCGATATCATTTTCTCAGAGATAACTCTGAATAAGGTTTAATCATTTTGATTCTGATCACAACTGAAAAAAAGTTGGCTGACCTATTTACTAAAGCCTTTTTACCAGGTCGATTTGAATATTTGGTCTAGTCAATTGGATTTATTAATCATGTTTAAAAACTGGTTTTGAGTTTAATTCAGTTGTTTCCCTTAGCTTAATCTTGAATATAAAGAAACTGTCAAAGTTAACTGCCTGATTGTATATATTGTGTGTGTATGTTTAATAGAAAATGAAAAAGCAAATACAAAAATAGAAAATTGCAAAATCAAAATAGAAAAATATAAAACAAAAACACAAAAATAGAGTTTTTTCTTATTAGTTAATTGTTTAGGACTGAATCTGTCTTTGTAATTTATGAGAAATGATAGATACATTAGTTATGATCAGTTGCATACTTCACTCGCTACTAAAGTCTGACGTGATATGATATGATGTGCAGGTAAGCTCATGCGATTATACTGAAAAAGTAAATTCTTGTGATCAAACTAAATCAATCATGCATTCATTTTTGTCCATTTTAGTACCAATGAGTAGTGTTGACTTCTCAAATTGATTGCTGGTTAAGTCATAAACTCACACCTGGTGGTGATATGAATAACCATTGAGCTCTAATTATTTAAAGCATCTATTCACTTCTCTGTTATGAGTCATCATAGACCTGAGGTGACGAGATATCCTTTGTTGGAAGTCATTACAGACTTGGATATTCTCACTTGATGCAAAAGATGCCAATGTGCACAATCTAAACATGAGATCTGGTTATAAGTATATGTCAGGTTAACAAGTTGAGAAAAGTGATTTCTTGCACATCTTGATGAGAGTTGAACTTTCTAAGTCTAAGTGTGACTTACATAATGTCATATCTAATAGTACCTTAATCAATCCAAGAATTGAAAAAGTAAGTGTGCTGAGTATCTTGCCAAAAGCACTCATTTTCTGTCCTTAGATTTTGTGTCTCCTTTGCTGCAGAAATGCTGACTTGGAACACACTTGATTAGGTGATAATCACTGTTTATGACTATTCATCATTTATTTTCTTTTAATATGCTGATCTTAACTCATGTGATTTCACTACAAGCATGTGATTCAATTGTATATAGTAGATTTTTATTCTGCTTTATTTTTTAGCTTTTGCATTATTTTCTGTGTGCAAGCATGTTGATAATGATTAGTTTCCTCTTTTTGCTAGGACAAATAAACTACTAAGTTTGTAAATGTCACACCCTCAAAATCCGCATGCGGGGTTTTACCGCGAGGCGTGTGACATACCAGGATCTCAGTCATTAGTTACTAAGAACGACTCTATATGAACAAACAAACCAAAATCAGAGTTTAACTTTAAAACAATGCGGAAGCGTTTAGTAAACATGAAAAACCAAAATAATGTAACACAATATCATAATGCGAAAACACGCGCCCCCTGTAGTGCAAAACAAGTACATAATTGTTCAACAACCAAAAATCAACAAAGGGTTCCAATAATGCTGACATCTACAATGCTGACCCGTGAATGTCCACCTATGCAATAGTAACTTCAACCTGAGAATAGCATACTAAAAGAGTCAACACAACGGTTGTTGAGTTCAAGAGTTTTAGTAAAACATAACTGTATCAGTATAAAATATAAGAGTAAAATATAAGAGTGCATGAATTAGATAGCTAGTCTAAATTCACAAGGAATAATCATAGTGATTTCAAGGTCGAAGCTGACTGTGTTTCGTTTGTTGCCTCCCGTCTCGACTTACCAGGTCCTGACAATGTTTATGTTAGGACAAAATTGCACCCGTTTGACCTCGAGTCGCACAGATGGGGCTCGTCAGACCCAGTAGTACTACCCAAGATTTCCCGCTAGTTACCATTATTAACGATCTGAAAGTGTAAGGACTTTCATGGTATTCAACACTATATCATACTTTACACATCTTATAAGAATAAAGCGTTTGAAAGCCAGTATGCTATCTCCCCCAAAAGAGAGTGTATAAAAGAGTGGGGCATGAACTCACCTGGGATGCACATGAACGATATAAGAGATAACTTGAAAGAGAGGGGAAAGACAACCTTCAGAGGTTACCTAGAACACGCAAGTACATGAGTACGTGTACACAGAATCATCATCAACCCTAAGTGCTCTATAAACACAATGGACTCAAGGTTATGTAAAAACAAGACACATTGACCCAGTTGACCCGTTTGACCTGTTGGTGACATTATTATTGACATCCCATTTAATCAAGCATGTCAGTTCATCATATATGGTTATCAAACAAGTTGTTCACGTATGTCACTTCAACAACCACTTGTTCTACCTAGATCATCATACAACTAGATTATCATACAACTCATGCGAATCTCAAGTAATCATCATGCTCAATATAATTACATCATAACTAATGCATTATACATAGAGTCCAATCATGCATAACATGCCATGTGAAGCCATTCATGACTTCACACCCAAAACCCTGCCAATCCTACTAAGTAGGGGCCTCAGATTTGCATGCTTGTATGGAGATCATTATCACAGTATTCAACAAGATTCATGCCAATCAACCTATCCAACAATGATCTATTACAATTCCCAAACATGATCCTATAATCACCCAACACAACCCATCATTACATATATAACCACTAAGGGTCCACATTCCCACATAATCAATCAAGCATCCAAATATCTAATTTAACACATTTCATCACATTCAAAATCACCAATAAACATGCTAACATGATCCTAACATTACAAGCATGCCCAATTCATCATATCCAAGATTCTATATAATTAAAGTTTCCCTTTTGGGAAAGTACATCCCAAAATCTATCTAACAACCAATACATCCATGAATTCATTAATATTATGCCTAAATAAGTCCATGATATCATCTAGCCATGTTCAACACCCTCAAATCACCATAATTCACAATACCCATATCCAAAAAGTTTCTACTTTTAGTAAGGTATGAACTACAAGATCAATTCTTGGATTTCTAGCATAATTATCATCATCCCAACCTTCATATAACATCATTAACATACTAACATCATCAATTCATCATCCATTCATCAATTTCATGCATAAAGTTTCAATTCATTGTAATGTATGAACAACATATCAAAATCATGAACTTCTTGTGTAATCCACGTAAACCATCAACAATACTATCTAACTAACATCATACATTCATCAAACTAATCAAAAATCAACATCCAAGCATCAAAGTCGACTAGGGTTTCGGCCAAGATAAGAAAACATGAAAAACTTGTAAAAATCTAACCTTTAAATGCGTAATGGACAAGAATTGGTGTTTCTAACGTGTTGTAATACTTGGAACCGATCCAAATCGATGCACAATTGCTTGTTCTTGATCAAACTCAAAGTGTGTGTGTGTTTCTTGGTGAAGTCGCTGACAAAAGGGAAGGGTGGGTATTAGGGGTTTGGGTTTTTGTTTTTAGTTTTGTTAAGTTTTAGTTTTAGGAAATTACAATTAACCCCCTTTGTTTATATTTTATAAAAACTAAGCTTTTAAACACTTTTTAAAAGGTTTTAACTTACTAATATAAACATTATTAATTAACAATAATAATCATATGCATTATTTTCACTAGTCACAAAATACACGAATTAAATACACACGTTGGCAAGTTACAAGATAAAATCCACAAATAATATTTAAATCGCATAAGCACAACTAATAACCAACATTATTAGTTAAATAATTATCTGTTTATCATTATTAATTATTATTAAGTCACCAAGGTTCAACGACAACTAGTGTGTGCTCACGACACGTGTATGCAAGACCTAACGGATCTAACGGAGTTTGGTAATGGAAAATTATCGGATGTCACATTATCCCCATGTTGAAAGAATTTTCGTCCCCAAAATTGCCTATGGTATGTTCCATCACTTGTCTACTGCATTGGCACAAAGTAATCGATTGTGTTTCGGGTGAGTTGTCACATCATCCCCATGTTGAATGAAATTTCGTCCCGAAATTTAAATCAATACCTTCACCGGCTGGCATCGTCTTTTCAAATAGTTGCGGATACTTAAGCTTCATCTGGTCCTCACGTTCCCATGTGAATTTCGATCCACATCTCGAGTTCCAACGAACTTTGACTATGGTTATTTTGCTTTTCTTAAGCGTCTTTACTTCACCACCCATCACCTCGACTGGTTCCTCAATGAAGCGTAATTGTTCATCTACTTGCACTTCCTCAAGAGGTACTACCATTGTTTCGTCCGTTAAGCACTTCTTCAGATTTGAAACATGAAATACATCATGGATTCCACTCAGTGAATTAGGTAGGGCTAATCGATAGGCCACTGGACCTATTCTTTCCAATATCTCAAATGGTCCAACATATCTCGGATTTAGCTTTCCTCTTTTGCCAAACCGAATAACGCCTTTCCACTGTGAGACTTTCAATAAGACTTTATCACCAACCTGAAATTCTAGAGGTTTCCATCCTTTATCTGCATAGTTTTTCTGTCTGTCACGAGCTGCAGCCATACGGTTCCTTATCTGTACAATCTTCTCAGTGGTCTCGTACACTAGCTCGGGACCCGTTAGCTGGGTATCACTAATTTCAGCCCAGCAAATTGGTGATCTACATTTTTGCCCATACAAAGCTTCGAAAGGTGCTGCCTTTATGCTGGTATGATAACTATTGTTGTAAGAAAATTCCACTAATGGTAGGTGAACTTCCCAGTTATTCCCGAAGTCAATCACACAAGCACGTAGCATATCTTCTAGTGTCTGTATAGTACGCTCACTTTGACCATCAGTTTGTGGATGATAAGCAGTACTCATGTCTAATCGCGTACCTAAAGATTTCTTTTATGACTGCTAGAAGTGCGATGTAAAACGAGCATCGCGGTCGGAAATAATTGAGACTGGTACACCATGTCTCGAAACTATTTCCTTTAGATAGAGTCATGTTAACTTTTGCATTTTGTCCGTTTCCTTTATTGCCAAGAAATGAGCGGACGTCGCTAATCGGTCTACGATAACCCATATCGTGTCTCAACCAGTAGGAGTCCGTGGTAGTTTGGTAATGAAATCCATTGAGATTTGCTTCCACTTCAACATAGGGATCTCAGGTTATTATAATAGTCCAAATGGTTTCTAATATTCCACTTTTACCTTCGAGCAGGTTAGACACTTACTCACATATGTAGCTACATCTGCTTTCTTGTTTGGCCACCAATAGTGCGCCTTCAAGTCATGATACATCTTGTCAGATCCAGGATGTATAGAGTGCTTAGACTTGTGTGCCTCACTCATTACCAAGTCCCTCAGATTTCCATGCAGAGGTATCCAGAGTCTGTCCATGAAATAACGAATCCCATCTACTTTCACTTCAAGCTGTTTGTCCATTCCTCGTAAGAATTTGGACCCAATGTTTTCTGCTTTCAGAGCTACGGTCTGAGCCTCTTGGATTTGTTTAGGTAACTGTGTGCTAATCATAAGTTGACGAGCTCGCATGTGTCAAGGCTTACCAGTTTCTTTTCTACTCTACGTGTCAGCAACTACATTAGCTTTTCCCGAATGGTATTTGATAGCACAATCATAGTCGTTCAACAATTCCACCCAGCGTCTTTGCCTCATATTCAATTCCTTTTGCTCAAAGATGTGCTGAAGACTCTTGTGATCGGTGTAAATCATGCACTTGGTACCATATAAGTAATGTCTCCAGATCTTTAAGGCAAAAACTACCGCACCCAGCTCCAAGTCATGGGTGGTATAGTTTTTCTCATGAACCTTCAGTTGTCTCGAGGCGTAAGCTATCACTTTACCTCGCTGCGTCAAGACACAACCGGGTCCTTGAACAGAAGCATCCCAATAAACTACAAAGTCATCACTTGCCTCCGGTAATGCTAATATCAGCGCGCTACACAGCTTCTGCTTCAGTAACTGGAAAGCAGACTCCTGATTATCACCCCATTTATACAGTGTTCCTTTATGTGTCAAAGCCATGAGAGGTTGTGTGATCTTGGAAAATCCTTCAATGAATCGTCAATAATATCCTGCCAGTCCAAGAAACTGGCGTATCTCACTAGGCGTCCTCGGAACTGACCAATTCTTTATCTCCTTAATCTTTGTTGGATCGACATGTATCCCTTTCTCGTTAACAATATGACCCAAGAATTGCACTTCACGTATCCAGAAATCATACTTACAAAACTTGGCGTACAGTTGTTCTTTCTTGAGTAGTTCCAGGATTATACGTAAGTGCTTCTCATGTTCTTCGTTGCTCCTTGAGTAGATCAATATGTCATCAATAAACACAATAACAAACTAATAGAGATTGGGTTTGCACACACGATTCATGAGGTCCATGAATATGGCTAGTGCATTCGTCAACCCGAATGGCATGACCAAGAACTAGTAATGACCACAACGTGTACGGAAAGCTGTCTTCAAGATGTCCTCCTCTCGAACTCTCAGTTGATGGTACCCAAACCTCAAGTCAATCTTAAAATAGTAGCTTGATCCTTGAAGTTGATCGAACAAATCATCTATACGAGGTAACGGGTATCTATTCTTGATCATAACCTTGTTCAGTTCTCTATAGTCAGTGCACATTTGAAATGTACCATCCTTCTTCTTAACAAACAGAACTGGCGCTCCCCAAGGCGACGAGCTCGGTCGAATAAACCCTTTATCCAGTAGTTCTTGTAGTTGGGTAGATAATTCTTTTAGTTTGTTCGGAGCTAAATAGTAAGGTGCTCTCGCGATCGGAACGGCTCCGGGAGTTAGATCAATCTGGAACTCAACTTGACGATGAGGTGGTAATCCAGGTGGATCCTTTGGAAACACCTCAGGAAAGTCATGAATGACAGGGATATCCTCTATCCTCTTTCCTTCTGGTTACTTATCAATGACGAGTGCAAATATAGATAATTGACCCTTACGTAGCAACTTCTGTGCTTTCATGTATGATATGATACCCATCCCTGCACCACACCGTTCACCTCTGACCAAGAGAACTTCTTCGCCAACAGGGATTAGTATAACCTTTTCACGACATATGACTTCCGCCTGCTTGTCGGAGAGCCAATCCATGCCGACTACTACATCAAAGCTGCCGAGTGTAACAGGCATGAGATCTATGTCAAAGGTATGTCCAGTAAGTTCTATCTTGCAACTCGTAAGGATATGTGTCAAGTGAAACTGCTTACCGTCAGCTAACTCTATGATGTAATTAGATTCTAACGCTGAGGGCACATCACTTAAGAGACTACTAAACTTAGTAGAGATGAAACTTCTATCGGCTCCAGTATCAAACTGTATGGTAGCAAAACGACCGTTAACAGAGAATTTACCAGTAATAGTATTAGGGTCGTTTAGACTTTCACCTGAACCGATGACAAAAGCTCTTCCTTTTATCCCACTGTTGTTGTCACCGTTATTGCTACCATTGCCATTCTTGGTGTTGTTGTTGTTGTTGCCATTGTTGTTGTTGTTGTTTCCACCATTTCCGATCTTCCTCAGCTGTGGACAGTTTCTCCTAAAATGGCCCTCTTTCCCGTATTCAAAACAACCTTTTGGCATTTCATGAGGTTGTTGAGGCTTCCTCGTCAATTCACCATGGCAATCCTTCGCTATGTGTCCAACTTTACCATAACGCTGGCATCAGAAACTATCACACCTGCCTGTGTGGTGGTAATTGCATCGGTTGCATTTGGAATTTTTCCCAACATAGCCTCCTTGTCCCTGTGGTGCTGAAGATAACTAATTAAAGTTACGATTGTTATCGAACTTTCTTTGTTGTTGGTGAAGTTGGTGCTTCGGGACGTAGTGCTGTTGTTGTTGTTGCTGGTTGCTGGAGGATGAGCCTTTGTCACCAGTATTCTCCCACTTACGTTTGTTATCGGGTACGATAGCCACTACGCCCCGCTTGGGTAATCTTCCCTGCTCTACTGCCTGGTCGGTCAACCTATAGGCCAACCGGATAGCCTGCTGCATGGTGTCAGGATTGGAAGTAGTCACCATACTCTGAATCTCGGGCACCAATCCACGTATGTAATACTCAACCCTTTTGTGCATCTCACTAACCATCCCTGGGCATAGTGTGGCCAACTCATGAGACCGTGTAGTATAGGCCTCAATCTGCAAACAAACTGTTAGTATCTTTCAAAATTAATTCATTAGTTGGATGAGGTGTAGGCATAGGAGAAGAACAATAAGTACTCGGAGGAGGATAAACATGAGTGGTTTCTTCGTTCCCCAAACCAGTCTTAATTCTAGCCCCCTGTTGTTTCTTGCAATGTTCCTCATATTTCATCCCTGAAATGGTCCATCTTTCAAGTTTACTTTTCAGCTTGCTTGTTTCAAATTCAGTAAGTGCCACACATTCAGTTAAAGCATTTATTTCAACATTTATTTCCAAAAGATTTCTTTTTAAATGCTCATTTTTATTTAAAGCTTCATTTACTTATCAAAATATCTAGACTTATTTGTTTTAAGTTCTTTGTTAATATGTTTTAATTCCTTTTCATTTGCTAACAATAACTTGTTAGCTTTATAAACCCAAATAATCAAATTTTGCAGGGAGGAGAACAAATGTCTTGGATTACCTCATAAGGAAGTCCCATAACTACTTTTCTAGCAGCTAGGGCATTTTCACATTGACAAACTGGAGTGTTCCTTTTGTAATCTTCTTCCATTTTTGCTTTTTTCTTTGCTTCCTTAGCATCACTTACCTATTTCTCTCCTTGAACACAAACCTCCAACATCACTTCACTTGGTTCAACTTCTTGTTGTTTCCCGAATTCAGCAGCTTCACAAACAATCACCTTTTCTTTAATAGCTTTACAACAACCTTTTTCTTCATGAACCTCAACAACCCTTTCCTCATGAGCTTGAAACTGTTGCATCCCATCTTCACAAACTGCTTCATCTTGAATTTCACACCTGAATTCCCTGAAAGGATCAAATTCTTCAACTTAATCCACATCACTATCCATCACCTCAGGCACCAGAGCATGATTGATCTCTTCTTTAGTTTCTTGGATTTCAGCACTGTAATCAAAGTTTGTGATTATTACTATTTCCTTCTTTGTCTTGTCTTCTTCTTTGTTGATGATCGGGATGACTTTTAAAGCTCCCAAAGTTCTCGGTTTAGTGATGATTGGAGATGGACATTCTATTTTGAAGTGACCCAATTGTTTGCAGTTGAAACATCTCAATTTTGACTTATCATACCCAAGTTTTGAGTTTTGATTCTGATTACCAAAGTTTCTCCTGCCAGTTATTTCCATAAAACTTCTTGAACGCAATGTGAGCATTGCCATCTGCCACTGGATATCAGTTTCTTCTAAGTCGTCAGGGTCCACCTGATAGATATCTTCCACGATAATTCTTTTCCTTTCTACTCCCCCGCAACTAAAGCTTCATAACTGTGTACAAACAATCCAAACAGTACCATTGTATCAGATGGAACTTGAGTAGTGACTGATGCCTTTGAGCTTGAACCAACACTTGATGGTCCACTACCAGACTTGTCTAACACACCATATCCAGACCATTAGCTGCACCATACATTGAAGAGTTTACAGCGGATGAAATCAATGCAGCATTTTGTGGATAAACTGTAGATGGCACCATTGATTGATTGTATTCTCTCCTTTTCATGTCCAAATCAAATGACTTCAGTTTGTTGATCACATCCACGAGTTTATAATCAGCAGAATTTCTTTCCTGCTTCAACAGTCTGACTTGCAAGCTCCATTGCGATGGAAGAGAGTCCAAGAGTTTTGTAACTTGTTCATGATTACCCAACTGTTCATCATATTTCTTTAAGTTGCTTGAAATAGAGAGAAATCGGTTGGTAAGATTAGTAAGGCTTTTATTTTTGTGTCCAACAAATGAATAAACTCCTTTTCAGCTTGGGCTTTCTTGTCCTTTTTCAAGTGTTCATTACCATCATAAAACTCGCACAAAGAATCATACTAGGATTTTGCATTCTTGTGTTCAGTAAAACGGTTGTAGATGTCTTGAGATAAACACAGAGTTAAAGCCCCGAATGCTTTTTGGTCACGGTTCAACAAATCATACATAATCAGTTAATCATACAACCAAGCAATCATACATGTAATCATATAATCATACACATCATACAAGTAATCAATCAAACATAAAAAATCATTGAATCATGCAAATCATGCAATTAAACATTCTAAGTCAATCTCACAAACAAGCAATCATTCATTCAAACACAAACACACACTTTATTACTAATAAACATAACATTAACAAGCAAATATTAAAGCATGGCAACATCATCCTTAGGGGGAGTATTGTTGGACTCAACAAGTGAATAAAAAGGATAATGCTTGCCATAATCAAACATAATGTGTTCTAATATTGAAACAAACATTAACTAACACATTAGCATCATTAACATTCATAACAGACACTAATTATCATTTAAATTTCCTGATCAGGTTTATAGATAAAAGAAAATTTTGACAAGCGCTGGTAGCGGATAAAGAACTATCCACAACGGATGAAGAAATCTTTGTAGCGGATGAAGAAAAAGATCCAAGTGTCTACATCGGAAGACCAACACATAGACAGTGGATACATAAATGTCCACAGCTGATGAATAGTCCATAATGGATGTTCATCCACAGCAGATGAATAATCCATAGCGGACACCATCATGCAAACACAAGTGTTCACAATGGACAACATCCAAGACACAGCGGACACCTTATTCAACATTCATAGCAGATGACTTAACATCCACAGCGGATAGTCTATGATCCACAATGGACGACTCATAGACTTAGAATTTTATGTAATTTTCGTTTACATAAGGGTATTTTTGTAATTGTAGATAGCTATCTATATAGGCTGTAAATAGCATAATACCATAATCCTGTGTAAGCTTTAGAACAATCAATACATACAAGCGGTTATTATTATCATTCAAGCATTCAATCACTAGCAAACATACAATCATACACACACAAAGATGTCATATCTTAAATCATGGGTTTCCGTAGTGTGATTATTGAGTATTAAATATATAACAATTTGTTGTTATATTTGAGAGATTAAAACGATCCTTGGGGGATTTCATTATTTGTTCTTGGTGTTCTAAGTTGTTTCAAATACAATAACTACTTGAGTTTCATCAAACGTTATCATTTTATGTAACAACTTTTCAAAATAAGTTTTAACAATTACATTTTTAACCCTTAACTTAATGAAAACCTGATTTAAGTAATATTTTAATTTATTTTATAAAATCTTTATAAACTTTTTATATCTTATAAGAATATTTCAATCTAATTATTTATTTTAATTTAATAATTAAAATCTCGTAATTACTAATAAAACTTCATAAATTTATAAAATTTATTTTATAAATCATAAAATTTTATTAAATTGTTATAAATAGAATAAATAACATAATTATTGTATTTGTGTGACACCTTAAAATTCCTAAGTAATCAAAGAAGCACAAAATTCTCACATCTATGGATGTTCTCGCGCGTCTAAAGTTCTCACGTGAGAACATGTACGAATGATAGGGGACCTATAAATAGGTAAGGCACCCTATTTGCCCTAATCTTTAAGTGAAAACTACTGCTGCTGTGTTCTTAAGAGATCGAGGTGAGAACATCAAGTGATTAAGGTATGTACTCGGTGATGTATGATGTGTATATGTATTGATGAATGGCTAGTAATGATAAGAGCACATCATTGTGTAGTGTTTGATCGAAAAGCTCTAGAGGGAGTGTGTTTTTGGTTATAGTCTTTTAAAGGTGACTTCTAGCCCTTTCTTTTACATGTTGTTACGAGTTTTGATGCTATTAAACATACCATTATGCTTGTTTATGTTTATGGTGCTGATATTGACTGAAATGGTTATGTTATGGATGAAGTCAATGAATAGCCCAGATTATGATGGCTTCATATAGGACAATAATCTTGCTTTTCATGATGTTCTCATGTAACTCCCGGAATATTTCAGCAAAAGAAAAGAAAGGTGAAATGGTCCAAGTCAAGGGGTTAAAGTTGTGCCAGTGGTAAACTTGTCTATTATGGGTTCAAAAGCACGTATGGCCGCCCACACCCTCATTTCTCACACTTGCTTTTGGCTGGAAACAGAGGAAGAAGCTTCAACCGGATTTTTTAGAGTGAGAAAGCTGAAATTCTTCAAGAAGTTGAGGTTTTCTTGTGTTTTTGTTCGGTTTTTAGTTCTGCTCAAGCTGCTGGACCAATTTTTATGTGTTTCTTTGTGTCTGGTTGCTTGTTCTTGCGTGTTTAGGTGCTAGAACTCCAGGTGCTCTCGGGTTGGTTGAATTTTACTCGAAAGCTGTTAGAGATGAGTTCTAGATCCCCAGTTTTATTTGTTTTTAACTTGTTTAGGGCTGAAATGCATAATACCTACTGCTTTACAACCAAAAATATAAACTGATCTGTGTGCCTTGCACCTGTAGTGCGTGTGAGTGTGTGTTTCGAATACTTGATCGATTTGGGTGGTTGTATGATTGTTCTAAGAGTTTAGCATGCTAGATTGGTGCTGAGAATGTA
This sequence comes from Flaveria sonorensis, assembly GCA_025506505.1. Lineage (NCBI taxonomy): Eukaryota > Viridiplantae > Streptophyta > Magnoliopsida > Asterales > Asteraceae > Flaveria > Flaveria sonorensis. The sequence goes on along the minus strand of CM046430.1, from coordinate 29,906,562 downwards.
TAAGAATAAGGATTTGGAACTGAATATAGCATAGGTAGCAACTGTAGGTTGGCGTAGTTCATCCGCATTTAGACTTGAATATTCGCATAAGTGTTTGTTCATGCGCATCTGCTGTGTTTATCTGCATTTGCCCTTAGTACAGCCAAAGTGTTTATCCATATTTGTTTTGTCCATGCACATTTGCTACTGTGTCCATGCGTATTTGCTTTAGTCATCCGCATTCTGTTCATGCGCACTTGCTGACACTTAGAATATTTCCTGAGAATGTTCATCCGCATTTGTTCATCCGCATTTGTCTAAGTTCATCCGTATTTGTCTAAAGACATGGGATTTTTTTAAATTTTAGGAATAGAATTTAAGTGTAGTGAACTTCTGTATAATGGAAGATTATTCTTGTTTATGGATTATTATGCTTGGTTCTTTCTTATGTGCTGCTTTTACTATATCAATCATATTTTCATGTTGTGTGATTAAGTGATGAACATCTTAATAAGTATTATCCATAACAAGTGGACACAAAGGAATAAAAGAAAAACAGTGAAACTTAATGAATGTAACCCCCAGGCCCTTATGATGAATGAAAAGTCTTGCATGCAAATGATTGGAGGTTCACGACCAGGAGGTCATTTGCTCAACTGATGTGTGGCTGTATCAGCCCATGAGGATGTACATCAGGGGTCTAATCCTGGGGATTGACCAATGAATGAATGGGATCCTAGTTCATGAGCAGGCTTCGTGCCTAGCATTGTGGATCAACTTTCGATGGGTTAGCTACCATGATAAACATTTCCCGACAGGGGTTCGACATCTGTTGCCAACCAACAATGTAGGCTCTTACTTTGTGCAATCCTAGTTAATAAAAGAGAAAGATAAAGAAAGAAAGATAATGAATCACTTAATGATTGATTATGTATATTAATGAATGATCACCAAATGAAGTTTACAAAAGTGTATTTTCTACTTTATTAAACTAGGACTCACTCAGCAACGCTGACTTTTTATATGCATATCAATTGGCAGGTAAGGACATTACTGAGGATGGAACAGGACTGAAGCTACTTGGCGGATTGAGACTGGCATCCATTTATGCAATTATGATATTTTTGTCTAGTAATGCAACTAAATATTCTTTTGTAACACTTAACAACAATGTATTATTTGGCAAAAGTAATCATTAATGCAAGAAATTGTTTTTGGTTAAGTTATTCTGTTGCAATTGTTTTTCCTATAATAACGTAATTTAATGTGATTTTAATAACGAATGATTCTATGAATGACCAACTATGGGGGTCCCGGGAAATGGGCTTTACAAGTTGGTATCAGAGCCAAGGTTTAAGAGAATTGGGAAAATTCTTTTACAAAACCTAAACTTAAACTAAAAATAGGACCTAATGAAGGGATGCCATCCCAAGTAGCTACGTGCCATCAGGTAATTTTCATGAAGTTAACCGGCATTACGTGCGTGTGCTATTTGATTAATGTGCTTAGTAGATTTCGATACTGATGTAGTCTTGATAGGGAATGCTTGGGGGATGAAGAGTAAAGTATGTGGCTTATCACAACTGGCCACAGTAATTACGGACTTACTATACTTGACAAAATCCGAGCTACTACCTTGAGTGACTTTGTAGTGTTTGAATCTTATAGGGGGTAGATCTTATGAAGAGTAAAGTATGTGGCTAATCACAACTGGCCCTGGGAAGGCAACCCGAGGCGGTGCTCGTGGCGGGCGTACTACTGGGCCACGTGTCACTCGAAGTAAGGCTAAGGCTCCTGAGACGACTCAAGAGGACACGGATATTCATAGCAAACAAGAGGGTGAAGGATCAGCCACCCTCAAATCAACGGTAAAGGAAGCTATCGCTGACAAAGTCTACAACGTCATGCAAAACGTGTTACCTTCAGTGGTGACCGAAGTGTTGAGGGCTATAAAGGATGGTGAAAACCAAAGATGTAGGGGAGAAGGAGAAAGATGATGAAGAGCCATCTAACCCCAAGGTGGTAGTTCATGATGATGATAGAGAGGGGGAAAAGGAGACCGCTAAAGGGTGCACCTATGGGGCGTTTCAGAGGTGCAAACCCCCGACCTTTGACGTAACGGCAATGCTACTGCTGCTCATCGTTGGGTTCGAGAGATGGAGGTGGTTTTAGACATCAGTGAGTGCCGAGAGGATCAAAAGGTGAAGTTTGCCTCCCACTCTTTCATTGTCTCGGTGTTATGCTGGTGGGACAACATTGTCCAAGCCGAGGGGAAACAATATGTTGCAAGGATGAGGTGGTCGGATTTGAAGGAACTGGTACTGGAGGAGTATTGTCCACATTGGGAGTTGTACAAAATTGAGAAGGAGTTCTCGCATTTGGAGGCTGGAAACATGACACATCAAGAGTATACCTCCAAGTTCAATGAACTTGCAAGACTCGTGTTGGATCTAGTAACCCTAGAGTCCAAGAAGATTAAGAGGTACTTGTAGGGCCTGCCCGTGGATATCAGGAGGAACATGATAGCTGCTAGACTGAGCACTTTCAGGTCTGCAGTAGACTTGGCTGGGAGGTTGTATGATGAAAGGAAGCTAGTGCCAATTCAGGGGAAGGTTAAAAAGAGTTGGAACTAGAACGGTAATGGAAAGAGATTCAGGGGTGACCACTATAGGATCAGGGAAAAGAAGATGAGGATTGACGATCGCCGCTCAGGATTGAGTAAGGGGAATCACAGGAGGGAATGTATGAAGTGTGGGAAAGCTCACATGGGTGAATGTAGAGTGGGGTTGAACAGGTGTTTTAAGTGTGGAGGAGAAGGCCATTATGCTAAAGAGTGCAGGGTACCGTGATGTTATCAATATGGGGAAGTAGGCCACTCCGACCGAGATTGCAAGAAGGGTGGAGCAGGGAGCTCAGGGACCCAGACAATGGGTGAGAAAGTGAGAAGTGAGAGCACCAAAGCCAAGGCAAGGGCATTCAACATGACCCGGGAAGAAGCCAGAATAGACCCTAAAGTAGTTTCAGGTATGTTTTTGGTAAACCAATTCTATGCTTCTATGCTCTTTGATTTGGGTGCTAGTAGAAGTTTTGTATCTACTATCTTTTGTCGTGAAAAGAATGGTAAGAATAAGAAGATAGATGTTCCCTTCTATGTTGAGACAGATAGGAAAGTCTACCAAAGTGACTGATGTGATAGACGATTGCCTCGTAGAGTTGGACGGTCGTAAGTTTCCTTCTAGATTGTATGTGATGGCCCTAGGAGGTTTTGATATGGTGTTAGGGATGGATTGGTTGGCAGCCTACAAAGTGAACATCATGTGCCGAAAGAAGACGATTTGTCTGACTACGCCCGATGGCAGTTTGGTTACGATACATGGAGACAAGGAGTGCATTACACCTCGAGTAATCTCGATGATCACGGCAGAGAAGTTTATAAGATGCGGGTGTGGTGCTTCCTTGGCCTATATGAAGGATGTGAATGCTATCGTGCCTCAGCTGTCAGGCGTGCTGGTGGTATGCGATTTCCCCGATGTGTTTCCCGAAGACCTACCCGGGGTACCACCTGACCGCGAGATTGAGTTCTAGATCAATCTGATACCTGGTGCCTAACCTGTTACAAAGGCATCGTATCATCTCGCTCCATCTGTGATGAAGGAATTGATGACCCAGTTACAAGGGTTGTTAGATAAGGGGTTCATCCGACCGAGTATCTCTCCCTGGGGCTCTCCGGTCTTGTTTGTAAAGAAGAAGGACAAAATCCGAGCTATTACCTTGAATGACCTTGTTAGTGTTTGAATCTTATAGTGGGTAGATCTCATGGCGGGTAGGAAACCTGGGAAGGCAACCCTAGGCGGTGCTCGTGGCGGGCGTACTACTGGGCCACGTGTCACCTGAAGCAAGCTCCAAATCATGGGTTGGGTAGTTTACATTAAGAACTTTCAACTGTCATGACGCATAAGCTATCACTTTACTACGCTGCATCATAATGCACCCTAGCCCTTGAGAAGGAGCATCAGGTAGACTACCAAGTCATCATTCTCTTCTTTCAACGTCAATACTCGAGCTTGTGCCACCCTCTTCTTTAACTCTTGAAAAGAACTTTCTTGGATATCTCCCAATACAAAATTTATATCTTTCCATGTTAATTTAGTTAATGGCGAGGTTATCTTGGAAAAATCCTGAATGAACCTCCTGTAGTAACTCAACAATTCGAGGAAGCTTCGGATTTCTAATGGCATCTTTGGTGAATTTCATTGCATAACTACTTCCACTTTAGCTTAATCAACAATGATCCCATCTGGGTTAAGTAAATGACCTAGGAACTTTAATTCGCGTAACCAAAACACACACTTGGAGAACTTAGCGTACTACTTCTTCCTCCTTAGGGTTTCCAACACTTTCCGGATGTGACAAGCATGATCTCCGTTGTTCATTAAGTGGATGAGAATGTCATCAATAAATATTTTTACAGATCTATCAAGCAACAAACTTGGTTCATTAAGTCCATGAATGTTGCTGGTGCATTCGTAACACCAAACGACATCACAAGTAACTCGTAATGCCCACATTGCGTCCGAAACACCATCTTCGGTATATCCTGCTCCTTAATCTTTAACTTTTGATAACCCGATCTGAGATTGATCCTCAAGAACCCACTTGTAGCTTGCAACTTGTCAAACAGATCGTTAATTCATGGTAATGGGTACTTGTAAGGCCCCATTCCTGTAAACCTAACAGTTGGTCAATCATAGCTTTAATTATATTAAAACATATACATATCGTAAAAAATCGCAGCAGATTTAAAATTTTCAAAAGCCATTCATTGCATTAATATTTAATGTTGCCAAATAATACAACAATGTATAATAGGAGTTACAAAAGAAACGTTTAGTTGCATTATAAAAAAACATAATTAAAGTACCTTGTTTATAATAAAATATCATTTTCCTTAAAATACGTTCTTTACTTTCGTTCATGAGCATTCATAGTACATACATCAAGGTATAACCTTATTATCTTCCATTATCAAACGTATTCGTTCGTTTCATACTTTTTCATTATCTTTCACTTCTATCCAGATCCTATCATAAGCTATGCTCCATCATTGTGCATGAAGCAACCACCTTTTGGGTTCAAGCGACAAGGATCCGGTTTTCGCACATCTCGATCAGTCACAAAGACTGACCATCCTGTGTGTGAACCCTCATGGGTTAAATCGCATGTTATATAACATACAGTTGAGCTAACAATCTCAATGAGTTGTGAACCTCTCTAAAATTTTTGCTTGCAAGACTTTTCATTCATTCGTTATGTTCCACTTTTCATTATCATTAATCTTTCACTTCATTTATGATAATAATTTACGTATACGAGCATAATCACACCACGTAAAGTCACATAATAATACGTAATATGGAACATAAGAATGAACCATAATCATGCATAACATCAACACATATAACCATCAAAACATTCTAGAGCTTAATTCTTAAAATTTCTATGTAGGCACCTGAGTACTATGCAGGCGCATGAGTACTTGGGCGCATGGGAAAGTTAGGCGCCTGAACTAACACTTAGGCGTATGAGCAATTTTCTGGGCGCATGGGAAAGTTAGGCGCCTGAACTAACACTTAGTTTGAAACTTACACTGTCCATACCCAAAGCATCATCCTAAATGGTTCTCAACCCATAACTAACTTACAAGGCACCTAAAATAAGCATAAAACCATACAACATAACCAACCATAAACAAACATACATACGGTTAGCATACATATAAGTTGTAAAACGTTGTATATGCATTTTCAAGCCAAAAATACGTTTAAAACAAGAAAACCAGGGGTCTAGAACTCACCTAATGCAGCCTTTAAGTAAAACTTCAACGAACTTGAGGGCACAATGAGTCCAAACACCTAAAAACACAACAAAACACATAACCAAGCACAAAGAACACATAAAATCAGTTTTAAGGTTGAAAACCCAACAAAACCGAACCAAAAGCACAAAGAACACCTACCTACGAGTTTTCAGCTTCTTCTTCTTGAATAACCAAGAGAAACTGTGTTCTTCTTTCTTGTTTCTTGTTCCAGTCGAAAAGCTAAAGGTCTAAAAGGTAGTGGCATGGGCGGCCATGCCTTTTAAGCATTAAAATAATAAGGTTTTGTACTTTTTACACTTTGGCCCCCTCCAATAGTGCTCCTTTTCTTTTCTTTTCTTAATACTTTGCTTTTCCTTTATTTTTGACAAAATTTCGGGTGTTACAGTACTTGTTATTCATTGTCAGCTTATCCAGCTCCCTATAGTCTATGCACATTCGCATGCTCCCATCTTTCTTCTCTATGAACAATACTAGAGCACCCCATGTAGAAATGCTTGGTCTAATGAATCCTTTGTTGAGAGGATCCTGTAGCTGTGTCGTCAACTCTTTTATTTATGATGGGGCCAAATGGTATGGTGCTTTGCCTACGAGCTAAGCTCCTGGCACAAGGTCAATCTATAACTCTATCTCCCTCTTAGGTGGTACGCTAGGAAGGTCCTCAGGGAACATATTGGGGAAAGCGCACACCACGAGTTCCTATATCAACTGTATCATCTCAGTTTTAGCATCTTTCACATATGCCATATAAGCTTCACACCCACATCTTATTAAATTTGTTTTCCTTTATTATTAAAATCAATTTTGGAATGGTACAAACTCTATCACCATAAACCATAACAGGATTACCATCCAGGGATGTCAAATGAATCATCTTCTTTTAGCAAATAATGTTAGCCCCATAAGTGGCCAACTAATCCATACCTAAAACTACATCGAATCCTCCTAAGGTCATAATGTCCAACCTAGTAGGAAAACTTTGACATTCTAATTCGATAATACAGTTATCTATTGCTTTCGATATCCTGGTTGTCTTACCAATAATAGTCTCTACCTTAAAGGGATCATCTATCTCTACACCATCATGGTTATGCACTTTTTGAATGAAAAAGCTATGAAACTTCTATGGCCACTAGAATCAAATAAAATAAAGGCAAGAATATTGCTGAGCATGAACATACTCGACACAACATCCGATTGACTTTTAGCATTATCATTGGTTATCGTGAAAGCCCTAGCTTTCACCTTCCCCTTATCACTGGCCTTCTTTTCTTCCTTCATCTCAACTCCCAAACCACTAGGCTTAGCCTTCCTACAATCACAACTAAAATGCCCATTGCCTCCACGGTTGTAGCACTTCCCTGCCTGCAAGCCATCTTTAGCAAAATGGCATGTATTCCCACATTGGTAACATAGATTCATGCCAACCCTACATTCTCCCTCACGCTTCCTCCCTCACTTGTTGCACTCTCAAGAATTCTCGACCTTCACCATCTTGAACTTTGGCTCGAACATGCTCTCCATGTTTCTCCTCACACCGCTTATCCATTTTTTCTTTGGTTCATCATCTTTGGACCCATCGATTACATCATCATACACAATCCCACTCAGTTCCACTAGGGATTCAAAATGGCTTTGGGTTTCTTGCCTTAACATAGGTTTGAACCTAGAAGGCAACCTTGGGTATAGCATTTCATCCTTCTTTCCTCAATACCGATCAAATGAGGGACCAATCTGGCCATGTCAATAAATTGGAAGGTGTACTCCCTATGAGTCATCTTCGCAGCCTTCAAACATAAAATAACTGTTAATCCAAGGATCGCTCAGGAATTATCAAACTTGATTTATACAAGTATTGATCGTGGAATTATCAATACTTGCTGATTTAACGATTAACCAAACAAAACACACGAAAAGAATAATTACGCAAATAAATTACTGATACGATGATGCTCTTGCTCCGATGATGCTTGCTAATAATCAATATATTGCTGTAATTCTCTATATTGCTCTATATTGCTTTTTGTGTTTCCATAAAATTGACTTCTGTTCTGTTGTTAATGTTGTTGATCTCATGTTATATATAGAGATCCTATTCTGTTCTAATCTATTGCTAACTTATTGCTATAATTAAGCTAACAATATTTATCTGAATCCTCAGCCATATTTATCGGCATGGGAGTTCGTATTTTACAATGATTCTAATAAAGATAAGATTGTTGAAGTGACGTGGAATATTCACTAGAATCATACTTCTTCAATCTTCATTAGTGTTTTTGTTGCTTTGCCATGTTGACTTGATGACTTTGGATTGACCACTTGATGATGTGTAATACAAGTGTTGATTTTAGTCTTCCGTAGGAAAATACTCTTTCACAGGAAACTAGTCTTCCGCAGCAACACTGCTTGATCTTCAGTATTTGTGCTTCCGCAGCAACTTGTGCTTCCAGTAGCTTGTTCTTTTTCTTGTTCAGCTGAAGTTCTTCCGCAGGAGATATCTACGAATGTACATCCTTCAGATATGTTCCTGAGAACATCTACGGAAGAACAATTTACTCATCCGCAGTTGTTCCAATACATATAACCATAACATATATTATAAATTTTAATGTAAGTATTAGTTAATCATACAACGAATTATTAAATAATCATAAACAAATATATTCATTGTATATCATTAAAACTGATGATTACAATTATGATTACATAGAGTGATTCATCATCTAAACCTATACATAGAGTTCTATCCCTAACAGTACTCCCCCTTAGGTTTAGATTCTAGTAATCATTGGTTTAAGACACTGAGCTCTTGTATTCTAGACAAAATCCTAGACTTAAAGTAATCAACAGCCTTCTGCTGATCCTCATACTTGATCCGAATTGGCCTTCTGTTTATTCTCTTCAGTGTCTTGTATTTCAAACCAAGGACATCCTCTTCTGTGGTAAGTGTTGCAACAACACTATTATTCGACACCACTTCCAATTCATCCTGATCTAAAATTCTTAGCTCTGTGATAGGTTTGATTTCTGATCCGATCAACTGACCAGCTTCATATCTTCTTCTTTTATATGCCTTGGCATGCAGTTTGTCAATGACTTGGATGAGATGTACATACAAGCACATGTCATTCTGAGATTGTTGATCTTGCAGCCTTGGGAAAAATTTATCATACATATATGAAGTGTAGCTTGGGTGCAGAAGTTTGATTTCCATAGAATCAAATAATCTGATGCTTTGGCCCTCATTTCTCTGTAGCACCAATTCCTTAGTTTTCTCAACATACCCCCATTCTGTGATTCGGCAAGAAAACTGATTTACTTCTATCAGTTTTACTGATGCATTAGCTGGGTCTTCAGCTCCAACTCCCTTTAAGAATTCTTCATCAACCAGTCGAGATTTGGGCTGAGACTTTCTTTGCTTTCTCTTCAGGTGCTCTGCATCCACCATTCTGGCTTCCCTGAGAACATCTCCTTTGAACTTGTGACTCAGTTTGGTCATAAGTCTGGAGAAGTCTCTTCCTCTTGGACTTATTGGGTAATTGGTGATGGAAATGGTTCTCAATGTATACAGGTCTACATCTGGCAGTGCTAGTAAATGCTCTACTCTTGGAAAGTATTGCACCATGCTAGATGCCCTTTTAACCAGTGCACAGTCCCATTCACCATCATATTTCCATCCAATGATTTGATTCTCTTGTGCTTCTTTAGGTTCTATGGTGAGATCAAAGAATTGTATTAATGTACATTTCTGTTCAGTAATCTCCCTCACAGCAATTCCTAGAGGCCAAATCTTGTGAGGAGCGAGCTCCCTTGGCACTCTAATCAATTTTTCTTTATCCTTGTGCATGTCTGCTGCTTGAACCACAGTAGGTTCAGTAGAAGGTTGTGATTGTTGCTTTTGATATGCAGGTTTGGGGGCTCCGGTTCTAAATCTGACTCCTGTTTCCAGTTCAGTCTTCATAACATGTTCCATCTTTGCCCTGAGTTCTCTAATGGATCTGCTTTTAAGCTCATAGGACTTGAGGTTGTGACTCTGCAACCAGCAGGTCATGTTGTATCTTGTCAGCTTTGCTGTGTCATAGTGCCCTAAGTCCTTTCTAATTCTCTCCATATTCTTGTATTTGCTGAAGGTCTCGTAAGTACAGACTGGGAGCATCAGTCTTGCAGCATCAAATTCTTTGATAGTTTTTACCAACTCTGACATGTTCATCCTTTCTACCATGTCATATGGAAACCCGTTATTGATCAGTTCCATAAACAAGGTAGATTGGGGCCTCTCTTCTAGTATGTCTTCGGTTGTCAAGAGCCGTTCTTCTGCAGCATCTTTTCCTTCATTTTTCTTCTTCTCAGGGTCCTCCTTTGTCAACTGCTCCCATTCATCATCACTTTTTTCATCTGCTTCTTCAACTGTGGCTGCTTGCTCTGGAGAATCCAGTTTGGATTTCTTTGATGATTCACCCAGAGCACCAGCAACTTTACCAAAATATTTTCTCTTTCTACCGTAGGTGATTACAGTTGTATCACCTTTGCTCTGTTCAGCTTCAGAAACCATCTTCTCAACCTCTCTACTTCATCATCTTTTGACTGCAGCATTGCTGATTGTTCATTCACCAAGTCAAGCAATGCATCAATCACTTCATTGTTCATCACTGCATCTTCTCTTAATCTTCTCAGTCTACCTTGCAGGCTACTGATTGTGTCATCTTTATCTTCCAGGAGTGCCTCTTTCTCATTCAACTCTTTCTTTAATCTCCTCAATTTTGCTAGCTTCTTGTTTCCTTTCACCACCAATTTGTTGTACTCAGCCACCAAATATTGCTTACTAACATTGATCTCATCCTTTCTCAGATCATTCTCATCATAAGTAGTGATTTCAACATATTCTCCCTCTTGTTGTACTTCTCCTTCAACCACATTCTCCTCTTCAGTTTCCATACAAATCTCTTCTGTATCTTCATCATTGACAACCTCATAATCATCCTCATTTAGGTTGATTTCCTCAGTTGGTCTTGGGATGTCAATGGGTTCAATGGGGGTAGGTGAGATGATTGGTTCAGTAGGTGTTGGGGAGGTAATCGGTTCAGTTGCAGTGGGTGAGTTGAGTGGTTCTGTTTGATTGGGAGAGTTGAGTGGATCAGTGAGTGTGGGTGAGAGTGTGACAGGTTCAGTGCCCTCAGTTTTAGCTAAGGAAGCTGATTTGGCAGATGAGCTGGATTCACTTGAAGTGTTCAAGTGGATGGGTGATGATGGTGACTGTGACTCTTGTTGAGGTGATTTGGGTGAGGTATGCAGTGGTGTTTGAGGTTGGGAGTTAGCAGCAGAAGGGGCTGATGAGCTTGAACTTTCCTGCACCTCTACCCATCTCAATTCTTCAGGGATGTCTTCTTCCTCATCAAGAACATGAGGGAACAAATCCACTCCACTTCCCTTATACTGTCCCTTTAGTTTGTTCAAGATGGACTTATTGAGGTGGCTTTGCACTCCTACGTCCCCTTCCTTCTCCACTTCAGGCATTTGCTCTTCAAATATCAGCTGAATGAACCTCGGGAACATGAATATTTTGTTCTCCTTTTGTACTCTTATGTGGTCGCAGAGGCAGTTCATTATGTATTTGGCATAATTGTACTTTCTGCTCACGGATATTCCTATAATTCCTGAAGATATGTGCCATGAGAACCTATCCAAACCAGACTTTCGGTTGGATACATACTTCAGATAGGTGTGGCACAAGAATCGATAGGGTTTGCACAGTCTACCCTTCTTGATTTCTCCATGTTGGTAATCTCCGTCATATCCCATCAACCTGAAAACTTTCAGGATGTATTCGTGGTTGAATACATCCGGATGCCCTTCTTCCTCCTCCCCCAGTTCCAATGCACTCCGATTTGTCTCTTCATTCACCCAAAGGGGTAAATTCCCTACCGTGGCTATAATGGTCTGTCCTCCATCGCCTTCTTCAATTCTGGCTGTGTTCCAGAAATCTGTCATATGTGAGGGATAGATGACAGGATCTGCGGAGAGTGCATAGAAGAGTCGAGATGTTCTTAGGTAGTGAATGATGGGTCTACATTCATCTTCTACCCGGTGGTCTAGGAACGCACATACATTGTGGTCCCTAGAGAATCTATTAGTCATGATGAAGTTGTTAAAGATCCTTAGGATGATTGCGAGTCAAGGGATTTCCAGGTTTCGGTAATTTTTGGTTGAAGGAAATTTGGGTGAATTTGGATGAATAAGAATGCGGACAGTCAAACTGTGCTTATATACCTTATCGGACAGCCTGTCAACCATGTGGGACCCAGTTGCACTTTTTCGAACAAGGTGTCTAATATGTGTGACCCGCTTACACTTTCTACTCTTTCAAGGATATTTACATTATTAATTAACTATGTAATTATTACACAACTAATTAATAAAGCAGTAATAGTGCAATTAATATCTAAGCAGTTCACAGGGATGTTTCTTCCGTATTTCATCTACGGAAGACTAAATTTCTGCTTTTTATCTACGGAAGACCAAGTTTTGTCTTTCGCAGAGAAAGTTTAACCTCGAATGAATCAAACTAAATTTCTGTTTCTGTTGGACCTTGTGACTTGGTTCATGGCAGTTTTGGCATCAGCAGATGCATGTATCACTTATCCTACAACCTACAGCCAAGTTAGTGCTCAGATTCCAATTTTCTTCAGCTTCAACTCAACTCAGAATAAATAGTTTGGTTTCTTTAATTGATCACTCCCCCTAAATTTGTGATGAATCATGCATTTATCAAAAATTTATATGAGAAGGCTATGAATTCATAGTTATTATTATTAACTAATTATCATAGAAAGGGAAATTTTATGCATAGAAAGGATCATACTACTGATCTGCCACACCCCTGCATTTGTATAGTAAAATCAGTTAGCTACTGAGCTAGTGCAGATTGCAAATATTGTGATCCGCACAAATTCAAACAAGAGTATGTCTAGTATGTCATGCTAATTATCATGTTTTTGTGAGAATTTAAGAGCAACTCATATGGATGCATCATATAAGGTGGTATTAAAGTCTATCACTTCCAGAAGGTGCATAATTCATCACTTTAGCACACTTAACCCATGTTCCGTAGATTATAAGCTCTATCTTAAGATTTCTTCGAAATCTTATTAATGCTGATATATATATAGCTCTTTCAGTATGATATACTTGATCCTTTTTTTGGATTCTTTTTTAGAGCAGTTCCAGTAGGAACATTTGTGATTAGCATCAGGACACTAGGTCTTTACTTACGTAAAACAGAGGTGTCCAATGACTCAGGTCTTTGCTTACACAAAACAAAGAGTCAAGATACGCAAAGATAGAGGTTATAAGGTGTTACAACATAGTACGTGTGCATGTGTAATGAGTTGTGCACTTCCGTAGTAGAGTAACTTATGTCTCCTTACAATAACTTGACCATCTAATTTATCTGAATGTTAGGTTAGGCATGACAGACCTTATCTTTCACTCAAGCTGAACCTATTTACATATCCAACACATCTGTTCAGTAGATACTAGTTATCTGAATGTTAGGTTAGGCAGGACATATGGCAGTTATAGCATAATATCCTTTCCGTAGATTATGTGATCCTTTACACAGGAATTGTGATATTTATATGAGAATAATTGGCGGGCTCCTATGTCTGTTGTTTAGATGTTGGATTTATTCTAAGTTGATCATTCCTAATGATTCTATTAAGAAATTAAATCTTATAGAGTCAACGGCCTTAGTGAATAAATCAGCAAGCTGATTTATTGTGTCTACTTTGACCAACTTAATTAATCCCTTTTTTGAGCAGTCTCTCAAAAAATGATATCTAATTTCTATATGTTTTGTTTTACTATGTTGGACTAGATTAGCAGTTATAAACATAGCAGCTGAGTTGTCTATATGTATGGGAGTGTGAAGAAAATTGAACCCATAATCAAGTAATTGGTTTTGTAACCATAAAACCTGAGAGCAACCTACTGAACCAGCTATGTACTCAGCTTTAGCTGTTGATATTGATACATTGGTCTGCTTTTTGCACTGCCATGACACAAGTCTTGGTCCTAGGAATTGACATCCACTAGTAGTGGATTTCCTGTTACTGTTGCAAACTCCATAGTCACTGTCTGAGTATGAATACAATTTGAAGTCTCCTTCTATAGGATACCATAATCCGAGTGCAGGTTTTCCTTTAAGGTATCAAAATATCCTTTTAACAGCATTTAGATGTGACTCTTTTGGATCTGCTTGGTACCTAGCACACACACACACAAGAAACATTATATCAGGTCTACTAGCAGTTAAGTACATTAATGAACCTGTCATAGATCTGTATAATCTCTGTTCAATAGTCTTCCCTATTGGATCTGGTGTAATTTTGTCTATAGTAGAGGCTGGTGTTTTGCATGAGGAAGAATCGGTCAAATTGTATTTCTTCAGTGGTTGAAGAACATACTTCTCTTGGTTAATGAATATGCCATCTAGTTTCTGATGAACTTGTAATCCCAGGAAGAATGTCAGTTCTCCCATTAAACTCATTTGGAATTCAGATTGCATTAGTGACTCAAACTCTTCACATAGTCTCTTGTTAGTTAATCCAAATATAATATCATCAACGTATATTTGAACTACTAAGAGATCTTGATGTTCATGTTTTAAGAAAAGAGTTTGATCAATTGTTCCTCTTTTATATCCATGTTTTAGCAGAAACTTGGATAATGTCTCATACCACTTTCTTGGCGCTTGATGTAGGCCATATAAGGCTTTGTCAAGTTTATATACTCTATAAGGATAGTCAGGATCCTCAAAGCCTGGTGGTTGAGAGACATACACTTGTTCATCAATCTTTCCATATAGGAAAGCACACTTAACGTCAATTTGATAGACTATGAAACTCTTGAATGAGGCATAGGCTAAGAAAACTCTGATTTCTTCAATTCTTGCTACGGGGGCAAAGACTTCATCATAGTCTATGCCTTCCTCTTGTGTGTATCCTTGTGCTATCAACCTTGCCTTGTTTCTGATAATGATTCCTCTATCATCCAACTTATTCTTGAATAACCATCTAATGCCAATGGGATATTGGCCTTCAAGGAGATCAACCAGATTCCACACCTTTTGTTTTCTAAACTGCTGCAACTCTTCGTGCATTGCTTCAATCCAGCTGTTGTCCTTCAATGCCTCGGTGATGTTTGGTGGAACTACTTGAGATAGAAAACAAGAGTACAAACAAATGTTTGCTGCCCCTTGTTTTCTTGTTGTTCTACTGTTCAGGTCGCCTATCATGTTATCAATTGGGTGATACTTGTGAGTTCTAATAGTTGGGACATTATTAACTTGGATAGATGACTCCAGATTGCTGATGTTTATTTGTTGGGTTGGAGTTTGTTGAGATGGTGAGTTAGTGAAATAATCCAACTCATCTGGTACAGCTGACTGTGGTTTCGTAGGTCGAGGAATGTCTTTCGTGGGTGTGGGCATGCTGTCCGTAGGAGGTACAAGTTCAGCTGTAGGCTCTGGTATGGGTATATCTGTATGTGATAATGGTGTTGGGATGTTTGTAAACACATTCTGATTTTGGGAACCTTTCTGTGTATCATCTGCGGAAGGTGACACATCTACGGACGTAGATGGTATTTCTACAGATGTAGATGGTGGCAAGGCGGTATCATCACTACTTGTTTGTGCTAATGTACCAGGGTCACGTTCATTGATTTTCTCTTGAGATGGTACTCTAGGTGGATCAGCTGTTAATGGTACACCCAAGTTTGGAGGAACATAGGGGTAGCATGTATCCGTAGCATCTGTCACATTAAGATAACCAGAATTAAATGAGTTAGTTAAAGCATCTATATCAAATAACCTGATGAGCCTTTTACTGATTGAGTAAATAAGGATTCATCAAAAGATACATTAGGGGTTTATTCCACTATGTTATCATGTGGAATGTATACTCTATATTATTTAGAAGTTAATGAATAACCAACAAAGAAACCATCATAGGTTTTTTTAGAAAATTTTCCTAATTGCTCTTTTGTGATTAAAACAGATACATGACACCCAAAAGCTTTAAGATATCCTGTAAAAGGTTTTCTTTTAAATAACAGTTCATAGGGTGTTTTGTTAGGGGTGTTTTGTTGTGTTCTTTCACTATTAAGGTTCTATTTTGAACTGTGCAAGCAGTGTTCACAGCTTCTGCCCAGAATGTTATTGGCAATTGTGAATCGGCTAGCATTGTTCTAGCTGATTCAATTAACGTTTTGTTTCTTCTCTCAGCAACTCCATTCTGTTGTAGAGTTCTAGGTGCACTGAACTGTCTGGCTATACCTTTTTCCCTGCAAAAAGAGTCTAAGACATAGTTAACAAATTCAGTTCCATTATCACTTCTTAATATCTTGATTCTTAAATCAAGTTGGTTCTCTATTTTAGTGATAAACTCCATGATAATTTCTGACGTTTCACTTTTATTCCTCAGGAAAAATACCCATGTAAATCTTGTGAAATCATCAACAATCACCAAACAGTACTGTCTTTTTCCAATGCTTAACACATTAGTTGGGCAAAACAGGTCCATATGCAGTAACTTGAGCGGTGTTGTGTTTGAGTTGATTGTTTTTATTTTATGAGATACTTTCTGTTGTTTTCCATTGTAACATGATAAGCAGTGATTAGAACAATAAAACTCCTTTTTCGGCATACCAATGACTAAGTCATTTTTCACCAGTTTATTCATGTTCTTTATGTTGGTGTGTGCCATTCTTCTGTGCCACAAGTGTGACTCATCTTCTGGAGATTTAGATATTAGACACGTTTCCTTTGTTGTTATAGATGTGTTGTTCATGTCCAACACATATGTGTTACCTTTTCTTGGTGCTTTAAGAAGAATGCAGTCTTCTGGAATTTTGAATCCTGGCTTAAGGATGTAACAGTTAGAATTGTCAAAGAAAGTTGTGTAATTTTGATTACATATTTGAGAGACACTTAGTAAGTTAAATTGCAAGTTTTCACAAAAGTTGACTTTCTCAAATTTTAGAACTCCATTTGTTACACTCCCTTCCCCAGTGCTTTTACCTCCCTTCCTATCCCCACCAAATGCTACATATGTTGCAGTCTTATGAGCGAAGTCCTGCAGGAGAGTGCAGTTTCCTGTCATGTGTCTGGAACAGCTACTGTCAATATACCACTTGTTGTTAGCCCTCTTTGGATGTTCCTGCAAAACAAAATGAGCTCAGTTAGACTTAGGAGCCCAAGCCTTTATGGTCTTGGGCTTGTTATTATTATCTAAAATAGAAACTTTCTCATGTAAGAGTCTTGATTTTTCTATGTTGGATTTGTTATCTATTTGTTCATTGTGTTTTGCTTTGTATTTGGGTGACTTTGGGGATAATGATGAGGTTGTTTCATCTTGATTTGTGCTGACTTGGTCAGTGTTTTCTTTCTTTTTAGACTTCCTTTTTGTTGTAGATGATGAGGATTGTCCAGAGAATGTTTTTGAATTCTTTGATCTAGACTGAGTACATGATTTCCTTTATCAAAATGATCAAAGAAGTCATCCTCATCATTAAGTGCTACCTTTTTGTGTGGAGTCTTTCTTTGAACTTGCTGTTCTTCCTTCTTTTTGTTTATTGGCAACATTGTGTCTGTTTCATTAATAACCCTTTGTTTTTCTTTTTGTTTCAGTTGTTTTCCTCTAAGTTGGTCTTCATCTGATAACTGTGAAGTTGACTCAGAGGTATCTGCTTTCTTTTTCTTTATAATCTTTGTTTTGTTTTTCTTATTGAAAAAACACTCCTGTGTAGAGTGATTGTTTTTGTTTCATATTACACAATAGTTGTTAAAGTAACAATCACTAGTCATGTGATTGTTCATGTTGCATATTGAACAGTAACTGCTGAAGTAGCAGTCTTTTGTAATGTGATTGTGCATGTCACACCATTTGCAGTACATGTCTTCAGCTTCACTATCAGATACAACTTTATCCTTAGACTGTTTCTTTGTACTGGCTTTATGCTAGTCTCTCTTTTTATGGTTGATGATGATGAATTCTTACCACTTCCTTTCAGATTGTCATATTGTTCTTGTTTACTCTGAATTTTCTTGTGCTTAGTTTTGAGTTTATCAGATTGTTGTGTATTCAATATGATTTCTATAGCTTTTAATGATCTTTTTCGTGGATGATTTGCTGAGTTCACATGGTTTTCTGAGGTTTCTATTACTAGCTTCTTTTTTGTTTGCTTGATTTTTGCATGTACACCCTCATTTAATTGTTTTACTCTTGTTTGGAGTGTTTTTAGGAGGTTTCTTTGTTTAGGTGGATAGGGTAATTTATATCCAGTTAAAACCTTTGGAATTGAGTATTGTTTCACATCTATTTCTCCCTTATAGAAACTTTTATGTTCAGTTTCATCATTATCATCTAGATCATCACAGTTGTCATGATCCAATTCTGATGTGTTTTGTTTTGAAAGTTCTGAGTCTGATGATTCAGAATTATTAGTGTCATTAGTTAAATTGTCATTTGACTTATATTCAGACTCAGACATGTTATTAGACACAAAATGATTCGATAAACTATTTGTCATGGATTCTAGCAGAGAGGTATAATTATCGTTTATTGGTGGTGGAACTGCATGAAATCCTAGTCCAGTTTTGTCTTTAGCTTCAATATGAGAGTTTAACAACTTCTCATACTGTTGTGCTGACAGTTGGAATTTTTCCAGCTTCACCTCCGTAGATGCATGATCCGACATGGATTTAGTTAACGATGTAGTCAAATTCTCAACTTGTGCTTTTAAGTTATAATTTTCAGACACAAGTTTATCCAAGTCCTTTTGTAATGAATTTATTTTGACTTGATAAATTTTATGTTCTCGTACATGAGATTCATTTAGAAGTAAAGTTTCCTTTACTTTATCAGCCAGCTATTGAGCATGTGATCTATATCTTTCTACCTCATCTATACAAGTTTGAGAACACAATCTTTCTCTTACCTCCACAGACATTGGTGAAACTTTGTTCTCCATGTTGGCCATTAATGCTTGATTTTCAGGCAAAACTTCTTTCTCATATAAGCTGCAGTCACAAGTACCATCCTACAAAATAATTAAACTAGTTTCTTTAGCATTAAATTTACTTGTGTTATTGTTAGCTAATGGTGGGGATTCAGTATTGGTTAATTGAGGTAGTGAGAAACTTCTTTGAGTAGGTTGTCTTTGTTCAGCAGCCTGCTGTTGATGGTTATTGCACTCTCTTGAAAAGTGTCCGTATATATTGCATTTAAAGCATTTGACTTTGGACTTGTCTACTCCAATCTTAGTTGATCTTCCTCCTACTAAGAGTCCTTTGTTTCTTTTCATATACATCTTGGCTCTATATCCAATCATTGCCATTTGCCATTGTAAGTCCATCTCTTCCACTTCATCAGGGTGAACTTCTTATAAATATTGTTGGCAGAATTGGGCCAGAGTAATAGTGCTTCCCAAATATGCCTAAAAACTGGAACTAAACGCTGCAAAGGCTGCTTTCTGTTCTTCGGACTCCAAAATCACAGTGAGTGGTTCTGTTTGTTTGTTTTTCTTTTTCTTATTTGATTCATCGGTTTTGGATTTGGATTTCCTATGTTGATGACTCTGTGTGCTTAGGCTAGAGGTCTTGGCAGCATATAAGCTTGTCTCTTCATCTTCATCACTTTCATCACATGAGTTGTCTTCAGTTTCATTGGATATGAAAGCACTTCCAGTGTTCTTCAATTCCTTAAACTGATAAGGAGCTATAGGTGCTTTCACACTCTTGTCCCTTGTCTTCTCATCCAATTCCAGGGCTTCTACCTTTGCCACTAGAGTATCTAAACCTATTGTTTTTAAGTCAATGGTGTTTTTGAACATGGACACTGTCTATGTCCAACTCTCCGGTAGGGAGTGAAGCATCTTTTTGTTGAGCTCTTCGTTGCTGTACTCAAGCTCAAGGATGTTCATCTCACTAACAAGTTACATGAATCTGTGCAACTGTTAAGGAACTAACTCACCAGGAATATGATGGAATGTTTCATATTGAGCTCGGAGAGTATCCTTTTTAATTCTTCTAATCTCGTCACTTCCTTCACACAGAGTGTGTAGGATTTTCCATAACGAGTTGGTGGTTTTGTAGGATTCACATCTGATCAGCAGCTCTTCTGGCAAAGCCATAGTGAGCATACTATATGCCTTGATGTCAATCTTGACTTTCTTGGCATCATCAGGTGATAGATTCTTAAGACTTATGGGTTGATTTTTGTCCTTGTAGGCTGCACCCAATGCCGGTGGAATATAAAGACCTTCACTGATTGACGCCCATAGGTCTGAATCTGTGTAATTAACATGATTCCTGAATCTAACTTTCCATGTTTAGAAATCATACTTATTTTCAAGTTTGGGAGGTTGACATGCACCAATTACCGAATTACTCATGTTAATTGATGTAATGATTATAAACAAAATCATTATACTCAAATCAAATTTGATAGATCAATTGATCTGGATCAATGAGCACCAAGCTCTGATACCACTTGTTAATCCAAGGATCGATCAGGAATTATCAAACTTGATTTATACAAGTATTGATCGCGGAATTATCAATACTTGCTTATTTATCGATTAACCAAACAAAACACACGAAAAGAATAATTACGCAAATAAATTACTGATATGATGATGCTCTTGCTCCGATGATGCCTGCTAATAATCAATATATTGCTGTAATGCTCTATATTGCTCTATATTGCTTTTTGTGTTTCCATAAAATTGACTTCTGTTCTGTTCTTAATGTTGTTGATCTCATGTTATATATAGAGATCCTATTCTGTTCTAATCTATTGCTAACTTATCGCTATAATTAAGATAACAATATTTATCCGAATCCTCAGCCAAATTTATCGGCATGGGAGCTCATATTTTACAATGATTCTAATAAAGATAAGATTGTTGAAGTGACGTGGAATATTCACTTGAATCATACGTCTTCAATCTTCATTAATGTTGTTGTTGCTTTGCCACGTTGACTTGATGACTTTGGATTGACCACTTGATGATGTGTAATACAAGTGTTGATTTTAGTCTTCCGTAGGAAAATACTCTTTTGCAGGAAACTAGTCTTCTGCAGCAACACTGCTTGATCTTCAGTATTTGTGCTTCCGCAGCAACTTGTGCTTCCGCAGCAACTTGTGCTTCCAGTAGCTTGTTCTTTTTCTTGTTCAGCTGAACTTCTTCCACAGGAGATATCTACGAATGTACATCCTTCAAATATGTTCCTGAGAACATCTACGGAAGAACAATTTACTCATCCGTAGTTGTTCCAATACATATAACCATAACATATATTATAATTTGTAATGTAAGTATTAGTTAATTATACAATGAATTATTAAATAATCATAAACAAATATATTCATTGTATATCATTAAAACTTATGATTACAATTATGATTACATAGAGTGATTCATCATCTAAACCTATACATAGAGTTCTATCCCTGACAATAACGCTATCCACTTCTTTCTATGGACAAAACCTTTTGATCACCATCTTTTTCAATTCAACCTATTTATCTTCTTATTAGCCTTATCACCTTTAGTTTGTTTGATTGTAGTCCACCAATGAAGGGCTTCAGATATAAAGGAGTGAGCAGCAAATTCCAGTGCCTGATCCTTTCTAAATTCATTGTTCTCTATCATCGCTTCTATTTCGGAAACCCATTGAAAATTACAATGGTGTCTTTCTTTCCGTCAAATGTCGGAGGGCTGCATCCCTTGAAGGCTTTATAGTCACAGACTTTGGCAACCACTACCATAACATCACTATCACTATTCTTCTCTTTTGCATCCTTTCTTTCCTTATGAGTAACTTCCTCTTTGCCCTTCTTGTTTTTCCTGAACTTCTTGAAGATCTCACTCATGATGGTTAGTATCATAGTTTGAAGAACCTTGTGTACCTCATTAGCAATTGCCTCTCTTATACTTGGTTTCAGATGAATCGACTCTTTAATGCTTTAGTGACTATGAGCCTTAGACTCTTCATGCTCAGTCTGTATGGTTTTATCTCTACTTCGGTTGACAAATGTCTTACCTGTACGACCACCATGAGCACCGTCATAAACACCACGAGCATCACCTCAGGTAATCTTTCCTCTAGCCATACTTACTTCCTATAAGGTTCAGAACACCAACATTGTCATCAATGTAATAGTTCAAATCATGATAAGTAATGTATGTTCTTACTGACATTGGCTAGGTTTAATTCAATACTTAATTTACTTTCCATGTCCTAAACATTTCCAATCCAGAGTCACATTAGTTCCTAAACCTGCCATCACATACTATTCATACATACACATGAACATACAATTACATGCATCTATTGATATCATAGCAATCTTTAACTTTATTTTACCTTTACAAAAATCTTTACCATTACTTTACCTCTTGCCATGAAGTCACCTGAACTAGCATTCTCTAATCAGTTACATTCTTAGTTTAACTTTAGGCATCTAAGTGCCCAAATCTCTCAAATATGGCTCTAATACTAACTTATAATGCCCTAGTTGTAGGTAACCTCGTAGTTGGATTCTTAACATCACAAACACATAATTATTAATCTTTAAACATTCATTAACATATCAGTTGAATATTAAGAATATCTATACAAGGGTCATGGTATAATAACAAATACATCCAATAATTAAAATTATCATCAATTAGAATTCTAGTCTTGTATGCAGCCAGGTAACTTCATATTCGTGCCAAGCTACCATTCGTTATTCTATCGTCTATCTTACCGATCAAGCTAATATGCATATTAAAGCCAGCGTTGCTGAGTCAGTTCTAGTTTTAAAACATTTAAGAACTCCTTTGCATATTATTCATTTGAAAACTTTAGGATTAAAATCAGTCTCGCTCTGATCAGAATGTAACTTTATCAACATCATTCATATATCTATACATTTATACTTTCATACCTTCATACTTTAATACTTTAATACTTTCATAGGTATTCATACTTTAAAATCTTTTATTTACTTTATCTATTCACTTTTAACTTTGAGCTAGTACAGGTACTAAGCTCCTCTCATGGTGAGCATACACAAGGTATAAGTCCTCTTAGAGTAACAATGCACAAGGCAAGGAATCTCTAGGTGAGTGAACATAACTCATTCCTAATAAATGGGGAACAAGAGACAGGCAAGGCCCCTTTTTGTTAGACTGTGAATGATACAGTTCCTTTACATGAGTGCATACGATGCAACTCCTATCGAGTGTATACAAGATGCAACTCCTTTTAGCTGAGTAGTGCACAAGGCAAAGCTCCTATTAGGGTAACAATGTAACGAATGCAAACCCCTATCAGTGCTTGCAAGACTTTCTATACATTGAGCCTATTTACTTTCTATAATTACTGTTACCTTTCTTTCTTTACCATAATAGTAACTAATCATTCATAATATACCATAATAGTATACAAAACCATCCGCAATAGCCAATGTGGATTAAGTATGCTCATCCACATTTGTACACTTAGTAAATAAGGTATTAATGTGAATGACCTTCTAGTGAATGCGGGTGTTGATGATTCACTCACATTAACCTTCATACTTGACCATTTCACTTTCATACATATCTTAGGGTTTAAAAACCCACTGTTCATCAGACCAACTTTCATAAATCATATTGAAATGGTTACTTTCATACTATAAAATGTTTAATCTTTGTCAAATCATACATGGTAAGCATACTAATCCCGAAATACGTAAAAAATGTAAAAATGGTGATCCAGAACTCACCTTTCATGAAGAACCAGAAGAAAATCAAAACCCGAGAGGTATCAACCGAGATCTACATAAACACACATCAACTTGTCAGCTTTAATGATCGAAATGGTGTTAAGATACCCAAATACATAGATCTATCTTAGATCTAGCATTTCATACGTAAAAGTCCTTACCTTTGCTTCAAATCCTCGACTTTCTTTTTCTAGAAATTCGGCTTTCTTGCTCTAGCACTCCTTTCGTACATCAACATGCAAGATGGTGGCTATCTTTTCTTTTATATGGGTTTATTAGGATGTCAACTTTCATTTTCCCATTTTTAGCCCCTACCTTCTATCCACTTCTATGTATTTTCCTTTTTCTTTAGTCATTCTCGGTTTTTAAATAAAAACCAGGACGTTACGCATCCTAATTATACTACCTTTGGTGATGGGTCTTAAAAATGGTTAGGAAATTAAGCATGAAATTACTAAAAAATTTGTTTAGAATTTTGTAGATTCGTATAATATAACTCTATTGCTTCTTTGTCACTTAAGTCAATCCTTGGAAAGTACAAACTCAACAACTCCTATTTCTTGATTGGTTTAGGAACCTAAAAAAAGATCTTAGGCAGAGAACATGATGTATTTTCTCGAATGACATATTTCGAAAGAACCTGCCAACTAGAAGAGAGCTGCTTGTTGGAACTAGGAAGGACATGTGAATGACTCCATAAAACACTCTTGTGTCATGCTAGCTTCCATGATTCCCAAACATTATAAGAATCAGGAAACATGAATAGATTTACCATCATCGAGCAGGTGATGAAAATGTTCAAACCAGTAGTCTCGTCATGAGCGTATTAAAGTGATGAAATCACTTATTATGATTAGAATACAAGAGGGTTCTTTTGTAAGCACTCTTGTGTTGAAAATCAAGGGTTATGTTGATCGCTAAACACGTCTTCAGGCCCCATTAAGCAATAAACTACCTAGGGATATCATCCTCAACTCACTTCCAAAGTCATATGACCAATTCATTATGAATTATAATATGAATGCGTGGGATAAGACCCTCTTAGAGTTGCATTTGATTCTTAAAACTACTAAGATGAATATATTAAGTTCTAGTAAACCTGGTATAATGTTGATGATCAAGGAGGGTGTAGCTAGGAAACCTAATTCTAAGGGAAAATCCAAAAACAACGTGAATGGCAAGGGCAAGAGCAAAATTGTTGCTACAAAGGAAAGTCCTCTAAAGGATGCAAAGTGCTTTCACTATGATGAATAGTGCACTAGAAGAGGTATCCACGATAATACCTGTCTAAGTTGACACCGTTAAAGTCTTCTAAAGAAGGACCCTCTTGTATATTCGTTATTGAAACCTTCCCTTTTTTCAAGAAATCTTGTGTGTTCGACCCTAAAGTTAGGCAACCAGCCCTTTCTCAACTCAAACAGCTGGTACGCTTTTTGGCTCGCAACCGATTAAATGGGCAGAGGCTCTATATTTGCTTGCTCACATTTGTAGTGATTTGTAGGTGCTAAGGAAAGTAAGAAAACTAAGACAAGGTGACTTGGAACTCTATGTTGGCAATGGACAAAAGGTTATAGTGAATTTAATAAGAGAATTTGTTCTCTGGCTTTCTAATGGTTTAGAATTGTTTTGAACAATGTTTGCTAAGTACCTAGTTTAACTAGGAATATTTTTTCAATATTTGGTTTACGTTAACAAGGATTTAATAATGACTACATTTTTGCATATTTCAATGATGTCTTTTATTTGAACACAAAACCACATAATGGAATCTATGAGATAAAATTGCATAACCAGTAACCTATAATATTGTCTATAAACATATGAAATTGGATTTGAATGGTGTGTATTTATTGCATTGTCAACATCATCTCATAGACAAGAATCATATGAAGAAATTCTAGATTGTAGGAATTTAATATTCCATGGGCCAAGAGTCTTTTGATGAATGCAAATCATGCTTAAGTGCAAAGTTGACCAAAGCTCCTTTCATGATGTTGGTCATAGAGCTAAGGATCTGCTAGGGCATGTACCTGCACATCTATGTGGTCCATTCTGATCAATGGGCCAAAATGAAGAAATGTACTTTGTTACATTTACTAATGATCTCCGTAGATATGGTTATGTTTATCAAAATTTGTAAACAATACCAAAATAAGGTACAAAACTAGCTAGGTAAAATAACTAAGATACTTCAGTTAGATTGATGTGGGGAAGATTGTTTTCAAGAATTTGATGAACATCTAAGTACATGTGGGATCATCTCATAACTCACTCTACCTGGTATACCATAGCTTAATATGTGTCTAAAAAGAGAAACCAAACACTATTAGATATTGTTCAATCTATGATGTGTCTTACAAATTTTCATCACTACTTTTGAATTTTTGCTCTTAAAACTTCCATTAAAAATTAATCAAGCTTCGACTAAAAAAGTGAACAAAACGCCTTATGAGATTTGGCATGGGATCAAACCTAAAGTGTGTTACTTTAGGGTATGGGGATATAACACTTACCTTACATGTGATATCTGGATAAACTAGAACTCTAAGGAGATAAAGTAGTTTTTGTTGGATACCCAAAAACAATTTGTTACTATTTCTACAATCTTGCTTAAAACCATATTTTCAAAAAAAAATAATTAGCTATCTTCTTAGAGAAGGAAGTCCTTGTGAGAGGGATTGAAGAAATCATGTGGATTTAAAGGAGATCCAAGAAACACATGTAACCATATTACATGACTGGTTAGAATCAATGGGGATAGAATATATCAAATGATTTTAATGAACATTTGCATTAGAAATACAAATATCAAAGATCATACACCCAAAAATACTCATAATTTATTGAATGTATTGATTTCAGTGTAAATAAAGCTTTCTATGTGAAAGTTTGTGCAAAGATTGCAAATGTAGGCTAAGAGTTACAAAAAAGGGTAAAAACCTATTCTATTTACAAGTTAGATACTTTGACCTGTACAATGACCTAAATACCCTAACATACAATCTAGGAATACTAAGTACAAGGTATAAATAATAGTATCCACAAAAGGTGGTTCGTCATTCACATTTGTTTCTTGTACATTTGCATTTTTTTGCGGGTGCATAAGAGTCTTCCGCATTTCTTCTCTTAGGCATAAGTATTTGTTTGTTTTAGCTGCATTTGATATTTGCAGGTGGACAAATGCTCATCCATATTTTTCTTTGTTCAACAGCAAAAACGAATACGGGTGAACACATACTTGGCCTTTTTCTGCATCCATATTTCTTTGTCTTCATCTACAATAATCCATCCATATGAATCTATACTTGTGTTTTCCAACCAGATCCAAAAATACACCCACTAAGGAATATGTAGCCTAAGTACTTCAAGTGTGTTTTGGTGATAGAAGATGTGAAGATTCTGGTGGAGCTTCAGTTGATGCTTGTTGTTGTTATGATATGGATGTGTGGATTGTTGTGGAGATTGAAGTTGAGGCAGTGATTGTTGTTGTTGGGGTTGATGTTGATGTTGGTATTGTTGTTAATGTATGGGCTACTGCTATTGTTGTTGTTGCTGGTGTTGGTGCTTCCTCAGAAATATAATAATGAAATTCAGGGTTGGGAGGATGCAAAATGAAATTAATCAGAATGGAGAACTCCTTTGCCTCTCTCATTTTGTTTTCATCCAACACATCTATCTTCAACTTCTTTATTCTTTCCATAACTTTAATGGGGAGTTGCTTGAGAGATTGAGGTTCAAAGATAGCAATAGTTGATAGTGCATCCTTATGGATTATCAAATCACCCTCAGAGCTTACCTCTAACTTTACTATGTTATTGGGACTGTAAAAGTGCCTAGTTAACTTATAACAAATATGTGATGCATCTAGCAGCCATAGTTCATAGGCACTAAAAAGTTTGATTTCAGGCCCAGTATTTCCTTCCTATCCCCTTATAATAACCCGCTCATATGTCTCTTAACCATACTAGACATTAGAGATTGTTATTGTCATGTGTGTACAAGCAACTCTTTTTCTTTTGAGTTCTTTAGTCGGCTTTATGCTTCCCTTGGGAGCTACCAACTCTTCAATAGTCTTCTTTTTCTTTGTCTTGTCATAAGGGTTGATGAAGCTTTTATCTTTCCTCATACAAATCTCTTTTAGAGCTTTACAGTTGTTTATTCTTTTGAACATCTTTAATATATATCAAAATGGATAACCCCTTGATGGTTGTTTGAACTACTCTAAATATTTCCTCAACAATGGTGCCAGAGAGTCATGATTTTTGCTGGTGACTTGGATTTGTTGAGCTGACTTTCCTTGTCTTGGCTGACTAGGAATAATTTCTTCTTCAACATCTCTGCAGGACCGGTTGTGGTTCAAACAACAGTTTCATAGTTGAGATTATCAACTAAACACAATTACTAGATCAAATAGGGAACCAAGTAGTGAAACACTAAACAACAAGTAAGGATACTCAAGAATAGAAAGATAGGTTTTCTATGATGATGTATATTTCTCTCAAGTGTTTACTACTATTGCAAATCTTCTCTTTTCTAAGACTGATACATGAGATACTTTATACCTTAACCTACAGCCAGCCATACTTTGAAGGCCAACTGGACACTAATATTAACAACAAGATCAATGCATAGTCAAAAGACTAATTGTCTTTTGATTTGTGACTAAGATAGGCCATAGCTCACATCCTATTGTAATACAAAAAGGATAAAAGTACTAGAGTACCAAATTACAGACAAGAGACCTTATTATACATTTGACAAAAGTAAAAAGGTAATCACCAACTTGTATAAGTTGGTGAATCTTCAGAGCTGACAACGAAAAGGTATTCTACTTTTGTCAAAAGTATTTCAGAGTGTGTTTTGTCTGAGATTTTAGACTTTAGAAGTGTAATACCCAGAAAATTTTAGCAAAAGAAAAAGAATGAAAAGTGAAATATTTCAAGTCAAGGGGTTAAAGCTGTGCAAGTGGCAAAATTTCCCATTATGTGATTTAAAAAGAAGCATGGTCGCCCACACCCCATTTCACCAACTAAATTCGGCTGCAAGAGGAAGAACAGAAACTTTAACTGGGTTTTTGTGCGTGAGAAGATGAATTCTCCTTGAAGTGAGGCTTTCTTGTGTTTTTTGTTTGGTTTTCAGTTGGGTTGAGCTTATGGACCGATCTTTACGTGTGTCTTTGTGTTTGGCTACTTGATTTTATGTGTTTAAGTGCTAGAACTCTAGGTTGCTCTCGGGTTTGGAGGAGTATTACTTGAAAGAAGTTAGAGGTGAGTTCTAGATCCCCTCTTTTAAATGTTTGCTGCTTATTTGGGGCTGGTATGCATATTTAACTGATGTTTTAGAAGCAAGTTATGGTTTTCCCATGTATGGTATGGACGATTATGATGATATAGTTATGTTATGTGATCCTCTTGATGATCGTTTAATGTTTATGACGTTCTAAGTGTTAGACTGATAGATCTAAGCTGTGTTCATGTTAGAATGATGATTGGGAACTGGTAATGGCATAAGTTGCATTGCAGGTTAGTTTTTGTGCTCATCTGCGTTTAACAGTTAAGTCTTTTGTTCATTCGCATTTGCTAAGTCTTCATCCGCATTTGCTAAGTCTTCATCTGCATTTGCCAAGTGTTCATCCGCATTTGCTAAGTCTTCATCTGCATTTGCCAAGTGTTCATCCGCATTTGCTAAGTCTTTATCCGCATTTGCTAAGTCTTCATCCGCATTTCCCAAGTGTTCATCCGCATTTTCCAAGTGTTCATCCGCATTTGCTAAGTATTCATCCGCTTTTGTTTATGCCCTCCTTGAGGCTAACTACCCTACTCATGACTTGGAGTTGGCGGCTGTGGTCTTTGCATTGAAGATTTGGAGGCACTACGTGTACGGGACGAAGTGCACCATCTTCATTGATCAAAAAAGTTTGAAGTACTTCTTCAAGCAGAAGGATCTCAACATGAGGCAGAGGAGGTGGTTAGAGTTGATCAAATACTGTGATTGT
Organism: Flaveria sonorensis; assembly: GCA_025506505.1. Classification (NCBI taxonomy): domain Eukaryota; kingdom Viridiplantae; phylum Streptophyta; class Magnoliopsida; order Asterales; family Asteraceae; genus Flaveria; species Flaveria sonorensis. Next base: position 29,876,897 of record CM046430.1, on the reverse strand, counting down.
GAGATCTACTACCATCCGGGCAAGGCCAACGTGGTGGCGGATGCCTTTAGCCTAAAGGAGAAACTCGAGCCAATTCAGGTGAAAGCTTATCAGTTGGTTATGACCTCTGATGTGATGAAGCAGATTAAGGAATTTCAGGGTGAAACACTGAAAGAAGATTAGATTAACTCCGAAAGAATGAAAGGTCTAGTCGCCGAGTTGGGGGAGAACACTCTTGGTGTCCATACTCGATCGGGGCAGATCTGGATCCCTCGTTATGGGGGTCTGCGTGAGAAGATCATGTATGAGGCTCACAAGACTTGATACTCAATTCATCCCGGTGCTACAAAGATGTATCGTGATATGAAGAAAGATTACTGGTGGCTGGGAATGAAGCATGATGTGGCGGGGTATGTGAGTAAGTGCCTTACGTGTTTACAAGTGAAGGCAGAACACCAAAAGCCATACGGGAAGATCCAACCATTGGATATACCCGAGTGGAAATGGGAGCACATCACCATGGACTTCATTACGAAGTTACCGCATACGGCAAGGGGATACGATGCCATATGGGTGATAGTTGATCGTCAAACGAAGAGTGCTCACTTTCTACTAGTCTGCAAGACGTATTCATTTGAGAGGTTGGCGGATCTTTTCTTCAAAGAGTTAGTGACTCGTCATGCCGTACCGATGTCTATCGTGTTTGACCGTGACACTCAGTTTATATCTATGTTTTGATAAAGATTTCATGACGTGATGGGGACGAGGTTACATATCAGTATGGCTTACCATCCTCAAATAGATGGTCAGTCAGAGAGAACAATTCAGATGCTGGAGGATTTACTACGAGCATGCGTCATTGATTTCAGAGGAAGTTGGGATGAACACTTACCGTTAGCTGAATTCTCATATAAAAACAGTTATCATGCCACCATTGGTATGCCTCCATATGAGATGTTAAATGGTCGGAAGTGTAGAACGCCTGTATGTTGGGGTGACATCGGGCAGAAGGAGATAGGAAGCATTGAGCTGATCGAGGCTATGACCAAAAAGTTGGAAAAGATTAAGGCCTTTATGAAGGCGGAAAAACATAGATAGAAGTCGTACGCCGACAAGAGACGTAGACTGATTGAATTCAAGGTGGGTGATAGAGACATGCTGAAGGTCTCACCTTGGAAAGGTATCATCCTGTTTATGAGGCGGGGAAAGTTAAGTCTAAGGTACACAGGGCCTTTCCGAAACATGGCCCGAGTAGGAGAGGTGGCCTATCGACTGGAGTTACCCGATGAGTAAAGTGGGATTCGTCCGACATTTCATGTATCTCATCTCAGAAAGTGCTTAGACGATGGAGATATGATCGTGCCACTAAAGGATATCAAGGTGGATGAACGGCTCAATTATGTGGAGCAGCCAGTGGCCATCATTGACAGAAAAGAGAAGAGGCTACGGAATAAAGTGGTTCCACTTATGCGAGTACAGTGGAGACACAGGAAGGGGTCCGAGTCTACGTGGGAGACTGAGGAGGAAATAAGACAACATTACCCGCATCTATTCGAGGAGTGACAGGTTTCAGGGACGAAACGGGGGTGGACTTGTAATAGCCGGAAAATTTCAGCAAAAGAAAAAGAAAGAAAGATGAAATATTCCAAGTCAAGGGGTTAAAGCTGTGCAAGTGGCAAAGTTATCCATTATGTGATTTAGAAAGAAGCATGGTCACCCACACCCCATTTCACCAACTGAATTCGGCTGCAAGAGGAAGAACATAAACTTTAACTGGGTTTTTGAGCGTGAGAAGCAGAATTCTCCTTGAGGTGAGGTTAACTTGTGTTTTCTGTTCGGTTTTCACTTGGGTTGAGCTTATGGACCGATCTTTATGTGTTCTTTGTGTTTGGCAGCTTGATTTTATGTGTTTAAGTGCTAGAACTCTGGGTTGCTCTCGGGTTTGGAGGAGTATTACTTGAAAGAAGTTAGTGGTGAGTTCTAGATCCCGTCTTTTAAATGTTTTCAGCTTATTTCGGGCTGGTATGCATATTTAACTGATGTTTTCGAAGCAAGTTATGGTTTTCCCATGTATGGTACGGACGATTATGATGATATAGTTATGTTTTGTGTTCCTTTTGATGATCGTTTAATGTTTATGATGTTCTAAGTGTTAGACTGATAAATCTAAGTTGTGTTCATGTTAGAATGATGATTGGGAACTGGTAATGGCATAAGTTGCATTACAGGTTAGTTTTTGTGCACATCCGCATTTAACAGTTAAGTCTTTTGTTCATTCGCATTTGCTAAGTCTTCATCCGCATTTGCTAAGTCTTCATCTGCATTTGCCAAGTGTTCATCCGCATTTGCTAAGTCTTCATCTGCATTTGCCAAGTGTTCATCCGCATTTGCTAAGTCTTTATCCGCATTTGCTAAGTAATCATCCGCCTATGTTTATGCCCATCCGCATTTGTTCTACCAACATTTCTTTAGACACGATATTTTCTTAAGACTTTCATCCACATTTTCTACAGTTCATCCTAACTTGTTCATCTGCACTTGTTCATCCGCATTTCTTTGGGGACTTAGAGTTTTTCTGAAACTTTTGGAATAGAATTTAAGTGTTAAGTACTAATGAATAAGGAAAGATTATGCTTGTTTAATACTTCTAATGTTATATTCTCTTCTTATTGGCTGCTGATTATGGATAGTTATTATTATACTTCATGGTACGTGCTTATTAAAGCCACTAACATTTTAAAATATTATTCATAACAAAGTGGACACAAAGAAATAAAAGAAGATAGTGTAACCTAATGAATGTTACCCCCGGGCCCTTATGATGAATGAAAAGCCTTGCAAGCACAATGATTGGAGGTGCACGACCTTGTTGTCGTTAGCTCAACTGATGTGCAGTTGTATAGCCCATGAGGATGCACAATTGGGGGCTAATCCTTATGATTGACCAAAGTAAGATGAATGGGACACGTATTCATGAGTAGGCTTCGTGCTTAGCAGTGTGGGTCAACGGTTGATGGGTTAGCTACCGTGATAAACATTTTCCGATAGGGGTTCGACATTTGTTGCCAACCATCAATGTAGGCTCTTGCTTTGTTCAATCCTAGTTAATGAAAGAGAAAGATAATGAAAGAATAAAAGATAATGAATCTCTTAATGATTGATTATTTATATTGATGAATGATCACCAAGTGAAGTTTTCAAAAGTGTATCTTTTTCAATATTATTAAACTAGAACTCACTCAGCAATGCTGACTTTTTATATGCATATCAGTTGGCAGGTAATGGAGTTGCTGGGGATAGCATGAGATTGATGCTACCTGGCAAATAAAGACTGGCATCCATGACACGCTGAAAAGTTATTTTTGTTTTGAAATACAACTAGATGTTCTTTTTATAACTTACAACAACAATGTATTTCTTGGCAAAAGTAATGGATAATGAATGTTATGGTTTTATTAAATTATTTCACTGCAAAGTTTTTCTTGTTTTGATGAATTTGAATGTGTTTTGATATGTAAAGTTCTATGAATGACCAACTATGGGGTTTCCGGGAACGGGGCCTCACAAGTTGGCATCAGAGACGAAGTTTGAGAGAATTGGGTAAATTATTTTTCATAACCTAAACTTAAACAAAAAATAGGACCTAATGGAGGGATGCCAGCCCGGGTTGCTACGTGCCATCAGGTAATTTTTCATAATTTAACCGGCATTACGTGTGTGTGCTATTTGATTTATGTGCTTAGTAGATTTGGATACTGATGTAGTCTAGATAGGGAATGTTTGGGAGATGAAGAGTAAAGTAAGTGGCTAATCACAACTGGCCACTGTAATTAGGGACATACTGTACTTGACATAATCTGAGCTATTACCTTGAATGACCTTGTTAGTGTTTGAATCTTATAGGAGGTAGATCTTATGGCGGGTAGCAAATATGGGAAGGCAACCCGAGGCGGTGCTCGTGGCGGGCGTACTACTGGGCTACGTGTCACCCGAAGCAAGACTAAGGCTCCTGAGATGACTCATGAGGATACAAACCTCCATATCCACCAAGAGGGTGCAGGATCAACTACCCTCAAGCCCACGGTAAAGGAATCTATTGCTAACGAGGTCTACAACATCATGCAAAATGTGTTTCCCTTAGTAGTGATCGAAGTGTTAAGGGCTGTAAAGGAGGGTGAAAGAACTAATGATGCTGGGAAGAAGGAGAAAACAGAGGAAGAGCCATCTAGCCCAAGGGTGGTAATTCATGATGATGATAGTGAGGGGGAGAAGAAGACCGCTAAGGGGTGCACCTATGGGGCATTTCAGATGTGAAAACCCCCGACCTTTGACGGTAACGAAAATGCTACTACTGCTCATTATTGGGTTCAAGAGATGGAGGCAGTCCTAGACATCAGTGAGTACTGAAATGATCAAAAGGTGAAGTTTGCCTCCCATTCTTTCACTGACTTGGCATTATGATGGTGGGACAACATTGTCCAAGCCGTGGGGAAACGGTCTGTTGCAAGGATGAGGTGGTTGGATTTGGACAAAATTGTCCAAATCGGGAGTTGGACAAAATTGAAAAGGAGTTCTTGCATTTGGAGGCTGGAAACATGACTCATCAAGAGTATACCTCCAAGTTCAATGAACTTGCAAGACTTGTGCCGGATCTAGTAACTCCAGAGTCCAAGAAGATTAAGAGGCACATGTAGGGTTTGCCCGTGGATATCTGGAGGAACATGATAGCTGCTAGACTAAGCACTTTAAGGTCTATAGCAGATGTGGCCAGAAGGTTGTATGATGAGAGGGATCTGGTGCCAATTCAGAGGAAGGTTGAGAAGAGTTGGAACAAAAATTGTAATAGGAAGAGATTCAGGGGTGACCACTATAGGATCAGGGAAAAGAAGATGAGGATTGATGATCACCGCCCAGGATTGAGTAAGGGAAACAACAAGAGGGAATGTAAGAAGTGTGGAAAGGTTTACATGGGTGAGTGTAGAGTGGGGACAAACTGGTGTTTTAAGTGTGATGGCGAAGGCCACTATGCTAAAGAGTGCAGGGTACCACGATGTTATAAATGTGGGGAGGTAGGCCACTCGGGCCGAGATTGCAAGAAGGGTGGAGCAGGGAGCTCAGGGACCCAAACTATGGGTGACAAAGGGAGAAGTGAGAGCACCAATACCAAGGCAAGCGCATTCAACATGACCTAGGAAGAAGCCAAAGTGGACCCTGAAGTAGTTTCAGGTATGTTTTTGGTAAACCAATTGTATGCTTCTTGCTCTTCGATTCGGGTGCTAGTAGAAGTTTTTAATCTGCTACCTTTTGTCATGAAATGCATGGTAAGAATAAGAAGATAGACGTGCACTTCTATGTAGAGACAGCAATAGGAAAGTCTACCAAAGTGACTGATGTGATAGACGATTACCTCGTAGAGTTGGATGGTCATAAGTTTCCTGCTAGATTGTATGTGTTGGCCCTAGGAGGTTTTGATTTGGTGTTAGGGATGGATTGGTTGTCGGCCTACGAAGCGAACATCATGTGTTGAAAGAAGACGATTTGTTTAACTGCACTGATGGCAGTTTGGTTACGGTACATGGAGACAAGGAGTGCATTACACCACGAGTAATCTCGATGATCACGGTAGAGAAGTTTATAAGATGAGCGTGTGATGCTTACTTGGCCTATATGAAGGATGTGGATGCTACCTTGCCTCAACTGTTAGGCGTGCCGGTAGTATGTGATTTCCCTGATGTGTTTCCCGAAGACCTACCAGGGGTACCACCTGACCGCAAGATCAAGTTCTAGATTTATCTGTTACCTGGTGCCCAACTTGTTACAAAGGTGCCGTATCGTCTTGCTCCCTTTGAGATGAAGGAATTGATGACCCAGTTGCAAGAGTTGTTAGATAAGAGGTTCATCCGACCGAGTATCTCTCCCTGAGGTGCTTCGATCTTGTAAGTAAAGAAGAAGGACGGTAGCATGAGGATGTGCATCGGCTATCGTAAGTTGAACAAGTTGACGGTGAAGAACATGTACCCACTACTGAGGATTGATGACTTGTTTGATCGGCTCCAAGGCGGCAGCTGTTTCTCAAGGATAGATCTCCGATCTGGTTATCTTCGGATAAAAGTTAAACAACAAGATATCCCGAAGACTATGTTTCAAACATGATATGAGCATTATAAATTCCTCGTTATGTCTTTCGGTTTAACCAACACGCCAGCTGCTTTTATGGATTTGATGAATCGGGTGTGTCAGCCGATGTTGGATAAATCAGTGATTGTGTTTATCGATGATATCTTGATTTATTCAAAGAGTGAAGAAGAGCATGCTGGTCATATTGTTGGTCCTCTCGATAGATATAACAGTGCAATTGATTAGTAAACACAAACAAATCCCACTGAAAACACAAATATCAATGATATTTGTGTACAAAATAGATCCAACACTATAAAATAAGGATGAACAAGATGAACACCTCAAGAACATTCAATAAAACCCTTGTTTGATCTATATTGATTTTCATAAGATATTGTTTACATGGAAACCCTCAAATCTAGCTCATACAAGCTTCCTAAACACACTAATGACTCTAGCTATATATAGTCTAATGACAATTAGACTTAATGACAATTAGCCCCCTAGACTATCATTAAAACATAAAAATGACTTAAACATAAATAAATATATTTTGTTGATACAAAATATATTTATTAACAATAAACTCCTAGTCATTTATATCTTCAACGTCTGGTCTCGGTTCTTCATCTCGAACGCGTCTGTTTGACTTTTCCTATGACTTTGATAATGACGTTGACATTTGTTGACTTTGACTGTGTTGATAATATAGACTATCCTTTTCAAACCCAATAATACTCCCCCTTAGTCTATTATTATCAACGTCTTTCATCGCGATCAGCACCGATAAGTCAACTATATAATGATCTTCAATCTCCCCCTAGATTGATGATCTGGTATTGAAGATTTTTCATCGTTTAGGCTCCCCCTTTTTGAATGCTCCTTCCTTTTATGTGCATTCTATGTGAATGATCAGGAACAACTTTACCAACTCTCTATTCTTGAGTGCTTCAGAAGATGTAGGAGGAGGAATCCTAGCTCAGTATCTTCTACAAACTTGAGGAACAGGTTCTCTGGTATGGTACTTTGCTCAGCTGATGATCGGCCATCATTTGAAGCAAAAATCTATAACACAATCACAACCACAATCTCTCAACTTCCTATCAGATCATTTCAGTTCACAAATAAACCCATGTTTATCTGTGTGTGCAATTTCCCGTGAAATGCATGTGAAAATAATAAAATTTTAATAGCATAATATGGAAGACTTGAAAAATGATTTGAAATGAATATTTTATTTTATTTTGTTTTATCATATTACACCAAGAACTAATTTGATCAAGAGATCACATCCTCAAGATATACGAAAGCACAAAGATGTATTTGAACATTGACAAGTTAGTGAGATCACACTGATACAGAATGTGGTCATAATTTTAAGTTTTTTAAAGCCAAAAACAATTAAAAAATGATTGTTGGTATATTTTTCCAATTTAAACCCATGCCTTGTCCTTTTCAGCAAGTGATCTGCAACTGATTTTATCATGTTTTAGATTTAATTAGAGAAGCTTAGGTGATTTGGTTCCCATAGACATTCGGCAAAGAACTTATCCTATCATCAGGGCTTATTGAGTAATATGATTAACTCTGCTTGACTTCCTTTTGAGGTTCAATAATGATCTTTGTTCAGAATCACTGTGCTTTTATTTTAGGGCACAGATGATGAGAGCTCCAGGTCTATACTTACGTATAACAGAGGAGATGATCATCTAAGCGTGCTGATGAGAGCTTCAGGTCTATACTCATGTATAATAGAGAAGATCATTGCTCCAGGTCAATGCTTCTGCATAGCAGAGAAAATAAGCACAAAATATACATTTGAAGAGCTAATGAGAAGCTACATTCAGGACTTGGGGATAGGGAGATTTTGAAAATGTGAAAGCAGAGATTTTAAACTCTCAACACATTTTTGACAGGACAAGTAACTTTGTACAGGCCGAGATGTCATGGAAATGATCTTTATCACCGAGTTCTAAAGCTTTAGTTAGGTTACAGAAACACTATTTACTTTATTTTCAGGCTGAGCCTACCAAGCATATCATACAATGAAACTGTCTTTTTCATATTTTAGAATATTAAGTGATACAGACATCTACATCAGTTACTATCATTTCTCACAAAGTACAAGTCATGCAAATAAGCATACCAAGAAGACATACTATCATTTCTCAGTCATCCCAAATCAAGTTCTTAGTTCCCGTGAAATTTTTTATTCTCCCCTGAAATTTCTTTTTAGATGCCATGAAACAGAAAAAGATATTTCTCTTTTTTTTTAAAGTATATAATAAACAAAAATGAAAATAGAATTTTACTAAAGAAAGTCTTCCAAATTATACTAGCAAAAACATGAGAAATGAAGTAACAAGAAAAATGCAGTGATTGTGACTGGTAGATAAGAATCCAAAAGTGGATGAGATACCATAACGTGTTTGTTCCGCCTCAAATTTGAATTAGGAACAATACCAGTCAGTAAACCAAATTACTGATAGGTCTCCTAAATTGTTCCTGCACTCATAAACAGATTAATTAGAGAGGGGGACCCAGGCCATCGTGGTCCTGGGAGTTCCTTTTTCATCAGTGTATGTAACCTGTTTAAGCACACACTCTTTTGAAAAATCATTTATTTCTTTATCCTTTTCTTTTTGTTTTACTTTCCAAATTTGTTTCTGTTCAATTACTTTTGATTTGAAAGAATTGAATTTGGAAATCATTTTCTGTTTAAGACCCGAAGGAAGATATTTTTGTTTTGAAACATTGGTCTTTTTCATCTTTGAATCATGTGAAACTGGCTTCACATGAGAAGGTTTGGATAGATTGTTCTTTATCCAACCATTCAAAGATATGTGCTTTTTATGTTTTGAACCCGAGAAGCAACCTATGTTATCTTTACCTCCCGAAGCTTGCCTTTGAACCTGAGGGCACTTCTTTAGCACCTGACCTTCTTTTCCACATCTAAAGCAAGCCTTGAAAGGATTTTGGTTTTTTGTAGTCCCGTGGATAATAGGAGAGGGTGGAGCCTGCTTTGAGGTTGTTGTAGCTTGTTGACAACCTTGAAGCTTCTTCTTTTGGATATCAGGAAATTGAACCTTTTGAGGGCTCTGTCGATATGGATTTCGAACTGGGCTGTGATTTGATGTGTGATGTTCCAGGAGATGAGATCTGAACATTCTTTTGAGAAACCTTTTGTATGACAGGTGACATGTTAGACTTGGAAGCAAATTTGTGACGAGCTTGATGGATAGCAGATGAAGATGGTGAGTGCTTCTGCTGAGATTTGGAGGAACTGCTGATTTGCTTAGAAGTTGGAGATGAGATCCGTATAGGTCTTGATTCAACTTTTGGAAGCATTTGACACTTGATAACTTTAGGTGACTTGATGATCTCTGGTTCATCATCAGAACTTGTCCAGTCCTGTATACACAAGTCAGCTTCCAATGGATCTTGATTGATAACTCTTGTGTTGGTTTGTGTTGTTGAGTTCTGATTGCCTGATGATTCCACAGTTGTTCCTTCTTTGACAAACTTGACAGGAATAAATGAAGGGATGTTACCTGTCTTGAATTTTTTAAAGAAGTTACTAGATACTAGTTTTGAACCATCAGAGGACGAGTTATCATTTTGCAGATCAGATCCTTGCTTGATAAGCCCCAAACATGCAGGAAAATCATATTCATCTCGAACGTCTTTATGATTAATGCTACTTAAACCTGCATGTAGACTGTTAGTATCTGCAGCTTCAATCAAATCATTTGATGTATGAGTTTAAGGCATTGGAGAGTAACAATGAGTGCTAGGAGGAGGATAAACATATGAAGTTTCACCACATCCCACACCTGTTTTGATTCTAGCTCCCCTCGGCTTAGAGAATAGTTCTTCCTGTTTCATCCCTGATATCATCCATTTATCAAGTTTAGTTTTAAGCTTGCTAGTCTCAAATTCTGCTAATGTGACTCGTTCGCTCAAAACATTAATCTCGACATTCTTTCCTAAAAGATTTCTTTTTAAAAGATCATTTTCTTTTAAAGCTTCTCTTAGTTTAATAAAATATTTGGACTCATTGATTTTAAGTTCTTTGTTTATTCCTTTTAATTCTTTTTCATTTTCTAACAATAATCTGTTAGCTTTATAAACCCCAAATAAACGAATTTTACAGGCAGCAGAACACATGTCTTGAACTATCTCATAGGGGAGTCCCAAAACTATCATTTCAGCAGCTAGAGCTTTTTCACATTGACATACGGGAGTGTTCTTTTTGTACTCTTCCTCCTTAGCAGCTCTCTTCTTAGCTTCCTCAGCTTCATCTCCCTCTAGATTTCCTTCATCCTGAACCTCCTGCTTCACTTCATCTGTTTCACTATCCTGTAGCTTCTGAATTTTACACCAGCTTGCACAGGCATCAACATCGCCAACACTCACACCTTGAGTGTCACACCTAAATTCTTTGAAAGGATCAAAATCCTCAACAGAATCCTCATCACTGTTTCCACCTCAGCCATCAATGCGTGGTTGACTTCTTCTTTAGTTTCTTTGATCTCAACACTTGAAGATGCACCACTATACATGAATTGGTTGTACTCTCTTCTTTTCAAATCCAAGTCAAAGTTTTGAGACTTGTTCATGGTTTTCCAGCTGGTCATCATATTTCTTAAGGTTGTTTGCCACCATCAGAAATCGATCAACAACATCAGATATCTTTTCATCTTTCATGGTTGCAAAAGAATCAAACCTACTTTGTGCCATTATGGCGTTATCTGATTCAAAATAGTCAGAAAACAACATTTTCATGTAAAATATTAAAATTCACTTTAACACCCAAAACTAAAAGTATTTTTCAAAAAATTGTTGAATAATATTCTCCCCCGGGAAAAAATACATCTAATGTCAACTAAATGGTTTCTAAGCAACTGGGGTTAAGCTGCCAGGTCAGTTTTTTTTTTTTTTTTTTTTTAAGAATGATCAGAGGCTAATTTTGCTGAAATTTCACTAAATCTGATGACAAATTCGCTGAATTTTCAGTAATTTCACTAGCAAGTTCGCTACTAGAATCGCTGACAAACAAGCAGTAGTTTCACCCGAATCAATGATCAGAAACTCTAGTTTCGGCGATAGTTTCGCTGAGACACGCAGTTTCGCTGGTATCTTTGGTAGCAGTTTCGTCCAGCAATGGCACACCGATGCTACTTTCGCTGGATAGTTTCGCCCGAAACTAGTTGAACTTTCGTTCAGAGAACAATTTGGCAGCAATTTAGCTGGGATTGACACACAAACACCATGAACTTTCGTTCAACGTAAGTACTTTCGCTGGAATTAAGAAACCAGATCCAAAAACCAAGAACTATGTAATTTCCCTGAATAAACCCTAGTTTCGCCTGGCCAAACTGTGTAGTTTCTCTGAATGATGCTATAGTTTCAGTGGACGATCTGTAAATTCACCCAACGAGTCTGAAAAACTTTTTCAACACAAAATCATTTGAAATTCATCCAAATCTCAATGAATTTGAGATCTGATGATTTCTAAAGCTTCCCACACCAAAATCGAGCAATCCTCAATCAATTTTCATGTCCAAAACACACAAATCAGATCGAAAATGATTGAAACAGTGACTTGAACCCGAAAATACCCAAAAACTCAATCAATCAAGAGCACAAAGGCTTTGATACCAAATTATTGGTCTTCTCGATCGATATAACAGTGCAATTGATTAATAAACACTAACAAATCCCATTAAAAACACAAATATCAATGATATGTGTGTACAAAATAGATCAAACACTATAAAATAAGGATGAACAAGATGAACACCTCAATAATATTCAATAAAACCCTTGTTTCATCTATATTGATTTGCATAAGATATTGTTTACATGGAAACCCTCAAATCTAGCTCATATAAGCTTCCTAAACACACTAATGACTCTAGCTATATATAGTCTAATGACAATTAGCCCCCTAGACTATCATTAAAACATAAAAATGACTTAAACACAAATAAATATATTTTGTTGAAACAAAATATATTTATTAACAATAAACTCCTAGTCATTTATATCTTCAACGTCTCGTCTTGTCTCGGTTCTTCATCTCTAACGCGTCTGTTTGACTCTTCCGATGGCTTTGACAATGACGTTGACATTTGTTGACTTTGACTGTGTTGATAATATAGACTATCCTTATCAGACCCAACACATATTTGCGAGGTATTGGAGATGCTTAAAAGAGAGACGTTGTATGCTAAGTTCTCCAAATGAACGTTCTGGTTGGGGAAGTTTAGTTTTTGGGTCATGTGGTTTATTCTGAAGGGATTGCGACGGACCCGGCAAAGGTGGAGCCGGTTATGCAATGGAAGACTCCGAAGACGCCATTCGAGATCCGTAGTTTCTTGGGTTTGGCGGGCTACTACAGAAGGTTCATCCAAGAATTCTCCAAGATAGCTTCACCATTGACCAAATTGACCCGTAAGGATGTGAAGTTCGTATAGGGTCACGAGCAGGAGAACGCTTCCAAAGAGTTAAAGACGAGATTGACTCAAGCTCCTATCTTGATGTTACCCGAAGGGAATGAAGACTTGGTGGTCTATTCAGATGCTTCTTATTCGGGATTGGGTTTTGTGCTGATGCAACGAGGAAGGGTTATAGCCTACGAGTCCCGACAGTTGAGGATTCATGAGGCTAAGTTTGAAGTACTTCTTCAAGTAGAAGGATCTCAACATGAGGCAGAGGAGGTGGTTAGAGTTGATCAAAGACTATGATTGTGAGATCTATTACCATCCGGGAAGGCCAACGTGGTGGCGGATACCTTTAGCCGAAAGGAGAAACCCAAGCTAATTTGGATGAAAGCTTATCAGTTGGTTATGACCTCTGATGTGATTAAGCAGATTTGGGAATTTAAGGTTGAAGTGCTGAAAGAAGATTAGATTAACTCCGAAAGGATGAAAGGTCTAGTCGCCGAGTTGGAGGAGAACACTCTTGGTGTCCATACTCGATCGGGGCGGATGTGGATCCCTCATTATGGGGGTCTGCGTGAGAAGATCATGGATGAGGCTCACAAGACTCGATACTCAATTCATCCCGTTGCTACAAAGAGGTATCATGATATGAAGAAAGATTACTGGTGGCCGGGAATGAAGCACGATGTGGCGGGGTATGTGAGTAAGTGCCTTATGTGTTAACAAGTGAAGGCAGAACACTAGAAGCCATACAGGAATACCCAACCCTTGGCAGATCTTTTCCTCAAAGAGATAGTGACTCGTCATGGTGTACCGGTGTCTATCGTGTCTGACCGTGACACTCGGTTTACATCTAAGTTTGGAAAAAGATTTCATGACGTGATGGGGACGAGGTTACATATCAGTTTGGCTTACCACCCTCAAACAGAAGGTCAGTTGGAGAGGATAATTCAGACGTTAAGGGATATGCTACGAGCATGCATCATTGATTTCGGAGAAAGTTGGGAAGAACAGTAACCCTTAGCCGAATTCTCATATAACAACAGTTATCAAGTCACCATTGGTATGCCTCCATATGAGATGCTATATGGTAGGAAGTGTAGAACGCCTGTATGTTGGGGTGACATCGGGCAGAAGGAGATAGGAAGCATTGAGGTGATCGAGGCTACGACCAAAAAGTTGGAAAATATTAAGGCCTTTATGAAGGCGGCAAAACATAGATAGAAGTCGCACGCCGACAAGAGATGTAGACCGATTGAATTCAAGGTGGGTGATAGAGACATGCTGAAGGTCTCGCCTCTGAAAGGGATCATCAGGTTTAGGAGGCGCGGAAAGTTAAGTCTGAGGTATATAGGGCCTTTCCGAATCATGGCCCGAGTAGGAGAGATGGCCTATGGACTAGAGTTACCTGATGAGTTAAGTGGGATTCATCCAACATTTCATGTATCTCATCTAAGAAAGTGCTTAGCCGATGAAGATATGATCGTGCCACTGAAGGATGTCAAGGTGGATGAACGGTTCAATTATGTGGAGCAGCCAGTGGCCAACGGAATAAAGTGGTTCCACTTGTGCGAGTATAGTGGAGACACAGGAAGGGGTCCGAGTCTACGTGGGTGAACTGAGGAGGAAATGAGACAACATTACCCTCATCTGTTCAAGGAGTGATAGGTTTCGGGGACGAAACCCATTTAATGTGGGTGGACTTGTAACATCCGGAAAATTTAATGCCCCGTTCCCGAAACGCTTACAGCTGGTCAATCATTGCACACAAAGCATAAAACATATATTAACTTTACTAAAATATTACAGCAGAATTCTTTTAAACAAACCATTTCATATATATATAATTGCTTTTGTAAAATAATACATAGTTGAAGGGTTTTAAAATATTACTCGTTGCATTACATCACAAAAACATTATAACTTAAACGACAGATGCCATCCAAAAATGCCAAGTAGCTGCCCCGTGCCATCCTCAGCAACATTACCTGCCAACTGGAAACACATAAAAGTCAGCATTGCTGAGTGAGTTCTAGTTTTATAAAAATAAAATACTTTTCTTTCGTTTAAAACCATTCTTTACTTTCATACGCGATCATGCAACATACGTACACATAGATAATAATTTATTATTATCTTCATCACTGTTCATTTCGTACATTCATCATTATCTTTCACCTCCATCTGGATCTTGTCTCATGCAATACCCCCGACTCATGTCCGTAGACTGGTACTGTGTCGGGGCCTGTAAACAAACCCCCGCATCGTGTATGAAGACCGACACAGGACCGGGGCGAGCATCAAGACATCACTCGGGTCAATCTCTTGGATTAAACCCCATACGAGTCTGTTGTGACACACAGTGACTCACCTCAGCCTGGCATACAAGTCTTTTGTGACAACACAGTCACTCACCTCAAACATGGCTAACGAGTCTTTTATGGCAACACAGTCAGTCACCTCAGCCTATCATACAAGTCTTTTGTGACAACACAGTCACTCACCTCAACCATGGCTAACGAGTCTTTTGTGACAACACAGTCACTCACCTCAGCCTATCATACAAGTCTTTTGTGACAACACAGTCACTCACCTCAGCTTAGCATACAAGTCTTTTGTGACAACATAGTCACTCACCTCAACCATGGGTAACGAGTCTTTTGTGACAACAGAGACACTCACCTTAGCCTGGCATACAAGTCTTTTGTGTCAACACAGTCACTCACCTCAACCATGGCTAACGAGTCTTTTGTGACAACACAGTCACTCACCTCATCCTGGCATACAAGTCTTTTGTGACAAAACAGTCACTCACCTCAACCATGGCTAATGAGTCTTTTGTGACAACATAGTCACTCACCTCAGTCTTGCTTACATGACTTTCATTACTTCGTTCATTCATTCATGCCTGCATTCATTCATTCCTTACGTTCCCTTTATCATTATCTTCCGCTTTACGTTACATAATACTTTCCATTTACTTTTCATAATCATACCACGTAAAGCCACGGGAAAATTACATACATAACAAGGAACATAACATAAACATAACCATACCATACATAGCATCATCATCACATCACATATGACGTCAGAAAGTCAACTTACATTACCCTCGGGAACATCCCAAGTCAAAGCCTACACTTTACATTTTCCCCAAAGTTTTAGATAGTACTCTCTGGCATAGGCGCATGAGCACTATGCAGGCGCATGGCATTTCAGGCGCATGGGAACACTAAGGCGCATGGGGAACTTTCAGGCGCATGGGCACTATTTGGGCGCATGACCCAACACTTAGTCATTCTTAGGCATTTCTAGGCGCATGGGCACTATGAAGGCGCATGAATGCCTAGGCGCATGGATACTATACAGGCGCATGGGTTTTGGGCGCATGGGACTACACTTAGGCAATTTGACCGTTGGGCGCATGGGCCAATTTCAGGTGCATGGGCAACCAACTCTCACTATCAACGTCATAATCAGTCCCAACATCATCAATTCAACATGTTCTAACTTAGTTCTAGCATTAAAGCATCATAATATGAACATGGCATCATCATAACATCAAGAACACCCAAAATCATAACCCACCCACATTCACACATACACATTCACATGCATACGGGTACAAAACCCATTTCATAAAAACATACATACATGCATTTCCAGCCCCAAAATCAGTTAAAACATGTAAAAAGGGGGTTCTAGAACTCACCTTTGACAAACTTCCGAATGAACCTCTTCAAACCCGATTGTACTATGAGTTCAACCATCTAAAACCCACCAAATCACACAACCTGAACACACATACAAATACATAAGCATATAATCGAGGCATAGGCCGGCCAAGAACAACTTAAAACCAAGAATTCTTACCTTGAATTCGGTTTCTTCTTCTTCCTTCTCTCTAAAACTGAAGCTCTTCTCTGCTTTCTCTCTCTACAATCCAAATGAAAAGAAAATATGCAGAGAGGTATGGGCGGGCATCACCTTTTGCACCCACTTTTATTATTTTTGTCCTTTTGACACATTTAGCCCCTCAACTTGGGTTAAATTATGTTTTCTTTCTTTCTTGTCTTTAGAAAATATCCGGGTGTTACAGAAAATTTCAGCAAAAGAAAAAGAAAGAAAGGTGAAATATTCCAAGTCAAGGGGTTAAAGCTGTGCAAGTGGCAAACTTGCCCATTATGGGATTTACAAAGAAGCATGGTCGCCCACACCCTATTTCACCAACTGAATTCGGCTGCAAGAGGAAGAACGGAAACTTTAAATGGGTTTTCGTGCGTGAGAAGCTGAATTCTCCTTGAGGTGAGGTTATCTTGTGTTTTCTATTTGGTTTTCAATTAAGTTGAGCTTCTGGACCAACCTTTACATGTTAGAATGATGATTGGGAACTGGTAATGGCATAAGTTACATTGCAGGTTAGTTTTTGTGCTCATCCGCATTTAACAGTTAAGTCTTTTATTCATTCGCATTTTCTTAGTCTTCATCCGCATTTGCCAAGTGTTCATCCGCATTTGCTAAGTCTTCATCCGCATTTGCCAAGTGTTCATCCGCATTTGCTAAGTCTTCATCCGCATTTGCTAAGTCTTCATCCGTATTTGCCAAGTGTTCATTCGCATTTGCCAAGTGTTCATCCACATTTTCTAAGTAATCATCCGCCTTTGTGTATGCCCATCCGCATTTTTTCTACCAGCATTTCTTTAGACACAATATTTTCTTAAGACTTTCATCCGCATTTGCTACAGTTCTTCTGCACTTGTTCATCCGCATTTCTTTGGGGACTTAGAGTTTTCGTGTAACTTTGGGAATAGAATTTAAGTGTTAAGTACTAATGAATAAGGAAAGATTATGCTTGTTTAATGCTTCTAATGTTAGATTCTCTTCTTATGGGCTGCTGGTTATGGATAGTTATTATTATACTTCATGGTACATGCTTATTAAAGCAACGAATATTTTAAAATATTATTCATAACCAAGTGCACACAAAGAAATAAAAGAAGACAGTGTAACCTAATGAATGTTACCCCCGGGCCCTTATGATGAATGAAAAGCCTTGCAAGCACAATGAATGGAAGAGCACGACCTTGTTGTCGTTAGCTCAACTGATGTGCGGCTGTATAGCCTATGAGGATGCACATCTGGGGTCTAATCCTTGTGATTGACCATAGTAAGATCAATGGGACACGTATTCATGAGCAAGCTTCATGCTTAGCAGTGTGGGTCAACTATCGATGGGTTAGCTACCATGACAAACGTTTGCCGACAGGGGTTCAGCATCTATTGCCAACCAACAATGTAGGCTCATGCTTTGTAAAATCCTGGTTAATGAAAGAGAAAGATAATGAAAGAAAGAAAGATAATAAAAGAAAGAAAGATAATGAATCTCTTAATGATTGATTATGTATATTGATGAATGATCACCAAGTGAAGTTTACAAAAGTGTATCTTTTTCAATATTATTAAACTAGAACTCACTCAGCAACGCTGACTTTTTATATGCATATCGGTTGGCAGGTAATGGAGTTGCTGGGGATGGCATGAGATTGAAGCTACCTGGCAAATAAAGACGGGCATCCATGACACGCTAAAAATTTATTTTTGTTTTAAAATGCAACTAGATGTTCTTTTTGTAACTTGCAACAACAATGTATTTCTTGGCAAAAGTAATAGATAGAATGTTATGGTTTTATTAAATTATTCCGCTACAAAGTTTTTCGTTTTTTGATGAATTTGAATGTCTTTTGATATGAAAAGTTCTATGAATGACCAACTGTAGGGTTTCCGGGAATGGGGCTTTACAGGAAGAAACACAAGTCTTCATAGTCTTTGGACGAGTTTAGTTTTCAAGCTTTGGAAGACTTTGTCTTTAAGTTTAGGAAGACTTTACTTTGGCTTCAGAATATTTCTTTCTCTAACTTCAGAAGATTTGACACTTAGTTACTTTCTTTGTACATAATCAAATCTTTTGAAGTACTTCCTCTATTGTACTTCATTGTATGCTGAGAGATCTTTGGTTAGCATCAACCTTTAAGATAGTCATCTTGATCTTATAAACTCCCCCTAGGCTGATCCTACCAAAACTTGAAAATTACAATGAATTTGGATCTTCAACTTGGTTAAAGCCATCAGAATCAGACCATTCCTCTTTTCATTTACTGGTCAGGATTCTTCAGGATTTCATAGTATCTCTTCATGTCCAAGGGATCATGCTCATGTAGGTCAAATATGTTTTCCTAGAAGAATATTTATTGACCTCCTTGATCTCTTATGGGTCTCTCAGTTGCTAGAGGCTCTACATACAAGAGAGTTGGATGAGCAGCCTCTTTTGGTTGACTCTCAGGATGTTCTAACTGATCTTGAGGTGTAGAGGTGGATGTCTTAGACTTCTTCTTCTTTCTTGACTTCAAGTCTATTCTAAAGGCCATCCTTATCCTCTTTTTAGATTTTAACTAAGAAGGTTGGTCTTGATCACCTTTTCTTTCTTATTCCTTCTCAGTTTGGTCCTTCCTCTTCACATGTTCAAAAGAAGGTTCAAGACCTTGCTATGGGTCAGGAGATGAAGCTAGTTATGGATCAGCAGGAGATCTTTGTTCTATTGTCTGTTTGGGTTGAACCTTGACATCAGCTTTAGGTGTAGCTTGACTTGGAGGAGCATGCAAGTCTTAAAGCTCACCCTTTTTGATCTTTTGCTTGATCACCCTAATGTGCTCATCCATTATGGATAGAGACATAGGACCAAGCCTTCTACTGGAGTACGCATATAGCTTCAAGAAGCTCACAATCTATTGCCTGTCATTTGACTTCTTCTTGTTGGCTTTGATGGTGGCCCTTGATTTTTCAGCTTCCTCCCTCATCTTTCTCATAGTAGCTTTTCTTCCTTTAACAACTTCTTGTTCTAGCTGCTTAAGGTACTTGAACTCTATATAATCATAAGATAGAGGGAGTAAAGCTTCTGCCTTGTAGAAACCCATGGTACTCAAGTAGGTGATCATGTTTTGTTTATCATGTTCTTTGCCTACTTGAGTTTCTTACTCTACAACCATAGTTTCCAACTCAGGCATTTCTTGAACTAGGGAGAGGACAGGAGCTTGATATTATTTTTTTTTTCTTTCTTTCTTTTTTTCTTTTTGAGAAATAAAGCAGCACCCTCAGCCTCCTTCCTCTCTCTAGACACCTCTGTGTATGCCAGTTCAGTCAATACATCCAAGGGAACAAAGATGCGTTCATCAATATTATAGTTCCTAGTTAGTTCAATCAGGTTACCCTTGACTCGTCTTCTTGAGTACTTGGATTTTGACCAGCCATGATTGCAGCCTACATGAAACCAGGATTCTCTCTTTGTCTTTCTTCCCTCACTTTCCTCTTCCTCTCCCTTTTCTCCTCCTCAATCTCATCTTCAAATAGAACCTTTTTTCCCTTGTCAACCACTAGCCTATGTTACTTAGGGAGCAAAGAGCTTTGGCTTTCTTGCACTTGTTCTTCATTGGAGCTCTTGCAAGGGAGAGGTTGTAAGACACCTTCACCAACTAGTGTCTCACTGAGAGTGGTTGGTTGTTCTAAAAGAGCAGGAATATCACGGTTCACAAAGTCCACAACAAGGCCTTTAACTGAGGCTTTCCCTTCAAAGCTAATCTTAGGGTCCAACTTAATATCTAGTTGACCAATTATTTCCCCTACTAGCCTTTGTATGTAAATGTTTGTTTTTTTCTCTTAAACTACTTAAACACTCTCCTTTAAATTCTCTATGCTAACCTATTAGCTTGTCTGTTTTGACTTGGGTTGACAAGTGGTAGTGTTACTAGAGGGAAGCTTTCATAGAATCCCAGGTTGTAGATGTTGAAGATTTCTTATTGACCCAGGAATCTAGAAAGCACCAAGGCCTTTCTTTCAATGTCATACCTCCATCCTATGAATGAATTTTCAGCAAGATTAGATGGAGGTGACATGGCCCTTGGTACAAAACCCTCCTCAAAGAGGCTTTGAAAGATGGCATCGACATTAATGTGGGCCAGAAGAGGTTGTTGTGTCTAGACAAATGCAAGTGAGGGTGGTGTATCCTTAATTTCCTTCTGTTGGGCAGTGCTCCCATGTTCTTTGACTATAGTAACTTTCTCCCCCTTTTTTGTATCATCACTTACCTGCACAAGCTGTGGAGGTTAGGTCTACTACATCCATAGGTTCTTATGGCCATGATTGAGCATGCCTGGCAGGCCTCTCAGCTTGTTTACCCTTGAGATTGGTGATCTCAAGTTGCTGATTAAGCACTTACCTTTGTAAGATAGCCACTTAAGATTCCAGGTGACTAACCTTTGAAACAAGGTATGCTCATGTAGCCATCAATTCTTGCACCTTTTGTTTCATGATCCCCTCATCTTCTTTAGAAGAATCATGGGGGATGAGAGTACATAATCAAAGTCATTCCTCTCACCACCTGATGTTTGTTCTTTATCTCAAGATTTCCCCTGCTCTGTGATAGTTTCAAAAGAAGTGCCAAGAAGCTGGGTTGCTGTGGTTCAGCTCTGAATGATTTAATCACTTGCATAAGGAAAAGCCTTTTCCACATGGACCTCTTGAACATGTTCAAAGAGGTCCACCTCAGTAATGGGTGGATGATGTGGGCTAAATATAGGAGTGCCAGGAGCACTCATCTTTACTTGAGTAGGGGAAGAGCATAAGTGATTCATCATCTAGTTATAGGATGGCTAACTATCTTCATCATCCAACTGTAGATGTTGGTTTATGGAGGCTATAGTGATGAAAGCTATCCTCCCCTTCACTGAAGCCGAGAGTGCCTTCTCACCGTCCATACTAATTGTTTTTGTCAAAAATTAACAAGGTAATTAATGAACAAATTAGTCAAGTGAGGTAGTGTCCTATATCAGAATACTAACTGAAATATCTGACCAACACCGGAATATCGATCAGGATATTATAGAAATGAACAATCAAATCAAATAAGAACAAAGACAATGAACTTTTGAAGGGGAAAAAGCCCTTGATCAAAGTGATCTCCGGCACAAAAAACCCCTTGGCGCCTGACAAAACGTCGGTGACCGGTTCATTTATTAATAAAGAAAAACAAGTACAACTCGAGAGTTTGAATGATTGTATCTAAGTGTTACAATGATTATTTGAGTGTGTTTGAATTGTTTATGAGCATAGATCAGGTGTGTGAACGTGAATAAGTGACTTAAAACAATCAGCCAAGCCTTATTTTATAGTAAAACCTAGCTGCTATGGTCAACCGATATCCTCAGCCATATCCAGGATATCTCGTGATTCTTTAGAGAATGAGTCTTCTTGAACATTGCAAGCCTCTTTAAATGTGTTCAACCATTGCCTAAAGTCTTCTCGGACTTCTGGGTGTTGAATCCATCAATTATACACGTGCCTATCACAACAATATACCAAGAATTGTTAGCATAAATTTAAGGATACAAGTCGAGATGTCAAACCCGCAAGCATATCCTGAGTTCCAAAATACTGATCAGAATAATGAGCGAAATTTTCACCCATAACACTAACTTCCTGGAAAGTTCTCCAGAACTCCAAAAGTTGATCTTCGTGGAGTGGAGGGTTAATGGTAAGGGTAGTAAAGTAGGAGGAGTGTGAAAGAAAGTTGCAAATATCTAAAAAACCAGGGTCTTTTTTAGCATTTAAATAGAGTAACATGGTTTTGATGCTGGTGTAGATGCATGATGAGGGCTGCTTCCTGGTTTTGGGGCTTAGGGTTGGCCATTATTGAAGCTTTTGGGAGAGAGATTGGAAGAAGAATGACGGTTTGTGGAGATTTTTAGGTCTGGAAAGATTTAGATGAAGAAAAAGAATAGAGAGTGAGACCCGTTGAAAAGGCTATTTATAGGCTTGGATTTGAGAAGAGTTATTGTGAAAGATAAAATTTGAAATCCGGATGTAGGTTCCACCTCTAAGTAAATGCCCAAAGGAGTAGTTATATCGAATGTTTAAAGTCTTCTGATGGTAATTTGTCTTTGAAAGGTTAAAGAAAGCTTTCGAAGCTAAATTGACTTTGGAAGATATTCCTTACTTTGAGAAGAATTGATAGCTTTTGTTTTGGAAGTTATTAAGCCTCAGATGCTATACTCAAAGAGTAAATGAAACTTCCGAGACTTAATTGCTTTTGTAAGAAAACTATCCTTTAAAACATATAAGTACTTAGAAGCAAACTTAAGCTTCAGAATATATATTAGAATTTCATTTAAAGTTAAATCCCTTAGTAAGCAGTTATTAATTTTGAAGACATAACTTTTTTCTGAAGTCAAATCGATTTCTTCCTAGAGAAAGTATGTTCATACTTCTTAAAATTCTAAGGAATATTTACTTAAAAAACATTCTCCAAGATTAACAGGTCTTATTTGAGAGATAAATTAGACAATAGTAAAGACACACACACCTTTTGTAAAATAATTTTGAAATTAATTTAAGAAAATCTACTCAAAGTTAATGATTCCAATAAATGATACAAGATATTTAAATATCTGTTCATCAAATGCTTTTATGAACATATTAGCATATTGTTCAATTGCGTTAACTTTGGCCAGTTTAATCAATCATTTTTCAAAATTATCTATGATCAAATGAAAGCTGATATTAATGTGCTTTATCTTTGAGTGTGGCACTGTATTCTTTGTGATTAAGATAGCACTATTGTTATCTATATGGATAATAGTCTTCATAAAGTTGAATTCACAATCTAGCATCTGATTTTGAATTCATAGTACTTGAGCACAGTAGCTTGTAGCAGCAATGTATTCAGCTTTAGAAGTTGATGTAGATATACTAGATTGCTTCTTGCATTGCCATGAGACTATTTTTCCATCAAGTAACTGATATCACCCAGATGTAGACTTGCTAGTCATATTGCAACCACCATTGTCATAGTTTGTATATGCATATAGATTGAAGTCAGAATTCTTTGGATACGAAAGTCTTAGTGTGGGAGCTCCTTTGAGGCATCTAAGAATCCTCTTGATAGCAACTAGGTGTGACATCTTGTGGCTGGCTTGATATCTTGCACATATGCATATAGCAAACAGGATATCAAGCCAGCTAGCTGTTAGGTACATAAGAGACCCAATCATAACCCTGCATTGATATTCGTCAAGACACTCCACCTCAAGATCAGGTCCTAAGGACTTGGTTTTGGATATGTGAGTCTTAGCAACCTTATAATTAGCAAGATGAAATCTAGTTAGTATGTCTTGTAAATACTTTGACTGGTTTATGAAGATGCCATTGTCAGCTTGCTTCACTTGAATTCCTAGAAAGAAATTGAGTTCCCCCATGGCACTCATGTCAAATCTATTCTTTATCAGCTTCTCAAACTCATTATAGAACTTCTCATTAGTTGACACAAAGCTAATGTCATCAACATAAACATAAACTAGCATCAAGTCATTCCCAGTTCTTTTGATGAAGAATGTACTATCAATAGTACCTCTTTTGTAACCATGTTGAACTAAGTACTATGACAGTGTCTCATATCACTTCCTTGGTGCTTGATGCAACCCATAGAGAGCTTTGTCAAGCATGTAGAGAGAATCAGGATGATCTGGATCTACAAAGTCAGGTGGTTGATAGACATACACTTCTTCATCTATCACCCCATATAGAAAAGCACACTTGACATCAAGTTGGTAGACCTTGAAATCCTTTGATGCAGCAAAAGAAAGGAATATTCTTACAGCTTCAAGTCTTGCTACAGGAGCAAAGACATCTGTTTAGTCAATCTTGACCTCTTTAGTGTACCCTTGGACTACCAGTCTTGACTTGTTCTTGATGACAAGTCATCTATCATCTTTCTTGTTCCTCAATACCCATTTGGTTCCTATTGTCATCTTCCCAGGAGGAAGAGGACATGAGTTCCAAACACCCTATCGAATTGAAGAACTTCCTCCTGTATTGCTTAAATCTAACTTCCATCTTGTAAAGATTCATCCACTCTCTTTGGCTCAATATAGGATATGAAGCAAAAGTGCAGACAAACATTTTGATCATGGGTTTGTCCTCTTGTTCTCACCCGAATTTCAACATCACGACTAATGTTTGTGGTAGGTTGTGACTTGTGTATTCTTAGTTGAGGAATCATAGAAGTTGATTTGATAGATCCAAATTTGAGAAATTTAGATCTGGGGGTTGAGTATCACCTACCATATCAGCACACCCATCAAGTGTGACTTGATTAGGAAAGTATGTTATATTATTGATGTTGCCTTTGGTGGAGTGGTTGTCAGCATCAAGATATTCTTGATCACTTTCACCACTCTATATTCTCCTACATTAGAGATCCCTTTATTTGAGGTTTATCCCTCATTGCTAGAATTGGTTGGAAACTCAGATGTATCAGCAAAACAATTTGTTATATTTGTGCTGATAGGATTTCTACTTGCAGTGTTTATTACCACTAGTGCTGAAGAGATTTGATCATTTGGTATTCTTAGCTCAAATCTTGGATCAGGATCTTTTGTATATATATTACATGTTGTTCCTTAAACATCTTCATGAGATTTTTTAAAATAGCTCGTAACTAAATCTCTATCAAATAGCTAATCAAGACCAGAACATTTCACACTTGGAGTGTGTTAATTTAAGGACATATGGGTTTACTCTTCAAGTACTCTAGTTCTAAGATTATATACTCTATAAGCTTTAGTATAAGATGAGTATCCAATGAAACGTCCATCATCTGGCTTTTTAGCAAACTTGGCTATGTGATCTTTGGTATTCAAGATGGTGCATGGACATCGAAATGACCTGAGGAAACAAATAAAAGGTAGCCTTTTGTGCTAAAGTTCATAAGGTGTCTTACCATGAGTTTTGACTACTAAAACTCTGTTTTGCACATAGCAGCCAGTGTTGACTACGTCTTCCAAGAAGGTGATACGTAGTTAGAGTCAGAGAGCATGGTTCTTGCAGCCTCAATAGGTGTGCTATTTCTCCTTTCAGCAATCTATTTTGTTGAGGAGTTCAAGGAGCACTATATTGTCTTGAGATACCCTTTTCATCACAAAATAAATCAAGGGTTTGTTTCTTGAATTCAGTTCCTTGAACATATCTTATTAATTTAACCTTATGATCACATTGATTCTCAACTTTCAGAATAAAGGATTTTAAAAT
Source organism: Flaveria sonorensis (assembly GCA_025506505.1). NCBI lineage: Eukaryota > Viridiplantae > Streptophyta > Magnoliopsida > Asterales > Asteraceae > Flaveria > Flaveria sonorensis. The sequence goes on along the minus strand of CM046430.1, from coordinate 29,851,215 downwards.
TTCAGGGGTCTCATCCTTACTTCTAAGAAAGATATATCTTATGAAATCATCTGTGATCACAAGAAGTATGAAGTTCTCCCTAAACTTATTACATTGTGGGAGATCATTATGTAATAAGTAAAGGGGAGTAGTGATAGAGTTCATTGCCTTTCTCTTGTGTGACACTTTGTGTTACTTTCCTTTCAGGCATGCAACACAATGATTGTCACTTGTAAACTCTTTCTTTTGCATTCCAGTTACCAAATCATTTTTAATTAATTTATTCATGCTCATATAGTTTACATGGCATATTCTTTTATGCCAAAGAAAAGACTTGTCACTATTTGTTTTGCATAGAAAGCAAAATACTTCTCTAGAAGTGGAGGTTTCTTGCAAATACATCTTGTACATGTTCCCTTTTATAGGGGCTCTAAGGAAAATATGCACTTGAGGAATGATCACTCTGGGTTTGAGAAAAATATACTCATGCTTAGTAAAGAGCATGTTATGTCTCTTGTCATAAAATTGAGACACACTAAAAAGGTTGTACTCAAACTCCTTGACAAAGTTTACCTTTTTAATGTTGAGTTACCAATTATGACCAAATCCCTTCCAGTAATGTATCCTCCTAATTCACCTCTAAAAGTAACTAGCCCTCTATCAAAAGGTTGTACTCATTAACAGCCATATGCCTGGAATAACCAGTATCAACGATCCATATATTAGTTTTGGTCTTTAGCTGTTCCTGCACATGAAATGAGATGATTAGTTACATTTAGAAACCCAAGCCTTGCTGGTCTTGGGCTTATCAAGATGAACACAAGATAGTTCAATAGTCATTGATCCTATATGCAAGCTTAGGGGATCCTTGGTTTTTGTTGATAAAGAAAGTTCAGTCACATGGCCTTATTTCTTCTTCCACACCATCTTTGGATGATTAGACTTGGCTTTTAAAACTTTAGAAGTTTTTATGATTTCAGAAGTTTTGGAAACTTAACCTTCAAAAACATTTGCATCCACTATAGCATACTTCAGTGCTTCGAAAGCATTCCTTCCTTCTGAGACCAAACTTGCTTTTGAATATAGTTTTCCTCCTATCTTCTTCTAAGTCACCATGATGCTTCAAAAGGGAAATGATTTTTCTTCCAAAGCTGTTTTCTTCTTCTTCTCAGAAGTTTTCTTCCTGTTCATGTGGGTGGTACTCTTAGGATTGTAAATGCAATCCTTAGCATAATGGGTTGTACCACCGTAGATGATGTATTCCATAGGCTTCCTTCTGAGAGTCTTGCCCTGAGGAGAAGATTTGTTTTGATCCTTTTCAAGCTCCGTCTTCATCTTCTTGAATGATGCACCATGCTTCCGAGGGTGAAGCTTGCCTTTGGAGTTGGATGGTCGAGCATGTGCAGTAGTGGTGCATAATGGTTCAACCTTCTTCTCCTTACCAGGATGGTTTGGACTTAAACTAGGACTCTTATTACTAGAGTCCTTGGTTAAGTCTCCAGTCTTCCTGAGCTCAAACACAACAGAGATGAAAACTTGTTTTTACTTGGGGTTGAAGGTGGGCTTGATCACCAGCACTTTCTTTTATCTTATTTTTGCAGCCCTGATCAAGTTCTTTCTTGCAGACTTGCCATACCTAGTCTCTTCTTCTCTTCAGGGATATAGTGACCCTTCTTAGAGTTAACCTCTTCACTCATTTCTAGTTCACCCTTCACTATATCCTCTTCTTTAGTTTCATCTTCATGTTCCTTTAGGACATGATCAATAGGAGGCAGCTCATCAACACAAGTTCCACACCTTGGTTCCTTGACTAATAGTAGTGTGTGTGGAGGAGCTATTCCATTTGATCCATGCCCCTACCTATTCTAGTAACAAACTTTTGCATGCAAGGATGAAGATATAATATTCTTAAAGGTTTCCTCTTCAAGAACACATTTTTCTACCTCGGCTTTGTGATCACAAGCTCAGCCAGGCATTCTTTCAACTTGAAAAAAAGATCTTTAATTTGACTCTTGAAGTTTGAATGCTCATGTTTTAGAGTAGAAATGGTTTTCTCTAAGTTTTCTATTTTTAGCATATAATCATTTTCTGCTGTTTTAAAATTAGCTTTTAAAATGTTTAAGGATTAAAGATTAGATCTTACTTCCAAGTTATAAGACCTATACATATTGACTTTAGTAATGCATTCAGGGGAGCAATGATGTTCCAATACCTTTGATACATCATGATCTGCCATCAGCGCTTGGTTTAGGGAGACATCTATTACCTGAAAGCTCCAATCAAAGCCTCCTTCTTTAACAGAAACTATAGCTTGCTGCTCTAGTTGGTTGGGTTTTTCAGCTCTTGGAGCTGCCTCAGTGTAGTTTGGCTTGGACTGTGTATGGCCACCATTTGTTCTTGGTGCCTTACACTCGCAAGAAAAGTGGCAATTTGGTTACAGTTGTAACACTTTACTTTGCTCTTGTGTAGCCCAAACTTTCCTTTGGACACATTACTTGGAAACTTCTTCCCTTTCCTCTTGTAGAACTTCTTGGCTCTGTGCGTGAGAAGAGCCATCTACTGGACTATTTCCATGTACTCCACATCATCTGGATGGATGCAGTCCAGATCTTCAAAATTGAAGAGAAAGTTTCCAGAACTTTCATATGAAGACACAAAGGCTTGAGAAAAGCTGGGCTCTTGGAATGGACTTCCTTGAGTATAGCTCTCCCTAGGTATCTATGGGAAGGTGATGCCTTTGGTGAGTTATTAGGGTAGCAGATGAGATTATGTTGTGGTTATCTGCTGTCCTGTTCCACCACATGGAAGGCTGAAATGTTTTGGGTGTTGGATGAGCTCAAATAAGGATTTTGCATGCTCATTTCCATTTGGTAACCGCTTAGGATACCATACAGCTTAGTGAGAGTGAGGGTAGAGAGGTTTTCAGTTCTCTTGTATCCACATAGTAGTGTGTCAATTCTCTAGGAAGTGAGAACATGAACTTCCTCACTATATCATTATTCTCAAGTCTGACACCAACATCCATTAGATTGTCTACAATCTCAACATACCTATAGTATTATTGAGGGTCATAGTTTCACCAGTCTTGTAGGTTAATTTTTCAAACTACTGTTCATTATGTCTTTCTTGTTCTCCTTAACTTCCTCAGATCCTTCATACATAAGCTTTAGTGCATCCCAGTGTTCTTTTGTGCTCTTACTTTTCTTGAAGCCTCTATAGATGGAGTTAGGAAGAGTTGTTTGAAGCGCTGTCATGGCTTTCTGATCATTGTTTATTTTCTTCTAGTCTTCTTTAGAATAATCAGCCACTTCCTTAGGTATCATCCTACCTCCAGTGGTTGCTGAAGAAGTATTTGGGATGTCAAGTCCATAGACTACAGATCTCTATATCCTGCTATCTCGAGACTGAAGGAAGCCTTCCATTCTTATGCTTTAAGTGTCAAAATCATCCGGAGTGATTAGTGGAGACTTAGTCATTGTGTCAGTTTCCATATCAGCTTTAGAAAGAGCTGCCGTTTGAGCCAGTAAGTGAATATGAAACTAATGAGTGATTCAAGATGGTGAGATCTTGCAATCAAGAGCCTAAGAAGCTCTGATACCGATTGTAGGACCGGTTATGGTTCAAACATTAGTTTCACAGTTGGAGATTATCAACTAAAGACACTTACTAGATCAAATAGGGAACCAAGCAATGAAATAATAAACAACAAGTAAGAACACTCAAGAACAGAAAGATAGGTTTTCAAGGATGATGTATATTGCTCTTAAGTGTTTACAAGTATTGCAAAGCTTCTCTTTCCTAAGACTGATACATTAGATACTTTGTACTACAACCTCTAGCCAGCCATAATTTGAAGGCCAGCCGGACACTAATCTAGACAACAAGATCAACGTAGAGTCAAAAGATAGATTGCATTTTGACTTGTGACTATGATAGGCCAAAGCTCACATCCTATTGTAATACAATAAGGATAAAATTACTAAAGTAGGAAATTACAGACAAGAGACCTTATTGTATAGTTGACAAAAGTAAAAAGGTAATCACCAACTTGTATAAGTTTATGAGTCTTAGAGCTGATAGTGGAAAGGTCTTTTGCTTTTGTTGAAAGTATGTCAGAGTGTTTTTCTTCTGAGATTTCAAACTTTGGAAGAAACACAAGTTTTCTTAGTCTTCAAAAGAGTTGAGTCTTCAAGCTTTGGAAGAATTTATCTTTAAGCTTCAAAAGACTTTACTTTGCCTTCTGAAGATTTCTGTCTTTGGCTTTGGAAGATTTGACACTTAGTTATTTTGTTTATACATAGTCAAATCTTCCGAAGTACTTCCTTCCTTGTACTTCATGCTGAGAGATCTTTGGTTAGCATCAACCTTTAAGATAATTGTCTTGATCTTAGAATCTCTCATCTTTTCCTTCAAGCCATGGATGATTTTGAACACAACAGCTCTAAGAGAGTTGGTTGTCTTTGGTCCCAAATTCCTCTTAGTGAATCCATCTTCTTTTATTTCCCTAGCAGTCATCTCATAGGGTTCAGGAAATGGATGATGTACTAGTGGTTGTATTTGTGAAGAAGGTGCTACAGTAAAGGAGGAAGTTCTTTTTGCTTTGCCTTTCTTTGGTTCTTGAGTTTTCCTTAAATCGTAGCCAGTTTCTATGGATGGATCCAGGAGTTGTTCCACCTTTATTATTTCCTTGGGCATAGCCTCAGATGTTATACTAAAGACTTGATCAGCATCGTATCCTTGTTGTATCAGACACATGGCTTTCACCATTAAGTCATAAGACTTGGTTTTCTTTATCATTTTTTTAACAGTTAAGTGTTTTCTAGGTGGGTTTTCTTCAAATTCATGTTCATCCATCATTCCTTCTTCAAGAGTGTAGCCATCTTCAATTTATCCTTCTTCAAGATTGATGAATAGTTGTTCCATGGTTAGTTACTCGGTTGCTTCTATATTTGTTCTTCCATGAATTGAGCAACATCAGCCATACTCAAGTTCTGTTCTCTTTTCATCTTTTTAGGCTCAGAAGCAGCCTCTTTAACAATAGACCTCTTTCCTTTTGCCTTTTCAGCCAGATACTTTCTTCTTCTAACATATGTCTGTAGTTTAGATAAACTAGACTCAGTTGCTTCTACTGGCATAGTAGCCTCAGTTACTACTCTTTCTTCTTTACCTTCTTGTTGTTTTGTTGTACATTCCTCAAACAGCCTCCTAATGACTTCCTTTTGCTCCTTAGTTACAGTTACAAAAGGAATCATTTGCATTTGGAGCTTTTTCTCAAATATAATGTGCTATTGAGGGATAAGAAAAAATAACTTTGTAGGTGCACTTGCTTCTCTAATTATCTCTAGTATGTCTTCGTCAATAAAGAAATCACCAGGGGAGTAAGCATTAAGTTCTTCAATCAATGAGCTCATGGCAGCTTCCTTTTCTATTTGACTAGGAGCTGTGTATGGAACCATGGCCATAGATGCTTCCTTTATAGGTTTGCTTGATGTACCAGCTAGTTTAGTAGGCATCTCTTGTTGTTCAGTTTTTTGCCTTTTTGGTGATCTATCATCTCCACCATCACCATCACTCTCATCATCAAACTCTAATATTTTGTCAAACTCATCTCTGTCTTCATCTTTTTCTTAATCCTGTTCTTTCTTGATGAACATGTCTTCAAGTAGTTCAGTCTTTGAGTAAGATTAGTCACTTTCTTTTCTAACTTGACTATCTTCTTATACTATAAGTTGATCAACCTATCTTGATCATCCATCACAATTATTTGGATCTTATCCCTCATCTTCTCTATCATTGACTCTAACTCTTTCATCTTTTCGTCTTTTAAGATCAAATCATTAGTTCTATTAGCAATGACTTTGTGTTTCGGGCTCATAATCTTCTCCATTCCATTGATCTTCAGTTGTAATTCAGATATAATCTCATCCTTATCGGACTCACTTGATTGTTGATGTTGTACTTGACCAACTGACTTTGTTCTTATCTAGATATGATTCAGAGCTATCAGTTGAACTAGAAGATTCAATAGATTATGTAGATTCAACAACAGCAACAACAGGAGATGGGTGAAATGGAGATGGTACTGGAGATACAAAGGTGATGGAATGGGAGAGTGTGCTTGATTAGGAGAAGCACTATGAAGATCACCACCTACATCTCCTTGTGGTGACATTGCCTCATGACCTTCAACAAAGACAGTCTCTTCTTTTTATTTTAAATGCATATCTTGAATGATGGGTTCATCTTGAACAACTTCTTCACCCTGAATATTAGCCTGTTGTTCTTTTTGTTGTTCTTGTGCTAGCTCTTTTTCTTGTTGTTGATCCTCTTCTCCTTCAACATTGGCTTGATTAATTTGTTCAAGCATCCAAGACAACAAAGGATACAAAGTACCACTGAAATAGCTCCTAGGGTCTTTCTTCTTGATGTATCCGTATGATTTGGCTGAATGACATGCTAGGTTCATTTCAGGTCCTGAGCCTACCAAATTAGGAATGGCTTCATCATGAGACACTATAAGAACCTCAGATACATGAGGAACATGGATTTTCTTCCTTCACCAATGTTTGATAACACCCTATTAAAGATATAAGCAGACATATTGAATGGTGTGTTAGTGCATAGGGTACAGATAGAAGATGATGTGCTAAGGGGGATGTCATTCCATCCAGTCTTCCTCTTAGATAAGCGGTGTTAGAAGTAATGGAAATCTCCATTGCAAATCCATTAGTCCTTTGACAATTTGCTTCCCTTCAAAACCACCTTCATATCCAATGTTAGAAAAGAAGGTAAGGAGCTCATCTTCATCTATTTCTTATGGCTGACTAGCATTATCTCCAAACTATAAGCACTATCTCAATGTTTGTTTAGAGACCACAAACACATGCTGATCATCAATTCTACCAGAAATGGTTGGGACATCATCAACCATATTGGCTTCAGTAGTTCTCAAAAAAGATCCGTTGAAGTTCTCATAGATAATTGGTCTCACTATGATAGCATAAGCTAGTCTAGTAGTCAAGATGAATTTGATCATGTCTCTTAAATTAGAGTATAGAAAACCACTTATGTTGTGACTTTTGCTCCAACTTAGATTAGCCATATTATACATAATATGCAAATGTGTAAGTAAGCATGATGATGATAATACTTATCATGTTATTATTATGTAAGATAAGTCTGACTTTAACTAAATGAGTCAAAGTTTAACTCTCAAAAATCAAAATTGGTTTCTAATGTCACTGTTGTATTCCATGCATACCAATGTAACTAATGTTTTTAAATCTTTTGAGTTTTAATCATATTATTTTGTCCTTTTAAGTTTAAAACAACTATCTTTAAGTATTATAACACTTGAATTTCATGTTTGATATGTTCAAATTCAAAACCCTTATTCAATCGAACATTATTGGGAGTTCACATGTTTTGTTCTTTTGAAAGAATCAATGTTAAAATCATTTAAAGATCTTTTTAGTTGTCTGGATGTCTGTTATTTGTGATTGATTATTCATCCTTTTTTATTCTTAACCTAGGGTTCATCATTGGTGTTTCATTTTGAGTAGCTTGATTTGAACAACATGCATATTCACCTTTTAAACAATATTACATTGGTGGATGATCGATTAGAAAGATGAAATAAGGTAAATTTTTGATTGAATCACTCAACACTGGATGAAATTGGATGTCTGAAACTTTGAACACTCGTCGCACTTTTTATCTCTCTTAGATTTTTAAGTATTAAATGTGGTATGAGATTGGGTTAAAATAGGCGAACTTTCAAAGTTTTGAATTTCACAAGTGTTTGAAAGACAAATGCAAGTTTAAAATTTTGAACCTCAAAGTAAATTGTTCATTGCAAAAACAAATGCGATACAACAATCCTTTATCCACAAAGTGTACTCTTCACCGCAAAAACAAATGCGGTTGAACAAATGCTTAGCTCGTAAAGTTTAGTTTTACTTGCAAAAACTAATGCGGTTGACCAAAAGTTTTCAACTGCTATCAGCATAACAAATGTGATGAACAGTTCTTCACTCACAAAAATTAATGCGGTGAGTAGTGTTGTTCGTATTTGTTCAAACTTAATGAACCATATTAACTTTGCTTGTCCTCATTAGTTAAATAGCAATGAACAACTTAGTACTGAGTAATATGTTTCGCATTTGTTCATTAGTCTTTTACTAATGCTTTAAACACTTTTTCGTATAAATATTTTGGTAATTCTGTTAACCGCAAGGATATATGCGGGAGAACAAATACTTATCCGTAGAAATATTTTAGTCATTAGTATTTCTGTTAACACTGTTGCCCGTAATTCTTTTTCTTATGTAATTAAGACTTGATAAAATGACTACATGCATTGGTTTAGATGTTTTGGTTAGATTCACCAGCATAAACCAACACTATTACCCATATCAAATTTGGACTTGTCAAAATTTAATATTTTGGATATGAAGAATCTGATGTGATGTTTGCACTGCTACTGATCTATTGACTTTGACTTTTTGATATGTTGGTGTTGATGTTGTCAATTCTTTTTTTGAATGATTTGTTCATCGATTTGATACAAATGTTCATTCTGACTTGTCAATGGCATGTTGTACATATGAAAACCTGCATTGACTAAAATACACCGATGATTTCGAGAAATATTTTGCATACCAACATAGTTGTTTATCATTTTCTTGGGTTTAATATTTTGAAAAGGTCAATCAATTATGCAAACATAAAGTAAACTATTTTTTGAATTTTTTTTAACAGTTTTTAAATGTTTTTGAGAGAATTTTCTAATATTTTTAATTACTCCTCCTAAAGTTTATATCTCTCAGTGATAAAACTTTAAAGATTTAAAAATCTGGAAACGTTAATTACACCATCAAAACCATAAAATGAAATCAAAATATTTGTGCATTTTGTGAATATTTTCTATACATGAGTCTAGAAGTATACCTTTTAAGATATCATAACAATCTACCTTCAAAAATGTAAATTTATATTGAAAATTAGACATAATCACACACATATGGATTGCAGGTATAATTGTCGACTTAAACTCAACAATGTTTTATATATTGTTTATTCTGTGTGATATTTATCATGTTTTGTGTTTGTTGATCATTCTCTGTGTGCCTCACACTCAAAAGCACAGATTGATCAACCACTCGCATGAAATGCATGGTAGAACTTTGTTACAACTTACTTGACCAGGTCATTTAAGTTATGAAATCTCATATTATTGTAGGTGAGGGGACCTTTGGGATTTATGTGATCCTTTTATGTGGATCCACATTTGGATTCTTTTTCTCTCCATTTTTGAGGTGATCCACTGTGGGATTCTTTTATTGTAGTCCAAGATGGACTTTATTTTTCATTCACTTTGGAATGTGTTCCTCATTAAGAATATTTTTAGATCATGTACATTGGCACTTTATGCTTTGATTACTCTAGTTCTTTGCATAGCAAAACAAGGGAGAAACTGATGTGGGTGAATGAGATTCATAAAGTATCATTACCTGGTGTGTCTAAGTTGCTACACACACCCACTTGAATAAATTAGTTCTTACCCGTACTCTAATATGATAGCTTCATAGTAGAATGGGAAGCTTTAGTTTGTCACAAAAGCATATATCTTCAATTCCAAGTTGAGCCTACCCACATATTAAATAAGGTATGCCAGTCATTGTTATATTTTTAAATGCATTGCTAATGATATACTGACTATAGTTATAATATCGTCTTAGTATATTCTATTTTAATAAATGTAAAAACATATTTTCTATGTTTTTCTTGATTTTTCTTTGTTTTTGTCTTTTTGTTATTTTATCAAAAGAAAATTACATCGTTTTGTACTTTTGCTTGTTTTTAAATGTTTTTGTGTTCTGATATTGTAAAAAGCATATTTTATTAAAATAAAATTACATCTTTTTGTACTTTTCCTTGTTTTTAAATGTTTTTGTGTTCTGATATTGTAAAAAGAAAGATGGGTTATTAACAGAAAGCTATGATATTGTATTTACATGTTATCTAAGGTTAATTATGCCTATTGCTTGAACTAAGAACTCAAACCGACTAGGTTCAAATGTCTTAGTAAACAAATCAGCCAGTTGATTGTCTTTGGGTACTTGTATCAACTTTATAAAATTCTTTTTCAAAATAGTCCATCAAAAAGTGATATATTCTGTGATGATATTGTAATGCAATGATCAATTCAATCACTAAGAAATCAAAACACATGCAATTACTTCAAAAATTCATAGATCTTATTGATAGCAAACGTTGTGGATACAAAGTGTATGGGTGAATCACAGTGGTTCACTTCCCCCCTTACACAATACATAAAGTATCCTATTTATACTATCAAAAGAAACAAGGAACATATATTTACAAAACAATTCCCTATACTATGACAAAAAGTAAAAGACAAATGTTAATCTTCTACAGGCTCTAACAATACTCCCCTTAAGATTGGCATTGTCTTCAGTCCAACATGAACTCTTCTGGTTCATCTTTGATCTTGAACACTGGCTTCACTTTGTAGAGTTCCAACTCTCGCAAAGCATTCTTGATCGCAGACTTGAACTTCTTGGCAAGGATGGCTTGATCAGGCTTTGACTCATTAGTTTTGATCTCCATCTTGTCTATTGCTTCCAGAGTGTCTTTTGTCAGACCTGCGATGTCAATGTTAGCATAGAACTCATAAGGTTTTGGATGATTTTGAGAGTGAACTTCCAACACTCCTTTACTGGATATTCTCATAAAGTCAATATACTTTATGTCCATCTTCATGATATTTGCAAATGCTAGAGCTTTCCATAATGAAATTCGCTCCATAGCAGCATCCATTACCTTAATGATCGTCATGAAATATTTTCTGTCCTTATCAGCAGCTTCCGAAGCAACACGCTCAAACTTCTGGTTGTACAAGAAAAAGATATAACATGGATGGAGAAGCTTAAGCTCAAAATCTGCAAATAAGAATATCATATCCTGATCCCAATCGTCCATGTTACGAACTAACTTCAATTGAAATGAGACTATGTGATAAAGCCACCTCAAAATTGGCATAGAGGTTTGTGTACCATCTATCACTTTTAAGCCTGGGTTAGTGACTTTTTTCAAAATACTAGTCACAATACTCATTCAGGAAATGTTCTTCTTCCTCTGAATTAGCAGCCACCTTCCTTTTACTCTTTAAAGACTTGAAATATTCTTTATCTTCTTGATACATCAAGTTTAAGATAAGTATCCATCCTGGTAATGCCACGATTGAGAAGTTTTACAAAATTTTCACCTCGAGCTGCCTTGGAAGGATTAATCAGAGGCAACTTGTTCAACTCCTTTAAATCTTGTACTAGCAATGCAATGATGCTCGTGTAAAAGTGATAAACATCACAAATTGTATTTACACGTTTAATCAGAAAAGCATCAAAGATCTCATCGTGTTTCCAGGCGATTATCTTAACCTCCTTTGTATTATCAGGCACAATCATTGCATCAACCGATACATTATACGCTTGCTTCTCAGTCTCAAGGAACATATCAATCATTTCTTTTCTTTTTTCATGACCCCTTTTTACCAACTCCATTGCCTTTATCTCTTGAGGCTTTAAGTTTCGAGTTCTTTTGGTAATCTCCAGATATTGTGGGTTGTCCATGTCTAACACAATCATCTTGTTATTTTGCTTCTCCATCTCATGAAAACTTCTAACCAAATTTCTTAGCGACTCGGATTGCAGCCTGTTCAATCTCTTCCTTGGATAATTTCTTAATGGTAACCACAATCTAAGCTCAATAGTAATCATATTCTCAGGATCTGGATGATAAAGTTTTGATGCTGGAAGATCTTCAATATTGATACTTTCTTGCATTAGAACCCATTCTTCATGTTCAAAAACTATTTCATTCGGATCAAATGGAGCTGTTGTCTCTGCTATCATACACTTTTCATACTCATTGATTTGAGAAACTGTGAGACCATCCAAGAATACACGATTGTACTTCTTCTGGACCAAATAGTTATATCTATCCTTAACGTCTACATGAATGTCTTTAGAAACAGCTTCAACTGGAGAATATGCAGCTTCAGCGACGTCTTCTTCCTCCAATACCTCATCATATTAAGCATCTAAGAACTCTGGATCTAAATTATCCAATGCTCCAATTGGCTCTCGTACATCTGCCTTTGCACTTTCCTGTATAGAAAGATTATCTACATTCACTGCATAAGAATAACAAATTAGATTCAAGCATATAAGAAATAAAACAACACCAATAATCAAAAATGTAATTTAAACTATTTATGAGTTTCAGAAACAATTTTCTGCATTTTTGATGGAGGGTTGGAGGATGATTCTGCCAATGATTGAAAGTCAAACTCATCTATCTTTCTTTTGCCTTTGCTAACTTTAGATAATTTCTTAGCTTCAGTAGATTGAAATTCAGGTGCAACAATGATTTCTTGTGAAACATGGCTCATTGCTCTAGTATACACTCGAGACATTTCTCTTGATTCAGTTTCAATAAGTGAAACTTCAGGAACAACCTCTTTCTCTGATGGTAAAGGTTCTTGGTCTTATGGTTGAGTAGATTGAGATTTTAAGTTATCTTTCATAATCTCATGCTCTTCTTTCAACTTATCATACTCTTCCTTCAACTTTTTGTATTTTACAGCCTTATAGTCATTATCTCTGAGCAATACATCAAAGTTCTTTAAATTCATCTCTTGAATTTATTCAAACTCTGTAATCTTCAAGTCTTTCTTTGATGTTTCTGCTTTCAATTGATCATTTTCATCTTTCAGCTTCTCAATCATCTTAAGCTGGCGGATATTCTTTCAAAGATTCTATGATCTACTGAGCGTTCAAGTTCTCAGAAAGGATGGTAGCATATTTTGTTGAGCTTCCACCTTCATCTAGCACATGAATTAGTGAACTAGCAATAGCTTTGATGACCTCGAGGGAAGACTCCTCGGCAATCACATTCTCTTGTGTTGTCGAATTTGGTGATTGTACAACAGGTTCAATTACATCAACATTATGAAAATCAAATTCCATTTATTGTTGTTCATTTACTTCATCAATATCTTCATTCACATCATTTGAATCATCAACATCATTAACATCTTCATTCTGATTATCAGATTCTATTTCGTCACTATCAATCTCCTTATCAACTTCTTTAACAACTTCAACCTCATTACATCCAACATCATCATCATCATCACTATCATCACTTGAAGAAGAACTACCTTCATTCTCAGATTCATCATCATCCTCATTATTTTCATCATCATCCTCAGATTCAGACTCAGAAAGACCCTGAGGAACCTCTTTAATTAAATCATTCGGATCAATTGGTGCATTATCAAACAAATGAAAGTGATTTTCATTTATATTCACCTTATCTCTTGCTACTGCTCTCATATAATCAAACATCTGAACATTCTGAGCACTAGTCACAATAGCAAGTCTTTTAAACACGTTTTCAGTCATGTGCTCCAATATCAATCTTTCTTCACTTACTCGATATGCATGAAGATCATGATATTCTTCGTTTATAATTAGTTGCAAAAATCTTCGATACATTAAGTGTTTATTCCTGATTCCTTTTTCCAGAAAAAAAAAATCCATTCATGATCCATTTTGCCATATTGAACCTTCTATTAGTGGCAATAGCTACAATTGGAGAAGCAATGTCTACAGGAAATGAGTTCCATCCTGCACTTCTCTTGGACATACCATGTTGAAAGATATAACACAGGAGTTTCCAGTGATTATATACTCTTGTTCTAAAAAACTGTTTCTTAGGAAAGTGATCTGGATGTCCCATAGCATAAAATGTGTCTCTACACTCATCAAATGTAAGTTCAGCCTGATCTTGAGGATCATTATCACCCAGTCTTAGAGCTTCTCTAATCGACTGCTCAGAAACCTCAATCATACAATAATTGGTGATATAACCTCAAACAACTATCCTTCCTGCATCATCTCTAGCAGTTTCTGTAGTTCTCCAAAATCTTTTGATAAGACAAGCATATATAACCGGTTGAGCACAAATGACGTACACATACTTCGTTCTCAACAGAAATCTGATCATTTCTTCATAACCAATTGCTTCACGAACATCCTTATTTAGAAAGGCTGCTACATTATGCTTATGCTCGAACTTAAGATCTACCATCTATTTACATTGAACAAAATATTAACCACCTTTGAATTACAATGATTTCAATCATATTTTGTGTTATTAATTTTGAACCAATAACACTTAAAAAAATTTCTAAGTGTTTTGTACAACCCATTACATGAACAGAGTATGCATATGTTTCAAGTTTGAATCAACACATTTATGATTAAACCAAGTAATACACCATGAAACATGAATATTGATTGAGTTTTAATTGACTTAGCACTTTTTATGTTTTAAAGCCTAACAATTTATACTTAAAATTTCTAATTGTTGAATACACTCTACCATGAGCATAGCACATTCATGATTAAGTTCAACTGATTTAAAGTGTACTAAATCAAGTAAAATCTTCTTAATATCAGTTGAATAGATGAATTATGATGATTACACAACAATTTTAATGAAAAATTATGAAATGACTGTTCATTTCTAGTTCTTATGAACCGACTGATGAACACTAAATAATCAAGAACACATGATGATGAAATTGAGTTTTGATTCTCACAATCTATTCGAAAACATTTTATAACAACCACTTGATGTTCAATTTTGATTATCATAACACATTTAAATCACAGATTACAAGTTTCTAAACACATAGGGTTCGAACGCCTAAATAGAGTTCAAACGCCCAATCAAAGACTAAATTAGGTAATGGAAATTTGATGTTATAAGATCAAAATGATGTTTAGATTCATTGACTATACCTATATATCACACGGATTAACAAGTAGCAATCAAATGATGAATGTATGAATATATCGGTTGAGAGAATAAATGTAACAGAGAGTTTGAGTTAGTGAAAAATGATTAAAACTACCAAGTGTTGAATGTATATAAGTATAAAAAGTCTTAGGCGCATGACAACTGTGAAGGCACATGAGGCTTAGACGCATTGCACACTTAGCTACATTTCACAGTAAATCTTCAGATGCATGAGCAAAGTTCAGGCGCATGGCTAGACAAAAACGGTTACACTTGGAATATTTTCAACATCACCAGATGTCTGAGTAGCTTGCAAGTTTAAACACTTTTCAGGCACATGGGACTTGTTGAAATTCCCAACACTTAGATTAAACATCACATTCAAACATCTAACCATATTCTAAAGTCTGGAACTGTTCAGGCGCATGAGATTAAGTTGATACGCCTAACACTTAACCATTTTCAGCAACATGACAACTGTTTAGGCGCATGTAGTTTAACAAAACGCTCAACACTTGGACAAATTCCTGAAATTCATCATACTCCTGATTTAGACTTTTGAGCACTATTTAGGCACATGAGAAACCTTCCATGAGTCTGACACTTGGAAACTTTCACAACATCCATCTGAACACTATTTGTGCATATTATCACTGTTCATGCACATTATCTCAACACTTAGTCAAATTTTTTACTATCACCCAATATGAACATTAATCACCCTTAAATTTAACAATATCAAATTATTTTTGTTTAAGATCACCCCAAATCATTTGAAACTCATATATTCATTTTTAAACATGTATTTTCAATTCAAACACCAACCAAGCACATTTCGGAACACAACTTTGAACCAGTTTGTATTTTTTATTTTTCAAACAATTTCTTGACATTTTAGTCTCTATTTTGAAACTTTTACAACACAAATAGTCTCATTTTTTTTTTATTTTGTTTGCAAGAAGCTTTTCCACTTATTTTGAATTCTTTTCAGGTTCATTTTTGCATCATATCAAACACACACATGCTTGAATTTTTAGCTTCATCATTTTCATCCAAAGCACTTTATGTTTTATTTCTTTTTCACATTTTGAAACATTCCATTGATTTTCTCTTTTACAGTTTTACTCCCCCTAAACTTTTAAGTTCACAAACTTATAAGTTTCTTATATTCTACAAGTAGAGCAAACCAATCAGAATCAACATGCATGCACACAGAAAATCATGCAAAAAAACAAAATTAAAGCAGAATAAAAATCTACTACGCACATTTGAATCACATGCCTGCAGTGAGATCATATCAGTTAAGATCAACACATTAAAATTAAATAAAATGGTGGATAGTCATAGACAGTGATTAAATCCTGATCAAGTGTGTTCCAGGCCAGCATTCCCGTAGCAGAGGAGACACGAGATCTAAGGACAGAAAATGAGTGCTTTTGGCAAGATACTCAGCACGCTTACTTTCTCAATTCTTGGATTGCTTAAGATTCGATTAGATATGAAATTATTGAACCCACACTTAGACGTAGAGAGCTCAAGTCTCGTCAACATATGCAAGAAAGCACTTTTCTCAACCTTTTAACCTAACATATACATATAACAAGATCTCATGTTTAGGTTGTGCACATTGGCATCTTTTTCATCAGGTGAGAATACCCAGGTCTGTAATGAGTTACAATAAAGGATATCTCGTCACTTTAGGGCTATAATGACTCATAACAAAGAAGTGAATAGATGCTATAAATAGATCTCATGGTTATTCATATAGCGACCAGGTATGAGTTTGTGACTTTACAAGCAATCAATTAGAGAAGTCAACACTACTCATTGGTACTAAGATGGACAACCACGAAAGCATGATTGATTTAGCTTAATTACAAGAATTTACTTTTTAATTATAATTGCATGAGCTTACCTGCACATCATATCTGATCATGTCAGACTTTATTAGCGAGCGGAGTATGCAACCCATCAGAACCAATGTATCTATCATTTCTCACAAATTGCAAAGGCAGATTCATTCCTAAAATAATAAACTAACAAATAAACTCTATTTTTGTGAGTTTTTATTTTATAATTTTCTCTTTTAGTTTTGCAATTTTCTATTTTTGTATTTGCTTTATCTTTTTCTTTTGAGCATGCACACACAATATATACAATCAGGCAGTCAACTTTGATAGTTTCTTTTTTATTTTAATTATTTAGCTTGGGGAGGGATCTTTTCATTTATGTGATTCAGACAACTTAAATAAACTCGATCAAGTGATCAAAACAACCTTGTAAAAGACTCTTGAGAAGATCAAAACCAGTTTTTAAATATGGTTAATAAGTCCAATTTACTCGACCAAATACTCAAAACGACCTGGTAAAAAGGCTTTTGTAAATAGGTTAGCCAGCTATTTTTCAGTTGAGATTTGAATCAAAATGATTAAACCTTTTTCAGAGTTTTCTCTGAGAAAATGATGTCGTATTTTGATATGCTTTGTTTTTGAGTGTTGGATAGGATTAGCTGTAATAAACATAGCAGCAGTGTTATCAATGTAAATAGGAGTTTTAAGAAAACTGATCCCGTAATCCAGTGGTTGGTTTTGAAACCAAAGGATTTGAAAACATCCTGCTGAAGCAGCTTTGTACTCGGCTTCTGCGGTTGAAACGGAGACATTTCTTTGTTTTTTACATTGCCACGAGACTAATCTAGGACCCAAAAACTGACAACCACCCGTCATAGATTTACGATCTTGGCAACATCCCTCATAATCACTATCTATATATCCATGTAACTCGAATTTTCCTTCATAAGGATACCACAACCCTAACGCTGGTTTTCCTTTGAGATACCAGAATAATTGTTTAACAGCGATTAGGTGAGATTCCTTCGGGTTAGATTGGTACCTGGCACAGATACAAACAGCATACATTTTATCAGGTCTAAATGCAATAAGATACATCAAAGATCCAATCGTAGATCAGTATAGAGTTTGGTCAACTGATTTTCCTTTCGGATCAGGTTCAATCTTGGTATTGATGTCAGCTAGAGTTCTAATTGATTGACAATCTTGCAGTTTAAATTTTTTAAAGAGTTTTTCAATGAATGTCTCCTAATTAATAAAAATTCCATGTGCATACTATTTCACTTAAAGACCAATGAAAAAGTTAATTTCTCCCATAGAACTCATTTGGAAACGAGACTTCATGACTTCTTCAAATTCATTACACAATTTTGGACTTGTAGAACCGAATATGATATCATCAACATACACTTGAACACATAAGAGATCATCAGCATCCTTCTTTATAAACAAAGTCGGATCAATTTTCCCTTGCGTGTATCCATGCTAGATCAAATGATATGACAACGTATGATACCAAAGTCTAGGGGCTTGATGAAGACCATACAATGCTTTACTAAGCTTGTACGCAGGATGAGGATATTCTGAATCTTCCAAACTTACAAGTTGCTTGACATACACATCCTCAGTGATTGGTCCATACAGAAAAGCACCTTTAACGTCCATCTGATACACCTTGAATTTCAAATATTATGCATAAGCCTGGAAGACACAAATTGATTCAAATCTTGTAACTGGCGCAAATACTTCATGATAATCTATTCATTCTGCCTAGGTGTAACCTTGTGCAACGAGTCTTGCTTTGTTGCGAACAAAAATTCCCCGATCATTTGACTTGTTTCTGAACAACCATTTGGTGCCTATGGTATTTTCTCCTTCAGGTAAATCCACAAGCTTCCACACTTCCTGTTTGCAGAACTACAATAACTCTTCTTGCATTGCGTCAACCCAACTATAGTCATGTAATGCTTCTGTGATGTTTTTAGGAACAATTTGAGATAGAAAACACGAGTATACGCAGAGGTTTGCTTGTTTGGAATGACTCCTCATCGTTCTCTCATTCAATGGACCGATAATCTGAGACATAGGATAGTTCTTGTGAACACGAGACGTTGTATTCTCATTTTCTTGAAAATTAACATCCAGATTAGACTGGTTCAAGTCGGAAAGCTGACGCAATAAGTTCGAAGTATGTGGATTGAAATTAGGAACTTGAGTCGGTGAATTGATAAAGTAATCAAGACTATCAGTAACAATTACATCATCAGAAATCGATGAAGTTCCAGACTCAGGTTGTACAATTTAAGGACCATCATTAGGAATTGGTTGTGAAACATCGGAATTTGAAGAAACGGGATGATCTTGTGCTTGTTGAGATTGAGATTGATCATGAGATTCATAACGAAATACATGATCTTTAACAAACGAAAAGAATGGGTAATCTGGGCTAGAATCATCCATATCATCAGAATCAGAATCATCGCTGAAAGATCCAGGATCTCCTCCTTGTTTCTTTTTCTTACCTGGAGATTCAGACAAGTTAAAATTGAAAGAGTTTGACAAAGAATCTAAATCAAACAACCAAGCTGGACCTAAAGGCTTTTGAGATCGACGAATATCCATTAGCAACTGATGGAAAAGAGTTTTCAAGAAATTTAACATTAAAAGTTTCAAGGATAACATTCATCCTAGAGTTATAAACTCTAAAGGCTTTTGAGATCGACGAATATCCAATGAAAAATCCATCATCAGATTTTGCATCAAATTGTCCTACCTGGTCACTTGAATTTAAAATCAAAACTAGACAACCAAAAGACTAAGAAAATCTTATTAGGTTTCCTACCAAACAACAACTCATAAGGAGTTTTTTCTTTATCTTTCACAAGCAATGTACGATTTTGCACAAAGCATGCAGTGGATATAGCTTCATCCCAGAAAGTGATTGGAATCTTTGCATCTGCTAACATGGAACGTGCGGCCTCAATCAAAGTTTTGTTTTTCCTTTCAGCAACTCCATTTTGTTGTGGAGTTCTAGGAGCACTTAACTGACGAGCAATTCCATTTTTTGCACAAAACATGTCAACATTAGCATTTTTAAACTCAGTTCTATTATCACTTCTAATAATTTCCACTTTTGGTTCTAATTGATTTTTCTACTTTAATGATGAATTATTTTAACAATTCAGCAGTTTCAGATTTAGCATGCAAAAAGAAAACCTATAAAAATCTTGTAAAGTCATTAATGATAACCAAACAATAATATTTCTT
Organism: Flaveria sonorensis; assembly: GCA_025506505.1. Classification (NCBI taxonomy): domain Eukaryota; kingdom Viridiplantae; phylum Streptophyta; class Magnoliopsida; order Asterales; family Asteraceae; genus Flaveria; species Flaveria sonorensis. The sequence continues at coordinate 29,831,227 of CM046430.1, read as the reverse complement.
TCCAATACTCAGCACATTTGTTGTGTGACAACCCTGATTTTTGGGCCAAGAAAATTTTTTTTTAGAACCCATAATAGGCCACACAATGATCAACCGAAGCCCATGTGATGGGCCCAACAAGATCAAACTCCTGGACATGGATATACACACAAACCCTAATGGGCTTAGGTTTATCAAACTTTGAATTGGTCATTTGGCCATAGCGATAAGTGGGCTTGACATACAAGACCTTAATGGGCGAATGGGCCATGTGATGAGATTTTTCGTGAGTTACCAACACTAGTGGGCCTTAGGCCCAATGACCTAGTGAAACATTATGCCACTTAAATCTAATAATCAAAAACTACAAAAATAATCCTAAGACTTTAAGTCATCCACATTTGTTAACTCTTCATCGGCATTTGTTAATTCTTCATCCACATCTGTAAACTCTTCATCCGTATTTGTTAATTCTTCATCCGTATTTGTAAACACTTCATCCGTATTTGTTGATTCTTCATCTGCATTTGTTGACTCTTCATGCACATAAGCACTGTATAGGCGCATGAGCACTGTATAGGCGCATGAGCACTGTACAGGCGCATGAGCACTGTACAAGCGTATGAGTAACATCCAACACATTAATCTCATTGAAGTACAGTAAATAATAAGCAATAAGGATTTCATCACAACCACAGCATTTATAACATAAATAATAACCAAAGATAAATAAATTGTAAATGGTTCACAAAATATTCCATCAATGTCAAAATTTTAGTTTTTCAGTTGGGTGGGAAACAACCCTTCCCACATAGGTTTCAAAGAAAAAAAACACTATATAGTCTAAGTCATATAAGAGTAGAATCAGCCCAACATGTCAGATCCGTCACTGTCCTCATCCATCTTTGCTGGTTCTTCTTCGGGGGCTTCCTCCGGTTCCTCTTCCGGGTCTTCCTCATCAGGGTCCACCAAAGGTGCAGGGGCTTCAGCAACCTGAAGTGCTGCTAGTCGTGACTCTAAATCAGCAAACCTATCATCGATCACTATGTTATGGTGATCCTGCAAGTCCATGGGCCCAGTAAATGCTACAACATTGCCTGCCAGGGTATGATGCCCACTAATTGCCATCGAGAGTCGCTCCTGAAGCATCTCTACCTGATAGCGCAACTATCGCATCTCGAATCGTAAGGCAGAGTTCTCATTGGTGAGTCCTCTAATCCGCTGTCGCTCCGTGTCTAGAGTGGCTACCAAAGCTGCAAACGCCTGCTCGAGAGAGATGTCCAAGGTAGGAAGAGTAGGCAATGCAGAGGCTGTCGATGACCTAGTCCTAGGTCGGGTAGGGGCTACAGGTGGTACACGCTCTCTATAAGCCATACGGTTTATGTAGGTGGGGTAGAAATCCCAGTTCCGTGGAGGATCGAGCTCAGGAGGTATGAAAGGCTGATCCCAGTCTATCTCACCAGGAGGATAAGGATGTCGGGGCCAGTTAAATCCCCTATCAGGTATGGGAGAAGTAGGAGGTGACTCAGATCATGCAGGTCTCTTGCCCAAATCACGGGATGACGATGCCATGCTGCGAAGTATGTGTTGCGTATGCCAATGAGTATACAGTAAAGAATAAGTGACAAGTAACTAAAAACTGTGTGGTTATAGTTTAGTGTGTGTATGCAACCTGGTTCCTTATAACCAATAGCTCTGATACCAATCTATCACACCCTCAAAATCCACGTGTGAGGTTTTACCGCGAGGCGTGTGACATACCAGGATCTCAATCATTACTTACTCAGAACAACTATATATGAACAAACATGTTTAACTTTAAAATATGCGGAAGCGTTTAATAAACCAGAAAACCAAAGTAAAAAAATATAATGTAAATTGCGCAAACACACGCGCCCAAAGTAATACTAACAAATACTTAAATGTTTAATAACCAAACCAAAACAAAGTTTCAATCATGCCGACAACTCAATGATGCTGACCTGTGCACGTGCTCCTAGGCAATGTAACCTCAACCGGAAAATAGCATACTAAAAGAGTCAACACAATGGTTGGTGAGTTCAAGAGTTTGCGTTAATCATAAAACAGTAACAGTTGCAAAATATAAGAGGTGTATTGAAATAGATAACTAGTCTATGTTCATCAGTAATAATCATAGTAATTTCGTGATTGAAGCTGACTGTGTTTCGTTGGTTGCCTCCCGTCACGACTTACCAGGTGGTGACGATGTTCATTAGGACAAAATTGCACCCGTTTGACCTCGAGTCGTATAGGTGGGGCTCGTCAGACCCAGTAGTACTACCCAAGATTTACCGCTAATCATCATTATTAATAATCCGAAAGTGTGAGGACTTTCATGGTATTCAGCACTATATCATACTATACACAACTCATATAAAGTAAGCATTTGTAAAACCAGTATGCTATCTCCCCCAAAAGAGAGTACGTAAAAGAGTGGGGCATGAACTCACCTGATGTGCGCAAGAAATAACTTAAGGCTTAACTTGACAAGGAAGGAAAGACAACCTTCAGAGGTCACCTAGAACACGCAAGCACATAAGTACGTGTACACAGAAATCATAATGAAACCCTAAGTGCTCTATAACCCAAAGAACTCAAGGTTTTATAAAAATAAGACACATTGACCCAGTTGACCCGTTTGACCTGTTGGTGACATTATAGGTGAAATTCCATTCAAACAAGCCTATCAGTTCATCACACATGTTTAACATACAAGCTGTTCACATATGTCACTTTATTAACCACATGTACTATCTACATCATCATACAAACAGATTATCATACAGGTCATGCGAATCTCAAATAATCATCATGCTCAACAAAACTATTCCATAACTAATGCATCACACATAGAATCGAATCATGCACAACATGCCATGTGAAGCCACTCACGACTTCACACCCTAAACCCTGCCAATCCTACTAAGTAGGGGCCTCAGATTCGCACGCGTGTATAACAATCATCATCACACTAATCAATAGAATTCATACCAACCAAGATATTCCACCATGATCAACTACAAACTAAACAATAGTCCTATCATAACCCATATGACTCATCATCATGTATACCCACAAAAAGACCAAATCTTTCAATTGACCAACTAAGCATTCATACAACCCAAACAATACATTCTACCACCTTAGAATTCATTCATGAACTTACTAGCATGATCCTAACATCACAAACATGTCCACATCATCATATTCAAGATTTTATACAAATAAAGTTTCCCTTTTGGGAAAGTACATCCCAAATCTATTCTTTCATGAATTACCCACATAATCATCAATAACATGCCCAATCTAGCTTAGAAAAATCATAAACATTCATCAAACACTTGCAACCCATCCAAACACAAATCTTCATACACAAAAGTTTCCACTTTTGGCAAGGTATGAACTAGACTACCTAATTCATAGATTTCTTGCACCAAAATCATAATCCAATACTCATGTATCATCATCAACCATATTACATCACCAATTCTTCATAATTAATCAACATTCAACATCAAAAGTTTCTACTTTTGGTAACCTATGAACTACAACATTCATTCTTAGGTTTCTAGCATTCATATCATCAATCTAACATCCATATACTATCACAAACACTTTAACAACATCAATCCATCATCAAATTATCATATTCATACAAATAAAGTTACTATTATTAGTAACCTATGAACAACGCATCAAAATCGAAGCTTTCTTGCATAATCAACGTAAACTAGCATCAATATAACCTAACTAACATCATAACATCATCAAACAAAAAAGAATCAACATTCAATTGCAGGTTTTGAACACCAACTCTCAGCCAACAACAAAAACATTGAAAAACATGTAAAAATCTAACCTTTAAACGTGTAATGAACAAGATTTGATGTTTCCAACGTGTTGTAATACTTGTAATCGACCAAAACCGATGATATTTGCTAGTTCTAGGGCTGAATTCGAAGTATGTGTGTGTGTAGTAGTTGATCGCGGCCGTAGGGGGTATTAGGGTTAGGATTTTGATTTTTGTTTTATTTAATTTCTTGTAATTACCATTTAACCCTTGTAATTTACATTTTATAAAAAATAAGCTTTTAAACTCTTTTTAAAAAGGTTTTTAACTAAAATAATAAGCATATAAAGTAACAATAATAATCATATGCATTATCTTTACTAGTCACACAATACACGAATTAAATACACATGTTTTCACGTTACGCGATAAAATTTAGAATTAATATTTAAATCGCATAATCACAACTAAAAATCAACATAGTAATTATTTGTTTTAACATTATTAATTATTATTAAGTCATCAACGTTCAACGACAACTAGTGTGTGCTCACGACACGTGTATGCAAGACTTAACGGAACTAACGAAGTTTGGTAACGGAAAATTACCGGATGTCACATTATCCCCGTGTTGAAAGAATTTTTGTCCCGAAAATTGCGTTACATGGTATGTGTTCCATCACTGGTCTACTGCATTGGCACAAAGTAATCGAGTGAGTTTCGGGTGAGTTGTCATAGACGTATTTTGGGTGTGTATTTCAGGAGAAGAATGAATTGGCCGAGTGATCATGGCTAGGAGTTGACTAAACTGGATATTTGGAGAGTAGCCACCACCCTATTTTAGATAATATCATTTGGGACAATTAAATTATATTGATGTAATTGGAATAAGAAAACACATGACGAGCTTTAGAATTAATTAATATGGATGATTGTATGACAATTTAATGGGTTGTGACAGACTGGTATCAGAGCCAATGTTTACAGCGAATTAGGATCTTACCCATAAGATACCTAGGCTTTAACCACACATTAGGGAATTAAGGGAACTAAGAAATAGACGCCCCTAAGCTATGATCCGAGGGTAGTTCCTATCATTTGCATTCATTTAAATTTTGTATAAGTCTTGCTGTATTTTTTGATTTTTGATATATATATATATGTACTATTCACATTAAATATTACTTGGCTTGCTCATTAGATGGCAGGAAACCGGAACCGAGGAATGACCATGTATATCAGCGACTCGCCGGATGTCCCACCCCCGCACTATTACCAGACCACTATCCCACCACCCACGTTCTTACCTGATGTGGGTGCCGGACCTTCGAGACGCCCCCTGTCTCATGAGATTGGAGAGTATGCCCCTCTTGGGCCACAGTATGGGGACCCTAGTTGGTACCCAAGGGCCCCCTATGAGCACATGATGCCCGATCCTAGCTAGGATTGGGAAATGGAGGTGTCCGAACCATCAGAAGACACGTCTGCATCGTCGACGACCATCCGGTTCAGTTCCTTACGACCTGACGAGGATGAAGACGTGGCACCAAGTGCAAGGCAAACCGCACGAATGTCTGTCCGACACGTCCCCACATTCCAAGAGGAATGGGGTAACTTGGTTATAGGACTGACCAAGGCGCCGCCACAACCGACCGCACCACCATTGCCACTAGTACCAGATTCTCAGCGTCCAGATGGACCCTATGAGCGTGACGCGATAGTGCATCATAGCTTCCGTCTAGCCCCGTGAAGATACTACGCAGACCCCTATGATGAGTCAGCACACTATTCCAGTGTGTCTCACCAGATATTTGTTGATCTGCCCCAATACTACTCGGGATCGTTGATTGGAGACCCCACCATGGAGGAGGTATGGCGACGACACCAACACTACGGCACCCTGAAGGAAGAGAAGGACGAGGCGGTGTCCTTAATGGAAAAAATGAGGAGGAAGCTTTACCGAGCCGCCCATAAGTGTGTGCTCAACCCATGGACTCATCACCCCCGCCGCCGTTATTGACATGTCATTGATTATTTTACTATGCACTATTCGAATTTTGAATAAACTATGTATTCTGTTGGGCATGGGTGAATGTTCACTCATGTCACACCTGGTTGTATTTTGAACTTAATTTTATAATCGTAACAACTTTGCTATGGTTAAGATTATTGACGATTACTTGATGGGATATGTTGGACTTCTTTACTTGTATAATGTGATGATATGATTGGTTGTAAAACTATGATAACTGTTAGCTATAAAACCCTTGAGTTTAAAACCCTATGCAATGTTTATTTTAGCCATGCCGAGGGGAAGAGGACAAGGACGTGCTCCAAATGCTAGGGGTGGTGTCACCACCCGATCAGGAGCTCGTACCAACTGACCTAATGAAACCACCACTGAAAACACCAATGACACTCACCACACCAATGATGGCCCCAACACCAACCGCAACACCGGCCAAGAAACTAGATTGCAGTAACTAATAGCCGAAGCCATTGTTAACGCTCTGCCCACTATAACGGCCTATGTGAACGCCGAGCGAAACTGTGAGGTAACCCACGAGGGGGAAGAAACTGAAGATGGAAACAACAATGAAGAGGAACGGGAAGAAGCCCGTATACGAACTGGTTGTAATTACAAGGCATTCATAGCCTGCAAACCAAGGGACTACTACGGAAATAAAGGCGCGATGGGAACGATAAGATAGCTAGAGGAAATGGAAGCAGTACTAGATATAACCGACTGTGCTGAGGTAAACAAGGTAAGGTTTGCCACACACTCCCTCAAGAACGGAGCATTGAATTATTGAAACACACTGTTGCAAACCCGAGGGAGAAACTCGATGAACCGGATAAGATGGGAAGAGTTTAAATGCTTGAAGGTGGAACGTTACTATCCGATTAATGAAATTGAAAAGATGGAGGCTGAATTTTTAGGTCTAGAGATGAAAGGCACCGCACACTTGGAATACACCAACCGATTTAATGAGTTGTCACTGCTTGTACCGCACTTGGTGACTCCTGAATCTAAGAAGATTGGTAGGTATGTGTGGGGTTTAACCCCAGATATTAGGGGAATGGATTAGTTGGCGAAAAATAAGGCTGAAATTATATGTGACAAGAAACTAGTAAAAATTCCCCTACCTAAAGGAGATATTCTCATGATATTTGGTGAGAGACCAAGACGAGACATTAACATCATTTCGTGCATAAAGGCCAATAAGTGCCTGAGGAAAGGATGCATTGCATACCTGGCTTATGTAATGTCTGCTAAAGAGGAAAAATGGCTCGACGACGTCCCTATAGTGTCGGAGTTCAAGGACGTATTTCCCAATGAATTACCAGGACTCCCTCCACATAGCTAGGTTGAGTTTCGCATGGACCTGAGACCGAGAGCAGCACCGGTAGCCAAATCACCCTATAGACTAGCCCCGTCGGAGATGCAAGAGTTGATGATGCAACTGCAAGAACTTATGGACAAAGGGTTCATCAGGCCAAGCTTCTCACCATGGGGAGCTCCAGTCCTGTTTGTCAAAAAGAAAGATGGAACCCTAAGAATGTGCATTGACTATCGAGAGCTAAACAAACTCACAATCAAAAACCGATACCCACTCCCGAGGATAGATGACTTGTTTGATCAGCTCCAAGGATCACGATATTACTCCAAGATAGACCTGAGGTCAGGGTATCATCAGTTACGAATAAAGGAGGATGACGTACCAAAAACCACATTTAGAACTAGGTACGACCACTATGAATTCTTAGTGATGCTTTTCGGTTTAACCAACGCACCGGCAGTATTTATGGACCTCATGAATAGGGTGTGCAAGCCATACTTGGACAAATTCATGATAGTATTTATACACGATATACTAATATACTCCAAAACCGAGGCGGAACACCAACAACATTTTAGGTTGATTTTTGAATTACTACGAACTGAGCGGCTATATGCCAAGTTCTCAAAATGTGAGTTCTGGATGCGAGAAGGGCAGTTTTTGGGTCACATAGTAAGCGAGAAACGAATTCAAGTTGATCCCTCCAAGATTGAGGCCATTAAGAGGTGGGAGCCACCGAAGACCCCTAGCGAGGTACGACAATTTCTAGGGTTGGCCGGTTACTACTGAAGATTCATAGAAAACTTCCCGAGAATTGCCAAGCCATTGACGTACTTAACCCAGAAAAACACTAAATTCAAATGGGAACCAAAGCAAAGAAGAAACTACGTAGTGCACCGATCATGTCCCTACCCAAGGGGAACGATGATTTCATAGTATATTGTGATGCCTCACTCCACGGTTTAGGGTGTGTCCTGATGCAAAGAGGAAAGGTGATAGCATATGCTTCACGACAATTAAAGGTGCATGAGCAAAAATACATCACACACGACATGGAATTAGGAGCTGTAGTATTTGCGCTAAAAATTTGGAGGCACTACCTGTATGGCACGAAGTGCGTGGTCTTCACCGATCACAAAAGCCTACAACACATTTTTAATCAAAAGATGTTAAACATGCGACAAAAACGATGGGTGGAATTGCTGAACGACTATGATTGTGAAATGCGATACCACCCCGGAAAGGCAAACGTAGTAGCCGATGCCTTAAGTAGAAAGGAAAGGGCTAAACCGCTTAGGGTCCGTGCTTTACGAATGAAGGCACAAATCAATTTGAAAGACCAAATATAACGAAACCAAAAAGAGGCTATGAATGAGGAAAACTATGAAAAAGCAAAATTAAAGGGGATGGAGAAACAACGAAACATCTCAGAAGACAGAATAATGAGGTTGAATGGAAGGGTGTGGATCCCGATGCTAGGAGGACTAAGAGACATCATTCTAGATGAAGCTCACAAATCAAAGTATTCCATTCACCCTGGGAATGACAAGATGTATAAGGATCTAAGAATAAACTATTGGTGGTCTGGTGTGAAAAGAGAAATAGCCACCTATGTGGGAAAATGCTTGACATGTGCCAAGGTAAAGGCAGAATACCAAAAGCCATCCGGATTACTCCAACAACCAAAAATACCAGAATGGAAATAAGAAAGAATCATAATGGATTTTGTCACAAAACTTCGCCGAACCCTGAGAGGGCATGACGCTATATGGGTAATAGTGGACCGACTGACCAAGTCGGCACATTTCCTGGCAATCAGGGAAGACTATGAAATGGAAAGGCTGGCTAAGATATATGTTAATGAAATAGTGTCCCGACACGGAATACCATTGTCAATTATCTCAGACCTAGATTGTCGATTTACCTCCCGATTCCGGCAAGCATTTTAACAGGCACAAGGAACACGCATCGACTTAAGCACAACCTACCACCCTCAAACCGATGGTCAAAGCAAAAGGACAATCCAGACCCTTGAAGACAAGTTGAGGGCCTACGTATTAGACTTTGGTGGAAATTGGGACACCCACCTCCCACTAGCTGAATTTTCCTATAATAACAGCTACCACACCAGCATAGGAGCTGTACCCTTTGAAGCACTTTATGGACGTAAGTGTAGGTCACTGATTTATTGGGTTGAGGTAGGAGAAAACTAATTAACAGGTCCAGAAATAGTGCAAGAAACAACCGATAAGATTCACCAAACACGAGAAAGTTTAGCTGCAGCGAGAGATCGACAAAAGAGTTATGCTAATAACAGGAGAAAACCCTTTGAATTTCAAATAGGAGACTAGGTGATGCTGAAGGTATCACCATGGAAAGGGTTAATCAGATTTGGGAAGCGTTGAAAATTGAGCCCGAGGTACATTGGATCCTTCAAGATTCTTGAGAGGATCGGACCCGTTGCCTATAGGTTAGAATTACCTGAGAAACTAAGCAGGATACACAACAAGTTCCACATCTCGAATCTCAAGAAGTGCCTATCCGATGAAAACCTAATAGTACCATACACGAAAGTGCAAATTAACGACATGCTCCAATTCGTTGAAGAACCACTTGAAATAATGAAACGACATGAAAAGAAACTTCAACGAAGTAAGATTCCGATTATGAAGGTCAAATGGAACTCACGACGAGGTCCTGAGTTCTCCTGGGAACCAAAGCGAAATTAAAAAGAAGTACCCGCACCTTTTCAAACCTGAAAACCATAGCAATGGAATACAAGAAAGGGTCGGTAAAAGGCATCACACTAAACTGACTTAATATGTATATATATATACACCTATTTTAGTAACTGAAACATTGCATTGTGTGAACCATGATGATTGACCAACCCTATTGCATCCTTAGAATTAGAATAAAGTTTGATAAACTAGACATAAGCAAATTTCAAGGATGAAATTTCTGTAAGTAGGGGAGGATGTGACAACCCTGATTTTTGGGCCCAGAAAATTTTGTTTTAGAAACCATAATGGGCCACACAATGTTCAACCAAAGCCCATGTGATGGGCCCAGCAAGATCAAACTCCTGGACATGGATATACACACAAACTCTAATGGGCTTAGGCCCATCAAACTTTGAATTGCTCATTTGGCCATAGCGATAAGTGGGCTTGACATACAAGATCTTAATGGGCCAATGGGCCATGTGATGAGATTTTTCGTGAACTACCAACACTAGTGGGCCTTAGGCCCAATGTCCTAGTGAAACATTGTGCCACTTAAATCTAATAATCAAAAATTACAAAAATAAACCTATGACTTTAAGTCATCCGCATTTGTTAACTCTTCATCCGCATTTGTTAATTCTTCATCTGCATTTGAAAACTCTTCATCTGCATTTGTTAATTCTTCATCCGCATTTATAAATTCTTCATCCGTATTTATTGATTCTTCATCCGTATTTGTTGACTCTTCATCCGCATGAGCACTGTACAGGCGCATGAGCACTATGTGGCCACATTTCACCTTCGGATGAACTAAGGATCAAGCAGGCGCATGAGCGCTATACTGGCGCATGAGCATTGTACAGGCGCATGAGCACTGTGCAGCCGCATTTCAATCTTCTGAAGCCAAAACCCAATCTTCCAAAGCCAACACTTAGAACTTACAAAGCCAAATCTTCCAATATTTCAAAGGATATACATTATAACACTTGGAATTATTCTGAAACTTTAAATATAGAAATTAAATACTTTTAAATTATTAAATCACAAACCAAAAATATTAAATCCTTCACAAGCTGTTATAATGATAGTAATAATAATACAAACCAACATGATACTTTTACATATAAATTTAAAAACAACCATGCAGTGAATAATACATAATAAGGGAAATCCACAAATTATAAAATGCATGCACCCGTATGAAATATATTCTAGAAGGAAGTTGACTTGTCCAATCACCACCCAAACCACCCAATGCATGGCTTAGCTTCTTAACCCATGCTAACTTATCCCACTAACCAAAATCTCCCTTTAACCAAGAAAAGCCTGCAATTAAGAAGTGGGACCCGAACCCCCTTCCCAACACCTCGGCAGAATCACTACAACACCACCACCCCCACTATAAATATCAAACTTTCTCTATACTACCAACACTTTAAACACTCCTCTGCTTCTCACTCTCTGCACTCTTTCAGCAGCAAATTCCAGCCACTCAAACCCAGAAAGCAGACTGCACCCGAGCTCCAGCACGCTAAGGTAAACATCCCTTGAACACACACACACACCCACGTATCTTCTTTCTCACATCTCCATTCCCATTAATTTTGCAACCTGAACTAATCTTCCATATCTAACAGCCTTCTCACACCCATCACAAGCTTCCTGATAGCCCCCGCTTTCACTACGTCCACCTCACAAGCTAACCGTCACTACCCGAAAACTCTCGGTATTTTACGTATCGTCTCGTTGGTGACACGAACAACCCCGTGTCACCCCCAACATATTAAACACTTAAGTTACCATATATTCCAGTAACCAAAGAATGTAAAATATACAAAAAGAATGGTTTTTAAAAATCTAACATACACGAAAATCTAGATTTCTTAAAAATATAAAAAGAATGTGATCAACATAACTTACTGGAAATATGGTTCACATAGGTGTTATTTATGATAGAGAAGTAGGTGAAGAAGGAAAAATCAGATTAAAACACATAGAAACCCAAAACCGAGACTTAACGAACACTTAACAGAACTAACCGGCTAATGTAACGAAATTACCAACCATACATAAATCCCAAATTTATAAAATTTCTGTAGATTTACAATGTTAAATAATACTTAGAAATTAAATTTGATGACCTTTTAGAGCTAGTTTGCCTCGCAAACAAAAATATAGAAGATATTCATGTTAAAATAATAAAAATTCGTAAAAACATACTTCTATGTTAGGGACCCAAAACTTTCAAATTCAAGAACTTACTCTAAGTATTTTAGAATATTATAAAGCTAAATTGGACCAGAATTTGACCCGAACCTAGGAACCCGTTAAAAACCGAGCCTTGAACGTAGAGATACCAAAACCGACATAAAACAACCTAAGACTCAAAAATACAGTATCTATGGCCCTAATGATGATAAAACCAAATATTTTCAATTATATAATTTCCTAGGAATTAATACAAAAATAACACTAATATAAGAAATCTAACACCGCGCTAGCAAGAAAAAGGGTAAAAAGAGTTACAAAGACCTAAATGGCATAAAAACTAACTCACTATAGTAGCTTACCCCACTTGAAACCATAAAACACATAGTAAACAATTCAAGTTCCAAATTCCAAACATAAGGGTTAAAAACAGTCAATATAACAAAGTTGAGGGACCAAACATGCCAACAACTAAAACCTTACTGTTTTGTTTTCAAATCATAGTTCTGGAAAAATGTATAATCTAATAATAAAATTTAATAACTCAAACATACCCAACTTTCAAACCAAAAACTTCAAATTACAAAGGTTGAACCAAATTACACATATGTAATGAAAACCGCCTAATCGCAAAAGATAAACCTAAACTAGAGGGGTTAGACTTACTCAACTGATTGAAATAGAACTAACATCTATAGAAATGAACTTAGGAACCTTGCCGACCGGTAGCTCCCTAAGCCGAACGCTCACGCTAAGGTCAAGCTAAGGTGAGTTTCATGACCCCGTTTTTACTTCATAACTTTTGGGGTGAAATACATACTCACTGGTTTTATGTTATTATGGTGCAACACTACCTGATCTTGTCCCTGAACATGAGCACAATCATTAACTCCAGTGGGAGCCGCGTGATTTGTGGATAGTACTATTTTGGAATCCCCCGCACACAATGGGCCATATGGACAGGGAAACCCCCCATTGAGATTCAAAAATCACCGTGTTAAAAATTATTGCAGAATTATATGTGCTTAGCATGGCACATTCAAGCCCATAACAATAAGGGGTATGGTTAGGGGATGTTTTAGCACTCGGGAGGGTCATTCGGGTCCATGTTTGATTATGATACTTTCTCTTGTGCATCATGAATATTGTTAACCTATTTTATGAAATATGTTGAGTCTCGTGTGATAAAATCATGAGCTCACCACCATTATGTTGACGTATTTTGGGTGTGTATTTCAGGAGAAGAATGAATTGGCCGAGTGATCATGGCTAGGAGTTGACTAAACTGGATGTTTGGAGAGTAGCCACCACCCTATTTCTAGATAATATCATTTGGGACAATTAAATTATATTGATGTAATTGGGATTAGAAAACACTTTACGAGCTTTAGAATTAATTAATGTGGATGACTGTATGACAATTTTATGGATTACGTTTACCCTTCCGCTGCATTGTGTTGATATTAGTTAGTCATGTCCGGACCCCGTCCAGTGGGTTGTGACATGTTGGTCCGAATAGATCCATGTGCAACATCTGGAGAGGCTTGAAATTTGAGTTTAATAGCTTGGGCTTATAAGACGCTCTGTGTTGCTTTCCTTTTAAACATGCTATGCAGTGATCTGTTGGAGAGAACTTCTGATAGGTTCAAAATGGATTGATCTGTGATGATATCATAATGCAATGATCAATTCAAACACTAAGTAAACAAACACAATCAATTACTTCAAAAATTCATAGATTTCATTGATAGCAAAGGCTTAGGATACAAAGTGTAAGAGTGAGTTAAAGTTGTTCAATCTGTTCTAACTGTTTCATTGTCTACTTGGTCTTGGTTTTGGTTGATACCCTACATAATACATAAACTATCATATTTATACTATCAAAGAAAAACAAGAAACATATATTTACAAAATAAGTCCCTATACTATGACAAAACGCAACAGACAAATGTTAATCTTTTAAGAGCTTTAACAACTTCTTTGCTGGAATTCCTACTATATGGTTTCCTACTACAAGCTTGTTCATGTTCTTGAAATTGGAATGCCCGAGATGTCTATGCCATAACTGAATTTTGACTAATGATGCCTGAGCAATTAGGCATGTTGTTTCTGTAGATGGATCTACTTGAGACATATCTAACTTGTATACATCTCGATCACATACAACTTTAACAACTACCTATTTTTTGCTTATTTGAAAACCTGGCTTCAAAATATAACAAAAAGAATCATCAAATAAAGCAGAGTAAGATTTGTCATAAATATGGGAAACACTTAAAAGATTAAAGTTCACATGTGAACAATAGTTGACTTTATCTAAGCTAATAATCCCATTGGACACTGTTCCTTTGCATGTTATCTTACCACCTGCATCACCCCTGAATGCAACCTAAGTACCATCTTCTAACTTAAAATCTTTCAGAAAGGCATGTTTGCCTGTCATATGCCGGCTACACCCACTATCAACATACCACGTGTTAATAGGTCTTCTTGGGCATACCTGTATTTCAAAGAGATTTAAGTTGAGTTATCAACCCAAGCCGATATGGTCTTGGGCTTGCCAAATTTTTCTTTTGCTGTATAAGTTTATCAATTCCTTTTCAGAAATTTTTTTGATTATCTTTGATTTGCTTAATCCGTAAAGCATGGTAATGTTTTTCCAGATCATCGTCAATGTAATTTAAACCATCAATAAGAACATTTTTAGAAAAATTTTGATTACCAAACATTCCATTGTTCATTCTCACAGATTATGGAACGAATTTTCCTTGTTTATAATGCTTTGTTTGCCTAACATAAGAATCATCACAATCAGAACAAATCCTTCAGAAAGATCTCAAGCCTAAGGATGGTTGTTTTGTCAACATTGAAAACCAACATTTTGATTTCTTTCAAATCTGGGGTTGACATATCCATTCCTTGGCAAGGTCCTTCGGAAGTAGTAATTCTCAGTTTTGTGATTTCTTTCATCCCAAATGGTACAATTCATGTTGAAATAATAATCAGCTGTTGAATGGTTTTTCATATCACAAATGTGACAATACCTGTTTAAGAAATATTCAGCAGCCTTATGATTATACATATCACATATTTCATGATACCTTTGTTGACATTTAAACAACTGTTGATTAACTTTAGATGTAGAAGCCACATTTGATCAATATTTTGATTTAGGAGTAGCAAAGTTTATCTGTTATTTTTTATTTGAAAATTTGTTCTTTAAAAATTTAGGTTTTGACTTTTGTTCATTAACACTATTCCTAGACTCCTTAGATACAAATATTTTGTTGACAGCGGAAGACTTTGGACCTAAACCTATTTTCAGATCAGAGTTAGAATTGTTTTTTGATTTTGATTTGATTTCTGGAATTGTGTTCATATCAAAAGTACCAGCAGAAAAAACTACAGTGGATTAAACTGATTAGATTGATTTGTTCTTTGATTCTGAGAGGATTTAGCTTTAGCATCTTTCATTCTCCTCCTCTGGTTTCTTGATCTTGATGATCTCTGCTTGGTTTGGGATTGAATATCTTCAGCAAAAGACTCTTTTGCAATTTCATTCTCTTATTGTTCTTTCTGCTATTTGACGAAGTCTGGATTGTTGAATCCGTAAGAAAACGAATCCTCAGATGTTGTTTCATCTTGTTTTGCTTTCCCTTTCTTCTTTGTGTTTTTTTGTCATTCTTTCCAATGACTTCTTCAATAACATGCTCATGATCTTGTTCCTTTACTTTCATCAAATGAGATCCTCTGAGAACAAACATCTTCTTATTCTTTGGTCATGGTTCAAAAGATTTAACTTTCACTGGATGACCATTTTTAATCTTTTCATAATCTTGTTCTCAAATATTTCAACATTAGTCTTCTCTTCATCACTTTCAGAGTTCTTTTTCTTATTTTGATGCTTAGCTTTGTTTTCAGGTGAGTAATCATGTGTGTTAAAATTTTCTGGTAAAGTGTTTGAGATAAATTCAGGCATGGGCTCATGT
Source organism: Flaveria sonorensis (assembly GCA_025506505.1). NCBI lineage: Eukaryota > Viridiplantae > Streptophyta > Magnoliopsida > Asterales > Asteraceae > Flaveria > Flaveria sonorensis. The sequence goes on along the minus strand of CM046430.1, from coordinate 29,815,173 downwards.
GTGAAACCTAGACCAGTTTTATTTTTATCTTTCCTCTCACTTACCAACTATTCTACAATAGTTTTAGAACTCTTAACTTTAGCTAGATCCACTTGTGTTGTAGCATGAGCTATTTTTTCTTCTACTAAATTTTTAGTCATTTCCTTAAGTTGTTTTTTAACAAGTTTAAGTTCTTTTAGAGTTTTATTCCATGAGGTTTGAAAAGATAAGTTCTTTTCATCAAAGACTTTGTGATCACTTTTCAATTTGTTGTGCATTTCATCTTCTTGTTTAAGTTTATCACAAATTTTAAATGAATATGTTCTCTAATGCTCAACTTGATCAAAACAAGCTTTTGTGCACATTTTTTCTCTGACTTTGACAGGAATTTCAGAATAACTTGAAGAAGAAGTCTCAGAATCAGATGATGGATGCTCAACCTTTGGTTGTTCAGACTAAAGATTTGTCACTCTAATCATAATCTTCATCATCATTTTCTAAATCACCATCTGCCTTAGGATCATTTTCTTCAGACCAATCTTCATTTTGAACTTCAGCAATGAGAGCTAAACTTGATGTTAGATCAGCTATGAATTGTTTAGCATATGCACTCCAGTCATAGCCATCTTTGATGCTCATAACAAGAGTTTTCTTTGGCTCTTTAGTTGATTTTGATTCATCTTTAAGTTCTAGCATGGGAAGATTTTGATAAGGCTTTTGAAGGGTTTTCTGAGACTGTTGTTGGTATCTTTGACTGCTAGAACTAGCTTGACCATTTTCGCCTTGATTTCTAGGAGCTTTACATTCCCTTGAGAAATGACCATAACTGCTGCAATTGAAACAACTTGTCTTTGATTTGTCAAAGCCAACAATTTTGTTCGCACTGGGCTTGTAATTCCTGTAAACATATGAGTGTTTCTGTGTTCTGTAAGCAATCATTACCATCTGCGAATTCATGTCCATTTCTTCCACATCATCGGGATCCATCTCAAACAAATCCTACAAAATAAGATCTACCTAGGTTAGATGACTACCTTGATAAGCATGAAAACTTGCCATCTGAAACAAATCCTGCAAAATAAGATCTAATTGTTTTTGGCTTTCAAAAGAATTTAAAATTATGACCAGACTCTGTATCAGTGTGATCTCACTAACTTGTCGATGTTCAAATACATCTTTGTGCTTTCGTATATCTTGAGGATGTGATCTCATGATCAAATTAGTTCTTGGTGTAATATGATAAAACAAAATAAAATAAAATATTCATTTCAAATCATTTTTCAAGTCTTCCATATTATGCTACTAAAATGTTATCATTTTCACATGCATTTCATGGGAAATTGCACAATCAGATAAACACGGGTTTATTTGTATTATTAAAATGATCTAATGAGAATTGTCTAGAATTTGTTTGTAATTGTGTTACAGATTCTTGCTGCAATTGATGGCCGATCATCAACTGAGCAAAGTACCATACCAGAGAACCTGTTCCTCAAGTTTGCAGAGGATACCGAACTCTCCTACATCTTCTGAAGCACTCAAGAATAAAGAGTTGGAGATGCTGTTCCAGATCATTCTCATGATGAGGGAGCATTCAAAAAGGGGGAGCCTATAAGATGAAAGATTATCGGTACCAAATCATCAATCTAGGGGGAGATTGAAGATCAATATATAGTTGACTTATCAGTGCTGATGACGATGAAAGACGTTGATAATAATAGACTAAGGGGGAGTATTGTTGGGCCTAAAAAGGATAGTCTATATTATCAACACAGTTAAAGTCAACAAATGTCAACGCACTGTCAAAGTCATCAGAAAAGTCAAACAGACTCTTTCGAGATGAAGAACCGAGACGAGACGTTGAAGATATAAATGACTAGGAGTTTATTGTTAATAAATATATTTTGTGACAAAAAAATATAGTTATTTATGTTTATGTCTTTTTTACGTTTTAATGATAGTCTAAGGGGCTAATTGTCATTAAGTCTAATTGTCATTAGACTATATATAGCTAGAGTCATTAGTGTGTTTAGAGAGCTTGAATGAGCCATTGATTGAGGGGTTTTCACTTTGTAATATCTTTTGCAATCAAATTCAGATCAAACAAGGATTTCATTGAATGTTCATCTTGTTCATCTATATTTTATAGTGTTTGATCTATATTGTTGATAAATATCATTGATATTTGTGTTATTAGTGAGATTTGTTTGTGTTTATCAATCAATTACACTGTATTATCGATCGAGTGGACCAATAGTCTCTCAGCTAACTGGCCCTTGAGATTGGTGATCTCAAGTTGCTGGTCATGGACCCTCCTTTGCAAGATAGTCACCTATGATTCAAGGTAAGCTATCTGTGAAACCAGTTGGGTGCAGATGTCTTTGAGTTGGTGCACCCTGAGTTTCGGACTCCCCTCATCTTCAGTTGAAGAATCATTAGGGGATGAAGGAGGTGAACCGAGGTCCGCTCCCTCACCACCAGCATGGGGTTCTTGGCTGCTGGATTTCCCCTGCCCAAGGACAGTGTCAAGAGGCTGGGTTGCCGTGGTTAAGGTCTTAAAGATGTAATCCCTAGCAAAAGTGAGATCCTCTTCCATATGGATCTCCTGGACAGTCACAGGAAGATCCACCTCAGTTTGGGGTGTCTGTTGTGGGCTAGATAGGGGTGAAGCAGGAGTACTCATCTCCCCTTGAGTATGGGTAGAGAGGGGAGAGTCATGACACTCATTGAAACCCAAATCTTCATCAGAGTAGAAGTCAAGGCTGGGTATAGGGTGGTTGAGATTAAGAGGTTGGGGATGGTAGCTTTCCCCTGAAGGTTGATCACTAAAGTGTTGAGACTCAGAGTGATGGCTTAAGGCTGTTTGTGGAGTTGTGAGCTCGTTAGGTTGAGCATGAGGAACCTCAGCGCTGATTGTTTGAAAGATGGGAGTGGTCTGCTCCTTAGGGGAAGTGGCAGCTTGAGATTCCACTTCCTTCTGTATGGGTTATGATATGGGGGCCTGCACATGCTCAATAGTAAGTGCAAGGGTTCGTTTGGATTTTCTAGTGTAGGTGAGGGTAATTGTTGGCCTTGATGGTTGTTGAGAGATGGAGGGTGTTAGTTCATTACTAGATGGTGCAGCTAGGATGTCACCCTGAGCAATGAGCTCAAATATTTTCGGAATAAGGGCTGTCTCTACCCCTGAGATCCCAATAGTTGGCTTTTTCAATATCTTGAAAATGCCAGGCCTTATATGTGAAAGTTTAAGAACATTACCTGTTCCCCTCAACTGTGGTCCCAATTCATAGTTGAGAATGTGTTGAACATACCGGGGGAACATGTAATATTCTAAGGAATCCAAATTAGCTAGTAAATTTGTAAATACAAACTAAGAGTACCTGAATTTGACCCCTTGAACCATCCCATGGACAATGAAGGAGTGGTCTTCTGGAATCTGGTCCCATCCTCCATGTTTGTTGGAAAAGCTGTGGATGACGACATGGAGGAGGTATTTCCATTGGAATGAGACCTTCCCCTTTCTAAAGGTTTTGACCGAAAAGTCACCTTCGTAGCCCATATGCGCAAAGGATTGGTTGACACCAGCTTTTGGAAAGGACAGCTCACCTGCTTCATCATCCAGCTGCAAATGGGTGTTTATAATGGCTGGAGTGATGAAAACCGTCCTCCCCTGTACTGTGACAGACAGTGCCTTCTCCCCGTCCATGGTGACCTCTTGATAGGTCCGCCAGAACTCAAGCAACTGATCCTCATAGAGAGAAGGATCGATTGTATGGGAAGTGAAGTAGTGAGACAAAGAAAGATACCTACACACGTTTGAGAAGCTTGGATCCTTCTCAGAGTTTAACAGATCAACTTGATTGTGTTGCCTGTGTAGGTGCATGGTGAAATCAGGATCATTACGATGATCAAGATTGGCCATTTGAAGAAGCTTTGTAGTGAAGGAAAGAAGAAGAAGATGAAATTTGGGAGTAATTTTAGGTTAAGGAACAATGAGAGAAGTGAGATGAAATAGAACCGTTTGGAAAGATATACTCTGGATTTGAGACAAAGTTATGACAAAAAGATAAACTTTGAAATCCGTAAGTGGGTCCTACTTCTGAAAAAGGCGCCCAAAAAGTTAGTTTTCTTGGAAGTAGTAAAAGCTTCCGAAGGCAATTTTGGTTTCGGAAGTTTTACAATCAAAGCTTCCGAAAGCAATTTTGCTTCGGAAGATATTTCAAAGAGTTTTGAAAATTTTGGTTTCGGAAGAAATAAATGTGTCTTTCGAAACTAAATTTCTTTCGGAAGAAATTTGTTCCTAAAATGCATTTAAGTACTTATACCAAAATTTAAGCTTCGGAAGATACTTCAAAAATTTCTTCCAAAGGTAAATCTCAGATAAGCTGTTTAAACGATTTAGACATAAATTTCTTCCGAAGCTAAATTTTCATCATTCTAAGAGATATCATTTTAAAAGTTTGTTTTTCTTCCAAAGAGATTTGGGCTTATGAAGTGATCTTATAGACAACCTAGGACACATAGGTTTAAGAAATAATATTGATAAAGTTATTAAGAAAAATCAACTCAAAGTTAATCATCCCAATAGCTGATACAAGATATTTAAATCTCTGTTCATCAAAAGCTTTTATGAACAGATCAGCATATTGTTCATTTGTGTTAACTTTGATTAGTTTTATGAACCCTTTTCAAAATTATCCCTAATCAGATAATACCCGATATTGATGTGTTTGGTCCTTGAGTGATGCACAGGATTCTCTGTAATAGAGATGGCACTGTTGTTGTCTATGTGGATGGGAGTCTCTTTGAAATTGAACCCATAGTCTAGCATCTGATTCTGAATCCAAAGCACTTGAGCACAGCAGCTGGCAGCAGCAATGTATTCAGCTTCAGCAGTTGATGCAGACACACAGGATTGCTTCTTGCATTGCCAATAGACTATCCTTCCACCCAGGAACTGACACCCCCTAGATGTGGACTTTGCAGTCATGTTGCAGCCACCATAATCACTATCTGTATAAGCATACAGATTGAAGTCTGAATTCTTTGGATACCAAAGGCCTAGATTTGGAGCACCTTTGAGATATCTAAAGATCCTTTTGACAGTGATTAGGTGTGACATCTTGGGGTTGGCTTGATATCTTGCACATATGCATATGGCAAACATGATATCAGGCCTGCTAGCAGTAGGATACATAAGTGACCCAATCATAGCCCTATAGAGATGTTCATCAACACACTCCCCCTCAAGATCAGGACCAAGGGAGTGGTTTTTGGCTATGGGTGTCTTTGCAACCTTACAGTCAGTCATCTTGAATCTTGTAAGTATGTCCTGTACATACTTTGACTAACTGATAAAGAAGCCATCTTCAACCTGCTTCACTTGAATTCCTAGAAAGAAATTGAGTTCCCCCATGGCACTCTTTTCAAATCTATTCTTCATCAGCATCTCAAAGTCTTTGCAGAGCTTTGGATTAGTTGCACCAAAGATGATGCCATCCATATATATCTGAACTAGCAATGTGTCATTTCTTGTTTCTTTGATGAAGAGAGTCCTATCAATAGTACCTCTTTTGTATCCATGTTGACAGAGGTATGTTGATAGTGTCTCATACCACTTTCTTGGAGCTTGATGCAGTCCATAAAGGGCTTTATCAAGCTTGCAGACATAATCAGGATGATCTGGGTCTACAAAGTCAAGTGGTTGTTTAATATAAACTTCTTCATCAATCTCCCCATAGAGAAAGGCACACTTCACATCAAGCTGGTAGACCTTGAAATCCTTGGATGCAGCATAAGCCAGAAATATTCTTACAGCTTCAAGTCTTGCAACTGGAGAAAAGACATCAGTGTAATCAATCCCTTATTCTTGAGTATATCCTTGGACAACCAGTCTAGCCTTGTTCTTGATGATGATCCCTCTATCATCTTTCTTGTTCCTGAATACCCATTTGGTACCTATGACAGACTTCCCTTGAGGAAGAGAGCATAAGTTCCACACCTTCTGTCTTTTGATTTGAAGCAGCTCATCTTGCATAGCTTCAATCCAGCTTCCATCCTTCAAAGCCTCATCAACCTTCTTCGTCTCTATTTGGGATAAGAAACAAGAATGTAGACAAACATGGCTGTCATGAGCTTGTCCTCTTATTCTTACCCCTGAGTCAACATTTCTAATGATGTTTATGGTGGGATGTGACTTGTGGATCCAAAGTTGAGGGATCATAGCAAGTTGGTTAGACAGATCTAAATTTGAGAAATTCTGATCTGGCAATGAGGTGTCTCCCACCATATCAGGACACTTATCAAGAGAGACTTGATCCAATAAGTGTGTGACATCATTCATGTTGTCTTCAATGGAGTGGTTATCAGCATCAAGAAATTCTTGATCACTGTCACCACCTCCAGTTCCTCCTCCTGCATTTGAAGTTCCTTCTCCTGAATTCTAAGCCTCTGATCTGGAATTTGAAGGCAATTCATTTGAATCAGTAGTATTTGACATGCTAGTGCTGATGGGAGCTTCAATTGCAGGGTTAGTCACCACTGGAGCTGAAGTAGTCTTCTTGTTTGGTCTTCTCAGCTCAAATCTTGGATCAGGATCTTCTATTGACCTGTTATCTATAGATCCTAAAACATTCTCACAAGATTTGTTAAAATAGTTGGTAACTAAGTCAAGATCAAATAGCTAATCTGGACCAGAACCTTTTACACAGGGTGTGTGTTCATTGAAAGTCACACTGGCTGACTCTTTAATGATTCTAGTTCTGAGATTGTATACTCTACAAGCCTTAGCTTGAGAAGTGTACCTAACAAAGTGTCCATCATCTGATTTCTCAGCAAACTTGGCTATTTGATCTTTGGTATTCAAGATGGTGCAAGGACATCCAAATGTTCTGAGAAAACCAATGAATGGTCTCCTTTTGTTCCACAGTTCATAAGGACTCTTATTATGTGTCTTAACTACCAAAACTTTGTTTTGCACATAGCAGGTTGTGTTGACAGCCTCTGCCCAGAAGGTGATGGGTAGTTTAGAGTCAGACAACATGGTTCTGGGAACTTCAATAAGTGTCCAGTTTCTCCTCTCAGCAACACCATTTTGTTGAGGAGTCCTGGGAGCACTATATCGTCTTGAAATACCCTTTTCATCACAAAATGTGTCAAGGATTTGGTTTTTGAATTCGGTTCCTTGATCACATCTTATGATTTTGACCTTGTCATCAGATTGATTCTCATTTTCAGACTGAAATTCTTTAAGATTTCAAAAGTTTCATCCTTAGTTCTAAGGAAAAACACCTAAGTGAATCTTGTGAAATCATCTGTGATCACCAAATAGTATGAGGTCCTTTCTAAACTCATTACACTGGTGGGGCCAAATGGGTCCATATGTAACAAGCGTAGGGGAGTATTGATAGAGTTCATTTCCTTTGGCTTGTGAGACACTTTGTGTTGCTTCCCCTTCAGGCATGCAACACAGTGGTCATCACTTGTAAACTCTTTCTTTGGCATTCCAGTTACCAAATCATTCTTAATCAGTTTACTCATGTTCTTAAAGTTTACATGGCACATTCTTTTATGCCTAAGGAAAGACTCATCACTATTTGCTTTAGATAGAAAGCAATAAATCTCTCCAGAGGGAGATGTTTCCTGCAAGTCCATCTTGTACATGTTCCCTTTCCTAGGGGCTCTGAGTAGAATATGCTCTTGTGGAATTTCAACCACAGGCTTGAGAACAATGAACTCATGCTCAGTAAAGAGCATGTGATGTTTCTGGTCACAAAATTAGGACACACTCAAAAGATTGTATCCAAGCTCCTTAACAAAGTTTACCTTCTTAATGCTGAGCTTACCATTTGAGACCATGCCCCTACCAGTGATGTAACCTCCTGCATCTCCTCCAAAAGCAACTGGTCTTCCATCAATTCTTTCAAAGTTTTGAAGTAGGGACTTATTACCTATCATGTGCCTAGAGCAGCCACTATCAATGATCCACATATTTCTGTTTGCCTTTGGCTATCCCTGCACAAAAGAGATGATTTCGTTACATTTGGAAACCCAAGCTCATTGGTCTTGGGCTTATAAAATTCAGATGAAGGCAATGAAACAGTAAGTGATCCTACATTCAAGCTTTGAGGATCATTTGCTGTTGCTGAAGAGGAGCTTTCAATCTCAAGGTCTTCCTTCATCTTCCACACCACCTTTGGAAGATTGGGCTTGACCTTTAATACTTCGGAAGCTTTTGTAGCTTCCGAAGCTTTGGAGATGGATCCTTCAAAAGATCTTGCTTTCACTGCAGCAAGCTTCAGTGCTTCGGAAGCATTCCTTTATTCCGAGACCAACTTTTCTTCCGAAGGCAATTTCCTACTTGCCTTCTTCTTCATTTTGGAGCTTCCGAAGGAAAAAGATTTTCTTTCCGAAGCTGTTTGTTTCTTTTTCTTCTAAGAAGTTTTCTTCTTATCATGTGGATAGTACTCTTGGGATTGTATTGACAATCCTTAGCCATATGTAAGTACTACCACACATAACACAATCCAAATCTTTCCTTCTGAGAGTCTTCTTTCCCAAAGAAGACTGAGCTTGAACACTTTCCTTTTCTTTCTCTACCTTTTCATATGATGCAGCAGGCTTTTAGGGTGAAGCTTGCTCTTTGAAATGGATGGTTCAGGCTGTGTAGTAGTGACACACAGCTGATCAGTCTTCTTGTTGTTGTGGAGTGAGTTGAAGCTGAAGTAGAACTCTTGGTACTAGAATTCTTGACAGGATCTTCAGCTTTTATCACCTTGAACCCTGCAAAGATAAATACTTGTTTCTGTTTGGCATCAAAGGTGGTCTTGATCTGTTGAGCTTTTCTAGATCTTCTCTTTGCTCTTCTGATCAAGTTCTTTCTCTTGGTTTTGCTCAAACCAGCTTCTGTTTTCTCCTTAGGAGCATGGTGACCCTTTTTGGATTGACTCTCTTCACTCATCTCAAGTCATCCCTCACTTTCTCCTCTTCATCCTCTTCATCACTGGGGTCTATGGATGGCAGTCATCTTGACCATTTCCACACCTAGGAGATCTGACTGATAGTAGAGTGTATGGAGGAGCTATCTCACTAGATCCCAGTCCCTGCTTATTCTGATAACACACTTTTGCATGCAGAGATAAGGATATCATGTTCTTGAAGGTCTCTTCTTCAAGAACACATTTTTCTGCCCTAGCTTTGCTGATCACAAGCTCAGCCTGGCATTCAGTCAACTTGGTAATGAGATCCTTAATTTGAGTCCTGTAGTTTGTCTGCTCATGTTTAAGAGTTGAAACTGTTTTCTCTGGATCTTATATCTTAAGTTTATAGTCATTTTCAGCTCTTTTAAAATCAGCTTTTAAAATATTTAAAGACTCAATATCAGATCTCATTTCCAAGTTGTAGGACCTGTATCTATTTACTTTAGCAATACATTCAGGAGAGCAAAGATGTTCAAGTACCGTGGCTTCATCATGATCAGCCATGAGTGCTTGGTTTGGAGATGCATCTTTAGCTTGAAAGCTCCAGTCAAAGCCTCCTTTTTCAACACCAACTACAGCTTGCTGTCTTGGCTTCTCATTCTTGTTCCCTCCTTCAGTGTAGTTTGGCCTGGATGAAGCTTGGCCACCATTTGACTTAGGTGCCTTGCATTCTCTAGCAAAGTGTCCCATCTGGTTACAGTTGTAACACTTGACTTTGGTCTTGTCCAGTCCAAACTTACCACTAGCAGCATTGCTAGGAAACCTTCTCCTAGTCCTCTTGTAGAACTTCTGGGCTCTGTGAGTGAGAAAAGCCATTTGCTAGACTATCTCCATGTACTCCAGATCATCTGGAAGGATACAGTCCAGGTCTTCAAGAGTGAAAAGAAAGTTTCCTGTACTTTCATCAGTGGAGAGAAAAGCTTGAGAAGAACTTGTCTCTTAGAAGGGACTTTCTTGGATGTAGCTCTCTCTGGGTGTCTCTAGGAAGGTGATGAAAGAACCCTTTTGTGAGGTTTCAGGGTAGCAGATGAGATGATGCTGTAGTTCCCTGCTATCCCTTTCAACCATATAAAGGGCTGAACTCTGGTAAGTGTTGGAGCTACCAGATGAATTTTGCATATTCATATGCATCTGGTATCCACTGAGTATCCCATACAACTCAGTGAGAGTAAGGGTCTTGACGTTTTCAGTCCTCTTAATGACCACACAGTAGTGTGTCCATTGTCTTGGAAGAGAGGACATGAACTTCCTAATAATATCCCTATTCTTAATAGTTACCCCAACATCAGCCAGAGTATCCATAATCTCAACATAACTAAAGTATTATTGAGTCATGGTTTCACCTGTCTTGAAGGTGAAATTTTCAGACTACTGCTTCAGGAGATCCTTCTTGTTCTCCTTGGCTTCATTTGAACCCTCATACATCAGTTTTAGTGCATCCCATAGCTATTTAGTGGTCTTGCAGTTCTTGAAACCTCTATAGATGGAGTTTGGAAGAGCAATTTGGAGGGCTGCCATGGCTTTCTGATCAATGTCAATTCTTTTCCAGTCTTCATCAGAAAAGTCAGCCCTCTCCTTTGGTATCATGCCACCACCAGCAGCAGCTGAAGAGGTGCATGGTACATGAGGTCCATTAACAACAGACTCCCACATCCTGGAATCTGAGACTTGATAAAGCCTTCTATTCTTTGACACCAAGTGTTAAAATCCTTAGGAGTGATCAGTGGGGACTTTGTCATAGTTCCAGTTTCCATATCAGCTTTGGAGATAGTTGCCATTTAAAGAGTTAAGTGATGTGTGTAACTAAGAGGATTTGAAGATGGTGAGATCTTACAATCAAGAGCCTGGAATGCTCTGATACCAAATGCAGAACCGTTAAAGGGTACTTAAGCTTGAACTTAGTTAACACACTTAGGAGGATGTTAAGATCACTTAACAATTCAAATAGGGAACTATGAACTTTCACTGAAGATACAAGACAAACACAAGTAAGAGCAAGAGCAAGAACACAAGATAAAATTTTCAAGGAAGTTGTATATTGCTTCTCTAGTTCTATTACAAGTGTTGTACAAGTATCTTTTGAATACCAAAACCGGAGACTACTTATACTACATCCTACAACCGTCAATATGCAAAAAGACAGTTGGAAGTGACTAATCTAGACAAAAAGATTAGCCTAAAGTCAAAAGGCAGATTGCCTTTTGACTAGTGACTATGGCATGCCATAGCTCACTGACTTTCCTATTACAAAAAGCCAAGAAGGAACAAAAACAGAAACTTACAGGCGAAGACCTTATCTACTTTATCATAAAGTATGGATGTTTCACTAACTAGTGATAGCAGGTGAACTACCAGAGTACGCAGTGGAAAGTAGGTTGCTTTATGATAAAGTTGATGGAAAAGGTATCTTTTCTCTCTTTTCAGAAGAAAATCAGTCTTGTCTTTAAACAGCTTCAGAAGACTTTGTCTTGAGAGGTTCGGAAGACTTCATCTTTTACCTTCAGAAGACTTCATCTTTTACCTTCAGAAGAGTTGAGTCTTTGGCTTCGAAAGACTTTACACTTAGAATACTTTCCAAGTTCAGTGTAAAGCTTCCGCAGCAGTTTCTTCTGAACTTTGGCTTCGGAAGATTTTACACTTAGCATTTTTCTTGAGTGTGTAAAACTTCCGAAGCTAGTTCACCTTTGTTCCGAAGTGCATGTTGGAAGACTTGGTTGTTTTGGTATCTTTTGGTTGCATCAGCCTCTTAAGTTCAGAGGTTCCTACACTATGTACTCAGCTTCTGCAGTTGAAACTGGCACATTTGTCTGCTTCTTGCACTACCATGACACTACGTTTGGACAAATGAATTGACAACAACCAGATGTGGACTTCTAATTGAAGTTGCATCCCCCATAGTCATTATCAATGTATTAATAGAGGTTGAAGCGTCCTACCTTTTGATACCATAATCCAAGTGTGGTTTGCCCTTGAGATATTTGAAGATCCTCTTTATAGCATTGAGATGAGATTCTTTGTGGTCTGCATGATATCTTGCATAAATACATACGTCAAACAAGATATCAGGTCTGCTTGCTGTCAAATACATGAGTGCTCCTATCATAAAACTGTAGTGTGTTTGATCAATAGATTTTCCATCTAGATCAGGACCTATCTTCATCTTTCTATCGACAGGATTGCGCATAAAGTGACAATCTAAAAACTGGAACTTCTTCAACATAGTATTCATATACTTGGACTGGTTAACAAAAATATCTTCATCTGTTTGTTGTACTTGCAATCCTAATAAGAATGTCAATTCACCTATAGGATTTATTTGAAACTTAAAATGAATGAGGTCTTCGAAATGCTTACATAGTTGCTTCTTTGTTGAGCCAAAATGATATCATCCGCATATAGTTGTACTAGAAGCATCTCATGACTTTTCTTCTTTCTAAATAGTGTTTGATCAATCTTTCCTCTTTTGTAGCCTTGTTCGAGAAGGAAAGATGATAATGTCTCATACGACTTATGTGGCGGTTCATGTAGACCATACAATGCTTTGTCAAGCTTGTACACCCTGTGAGGGAAATCCAGGTCTTCAAAGCCAAGTGGCCGGTTGACGTACACATCTTCAGAAATTTTCCCATACAAGAAGGCACACTTCAAATCCATTTGGTACATGCTATACTTCATAGATGTAGAGTAGGCAAGAAAGTGTCTTATAGCTTCCACTCTAGAAAACAGTGAAAACACTTCATCTTAATAGATACCCTCTTCTTGAGTATATCCTTGTGCAATCATGCTTGTTTTATTTTTGATAACAATGCCTCTATTATCAGTCTTATTCCTGTATAGCCATCTGGTTCTGATAAGATATTGTCCTTCGGGAAGGTCAATCAGTTGCCATACTTCTTGATTCCTGAATCGAAGAAATTCTTCCTACGTTGCATCAATTCTGTAGATGCTTCTTTTAAAGATTAACATTTGTCTTTGTATGTCTTTTACATTTTTGTCATAATATAGGGACTTTTATTGTAAATATGTTCCTTTGTTTTTTTGATTAGTATAAATAGGCTGAATATGTATTGTGTAGGTAGACATCTAGAGACATCTAAAGATTAGACTTTCAGTTTAGACGCTTTGTTTTTGTTACTTACACTTTGTATTCATCTCTACTAATCAATGAAAACTTCTATGAATTTTTGTTGATTTCAAGTGTTGAATTGAATACTTTTGTGTATTATATTGAATTGTGTTCTTATATCATCACAGATCGATCCATTTTGAGCTCATCAAATGGTATCAGAGCTTTCGGTTCAGTTATTTGAAGCTGTCTTCAACTGTCGAACACTCATAATCACTTGAATCTATGATTGATAAACAATTTAGTCTTAAAATTGTTGAATTAAGATCTGTTTCATCATCAGAATCATGATTTGATTCACAATTAGCAGTACAATTCGTTCAAATCTGTGAATTTGAGCAAAAAGTCTTCGAACTGTTCTTTGAATCAAAACACTAATTTTTGTTGTTAATTGATGAAATTTATGTTAGAGGATTGTTAATCGATCGATTTCAGACCTAATTTGTGAAATTTAGATCAATTAATCAAGTTTTGAAGAAATTGAAAGAATCTAAGTTCGTTGAAGAAGATGAATGTGGCGCATTCGGTTAGAAACACCGTTGAAAATCGTCTAAGTGATAGGCGCATAACAACTGTTTAGGTGCTTTACAACTGTTTGGGTGTTTTTCAGTTAGGCGTTTTACCACTGTGTGGGCGCTTTTCAACTGTTGGGACACTTTGGAAGTTATCAGAAACCATGTAATTCCAGGCGTTTTTCAACTGTTGAGGAGTATTTGAACTGTTTGGGCGTATCACAACTGTTCAGACGCATCTCAACTTGGACGTTTTTTGGAATTTTTCTAAGGCAATCCCCTAGACGTTTCAGGGTCAAAGTCAAAAGGTGTACCCCAACTGTTTGGGCGTTTCACTATTGTTTGGACGCATTAGCTTTCACACTTAGAAATTTTCAAAAATTTTTCAGAAACTTTAAAATCCAAAAATATTTTCATTTTATTGTTTTAATTCAAAACATTAAAAACAACAAAAACAAATCACTTTTAAAAAAATTAAAAATTAAAAATTAAAAATGGTAAAATCAGAAGACTCAGAGAACCGAGTTCCCAAGCTGAAGAATAGAGCAGATTTCAAGAATTGGTCATTGAGATTAAAACACCATCTGAATTCTATTGATACTGATTTATGGAAATCAATAGAAAAAGGTCCTTACATTCCAATCACATCTGATGGACCTGATAGTGGATTTGTGTATACAAAGGAATCTACTAAACCTTATCCAAAAGATGATCTACAAGGAGAAGACCTCAGAAAAGTTAAAAATGATATTAAAGCATATTCCTTAATGTGAAAAGGTCTACCTCTTGAAGTTCTTACAAGGATTGATGGTTATCAGACTGGATACACCATGTATAAGGCCTTGAAAATAATATGTGAAGGTGGAAAAGAGATTCAGGATCTGAAAAAGCAAAAAGCTAAAGAGACAATTAGAACTTTTTGAACATTTTTCTGGTGAAACAATAAATCAGATGATGAACAGATTTGTTCAACTGACTATAGAGATGTCGACTGCAGGGATCAAGAATGATTTAAAAGATCTTAACTACAGACTTCTCAATGCTCTTCCATCTTCATGGAAGCAAACAGTCACTCTGTTAAAGCATACTAAGAAATTTCCAATGGATCTAGATCTCTTGATTGCTAAAATAGAATCTGTCGAAATTGATGAAAGTTCTGGAAATAATGACAAAGCAGCTTCGATGTCACAATATAAGTATGTGCTTCTCCAGCAAACACTGTGGAGAATGCATTCATGGCTAAGAATGAAACTTCACCAGAAGACGAGGGTGATTTATTTGTTGGTGCAGGGTTCTTCACTGATTCTACTTACATAAGCGCTCATGCCTATACAAATCAGAATAAACCCCAATCTCTTCCTATGCCTAAAAGTTCTAACTCTCAAGCAGAGACTCCATCTGTTAACTATGCTAAATCTAGCAAAGTTAACGATGTAATAAACATCTTATTACAAGATAAAGAGTCAAAAACTACTTTTACTGCATTTATGGCAAGTTTTCAAGCATACCAAGGTAGCCATTTAACTCAGCTTGATTTTGTTTTGCAGGATTTATTTGAAATGGATCCAGACAACGTTAAGGAAATGGACTTGAATTGGCAGATGGTAATGATAGCATACAAAACCCAAAAGCATTCCTACATCAACAAAAACTATAAACCAAGTGCAAACAAGACAGTAGGTTTTGACAAGTCAAAGTCAAGATGCTTTAACTGTAATATTTATGGTCATTTCTCTGAGAGTGCAAAGCTCCAAGGAATAAAGGAGAAAATGGTCAATCAAGCTCAAGCAATCAAAGATTTTAGCAATCGTCACAGAAGACATTTCAGAAACCTTATCAAAGCCTACCAATGCCAGAATTGAAAGATGATTCTAAAGCAACAGAGGAACCCAAGAAAGCTTTAGTTGTCAATATTACTGATGGTTATGATTGGAGTGCCTACGCTGAACAATTTACTGCTGATCTAACTTCCAATTTATCTCTTGTTGTAGAAATACAAAAGGAAGATTGGTCTGAAGTTAATGATCCAAAAGCTGATGGAAACTCTGAGAACAAGGAACAGGATTATGACTGGAGTGATAAGTCTAATCCCAAGGAAGATTCAGTGGAAGTTACTTTGATGGAAAAATCTAATCAGAATAAGGTTGAAAGCTCTAACTCTGAAACGTCTCTTCCTAAATATTCTGAATTTCCATCAGAAGTCAGAGAAATGTTATGCACAAAGTCTTGCTTCGAACATGTCGAATACTACATAAATTATTCTTATAAGATATGTGAAAAACTTAAGCAAGAAGAACAAATGCATAACAAGCTGAAAAAGGATCATAAAACATCTGATGACAAGATTATCTCTCTTCAAAATTCATGGAACAAAACTCTAAGAGAACTTGAAATTGTATCAAAACAACTCGAAGAGATGACGAAAAATCTTGAACTGGAGAAGATAGCTCATGCAGCTACTCAAGTTGATCTAGCTAAAGTTAAAAGTTCTAAAACCATTATGGAAAAGCTGATAAATGAACATAAAGATAAACAAAAGGCAAGATTGGGTTTCACTCATGAACCAATGCCTGAATCAATAACGGAAACTTTACCAGAAAACTTTAACACTCAAGATCACTCTCCAGAAAACAAAGCAAAACTCAAAGCATTTTAGAACAAGACCAAGATGTTTGAAAATGAAGAAGAAAAAACAAACGTAGAAATTTTTGAAGAAAATGATATTGAGAAAATTAAAAATGGTCATCCGGTTAAAGTTAAATCTTATGAACCAAGACCAAAGAACAAGAAAATTTATGTTCCTAAAGAATCAGTTTTGGAAGAAATGAGTATGATGACAGAAAACAAAGCTAGAAATGATGAAGAAACATCAGAAGATTCAAATTCTTTTGGTCTAAATAACCCAGAATTCATAAAATGGCAAAAATACCAGAAAAAGAAAGAACGTGAAAAAGAATCTTCAACTGAAGATGTTCAATCTAAACAAACAACTGGTTCAAAATCAAGGAATAAGAGACGAAGAAGAAAGATAAATAAAGCCAAAAATGATCAATTGAAAATTCAAGAAAATCAGGCAAAAGAAATAAATCAGAAAACAAAATTAAAGCCGATTAAATTTTGTAAGGCCCCGTTCCCGGAACGCTTACAGCTGGGCAATCATCGCACATAAAACATATAATTTACATTTACCATTTCCAAAACGCTGCAGCGGAATTCTTTTAAACAAACCATTTCATTATAATTGCTTTTGCAAAATAACACATTGTAGTTAACTGTTACAAAATATCATAATTTGCATTACATCACAAAAACATTATAATACTAAACAACGAATGCCATCCAAAAATGCCAAGTAGCTGCCCCGTGCCATCCTCAGCAACAATTACCTGCCAACTGGAAACAAATAAAAGTCAGCGTTGCTGAGTGAGTTATAGTTTTTTATAAATAAATACTTTTCTTTCGATTAAAACCATACATTACTTTGTAAGCGATCATATATCATATGTACAAATAGATAATCTCATTATTATCTTTCATCATCTTCAACTTACATTCATTCATTCATTCATTCTCTTATCGTATATTTCGTTCGATCATTATTACTTTCACTTCTCTATGCTCCAGGCTAATGCCTCGAGCTATACCCCAAACATCATGCACAAGGCGGGTACTGGATAGAAGACTATAACTAGACTTCAAACATCATGCCCGAGGCGGGCCCAGCACCGGGGTATCATCATTTGGACCATGCCATGTGCTATACCCCAAATATCATGCACAAGGCGGGTACTGGACTGAAGACTATAAATAGACTTCAAACATCATGCACGAGGCGGGTCCAGCATCGGGGTAGGCGACAATGGTCCCATACGTATGGTCAGTCACAAGGACTAGACCCCAGTGTCCATCCTTCTGGGGTAGCTAACCCGCACACCGTTGAGCTAACACCCTTCACTGGGTGTGAACCTCCTTACAGTGCTTGCAAGACTTTTCTTACTTCCGATCGTTCATTAATGCATGCATTCATTCTTACATCCCATTAGTTATCTTCCACTTTCGTTAAGTAATACTTAACATAAGCATATACATACGTCACACCACGTAAGGTCACGACATAAACATAACATGGAACAACATCATCACAACAGCACAAAAAGCATGCAAAAACGTAAACCAGCACAGTCCCCCATAAAACCTCCTTTCTCAACACTTAAGCTCTACATCCCAAAATCTAAGAAAATTCCGTTTCCTTAAAGAAATACGGATGAACAAACAAATGCGCATGGACAAAACAAATGCGGATGAGTAAAAGAATGCGGATGAACACCTCCGAAAATATTCCGTCCCAAGGAAATGCGCATGAACCAAATGTGGATGACTGAAGCTAATGCGCAAGGACAAACAAATTCGGATGAACATACAACAAATGCGGATGAACACTTAACTAATGCGGATGAACAAAGTAGTCGATGTGTTCATCAAATGCGGATGAAGACTTAACTAATGCGGATACTTGCAAATATTCAAACTTAATACGGATGATCAATAACCTGAAACCGCATCTTATACTAAAAGCAGTTCCCAATCCTCATTCTTATACATTCATCGCACCGATCTAGCATGCTAAATCTCTTAGAACAAGCATACAATCATGTAAACCGAGCAAAACATGCAGGCCCTAACACACCCAATAAAAGAACAGGGCCAAACTTACGGACAAAATACTGGTCATATAAAAAGTTTGATACATGCATTTCCAGCCCCAAAACAGGTTTAAAACATAGAAACTGGGGATCTAGAACTCACCTTTGCAGCCTTCGAGTGTCACTTCCTTCAAACCCGTCTGCACTATGAGTTCAACCACCTAGAAACCCACCAAAAACACACACCCGAACACAACAAAACACACATAAGCATACAACCGAGGCATAGGCCGGCCAAGAACAACTTAAAACCAAGATTTCTTACCTTGAATTCGGTTTCCTTGTTCTTCCTTCTTCAAACCCGAAACTCTTCTCTGCTTTCTCTCTCTAATCCGGGGAAAAGGAAAATATGCAGAAAGGTGTGGGCGGCCATCACCTTTTTTACACCCACTTTTATTCTTTTTGTCCTTTTTGACACATTTAGCCCCTAAGCTTGGGTTAAATTGTGTTTCTTCCTTTTTATCTGCTTTTATTCTTTCTTTCTCGTCTTTTAAAAATTTCCGGGTGTTACAAATTTGTATCTGCTGGTTTGTTGAATGTGAATTCTGTTCAAAATGTTAAAGAAAATCCTAAAAACAAATCTACCTCTGATCTGAAAACGGGTTTAGATCCTAAGACTTCCACTGAAGCATAAAAATTTGTATCTAAGGAAAACAAGAATGAAGTTCATGTTCAAAAACAAAAACAAAAATTGTGCAAAAGAAAAACATTTAAAATCAAAAGCACAATTCTTCAAATAAAAAAAAAACAAATTAACACTTTGACACCTAAAAGTAACCAGGTTTCTAATGTTGCGTCAACGTCAAAGGTTAATAAGCAATTATTCAAGACTCCACAGAGGTACTGTGAAATATGTGACATGTACAATCACAACACTACTGAATGTTTTTTTAACAAATACTGTCACATTTGCGATATGAGAAATTATTCAACTTCAGAGTGTTATTTTAACAAATACTGTACTTACTGTGATGAGCAAACTCACAACAATAAATACTGTTATTTTAGAAAGAATTCACAGAGGAGAGGATTTGCCACCTCAACAGTAAGCAAAGGTTATGTTAATCCACAATATAAAAGAAACCAAAATGTCAATTTTCAAAGATTAACACACAAACCCTCCTTAGGTTTGAACTCTTTTAAAAGAAATAATCCAGTGAGACCTAAACAATACTTCAATGATAATTTCATTCCAAGGTTAGTGAGAATTAATAACAAAAGTTTTGAAAACAAAAAATTTTCAAACAATGGTGAGTCAAAAAGCATGAATTTTCCAAACAAGCATAATTTTGTTACAAATAACAGAATTGGTAATTCATAAAGAATAAACTTGATGTCAACAAACTTCAATTTAAACAATTTACTATTGTTGACAAGTTTGGAAAACTCAAGACCATTTCGGCTTGGGTAGATAATTCAACTTAAATTGTTTTGTTTTGCAGGTACGCCCAAGAAAACCAATCAACACTTGGTATGTGGATAGCGGGTGTAGCCGGCATATGACAGGCAATCAGGCCTTATCACAAGAATTTAAGTTAAAAGATGGAACACATGTCACCTTTGGTGGTGATGCGGGAGGAAAAATAACCGGAGAAGGAACAGTATCCAACGGGATTATAAGCTTTGATAAAGTCAACTTCTGTTCACAGTTAAACTTTAATTTGCTTAGTGTATCCCAAATTTGTGATAAATCCTACTCTATACTTTTTGATGATTCTTTCTGTTATATCTTGAAGCCAGGATTTCAGACAAGCATGGATAGCGTGGTTGTTAAAGTTGTCAGAGAGCGAGATGTATACAAACTGGATATGTCTCAAGTGGATTCTTCTACAGAAACAACTTGTCTCCTTGCTAAAGCATCAAATGATGAAAGCCAGCTATGGCATAGACGTCTCGGGCATTCAAATTTCAAAAACATAAACAAGCTTGTAGCAGGAAATCATGTTATTGGCCTTCCATCAAAGAAGTTTGCCACAACTGATTTATGCTCAGCATGTTTAAAAGGAAAACAACACAGAGCGTCTTATAAGTCCAAGCTAATAAACTCAAATTCCAAACCCCTTCAGTTGTTGCGTATGGACCTTTTTGGACAACCCAACGTGAAGAGTATTGGAAGAAAGTCTTACTATTTAGTTATCATTGATGACTATACAAGATTTTCATGGGTTTTCTTTCTAAATGCAAAATCTGAAATGGCTGAATTAATAAAAGAATTTATCATAAAAGTAGAAAATCAACTAGATCAAAAAGTAAAAATAATTAGAAGTGATAATGGGATGGAATTCAAAAATCTAACTCTTAACATGTTTTGTGCAGAGAAAGGAATAGCTCATCAGTTTAGTGCTCCTAGAACTCCTCAACAAAACGGAGTTGCTGAAAGGAAGAACCGAACATTGATTGAAGCAGCACGATCCATGTTAGCCGATGCTAAAATTCCGATCACATTCTGGGATGAAGCAATATCAACTGCATGTTTTGTTCAGAAAAAAACTGATGATCGAGGAATTGTTATCCGAAATAAAGCAAGATTAGTTGCACAAGGATACACTCAAGAAGAAGGTATTGATTATGATGAAGTATTTGCTCCAGTTGCAAGACTTGAATCTATTCGTGTCTTCCTAGCTTATGCATCATTCATGAAATTTGAAGTGTATCAAATGGACGTAAAAGGTGTATTTTTGTATGGTTCTATCACCGATGATGTGTACGTGAAGCAACCTCTAGGTTTTGAAGATGCTACAAATCCACATCGTGTGTACAAGTTGAGCAAAGCTTTATATGGACTACATCAAGCCCCTAGAATCTGGTATGAGACATTGTTGCAACACTTAATCCAACATGGATACACGCGAGGGAAAATCGATCCGACTCTGTTTATTAGAAAGGATGCTGATGATCTCTTATGTGTACAAGTGTATGTTGATGATATCATATTTGGTTCTACATGTCCAAAAATGTGCAATGAATTTGAAGAAATCATGAAATCTCTATTTCAGATGAGTTCTATGGGAGAGATAATTTTTTTTCTTCGACTTCAAGTTAAGCAATCTACAGATGGTATTTCTATCAACCAAGAGAAGTTCGTCGACAAACTCTTGAAGAAATTCAAGCTGCTAGATTGTCAGTCAATTAGAACTCCAACTGATGTGAACACCAAGATTGAGCCTGATCCGAAACGAAAATTAGTAGATCAAACACTATACAGATCGATGATTGGTTCTTTGATGTATCTCACTGCATCTAGACCAGACATTATGTATGCTGTTTGTGTCTGTGCAAGGTATCAATCAGACCCGAAAAATCCCACTTAATTGCTGTCAAAAGAATATTCAGGTATCTCAAAGGTAAACCGGCTTTAGGGCTATGGTATCCTTACGAAGGAAATTTTGAGTTACATGGGTATACTGATAGTGATTATGGTGGATGTTGTCAAGATAGAAAATCAACAATGGGTGGGTGTCAATTTTTATGATCCAGATTAGTCTCATGGCAATGCAAGAAACAAACAAATGTCTCTGTTTCTACTGCAGAAGCTGAGTACATTGCTGCTTCAGCAGGATGTTCTCATATCCTTTGGTTACAAAACCAACTACTGGATTACGGGTTCAACTTTCTTAAAACACCTATTTACATTGATAACACAGCTGCTATGTTCATTACAGCTAATCATGTCCAGCATTCTAAAACAAAACATATCGAAATTTGATATCATTTTCACAGAGATAACTCTGAAAAAGATTTAATCATTCTAATTCAAATTGCTACTGAAAAACAATTGGCCAACCTTTTTACTAAAGCCTTCTTACCAGGACGGTTTGAGTATTTGATTGAGTCAATTGGTCTTATTAATCACACTTAAAATTGGTTTTTGAGAATTTCAGTAAATTGAGTCTAAATATGATCAGAACCCTCCCTTATATGAATAGGACACTGTCAGAGAACTTGTCAAAATTAATTGCATGATTTCATTTTTGTGTGTGCATGTTCTTTATAAAAACAAAAACCAAATACAAAAATAGAAAATTGAAAAACAAAAGATAAAAAATATAAAACCAAAAATCACAAAAATAGTGTTTTTCATTGTTAATTATATAGGAATGAATTTGTTTTGCAATACGTGAGAAATGATAGTACATTAGTATGATCAGTTGCATACTTCACTTTCGACTATAGTCTGACATGACCAGATATGAAGTGCACGTAAGCTCTTGCAATTATACTGAAAAAGTAAAGTCTTGTGATTAAACTAAATCACTCATGCATTCATGTATGTCTATCTTAGCACTAATGAGTAGTGTTGATTTCTCAAAGTGATTGCTTGTTAAGACATAATCTCACACCTGATGCCGATATGAATAACCATTGAGCTCTAATTATTTAATGCATCTAACACTTCTCTGTTATGAGTCATTATAGACCTGAAGTGATGAGATATCCTTTGTTGTAAGTGATTACAGACCTGGATATACTCACTGATGGTACAAGATGCCAATGTGCACAAACACCAAATAAGATCTGGTTATAGTATATGTCAGGTTAACAAGTTGAGAATAGTGACTTCTTTCATATCTTTATGAGAATTAACCTCTCTAAGTCTAAGTGTGACGGCATAATGTCATATCTAACTGTACCTTAAACAATCCAAGAATTGAAAAAGTAAGTGTGCTGAGTACCTTGCCAAAAGCACTTATTTTCTGTCCTTAGATTTAGTGTCTCATTTGCTGCAAAAATGCTGACCTGGAACACACTTGATCAGGATTTAATCACTGTCTGTGACTATCCATCATCTTTTTTATTTCAATATGTTGATCACTGCTAATATGATCTCACTGCAAACATGATTCATTGTGAATATTAGATTTTTATTCTGTTTTCATTTTAATATTTTGCATGTTTTCTGTGTGCAGGCAATTTAACAATAATTAGTGTGCTCTTCATGTGACAAATTCAATAAACTTATAAGTTTTATCAAACTTAAAAGTTTAGGGGGAGCAAAAGAGTTTAAAAGAAAAATAACTTTTAAATTTCAAGATATATAAAATCATGAAAAATCAAAAACTAATGTTTTGGATGGAAAGGACGATGCTACAGATGTTCAAGCATGCGTGTGTAACAAAATGAAAAATAAACCTAAAAAACATTTTAAATGGAAAAGCTTCTTGCAAAAGTTAAATAAGAGTTTTTGTTAATTTTAGATACTAAAATGACGGGAAACTAATTTTGAAACATTAAAACAAAAAAAAAGGTCAAAAATAAAAATTTCAAAATTTAAGGATGAAAAATAAATTTTTTTTTTAAAGATAAGGGTTAATTTTGAAAATTTTGGGTAAAAGTCAAAATTTGACTTATTAAAGTTAAAATTTGAAAATTGTTTAAATATTAGTATGTGAACAGTGCTAATATGTCTAAATAGTGTGCAGGTGGAAGATTATGAAAATTTACAAGTGTTAGACACATGAAAGTAATCTCGTGCGCCTAAACAGTGATCAAAAGTCCAAATGTAGAAGCATAATGATTTATTCAGAATTTGTGCAAGACTATTAGACGTTTTTGACTACTTCATGCGGAAAAACAGTAGTCATGCGTCTAAACAGTTGTCATGAGTCTGAAAATATTGCTAAGTGTTGGGCGTTTTACATTCCCATACGCCTAAACACTTCTAATGTGTCTGTGTAGAAACCAAGTATTGGGCGTTTCTGCTTAGTTCATGCGTCTAAACAGTGCAAAAGCGACTGAACAGTGCCCATGCGCCTAAGCTCATGCGCACAAATAGTGCTTATGCGTCTGAACAGTTCTCATGCGCCTAAGCCCATGCGCACAAACAGTGCTTATGCGCCTAATTTTTTTCACTTAGTATATAAACAACACTTTGTGTTTCTCAGATTTCATTCTCAAATCTCCCCTAAACACTCAGCTTCTCAAAACCCATGCATTCCGATAAACCCTAAATCCTCATTCCGATTGATTGTTGTGTTGTTGTTGCACTCGAAAGTGATAGAAATCGATTCTAAATGTAAGTTCGAACTCAAAATCACACAAATTTCAGATTAATAAGCTGATTGATTTGGGCGTTTCGAACTTGTTTAGGCGTTCTAACCCTAATGATTTGAATCTGTTAAAATGTTATTTAACAAAGGATATTGAATGAAAATTGATGATTATATGATGAAATGAACTGGATTGCGAACCTGTTTGTGCATTCAAATTGAGTATTCATCCAAGTTGAATGTTTGATGATAATCAAGCAGTCGACTTAAAGATGAACAGTCAAGAGAAAATTTTTTTTAAAAAAAAATTAAAGAAATAATAATAAAAATAAAATAAAATAGAAAATAAATCAAAATCTATATTGAAAATTGTTTTGAATAAAAGTTAAAATTTAAAATGTTAAATCATCTAAGAAACAAATTCGTTTGAATGTGTGTAATTCATCAGAATATAAAAATCTCAGCAAATTCAAGTGTAAAAATAAAATAAAAATGGTTAAATTATAAAAGTTAATAAACTTTAAATTGAGTGAAAATATAACTTTCAAAATCTAAATTTCTTTGTTTTCTTTGCAGATGGCAGATTTAAAGTTTGAGCCCGAACATAATGTGGTTGCTCTTCACAATGAAGAAGTTAGAGACGCCATCGGATACGAAGAGATTATCATATTTCTGCTGAGAACCAAATATGTATATGCTATGTGTTACCAGCCTGTTATATATGCTCGTCCGATTCGAAAGTTCTGGAGCACTGCATATATTGATGCTGATGATAATGGAAGGAAAGTAGTTAGAGGGTTTATAACCAACATAAGGATGATTGAAGTATCAGAAGATTCTATAAGATATGCTTTGAGATTAGGTCAAAATGATGCTGAAGATTTATCTGAACTGACATTTGATGAATGTAGTCAAACATTCATGGAAATGGGTCATCCTAATCAATTTCCAAAGAAACAGTTCTTCAGAGCCCGTGTATTCAACCACTAGAAACTTCTATGCTATATATTCCAACATTGTATGTCCAAGAGGAGTGTAGGATGGAATTCTTTCCCTGTTGACATTGCTTTTCCAATAGTAGCACTGGCAACAAACAGGAGATTTAATATGTCCAAGTGGATCATGAATGGGTTTATTTTCAATTTAGAAAAGGGCATAACGAATAAGTATCTGATGTATCCAAGATTCCTTCAAATGATCATTAATCAAGAATATCCTGACATAAGGGTAAATGGTTTTAGTGGAGAAACATTGATTCTTGAACACATGTCAGATATATCATACAAAAGATTGTCTATGGTGACAGGTGCTCAGAATGTTCCTCTATTTGATTACATCAGGAATGGGGCAAATGATGAAGTTGATATCACTATAGATCACTATCATCTAACTAAAGAAGAACCACTAGATCCAGCTGATCTTATTGAAGAAATTCCAGCTGATGATGATGAAGAAGATGATGATGATGATGAACATGATGAAGCTGATGATGAAAGTTCCAGTTCATCAGTTAATGATAATGGAGATGATGGTAATGAAGGTGATGATAATGTTGAAGCTATGGAAGTGATCCATGAGCAAGTACAAGAATCTGAGCATGTTGTTGAAGAGGCACATGAAGAAAGTCATGATGCTGCAGAAGAAATAGATGGTGATACTGAGGAAATGGATGAAAATATAGAAGAAAACATCCAAGAAGTTGATCAAATGACTGAAGAGCTAGTTGATGAAAGCCAATCAGTTGAAGAAATAGCTGAAATGATAGAGGAAATGGTTGGTGGTAAAGAACAGATTGTATTAACTGAGTTTTTACAAGAGTCTATTCATGAAGAAAATGTGAATAAGGAAGAAGAGTTACAAAAACAAATTGACGAGCTTAAAAAGGATAATGAGAATCAAGTTAAGAGAATTGAAGAGCTGAAATATGGTAATAAAAAGTTAATTGAAGAGATGAAAGAGAAAGAAAAATTGATTGATGAGTTGAAGAAAAGTAAAGAAGAAAATTTGAAAACTTTTGAAGTTATGATGGTTGATTATGATTTGATGGAAGAAAAGTTAAAGAAGATGAGTGAGGAGAATAATATGTTGAAATGTGAACTAAACAAGTTGAAAGAAACTCAAAAGTCTCCATCTCCTGAGGTAATAGTTATGTCTGAGATTGCTCTAGTTGAGGTTGAAAAGATTCAATCTGTAGATAAAGGGAAAAGGAAAGTGGATGAGATTGATGTTTTAGTTTTACCTGAATCATCTTCTAAAATAAAAAAGGTGAATGTTGAAGAAGGCGAAGCTGACATTCAAGAGACGATCGGAGCTCTAGATGACAGAGTCTGAATTTGATGATGTTTGGTATAATGAAGTACCTGATGATGAAGACATTCATGAGGCTAATATTGAAGAACATTTTTCTCCAAGTGGATTAAGCCATGCTGACATACCTGTTGATATTGAAGATAGATGTAATTATCTGGTGAAAATGAAATACAACAGAGTATTCTTAGATGGATTAACTGTCTCACAGATCAATGAAGAATTTGAAAAGTGCATAGCAGCTGAGTCAAGTGTACCAATTAATCCTAATGAGATTGTGGTTGACCATGGTGAATGGAATCCACTAAGTGAAAGTATAAATGTTGAGGATATTCCAATATCAGAATTGCACCATCCGAATCCAAACGTCATGAACGTAACCATGTTAAGTATGTGGCTGCAATCAAGAAACTATCCTTGGAAGAAATTGAAAAGATTACAAGCTGAATCCTTGAGAAACTTAGTGAGAAGCTTTCAAGAGACTGAGAAACAAACAAACAAGATGATCATTCTAGATACTGACAATCCTCAGTATTTAGAAATAACTAAAATAACAAGGATTTTGAAGCCACATGAGATTAAATCAATGGCTATGGATAGTTCAAGATATGAAAGAAGAATAGAGCTAATAAAGGTGTTTCCACAAACAGAAAGACAAGGATATGAAGTTCCTTTGGAACAAAGGCAATTATGAAACAAAGCTCGATCTGCGGGTGACCTTGTACGAAATGTTTTACAAAAAGGACAATCTATCTCAGAGTTATTAAATGCTATGATTGTTCCTGACACAACAAAAGAGGTCAAGATCGTAGCTTGGAAATATGTGACGTGTATCACTTTTTCTCAAGCATTATTAAGCTCCAGTACAAGATCTGAAAGAATTAGTAAAATTGCCTTTGATAAACCATTCTAAAGCTAAGCGTGGAGAGATGTTTGAAGAGCTTCTTCACCAAGGAATAAACAGAATGCCATCCTTCTTGCAAACACGTTGTGATCAACAGGATAAAGAGATTTCCAAAAGTTAAAGAAAAAGAAAAAAGTAGTAGAAAAGGATGTGGGTGAAGAAAAGTTCCTTCATGCGTATAGTGATGCATTTTTTGAAAAAATCACTAATCCAGGACTTAAAGTAGTTGAAGGATCACAGCAGTCCAAACCAATCCTGAGATGGTTTTATAATGCTGATACTTTTGAGATGAAGTTAGTTCGAGACTTGAATGATTAGGACAATGAAATGATCACTTTGTTTGGAGTATTTGAACTCAAATTACTTCATCCGAGTTATATTTCATTTTTGTCTATTCAGAAGTTTGAGAAGCTATTTCCCGAGAATGCAGAAAATGATAAGAAATATTTTTTGTCCATCATCAAAGTTATGAATGCAGCAATGGAAAGAATATCTTTGAGGAAAGCAATGGCGTATGCAAATATAGTAAAGAAATATCTCAAAGACATTGACTTTATGAGAATATCAAGTAAAGGTCTACTGGAAATTTATTGCAAAGATAATCCAAATCCAACAGAGTGCTATGCAAATGTGGATATAGCCGGATTATCTAAGAAAACTTTAGAAGTGATGAAGTCTATGGAGATAAAAAGAAATGAGAAGAAGCCTGAACATGGTGTGCTTGCTGAGAAATTTAAAGCTGCAATTGCAAAGGCTATAAGGGAGCAAGAGACTTACAAGGAGAAACCAGTATTCAAAGTCAAGGAAGAACCTGAAGACTTCTTTGATGTTTGAAGACTGAAGATCAAGCTGGAGACTGAAGACTTGACTGAAGATTAAAGGATGAAGACCAGATTGGAGATTAAAGATTGAAGATCTGAAGCCAGAAGATTTTGAAGACTGAAGACATGTAAATCTTAGGGGGAGTATTATAGATGCTTCTTTTAAAGATTAAGATTTGTCTTTGTATGTCTTTCATATTTTTGTCATAGTATAGGGACTTTTATTGTAAATATGTTCCTTTGTTTTTTTGATTAGTATAAATAGGCTGAATATGTATTGTGTAGGTAGACATCTAGAGACATCTAAAGATTAGACTTTTAGTTTAGACGCTTTGTTTCTGTTACTTACACTTTGTATTCGTCTCTACTAATCAATGAAAACTTTTATGAATTTTTGTTGATTTCAAGTGTTGAATTGAATACTTTTGTGTATTAGATTGAATTGCGTTCTTAAATCATCACAGATCGATCCATTTTGAGCTCATCAAATTCAATTATTGTCTTGAAGAGCTTCCTTGATGTTCTTTGGTATGGTTTGAAAAGGAAAGCATGAGAAAAGACAAATGTTTGCTGTTCTTGACTTGTATCTTGTCACCCGTTCTTCAAGGTCACCAATAATGTTTTTGATTAGATAGTTTTTGTGAATTCAAGAAGTAGGAATGATGTAAGGCCCCATTTGTGAAGACCTCACAATTGGTCAATCATAGCAAAATATATATAAAACAACTTACATTTCATAAATAACACAGAGGAAATAATACCAAAAACCATTCATTTCATTAATAGTTACTGTTGCTAAGCAATACATCGTTGTTTCTTAAGTTACAAAAGACCCCTTTTTAATTGCATTACAAAACAACAATAATATGATTAAGCGTGAATGGATGCCAGTCTTCCCCCGATGAATAGCTTCCTGCCAATTGAAAATGCATAAAAGTCAGCGTTGCTGAGTGAGTTCTAGTTTTAAAACATTAAAATACCTTGCGTACATATATATATGAAAATAGCCTTTTCTTTAAAATACTTCTTTTAATTTCGCGCGTGAGCATTCATCATGCATACATCAAGGTATAAACTTGATTATCTTTCATTATCTCACGTATTCGTTCATTTCGTACTTTTTCATTATCTTTCACTATTTCTAGAACCTGTCATAACTTTACCCCATCGTTGGGCACAAAGCCACCTCATTCTCGGGGTTAAGTGACAAGGACCCCATTTTGTACATAAGGATCAATCACCAAGACTGATCCCGTGTGTGTGAACCCTCAAGGGTTAGCCAAAATCGCACGCTATATTACACACAGTTGAGCTAGCAACTCTCAATGAGTTGTGAACCTCCTTAAGCATTTTGCTTGGAGGACTTTCATTCATTTCTTATGTTCCACTTTTCATTATCATTATTCTTTCACTTCATTTATGATAATACTTTACGTAAACGAGCATAATCACACCACGTAAAGTCACATAATAATACGTAATATGGAACATAAAAACAGGCTAAAAACATACATAACATAAACAAATATAGCCATCAAATCAATCCAGGGTCAAACCGTAAAATATATAATTTCCCAAATTTCAGAAATTTTTCTAAGTCTTTAGGAGCATGAGCACTATGTGGGCGCATCAGTACTATGTGGGCGTATCAACACTTAGGTGCATGAGTAAAACCAGGGGCATGGGGTACTGTTCAGGTGCATGACTAACACTTAGGCGCCTGAGGAAATTTTCTAGGCGCATAACTACTATATGGGCGCATGGGCTATACTTAGTCATTTGGTCAGTAGGCGCATGAGGTACTGTTTGGGTGCATGGGCTGGTACTTAGGCTGTTTGGCAAAAATTCCAGGCGTATGGGAACTATTGGGGCGCATGAGCCTCACTTAAGTTTTGTAAGTCAAAACTTCAGGCGCATGAGCCCTATTTTGGCGCATGACCAACAATTATGCATATTTCAGACTTATTTTCACACCCAATCTGCATATTAACCTGTTCAAAGCTTGTTCCTATCATTCTAAGCATCAACAACACATATACAACCATAAAACACAAGCAAACATGTTGAATCAATATTTCAGATTCGTTGAGCTTGGATCTTAGGATTCATCATTTTTATATCTGAGAATTCAAAATTAAAGATGAGTGGAAGTGTGTGAATTGAAGAACAAGGATGTGTGTGTAATATATAATGTTATGATTTCATTGATGTTGAATAACAAATTACAATGAAGAAACATATACAAAGACGGATGAACATCAAACCCACCCAAAAGAGAGAAATTCTCCTTGGGTGGTGATTTACACCATGAAATACACACACTTGAGAACTACCAGCCGCTCACACACTTTGCAATAACCACATTTTACAAAGTAGCACTAGTGGTTCGATTTATAATGTTATTACATCATGACCTAATTTTGACTTTTTTTGTGGTCTTGATGTTGACTTTGTCTTGTTGACTTTGTCTTGTGTTTGTTTTGTTCTGTTTATCAAGTTGGTCTCTGAACTTGTATAATGAGATCTTCAGTTGGCTTTGATTATGGCTTGGATAGCTTCAGGTTATCTGTTTGCCAAACTGATGCTTGCCAAACTTTGACTTGAAGATCTTCTCTGTCTCATGTCTTATTGATCAACTGATGTTCTGACACAGTTTACTAAAGTTCTCCCCCTCAGATTAAGCTTCTCCTAATGTATTTCTGATAAAGGATAGAATCTCTTTGAGAATACTTAATGTATTGGATATGAGGTGTATCACTTTTGGATTACTGTTTTTTCATATCACACTCAAAGGATTAGAATGTATTAGGCATATGATGAGGCTTTGAACTTCAATAAACAACACGAACATAAGTCAGTCTTGAAGACACTTCAACTCTTTTAATCTCTGAATTAACTTGATAATGGATTGTTCCAAGTACTTCAGAAAGAGTTTCTAACAATTGTACAAATCCTTGATTGGATCAGTGATTATATGGCCAAGGTTGATTTCTTCATTTCTGTTGAATGTGAAAATGGATGTGCCTGTTGGTTACAATCATCCGTATTCATCATGTTTCTTATTTTCTTGTTAGTTGTAGGCATCTGTTCATCATCTTTCTTGTATTTCTTGTTTGTTATTGTCAACTGTTCATCATATGTTCATTGATATTATTGTTGTTGATGATGTTGTTGTTGATGTTGATGTTGATGTTGTTGATGTTGTTGTTGATGTTGATTTTGATGTTGATGTTGTTGTTGATGTTGATGTTGTTGATGTTGACGTTGGTGTTGATGTTATGCATTTTGTTGATGTCATCAGCATCGTTTAAAAACAAAGGCTGAAATTTGGATATAACATCCGCATTAGATGAATCAACATAAGCATTAGATGCCTTAACATCCGCATTTGTTGAATTAAGATAAGCATTAGTTCTTGTAACATCCGCATTTGTTGAATCAACATAAGCATTTCTTGTAACATCCGCATTTGTTGAATCGACATAAGCATTTCTTGTAACATCCGCATTTGTTGAATCGACAGCATTAGTTCTTGTAACACCCGCATTTGTTGAATCAACAGCAGCATTTGTTAATCAAAATCAGCATCCGCATTAGTATATAACACAACCGCATTTCATTAGTTGATCTTTGGAACTCAACCGCATTGGATATAATACAATCGTATTTGTAGAGTTATCATCCGCATTTGTTTTATGAAACGAGAGAAACATCCGCATTAGATATAATACATCAGCATTTGTAGAGTTATCACCTGCATTTGTTCTATTGAATGAGATGAACATCCGCATTGGGTGCCTTAAACAGCCGCATTCGATTGTACATCAGCCGTATTTCTTTTTGGAACTCATCAGCATTAGTTCCCTTAAAGCTGCCGCATTAGATGATCTGAAACACAGCCGCATTTGTTGAGTTACACAACCGCATTGGTTGAGTTACACAACCACATTGGTTGTGTAACATCAGCATTTCTTGAGCTCACATCTGCATTTCTTTGAAGAAATGTGGATAGTTTGTGTTCCAGCCGCATTTTTTTTACTTGGCATAATAATTTTGTGTTTTGTCTTCTACTGTAATATGTGTTGAGATACTCTTCATCCTAAATCATTCCACACTTTTAATTAAATGTGAGAATAATTTAGGAATCCTTTTCGAAAGCTTGTAGATTGAATTAGGCAGCTTCAATTAACAATGGTCTTCTATGATGCAACCTGTTCGAATCCGAATGTTCTGTTCGAACACATGTTCTTCATGGATTTGATTTGAATCTGTTAACATTGCATCGAAATTGCAGTGATAAAGTGTAGAATGTTTTATCATCTTCAATTCAAACCAAATAAGAATAGATTTCTTGATTTTGTTGATTTTGCTGAAGAACAGATGATGATGAAGATGAACGGATGCTTATTCTTCATTTTTCTGATTTTCTTCCTTTTGTAAACATCTTTAAAGATGAATACAGATCTGAAACATACATGAACCCAGCAACCAACAACTCTCATACCATTTTGTTGAATCAATATTTCAGATTTGTTGAGCTTGGATCTTAGGATTCATCATTTTCAGATCTAAGAATTCAAAATTAAACATGGGTGGAAGTATGTGAATCGAAGAACAAGGATGTGTGTGTAATGTATAATGTTATGATTTCATTGATGTTGAATAACAAATTACAATGAAGAAACATATACAAAGACGGATGAACATCAAACCCACCCAAAGGAGAGAAATTCTCCTTGGGTGGTGATTTACACCATGAAATACACACACTTAAGAACTACCAGCCGCTCACACACTTTGCAATAACCACACTTTAAAAAGTAGCACTAGTGGTTCTATTTATAATGTTATTACATCATGACCTAATTTTGACTTTTCTTGTGGTCTTGATGTTGACTTTGTCTTGTTGACTTTGTCTTGTGTTTGTTTTGTTCTGTTTATCAACTTGGTCTCTGAACTTGTACAATGAGATCTTCAGTTGGCTTTGATTGTGGTTTGGAAAGCTTCAGTTTATCTATTGTTGAACCCAACAATACTCCCCCTAAACTGATGCTTGCCAAACTTTGACTTGATCAACTGATGTTCTGACACAGTTCACTGAAGTTCTCCCCCTCAGATTAAGCTTCTCCTAATGTATTTCTGATAAAGGATAGAATCTTTTTGAGAATACTTAACGTATTGGATATGAGGTGTATCACTTTTGGATTACTGTTTGTTCATATCACACTTAAAGAATTAGAATGTATTAGGCATATGATGAGGCTTTGAACTTTAATAAACAGCATCAGGAACATAATTCAGTCTTGAAGACACTTCAACTCTTTGAATCTCTGAATTAACTTGATAATGGATGGTTCCAAGTACTTCAGAAAGAGTTTCTAACAGTTGTACAAATCCTTGATTGGATCAGTGATTATGCGACCAAG
This sequence comes from Flaveria sonorensis, assembly GCA_025506505.1. NCBI lineage: Eukaryota > Viridiplantae > Streptophyta > Magnoliopsida > Asterales > Asteraceae > Flaveria > Flaveria sonorensis. The sequence continues at coordinate 29,781,430 of CM046430.1, read as the reverse complement.
GTTGATTTCTTCATCTCTGTTGAATGTGAAAATGGATGTGCCTGTTGGTTGTAATCATCTGTATTCATCATGTTTCTTGTTTTCTTGTTTGTTATTGTCAACTGTTCATCATCTGTTCATTGATATTGTTGTTGTTGATGTTGACGATGTTGATGTTGTTGTTGATGTTGATGTTGTTGTTGATGTTGTTGTTGTTGATGGATGTTGTTGATGTTGATGTTGTTGATGTTGTTGTTGATGTTGATGTTGTTGTTGATGGATGTTGTTGATGTTGATGTTGTTGATGTTGTTGATGTTTGTAACAACCGACTCCTAGGTCCAACCCTAACCCTAAATTTAGTGTAACATTATTTCATTCATGGTATTATTATGATTATCATTTTTGCATGACTACTTGATTAATTACATGCTTGATTGCCTTAGATGATACCTTTATGCCTTGCCTTAGTCTAGAATTATTAAGCGGTTCCAGAAAATATTGAATCTACTTTAGAAATTAAAACTTTAATTAAAATAAATAATATGTACAAATACATACATATTCACGGCACACACATATACCTAAACAATACTACACTTAAAAACTTATTCAATTTAAAAACTACACTACACAACAAATTTACACCGCATAATAAATTACAAAAAAATAAAAGAAAAACACCCCCCCAACCACCATATTCAGCCTCCCCCCCCCCCTTCTCCTCCACTCACCATCCTCCCTCAATTCTCACAAAACCACCTCCACACTCTCCCCCTTTCCCCATACATGCATTCAAACTCCCAAACTCATCTCTCCTTCTCTCTCTCTCAAAAATTCCCAGCCAAGAACCCAAAATCCTCTGCATTTCTTCTTTCTTCCAGCCAAGAAACTCAAAGATAAGCTCCATTCCAACGTCGACCAAGAGCAAAACGTGCAAGAAAGTGGCAATTGGTGAGCATTTGTGCAAGATTCGTGCAAGAACTTTCAAAACAAGGAGTTGTAGCTCAAGCCCGTGAACCAACATCTCCTTTACTCTTCTATTCATCCCAAAAATCGTGAAACACCTCAAGGGTAGGCACCTATATACCCGAAACAAGGTTATTCCTTGAGTTTTCTTTACTTTCTACCATGAAATCTCACTTTCCTTGTTCATAGCAGCAACGTGCGGCCATATCACTATTTTTGGTGAGATTCATGACTTCAAGAAGGTATATTTAAAATGTGTTCGTGAACAAAGGGTTGGTGCACATGATTCCAACCAGAAAACCCTCTTTTTCTAGCATTTTAGCACCAAACACCCACCCATTTTGAAAAGCCTTTCAATCCATGTTAAACATCTGCTCTAAAACAGTTTATGAACTCTTTATGAAGCTGGTTTAGAAAGCTATTAGTGATTTGAATTTTGTAGATAGCTTTTAGTGATTTGAAGTTCTTTGTTCTTTTAAACATCTTTAGAATATCTTCAAATTCATATCCTTTATACATTCCATCAGGATTAATCAAGTCTAGCTCAAGCAACTCTTTTAAATCATGAACTTTCAAGGCATTGACTAAGGCTGTGTACTCTGTGAAAAATTGGACTAATCCTGATATCCTCTTCACCATGAACATATTCCAGTTACTATCATACTTCCAAGTAATAATTTTTACATCCGTTTTGCCACTGGGAGTAGATACCCCTCTTATTATTTCAGCAGTAGTCAGCCCCTCTTGAAGTTTAAGTTGAGAAGGCTCAATAAACCACTCTGGATTCTTGTGAAGTATAGGGGCCAGAACATCTTGATCTTTAACTGTCAACTGCACATCTTGTGCTGATTTTCTTGTTCTGGGCTTCTGGCCAATCACTTCTTCTTCAATTGCTTTTAGTCTTTCTTTCTTGTCATTGATCATCTTTAAAATAGCAGCCCTAAGAGAATTAGTCTTCATGTTCCCTAGCTTTCTTTTTGTAAATCCTTGTTGAGACAGATAATCCTTCATTTCCTTATCTGTCATACTATAAGGATCAGGATATGCAGTTTGAGTGTCATACTTCTTTGCTGTCTTAGAGATACTTGTGACTGATTTAGTAGTTTCCTTTTCATTTTCATATTCAGTCATAAATGTTGGATCAAGAAGCTTCTCCATCTTTCTCACTTCTTCTACCATACCTTCATAAGTCATGCTAATGACTATATCAGCATCATATCCATGGTTGATCAGGAACATCGCATAAATCATAAGATCATTAGTCTTAGCCTTCTCTATCATACTTTCAACAGATGGCTCAATAATTGATGGACTCCTCATGTCATCATGTTTCTTTGTTTGTTCATCTTCAGTTTCTCCTTCTTCCAACATAATCACTTCCAAAGTATGATGCAACTCCTTCTCAGCTTGTTCATGTTCATCTAAAAATTCAGCAATTGCTGCCAAACTTCTAGGATCATCTTTAGTTTTCTTCTTAGGTTGTTCTTCCTCAACCATAGGAAGTTTTCCTTTTGCTTTTTCAGTCAAGTATTTCCTTTTTCTTGTGTATATGATCACTCTTGGTCCTGATGTTGAAGCTACATCAGATTTGGCCTGTTGTTTTTCCTCAACAGCCTTAAGATCAGCAGTGATTCTTTGTTGTTCAGCTTCTTGTCTGTTCAATTCAGCTGTTTCCTTTTCTTTGAATTCATCACAAAGTCTATTGATTAAACATTGTTATTCAATAGTCAATACAACAGCAGGAACAAGCTGCATTCTCAGTTCTTCTTCTATTGACACAGGTTGTGATGGAATTACAACTATAGACTCAGAAGGGGATTTGGTGGTTTTGATGTAATCCCAGAATTCCTCATCTATAATGAATTCACTTAAAGAGAACCTATCCATGTCATCTATTAGTTCTTTCATCATAGCTTCTTTTTCAGTAGGTGGATCAGAATGTACTACCATCTCCCAGCTATCATCATCCCTAACACCACTAGTTTCTTGCTGTTGTGAATCAACTGCCTTATCCGTTTCTTCAGCTTCATGTTCTGTTGCATCTCTTTCAAATTCAGCCTTTAATTGGGCAATCAGTTCCAATTCATCAATTCTTTTCTTCAAAGCCTCATTTTGTTTGTTCAGATCAGCAATAATTTCTATTTGCATCTCTAACATGTGTTCTTGATCTTCCATAGCCACAGTTTGGATATCCACAGTGTCCACATGACCACTGATTTCTTCTCTTAACATCTCTAAAGAGGCTTTTAATTGTTTGATCTCCTCATCTTTTGTTTTCATATCAGCATCATACTCGGATTTTAATTCATTCAGTTCTTTCTCTTTTTCATCAAATTCCTGAATCCTATCATTTATGATTCCTGCCATTCTATCCAGAATCTTTTCCATTTTAGCAACTTTGCGCATCAGATCAGATATCATCTTGTCTTTCTCATCTGGTCTGTTTATCTCGGATTCATCAAAACTTTCTGAGGGATCCTCCTCTGAGATCATTTGTCTCTCAGGTAGTGGTGCAAATTGTTGATTATCCTCCTCATCACTAGATGATTCAGATGATGAACTGGTAGATTCACCAGATCCATCAAAAACAGCAGCAACTTCATATAAGGGGCTGTGGAAGGTTCTTCATGAATGTGAATGGGTGAAGATGGAGAGGATATAATAGGATCAACCCTAAAAGGTGAATGAATCTTAGCATCATGTATTGAAAGCTCAATGTGAAGATCACCACCTACATCAACATGTGGTGACATTGGCCTTAATGCTTCTTCATTTAATTCTGCATGCTCATCAACAGTGGGTTGTTCCTCAACTGTTTGATCATCTCTTTGTTATGCAACATCAGCAACATGATCATGAGCAGCAAACTCTTCATGAACATGTTCCTCAGTAGGAACATCATCATGTACTTGTTCTTTTATAACATGTTCTTCTTCTTGTTCTGGTTCCTCATCCACTGGAACATCATCTTATGGATTAATTTGTTGTTACATCCATGGAAAAAGTGGAAAGAAAGTACCACTGTAAAAATTTCTTGGATCCCTTTTTTTAATGTACTTGTAAGACTTTGCATTGTAATGAGGAACATCAAGGACAGGACCTTCTATTGCCAAATCAGGAAAGGCTTCATCTATTAAGAACTGAATAAATCTTGGGTACATGAGGAACATGTTTCTTCATCCTTCTTGAACATTAGCAACCATACCATTAAATACATATGCTGAGTAGTTGTATGGTCTGTTTGAGCAGAGAGCACAAACAAGTGATGATGTAGTCAAGGGTATATCATTCCATCCAGCCTTCCTTTTGGATAAGCAATGTTGCAAATAATGAATGAGGAATCTCCATTGCAAATCAACCAACCCAAGTCAGGTTTGCCATATGTAATCTGCATACGATATAAATGAATTAGTGAGAATTGTGGACAATATATCTCATATAGATATGAATTGTGTTTGATTTGTTCAATTTTGACTTTTTTGTTAGATCTAGGAATACTAGGTCTAGATCATTTTGTATAGGCTTAGAACTTTAATCAATACATGCAATGAATATTTGTAATTCATTATGTATATAGGTTAACCCATATGTGCTTTGATTTATGTGTATGATTACAGGTACAAACATTATACTTGGTCAATTTATGAAATTGACTAAGTGTAAGAAACATCTACGGATGAACATTTTTGTTATTTCGTAGATATCTTTCTTACAAGACATTCATCAGAAGATCTTCTACGGTTGAATATGGGTATTCACAGATGAACAAACACCACACATGAACAGAAGTACCTGCGGAAGAACAAGTAGCTGCGGAAGAACAAAGTAGCTACGGAAGAACCAGACACGTACTTATATCATACAAGTGCTTCAAGTCAACAAGTCAACAAGTAAATCACAGACTCCAAGAGATTCGCTGTTTCCTTAACAGAAACACGCATGTCTATAAATATGAGTCCTAGGTTTCACATCAAAGATACAATAAGAGACGGCGACAAAATACCATCACATCATTTCGCACGATCAACACAAACCCTACAGCCGTCACACCAACACACCAAAAATCATAAACACAATCATTGCATAGAATTTTTTTAGCAGTTATTATTTGATTCTTTGTAATCATTAATCAGTTTTAATGAATTACATTTGATTCAAAACATTATTCTTTGCATATTGTTGATATCTTTTGAGCATTTATTTTCTCTAGTATCGATATTTATTAATTAATCAATTAAACAACGATAAATGGTAATTCCGCGATCATTAATTCGAAACCAATCTAACACTGATAATTCCTGATTGCGATCCTTGGATTCACAAGTGGTATCAGAGCCAAGTGCTCATTGATCTAGATCGATTGATCTATCGGTGTTAGAATTGTTTAATTGAATAGATCTATCAGTTTTCTGAGTGGATCTATAGTTTTTAAGCAAAAGTAATTTGGTGTGAAGATTTAAAATTCAATAAATCAGTGATTTGTCTTTCAGTGAGTATTGTTACATTGCTCGGTTAACATTGATCTATATTCAAATTAATTGAAACATAGATCTGTGTTATTGGCTGACTGACTAAAATGAGTAGCTTTGTCGGTGGATTATCGTACCAGCCTCCAAAGTTGGAAACAAAAGCAGACTTTAAGTCCTGGAAGATCAAGTTCATAAATCATGTGAACTACACTGATTCTGACTTATGGGTATCAATAACTGAAGGTCCTTATATTCCACCCACCCTTGGGCCGGATTATAATGACAAAAATCAACTCATAAGTACAAAAGATCTGTCACCTGATGATGTTAAAAAGGTTAAAGTTGATATTAGAGCATACAGTTTGCTCAGTATGGCATTACCTGAAGAAATACTAATCAGGTGTGAGAATTATAAAACAGCAAATTCCTTGTGGAAGATACTTCATACTCTTTGTGAAGGGAGTGATGAAATCAGAAGCATTAGGAAGGACACACTTCCCTCATATTGAAGGGAGTGATGAAATAAGAAACATTTCATCATATTGAGGGTGAATCAATTCCTCAACAACTCCATAGGTTTATGCAATTGGTAACCGAGATGAACATCATGAAGTTGAAGTATACAAATGAGGAATTGAACAAAAAGATGCTCCATACATTGCCTGAAAGTTGGAAGCAAACTGTGTCCATGTTCAAGAACACCATTGATCTCAAAGCTACTGGCTTAGATACATTGGTAGCTAAAGTTGAGGCTTTTGAAATGTATGAAAAATCAAGAAACAAGAGTGTGAGAACACATGCCACACCATATCATTTTAAAGAAACCAAAGTGCTGGAAGTGCTTTTATCTCTAACAATGATAGTGACAACTATTGTACTTTGAGTGAAGATGAAGAAGAAGTGAGCTTTTATGCATCAAGGCCTTCAAAGAAATCTTCTCAAAGTAAATCAGGAAAAGAAAAAGGAAGACCTGATGATAGAAAAGATGCATCTACATCAGCAGCAAAGTCTTCAACAAACAACAACCAAGCAGAGCCCATTACTGTGATTCTGGATTCTGAAGAACAAAAAGCAGCATTTGCAGCCTTTAGTTCAAGTTTTCAAGCCTACTTAGGAAGTACCTTAACACCTGCAAATATCTGCCAAGAAGACTTGGAAGAACTACATCTAGATGTAGTAGAGGAGATGGATCTTAAATGGCAAATGGCAATGATTGCTTATAGAGCCAAACAATACTTAACAAGAAACAAAAGTTTGGCTGCAGCAAGCAAAACATTAAAGATTGGTGTTGATAAGTCAAAGGTAAGATGTTTCAAATGAAATCTCTATGGGCACTTCTCAAGAGAATGTAATCAACATCAAATCCTGACATGAGACAACAGCAGCAACATCAGTCTCATCAGCATCAATCTTATCAAACAACAACATCTCAGAGATCTTATAGACAACCACAGCTAACCAACTCATCCCTACCAGCCACAAATGCATCAGCAGGACCTAGTAATTCTAAAGAAACTGGCTGATCATTCTCCAAGATGGAATCTGTGACTGGAGCATGTATGAGAAGGACGTTTTGGAAGAAAATGAAGCTTTAATGGCCCACATGGAGAACAAAGTTCCACCTATGGCTAGAGAGGTAAAAGATAGATTGTGATCATCAGTGTGTGTTGAGGAAGTTGAAAGATAAAGAGTCCATGCTCAACAACTGGCTGATAAAGTAAAAGAAATAATGATTTTGAATGAATCTCATGTAAGAGAACATAAATTATATCAATTCAAAATTAACTCTTTACAAAAAGATTTAGATAAATTTGTTTCAGAAAACTACATCTTAAAAGCCTAAGTTGAGCATCTGACCACTTTCTTAACTAAATCCATGGCTGATCATGCATCAACTGAAGTGAAACTTCAGAAATTTCAACTTTAATCTCAGCAATATGAGAAATTATTGAATTCTCATATTGAATCAAAGAACAGGTATGGGTTGGGATATAATGCTGTTGCACCTCCTTTGAATGATAACTATACAACTTTACCTGAATCAATGACAAATAGCTTGTCAAATCATTTTGTGCCATGCACCAAGTTTGAAACAAAATGTACTGAACAAGTTAATAACAATGAATCTAAGGTGAGTGAAACTGAGTCTTCTGAATCAGATAAAATCAAAAAAAATGAATCAGAATTTGACTTTGATGGATGTGATGACTTGGATGATTCTGATGAACATGATGATAACTCTGCGGATCAACTGAACATTCGTAAGAATGTTTCAGTTGAAACAATCATTCCCAAAGTACTTGAGAAAACAAAGTTGCCATATCCTCCAAAGCAAAGAAACATGTTGAAGACTATTTGCAAGAGAATAGCTCAGCTAAATGAAGGTCTTCAAGTACTTCATCAGCAACAAAAACCTTCAACTGAAGTGATTGACAAGTGTACATCTACTGAAGTACACAAATCTTCCTTAGAAACTGAAAAGAAGCAGGTATCAGCAGAACTTCTCCAGAAGAAGAAACATCCTTCAGTAGCAGATCTACGGAAAAACAAATCTACTGAATTAGTAGATGATCTGCGGAAGGAAAAAGAAACGACCAAAAAGAAAACAACTCAAAAAGGTGTGAGCTTAAAGCAACAAACTTCAGCTGATAAACATGAACCTTTTGACATCATGTCAGGAAAAGGAAAGGAGTCAGCTTCAGTAAAGTTTGAGAAGGAATTGAAGACTCAAAGACAGCAAAAGAAGAAGAAATTGATTGAGTCTGATAATGAATCAGAAGAAAAGCATTGCAAATGGTGTGACATGAAAAATCACAACACTGAAGACTGTTACTTCAGCTGCTATTGCTCCATTTGCAATATGAACAATCACATGACTTCAGACTGTTACTTCAACAAACATTATGCTATTTGTAACAAAAATAACCATTCCACTCAGGAATGTTACTTTAACAAAAAGAACAAGACAAAGAGCACAAAGAAGAAACAACCTGAGAAGGATGAATCAGAATCACAATCAAGTGAAGATCAAAAAGATTCAAGAATAAAGAAACAACAAAAACAAAAACAAAAGGTGACAAAAACACAAGAGAAATCATTAGTTGATAGTGAACCTTTGAAGAAAAGGCAACTTGAACAGAAATCAAAGACTCCTCAACAATCAAAGACGCCTCACAAAAAGGTGGAATTGAACAATAAGAAGTCAAATGCTAATGATACTTTCTTTGATAATTTTGAAAAAGGAACTCATGTTTCACATTCAAAATCAATGGATGATGAAACTTTCAACAATCAAGGATTATCATCAAAGTTAAAACAGCAAACAAAGAAAGAGAAGATCCTTGAGGAAGAGTTTGAAAAATCAAAACAAAATTCCACAAGTTCATCATCAACAGAATCATCCTCATCATAAACAACACATAATGAATCAATTGAATCTAAAATTAATACTGAATCTTCAAGACTCATTCATGAGGAAGTTAAAATTTTAGACTCCACAGGATCACCCAAGATCATTAAGACTTAGGTTTCCAAATCTAATTGATTTCTTTAATTGTGCAGGAACAATCTTGGAGAGCTGACAACAAGTGGTATGTTGACAGTGGTTGTTCCAGACATATGACAGGAAACTGTTCCCTTCTCCATGACTTCAAACATAAAAATGCTTCTTATGTGGCATTTGGTGGGGATAAGAAGGGAGGAATGGTAACTAATGGTGTGCTCAAACTTGATAAACTAAATTATTGTGAAAATTTGCAATATAATTTATTGAGTGTGTCTCAAATTTGTGATCAAAATTATACCACATTATTTGATAACACTAATTGTTACATTCTTAAGCCAGGTGTTGCAGTTCCAGAAGATTGGATCCTTCTTAAAGCATCAAGAAAAGGAAACACATATGTTTTGGATATGAATAATACAACATTCACAAACAATGAAACATGCCTGCTATCTAAGTCATCAGAAGATGAATCTCAGCTGTGGCATAGAAGGCTTGTTCATTCCAACTTGAAGAACATGAATAAATTTGTGAAAAATGACTTAGTCATTGGATTGCCAAAGAAAGAATTTTCTTGTTCAAACCATTTTCCTTAATGTTATAAAGGAAAACAATATAGAGTGTCACATAAATCCAAAATAATAAATACAAACACTACACCACTCAAATTGCTTCAAATGGATCTTTTTGGTCCAACTAATGTGATGAGCATTAGAAAAAGGCAATATTGTTTAGTGGTTGTGGATGATTTCACTAGATTCACATGGGTCTTTTTCTTAAAACAAAAGAGTGAAACATCAGAAACATTAATAGAGTTTGTCACAAAGATTAAGAATCAACTTGATCTAAAAGTTAAAATTTTGAGGAGTGACAATGGGACTGAATTTGTTAATACTGTCTTAGATTCATTTTGCAGGAATAAAGGCATAGCAAGGCAATTCAGTGCACCAAGAACTCCACAACAAAATGGAGTTGCTGAAAGAAGAAACAGAACTCTCATTGAAGCAGCAAGAACAATGCTAGCTGATTCATAATTGCCAATCACCTTTTGGGCTGAAGCAGTGAACACAACATGCAATGTTCAAAACATGACATTAATTGTCAAAGAACACAATAAAACAGCTTATGAGCTTTTATTTAAAAGAAAACCTTACATAGGATATCTTAGAGCTTTTGGGTGTCATGTATCAGTTTTAAACACAAAAGAACAATTGGGAAAATTTTCAGAGAAATCCTATGATGGATATTCTTCAACATCTAAATCATATAGGATCTACATTCCACAACAAAACATTGTGGAAGACACTCCTAATGTGTCTTTTGATGAATCCTTATTTCCTAAATCTATAAAAGGATCATCATGGTTGTTTGATATAAATGCACTCACAAACTGATTTAACTCTAGTTATTTGAATGCTGCAGGTACTGAGGATACATGCTATCCATTTGTTCCTGCAAACATGAATGAAGTGTCATTATTTGCTGATCCTCCAAGAATACGAACTTCAAGTATCATGGAACAAGGAACACCAAATAATGTCAATAATGCAGCACAAGACCAAGCAAATGGATCTACATCCTCAGATGCAAACACTTTATCAGAAGCTGCTGACTCTGCATCCGCAGATGAGTGTCCTACATCCGGAGATGTGAATATTGGATCAGCTGATGTTCCATTCACATCAGTAGATGTTCCACATATTGTAGATGGTCTATTGCATTCCAAAGAGTCATTGTCAGCAAGTCAACAAAACACATCCGTAGATGTTCCTGTAACTCCTGCGGAAGCATGAAATACATCTGTAGATGTTCCTGTAACTCCTGCGGATGGCACTCACAATGCAGCTGATGTACAAAATGAAAATCATTCAGCTTCCAAGGATGATCAATTTCATTACTTCATAAATTCATCATCTCAGCTGGATATATCTGCATCAATGCATATGACTAACTTGGAATCATCTATTCCAGTTGAGTCCATTCCAACAACAAGAATTCATAAGACTCATCCAATAAATAACATCATTAGAGATCTCAATGAAAGAACCACAAGAAGCCAAGGGGGAGCTACAAACATCTGTCTTTTCACTTGTTTTCTTTCACAAGTGATTCCTCCAAACATTACAGCTGCACTAAAAGATAATAGCTGGATTGAAGCCATGCAGGAAGAACTTTAACAATTCAAAAAGCAAAAGGTCTGGAATCTAGTTGATCTTCCTGAAGGCCAATATCCAATTGGCACAAGGTGGTTATTCAAAAATAAACTAGATGACATAGGAATTGTTGTGAGAAACAAAGCTAGACTGATTGCTCAAGGATATACTCAAGAAGAAGGGATAGACTATGATGAAGTTTTTGCACCAGTTGCAAGAATTGAAGCCATTAGAGTATTCATAGCCTATGCATCATATAAAAAGTTCGCTGTTTATCAAATGGATGTGAAGTGTGCCTTTTTATATGGTAAAATTGATGAAGAAGTCTATGTAGCTCAACCTCCAGGTTTTGAAGATCCTGATTACCCACATAGAGTATACAAACTTGACAAAGCTTTGTATGGTCTTCATCAGGCACCAAGAAAGTGGTATGAAACATTATCATCTTTTTTGTTCAAGCATGGATACAAAAGGGGAACTATTGATCAGACTCTCTTTCTCAAACATGAACAACAAGACCTCTTAGTTGTTTAAATATATGTAGATGACATTATATTTGGATCAACAAACAAGAGACTGTGTGAAAGCTTTGAAGAGTGGATGAAATCTCAGTTTCAAATGAGCTCAATGGGAGAATTAACTTTCTTTCTTGGACTACAAATTCATCAGAAAACAGATGACATATTCATCAATCAAGAAAAGTATATTCATCAAATATTGAAGAAGTACAATCTTGCTAATACATCTTCATGCAAAACACCTGTTTCAACAATTGACGAAATTGTACCTGATCGTACAGGAAAATCTATTGATCAAAGATTATATAGACCAATGATAGGATCTCATATGTATTTAACTACCAGCAGACCTGACATAATGTTTGCTGTATATGTTTGTGCTAGGTACCAATCAGACCCAAAAGTGTCCCATCTGAATGCTGTGAAGAGGATTTTTAGATATCTCAAAGGGAAACCAGCCCTTGGTATATGGTATCCAAAAGATGGAGACTTCTCTCTCTATTCTTATTTAGACAGTGACTATGGAGGATGTAACAACAATAGGAAATCCAGAACTGTTGGATGTTAATTTTTAGGACCAAGACTTGTTTCATGGCAGTGCAAAAAACAAACAAATGTATCTGTATCCACAGCTGAGGCTGAGTTCATAGCTGCTTCAGCTTGTTGCTCTCAAGTCCTTTGGTTGCAAAACCAATTACTTGATTATGGTTACAATTTCCTTCAAACTCCAAATTATATTGACAATTCAGCTGCTATGTTTATCACTGCTAATCCAGTTCAACATAGTAAAACAAAGCATATTGAAATCAGATATCATTTTCTAAGAGATTGCTCAGAAAAAGGAAAAAGGTTTAATCAAGTTAGTCAAAGTGGATACAACAAATCAGCTTGCTGATCTATTCACTAAGGCCTTTGATTCAGTTAGATTTAATTTTCTAATTGAGTCTTTTGGCATGATTAACTTAGATTAATCATCATTAACAAAGAAAAGCATGTGACTGTCCTTGTCTTTATTTATTGTGTCTTCTATTTCTACATGACATATGTTTGGGAAATGATAGTACACTGTGCCTTTGCTTGCTTCCTGAGTTCTTAAATTTCTTTAAAAAAAACGGATCAAAAGTTATTTGATATGTTAGTAGATTCAACTTGAGTGAAGATTATACTAAGAGCATGCTTAACATAATGAAAAGGTGACTGTTTGTGAGAAGCTTCATTTTGAGATCAAGCAAGTAAGTCTTATCCTGATGTGATCAGTTCATTCACCTAAGCACACCATGTAAAACACTTTATAACTTCTATCTTTGCAAATCATATTCCCTCTGTTTTGTGTGAACAAAGACCTGGGTTTATGAACACCATGAGATACATATGTATTCAACTGATGAAAAGATCATGATCCTCATCATCCCTCTATTTTGTGTAAACAAAGACCTGGGTTAAAGGCACCTCTGTTTTACGTAAGTAAAGACCTGGTGACCTGATGATGATCATATCTAAGCTCTCAAAAGAATCCAATATGATCAACTGTATATTTACATAAGAGCTTTTGTAGTAAAGCATTTATGAGACAACTCATATGTCTCCAGATAGAATTTATAACTTAATGTACATAGTTTCTTAGTGTGAAAAAGTGATGAATTTACTCACAAACGGAGGACAAACTCTAATGTGAATTGAATGTGGAGCCCATAACAGTTTATCACTAATAAACATGAAAACGTGATAAACAGCATGGCTAGTTGATTCCATACTCTTGTTTGGATTTAAGTGGACAAACATACTTGCAATCAGGACTAGAATCAGGTCACATTTCAACAATCAACTCAATCAGGAAGAAGTTTAGTGTCATAGTATGATCCTATTATATGTGTTTATATGCATGTACATATATTTAATTCATTTTTGTTACTTTTAGTTTATTTATTGTGTGTAATCTTTGGACAGTCATATGCCTTTCATGCTTTTACTTCATAAATTTATGATGAATGCAACACTTTATCATTAATCAAAAATTTAGGGGGAGTAGTTAATACATGAAATACATGAAACATAAAAGCTGAATTCAATGATCCAAATTCAAATGAAGGAACTGGAACTTGAGCTCTAACTTGGCTGAAGGATACATGAAGTTTTTCAAATTATATTTCGTGTGCACAAATTGTCATGAAAACAAAGTCAACAAGGTCCAATAGCAATAAATGGTTCTATCAGTTGATTAGGACCATACAATCAAAGAAGTTTCAACTTTGCATTTTCTGCATCAGCAGAAGCTACAGTGCATTTTCTTGTTCAGTAGATGCTACAGTGCGAAAAAGGAATATGACCATCCGTAGATTGGTAACCTACGGATGTGGTAGTATTTAAAAGTATAATAGTTCCATAGACTGGTAATCTATGGAAATTCAAATTATACTTCATCAAAAATCAGTTTTTAATTCTTGGTCATCTGTAGATGATCTACGGAAGAACTAAAATCTGCGGAAACAATAAAATTGGACCTCATTTAATAAATGAAATTAAAATATGAGAGGGAGTATAAATGATGTTTTTGATTTTTCATTTCTATTCACTTTTTCAGAACATCTTTTTCAACCAAGAAAAACGTTCAGATAAACCCCCGTCCGACAATATTCAAAATTACCAATAACCTTTAAACCTTGCCTGATTCTGGATCTCTGTTCATTACAAGTTCAATAATATCAAGATGGCTAATCGTTTTGCAAGAGAGCACAATGTATGTGCATTATTAAATCCTGACGACCCTATAGCATAAGTATGTCGAGATATCATCAGATACCTACGACGATCCAGGATTTTCTAAGCTTTATTAGAAGAGCCTGTGATTCATCAAGCACACATCATTGATTTCTGGAATTCAGCTTGAATAGAGCAAGTTGGAGAATCTGTGGTGATAGTTGCTGAAATCAAGAATGAAAGGATGAGAGTTGATGAACAAACTATCAGAAGGGCACTTGAGCTGGGAGAACAAGAAGTTGGTCACCCGGATGTATTTGAGAATGTGTACATAGAGAAAGTGTTCTATCTGATGGGATATGATGGTGACTTTGACATGGGTGAGATAAAGAAAGGGAGATTATGTAAGCCGTATAGATTCTTATGTCATACATATCTAAAGTGCATCTCCAACAGGAAGTCTGGGCTTGATAGATTCTCAAGGCACATTTCATCTGGCATTATTGGCATTTTTTAGGGAAGGACATACAACTACTCAAAGTACATTTTCAGTTGTCTGTGTGACCACATCAAAGTGCAAAAGGCTGATAAGATGTATATGTTTCCAAGGTTTATGCAACTGATCATCAATGGTGAATTGCCTCGGATAGCAAGAGAAGGTGATGTGTTTGTTCAAGCACATCTAGGGAGATCTGTACTAAATAAGATAAGTGGAAATTATGAAGGAGAAGATATGCCAATGTTTGCACATGTGGCAGATGCTAATGCCAACATTCCACCAGAACTGATATGGGAAGATCAGCAAGATAGTCAATCTACTGATGCTGAGCAAGACTTACCTCAACATTCCCCTCCTTAATCTCCCATACACCACCATCATCAATCTCTATAAATCCAATCACCAGCCAGTCAACACAACCAACCAATCTCTCCTATTCACCCTTAATCACCCTTTCATCAACAACCTCTAACTCCATAAAATCTATCTCCTGAAAGTACTCATACAGAACCCATCTCATTTACTCAATCTCAAAACTCAGTACACACTGGTGAGACTGAGTTAGTATCTCAAGCAAGTACCATTCCACTCACAATCACCAGCTCACAAACCCCAGTCATGTCTAACCAAGCTGAACCAATATCTCCAATCATTGATCCCCAACAGTAACAACAACCTCATCAAGAGAAAACAGATCAAGTAGTTGAGTGTATTTCAAGCTCAGCAAGTATAGCTCCTGCTGTCGGCATTGAGGATGAGATTGCTAGTCAACATCAAGAAGGTGAAGAAGAAGCTAACTATGTTGATGTTATAGCCTATCATGAAGATGACCTGGAAGATGATGATATAGATGTGAGCAAAAGTTATCTGGTTGCTGAGTATAACAAACTTATCATCAAATCAAACAAGAGGTTAGAAAGAATTAGAGAGCTCAAAGGAATGTTAAAAGGAAAAGAGGAGCTGATGAACAAACAAGAATCCAGACTGATCGGATTAAGAGAAGATGCTCAAACCAACAATGAAGTAATTGATGCATTGTATGAGCTGGTTGAAGAACTTAAAGACTCTGTGAAGCATGAGAAGACTAAAAAAGTGAAGTTCATATTGGAAGTTGAACAAGCAAACAACTCTCTCACTGCTCAGTCTATTTTGTTAAAAAGGAAAGTTGAACAAATTGATGAGCTCAAGATGAAAATTTGTGCACTTGAATCGAATGCTGCTCCATCAACAAAAATAAAAGAATCTACTGAAGCTTCAAAGCAAATCATTCAGTACTCAAGAAAGAAGAAGTAATTGGGGTATGTAGAGAAAGAGGTGATTAATGTTGAAGATTCACTAAAAAGATCAAGGCCTACACCTCCAGAGCACCCTCCTTTAGTGGATGTTTCCAATTTAAAGCCTATATCTCATGCTGAAACTGAGAGTGATGCTGAATGGGATGAACTTACTAAAGATGAGTCTCCCAAAGAACAAAAAGAATCAAAGGCTGATGACCTACTGTCCACTAAAGTTATATTGGAAGAGAGGCCTGAATCAACTATGTTTATGACCCTGCTCAATTATGAGTTTCCTTATGACATGGTTGAGAGAATGAACATGACAGAAATGAAAGAAGTACTGAAGGAATTTGAGCTAGCAAGCTTCATGATCCCAGATTGCAATTATGAAACATTCATAGCCTTTTAGTCAATTCAGAAAACAAAGAAGGAGCTAGGTCACTATAACACAACAACGCTGAGCAAATACAATATGACTTGTTGGTTACAAAGTCATAACTACAAGATACATGAGCAGAAAGGAAGATCAGTGGCTGAGCATAGAAGGATGATGGAGCATGTAATGAAGGTGGAATTGGAAACTAGAGTAAAATTCAGAACTGAAGCCCCAAATCCTTCCTATGAACTTCAATTAAAAACCCCTGCTGAACCAGTAATAGTTGAAAGCAAAGATCAATATAAAGGGAAAGATAAATTGATCAAAGAACCAAGAGAGGTGATCCCTGGGAAAGTATGGCCTCTGGGCACAACTATGAGAGAGATCACTAAAGAAAAATCTTCTCTAATCTAGTTTTTTTATCATATCACAACTCCCATTGCTGCTAAAGATAGCAGGATTATGGCCTGGAAATATGATCCAGAGTGGGATTGTGCACTTATCAAGAGAGTATCTAGAAGAGTTGAATACTTCCACTTACTTGAATCAATCTTATTGTTGCCTCATGCAGACATTAAAGTCCTTCAAAGTTTGATCATCTCCAACTACCCAATAAGCCCAAGAAGAAGATATTTCTCTGTATTGGTTGGAAAGTTGAAAACAAAATTTAAGGATGATGTACTCAAGGAAGCAAGAAGGGAAGATGGGGAACATAAGAAAGGATACCAAGGGGGGAGAATATCAAAATCCAAATCTTCTACACTGGTTGATGATGAATTCATAAGGAGGGTTGGATACTCTAACAGAAAAACAACAGCCATAAAAGTCATTGAAGGAAATCAATACACTCTTCCTATAACTGAGTAGGGATATGTGGAGAAGACTAAAGAACTGGTGCTGATGAGAAATGAAAATCAGAAGAAAGCAAGGAGTATAAGATTGTTTGATCCAATTGAGATTAAATTTCTACATCCAAGCTACACTTCATACCTACATGATAAGTTCTTCCTAAAACTCAAAGATGATCAAGCTCAAAATGACCTATGCCTATATTTGCATATCATACAAGTCATTGACAAACTGCATGCAAAAGCATACAAAAGAAGAAGATATGAGGTTGGACTGTTAAGAGGAGCTAGCATCAAAAAAGTATCTGAATAGAGGATGTCAGAACAAGATGAGCTAGAAATTGTCAATAATCAGAGTGTTATGGAAACTCTCACAACAGAAGAAGACATTTTGGGATTGAGCTTTGAGTCACTACAAAAGATACGCAGAATGGAGATCAAGTACAAGTACGATGATTAAAGGATGCAGTGTCGTATTTCAACAAGAAAATGGTGTCAAGAGTCAAAGAGCTTTTGGCTTTGAAGACCTGATTACAAGTGTCTAAGCCTAAGGGGGAGTATTGTTAGATCTAGGAATAATAGGTCTAGATCATTTTGTATATGCTTAGAACTTTAATCAATACATGTAATTAATATTTGTAATTCATTATGTATATAGGTTAACCCATATGTACGTTGATTTATGTATATGATTACAGGTACAAACATTATACTTGGTCAATTTATGAAATTGACTAAGTGTAAGAAACATCTACGGATGAACATTTTTGTTCTTCCGTAGATATCTTTCTTACAAGACATTCATCAGAAGATCTTCTACGGATGAATATGGCTATTCACTAATGAACAAACACCAAACATGAAGTGAAGTACCTGAGGTAGAACAAGTAGTTGCGGAAGAACAAAGTAGCTACGGAAGAACCAGACACATACTTATATCATACAAGTGCTTCAAGTCAACAAGTCAATCACAGACTCTAATAGATTCGCTGTTTCCTTAACAGAAACACACGTGTCTATAAATATGAGTCCTAGGTTTCACATCAAAGACACAATAAGAGACGGTGACAAAGTTCCATCACATCGTTTCGCAAGATCAACACAAACCCTAGCAGCCATCACACCAACACACCAAAAATCATAAACACAATCATTGAATAGAATTTTGTTAGCAATTATTATTTGATTCTTTGTAATCATTAATCAGTTTTAATGAATTACATTTGATTAAAAACATTATTCTTTGCATATTGTTGATATCGTTTGAGCATTTATTTTCTCTGGCATCGATATTTATTAATTAATCAATTAAACAATGATTAATGGTAATTCTGCGATCATTAATTCGAAACCAATCTAACACTGATAATTCCTGATTGCGATCCTTGGATTCACATTTTTAAGTCAAAATATTGATTATGCTTATTATTGTTACATTAGGTTGGTTGACCTAATTTTGATTTTGAATGAAGACCAGTTCAAAATTTTTGTTTCTTTCTGTTGAGTTATAGTGATGTTGATTGTGTCTTAACAAGTTTACGTCTTAAACTGTTGTTTTGATTTCAACATTGTTATGAGACAGTATCCCCTATTCATCGATGTTTGAGGTGTTCTTAGAAACACATGAAATTTTTGTTGTTTACACTGATCATTGGTTTTAATGAACTCTGTCATTCATGAAAATCCATTTCTCTTGAGTGCATTTTAACAATTTCTCAAAATTAGGGTTCCATTTCAATACATTTGGTTCGACAGTTGAAGTTTTCAGAATCTGATAATCACCTTGTGGTAGACAGTACTTCGATTTAACTGACAATTTGGATGTTTTGATGTTAGATTCGAACACAATGATGCTTGATTAGAGAAGATTTGAACATTTGAAGAAGACTATTTTCTAGCACTCGACACACTATAAAAGTTCACTCAAAAATTTGAAAAGTAATAAATGACTCACATTAAATGAGTATTTTACTACTGTAGAAAATGCGGTAATAAGAATTTCAATGGGCATATTCACTGTAGCAAATGCTGATGAACAAATTAAGTGTCAGCAGTTACTGTTAACGAATGCGGATGAACTAAGTTTACCCATCCGCATTTACTGTAGCAAATGGGGGTGAACAAAGTTAACTTATCAGCATTCACTGTATCAAATGCACAAGAACAAATGACTTGTCTGCATTTACTGTGTCAAATGCGGGTGAACAAAGTTAACTTATCAGCATTCACTATAGCAAATGCGCAAGAACAAATGACTTGTCCGCATTTTCAGTGACCAAATGAGTTGAATTGTCTGCATTTACTCTAGCAAATACGGAAGAACACTTTCTACATATGCTGATGAGTTGGACTGTCCGCATTTACTGTAGCAAATGCGGAAGAACACTTTGTTGTCCGCATTAGTTTTACTTGTACAAAAACAGTTACCCACATTGGCTAAATGACAGGGTTACCTTCACCCGCATTAACCAATGCTCTTACCCGCATTAAATTTTGAACTTGTCAAAAATTAATGAAGTTGCAGTGGATGATTCTGACTGGTTTTGCACAACTGTTTCTAATTTTATGAAGATAAGTCTGCATCATAGGTGCTTTATGAAAATTTAGCAGATTCTGAGATTGTTAATTCTTGCTTGGATTGACTTGTATCCTTGATGTGATACATGTTTCCCAACTGATTTTGGGCCATGTGCATCTTCTGAAGCTGTTTATGGTATAATTTCCATACAGACACTATCCATTTTGATTTTATACAATGTTGCCTATTTTACATTTGCAAATTTCATGTTTTTGTAAATATTTCCTTTTAAAATTTTACTACTCCCCCTAAAGTTTATATCCATATGGGATTAAACATTACACAAATTTATAAAATTTAAGGACAATATTTCAGAATTTTGATTGTTTTGCTTATCTGTAAATGGATAAATTTTATACTATTGTTTGAAATTTTGGGATCATATCAATCTTATCTTTCGTAAGTGCAAGTTGTCATGAACTTATTGTTGAAGGTATGTTTGTCCTCCTAAACTCATGCTTGGTCAATATTGTAATTTATGTGATTTTTATCATGTTTTGATTTAATTAAACATTCAACATGAACCTCACACTCATAAGCATAGCAAGATAAACTATCCTCATGTACAATATGGTAGAACTTTTTCATAACTTTCAATATCTGGTCATTTAAATTATAAAACCTCATTCATTTTGGTAAGGGGGATCCACTTAGGGATTCTTTTACCTAATCCTTATTTAGTTTGATCCTCATTGGGATTCTTTTTGCTCTTCACTTTGGAAGGTGATCCACTTTAGGATTCTTTTTGGTATATTCTATTTTATTTGTCATCCGTATTGGATGTGTTCCGTATTGGGAATCTTTTTGGATCTAGACATCAGCACCATGTGCTTGTTTCCCCTGGTCTTTGCTCAGCAAAACAAAGGAGAAACTGATGTGAATGAAATTCATAAGGTATCATGACCTGGTGTGTTTAGGTTACTACACATACATACACTTGGATAGGTAAGATACTTACATGCTCTAAGATGATGCATTCATAGTTGAATGTGAACTTTAGTTTATCATAGTAGTTATCTACTGTTCCAAGTTGAGCCTACCCTCATATCTGGTAAGTCATGTCAGTCTTTCAAGATATTGAATTAAGCACGGTGAATGATATAACGACTGTAATTATATCATTTCCCAAGAAGTATAAATCAAGGACTTCAATAAAAATTGATTTGTTTTTGTAATTTTGTGAATTTTTTATTTTTATTTTTTTTTGTAAATTTTGATTTTTACTCAAGATTAATCATGCCGATTGATTGGACTAAGAATTCAAACCGACTTGGGTCAAATGCTTCACTAAAATCAGCTAGCTGATTGTCTGTGTTAACTTGAATTAGCTTGATCAAACCTTTTTCAGCACAGTCTCTCAAAAAGTGATATCTAATTTCAATATGTTTTGTTTTTGAGTGCTGAACAGGATTGTTTGTTATGAAGACTGCAGCAGTGTTGTCAATATGGATTGGTGTTTGCAAGAAATTATAACCATAATTAAGCATCTGGTTTTGAATCCAGAGAACTTAAGAACAACAAGCTGATGTTGCAATGTATTTAGGTTCAGCTGTCTATACAGAAACATTGGTCTATTTCTTGTACTGCCATGACACCAGTCTGGGACCAAGAAATAGACAACCGCCAGACGTGGACTTTCTGTTGAAATTGCATCCCCCGAAGTCACTGTCCGTGTATGCAGAGAGATTGAAGTCTCCATCCTTAGGATACCATAATATAAGAGCAGGTTTGCCCTTAAGATATCTGAATATCCTCTTGACTGCATTCACGTGAGATTCTTTAGGATCCGCCTGATATTTGGCACAAACACAAACACCAAACATAACGTCAGGTCTACTGGCTGTTAAATACATGAGTGAACCAATCATGGATCGATAAAGAGTCTGATCCACAGATTTGCCATCTGTGTCTGGACCAATCTTCACTTTTGTATCAACAGGAATTCTGATGGACTGACAGTCTATAATGTGAAACTTCTTCAACATGGATTCCATATATTTTGACTGGTTGATGAAGATTCCACTGATGGTTGTTGTACTTGAAGACCTAGGAAGAATGTGAGTTCTCCTATAGCACTCATCTGAAATTTTGAATGCATAAGATCTTCAAAGTCTTTGCAGAGTTGTTTGTTGGTGGAGCCAAATATGATATCATCCACATAAATCTGGACAAGCAGCATCTCATTCCCCTTTCTCTTTCTGAATAAAGTCTGATCAATCTTCCCTCTTTCATAACCATGGTCAAAAAGAAAGGATGACAGAGTCTCATACCATTTCCGAGGGGCTTGATATAAGCCATACAAGGCTTTGTCAAGCTTGTATACCCTGTGAGGCAAATCAGGATCCTCAAAGCCTGGTGGTCGACTCACGTAGACTTCTTCAGATATCTTTCCATACAAAAATGCACACTTTACATCCATTTGATAAACTATGAATTTCATGGATGCAGAGTACGCAAGAAAGAGTTGCATGGCTTCTAATATGGCCACAGGAGCAAACACCTCGTCATAATCTATTCTTTCTTCTTGTGTAATGCCCTGTGCTACCAACCTTGCTTTGTTTCTGATGACAATCCCTCTGTCATCAGTCTTGTTTTTGTATAGCCATCTGGTGCCGATAGGGTATTGACCTTTTAGAAGATCCACCAGTTGCCATACTTCTTGATTCTTGAATTGTAGCAATTCTTCCTGCATTGCCTTAATCCAGCTATTGTCTTGAAGAGCCTCTTTAATGTTTTTGGGTACAGTCTGACACAGAAAACAAGAAAACAAACAGATGCAATACTTGACTTCCTTCGTGTCACATGCTCATCTAAATCACCAATAATGTTGGACACTGGATGATTCTTGTGTGTCCTGGTAATTGGAATCAAATCACCAGCAATGGACACATCAAGATTGGAGACATTCAGATCATCTTGGAGAGAGGCATCTTGTGGAGGTGATGTGGGAGAATGATGAAAAGGGATCAGAAGGATCAGCATCTTCAGCTTTAGCAGCACTTTGGATACTTTGATCATTTGAATTTCTATTGTTTTCAACTGGAGCACATGCTGGTTTAGGGTTTCACACTTCAGTTGATGGTTCAGCAGTAGGAGAAGGCATTGAGCTATGATCAGCCTTAGTTGAAATACTTTGATGTTGAATAACTGGTCTCTCATGTTCAGCTTGTAGAGGCACTTCCTCATTAGCTTGATTATCAGAAGAAGGTGGAATCATAGGAAAATCAGTTCTTCTATCCACTATGCCAGAGGATCCTGCATTTGACAAGTTAAACTTATCAAAAGATCTTGTAAACAAGTCAATATCAAACAACAAGTCAGGACCAATTGATGATTTGGGAAAAGAGTGCTCATTGATTTGAATATTTATGGATTCGTCAATGATGTTTAATCTAGGATTAAACACCCGAAAAGCCTTTGAAACAGAGGAATATCCCACAAAGAATCCCTCATCAGACTTAGGAGCAAACTTTCCTAACTGGTCTCTGGTGTTCAAAAATCCAATAAAAGGTTTTTTGTGAAAAAGAAGTTCATAAGGAGTTTTATTGTGTTCTTTAATTATCAGAGTTTGATTTTGCACAAAACATGAAGTGTTGACAGCTTCTGCCCAAAATGTAATGGGCAGTTTTGCATCTGCCAGCATTGTTTGAGCTGCTTCAATTAGTGTTCTATTCCTCCTTTCAGCCACTCCATTTTATTGTGAAGTCCGAGCTGCACTGAATTGATGAACAATGCCTTTGTGTGTGCAAAATGAACTAAGATCCTCATTTTTGAATTCTGTCCCGTTATCACTTCTGATTGATTTTACTTTTAAATCAAGTTGATTTTCTATTTTTGTGATAAAATCTTTTATTATTTGGGACCCCTCATTTTTATGAAGTAAAAAGAAGACCCATGTAAATCGTGTAAAGTCATCTGTGATCACCAAACAATAGTGCTTCTTTCCAATACTCATGACATGAGTTGGACTGAAGAGATCCATATGAAGTAACTTCAAAGGAGAATTGTTTGTGTTCACAAGCTTTGGCTTATATGAGGATTTATGCTGTTTTCCTTTAAGACATGCAGTACACTAATCAACAAAATGAAATTCTTTTTGAGGCAAACCAATTACATGGTTTCCTTTGACCAATCTGTTCATTTTTTTAAAGTTTGTGTGTCCTAAACGTCTATGCCAAAGTTGTGACTCATCAATAGATGCTTTACACAAAAGACATGTCTCTTCAGATGGATGAGCAGAATTAAAGTTCAAGACATATGTGTTATTCTTCCTTGGTGTCTTCAAGACAACCCATTCTTCAGGAATGTAGAATCCTGGTTTCAGAATGTAGCAATGAGATTCAGTGAAGTGAGTGGAATATTTCTTGTCACAAATCTGAGACACGCCGAGCAGATTGAAGTTCAGTTGCTCGCAGTAGTTTACTTTATCAAAGCTCAGCAGTCCATTTGTCATAGAACCTTCTCCTGTAATTCTACCACCTTGTGAATCTCCTCCAAATGCCACAGTAGTTCCTTGAACATGCTTGAAGTCATGAAGGAGGGAACTGTCTCCAGTCATGTGTCGGGAGCATCCATTGTCAATGTACTATAAGCTATTGGACCTATATGAATGACCCTACAAGCACAAAAAGAACTAGTTAGAATGAGGAACCCAAGCCATAATGGTGTTGGGTTGTCCCTTTGCATCAATCACTCTTACCTCTTGATATTTTCTTCTTGTTTGTGTTTTAGAGGAGGATGACTTCAGCACTTTTCTATTACTTCTTTGAAGTTTGATTTGAAGTGTCAGAAGAGTATACAAATCTTTCCTTGTGATTTTTGTGTAATGGTTGAACAGATTTTTGCTTGTTAGAAATCACTTTAGTTTTATATTTTTTATGAGACTTCAGTGATTTGTTCAGGTTTGTTGGACTTTTGTGTCTAACCTTGTCAGTTGGAACTGATGAAATGGGCTTGTTTTGTGAACTTTTCAATCCTTTTTCATTAAAGTAACAATCAATTGTATTGTGATTGGTCATATCACACAATGAACAATATTTTTTTAATTGATAGTTTTTCGTTGAGTGATTGTTCATGTCATAGATAGAGCAGTACTCAGTGAAGTAGCACTCATCTATATTATGATTGGTCATATCATAGAATTCGCAGTACATTTTATTGTCCTTTAATTTTGAAACAAAATTCATATCAGTCTTTGGGGTGCCAACAGATTGTTTCACAATTCTGACTTGCTTTGTTTTTGTGGACTGATGCTGTTTCTTTCGGTATTGCCTTATTTCCCTATCGAATTGTTCTACCTGTTCTTTGTTGAAAATATCAAACCCAATTCCTTGTCTGATATTTGATGAAGATGGTGAATCAGATTTCACTTTAGATTTTTGTACAAAAGTGGTTTTCCCTTTGGTGACTAAGGGAACTTTGGTTTTATCCTTGAATTTCAATGAAACCTTATGTGACTCGCTTGAATTTTTTGGAGATATGATCTCATAATCAAATCAGCTTTCAGCAGATGGTTTCACTGAGCATTCAGTAATGTGATTCACTTTAAGATTTTGAGGAACAAATTTTACAAAAGGCACAATTGATTTGACTGGGCTCTTTGGTTTCTTGATAACCATAGGTTTGTCTGAGCACTCTTTGATTTTGTAGGATGACCCAATCTGATTTTATCCTCATCAGTTTTAATGTAAACACCTAGTTTGCTTTGAGGATTTGTTGTTTGAGAAATCATTGATTTGGTTTCAATAATTTTAGATTCTTTTGTATCTTATTGAGTAAGTGACTCAGGCATAACAGTGTAGTTATCATTACCTGGAGGAGGACAAGTTTTGTAGCCTATCCCAGTCATATCTTTAGCCCCCTTTTGAGATACAAGTAACTCTTGCAGCTTGACACATGAGAGCTGAAACTTTTCAAGTTTCATTTCAGTAGCTGATTGCTCAGCTTTTGATTTGGTCAACAATTCAGTTAACCTCTCATTTTCAGCCATAAGTGTGTACTTTTCACCATGGAGTGTTTCCATGTCAGACAACAGAGATTTGATTTTAACTTCATAAATTCTCATTTCTTGTTTTAACATCTTGATTTCACCTTTTCTTCT
Organism: Flaveria sonorensis; assembly: GCA_025506505.1. NCBI lineage: Eukaryota > Viridiplantae > Streptophyta > Magnoliopsida > Asterales > Asteraceae > Flaveria > Flaveria sonorensis. The sequence goes on along the minus strand of CM046430.1, from coordinate 29,755,467 downwards.
CTTATTTTATTAGCCAATTTGTGATTGTGTTCCCTATACCCCTGTGCTTCTAGAACACATTTTTCAGAACATAGATCGGATTTTACCTCAGATGGCATTGGAGTTGGTCCATCATTGATATGTACCATAAGTGCATATTTTGAAATTGTGGTTGGACTTCCTCATCATACAAGCTCCAATCACAAACTCCATCTTGTCTAATGACAAGTGCATTGGAAGTTTGTTGATTACTTCCTTGAGATTAATAAGTTAGAAGAGGTTGTCTTTGCTGAATTGGTTGTTGCTGATTTTGCTGCTGGTGTAGATGAATGTTGCTTGATTGAAAGTTGGTATTGTGTTGAGATGAATGCTGGCCATGTGTGGGTCTTTGAAAGTTGGTGTTGCTTCTCCTGGGAGATTTACATTCTCCAGAGAAATGACCAGTCATTCCACAGTTAAAACACTTAACCTTGGATTTGTCATACCCCACCTTGGTATTCTCATCAAGACCCAGTTTCTTCCCTTTACGAAAGAACTTCTTTGCTCTCATGGCAATCATGGCCATCTGTCATTGTAAAATCCATTTATTCAACATCATCAGGATCCATCTCTTCTAGATCCTCTTGAATCAAGTGTGCTGATGTGAGTCTCCCCCAAGATAGGCTTTAAAGCTAGCAACAATGGCATTGTAAGTAGCCTTCTAATCTTCAGATCTTTGATCATTGGGTATACTGCAGGGTGTTGCTGTGGGCTGAGCAGAAGATGAGGGTTTATGTTGTTGAGTAGCACAGAGTCCAGTTGTCTTTGAATGGTCACCAGCTGAGAGAAAGTCATCTTCTTCAATCACAAATGCATTCTTAACAGAATGAGTTTATGATGGAAATTTGTAAGCCTCAATGACTTGTGGTACACTGAGATTTCTACTCCTTTCATCCAACTCTAGAGCCTCAATTTTTGCAATCATGATATCCAAGCTTGTACTCTCCAAATCAAGGGTATTCTTTAACATAGTAACATTTTGTTTCTAGCTTTCTGGTAAACTGTGCAGAATTTTCTTGTTCATTGCCTTTTCTTTGTAATTGCCCCCCATGATTTCAAGATCATTTACAAGTTGAACAAATCTATGAAGTTGTCTTGAAACTGACTCTCCTTTGGTGTGATGAAAAGTTTCATATTGGTTTATCAGCTTATCCTTGTTAATTTCAGTCACTTCATTACTTCTTTCACACATGATCTGTAGAGCATCCCACACCCCCTTAGCAGTTCTATATTTTTCTAATCTTTTCAGAACATCCATTTTCAGTGCTTGTGTAAGGATGGAATAAGCTCTAAGATAAATCTTGATTTTCTTATATTCTTCATCATCAAGAGTTGAATTGGGATCCTCAATGGGAATTCTTGCAGTTTTGTACTGAGCAGCTTGATAAGCATTTAGAGATAGTGGAATGTAGGGACCTTTGCGAATATATATCCAGTAATCAGGATCTACACCTGTAATGTAGTTTTTAAAACGAATTTTCCACTGCTTAAACTCTGATTTGTGTTTAAGCAGAGGAGGTTTAGAAGCATGCCCAATTTCAGAAAGTTTGTGAGAGTCCATGTTAGGTAAACTAATTTTAACATGGTTGAGTAAGGTTTTAAGTTGATTTTAAGTTTGAGCAGTGAGTTGTTCTCTAAATTTTTTGTTCACAGTCTTTACCAGATCTGTTACGTTCAGATCTGTTAGCTGGAAGGAGTTTTATGTTTTTGTTGTTTGTGAGTGTGAAGGATCGTCAACAACAGATCTATATGGTACCACTTCTTTGTGTTCGATTTCATTGTGTATGTTTATCAGAAGTATAGATCTTGCTGATAAACAACTCAGTCTACAGTTCAATCGATTTTCACACAAAATCTGAGAAAATTCTGTGATGAATTCAAGAGTCGAGGCTCTGATACCAATTGACTGGGTTTGAGAATGATATTCTTGGTTGATGTGACTCAACCTAGGATCTAATATGCAGACTGAGTTAGTAATATAGTTGTGGAATCACTATATTAAAAAACAGATGAATCTGAAATAAATGTTTGAGTAAATGCAGTACATGAACACAGAAGTCACAGATGTATAATATTGATGTTATAACTGTTGAAGACCAAAAGCTTACAAACTTAGGGTATGCAGCCCAATTTATAAGCATACACATAACCTGTACAAAAGACTAAACTAACCCTGATCTATACAAGATAATCTAGTCTAAGTACAAAATAAGTAAAAACATTGTAAGTTGTTCATCCGCATTAGTTCATGTGGATGAACAAGTCTTCATCAGCATTAGTTGTCTTGTAATCAGCATTAACTTAGTTCATCCACATTAGTTTATGTGGGTGAACAAGTCAGCAGCATTTGATCAGCATGTTTGCTCACCCGCATTAGTTTATGCGGATGAACAAGTCTTGGCCGCGTTTCCTTTTGTTCATCCGCATAAACTAATGCGGGTGAACACTTCTTGTCAGCATTTCTTCAGTTCATCCGCATGGACAAATGCAGGTGAACACTTCTTGTTCAGCATTTCTTGTCTTCATCCGCATTTGTTAATGCGGGTGAACAAACACTTGTCAGCATTTGTTCACAAGTTATCCGCATTAACAAATGCGGGTAGTCTATACTTAGTCTTTTTCTGTCTTCTTGGTCTTCAGTAAATAATGTATTCTGTAATCTTCTGTTGTCTTCTGTTAATGATGTTATCCAACCAGAACAACCTCCAACCACCTCTTAAGTTGGCAAGTATGATCCTTTCAGGGTCTAACACTATAGTTTCACCCGTAGTTTCACTGGAATACAAAAGTACATAAGAAAAACAAATTACAATAGAAAACTAACAATTAACCTATTACATAACAAAATAAACCTATTAACTAAAGTGAGTCCAACCTATGTAGATCATCAACTCTCCCCCAAGGTTGGACCTCACTCTTGATCTTCTGGCTCTTCTCTTGCTCCTTTTTTAGCTTTATCAGATGTTTCTTGATCTGCTCCTGCTACACTCTCCTCTTTAGCCCTTGCACTTGCCCTTGCGAACTGTCTAGTGAGATCCTGCATGTCCAACCTTAATTCGTCATCTTTTGATACTTTCTCCGTGAGCTCCCTGACCTCAGCCCTTACTCCACGAGCTTTATTTTCCATGTTCATAAACAAACTGGCTTCTTTTCTTGTTTCAGCTCTAGCTCCAGCCATGATATGATTTTCACATAGTATCACTAGGTCTTCATCACAAAAAGAAAATACCTCCATTGGATCAAACAGCTTAATCTCAGCACTACCTTTCAACCTAATGACTGCTTCCCCAGTATTGTTATCATAAAATCATTTTTCGAAATTTTATAGCCTAGGGGGAAGTGGATTGGGCATCCTTACTCTGTTAACGGTTTTAGCTGGCTTCAGCTTTAACACAATCTTTCCTTTTTTTGTGGCCCAATCCAAGTCTTTCTTCGATCTTCTCCTTTCTATCCTCATAAACCCAAAAGCTTCAAAATTGTCATTCATTCCTGATTTAATCTCCTTTTCCAACAACATTGCACGTTCACTCAAGTGTGCATCCAATAATGGAATTTCAGACAGTCTCCTTAAGTCCTATTTTGGCAAGGTCTTGAAAGCCCTCCTTTTATGCATGTATGATATGTCACCACCCCTTCTTTTAATCATAAACATCTTCAATTCAGAATTATATTTCCAGCTCATAATTTTCTTATCAAATTTCTTCTTATTTGGTTCACTGATATTTTAGAATAGTGGTGGTAACTATTCTGGTTCCTTTTCTTTCACGAACCAGTCTTCTTTGCTCAATTCAAATACATCTCCTTCTTAAGTACCCCTTTGTGCCACATTAGTCATTGGGCGCTCCTCCACTTCATAATATTCAGGTTCTGAGTCATAGTCAACTAGTTGTTCCTCATATTCTTCATCTTCATCAATAAGTCTCTTCCCTGTATCCTCCTTATTTCCTTTAGTAGTTTCTTCTCTAAGCACCTCAGCCCCCGTCAAGTCTGTTTCTATATCAAAACCCAAATCAACAAATTCAGCCTCAACAATCAAAGGCTCCTCAAGTGAGAAGAAACTTCAAGGAGATCTCGGTTCTTTTAGTGATGATTTAGACTCTGATGATATGGATGACTCAAGCCCAGATAATCCATTTTTTTCTTTTGTCAAAGATTCAATAATTCGGTTTAATAATAATGATCAATCTCATCAAGATGAATATCATTCAGTTTTAAAAGATCAAGATGTTTCACAACCTATTCCTAATGTTGGTCCTGAAATCATACAACCTGAATCTGGAACATCATCTATTTTTGGTGATGTAATTGGTACCGGTAATCTTGATTACATCATCAACTCACCGACTCATGTTCCCAATTTCAATCCACATTCTTCAAACCTATTGTATCAGTTTTCCAACTTGAACCAAACCAATCTGGATCTTCATGTTCAAGGAAATGAGATTCCAACATCTCGTAATCACAAGAATCATCCAACGTCTTAGATTTTTGGCCCATTGAATGAGAGAACAATGAGAAGTAAATCAGAACAAGCAAATCTTTGCTTATACTCGTGTTTTCTTTCTCAAATTGTTCCTAAAAACGTTACCAATGCGTTGAAGGACAATAGTTGGATTGAGGCTATGCAATAAGAATTATTGCAATTCTACAAACAAGAAGTATGGAATCTTGTGGATTTACATGAAGGAGAAAATGCCATAGGAACAAGATGGTTGTTCAGAAACAAAACAGATGATCGAGGAATAGTTATTAGAAATAAAGCGAGACTCGTTGCACAATGATACACCCAAGAAGAAGGAAAAGATTATGATGAAGTATTTGCTCCAGTTGTAAGACTTGAATCAATTTGTGTCTTCCTGTCTTATGCATCACTCATGAAATTCAAGGTGTAACAAATGGATGTTAAAGGTGCTTTCTTGTATGGCCAATCACCGATGTTGTGTATGTAAAGAAACCTCCAGGTTTTGAATATTTGGAATTTCCGCATCTTGTGTACAAGCTTAGCAAAGCTTTGTATGGACTACATCAAGCCCCTAGAATCTGGTATGAAACATTGTCATAACAACATGGATACACGCGAGGGAAAATTGATCCAACTTTGTTCATAAAGAAGGATGCTGATGATCTCCTATGTGTACAAGTGTACGTCGATGATATCATATTTAGTTCTACAAGTCCAAAATTGTGCAATGAATTCGAAGAAATCATGAAGTCTCGGTTTCAAATGAGTTCTATGGGAGAAATAAATTTCTTTCTTGGACTTCAAGTCAAGCAATCTGCAGATGGAATATTCATTAATTAGGAGAAGTTCGTTGACAAGCTCTTGAAGAAATTTAAACTGCAAGATTGTCAATCAATTTGAACTCCTGCTGATGTAAACACCATGATTGGGCCTGATCTGAGAGGAAAATCTGTAGACCAAACTTTATACAGATCTATGATTGGTTCATTGATATATCTTACTGCATCTAGACCTGACATAATGTATGTTGTTTGTGTCTGTGCCAGGTATAAATTAGACCTGAAGGAATCTCACTTAATTGCTCTTAAACGAATATTCAGGTATCTTAAAGGAAAACCGGCTTTAGGGCTATGGTATCCTTATGAAGGTAACTTCGAGTTACATGGATATACGGATAGTGATTATGGAGGATGTTGTCATGATCGTAAATCTACTACGGGTGGTTGTCAGTTTTCAGGACCCAGATTAGTCTCATGGCAATGTAAGAAAAAAACAAATGTCTCTGTTTCAACCGCAAAAGCTGAGTACATTGCTGCATCAGCAGGATGTTCTGAAATCCTTTAGTTACAAAACCAACTGCTGGATTACAGGTTCAATTTTCTTAAAACTCCTATTTATATTGATAACACTGCTGCTATGTTCATTACAGCTAATCGTATCCAACATTCAAAAACAAAACATATCGAGATTTGATATCGTTTTCTCAGGGATAACTCTGAAAAAGGTTTAGTCATTTTAATCCAAATTGCAACTGAAAAATAGTTGGCGGACCTATTTACAAAAGCCTTTTTACCAGGAAGGTTTGAGTATTTGTTAGAGTCAGTTGGTCTTATTAACCATGTGTAAAAACTGGTTTTTGAGCATTTCAGTTACTTGAGTCTTAAAATGATCAGAACCCTCCCTTAACTGAATAGGAATCAACAAGAGAAATTGTCAGAGTTAATTTCCTGATTGTATATTGTGTGTGCATGTTTCATAGAAAAACAAACCAAAATACAAAAATACAAAATAAAAAAAATCAAATAGAAAAATATAAAACAAAAACACAAAAATAGAGTTTTTCTTGTTAGTTTAAGTGTTTAGGACTGAATCTGTCTTTGTAATTTGTGAGAAATAATAGATACATTAGTTATGATCAGTTGCATACTTTGCTTACGACTAAAGTCTGACGTGATCAGATATGATGTGCAGGTAAGCTCATGTAATTATACTGAAAAAGTAAACTCTTGTGATCAAACTAAATCACTCATGCATTCATGTTTGTTCACTTTTGTACCAACGAGTAGTGTTGACTTCTCAAATTAATTGCTTGTAAAGTCACAAACTCACACCCGGTGGCTATATGAATAACCATTAAGCTCTAATTAATTTAAAGCAACGATTCACTTCTCTGTTATGAGTCATCATAGACCTGAAGTGACGAGATATCCTTTGTTGTAAGTCATTACAGACCTGGGTATTCTCATCTAATGCAAAAAGATCCCAATGTGCACAAACTAAACATAAGAGCTGGTTATAAGTATATGTCAGGTTTTCAAGTTGAGAAAAGTGATTTCTTGCATATCTTAACGAGGGTTGAGCTCTCTAAGTCTAAGTGTGACTTACATAATGTCATATCTAATCATACCTTAAGCAAATCTAAGAGTTGAAAAAGTAAGTGTGCTGAGTATCTTGCTAAAAGCACTCATTTTCTATCCTTAGATCTCGTGTCTCCTTTGCTGCAGAAATGCTGACCTAAAACACACTTGATCAGGATTTATTCACTGTCTATGACTATCCACTAATTTCTTTTATTTCAATGTACTAATCTTAACTGATATGATCTCACTGCAGACATATGATTCAATTATACATAATAGATTTTTATTCTGCTTTAACTTTGATTTTTGCATGTTTTTTGTGTGCAAGCATATTAACAATGATTAGTGTGCTCTTCTTGTGACTTTCAAGAAACTTATAAGTTTTATTAAACTTAAAAGTTTAGGGGAAATAAAAAGTAAAAGTGTCAAAGAGAAAATTTTCAAATTTCAAGATATTAAAAATCAAAAATTAAATGTTTTAGATGGATAGGATGAAGCTAAAAAGTTCAAGCATGTGTGTGTTTGATATAATGTAAAAATGAACCTGAATGAAAACATTTTAATGTGGAAAAGCTTCTTGTAACATTTTAATATGAAACTTTTTGTTAAAATTAGAGACTAAAATGATGGGAAATTATTTTAAAAAAAAATTAAAACAAAAATAAAAAGGTCAAAATTTAAATGTCAAAAGTACAAAATTGAGGGTCAATTATGTAAATTTTGGATGAAAGTCAAAATTTGACAAATTCTTTTAAAAATTAGTATATGAACAATACTAATACGTTTAAACAGTGTTCAGGTGGAAGATTTGAAAATTACAAGTGTTAGACTCATGGAAGTAATCTCATGCGCCTAAACAGTGTTCAAAAGTCCAAAATAGGAGCATGATATTTTTTTCAGAAATTTGTTCAAGTGTTGGGTGTTTCAGACAACCTCATACGCCTAAATTGTTGTCATATGTCTGACATTTTTGGTTAAGTGTTGGGCATTTTATCCATACTCATGCGCCTACACAATACCAGGCTTTCAAGAGTTGGGCGTTTCAAGTGAAAAATTACCAAGTGTTGGGCGTTTCAGTTAGTCCCATGCGCCTGAACAGTGCAAAAGCGCCTAAAAGTGCTTATGTGTCTGAACAGTGCCCATGCGTCTAAACCTCATGCGCACAAACAGTGCTCATGCGCCTAAATACTTAATGTAAAAATCAACCCATGCGCACAAACAATGCTCATGCGCCTAAATTCTTTGTGTAAAATTGAATCTCATGCGCACAAACAGTGCTCATACGCCTAAAAAATTTACACTTAGTATAAATACAACACTTGTGATTTCAGATTTCTCATTCACTCTCAAATCCCCTGATCTTGCACCAGACTATCAAACACACTTGATTCACCAGTTCATCTTTCTGAGTGTTATTTGTTCAATACTTGCGATTGATAGTTTGTTTTTCAGATTCTAAACGTAAGTTCATCAACAAATTCATACAATTTCAAGTTTATAGTTTGAATTTGATTGGGCGTTTCATAACTATACGGGCGTATGAACCCTAGTTCGACTGAATTTTGAAATCTGTGATTTTAATGAAAATGTTTAACTAAAATTGAACATTGATTGATGATATACACTTGATTTCGAACATATTGTGATAATCAAATCTGATTCTCATTAAATTTTGTTCTTGATGATGGTGTTCATGTTCATCAGTCGAAGTTCTTGAATATGAACAGTCACATTCATGAATTTTTAATAAAAATGAAAAATTAATCACAAATTCATTCTTTAATCTATTTTTGAGAAAATTTAATGAATTGATATGTTTAAAATCATTTTGTAACACCCAGATTTTTGAAGAGAAAGAAGAATAAAAGAAATAATGTAATAAAACCCAAGTAGAGGGGTTAAATATGTAAAAGGTACAAAATTGATTATTATTTTGTACAAAAGCAGCATGGCCGCCAACACTCCCCTGCACACTTCTTTTCATCGGATTTTCTAGAGAGAGAAAGAGCACAGTTCTCGGGTTTTTGAAGAAAGAAGAAGAAGAATTTGAATTCAAGGTAAGAATTCTTGGTTTTTAAGTTGTTCTTGGCCGGCCTATGCCTCGGTTATATGCTTATATGTGTGTTGTTGTGTTCGGGTGTGTGTTTTTGGTGGGTTTCTAGGTGGTTGAACTCATAGTGCAAACGGATTGAAGGAAGTCATACTCGAAGGCAGCTAAGGTGAGTTCTAGAACCCCCTTTTTACTTGTTTTAACTGATTTTGGGGCTGGAAATGCATGTATGTATGTTTTTACAAAATTGGGTTTTGTACCCGTATGTATGTGTATGTGTGAATGTGGGTGGGTTATGATTTGGGGTGATTTATGATGTTATGATGGTGCCATGTTCATGTTATGATACTTAGAATGCTAGAACTAAGTTAGAACATGATGAATGATGATTTGGGACTGATTATGTTGTTGATAGTGTAAGTTGGTTGCCCATGCGCCCCAATAGTAGCCATGTGCCTAGAATAGGCTGAGATTGACTAAGTGTTCCATGCGCCCAAAACTGCCCATGCGCCTAGGTACTCATGCGCCTGCATAGTGCCCATGCGCCTAGAAATTTGCCCAGGAGACTAAGTGTTGGGTCATGCACCCAAATAGTGCCCATGCGCCTGAAAGTTCCCCATGCGCCTTCATAGTGCTCATGCGCCTGTGCCTTAGAATATTTTCTGAAATTTTGGGGAAAATGTAAAGTGTAGGCTGACATGGGATGTTCTCGGGGGTTATGCAAGTTGACTTTATGATGTCATATGTGATGTGATGATGATGTTATGTATAGTATGGTTATGTTTATGTTATGTTCCTTATTATGTATGTTATTATTTCTGTGGCTTTACGTGGTATGATTATGAAAGTAAATGGAAAGTATTATGTAACGTAAAGCGGAAGATAATGAAAAAGGGAACGTAATGAATGCATGCATTAATGAATGAAGTAATGAAAATCTTGCAAGCAATATATGGAGGTTCACACCCAATGAAGGGTGTTAGCTCAACTGTGTGCTGGTTAGCTACCCCGGAAGTATGCACACTGGGGTCTAATCTTTGTGATTGACCATATGTATGAGACCCTTGTCGCTTGCCCTAGGTACTGGAGTCAGCTTCGTGCATAATGTTCGAGGTCTACGATAGACCTCAGGCCCAGTAACCAGCTTCGTGCACAATGTTCGGGGTATAGCACATGGCATTGGTCTGGAATGAAAGATGAATGATAATGATGAGTGTACTTGCCCTAGGTACTGGAGTCAGCTTCGTGCATAATGTTCGAGGTCTACGATAGACCTCAGGCCCAGTAACCAGCTTCATGCACAATGTTCAGGGTACAGTATATGTCATCGGAAGTTAATGAATGTACGTAAGGTACGGTAAGAAATATAACGAATGTTAAAGATGACGTACGATGATGAATGAAACGTATGACGACGAAAGATAATAATAAATTATTATCTATGTGTACGTATGATGCATGATCACATGTGATAGTAAAGAATGGTTTTAAACGAAAGAAAAGTATTTTATTTTATAAAACTAGAACTCACTCAGCAACGCTGACTTTTATGTGTTTCCAGTTGGCAGATAATGTTGCTGAGGATGGCACGGGGCAGCTACTTGGCATTTTTGGACGGCATCCGTTGTTTAGATTATAATGTTTTTGTAATGTAATGCAAATTAAGATATTTTATAACAGTTAACTACAATGTATTATTTTGCAAAAGAAATTATAATGAAATGATTAAAATTATTTAGCTGCAATGTTTTAGAAATTGTAAATGTAAATTATATGTTTTATGTGCGATGATTGTCCAACTATTAGCGTCCCGGGATCGGGGCCTTACACATTTACACTATAACTTGAATGTATTTTGTTTTTTGACAGAATACTTGAACACTTAGAAAATTTTCAAAGTGCAAATTAGGTTAACAGAATTAAAACACAATAATTCATTTAAATTTCTAATAATATCAATTTGATTCAATTTTGCAAATTCTTAAGTGTCTAATTCATTTTGTCTTATCCTTTTAGATGGTTGAATTAAAGTTTGAGCCTAAACACAATGTAGCAGCATTTCTTAACGAAGATGTTCGAGATGCCATTGGCTATGAAGAAATTATCAGATTTGTGTTAAGGACTAAGTATGTTTATGCTATGTGTTAACAACCAGTCATTTATTCCAGACTGATCAAGATGTTTTGGACTACTGCAACTGTTGAAATCAATGAAGAAAGGAGAAATTTTTTGAGAGGATTCATAACCAATGAAAAAATGATTGAAGTGTCAGAAGAATCCATTAGAGAAGCATTAAGGCTTGGAAACAATGACCCTGAAGACTTAGCAGAACTGTTATTTAATGAATGTAGAGAAACCTTTATTCCTATGGGTCATCCAGATAATTTTCCTAAGAAACAATTTTTCAAAGCCCGAGTGTACAATCACTGGAAATTATTATGCTATATATTCCAACATTGTATGTCCAAATGAAGTGCGAGTTGGAACTCCTTTCCAATTGATATAGCCTCACCCATTGTGGCTCTTGCAACAAACAGCAGATTCAACATGGCTTATTGGATTATGAATGGATTTATCTTTAACTTGGAGAAAGGAATCAGAAATAAGTATCTGATGTATCCCAGATTCCTGCAGATGTTCATAAATGAAGCCAATCCTGATTATCATGTTTATGGAGTTGGTGGTGAAAGATTGATTCTTAAGCATATGATAGAAACTTCATACAAAAGACTATCAATGATTACTGGTGCTCCTAATGCACCAATGTTTGACTATATAAGGGTTGTGGCTCAAGATGATGTGAATATTAATGAAGAGCATTTTCATCTTATTGAAGATGAGCCAGTTGACCCAAATGACCTGATTGAAATAGATCCTCTAGAGTTAGTTGATGATGATGAAGATGATGATAATGATGAAAGTTCAAGTTCTGATGATGATGATGATAATAATGATGGTGATGATGGCAATGACAAGGTACAATTAAATGAAGATGTTCATGCAACTGAACAAGTTCAAGATGTTCAGGAAATTGATTAAGTTGAAGATAGAAATGATGAAAGTAAAACTATTGAGGAGATAGTTAATATGATTGAAGAAGCAATTGAAACAGAAGAACAAACTAAAGTTAATGAAGATGTTCAAAACTTTGAAGTATTTGAAGATGTGATACATGATGATCCTGTAAGTTTGAATCAACAGGATACGCGTGTGGTGGAAGAAGCAAACTTTCAGTTGATTATTAATGAATTAAAAGAAGAAAATGCTAAGCAAGAGAATCTCATTGAAAAGTTAAGAGAAGAAAATGAGAAATTGAAGGAGGAATTAAAAAGAAAGATAAAGTGATTGCTGATTTGGAGAAAGATAAAGAAACAAATTTGCAAAATTTTGAAGTCATGATGAAAGATTATGACCTAATGGAAGAAAAATTCAAAAAGTTGAATGAAAACAATGAGGTTTTAAAAGATGAATTCGAAAGAATAAAAAATAGTCTAAAATCTCCATCCCCTGAAGTTATGATAGTTTTTGAAGTTACCCTAATTGATGTTGAGAAGATATCTGAGATAGATAAAGGAAAAAGAAAAATTGATGATGTAGATATTTCAGTTTTAGCTGAATCATCAAAAGTTCAAAAGACTGCATCTGAAGTTGAAACTCAAGAAAGTCAAGAACCTATAGATCAAGAGAAGATTGAGGCACTTGATGATTTAGAATCTGAGTTTGAAGATGCATGGTACGATGAAGTATTGGAAGATGAAGACATGATTGAAGTTACTCATTCTCCAATCCAGGAAACAACTGATGACATTCTTGTTGATATTGAGGATAAGTACAATTACTTGATCAAAATGAAGTACAACAGAGTATTCTTGGATGGATTAACTATCTCACAAATAAATGAAGAGTATGAAAAGTGTATAACCATTGAGTCTGTTGCACCTGTTGATCTGGATGAGATAGTAGTAGAGCATGGAGAATGGAATCCACTTCAAGAAAGTATCATTGTTGAAGAACTTTCAAATTCTGAGTTTCACCATCCTGATCCAGATGATATGAATGTAACTGCTTTAAGGATATGGTTACAATCACGTAACTATCCTAGGACGAAATTAAGCAGACTTCAAGCAGAATCGTTGAGGAACTTGGTGAGAAGTTTCCAAGAAACCGAGAAACAAACAAACAGAATGATAGTCCTCGACATGGACACCCCATAGTATCTTGCGATTATAAAGAGAACAAGAATTCTAAAGCCTCAAGAGATCAAAAACATGGAGTTGATAAGAAGTGGACATGAGAGAAAGAAAGAGTTAATGAAGATGTTTCCTGAGACTGAAAAACAAGCTTATCAAGTCTCGATTGAACAAAAGCAATTATGGAATAAAGCTAGAACAGCAGGAGACTTGGTACAAAATGTTTTACAAAAAGGACAGTCAATTTCAGAACTGCTTAATGCAATGATTGTTCCTGATAAAACAAAAGAACTTAAAATAGTAGCTTGGAAATATGATGAAGTATTTGATGCCTTTTTGATCAAAAGAGTAAATGCTATATGTGATGTTTATCACTTTTACTCAAGCATCATTGAACTTCCTGTGCAAGACTTAAAAGAGTTGAACAAACTTCCTTTGATTAACCCAACAAAAGCTACTTGCGGTGAAAATGTTGTTCAATTTCTAAACTGGGGACTATCAAGGATGAGTTCATTTCTTAAAATGAGATGCGATCAGGAAGATAAAGAATACTTTCAATCATTAAAAAGCAAAAGAAAACTTGGAGAAAAAGGTGTAGAAGAAGATGTATTTTTGGATATAATAAGAAATCCTGGTCTAAAAGTGATTCATGGCTCTCAAATGACAAAACCAATTCTATGATAGTTTTATAATATTGATACATTTGAGTTGAAGCTTGTTAGAAATCTAGATGATTAGGATAAAGATATGATTTCTTTATTTGGAGCATTTGAGCTAAAATTGCTTCATCCAAGTTACATTTCTTTCTTATCAATTCAAAAGTTTGAACGGGTGTCTTTTGAATTTGCTGAAAATGACAAGAAGTACTTCATGACAATCATTAAAGTCATGAATTCTGCAATGGAAAGGATTGCATTACGCAAAGCCATGGCGTATGCAAATATTATGAAGAAGGATATTAAGTCTATTGAATTCATGAGAATTTCAAGTAAAGGGGTGCTGCAGATACATTCAAAAGATTATCCAAAACCAATGGAATTTTATGCTAACATTCACATTGCAGGTTTATCCAAATAGACATTGTAAAGAATGGAAAAGATGGAGATAAAAATAAATGAATCAAAGCCTGAGCAAGCTATTTTAGCAAAAAAATTCAAGTCAGCAATTACAAAAACATTGAGAGAACAACCGTAGTGGTTACAGGTGTAAAAGCCTCTCGAAAATTAACATTTAGTCTTAATTGTCTTTATTAATAGTTTTGTCATAGTTTAGGGACTTATTTGTAAATATATGTTCCTTTTTGTTTTCTTTGATAGTGTAAATAGCATAGATTATGTATTGTGTAAAAAAGCACAAAGACTAGACTAGTGCACCTTAGAATCAGTTGAACGAATTGTAACTGTTTTCTCTACACTTGTATTTCAATGCTTTCTATCAATGAAAAACTAGGAATTTTTCTGATATATTTGCATTGATTTGATTACTTGTGTTTGTTTTGATTCAATTGCATCATAATATCATCACATATCGATCTATTTTGATCCTATCAACAAGAATAACTATGGATGTTGTAGTTTGTTGATCTGCAGATGTGAATGTTGCTTGAATGTTTTCTAATGGATTGGGAACTTTAGATGAAGGAAATGAATCATCTCCGGAAATAGATGGAACATCTACTGATGTAGATGGATCTTCTGCGGAAGCACTGTTAACTTCTGCGGAAGCATTGTTAACTTCTGCTTATGCATTAGTTACCTCTTCTGAAGTTGAATTTCCATTTCCACCAGAATTATCATTGCTTGTTTGAGATGAAGGGCCAGGATTAGCAACACTTGAAGTGTGTGAATGAAATAATCTTGGAGGATCAGCAGTCACTAGCACTTCACTCATACTTGGAGGTACATAAGGATAACATGTATCCGTAGGACCTGCAACATTCAAAAAACCAGAGTTATATGAATTTGTTAATGCATCTATATCAAACAACCAAGATGATCCTTTTACAGATTTTGGAAATAATGATTCATCAAAAGATACAATAGGTGTTTCCTCCACAATGTTATGATGTGGAATGTAGACTCTATATGATTTAGATGTTGATGAGTAACCATCAAAGAATCCTTCATAAGCTTTTTCATCAAACTTTCCTAATTGATCTTTGGTGTTTAAAGTAGACACATAACACCCAAAAGCTCTAAGATAGCCTATAAAAGGTTTTCTTTTAAACAAAAGTTCATAAGGTGTTTTATTATGTTCTTTGACAATTAATGTTCTGTTTTGAACATTGCATGCTATGTTCACTGCTTCTGCTCAAAATGTGATTGGCAATTGTGAATCAGCTAGCATTGTTCTTGCTGCTTCAATTAGAGTTCTATTTCTTCTTTTAGCAACTCCATTTTGTTGTGGAGTTCTTGGTGAACTGAATTGTTTTGTAATACCTTTGTTCCTGCAAAAGGAATCTAAAACATGATTAACAAATTCAGATCCATTATCACTTCTTAAGATTTTGATCTTTAAATCAAGTTGATTTTCAATCTTAGTGATAAACTGGATTATAGTTTCTGATGTTTCACTTTTATGTTTTAAGAAAAATACCCATGTTAATCTAGTGAAATCATCAACAATCACCAAATAATATTTCCTTTTACCAATACTCAATACGTTAGTTGAACCAAAAAGATCCATGTGTAGCATTGTGGTGATGTGTTTGTTTTGATTATTTTGGACTTATGTGACACCCTATGTTGTTTTCCTTTATGACATGATGAACAATGATTAGAATAGTAAAATTCTTTCTTGGTAAGGCTAATGACTAAGTCATTTTGACCAACTTGTTCATGTTCTTCATGTGCCACAGTTGAGCTTCATCTTCTGATGACATAGAAATTAGGCAGGTTTCATTGCTTGTCATAGAGGTGTTGTTCATGTCCAAAACATATGTGTTTCATTTTCTTAGTGCTTTAAGAATGATCCAATCTACTGGGATTTGAAAACCTAGCTTAAAAATGTAACAGTAAGTGTTATCAAATAAAGTGGTATAATTTTGATCACAAATTTGAGATACACTCAACAAGCTGTATTGTAAATTTTCACAAAAATTTACTTTCTCAAATTTAAGTATACAAACTCCTAAGATTTACATTGTCTTCGATCTTCATTAAATTCTTCTGGTTCTTCTTTTATCTTGAACATTGGCTTTTCTTTGTAAATCTCTAATTCTTTTAATGCTTTCTTAATTGCTAATTTGAACTTCTTTGCTAGAATTCCTTGATCAGGCTTTGACTCATTTGTTTTAATTTCCATCTTGTCCATTGCTAACAAAGTTTCTTTTGTAACACATGCAATGTCTACGTTAGCATAAAATTCAAAAGGTTTTGGATGATCGTGAGAGTACACTTCCAATACTCCTTTGCTTGAAATCCTCATAAAATCAATTGACTTTATGTCCCTCTTCATGATCTTAGCAAAATTTATAGCTTTTCTCAATGAAATTCTCTCCATTGCTGCATCCATCACTTTGATAATCGTCATAAAGTACTTCCTATCGTTATCAGCAACTTCAGAAGCAACTCTATCAAATTTTTTATTAGACATGAAAGATATATAACTTGGATATAGAAGTTTGAGTTCAAAAACTCCAAATAAGGAAATCATATCTTCATCCCAGTCATCCAAATTACAAACAAGCTTCAAATGGAATGAGTCTGCATGATAAAACCATCTCAAAATCAGTTTAGAAGTTTGAGTTCCATCTATCACCTTTAAGCCCGGATTTGTGACTTTCTTAAAATATTGATCACTGTAAGCATCTAGAAATTTTTCTTCTTCTTCTGGTTGATCTGGTAAACTTCTTTTACTCTTTATTGACTTGAAATATTCTTTGTCCTCTTGATGACATCTGGTCTTGAGAAACGATCCATTCTGGAAATGCCTCTATTTAGAAGTTTCACAAAGTTTTCACCTTGAGCAGACTTTGTTGGATTAATCAGAGGTAATTCGTTTAACTCTTTGAGATCATGAACAGGTATGGCTATGATGCTTGATTAAAAATCATAGACAACATAAATTGCATTTACCCATTTGATTAAAAACGCATCAAAAATCTCATTGTATTTTCATGCAACGATCTTAAAATTCTTTGTATTATCTGGCACAATCATTGCATTCAGCAATTAAGAAATTGATTGGCCTTTTTGCAATACATTTCTTACCAAATCACCTATTGTTCTAGCCTTGTTCCATAGTTGTTTTTGATCAACTAAAACTTGAAAGGCTTGTTTCTCAGCTTCTGGGAACATACTCATCAATTCCTTTCTTCTTTCATGAGCCCGTCTCACTAATTCCATTTCTTTAATTTCATAAGGCTTCAGAATTCTAGTTCTC
Organism: Flaveria sonorensis; assembly: GCA_025506505.1. Classification (NCBI taxonomy): domain Eukaryota; kingdom Viridiplantae; phylum Streptophyta; class Magnoliopsida; order Asterales; family Asteraceae; genus Flaveria; species Flaveria sonorensis. The sequence continues at coordinate 29,738,004 of CM046430.1, read as the reverse complement.
TTCGTAATTTCCAAGTATTGAGGATTATCCATATCAAGCACAATCATTCTATTGTTTTTTTTTTCAGTCTCTTGAAAGCTTCTCACCGAATTTCTTAGTGGTTCAGCTTACAATCTGTTTAACCTCTTTCGTGGATAATTCCTTGATTGCAACCATAGTCTGAGCTCAACAGTTGTCATGTTTACTAGATCAGGATCGTGTGATTCTGATGCTGAAAGTTCTTCAATATTAATGTTTTCTTGCATCGGTATCCATTCTCCATGTTCAATAACGATTTCATCTGGATCAACCGGAGCTATAGACTCTGCAAACATACATTTTTCATATTCTTTATTTATTTGAGAGACAGTAAGACCATCCAAAAATACACGGTTTGTAACACCCGAAATTTTTGTCAAAATAAAAGCAAAAAAAAGCAATAGGAAGAAGAAAATAAAAGTATCTTGAAAGAAAGGAAAAGGAGCCAAAGTAGGGGGGGCAAGGTGTAAAGAGTACAAAAATCAAATATTTTAATATATTTTGAGTATGGCCACCCCCATATCACCTTTTTGCATCTGCTTTTCGACTGGAACAAGAAAGAAGAAGAAGAAGCTTGTTTCTCTCGGTTATTCAAGAAGAAAAGGCTGGAATTCGCAATCGGTGAGTGTTTTATGTGTTCTTGGTTTGGTTTTCATCCTTAAAACCGATTTTTGTGTGTTCTATGTGTTTCGTTGTTTATTTTGGTGTATTTTTAGGTGTTTGAACTCTTATGCACTCAAGTTTGGAGGAGTTTTACTTGCTGGCTGCATAGGTGAGTTCTAGAACACGGTTTTTATGTGTTTTAAACTTCTTGGGGCTGAAAATGCATGTTTAAAAGGTTTTATAACTGTTTTATGTTTACCCGTATGTATATGTGTGTTTATGTGTCATTGATGGTTAGAATGATAGGAATAGGCTTCGAACAGGTTAGAATGTAGATTGGGTTTGTAAATATTTCAGAAAAATGCATAACTGTTGGTCATGCGCCCAAATAGGGCTCATGCGCCAGAAATTTTGACTTAGAAAATTTAAGTGAAGCTCGTGCGCCCCAATAGTTCCCATGCGCCTGGAATTTTTGCAAAATTGCCTAAGTACTAGTCATGCACCTGAACAGTACCCCATGCGCCCAGGATTGGTTCTCAGGCGATTAAGTGTTGGTTCATGCGCCTAGTGTGTTCATGCTCCTAAACAGTACCTCATGCGCCTACTGACCAAATGACTAAGTGTAGTTCATGTGCCCAAATAGTCTTCATGCACCTATGTTTCTCATGCGCCTAAGTGTTGGTGCGCCCGCATAGTGCCCACGCGCCTACATAGTGGTCATGTGCCAAGAAAACTTAGAAAATATTCTGAAATTTTGGGAAAAAGGAAATTTAAGGAATTGCCCTGGGATGTTTTGATGGTTGTATTTGTTTATTCCATGCTTGTTTATGGCCTGTTCTTGTGTTCCGTATTATGTATTATTATGTGACTTTACGTGGTGTGTTTATGCTCGTAAACATAAAGTATTATCATAATGAAAGTGAAAGATTAATGATAATGAAAAGTGGAACATAATGAATGAATGAAAGTCTTGCAAGCAAAATGAAAGGATGTTCACAGCCACGGGTTGTCAGCTCAACCGTGTGCGGGTTAGCTACCCTATGAGGATGCACGTAGGGTCAATATTTGAGATTGACGGGACCTTTGTTGCTTGCCTCAGCTGGGTCAGCTTCGTGCATAATGTTCGGGGTCTATTTATAGACCTCAGGCCCAGCACCAGCTTCGTGCACAATGTCGGGTATTGCACATTGGTCCGGTAGAAAGTGAAAGATAATGATAAAAGTACGAAACATAAGTGAAGAATGATGAATGATGATAATGAATATTATCTTGTTGTACGTATGACGTGTGAACATGTACGAAAGTAATGGCTTTTATGAAAAGGAAGTAATTCAATGAAAAGATATTTTCATATATATACACAAGGTATTTTAACAACTAGAACTCACTCAGCAATGCTGAATTTTATGCATTTTCAGTTGGCAGGTAATTATTGCTGAGGATGACACGCTGGGGAAGCTACTCATCGGGGCAAGACTGGCATCCATTTAATCTTAATGATATTATTGTTTTCTAATGCAATTAAAAGGTCTTTTGTAACTTAAGAAATAATGATGTATTACTTAGCAACAGTAATTATTAATGAGATGAATGGTCTTTATTAACTTAAATCCGCTGTTTAATCTTATGAAATGTTTAATGCTTTTTATGTATAATGCTATGATTGACCAACTGTGAGGTCTCTGAGAAAGGGGCCTTACAAGTTGGTATTAGAGCCAAAGTTTAAGAGAAATGGGTAAATATTTTCAAAAACCTAAACATAAACTGAGAATGGGACCGAATGGAGGGATGCCAGCCCGAGTAGCTACATGCCATCTGGTATATCTTTTCTTAAATGTTAACCAGTATTATGTACGTGTGCTATTTGATTTATGTGCTTTTAGTAGATTTGAATACTGATGTAGTCAGGATAGGAAATGCTCGGGGAATGACGAGTAAAGTAAGTGGCTAATCACAACTAGCCATTGTAATTAGAGACTTACTATACTTGACATAAACTGAGCTATTACCTTGAATGACCATGTTAGTGTTTGAATCTTATAATGATTAGAGGATGGCTGGAGGAAGATCGTCTAAGGCTTCTAGAGGAGGAATACGAGGTGGTCGTGGTACTAGGCCACGTGCCACAAGGAACAAGACAAGGACTGTAGAGACGGCTCCTACTGAGCCTGGGCTTCATCATCCAGAGGGTGTGGATGAGAGTGATAACTTAAGAGCCTCAGTAAAGAGGCAGTTATGGAGGAAGTGCATCAGGTCATGCAGACGATTCTACCTTCTGTAGTGACTGAAGTCATCCGTGCTGTGCGGGAGGATGAGAGAAAGGAGAAGGAGGAGGAGAGAAGGACTACGGCTGGGAGAAGGGGGAATAAGGGAGATCATAGTGAGGAAGAGGAACCGAATGCTGAGAAGGCGGCCTCCAGTGATGAAGAGGATATAGTAGTACGGGAAGCCGCGAGGGGATGTAGATACGGGGCATTCCAACGGTGTAAACCCCCAACTTTTGATGGCAACAGTAATGCTGCCGCTGCTCACCATTGGGTAAGATAAATGGAGGCGGTGCTAGAGATTAGTGAGTGTAGGGAGGACCAGAAGGTGAAGTTCGCCACTCACTCCTTCATTGACTCGACTCTATGTTGGTGGGACAATATTTTCTAAGCCGAGGGCAGCAGGGCCATCGGGAGGATGAGGTGGGGAGAGTTAAAGAAAATGGTGATTGAGGAATTCTATCCTCACCGAGAGCTCGACAGGATAGAAAGAGAGTTCCTACAGCTTGAGGTGGGAACCATGACCCACCAGCAATACACCACAAAGTTCAACGAAATAGCGAGGCTGGTGCCGGATCAGGTGACGCCGGTGTCAAGGAATATCAAGAGGTATATCCCAGTATTGTCGGCTGATATCCGTAGGCATTTGATTGCTGCCCGGCCGGGTACCTTTCGATCGGTGGTAGACCTGGTAGGTAGGTTGTATGACGAGAGGGAGGAGACCATGGTGGAAGCAAACAAGAAGGGTGGTGGTGGTAAGAACTGGAATGGGAAGCGATTTGGACATGGTGGTTTCACTCCAAACAACAAGAGGATGAGGATGGATGACCGAAGAGTGGGGTCATCAAGCTTGGGGATGAAGAAGTGTGGCAAATTTGGGAAGGAGCACATTGGTGAGTGCAAGTGGGGATCGAATGTATGATTCAAGTGTGGGAAGCCTGGTCATATTACGAAGGATTGTAGGGTGTTGAGGAGCTATAACTGTGGTGAGGAGGGGCATGTGAGTAGGGATTGTAAGAAGCTAAGGGCCGAGAGTTTTGAGGTGAAGAAGAGGACGGAGAGTGAAGGGCAGAGGGCAAGCGCTAGTGCATTCATGATGACCCCGGAGGAGGCCAGAGTGGACCTCGATGTCGTGTCAGGTATGTTTCTAGTAAACCAAACTTGCGGCTCTGTATTATTTGACTCTGGTGCTAGTAGGAGTTTCATTTCTGCTACTTTCTGTGCTAAGTTGCCTGTTAGTAGTAGGAGTATTGATGGCCCTTTGATGTAGAGACTGCTATTGGTAAGTCTACCAGAATTTCTAATATGATAGAAAATTTTGACATAGAACTAGTGGGCCATAGGTTCTCTGCTAAACTATTTGTGATGCCCCTAGGAGGATTTGACATAGTTCTAGGGATGGATTGGTTAGCAGCCTATGAGGCAAGTATTATATGACGTAAGATGATGATTCGATTAATTGCGCCCGATGGAAGTTCGGTGATGCTCTACGGTGATCGAGTGACAACAGTCCCTAAGGTGATCTTGATGGCGGTGGCAGAAAAGTGAATGAAACGCGGATGTAGTGCCTACCTGGCTTATGTGAAGGATGTGGACACGTCCGTACCACAATTATCAGATGTACCAGTTATGTGTGATTTTCCGGACGTGTTCCCATTAGATTTACCAGGTGTACCACCGGACCGTGAGATCGAGTTTCAGATTGATTTGATACCCGTTGCCAAGGTACCATACCGATTAGCTCCGACTGGGATGAAGGAACTGATGGTTCAACTGCAGGAGATAATGGACAAAGCGTTCATCCAACTGAGCATCTCTCCTTAGGGTGCTCCGGTCTTGTTTGTTAAGAAGAAAGACGGTAGTATGAGGATGTGTATAGACTACCGGCAGTTAAACAAGCTAATGGTGAAGAGCCGATATCCCCTACCAAGAATTGATGACCTGTTTGACCAGCTCCAAGGTGCCAGTTGGTTCTCATGGATAGATCTCCGATCTGGCTACCATCAATTGAAGGTGAAGGAGCAAGATATTCCTAAGATAGCTTTTCGAATACGTTATGGACACTACGAGTTTCTTGTTATGTCTTTTGGTCTAACTAACGCGCCAGCTGCCTTTATGGATTTAATGAACTGAGTGTGTTGGCCAATGTTAGATAAATCAGTGATTGTGTTTATTGACGACATCCTGATTTATTCGAAAAATGAGGAAGAACATGCCAGCCATATACGTGAAGTATTGGACACACTTAGAAGAGAGAAGTTGTATGCTAAATTCTCTAAGTGTGCTTTTTGGTTGCGTGAAGTCCAATTTTTGGGTCAAGTGGTGAATTCTGAAGGAATCAGGTGGACCCAACGAAGGTGGAGGCAGTGATGCAATGGAAGTCTCCAAAGATGCCATCCAAGATTCGTAGTTTCTTGGGTTTGGCGGGCTACTACAGAAGGTTTATTCAAGACTTTTCCGAGATAGCCTCACCTTTGACTAAATTGACTCGCAAGGATGTGAAGTTTGTGTGGGGTCGAGAACAGGAGGGTGCTTTTGAGGAGTTAAAGGAAAGATTAACTCAAGCTCCTGTCTTAACATTACCTGAGGGGAGTGAAGATTTAGTGGTATATTTGGATGCCTCTTATTCGGGACTGGGCTACGTGTTGATGCAACGTGGAAGGGTAATAGCTTACGCATCCCGACAACTGAATATCCATGAGGTCAATTATCCCACTCAAGACTTGGAGCTAGCAGCTATGGTCTTTGCGTTGAAGATTTGGAGACATTACTTGTACGGGACAAAGTGCCCAATCTTCACAGACCACAAAAGCCTAAAGTATTTCTTTTAGCAAAAGGACCTCAACGTGAGGCAGAGGAGGTGGCTGGAATTGATCAAAGATTATGATTATGAGATCCATTACCACCTAGGCAAAGCCAACATGCTGGCCGATGCCCTAGTCTAAAGGAGAGACCTGAGCCGATCTGGGTGAAAGCTTATCAACTGGTTATGACCTCTGACGTGATGACCCAAGTCAAAGAATTTCAAAATGAGGCATTGAAAGAAGATCGCCTTAACCCTAATAGGATGAGAGGTCTAGTCACGAAGTTGGGAGAAAATACCCATGGAGTTAGAATCCGCTTTGGACGGATGTGGATCCCTCATTACGGAAACCTACGGGGGCAAATCATGGATGAATCTCATAAGACTCGATACTCCATTCATCCTAGCGCTACCAAGATGTATCAAAATATGAAGAAAGATTACTGGTGACTGGGAATGAAGCATGATGTAGTGGAGTATGTGAGTAAGTGCCTTACTTGCTTGCGAGTGAAGGCAGAACATCAGAAGCCATACTGGAAGATCCAATCGTTGGATATACCCAAGTGGAAGTAGGAGCACATCACCATGGACTTCATCACGAAGTTACCTCGTACGGCAAGGGGGTACGATACCATATGGGTGATAGTTGATCGTCTGACAAAGAGTGCTCACTTCCTACCGATCCGCGAGACGTATTCATCCGAGAGACTAGCGGATCTGTTTATTAAAGAGATTGTAGCTCGTCATGGTGTGCCGGTGTCTATCGTGCCGAACCGTGATACCTGGTTCACATCAATGTTTTGGCAGAGATTCCATGATGCGATGGGGACGAGGCTACACATTAGCATGACTTACCATCCCATGACAGATGGTCAGTCTGAAAGGATGATTCAGACGCTCGAGGATATGCTCCAAGCATGCCTGATCGACTTTGGAGGAATTTGGGATGATTACTTAACGTTAGCGGAATTCTCATACAACAACAGTTATCATGCCAGCATTGGTATGCTACCATATGAGATGCTATACGGTAGAAGGTGTAGAATGCCCGTGTGTTGGGGAGACATTGGGCAAAAGGAGTTGGGAAGCCTTGAGGTGATCGAGGCTATGACGAAGAAGTTGGAGAAGATCAAAGCCTTTATGAAGGCGGAGAAAGATAGACAAAAGTCGTATGCCGACCAAAGGCGTAGACCGGTTGAATTCAACGTGGGTGATAGAGTCATGTTGAAGGTCTCACCTTGGAAGGGGATCATCTTGTTCAAAAAAAGGGGCAAGCTGAGCCCGAGATACATAGGGCCTTTCCAAATTATTACACGAGTAGGAGAGGTGGCCTATCGATTAGAGCTACCCAATGAGTTAAGTGGAATTCATTCAACATTCCATGTATCTCATCTAAGGAAGTGCCTAGCTGATGAAGATATGATTGTACCACTGGAGGACATCGAGGTGGATGAACGGCTTAATTATGTAGAGCAACCGTTGGCAATCATCGACCGGAAGGAGAAGGGACTGCAGAATAAAGTGGTTCCATTTGTGCGTGTGCAGTGGAAACACCGAAAGGGTTCTGAGTCTACATGGGAGACTGAGGAAGAAATGAGACAGCATTAACCATAGTTGTACGAAGAGTGACAGGTTTCCGGGACGAAACCTCTTTAATGGGGGTTAACACCCAAAATTTTTGTCAAAATAAAAGGAAAGAAAAGCAATAGGAAGAAGAAAATAAAAGTATCTTGAAAGAAAGAAAAGGAACCAAAGTGGGGGGGCCAAAGTGTAAGGGTACAAAACTCAAATATTTTAATATATTGTGAGTATGGCCGCCCCCATATCACCTTTTTGCATCTGCTTTTCGACTGGAATAACAAAGAAGAAGAAGAAGCTTGTTTCTCTTGGTTATTCAAGAAGAAAATGCCGAAATTCATAATAGGTGAGTGTTTTATGTGTTCTTGGTTCGGTTTTGTTGGGTTTTCATCCTTGAAACCGATTTTTATGTATTCTATGTATTTGGTTGTTTATTTTGGTGTGTTATTAGGTGTTTGAACTCTTGTGCACTCAAGTTTGGAGGAGTTTTACTTGATGGCTTCATAGGTGAGTTCTAGAGCCTGGTTTTTATGTGTTTTAAACTTGTTGGGGCTCAAAATGCATGTTTAAAAGGTTTTATAACTGTTTTATGTTTACCCGTATGTATATGTATGTTTATGTGTCGTTGATGCTTAGAATGATAGGAATAGGCTTCGAACAGGTTAGAATGTAGATTGGATTTGAAAATATTTTAGAAAAATGCATAACTGTTGGTCATGCGCCAAAATAGGGCTCATGAGCCTGAAATTTTGACTTAGAAAACTTAAGTGAAGCTCATGTGCCCCAATAGTTCCCATGCGCCTGAAATTTTTGCCAAATAGCCTAAGTACTAGTCATGTGCCTGAACAGTACCCTATGCTCCCAGGATTGGTTCTTAGGCGCTTAAGTGTTGGTTCATGCGCCCAGTGTGTTCATGCGCTTAAACAGTACCTCATGCGCCTACTGACCAAATGACTAAGTGTAGTTCATGCGCCCAAATAGTCTTTATACGCCTAAGTTTCTCATGCGCCTAAGTGTTGGTGCGCTCGCATAGTGCCCATGCGCCTACATAGTGCTCATACGCCTAGAACACTTAGAAAATATTCTGAAATTTTAGGAAAAAGGAAATTAAGGAATTTCCCTGGGATGTTTTGATGGTTGTATTTATTTATTCCATGCTTGTTTATAACCTGTTCTTTTGTTCCATATTATGTATTATTATGTGACTTTACGTGGTGTGTTTATGCTCGTAAATGTAAAGTATTATCATAATGAAAGTGAAAGATTAATGATAATGAAAAGTGGAACATAATGAATGAATGAAAGTCTAGCAAGCAAAATGAAAGGAGGTTCACAGCCATGGGTTGTCAGCTCAACTGTGTGCGGGTTAGCTACCCCATGAGGATGCACGCGGGGTCAATCTTTGAGATTGACGGGAATTTTGTTGCATGCCTTAGGTGTCTGGGTCAGCTTCGTGCATAATGTTCGGGGTCTATTTATAGACCTCAGGCCCAGCACCAGCTTCGTGCAAAATGCCGGGGAATTGCACATTGGTCCGGTAGAAAGTGAAAGATAATGATAAAAGTATGAAACGGGAGTGAAGAATGATGAATGATGATAATGAATATTATCTTGTTGTACGTATGATGTGTGAACACGTACGAAAGTAAGGGCTTTTATGAAAAGGAAGTAATTCAATGAAACGATATTTTCATATATATACTCAAGGTATTTTAATGTTTTAAAACTAGAACTCACTCAGCAACACTGACTTTTATGCACTTTCAGTTGGCAGGTAATTATTGCTGAGGATGGCATGCGGGGGAAGCTACTCATCAGGGCAAGACTGGCATCCATTTAATCTTAATGATATTGTTGTTTTGTAATGCAATTAAAAGGTCTTTTGTAACTTAAGAAACAATGATGTATTGCTTAGCAATAGTAATTATTAATGAGATGAATGGTTTTTCTTAACTTAAATCTCCTACTTAATCTTAAGAAATGTATAATGCTTTTTATTTATAATGCTATGATTGACCAACTGTGAGGTCTCCTGGAACGGGGCCTTACACAGTTGTTTTTTTTCTTGATCAGATAGTTAAATCTGTCATCAATATCTAACGGGATGTCTTCTGCAGTAGCTTCAGTTGAGGAATTTGCAACTTCAACTATATCTTCTTCCTCCAAAACTTCATCAAAGCAGGCGTCAGAAAATTCTAGATCCAAATAATCTATGGCTCCAATTTGCTCTTGAACTTCAACTTTTTCAATTGCCTGTATGGAAGTATCATCTACACTTAGAGTTTCAGACACAATCTTCTGTATCTTTGAAGGAGGGTTAGATGAAGATTCATCAAATGTTTGAACATCAGGATCATCTATCTTTCTTTTTCCTTTATCAGCCTCAGAAAATCTTTTAACTTCAGTTGGTTGATCTTCAGACACAACAATCAGGTCTTATGACTGTGGACTTGAGATTTCTTTCATACTTTCTAACTCTTCTTTCAACTTAACATGATCTTCTTTCAACTTCTTGAATTTTTCTTCTATTAAATCCGAATCTTTTAGCATAACTTCAAATTCTTTAAGTTTGTTTCTTTATCTTCTTCAAGCTCAGCAATTTTCAAGTCTTCCTTTAGTAATTCTGCTTTCAATTGTTCATTCTCATCTCTCGGCTTCTCTATTATCTTAAGTTGGAGGGAATTCTATTCTTTTAGAGATTCAATTATCATCTGATTGTTTACTTCCTCAGTATGAACTTTGTCATCTTGTTTTGAACTTTCACCTTCTTCTATCACATGACTAGGTGAACTAGTTCCAACCTTAATAATCTCAAAAGAAGATTTCTTAGAAATCACATTCTCTTGCTCGATGGACTCCAACACATCAACAACAGGAAAATCAAATTCCATTTGTTGTTGAAAATTTTCTTCATTAAAATCTTTATTCACCTTAGCAATGTCATCATCTTTATTAACACCTTCATCAACTTCACCAACTTCATAATCTCTATCATTATCATCATCATCATCATCACTACTTGATGATGAACTTTCTTCATCATCAGATTCATCATCATCTTCATTTTCTTCATCATCATCCTCAGCTTCAGACTCCGACAGTCCTTGAGGAACTTCTTCAATCAGATCATTGGGGTCGATTGGTTTGTCATCAATCAAATGAAAATGATCTTCATTTATGTTCACATCATCTCTTACTACAACTCTCATGTAATCAAACATTGGTACAATCTGAGCTCCAGTAATCATAGAAAGTCTTTTATAAACTGTTTCAGTCATGTGCTCTAGAAGCAATCTTTCACCACTTACTCCATAGGCATGAAAATCTAGATTTGCTTCACTGATAATCAGTTTTAAAAATCTAGGATACATCCGGTATTTTTTCCTGACTCCTTTCTCCAAATTGAAGATAAATCCATTCATAATCCACTTTGCCATAATAAATCTTCTGTTAGTTGCAATGGCTACTATAGGAGAAGCAATATCAACAGGGAAAGAATTCCATCCTGCACTTTTTTTGGACATACCATGCTGAAAGATGTAACATAAGTGTTTCCAATTATTATATACTCTTGCTCTGAAGAATTGTTTCTTTGGAAAATGATCAGGTGACCCATGGCTATAAAAGTTTCTCTACACTCATTGAAAGTGAATTCAGCCAAGTCTTGTGGATCATTATCACCAAGTCTTACAGCTTCTCTAATTGACTACTAAGAGACCTCAATCATACGATCATTAGTGATAAAACCTTAAACAACTTTCCTTCCTTCTTCATCTCTTGCAATTTCAGCAGTACTCCAAAATTTATTGATAAGATGAGCATATATGACTGGCTATGAACACATGGCATATACATATTTTGTTCTCAACAAAAATCTAATCATCTCTTCATAACCAGTAGCTTCATGAACATCTTCATTAAGATAAGCTGCTACGTTATGCTTTGGCTCAAACTTGTAAGGCCCCATTTCCGGAGACCTCACAGTTGGTCAATCATAGCATAATATATATAAAACAACTTACATTTCTTAAATAACACAATAGAAATAATACCAAAAACCATTCATTTCATTACTAATTACTTTTGCTAAGCAATACATTGTTGTTTCTTAAGTTACAAAAGACCCCTTTTTAATTGCCTTACAAAACAATAATAATATCATTAAGCGTGAATGGATACCAGTCTTCCCCCGACGAGTAGCTTCCCCCACGTGCCACCCTCAGCAACATTTACCTGCCAACTGAAAATGCATAAAAGTCAGCGTTGCTGTGTGAGTTCTAGTTTTAAAACATTAAAACACCTTGCATACATATATATATGAAAATAACCTTTTCTTTAAAATACTTTGTTTACTTTCGCGCGTGAGCATTCAACATACATACATCAAGGTATAAACTTGATTATCTTTCATTATCTCACGTATTCGTTCGTTCCGTACTTTTTCATTATCTATCACTATTTCTAGATCCTGTCATAACTTTACCCCATCGTTGGGCACAAAGCCACCTAATTCTCGGGGTTAAGTGACAAGGACCCCGTTTCATATGTATGGATCAATCACCAAGACTGATCCCCTGTGTGTGAACCCTCAAGGGTAGCCAAAATTGCACGCTATATTACACACAGTTCAGCTAGCAACTCTCAATGAGTTGTGAACCTCCTTAATCATTTTGCTTGCAAGACTTTCATTCCTTTCTTATGTTCCACTTTTCATTATCATTAATCTTTCACTTCGTTTATGATAATACTTTACGTAAACGAGCATAATCATACCACGCAAAGTCACATAATAATACGTAATATGGAACATAAAAACAGGCTATAAACATACATAACATAAACAAATACAGCCATCAAATCAATCCAGGGTCAAACCCTAAAATTTCTAATTTCCCGAATTTTAGAAAATTTTCTAAGTCTTTAGGCGCATGAGCACTATGTGAGCGCATCAGTACTATGCAGGCGTATCAACACTTAGGCGCATGAGCAAAACCAGGCGCATGGGGTACTGTTCAGGCGCATGACTAACACTTAGGCGCCTGAGGAAATTTCTAGGCGCATAACTACTATATGGGCGCATGGGCTATACTTAGTCATTTGGTCAGTAGGCGCATGAGGTCCTGTTTGGGCACATGGGCTGGTACTTAGGCTCTTTGGCAAAAAATTCATGCGCATGGAAACTATTGGGGCGCATGAGCCTCACTTAAGTTTTCTAAGTCAAAATTTCAGGCGCATGAGCCCTATTTGGGCGCATGACCAACAGTTATGCATATTTGAAACTTATTTTCACACCCAATCCGCATATTAACCTGTTCGAAGCTTATTCCTATCATTCTAAGCATCAACAACACATATACAACCATAAAACACAAGCATACATACACAAATACATACAGGTACTTATATAGCAGTTATAAAACATTTTTAAACATGCATTTTCTGCCCCAAGAAGTTTAAAACACATAAAAACTAGGGTCTAGAACTCACCTATGCAGCCAACAAGTAAAACTCTTCCAAACTAGAGTGCACAAGAGCTGTAACACCTAAAAACACACCAAAATAAACAACCATACACATATAACACATAAAAACCGGTTTTAAGGATGAAAACCCAACAAAACCGAACCAAGAACACATAAAACACTCACTAATTTGCGAATTTCAGCCTTTTCTTCTTGAAAAACCTAGAGAGACAAGCTTCTTCTTCTTCTTTCTTCTTTTTCAGTCGAAAAGCAGGTTGTGGAAACAAGTATTGTGCGGCCATGCCTAAAATATAATAAAATATTGGGTTTTTGTATTTTTTACACTTAGCCCCCCTCCACTTTTGTCCCTTTTTCATTTTTTCAAGATACTTTTCTTCTTCTTTTATTTTTAACAAAATTTCGGGTGTTTCAAAACTTGAGATTTTCCATCTGCAAACATAGAACAAAATGTTAATCACATTAGAATTTCAAAACTTTTAATCATATTGTGAATTATCAATTTTGAACCAAAACCACTTTAAAATTTTCTAAGTGTTTGAACATCCCATTACATGAACAGAGTGTACATTGGTTGCAATTTTGATTTAACACAATTTATGATTTAATCTAGTAATACACCATGTAACTTGAACATTGATTGAATTTCAGTAGAATTAGCACATTTAAAATTTTTTAAACCTTATTGTTACACTTAAAATTTTCTAAGTGTTAAACATACTCTATTAAGAACAGAGTATATTCAGATTAAGGTTCAAATGATTTAAAATACACTAAACCAATTAAAATCTTCTCAATATCAGATTAATAGATGAATTTTGATGATTAACATGCAATTTCGATGAAACATTTATTAATTGACAGTTCATTTCTTGTTCATAAGAACCAACGCATGAACACCGAATCATCAAGAACACATTTTGATGAAAATGAGATTTGATTCTCACAAACTGTTCGAAAACATATTGTAACCATCAATTGATGTTCAATTTTAGTTATCATATACTTTCGAGTCATAGTTTTCAAATTTCTCAATAACTAGAGTTCGATCGCCTAAATAGTGTTCAAACGCCCAATCAGAGATTAAATTAGGTAATGAAATCAGATGTTTTAAGATCAACATGATGTTTAGAATCATCGATTATACCTATAAATCACAAGGATTAACTATTAACAATCGAATGTTGAGTGAATGAGTGTATAGGGTGTTCGATCGAGTGAATCAGAGTGTTTGAGTTTGTGAATGAGTGAATGAAAACTACACAAGTGTTGAATATATGTAAGTGTAAAAATCCTTAGGTGCATGAGCAATGTGAAGGCACATGAGACTACATTTCACACCAAGTTTTCAGGCGCATGAGCATTATGAAGGCACATTTTGATGAGACGCATGAGCACTGTTCAGACGCTCGAACATTGTTTAGGCGCATGGGCACTGTTCAGGTGCATAACAATTGATGAAACGCCTAACACTTGGAGAAATCATCAGTTTCAAATGTCTAACCACATTGGAAAGTCTGACTGTTCAAGCGCATGAGCATATGTTGATACGCCCAATATTTAAACATTTTCAGAACATCACAACTGTTTAGGCACATGGACTAGAGAAAAACGCCCAACACTTGTACAAATTTTTGAAATTCATCATACTTCCGATTTTGATTTTTCAGAACTATTCAGGCGCATGAGAACCTTCCATGAGTCTAACACTTTGAAAGTATCACATCATCCATATGAACACTGTTTATGCGTATTAGCACTGTTTATGCGCATTATCTCAACACTTAGTCAAATTTTTGACTATCACTCAATAAAATCATTAATTACCTTAACTACACATCATGTGAAATTCAAAATTTTTGTTTGTGAACATGAATTTTCAAATTAATCACCAATCAATCACATTTTCAAAATCAACTTTGAATCAAACTTTTATTTTTCAACCAATTTCCCATCATTTTAGTCATTCTTTTAAAACTTTTCAAATAATCTCATTTTATTTGTAAGGAGCTTTTCCACTGATTTTGAATTCTTTTCAGGTTCATTTTTGCAACATATCAAACACACACGTGATTGAATATTTAGCTTCAACCTTTCATCCAAAGCACTTTATTTTTTATTTCTTTTTCAAATTTTGAAAATTTTCCATTGATTTTCTCTTTTACAATTTTTACTCCCCCTAAATGTTTAAGTTCACAAACTTAGAAGTTTTTTTGATTTTGCAAGTAGAGCAAACCAATCATTATCAACATGTTTGCACACAGAAAATCATGCAAAAATCAAAATTAAAGCAGAATAAAAAAATCTACTACATACATTTGAATCACATGCCTGCAGTGAGATCATGTCAGTTAAGATCAGCACATTAAAAGAAACTAAAATGATGGATAGTCAAAGACAGTGATTAAATCCTAATCAAGTGTGTTCCATGTCAGCATTTCTGCAACAAAGAAGACACGAGATCTAAAGACAGAAAATGAGTGCTTTTGGCAAGATACTCAGCATACTTACTTTTTCAATTCTTGGATTGATTAAGGTACGATTAGATATGACATTATGTATGTCACACTTAGACTTAGGGAGTTCAACTCTCATCAAGATACGTAAGAAATCACTTTTCTCAACTTTAGCATATACTTATAACCAGATCTCATGTTTAGATTGTGCACATTGGCATCTTTTGCATCATGTGAGAATATCCAGGTCTGTAATGACTTACAACAAAGGATATCTCATCACTTTCAGTCTATGATGACTCATAACAGAGAAGTGAATAGATGCTTTAAATAAATAGAGCTCAGTGGTTATTCATATTGCCACCAGGTATAAGTTTATGACTTTACAAGCAATCAATTTGAGAAGTCAACACTACTCATTGGTACTAAAATGGAAAACATGAATGCATTATTGATTTAGTTTGATCACAAGAATTTACTTTTTCAGTATAATTGCATGAGCTTACCTGCACATCATACTTTAGTAGTGAGTGAAGTATGCAACTGATCAGAACTAATATATCTATCATTTCTCACAAATTGCAAAGACAGATTAAGTCCTAAACAATTAACTAACAAGAAAAACTTGTTGGGTCTGAAAAATAGTCTAATATTATCAACAAAGACAAAGTCAACAAAAGTCAACATTACTATCAACGTCAACGCAAAAGTCAAGCAGACGCGTTTGAGTCGAAGAACCGAGACGAGGCTTTAAAGATGTAAATGACTAGGAGTTTATTGTTAATAAATATATTTTGTGTCAACAAAATATATTTATTTATATTTAAGTCATTTTTATGTTTTATATGTCATTTATTTAGTTTGTCTAAGTATAGGGGCTTAAGATGTCATTAGTGAATGTTTTCACTATAAATAGATTAGTGACATGTATTGCAAGAGAGCTTGAATGAGCCATTGATTGAGGGGTTTTCACTTTGTAATATCTTTTGTAATCAAATTCAGATCAAACAAGGGTTTTATTGAATGTTCATCTATATTTTATAGTGTTTGATCTATATTGTTCATAAACATCATTGATATTTGTGTTATCAGTGAGATTTGTTTGTGTTTATCAATCAATTGTACTGTTATATCGATCGGGTGGAACAACAATATGGTATCGATCGGGTGGAACAATAATATTTTATAGTGTTTGATCTATATTGTTCAATAACTTCAGCGAAGCTGTCTTGCTATGTCTGGTGAAATTACAATTTCGCCAAATCAGCCAACACTTTTTTCATCTTTTTTCGGTTAATTATCTTTCTGTTATATCTTACTTATCTATGTTTATTTTTTTGCAGTTCATGGCAAACTTAAAGTTCGATGAGAAGACTAATATAGTGGCACTCCTAGATGACAGTAATCCAAAGACTGTTGGATTTCGAGATTGCATTAGATGGCTGAAATAGTCTTCCATTCACTATGCCATTTCTCATTTATCTATGATCTACGACATTCACATTAGAGATTTCTGGGTCAATGCTGAGTGTGACTTGGGAGTTACTCCACACAGGATCACTTCAAGAGTTCTTGGGGAAGACATGATTATTAGTGCTGAGACGATTGCGAGGGTATTAAGGTTGGAAGATGATTGTGCAGATGAGATTAGTATGTCTGATACTGAAGTCCTTAATGCTTATCGAAGCATCGGATATGAAGGACCTTCTTTTGGGTCAAAGAAGGAAATTAAGAAATCGTTTTTATCCAAGGAATGGAGATATATTACCCATGTTTTCATAATGTGCTTGGATCATAGGAAGGGAGGATCGGACGGTTTAAATGCACAGTGGGCAAGGCCATGATTGTATACTGTAGAGGACAAAAGGGCAATCTTGCATGATTGATTTTTGAATGTATGACTCAAAACGTCATGGCCTTAAAGAAAGACAAATGGCTATTATATCCAAGGTTTGTTCAGATGATCATTAATGCTGAGAAACCCAATTTGCCAAAACATGGAGAAGTGAAGAGGCTGATGCAAATGAATACAAGAATTTTTGCAGACTGCTCAGCTATAAGACATGACTTCAGCGGTAAAATAACATATTTACTGGAAAACATATATCCTGCTGAAAGATGGAACTATATTAGAAGGTTGATTGAAAATGAAAACAAGAACACTAAAGAATTAAAATGAATTAACAAAGAACTTAAAATCAATGAGTCCAAATATTTTGTTAAGTTAAATGAAGCATTAAAAGAAAATGAGCATTTAAAAATAAATCTTTTGGAAAGAAACGTTGAAATAAATGCTTTAACTGAACGTGTGGCCCTTGCTGAATTTGAAACAAGCAAATTAAAAACCAAACTTGAAAAATGGACAATTTTTGGGATGAAACTTGAGGAGCTTTTTATGAATCATATGGGGGCTAGAATTTAGACTGGTTTGGGAAGCAAAGAAACCACTCATGTTTATCCTCCACCTAGCACTTACTGTTACTCTCCTATGCCTCAACCTCATCCATCTAATGATTTAATTGAAGCTGTAGATACTAATAGTTTACATGCAGGTTTAAGTATTATTAATCACAAAGAGGTTTGAGATGAATATGATTTTCCTGCAGATTTAGGGCTCATCAAGCAAGGATCTAATCTGCAAACTGATAATTCCAACTCTGATGCTTCAAAACTAGTATCACTTGTTTCCAGAAACCTCTTCAACAAATTCAAGACATGTAACATCCCTTTATTTGTTCCTGTCAAGTTTGTCAAAGAAGGAACAGCTGTGGAATCGTCAAGCAATCAGAACTCAACAACACAAACTGACACAACAAGAGTCATCAATCAAGATCCATTGGAAGGTAACTTATGTATACAAGACTGGACAAGCTCTGATGATGAATTAGAGATCATCAAGTCACCTGAAGTTATCAAGTGTCAAATGATTCCAAAAGTCGAATCAAGACCTATACGGATCTCATCTCCACTGTTAATCAAATCAGCAGTTCCTCCAAAGCTCAACAGAAGCACTCACCATCTTCATCTGCTATCCATCAAGCTCGTCACAAATTTGCTTCCAAGTCTAACATGTCACCTGTCATACAAAAGGATTCTCAAAAGAATGTTCAGATCTCAACTTCCAGAACATCACACATCAAAACACAGCGCAGTTCAAAATCCACATTGATAAAGCCTCAGAAAGTTCAATTTCCTGATATCCAAAAGAAGAAGCTTCAAGGTTGTCAACAAGCTGCAACAACTTCAAAGCAGGCTCCACCCTCTCCAGCTATCCACGGGACTACAAAGAACCAAAAGCATTTCAAGGCTTGCTTTAGATGTGGAAAAGAAGGTCATATGCTAAAGAAGTGGCCTCAGGTTCAAAGGCAAGCTTCGGGAGGTAAAGATAACATAGGTTGCTTCTCGGGTTCAAAAGGTAAAAAGCACATATCTTTGAATGGTTGGATGAAGAACAATCTATCCAAACCTTCTCATGTGAAGCCTGTTTCACATGATTCAAAGATGAAAAAGACCAAAGTTTAAAAATTAAAATCTCTTCCTTCGGGTCTTAATCAAAAAATGATTTCCAAATTCAATTCTTTCAAATCAAAAGTAATTGAACAGAAACAAATTTGGAAAGTAAAACAAAACAAAAAGGATAAAGAAATAAATGATTTTTCAAAAGAGTGTGTGTTTAAACAGGTTACATACACTGATGAAAAAGGAACTCTTAGGACCACGATGGCCTGGGTCCCTCTCTCTAACTAATCTGTTTATGAGTGCAGGAACAAATTCAGGAGGCCTATCAGTAATCTGGTTTACTGACTGGGATTGTTCCTAATTCGAATTTAAGGCGGAACAAACAGGTTATGGTATCTCATCCACATTTTGGATTCTTATCTGCCATTCACAATCACTGCATTTTTCTTGTTACTTCATTTCTCATGTTTTTGCTAGTATAAGTTGGAAGACATTCTTTAGTAAAATTCTTTTTTCAATTCCGTTTATTATATACTTAAAAAAATAAATTTTAAAAAAAAAATTTCGGGGGAGAATAAAATGATTTGGGATGACTGAGAAATTTCGGGGGAGAATAAAATATTTTCACGGGAACTAAGAACTTGATTTGGGATGACTGAGAAATGATAGTATGTCTTCTTGGTATGCTTATTTGCATGACTTGTACTTTGTGTGAAATGATGATAACTGGTGTAGATGTCTGTATCACTTAATATTCTAAAATCTGAAAAAGACAGTTTCATTATATGATATGCTTGGTAGGCTCAGCCTGAAAACAAAGTAAACAGTGTTTCTGCAGCCTAACTAAAGCTTAAGAACTCGGTGATAAGGATCATTTCCATGACATCTCGGCCTGCACAAAGTTACATGTCTTGTCAAAAATGGGTTGAGAGTTTAAAATCTCTGCTTTGACATTTTCAAAATCTCCGCTTTGACATTTTCAAAATCTCCCTATCCCCAAGTCCTAAATGTAGCTTCTCGTTAGCTTTTCAGATGTATATATCATGCTTATCTCCTCTGCTATGCTGAAGCATTGACCTGGAGCGATGATCTTCTCTGTTATACGTGAGTATAGACCTGAAGCTCTCATCAGCATGCTTAGATGATCATCTCCTCTGTTATACGTAAGTATAGACCTGGAGCTCTCATCATCTGTTCCAATAAAGGCACAGTGTTTCTTAAATTAAGATCATTGTTGAAAACTTAAAAGAAAATCAAGCAGAGTTAATCATATTACTTTATAAGCCCTGATGATGGGATAAGTTCTTTGTCGGATGACTATGGGAACCAAATCACCGGAGCTTCTCTAATTAAATCTAAAACATGATAAAATCAATTGCAGATCACTTGTTAAAAGGGATAAGGCATGGGTTTAAATTGGACAAATATACCAACAATCATTTTTGAACTGTTTTGGCTATCAAATTCTTAAAACTGTGACCAGAATCTGTATCAGTGAGATCTCACTAACTTGTCGATGTTTAAATACATCTTTGTGCTTTTGTATATCTTGAGGATGTGATCTCATGATCAAATTAGTTCTTGGTGTAATATGATAAAACAAAATAAAATAAAATATTCATTTCAAATTTTTTTTTTCAAGTCTTCCATATTATGCTATTAAAATGTTATCATTTTCACATGCATTTCATGGGAAATTGCACACACAGATAAACATGGGTTTATTTGTTAACTGAAATGATCTGACAGGAAGTTGCGAGATTGTGGTTGTGATTGTGTTACAGATTCTTGCTGCAATTGATGGCCGGTCATCAACTGAGCAAAGTACCATACTAGAGAACCTGTTCCTCAAGTTAGTAGAGGATTCCAAGCTAGGATTCCTCTTCCTACATCTTCTAAAGCACTCAAGAATAGAGAGTTGGAAAATTTGTTCCTGATCATTCACATAGAATGCACACGAAGATGGGGAGCATACAAAAAGGGGAGATTGAAAGATGAAAAATCTTCAATACCAGATCATCAATGTAGGGGGAGAATGAAGATCATTATATAGTTGACTTATCGATGCTGCTCATGATGAAAGATGTTGATAATAATAGACTTAGGGGGAGTATTGTTGGGTTTGAAAAATAGTCTAATATTATCAACGAAGAACTGAAAAATAGTCTAATAGAAAAATAGTCTAATATTGTCAATATTACTATCAACGTCAAAGCAAACGTCAAGCAGACGCGTTCGAGTCGAAGAACTGAGACGAGACGTTGAAGATATAAATGACTAGGAGTTTATTGTTAATAAATATATTTTGTGTCAACAAAATATATTTTTTTATGTTTAAGTCATTTTTATGTTTTATATGTCATTTATTTAGTTTGTCTAAGTATAGGGGCTTAAGATGTCATTAGTGAATGTTTTCGCTACAAATAGATTAGTGACATGTATTGCAAGAGAGCTTGAATGAGCCATTGATTAAGGGGTTTTCACTTTGTAATATGTTTTGCAATCAAATTCAGATCAAACAAGGGTTTTATTGAATGGTCATCTTGTTCATCTATATTTTATAGTGTTTGATCTATATTGTTCATAAATATCATTGATATTTGTGTTATCAGTGAGATTTGTTTGTGTTTATCAATCAATTGCACTGTTATATCGATCGGGTGGAACAACAAAACTCTATTTTTGTGGCTTTTTGTTTTATATTCTTCTCTTATGATTTTGCAATTTTCTATTTTTGTATTTGCTTTTTCATTTTCTATTGAACATGCACACACAATATATACAATCACGCAGTTAACTTTGACAGTTTCTCTATATTCATGATTAAGCTAAGGGAGGGTTCTTATCATTTTTTTATGAATCAAACAACTGAATTAAACTCAAAAACCAATTTTAAACATGGTTGATAAGTCCAATTGACTTAACCAAATACTCAAACTTGCTTAGTAAAAAGGCTTTTGTAAATAGGTCAACCAACTGTTTTTCAGTTGTAATTTGAATGAAAATGATTAAACCTTTTTCAGAGTTATCTCTGAGAAAATGATATCGAATTTTGATATGTTTTGTTTTTGAGTGCTGGACAGGATTAGCTATAATAAACATAGCAGCAGTGTTATCAATGTAAATAGGAGTTTTAAGAAAATTGAACTCGTAATCTAGCAGTTGGTTTTGTAACCAAAGGATTTGAGACCATCCTACTGAAGCTGCTATGTACTCAGCTTCTACGGTTGAAACAGAGACTTTTGTTTGTTTCTTACATTCCCACAAGACTAATCTGGGACCTAAAAACAGACAACCACCAGTCCTAGATTTACAATCTTGGCGACATCCCCCATAATCACTATCTGTATATCCATGTAACTCGAAGTTTCCTTCATAAGGATACCATAACCCTAAAGCCAGTTTTCCATTGAGATACCTGAATATTCATTTAACACCGATTAGGTGAGGTTCCTTTGGGTCAGATTGGTACCTAGCACAGACACAAACAAGATTCATCATATCAGGTCTAGATGCAGTAAGACACATCAAAGATCCGATCATAGATCTGTATAAAGTTTGGTCAAGTGATTTTCCTTTCGGATCAGGTTCAACCTTGGTGTTTACGTCAGCTGGAGTTCTAATGGATTGACAATCTTGAAGGTTAAATTTCATCAAGAGTTTTTCAATGAATTTCTCTTGATTGATAAAGATTCCATTTGCATACTGCTTCACTTGAAGACTAAGGAAAAAGTTAATTTCTCCCATAGAACTCATTTGGAAACGAGGCTTCATGATTTCTTCAAATTCATTGCACAATTTTGGACTTGTAGAACCGAATATGATATCATCAACATACACTTGAACACATAAGAGATCATCTGAATCCTTCTTTATAAACAAAGTTGGATCAATTTTCCCACGCGTGTATCCATGCTGGATCAAAGGTTTTGATAACATTTCATACCAAATTCTACGAGCTTGATGTAGACCATACAATGCTTTACTAAGCTTTTACACATGATAAGGATATTCTGAATCTTCAAAACCTAGAGGTTGCTTGACATACATATCATCAGTGATTGGTCCATACAAGAAACCACCTTTAATGTCCATCTGATACACCTTGAATTGCATATATGATGCATCAGCCAGGAAGACATGAATTGATTCAAGTCTTGCAACTGAAGAAAATACTTCATCATAATCTATTCCTTCTTCTTGGTGTAACCTTGTGCAACGAGTCTTGCTTTGTTGCGAACAACGATTCCCCGATCATCTGACTTGTTTTGGAACAACCATTTTGTGCCTATGGAATTTTCTCCTTCAGGTAAATCCACAAGCTTCCACAATTCTTATTTGCGGAGATTGCAATAACTCTTCTTGCATTGCCTCAATGCAACTATTGTCCTTTAACGCTTCAGTGATGTTTTTAGGAACAATTTGAGATAGAAAACATGAGTATAAGCAGAGGTTTGCTTGTTCTGAATGATTCTCATTGTTATTTCATTCAATGGACCGACAATCTGAGATGTAGGATGGTTCTTGTGAATACGAGACTTTGGAATCTCATTCCCTTGAACATGAACATCCAGATTAGATTGGTTTAAGTCGGAAAGCTAATGCACTAAGTTCGAAGTATGTGGATTGAAATTAGGAACTTGAGTCGGTGAGTTGATAAAGTAATCAAGATTATCTGTAACAACTACATCATCAGAAATCGATGATGTTCTTGACTCAGGTTGTACAATTTTAGGACCATCATTAGGAATAGGTTGTGAAACATTGGTATTTTCAGACATGGAATGTTCTTGTGCTTGTTGATAGCTAGATTGATCATGAGATTCAAAACTGAATATAGGATCTTTAATAAAAGAGAAGAACAGATAATCTGGGCTAGAATCATCCATATCATTAGAGTTAGAATTATCATTGAAATATCTGAGATCTCCTTCTTGTTTCTTCTTCTCACCTGTAGATTTAAAAAAGTTAGAATTGAAAGAGTTTGATAAAGAATCTAAATCAAATAACCAAGCTGGACCATTTGCAACTGATGGAAAAGAGTTTTCAAGAAATTTAACGTTGAAAGTTTCAAGGACAACATTTGTCCTAGAGTTATAAACTCTAAAACCTTTTGAAATCGTTGAATATCCAATGACAAATCCTTTATCAGATTTTGCATCAAATTTTCCTAGCTGGTCACTTGAGTTCAAAATTAAAACTGGACAGCCAAAAGATTTAAGAAAATTTATATTAGGTTTCCTGCCAAACATCAACTCATAAGGAGTTTTCTGTTTATCTTTCACAAGCAATGTTCGATTTTGTACAAAACATGTAGTGGATATGGCTTCATCCCAGAAAGTAATTGGAATCTTTGCATCTGCTAACATTCAACGTGTAGCCTCAATCAAAGTCCTGTTTTTCCTTTCAGCAACTCCATTTTGTTGTGGAGTTCTAGGAGCACTAAACTAACGAGCAATTCCTTCTTCTGCACAAAATCTGTCAACATTAGCATTTTTAAATTCAATTCCACTATCACTTCTGATAATTTTCACCTTTTGATCTAATTGATTTTCTACTTTAATGATGAATTCTTTTAACAATTCAGCTATTTCAAATTTAGCATACAAAAAGAAAACCCATGAAAATCTTGTAAAGTCATCAATGATAACTTAACAATAAGATTTATTTCCAATACTCTGCACATTAGTTGGTTCCAATAGGTCCATGTGCAACATCTGGAAAGGCTTGGAATTTGACTTTATCAACTTGGGCTTATAAGACCCTCTGTGTTGATTTCCTTTTAAACACGCTGAGTAGTGATCTGTTATAGCAAACTTCTTTGTTGGAAGACCTACTACATGATTTCCCGCTACAAGCTTGTTCATGTTCTGGAAATTGGAATGCCCAAGACGTCTATGCCATAACTGGCTTTCGACATTTGATGCTTGAGCAATTAGGCATGTTGTTTCGGTAGATGGATCTACTTAAGACATATCTAACTTGTATACATCTTGATCACAAACAGCTTTAACAACTACCCATTCTTTGCTTATCTAAAAACCTGGCTTCAAAATATAACATAAAGAATCATCAAATAGAACAGAGTTAGATTTGTCACAAATTTAGGAAAGACTTAAGAGATTAAAGTTCAACTGTGAATAGTAGTTGACTTTATCAAAGCTAATAATCCCATTGGACACTGTTCTTTCTCCTGTTATTTTTCCACCTGCATCACCTCCGAATGCAACATGAGTACCATCTTTTAACTTAAATTCTTGAAGAAGGGCATGGTTGCCTGTCATGTGCCGGCTACACCCACTATCAACATAACACGTGTTAAGAGGTCTTCTTGGGCATACCTACATTTCAAAGAAATTTAAGTTGAGTTATCAACCTAAGCTGATATGGTCTTGGGCTTGCCAAATTTATCAACAATGGTAAATTGTTTAAAAGGAAGTATATTCACATCAAGCTTCTTTTGCTATTTAAATTTACCCCTTCCGTTTTTAACAAATTTTTTATTATCTTTGATTTGTTTAATCCGCAAAGCATGATAGCGTTTTTCAAGATCATCATCAAGGTTATTAAAACCATTAGTAAAAACATTTTTTTGAAAAAGTTTGCTTACCAAATTTTGCATTGTTCATTCTCACAGATCGGGGAATGAATTTTCCTTTATTATAATTCTTTGTTTTCACAACATAAGAATAATCATATTCAGAATTAATCCTTCGAAATTATCTCATGCCTAAGGAAGGTTGTTTTATCAATCTTTGAAAACCAACACTTTGATTTCTTTGAAATTGTGGATTGACATATCCATTCCTTGGTGAGTTCCTTCTGAAGTAGCAATTCTCGGTGTTGTGATTTCTTTCATCGTAAATGGTACAATACTTGTTAAAATAACAATCAGCTCTTGAATGGTTTTTCATATCATAAATGTGACAGTACCTGCTAAAGAAACATTCATCAGTCTTATGATTGTACATATCACATATTTCACAGTACCTTTATTGAAATTTAAACAACTATTGATTAACTTTAGATGTGGAAGCCACATTTGATCTTTGTTTTGATTTAGGAGTTAAAAAGTTAATTTGTTGTTTTTGATTTGAGAATTTGTTCTTTTGATATTTGGGTTTTGACTTTTGTTCATTAACACCATTCCTAGATTCTTTAGATACAAATCTTTTGTTAACAGCGGAAGACTTTAGACCTGAACTTGTTTTCAAATCAGAGTTAGATTTGTTCTTTGAATTTGATTTGATTTCTTGAATTGTGTTCATATCAAAAGTACCCACAGACACAAATTTCACTGGTTTAAACTAATTAACTTGATTTGTTCTTTGACATTGATTGTTTTGTTTTTTGTTTTGAAAGGAGTTAGATTTAGCATTTTTCCTTCTCCTTCTTTGATTTCTTGATCTTGATGATCTTTGTTTGCTTTGGGATTGAACATCTTTAGTAGAAGACTCTTTTGCATTTTCTTTTTCTTTTTGTTCTTTCTGCCATTTGATGAAGTCTGGAGTGTTTAATCCGTAAGAAAATAATCTTCAAATGTTACTTCATCTAGTTTTGCTTTCTTTTTATACTTTGAGTTTTGTTTGTCATTCTTAACAATGATTTCTTCAACAACATGCTCTTTGGGAACAAACATTTTCTTATTCTTTAGTCATGGTTCATAAGATTTAACTTTCACTGTGTAAGGTCATCTGAAGATTATGAGGCTGATGCAACTAACAAGCCAGAAGAACCAAGTCTTCCATGCATGCACTAAGTAACAAAGATGAACTAGCTTTGGAAGTCTTACACTCTCAAATGTGTCTAAGTGTAAGATCTTCCAAAGCTAACAGTTTAGAAGGAGTTACTTTGGAAGTTTCACACTCAAACAAAAAAATATTCTAAGTGTGAAATCTTCCGAAGCCAAAGACCAGCATCTTTCAAAGCCAAAGATGAAATCTTCCAAAGCTTCAGAAACAAAGTCTTCCGAAGCTATGAAGACTGATTTCTTCAGAGGACAGAGAAAATATGCTTTCTCTGAATCAACTTTTGATAAAGCTGACACACTTTCTGCTGCCTGCTCTGGTGGTTCACCTACTTTACACAAGTTGGTCAAACTTCCATGCTTTATCAAAAAGTAGGAATGGTCTTTGTCTGTAACTTACCTTACTTGTTCATGTAGAATTTTTGTATTAGGAAAAGTCAGTGAGCTATGACATGTCATAGTCACTAGTCAAAAGGCAATCTGCCTTTTTACTTTAGATTGATCTTGTTGTCTAGATTAGTCAAATTCCAACTGTCTTTAGATGTAAGTGACGGTTGTAGGTTGTAGTATAAAAATGTCTCAGGTCCTTGTAATTTCTTTATGCTTTGTAACACTTGTAAAAGAACTTGAGATCAATACACAACATCCTTGAAAACCAATCTTGTGTTCTTGTGTTGTTCTCAGTTCTGTCTCTTTAGTTTACTTGTGTTCTTAGTATTATCTGTTTTAAGTTACCAATTCCCTATTTGAATTATTAAGTGATCTAAGATCTCTCCTCAGTGTGAAACTAAGTGTTAAGCACCCTTACCCGGTCCTGCATTTGGTATCAGAGCATTCCAGGCTCTTGATTGTAAGATCTCACCAACTTTAATCCTCTTAGCTTCACACATCACTTAACTCTTCAAATGGCAGCTATCTCTAAGGATAATATGGAAACTGGAGCTATGACAAAGTCTCCACTGATTACTCCTGAGGATTTTGACACTTGGTGCCAAAGAATGGAAGGCTTCATCAAGTCTCAAGATTCCAGGATGTGGGAGTATGTTGTCAACGGACCTCATGTACCATGCACCTTTTCAGCTGCTGCTGGTGGTGGTATGATACCAAAGGAGAGCACTAACTTTTCGGATGAAGTCTGGAAAAGGATTGATATTGATCAAAAAGCCATGACAGCCCTCCAAACTGCTCTTCCAAACTCTATCTACAGAGGTTTCAAGAAGTGCAAGACTGCTAAATAGCTATGGGATGCACTGAAACTGATGTATGAGGGGTCCAATGAAGCCAAGGAGAACAAGAAGGACCTCCTAAAGCAGCAGTTTGAAAACTTCACCTTCAAGACAGGTGAAACCATGACTCAACAATACTTCAGGTATGTTGAGATTGCGGATACTCTGGCTGATGTTGGAGTAACTATTGAGAACATGGATATTGTTAGGAAGTTCATGTCCTCTCTTCCCAGACAATGGACACACTATTGTGTGGTGCTAAGAGGACTGAAAACCTCAAGACCCTTACTCTCACTGAGTTGCATGGGATTCTTAGTGGATACCAGATGGAGATGAACATTCAAAATTCATCTGGTAACTCCAATACTCACCAGAGTTCAGCCCTTCATGTGGGTGAAACGGATAGCAGAGAACCACAGCATCATCTTATCTGCTACCTTGAAACTTCATATAAGGGTCCTTTCCTCACCTTCCCAGAGACACCTAGAGAGAGCTACATCCAAGGAAGTCCCTTCCAAGAGACAAGTTCCTCTCAAGCCTTTGTCTCTAGTGATGAAAGTTCAGGCAACTTTCTCTTCACCCTTGAAGACCTGGACTGTATCCATCCAGATGATCTGGAATATATGGAGATAGTACAGCAGATGGCTCTTCTCACTCACACAACCCAGAAGTTCTACAAGAGGACTGGCAGAAGGTTTCCTAGCAATGCAGCCAGTGGTAAGTTTGGGCTGGACAAAAGCAAAGTAAAGTGTTCCAACTGTAACCAGATAGGACACTTTGCCAGAGAATGCAAGGCACCTAAGTCAAATGGTGGCCAAGCATCATCCAGGCCAAACTACACTAAAGGAGGGCACCAGAATGAGAAGCCAAGACAGCAAGCTGCAGTTGCTATTGAAGAAGGAGGCTTTGACTGGTATTAGAACATGTTTGCTCTCCTGAATGTATTGCTAAAGTAAACAGATACAGGTCCTACAACTTAGAAATGAGATCTGATATTGAGTCTTTAAACATTTTAAAAGCTGATTTTAAGAGAGCTGAAAATTATATAAGCTTAAAATAGAAGATCTAGAGAAAACAATTTCAACTCTTAAACATGAGCAAACAAACTAGAAGACTCAAATAAAAGATCTTGTTGCTAAGTTGACAACATGCTAGGCTGAGCTTGTGATCAGAAAAACCAGGGTAGAAAAATGTGTTCTTGAAGAAGAAACATTCAAGAACATAATATTCTCATCTTTGCAAGCAAAAGTTTGTTATCAGAATAAGCAGGGACTGGGATCTTATGAGATTGCTCCTCCATACACCCTACTATCAGTAAGATCTCCAAGGTGTGGAACTGGTCAAGATGAGCTGCCATCTATAGACCCCAGTGATGAAGAGGATGAAGAGGAGATGGTGAGGAATGACTCTGAAGTGAGTGAAGAGAGTCAATCCAAAAAGGGTCACCATGCTCCTGAGGAGGAAAAAGGATTTGGTTTGAGTAAGTCAAAGAGAAGGAACTTGATCAGAAGTGTAAAAAGAAGATCAAGAAAGGCTCAAAACATCAAGTCACCTTTGACCCCAAGCAGAAACAAGTATTCATCTTTGCAGGGTTTGAGGTGGTGAATGCTGAAGATTCTACCAAGAACTCTAGTACCAAGAGTTCTGCTTCAGCTTCAACACACTCCAGCTCCAAGCAGAAGGCTGATAAGCTGTGTGTCATTGCTACTCAGCCTGAACCACCCATCTTCAAAAGCACGCCACTCCCTAGAAAGTCTGCTGCATCATCTAAAAAGGTGAAGAAGGAGAAGGGGAAGTGTTCAAAATCAGTCTACTCAAGAAAA
The DNA here is from genome assembly GCA_025506505.1 of Flaveria sonorensis. Lineage (NCBI taxonomy): Eukaryota > Viridiplantae > Streptophyta > Magnoliopsida > Asterales > Asteraceae > Flaveria > Flaveria sonorensis. The sequence continues at coordinate 29,708,547 of CM046430.1, read as the reverse complement.
GAAGATTCCCAAAAGGAAGCAAATGGACTGCATCATGTGTGGTAGTACTTCTCATCTGGCTAAGGATTGCATCTACAATCCTAAAAGTACTATCCACATGGTCAAACAAATGGATTCTAGGAAGAAGAAGGAAAAGAAAGCTTTAGAAGGAAAATCTATTTCCTTCGGAAGCTCCAAAATGAAGAAGAAGGCAAGTGAAAGATTGCCTTCGGAAGAAAATTTTGTCTCGGAAGAAAGGAATGCTTCCGAAGTACTGAAGCTTGCTACAGTGAAAGAAAGATCTTTCGAAGGTCCAGTCTCCAAAGCTTCCGAAGCTTTGAAGGTCAAGCCAAATTTTCCAAAGGTGGTGTGGAAGATGAAGGAAGACCGTCTAACTGAAGATTCTTCATCAGCAACAGCAAATGATCCTCAGAGCCTGAACATAGGATCACTTACTGTTTCATTGCCTTAAACTCATTTTAACAAGACCAAGACCAATGAGGCTTGGGTTTCCAAATATAACTAAATCATCTCTTTTTATGCAGGGACAGCCAAAGGCAAACAGAAATGTGTGGATCATTGACAGTGGCTGCTCCAGGCACATGACAGGCAATGAGTCCTTACTTCGAAACTTTGAAAGATTTGATGGAGGACCAGATGCTTTTGGTGGAGATGCTGAGGTTACATTACTGGCAGCGGCAAGGTTACAAATGCTAAGCTCTGCATTGAGAAGGTAAACTTTGTTAAGGAGCTTTGATACAATCTTTTGAGTATGTCCTAATTTTGTGACCAAACACGTCACATGCTCTTTGCTGAGCATGAGTGCATTGTTCTCAAGCTCAGGGTTGACATTCCTCAAGAGCATATTCTACTCAGAGCCCCCAGGAGAGGGAACATGTACAAGATGGATCTGCATGAAACATCACCCTCTGGAGAAGTTTCTTGCTTTCTGTCTAAAGCAAATAGTGATGAGTCTTTCTTTTGGCATAAAAGAATGTGCCATGTAAACTTTTAAAACATGAATAAATTGATTAAGAATGATTTGGTAACTGGAATGACAAAGAAAGAGTTTACAAGTGATGACCATTGTGTTGCATGCCTGAAAGGGAAGCAACACAAAGTGTCTCACAAGCCAAAGGAAATGAACTCTATCACTACTCCCCTACACTTGTTACATATGGATCTGTTTGGCCCTACCAGTGTAATGAGTCTAGGAAGGACCTCTTACTGTTTAGTGATAACAGATGATTTCACAAGATTCACTCAGGTGTTTTTCCTTAGAACTAAGGATGAAACCCCTGAAATCTTAAAGAACTTCATTCTGAAAATTAAGAATCAGTCTGATCACAAGGTCAAGACCATAAGATGTGATCAAGGAACTGAATTTAAAAACCAAATCCTTGATACATTTTGTGATAAAAAAGTTTCAAGACAATATAGTGCTCCCAGGACTCCTCAGCAAAATGGTGTTGCTAAGAGGAGAAACAGGATACTTATTGAAACTGCTAGAACCATGTTGTCTGACTCTAAACTGCCTATAACCTTCTGGACAGAGGCTATCAACACAGCCTGCTATGTGCAGAATAGAGTTTTAGTGGTTAAGACACATAGTAAGACTCCTTATGAATTGTGGCACAAAAAGAGACCATTCATTGGTTTTCTCAGAACATTTGGATGTCCTTGCACTATCTTGAATACCAATGATAAAATAGCTAAGTTTGCTGAGAAATCAGATGATGACCACTTTGTTTGATACTCTTCTCAAGCTAAGGCTTATAGAGTATACAATCTCAGAACTAGAATCATTGAGGGGTCAGCCAATATGACTTTCAATGAACACACACCCTGTGTAAAAGGTTCTGGTTCGGATTGGCTGTTTGATCTTGATTTAGTTATCAATTGTTTTAACAAGTCTTGTGAGAATGTTTCAGGATCTACAGATAACAGATCAACAGAAGATCCTGATCTAAGATCTTAGCTGAGAAGACCAACCAAGAAGACTACTTCAGCTCTAGTGGTGACTAACCCTGTAATTGTGGCTCCTATCAACACAAGCATTACAAATACTGTTGATTCAACTGAATTTCCTTTTAAATTCCAGCTCAGAGGCTTAGAATTCAAGAGAAGGAACTTCTAATGTAGGAGGAACTGGAGGTGGTGACAGTGATCAAGAATTTCTTGATACTGATAACCACTCCATTGAAGACAACATGAATGATGTCACACACTCATTGGATCAAGTTTCTCTTGATAAGTGTGCTAATGTGGTGGGAGACACCTTATTTCCAGATCAGAATTTCTCTAGTTTAGATCTGTCCAACCAACTTGCTATGATCCCTCAACTTTAGATCCACAAGTCACATCCCACCACAAACATCATTGGAAATGTTGACTCAGGGGTAAGAACAAGAGGCCAAACTCATGACAGCCATGTTTGTCTACATTCTTGTTTCTTATCCCATTTAGAGCCGAAGAAAGTTGATGAGGCTTTGAAGGATGGAAGCTGGATTGAAGCTATGCAAGATGAGCTACTTCAAATCAAAAGATAAAAGGTGTGGAACTTATACTCTCTTCCTCAGGGGAAGACTGTCATAGGTACCAAATGGGTATTCAGGAACAAGAAGGATGATAGAGGAATTATCATCAAGAACAAGGCTAGACTGGTTGTCCAATGATACACTCAATAATAAGGGATTGATTACATTGATGTCTTTGCTCCAGTTGCAAGACTTGAAGCTGTAAGAATATTCCTGGCTTATGCTGCATCCAAGGATTTCAAGGTCTACCAGCTTGATGTGAAATGTGCTTTTCTCTACGGGGTGATTGATGAAGAATTTTATATTAAACAACCACCTGGCTTTGCAGACCCAGATCATCCTAATTATGTCTGCAAGCTTGACAAAGCTCTATATGGACTGCATCAAACACCAAGAAAGTGGTATGAGACACTATCAACATACCTCTGTCAACATGGATACAAAAGAGGTACTATTAATGGGACTCTCTTCATCAAAGAAACAAGGAATGACACACTGCTAGTTCAAATATATGTAGATGATATCCTCTTTGGTTCAACTAATCCAAAGCTCTGTAAAGAATTTGAGATGCTGATGAAGAATATATTTAAAATGAGTGCCATGGGGGAACTCATTTCCTTTCTAGGGATTCAAGTGAAGAAGGTTGAAGATGGCATCTTCATTAGTCAGTCAAAGTATGTACAGGACATACTTACAAGATTCAAGATGACTGACTGTAAGGTTGCAAAGACACCCATAGCCAGAAACCACTCCCTTGGTCCTGATCTTGAAGGGGAGTAAGTTTATGAACATCTCTAAAGGGCTATGATTGGGTCACTTATGTACCTTACTGCTAGCAGGCCTCATATTATGTTTGCCATATGTTGCTGAATCAATATTTCAGATTCGTTAGGCATGGATCTTAGGATTCATCATTTTCAGATCCGAAAATTCAAAATTAAAGACGGGTGGAAGTGTGTGAATCGAAGAACAAGGACGTGTGTGTAATGTATAATGTTATGATTTCATTGATGTTGAATAACAAATTACAATGAAGAAACATATACAAAGATGGATGAACATCAAACCCACCCAAAGGAGAGAAATTCTCCTTGGGTGGTGCTTTACACCATGAAAAACAAATACATAAGAACTACAAGCCACTCACACACTTTGCAATAACCATACATTACAAGTGGCACTAGTGGTTCTATTTATAATGTTTTTACATCATGACCTAATTTTGACTTTTCTTGTGGTCTTGATGTTGACTTTGTCTTGTTGACTTTGTCTTGTGTTTGTTTTGTTTTGTTAATAAACTTGGTCACTGAACTTGTATAATGAGATCTTCAATTGGCATTGATTGTGGTTTGGAAAGCTTCAGTTTATCAATTGTTGAACCCAACAATACTGCCCCTAAAATGATGCTTGCCAAACTTTGACTTGAAGATCTTCTTTGTCACATGTTGTTGGACCAAAAGAACCAATGAGCCTGATCAGAAAAACCTTTAAGTCCCACGGACATTACAACAACTGAAGTAGTCTGCAACAGCTGAAGACATCAACTGATAACAAGGTCTGAAGACAAAGTCTGAAGTGAAAGAGCTGAAGACAAAGTCTGAAGTGAAAGAGCTGAAGACAAAGTCTGAAGAGAAAGAGCTGAAGACAAAGTCTGAAGTGAAAGAGTTGAAGACAAAGTCTGAAGCTAAAGAACTGAAGACAAAGACTGAAGACCAAGTTTCAGATGTTGTCACAACAGCTGAAGAAGACCTCTTCAGTAGTTGTGATGGTTTCCTTTCAGTAGTTTTATGTTTATTGTAATCAGTACTTGTAGTTTCAGTAGTTTTAGTTTTATCTTGTACTTAGCATACTCTGAGATGTTCTCAGTTGTTATGAACATTCTCAGTAGTTTGCTTACTTTCAGTAGTTTGTAATAATTCTGTTAGATGTCACTATCAAGTGACATCAGCAGACGTCACATTCCTTTATATAAGGAATGTTGACCTAATTGTAAGGTGGTACGAGCAGCTATAGCAAACTTAGAAAAGCTTAGCAGCCGCCACACCAAAGCATTGTGCATGAATGATATTATCCATTTTGAAGAAAACCCTCTTTCTCTATAACCATGTACTGTTCCATTGAATATCTATTGTGTTCTTGCAATATTTGTCTAATTCTTGTTATAATTCCGCTGCGATTCAATTCTAATTGATCAAACTTAGATCCCTGATCCTGACAAATGGTATCAGAGCGGGTTAATCATTGATCGGTTTAACAATTGATCATTGAAACTGCTATTTCAATATCTAAAGTTTGATCGAATTAGCATATTTGCAAGAATTGGTTATAGAGATTGGTCTTCTGCTGCTTCTGGATAGTCAATTTGAGTTTCTTCTTGTTTCATATTGAGTTTGTTGTGTTTTTGTGCTAAATCTTTTGAAACTTGATTGAATTGGTTTGAATCTGAGAATGACTACTCCTTCTAATGACCCTCACAATACTGGCTCCTCAACCAAGCCTCCGATGCTGGTTAGGAGTGAGTATAACATATGGCAACGAAGAATGCTCCATCACCTGTCTGTTAACAGTTCAGGTTGTTGGACATCTGTGGTTCACGGTCCACACAAGCCTATGGTGAACAATCCGGAGACCAACCAAATGGTTCCGAAGAAGAAGGAGCAATACTCAGATGAAATCGTAAACTGTTTGAGATTGATGCTAAAGCCCATGGAATTCTGGCCATGGCACTGCCTAATGAAATCTATTCTGGGCTTATGCATCAGGAAACTGCTCATGACCTCTGGAATGCTTTGAAGGAACAATTCGGAGGAACTGATGAGGTCTTAGCAAACAACAGAGAAATCCTCGCCCAACAATATGAGACATTCTCTCATAGGAAGGGTGAGACACTGACTTAACAGTTTGAGCGTTTCTCCTGCTTGATCTCTGAGCTGAAAATGGTCAAGCATGAGTATACTAATAGCCAGATGAACAACAGATTCCTCAGATCACTGCCTGAGAGATGGGACACATACACCATTGTCCTACGCTCCAGTGCAAATCTGGATAGCCTATCTCTCACCCAACTCCATGGGAAACTGCTTACATTTGAAAGAGAGATAGAGCAGAAAAGGAAACTGGCATCATCAGGAAAGCTCACTGATGACTTTGTACCTGGGAACACTGCCTTGGTCGGTCATGAGTCAGAATATGCTGGATCAGAAAGCCATTATGATGAGCATATAGATTTCTCCTCAAACAGTTCTGATCATGCATTTGTTGGTGTTGACAGTCATTCTGGGTGTAATAGTGATAATTTATGATTTATCATGGATGATTTGATGGGTATTGCTGATGATGATTTATAAGAGATGGATATTTTGAGCCAAATGGCCTTGATCAATATCAGATCTCAAAAGTTCTACAAGAGAACTGGTAGGAAATTTCTAGGACTCTCTGGCAAAACCAAAGTTGGTTTTGACAAGAGCAAGTTGAGGTGTCACAAATGCCACAGGCTTGGGCACTTTGCAAGAGAGTGTAGATCAATTGGATCTAACTCCTCTGCACCCTTTGTGACCTTTCCAAGCAATAGTTCACAAAACAAAGGGCAACATCCTGCTAGTTCTGGTCATCACTCACAACCATAATCTCCTGCATATTTTGTCCCTCAGGGTCCAATGCCATATCCATATCCCTGCTATTACATGCCACAGCCAAATCCAGTTCAAGTTCCTATAGCACAACAACCTCAAGCCCTACCTGAGCCTCAACCATCTCCATCACAATCTCAACCTCATCACAGCTTCTTCACACCAGGAGTTGTTGACTGGAGCAGCTCACCAGATGATCTTTCTGGTTTCAATGAGCAATTATTTGCTGGTGCTGGTCAACATGGTGGTGAACATCCTTTTAGGAATCTTGATCTCATGGCCCTGGAGTCTACTGAGGGTTCCTGCTCCGATGCATCATCTTCACAGGTAACCCAGGTATCTTCTGAGGCTAAAGCCAAGTTATGTTCTGAATCATGCATAGCTGCCTTTGTCTCTATTAGAGAGGCAAATGTAGCTTTAATCAATCAAAATCTTGAGCTTGAGAAAACTATTTCCAAAAGAAAAGCTGAGTATGAGTCTGTTCTTAATGACATAGATGATGAGATTTACAAGCTTAAATGTCAACTTAATGATGAAAAGGCTAAGGTAGAGGTCATACTTGAGAACCACAGAAGTCTCAAAGAGACACTTGCAGATACCCAAGTTGAGTGTGACCGCTGGGTAACATCCTGCAAGGGATTTGAAATGCTTCTCAGCAAGCAAACGGCTTCAAATGTGAAGTTTGGAATAGGTTACACTCATACTGCACCACCTACTGATTTTACTTCAAAATCAATAGTAAAATCTGAAGGTGAAAGTAATTTCCAAACCACATCATCATGTGATTCATCCTCAAATGATAATACAGAATTGTCAAAATTAGAGGATGAAGTCGGTGTTAAGATCTCAGCAAATCAATTGCCTGATGGTTTAAATGCTGATAAACACATGAAGCTAAGCAATTCAGATGTTGTCCCTCAAAGTACTCCAAGTACTGAAGGGCAAGTCACAACATCTGAAAAGCATTTCATATCTGCTGAAATAAAAGGATTAACAACTGCTGAGGAATCTATCATACGGTCTTTCAGGACGGATAGAGAACAGCTGAAGAACAAGTCTTCAGTTGTTACCGATCCTTCAGTACTTAACACAAGTACTGAAAGGAGGAAAGTACTGAAGATCACACCTTCAGTAGTTTCCACTTCAGCAGTTGATCAATCCAAGATGAAGAATAAGCCATGTGAAATATGTGGTAAATTCAATCATCTATCTGATGAATGCTGGTACAAAAAGGGTTCCAAACTCAACAGAGATAAGCTCATTAAAGAAGAGATTAATAAAATGAAAAATGAGTTTGAGACCAAGTTTGTACCACAGTCATCTCAAACTGATAAACCCAAGGCCTCGCCAACATCCAAAAAGAAGGATGGGTTTTATCAGAAAACAGTTGATAGTGTTCCTCATGATAAACATCAGACTAAGTCTGTGAATTTCAAGAAGGAGGAAATGGTGGGTCACAGGAACTCATCAAAAACAAGTACTGATGTGTCAAATGAGCTGAAGGCTTTAGCAACAAATCAGACACAACTTGTTATGATGGTTCAGCATTTGTTGGGGAGAGTTAACCAACTAGATGCACCTGTGATCAAACCACTGAAAAGGAAATCCAAGCCCAAATCTAAGAAATCCATTTCAGCACCATCTCCATCTTCATCAGCTGTTAATCATGAGAAACAAGTTATGGTTAAATCTGTTGATGAAAACAGACCCAAAACCAAAAAGGTTTGGGTCTCTAAAGCTAACTAGTTTCTTATGATAAATGCAGGGTTCTTCAGCATGCCAAAGAAGCATCTGGTATGTAGACAGTGGAGGATCTATGCATATGATTGGGAGTAGTTCTCTTCTTAATGACTACTCTCAAGGAAAGAAGGGATTTGTCTCATTTGGAAATGATGCTAAAGGTTACATCATCGGGAAAGGATTTGTGTCAAATGGAGAAATCAGATTTGATGATGTTAACCATGTGGAAAATCTCAAGTATAATCTACTGAGTGTCAGTCAGATGTGTGATAAAGGGCATGTTGCACTTTTCACAAGCCAGAACTGCCAGATTCTGTCTTCCAAAGTTCTGAGGCTGATTGACAAGGTATTGGATGAACATACTCTCCTGAAGGCCAACAGGATAGGAAGAGTATATGCCTTGGATTTGTCAAAGATGATTGATATAAAAGGTCATCCTTGCCTGTTCTCCAAGGCCTCTCCTCAGGAATCTAAACTGTGGCATAGAAGGCTGGGTCATGTTAATCTCAAAATCATGAATCAGCTAATCCACAATAGTTTAGTGAGAGGTTTACCAATAAAGGACCAAACATATTGAGATCAGACATCATTTTATTAGGGATTGTTTTGAAAAAGGTCTGATTGATCCAAAGTTTGTTCCTAGTGCTGATGAGCTTGCATACATATTTACTAAGCCTTTGGATAGTTCAACTTTCCAAAACCTAGTGTTAAGGCTTGGTATGCTGCAGCTAGAATAAGTGACAACTACTGATGATCTCAGTCAACAAGTACTGATGAACATTTGTATACTATTGTCACAAATAAGTACTGAAGTTCTTTTATCCTCAGTAGTTTTCATAACTACTGAAGACTAAATCACTTAAGTACTGTACTCTGTTGAAAAGAACTGATGTGGTTACAACTACTGATGTAGTTACAACTACTGATGTCAGTGTAACACATAAGTACTGATGACCAATGAAACGCCTGAAAATCAGACAGTCTGATTAGTGTTGAGGTCAGAATGAAATAGCTGATGAGCTAAGAATTGACGACAACAGCTGATGAGAAACTTTTCTCTTCAGTTGTTTTTACAACTGCTGTTTCACCTCAAACAACTGAAGCCAAAACCATGTTTTCAGTAGCTTTACAACTACTGATGACTAACACCAAATCTTCAGTTGTTTACAACTTTTGAAAGTTAAAACCAGGTCTTCAGTTGTTTTCAAACAACTGATGACAGCACCAACACTTTCAGTCGTTTTATATCAGCCTTTTCTTACCCTATAAATACCTAAACCTAATTTCAAATGTTTCATTAGCCGTTTTATGTCCTTCACTCTCTCAACAATGGCGACCATGAAACTCAAACCTAGACACAACTGTGTTGCCTACCTCTCGAAATCGGCCTTTTGGAACAAATTTGATAATGCCATCGATCTTATGGTAGATTCCCAGTACCGAACCGCGTTTCTTTTGAATCCTACCATATACCCCGATTCCCTAAGCCAATTCTGGACCAACGTCTCTGTGCAAACTGGTGAGAATGATTGCCAAATCACTCTCCAGTCGTTGGTTAACCAGAAACCGGTGGTCATCACTCCCGACATCATTCGACAAACCCTAAATCTACATGATGCCACCTGTGTCACAGAATACCCGAAAGGCACAACCGATATGTCTTTCATCAATAACGGGTATGAAGGAGACTTAAGTGCTACCACCATTCTGAAGAAGCACTTCCATGATGCTGAACGTCTTATATTCCACATGGTGAATGTCTGCCTCACACCAAAAACCTCCTCATGGGATCAGATGTCCTCCCGATGGCAACAGGTATTATACTCTATCTTTGAACGACAAAATCTAAATTTTTCTGAGATAGTTTTTATGGAACTAAAGGATCTGGCTTTGAAACCTGTGGCAAACAGATGGATATTATATCCAAGGTTTCTCATGGCCATAATTTTAAATCAGCTAAAATCAGACGGCCTTGTTGGCCTTGGAGTCCCTGCTCCGGCTGTATTGCCTGAAGTATATTCCAGGCACAACTCTGACCCTACACTGAAAGGGGCTGCCCGGCTGCTAAAACCCAAGCAGCGGGAACCCACAGCCTCCACTTCCAGATCCAGAGTCCCCACCAAACCCAACACCAAAAAGCCCAACAAGGCTACTCAGGGAGATGAGTCCCCTGAGGATGCCCCTGTAACACCAATACAGGAAACACTTACTGGTTCTAACCCCCCAGTAGTGTCAAAGACTCCACCAGCCCTAGCCGCTCAGGTATCCTCTCAACAGGATCCTGATGCAACCACAATTGGGGATACCACAATTCTGGAACCTATCTCAATTGAGAAGGTTACCATTGAAGAGCACCAGTCACCCCGGGTGCAATCTGCTTCAAGCCTATCTCCACATGCAACCGCCCCTCAAAGCCCAACCATTATAGTTGCACAAGTGCTGAGTCAGCTGCATTCCTCTCCTCCTCCCCAGAAACCAATCACAATGGGGAGAACCACAACAGCTGAGGAAGAGGACCAAAATGCTGCTGATAACCCACAGCACAGGGGTTATAATGTTCAATCTCCCCATGTAGAGGAGGAGGTTAGAACATCTGGTGAGGCTGCCACTTCTACTGATTCAGCAAATGAACAGGATGCAGTTGGTAACATCTTTAAGACCTCACCAGAGGCAACTGCCGATGAAGGACTCAGTCCTGAGGCAGGAAGTCCCCAGAACCAAGAACAAGGGGCACATGCTACAACTGATCTACACTCAGGGCATGTACATCCTGATTCAATCAGGAGGTCAGGTGATTCAGCAAAGCCTGATGATGACCTGGGCTTTTTCTACGATGTCTTAGCCCATAACACAATCCTTGAGGCTAAGGTGAGCAGACTCAAAGAACTGCTTGCCAAAATGTCTCAGGATCAAAGTCCATCTGCCCCAATAAACCCACAGATGGCACCTTCATCTGAAGGTTCCCCAAACACTCAGCCACTACACTCCACTGAGCCCACAGCCACTGCTTTTGGCACCACCTCTCAGGGACAGAACCCCTCTGAGCAGATGGTTGCTACTTTTCAACATTCCTTACCTCTCATCACTCCCATCATCAATGAGATTATGCATAAAGCCATTGACGAGAGGATCTCCTCAAATCTACAAACACTTGTTGATGATGCTGTGCAAAAGAAGCTTTCTGCCATTCAAACCCCTGAACCCAATGCAGCCAAAAAGGGGGAGTCTAAGGCAGTGAAAGACAGAAAGAGAAAGAGAGTGGAAGATAAGAAACTACAAGAGAAAGAAAAGGAGTTAGAAAAGGAAAAATAGCTGATCACATACAAGAGAAAGAAAAGTGCTGAAACTCAAAAGCCTGATGAAGAGAAATCATTGGATGATCTGGTTAAAGAAGCTGATGAAGCTCACAGCAGATCAATGGACAAAATAATAGACCAACTCTTCAGACAGGGTTTTGATACAGCTACTTTAGACACTGAGATCAGAAGGCTGGAGATTAAAGAAATACAAGAGAGATGGGCCAGTTACAGTGTGATGGAAAGGGAGAGGTTGGAGATAATAATCAGGTTTATTGCAAAATACTTAGGAAGATCATTAATTGAGATTAAATCATGGACCAGAGACAGTATTCTGGCAATAACCACCAGAATCTGTGCTTCTGAAGCATTCAATAAAGGGTTGATTATCGAAGCCTTAGATGAAGCAGGTGCTGGGAAGAGATCTGATATGGCCAAGCTTTCCAAAGCCAAACATACCATAAAAATGCTAGATCAGCCTTCCCAAACTCCCACTCAAAAACAACCAACCCCAAAACTCTCCAAACCAATCCCTAAACCTAAACTTAAACCAACTCAACCTTCAAAACCAACTCCCTTACCCCAAAAACCACCTCAAACCACATCCAAGGATGCACCTAGAAGGAGGAGAAGGGTGTTGAGGATGGAAGAAGAAGAAGATGATGATGATGAAGAAGACAGTCTGCCAATCTCTGCTGTTCTAAAAATACCTGAGCCCAGAAGTCAACAAATGATCACACCATACTTTCAGAGGCAAATGGTGAAAGTTAAGATTGAAGAAGAAGAACAGCAGAAACAGCACGATGAGCAACTTTTGAAGATGGTTGACAAAGAGTTTCCTCAGTCATCATCTATACAAGCCATGAAGAAACACGCTCAAAGGCTGTATGCTCTCAGGTATACCTTTCAATATCAAAAGGAGAGAGTAAGGATTTGGCCAGACCCCAGGGTTAGTTCTAGAATTCATAAGAAATCCATACCAAGTAGATACAATGGCCAAGTGAGAAAGACCATAGATGCTGTTATTATGTTGGCCATTGTAGTCTCACCCTGGGAGATACTTGAAGACTTCAAGAGAGCCTACAAGTCAAAGATGACCCCTCAAACTCTAATGGAGAAAAAATGGTCAAGAAGGGGTTGTTATATAAGAGGCTTGAAGAGATTAAGAAAAATGAACTCCAGTTGTTATTAGAAGGGACTCACCTAGATGAATTTGCTTACAGAGAGATAACAACTGTTGAGTTGAAAAATGGAAAGACGTTAAAGTACCTATCAGAGTACTATGGCCCAGAGTTCTTCTTCGAAGGAGAAGCAGAAGAACTCACTAAGGAGGAACAAGTTGTTCTCCTTAAGGCCTACGTCAGAGAGTCTTATAGACTCATCAATGGGAAGTAGGTTTCATGGTTGGGATAACAGCTCTGTGTCCAGTTCCCCAAGACAGAGTTCCCTTCCATTCTTTGACATTCACATCTACTGAAACCTGTTCCCTGGCCTGTGCTTATCCGATATCTCTGAAGCTGATCAAGAGAGTATTTCTGCCAAGAATAAGTGGGACCTCAATAAGCTTAAAGGTTTTGGCTGCATTGGTTCAGGGGGAGTTTGTTGGACCAAAAGAACCAATGAGGTCCCACGAACATTACAACAACTGAAGTAGTCTGCAACAGCTGAAGACATCAACTGATAACAGGGTCTGAAGACAAAGTCTGAAGTGAAAGAGCTAAAGACAAAGTCTGAAGTGAAAGAGCTGAAGACAAAGTCTGAAGAGAAAGAGCTGAAGACAAAGTCTGAAGAGAAAGAGCTGAAGACAAAGTCTGAAGTGAAAGAGCTGAAGACAAAGTCTGAAGCTAAAGAACTGAAGACAAAGACTGAAGACCAAGTTTCAGATGTTGTCACAACAGCTGAAGAAGACCTCTTCAGTAGTTGTGATGGTTTCCTTTCAGTAGTTTTATGTTTATTGTAATCAGTACTTGTAGTTTCAGTAGTTTTAGTTTTATCTTGTACTTAGCATACTCTGAGATGTTCTCAGTTGTTATGAACATTCTCAGTAGTTTGCTTACTTTCAGTAGTTTGTAATAATTATGTTAGATGTCACTATCAAGTGACATCAGCAGACGTCACATTCCTTTATATAAGGAATGTTGACCTAATTGTAAGGTGGTACGAGCAGCTATAGCAAACTTAGAAAAGCTTAGCAGCCGCCTCACCGAAACATTGTGCATGAATGATATTATCCATTTTGAAGAAAACCCTCTTTCTCTATAACCGTGTACTGTTCCATTGAATATCTATTGTGTTCTTGCAATATTTGTCTAATTCTAGTTCTAATTCCACTGCGATTCAATTCTAATTGATCAAACTTAGATCGCTGATCCTGACACATGTCTTCTTGATCAACTGATGTTCTGAAACAGTTCACTATAGTTCTTCCCCTCAGATTAAGCTTCTCCAAATGTATTTCTGATAAAGGATAGAATCTCTTTGAGAATACTTAATGTATTGGATATAAGGTGTATCATTTTTGGATTACTATTTGTTCATATCACACTAAAGGATTAGAAGTATTAGGCATATGATAAGGCTTGAACTTCAATAAACCGCATCAGGAACATAAGTGAGTCTTGAAGACACTTCAACTCTTTGAATCACTGAATTAACTTGATAATGGATTGTTCCAAGTACTTCAGAAAGAGTTTCTAATAGTTGTACAAATCGTTGATTGGATCAGTGATTATGTGACCAAGGTTGATTTCTTCATTTCTGTTGAATGTGAAAATGGATGTGCCTGTTGGTTGCAATCATCCGTATTCAACATGTTTCTTGTTTTCTTGTTTGTTGTAGGCATCTGTTCATCATCTGTTCATTGATATTGTTGTTGATGATGTTGTTGTTGATGTTGATGTTATTAATGATGTTGTTGTTGATGTTGATGTTGTTGATGATGTTGTTGATGTTGTTGTTGATGTTGTTGATGTTGTTGTTGATGTTGTTGATGTTGTTGTTGATGTTGATGTTGTTGGATGTGCATTTGTTTGAAGTAAGCTAAGATTTGCATTAGTTACTCAAAACATGAGCATTTGTGATGCAGTGCATGGAATGAAATCAAAGCTCAAAAACATAAATGTGGCCCAAAAACCCATTTAGAGGCCTTATTTTGGAAAAATAATGGGATTACCTGCCTATGGCTAGTTACCATGACGTAGCCCTCATTTCCACGGTAGTTTTGACTGGTAGCATGAAGGAAACGGAGGCTCGTAGCCCAAGTTATGCCCATTTTGTTGATCACGCAACCATATTTGGTGTTATAATCATCATCAGCTACCTTTCTTTTGTACTGTTCGCATTTATTTAAAGAAATACGGATGATTGTAAGATACCAAGAGAGAAATGCGGATGCCAAGTGATGAAATGCGAATGACCCATGTGAAATGCGGATTCCAAGTAGTGAAATGCGGATTCCTTGTAGTGAAATGCGGGTGACTTGTGTTTCATCCGCATTTGTCTTCCCTAATCAACTGTATTTGTTTGTCAAAGTATCAACTCACCTGCATTTATGAGGACTTCATCCGCATTTGTGAGGAACTTCATCCGCATTGAATCACAAGTCAGCCGCATTTGTATTGTAACCTCTGAATCCATATTTCAGATTCGTTAAGCTTGGATCTTAGGATTCATCATTTTTAGATCCGAATATTCAAAATTAAAGACGGGTGGAAGTGTGTGAATCAAAGAACAAGGACGTGTGTGTAATGTATAATGTTATGATTTCATTGATGTTGAATAACAAATTACAATGAAGAAACATATACAAAGATGGATGAACATCAAACCCACCCAAAGGAGAGAAATTCTCCTTGGGTGGTGATTTATACCATGAAAAACACACACTTAAGAACTACAAGCCACTCACACACTTTTTAATAACCACGCATTACAAGGGGCACTAGTGGTTCTATTTATAATGTTTTTACATCATGACCTAATTTTGACTTTTCTTGTGGTCTTGATGTTGACTTTGTCTTGTTGACTTTGTCTTGTGTTTGTTTTGTTCTGTAAATCAACTTGGTCTCTAAACTTGTACAATGAGATCTTCAGTTGGCTTTGATTGTGGTTTGGAAAGCTTCAGTTTATCATTTGTTGAACCCAACAATACTCCCCCTAAACTGATGCTTGCCAAACTGATGTTGCCGAACTTTAGGAAATGATATAATTACAGTCGTTATGTCATTCACTGTGCTTAATTCAATATCATGAAAGACTGACATGACTTACTGATATGTGGGTAGGCTCAACTTGGAACAGAAGATAAATGTTGTGTTAAACTAAAGATCACATTCAAATGTGAATGCATCATCTCAAGAGCATGTAAGTATCTGACCTATCCAAGTGTATGTATATGTAGTAACCTAAACACACCAGGTCATGATAGCTTATGAAACTCATTCACATCAGTTTCTCCTTTGTTTTGCTGAGCAAAGACCTGGGGAAACAAGCACATAGTGCTGATATCTAGATCCAAAAAGATTCCCAATGAGGAACACATCCAATACGGGTGACAAATAAAATAGAATATAATAAAAAGAATCCCAAAGTGGATCACCTTCCAAAGTGAAGTGCAAAAAGAATCCCAATGAGGATCAAACAAAATAAGGATCAGGTAAAAGAATCCCAAAGTGGATCCCCATTACCAAAATGAATGAGGTTTCATAACTTAAATGACCAGGTATTGAAAGTTGTGAAAAAGTTCTACCATACAGTACATGAGGATAGTTGATCTTGCTATGCTTATGAGTGTGAGGTTCATGTTGAATGTTTAATTAAATCAAAACATGATAAACATCACATGCATTACAATAATGACCAAGCATGAGTTTAAGAGGACAAACATACCTTTAATCAATAAGTTCATGACAACTTGCACTTATGAAAGATAAGATTGATAAAATCCCAAAATTTCAAACAAAAGTGCAAAACAATTAAACAGTTTAGAAATATTCTCCTAAAATTTTATAAATTTTATTTAAAGTTTTTATCCCGCATGGATATAAACTTTAGGGGGAGTAATAAAATTTTAAAAGGAAATATTTACAAAAACATGAAATTTGCAAACATTAAATTGACAACTTTGTCAAATTGATTGTGTCTGTATGGAAATTACTCCATAATCAGCTTCAGAAGATGCATATGTTCCAAAATCAGTCAAGTTGGGAATCTGTGTCACATCAAAGATACATGACAATCCAAGCAAGAATTGACAATCTCTAAATCTGCAAAATCTTCATAAAAAAAATGCACACTCATCTTCATAAAATCAGATACAGCTGTACAAATCAATCAGATTCAGCCATTGCAAAAAATTAATTTTTGACATGTACAAAATTTAATACGGGTAAGTGCATTGGTTAATGCGGGTGAAGGTAACCCTGTCACTTAACCAATGCGGGTAACTGTTTTTTGTACAAGTAAACTAATGCGGACAAAAAATTGTTCATCCGCATTAGCTACAGTAAATGCGGACAAGTCTTTTGTTCACCCGCATTTTCTACATGAAATGCTTATGTTAACTTTGGTCACCCGTATTTGTCTCAGTAAATGCGGACAAGTCATTTGTTCTCCCGCATTTGCTACAGTGAATGCGCCCATTGAAATTCTGTAAACGCATTTGCTACAGTAGTAAAATTTTCAGCACTTGTAAAATTTTGTAAAAAATTATGAAATGTAGTATAAATACTCATTTAATGTGAGTTATTTGTTACTTTTCAAAATTTTGAGTGAACTTTTATAGTGAGTCGAGTGCAAGAAAACCGTTCTTCTTCTGAGTTCAAATCTACACTAATCAAGCTTCATTTTGTTCAAATCCAACATCAAAACAAACAACATTGTCTGTTAAATCGAAGTATTGTCAACTAAAAGGTGATTATCAGTTTCTTACATACTTCGACTGTGGAACAAAATTTCTTGAAATGGAACCCTAATCATGTGAAATGCTTCAAATACACTCAAGAACACTAGATTTAGATGAATGACAGAGTTCATTAAAACCAATGATCGGTGTAAACATCAAAGATTTCATGTGGTTTTAAGAACACATACAACATCGATGAATAAGGGATACAGGTTTATAACAATGTTGACATCAAAACAACCTGTTAAAACACAATCAAAATCAATGTAACCCACAACACAAAGAGACAAAATTTTGAACTGTTATTCATAAAAAATCAAAATTAGGTCAAATAACCTAATGTAACAGTAACAAGCAGAATTCATTTTTGTCCTAAAAAGTCAAAATTGAACAAATCACACACAATTCTCACTAATTAATCCTCTTTGTGTGCAGATTACATAATGGCTAACCTGACTTGGAGCAAGCTCCACAATGTCAATGGTTTTCTCAATCCAGATGTCTCTGAAGCAGAAGGTCTCAGAGACATGATCAGATTTATTGCCACTACCAGAGTGGCCTATGCCATTACAGTTAGACCAGTGACCTTTGAGAACTATATCAGATCATTTTGGGGTAATGTAGAAGTAGTAGACAATGATGGAGAAAAAGTAATTTCAGGAAGACTAATTGCTGACCATACATTGATAATCTCTAAGCAAACAATAAGACAATGCTTGAGATTTGAAGATGAACCTGATTCACCAACTGAATTTGATGAAGAAGATATCATGTCATTCTTTGCTGACATTGGATATGAGGGTGGATTTGAGGCAAAACAGATTGTGAAAGGATTGGTAGATTTGCAATGGAGGTTTCTCATTCATTATATCCAACACTGCTTATCTAAAAGAAAAACTAGGTGGAATGATATACCATTAACTATATCTTCACTGGTCTGTGCCCTCTGCTCTAACAGACCTACAACTTTTCAGCCTATGTCTTTAATGGAATGATGGCAAACATTCAAGAGGGGAGAAGGAACATATTCCTAATATATCCCAGATTCATTCAGTGTCTTATTAATGAAGCCTTTCTTGCTGGTTTTAGAAGGCCCCATTCTTGAAATTCCTCATTATAATGCAAAATCTTTGAAGTACATTAAGAAGAGAGATCCAAGAAATTTCTATAGTGGTACTTCCTTTCCACTTTTACCTTGGATGCAACAACAAATAGATCCCCAAAATGATGTGCCAATGGATGAGGAACAATTACAACAACAAGAACCTATTTTACATGATGATGTTCCTATTAAGAACCTACACAAGAAATGGCAGCTGATGTTCCTGATGAGGAACCAATTCATGAAGTGAATGTTCAAGGAGAAGCTCCAGAACAAACAGTGGAGTAGGCTGTTGTTCATGATTAACACCATGTTGATGAGCATGCAGAATCTGAAGAACTCATTAGACCAGTGTCACCTTTGATTGGTGATCCTCACTCTGTAAAATAATACAAGAAGCTGCTGTTTTATCCCCTTTTAGGGTTGACCCCATTATCCCAAAATCATGTTCTCCTATTCATACTCATCAAGAATCACAAGAAAGCCCTGCACATGAAGCTGCTGCTGTATTTGAAAGTTCTAGTGAATCTACAGTTCCACAGACTCTTCTCAATCATCTGATGATGAGGAAGATAATCAATAGTTTGCACCTTTTATACAGAGACAAATTGTCTCTGAAGATGCTCCTTTTGAGAGCTTTGCTGAATCAGAAATAAATAGACCAGATGATAAAGAAAAGATGATATCTGAACTGATGGCAAAAGTGTCTAGACAGGAGAATACATTAAACAGGAGGTCAGGGGTACTCAGTGATAGACTCCAAGAGTTAGATGAAAAAGAAAAAGGACTAAGGGAGTCAAAAGAAAAGTATGAAGCTGAGATGAGGATGAAGGATGATGAAATCAGTAAACTAAAATCATCTTTGGAAATGGCAAGAGAAGAAGTGTTTGGGCTTGTTGAAACTGTTGCCATACAAACAGAAGCAATGGAGGAAGAAGAAAACTTGATTGAGTCTCAAAACAAGTTAATTGATGAGCTCACAAAAAGAAATGATGACTTCACAAAAAGAGTTGATGAACTAGAGCTCCTTGTGAAATTGAAAGATGAAATTATAAAAGAAAAGGATGAGAAATCAAGTGATGTTCTAGAAATCATGTAACCTGCTAGAATTGCACACTGGAGGTTTCGGATAAGCAGTAGCAATGATTTAATCGGCTTCAATTTCACATCTGTTCGAGATTTTTGACATCATCGAAGCAAGATGTTCGAATGTAACCTGCTCGATCGAAGTTCTTTATGGATTTGCTTTGTATTTGTTAATCATAGCATTGAATTTGCATAGATAATGTGCTGAATGTTTTATCATCTTCAGATTGTACCAATTTTGAATAGATTTGTACATGTTCTCTGTATTTTGTTGATGAACAGATGGGGTTTGATGAACAGAGACGTGTTCTTTATTTTTCTGATTTTCTTCTTTATTGTAAACATCATTAAAGATGAAAACAGATCTGAAACAAACATGAACCTAGCAACCAACAGCTCTGATACCATTTTGCTGAATCAATATTTCAAATTCGTTAAGCTTGGATCTTAGGATTCCTTATTTTCAGATCCGAAAATTCAAAATTAAAGACGGGTGGAAGTCAGTGAATCGAAGAACAAGGACGTGTGTGTAATGTATAATGTTATGATTTCGTTGATGTTGAATAACAAATTACAATGAAGAAACATATACAAAGATGGATGAACATCAAACCCACCCAAAGGAGAGAAATTCTCCTTGGGTGGTGATTTACACCATGAAAAACACACACTTAAGAACTACAAGCCACTCACACACTTTGCAATAACGACGCATTACAGGTGGCCCTAGTGGTTCTATTATAATGTTTTTACATCATGACCTATTTTGACTTTTCTTGTGGTCTTGATGTTGACTTTGTCTTGTGTTTGTTTTGTTCTGTTAATCAACTTGGTCTCTGAACTTGTACAATGAGATCTTCAGTTGGCTTTGATTATGGTTTGGAAAGCTTCAGTTTATCAATTGTTGAACCCAACACATGTATATGTTCAAGATATCAAGCCAACCCCAAGATGTCACACCTAATCACTTTCAAAAGGATTCTCAGATACCTCAAAGGTGCTCTAGATCTAGGCCTTTGGTATCCAAAGAATCCAGACTTTAATCTGTATGCTTATACAGATAGTGATTATGATGGCTGCAACATGGCTGCAAAGTCCACATCTGGGGGATGTCAATTCCTTGGTGGAAGGATAGTCTCTTAGCAATGCAAGAAGCAATCCTGTTTGTCTGTATCAACTGCTGAAGCTGAATACATTGCTGCTGCAAGCTGCTATGCTCAAGTGCTTTGGATTCAGAATCAAATGCTAGACTATGGGTTCAGCTTCAAGGAGACTCCTATCTACATAGAAAACAACAGTGCCATCTCTATTACAGAGAATCCTGTGCAGCACTCAAGGACCAAACATATCAACATCAGGTATCATCTGATTAGGGATAATTTTGAAAAGGGATTGATAAAACTAATCAAAGTTAACACAAATGAACAATATGCTGATCTGTTCATAAAGGCATTTGAGGAACAATATTTAAATATCTTGTATGAGCTATTGGGATGATTAACTTTGAATAGATTTCTTTAATAACTTAATCAACTTCATTTCCTAAAATCATGTGTCCTAAGTTGTCTATTAGATCATCTCATAAGCCCAGTTCTCTTTGGAACAAAACTAACTTTTAACTAATATTCTATAGATTTGTGAAAATTTACCTTCGGAAGAACTCAAATTGCCTTCAGAAGAAATTTATGTCTTTAAATCATTTAACAGCTTATCTAAGATTTACCTTCGGAAGAAATTCTTGGAGTATCTTCCGAAGCTTAAATTTGTATATAAGCACTTAAATGCATTCAAAGAACAAATATCTTCCAAAAGCAACTAAGTCTCGGAAGACTTATTCTCTTCTTCCAAAGCCAAATTTTCAAAATTCTTTGAAATATCTTTCAAAGCAAAAATTGCCTTCAGAAGCTTTGCTACAAAGCTTCCGAAGCCAAAATTGTCTTCGGAAGTTTTACAACTTCCAAGAAAACTAACTTTTTGCGCGCCTTTTTCAGAAGTAGGACCCACTTGCGGATTTCAAAGTTTATCTTTTTGTCATAACTTTGTCTCAAATCCACAACATATATCTTCCAAACGGTTCTATTTCATCTCTATACTCTCACTGATCCTTACCCTAAATTTACCCCCAAATTTCATCTTCTTCCTTTCTTCACTGTAAAGCTCCTCAAATGGCCAACATTGATAGTCGCAACGACCCTAATTTTTCCATGCACCTACATAGGCAAAACAATCAGATTGCCCTGTTACACTTTGAGAAGGATCCAAGCTTCTCAGATTTGTGTAGGTACCTTTCTTCATCTCATTACTTCACCTCCCTTACAATTGATCCTCCTCTCTATGAGGATCAGTTGCTTGAGTTCTGCAGGACCTGTCAAGAAGTCACCATGGATGGGGAGAAGGTACTGACTACTACAGTGCAGGGGAGTACAGTTTTCATCACTCCGGCTATCATAAACACCTATTTGCAGCTGGATGATGAAGCAGGTGAGCTATCCTTTCCCAAATCTGTTGTCAACCACTCCTTTCAGTAGATGGGCTATGAAGGAGACTTCTCAGTCAAAACCTTCAGGAAGGGGAAGGTCTCATCTCAATGGAAATACCTAATCCATGTCGTCATTCACAGCCTTTCTAACAAGCATGGAGGATGGGATCAAGTTCCAGAAGACCTCTCCTTTATAGTCCATGGGATGGTACAAGGGGTCATGTTTAGGTACTCTCAGTTTGTATATATTAATTTACTTGCAAACATGGACTCCTTAGCGTATTACATGTTCCCTAGGTATGTTCAACACATTCTGAACTATGAGTTAGGACCACAGTTGAGGGGAACAGGTAATATTCTTAAAAGAGGACCAATGAGGCCCTGCATCTTCAAAATCTTGAAGAAGCCAACTGTTGGCTTCTCTGGGGTACAAACAGCCCTTGTCCTAAAAAATTTTGAGCTCATTGCTCAGGGTGAAAATCTAGCAGCACCAGCTAGTGTTGAACCAACACCCTCCACCTCTCAACCACCTCAAACACAGCCTACCATCACCATCACCTACAAAAGAAAATCCCAACGAACCCCTGCACTTACTACTAAGCATGTGCAGGCCCCCATATCAGAACCCATACAGGAGGAAGTGGAATCTTGAGCTCCCACTTTCCCTGAGGAGCAGACCACTCCCATCTTTCCACCACTTAGTGCTGAGGTTCCTCATGCTCAGCCTGATGAGCTCACAACCCCACAAACAGCCTTAAGCCATCACTCTGAGTCTTAATACTCTGGTGATAAACCTTCTGGGAAAGCTACCATCCCCAACCTCTTGATCTAAACTGGCCTATTCCCAGCCTTGACTTCTATTCTGATGAAGATTTGGGCTTCAGTGAGTACCATGAGTCTCTCCTCTCTTCCCACACTCAAGGAGAGATAAGTACTCCTGCTTCCCCCATCTCTAGCCCACATCAGCAACCCCCTACTAAGGTGGATCGTCCAGAACTTATTCAGGAAATCCATATGGTAGAGGCTATCACTTTTGAAAGTGATAACATCACTAGACCTCTACCATGGCAACCCAGCCTCTTGACACTTCTCTAGAAGTTGTCATTGGGCAGGGGAAATCTAGCAGCCAAGAAACCCATGCTGGTGGTAAGGAAGAAGACTTAGGTCCAATTCTTTCATCCTCCAATGATTCTTCATCTGAAGATGAGGGGAGTCTATAACAAAAGGTGCACAAACTGTCACATCTTTGCACCTATTTTGTTTCAAAGATAGCTCACCTGGAATCTCAGGTGACTATCTTACAGAAGAGGGTCAATGACCAGTGACATGAGATCACCAATCTCAAGGGCAAGTTAGCTGAGAGACCCATGAGGACAACTCATCCTAGTCCACAAGAACCTGTGGATGTCATGGATCAATCTTCCAGGTCACCTATGCAAGAGGGCGATGCTACCAAAAAGGGGGAGGAAATTCTGACAATCATAGAACCTGGGAGTTCTTCCTAGAGTATGGACATAGAGGAATCACCATCCTCTCTTGTAGTTGTCCATACTCAGCAACCTCCGCTAGACAGTGATCTACATTTGCTCATTCAATAAATGTATGAGGAGGGGAATACCAAGAGCAATGTCTACCCCTTCTGAGAACCCATCTGGGGTTGGGGGTATGACAGTAATAAAAAAGCTCTTGTGATCTCTAGAGCTTAGGGTCAACTAGAAGTTCTCAACGTTTCACACCTGAGTTTCTATGAGAGCATCAACTTGGTAGATCTGCCACTTGTTAACCCAAGCAATAACAGACAACCCAAGATTGGCAGAAAGAATCCAAGACAGGGTGCTAGAGGAGTTTAAATTGAGATCAAAATTATATAGACATAGGCTAGCAGGTGAGATCTTTGGTTATTTGGATGTTGAGGTAGACCCAGAGATTAACGTCAAATGGAAAACCTTGACTGAAGGCCCAGAGGTTGAACCTATGAACCTTGAGACAGGATCTCCCTCTGCACCCATTACCCACAGTGAAACACCAGCCGGTCATGCTGTTTCACAACCTCTCTCTGGCTGGAGCTTGACAGCTGAACCAAGCAATAAAAGTCAAAGCTCTCTCCAGCCTAAGTCAGCAAGTCCTGTGGTTGACAAAGGCAAAAGGAAACTGACTCCTGAGCAGATTGAGGAGGAGAAGAGAGAAAGGAAGAGGAAATTGAGGGGAGAGAGTTCAAGTGGTTCCCCAGGGTTTATGGAAGCTGTAATCAGGGCTGCCCCCAGGCTAAACACTCAGGAAGATAAGTTAAGGCCAGCCAGGCTAAACTACCTGGGAACCAGAAATAATAATGTTGATGAACTCATCTCTCTCCCCTTAGATGAGCTAAATGAACCGGCTGACACAGAGCTGTCAAAAGAGAGAAAGGAAGCAGAGGATGCAGCACTGCTCCTTAAGCACAAAGAAGAAATGAGGCTAAAAATACTCTACAAGAACATTCTTGTCCTCTCCTTAGTTCAAGAAAGTCCTAAGCCAGAGACTATGGCCACTGAACAACCTCAGGTAGCAACTAAAGAAGAAAGGCTAAAGATGATCAGCTACCTAAGTGCCACAGGTCTCTATCAGGCAGATGAACTTCTTCCCTTACCATTTGAGTACATATTGTTTGAATACAATAAGCAGATGGAAGAAAAAGCTAAAAGAGAAAAACAAGCTGAAAAGAAAAGATTAAGGGAAGAAGCTGCAAAGTCAAGGGCCATCATCCAAAAAAGCTAAAAGAAGTCTGCTGACAGACAAAGGATGATGAGCTTCATGAAGTTGTATGGATTCTCTAGAAGAAGGCTTGGCCCTATGTCTCTATCCACAACGGATGAGCATATCAGGGTAATCAAGCAGAAGATAAAGAATAGAGAGCTGGTGGACTTGCATTCTCCAACAAGTCCAGCTCAACTTGAAGTTGAGGTGAAGGATGAACCCACTAAGACAACACAAACTAAACCTGGAGCGGCATCTCAGCCAACTTCATCTTTTGATCCACAGCAGGGTCCTCCTCTCTCTCCTTCTTAACCTATGAGAAAGGAGATCCCAACTGAGGGGGACTCAACTAAACAACCTGGTACTCAAGACCAGTCCCCTCAGTTAAAATCATCAGGGAGAAGAAAAAGGATGGCTAGAAGTTCAACCTCAAAAAAAAAAAAAGCATCCACCTCCCAACCTCAGGATGAGTCAGAGCATCCTGAGGAAGTGCATGAAGAGGTCTCTCAACAAACTCCAATCATAGTAGAGCCTCGTGCTGTTGGAAGACAAATTATGTCATGGTCTTATGATGAAGATCAAGACAGATGGTATGTCATAAGAGATCAGGAAGGCATACATGTCTATTCCACAGAAGACATGCTCAATCTTCCTCTACATGATCTCTTTGACATGAGAAGGTTCTATGTTAGTCTAAAGGATCCAGACCTAATGATGAAGAAAGGTAAGTGAAGATCCTAATATGGACTATCAAAATCTAAAGAACTTCTCTGTTTTGGTAGCATCAGCCTAGGGGGAGTTTGTAAGATCATCTAAAGATTATAAGGCTGATGCAACCAACAAGCCAGAACAACCAAGTCTTCCATGCATGCACTAATGAACAAAGATGAACTAGCTTTGGAAGTCTTACACTCTCAAATGTGTCTAAGTGTAAGATCTTCTGAAGCTAACAGTTCAGAAGGAGTTACTTTGGAAGTTTCACACTCAAACAGAAAAATATTCTAAGTGTGAAATCTTCCGAAGCCAAAGACCAACATCTTTCGAAGCCAAAGATGAAATCTTCCGAAGCTTCAGAGACAAAGTCTTCTGAAGCTGTGAAGACTGATTTCTTCAGAGGATAGAAAAAATATGCTTTCTCTTAATCAACTTTTGATAAAGCTGACACACTTTTCGTTGTCTGCTCTGGTGGTTCACCTATTTTACACAAGTTGGTGAAACTTTCATGCTTTATCAAAAAGTAAGAATGGTATTTGTTTGTAACTTACCTTACTTGTTCATGAAAAGTCCGTAAGCTATGGCATGTCATATTCACTAGTCAAAAGGCAATCTGCCTTTTGACTTTAGATTGATCTTGTTGTCTAGATTAGTCAAATCTCAATTGTCTTTACATGTAAGTGACGGTTGTAGGTTGTAGTATAAATGTGTCTCAGGTCCTTGTAATTTCTTTATGCTTTGTAACACTTGTAAAAGAACTTGAGATAAATATACAACATCCTTGATAACCAATCTTGTGTTCTTGTGTTGTTCTAAGGGGGTATCCCCCTTTGTTTTGGCCTCACTTTTGCAACTTGAATTTCTTTCTTTGAAACCCTAGCCGCCACAACACAAAATTCTCTCTTCTTCTTCATCTACCCATCGAAAAATCTGATTCCTTTGAGCCACCCATCGAGTTTACGTTAATCAAGACATCCAAGGTCTTGCGCTAAGCTAGATTCGTTCATCTTCGAACCTACGGTAAGTAAAAGTCGTTTCTTGATGATTTTCATTCTTTTTCTACTCAAATTTCGATGATGTTCATCATCTAAATACAAAATCTTCATCTAATATCCTCATACTCATTGTTTTGGACATTAGATCATGAAGATCTAGGAGCTTAGATCGTCAACTTCTCTAATTGGTAAAAACCCTAATTCTTGGACTCGTATATTATTAGAATCTATAACATTGGGTTGTAATCTTGGATAATCTGCTCTTAATCGACATCTTGGACTTATAAAACGTTTTGGAAGTCATCGAATTTGATTCTTGAAGGAATGGACGTGTTGAACGATCGAAACAACGAATTTACAAATTACCGTTGCAAACCGGGAGACTAAGAATCTAATAAACTGTTTGGAACTGAAAATTTAAATAAACAAAGTGTTTAATTGAAGTTTTGGACAACTATAACCTGGAATGAAAGTTCTTATTAGATTCGGATTGTTAACGGGCACATAATGGAACTTGGGACGCAATTGAACAAAGCTAATGAACTGGACAGCTTGCTATCAGGGAAAATGGGTCATCTTGTACAGGTCGTAACTTGGTCAAAACAAGCCCAATTGGGGCAAAATCTGGGTCTAAATTTAATTCCTAGGAGTCTTCTAACTAACCCAAGTGGTCTTGTGTCGTTTTGACATCGTTTGGTCCTCCAAATGTAGCAAACAAAACGGAAGGTCAAAACTGACGAATCTGGACAGCAGATTTGTCTGTATTCCTCGAGTCATAACTTTCTCATAATTTGTCGAATGGATGTGATTTTTTATCTGGTGTTTAATTAAAAGTCTACTCTTTCAAATGATACCTTTTACGCAAATATTCATTATCATTTGGATCTCCTAAAGTCTATACAAGACTGATGCACAATCAGATTTGTATGCTGAATTATCTTGTTAAAACTTAAAAGTAAGGGTTGGGACTAAATAATCTAAACTAAGACAAGTTTTGCATATAAAAATTTATTTAAAATTCTTTACAAAATAATTAAACTAATAGGTGCGATGATGGAAAAACTTGATTAGCGTTAAGGGCTGGTCTGAAAGGATTACACCGATATTGGTCGTTTATATTTGTGCTATATTAATCCTTTGGTGCATTGTATTTTTAGAGCTTACTCTGCGTATTGTGGGATTTGAACTATTACTCTTCAAGGTGAGTTTCACGGCCCCTTTTTAATATATTTTACTTGGGGGAAAAGCATGCTCATGGTTTTGGACTATGTTGTGTCTTAAAAACTATTTTAGGATATTGTATGTGGTTTGGGTCATGGTTTGAGTCTAAATGATCACACATGAGTGTGTACTTATGCTTGTGCTTGTTATTGGACTTGTTCTTGTGCTTGGACATCATGGAGAGGTATTGCTAGTACCAACGAGTTGACACCCCCACCCTTGTTGTCGGTATACTAGTCGAGACTGACTTGGCCTGGGCTTGCCCTTGGGTGAATATAATCCGGGTATATTAGACTTGGACTTATCTTGGACTTGGACTTATCTTGGACTTGGACTGAATTGGGACTTGTGTTGATATCTTGACTACTATGTACTCTGTTCACATACAATTTTCTATACATGTTGTGCACGGCAAACTATTTGTACTTTTAAACCCTTGAACTCACCAATGTATGTTGACTTTTTAGAGCATGTCTTTTTTGGTAATGAAGCCTAGGTGGTTGGCTGTGGACTTAGATGACACCGCTCCTCTGGGAGCATTAGACATTCATGAGACTTTGGGGATATGTTTTGAATTGTTTGGTCTTATGGATTGTAATTTTTGTTGGTTTTGTATTTGGTATTGTTTGACGATTGTGTTGATTTGTTCCCGAATGGGACTTTGGTTTGTTCATGCATTTATGGTATGCTGTTAAGTTATTGACTATACTTGACATGTGTTCCTAGGTGTCGGGTGACGTCATGACCTAGGAACGGAGAATACCTTAGATATTCTCTTAAACCCCCAATGTGTTATGACGATCCTGTCCGTCACATTCTCGTGTTTCCGCTTTAGCGAGGGTGTGACAGATTGGTATCAGAGCCATTGGTTATAGAGAATTAGGTGGATTATTCGACCTAGACTATAACCTAAGTACCCACATGTAGTATGCATCATAGGATTATGTGTGTACTATTATACATGTGAATGTTTTATGTGTATTATCTATTGTGCTATGTTGCCTGCCTTATGTGTTATCTGTGATCTTATTTGGAGAACTTTGGTCGTTGTATTATTTGTGCGTGCCTTGAGAAAGCATTAGGTAAGGACGTCCTCCCGTTATGTGCTTGATTATTATTTGGTCTGGATTGATATGTGCGGCTGTAAGGATTCTTTTAAAGGACATTGGGCGTTAAGCCAACCTTTATTATGTGCGTCTACTGGTGTTAGCTATGTTGTACGAGGTCTTATTTACAACTTGTGAGTTGAATATTGGGAGATGGACATGCTAGCTTTCTTGACAACAACAGACAAGGGCCATGGCTTATTCGGGTTAGATGGTAGTTTTATTGGATCTCAGACTATACTAAATGGACTCTTTGGACCATCCCTTACCTAAGTGAATGCTTTCTCAATCGATTCCTACGTACAACTTCGTTACTTAACCTTCGGTTAGTGACCATATCCTTGATTATCCAATCATAGATAACACTCTGTACTTAACAAGTCATGTTAACTCTGGTAGGAGGAGCTAGTGGTGACCATGCAATGCAAATTACCATTACGGGTGCACACGTAATTGTAATTTGCAGTGCATGTGAAATCTGGCAAACCTTTTCGTGAGATAACAGTCATAGTTAGTATGAATCTTCCATTTTATCCATGGGACAGTGGAGTTCCTATTATTATGATAATCCATGGTACGGAAACACCAATCCCATTTATCCTTGAACAAGTACAAATAGATCTGGAGCCTTCATGGGAATCATAATGGACCTTTTAGCCCGGTATCTATGAGACGTTTCTCTAGCTTTTGTTTTCGTGATCGTGGAAGTTGACTACATGTTCAAATGTACTTGGTCTTTGAAGAATTGAAGAAGGGAAGTGAGACTCCTTGTACCTATGCTGCTTTGTTCAAACTGATCATAATACTTATAGCATTGGTTATCGAGAGATTCTAGCATTATACTTGATGGAGTAAATGGATGTCATGTAACCAGTTTAGAAGTCATCCTTGGTATATCATCGGTGTGGTGGGAACGCTGCGGGGAATCCTATACATAAACATCTTTGCTATGCTAGGGATGTGTCTGAACTGGGCTATGTGATGATCCGAGAGGATTAGAGATGGATATGGTGAGACTGATAAATTGAAAGAAAGTGGCACTGGAGGCAGGATTGGTTGTACATGCACGAAGTTCATGACGTGCAAGTCAAAAGAGTTCGACGGGAAGTTGTAGCAATAGCTCTGACCCGTTGCATTGAGAGAACAGAAATGGATGTGGACATCAAGATCGGTGCTAATAACCAATTGCAAAGAGTGTTATTTGGCCACTAGTGGGCAAAGCATTAACATGGTGGAACACTCAAGTTCAGGCTCGAGGTAGGGAGGCAGTAATGGCCATGACTTGGGCCGAATTCAAAGCCTTGGCAACTGAAGAGTATTGTCCATGAATGAAATGCAAAAATTGGAACATGAATTCTGGAACCATTCGATGGTACCAGACGCAGTGTCTATGGCTAAGGCTCCTTATCGACTAGCCCCGTCAGAAATTCAAGAACTGTCTAGTCAGCTCCAGGAGTTGCTAGACAAGGGTTTCATCCAACCAAGCCATTCGCCGTGGGGAGCGCTAGTGCTCTTCATTAAGGAAAAGGATGGATCCTTCAGAATGTGTATAGATTATCGAGAATTGAACAAGTTAACTATTAAGAATCCTTACCCCTTGCCAAGGATAGATGATCTATTCGATCAACTTCAAGGGGCGACCTATTTTTCGAAGATTGATCTTCGTTCAGGATATCATCAGTTGAGGGTGCACGAGGACTATATACCAAAGATAGCTTTTAGGACGCATTATAGGCATTATGAATTCTTGGTTATGCCTTTTGGACTAACGAACGCACCCGCAGTATTTATGGACCTAATGAATAGGGTGTGTAAACCCTACCTGGATAAATTTGTCATAGTATTCATTGATGACATCTTGATTTATTCGAGGACGAAAGAGGATCATGAGGGACACTTGAAAACAATCCTGGAGTTATTAGGAAGGGAGAAGCTCTATGCCAAATTCTCCAAGTGTGAGTTTTGGCTGCGAGAGGTGAAATTCCTTGGACATGTAGTGAATGAGAAAGGAATTCATGTGGATCCTGGAAAGATTGAGGCAGTTAAAAACTGGGAGGCACCTAAGATGCCTTCAGAGATAAGACAATTCCTTTGACTAGCAGGCTATTATCGGCGATTTATCGCAAATTTCTCAAGGGTTGCGCAACCACTCACACAACTGACGTAGAAGGATAAAAAGTTCGAATGGGGTGCTAAACAAGAGGACGCATTTAATACATTGAAAGATAAGTTATGTAATGCACCGATATTGGGACTCCCTAAGGGTTCAGACGGATTCGTTGTGTATTGTGACGCGTCGCATCAAGGTTTAGGTTGTGTGCTCATGCAAAAAGACAAAGTGATTGCATAGGCGTCGTGACAACTTAAGAATCACAAGAAGAATTACACCACCCATGACCTGGAGTTAGGCGCGGTGGTCTTTGCTCTTAAGATCTGGAGGCACTATTTGTATGGTACAAAGTGTGTCGTTTATACAGACCACAAGAGCCTCCAGCACATTTTTGACCAAAAGGAATTGAACATGAGACAACGTCGATGGATGGAATTGCTTAGTGATTACGACTGTGAAATCCGGCACCACCCGGGTAAAGCAAACGTAGTAGCGGATGCCTTGAGTCGAAAGGAAAGAGTCAAACCTATACGCATCCGGGCCATACGGATGACCATTCATTCGGATATTAAGACTCATATTATTGTTGTAAAAGTTGAAGCAATAAAGGAAACAAACGTACAGAGTGAAGTGTTGAGAGGGCTGGACAGATAGTTCAAACAAAAGGAAGATGGAGGGTTATACTTTGTGGGTAGGATTTGGGTACCTATTACGGGGAATGTACGGGAGATTGTATTAGACGAGGCACATAAGTCAAAGTATTCGGTACACCCTGGTGCGGATAAAATGTACCACGACCTTAGAGATTTATACTGGTGGCCTGGAATGAAAAGGGATATAGCGGTTTATGTTAGTAAGTCTTAACGTGCGCGAAGGTTAAGGCAGAACATCAGAGACCTTCAGGTTTATTAAACAACCTGAAATCCCTGAATGGAAATGGGAAAATATCACCATGGACTTTATAACGAAACTACCAAGGACTAGTAGTGGGCATGATACGATTTGGTTATTGTGGATCGGATGACCAAATCTGTGCATTTCCTGGCTATACGCGAAGACTACAAAATGGAAAAGTTGGCTAGGATCTATATCAGTGAAGTTGTGTCTCGACATGGGGTACATGTGTCCATTATCTCCGATTGGGACGCACGATTCACATCCCGATTTTGCAATCCTTGTAGAAGTCATTGGGGACACGCCTTGACATGAGTACAACCTATCACCCTCAGATCGATGGCCAGAGTGAGCATACGATTCAGACCTTGGAGGACATGCTAAGGGCTTGCACAATTGACTTTGGTGGCAACTGGGACACTCAACTTCCGTTGGTGGAGTTTTCATACAATAATAGTTACCATGCGAGCATTGGATGTGCACCATTTGAGGCATTATATGGGCATAAGTGTAGGTCGCCGGTGTGTTGGGCAGAGGTTGGGCAAAGCCAGATGACTGGACCCGAGATCATACAAGAGACTACCGACAAGGTGTTTCAGATTAGGGATAGGTTGAAGGCGGCCCAAGACCGTCAGAAAGCTATGCCGATGATCGAAGGAAGCCATTAGAGTTCACTGTTAGGGATAACGGTCTATTAAAAGTGTCGCCTTGGAAAGGCATTGTTCGTTTTGGCAAAAGAAGCAAGTTAGCACCAAGGTACGTTGGTCCGTTAAAGATTATTGAACGAATTG
This sequence comes from Flaveria sonorensis, assembly GCA_025506505.1. Lineage (NCBI taxonomy): Eukaryota > Viridiplantae > Streptophyta > Magnoliopsida > Asterales > Asteraceae > Flaveria > Flaveria sonorensis. The sequence goes on along the minus strand of CM046430.1, from coordinate 29,676,233 downwards.
GTCCTGTTGCATATCGACGGGAATTACCACAGGAGTTAAACGGCATACATGACACATTCCATGTTTCAAACCTCAGGAAGTGTCTTGCTGATGAGACGCTGCATGTGCCACTCGAGGAAATTCAAGCTGATGAAAAACTTCGATTCGTTGAAGAACCGTTGGAGATCATGGACCGAGAGATAAAGATGCTGAAGCGTAGCAAGATTTTGATTGTGAAGGTAAGGTGGAACTCAAAGAGAGGCCCTGAGTTTACCTGGGAATGAGAAGACGGAATGAGGAATAAGAACCCCCACCTATTTGCGGATGGAAGTGCAGTTGATAACTCTAGTTGAATTTCGGGACGAAATTCTCCCAATTGGGGGATACTGTGACATCCGTCACCAAAATAGGTACGTCGACTTTGACATTTGATTTGGATTTTGGCTTTTGACCTTGATTTTTGTCATATTTGGGCTTGGTCTTAATTTATGGTTCTTTACTTGGTGGGCCCAAATTTTAGCTTAATGGGCCTACGTCCTTGTGATGGGCCTAGAGTTTCTATCATTATAAAGGCCATTGGGCTTGTCATTGTATGAGGTCCTATGCATTGAGCCCAATCAAGGTTTTTCTAAAAAGTAAAACACGAAATTACACCAAAACCCAACTAACTCTACATCCATGGGCTTTGCCTAAAGCTGGTAAATAAACTTATATTGGTTCAAAAATTTAAATTATCCAAATTCTAGGGCATGTGATAGCTCGTTGGAACCGTTATTGCACGCGGAATTTGAAAACATTAAAATTGGTCGACGCTCAGGTCGGGACGAGACGGATTACACGAGACGGGCCAAGGGCCCGAAGGCCCTTTTTCCCTCCCATGTTGCGGCCGCAAATGAATAAGGGGGTATCCCCCTTTGTTTTGGCCTCACTTTTGCAACTTGAATTTCTTTCATTGAAATCCTAGCCACCACAACACAAAATTCTCTCTTCTTCTTCATCTACCCACCTAAAATTCTGATTCCTTTGAGCCACCCAACGAGGTTGTGTTAATCAAGACATCCAAGGTCTTGCGCTAAGCTAGATTCGTTCATCTTCGAACCTACGGTAAGCAAAAGTCGTTTCTTGATGATTTTAATTCTTGTTCTACTCAAATTTCGATGATGTTCATCATCTATATACAAAATCTTCATCTAATATCCTCATATTCATTGTTTTGGACATTAGATCATGAAGATCTAGGAGCTTAGATCGTCAGATTCTCTAATTGGTAAAAACCCTAATTCTTGGACTCGTATATTATTAGAATCTATAACATTGGGTTGTAATCTTGGATAATCTGCTCTTAATCGACATATTGGACTTATAAAACGTTTTGGAAGTCATCTAATTTGATTCTTGAAGGAATGGACGTGTTGAACGATCGAAACAAAGAATTTACAAATTACCAACCGGGAGACTAAGAATCTAATAAACTGTTTGGAACTGAAAATTTAAGTAAACAAAGTGTTTAATTGAATTTTTGGACAACTAGAACCTGGAATGAAAGTTCTTATTAGATTCGGATTGTTAACGGGCACATAATGGAACTTGGGACGCAATTGAACAAAGCTAATGAACTGGACAGCTTGCTGTCAGGGAAAATGGGTCATCTTGTACAGGTCGTAACTTGGTCAAAACACGCCCAATTGGGGTAAAATCTGTTTCTAAATTTAAGTCCTAGGAGTCCTATAACTAACCCAAGTGGTCTTGTGTCTTTTTGACATCGTTTGGTCCTCCAAATGTAGCAAACAAAACGGAAGGTCAAAACTGACGAATCTGGACAGCAGATTTGTCTGTATTCCTCGAGTCATAACTTTCTCATAATTTGTCGAATGGATGTGATTTTTTTCTGGTGTTTAATTAAAAATCTCCTCTTTCAAATGATACCTTTTACGCAACGATTCGTGATCGTTTCAATCTCCTAACAGTCTATACAAGACTGATGCACAATCAGATTTGTATGCTGAATTATCTCGTTAAAACTTAAAAGTAAGGGTTGGGACTAAATAATCTAAATTAAGACAAGTTTTGCATATAAAATTTATTTAAAATTATTTACAAAAGAATTAAACTAATAGGTTTGATGATGGAAAACTTTGATTAGCGTTAAGGGATGGTCTGAAAGGATTACACCCATATTGGTCGTTTATATTTGTGCTATATTAATCCTTTGGTGCATTATATTTTTAGAGCTTACTCTGCGTATTGTAGGATTTGAACTATAACTCTTCAAGGTGAGTTTCACGGCCCCTTTTTAATATATTTTACTTGGAGGAAAAGCATGCTCATGGTTTTGGACTATGCCGTGTCTTAAAAACTATTTTGGGATATTGTATGTGGTTTGGGTCATGGTTTGAGTCTAGATAATTACATATGAGTGTGTACTTATGCTTGTGCTTGTTATTGGACTTGTTCTTGTGCTTGGACGTCATGGAGAGGTATTGTTAGTACTAACGGGTTGACACCCCCACCCTTGTTGTCGGTATACTAGTCGAGACTGACTTGGCCTGGGCTTGCCCTTGGGTGAATATAATCCGGGTATATTGGACTTGGACTTATCTTGGACTTGGATTGAATTGGGACTTGTGTTGATATCATGACTGCTATGTACTCTGTTCATATACAATTTTCTATACATGTTGTTCACGGAAAACTTTGTACTTTTAAACCTGTGAACTCACCAACGTATGTTGACTTTTTAGCGCATGTCTTTTCAGGTAATGAAGCCTAGGTGATTGGCTGTGGACTTAGATGAGACCGCTCCTCTGGGAGCATTAGACATTTCATGAGACTTTAGGGATATGTTTTGAATTGTTTGGTCTTATGGATTGTAATTTTTGTTTGTTTTGTATTTGGTATTGTTTGGCAATTATGTTGATTTGTTCCCGAATGGGACTTTGGTTTGTTCATGCATTTATGGTATGCCGTTATGTTATTGACTATACTTGACATGTGTTTGTAGGTGTCGGGTGACGTCATGACCCAGGAACTGAGAATACCTTAGATATTCTCTTAAACCCCCAATGTGTTATGACGTTCCCGTCCGTCGCATTATCGTGTTTCCGCTTTAGCGAGGGTGTGACACAACTGTCCACAGCGGATGAACATTCCACAGCGGACAACATACAAGAAAACACACAACTGTCCACAGTGGATGTTCATCCATGACGGATGAACACTCCACAACGAACAACATACAAGCTAACACACATAACTGTCTACAGCGGATGTTCATCCACAGTGGATAAACATTCCACAGCGGACAACATACAAGCAAACACCTGTCCACAGTGGATGTTCATCCACAGTGGATAAACCGTCCACAGCAGATGAACAAACACTTCATAGCGGATGACAAGTATTCTCCACAGCGGATGAGATATCTTCCACAGCGGACAACTATTCATCCACAGTGGACAGCTTATAGACTTAGGATTATTTATGTAATATTTGTTTACATAAGGGTAGTTCAGTAATTGTATATAGCTTTTGTGTATAGGCTATAAATAGCACACTACCCTGATCCTTGGTAAGCTTTTGAACAATCAATCAAACAATCTATTATTATCATTCAAAACAAATACACTAATACACAATCACACACACCCACATTGAATTCTTTCACTTGAATCATGGGGTTCCGCACCATGTTTCTTGTTGGTTGAATATTGAGAGATATTGAAAAAGGGCCTTGGGGGAATTAACTTGTTCATGTTGAATATTGTTCTAATATGTTGATGTTCAACATGTTGTTGTAAAGTTGATTTCATCAGGTGGTATCAGAGCCTTGGTTCAATCAATCATTGATTTCGATCCTCTCATTCAACAACATTGATTTCAGTGGTTCATTAGCTTCAAAAACACACATTCAAACATCAAACTCATCTTCTTCTTCTCATAAACATTAACTAAATACAAACATCATGATTACTGAATCATTTTATGCATTTTGAAGAAGTGTTGTTGATTTTTGCTTGAACATCACACTACCACACAAGTTTTCAGTGGTTATTGCAACAAACAATACAGGGGTATTGTTCATCCATTGTTAAACGACCTTTAAACAGAAGGTTTTTAACTTTTCACATCATTCAAACCTTAAAACCCTAATCGGATTTTAAGGGTTTTGTTTTTAAACACTGTTTCATTGATTTTTCTTTGAAACAAATCATTTTGTGAACAATCTAAACCGGTTAGATTGTTCATTATCATCATACACTAGTGACAATCTCACTAGAAACTTATTTTTATTCATTATTTAACCATCGGGTTGAATATTTTTTTTTTAAAAAATCATCACTGCAAAAATCCTAGGAAAACCCTAGTTTTTGCAGAACACAATTCACGGGAATTGTTGTAGTTGTTGATAAAAGCATCAAAAACAAATTGTCTTGTTTGAAAAGTTTCAGAATCAAATTTTTGATCCAAGAAGTTGTTTTACATAAGACAAAATCTGTTTGTAGGGTTTTTAAAAAAAGAATATTGACTTTTTCATAAAAGGACAAATATTCTCATCATTCACAATCTTTCTTGTGACCGTGATAGCACATTAATTAATAAATTAATTAATTCCTTTATTTGGTAAATAATTAAAACAAATTAGTTTATCAAATTAACAAACAAATCCTAGAGACAATTAGGATTAATTAAAATTTTAGCACCGAACTAAAATTTAAACAAACCAATTTAACTTTAATTTAGTAAGTTTAAATCAAACAAACATGGCTGATGAAATGATGAGTTCTAACAGTGGACTAAAACCCCCAAAGTTGAAGAACAAACCAGACTTCAAGCAATGGAAAATCATGTTCAGAAATTGGATTACATATCAATATCTAGATTTATGGACATCAATTACTGAAGGTCCTTACATCCCACTAACATTAGGTCCAGATTATAACATACAAAAACCAGTTAGTCTGAAAAGTGTAGCTGGTGATGACCTTAAGCGGGTCAAAACAGACATGAAGGCATATAGCATTTTAGCTATGACTTTGTCTTTTGAAAATTTGACATGGGTCGAAAATTTCAAAACTACTCATGAACTATGGAAGGTTCTTCACACAATGTGTGAAGGAAGTGAGGAAATTAGGGAAATCAAAAAGGAAAAACTGAGGACCCAATATGATACCTTCCATCATATACATGGAGAGTCAATTCCTCAATAGTTACATAGATATGTCCAACTTGTTAATGAAATGATAGTATATGGACTCAAATATGACACTGTTGAAATCAATAAGAAAATGTTGCATACATTGCCTGAGAGTTGGACTTAGTCAGTTTCACTCATGAAAGCAACATTGGACTTAGAAGCCCTATCCCTTGACTCACTAGTAGCCAAGGTTGAAGCACTTGAGATGGATGAAAAATCCAGAAACAACAACCAAATCAGACATGTAGAGGCCTGTAAGTTCAAAGAAACTCAACACACAGACAGTGCTTTCCTCACAAGCACTGGAGAAGATGAAGAAGAAGAAGTCTTAGATTCTCATGATACATCATTCTTCTCAGCACCAGAATCATCCGGCAACAAACACAAGTCTAAGAAGACTAGAGTTCATGCTTCACATGAGTCACACCTCAAGGCAAGCATCATACTTTTATGCATTAATTCTTAATGCACTTGTTGAGTCCAACAATACTCCCCCTAAGTATGATGTTGCCATCAATTTAATGATTGCTTGTTACTATTTTGTATGTTAGAAATAATGTGTGTGTGTGTTGGTGCTTGTTAATGATTTGTTTGTTAGGAAAATGTGTGTGTGTGTTTGATATGAAAGATTGTACTGATTGTGTGTTATCACTTAAACTGTTTGATTGCATGATTGTATGTTATTAAAATGGTTTGTTTGTTCACAACGGATGAACATTTGGTCATGCGCGGTGGATCCTTGAAACATTTGATTGTTTGTTCACAGCGGATGAACATTTGTTCATGCGCTGTGGACACATGAAATGTGGTGTGAATATTTACAGCGTATGATTACCTGTGTGCATATGCTCTATACACATGCACTATTTCTACAACGGATGACTTATGTTAGTCATGCGCTGTGGAATGGCACTGTATTCACAGAGATGCCTTACCAACATCATGCGCTGTGAACACTTGTATGTTCATAAGTGCATAGCGGATGTTTGTTTGTTTAGTCCACGATATACACTTGGTGAATTTTGCATGTTATGATGATTACTGCAGCTACAACGGATATATGTTTCTGTGTCCGATGTGATAACAGTTTTTTCAAAAATTTCAGATTTTTGTTTGTTTTGAACTAATGTCTTCCGAAGCATATGTTTGATAAAATTTTCCTCTGAAAGAACATTTGTTTGATGAAACTTTTTTAAATCAAAATGTTTGTTTACATCTTTGATTTAAAATATATGTTTAAATATTGAAATTTTAACATATTCAATATATGGATGATAAGATATCACTCACAAGCAATATTGTACAATAAAATAAACATATATATGTGTGTCAAAGTGCTGTGTTTGGGTGTTGGCTTCATATGGCTTTGTTTAAAACTCAACATTTAGAAAATCTTAAGTTTTGAAATGTGTGACAATGCATAATTCTGCTGCCTTTGATAATTCATGTTCAAATTCTCCCCCTAAATTTTTGCATATTTATAAAAAAAATTTATAAAATGACAAAATTTTATATGTTTTAATATGGAAATTATCAAAGTCCAATTTGCTTGTTTGTTAATCATGTAGTAAGAGAAGATATTATCTTACAAAAAATAAATGTTTATCATGTTTTACACATGAATCTTTTGCACATATTATGATCCACTTAAACTCATGCATGGTATTAATGATTGATTGAAACAGTGAGTGATTATCATATTTTGAGTTTATTGACATGAGATGTATGTACCCCACATGTGATTGTATGATTGGTACAACCCTCCTCAAGATATGCTAGAAAGCACTTTTAATACTTAAAACCTAGCTACTTAGGAGTAAAAATGCTTAATTTGATCCATGATGTTTGATCCTTTTGGGATTCTTTTTCACTTCACTTTGGAAGTTGATCCTCTTTGGTATTCTTTTGATTCATTCACAAGAAATGTAGTCATAAAGACTTTATTGATGATTCATTCAAGATGGATGTGTTCCTCTTTGTGAATCCTTTTGGATCATGATTTACGTCATTCATGTCTGTGCTTAGCACAACAAAGAATGCCTAGGTGTACTCCAGGTTTAAGATTATCATAACAAAGGAGACACTTGAATGATTGAGTAATTTATAATCTATTTCACTTGGTGTATTGTAGTTACTTTGAAAGCAACCTATATTGGATAGATCAACACTCACCATAAACCAAGATGTGTTGTTAACCACACAGTCATGAGAATTTAGTTCTTCACTATTGTATCTGATTTTATGTATCCCATGCTGAGCCTATCCACATATCAAACAAATAATTTGTCAGTCTTTATTAGTGGAAAAAGACTCAAGTGAAGAATGATGATAGTGTACTATCATTTCTCATGAGATATATGTGTGATTCAATACTAAAAATGAATGATTTGCATGATTTCTTGATTTTGAAAAAGTTAAGTTTGGTGTTAATCTTGGACTTGACAAAATCAAGCATGTTTGATTTTAATGTTTTGAAAAACATTAATTTGTTGACTCATAGTTGATCATACCAAGAGACTGAACCAAAAATTCAAATCATGTTGAATCAAATGGTTTTGTAAAAAGGTCAGCCAATTGGTTGTCTGTGTGGACCTTGATCAACTTGATCAGACCCTTTTCTGAGCAATCTCTCTGAAAGTGATATCTTATCTCTATGTGTTTGGTTTTTGAATGTTGAACAGGATTGTCTATTATAAACATGGCTGCAGAATTGTCAATGTGTATGGGTGTTTTAAGAAAATTAAAGCCATAATCAAGCATTTGGTTTTAAATCCATAACACTTGAGAACAGCATGCAGAAGCAGCTATATATTCTGCTTCGGCTGTGGACACAGAGACATTTGTCTGTTTCTTGCATTGCCAAGAGATCAATCTTGATCCAAGAAACTGGCAGCCTCCACTGGTTGATTTCTTGTTGTTATTGCATCCCCCATAATCACTGTCTGTGTATGCACATAATGAGAAGTCTCCATCTTTAGGTTACCACAAACCAAGAGCTGGTTTGCCTTTCAAGTATCGAAAGATTCCTTTTATAGCATTTATGTGTGATTCCTTGGGATCTGCTTGATATCTTGCACACATGCATACTGCATACATGATATCTGGTCTGCTTGCTGTAAGGTACATCAAAGAACCTACCATAGATCTGAAGAATTTCTGGTCAACTGATGTTCCTTCTGGATCTGGTCCAAACTTCAATCCAGTTACAAATGGTGTCTTGCTTGAATTGCAATCAGTCATGTTATACTTCTTGAGGATCTAATGCACATATTTGCTTTGATTGATGAAAATTCAATCTGTTGATTGTTAGACTTGTAGACCTAGGAAGAATGTGAGTTCTCCTATTGAGCTCATCTAAAATTTTGGTTGCAAAAGAGTTTCAAATTCTTTGCAAAGCTGTATGTTTGTGGAGCCAAAAATTATGTCATCCACATAGACTTGCACTACTAACAAGTCTTGTTCTTTTCTTTTTAAGAACAATGTTTGATCAATTTTACCTCTGGTGTAACCATTTTGTAGTAGAAACTTTGATAGAGTTTCATACCACTTTCTGGGTGCTTGGTGAAGACCATACAGAGCTTTGTCTAACTTGTATACTCTGTAAGGGAAATTTGGATCTTCAAACCCTGGAGGTTGAGCAACATACACCTCTTCATCTACCTTACCATAAAGGAATGCATATTTGACATCCATTTGGTAGACAGTGAACTTCTGTGATGAGGCATAAGCAAGGAATACTCGAATGGCTTCCAATTTAGCTACAGGAGCAAAGACATCATCATAATCAATGTCTTCCTCTTGAGTATATCCTTGAGCTATAAGCCTTGCTTTGTTTCTTATGACAATCTCTCTGTCATCTGCTTTGTTTCTGAATAGCCACCTTATGCCAATTTCATATTGACCTTTAGGCAGATCTACCAGCTTCCAAACTTCTTGCTTCTTGAATTATTGTAGCTCCTCTTGCATAGCTTCTATCCAATTGTTGTCCTTTAATGCTTTAGTGATCTTTTTGGGTACAGTTAAGGATAAGAAATAGGAATACAAGCAAATGTTTGTTGTGTAAGATTGACAACGAGTCAATCTGGTGTTGAGATCACCGATGATGTTTTTTATTGGATGGTACTTATGAACCCTTGTGGTTGTAATTTGATCAACATGAATTGTTGAATCAAGATTGGTGATTGTCTATTCATGTGATGATGGGTGAGCAAGAGTATTGGGTGATGTGTGATTGTCTGATTGAGGAGGTTCAATGAATGTTTGAGGGGAATCATGAAAGAAATCTAATATTTCATCTTCATGATGTGTGTCTGGTAGAGAATGGTAGTCATCATCATCTTCATATTGTTTTGGTTTGTTGGTATCTTGTGATTGAGTGGGTACAGGAGATGAAGATACTAGAGTGTCTGATGATGTTTCTCTTAAGGTGTTTGGTTGATAAGGAGGTGTTGACACAGTTGCGCTTGATGGTGTATTAGTGGTTCTCCTTGGAGGATCAGCAGTCAATGGAACATCAATGGTTGATGGTGGAACCATTGGATACTCATTGTTCTCCTTTGAGACAGAAACATCAAAATATGCTATGTCAAATGATTTGGTTAATGCATTAATATCAAACATCCAGTTAGATCCAATGACTTTCTTAGTGAAAGAAAGTTCATGGAAAACAACATCTGTTGTTTCTTCCACTATATTTAGCCTTGGATTGAATACTCTATATGCTTTTGAGCTTCCAGAATATCCAACAAAGAATCATCATCTGCCTTTCGAGCAAATTTGGATAATTGTTTTCTGGTGTTTAATATTGAAACAGAACATCCAAATGCCTTAAGAAATCCTATATATGGTTTTCTTTTAAACACTAATTCATAAGGCTTTTTGGAATGTTCTTTGATGATTAATGTTCTATTTTGTATGTAGCATCCTCTGTTTATGGCTTTAGTCCAAAAGGATATGGGCAATAGAGAGTCAGCTAGCATGGTTCTAGCTGCTTCTATTAATGTTCTGTTCTTTTGTTTAGCTACTCCATTCTGCTGAGGAGTTCTTGCTATGCTGAATTGATGACTTATTCCTTTTTCTGCACAAAAAAAGAAATGTAGTCATTATTAAATTCAGTGGCATTATCACTTCTTAAAGATTTGACTTTAAGATCAAGTTGATTCTCAATCTTTATGATAAAGGATGTAATGATTTGTGCTGTTTCTGTCTTGTGTAGTAGAAAGAAAACCCATGTGAATCTGGAGTAATCATCTATTATGACAAGACAGTATTGCTTCTTTCCTATGCTTAGGATGTTTGTTGGGCCAAAAAGGTCCATATGAAGCAATTTGAGTGGTGTGTTGTTAGAGTTTATCAATTTTGATTTATGTGAAACTCTATGTTGTTTGCCTTTCAGACATGCTGTGTAGTGGTCTGAATAGAAAAATTCCTTTTGTGGCAGACCTATGACTAGATCATTTTTAACAAGTTTGTTCATTCGGTTAAAATTGGAATGACCTAATCGTCTATACCATAATTGTGATACATCTTTTGTGGCTTTTGATAATAAACAAGTTTTAGGGGTTGATGCTGAAACATTATTCATATCAACAATGTATGTGTTGTTTAGACAAGGTGTTTTCAAAAGGATATGATCTTCTGGAATTCGAAAACCCATCTTAAGGATGTAGCAGCTGTTGGAGTCAAATAGGGTGACATATCCCTTGTCACAGATTTGGGATACACTCAAAGATTGAACTGGAGATTGTAGCAGTAGTTGACGTTCTCAAAGCTAATCAACCCATTTGTTATTGTTCCTTCGCCAGTTATCTTCCCACCTGTTTTATCTCCTCCAAAGGCTACATTGCCTCCATGTTTGCTCTTAAAATCCCGAAGGAGGGAACAGTTGCCTGTCATATGACTGGAGCATCCACTGTCAACATACCAGATGTTGTCAGTCCTTCTAAGATGTCCCTGAAAAACAAAAGAAATCAGTTAGTTGGAGCAACCCAAGCTAAGATGGTCTTGGGTTTTCCGTCTTTTCTAACAACACAATTTCTTCCAAGATAGCATTGTCTGAAGGTTTTTGAGCTCTAGACACACTAGATTCCCTTTGGTTTGATTTAGCTCTTTTTGGAGAAGTGCTTTGTGCTCTTCTCTTTTGTGAGCTAGTGTCAGTGGTTTGTCTGTTCTGAGACTTATGTCTCCTTGATGTGTGTTGAAAATTGTCATAAAAGGTTTTATCATTATCTAAAACAATTTTCTGATGAGGAGTATGTTTAGGAATTCGTACTCTGCTCTTATTTTGAGCAACAAGTTGTTTTTTAGTAGTTTTCTCAACCTGAGCTTGTTTGTTTGTTTCTTGTTTTTCTTGTTGAAAAAACAATTTGCTATGCTGTGATTGTTTCTTTCACAAATGGAGCAGTAATTGTGAAAATGACATGATTTTGTACTGTGATTATTCATCTTACAGTACTTGCAGTACTTGCCATATCTGCACTTTTTAGTTGAATGTGTGAATTGATCACACCATTCACAGTATGGCAATTCTGTTTTTGTTTGTTTGCTGAAAACTTTTGATTTCAAATTATATTTTGATGGAATTTCAAAAGTTATAGATGGTTGTTTTGGTTGAAATGTGGCTTTACCTTTCCCTTTATTAGTTTGTTTGGAAGTGACATTTGAGGCTAAAGCTTTCCTGCCATAGATATCAAATCCTTTAATCTGTTTTGATTGGTTGGTTGGAGTGTCAGCCACACTTGAAGTCTTATGAGCTTCAGTAATTGGTTGATCTGAGTCATCCTCCAAACGATCAATGTCATCATCACTAGTTTCATTATCATATTCATTGTTTTCACCTAGATAAAAATCTGTAGTTTTGATTTGTGAAATCTCTTGACTTTTTATAAATTTAATCAATGGTGTTTTCAAAATTTTTGGAGATGATGATGATGATGAATTTGATTCAATTGGTTTGTCTTGAGATTCAGTTGACTCATCTTGTATGTTGGTCATTGACTCAGGAAGTGGGATGTAGTTATCATTATAAGGTGGGTTTACCTATGATATCCAAGTCCTGTAGGATCCTTAAAGGTCCTTTGCTGAGCAAGAAGTTCTTTGAACTTCTTATTGCTCACCTGAAACTTCTGAAGTTTAACTTCAGTTTCAGCTTGAATTGTTTTTGACTCAGTTAATAAGGTAGAGAGCTGCTCGACCTGAGCTGTCAATGTTAATTTTTTAGAAAGTAGTTTGTCTATGTCTGATTGTAATGAAAGTATTTTTATAGCATACTGCTTTTGTTTTGATTTTAGACTTTCATTAAGACTGTTTGTTTCAATTACTTTCTTTGACAGCTTGTCAGCATGCTCTCTATACCTGTTTAAATCATTAATACATGCTTGACTGCAGAGGTTTTCTTTTACCTCTTTCGGGATGTCTATTAATTTGTCTTCAATATCAGCCATAAGGGCATGATCTGAAGGTGATGGTATTTCAGCCTCATAAAGGCTCCAGTCACATTCTCCATCCTTTTCTATTAGCATTGCAGAAGATGTTAGACGTTGAGTTGGACTGAATTGTGTGATCTGAGGTTGAGTTGGTGCATTTGGAATACTAATTGGTGGAAGCACTTGTCTGTTTGAATTAATTCCACTTAAGTGTTGTGCCTGATGAGTGTTTCTATCAACTCTGGGCTGTTGACATTCTATAGAGAAGTGCCTATAAAGTTGATAGTTATAGCACCTAACTTTGGTTTTATCAAAACCTATTCTTGTTTTCTTGTACATGGTTAAACCTCTATTTCTTTGCAGAAACATTTTGGACCTATATGCTATCATGGCCATTGACCATTGAAGATCCATCTCTTCTACCATATCTGGTGGAAGTTCATCCAAATCCTATTGGATGATCTGAGATGGAGTCAGACTTGCTCCCAAGAATGCTTCAAAGCTTGTTGAAAAGGCTGCATAAGCTGCTTTTTGCTTTTCACTTTGTAGAATAATAGTAAGAGCATCCATAGATTTTTCAAGCCTGTGTATGTTTGATGTTTGAGGTTTTCACTGTATGTTTGAGGTGGAGTTATGAGGTTGATGTTTACTTTGAGGTGTAGCTTCATGAGAAGCATGAACTCCAGTCTTCTTAGACTTATGTTTGTTGTTGGATGATTCTAGTGCTGAGAAGAATGATGTATCATGAGAATCCAGAAATTCTTCTTCTTCATCTTCTCCAGTGCTTGTGAGGAAAGCACTGTCTATGTGTTTAAGTGGATCACAATATCTACAATCAACATTGTACTTGTCTATGTCTATTCTCAAAACCATACAAACAACTCAGTGAGAAATGTAGACTAGTATGATCTCATGGTATGTGCAAAAGATTCATGTGTAAAACATGATAAACATTCATTTTTAGTAAGATAATATCTTCTCTTACTACATGATTAACAAACAAGCAAATTGGACTTTGATAATTTCCATATTAAAACATATAAATTTTGTCATTTTATAAAAGTTTTTTATAAATATGCAAAAATTTAGGGGGAGAATTTGAACATGGAATTATCTAAGCCAGCAGAATTATGAATCCAAGGATCGTAACCAGGAATTATCAGTGTTAGATTGGTTTCAAATTAATGATCGCGGAATTACCATTAATCCTTGTTTAATTGATTAACAATTAAATATCGATGCCAGAGAAAATAAACAATAAATGATCAATGGATATCAACAATATGTAAAGAATAATGATTTGAATCAAACGTAATTCATTAAAACTGATTAATGATTACAAGGAATCAAATAATTGCTAACAAAATTCTATACTATGATTGTGTTTATGATTTTTGGTGTGTTGATGTGATGGCTGCTAGGGTTTGTGTTGATCGTGCGAAATGATGTGATGGTATGTTTTTCGCCGTTTTTTTTTTGTATCTTTGATATGAAACCTAGGACTCATATTTATAGACACGCGTGTTTCTATTAAGGAAATAGTGAATCTCTTGGAGTCTGTGATTGACTTGTTGACTTGTTGACTAGTAACACTTGTATGATTTACGTGTTTGGTTCTTTCGTAGTTACTTTGTTCTTCCGCAGCTACTTGGTCTTCCGCAGCTACTTTGTTCATCCGTAGCTACTTGATCTTTCGCAGTTACTTTGTTCATGTGGTCATCAGTGAATATCCATATTCATTCGTAGAAGATCTTTTGATGAATGTCTTATAAGAAAGATATCTACTGAAGAACAAAAATGTTCATCCGTAGATGTTTCTTACACTTAGTCAATTTCAGAAATTAGCCAAGTAATGTTTGTACCTGTAATCATAGACATAAATCAACGTACATATGGGTTAACCTATATATATACATAATGAATTACAAATATTCATTACATTTATTGATTAAATTTCTAAGCCTATACAAAATGATCTAGACCTATTATTCCAAGATCTAACAATACTCCCCCTTAGGCTTAGACACTTGTAATCAGGTCTTCAAAACTAAAAGCTCTTTGACTCTTGACACCATTTTCTTGTTGAAATATGATACTGCATCCTTTTGATCATCGTACTTGTACTTGATCTCCATTCTGCATATCATTTGTAGTGTCTCAAAGCTCAATCCCAAAATGTCTTCTTCTGTAGTGAGAATTTCCACAACACTCTGATTATTGACTATTTCCAGCTCATCTTGTTCTAACATCCTCAGTTCAGATACTTCCTTGATGTTAGCTCCTCTTAACAGTCCAGCCTCATATCTTCTTCTTTTGTATGCTTTTGCATGCAGTTTGTCAATGACTTGTATGATATGCAAATACAGGCATAGGTCATTTTGAGCTTGATCATCTTTGAGTTTTGAGAAGAACTTATCATGTAGGTATGAAGTGTAGCTTGGATGCAGAAATTTAATCTCAATTGGATCAAACAATCTTATACTCCTTGCTTTATTCTGATTTTCATTTCTCATCAGCACCAGTTCTTTAGTCTTCTCCACATATCCCCACTCAGTTATGGGAATAGTGTATTGATTTCCTTCAATGACTTTTATCGTAGCTGTTTTTCTGTTAGAGTATCCAACCCTCCTTATGAATTCATCATCAACCAGTGTAGAGGAGTTGGATTTTGATCTTCTTTTCCCTTGGTATCTTTTCTTGTGTTCCTTATCTTCTCTTCTTGCTTCCTTGAGTACATCATCCTTAAATTTTGTTTTCAACTTTCCAACCAATACAGAGAAATCTCTCCTCTTGGGCTTATTGGGTAGTTGGAGATGATCAAACTTTGAAGGTCTTTAATGTCAGAATGAGGCAACAACAAGATTGATCCAAGTAAGTGGAAGTATTCAACTCTTCCAGTTACTCTTTTGATAAGTGCACAATCCCACTCTGGATCATATTTCCAAGCCATAATCCTGTTATCTTCAGCAGCAGTGGGAGTCGTGATATGATCAAACAACTGGATTAAAGAAGATTTTTCTTCAGTGATCTCTCTCACAGTTGTGCCCAGAGGCCATACTTTCCTAGGGATCACCTCTCTTGGTTCTTTGATCAATTTATCTTTCCCTTTATGTTGATCTTTGCTTTCAACTGTTACTGGTTCAGCAGGAGTTTTTAATTGATGTTCATAGGAAGGATTTGGAGCTTCAGTTCTGAATTTTACTCCAGTTTCCAATTCCACCTTCATTACATGCTCCATCATCCTTCTAAGCTCAGCCACTGATCTTCCTTTCAGCTCATGTATCTTGTAGTTATGACTTTGTTACCAACAAGTCATATTGTATTTGTTCAGCTTTGCTGTATCACAATGGCCTAGTTCTTTCTTTATTCTCTGAATTGATTGGAAGGTTGTGAATGTTTCATAATTGCAATATGGAATCATGAAGCTTGCTAGTTCAAATCCTTTAGTGCTTCCTTCATTTCTGTCATGTTCATTCTCTCAACCATGTCATAGGGAAACCCATGATTGATCAGGGTCATAAACATAGATGATTCAGGCCTCTCTTCCAATATGTCTTTAGTGGATAGTAGGTCATCAGTCTTTGATTCTTTTTGTTCTTTAGGAGACTCATCTTTAGTAAGCTCATCCCATTCAGCATCACTCTCAGTTTCAGCAAGAGATATAGGCTTTAAATTGGAAACATCCACTGAAGAGTGTGCTCTGGAGATATAGGCCTTGATCTTTTTGGTGAATCTTCAACATTAATCACTTCTTTCTCTAAATACCCCAAATACTTCCTCTTTCTTGAGTACTGAATGATTTGCTTTGAAGCTTCAGTAGATTCTTTTATTTTTGTTGATGGAGCAGCATTCGATTCAAGTGTACAAATTTTCATCTTGAGCTCATCAATTTGTTCATCTTTCCTTTACAACAAAATAGACTGAGCAGTGAGAGAGTTGTTTGCTTGTTCAACTTCCAACATGAACTTCTCTTTTTCAATCTTCTCATGCTTCACAGAGTCTTTAAGCTCTTCAACTAGCTCATGTAATGCATCAATTACTTCATTGTTGGTTTGAGCATCTTCTCTTAAACTGATCAGTCTGGATTCTTGTTTGTTCATCAGCTCCTCCTTTTCTTTTAACATTCCTTTGAGCTCTCTAATTCGTTCCAACCTTTTGTTTGATTTGATGATAAGTTTGTTATACTCAGCAACCAGATAACTTTTGCTTACATCTATATCATCATCTTCCAGGTCATCTTCATGATAGGCTATAAAATCAACATAGTTAGCTTCTTCTTCACCTTCTTGATGTTGATCAGCAATCTCAACCTCATTACCTATAGTAGGAGCTATACCTGCTGAGTTTGAAATACACTCAACTGCTTGATCTGTTTTCTCTTGATCAGGTTGTTGTTGTTGTTATGGATCAATGATTGGAGATATTGGTTCAGTTTGGTTAGACATGACAGGGGTTTGTATGCTGGTGATTGTGAGTGGAATGGTACTTGCTTCAGATACTAACTCAGTCTTACCAGTGTATACTGAGTTTTGAGATTGAGTAACTAAGATGGTTTCTGTATGAGTACTCTCAGGAGATAGATTTTGTGGAGTTAGAGGTTGTTGATGAGTGGGTGATTGAGGGTGAATTGGAGAGATTGGTTGGGTGTTTTGACTGGCTGGTGATTGGATTTGTGGAGATTGATGATGATGGTGTATGGGAGATTGAGGAGGGGAATGTTGAGGTAAGTCTTGCTCAGCATCAGTAGATTGACTATCTTGCTGATCTTCCCACACCAGTTCTGATGGAATGTTGGCATTAGCATCCGCCACATATGCAAACATTGTCATATCTTCTCCTTCATACTTTCCACTTATCATATTTAGTACAGATCTCCCCAGATGTGCTTGAACAAACACATCACCTTCTCTTGCTATCCCAGGTAATTCACCATTGATGATTAGTTGCAAAAACCTTGGAAACATGAACATCTTCTCAGGTTTTTGAACTCTAACATGGTCACACAAACATCCCAGTATGTACTTTGAGTAATTGTAAGTTCTCCCTTCAAAGATACCAATGATTCCGGATGAGATGTGTCTTGAAAATCTGTCTAATCCTGATTTCCTATTAGAGATGCACTTGAGGTAAGTGTGACATAGGAATTTGTAAGGCTTACACAATCTCCCTTTCTTAATTTCACCTTTATCAAAATCACCATCATACCCCATCAGGTAGAAGATCTTTTCTATGTATTCATTCTCAAATACATCCGGATGACCTATCTCTATATCTACCAAGTTGAGATTTCTCCTAATGCTCTGTTCATCAATTCTTAAGTTTTCATTCCTAATATCTGCATGTATCTCCTCATCTTCTCCTTCTTTTTCTATTCTTGCCGAGTTCCAGAAATCAACAATGTGTGATTGATGAATCATAGGCTCCGCTGATAGGGCATAAAACAGCCTAGATCTTCTTAAATAACGGATGATATCTCGACATCCTACTGATACAGGGTCATCGGCATTGAGAAAGGCACACACATTATGCTCTCTAGCAAACCGATTAGCCATCTGTTCACAAGAGTTAAGAAGATTAGGTTAGAATCAATATTATAGATATGATAATATGAACAGTTTTAATGGTGACAATGAATCAAACAATTCATTATTGATGATTATGACATGTTTTACCTTCAAATCAAGAATCTGAAATCAAGTTTATGAGTTTGTTTGATGTTTTGATGTGGTAATTTGAATGTTTGAACAAAGGAGGGAGAGATTTTGACGAACGTTATTCTTTTAGGTCAAAGTTCTCTGAAAAAGTGAATAATAAACATTAAGGTCAAAAACATCATTTATGCTCCCTCGGAGACATTAATTTCATTTATTTTAATTTCGTAGAATTTATTTATTCCGCAGATTTCTGTTCTCCCGTAGGACATCTGCGGATGCTTAACATCTTCGATTGCCTATCAAGAAATGAAATATAATTTGAAGTATAACTTGATTATCCATAGATTACCACTCTATGAACATAGATTACACTTTTAAAATATTAACACAACCGTAGTTTACCAATCTACGGATGGACAAATTCTACTTGATTAAGCTTCACACTGTAGCTTCTACTGAAAAGGAAAATGTACTGTAGCTTCTGTTGATGCTGCAAATGCAAAGTTGAAACTTCTTTGATTGTATGGTCCTAATCAACTGATAGAACCATTTATTGCTATTGGACCTTGTTGACTTTGTTTTCATGACAATTTGTGCACACGAAATATAATTTGAAAAACTTCATGTATCCTTCAGCCAAATTAGTGCTCAAGTTCCAATTCCTTCATTTGATTTTTTTTTTGGAAAATACAGATTTTATGTTTTCTTTTCATGCATTAACTACTCCCCCTAAATTTGTGATTAATGATAATTGTTGGGTTTCTTACAAGTTTTATCAAAGATGTTTAACCATTTAAACAACAAAACGCAGCGGATATTAGGGAGTTAAAACTTGTTTTAGATTCTGAAAATAAACATTTATATGTTCAAGAAAACAAACTCAAGAACAAGGATCATATATATTTGAAAAGAAATTGTATCAAAGAAAACAACCATAGGATGTTCTTGAATACTACCTTTCCAAGAACAAAGCAAAATGAGATGGATGAAAAGAAGAGGATGATGCTCTTGAACGTGTAGACGTCAAAGGAGAAAACCTCAAGCTTGTATACCCACAAGCTCTTGCAAATACCCAACTTGTTAGGAAGTCTTGACACCAAAACTTCTTCAAGAAAACCCTCTAAGATCCAAAAATTTCTAGGGGAAAGAAGAGAGAATGGAAGTATCTTGCATGTATGAGAGAGAGAGAGAGTTGAGTGTGTTAATTGAACAAGTTAATGTCTTGCATAAAACAAGACAAAGGAATCCCAAGGCCAACCACCAAGGGGCGGCCTAAAATTGGGTTCAAAATGGGTTCCCTCCCATTTTGAAAAACTCCTTTTTAATTCATTGTTAATACCTAATTAAGTTATATAATTAAACCCATTTTAATTTTATAACTTAAACACTCTTTTATTTGATGTTATTTAACTTATTTAAATAACATTACAAATGATATCTCATGAACAAAATATCCATATAATTTGTTCTATCTCAAATGCAATAATTCAGAAAACCCATTTTCTAAATTGGTGTCAATATTAATTTGCTTGATCATATCAACAAATAAATATTTATCGGTGTTTGCCTAGCTTGTTATTGGGTATGAACCGACTTAGATCATAACGTACTAACCACATCAATCTTGTATGTGTCTTGGGCATATAATATTCAACAATCTCCCAGTTGCCCAAGATTCATAGAAGATTGATGCAAGCAGTAAATACCGCCTAACAACGGTTTACTACCCTTAATACGTATGACTAAGAGCCATTCAATAACATCATCCCCTTCAAGTATCTTACAATGTTTTAGGTGAATCAATCATCTATCCTTTTGTCACAGATGTCATGTTAAATCTTAGAGACATAGAATGATCATTCTCCGTTGACTTAACTTTAGCAGGCCTTAGACATCTTACTCTCAACGAATAAGAGGGACAAATCCCATCTTGATTACATACATCTCTCACAATCACCTCGTGCTATACCTGAATTTTGTCTTATGTACTGCCGTGTTTCAGAACCGCGAAGAACTAAGTCAAAGTATAATACCCGGTGAATATCAAGACCCAATATGTATCTCAGGTCAGAGGATACCAAATGATATTCTCCTTTACTCAAATTTACTTATGATAAATCAAGAAGATTCCATGTAGTAATATTTGAGATGCGGGTCAGTCCAATATTTGTATCCTACAAATATCTATGAACTTTGGCAGCAACCCTTTGCTATATATTCATCCATATGAATATCCACCAATCCAAGTTCATAATAGTCTTACCCTCATACTTGTTCTCATAGGTATGAATGACTACGGACGTTTAGAGTAAATGATTTACTCATGGATTAAACATGCAAAATTGGAACATTAGTTGAAACATTATAACCATATAATTCATTCATGTAATAAAAGGTTACAATATCCAAATACAAGATCACAAGATCAAATCCAGTCACTAGAATATCGAAGTCCCATGGCACAAGTATGACCCTCATGCTTTGCCTTTTCAAGAAGCTTCGTGAGTGGATCCGCAATGTTTTGATCCATGTGAACTTTGCGAATACATATTTTTCCCTTTTCAACTTCATCCCTTATGTAGTTGAATCTCCGCTCAATGTGCCTAGTCTTTTGATGTGCACGGGGTTCCTTGATTTGAGCAATCGCACCCTCATTATCACAAAGAATTTCTAGGGGGTCCTGAATGGAAGGGACAACCCCTAGATCGACAATGAATTTCTTTAACCATGTAGCTTCTTGAGCTGCTAATGAAGCGGTGATGTATTCTGACTCTGTAGTTGATAATGCCACCATATCTTGTTTAGTGCTCTTCCAAGAGACTGCTCCTCCATTTAGGATGAAAATGTATCCCGATTGTAACCGTTTACCACGTAACCTTTTACCACGAGTTCCTCGATCAGTTTGGAAACTCGCATCCATGTATTCTGACTCTGTGAGTCATCCCGATCAGTTTGGAAACTCGCATCCATGTAACCTTTTACCACGAGTTCCTCCTCACCAGATCCATAGATTAGGAACATATCTTTAGTCCTCCTTAGGTACTTAAGTATGTTCTTAACAGCCATCCAATGACTATTTCCAGGATTTTGCTGGTATCGGCTTGTCATGCTCAAAGCGCATGACACGTCCGGCCTAGTGCATATCATTGCATACATGATGGATCCTATAGCAGACGCATACGGGATTCCCTTCATTTTATCTTGCTCATCCTTTGAGCTTGGACATTGAGTTGTACTCAATATCGTTCCTCTTTGAATAGGTACCGTACCTTTCTTAGAGTTCTCCATCTTGAACCTTTTCAAGATCTTATCAATATATGCACTTTGATTTAAACCTATCAACCTCCTTGATCTATCCTTATAGATCTTTATTCCCAAAATGTAGGCGGCTTCACCAAGATCCTTAATGGAAAAACAGCTTCCAAGCCAGGTTTTTACACCTTCCAAGTTGGAATGTCATTTCCAAATAGTAGGATGTCATCGACATACAATACTAGGAAAGTGATGATGCTCCCACTAGCCTTTTTATACACACAAGCCTCATCAGCGTTTTTGATGAACCCAAATTTAATTAGCTCTTCATCAAAATGGTGATTCCAACTTCTTGACGCTTGCTTCAATCCATAGATTGATTTCTTTAACTTGCATACTTTGTTAGGATGTTTTGGGTCGACAAAACCTTCAGGCTGAACCATATAGACATCTTCCTCAAGATATCCATTTAGAAAAGCGGTTTTGACATCCATTTTGTGACATCCGTCACCAAAATAGGTACGTTGACTTTGGTATTGAATTGGACTTTGACTTTTGACTTTGACTTTCGTCTTTATTTGGACTAGGTCTTGATTTATGGTTCTTTTCTTGATGGGCCCAAATTTTGGTCTAATGGGCCTACATTTTTATGATGGGCCTGGAGCCTATATCATGATGTGACTAGTGGACTTGTTGCCGTATGAGGTTCTATGTATTGAGCCCAATCGAGGGTTTTCCTAAAATGTAAAATACGAAACTTCAACATAACCCAATTAGCCTTACATCCATGGGCTTTACCCAAAGCCTGTTAAAACAACTTAAATTGGTTCTAAAAATAAAATTTATCCAAATCCTAGGGCATGTGATAGTTCGTTGGAACCGTTATTGCGCGCGGAATCTGAAAGCATAAAAATTAGACGACGCATGGCTCGAGACGTGACGGAATACACGAGACGGGCCAAGGGCCGAAGGCCCTTCTTCCTCCCAAGTTTCGGCCGCAAGGTTTAAGGGGGGGTATTCCCCTTTGCCTTAGCTCATTTTCACAAATTCTAGTTTTCCCTTGAAACCCTAGCCACCACTTCACCAAAAATCCTCTCTTCTTCTCTATAACCTATCGAAAATTCTGAAGATTCTTGAGCATCCATCGAGTTTAGGGCAATCAAATCATCCAAGAGCTTTAAACCAAGCAAGATACCTTCGTCTTCGTAGATACGGTAAGCGAAATTCGTGTTTGGTGAAGTTTAATCCTTGTTTCACTCAAGATAGATGATAATCATCATCTACACTCAAAATCTTCATCTAATGATCTTTCATTTTTAGCTTTTGGTGCTAGATCGTGAGAATCTAAGCGTTACGACCGTCGGATTCGCCATTTGGTAAGAAACCCTAATTCTTGGATTTTATGGTAATCGAATCCATGATATTGAGTGGAAATCTTGGATGACCTGCCCTTAATCGAGATTTTGGACCTAAAAAAGTTTTGAAATAACTAGAATTGTTCCTTGAAAGTATTGATGTGTTGAACAAATCGAAACAACGAAACTAACAATCTGGGCAGCTTGCTGTCTGAAAAATGGGTCATCTTGTTCATGTCGTAACTTAGTCGAAACACGCCCAATTGGGGAAAAATCTGGGTCTAAATTTAAGCTCTATGAGTCCTCTAACTAACCCAAGTGGTTTCATGTCGTTTCAACATCGTTTGGTCCTCCAAACGTAGCAAACAAAACTGAAGGTCAAAACTGACGAATCTGGGCAGCAGATTGGTCTTTATTCTTCGTGTCATAACTTACTCATATTTTGTCAAATGAACCTGATTCTTGTTCTGGAGTTAATTTAAAGTCTCTTCTTTCAAATGATACCTCGTACGCTATGTTTCGTGGTCGTGTCGATCTCCTAACAGCTTATACAAGACTGATGCGCAATCAGATATGTATGCTGAATTATTTTGTTAAAACTTAAAAATAAGGGTTGGGATTAAATAGTCTAAATTAAGACAAGTTTTGCATATAATATTGATTAAAACTCTTTACAAAAGAATTAAATTAATAAGTGTGACAATGGAAAACCTTGATTAGTGTTAAGGGCTGGACTAACAGGATTGCACCCATATTAGTCATCGATATTTGGTGATATATTAATCCTTTTGTGTATTATATATTTTTAGTGCTTACTCTGCGTGTTGTGGAATTTGAACTGTGACTTTTCAAGGTGAGTTTTACGGCCCCTTTTTAATATATTTTACTTGGGGGAAAACCTTCCTCATGGTTTTGGACTATGCCGTGTTTGGTTTTCTTTTGAAATATTGTATGTGGTTTGGGTCATGGTATGAGTCTTGATATTCAATCATGAGTGTGTACTTGTGCTTGTGCTTGTGCTTCAACTTGTGTACTTGGATGTTATGGAGAGATATTGTTAGTACTAACGGGTTGACACCCCCACCCATGTTGTCGGTATACTAGTCGAGACCGACTTGGCCGGGGCTTGCCCTTGGGTGAATATAATCCGGTTGTGTGCAAATTTTGGAATGTCTTGGACTCGGGTTACATTCGAACTTATGTTGATATCTTGACTGCTATGTCTCTCTTTCACATACAATTTTCTATACATGTTTAACACGGCAAAATATTTGTACTTATAAACCTGTGAACTCACCAACGTATGTTGACCTTTTTAGAGCATGTCTTTTCAGGTAATGAAGTCTAGGTGTATGGCTGTGGACTTAGACGAGACCGCTCCACTAGGAGCATTAGACATTCAAGAGACTTTTGGGACATGTTGTGGATTGTTGGGTTTTATGGATTGTAATTTTGAGGATTTTGAGATTTTTATTGTTTGACAATTGTGTTGATTTGTTTCTGTATGGAGCTTTGGTATGATTATGCATTTTGGTATGACGTTCTGGTAGTGACTATCCTTGACATGTGTTCCTATGTGTCGGGTGACGTCATGACCCATGTACGGAGAATACCTTTAGATATTCTCTTGAACCCCCCAATGTGTTATGACGATCCCATCCGTCGCATCCTCGTGTTTCCGCTTTAGCGAGGGTGTGACAGATTGGTATCAGAGCCATTGGTTATAGAGAATTAGGTGGATTATTCGACCTAGACTATAACCTAAGTACCCACATGTAGTATGCATCATAGGATTATGTGTGTACTATTATACATGTGAATGTTTTATGTGCATTATCTGTTGTGCTGTGTTGCCTGCCTTGTGTGTTATCTATAATCTTCTTATTGGGAGAACTTTGGTCATTTTATTATCCGTGTGTGCCTTGAGAAAGCATTAGGTAAGGATGTCCTCCTATTGTACGCTTGATTATTATTTGGTCTGGGTTGATAAGTGCGGGTGTAAGGATTGTTTTAAAGGACTTTGGGCTCTAAGCCCACCTTTATTATGTGCATCTGCTGGTGTTGGCTATGTTGTACGGGGTCTTATTTACAACTTGTGAGTTGAATATTGGGAGATGGACATGCTAGCTTACTTGACAACAACAGACAAGGGCCATGGCGTATTCGGGTCAGGTGACAGCTTTATTGGATCTCGGACTATGCTAAATGTACTCTTTTGACCGTCCCTTACCCAAGTGAATGCTTTCTCAATCAATTTTTTCTTTCTGTACAACTTCGGTTACTTAACCTTCGGTTAGTGTCCATATCCTTGATTCTCCAATCATAGATAACACTCTGTACTTAACAAGACATGTTAACTCTGGTAGGAGGAGCTAGTGGTGACCATGCAATGCAAATTACCATTACGGGTGCACACGTAATTGCAATTTGCAGTGCATGCAAAATCTGGCAAACCTCTTCATGAGATAACAGTCATAGTTAGTACGAATCTTCCATTTTATACATGGGACAGTGGAGTTCCTGTTATTATGATAATCTACAATGTGGAAATACCAATCCCATTTATCCTTGAACAAGTACAAATAGATCTGGAGCCTTCATGGGAATCATACTGGACCTTTTAGCCCAGTATCTATGAGACGTTTCTCTTGCTCTTGTTTTTGTGATCGTGGAAATTGACTACATGTTCAAAATGTACTTGGTATTTGAAGATTTGAAGTAGGGAAGTAAGACTCCTTGTACCTATGCTGCTTCGTTCAAACTAATCATAATAGTTGCTGCATTGGTTGTTGAGAGTTTCTAGCATTATACTTGATGGAGTAAATGGATGTCATGTAACCAGTTTAGACGTCGTCCTTGGTATATCGTCGGTGTGGTGGGAATGCTACGGGGAACCCTATACATTAACATCTTCGCTATGCTAGGGATGTGTCTGAACTGGGCTATGTGATGATCCGAGAGGATTAGTGATGGACATGGTGAGACTGATAAATTGAAAGAAAGTGGCACCGGAGGCAAGATTAGTTGAACGTGCCCAAAGCACCATATTAGTGCTTTGCTCACTAGTGGCCGAATAATACTCTTTTCCTTTTAATTAGT
Source organism: Flaveria sonorensis (assembly GCA_025506505.1). Classification (NCBI taxonomy): domain Eukaryota; kingdom Viridiplantae; phylum Streptophyta; class Magnoliopsida; order Asterales; family Asteraceae; genus Flaveria; species Flaveria sonorensis. Next base: position 29,650,276 of record CM046430.1, on the reverse strand, counting down.
AGCACAGATCTTGATGTCCACATCCATTTCTGTTTTCTCAATGCAACGGGTCAGAACTATTGCTCCAACATCCTGTTGAACTCTTTTAGCTTGCACGTCATGAACTTTGGAAGGGCTAAGCAGTAGTAACTGAGAGGTACTACCTCATGGACAAGTTGCAAAATATAGATCGTTAGTTGTGGAATCAAGAAATGGTGGGATCTAGTCATGCCGCTTATCCCTACCAATTCCATAAGTTGGCAAAGGTGGTGTCATATTTGTGATACATAAATCAAAGCGAATGGAAAATTACCTCATGGGGACTGGTTCTATAGTTCGTGGAATGGTGGTCTCTACTACACCCCAACCATTTGGAGTGCAATACTGAAGAATTGTATTTTAGTTGATGAGATGGTAGTATTAGACCCTTGAGAAAACTAGTGAGATGTAGAAGGAGGTTAAAGAATTGAGTGAGCTAGCCGTTGTTAGAGTAGACAAGAAGGATAAGTTCATGAAAGGATACATGGTTGTCGTATTGGCAATGAAAGGTTATGTTGGCACTTGTCCAGAGAGTAATAAGTGCAATCTACACCACCCGACTATGAGGTCATGACCTGTGTGGTTCAAATTCAAGCAATTGGAAGGCTTAGTGAAGAGTTTTAGGGTATTTGTTAACCCAGTTGTATCGATTAATACAGTCAGGTCGGAAGGAGTGTGACATTAACATTGAGTGCGGAAGTCAGGAGCATTATCAAAATGCATTTGCGTGGTTAAATAAGGCTCTAGGTCAAAAGATCAATTAAAAATAAAAGGAGAAACAACACAAATTTGGCCTGCAATTTGTGCAAACCCAGGGCAAGCCTTGGCAAGGCAAAATGGCAACCCTACGCATAGAAAGGCATTCAGGATTGATGCCAACGATATCCAAGAGGATACATGCGTGGTGACTTTGACTTTTGTAACTAAGTTGGATTTAACCCCAGTCACGAAGAATGTGTGTTGTTAATGAACTAAAGATAGACTTGTAAACACTAGAGAGGTAATATGGGACTACACTATGCTATTAGCAAATCATGCATTTAAGAATACATCTGTACAATTTGGGCATGAAAGTTTCAACATGGTCACGAGGATGGATTAATCGTCAAGGGATAGTGCTGAGATCATCGGATGTGAGAAGTTTGTGGCATACCGTTGCCAAACGGTGAGACACTTGACGTGTATGGCGAGAGATCAGAAGGGGACAACATGAAAATCTTGAGCATGAAGGTGAAGGAATAAGAGTCAAATGATATACCTATTGTGCAAAAATTCTAAGAAGTGATCCGAAGGATCTGGTATGACTGTCGACTTCACAATAGGTGGACCTTTGGATTGAATTGGTACATAAAGCGATGTGTGTACCTAGGGCTTCTTATCGCGTAACACCCTTGGAGCTATAAAACCATTCTAATCAACTTTAGGAGTGGTTTGGTAAGAGTTTTATACAACCCACACGCACCAAGAGGCATTAGTGCCTTCTGTAGAGAAGAAGAATGGATCAAGCAGGACGTGCAGGGACTATTAAAAGCTGAAAAAACTAGCGGGCAAGAACCGTCATCATTTGCCCAAGCATAAATGACTCATTCTATTAGCTTCAAATATCGACGTACTATTTGGGAGTATGGATCTAAGTTCAGAAATCATCTACATAGAGTACACGTGGATGAGATACCAAAGAAAACATTTAGTACTCGTTGTAGACATTACGAGTTCCTAATTATGAAGATAGGATTAACAATGGCACCCGCGGAGTTCATGGACATGTTGAATTAGAGGTGTATGTCATATCTGAATAAGTTTGTCATAGTATTCATTGACGACATCTTGATCCATTCGAGGCACTAAACAGAGGTAAGTGTTGGTCACCGATGTAATGAGCTGAAGACATGTAGAATTAGGTGAATGGACTGTAAATCATTCAAGAGACGAATGATCGGGGGTTTTGGATTGCAGACAGACAAAAGGCAGTTTAGGATTGTTAGAGATTCACGCTAACAATCAAAGGAACCCTTGCTTTAGGCACATGTTCTATGATGTTGGTTGATTGATAATAATGATACGGTTGGTGACTGGTACACTATCAAGGTGTTAGCAGTGTGGTGGGTTAGCTGCGGTACACCCTATATATAAACATTATTGATATCTTGAATGTGATGTTGGAATCCAGACTGGTATCTAGTTTTTGGTATTGGATGACAGCCATACTCTGGTGATATGAGTAAATAGGTTGTAAAACCTAAAGCGCCATCTCAAGAGACTTTGTTCTTATGGACAATTCACGAGCTGTTGTTTTGGAATGACATTGTTTATCTTGTAATAAGGAGAAAATTGTCACCTAGATTGCAAGTGTGGTTAAGACTGCAGAACAGTTTTGGTCCTGTGATTTATTGGTTGGTCCTAGGAATTCGAGTGGCCGGAAAATTTTAATTTGCCTATGTGCTAGCTTGGATTATGGTTATAGAAGTTAAAACTTTGAGAGGCTAGTAGAAATCCTTATCGTAAAGACTAGATGGAACTCAAAGCAAGAACCTAAATCTTATCCTTACGTGGGAAGTTTTATTGAGGGCTATGTACCCCCCCCCACCTGTTTGTGGATGGCATTGTAGCTCATGACTCTAGTTGAATTTCGGGACGAAATTCTCTCAACTGGGGGATACTGTGACATCCGTCACCAAAATAGGTACGTTGACTTTGGTATTGAATTGGACTTTGACTTTTGACTTTGACTTTCGACTTTATTTGGACTAGGTCTTGATTTATGGTTCTTTTCTTGATGGGCCCAAATTTTGGTCTAATGGGCCTACGTTTTTATGATGGGCCTGGAGCCTATATCATGATGTGACTAGTGGACTTGTCGCCGTATGAGGTTCTATGTATTGAGCCCAATCGAGGGTTTTCCTAAAATGTAAAACACGAAACTTCACCATAACCCAATTAGCCTTACATCCATGGGCTTTACCCAAAGCTTGTTAAAACAACTTAAATTGGTTCTAAAAATAAAATTTATCCAAATCCTAGGGCATGTGATAGTTCGATGGAACCGTTATTGCGCGCGGAATCTGAAAGCATAAAAATTAGACGACGCGTGGCTCGAGACATGATGGAATACACGAGATGGGCCAAGGGCCCGAGGGCCCGAAGGCCCTTCTTCCTCCCAAGTTTCGGCCGCAAGGTTTAAGGGGGGTATTCCCCTTTGCCTTAGCTCATTTTCACAAATTCTAGTTTTCCCTTGAAATCCTAGCCACCACTTCACCAAAAATCCCTCTTCTTCTCTATAACCTATCAAAAATTCTGAAGATTCTTGAGCATCCATTGAGTTTAGGGCAATCAAATCATCCAAGAGCTTTAAACCAAGCAAGATACCTTCGTCTTCGTAGATACGGTAAGCGAAATTCGTGTTTGATGAAGTTTAATCCTTGTTTCACTCAAGATAGATGATAATCATCATCTACACTCGAAATCTTCATCTAATGATCTTTCATTTTTAGCTTTTGGTGCTAGATCATGAGAATCTAAGCGTTACGATCGTCGGATTCGCCATTTGGTAAGAAACCCTAATTCTTGGATTTTATGGTAATCGAATCCATGATATTGAGTGGAAATCTTGGATGACCTGCCTTTAATCGAGATTTTGGACCTATAAAACGTTTTGAAATAACTAGAATTGTTCCTTGAAAGTATTGATGTGTTGAACAAATCGAAACAACGAAACTAACAATCTGGGCAGCTTGCTGTCTGAAAAATGGGTCATCTTGTTAGTGTGGTAACTTGGTTGAAACACGCCCAATTGGGGCAAAATCTGGGTCTAAATTTAGGCTCTATGAGTCCTCTAACTAACCCAAGTGGTTTCATGTCGTTTCGACATCGTTTGGTCCTCCAAACGTAGCAAACAAAACTGAAGGTCAAAACTGACGAATCTGGGCAGCAGATTGGTCTTTATTCTTCGTGTCATAACTTACTCATATTTCGCAAATGAACCTGATTCTTGTTCTGGAGTTAATTTAAAGTCTCTTCTTTCAAATGATACCTCGTACGCGATGTTTCGTGGTCGTTTCGATCTCCTAACAGCTTATACAAGACTGATGCGCAATCAGATATGTATGCTGAATTATTTTGTTAAAACTTAAAAATAAAGGTTGGGATTAAATAGTCTAAATTAAGACACGTTTTGCATATAATATTGATTAAAACTCTTTACAAAAGAATTAAATTAATAAGTGTGACGATAGAAAACCTTGATTAGTGTTAAGGGCTGGACTAACAGGATTGCACCCATATTAGTCATCGATATTTGGTGATATATTAATCCTTTTGTGTATTATATATTTTTAGTGCTTACTCTGCGTGTTGTGGAATTTGAACTGTGGCTTTTCAAGGTGAGTTTCACAGCCCCTTTTTAATATATTTTGCTTGGGGGAAAACCTTCCTCATGGTTTTGGACTATGCCGTGTTTGGTTTTCTTTTGAAATATTGTATGTGGTTTGGGTCATGGTATGAGTCTTGATATTCAATCATGAGTGTGTACTTGTGCTTGTGCTTGTGCTTCAACTTGTGTACTTGGATGTTATGGAGAGATATTGTTAGTACTAATGGGTTGACACCCCCACCCATGTTGTCGGTATACTAGTCGAGACAGTCTTGGTCGGGGCTTGCCCTTGGGTGAATATAATCCGGTTGTGTGCAAATTTTGGAATGTCTTGGACTCGGGTTACATTCGAACTTATGTTGATATCTTGACTGCTATGTCTCTCTTTCACATACAATTTTCTATACATGTTTTACACGACAAAATATTTGTACTTATAAACCTGTGAACTCACCAACGTATGTTGACCTTTTTAGAGCATGTCTTTTCAGGTAATGAAGTCTAGGTGTATGGCTGTGGACTTAGACGAGACCGCTCCACTAGGAGCATTAGACATTCAAGAGACTTTTGGGACATGTTGTGGATTGTTGGGTGTTATGGATTGTAATTTTGAGGATTTTGAGATTTTTATTGTTTGACAATTGTGTTGATTTGTTTCCGTATGGAGCTTTGGTATGATTATGCATTTTGGTATGACATTCTGGTAGTGACTATCCTTGACATGTGTTCCTATGTGTCGGGCGACGTCATGTCCCATGTACGGAGAATACCTTTAGATATTCTCTTGAACCCCCAATGTGTTATGACGACCCCGTCCGTCGCATCCTCGTGTTTCCGCTTTAGTGAGGGTGTGACACATTTGCCAAATCTCATAATCATAATGAGCAGCTCTGGCAAATAATATCCTAATAGACTTTAGCATTGCAACTGGCGAGAAGGTCTCGTCATAATCAACCCCTTGAGTTTGAGTGAAACCTTTTGCTACAAGTCTAGCTTTATAAGTGTCCAAGTTTCCATGCATATCGGTTTTCTTCTTGAAAACCCACTTACTTCCAACTACCTTGGAGTTAAGAGGTGGTACAACCAACTCCCACACTTGGTTGTCATACATGGATTGCATCTCAACGTTCATGGCTTCAAGCCATTTGTCACAATCAAAATTTGACACTGCATCATGGTATGTGATTGGTTCATCGGAATCAACCACATAGCATCCATCCATGAAAAATCCATATCTTTCAGGTGGATTACTAGTTCTACCAGATTTGCGAACGTTTTGTGTGTATTGATCAACCATTTGATCATTCTTAATATCCTCATGTTGAGTGCTAGTGTCAACCAAACGTGTATCGAGTTGTGGTTCCTGATCCTCCTCAAGATCCACTGTTCTACTGCTAGCTCCTTCCATAAGGAACTTGGCTTCCAAGAACTCGCCCTTCTTGGCAACAAACTCCTTTTGTTCCAATGGATCATAGAAATAATACCCCATAGAATCTCTAGGATATCCAATAAAGATACACTTAGTGGAACGACTTTCTAACTTGTTTGAGGTGGGAGTCTTCACATAAGCCTCACATCCCCACACCTTTAAATATGATAGAGATGGAACCCTTCCATGCCATATTTCAAAAGGTGTCTTTTCCATTTTCTTGGTTGGGGCCATATTCAAAATACGGGCCGCAGAGAGCAAAGCGAAACCCCAAAATGATAGAGGCAATGAGCTTCTAGCCATCATAGATCGAACCATATCCAATAGAGTTCAATTTCTCCTTTCGGACACACCATTGTGTTGTGGTGTTCCAGGTGGAGATAGTTGTGAGATAATCCCACAACTTCTAAGATGATCTCTAAAAGTATCACTCAGGTATTCACCTCCTCTATCGGTGCGGAGAATTTTTATTGATTTGTTGAGTTGATTTTCTACTTCATTTTGGAAGGTTTTGAACATTTCAAAAGCTTCATCTTTGTGTCTTAACAAGTACACATACCCATACCTACTATAGTCATCGGTGAAGGTAATGAAGTATCTTTCATTGTACCTAGTCATTGGCTTAAAAGGACCACATACATCTGAATGTATGATACCTAATAAATCTTTTGCCCTTTCGATTTTGCCACTAAAAGGTGCCTTAGTCATTTTGCCTTGTAAACAAGATTCACATACATCAAATGAATCATATTCACTTGCTTTTAAAAGACCATTCTTTTGACGTGTTTGTATGCGCTTCTGGTTTATATGACCAAGATGGCAATGCCAAAGATAGGTGTCACTCAAATCGAATTTGAGCTTCTTGGTACTAGTTTGGTATAACGAGCTATCATATAATGTGTTTTCACGAACCAATTCATAAATACCATTAATAGGAGTAGCTTTAAAATAAAAGATTTCATTTAAAGAAACATGAATTTCATTTTCAATAAACGTCAAAACATAACCATATTGTCTTAATTGGGAAACTGAAATAATGTTCCTAGTCAAACTAGGAGCATACAAAACATTGTTCAAAATTGCTTCCAAACCATTTGGAAGCTTCAGGATGTAGTCCCCTCAGGCTTCAACTTGAACTTTTGTCCCATTCCCCATGTAGAGGCTAACATCCCCTTTCTTGAAGTCTTTACTTCTTTTGAACCCCTGCAACAAATTGCAAATATGAGTTCCACATCCGGTATCCAATACCCATGTGTTAGAGGATATTAAATTTAGATCAATATGAATCATGAAAATTGTACCTGAGGTTTGCCCAGCATCCCTCTTAGCTTTCAACTCTTTGAGATGGACAGGACAATTTCTTGCCCAATGTCCTATCTCCCCACACTTAAAGCATGGGTCATCCGAAGCAACCTTTTGCTTCTTCTCCGCTGGTTTTGGTGGTGGCACTTTTACCACTCCCTTTCCCTTTCTCCCAACGTACCCTTTACCTTTGGCAACACTTGCCTTGGGTGCGGGGTGAGGCCTCTTCTTGTTCCCACCTTCATTGATGGTGAGAACGGGTAAACTCCTTTTACCCATGGCCGCCTCGGCTGTTTTGAGCATAGAGTGAAGCTCAGTTATGTTCTTGTCCCAACCATTCATGTTATAATTCATAACAAAATTGTCAAACCTTTTTGACAAAGAGTTGAGGATCAAATCCATAGCCAACTCTTTCGAGACGGGACAATTCAGCCTTTCGAGGTGGTCTATGTGGCTCTTCATCTTAAGTACATAAGACGAGACCGATTAGGTATCATCCATACAACATGCATGGAGTGCTCGAACCGTTTCGAAGCACTCTACCCTTGCTTGTTGTTGGAACGTTTCCTTCAACTGGGTTATCATGTCCTATGCTTCGTGATGTTCGTACTCCTTTTGGAGATCTGGAGTCATACTTGCCAACATGAGGCAAGACACTTGGACCGAGTCCTCAGTGTATTTCACCCAATTCATATAGGCCTCTTCATCTTCCTCATTGGGTTCATCGGGAATCGGATCGTCTAAGATATATGACCGTTTCTCTTGCTTGAGAACAATTCTCAAGTTTCGAAACCAATCAATAAAATTGTTATGGTTTAGACGCTCCTTTTGGAGAATGGTTCTTAGTGATAGGGTATGAGCGGACGGAATATCATTATTTTCATTGTTGTTGGTGGCCATCTACAGAATTTAACAAAGTTCAATTTTAGTATTTACGATATTATCATATTTAATTATAAATACCTTTTATGTGTCATACACAAAATAAAATTCTAGAATCCAACGTTACATTTAAATAGTGGTTAGGTGACCTTTATCCCATTATTTAAATTAACAAGGTAGTCAACGTTTGACAATTGCAACCCTTTGCAACTTCTAGAGGTATGGGATCGACTTAAACATCATATGTATAGTCGGCATGTTAATCCCATCAACACCTTTTGTAAACCACATTGTAGGTGATCCATTTAACATGGTTTGCAAATCAAGTTACCCTACTTACACACACATGTGAGTTTACCAATATAAGTGGTTAGGTGATCTTTATCCCATAAATATAGCATTCCCACCTCAAATCACAAGTTCCCTCAAAATGGTTAGGTGACCTTTATCCCATTAAGAGTTTTCAAGTGACTCAAGTGTTGTGTAAAAGGATGGTGTTAAACTTGTTTTCAAAAGACATTTTAAGTTTTCATAATTCTAGTTTAGAAAACTCTATGTACCTTGTATTTGCATGCTTTCAAATACATGGTACCATATGGTTCTTTTAATAAAACCCTTTTTATTTAAAATCATTAATATTTTTAATAACCATTTATTAACCACTTAATGATAAAGAACCATTTATTTTCAGCTTGTTATGTTTATAAATTTGTTTGTTATGCATATCCATATATCAAATAACCAACATAAAATAAACAACCAAACAAGCACAACCATTCAATCACAAGTGCATAACCATAGCCACTAAGGTGACCAGACTTGTTTGCCATCACAAGTGTTGTCATTTGGTCTTTCCTAAGGGTTAATACTAACACATTAAAATGTGTCCAAGAACTCCCACTTGAATCCGCATCCAAATGCTTCAAGTGTCCATGTCTTTGAGTTCTTCCTTTGTATCTTCCCTTGAGTCTCCAACTTGTGCATCTTCTTTTTCAAAAATCATATCCTAATACAATTTTTCTAATAAAAGAAATGCACCTAATCTATTTATTACATAACCAATGAATAAATAAATTACAACCCAAAATATACAAACACCAAAATTATTATTACAACCCTTTAATGAATAAAACCAAACATGACAATCACATTCATCCAAATCCAAAACACATTAGGTCAAGGCTATGTTATGCACCAAAATATGTATCAAATACAACATCCAAGAACAACCATGAACTCCCTTTTTAACCCTTAAAGTTTCGGCCAACATAAACCAAAACTTTAGGGTTTTGTCCAAACAAAACAATCAACCACTTGATGTTAATCTTTCAAGGTTTATTCTAAAGCATGTAAGATAAAACTTTGAAAGATAAGGGATTCATACATCCACAACAAAACAGCCCCTAATGGGTTGAGAAAGTCCAACAAAACTAACTTTTCTTGGACTTTTGAAGCAAGTTTTCCACATAACCGGCTCTAGATGCCAATGTTGGGTTTCTTACAAGTTTTATCAAAGATGTTTAACCATTTAAACAACAAAACGCAGTGGATATTAGGGAGTTAAAATTTGTTTTAGATTCTGAAAATAAACATTTATATGTTCAAGAAAACAAACCCAAGAACAAGGATCATATATATGTGAAAAGAAATGCTATCAAAGAAAACAACCATAGGATGTTCATGAATACTACCTTTCCAAGAACAAAGCAAAACAAGATGGATGAAAAGAAGAGGATGATGCTCTTGAACGTGTAGTCTTGAAAGGTGAAAACCTCAAGCTTGTATACCCACAAGCTCTTGCAAATACCCAACTTGTTAGGAAGTCTTGACACCAAAACTTCTTCAAGAAAACCCTCTTAGATCCGAAAATTGCTAGGGGAAAGAAGAGAGAATGGAAGTATCTTGCATGTATGAGAGAGAGAGAGTTGAGTGTGTTAATTGAACAAGTTAATGTCTTGCATAAAACAAGACAAAGGAATCCGAAGGCCAACCACCAAGGGGCGGCCGAAAATTGGGTTCAAAATGGGTTCCCTCCCATTTTGAAAAACTCCTTTTTAATTCATTGTTAATAACTAATTAAGTTATATAATTAAACCCATTTTAATTTTATAACTTAAACACTCTTTTATTTAATGTTATTTAACTTATTTAAATAACATTACAAATGATATCTCATAAACAAAATATCCATATAATTTGTTCTATCTCAAATGCAATAATTCAGAAAACCCATTTTCTAAATTGGTGTCAATATTTATTTGCTTGATCATATCAACAAATAAATATTTATCGGTGTTTGCCTAGCTTGTTATTGGGTATGACCCGACTTGGATCATAACGTACTAACCACATCAATCTTGTATGTGTCTTGGGCATATAAGATCCAACAATAAGATGTTGCATTCATCATAAATTTATGAAGTAAATAGCATGAAAGGCACATGACAGTCCAAAGATTACACACAATAAAAAAAACTAAAAGTAACAAAATTGAATTAAATATATATACATGCATGTGAGCACATATAATGGGATCATACTATGACACTAAACTTCTTCCTGATTGAGTTGATTATTGAAAAGTGACCTGTTTCTAGTCCTGATTGCAAGTATGTTTGTCCACTTAAATCCAAACAAGAGTATGGAATCAAATCGACATGCTGTTTATTAGGGATAAACTATTATGGGCTCCACATTCAATTCACATTAGAGTTTGTCCTCCGTTTGTGAGTCAACTCATCACTTTTTCACACTTAGAAACTATGTACATTAAGTTATAAATTCTATCCTCAGACATATGAGTTGTCTCATAAATGCTTTGCTATAAAAGCTCTTATGAAAATTTACATTTGATCACTATGGATTCTTTTGAGAGCTTAGATATGATCATCATCAGGTCACGAGGTCTTTACTTACATAAAACAGAGGTGCCTTTAACCCAGGTCTTTGTTTACACAAAACAGAGGGATGATGAGGATCATGATCTTTTCACCAGTTGAATACATACGTATCTCATGGTGTTCATAAACCCAGGTCTTTGTTCACACAAAACAAAGGGAATATGATTTGCAAAGATAGAAGTTATAAGGTATTTTACATAGTGTGCTTAGGTGAATGAATTGATCACATCAAGATAAGACTTCACTCAAGTTGAATCTACTTACATATCAAAGAACTTTTGATCAATTTTTAAAGAAATTTAAGAACTCAGGAAGCAAGCAAAGGCACAGTGTACTATCATTTCCCAAACATATGTCATGCAGAAATAGAAGACACTATAAATAAAGACAATATTTTGAATTTTGTATGCTTTTTCTGAATGTTTTTTTTTATTATTATTACTATTTACAAGGACAAACACATGCTTTTCTTTATTAATAATGATTAATCTAAGTTAATCATGCCCAAAGACTCAATTAGAAAATTAAATCTAACTGATTCAAAGGCCTTAGTGAATAGATCAGCAAGCTGATTTGTTGTATCCACTTTGACTAACTTGATTAAACCTTTTTCTGAGCAATCTCTCAGAAAATGATATCTGATTTCAATATGCTTTGTTTTACTATGTTGAACTGGATTAGCAGTGATAAACATAGCAGCTGAATTGTCAATATAAATTGGAGTTTGAAGGAAATTGTAACCATAATCAAGTAATTGGTTTTGAAACCAAAGGACTTGAGAGCAACCAGCTGAAGTAGCTATGAACTCAGCCTCAGCTGTGGATACAGATACATTTGTTTGCTTTTTGCACTGCCATGAAACAAGTCTTGGTCCTAAAAATTGACATCCACCAGTTGTAGATTTTCTATTGTTGTTGCATCCTCCATAGTCACTGTCTGAATAAGAGTAGAGAGAGAAGTCTCCATCTTTTGGATACCATAGACCAAGGGCTGGTTTCCCTTTGAGATATCTGAAAATCCTCTTCACAGCATTCAGATGGGACTCTTTTGGATCTGCTTGGTACCTAGCACACACACATAAAACAAACATTATGTCAGGTCTGCTGGAAGTTAAATACATAAGAGATCCTATCATTGATCTATATAATTGTAAGGCCCCATTCCCGGAACACTTACAGCTGGTCAATCATTGCACACAAAGCATAAAACATACATTAACTTTACTAAAATATTGTAGCGGAATTCTTTTAAACAAACCATTTCATATATATATATAATTGCTTTCGCAAAATAATACATCGTTGACAGATTACAAAATATTACTCGTGGCATTACATCGCAAAAACATTATAATTTAAACAACGGATGCCATCCAAAAATGCCAAGTAGTTGCCCCGTGCTATCCTCAGCAACATTACCTGCCAACTGGAAACACATAAAAGTCAGCGTTGCTGAGTGAGTTCTAGTTTTATAAAATAAAACACTTTTCATTCGTTTTAAACCATTCTATCATTACTTCCACATGTGATCATGCATCATACGTACACATAGATAATAATTTATTATTATCTTCCATAGTCATTCGTGACTTCCGTTCATTCATCATCGTAAATCATCTTAATCATTCATTATCTTTCATTCTGTACATTTCATTCATTAACCTTCCTTCGTTCATTCCTTTCGGATCAATGTCATCAGCTATACCCCAAACGTAGGCAAAAAGCGGGTACTGGACCGAAGTTTATCAGACTTCCATTCATTGCGCACAAAGCCTGGCACCAGCACCGGGGTAAGCGACAAAGATCCGGGTCAATCTCATGGATTGAATGCCTTATGAGTCTTTTGTGACAACACAGTCACTCACCTCAACCTTTGGCATACAAGTCTTTTGTGACAACATAGTCACTCACCTCAACCTTTGGCATACAAGTCTTTAGTGACAACATACTCATTCACCTCAACCTTTGGCATACAAGTCTTTTGTGACAACACAGTCACTCACCTCAACCTTTACTTCCAAGACTTTTCCGTTAATTCATTCATTCATTAATGCATGCGTTCATTCATTCCATACATTCCCTTTTTCATGATCTTCCGCTTTACGTTACATAATACTTTCCGTTACTTTTCATAATCATACCACGTAAAGCCACAGAAAATAAACATACATAATAAGGAACATAACATAAACATAACCATACCATACATAGCAGCATCATCACATCGCATATGACATCATAAGGTCAACATATATCACCCCCGGGAACATCCCAAGTCAAAGCCTACACTTTACATTTTCCCCAAAATTTCAGAAAATAAACTAGATGCATGAGCACTATGCAAGCACATGGCCTTCTGGGCGCATGGGAACACTTAGGCGCATGGGGAACTTTCAGGCGCATGGGCACTATTTGTGCGCATGACCCAACACTTAGGCTTCTGGGCAAATTTCTAGGTGCATGGGCACTATTTGGGCGCATGGGTTTTGGGCTCATGGGACTACACTTAGGTAATTGACCGTTGGGCGCATGGGCCAATTTCAGGCACATGGGCAACCAACTCTCACTATCAGCATCATAGTCAGTCCCAACATCATCAATTCAACATGTTCTAACTTAGTTCTAGCATTCTAGGCATCGTAATATGAACTTGGCATCATCATAACATCATAAATCACCCAAATCATAACCCACCCACATTCACACATACACATTCATACGGGTACAAAACCCATTTTCATACAACATACATACATGCATTTCCAGCCCCAAATCAGTTAAAACATGTAAAAAGGGGGTTCTAGAACTCACCTTAGCAGCCTTCGAGTATGACTTCCTTCAAACCTTTGCAAATGAGTTCAAACACCTAAAACCTACCAAATCACACCACCAGAACACACAAACAAACACATAAGCATATAAACGAGGCATAGGCCGGCCAAGAACAACTTAAAACCAAGAATTCTTACCTTGAATTCGAATTCTTCTTCTTCTTTCTCTCTAAAACCGAAGCTCTTCTCTGCTTTCTCTCTCTACAATTCGGTGAAAAGAAAATATGCAGAAAGGTGTGGGAGGCCATACCCACTTTTGTACCAACTTTTTATACTTTTTGTCCTTTTGACACATTTAGCCCCTCAACTTGGGTTAAATTGTGTTTTCTTTCTTTTATACACATTTATTCCTTCTTTCTCGTCTTTTAAAATTTTCCGGGTGTTACAATAATCTTTGATCAATAGAATTTCCTGCAGGATGAGGTATAATTTTGTCAATTGTTGAAGCAGGTGTTTTGCATGAAGATGTATTAGCAAGATTGTACTTCTTCAATATTTGATGAATATACTTTTCTTGATTGATGAATATGCCATCTGTTTTCTGATGAACTTGTAGTCCAAGAAAGAAAGTTAATTCTCCCATTGAGCTCATTTGAAACTGAGATTTCATCAACTCTTCAAAGCTTTCACACAGTGTCTTGTTTGTTGATCAAAATATAATGTCATCTACATATATTTGAACAACTAAGAGGTCTTGATGTTCATGTTTGAGAAAGAGAGTCTGATCAATAGTTCCCCTTTTGTATCCATGCTTGAACAAGAAAGATGAGCTACATAGACTTCTTCATCAATTTTCCCATATAAAAAGGCACACTTCACATCCATTTGATAAACAGTGAACTTCTTATATGATACATAGGCTAGGAATACTCTAATGGCTTCAATTCTTGCAACTGTGCAAAAACTTCATCATAGTCTATCCCTTCTTCTTGAGTATATCCTTGAGCAATCAGCCTAGCTTTGTTTCTCATAATGATCCCTCTGTCATCTAGTTTATTTTTTAATAACCACCTTGTGCCAATTGGATGTTGGCCTTCAGGAAGATCAACTAGATTCCAGACCTTTTGCTTTCTGAATTATTGAAGTTCTTCTTGAATGGCTTCCATCCAGCTATTATCTTTTAGTGCAGCTGTTATTTTTGGAGGAACCACTTGTGAAAGAAAACAAGTGAAAAGACAGATGTTTGCAGCTCCCCCTTGGCTTCTTGTGGTTCTTTCATTGAGATCTCCAATGATGTTGTTTATTGGATGAGTCTTATGAATTCTTGTTGTTGGAATGAGCTCAACTGGAATAGATGATTCCAAGTTAGTCATATGCATTGATGTAGATATATCCAGCTGAGATGATAAATTTATGAAGTAATCAAATTCATCATCGTTGGAAGCTGAATGATTTTCATTTTGTACAACAGCTGCATTGTGAGTGCCATCCGCAGGAGTTACAGGAACATCTACGATTGTATTTTGTGCTTCTGCAGGAGTTACAGGAACATCTACGGGTTTATTTTGTTGACTTGCTGACAATGACTCTTTGGAATGCAATGGACCATCTCCAATATGTGGAACATCTACTGATGTGAATGGAACATCAGCTGATTCAATAATCATATCTCCGAATGTAGGACACTCATCTGCGGATGCAAAGTCAGCAGATGCTGATGAAGTGTTTGCATCTGAGGATGTAGATCCATTTGTTTGGTCTTGTGCTGCATTATTGACATTATTTGGTGTTCCTTGTTCCATGATACTTGAAGTTTGTATTCTTGGAGGATCAGCAGATAATGACACTTCATTCATGTTTAGAGGAACAAATGGATAGCTTGTATCCTCAGTACCTGCAGCATTAAAATAACCAGAGTTAAATGAGTTTGTGAGTGCATCTATATCAAACAACCATGATGATCCTTTTACAAATTTAGGAAATAAGGATTCATCAAAAGACACACTAGGAGTTTCTTCCACAATGTTTTGTTATGGAATGTAAATTCTATATGATTTAGATGTTGAAGAATATCCAACGAAGAAACCATCATAGGCTTTCTCTGAAAATTTTCCCAATTGTTCTTTTGTGTTTAAAACAGATACATGACACCCAAAAGCTCTAAGATATCCTATGTAAGGTTTTCTTTTGAATAAAAGATCATAAGGTGTTTTATTGTGTTCTTTGACAATTAATGTCCTGGTTTGAACATTGCATGTTGTGTTCACACTTCAGCCCAAAAGGTGATTGGTAATTGTGAATCAGCTAGCATTGTTCTTGCTGCTTCAATGAGAATTCTGTTTCTTCTTTCAGCAACTCCATTTTGTTGTGGAGTTCTTGGTGCATTGAATTGCCTTGCTATGCCTTTATTCCTGCAAAATGAATCTAAGACAGTATTAACAAATTCAGTCCCATTGTCACTCCTAAAAATTTTAACTTTTAAATCAAGTTGATTCTCAATCTTAGTGACAAACTCCATTAATGTTTCTGATGTTTCACTCTTTAGTTTTTAGAAAAAGACCCATGTGAATCTAGTGAAGTCATCCTCAACCACTAAACAATATTGCCTTTGTCCAATGCTCATCACATTAGTTGGACCAAAAAGATCCGTGTGAAGCAATTTGAGTGGTGTAGTGTTTGTGTTCATTATTTTGGATTTATGTGACACTCTATATTGTTTTCCTTTATAACATGAGGAACAATGGTTTGAACAAGAAAATTCTTTCTTTGGCAATCCAATGACTAAGTCACTTTTCACCAATTTATTCATGTTCTTCAAGTTGGAATGAACAAGCCTTCTATGCCACAACTGAGATTCATCTTCTGATGACTTAGATAGCAGGCATGTTTCATTGTTTGTGAGTTCTGTATTATTCATATCCAAAACATATGTGTTTCCTTTTCTTGATGCTTTAAGAAGGATCCAATCTTCTGGAACTGCAAAACCTGGCTTAAAAATGTAACAATTAGTGTTATCGAATAATGTGGTATAATTTTGATCACAAATTTGAGACATACTCAATAAATTATATTGCAAATTTTCACAATAATTTACTTTCTCAAATTTGAGCACACCATTAGTTACCATTCCTTCACCAACTATTTTACCTCCCTTCTTATCCCCACCAAATGCCACATAAGAAGCATTTTTATGTTTGAAGTCATGGAGAAGAGAACAGTTTCCTGTCATATGTCTGGCATAACCACTGTCAACATACCACTTGTTGTCAGCTCTCCAAGATTGTTCCTGCACAATTAAAGAATTCAATTAGATTTGGAAACCCAAGTCTTAATGATCTTGGGTGATCCTGTGGAGTCTAAAGTTTTAACTTCCTCATGAATGAATCTTGAAGATTCGGTATTAATTTCAGATTCAATTGATTCATTGTGTGTTGTTTGTG
Source organism: Flaveria sonorensis (assembly GCA_025506505.1). Lineage (NCBI taxonomy): Eukaryota > Viridiplantae > Streptophyta > Magnoliopsida > Asterales > Asteraceae > Flaveria > Flaveria sonorensis. The sequence continues at coordinate 29,633,166 of CM046430.1, read as the reverse complement.
GTGAGGATGATTCTGTTGATGACGAACTTGCGGAATTTTGTTCTGATTTTTCAAACTCTTTCTCAAGGATCTTCTCTTTCTTTGTTTGCTGTTTTGACTTTGATGATGATCATTGATTGTTGAAAGTTTCATCATCCTTTGATTTTGAATGTGAAATATGAGTTCCTTTTTCAAAATTATCAAAGAAGGTAACATTAGCATTTGACTTCTTATTGTTCAAATCCACCTTTTTGTGAGGTGTCTTTGATTGTTAAGGAGACTTTGATTTCTGTTCAGGTTGTCTTTTCTTCAAAGGTTCACTATCAACTGATGATTTCTCTTGTGGTTTAGTCACCTTTTGTTTTTATTTTTGTTGTTTCTTTAATCTTGAATCTTTTTGATCTTCACTTGATTGAGATTCTGATTCATCCTTCTCAGGTTGTTTCTTCTTTGTGCTCTTTGTCTTGATCTTTTTGTTAAAATAACATTCTAAGTAGAATGGTTATTTTTGTTACAAATAGCACAATGTTTGTTGAAGTAACAGTCTGAAGTCATGTGATTGTTCATATTGCAGATGGAGCAATAGATGCTGAAGTAACAGTCTTCAGTGTTGTGATTTTTCATATCACATCATTTGCAATACTTTTCTTCTGACTCATTATTAGACTCAATTAATTTCTTCTTCTTTTGCTGTTTTTTATTCTTCAACTCCTCAAACTTTACTGACGCTGACTCCTTTCCTTTTCCAGACATGATGTCAAAATGTTCATGTTTATCAGCTGAAATTTTTTGCTTTGAGCTCACCCCTTTTTGAGTTTTCTTTATGGTCGTTTCTTTTGCCTTCCGCAGATCATCTACTGATTCAGTAGGTTTGTTTCTCCGCATATCTGCTACAGAAGAATGTTTCTTCTTCCAGAGAAGTTCTGCTGATACTCGCTTCTTTTCAGTTTCTAAGGAAGATTTGTGAACAGTACACTTATCAATCACTTCAATTGAAGGTTTTTGTTGCTGATGAAGTACTTGAAGACCTTCATTTAGCTGAGCTATTCTCTTGCAAATAGTCTTCAACATGTTTCTTTGCTTAGGAGGATATGGAAACTTTGTTTGCACAAGTACTTTGGGAATGATTGTTTCAACTGAAACATTCTTACCAATGTTCAGTTGATCTGCACAGTTATCATCATGTTCATCAGAATCATCCAAGTCATCACATCCATCAAAGTCAAATTCTGATTCATTTTGTTTGATTTTATCTGATTCAGAAGACTCAGTTTCACTCACCTCAGATTCATTGTTATTAACTTGTTCAGTACAGTTTGTTTCAAACTTGGTGCATGGCACAAAATGATTTGACAAGCTATTTGTCATTGATTCAGGTAAAGGTGTATAGTTATAATTTAAAGGAGGTGCAACAGCATTATATCACAACCCATACATATTCTTTGATTCAATATGAGAATTCAATAATTTCTCATATTGCTGAGATGAAAGTTGAAATTTCTGAAGTTTCACTTCAGTTGATGCATGATCAGCCATGGATTTAGTTAAGGAAGTGGTCAGATGCTCAACTTGGGCTTTTAAGCTATAATTTTCTGAATCAAATTTATCTAAATCTTTTTGTAAAGAGTTAATTTTGAATTGATACAATTGATGTTCTCTTACATGAGATTCATTCAAAATCATTATTTCTTTAACTTTATCAGCCAGTTGTTGAGCATGGACTCTATATCTTTCAACTTCCTCAACACACATTGATGAACATAATCTACATCTTACCTCTCTAGCCATAGGTGGAACTTTGTTCTCCATGTGGGCCATTAAAGCTTGATTTTCATCCAAAACTTCCTTCTCATACATGCTCCAGTCATAGGTTCCATCTTGGAGAATGATCATCCTAGTTTCTTTAGAATTACTAGGTCCTGCTGATGCATTTGTGACTGGTGGGAATGAGTTGGTTAGCTGTGGTTGTTTATAAGATCTCTAAGATGTTGTTGTTTGATAAGATTGATGCTGATGAGACTGATGTTGCTGCTGTTGTCTCATGTCAGGATTTGATTGTTGATTATATTCTCTTGAGAAGTGCCCATAGAGATTGCATTTGAAACATCTTACCTTTGACTTATCAACACCAATCTTTAATGTTTTGCTTGCTGCAGCCAAACTTTTGTTTCTTCTCAAGTTTTGTTTGGCTCTATAAGCAATCATTGCCATTTGCCATTGAAGATCCATCTCCTCTACTACATCTGGATGTAGTTCTTCCAAGTCTTGTTGGCAGATATTTGCAGGTGTTAAGGTGCTTCCTAAGTAGGCTTGAAAACTTGAACTAAAAGCTGCAAATGCTGCTTTTTGTTCTTCAGAATCCAGAATCATAGTAATGGGCTCTGCTTGGTTGTTGTTTGTTGAAGACTTTACTGCTGATGCAGATGCATCATTTCTATCATCATGTCTTCCTTTTTCTTTTCCTGATTTACTTTGAGAAGATTTCTTTGAAGGCTTTGATGCATAAAAGCTCACTTCTTCTTCATCTTCACTCAAAGTACAAGAGTTGTCACTATCATTGTTAGAGATAAAAGCACTTCCAGCACTTTTGATTTCTTTAAAATGATAAGGTGTGACATGTGTTCTCACACTCTTGTTTCTTGATTTTTCATCCATTTCAAGAGCCTTAACTTTAGTTACCAATGTATCTAAGCCAGTTGCTTTGAGATCAATGGTGTTCTTGAACATGGACATAGTTTGCTTCCAACTTTCAGGCAATGTATGGAGCATCTTTTTGTTCAGTTCCTCATTTGTATACTTTAACTCCATGATGTTCATCTCAGTTACCAATTGCATAAACCTATGGAGTTGTTGTGGAATTGATTCACCCTCAATATGAAGAAATGTTTCATATTATGAGCGAAGTGAGTCCTTCCTAATGCTTTAGATTTTATCACTCCCTTCACAAAGAGTATGAAGTATCTTCCATAAGGAATTTGTTGTTTTATAATTCTCACACCTGATTAGTATTTCTTCTGGTAAAGCCATACTGAGCAAACTGTATGCTCTAATATCAACTTTAACCTTTTTAACATCATCAGGTGACAGATCTTTTGTACTTATGGGTTGATTTTTGTCATTATAATCCGGCCCAAGCGTGGGTGGAATATAAGGACCTTTAGTTATTGATACCTATAAGTCAGAATCAGTATAGTTTACATGATTTTTGAACTTGATCTTCAAGGATTTAAAGTCTGCTTTTGTTTCCAACTTTGGAGGCTGGTAAGACGATCCACCGATAAAGCTACTCATTTTAGTCAAATATTGAAGTTTTAACTAAAACAAAGTTTCTTATGAACAGTTAATGAGTGTCAGCCAATAACACAGATCTATGTTTCAATTAATTTGAATATAGATCAATGTTAACCGAGCAATGTAACAATACTCGCTGAATGACAAATCACTGATTTATTGAATTTCAAATCTTCACACCAATTACTTTTGCTTAAAAAATTATAGATCTAGTCAGAAAACTGATAGATCTAGTTTTCGAATTAAACAATTCTAACACCGATAGATCAATCGATCTAGATCAATGAGCACTAGGCTCTGATACCACCTTTGAATCCAAGGATCGTAACCAGGAATTATCAGTGTTAGATTGGTTTCAAATTAATGATCGCGGAATTACCATTAATCGTTGTTTAATTGATTCACAAATAAATATCGATGCTAGAGAAAATTAACAATAAATGATCAAACGATATCAACAATATGCAAGGAATAATGATTTAAATCAAACGTAATTCATTAAACCGATTAATGATTACAAAGAATCAAATAATTGCTAACAAAATTCTATACTATGATTGTGTTTATGATTTTTGGTGTGTTGAGGTGACGACTGCTAGGGTTTGTGTTGATCGTGCGAAACGATGTGATGGTATGTTTTTCGCCGTTTTTTTTGTATCTTTGATATTAAACCTAGGACTCATATTTATAGACACACGTCTTTCTGTTAAGGAAACAACGAATCTCTTGGAGTCTGTGATTGACTTGTTGACTTGTTGACTAGTAACACTTGTATGATTTTTGTGTCTGGTTCTTCCGTAGTTACTTTGTTCTTCCGCACCTACTTGGTCTTCCGCAGTTACTTTGTTCTTCCGCAGCTACTTGATCTTCTGCAGTTACTTTGTTCATGTGTTCATCAGTGAATATCCAAATTCATTCGTTGAAGATCTTCTGATGAATGTCTTGTAAGAAAGATATCTACTAAAGAACAAAAATTTTCATCCGTAGATGTTTCTTATACTTAGTCAATTTCAGAAATTGACCAAGTAATGTTTGTACCTGTAATCATACACATAAATCAACGCACATATGGGTTAACCTATATATATACATAATGAATTACAAATATTCATTACATGTATTGATCAAAGTTCTAAGCCTATACAAAATGATCTAGACCTATTATTCCAAGATCTAACAAGAATTGTGCATTGTCACACATATCAAAACTTAAGATTTTCAAAATTTTGAGTTTGAAACAAAGCCATGTGAAGCCAACACCCAAACACAGCACTTTGACACACATACATATGTTTATTTTATTGCACAATATTGCTTGTGAGTGATATCTTATCATCCATATATTAAATATGTTAAAATTTCAATAGTTTAACATATATTTTAAATCAAAGATTTAAACAAACATTTTGATTTAAACAAGTTTCATCAAACAAATGTTCTTTCAGAAGAAAATTTTATCAAACATATGCTTCAAGAGACATTAGTTCAAAACAAACAAAAATCTGAAATTTTAAAAAAAACTATTGTCACAGTGAACACACAAACATACATCCAGTGTAGCTACAGTAATCATCATAACATGCAAAATTCACCAAGTGTATATCACGGACTTAACAATCAAACATCCGCTATGCACTTATGAACGTACAAGTGTTCACAGCGCATGATGTTCGTAAGGCATCCGCTGTGAATACAGTGCCATTCCATAGCGCATGACTAACATAAGTCATCCGTTGTAGAAATAGTGCATGTGTATACAGCATATGCACACAGGTAATCATACGCTGTAAAGATTCACACCACATTTCATGTGTCCACAGCGCATGAACAAATGTTCATCCGCTCTGAACAAATAATCAAATGTTTCAAGGATCCACAGCGCATGAACAAATGTTCATCCGCTATGAACAAACAAACCATTTCAATATCATACAATCATGCAATCAAATAGTTTAAGCGATAACACATAATCAGTACAATCTTTCATATCAAACACACACACACATTTTCCTAACAAATAAATCATTAACAAGCACCAACACACACACATTGTTTCTAACATACAAAATAGTAACAAGCAATCATTAAATTGATGGCAACATCATACTTAGGGGAGTATTGTTGACTCAACAAGTGCATTAAGAAATAATGCATAAAAGTATGATGCTTGCCTTGAGGTGTGACTTCATGTGAAGCATGAACTCCAGTCTTCTTAGACTTGTGTGTTGTTGCTGGATGATTCTGGTGCTGAGAAGAATGATGTATCATGAGAATCCAAGATTTCTTCTTCTTTATCTTCTCCAGTGCTTGTGAGGAAAGTACTGTCTGTGTGTTGAGTTTCTTTGAACTTATAGGCCTCTACACGTCTGATTTGGTTGTTGTTTCTGGATTTTTAATCCATCTCAACTATTGAGGAATTGACTCTCTATGTATGTGATGGAAGGTTTCATATTGGGTCCTCAGTTTTTCCTTTTTGATTTCCCTAATTTCCTCACTTCCTTCACACATTGTGTGAAGAACCTTCCATAGTTCATGAGCAGTTTTGAAATTTTCGACCCGTGTCAAAATTTCAAAAGGCAAAGTCATAGCTAAAATGCTATATGCCTTCATGTCTGTTTTGACCTGCTTAAGGTCATCACCAGCTAAACTTTTCAGACTAACTGGTTTTTGTATGTTATAATCTGGTCCTAATGTTAGTGGGATGTAAGGACCTTCAGTAATTGATGTCCATAAATTTGGATCTTGATATGTAATCCAATTTCTGAACATGATTTTCCATTGCTTGAAGTCTGGTTTGTTCTTCAGCTTTGGGGGTTTTAGTCCACTGTTGGAACTCATCATTTCATCAACTATGTTTGTTTGATTTAAACTTAATAAATTTAAAGTTAAATTGGTTTGTTTAAATTTTAGTCCGGTGCTAAAAATTTAATTAATCCTAATCGTCTTTAGGATTTGTTTGTTAATTTGATAAACTAATTTTTTTTAATTGTTTAACAAATAAAGGAATTAATTAATTAATTAATTAATGTCCTATCACAGTCACAAGAAAGATTGTGGATAATGAGAATATTTGTCCTTTTATCAAACAGTTTAAGCGATAACACACAATCAGTACAATCTTTCATATCAAACACACACACATTTTCCTAACAAACAAATAATTAACAAGCACCAACACACACATTGCTTCTAACATACAAAATAGTAACAAGCAATCATTAAATTGATGGCAACATCATACTTAGGGGGAGTATTGTTGGACTCAACAAGTGCATTAAGAATTAATGCACAAAATATGATGCTTGCCTTGAGGTGTGACTTCATGTGAAGCATGAACTCCAGTCTTCTTATACTTGTGTTTCTTGTTGGATGATTCTGGTGCTGAGAAGAATGATGTATCAAGAGAATCCAGAAATTCTTCTTCTTCATCTTCTCCAGTGCTTGTGAGGAAAGCACTGTCTGTGTGTTGTGGTTCTTTGAACTTGTAGGCCTCGACATGTCTGATTTGGTTGTTGTTCCTGGATTTTTCATCCATTTCCAGTGCTTCAACCTTGGCTACAAGTGAGTCAAGGGATAGTCCCTTCAAGTCCAATGTTGCTTTCATGAGAGACACTGACTGAGTCCAACTCTCAGGCAATGTATGCAACATTTTCTTGTTGATTTCAACAGTGTCATATTTAAGTCCATATACTATCATTTCATTGACCAATTGGATATATCTGTGTAACTGTTGAGGAATTGATTCTCCATGGATGTGGTAGAAGGTTTCATATTGAGTTCTTAATTTTTCCTTTTTGATCTCTCTTAATTCTTCACTTCCTTCACACATGGTGTGAAGAACCTTCCACAGCTCATGGCAGTTTTGAATTTTTCGACCCGTGTCAAAATTTCAAAAGGCAAAGTCATAGCTAAAATGCTATATGCCTTCATGTCTGTTTTGACCCGCTTAAGGTCATCACAAGCTACACTTTTCAAACTAACTAGTTTTTGTATGTTATAATCTGGTCCTAATGTCAGTGGGATGTAAGGACCTTAAGTAATTAATGTCCATAAATCTGGATCTTGATATGTAATCCATTTTCTGAACATGATTTTCCATTGCTTGAAGTCTGATTTGTTCTTCAACTTTGGGGGTTTTACTCCACTGTTAGAACTCATCATTTCATCAGCCATGTTTGTTTGATTTAAACTTAATAAATTTTAAGTTAAATTGGTTTGTTTAAATTTTAGTCCGTTGCTAAAATTTTAATTAATCCTAATTGTCTCTAGGATTTGTTTGTTAATTTGATAAAATAATTTGTTTTAATTGTTTACAAAATAAAGGAATTAATTAATTAATTAATTAATATCCTATCAAATGTTGCTTTCTAGGTCACAGTCACAAGAAAGATTATGGATGATGGGAATATTTGTCCTTTTATGAAAAAGTCAATATTCTTTTTGTAAAAACCCTACAAACAGATTTTGTCTTATGTAAAACAACTTTTTGGAACAAAAAGTTGATTCTGAAACTTTTCAAACAAGACAATTTGTTTTTGATGGTTTTATCAACAACTATAACAATTCCCGTGAATTGTGTTCTGCAAAAACTAGGGTTTTTGAGGTGATGATTTTTTTTAAATATTCAATCCGATGGTTGAATAATGATAAAAAATAAGTTTCTAGTGAGATTGTCACTAGTGTATGATGATAATGAACAATCTAACCGGTTTAGATTGTTCACAAAATGATTTGTTTCAAAGAAAAATCAATGAAACAGTGTTTAAAAACAAAACTCTTAAAATCCAATTAGGGTTTTAAGGTTTGAATGATGTTAAAAGTTAAAAACCTTCTGTTTAAAGGTTGTTTAACAATGTATGAACAATACCAGTGTATTGTTTGTTGCAAAAACCACTGAAAACTTGTGTGGTAGTTTGATGTTCAAGTAAAAATCAACAACACTTCTTTAAAATGCACAAAATGATTTAGTAATCATGATGTTTGCATTTAATGAATGTTTATGAGAAGAAGAAGATGAGTTTGATGCTTGAATATGTGTTTTTGAAGCTAATGAACCACTGAAATCAATGTTGTTGAATGAGAGGATCGAAATCAATGAATGATTGAGCCAAGGCTCTGATACCACCTGTGGAAACCACTGATTCTGCTAGTGGATCGAATATTGAAATCGTATTGTTGCCGTTTATCGAATTTATGGTGCGGAAACTCACAAACCCATTGATGATTTCAAGTGAAGATCTATATGCAAGATGAACATGTATGATGACGAATGAATGATGAACAAATTCAAGAATGTCACACCCCAACCACAGCGGTTTCCCGCGGGGCGTGATCATCATGGAAACCATAGTCATTGATCGACCACTACATGATCTGATTAAACATACGTTGCAATCACGTTGAAAGATAAATAATTGTGTTCAGAGTTACATAGCGAAAGTTGTAGCAAAATGTAAATTGTTTTTCTAACAAGACAATTTAGAAATAGTGTCCCAAAAGCATGCGTGAATCCTAGAATGCGATAAACTCCAAACAAGACTATCCTCGTGCAAACCTTCATTTCCTGAGAAAACATACATGAAGTATGTCAACATAAAGTTGGTGAGCTCATAGGTTTTAAGTAACAGTAATCAGTGTAATGGACCACAAGACTTTCTATGATTTGATTGTCGATCATACAATACTACAATATTATATAAGCACCGCAACCGAAGCTAGACTGTAAATGTAATAGATTGCCCCTACCCATGCCTACCATAAGCACAGGGGTGAACATGCTAATAATGCACCCGTTTAGACCTCCAGTCAAGGTTAGGTAATTAACCCGGGTGGGGGTAGTCAAACCCAATAGTACTATCCATGATTACCTCGCTTTGGGAAATAAACTAACGGTCCGATAACAGGGGACTTTATACAGTAAGTAAACAACTTATATAACATGTGAAACCATTGACAAGTAATTGTTTCCATGAAAATAGTAATTTGCATGTAATCTTCCCCAAAATAAAAACAAGTAAAAGTGGGGGCCGTGAAACTTACCTGTATTGCACGCGTGAATACTAGTAATAGTCCATACGTATGATCGGTCTAGGAATCTCCTAAACAATGTCATAATATATTCATGAGGTCATGATTACTAGCCCTAGATGGTCGGTCATGCATAACTCATCCACAAAGTTAGATTTGAAAACGTCACTTGACTAGTTAGACACGCCAAGCCCTTAAAAATAAATAATGTATTGTATGAGTTTTATATTAGGTATAATAAAATTATATTTTCAATGTGCATGAGTTTCTTTTTACCAAATACCTTCCAAAGTTTACTTTATATAAATGTAGACTTTTGACAGAAACAGGTGGATTTTTAGGCCAAGTTGTCATCCTATTTTCATGGTCCAAAGAATTTTTATAAAATCTGATATTTTTACCACATCTAGCTCTGTGTCTTAGGTTTCCAAAAAGGTACCTTGTAATATTTAACTAAGCTTAAGTGCCTCCAAATGGGTCATGAGGCAACAGATGTCAGTGCAGCATTTTTCCTGTACATGTCCATGGATTTCATATTTTTGAGAGGTCAAACCATACTTTTACAAATAGTGCCTATAGTACTTTTAAACCTAACATCTTAAGCTAAGTTATCACAAAAAGAAATACTTCATTTGATTATTTTATGCATAACTTATGCCTCATTCTTTCTGCCCTATCTAATCTGCCAAAAACTCAGATTCAACACCTTAATCATATTTGTATGTTTTGGATGAGTTATACTTATCTAAAAATTTCAAGGTTGAATGCGTTAGAAACTAGACATTCTAAGGTTAATGTTAGGCTCAAGAAAAGATTCATTTGGTCGTTTTTAGGTCGAGTTATGGTGTCTAAAACACAGAACATGAATCTGCCAGAAAATGTCTTACATGTTTTGTTACTTTTTAAGCTTTGCTAGAGCACCTTCGGATGAGTTAGTGAACATGGACACATCATGGTGATGTATAGAAGATTAGGAACCAGGTGCTAACCTTAAACAAGCAAGGAGAAGATGATCTTGAAATGCAAAGAGAAGGACTTGATCCCTAGAACCAAGAATCAAGCAAGAAAAAGTGGAGAAGATGTTATAGATGCTTGGAAGCTTCAAAAATCACTTGATCTTCAATTATAGCACTTGAATCACCCAAGATTTGTAGAAAAAGAGTTGGAAATCAAATGAAGTTGGGATGGGGGTGCTTTGGCCGAAATTTGAAGGAAGAAGGAGAAGGAAAGCAATGTGTTGGTTGGTGTTGGTGATTTGTGTTGGTTGATAGCATATATAACTCTTTCATGAATGATCAATCATATCACATGGTAACATTGGTCAGTCCTTGGGAGAAGGCATTCCAAATGAGGTAGGGAGGCTTCTCACTTTGATCATTAACTCATGTTAATCACCAAAAAGGCAAATTTCAAAAGTTGTAAAAGTTAAAAGGTGATCTTGATGGGTTGAATGAAAAGAAAAGAAAAGAGATTGTGTTGGGGGAGGGGGGTTTGGACCGCTAGGTGATGGGGGAAAAGGGGTTGGTTTTTAATTTTTTGTGTAGTATTGGGTGATTGGGTGGTATTTGTTGCACTATGGAAATTTTTATATATTTTTATAATTTTACATGTTACTTTTTAAAATACATAAAAATATTATCAGAAATCATATAAGGTCACATATTTTAATATTGATGATATGTATATAATAACTCGTGTATCTCGTAGTTGCGTTATACGCGTTTTATCCGGGTAAAATATCAATTTAAACGTTAAGGTTTATTTATGAGTTTAAGCTTTTCCAATGTAATTAATTTGAATCTAAAATACTTTGAAACATTTTAAAGTATTTATTGACACATATATATTAATTGTCACCAATGTTCGTGTGTGCTTTTATCGCGTGTAAAAATGGTAATTACGCCAAATTACCGATGCATGAAATTTTATGCGTGAAATTTTGCAATGCATAGAACGACTTTAACAATTGTAATTAAATTGAAAATCAAGTAGTATAAGTATAATTATAACCAAGTCAAGGTCGGGTATTGACCTGAAATTTGCCGGTTGTCACAAAGAACATATAATCATAATGATTTCATTTATTCATATGTATGATTTTAGAGGATTACAAGGGAGTTTGTAAGAACACTCTCTCACACACACTCAACCTTGATTTCTTACTCTAGTCTATGCTATGGATTGTTAGTGATTTCTCTGATTGTTCTAAAGTTGTTTTTCGTATAAATGACTACACTTAGTCATTTATACCCTTTACAAAAATAAGAAAATATTACATTTAAGCACAGAATGATTACACAAATATAGTTCTAAGTCTGATAAATTCTTCTGTTGCTGATGCGCGACTGCCGGGTGTTGACGTCATTCGGGACGACCGTTGATGTTGACTGTTGACTTTGACCACAGTTGACCAAGTTTGACCAAGTTTGACTTTGGTCAATTTTCTTCGTTTTGATCATATCTTTAGCATATCTTCACCGTGTCAGTTTTGGTAATCATATGAGATTTGGCACTTAGGTTTTGGTAAGTATCATCTTCAAATAGTCTAACAAAATCTGAAACTGCTGAATTGTTAAAAAAATTCATCATTAAAGGAGAAAATCAATTAGAACAAAAGGTGAAAATTATCAAAAGTGATAATGGAACTGAATTTAAAAATTCTAATGTTGACATGTTTTGTGCAGAAAAAGGAATTGGTCATCAGTTCAGTGCTCCTAGAACTCCACAACAAAATGGAGTTGCTGAAAGGAAAAACAAAACTTTGATTGAGGCCGCACATTCCATATTAGCAGATGCAAAGATTCTAATTACTTTCTGGGATGAAGCCATATCCACTGCATGTTTTGTAAAAAATCATACATTGTTTGTGAAAGATAAACAGAAAACTCCTTATGAGTTGATGTTTGGCAGGAAACCTATTATAAATTTTTTTAAATCTCTTGGTTGTCTAGTTTTGATTTTAAATTCAAGTGACCAGCTAGGAAAATTTGATGCAAAATCTGATGATGGGTTTTTTGTTGGATATTCGTCGGTTTCAAAAGCCTTTAGAGTCTATAACTTTGGGACGAATGTTATTCTTGAAAATTTTAATGTTAAATATCTTGAATACTCTTTTCCATTAGTTGCAAATGGTCCAGTTTGGTTGTTTGATTTAGATTCTTTGTCAAGCTCCTTTAATTCTAACTTGTTTGACTCTCCAGGTGAGAAAAAGAAACAAGGAGGAGATCTAGGATCTTTTAGTGATGATTTTGATTCTGATGATACGAATGATTCTAGTCTAGATTATCCATTCTTCTCATTTGTTAAAGATCCTATTTTTCATTCTGAATCTCATGATCAATCACACTCTCAACAAGCATAATGTAACACCCAGAAATTTACTAAAAGGAAAAGAAAAGAAGAGTAAAAAGAAAGGTGAAATATCCCAAGTCAAGGGGTTAAAGTTATGCAAGTGGTAAACTTACCCATTTTGGGATTTAAAAGAGGAATGGCAGCCCACTCTTTCTATTTCAGACTTGGTTCTCAACTGCTTGGGAGAGAGAGAAGCTGCAATTGATTTCTATAGAGAGAAAGGAGGAAGAGCTGCTTGTAGGTGAGGTTTTTTTTGTGTTTTCTGCTCGGTTTTCAGATGTCTTCGAGTTGTTGGATCGATTCTTACGTGCTTCTTGTGTTGGCTGCTTGTTTTGGTATGTTTAGGCACTAGGACTCCAGGTCGCTCTCGGGTTTGGAGGATTTTTACTCGAAAGCTGCTGAGAGGTGAGTTCTAGATCCCCTCTTTTACATGTTTTCTACTTGTTTTGTGGTTGATATGCATTATAACTGCTGTTTTTCCTAACCAAACTATGAGGTTTACATGGTGTACGGTTGTGTTTGAAGTATGTTGGTTTTAAGTGATTTCTATGATGTTCTGATGATGTTTGTTATGTTTTAAGCTTGTAACATGTTAAATCTATGCTAAGTTCATGCCAGAATGATGTTTGAGATTGGAAAACTTCATAAGTTGCATCGCAGGTACTGAACAAGTGTCCGCTACGGATGATTGTCATCCACTGTGGACATTGTGTGTCTGCTGTGGACACTTAGAAATGTAGGACGTCCGCTGTGGACTTACATGTCCGCTGTGGATGTTGGTTATCTGTTGTGGACATTGTCCGCTGTGAACCCATAGAAAATTTGTACATCCGCTGTAGATGTTGGTTATCCGCTGTGTACTTATTTCATCCGCTATGGATGTTATTCATCCGCATTGGACTATGTTCATCCGCTGTGAACACTTAGTGTTTTACTCATCTGCTGTGGACCTTGGTTGTGCGCTGTAGACTTAGGTTGTCCGCTGCGGATACTTGGTACTTTAAGCCATCCGTTGTACAAGTTACTCTGGGGCTGTGAACACTTGGGAGTTTTTCTAAAATTTTGGGAATAGAGTTCAAGTGTTAAGAACTTATGTTTAATGGGTGTTTATGCTTGTTCTATGTTTCAAATGTTTTATTTACCTTCTTGTGGGCTGCTTGGTATGAATAATTATTACTGTTTCATGATATGTGATTTTAAGGTAACAATATTATAAAAGTATTATTCATAATAAATGGACATAAAGGAATAAAAAGAAGGACAGTGAAACTTAATAAATGTTACCTCAGGGCCCTAACAAAAGGTGAAAAGCCTTGCAAGCTTTTCCAACTGAGGTTCAGGACCATGTTGTCGTTAGCTCAACTGATGTGTGACTGTTTCAGCCCAAGAAAGGCACATCCGGGTCTAATCCTTGTGATTGACCAATAAACTAATGGGATCCAAGTTCATGAGCAGGCTTCGTGCCTAGCAGTGTGGATCAACTGTCGGGGGTTAGCTACCACTTATAAATGTGTACCGACAGGGGTTCAGCATCTGTTGCCAACCAATAACGTAGGCTCTTGCTTTGTGCGATCCTAGTTAATGAAAGTGAAAGATAATGATAGAAAGAAAGATAAGGAATCTCTTAATGATGGATTATGTATGATGATAAATGATCACCATGTGAAGTTTACCAAAGTATGTTTTCTATATTATTAAACTAGGACTCACTCAGCAACGCTGACTTTTTATATATGTATATCAGTTGGCAGGTAAGGATGTTACTTAGGATGGCACGGCAGAAGCTACTTGGTGAATGGAGACTATCATCCATTTATGCAATTATGATATTTTTTTCTTGTAATGCAACTAAATATTCTTTTGTAACTCTAACAACGATGTATTATTTGGCAAAAGTAATCATTAAAGCAAGAAATGGTTTTTGGTTAAATTATTCTGCTGCGATTGTTTTCTTATAATAATGTGAGTTAAGGTGTTTTTAATATTGAATGACGCTATGAATGACCAATTGTGAGGTCTCCGGGGACAGGGCCTTACACACAAGAACATTCCTTTTCTGAAAATTCCAATGTTTCACAACCTATTCCTAATGATGGTCCTAAAATTGTACAACCTGAGTCCAGAACGTCATTGTTTTCTAATGATGTAGTTGTTACTGATAATCTTGATTACTTTATCAACTCACCGACTCAAGTTCCTAACTTCAATCCACATACTTCAAACTTATTGCATCAGCTTTCCGACTTGAACCAATCTAATCTGGATGTTAATGTTCAAGGAAATGAGATTACTATGTCTCGTATTCACAAGAACCATCCTACGTCTCAGATTATCGGTCCATTGATTGAGAGAAAGACGAGAAGTCAATCAGAACAAGCAAATCTCTGCTTATACTCGTGTTTTCTATCTCAAATTGTTCCTAAGAATGTCACCGAAGCATTAAAGGACAATAGTTGGATTGAGGCAATCTAAGAAGAGTTATTTCAATTCCGCAAACAGGAAGTGTGGAAGCTTGTGGATTTACCTGATGGAGAAAATGCCATAGGCAACAAAATGGTTATTCAAAAACAAATCAGACGATCGAGGAATTGATGTTAGCAACAAAGCAAGACTCGTTGCATAAGGTTACACCCAAGAAGAAGGTATAGATTATGATGAAGTATTTACTCTAGTTGCAAGACTTGAATCAATTTGTGTCTTCCTGGCTTTTGCATCATACATGCAATTCAAGGTGTATTATATGGACGTTATGGTGCTTTCTTGTATGGACCATTCACTGATGATGTGTATTTCAAGCAACCTCCAGGTTTCAAAGATTCAGAATATCCTCATCGTGTGTACCAGCTTAGAGTAAAGCTTGTATGGTCTCCATCAAGCTCCTAGAATTTGGTATGAAATGTTATTATAACATTTGATCCAACATGGATAAACGCGAGGGAAAATTGATCCAACTTTGTTTATAAAGAAGGATGCAGATGATCTCTTATGTGTTCAAGTGTATGTTGATGATATCATATTTGGTTCTACAAGTCCAAAACTGTGTAATGAATTTGAAGAAATCATGAAGTCTCGTTTCCAAATGAGTTCTATGGGAGAAATTAACTTTTTCCTTGGTCTTCAAGTGAAGCACTCTGCAGATGGAATTTTTATTAATTAGGAGAAATTCGTTGAAAAACTCTTGAAGAAATTTAAACTGCAAGATTGTCAATCCATCAAAACTCCAGCTGATGTAAATACCAAGATTGAACCTGATCTGAAAGTAAAATTAGTTGACCAAACTCTATACAGATCTATGATTGGGTCTTTGATGTATCTTATTGCATCTTGACTTGATATAATGTATGTTGTTTGGAGGAAACTTCGAGTTACATGGATACACAGATAGTGATTATGGAGGATGTTGTCAAGATCGTAAATCTACGACGGGTGGTTGTTAGTTTTTAGGTCCCAGATTAGTCTCGTGGCAATGTACGAAACAAACAAATGTCTTTGTTTCAACCACAGAAGCCGAGTACATAGCTGCTTTAGCAGGATATTCTCAAATCCTTTGGTTACAAAACCAACTACTGGATTACGGGTTCAATTTTCTTAACTCCTATTTACATTGATAACATTGCTTCTATGTTTATTACAGCTAATCCTGTTCAGCACTCAAAAACAAAGCATATCAAAATTCGATATCATTTTCTCAGAGATAACTCTGAAAAAGGTTTAATCATTTTGATTCAAATTACAACTAAAAAACAGTTGACTGGCCTATTTACAAAAGCCTTTTTACCAAGTCGTTTTGAGTATTTGGTCGAGTTAATTGGTCTTATTAAACATGTTTAAAACTGGTTTTGAGTAATTAAGTTGTCTGGATCATAAAAATGAAAAGAACCTTCCCTTAGCTAAATAAGAAGATTTATAGAGAAAACTGTCAAAGTTAACTGCCTGATTGTTTATATTGTGTGTGCATTTTCAATAGAAAAAGAAAAAGCAAATACAAAAATAAAAAAATAAAACAATCAAAAGAGAAAATTATAAAACAAAAACCCACAAAAATAAGGTTTTTTTTTGTTAGTTAATTATTTAGGACTGAATCTATCTTTGCAATTTGTGAGAAATGATGATACATTAGTTCTGATCAGTTGCATACTAAAGTCTGACGTGATCAAATATGATGTGCAGGTAAGCTCATGCAATTATACTGAAAAGGTAAATTCTTGTGATCAACTAAATCAATCATGCATTCGTGTTTGTCCATTTTAGTACCAATGAGTAGTGTTGACTTCTCAAAATGATTGCTTGTAAAGTCACAACATCACACCTAGTGGCGATATGAATAACCATGAGCTCTAATTATTTAATGCATCTATTCACTTCTCTGTTATGAGTCATCATAGACCTGAAGTGACGAGATATCCTTTGTTGTAAGTCATTAGAGACCTGTATATTCTCACTTGATGCAAAAGATGCCAATGTGCACAAACTAAACATGATATCTGGTTATAAGTATATGTCAGGTTAATTAGTTGAGAAAAGTGCTTTCTTGCATATCTTGATGAGAGTTGAGCTCTCTAAGTCTAAGTGTTACTTACATAATGTCATATCTATTTGTACCTTAATCAATCCAAGAATTGAAAAAGTGTGCTGATTATCTTGCCAAAAGCACTCATTTTCTATCCTTAGATCTCGTGTCTACTCTGCTACAGGAACGCTGACCTGGAACACACTTGATCAGGATTTAATCATTGTCTATGACTATCCACCACTTTATTTTATTTTAATGTGCTAATCTTAACTGATATGATCTCCGTGCAGGCATGAGATTCAATTGTGTATAGTAGATTTTTCCTTCTGCTTTATTTTGATTTTTGCATGATTTTCTGTGTGCAGGCATGTTGATAATGATTAGTTTGCTCTACTTTCAAAATAAAAGAAACTTCTAATTTGTGAACTTAAATGTTTAGGGGAGTAAAAATGTAAAAGAGAAAATAAATGAAAAGTGTCAAAATGTGAAAAAGAGATAAGAAAGTTAATGCTTTGGATGGAAGGGATGAAGATGAAAATTCAAACATGTGTGTGTTTGATATGATGTAAAAATGAACTTGAAAAGAATTCAAAATAAGTGGAAAAGCTTCTTGCAAACAAAACAAGACTATTTGTGTTGTAAAAGTTTTAAAATAAAGACTAAAATGACGGGAAAGTGTTTGAAAAATTAAATCATTGATTCAAAGTGTTTTTTAAAATATGTTTGGTGGTGTTTGAATTGAAAATTCATGTTTAAAAATGAAAATATGAGTTTCAAATGATTCATGGTGTTTTAAAAAAAAACAATTTGATTGTTAAATTTGAGGGTAATTAATGTATATTTTGGGTGATAGTAAAAAATTTGACTAAGTGTTGAGACAATGTGCAAGAATAGTGCTAATGTGCACAAATAGTGTTCAGATGGATGTTGTGAAAATTTCAAGTGTCAGACTCATGGAAGGTATCTCATGCGCCTGAATAGTGCTCAGAAGTCTAAATCAGGAGTATGATGAATTTAAGGAATTTGTACAAGTGTTAAGCATTTTGTTCAAGTACATGCGCCTAAACAGTTGTCATGTTGCTGAATATGGTTAAGTGTTGGGCGTATCAACTTATTCTCATGCGCCTAAACAGTTTCAGACTTTCCAATGTAGTTAGACATTTGAAGGTGATGTTTACTCTAAGTGCTAGGCATTTCAACAAGTCTCATGCGCCTGAACAGTGCCCAAGCGCCTGAACAGTGCCCAAGCGCCTGAACAGTGCCCAAGCGCCTGAACAGTGCCTAAGCTTCTGAACAGTGCTCATGTGTTTGAAGATTTAGCGTGAAACTTAGCCTCATGTGCCTTCACGATGCTCATGTGCCTAAGAATTTTTACACTTGTAGGACTGGGTAAGGGTACTTAACACTTAGTTTCACACTGAGGAGAGATCTTAGATCACTTAACAATTCAAATAGGGAACTGGTAACTTAAAACAGATGATACTAAGAACACAAATAAATTAAAGAGACAGAACTAAGACAACACAAGAACACAAGATTGGTTTTCAAGGATATTGTATATTGATCTCAAGTTCTTTTACAAGTGTTACAAAGCATAAAGAAATTACAAGGACGTAAGAGACTTTTCTACTACAACCTACAACCGTCACTTACATGTAAAGACAATTGGGATTTGACTAATCTAGACAACAAGATCAATCTAAAGTCAAAAGGCAGATTGCCTTTTGACTAGTGACTATGACATGCCATAGCTCACTAACTTTTCCTAATACAAAAAGTCTAAATGAACAAGTAAGGTAAGTTATAAACAAAAACCATTCCTACTTTTTGATAAAGCATTGAAGTTTCACCAACTTGTGTAAAGTAGGTGAACCACCAGAGCAGGCAGTGGAAAGTGTGTTAGCTTTATAAAAAGTTAATTCAGAGAAAGCATATTTTCTCTGTCCTTTGAAGAAATTAGTCTTCACAGCTTCGGAAGACTTTGTCTCTGATGCTTCGGATGATTTCATCTGTGGCTTCGGAAGATGCTGGCCTTTGGCTTCGAAAGATTTCACACTTAGAATATTTTTCTATTTGAGTGTGAGACTTCCGAAGTAACTCCTTCTGAACTGTTAGCTTTGGAATATCTTACACTTAGACACATTTGAGAGTGTAAGACTTCCAAAGCTACTTCATCTTTGTTCCTTAGTGCATGCATGGAAGACTTGGTTGTTCTGGCTTGTTGGTTGTATCAGCCTCATAATCTTCAGATGATCTTACAAACTCCCCCTAGGCTGATGCTACCAAAACAGAGAAGTTCTTCAGATTTTGATAGTCCACATTAGGATCTTCAGCATACCTTTCTTCATCATTAGGTCTGGATCCTTCAGACTAACGTAGAACCTTCTCATGTTAAAGAGATCATACAGAGGAAGATTGAGCATGTCTTCTGTGGAATAGACATGCAAGCCTTCCTGATCTCTTATGACATACCATCTGTCTTGATCTTCATCATAAGACCATGACATAATTTGTCTTACAACAGCAAGAGGCTCTACTATGATTGGAGTTTATTAAGAGACCTCTTCATGCACTCCTTCAAGATGCTTTGACTCATCCTAAGGTTGGGAGGTGGATGCCTTTCTTCTTTTTTTCTTTGAGGTTGATCTCCTGGCCATCCTTTTTCTTCTCCCTGATGATTTTAACTGAAGGGACTGGTCTTGAGTACCAGGTTGTTCAGTTGAGTCTCCCTCAGTTGGGATCTCCTCTCTCATAGGTCAAAAGGAAAGAGAGAGGAGGACCCTACTGTGGATCAGAAGATGAAGTTGGCTGAGATGCAGCTCCAGGTTCAGGTTGTGTTGTCTCAGTGGGTTGAACCTTCACCTCAACTTCAGGTTGCGTTGGACTTGGTGGAGAATGCAAGTCCACCAGCTCTCCCTTCTTTATCTTCTGCTTGATTACCCTGATATGCTCATCTATTATGGATAGAGATATAGGGCCAAGCCTCCTTCCAGAGAATCCATACAGCTTCAAGAAGCTCATCATCCTTTGTCTGTCAGCAGACTTCTTTTGGCTTTTGTGGATGATGGCCCTTGACTTTGTAGCTTTTTCCTTAATCTTTTCTTTTTAGCTTGTTTTTCTCTTTTAGCTTTTTCTTCCATCTGCTTATTGTATTCAAAAAATATGTACTCAGATGTTAAGGGAAGAAGTGCATCTGCCTGATAGAGACATGTGGCACTCAAGTAGCTGATCATCTTTAGTGTTTCTTCTTCAGTTGCTACCTGAGGTTGTTCAGTGGCCACAGTCTCTAGCTCAGGACTTTCTTGAACTAGGGAGAGGACAAGAATGTTCTTGCAGAGTCTTTTTAGCCCCATTTATTCTTTGTGCTTGAGGAGCAGTGCTGCATCCTCTGCTTCCTTCCTCTCCTTTGACAGCTCTGTGTCAGCCAGTTCATTCAGCTCATCTAAGGGGAGAGAGATGAGTTCATCAACATTATAGTTTCTAGTTCCCAGGTAGTTTAGCCTGGCTGCCCTTAACTCATCTTCCTGAATGTTTAGCCTGGGGGTAGCCCTGATTGTAGCTTCCATAAACCCTGGGGAACCACTTGAACTCTCTCCCCTCAGCTTCCTCTTCCTCTCTCTTCTCCTCCTCAATCTCCCCAAGAGTCAGTTTCCTTTTGCCTTTGTCAACCACAGGCCTTGGTGACTCAGGCTGAAGAGAGCTTTGACATTCATTGCTTGGTTCAGCTGTCAAGTTCTAGCCAGAGAGAGGTTGTGAAACACCATCACCAGCTGGTGTTTCACTGATGGTAATGGGTGCAGAGGGAGATCCTATCTCAAGGTTAACAGGTTCAACCTCTAGGCCTTCAGTCAAGGTTTTCCCTTTGAAGCTAATCTTCGGGTCTACCTCAACATCCAGTTGACCAAAGATCTCACCTGCTTGCCTCTGTCTATATAGTTTTGATCTCAATTTAAACTCCTCTAGCACCCTGTCTTAGATTCTTTCTGCCAATCTTGCTGCTTGTCTGTTATTGCTTGGGTTGACAAGTGGCAGATCTACCAAGTTGATGCTCTCGTAGAAACTCAGGTGTGAAATGTTGAGAACTTCTAGTTGACCCTGAGCTCTAGAGATCACAAGAGCTTTCCTATTACTACTGTCCCCCCAACCCCATATTGGGTTCTTAAAAGGGGCAGACATTGCTTTTGGTATTCCCTTCTCAAACAGTTGTTGAATGAGCAAATGTAGATCACTGTCTAGAGGAGGTTGCTGAGTATGGACAACTGCAAGAGGGGATGGTGATTCCTCTATGTCCATACTCTGGGAAGAACTCCCAGGTTCTGTGATTGTCAGAATTTCCTCCCCCTTTTTGGTAGCATCACCCTCTTGCATAGGTGAGCTGGGAGATTGATCCATGACATCCACAAGTTCTTATGGACCTGGATGAGTTGTCCTCATGGGTCTCTCAGCTAACTTGCTCTTGAGATCGGTGATCTCAAGTTGCTAGTCATTGACCCTCTTTTGTAAGATAGTCACCTAAGATTCTAGGTGAGCAATTTTTTAAACAAAATAGGAGCAAAGATATGACAGTTTGTGCACCTTTTTTTGCAGACTCCCCTAATCTTCAGATGATGAATCATTGGAGGATGAAAGAATTGGACCTAAGTCTTCTTCCTCACCACCAGCATGGGTTTCTTGGCTGCTGGATTTCCCCTGCCCAATGACAACTTCCAGAGAAGTGTCAAGAAGCTGGGTTTCCATGGTAGAGGTCCTAGTGATGTTATCACTTGCAAAAGTTATAGCCTCTGCCATATGGATTTCCTGAATAAGTTCAGGATGATCCACCTCAGTAGGGGGTTGCTGATATAGGCTAGAGATAGGGGAAGCAGGAATACTCATATCTCCTAGAGTGTGGGAAGAGAGGAGAGACTCATGGTACTCACTGAAGCCTAAATCTTCATCAGAATAGAAGTCAAGGCTAGGAATAGGGCGGTTTAGATCAAGAGGTTGGGGATGGTAGCTTTCCCCAGAAGGTTGATCACTAGAGTATTGAGACTTAGAGTGATGGCTTAAGGCTGTTTGTGGGGTTGTGAGCTCATCAGGCTGAGCATGAGGAACCTCAGCACTGAGTGGTGGAAAGATGGGAGTGGTCTGCTCCTCAAGGGAAGTGGGAGCTCGAGATTCCATTTCCTCCTGTATGGGTTCTCATATGGGGGCCTGCACATGCTCAGTAGCAAGTGCAGGGGTTCGTCGGGATTTTCTTTTGTAGGTGATGGTGATGGTAGGCTGTGTTTGAGGTGGTTGAGAGGTGGAGGGTGTTGGTTCAACACTAGCTGGTGCTGCTAGGTTTTCTAGGGTACCCTGAGCAATGAGCTCAAACATTTTTGGGACAAGGGCTGTTTCTACCCCAGAGAAGCCAACAGTTGGCTTCTTCAAGATTTTGAAGATGCTGGGCCTCATTTGTCCTATTTTAATAATATTACCTGTTCCCCTCAACTGTGATCCCAACTCACAGTTGAGAATATGGTTAACATACCTAGGGAACATGTAATACTCTAAGAAGTCCAAGTTTGCAAGTAAATTAGTATATACAAACTAAGAGTACCTGAACTTGACCCTTTGTACCATCCCATGGACTATAAAGGAGAGGTCTTCTGGAACTTGATCCCATCCTCCATGCTTATTAGAAAGGCTGTGAATGACGACATGGAGGAGGTATTACCATTGAGATGAGACCTTCCCCTTCCTGAAGGTTTTGACTGAGAAGTCACCTTCCCATCCTTCATGCTTGTTAGAAAGGCTTGGATCCTTATCAAACTAAGAGAAGCTTTAAAAGAAAATGATCTTTTAAAAAGAAATCTTTTAGAAAAGAATGTCAAGATTACTGTTTTGAGCGAATGAGTCACATTAGCAGAATCCGAGACTAGCAAGCTTAAAACTAAACTTGATAAATGGACGATATCAGGGATGAAACAGGAAGAACTATTCTGTAAGCAAAGGGGAGCTAGAATAAAACGGGTGTGGGATGTGGTGAAACATCATATGTTTATCCTCCTCCTAGCACTTATTGTTACTCTCCTATGCCTCAACCTCATCCATCTAATGATTTAATTGAAATTGCAGATAATAACAGTCTACTTGCAGGTTTAAGCAGCGTTAATCACAAAGAGGTTCGAGATGAATATGATTCTCCTGTAGGTTTGGGACTCATCAAACAAGGATCTGATAAGCAAAATGATAACTCCACCCTTGATGCTTCAAATCCAGTTTCAGGTGTTTCCCATAACTTCTTTAACAAATTCAAAACAGGTAATATCCCTTCTTTTGTTCCTGTGAGGTTTGTCAAAGAAGGAACAGCTGTGGAATCGTCAGGCAATCAGAACTCAACAAGTCGTATCAATCAAGATCCGTTGGAAGCAGCCTTGTATATACAAGAATGGATAAGCTCAGATGATGAATTAAAAATCATTAAGTCACCTAAAGTTGTCAAGTCTCAAATGCTTCCAAAAGTTATCTCAACATCTATATGGATCTAATCTCGAAATGATAAACAAATTAGCAGTTCCTCTAAATCTCAGCAGACTCACCATCTTCATCTGCTATCCATCAAGCTCGCCACAAATCTGCCTCCAAGTCTACCAAGTCACTAGTCATACAAAAGTGTACTCAGAAGAATGTTTAGATCTCATCTTCTGGAACATCACATATCAAATCACAGCCCAGTTCGAAATCCACATTGACAAAGCCTCAAAAAGTTCAATCTTTTGATATTCAAAAGAAGAAGCTTCAAGGTTGTCGACAAGCAGCAACAACCACAAAGCAGGCTCCACCCTCTCCTGCTTTCCACGGGACTACAGAGAACCAAAAGCCTTTCAAGGCTTGCTTTAGATGTGGAAAAGAAGGTCATGTGCTAAAGAAGTGCCCTCAAGTTCAAAAACAGGCTTGTGGCACGGGTTGCTTCTCTGGTTCAAAAAGTAAAAAGCACACATTTTTGAATGGTTGGATGAAGAACAATCTATCCAAACCTTCTCATGTGAAGCCGATTTCACATGATTCAAAGATGAAAAGGACCAATGTTTCAAAATCAAAATCTCTTCCTTCGATTCCTAAAAAGAAAATGATTTCCAAATTCAATTCTTTCAAATCAAAAGTAATTGAACAGAAAAAAATTTGGAAAGGAAAACAAAAAGTCAAAGAGATAAATGATTTTTCAAAAGGGTGTGTACTTAAGCAGGTTATGTACACTGATAAAAAAGGAACTTCCAAGACCACGATGGCCTGGGTCCCCTTTCTAACTAATTTGTTAATAAGTGCAGAAATAGTTCAGGAGGACTGTTAGTAATCCAGTTTACCGACAGAGAATGTTTCTTATTTAAATTTGAGGCGGAACAAACAGGTTATGGTTTTGGTATCTTATCCATATTTGCATTCTAATCTGCACTATTACTGTTCAACTTCACAATCACTGCACTTTTCTTGGTACTTTATTTCTCATCTTTTTGCTAGTATAATTTGGAAGACTTTCTTTGCTTTATAATTGAAATGGGAACTAAGAACTTGATTTGGGACGACTGAAAAATGATAGTATGTTTTCTTTGTATGCTTGGTTCCATGACCTGTACCTTTGTGAGAAATAATAGTAACTGATGTAGATGTCTGTATCACTTAAAATTCTAAAATCTAAAAAGACAGTTTCATTATATGATATGCATGGTAGACTCAGCCCGAAAACAATGTAAACAGTGATTCTGTAGCTGTTGGTCCTTCTGATCGATATAACAGTGCACTTGATTGTTAAACACAAAAAAATCCCACTGATAACATAGATATTAATGATATTTGTGTAAAATATAGATCAAACACTATAAAATATGGATGAACGATGATGAACACCTCAAGAACATTCAATAAAACCCTTGGTTGATTTGAATTGATTGTTGAAGATATTACAAATTGAAAGTCCCTTAATCAATGGCCCATTCAAGCTCTCCAAACCTAATTGTCACTAATCTATATATAGTGATAATATTCCCTAATGACATATTAAGCCCCTAGACATAGACAATTAGAGAAATTACATATAAAACATAAAAATGACTTAAACATAAATAAATATATTTTGTTGACAACAAAATATATGTATTAACAATAAACTCCTAGTCATTTATATCTTCAACATCTTGCCTCGGTTCTTCGTTTCGAACGCTTCTATTTGCCTTTTCCGATGACTTTGATAGTGATGTTGACCTTTGTTGACTTTGACTGTGTTGATAATATAGACTATCCTTATCAGACCCAACAATACTCCCCCTTAGTCTATCATTATCAACGTCTTGTATCGTGATCAGCACCGATAGGTCAACCATATAATGATCTTCAATCTTCCCCTAGATTGATGATCTGTTATTAAAGATTTTTCATCTTTCAGGCTCCCCCTTTTTGTATGCTCCCCCTCTTTGTGTGCATTCTTTGTGAATGATCAGGAACAACTTTTCCAATTCTCTATTCTTGAGTGCTTCAAAAGATGTAGTAGGAGGAATCCTAGCTCGGTATCTTCTGCAAACTTGAGGAATAGGTTCTCTTGTCAGGTACTTTGCTCAGCTGATGATCGGCCATCATTTGAAGCAAAAATCTATAACACAATCACAGCCACAATCTCACAACTTCCTATCAGATCATTTCAGTTGACAAATAAACTAGTGTTTATCTGTGTGTGCAATTTCCCATGAAATGCATGTGAAAATAGTAACATTTTAATAGCATAATGTGGAAGACTTGAAATAAATTGAAATAAAAGAACCCTATTTTTTATATATATATTTTTTATCACCTTACACCAAGAACTAATTCAATCATGAGATCACATCCTCAAGATATACTTAAGCACAAGGATGTATTTAAACATCGACAAGTTAGTGAGATCACACTGAAGCAGAGTCTGATAACGATTTTAAAATTTTGATAGCCAAAAATAGTTCAAGAATGATTGTTGGAATATTTGTCCAATTTAAACCCATGCCTTGTTATTTTCAACGAGTGACCTGCAATTGATTTTATCATGTTTTAGGTTCGATTAGAGAAGCTCAGGTAACTTGGTTCCCACATACATCCTGCAAAGAACTTATCCCGTCATCAGGGCTTATTGAGTAATATGATTAACTCTGCTTGATTTTCTTTTGAGGTTCAACAATGGTCTTAGTTTAAGATTCACTGTGCTTTTATTTTAGGGAACAGGTGATGAGAGCACCAGGTCTATACTTATGTATAACAGAGGAGATGATCATCTAAGCGTGCTGATGAGAGCTTCAGGTCTATACTAACGTATAACAGAGAAGATCATCACTCCAGGTTAATGCTTCCGCATAGCAGAGAAGATAAGCACGAAATATACATCTGAAGAGCTAACGAGAAGCTTCATTTAGGACTTGGGGATAGAGAGATTTTGGAAATGGAAGGGATCAAGGCAGAAGTCAAATACTCTCAACCTATTTTTGATGAGACTTGTAACTTTATGCTGGCCGAGATGTCATGGAAATGATCCTTATCACCGAGTTCTAAAGCTTTAGTTAGGCTACAAAATCACTGTTTACTTTGTTTCGGGCTGAGCCTACCATGCATATCATATAATGAAACTGTCTTTTTCGATTTTAGAATTTTAAGTGATACAAACATCTACATCAGTTACTATCATTTCTTATAAAGGTACAAGCCATGCAACAAAGCATACAAAGAAAACATACTATCATTTCTCAGTCATCCCAAATCAAGTTCTTAGTTCCCATTTCAATTATACTAGAAAAGAAAGTCTTCCAAATTATACTAGCAAAAAGATGAGAAATGAAGTACCAAGAAAAATAGAGTGATTGTGAGGTGTGAACTGTAATAGTGTAGATAAGAATCCAAAATGTGGATAAGATACCAAAACCATAACCTATTTGTTCCGCCTCAAATTTAAATAAGAAACATTCTCTGTCGGTAAACCGGATTACTAATAGTCCTCCTGAACTGTTCCTGCACTTAATAACAGATTATTTAGAAAGGGGGACCTAGGCCATCATGGTGATGGGAGTTCCTTTTTCATCAGTGTACATAACCTGCTTTAGCACACACCCTTTTGAAAAATCATTTATCTCTTTAACTTTTTGTTTTACTTTCCAAATTTATTTATGTTCAATTTCTTTTGATTTGAAAGAATTGAATTTGGAAATCATTTTCTTTTTAAGAACCGAAGGAAGAGATCTTAATTTTGAAACATTGGTCCTTTTCATCTTTAAATCATGTGAAACCGGCTTCACATGAGAAGGTTTGGATAGATTGTGCTTCATCCAACCATTCAAAGACGTGTGCTTTTTACTTTTTGAACCAGAGAAGCAACCCGTGCCCCAAGCCTGTCTTTGAACTTCAGGGCACTTCTTTAGCACATGACCTTCTTTTCCACATCTAAAGCAAGCCTTGAAAGGCTTTTGGTTCATTGTAGTCCCGTGGAAAGCAGGAGTGGGTGGAGCCTGCTTGGAGGTTCTGAACATTCTTCTGAGTACACTTTTGTATGACTGGTGATTTGGTAGACTTAGAGGCAAATTTTGGTGAGTTTGATGGATAGCAGATGAAGATAGTAAGTGCTTCTGCTGAGATTTAGAGGAATTACTGATTTGTTTATCATTTAGAAATGAGATCCGTATAGGTGTTGATTCAACTTTTGGAAGCATTTAAGACTTGAAAACTTCAGGTGACTTAATCAAGAGCACAATGGCTCTGATATCATATTGTTGGTCCTTCTGATCGATATAACAGTGCACTTGATTGATAAACACAAACAAATCCTACTAATCTATATATAGTGATAATATTCACTAATGACATATTAAGCCCCTAGACTTAGACAATTAGAGAAATTACATATAAAACATAAAAATAACTTAAACATAAATAAATATATTTTTTTGACAACAAAATATATTTATTAACAATAAACTCCTACTCATTTATATCCTCAACGTCTTGTCTCGGTTCTTCGTCTCGAACGCGTCTGTTTGCCTTTTTCGATGACTTTGACAGTGACATTGACCTTTGTTGACTTTGACTACGTTGATAATATAGACTATCCTTATCAGACCCAACAGTAGCCTAACTAAAGCTTTAGAACTTGGTGATAAAGATCATTTCCATGACATCTCGGCCTGCATAAAGTTACAAGTCTCATAAAACACGGGTTGAGAGTATCTGACTTCTACCTTCATCCCTTCCTTTCCCAAAGCTCCCTATCCCTAAGTCCTAAATGTAGCTTCTCGTTAGCTCTTCAGATGTATATTTCATCCCTTATTTGTTATACGTAAGTATAGACCTGAAGCTCTCATCAGCAAGCTTAGATGATCATCTCCTCTCTTATACGTAAGTATAGACTTGGAGCTCTCATCATCTGTTCCCTAAAATAAAAGCATAGTGATTCTTAAACTAAGATCATTGTTGAACCTCAAAGAAAATCAAGCACAGTTAATCATATTACTCAATAAGCCCTGACGACGGGATAAAGTTCTTTGCCGGATGTATGTGGGAACCAAGTTACCTGAGCTTCTCTAATCAAACCTAAAACATGATAAAATTAGTTTCAGGTTACTCATTGAAAAGAATAAGGCATGGGTTTAAATTGGACAAATATACCAACAATCATTCTTGAACTGTTTTTGGCTATCAAATATTTAAAACCGTGATCAGACTCTGCTTCAGTGTGATCAAACTAACTTGTCGATGTTTAAATACATCCTTATGCTTAAAGTATATCTTGAGGATGTGATCTCATGATCGAATTAGTTCTTGGGTGTAAGGTGATTAAAAAATATATATATAAAAAAGGGTTTTTTTTTTCATTTCAAATTATTTCAAGTCTTCCACATTATGCATTAAAATGTTATTATTTTCACTTGCATTTCACGGGAAGTTGCACACACAGATAAACACGGGTTTATTTGTTAACTAAAATGATGTGACAGGAAGTTGCGAGATTGTTGTTGTGATTGTGTTACAGATTTTTGCTTCAAATGATGGCCGATCATGAGCTGAGCAAAGTACCTGACCAGAGAACCTATTCCTCCAGTTTGCAGAAGATACCGAGCTAGGATTCCTCCTCCTACATCTTTTGAAGCACTCAAGAATAGAAAGGTGGAAAAGTTGTTCCTGATCATTCACAAAGAATGCACACGAAGAGGGGGAGCATACAAAAAGGGGGAGCCTGAAAGATGAAAAATCTTCAATACCTGATCATCCATCTAGGGGAAGATTGAAGATCGTTATATGGTTGACTTATCGGTGCTGATCTCAATACAAGACGTTAATAATGATAGACTAAGAGGGAGTATTGTTGGGTCTGATAAGGATAGTCTATAAACAAGACACTCAAAGTCAACAAAGGTCAACGTCACTGTCAAAGTCATCGGAAAAGGCAAACAGACCTGTTCGAGATGAAGAACCGAGACAAGATGTTGAAGATAAATGAGTAGGAGTTTATTGTAAATAAATATATTTTGTGTCAACAAAATATATTTATTTTTGTTTAAGACATTTTTATGTTTCATATGTAATTCCCTAATTGTCTAAGTGTAGTGCTTAATATGTCATTAGTGAATATTATCACTATATATAGATTAGTGAGAATTAGGTTTTAGAGAGCTTGAATGAGCCATTGATTGAGGGGCTTTCACTTTGTAATATATTTAGCAATCAATTCAGATCAAACAAGGGTTTTATTGAATGTTCTTGAGGTGTTCATCATTGTTCATTCATATTTTATAGTGTTTGATCTATATTTTACACAAACATCATTGATATCTGTGTTATCACTAGGATTTGATGTGTTTATCAATCAAGTGCACTGTTATATCAATGATAAGGACCAACAGTTGCCTCTGATTAATCCTACCAAGTCAGTTTGAGGTGAAAATTTTGTTAATCTTCTAAATCGAGGAATTACCATAATGGATTCTTATCTTAAAACCAGATATGATCAAGAAGATAAATAATATTTCAAGTCTCTAAAGAGTAAAAGAAAGGTGGCTGCTCATCTAGAAGAGAAGAATAGTTTTTGGATGCGTATAGTGATTAGTACTTTGAAAAGGTCACTAACCCAGGCTTGAAAGTGATAGATGGTACTCAAACATCTAAATCAATTTTGAGATGGTTCTATCATGCTGAGTCATTCCAGTTGAAGCTAGTTCATAGCTTAGAAGATTGGGATCAAGATATGATTTCATTATTTTGAGTTTTTGAGCTTAAACTTCTCCATCCAAGTTATATCTCTTTCTTTTCTAACCAGAAGTTTGATCGTGTTGCGTCAGAAGTTGCTGATAATGATAGAAATTATGACAATTATTAAGATAATGGATGCTGCTATGGAGTGAATTAAATTACGAAAAGCTCTAGCATTTGCTAACATCATGAAGGAGGACATAAAGTCTATTGATTTAATGAGAATTTCATGTAAAGAAGTGTTGGAAGTTCACTCTCATGATCATCCTAAACCTTATGAGTTCTATGCCAACATAGATATTGCAGGTCTGACAAAGAAACTATGGTTGAAATGGACAAGATTGAGATTAAAACAAACGAGTCAAAGCCTTAGCAAGCTATACTTGCCAAGAAGTTCAAGTCAGCTATCAAGAAAGTGTTGCGTGAATTGGAGCTTTACAAAGAAAAGCCGGTGGTCAAGATTAAAGATGATCCAGAAGAGTTCATTGAAGACTGAAGACAATGATAATCTTAGGGGGAGTATTGTTAGAGCTCTTAGAATATTAACATTTGTCTGTTGTGTTTTGTCATAGTATAGGGACTTATTTTGTAAATATATGTTCCTTGTTTTTCTTTGATAGTATAAATAGGATAGTTTACGTATTATGTAGGGTAGACAACGAAACAGTTAGGACAGATCTGAACAACTATAACTCACTCTTACACTTGTATCCTAAGCATTTGCTATCAATGAAATCTATGAATTTTTGAAGTAATTGCTTGTGTTTGATTACTTAGTGTTTGAATTGATCATTGCATTATGAAATCATCACAGATCGATCCATTTGAACCTATCAACAATCTCTCACTCTCAATATAACAACAATATGTTATATAATCAATACTCATTAATCATAGTGCGGAAACCCATGATTAATGATATGATACTATGTGTGCGTGTATGATTGTGTGTTTTTGCTATTGATTGAATTCTTGATAATAAGAACTGCTTTGTTTGTATTGGTCTTTAAAAGCTTTCAAAGGATTAGGGTATTATGCTATTTATAGCGTATACAAATAGCTATATACAATTACAAAAATACCATTATGTAAACAAAATACATGAAATCTAAGTCTAAGTCATCTGCTGTGGATGATAGACTGTCCGCGATGGATGCTAAGTCATCTGCTGTTGATGTTGAATAAGTTGTCCGCTGTGTCTTGGATACTGTCCGCTATGAACACTTGTGTTTGCATGATAGGTCCGTTGTGGGGTGTTCATCCGCTGTGGATGAACATCCATTGTCGATTGTTCATCAGTTGTGGACATTTGTGCATCCGTTGTATGTGTGTTGATCATTCGCTGTAGACACTTGGACCTTTTTCATCATCCACTGCAAGAACTTCTTCATCTGTATGGATAGTTCTTCATTAGCTACCGACACTTGTCAAAAATATCTTTTATCTACAAACCTGAAAAAGAAATTTAAACAATGATTAGTGTTTGTTATGAATGTTAATGATGCTAATGTGTTAGTTAATGAATGTTTGAAAGTTAGAACACATTATGTTAAGCATTATCCATCAATGCACTTGTTGAGTCTAACAAAATGTCTCATACTGTTAACAAGCTTGTCTTTGTTAATCTCCGTAACTTCACTGCTTCCCTCACACATAATGCAGAGTGTATCCCATACCCATTTAGCAGTGCTATACTTCTCCAACCTTTTGAGCACATTAAGCTTCAAAGCTTAAGTGACTAGAGAGTAAGCTCTCAAATCACTTTAATCTTCTTGTAGTCTTTAGGATTGAGGACTAGTTACGGTCTTCTACTGGAATTCTACAGTCTAGTACTAATCAACATCCAAGGTAATGGGAATGAATGGACCTCTATGGATAGAAATACAGTAATCTGCATCAACACCAATCAAGTAATTTATAAACCTCATTTTCCATTGTTTAAATTTGCTTTATGTTTCAACATGGGTGGTTTAGGATGATGATTTCTATCACTTGAGTTTAATGAATCCATGATTGCTGCTTGATTTAATGGGTTTAGATAGTTAGATTGATTTTAGACTTATTATATGTTAGGGATAGAACTCATGTATAGGTTTAGATGATAAGATCACTCTTGCAATCATAATTGTAATATTATTTTTGACGATATAATATGAATATATTTTATTATATTTGTTTTTATGAATTAAATAACATTTATTTTGCACATCATTTAATATATCATCTATGATATAATATATTTCAGAATGTATGTGTGAATGTGCAGGAAACATAAACTGTGTCAATTTGGAAAATTGACCAAGTGTTGGAACAACTGCGGATGAATAAAGTGTTCTTTCGTAGATGTTCTCAGGAACATAACTGAAGAATATACATCCGTGGATCTCATACGGAAGAACAACTTCAGCTGAACAAGAAAAGAAGTGAAGCTGCTGGAGGGATTGCTGCGGAAGACAAGAACTCCTGCGGAGCACAAGAACAAGTACAATACAACAGTTGCTGCGGAAGACAGACTACCTGTGAAGAGTAAATTCCTGCGGAAGACCAATTAACTCAGAAGTCAACATCAAGTCAACAAGTCAACGTGGCAGAACAACAACAACATTAATGACGATGGAATACATATTATTCAGCGGATATTCCACATCACATCAACAAACTTGATTCATATTAGATTCGTTGTAAATCTCAAATTCCTAAGCCGATAAACATGGCGAGGATTTGGATAAGTTTAATTAGCTTAATATAGCAACAAATAGCTAGCAATAGAACAAAATTAGATCTATATATAATATATTATATATATATCTATATATACGAGATCAACAACATAGTGAGAGATAACAATAGTTGAGAATTATTAGAATCATCAGCAATTATTATCTGAAGCATTGTATTAAAGATCAGAAACATTAATAGTAACAAGAGCATTATGATCAACATTCTTGAGTTCCCTCGGTTTGATCATTCTTATTTTATTTGTTTGATTGGTTGAGTTTAGTATTATTAATATTAACACCAAGTATTGATATTCCGCGATCAATACTTGGTTAAATCAATTCTGATAATTCCTGAACGATCCTTGAATTCACAGGTGGTATCAGAGCGAGTGCTCATTGATTCATATTAATTGATCTATCAGCTTTGATTAGTTTAATCAATTCTACTTTAAAACAAAACCTCTGCTCTTCAAAATAAATAACATGAGGAACTCAGTTGTTGGTGCTTATC